>CM062576.1:7185000-11985000 GCA_031468815.1 Morus bassanus | reverse complement strand
CAGAGACCACCACCAGTGAACTTCTCATTCTGGAGTCAAAAGACCTTCTACTTCACCAACTGGAGTGAAAGATGGAAATAACAAAACATACACACACCCCCCCTCCAAATAAGATGAGCTCTGTAGAAATATGGCAGTAAAAAAGCATGCTTTTCTAAATAGTTGGGATGTACGTTCAAGAAAAATGCTTTAAATAGAGCCAATGGATTTGGATTTGGAGTTGCACTCTCGATCCAGACACATCTCCAAGCACATTGACGTGACAATTTCTCTGAAGCAGCTTCCTACTGAGGTGTTCACACAGTGAGGCAGCTGCCAGGGGTGACAGCAAGATGGTTCTTGATTCTGCTTATTTTGGCTGAGCCTATGGGTGACTATGACCATATTTTCTCCCAGGTGCTGCTGCATTAACTGTATGAGGAATGCATCAGGCACTGAAGCTGACAGAGACTTATAGCTCTGAAACAGAGGTAGTTACAGCTGCACATACATGCTTCCTTTCTTATTAAGGAAGAAAAAAGTGCTGCTATTTACCCTGTTAAGATCCCTAAAGCAATCTCTCAGTCAGCCTGTATAGGCAGCATGCCTCTGCTGTGTCCTGCCTGGCCCTCTGAGCTGCACCATACCCAAGCAGTGCATGGGCTCCCTTCCTGCAGGGAGCGCGTCCTGCTGTTGGGCGATGAGTTAGCTTGGAAAGGCCACCGCTGAGTCTCATCTCTTATTTTCCTGTGAAACCCTTCGGATTACCTCCCCTCCCTCTTGTGTTGAGTTCTGCTGCAGCTGATCACTGGGAGCAAATAAGCCTTTCAGCGCTGGGAGGAGGCTCAGCACAGCATCCAAAACCACAGGAGGGGATGAACTCTGCAGGGCTTTGGTCTAACTACACAGAGAGGGCAGCCCATCTCTAAGGGACCAGCCCAGTGAGGCAGATTAGCCTCAGTAAGCACGACAACACAACCTGAGGAGCAGAAGATGCAGTGCCGAGATGTGAGTTTTCAGATGTGCTAACAACTGCAACTTGTTGCCAAACAGAACTGTGATTTATCCAGCAAATCTGCTTTCACGTAGACAAACTCAACTATCTATATACAGACTTTGGCTGAGGATATGGGGGAAAAAAAAGACCCTTTGGCTCCAGCATGCATACGAGCAGACACACATGCGCGCATGCATGTGTGACACTGAGAAAACAGTTACAGTGAAGATTTTATCCCTGATTTCTTCAGTTGAAAACCACCACCACTTATTTTCTCCTTTGGTTATATCAAACTTGGCATTTTAAAAGCTTGGGTTTGTTTTTCTTTTTTTTTTTTTCTTTAAACTGAGCGCTGTTTTGAATTTGTTTGAAGATGAATGTTGCTTTCATTCCCATCACTGGTTCCCAGCCTGCATTTCTGAGCCTTTGCTGCATTTTCACTACGTTTAGCACTTACTAGGCAATTATCACTGAGTCAGGTAAAATGACGGCATTTTTACAGTTCAAGCACACAGTTCTGTATTTCAGGGAGCTGATTTTTAAACTACTTAAATGTTAATAGCAACCACCTAATTGTACAGATCAGAATGTCACCAGCTAATCCTTTTGCTTCCCAGCTGACTTCTGTCAGCTGCTCTTTTGCTTTAGTTATCAATGTCAGGATATATTTTTGATCACAATTATTAAGGTGAGGCCAGAAATACTTTTATTTGTGTTCCTAGGTGCTTGCATCTTTCTGGTTTTAAATCTCACTAGCCCATCATTTGTTGCACAAGCAGAATCTCAAAGCACTGTTAAAGCATCACAGGGTGGAATTCATTTTTACTGCAATCCTCCATTTTCAAAACAACCAGTACATGATTGCTACAGTTCTCAGGGGAAACCAGCTTAAATGTGTGTCCATATTCCCCCTGCATTTCAACTCAAAACATTTTACAGCATCCAAAATACTGGGGTGTGAGAGAATGGAGGAATGTCCATTTGGGATCACAGGAAATAAATCACCTTCCTCTGCCTCCTCCCAGGTTTTCCTTTATATCTGTTAAAATGGAATTTAGACTTAAAAAAAAAAGATCTTCAAGCAGTTTCAAGGCAACCATAGCTCTATTACACCACTTTTGCTGTACAAGAAACTATTTCAGCAGAAGGGTATGAGGAGATCCTTACAAGCCAAAGTATACTGCTGTAATGGGAAATGATGAGGGAAAATGGTTTCAAAGAAAATCTATTACTATTCCCTTGTGATGGCCAAATAAAAAGAGCAAATGCTATTGCCTTTGAGTCACAAGAAAAGTGAAATTAAAGAGAGTGCTGTTAATGTGCAGATTTTGACATGTAGCCCCCCAAAAGGAAGGGGTACAGAAATAGTAACTGTCATACAGTCATTTATTAACAGCTAAATTTGTTATACATCTGCTCTGTGTAGACAGACTCTCCCACCAACTCAGCCAGCCTGGTCTGTGGGAACGGGGAGGGCAGCGTGGCTCCACTATGAAACTAGCAGTTTAAAAAAACCCGAAGCTGGTTTGCAAAAGTAGAAAGGCATGACAGAAACAACACAGGATCAAAGCAAGAAAAAGCAGCATAGACGAGTCAAGAAAGTGGAAAATCCAGAATGACTTAATGCTGCCATGAAAGTCCTGGGAAACGAGGAGATAGCAGAACTAAATAACACAAAAGTAGGTCTGATAAATAAGGGACAATAGAGCACCATTTAGGATTCAAGTGCTTGAGCTGCTCAGCACTTTTTCAAAAAGAAGTATAGGAAAGAAAACTCAGCTTTCAGTTTTAATGCCAACGTGTTATGGGAATTAGCTAACAAATTTACTGTATCAATTGCAATTATTTTAAAGTCTGTAGAGAGCTAAGCCATCCGAGAATCAGAAAAGCAGCAGAGCCAACTGCAATAAGAGGCAAAAAGGGTGATCCAGGAGTCGCTGCACTGTAATGCCAAAACTGTAACAGAGCAAATGCAAGCGACAAACCTGCCTGTGTTGAAGCACTAGCAGGAACTGAGGTCTCTTCAGGGATACAAAAACAGCAGGTGAGAAGAAGTAAACCCAAGCTTTTCCTTCTGGTTGGATTACAGAGTCAACAGAGAAGTATGCTATAGCACTTCATAAAAGCCCATCCCCAAAACTGAAGGTGATTGGGATTAAATCCTGGTGGAGGTATGTGAAAACTTACTATATGTCCATAACTAAAGGGTAAGGATAAATGATAACATGCTACCCCTGAGACTGGTGTTAGGGACAGATCTTATTTAACATTTTAATTAATCTAGGAATAGGGAAATCATTGCTAGTCACATGGAGAAAACCCAAGTGGCAGGTTATAATTAACCACTAACCCACTGAGAGACTGATGGGAGGAGGAGATATCCAGATTCTTGTATCCTGGTAACCTACACATCACTTACATTGCCCTTAAGATAGTAAGATGCTTCAGAATATACCGTATTTTCACCCTGCTAGCTCTGACCATGGCTCTGACTTCTACTGTCAAAATATACTACAGTGAGAAATGAGGCAGTATATATATTTCACTTTGTGTCTTTAGCTGGCATGTAACATTGATACAAGCTCTTAAAGAGTTCACTGAATTGGTCAAACGTCAGAATGCAGCAACATTTGTGTCTTGAATATGCAAAGATATGGGGCTTCTTTTTTGATGAAAAGCACCTGTAAAGTGCAGGATTATTGTGCTCCCTTTTGCCATTTCTTGGATAAATGTCATCATTTTTAATGCTACCAATCTTCTATAGCCTGCGGGGGAGATTTTCTAAGGCAAAAAAATGGCTTGTGGGTGCTTAATTCCCATTAAAAGCTACTGGGGAGGTAAGTACCAGACGGCTATTGGAGCCTTCAGGAAAAAAGTCTTCCTCTAAACCATTGTTATCCACCCTTTCAACACCTGAAATAAGTCATTGATATAATACATATTATTAAAACAAGAGATGTTTGAATCTGCAGTGAAATCACTCTGTGGCCTGAGAAGTAGCTTTTTGGCATCCCCCAGCAATTATGCAGAATGAAGTGAGACAAGATGCACTCTTAATTCTGCTTTTAAAAAGGTCTCTATTTTAGGCAATGTAACATGAGAAGGTGGATGTGTCATCTATCTGACTCAGCAGAAGAGCCTCATTTAAAAACTCCACAGCAAGTCTTGACTCGTATTCATGAATACTTCTATTTGGTTTAGAGGTGAAATATTGTGTACATAAAATTCAAGAGCACAGAGGCCATCAAAGAACAAAAGAGCTCTGGCCAAGAGATCTTCTATCGCCAATATTCTTCTGTCTTTCTGTGCTGTTGGTCTCCGATTTTGTGTTGACGTTTCCAAGGGACTCCTTATTGCTCTGGATGCGTGGGCTTTGGTCTTCTTTTGATGGCTTCAGTAGAAGTTGTTAGCCCTCATTCCCCATCCATCAGGAATATGCTCTTTGTCAGGGCACTTTACAAGTGACTGGTGCTGGGGACCAGATATAAAAAAACTGGCAGAAAAAAAAAAAAAAGGCAGGTCATGCAGTCTGACCACGCGCTGTCTCTGCACCCCTGGAAACCCTCACCACTACCTTCATGTTTCTCCCGTGGCGCTATTCATTAACAGATCTTAATGGTTTTACAAAGAGGGTGTACCACAGTGCCCTTGGACAGACAGACCTGGAGCCCTGTGAAATAAAGTAATTTTGTGTAGTCACCCAAGAGATCTCTTGAGGAGCCATGAATACCCTTAATGGTCTCTGGGGACCCAACTGAAGCATCGGGAAGAGATAAACAGTGTTTTGTGTCTCTAGCTCTCTGCTGAGTCTGCTGGGAAGAGGGCCACTGTGACAGCAACTCTTATGCTGCAAAAGGCAGCATCTGCTGGAGCAGTATCGAGGTAACAAATTCATTTCGGAAAACTAATACAGAGAGATTTGCTGGTAACTTTTAACCAGTAGCAAGTTAAGACAAATTGGAAGCCATGACCTACAAAGAAAGGCTCTGCAAATCCCCCTGCCAGCCTCCCGAGGATGGCAGCTCCCCGGTTACACAGCCTTGATAAACGGATCCTCTTACAAGGTCTAACTCATTTAATCATCCCCTCTGCTTGCATTAACCACTTCTGCAAGGGTATCTTTCCCATGCGTATTGCTTGAGTTAGGTCAAAAGCCTGGTCTTGTTTTCAAATCCACATTCACGATGAAAGCCGCCAGTCTTCTATTCTTCTGAGACCTTTTCAGTTATAAGCAGAGTGAATAATTCTTTTGCTTTTCCTCCCTGCCTGCTATAGGGCTTCCTCCTTAAAGCACAAAACATTTTTCCTTGCTGAATTCTCTCCACGCCTCTCCTCCGTACAGAGCGAAACAGCCCGACGCGATGGGCTGGGTTGAGGCACACAATGACCAGTCTCCCTTTGAGCGAGAAGCTTCTGTTCTCAGCAGAAGGACTGAACCCCAGGTAATCTATTCACTCCGTACCTGGCAAGGGAAGCAGCAAAAGAATAATTCACTGCACTTCTAACTGAAAAGCTGTCACAGAAGTACAGAACTCAGACTTGAGCCTTCAACAATGAACTTTAATTTGAAAATGGCACCAAGTTTTGACCTAGAGCGAACAGCTTCCCTTGACGAGGCAGACAATTAGAGAGGAAGGAGCAACCTCTGAGCCTTCACCTTGCCACAAGCCCAAGCTGCTCCCCGGCGGCAGCGAAGACTGAACCAAGGCGTCCTCTCCCCTGGGACGCCCAGCTCTGGGGCAGTCACAGGGCAGAGCTGTGAAATGCCCAAGCCCAGTGAGCACGATGGCTTTTGGGTGGCCTGAAAGGCACAGCTAGGATGATTGTGCACAGCGGTCCCAGGCAGACACGAGCCTGCCCGCCGGGGCACCTTGCAAGGGCACCGCTGGCACAGCCTCAGCCCTGCTTTGTGTCTCCACTTGCTGCGCTCCCCTTTGATTGCAAATATCCTTGATTTTGGCGGCATGTGTTCTAACCCTAACGGCCTTTCCTAAATGTAATTTTCAAATGTTTACATTTCCTTCTTTTCCCCACAGTAATTTTCGGTGCTTTGAATGTTTCAGGAATTCAGCTACATAAATAGATACCCTAATCTTATAACAACATACTAGATTACATAATTGCGATTAGGATGGGTAATTACACAGTGCCCATATGAGACAGACAGCTTCGATGCTCCACATCACAACCGTGTCACAATATTTTATTTACAGAATACCAGAAGTAGTAACTCCACAGGCTACACTGTATTTTAATGCAAAATGTTAAATTATTTTTTTTTATATGGCTATAAAAAAAATAATCATTAGAAAAGTCCTTCAAGTGCTTGTATTCTGTTTCTATTTTGTTAAGAAAAAACACATTGCTGGGGTCCTTCCTGCTACAGAACATTTCAGCAGCAAACTAGTTTTCAAAGCCCTGGTAAGAGTGCTCTTGTTTATTGTAGAAATGCTACTAGACAATATTATAATGCTTTCCTGAAGTAAAGCTCACAGATGAAGTAAAAAAAATTAGCCATGGTAGATATTTTTGCCAAGGTATTTAGCTCTCATTTTGATCTGCTGATGACCTTTTAATTGAGTGAATCACAACTACATCCTAATGCCAGAGCTTATTCACCAGCTATGAAAACAACCTGGAATTGCATGCAAATTTTATTTTTGTTTTCCCTTATGACCTCAAATTTATCATACTCAGTGCTCCATCACAGAAATGTCAAAAATCACAAAGACTCTCTGTAAGACAGTGAAGAGTGCAGAAAAAGCTCTCTAAAATTTGGTGGGGACAGGAGCTTGGCACAAATTACATCTGGTGTTTTTTAAACCGCCAGCATTGCAAGGAAGGAGATAAGCTTAAATAACACTATGAACAGGAGTTACCCTGCCTGCCAACATGAGCACCACTTTACAAAGACTTAACTCACGAAGCCTAAGTAAGGGTTTAGGCACCGCAGTCCGGTATCATAAATGTCACATTATACTGCTCCACAGAAAAAATGGAGCGAGTGCTTGCTGACCCCAACTGATCTGACATGGGCTTAATCATATATTTACTTCACATACAAAATAGCCTGAATTAGTATTTTCCGTACAGCTAACCTGGAACTTTGTTAAATAATCATGGAGCTGCATGAATACTGAAATGACGATCCTCTAATCACTGTCATACTCAGTACACCACATGAATTTTTGAATCGACCATGCCAAACAGACATTAGAGGTTCTCACAGTGAACTGCTACTTATGTTAAAATACATTTTTTCGGAGGTTTTACAAAGTTTAATTGCACAGGATGAAACATGACACCTAGGCATTTGATTTATTACTAGAGCATGGCTCTGTATTAGTGAGACTGCAGAGCATACAGTGTTGTGGAATTATTTTTACTCTGTCATGACAGATGGACCCAGGCAGCATTTGGTAAAGACTGCGTGCAAGTGTGCAGACACATGCTGCAGGTGGGATCCTCTCTTCTGCCTCCTCCAAGGCAAGCTGTTATACTTGAAAACAGCACATTTCAGATGACGAAGAAATCATCATCATCATCTACGTTTCTGAAACGGCAACATAGATTTCAATCTTCTGTACATGAAAAAAGTCCATCCTGGCTAGAAAGTGATGTAAGCCTTCCAGATCTGGGGGGATCTATAGAACAATAATCCCTGATCATTAGTTATAACCCTACCCTACAACAGGTGTACATAGCTCGTGCTGCAGTGGCACAACACACAACTACTCTGTGGAGGTACAGTAGATGCAGCAGGGGGACAAGCTGCAATCTCAGCTTTCCAACCCATACCATACCTTTGGTTTGGTTTCCCCTCCCCCCATACAGCAGGGTACTCCATTTTGTGCTCTGCTCTCTACCACCCAGGACAGCACCCCATGGTGTTTCCACTTCTGAAAGATGTACACGCTGGAATGGTAAGCCTCTCTGCACAAGCAGGACAGCAGGGTACAGGATGTCACAGCACCCAAACAACAAAGTGAGCAGCTGGTAATGGCAGCCCCTGTGCTGCTGGCTGTAATCAGGCAGGAGTGAGAGATTCCTCCTGTGCCTCTGAAATTCAAGTTTTCCAGTTAGAAATCAGCTGACAAACTACCGTGTTGGGACTTGGAGTAATGACAAAGCTGCCCTTGCCTGCAGCACCTCCCGAGCCCTGCAAGGACCAACCAACACCCCCACGATCTCCCCTAAGAAATGGCATCATTAAAGGAACCTCCATGACATTAGCACAGCAGGCAGCATCAGCCGCAGCTTTACATGTGCTGCCCATTGCCCTCCCCCTGCCAGAACTTCCCATTTCATTTTACCCTAACCTGTACACACAGCAGGGCTGTGTTGGTTCCCACAGTGCATCTGACCTCCATGACCAGCTGCACGTCCAGACCAGTGTCACACCTCCCCCAGTGACAGCAGTGTGCAAGGCAAGTGGGGTTTTGTCCTATACCAAAGCAGGACTGTGCGCTGATTTCCAGTTTATGCTTATAAAGTTGCCTTGCTGATAGCATGGTCGGAATGCCAGAGTAGCACTCTGCCTGCAAGGGCCCTAAGGAAGAGCCTGGATGTGGCCACGCTGGCACAGCTCTCTGTTACAAGAGGACACCCAAGCACAGACCACCCTGCCTTCTGCTAAGCAGAGGTGATATCTGGCAGCTGCATTTCTGCATGTCAATCAGCTTCTCTGTCTTTCCTATTTATTTCACCCTTGTGAAAAATTCCCCACAACCTGCTCTGCCGTGCCGCTGGATATATGGGTCACAGAGTCCCTCCAGCTAGGGCAAAGCTCAAGTCACCATTTCAGGTAAGCTTTCAGATAATGAAGACTTCTTCAGCACAGCCTGCACAGGATAATTTTGAAACTGTTATTCCATGATTTATGAGAACCGTGGTTAATACTTGAGAAAAATGCTTTTAAAGCTGAATTCTCACATAACACTTTAACGTACTGTTGACAGCCAGCAATACCTTCTCTCCCCATTTGTCTTCCGAGCTGACACTAAACCTTCCTACAAAGCTAATTAAATCACCAGGAAAGGCATCTGACAATGTCCAACAGGCTTAGAAATGGTCTTAATCAAGGCCTTTGGCACCAAGTTCACATTCTTCTAAGGAGAAACTTTATATTAAGTCTCCTTGAAATCAAGTGCTTTGGACTGGTCCCTTTCCAGTAGTTCAAGATATCACTGCCCAAACTTAAGGAGTGCTTTGTTCCAGCTGGAAGCAAGCTTAAAGCTAGATGAAGTGGAGGTGGGAGTAAATCTCTGTATTTCAACCAAACAAAATGACATCCACTCTGTCCTCTACTTTTAACAGATGCCAGAAGAGAGCATCCACTCAACAGGATCAGAATCAATCGCTCTATC
The DNA here is from genome assembly GCA_031468815.1 of Morus bassanus. Taxonomy (NCBI): domain Eukaryota; kingdom Metazoa; phylum Chordata; class Aves; order Suliformes; family Sulidae; genus Morus; species Morus bassanus. Next base: position 11,975,658 of record CM062576.1, on the reverse strand, counting down.
AGAAAAACTACTGTTAGCTAAGGTAGTTCAGCCTTGTTTTCAGCAATGTTTTACCATTTCAGTGTATTCTTGTCTGACTAGAAAAAGCTGCAGTCCCCCAGTAACACGTTTCTGGGCTACTCTGACAGAGGGGCACTGGCTTTCTGCCTAGAAGCAAAGGTGCAAGCTACACCAAGAGCCAGGAAAAATCACTGAAACAAATGTCCATGGTAATCTCTGGAGCTCATGTAATCTCTCAAGCTCTCAGGCCAATTCAGATGCTTACTGCTCTTTGTTTAAGTGTTGAGTTCTTTATGTTTTGGCTTTGTGCACGTTTTATACAAACATTGAGAAATACTAAAACAGCAATGTAACATTTCAAGGCTGATTCACTGATAAAATGCTCATTCACAGGGCTCTAAGGAGGGGACTGGATGTCATGCGCCCTTTCAAAAATACAGCTGAAGTGAGTATTCTGTAAAGATTCAAAGTAGATCTCAGATACAAAGAACAACAGAAGATAAGCAGTGCAAAAGGGGACACTGAACAGGTCACAGAGTCTTATAATAAATGTTTCTGAAATTCAGTACTGAGGTTTGATTCATAACATCTCTAAGGACATATCATTATTACCAGCAGATTACATGCCTTCTTTTAGAGGAATCTGACTAAAGACTGCTGTTAAAAGTATTCCTAATAGCTGATTACACATTTTTACTGATACTTCAGCTTTAATTCTGATCAACTTTTGTTGATTTATAAACACCATTGCCCATTTTAAAGCCTGCAATCAACCACATTACGCACTAGATAATGAACACACTCCCTAACTTCAGGTAACAGGCAGAAACTCCATTAGACAACAGTTGAATGAAGGGGAGGTCTATATATATCTCTGCTTTCCCAAGTGCTCTGGCGTGACATTCCTACGGTATTTCTAAGAATGAAGCTTCCTGCCAATCACTCTGAATACAGATGTGAGTCCTTGTTCCTTCCCTGAGATATGGTCTGCTCTGCTCGCAGCTACACAAACGATGCTTCACAGGTAGGCAAAAGAGGAGAGGGCAATTGGAAAGCCTTGGTGAACAGCTTCCAAGTTCTCTGCACAATTAGGTGCTGGGGCAGAGCCATACATACACAAAACAGGATGAATCAGAAAAAGCTGCAGGAATGCAGCACAAAACCCTCTTCCACCTCAGTTTGCCATAATTTAGAAAACAGAACAGAATGAAAACAAAGTAACTGGATGGACAGATGAGAAAAGGCAATGCATGTCCTCAAACCTCACTCGGCACACTCAGAAGGGAGCCAATAGTAACAATCATATATAAAACTAAAGACCTACACATTTCTCCCTCCTCTGAGGTTTCCCAGCACATCCCTAGTCTATTAGTTCATCTTTCCAGCAGTCACTCTCATTTTGTGCCATGTACAAGGCCAAGCACATTACCAGTGCATAACAAGCTATAATAATGATTGATGATTACATATGGACAAGGCAAAGTTGAGATTAAGAGCCACATTAAAACAGCATCAGAATTTCAGAGAACTTCATCTGGTAAGAGCTTAGAAGTAAGAATGGCAGAGAAGAGTAGCTACAGAAACCACCAAGGAAACCCTTGCTGAAAGGGTCTGCATCCATTAAAGACAAACAGGGATACACACAAAAAGAATTAATCAAAAATGGATAAGAACAAGCACTGTATATATCCCCCTGAATTCCTCCTGCTATCAGGTTAGATGCAAAATTGTATAGGCATAATGTGTACCAAAAGCCTCAAACTAGTGTTCCAAGCAAAACACTGTTTATCCTTAATTCTATTATTCTATTCTTAATTCTATTATTATAGCCTTATTTCTATTTTAGGTAACTACTTCTCAGAGGTTGCACTCTTTTCTGTTCAGACTTCTGCATTAAGAAACAATGAAATGACATAGTTCCCAGTGCTTCTGCTGCTCTATGGCATACAGGCTGCATGCAACACTCCGAAGTCTCGCTCAGCAGAGTTCCCTCAGAAGGAACAGAGAACCTGTTTGAACTTGACTACTTGGGTTTTTATACTATAGCTTTCTGGCTGTTAGGGATGCTATTAAAAGGTGACCCTTTTGGTCAAGGACATTTTTAAAGCTACAAAGCAGCAAGTCTTACTATACTTCACATAATTGCAGGTCTTCTTACGTTAACAATTATTTGATACAAACTGAATTCCTGAAGAGGAATATCTGTTTCCAAGTTGTTTTGTGCCTCAGTGAGCTTCATGCAGGCAAGAACAAGCGCTGATGATAACTGTGGATGTAGGGTTTTAGTGTTTGTAGAGTGTACAGGTCTTGCAAAAGATCAGAGCTGCACTCTGTTGAGTCCTGTGTAGATGAAGGGATGACAGCCTCATCGAATCAAAAGATTTAATGTCCCACAATTCAACAATTTTCTCTTCTCTGTCCTCCCTTCCCCTCCAACATAAGAAGAGTTGTTTAAATCATAGGAGCATTGTCAGAAAGTCAAAGGGTTAAAGGTTTCATCATACCATTTATGGACTGCCAGATGCTACAAGCTTGTTATATCCAACTTTGATTAGCTGTAAAATGAACCTACAGACAGATTACTGCTGTTTGCCCAGATCACTTTTCCTTTTTTGGGTTCAGGATTTGTATCTGTCATTCAGCTGAAGTAGCAGCCAAGATTACTGGCACAGCACTCTCTTCATCCCTAGCCATTTAGGTTCTGATAACTGTGGTGTAAACACATTACAATAGAGCGAGATGCCTACTGACTGACAGCCACCATTAGAGGCATTATATTGTATCATATTTATTCCATACGTCTTCTGCAATAGCACCCTCAGGCACTCTCTTCAGAAGAGAAATACAACATAGCAAGGAAGGCAGAGGGTCTGCAGAAATCTCGAACATGGCCAGACTCCCCTCAAAGCCTTTCTTTACAACATTTTGCTTGGCTCTCACTCAGCTTCACCATGCTGAAGGCTGAGCAACCCAGCTCTCCTTTCTCTCCTTTGAGTTTCCTTGTCTGTTGCCAGTATTACTGTTGCCCCTGTTGCTCAGCCTGAGGCCCCTCTTCCTTGTCCCTCCAGGCTGCTATGCATTTCCCATCCTATATTATATCAAAATCCCTCCATCTTTCTCTCACCTTCTCCCAGTGAAGTTACTACACTGACTCTTTGTCTCCTGATTAGTACAGTAGCTCCCCTCTTGCTGTTTGACCTTCTAAATCCACCCAAGAAACCAGCAACTAATAATTTTCTTTATGTGCTGCTCAGCTCATGCCACATGAGCTCTGCTCCAGCTCCTTCCCACATGAACCACTCCACTGTCTTCTGCTTTTCCCACCCTCACACATTTAGTATCTCCATACTTTCCTGCAAAGCTCGGCCTAAGGCTGTCACCTGCATATTTCTGCATGTTGGCCTTGCTGAACCTCCTTGAATTGGAAACGGTGCCAGATTCATTGCTTTTGTCCCCCAGTTTGTTCAATATACCAGCCAAGGAATACAAAGAAAAGCTGCATACCCAGAAACACTGAAAGAGATTTTAAGGTCTTGAGGGAACATGAGATCATGAGCCTGATACCTTGTTTCTTCACAGACTGTAAAGCAGCACAGTCTTACTACTCATACAGAAAATGTATGCTTTAAAAGATCTCCAAGAATATCACCCAGGTGTCATTAAAGTTACCTGAAGATGGAGAATTTGTCACTTCCAGTGGTGGACTGTTCTAACAGTTGCCCACCTTCTCTGCTAGAAACCGGTGCCTTGCTTCCATTTGAATTCACCATGATTTAAAGTTTCCAGCTATTAAGTCCTTCTACTATGTTCTTTCACTTGATTAAGAAGCCCTTAAAAAGCCTTTATTCTCCCCATGAAATGATTTATATACCATAATCAAATTGCTCCCCATCTTCATATTAATAAGGAAAGCAAATTGATCTCCTCCAGTCTACCACTCTATCACATTCTTCTCCAACCTTAGATAATGTTTGCACTTTTCTTACCTCCAATTTAATGCTCTTCTCAAAAAACAGAGAAGAGAACTGGATGCTCTTTTGCTCTTCCCAACACCAAAGTGGGGGATTTTCCCTTACTGTACATTCCCTGACTAGTTCCAAGGACCACGTTAGCCTGTTCCACCAGGCTGAAAGGCTGGGCAAGTCACAAAAAACACCCAACTGTATGCGCTATGTTAAAAGGGCTGCTTCTGTATAATGGAAAGCTGGATTACTCTGCCCAAAGACTGTGCAACCTTGTGCTTGGCTCTGGAAAAGCTCTTAGTTTATACAGCCGTGTAAAAAACCTGCCCTCTGCACCAATCATCTGCTTACATTTGTCACCCACAAATATTAGAAGATTTATTTCCCATCTCTCTGATGGAGGTGTTGACTTGCACTGGAGCCAGTGCCAGTCCCTGCCAAGTCCCACTAGAAACATCCCTGTTTGATGACTGCCCAACAAAAACTGCTTTTGAGTTCTGGGTATTGATCAAATTTGACACACTACCATTCAGCACTGCGTATTTCAATCAGATGCGTTAAGTCAAATGCCTTCCAAAAGTTAGTATATCACTACTGCACAGTTATCTTTATTAATTTAACTTACAGTGTCAAAAGATGGAAGCACTTTCCATAAATCCACACTAACTGGAATTGGCTTCATAACACCCAAGGTCTTTATTGACAAAATCCTGTCACAGTTTAAAAAATTATTTTTATTTAACACAAGTATTAGGCTTAATTAATTGGGTCAACCACTTGCTTTTTTTAAAATATTAGCAAGAGAGTAGGATATTTCTATCTAGGATTTCCCTGGTATTTCAGATTTTATTAAACAGGACCATCCAATTTTTAAACCTATCATTTAAAAATGCACAGCCTTTGTATGTGACGTCTAGCATCCTTAATTTTAAGAAACCAGCACACACCAATATTTTCACATAACACAAACCCAGGTCATCTTGTACATCTATCAACAGCAACTGAAACAGTGATTGAACATGTTGCAGGCTTTTTCTGCATCACCACTTTGTACTGCAGTGGGCCTTTTCCATCAGAGGAGTCGGTGGTATTGCAGGCAGGCTATTTCAGCCTCACGATTACTGTGAGTGATATGAAAAAGGTGAAGTTGTGGGTGAAAAAAGACAACAAAGGCAGTTTTAAGGAGACAGCAGAAGGCAATGACAGATAAACAAAAGCACTGGGATGCAAGCATGAAAGCCTTGAAGGGAAGGATAAGGACTGCAAGCTGGCTGGGCAACGACAGTAATGTATGAAATTCAGGGTCTGGCATACAGTGACAACTGGCTCAGCATGCTGGAAGAAGATGCTGTTATCAATATTCTGTGCGTGAGCTAACACACACACACACTTTTCCCAATCCATTTGGGCTTGGCAATTTCTATCTTCTTCCCTTCTGCCCTTTCCAGAAGTTTGCCGTGCTGCCACGCCAACAAAGCGTGCAGAAAGCATCACTTGGCAGTGCTTTGCACAATAAGCTCTCCTGGCCTGGGGGCTCTCAAGACTTCCTTGGCTCCCCAAACTAAGTGAACTATCATAGCAGTATCACTTTTGCTCTGCAGAAGTACATCACTTGAACATTTTGATGATAACACCAGCAAGCTACTCTGCCACCATTTCACTTTTACCACATCACATAAGCAGACATGAAAATCTACTCATGGGGGAAAACCCCCCAAGAAACACTGAATCATGGACTGAAGAGCCGAGAGCTGTAGAACTTAACAAAAAGTTTGGTTTTGTGTTAGCATTTGGTTTCTTTCTGCATGTTCTTGTGGCTTGCCATGAGTCACTCCAGAGCCAAGGCAACTCCCTCACACCCAGCAGTGCCACTGAACAGCCATTGCAGGCTGTTGTCTCATCCCAAGCAGGGTACCCTTCCCAGCTCCTGCTGTCACTTCTGCAACACTCTTAAGGGATATTTTTCCTTTAAGCATCCATTGATTGTTTTAATACAGGTTATCCCTTGAACTGCATGCAGGGCTTTACAGTGAACAGCACACAAGGGGAAAGCTGTCCTTCCCGGCAACACAATGGGGATGCAGTTGCTTAGCTCTTCATCAACAATCTTATGCTTTTTGCTAACCTCTGAGTGTGAGGAAGGACCTCTGTCATCTTTGTTTTCAGGAGGGGATTAGTGCTGTGGTCCAGTTTTCAGTGTTTTGGGGTCCACCAGATTTGATAGCATAGGCTAATGACATGTAAATCTCTGAGGATATTTGAAAGAAAATTATCACTCTTTAGCTTTTAAATAGGAACTGCTGTCCCTTGAGAACTCCTATTCCTCATTGGGTTAAGCATGCAGAAATAAGTTGCCTTCCCTTCTGCCTTCATAACATATTTCTGACAGGTGATGATAATGCTCCCTTCTGAATCACTACAATAAAATATTCCCAAGGTACGTGGGTTCCCAAGTTCTCCAGGATGCAGGTGCACATAGACCATACCATGAATTCACAGAGGGACATAACAGGACAGTCTTAGGACTCTTTGTCAGCAGAAGCAGCATGGTAGCTCAGCTCCTTATGCCCAGCTTCTACTGAAAGGTAAGAGCTTTGAGGCACAAGCAGATGCCAGGAGATAGGAATGGCAAGCAAGAGAAATTTGTCTTCCTTGCATGTGTTTAGTGCTAGTTACTGAGCTAAGTGCAGGAGTGGGTATGGGTGAGCTCTCCAACATGAGCAGGCACAGCCCTGGAGTAGATGGACCGATGGCCTGATCTGACACAGCAGCTGAGAACAGAGGGTCATGAGAGCAGTGCGATCCTACAGCGTGCAGCCAAGGGAGAGGAGCAGCTGCTACAGCTCTTCTCGGGAAAGGCTGAGGAGCAGAAGCCTTTGTGAACACCATTCTCCCCTCACCCTGTGTGCTGTTCCTTCAAAGGCTGAGTTTTGATGAAATAGGATATTAAGACCAGGCTAAAAATGTTCCTGTATAAAACTGTATGATCCATGATACACAGATCACATAGCTACTGAGCAGGGGCATAAGCCCCAAGCCTTCCGTTACCTCCTCTGTGCGTGAACGTGGTTAATCATTGCTGCAAAATGTTTTTTTTAACAACAAAGCTAATATAATCAGCACAAAGAACCACTTCACTTTGCCCTGCTTCAGCCAAATGTGCACAGACTCACACACTTGCCAAGCAATTTGTCTTGCATGGGACCATGCTCACTGCAGGCAGGGATCATAGCCTGACCTGGCCTGCTACACATCCACACACTACTGAAAAGCCCCTGCAAACACTCCTACTGTGTGCAACACGGAAATGTGATCACACAGTGCATTCATTGATCATTGACTTTCCAATGCCAACTTCACAGACGAACTTCTGTGAGCATCACTGTTAATTCCACATAAGCCAATGGGATAAGAATTGCCAAGGGAATAGCACCACCCATCCTTGCAGAAAAATCTTAACTGATACAGAGTGACATGCATATCTGAACCCCAATCTGGCACCCCAAAAGTATCAGTGAAGCCGATCCTTCACCTGGAACACTTGCTTTGCAAGCAAAGGAATTGCTCACCGAGCAACCTGCAACAGAGTTATAGCAGTTTGTGGGTCTGGGTTCAACAGCAAGGGTGTTGGTCTGGTTGCTGGAATGAAACAAAGAGGATCAACAAGGTTTCCTGCCTTCAGGCCTGAGTTTGGACACTGTCCCTTCACAGACCTCAAATGAAGTCACATTCCCATTGCATTAGCGGTAGAACACAGTGACACCCACCTCACAGCTGTACACAGTTATGCAGGTACAACATACGTACTATTCTGTCAATGTGCTAGGGATCTCCAAGAGAAAAAAAAAGCACACAAGCTATCCGTGCAGCCAATCTCAAAACCCATCCTCCTTGTTCACTGGGGCAGTGGTGGCACATCATAATAGCCTTGAAGGATGCTGCTAATACAGCAGAGGTCCCAGCAGAAGCTTAGGGCTTACCTCTTCCCATGGGTAAGCCAGTGGCTTATATTCTCCGAAAAAGATGGTGAACATGAGCCTAAAAATTCCTTTACCTTCCCCTTTATTTATTTTTTAAATTCTAAACGCATGGCTACTCCAAAGAATTATCCTGGGCTGAGTACCCTTCCTCTTTGAGAGGCAGCAGATATATTGTAGGGTGGCACAGCTGTTCCACAGCCTGAGCCACTGCATCCCATAAAACCAATACCAAATTCACAAAAAGCCATTTCTGTCGGTACTACCATGTTGGGTTACCTCATGGTTTTCTGCACCAGAAAAGCTGCTGTTTCTTAGTGGGGATGCAACATGAAAGAGTAGGCTGGAGCAAAACATGCAACCCAAAATCACTCAATTCACATAACTAAAAATTAAACAGCATAACAGGAAAGCAGGCACATCTCCTCCATGTGCCTGTGTATTCAGTTTTCAACAGAAACATCTAGTCCCTGACCAAGATATTTCATTCAACGAAATATGTTGGCTGAAAGTAGCTTCTAAACTATTTGGGTGCCTTGAAAAGCCCTAAAGACCTGCCAAGGAAGAGTTGGGGTGGCTGATGCACACATGGCACCCACCAGCATGGCACCCCAGTCTCCCCACACCTCTTGCCAGTTTGGATTACTGATACCCTCTGCAGAAATATTGGCTGGAGAGAGCTGTTCCGGCAGGTATGTGCCTTTAATGCCTCTTTGTATTTAAAGGATGAAACCCTGTAAGGAAGGTACATAAAGTAAAAGTATGGAAGAGCAATAGCACAGGAGAATCACTGCTATTTACTTTTTTTTCCTTTTAAACAAAGTCAGGCTTCAGCTGATCGTTTTGTTTACAGTAGAAGTAACAGAAGAGAGTTTTACTCCTTACAGCCCATTAAACCTGTTTTTCTCCTACTCCTGTTCTCCTCCCCCTCTTCAAGCCTTTAACAAGCTGCAGGAATACAAATCAGAAAAAAACCCAAAAACTCTCTGCTGATGAACTGCTGAGAAAAGGTTTCAACACGGCTGGTATTAACAGTGCAAATTTCCGACCTATTTATATCACGGATAATTGGTGACTAGAAATATTTGCATTGCTAATTTCCCTCCATTAAGAACAAACCCAGGGTCCCAATAATATGGCTTAATAGCTGCATTTAAGTTACTGCCCCTTCCCTGTCTCTTTTTTAAGAGGAGTTGTTCCCCACTCCACACTTGAGTTTCTAAACAAAGAGATCATTCTTTCTTTGCTTCCATTACTACGAAGTTTGCGGTTTTAACAACAAACTTGACTTTCACCAACCTAAGTAGAAAACAGAAGACACAGAAGGTGGAAGGAAGAACGGTAATTAAAAATCTGTTACTCTGTGTGTTACCGTTTCCTTATTATGAATTAAAAAAAAAAAAAATTAGCACACTTTTCCAACGTGGACAGGACCTTACAAAGCTGAATTCTTAGGTTAGCGGCTTCAATTTTAAAATTGATGCCCTAGAAATACCTGAGAAAGATTTGAACAGAATGGTTAAATCACACTTTCATTTCCATTAATAAGGGCCAGCACAACCCTTTAACTGGAGCTCCCCGAAGGCAGGAATCCTGCTACAGATTGCCACTTGTGGGTGATCGTCCTGCACCTAGAGGGCTCTAGTTGCTGATTAGGAGGCTGATACGGCACAGTCTGGAGTCTTACAAAAAGGCAATCAGCCCAAGTGCCCCCAGGGAGAGGGACAGCACTGAGCAGAGTGCCTCTGACTTCAACCAGCAGCTCTGTTTCACATAAAGGGACACTGTCAGGTCCCTTTAGAATCACTTTAAAATAGATGAGGCAGATTTAAGGGCTAAAAAGAAACTTTTCTTACGGTCCACTAGATCTGCATGCAAAGCTCATTGAAAACATTTGAGATGCATACCAAATTAACTGTACTGTGCAACCAGAATTAATTGTGTCCTTGACAGCGTGGCAGCCGATAACATTTGTTATCCTGTGAAGTCACTCAACCCACAAACAAATCCCTTCACTGCCATTTATGCCCACTGTGCTCCCATAAAGCATCCAGAACAGGTACCTACACCTATTAGTAACCTTGTCACTGCTGCCACGTTACAGAGGAATGTGAGCTATCCTGATACGGTGACATTTAGCTGATCTCTGGAAATTCAGCTGACCAGCACCACATTTCAGGAATGAGTTTTGCGTTGGTGAAAAGAGTTATATACTGAGTAAGACAGCAACCCAGCAAGTACCGGCTGTGCTGATTTACTGGGGCTGGCGACTGTATTGTACCGCATTGTAACTGCGCTGTGATAGCCAACTCTCACGCCGTCCTGGTGGAAATAAAGGCTGCTGCCCCCTGCCACAGCACAGAACAGTAGAGACGTAACATTTCAGAGAGGCGGCAATTCAATTCTTCAAGAAAAAGAGAGGCCTTTTCAAAGAAGGCACCTGGAGGCTGCACAGTGCACCCGTATTAACAGCTCATCATCATCAGTACAAAAGAGGAACAGACTTTTGCAACTCAGCCAGCCAGCAGCATAATCCAGAGCTCAGAGAGATAGGTGGCAAACATCTAACAGTAATTCCAAAATCCAGAACCCTTTGAGAAAATCAAGAGGAATCCACACAAGTAACTCCAGCTGAGCTGGAGATTGTAGGACGACTGTCAGCTGAAAACCAAAAATCTAGCTAGTCACAAAACCTGCAAGAAGAAACCAGTATGAGAGGAAGAATGCAGTGGGTAGTTTTGGTTTTTTTTGAATGTCATTGCCATTACCACAATATTCCCTGCCACGTTTATGGAAAGATTGTAATCTCCTGAGGAAATCAGTTCTCTCTACAGATCTTCTAAGCCCTGAAATCACATCCTTTCTCTACTACAGTCAATAGCAGGCCCCATGAAGCATCTGCATTCTCAAGAGATTAAAGTATTGTTCCGGTTTAGTACTCTGCATAAAACCTTAATGGTGTAAGAAAATAACATTAAGATATATTATTATTTGAATTCAAAGTCCCCTGAATACAGAAATTACCTTGCCAAAAAGTGATTCCCATGACCTCTTAGCCCTGAACTGATGTCACACTTTTCTAAGTAGAATAAGCAACCTCATAACTGGAAAGACACAATTTCCAAAAGCATCACTCCAGAAAACATCACCTTCGTCTGCAAACCACACCACCTAACCAGCAGAGTTAGTAGGGCTGGTGGTAGTACAGCTGCATTGCTCCTGGTGCCATAGGTGCTAAGCAGAGGGATCCACTGAGAACAGGCACCTTCATGGTGAAAGGGAAAGCCATCAGAGCAAGACACTGTGATAGCATGGATGACACTGTTCACAATACTCAAGTTGGCTCCTCCCTCTCCCTCTGTGCTGTCCCAGCAGAGCTGCTGTTTCTTCCAGTGAGGCCCCACGAGTAGCACTGGGGGAAGCAGAGAACATGAGCACCAGCCCCTTAAATTGATTATAAATGGCTTTGATAGTAATACATAACATATAGCTGAGCCCTTCTAGGTGATGTAGTGCCAAACACATAATAAGACTTCGTCTTGATAAAGTCAGACATCTTGAGTACGTAATAAATATGATACCCTCTGTCTAATGTAGGTTATGTGAAGCTGCTAAGACTGCAATTTTTAGGCTACCACTGTCCTTAAATTATTAAGCAATATAGCATTAGAAAGCTAGACTGAAGGCTGTGTATTGCAGTTTTGTTTTCTTTTTTTTCTGATGTGCACCTGAATAGAAAATGTGACTTTGGAGAAGGTATTGTGGTGCTAGTATGTATCAGGGGGATGCTTGGAGACTGACACTGTGTCAGGTGTCACTGTTGCTTACATTTATATCTTCCTTCCTTTTTAGTGCTTGTGTGGTGAAGAAAAGCACTTACTAACCTACACTGTAAGAAGGCAGAAATTCTCTGTCTCGGCAATATATTGTATTAACTGTTTACACATGTTTTAGCTGGTTTGAAGCCAGCTTGGTAAACATGTCAGGATATTTTAAAGTCACCTAAAAATAGGTTTGTTCTTTGGCTCTAGCTTATTTAAAGCCTGAACCAGAAATCTCTGTGATATCAATATCTTTCTTATGGGAATAAGAAAAACAATATCTAAGAATGCCTCAGCATGCCCTGTGTCACCTTCCCATTTCATTCAGTAGCCCCAGGAGGTAGAACGTGTAGTTTGCATGCATTTCTGTCAAGAGAGTTACGCAAATCCAGAAATTGCTAGCGCATGTGTGCAGGAGGCAAGTCTGCTCCTTGGTCTATTTGCTCATCTCCCTGTCCTCTCAATGCAAAGGGCTCCAGAAGGTGGTTCATTTAAACGTATCCCATTCATAATCTCAAGGACTCCTGGGCACCCCATTCTTCCTCTTCGAGGACACAGTCTGCAATTGAGTAATGCTCCTTTTCAGCAAGGAGTCTCTGTCTACAGAAGAGCTTTCCAAATGATAACAGTAAATTCATTCAGAGCAACTTCACTTTCCAGGAGATGTGGCTGTCTTTCCCATACGTATAAACCTACCAGGCAGAGACCGTAAAACTCAGGTGCTTAATCCATACTGAGCCTCTTAATTTTTTGCCTAATGAAAACATAGTATCAGCTGGTTTTAAGGGAGCAAATGACTCATATTGCTATCACCTGCGTATTATTCATCCTCCAAGACAAAGAGATCTAGAGCAACCTAGTTAAGTCTGTTCACAAAGAGGCAGCATTAATCTGGAAATTACCTCATTCTCCAAAGGAGGGGAAAAAAAAAAAAAAAGGTAAAGCTGAAGTAAAAGGAAATGTGGGGTGCTGCAGATTTCTTCATATACCTGTGCAGTAATGGGGTGTTTGTCTCAAAAGCCTGTTGTGGACATGATATTTTATATGCATTTTGAGACAGGGAGATGCTGTAGGACAACCTGTCACTACTACAGAAAGAGGGTACCTTCATTTTCCTTTTATTGATTTTATAATGTTTTGAATTCCAAGTAATCTTTGCTAGACAGTGTATTGTAAAGCCTAATTTAACCACAAAAGGCAGAATCATAGTTGCTTTGTGTGGGGGTGGCCAGGCCTGGGATGGGGCTTTCAAAGTAGCTGGCTTTTTAATGACAGGAGCTGTCTGCCACTTTTCTGTGGGGTCATTCTGAGCCACCTGTAACTGAGGGAGACTGCACACACTCAGCCTTTCAGAGTTTTAGCTCATATGGCCCCTACTTTTAATCATGCTTTAGGGGCTAGCTGAGAAATTTTACCATTTCTCATGCTGGCTGCTGCTTATAGGCAGCAGTAAACGCACACTCATCTGACGCACGGTCAGAAATGAGCTAGAAATCCTCTGGGAAGGAAAGGGGAAAATTCTAGAGACTTTGCAACATTTATTTCAGGAACAGCTGTCTGCAGAGATGTCCCTGCTTTACTATACAGTACCCTTAGCCAAAGACTGGCAATAACCGGGCTACTTGGTTTCAAGGGTCTTCTCCATCAAAACATGAAGAGCCCCATGAGCCCTCTTCCCACTACAGACATATACCACAAAGAGAAAATGAACAGTGGCGCCTGTTGTTTGTGTGCGCACATGCATGTGTATATACTACCCATGCAAGCCACTCCTGACAAAGAGAAAACTCGATAGAAAGGAAAACATCAAAACATACAAGGGGAGAAAAAAGGAAAGGGATCCTTCCCACCCACAGCTCTCGCAGTGCCGCATCCCTGCAGGCCACAGAGGAAAGGAAGTGTATTCAGAGAGCTGAGTGGTGTGCAAAGCCCTCAAGGCAGTGGTTTATCTGAGCTTCTTCTAAATAAGCCTATTAGTTTCTGAAATCTGGCAAGCGAGGGAACAAGGCCCAGGAGTATGAACTGAGACAGAACGTACTATTTCAAGTGCATTTACATGCAATACTGACTTCTCTGTTGACTGCCCAAAGGTCATCTGACAAACAGTGGCGAGTTTTTTACACCATGTCAATTTTTGATCCAATAGCACTTGCATACCAGATGGTTTAAAAATATGTATTCACTGCCACTGTTTCTGCTCTGTTCAGTGGTGCCTGCCAATGTCTCGAGTTTATGATGTCTGTAGCAAATGTTTTAGTGTTGACATCTTCTGCAATTTGAGTGAAGATAAATTGCATTAAACACTAAAACATTACTTACAGATGGAAAACAGACTGACTTCACAGACATTTGCAAGCAGGGCATCTCTAGTTATGCAGCGGCAGAGGCTGCAGCAGAGAGAACTAAGTTTAATAAGGAAAAATCAATTGACATTAACTGAAAAAAAGCCACCTTTACTATCATTTTCACTTTGAGAAGTGCTGCTCTACCAACACAGGGTGCTAGAGCCTGCTCTCTGTGCACCCAAATAAAGCTGCGCAGGAGCAGCACTGTATCATGTGAGAATATGCAGCTTTAACATATTCTACATTATAGTGACACTGGAAAACAGCCCCCTGCTCATCCCTACATTTGTGAGCAAACATATTTAAGAAAAAAACTGATAACCATCTTCTCCTGGCCCAGTTTTAAGCCCAGCTATTTAGTCTGGAGCACAGAATGGGAACTCTGTGTCCTGTTCCTTCCACTGCATTCTCTACTCCCCTTCCCTGTTCCCTTTGGTACAGAGGTTCACGATACAAATGTAATTGCTCTGATTTTTTCCACATCCTTTTGGGAGCGAGAATATTTCTTCTTTTAAAGGGTATTAGTAACCCTCTGGCAATTCCATTTATCTCTTCAGCACAGTGAATTTGAAAGTATCAGCCGGTGCTCGCTCTTCCTTTCACCCACTGCCACGGCGGAGCCCGCAGAGCGCCTCCAGAGAGGATGGGAGCTTTGCGCATGTGCTACACACACGCACTGTCACAGCACAGAGATGAGGCCAACACACAACAACAGACAACAGTTTCATAAATATTGAGGGTGAACTACTCTGTAACAATGCAGAGTTAACAACATGCATATTTTATTTATAGAACAGACAGCAAGAGAGGCACTAGTTTATTTGCCAAAGCGAAAAGATCTCAGATACTTGTGGTGCAGCTGAGCAAGGAAGGGGTTAAAGGCAGGGTTTCCAATGTAAAACAAACAAGGCTAAGCCCCAGTGTTTCTCCAAGGCCGCCCTCCTTCCTTGCTGTCTGCAGAGGCTATAAATAGATCGCAGAAGAATAAAGGACGGGTGGGACCAAACTAGCCAGTCCCTTCTATTCTCCCTAGGGAAGGAAAAAAACCCACATTTGACTCAATTATTTCACATTATGAAGAAATTAACAACCCATGAAAAATCTAGAGGTGCTACTCCTAACTCCAATATGCAGCCTTCTGATTTATCATCATACTGAATATTTGTCTTTGAATTCTCCTTTCCTTCCTTTGCATCATATTCGTGCATATTCCCAAAGCAATGCACCTTTACAGAATTTTGCAGTCACATTTCCTGTAGCCCACAGACTGCCCATAAGGAAGAGAGGTGTGTATAGACAAGGGACTGTAGGTGGACAGCATCGTCTTTCCTATGCTCCACTTTGTAAATTCTGGGGGGAAAAAAACAAAACAAAAAAACCAAACCAACCAAACAAAAAAAAAACCCAAAAAAAACCCCAAAACCACCACCCTACCCCTAAATAAATTTGAAGTTTAAGAAAAATGCATTTTGCCCATCACCCCAAAGCTGAAAGTCTATACTCCAGCAGAGTCTTGTGGAGCAGCACATTTAAAGGCAAAATATTCAAATGGGAATGCTTCATTTACAATCCTGTATGTGTCAAGGTAATCAGGCCTGACTTATATTCCCAAGTTAGTTCTTACAGAATCACCAATTAGCAGAAAAGTTTAAGAAATTAGGTACTGTTTATATTTGAACACAAAGTAACTCAAAAGGGAACCACCAACTCTTGCGTGCCACCTGAAATCTCTCACAAGCTGCTCTTAATAGCTGATGAAGACAGGACAGGCACCAATACCACCTTTTCCAACTAAACTGCAGGGTGGACTGGCTCCTCCATCTCTCTGAAATCAGAGTATGCCTACCTGCAGCTTCTGCAGAGTGGGAGGCATGAGAAAAAGATACCAAGGAACAATGTTCAGTAGTTAAGGCTCAGGCTTCAGATATTGCATCTGGGAATACACCCACAATGAATATTAGGGAAAAATTCCTAATTAGCACCAAATACATCCATGGCAAGGGTCAGAGTTTCTGTAAGATTTTTACCTACTCAATTCAAAAAGTGATTTGAAACAGAGGATGAGTGGGGGTTATCCTTTGTCTTACACTCTTATACAAGCACCCTGCAGTTTGTTTTCCCTGCAGCCAGCTGGCTCAGGCCTTCCAGCTTGGCCAGAAGGTCTGTCCTTGTGGTTTGCAGACATGCCTTTGGGAGGGAAAACCAGAAATGCTCCAGGTACTCAGCACTTTGCACAAACACTCTTCACCTGCAGCCCTGGAAATGCAAGGAGTTGCCTTACACTTCACGCATATGAAGAATGCCTAGATTCTAACTTACTGCACTCTTTTCCTAAAAATTTTTTGGGGAAAAAAAAAAAAATCCATTCTTACACTCTCAGGCTTCCTTACTTTAGTCTTTGTCTCCTTAACCCAGTCACTTCTCGAGATCTCTTTAGAGTCTGCATGCATAGAGTAGGCATGAGTACTTAATTGTAGAAAGGCAGAGGATTCATTAAGCATCCAGAGGGGAACTCACATCACCCCTTCCTGGCAGACGTCTGTGCTCTGGGAGGTTGCATGCACCACCCAGTTTGCAGCAGTTTTTGTCACAGACTAACTGAAGCTGGCCCTGGTTTGAGCTGCGGGCTGGGCTAGGCAACCTCCAAAGGTCTCTTCTAACCTGTTTCCCCCAGCCCCGATCCTATGATAACAAGCCAGTAATCAGGACAGCAGACCTGACACTTTACTCCCAGCAAAGGATCTGTATGGCAGCAAAGGTCCTCTTACAGGATCCAGATAAACTAAGCTGCCATCCACAGGCCGTCCTGTTAGAGCACAGAACCCCCATCACACAGAGGCACCAACAGCATGGTTAACCTTCTACTGTAAAGTCTCATCTTGACTCTCTCAGCTGAGTTTGCATCAGGTTTTCATTGTCCAGTCTCTCTGGGACTAAAGGAGAGGTTAAACACTATTGGTTTTATATGAAGCATGAATACTGTGAACATAATGCTTTTATAATCCTTCAATAACAACTTGTTTAACTGCAGAGGGGACTATATAAAATGAAGGCCACAGAAGCACTTCTCCATAAATGTGTAATTTTTGTAACCACTCCAATTTATAGGAGTTCATTTTTGTTCAGCGACATCACATTCCACCAATGACATCTTTCAAAGACAAAGATCAAACTGATGAGCATGAACTTGAGCCCTCTACCTGCAGGGCAAGTGCACACACGCATCTCCCACATGCACTGCTTTCCCTGCATGCTGGTGGGAAGCCTGGCCACAGCGCACACATTTTGCGTTTCAATCCCTTGTCCACATGTTAGAAGCAGACAGGAAAAGTGTTGGGCACCCATGCAAACACCCAGACAGACATTCCTGCCATAGGCCTGTTCAGGATGAGATGTGCAGAGCCATATGCACAATTCATTTTGTTCAGAGGCCCTGTGAGGGAAGGAGCCAACATCCTAGATAAGCAGGGCAACATGAAAAGGAAGAGAGGGTATTATTATTTTTAAGGTAATATAAATCCCACTTCCTTCCTCCAGTTCCTTTTTACCATGGTTGTCATGTTTTTCCCATAGGCCACTGACATAAAGAACACAACACTGAGACTAAAAGCCCTGAACAGATGTGGAGACCAGAAAGCACACCTGGTCCCATCTACCCAGTGACACAAAAATTCAGGGAGGCCTGGAAAAGGTGGGATTCCTGTTTCTCACATGTGACACTCCCACTTTCTCCCTCTCCCCAGAACATCTACCTACTCACCCTGAGGCTCTA
Source organism: Morus bassanus (assembly GCA_031468815.1). NCBI lineage: Eukaryota > Metazoa > Chordata > Aves > Suliformes > Sulidae > Morus > Morus bassanus. The sequence goes on along the minus strand of CM062576.1, from coordinate 11,957,781 downwards.
AACTTAAAAACTGGCTCTTCAAGACAGCTGGGAGAAAGCTGCAGAAACCAAAGTGCCTTGAAAACAGAAGTGGATACTGGTCTGCCCAGCAAATGACACTGTGTACTAGTATCCAGTGCTCAGCTGGGGATAGCAGGTGCCTTTAATTCAAATAACTCTTCTGCCTGGTTGTGGCAGGCTTCTCTGCTTTTGTTTCCAGTCCAGGAACAATTTCCTGTAGGTCTGGCATTCGCTGCTCCCAGCCTTGTTTTAAGGAAAAGCAGGTGCTGGTCTCGCCAAAAGCGCCTGCGAGATGGGAGTTATGTGACTGTGCATCACAACTCACAGTACTGCCAGGCTTGGACAGGATTGTGAGGACTGTAAGAGGGACAGTATCCAGAGCAAGCAGCAGCATCTCCACCTTGCCCACAGAGCACAATGGGTCCTGAAAGAAAGGCCAACTGAGTGACCAAAACAAGGAGAGATCGTTGTGCCAAATGCCTGCTTTGTCTGATTATCAGAGCTCAGCAACAGAAGTGTTGCTGTGTCTATACTCAAATGGAAAGTCACTTTCTTGGGCTAGGGACAGAGGAAGACAAGCACACATAAGGTTGGGAAGAGTCTCAGCTTTGTTCCTCCTACCCTCCTGCAGCTTCTGCTTGTGAAAAACACCTTAAGCAGTTCTGATTTCTGGAAATCCTTTTCCCCTGTATGTATTTAGGTAGTTTTGAGAATCTGCAGGATGCACAACCATGCAGTTACAAAGGAAGTGGAGCAGAGAAAGGAGGTTGGTGAGAGATGCTTGAGGGAGAACAGAAAGACTTTAAGAGACAACAAGTAGTAGAGAGACAAGCTTCAAAGCATCACTTCCATATGATGTGAAAGTCGTCCCAGGAGATGCCAGCACAGGAATAACACAGCCCTCGCTCTTATAACATTTAGATCTCAAAAGGATAGGATTTTAAAAAAATAAGTTATCAAGATGTTAAACACCTTTACACAGATTTTTCTGGCATGTACGTCAGAGAGACTGGCAGTTTGGGATCTTGTCCAGAAGGCACCTCACTGTGCCAGGAGTCCAAGCACACCCAGCACCGCCCAGTCACCAAGATCTCTAGTGAGTGCTGTCTGTTTGCACAGGCAGCTGCTCCCTGGGTAGCGCAGGGCTACTTCACTATGTAGCCGCCAACCTTGCCTCAGAACAGCACCAGAAAACTTCAAAGCAGACACTTCATGGACCTGTAGCAAAGGTGTGTGTTTGTCCTACACCAGTATCAGAGATCTCTCTTTTAATTCTGTCTCAGGAAGCCCTACGAGGCCAATTTAACTGCATAGCTAATACAATTGGTGAGTATTTTTCTTTGCAAATTATGGCCTTCAACTTTCTGCTAGCCAGTAATAACCAGCCCTAACTTGTCTGTTCTTATTGTCTCACCAGGAAACCAGAACATTTAGCAGGAATCTTCACTGCCATTTACAGGTAGGAAACCCAGGTACAAAGAGATTAAGGAACACAAAACCATGTAAAAGGAGACAGAATAGTAAAATGTACTAGAAAACCCCTCTTCTGTCCTCTGCCATCTTAATGCCTGGGGTTAATATCACAGCCTTAAACACCTGCAGTTCCTTCTGATAAATAGTATTTCCTACCTCTTGGTCTTTGACCAAAAATATAAATACAAATAGAAGAGGTTGTATACTTCTGTATAATGATCTTTTAAACTCACTCTTCAGATAAACACTCCCCAAAACAGTAGTATTTCCCTCACTTAGAACCCTTAATATCCTCACTGCTAACACAATGAAAAAAGCTAAAACTACTCATTTCATTACCCACTGCTCTCCAGATTAATCTCCATTCTGTGCTGCACAATGACAGGGTCACCATGGGGTTTCCATGCCACTGGGGCTGTGTAAGGAAGTACGCGGCCCGTACAAATAAAAGCAGGGGAATTCTTTATTCTCACTCTTCCTAACCCGGGGTTTAATTCCCTTTCTTTTGTAAAACGAAAACCAGACTTTTCTCAGAACATAAATGATCAGTGCCAGCTTTCCCAAAGGAAAAATATTACAGCTGTGTACAGCTTCTGCCAGAGTTAAAAATCCTGCCTTAAAAGTAAGTTCCGAGTGCTCTAAAATAGTCACAGATAGTCTAAAAACGAGCAGGTGCCTTGTGAAATGAAGATTAAGATTTAGAGTCCAAATCTGGTGGCCCTTCAGGCAAAGGATTCCCAAGGCAGAAGCTCCTAAAGCGGCTTCTGTTAAGGTTTCATAAAATTACTGGGAGATTGTCAAAGACTAGGGAATGTGATTGCAGCTCTTACTACGCCTCAAACAGCACCAGTTACTCTGAGTTTATCCCACCTATTTCATGAACCTACCATTCCTTCAGGCAAACACTTATGAGGAAGCCAACACCCCTTTGCTCATGGAGTATTTATTCAGAACTGTGAGCGGGAAAATCAGGTTGGCTCTGGGTACAGCACAGCTAAGCAGCTTGGGGCAGCACAGGAGCACAGCTTTCCTCCGCCGGGTCCTGCCGGAGCTGGGCAGCAGTCAGCCATGCATCCCAGGCGCCAAAGGGATTGCACCGCACAGGCATGTGCAAGCACCTCAGAGGTCATCTTCTCCTTTGCCTCTTCCAACCTGAATGGAGCAACACTCAAGTCCATGATGAGAAAACATCCACCTCCATCTCTCTGCGTGCTGGACAAGGCAGAATTTGAGCATAAACAAACCTCGGAGTTCAGCACAGTTCCAGCTGCCCCTCTCCCACATCTGTGTGTGCACCGCTCCAACCTGAATGAGGATCCCCCAAGGCCCTACCACCTCCTGATCTGGGGATCCAGAGCATCGCTGATCTCCCCCAGGGTGCTGGGTCCTCCAGGATCCCTGTTCTACAGGGACAGACAGACCTCCTTGCCCATAATATGGGCTGAGTCCCCCTTCCTGCCTCCCACAGAAACGGAGGGGAGCAAACCCAACTTCCATTCCTGCTATGAGAAGTACAAAATACAGCTGCACACAAGCCTTCCCCAGGCTGGGCCCACGAAAGGCACATAGCACCAGGGCTTCTGGGCAACTCTTCCTCCCCCTGCCCTCCAAAAGCTGAGCCCTGAAAATGCTAATGGCTTAACAGACCAAGAAGGGCAGTGAGCTGCCCCAAAAAGGCACTGAAACGGAATAGAGAGAATAGACGTGCCATTTTTTCCTCTCCTCTTTGAAATTTATTGTAGCTAGAACTGAATGAAACACCTGAAATTCAGGAATACGGATAGCATTGAGACTTCTTGCTGTCCCTGTCAACAGCTTTCAGACATTTGAAAACACAGCCATGATCCCCCTTTCACTGCAGCAGAGAATACGAGAGTACAACACGCAGCAGCCTTCATTTTCACTCTGAGATCAAATTCGATTCCCCCAAACCCTCCCTAACCAACAGAGCAATGCTGGGCGAGGCCTCCAGAGCTCACTGAGCCCATCAGTCCCGTGCCAAGGAACTGATGTTAATTTCTGGGAACAGCCTTCTGCTTAAAACACCAGGTGGATAAGTGAAAAAGCTGTGTTGATATATAGTTAACGTCAACTGGCTGGTGGCAACTTCATCCTTTCCAGAATACCTAGTTCAGAGCAACTTGAGCTTGCAAATGAACAGAAAGTTAATAAACGTAGACAGACTTTACTTCCGCCCTCATTAAGTGTCCTAGTGTATTTCTAAAATAAGCATACACTCTTGTGTAAGCCTTTAGACTGACATTACATACACCACCTGGATCCATAACCTCCCCAGACCACATCCATCTCTCACCTTCCTGCAGAGAAACCCCACAGCTGCACCCTCCTGAGGCTCACCAGGTCTCGCTCGGCAGAGACCACTCCATTCCTTTGGTCACGCACAGGAGGCTCGAGCTGTGTGTGTCCAACCATATCACCTCACCTAACCAGCATGACAAGCCCTGCATTGCTCCGCATGGCTTCACCTTGCCTAGCTCCAGCACTGTGGTCGGTCTCCCAGTCTCTGCAAGAGTCAGCGACAGGACGGGCAGAGATGCAAGCACGTACTGTAGTTTAATGCTTTATTTCTAGAAGGAACTTCACTTGCTATTATCAGCTTCTTCTCACAAGCAGTTTCTTTTCTGCACCACTGGAAGAGTTTAGAGAGATTACAATATCTTCCAACACTATGAGATACTATACTCTCTTTCTTGTGAGACTACAAACCATTTATGGGTAAGTCTTCAAGAAAACAAGGTAGCGATCAAAAGAAATGGACGGGCAAGCAGCATCACGATGGCAGAGGCAGCTTCTGGAGAGAGACTACATGCCTGCATGCGCGTTCTCACATCTTTCTTCCCAAGGAGGGAAGGCTTACGACAACCCCCACTCATCACAGAGAAGCTGCCTCCAAAGGAAAATAAAATCATGTCGACAGAGACCTGTTCAAGTACACATCTACTGTAAAAAGACTGTCCTGACCTGGCTGCTGGTAAAAATATTCCATCTGCTCAGGCTCTCACCTATCAGAGAAGGAAGTCATGGATGTTTTCACTTCACTGTCTCTACAGTTATCATCACTGGAAGAGAGAAGGAACAGAGGACTCAACAACATTTCAAGTGTGAGGTACCTATATTTTGATTTTCCAGGACAGCAGCAAGGTGGCCAAAATAAGCGCATCTCCATAGGCAATCAGTGACCCAGTGATCATCATGCCTTTTGAATATGTTGTGGCATTTACAGCTGTGTAGAGGTTAAAATCAGAGGCTATCAGCTTCTGTAGACTGTAAAGAAAATATGATATAAAACACTTCCATAGGCTTCCTTTCTGAAATAGAAGAACTCTCGTTCCTAGGTCCCTCATTTATTTTCACTGTCAAACCAAGCACATGCTGAGAAGTAAGAATTGCCCCAACCCCTCACTAGAAAACCCAGGGGAGTTTTCTCTCATCACCCACAAACTCTTCCACACGATCCCTGCTATTCACGCACTGAAAACAACTAACAGGAAGCTTCATCTGAGATTTCTTGGCTTTTTCACTCCTGCAGAAAAAGCTAGTATGAAGCAAACTAGTTCATCACCTTTTCCCTATAGTATATAAATATTCAACACCCACTGACAGCCCTGGATAACGTGAAAACCAGTCACATTTTCAGTGCAAGCATCTGTTCTTCCCTAAAGTAAATCTGTGTTTTTTTTTTTGTTGTTGTTGTTTTTATTATCTAGACTTTCCCTTCTACCAGATATTGGTGTTCCTGAAGGAGACCAGAAATTGAAGGCCTGGATCATTCTCTCATTGTGTCGGCTGGAACACCACATGTTTTCTTTCTTGCCTTTTCTGGAAAAAAAGTAAGGAACATCAAGACTGTTCAAGTATTTATGTTTCAGTACCAAAGTCAGAGACAAGTCTCCAGGGTGTGGTGGAGGGGTTTTTGGGCTGTAGCCCTTCATTTCAGCACTCCATTCCAAAAGCAGTTTCTGTGATTTATGGGTCTAAAATACCTATGCAAGCTGGCTTCTCTTCTGTAAATCTACGAAGTGCTGAACAAAGCCACAAACCAAAGTCACAGCCCAAATACTGGTTTTCCTGGAAAAACAACAGCCAACAGGGAATGGAGCTCATTACATCATCTCATTGCATCATGATCACGGCCCTAAGACTAACTGAGGAGCCACCACCAGTATCCCAAGACCACCCAAAGGAATACCTAGGGAGCATGCCTTTTTGGAAAATAAATTAATAAATAAACAACCCCCAGAATGCCATGCACCTATTATTACAAATATTTTATTTCCTTCTTCATTAATATATGCAAAGCAATCAGATTAGAGCCACAGGAGGTAATGAAAAATGAACTAAGAGATAAGGGTCTTTTTGTGTGGTTGTGCTATGCATGTTTAGTTCCTATTTTAAAAGGAGACCTTGAGTCTACTTTTGTGGTGCTTGGGGTAAATGTCAACTATAAAATTTTCAAGGCAGGGAGAACAGCCATCCTGCAGAAGGAATATTGTGATCCCTTAAATAAAGCGGAACCCTGACATGATGAGCCTCGTTGTCAGGCTGAAGGTGAGGCCAGAAGAATCCTACAGAGAAAGGATAGGATAAAGACTAAAGATGAAGGTCAAAGTATTTGGCAACAGTCTTGATATAACCAGGCAGCTCAAAAGATGCAAGAAAGGCTAAGTTTGCGGGGGTGGAAGAGGATCTTATTTGATGAAGGGCTTCTCATTCATTTTTCCCATCTGTGTTATCTAGTCTAATAAAAATGTTATCTCTTCCTACAGACCTTGTGTCTGAACAGCCTCTCTGTGCAAGGGAGCTACGTCCTTAACACAGCGCATGATGCTGTAACCAGGTCTTTAAGAAAGAAAACCACAGGAGACAGCCCTGGGCTGCACAGAGACACTGGTGAGGGGCGGGCAGATTACAATACCTCCACACTTGGTACTCCTCCTAGAAAGATATTGAAAACACTGAATCTGTCCAGAGGAATGGTTTAAGCATGGAGAAACATACCATTTTATAGAGAGGTTCCAGGGTCTCAATCTGGTCACCTTATCAAAGAGAAGACTGAAAGGTAACTGGATCAAAGTAACTAAATGCCATCACAGAAAGAGAAATTTGATACAAGTCTAGAGAATCTTAATAGATAAAAGGGGAAGGCTGAAAGGCAGAACTTTTAACAGAGAGGTTAATTAACAACCAAAACAATATACCATGAGCTGTGGAGGACTGCACACTGCTGACAATTGTCAAGTTAAGATGGGATGCTTTTCTAAAACATCTTTTCAAGTTCAAACAGGAATTAATCCAAAGAAAGCCTGTATGAGAGATCACAGCTTTCTGATTTTTATAATCTCCGAATACAGCAGAGCAGCAGTACTGAATTTCAGGAAAGCAAAGCTAAGTCAGTTCAGGAAGGAGCAAGGAATAGCTCACTAATATCAATGGGAATATTTGCATGAGCAGGACTCCACTCACATTGAGCAACATGCAACCAAGGGGCTTAATAAAAGTGACAAGCATAGAAAATAAGACTGAAGAAACCTACTACCTAGTAAAATTAAGGTAAAGTAGGTTGATTCATTTACAAAAGAAGCTGACATGTCTGAAGCAAGAAGTAGCCAATGGAGCTTTCATATAGACCAAGTAAAACAGAAGAGAATAAAGAGGCTATAGCGTATTATTTTTGTTCGGAGGTAAAAACCCAAGCATATTGTTCTAACTGGCAGGTATCACTGCCTCCTGCTACAGGCCCTGACAGGACAGACTGAATTCAGGTGGAGAGCTGGTACAGTATGGGATCATTGCTTTGGGGACTATGATACTGTGATGCACGTTCTTTATTTTTAATATTCTTTATTTAGTACTGTGAGAGTTTCCCAGTTTGATTTATGAATCAATGGATCTGAAAAATGTTAAGTACCAGATTTATCCATAGGAAAAGTTTAGTCTGATCCTGAAAGAAAATTCCAGGCACTAAGCTCTGTTTGCTTTGAAACCTGCCAGGAAAGCTGCTTACCAAGCATCCCCTAGGGAACAGTCTGGACTCCAGAGACAGTCTAGGAGACCCACGACTGCAGGTATTCCCCACTCTCCTGAGGTTTGTAGACCACGTACCAGATGTTTGGCAACGGCATTTCCTTCTGTATCCTCTACCTGTTCTGAAAGGAATTCTGGCTTTTTCAGTTATGAATTTGATTTGTTGCTTTAAAAGAAGCACCTGCCCCATAAGTCTGTCTTCTTCACTGTGCTGCAAACATACGCAAGATGTTTATGATAGCAAACAGCAGGAGAGTTAGGAGTCTCACCAGCTCTAATTAAAGCAGGCTCATCCTACAATTTTACCCATGTAGAACTGAGCTTGCTTATTTGTTTAAGTGCACAGGCTTAGCTTGCAAATACCAAAATACAGGTGTCAGTATACGACAACCGTAAGCTGCTGAGGAGGGAGTTTTCTGCTAATCCTTCTGAGCAGATGTGTTGCAGCAGATCAAAGAACACAAGCTCCTACGGACTAGACTAGCACACATCCTGGGGACGCGGCAGGGAAGAGCTCATCGCTTCCCTTAACAGGGACAACACCATTAGGATGAGCACGATAACAGGCATGCTCGGTCTCTATCCCCACGGGTCAGCAAATCCATGCTAATCGTCTTGTTACGGGCACTATCCTAGTGCCCCAGAACACAGCCAGTGCCCCAAAAGACTCTGCTCTTTTTCAAGGGAGCAGAAGCTACCATGAGTGTTATGAAAGATGCTCCTGTGGGATGCAATGCAAAGGAGGGAGAGGAATTCACTCAGGCAACGGACAACACCTCTTTTGCTACTCAGTGCTAGGAAGGAAGCAACGGTGTCTCTTCACATAAGCCCCAAAAGTGCATGGATGAGACAGCTCTGCAGGGACATGGCAAGGATTATAAACACAATTTCACTTTGTTGCTACAGGTGAACAAACATCGCTCTGGTAGGAGTCCAGCGGCACTGCAGTCTACAACCCAGACTGCGGCATACAGGCTGCTTCAGCCAACAGCTGTGTTGTCAGCACAAATAATTACCAAAGACAGACCACCAAGCAAACAAGCCTTTCAAATGAACCACTCACTTGTGTTTCCCAGAAAAACCGTTCCAATAGTGATATCTCCAAGCCATACCAAAGGCATCTTGAGGACAGGGGCTCCTTCTGAAACCCAACCGCAAGGACAGAGAGCTCAAGATAATGAATCTCTGTTCCATACAAAATAAGAAAGAAGTAGCGACAAAGGTGAGTCCTAATACCAGCCTGTGCCTCATCCGTCCTTTCCTTTCTCAATCACTAAAACACTCTGCAGTGCCTTCTTTTTAATTTGAGCCTTCTTTTTAATATTACAGATGGGGAAGGTGTTTATCTTCCTTTGTATTAACACACTAGTTTAAACTGAGTTTTAAACAACCTCTCTCTGGAGTCTCCTGAAGGTTCACAGGATGGTAGTGGAAGACTTCCAAGGATAAGGCCAGTTTTCTCAAATCTTGCCTTTAAAATTCTGTAATGGGCAAATCGGTTGTTTCGGGGTGGGGGCTGTGTCCCGACTGCCTAGCTTTCTGCAAAGGACAGAGTCTGCAACTAAAGCAATGCCCCTCCTTTCATTCCACACTAAAAACAAGGCCCAGATCAATGTGTTAGCTGTGAAGAAACACAAAAAGGACAATGTTTGTGTATTCCAGTTCAGCTTTTTCAGGTTCATGTGTAGTTCAGTGACTGCTGTGCTGAAACATTCCGTTTTCCAGGGACTTCTCCATCTACTGCAAACATACTTCATGGTTTTTTTTCTCTTCCACAGCCAATATGACCTCTGCTATTTAAGGCCCTCTAAATCTTTCTTAAGCCAACAGCCTCCCTCGGTAGATTGCCGATCTTTAACATTTTCCCAACAATGTTTAGACCCAACAATCTTTTTTCTTTTTATTACCCCTTGAGAGTTACTGCAGTGAGAGTTTAAGGAAAGTAAGCAAATGAGACTGATTGTGCAGCAGCCAAAATGACAGATGAGTGACATACAGGAAGGACTGGCAGTTAGGCGGAGATGTATGCAAACACCCATGAGCACACTTGCTGAACTCAGACAGCACAAGGGGCTTGGCAGCGCTGGACACACAGGCTGCCTGGGCCGTGCTAACCAGCTGTGGAAATGCAACATTTGCTTGACAGGGTAGCGAAACTTCCGCGAGATTTATATCAATCTCTAGAAAGCTATGACGCTCATCCTTGGAGAAAAGGTAAGAGTTAGTACAAGCATTGCTTTGCTCTGAGCAAGCATTTCTGTGCAGATGTGCTACTCCAGAGTGACAGCCCATGCTGTTAGACCCCTTACCAGCAGTTTGTACAGGGCTTTATGGAGTTAAACATGAAGCATTCCTCCTCAAGGTGCTTGCAGCCCAAAGCACACAGATCATGCAGAGAAATTAAAAACAGAACTTGGGGAAAGGAGGGATGTGAGATAATGTATCATTTTATATGGCTGGCTAAGCATCAGTGTTGTGCTATCAGTATAGCACAAGAGGCGAAAGGAAGGAACAGGGCACTCAGGAATAAGGACCAACCGATGAATGCAGGAAGCCCATTTTCAAGGCAGTGAAGGTGCAAGCAAGGAGACAGTACACAAGAAGAACTTGGCTGAAAGAACAACCTGAAAAAAAAGCCAGAGGACTTATGGAAAACTCACAATGGCAGTAAAATACCCGGTATTACACAGAAGAGACAGAGATTGTTGGGAGAGGGCATTTGGCAGGCACAGAGATGAGTGCGGATGGGCCAGTGCCACGTTACTATTGCATACTTGAAACAAATCCTTGTGGTAGCAAAGAATAAATCCCTTGTTTTGCAGAAAGATGGCATGCATGGGCAGTGAACGTGCTGATGGTTCCTCTAGCCTTGGGACAGCATATCCTGAAGGCCTTCACTTCCTACAAGAAATGGCAGTAAGATTTGCAAGCTGCTATTAGGGTTCTGCCAAATTAATGAGTCTTAAGGGTATGGAGTTCTTCTCATTAATACAATAAACTGCTGCTATACTGATATAAGCTCTTTCCAGTTCAAATATTGATAGAGGAGTTGTGATCTACACTGGCATTACAATTTATGTCCAGTCTAGAGACATCCCTCGTTTTATAGACATAAGGCTAACAGGTTGGTTAGAGGTCAAAAATGAAGAAACAATTTTCATCATTCTCGATTATCTTTGAGAGATCCTGAAGCAGATGGAAGCTGCTCAGCCATTCAGCTGGTGTTACATATTTCACTCTGACAAGGCTCTGGCATCATGAGCAGAGGGAAAGCTGAGCAAGAGTATTTCCTCCCATTTAAACCTTCTTTATTATTAAATCTTTCAGTCATCAGCAGAGCATTTCTTTGGTGAGTTGTGGGTTTTTTTAAGCAAAACACAAAGTTTAAGGTACCTCCTTTTTACATACTCAGATCAGAGTCTTGTGACATGTTCTGGTTTTAATTAATAAGGCTGCTGGATGCTGTGGATCACTGACTGTAAGACAAAACTAATTCCTCTTCAGCCAAGCACTGCTAGTACATAGCCCCATATGTCCCCCAGGTATTTGCTAGTGGAATGAAAGCTGGTTACAGCTATCTGCTCAAAACTAACTGACAGCATCAGTGCAGATGCAATTCATGACAAACTCCATATTCCTAGTCAATAATAACTGTTTACTAGATTACCTGGTTTGCAAGGTAGCCCACCCTGAGCTACCGCCTCATGTCACAACAGACATTTAAATAATAAATGGTAGCTCTATTTTATTCAGTGAGACACAGTTGAGGCTTTGCTAAATTTAACCATCCAATTAACCTAGCAGCATTAATGATTTGAGACTTTTCAGAGTTCACTACTTTCGAGGAGGAAAGCTCAGTTATACCAATTAACATTCTCTCTGTAAAGTGCACAGGCAGCTACTTCCCAGGTCTTTCTGTGGTTTGAGAGACAACGAGAACAACTGGGAGTCGAGCACCACCTCTTTAAGCTTCCCAGATGAAGACAACATTCTTCCAGGTAACGCCAACCCCCTGGCTTGCTCTGGGCTCACATAAAAATAGATATACTCGACTGCTTTACTGGCGGTGAGAAACTGTTGCTGGCAAAAAATAAAACAAAACAAGTTTCAAAGACAAGTTAATTTTGTATAAAATTAACTGTGATGTCTTAGCCCAAACCTTTTCATTAGCTGCAGCACACAAAACAGTCACCATTTCTTTTTAACCTTAGGCTAATACAAAACACACGTATCTCCTGCTGGCACGACTGCACGCATTTCTTCTGCAAGCTCAGTGCAAGAGACAGTATGTCCAGAGACAGGCAATGGAAATTCTTCAGGTCACTTCAACCCAACATAAATATACGTCTACAGTATCTGAGCAGCGATCACAGTGAATCCTGTTACACCCAGCTGGCTTTTCCTCTCTATCACACACAAAGCTGTCTTTATAGAAAGAGCTAGCATCTCTCCTTCGGTTTATGCAGATCACACTGCAGAGCACAAGAGTGCTCTGAATATTAAGCTACTGCATCTAACTTTTTAAAAAATAAATACATAAACTGAAGAGGAAAAATGGAGGGAGACTTGGCAGATGCTACCTGGCTATTTCATTCCAAATCTCTGGTGTATCCTCCCACATCTTTGCAAGTAGGACAAGAACAAGGCACCTGCCCCAAAGCAGTGGGGTTCGAGCAGTCACTTCCCAGCCAACACAGCTGCTACAAATTCAGAGCTTTTGCCTTTTAGTTACCTGCCCCCAAGCACAAAAGTACAAAGGATATCAGACCCTTGAGGCAGCACAGGAAATACAACTTTCCCAAACCCTGCTCTAAAATTCTTGGAATTTGTAATGGATTTTAGAACACTCATCCCTGGATTTCACAAGGATGGATTCTTTCCTGGACCTCTTCAGTTTAATCTCCTTAAGCCTGGAAGTCAAATCTTCATCTAGAGTGAATATATTTTACCACTGTAATCTAGTTACGAATATTTACACAATTTGCCCCAAATTCTCTCATTACAGCTTCCATTCTCAATTATTCACAGGTAGTGGTACATGCAGTTTCCGTGGAAACCTGCAGCTCATGACCGACGGATGCGCAGCCAATTGCAGGCAACGGGCACTCGAGCAGAACTGGTCGGCTGCATAATTATGCTGATATTTGACCATCTCAAACCTGCAGGTAGCAAAGGACCAGTTTACATTTCAGTGTCTAAATTTCAAACATCTTAACTATTCCAGGAAGCAACCAAGAACCTATATCTCCCAAAGCATAATAAACTTCATGAGGAGGCTGTAACTTTTATGACACATCACATTTTCAACATTTCACTATCATTTTCTGTATTTACCATTGAAAGTAAATGTCAGATTACACCACCATAAAGCTGGTCATAAGTGATTCACTCCATTACACTTCAGGGTCTTCCCTACTTTTAACTAGTGAATCTGTGCCAGTAATTTGCCTGAGAATGAGCTGCTTTTTTTCTTTTTCCTTTCCTTGCAGTAGTAGCTGCTTAATTTTATTTAAAAAGTGAATATTCACATGATAAAACTCCTTGCTCCTTTAAGCTTCTTTCAGCATTTATCATTCTGAACGCTGTGGAGCCTCAAAAGCAGGTATCTTAAAAAGATTTCAGAAGCTCCTTAGAAATGCTCTTTGGGTTATACTAAAGCACAACAGAATAAGAGTATAACCTTGTCAGGCAGAGCTGTGAAGACACGCAATATTGAATTGCTGAAGCCTGGCCATTGAGTGAGGGTTGCCCAGCTACTACCCCGTGCTCTCTTAAGACAACAGATTGCACTATTTTTCTGTTTGAAAGACTCACGCATCTCCCTGATATACGACGTTCTACGGCCGTGCTGACTCTCTCCAGGCACCAGCAATGCTTCATCACCCACACATCATATTTTCACACAAGCTCCCTTCACATTTTTTCCCATGCAGTGCCCCAGGCTAAGGCAGGGGCTCTTCCATAGCACATTCAGGAAGACACAGGCCTCCAAATTCTTCTTTTCCAGTTTGATCTCCTCAGGAGTCAAGCAACAATTATGCTGTAACAATGATAGTCCTGGCAATCATTTTGCCTCTGTGTTATCTCACGCCATAGTTACAGGTTTGTCTGTACCCATCTACTGTCGTGTCTCCTACCTGGACTTTCAGACCCCTGAGGCAGAGCTCACTGTAGCACAGCGTGTTTGCATGGCATGCTGTTTCATGGGGTCTTCTACAAGGCTCTGCAATTAGAGCCTTCATTACTCTAATGATGCAGTCAACAATGGCCCATGAGGTTGCTGTGCCCTCCCTGCAAGCTGAACTTCCTTCCTCTGCTGCTGTCCAGGAAACCAACTCAAGTTTCACCACAAGACAGACATTGCAAGACTCGCTTTTTTTATCCAGGACTTTCCCACTTAGCATAGCCTCAGGATTGGAGTAGCAGATTATATTTCTGGTGTAAAAAAAAACTATTGAGTTAATCCTACATGAAGAGCAGCCTCCTCAGGTACAGTTACAGAAGTAGCACCACTCAATCGCATCTAGATGGTAGTGCAAGGAGCACTGCTCTGACTGGTGGAAATACTCAGCACTACGAAATGAAGCTCTAACTAAAGTCAACAGATTAAAAACATTTGTTGCACCTGCTTTGTTCAGAATTTAGAGTTTGCCAAATGTAATTTCCAAACTATTTGGTTTGGAAAATCCTTAGAGCTCATAGAGGGAACCCACTGCACATTACTTAATAAAGCCAGACTGGTAAGGCAGTTGCAAAATATCTTTATGAAAATCAACAGCTCTGTTGGGAGAGCAGCATGTGGAATGCCTACCCTGCACCGCTGCACAGAGCAGCTGACATGACAACATACAAACACGTCCTGAAAAACAGCACTATGCTCCCCTTCCCTGAAAAGCATCAGCAGATCACAGGCAGAATTCTTATACAAAAATTTCGTGGTATATTAATGACCAAAAGGCTGCTATTAATTCTATTGTTGAAGTAGAAGGTTATCATCTAAGACAGCTGACCAGTGGACTGAAGATAAACACCGTCAACCTAAGGAGCTGTACTTCTATTTTAAACAAATTTTGGACTTCTGCATATTTACTCTCTTAAATGGTACTCAGTGGAAAGGCAGTAGCATTGCAATTGGAAACAATGTTAACTTCCCCCTCCTGCCTGGGACTGAAAAATAGCCTGGGAGACACACTGGTGATGGGGAGAAACACCAACAAAACTTCTGTGGTTTAGCCATAACTCTACTGAAACTTGTATTTAACTACAAAGCCTCATCTCTAAAGATCAGTCTTTAATGAGTATCTGTCAAGAGTGTCTTGAAGACAGAATGGCCTACTACAAGAAATGCCAAAATAACTTAAAAAATGCTGAAAGGGTCACGCTAACAGTAGCACTGCAGAGTCATTGTTAACTGCGTAACTATGGAGCCTGGGTAATTTCTGCCAGTGAATCTTAGGCCTGCACCACTCCACCTGCTCTTCCACAGTAGCTGTAAATTAGCAATTAATGTCACAAGGAGAACAAGTTCAAACTTTGTTATTTGGCAGTAAGGTCCAGTTTCCATGAAATCCAGCACTTCATGTCTCAATAAACTGAAAAGTGCATAAAGTAATGAATCACTAGGTTATATTCAGATTCTGCAGATTCATTTTTCAGCCACAGAAAAACAACACTTGCCAGGCTTAGAATAGCAGCACTGATATAAAGGACAACAGTGCTGCAATTTTTTAAAAAAAAATGCATACCATAAAAGAACAGGTTAAGTGATAAGAGAAGGCATTTCAATTCTATGCTTCAATGAATATTAGTGACACAGTTGTTAGGAAGGTGGAGAAGATGAGCTGTCAGGTTTTGTGACTTAACTTATGTTTCAGACAGTTTCGTTAAACACACCATTTTATTTTTTTTTGTTATAGACACCTTTTATGTATTTGCCATTGCTCAGATGAAGGGACCGTATGGCAGCACAGGACTAGATGGGACACCCCTAAGGTCTCTTGCCTTTCTGTATATAAAAGAGCAAGAAAAGATCAAAAGGACCAGCTCCGTCTGGCTCAGCTCCACTCATTTCTCAATTTACTCCAGCACTGCTTATGACTTGCATAACTGACAAATAACATCTCACTTGCGTTAGGATTAAATGTTCTAAGAAAAAATGGGAAGTCTGCTTCAATCAAGTCTTGATGGGTTACTGTCACTTACTGTCCTTCATTTGCATCAAGTAGCTCAAAAACTTGAAGTGGGGAGCCTGAACACTAGGGCAGATCCACTGATCCAGGGCTGAATTTTAGCGAGATGCCATTGTAGGGAATGGAAAATTGCCTCGGTGCTCAACAGTTTTTGAGATTTCCCTTAGCTGCGCAAAAACCCTTAGTCAAGTCTGGAAATGACGGACGTGCATGCTTCTGCTGCCAAAATCGATGTAAGGAAGACCTGGCTGCAGCCTTCCACAGGTGCACAAAAAGGCCTTAGAGCTTTTTCCCCTCATCATAGCTACTGAGGCAAGCTGCAAAGCACATCCTGCTGCAGGCCTGCTTCACAAACACGAAAGATCTTAGGATTATAAATAACAAAGACAGGCTACTGCTACAGACTGCGCAGAATTAAAGGGGCAACATCCAACATTACTTTGTACTCTTTTGTATTCAGATATAATCTGAACACAAGGAAGTTGAAAAAACCCTTCTGAGTCACTGAGTCCAGTTCCCTCCTAGTGCATATCACCAAACCAAACCTCTCCTGAAGTTTCATCTTTTATCTAGTGCACTGTGCACTGACTCACCTGGACTAACAGAGGTTCTAGAGTTTTCCAGATGTGTTCTTGGTTGCCACAGGAATGAGCAAAAACGTATGCTGAACCTGCAAGGTAGGAGACAGTCCTGGAAGACGGCAACTCAAAGGACTCATAATATTCATGCAATACTGTGACAGAGAGGGTAAAGCAACTCTAGGGTGCTGCCCAGCCCTGTTTCGCTGTTGCAAACACAATGTATGCTAGATCACAACTAAACAGACCGGCACTTTTTAGTATGGAAGACACAAACAAGGATGGGTGCAATAAAGAGCTATTAAATCTAGAGTCCCTTCTAATAATAATAATCCACTGTCCCTTCTAATATAATGACTACAGGGCATCGACTGATATTAGCAATTAACAGGTATTTTCTCACAGACCACACAGTTAAGCTGGGAAACGTCTTGCTATGGGATATTATGCACACTAGAAGTTAAAGTTCAAAGAATAACTAGATGCTTCTTTCATTAGTTTGACTAAAACAACTCTCTCTAGCTCAAAAATGCCAGAGGTACAAATCAGTAAAGGCTAGAGAAGCATGTATTTGGAGGAAGCGTCACTATAAGCAGGCTCTGTCCTTACACACTTCCCTGGCATCCAGCACTAGCTCCTGGAAAAGACAGTGGGATAGACTGACCTTCGGTTTGAATCATTGCGGCTATTTCTTAAGGCAGTAAAATACAAGTGTGAATTGCAACGCATGCACTTCCAGAAGAGCATGGAAATAGCACAGAGAATTTCAAGATGCACTACAAAAGCAAGCCAGGAGCTAGAAAATAGGCCATACAACAGGGGCTTACTGAGCTCAAAACTGTTCAGCCTGTCGAAGAGAATTTACAGAAGCTTACGTGGAAAAAGGGATCTCAGAGAGACAGGGCAGAAAAGGGGGTTTAGAGTCTCAGAAAGAGCCAAATGGCTTAGATTAAAGTTGAGATTATACAGTCTCAACCCTGGAATGAAATATTAATTATTGGGATAAACTGACCAGTTAGTGCTGGAGTCACAGTTGCTCTGCACCTTTTTTGATGATATAATATGTAATTTCTTAAAGACATCCTTTAATCTAGCTTTCAGAAATATTTGTATGGCTGAAACAAAGAAATTGCAAGTGAAAGATGCTAGACATGGACCCTCTTACCACGTAGCCTACGATCAAATTGGAAATGGATACAGAGCCAGGTAAGTTGGCTGGTATGTGCTTGAACAGATGTAGTCTGCTCTCCCTGGGTGCTCCCTGAAAGGCCTGAAGCAAGAGGAGTCTTATGGGTTTGTCTGCACTAGAAGGTGGTATTAGAGACAGAATGTAATCACAATGAAATGCATTAACTACACAACACAGGCGTAACCTCACTATGATTTAATAGTGGGCATAGCTTGCCTCATCAATGCAAAGCCATGCTCCATGAGACTGACAACTCCTCAGATTTCTGCTTTGATCAAATACAAGTCTCTCATAAGGACCAGTTTGAATAGTGGTTTGAATTAGGGGATGAGGCTAGAGGTACGTTTAACAGTGAAGTTGTTTTACAGTGTTGCCACATATTGTTGAATTGCTGGTGCCAATCAGCCTGTAAGTCAATACACTGAAAGTTTTTGAGGTCTTCTGGGACCTGCAAGGATGAGAAGCTTTAGATAAACTGAGTTGTTAGCATTAAGCTAGGAACCAAGTTGACAACACCTCAGTCAAACTTCAAAAATTAAAATTCAGAATCCTGGGCAAGTCAGGAAACCAGCAAACCCTGCTTTTGAGCCTGAACCATGACTCGGTGCAGGAAATTACCCCATCTGCTGTAAGCAGCAAACACCAGGAGAAAACATGTGACATTGAAAAAGGTGGCAGCCTGCAGGAAGAGACAGGCATCACAACTCGCATTCTGCAAGGCCAAGGTTGCTGGGAAAATCAAATCCAGCTATCTGAAATACGGATAAAAAAAAGTACAAGGAGAACCAAAAGACTTTCCCTCTGCCAACCACAACAAATGGCTCAGTAATACAAAATGTCAGTTGGCACTTGGAGCACAGTGGATGGCCAGACAGAAAGCGCATTTTTAAATCATTAACACATTGAGAACACACAGATGTGCAGTACAGCTACATCTGTGCATTGTAATTTCTACAGTAGTCACAACTTAATGAATCATCGATTGTGACAAGATCAATGAACCGAACTGAACAACAAACTAAAGCTAGTAAATTCATGCCCAGGGCAAGAGCTAAGGGTTTATTTTATTATTTTTTAGCACTTCTATAATTTTTAGTGTCTAATTAGTAAAAACATGAATGCTCCAGAATCCTTTTCTTTTTCCCCCTCCTTTTGAAAGTTCTACTCCAAAAGATAAAGATTTTATTGATGTTTGCTAAATTCAAGTCTAGATAATACTCATCTGATCAGCAATTTCTTCCTCAGGACTATAAGCACATGGCAGGCAGAAGTTGTAATGTTAGGACGTGCGCTCCATGCCAATCAGGTGGACTCTGATTAAGCCTACCACCTCTAGGCAAAACAACTGCTGTTTTTTCCATGAGGCCACATTATTCGTGCAGCCGAAGCATCAGCTAAGGTTCTCTGCAATGCTACTTTTTGAAGGGACAACTTCACATCCAAATCAAGCAACCAAATAATTTATTTGTGAAGAACACACACTGAGTTTCCTCCTGGCCTCAATCCATTCAACAACTTCAATGCTGGATTTTCTGATGACACATCTACATGCATAATCTAGCTAGGCTTCATGTCAGTTATATTCTCACAGAAAAAAAAGCTGCCCTAATTAACCTCCGGGCAGGAGGCGGAAGACAACATCTAGTCTTCTTACAGAGAATGGTCCATGCAAGCAGGGGCGCTCCCTGCTGACCTCTTCACCCTTCCAGGTGAACCATTTTGATCTCTACCATATGTAGGCTTTCAGTGGATTGGTACTTGCCAGGGGTTCAGCTGGGCTCTTGTCGCCCTTCCAGACAGGCTCCAAGGGACAGCAAGCTCTCTGCTTTGCCTGGCTTGTTTGTCGCACGTTTGCCATGGAGCTCCATCTGGAAGGCACTCCTCAAATTGTAGCACTGCTGGCATGCACTACTCTCCTCTTCTGGGACTCAAAGTGAAGAAGATGCAGGCTTCCTTTAAAAGGTTCATTCTGTTCCTCCTCCTGACCTTCTTTGTCTACCCTTCTTTATACTGGATATCCTGTCATCTTGGACTATGCATTCCCCAATTCATTATCTTCCCCTGCAACAGCTTTTGTTAATACCACCCTGTGTGCAGTTCATGCATTTTTCATCAATATGTTTATGATTTCTGTTCTCTCTCCAAGGACTTTCTCCTCACTGGGACCAACTGTGGCATTGTCTAAATCAAAGAGATACAGAAAAATAAATTCCAGTACTGTCTTGCTTGTAAACAAAGCACCATTTTGGAGCTGTAGTACCAAAAAGCAAAACTTCGGGTTTTTAAGGTCTCCAACAGGTTAATGTTTCTAGCGCCTTTCCAGTGGTCTCAAAGTAGCTAGACGCCTTTCCAGTGGTCTCAAAGTAGCTAGAAGGTCATAATGCCAGTTCTGTTGTGTGTAGCGCTTTGTGCAGCTAGTTCCATTTAAAGCGTTCTGCATCCTATGCCGACAGGCACTCTTATCGCAGGGAAATTCCACCCAGTCCCAGCTTGGAACAGCAACACAACAGTGAACATTCATACACTACAGCTGGATAAAGTTATAGCTCTGATTGCTATTTAGACTTCTCCACTTAACTCATACACCAAGAACTTGGAAAGGTTTCATCCAGGCTAGACCCTTCTGATAAAAGGAGTGAAGGAACAGAGCACAGGATTAGCACGACAGATGAATACATTGCAGTGTTTTCCCATGGCATCATCCAACCTGCCTCATCAAGGCACTAGATGATCTTGAAAAGACAGATCTTATTAAACTTCACACCCGCTGGTTTTCCTTAGGATAAAGGATTTGAAGGAGCTCTGGGCAGAAAGAATCTGAACAGGTGAGTGCCAGAAAGAGTCACTACTTTATTATCCAACTGAAATATCCACAAGAATAAACACCTGTTAGAAAATTCTGTGGGAAAGGTGTTGTTTTACTACTACAAGATTAATACTTTCATAAAGATTCTCTGGTCTTCTACAATAGCAAATGGAATGCATGTATTTTAGATCATCTTTATACCAAACATATTTTAGTCACTAACAGCTCAAGTAACAAATTAACAATGAACGGTCACAATAATTACTTCCTTGCATCCAAAATTAGGGCCAATTATTCCTTTTGCTCATTATCTGGGCATTGCATTTTAATAAGCATCACAGATGTAGAGCCTTCCTGACACCAGACTGTATAAAAACAGTACAAGATCAACAAGAGATCCATAAGGACAACTGAATGTGGAACTTGGAATAAGCACGACACACAGAAACCAGCTGTCAGAATGATCAATATTTTAGGTCTTTAATGCAAAGCCAACTTTGTTTTGTACAGTCAACATCTCAGACCAAGATCAAAAGGTGGCCCATCAGAAGCAATTATGTGAATCTCCTTTTTCTGCAGGAGAGACTGTTAAAGTACTTGTGAAATGTTCTCTTCCATAGGTACAGTAAGTGACACCTGAAGTATAGTACTTCCGACATGGACATCCTCTCTTCTGAACAGCTCTTGTTGCTACAGATTTATTAGCATGCATTGACGTTCCAGTTTCATGTTTTTCTGTCTTTCATTTTAAAGTAGTGATTTCTCCAAGAATTATTTAATTGGGGCTGTGATTTTTTTTTTCGTGGGAGGAAGAAGATAAGGCACAGAACATAAGCCCAAGATGACTGTATAGAAACTTTCTTGCATGCAGAGATTTATGCTTTTGTAGCTGTAAGCACTGCATTCCCTACGGTCATGGTTATCACATTCTGTTCTCTCCATGCTCCATTTTCCATTTAAGAACTTACTCTCCAGTTCTATTAAGTGGATATATTCTCCCACTTCTGCAGGAGAAGTTATAGAAGATCACTGTGGTGCTATGTCTTCTTAAGTGCCTGTGTAAGTCACAGCATACCAGTAAATGACAACAGTCACTAAGCTTTGAGCAAAGAGTCTCTTGGTTATGAGCAGATACAGAAGATAATTTTGCCAAAGTAGTTATGGACTCAGAAAGGCTTTTAAGGACATCTTGCTCTTGCCCTTCCCTTTTTCCTTGGTACCAAAGCAGATAATCCATATGGCATTATCAAGCAGTGTTTCCTACTAATTTCCAATAGTTCAAACAATGAGCTACCAACTCTTTCAGAAGGCTATTCCACAACCTAACAGACTTCAAAGTCTCTACAAATACATACCAGCAACTAACTTTATTAGTCAGCAGGAGATAGCAGCAGGACTGACATAGAAGCTACAGAGATCACATCTGTCAATAACAGGTTGCTACAGATGCTCTCAGAACAAGGTATCTTGAAAGAGATCCAGCAATAAGGAAGGCCTTTTGAAACATCTAATGATAAAGATCTATTATTTTAGCTTCTGATGGTCGCCAGTAGATGTTAAATCTGACAAGAAATGTGATTTTTTGATTCTGACAAGGTTTACAGTTACTCAGATTACCTAAAGGAACTAACTTCTTGTTTGCCTGTTCCAGATGAACTAAATACATTTCCATTAAAGTGCCTTTTACAATAAGAAACTGATTAAGTTATAATTGTGGGTTTTCATTTTTTTGTTTGTTTGTTTTTCTTCTCTGAAAGACTTCTAGATCCATGTACACACAATTCATTAATAGAAGTATTTTCTTCTGGTTGCCAGTCCTCCAAACTCAATTTATTGTCTGAGAGTCACCACGTCCAGCCTCAGCCTAGTTATTACCAGATAAGCATTTTGAGAGCCAAATCAGGGCTCACTGACACCTTATCAACTCCACGCTCCTGTTCACTATATTTTTTTATTAGTAGTGCAACAATGGTCTCTATCAACAAGTTCCCCAAATATCAGTTTCAAAATGACTAGATGCATTAACAACCTCTGCACAAAAGGCGGCTATTAAATTGACAGCATTGTGCAGATGTAAATAAAGAAGACAGTCAAAAAATATCACGCAAGAAGAGCCAAATCACCCTAAGTGACAAGGATAATATAGGAACAAATGTGAGAAATACTAAGAATTTTTGCTATAAGCTTGGCACATCTTCCTTGGAAACAAGAGAAGACAAACACGGGTGCATTAGAGAAACACGGAGAAGCTATGCTAGCCAGTGACCAACTGAATGAAAAATGCAACTATGACCCTAGTATACATCTGATGGTGCACCTCCAAAATCCATTGATCCATCAGTGCTTTTGAAAAGACACTTGCAAGGCTCCTTATGTGCACACCTCTAGTTGGGTGTGTTCAAAAAAAAGTCCCTGAAATCAAACAACAACAGGTGCAGAACAGGACCACTAAGATCAGGAGAATTGAAAAGGAGATTGGCAGGTCATCTATGAAACTGATGTGGGGATTTTACTCCAAGAGTAAGGGAGGTAGTAAAGGAGGCTTACTTGGCCACTTTCTGGTACAGATTAGGACATTGGCTACTACACATCTCAACCTAAACATCTGCATTTTCCCAACAAATGTATTTACTTCAAGATTTACAATCTGTAACATTACACCTATGTTATTCTTGCCTTTTCTTCCTCTGTGGTATCTCGTCCAAAAAGCTTATGGGACACACGTCCTCCTTGGCAGCCTTTAGTTTGTTGCTCCACACTCCCACCCTTTTTAGACTACCACTCTTTTTAGCCTAGGCCTGAGCCAAGGTTTCTGCCCTGGTTTACTGCCTACCGACACCATCAAAGTTCCTATCCTGTCTAAGCTTTCAGACGTTGTTGTGGCCACGGGGGTCAGGGCACATGAGAATGCCAACCTTTCTGCAGTGACATGAAAGGCAGCGCTGGTGGTTGCTGCCTCCCAGCTGGGACAGATGATCTGTTCCAACGGAGAGTCAAAACAGATTAGTTTAAACCACAGACGATTTAATCTAACCTGTCTGATTTCAAACTAGAACAGAGACACAGAAGCAGTCATCTGGCCATCCCTGGTCTCAGCTGGGAGATGGCAACCCACAGGGACGCCTCCCCAACAAGACAGGAACCTGCCTGCGTGAGTGCATCTCTGCCAGAGAGCTAAACTAATCTGTTTGTGCCTCATTTACCTATTGGAATAGGCTGAACATTTTGATAGCAGAGTAGCAGTAGGAGAAAAGCCTGACACACTTTCCATGACAATCTCCCAGGAATCTGTAAGATAGCATAGAGTGAGAACCAACCTGTCTCTACCCCTGAGCCCAGGAAAGGAGAGAAAATAATGCCCAGGGCTCAATTATCAATTTCCACAACACACAGAAGTTACCAGTAGGTTGCCACAAGGCTCTGAATGAGCATCCGCATTTCTGAGTATCATCACGAGGGATTTGAGAAATGGAGCCAGTAGAAAGGAGACAATTGTTATTGGCGACAAAAATTCTTAGCTGAACATGATTTCCAGTACTGAAGTCAGCACTTATAAACCGCTGAATAAACTTGGAATAAATCAATTGTGTGAGACAAGGAGCTCTGAAAAGTCTTTTTAGAGGATATAACTGCACACTTACTACTACCACTGCACACTTACAACTTCAAGCTACCTAATACTTGGTAATACAAACCCTGCGTTAGAGCTTTTGTAGAATTCTGTAGAATATACTTCCTTCTTGTCTGACACTTAAAGCTCACTTGTTTTTTATCTGGGAAGTCCTTCCTGAATCGCAGGTGCTGCTTTTGGGTGCTGCAATATCATTGATGCCATTAGCTTGCTGATAAGAATGTGACAACATCCCATCCTGTTACAGATGTAATCTCATAGGACGTCATTTGAGAGGCAATATGCAGAAACAGCCACCTGCTGTAAAAGAAAAATGTTCTCAAGATTAAGAGGTCAATACCTTTTCAGACACAAGGTTTTATGGGAGTGCACAGCTCCAAAGGGTTCAGCTTGGCATTAACCGTGTGATATTTCATGTAAAACTTTTCAAAGGTTGTATTTCTTGCTTCATAAACTTGTGGAATGGACCTGGATGTTAACCTTAGTGCATGGCAGTCTTCTGATGGAACTTGCTATCATGGATACATTATATGGTTATGTGCCATTAGTTATTAATTTAAACAGAGATAAGAAATGGAAGTTATGGCATTTGGGTCTGATATGTTCTAAAGATCTGCTGACTCTCCTGTTCGGAGGAGAGACCAACAACACTTAAAACTTTTCTTCACCTGAGAAAATTACTTCTTTGTCTCTCATTCATAGCCAAGAAAGCCCTTCTTGTTAAATATTATAAAAAATAAACTGTAGGAGTAACACTAATGTTCTTATTGAATCCAATGTTTGAAAGTAAATAACTAAAATGAACAAGGAGTTTCACACCTGGATTGAGATGACAGGTGCTCTATAGATACCAAAAATTAAATAGCTGGAACAGTTCTTCAGATACTGTGGCAGCCGAGGTATTGACAGCATGGGACATAATGGTGATACAAGTAAAAAAGTTTCTCGGTCTAATTGAATCAGATCACCAATTCTGCTCAATCTTCTGTGTGCTATGGGACAAAGAGACCACCTCTTTCCCCTTGAACTTTTAGGATTCTTCTAGCCATTTCTCAGTTACTGAGAAACTACTAGAGTTCTTAGCAGGATGACAGGTCTCTAAACTGACTTACCAGACCAATACCAGGCAACCTGCTGTTGAGCAGCACAATACATTCTTTCCTTGTGAACACTGTTTATACCTTAATAACATAAGTCCATGTCAGCAGGGATTTACATCCTTCTCGGTGACAACTTAAAATTCTCAATGAGGCCACCATGAGTAATTGGTTTAATGTTTCCCTTTTTAAGAAGCATGGGACACGCCATGATCTATTGCAAAGCAAACACACTCAGGCTTCTTCATTTCTCTGTGCATCACTGTATTTTAGGACACTGCCCTAAGCAGTGAAGCACGTGGAGGCTCACTGTGCTGCAGCTCTTGGAAATGCAATAGTTACAGAGGTCCATTAACTGCCTGCCTCACACAGAAAAAAAGTACTATTTGGATTGCTTTTGTAGAGAGCAAAGAACAGGAGTAGGACCTCTGCCATCACAGCAGTCTTTCTTCCCAGGGAAAGACCAAATGAAGTTGGAACAGTTAATGAACATGACACATGTAGAGGAAAGACCTGTCCTCTCCTGACCAGAGACATGAAGAGAGTACTACCAATCCCAGGAGCAGCAGGGTACAGGGAGCCTTAATTCATTTACACAATCAGACTGAGCACATCCAAATGGGTTCAATTTCCCTTCTATAATTGTTTCATTTTTATAACACATTGCTAGAAATTCTTCTTGGCAAAAAGATGCAAAAGCAATGAAGACAAACATGAGTGAAAGTACAATGATCATCCGACTGATCCTTTTGTAACTAACCAAACATAAACAAGGATTAAACATAGCTAACTTCTGTTTACTATTCCAATGACAAAATCACTTTTAGAAGAGTGTTTACAAAAAGGGCATATTGTTTCAGGCCTTCTGAGATCTAGCTCTCCACAGAAATAATTTGTAACAGTCAAATGTTTATCATTTACAGCATTTCAAACAGGGTAACTACCCCAGGAACTGGAATGCAGCTGGCAGATGGTGAAAGAAATTAAGCTCATGACATGGTTCAGTAAACACCAAATTATGATAAGGTGGAGGCGCCTGCCACCCCAGGACAACCGCTGCACTTGGGAACTTTCTAGGGCTCCACTGGAACACACCAGAACTTCCCTGACTTCTGACAGCGTAAAGCCAGCCAGTAAAACTTAACTTGCCAGGTTACCTTGAGACTGAAACCCACTATGCAAGCAAACCTTTCCCGGCTCTTCCATCTGTCCTCTTTACCAGGAGCTGCTCTCCTGTGGAGCCTGGCAGCGCTCTCCAGGCACATAACTACATGCCACATGATTAGGAGTCTGGGATAGGGGCATAGGGGATTTGTATAGATCTGTGCTGGAAATGAAAGTTGGAGATGGTATTTTCATTTCCATTTAACCTACTTAAAAACAAAGGGAAATGAAACCGAATATATTCAGTGTCACTTGGATATGACTGTATGCTCTGGGTTATAAGGGAGTGAAAAAACACTGCTTGCAGAACATTGAAGGACCAGTTACAATTAAATAGCTTCCCAGTTCTGGAAATCAAAACCGAATGTCCAAGTTGTAAAGTCCTGGGAGAAGGGACTGATAATATACTTTGTACTTAAGCCTTTCCCAAAGAATCAATATAGTCCTTCCTGCCCCTTGAAGACTTTTTTTTGCACTGCTTTTCCCTGTCTTCCTGTTGGGTGGAGACTGCTGGAAACCACAGACAGAAGGTAAACTTCGCTGTACAGGCAACTAGAGACAAACGCTGTTATTGTCACCCTTCCTAATACAGCTGCAATGCTGAATGTACAAGGAGTCTTGTGGAAGGACACCATGTAGATGCTCCTGCAATCAGCCTGTTGCCATGTTCTTCCACGCTGGCATCCTTCCTACTCACATTTCACATCATCTCCCTATTTAAAAAGCTCTGTAATTCTCAACATTACCACTGAATAATATATTTATTAATTTGTTAGTGCCACTAACTGTCCCTGAGGCTTTTCTTGGGAATGTGTGTCAGCTTATTGATTCTAGCCCTCCCCTCTCTGCACTGCTTTGCTCCTCTGCCAGGCAGGCAGGAACGTACTTCTGTGCTGCTTCAGGTCATAATTGGAAAAAAAGATAGAAATGTTCAATATGACTCATACATAATTCAGCTTATCAGCTACCCAGGAGAAATGAGAAGAGAAGGTATATGCACATCTATTTCTCCTACTATCAACAGGAGAAATAATTTCCAGTTACACTAAGTGTACGTAGTTTGGTCACAACAGGATTTGCAGTTAGAAAGGAAAAATGAGAGACATGGGAGCAGAGAATGAAAGGGTAGTAGGGAACCGAACTGTTAAAAGAGATTCACTTATGTTAGAATTCCTGATCCCTCCAGGAGACTGGACTCATGCTTCTCTCTTAATATTCAGAATGGAATAAGTTGGCAATTAGAAAGGATTATCTGCCTCTGATCTGTAAAACATCACAGAAATCTAAATAAAATAAAGCTCCAGATTAGTTAGCTACAAAGACATCTAATAACAGCCTGCTAAACCCTGACTGTGACTTCTGGATCTAATGTTAAGGCCCATGTTCTAAAGAGCAAATTGTGGAGAAGCATTAAAATTTATTGTTATAAAGGATTTTTAATGTAAAAATCAATATGTGCTGTGCATTTAGCAGCACGTAACCACGAGGACGTCTATGATAGAGCTTTGTCATGCACCAGGGACCACTGCATTAGTCAAATTCTGAAAGGAAGTGCAGAATGTCTGCATCATTCAAACTGCCACCTGAGAGCAATTACAGAAATTATTTTAACCCCAGAAGCAGAGGGAAAATCCAATCCTAGTTGACAGTCTTGAGGGTATCAAGGGTTCCACATGAAATGTGTCGTTTTCAAATACCTCTACAAAATTCCTGTTAGGGAAGTGACAGCACAACAGAGAGGTGGGGCACTTACCACTATTTTTTGGAGGCCATTGAGACTAAACACAACCACAACCAGGACACCGAATTGCAATATCCACTTTGCCAACACGTAAGCAAACAAAGTAATATTAATAATAAAAAAATGCGCACTCCCACAACGCAGAAACAGCATAATCTAAGGCAGATAACACAGAACAGTAAGATAGCATGACTGAAAAAAATACAGACCTGTCCATAGAACATCTCAGAGAAGAGAAATATAAACTGTTTTTTCTTAAATACAGATACACCATAACAGAACTCATCTTCTCCATCAGTTAAGCCAACATAAGAGGCACATGTAGCTTTTCATCCTCTGTAATCAAGCCGACAACTCTATATGCATGAACATATACAAACTGTTATACAACAAGTATTTCTTAATTTTGCCCATTACAAGAGTGCCCAGGAAGGGGTCAATACTCTTCAGTTAGAG
This sequence comes from Morus bassanus, assembly GCA_031468815.1. NCBI lineage: Eukaryota > Metazoa > Chordata > Aves > Suliformes > Sulidae > Morus > Morus bassanus. The sequence goes on along the minus strand of CM062576.1, from coordinate 11,929,412 downwards.
AGGAAAACACAGCCCCCCAGCCTACAGATAATTTTTGACCTTATGGGATCATGTTAAACTAGCATTACTCCTGATTAAAGGAAGTTTCCAAACAGAAAAGCAGGCTCTGTGCCTGACCGGTAGTGACTTTTGCTTCTGTGGCTCTTAAATAGTGTGCACGCATGTCTTTTCCTGTCTCTGGTGTTTCCTAACATTCCCTATTTATGTGGTGGTCTGCGAGTTTTACCTCATCAGGAAATCAGCGGGAGCACCACGGAGCTGAGAAATACTGTTGTGCTCCTCTATGCAATGCATGTCTCTGTGGGCCTTTGAACATTTAACACAGAGCAAACAAATTATTAGCGTGTGTGTGCATGTGCATACGTATCTAAAATACATAAAGGCAGCTGCAACCAAAGGAAACAGCAATGTGTGTGGAATGGTTGGGTATTCAAGTATCTAGTATCACAAAAATCCAATTGCAAGAACCATTTAAATGCAGATCTGCACATAAACTGCTGAAAAAGCTCCACCGAGCTCTATGCACTCATATACATGGCTGCAAAGGCAAGAAGTAACAAAAAAGATCTGGGGTTTTTTCCCCAATAATTTTCAAGTCTATAGCACCTCTTATCCTAGTCTTAATAATACTACTACTGAAGAGCAAGGTGATCCTTTAAGAAGCCCCACCTCCAGAAAGAAGATACACAATCACATCAAGTATTGAATGATTTTTCTATGATTCCCATCACCACAGTGTCTGAGCACATTACAGTTTTTTAATGTATTCTTTGTCACAGAGCAGAAAGGAAAATGTGATTACTTCTATGCTATAAATGGGGATGGGAGAACAAGGGACAGTAGGTAACTTGTCATGTATGGCTGGCACACTCACCATTGGGATAACCAGTCTCTGCTGGTTCAAAATTGTGCAACAATAAACGCTTTCCAATCTATTTTTTTCATTACTCAAAAGTTTCTACATCAATCCATATACACCAAGCAATTTGCCTAAGTCTTTTCCTGCTTGTCTTAGTAAATGCAAGGAAAAAAAAAAAAAAAAAAATCCATTCAGCCAAATGCCCCGCATTTGTAACACCTCAGTACATTTACAAAATCCTATATATGAACAAATACTACAACACATTGATGTGCTGAAAAAACCACATTTCCTTAAAAGCAGACAATAATTCTGACAATCTAATATAAAAAAATCATCAACTGATCACAAGCCTTTTTATATCTAAAACGCTATTCTTCCACAAAACATTCCATTTAGAAGAAACAACATAGCAAACAAAATAAAACCTGCTCATAGAGCAGACAAGGATCAAAATCTGTTCTTTAACAGGAGGAACAGAATAACAATTTGTGACTACAGTGAAAAGTAAACCCAGCTAAATTCCACATCAAACTCAAAATCCGAAGAGTAACCTGAAAATCTATTCAAGAACTGTGCCGATTTAATCCAGAAGGTGCAGCAACATAGATTAAGTTTCTGTCAGATACAATTCTTAGATAACCTTTAGATAGGTATTATATCAAAGCAAACAGATGAGAGAAGTATACAAATGTCTCTTTAGCTAGCCCTTCGAGTTAGAAATGACACACCTCAATCACACAATACAATTAAAATACTTTAAAGAAAGTTCAGAATCTGCAGTCCTTTCATGACTGTCTCAAAAACGTTAGGTTCTATCACTAGGAGAAAATACAGCAAATGATACAGGAAGAACATAGCTTTCCCAAACCAAGCTAGAATATCACCATGTCATTTAAAAGCACCACACTAACATGTAGCTACCAAAGCCAAAGCCACATCTTCTGCCACCTAAGGCATGAAAAAACTTCCCACTTACCTTCTAACACTGTTAATTTGGCACTTGTGTTTATCTCCCCAACACTATTGGTTGCTGTGCACTCATAGATAGCTTCATCTCGATGAACACGCAGGGGCTGTATCCGCAGAACTGATCCTGACCCATCATCGAACTCAATAACCTTTAACAATGAAAAGAAAGCACTTCTTTACTAATAGCTTCTGCAATAAAAACTGAAAATCAAAACAATCCAGGGGTTAAAAACCAAAAACCAAACCAAAGCAAGCCCTGTAAGCTATAAAATACCATGCAATTAGTCAAGTGTTCCAAGTCCAGAAATGCAAAAATTTCAGAGTCAAGAACATATTTGTCCTCTGAGGAGGCCAGAACAAATGAAGATCCAATGAGGTCCTTTATGAATCAATTAAGGCTGACAAATTATCAACCTGGTAATAAAGATGTGAATCCAATGATTTAAAACATCTGAGCCATATTTGTACTAATGGTTTTACTAATCACACTGATAGCAATTTAGTGCCAACTTTCACTTTGATGGAAGAGCAGAATGATATACTTCTGTGGGATTACCAGGAAAACAGTAACAAAACTAGAATAAAACCTTGAGCGCCTACAGTACATGCTAACTCCAGCAGAAAGTGAGGGTTTTTAATGTCCTTCAGCATCGGGTACTTTGCAACTCTGGCATAATCAACAATGATGTAATTACAATTCCTTCCCCAGCATAATAAATTAAGTCCTTAATAAATCATTGCCTTTCCATCCATCCTGCTAAGCTGTAACATGCATGACTAACTTCCCCATGGAAGAAAGAGTTATTTGTTAGTTTGCAGCTGGATCACTATACGCTATTCCTTAACGGCCAGGCTGCGAAGACACAGCCTCAGGCCACTGTTAACGCCAAACTCATCCTTCTCCTATTACTGAGTACAGCAAAAGTTGGAAATATTAACTCTACTGCAGATGGTGACAGCATGAGGGAAAGGCACAAGCTCCCCTCCTGTCACTTGGGAACTGCAGGGAGAGATGAAGAGACTCAGCTATGCTTTGTTCTAGACACATGTACATCAGCCTAGGACCTGCATTACCCCCATGCAAAACCTTTACCCTATTTTGAAGAGCCCTGTTTAGGAGTGCTTCTCACAGCATAAAGACGAAATAAGTGAAAACAGAAAGGAGAAAAATAACACGCACCACAAGACTCTGCAGTGACAGGAGAAACAGGAAGAAATCAAAAGGTAACCAAGACCCCCAAAAATCTGTTATTCCTCACACTGGAAGGAATAGCCCTTCTGTTCTAAGTAATAGAAACAGCTTGCGAAAAACCCCTAATTTCGGGTCAAGTAGCAGCAGACAGGACAGAGAAATGTGAACATCATCATAGCATGTTTTAAGAAATTGAAGGGTTTGTTTGAATACTCAATTTTAACTTAAATACGAAACTGTAACAAAATGCTGAACTTTCTATAACCTTTTCACAGGATAGTGCTACTGCCAAATTTCAAAAAAGAGACAGAGTCAGGTGGAGAGATTAATTACTTCATTGATAAGGACTAAAAAGCTAAGAGATGAAACAGTAGAAAAGCTCTTCTGCCCTTACTATCCTTTGAACAAACACTCTTATGTGAGAGGAAGGGAGCTACAACTACTAAGGACCCGACAGACACTGACCAGACATGCTGTTCATTTGCTAATGATGGATACCTCTTTTGTGTAATAACTCAGCACGTGTACATCAGATTTGTTTATTAACTTTTTTCATTTAAACTGAATTCCAATTTTCCTCCAAATAAAGACTAGTTTAGTAACGAGGTAAAATTAAAAGTTTCATTATCACCTAATGCAATAAAAATGCCTCAACTGTGTATCAAAACTGATGTGAATAATGGTATGAAATTGCTCGTAAAAATGCATGTAATATGGCATAGCCCTCTGGCCAGCCACAGTAAGTACTAAATTCACTATAAAGGTTACATCTACTAACAAATTAGAATGTTTAAACTGTTACTATACAACAAAACTTAACCTTTATTAGGGAAAATAACAATGTAAAACAAGATTAAAATTGATTACTTTAATCAAGGTTTTCTGCTCACATACAAAATCATGACTAAAATTGGTGACTTGAATCAATCCATTCTGGGCAGCAAAGTCATCTTGTGCTCCAGTCAGAAAAGCAAAAACATCAAAGACTGGGGATTAGAGGAAACGCAGCAGAATAGTAGAAGTGTCACATTTCCAAGGGCAGTTTTAGAGAAAAGAGCCCAACTCCAAAAAAGGAAAGTGGAGAAAAAGGTGGAGAAAGTCTGTGAAAATTTATTTGCTGTTTAAAATATGAACCAAATTGGACCCTTTTTCAAAAGCATTTGTGATACCTGCTCTTCCCTCTTCCTTTCTCTCAGACTTTATTTCACAGGGAAGTCAATATACCCTTCAGGATGACTTCGCCATTCCCCTTCCAAGTGCATTTGTGGGAGAGATGGCAGTAGCCATCACTTAGAAAGCCTTCCAACAGTGTTCTGGCATCCCACTTTCGACTTTCACTGGGGATAGCAAGCCGAAGAGGTGCCGTATCAATTTTCACAATGAAAACAGAAAATTACTGCTAGATCCAACTCTTATCTGCCATCCAATTTGGTGTGAGCCCCAGTCTCCTATCTGAAGAAGGATGCCCTATGCTTCCAGCACCATGCTCAAACGACAACACCTGCTCTAAAGACTGCATTGCTGCTGGGAAGGAAACTTACTTTACTCTAAAGTTCTAGACTCTGTATTGTAGAGATGCAGAGATGCCTGGGTTGCAATGATGATTATTGTGTAATTAAGACCTGCAAGCATTAGACTGATTACCAAATTTTTATTTTGGTTTTTGTAATTACCTCAAACCGCTGAGAACTGACTTTCTTCCCCTTCTTCATCCATGTGATACGAGGTTTGGGCTCTCCTGTTGCCTGACACACAAAAGAGGCCACTCCTCCAGAAATCCCAATCTGATCTTCAGGAGCTTTCATAAACGTTGGTTTGCCTGGAAAAATAACCAAATCACCTCCATGAGGACATGACATCAGATAAGCAAGGAACGTGTCATGTTAATCTTAGTAATAAGATAATTGGCGCTCCTACTACAAATCCAGGTTGAATGGCCTCGGCCACACAAATTCAGCGCAGACTGCAACATGACAAGCGCGGTTTCTGCTTGAGTACCTTTTTTTCCTGAAATGAATACAGTCCATCTGGCTTGCCTGTAAATGAGGGCAATAGAGGTCTCCCCCCAGCCCCCTGGGCATTCATTCAGATATATGACAATTTGGAACCATTTTTATGGTTTATTTTTTTAATAAATGGATTTTTGCAGGTTTATAACGTGGTCATAGCACTGGAAATTAGGGAACAGCTGACACACCAAACCTACAAAATGTACCATACGTTGGCATTAGTCTTCCTGAAAGCTGTTAAGACGTTCGTCAGAAGTAACAGATACAGTTTTAAGTACACAAAAAAACAACCCTTAATTTCATTTTAGATGTGGATCAACATAAAAATTCTATAGTATCTGGAAACCTGCACAGGCTGGCCTATGCTTGGTAAGAAACTAATCACTAAAAGTGAAAGTTGGCAAAGAAACCAAAGTGACGGAAAGACTCAAAAAAATGAAAAAAAATCATGTAACATTTTAATAATCAATAAAAGAAGTTTCATGAAAATACAGTTGTGTCTTCCAGATTATCATGACAGACTTTGATGGATAAAACTAAGCATCCAGGTTGAACGTTTATATTTTCCTTCTGCACTCACTGTACGAGAGAATTTTACAATATGTGATCCGAGGGTCATTTTGAAACACTGCTTTGTCCAAGTGAGAAGTGTTTGATGATCTTGTATCCCTATAAAGTGCTAAAACATTTAGCTCCACAGAGGGAGTTAACAGAGTCCACCCATGATGTCATTCGGTGCACAGGTCACGCTAAGGCCATGTTTCAAATACAGTTCTCATTGATCGCCTCCAAAATGAACCTGACCTATAAACAGGGCAGAGACAGCTGCTGGGATGTAGAAAGGGTAAGAGCGAGAGGAGAAACCTGTTCAACCCCAAGACACTGAACCGATGTCCCCAGTGGAGCTGGCAGTGGTTCCACATCTTCACATTCTGGACATGTCCACGAGTACGTCCTTGAGGGAGAGAGGGGCGACATCTGTAAGACCCAGGTGGTTTAAACACTAAATTTTCATGAACTGAGGGCTGCATTTCCCTGATCTAGGAGGGATACAGATTCAGGGACCCCAAAAGATGACAATCTTTAAATACATTTTTCTAACAGATAAGAGATTAAAATGCTAAGGGTGCAGTTTCAAGTTACAGCCAAGTAGGTCAGGCTGCTTGCAGCTACTGAAGCGGGCAGGGGGCCTCGCTCTGCTCCTCGTTCCCCTCGCCTCCCCTCCCTGCCTCCAGCCACCAGCGCCCAGACCCCTACAAGCAGCTCTGGGGTCACCAGAGCCTCTGTGGGGCAGATTCAGGCCCCTAACCTGGCAGAAAGCCACTTATTTTGTTTTTCCCCCTTCTTTTCCAAGCAGGGTAATGAAGCACAGTGGCTCAGGGCAGGAACGGGGGGGGGGGGGGGGGGCAAAATGGCTCCTCTCCCTCAGCAGCTGCAAGCTGGCACTTGCCACCTGAAGCTGTGGAGTGCAACAGCAATCTCTGAAGGCTTTGCTAAAACTGTGGAATCCTTACCCCCCCCAGTTTCGCCTTCTGGTTTAGCCCACGCTAACTGCTTACACAGACGCCCACCATCCCTACAGCGTGGCGCGGGGTGACTCAACACGCACAGCAGCTTGACCAAGTGACATATTCCAGCTGCTGCTTTTGACCAAGTCCAGAGGCCAGGCTCTGCCCTCCTCCAACGTGTGCGGAGGGCCCAGGAGGCTTCTTCCTCCACACGCACAACACCCCTGTCTGTACAGGGTGTAGGTGGTGGCGGGGGGGAGCTGCAAGGGGCCTCCGTGAGGAGATGTCAGGGCTGCCCCATCCACAGCCAGTCCCACAACGGCCCTGCAGCAGGGCACAGCCAAGCTCACCACAGAGGCACCACCATGAAACCAGGTTTAAGGAGGGACAAAACGCCTCTGTCCGCAACAAGCTTCTGTGAAGGAAAATCACAGATCTGATTACATAAATTAATCACACACAGGTGTACTGAATTTTGCTGTCCTTGGTGAAGGGAGCCCCAGGACTGCACAAAGAAAAAAGCTCAAAGCCCAGAAAATGCCGTTTAAGACATGATGGGTGCTGTCTGCAGTTGTTGGCATGTTGTCCTGACAGGAACAGCAAGCAATTATTAAGTGTGCTTGCTTAACTGATGCTGATTTCACATATTTACTCATCTATAATCACGTCTATTTCTACTTAGTTTGTATTTACATATATCTGTGTTTATTCACCTCTCATCTATCCCAGTGAAATGTTAATTTACCGTTCAGGCTGCTAGTGATTGCGGTGTGATTGACTGTTTTTGCTATGCAGTGTGCTGAGCTGATGTCTTATATTGCATTTCGGCAGTTGATTTGTTCTTTTGATTTTCTGTTATTTACTCTGTGATCTTAGTAAAATAGTGTAAATTTTTCAAATGACAAATACAGCAGAATCCAAAAACTTTTGTCCTTGAAAAATAGAATGCAATTATATGTCTCACTGTACACCTACTCCCCAAGCTTGTACACTGAGGACTTACTTTAGTTTTGTACGTTTTAAAAAAATCAATACTATTAAAAACCAGAACAAAAGGAAACTGAATGTTCACCGGCAGTAAAACCTAAAAAACCTGCTGCCTTGTTCAGCTTGAATTTACATTGTTGTAATGAATCTTTTTCCTCTGCACATTTAATTGAGCAACACTGATTTCTGGAAGCCATCTAAATCCACCGAGACTGGTCACGGAAAGTATACCTGTATATAAACCAAATTCTCACACAGTCTGGGAAATGGTATTTCTACAAACCCATTTTAAACATTTGTATGCCCTGAAGTTTTGAAATAGAAGGAAAAGTACTAATTAAGCAAACCTGAAATCTGGAGTCCTGGCCCCAGGACAATAGAGTTGGGCATGGGCATACATATTTTTATAATGATTGGTAACTCTTACAGCAAATCCCAAAACTTATCTCAGTGAGAGCTAACAGAAGTGCGACAGATCATCCACGGAAATCCATGGTGCCTGTGGAAAATGAATGTTAAGTGGACTAGACTACCTCCACACCTCCCCTCCAACCAACACCTCTATAACTCTACTGCCCAGAGGAGGCCGACGTGGGACACATCACTAGTTACCTCCAAAGGGCAGCAGTAACAACCACTAAGGATAGATAGGGCCAATGATGGTCCAAGCAGTCATTTTATAACCTGTTTTGAGTGCTTGCACTCTTAGGGTAGCCCTAAAAACACAACCAGAAAAAAATAAGGATGTACTGACATACGATATTTAACCAACAACCTAGTCCTTCTCTTTTTCCCCTCTTAAATTCAAAATGACCAGAGTCTCCACAAAAGATTATGCACACGCCAAGCTTGAAGTTAACTGCTTGTTGTTCAAACAAACTACAAATAAACACAAGGAACTGAAATGTCTTTCACTGTGAAATCCTGTCTTTTCCCTGACGACCTAAACACCAGGCAAAGCTTAAGATTTTTTTACTGGAAGTTTAAAAAAGAAAAAAGAGTTATCGTATTCCAAAGACAAATCTGTGAAATATCAGCTTGAGAGAGAACCTCCCAAGCAAGTCTTGGGTGACAGCAGGGAGAGGTGCCGGATGGCTGGGAGCCCATCACACCCACCTTCGCTTACTCCACCATGTGGAGTAACAACTCCAGACTGGTGTATCTGTCATTTGATAACTCCAAGTCCAAAGAACTCCAGCCTCTCTCTCCCTGGCCTCTCTACTCAGTGTCAGATCCCGGAGCACGTTCAGTCCTCACCCTCTGAACTAATTCTCACTCCTCACTTAATAACCAAGTTCCCACTACACCAGAAATGGAATTTACTGCTATCATCATTTCTATTCACTCCTAAGCTTCAGGCAGGAGAATGGGAAAACTTTCACCTTCTTGGCTGAAATTTTCCCTGTTTGGTCTTGGGTTTCCCTCTTTGGTCTTTGGCTCAAAACTAAATTATTCTTGAGAGCTTATGGGAACGACACAGTTCTGAGGAGGAAGACTGTGAAAAATAAAGTATTTTCTTACAACAGAAAGAAACAGGCTTCATCTCATTTCGCTGGGGGCTGTCAAAGAACAACTTGCTCAGACATGCTCTCCATTGAGAAACTCGAAAAAAAAATTCAGAAGAAAAGGACTTTCCTTTCACCGTTGATAGTGTTGAAAAAGTCACTTGCTGAGCAAGCACAGATTCCTGGATAATCCTATAAAGTGACCCACAAGGAGGGCCTCATGATGTGGAAGAGACGCTAACAGAGATTTATGCACACACGGGTCTACTTCACTATGCTGGACAACAGCAGCAAACTCATGCAGAGTCCTGGGCTGAGCTAGGGTGTGTGATGCTTTCAAAAGAATTTCTCCCTCAAATTACATTTTAAGAGGTCCACAGGAACATGGGCACAGAAAGCCAGAGAGAGAAGTACAAGCAGACGCGTTAGGTATGCACTAATCAGTAAGGCTGTTGTCTGCCCTCCCCAGCAAAAGCAAGTGTGATAGGTTTGGAAGCGGAACCCGAAGCCCTCAAAGGCAGAATCTCTGGTCTACTGGAGAGTCACTGACATAGCCTTCCTGTAGGGCAACTCAGAATAAGACACAGCCAACGATGGCAATGCATCTCCCTCACCCATATTTTATATATACAATCACTGTTGTTCTCTGGTATTCTAGACAATTTGCTTGTTGTGAAACAACTGTTATAAACCAGAAAACCATCTCAGCAGCTATTTTAAAGTTTGCCCTACCAAACATTTGTAGCAGAGTAGTAACATTTCAGTTCTCTTTTTCAGGCTTCCTTTCTTTACCAGAGCAGTTCAGAGTCACAGCATCACATGTGCTGTTTTTAGGCCGTGCAGCTTCTCAGTGAACCCAAAGGAAGTTTCCAGGAAGAAAAGTCTCTTTTGCCAGATTTCCTTCAAGGCCTAGGCACAGAAGTGTAGCCTCTGATGTGGCAAAGTATCTTTTATGTGAACCATGGCCTCTGAGAAGTAACATATGATCAGCATTACCTGACTTGAGTATCAGCCAGACCCTTGAAAAATGGTGCTGGGTCATGTATATTTAGCACGGATCATTTTATTTTGCTGCACATTAGGCACACACCAGTCACATAAGAGATGCTTCCTTGTAATTTTGTAAGAGCCAAAAAATTTCAAGTGGCTGAAACATAATATATGCCAACATAAATATGCTTCATATACCCAAATATTAACTTGTTTTATTTCAAAGACCCATCATTAGATGGTTTCTTAAAATAAATAGGAAAATTAAATTGAATCCTGATGCTTTTTCAGTATTTAGCACCCACATCAAATACACTTAATCCAAAAATTTTAATTCAGAAACTGGCAATCATACTGCTCCTCCTGTTCTTGTGGATGCTATTTTTCCAAAGAGTTGCACACAGGTTTGAGAAAAATGAATTATTAAACACATGTCTGCAATTAAGTGTTCTATAAGCACTCACCTGCTGTGAGAAATTTTAAAGAAAAACATCTCTGTCCTCATGCTCTAAGTGCCTACTGTTCTAAATAGAAGGGCAGCCAAAAATAAGACTGGTGTTATAGGAGAGGGGAGCTTGTATTTTTATCTGAAAGCTTTTATGACTTGGGCTAAATTAAGATTGAAAGAAGTCTCCTTTGTGAAGGAATTACAGTTGTGATATGAGTTGAACTAGATAAGCATATACAATAGGAATACATGGGTAGCCTTATTTTGGTGCCTGGGCTAAATGAATTAAAAGAAGTTATTGACACAAGCAGGAAAAGATCATAATGGGAATAGTTCTTGAGTCTGGAAATTGTGAAATTCAGGTTTAAATCCCTGCCTTTAACCTTCCCCGTCACACACGCCAAGGCACAACTGTGCCTCAGCTTCCACTGTAAAACCTGCCTGCTGTTCTCGCATGGCTGCTGTCAGGACAAATGCTTGAAAAATGATGATGTGGCTCAGTTGTTGTAACACTGGGAAGAAACCAAGAATGACATGGTCTTTCTCATGTTCACGACTGAATTTGAAGTGGAAATAAAGTGGTCTAGAAGACAGAGGTGGCCCATTCTTATATATACAGCAAGGGTATTTCTCTTTTTCTGTTTCCTTTATGATCTTGGATGATTGATATCTGTGCATGGATGGATGCCTGCTGGAAGGATACTCTGGTAAAACCTACTCTATGATTTCTCTCCTAAGCATCTGCTGCAGGGCAGGAGGCAAGCCAGTGGGCTCTCCAGCTATCCTTACGTTTAATATCCTTATGTTTTCCTTTCAATATACCCACCATCATCTAAACATGGTTCCTGTCCCCTTGTGATCATTAGGAATATTTGGCAAAATACAATTTTTCAAACTTGCACTTTTAATTCTTGACTAAATTACAAGTAGGAAGAGCCTGTTTGAGCCTTTTAATAACATTTAACAACAGCTTACTAAAGCATCGGTGAGTCTCGGTGATCATAACGCTAAATTCATTCCTTATTTCTCCTATTTCGGTTTTATTTCACTAAGATGACAGCACTTTTTAAATGCAACTTTTGTCCTTTATTGCTTGGTGCAAGGTACTTATTAAATAAATGCAAATATATATAGTGGGGTGTTGCATGCTCAGATACATACACAATTTTCTTTTTCTCTGGTGAACGGATCATAACCCTTTCTCCCATCCATGTTAAAAAACACTTAACTGCATCCCAATCACAGAAAATGGCATTCCAAATTCAACACATTCCTCAGACCACTCCGAATTACAGGTTACCTAATGTTACCTGCACATCCTCATCTCTTGTTTTATCATCTTACTGTTATTAAGTTGTAATGCTTAAGAGATTCCCAACAGCTAGGACAAATGATTCTGCTCTTTCAATCCAATTTTAGTGGCTGAGTTTTCCAGCTTCAAGTGTGGTTGTCCGTGATAATCAAATCTATAAACATTATGTTAAAGCAAGTTGCATTTCTCCTCACCTTCATCTCCTGACTTCCATAAACTTACTCATAGATACCTTTAGAGTTCATACAAAATGAAACCAAATAAAGTGAATGATTAATATACAAATCTCTAAGACAACGATCTTTTAACATGTTCAATGACCTCTGTAACTTTCAGTAGAAAAATTATATTACAAAAATAATAAAAGCAGTCATCCAGCAAAGGCTGTGATTTTCCCTAAACACTAGGAGGAAATACGGTGAACTAAGATGCAAGGTACTCATTTCAGCAGGCAAGACCCACTGTGCTTTGTTTATATGTAGGAAGTTTAACTGAGGAGAACGCAAGGGTATACGTGAGGTCAAATGTGCAATTTTATCAGTATTTATAATGACTTAAACTCAAAACCTCTTATAATCTTTCATTCCTGCTTCTTCGTTGCTCACAATTTCTAAAGGCTCTTTCCTTACCATAAGCCCAGTCTAAAGGCAAAGCCTTGGACAGGAGTGAGGTGTCTCTGCAGACACGCAGGTGGGAATCTTCACACCCAGACTGGCATTTTCAAGCTCTCTTTTCCCTTTTGTTAATACAGGATTTACACTTATTAAACTTGATATAAAACATGAAATAGTATTTAAGTCAAAATTGAATATTTTTAAATGTCTTCTTAAAGAAATACCTTAAAACCTCATGTGTCCTGTGTACTTCTGGTCAGTGTCTGGATGGTTATACATAAACCAACCCTGCACCAGTAAAAACTGGGTGTCCACTGTTAAGTGCTGATGTTTGGAGAAACCTGCTTATTCCACAGCAATACAGGTTAAAAGCCATTAGTTCACTCAAGTGTTAAGGCCACAATTACTGGATATTAATAACTACAGCAACAGCCTGTCATCATAATATTGCACTTCAGTAAATTTCTAATTCTGTCTCTTCATGAATCATGGAAATTGTTGAAAGAGTTTAAATGCCTAAAATTAACTGACATCATACTGAAACAGAATTGTCTCCGGCAACCATCACATGAGGATGCTGTGCAAGTCACTCAGCAGCGCTGAACATTTTGGGTGCTGATTTATTTGTGGAGAGAGTTTTAGGCAAGTGACTTAGACCTTAACGCAACAGGGAGGTGGTTTCTCTTCATACTATATCTGCAGGGTGCCTACAGAGTTTGCACACAGGGTGGCAAATCTTCTCCGTTATTTTTCAAGGCTGCTGTAATTGCAAAATCTTTCTCAAAGTGCCTGGCTGGCTATCAGTGTGAGCTGCTTTACATCTTAGTAAGAAAATCCCTAACTCTGGCTAATCCCTGTGCTGTGATTGACTCTTGTCCATGTTTTTTTTTTTTTTTTAAATGTTTTGTGTGCCAGGAAGGGGGGGTGGGGGGAATAAATCAACCTCTCTACTATGAGACCATTCTTACAACTGCTTCCAATAACTGAAATAACACCTAACTGGAAAAATAAAAATATCCAAGAAGCACAAAGCAGGCCCGCATACAACTGAAGAATACTGATTAAAAGCAAAGCAGAAAAACAGCCCAGAAAAACATCCTTCTAGAACCTGAGGTTGTCTTCATTTCACCTCCTCTGCTTCTACGTCTCCCTAGAGCAGCCACAGCCTGCGTGTGCAGCTTGCCATGTATCTTGGGGAAAAGCCAGACCCCTACATATGGGTTTAGCTCTTGATTCTAACTCCCCAGCATTTATACTAAGTATTATACATAGTAGAAAAACAAGAGAGAGCAGAGAAGCACTGCTCTAACTGCAGACCTTCCAGCAGCCTCACAGAATGGTTTTCTGCTTTAATTTAAAATTGAAACCTGAAGTCAAATTTCCACCTGGTAATAGCTTAAAGGCACTTCCAATTAACTTGGTAATACACACTTTCTGAGTTAATAATTTTTTCAGCCTCTGTGTTTAATACAATTAAACATTTGGGCCTTTGGCCTTAGACCTTATTTAGCTTGAGAAAGGATTGCAAGGAGACTGCCTCCAATTATCACCATTTACACAACATTCACTTAAGGGCTTTCAAATGCATACATATAGAACAGTCATTTAGTCATACACAAAACTCAGTACCTGAATTCAGGACTCCTCTCTCTTGCACAGAATACGTACAATGGACAAGAGAATAATAATGCCAGCTACTGGCCTCTGAAATCAGTCATCACAATGCCACCTGATGCAGTACGTAACAGCTGTGCCTGCTCCTAGGAACTTACTTTTCCTTCCAATTCTGCATTTTGTTATTTGCAAATTTCTTCAAAACTTCTAAGCTAATAAAGTGCATTGCATAGTGTAAAGAACCCATAAGATATGCAGAACCAGGAAACAAAGACAGAACTGAAATCTTGTGCTTGAAAAAACATGAAAATTAATTTTGCCAGCATGTCTACCACATTAAACACCATATTCTTTTACACAAAAGGATTAAAAGGCTTTAATCCCTCTGCAGGCAGCTAGTTCTTGATTCAGTAGTTCAAAAGGCTTTGCCAAGCTCAGGTTTTTCCTCTGCTTTTAAGAATTAGAAGTGAGTGTAAACCTTATTTTGTAAACAGAGAGAATAGTACAATGATTTTAAGAGAACTGGGAGCCAGAGTTAGCAAGCTCTTCAGAATATCTGTTACTAAAGCAAAGGCATCCCAGGCTCTCAGGAAGGGACCTACATTTCATTTTAACGCCACTGTATGTTGTGTTCTGTCCTCCTCCTAGTAATGAACCAAATTTCTGCCTCATCTACTTGGTGAGGAGGAAGACTTTCTGCTTAATGATAAAAAGTGCACTCTGGTAGTTCTGTTACACCAGTGATTTTTTTTTTATTTGTATCAACTGTTTTATCATGCAGCGTCTGTAGTACAGTGTGCTGGTTTTGGCTAGGATAGAGTTAATTTTCTCCACGGTAGCTAGTATGGGGCTGTGTTTTGGATTTGTGCTGAAAACAGAGTTGATGACACAGGTATGTTTTAGTTGTTGCTGAGCAGGGCTTACACAGAGTCAAGGCCTTTTCTGCTTCTCACCCCACCCCACCAGGGAGTAGCTAGGCATGAACAAGAAGCTGGAGGGGGTGCACAAGAAGCCGGGAGGGGACACGGCTGGGACAGCTGACCCCAACTGACCAAAGGGATATTCCACACCATATGACATCACGCTCAGCATATAGAGCTGGGAGAAGAAGGAAGGAAGGGGGGCGGTTCGGAGCGATGGCATTTGTCTTCCCAAGTCACCGTTGGGCGTGATGGAGCCCTGCTTTCCTGGACATGGCTGAACACCTGCCTGCCCATGGGAAGGGGTGAACGAATTCCTTGTTCTGCTTTGCTTGCACACACAGCTTTTGCTTTAGTTATTAAACTGTCTTTATCTCAACCCACAAGTTTTCTCATTTTTACCCTTCCGATTCTCTTCCCCATCCCACCAGGGGGGAGTGAGCGAGCGGCTGTGGGGGACTTAGCTGCCTGCCGGGTTAAACCACAACATACAGTCTGCAGAAAACCAAGAAATATAATTTCCACATTTAAATGTTTACCAGAGTGTAAAAAATTTCAGCAGGTAGCTAGGCACCTGAGCAAAATACTCTCAAGTGTAAAAAAGTTACTTGTTTTTGCTTAATCTTACTTGAAATTCCCCAAGAAACAGGAGTATTTCCCCATTAAAAGGCTTCCTCCAAGTCAGACTCCTAGATAAGCCTCCTGGAGGGAGAGGTTCAACACCACCAGGCACCATTTCTTCCCTGTAAGGATGTATTTTAGCAGTGGCTAAACAAAGGCAGAGTCACGCACAGCTCAAAAGCCATTTGAGCAGAGTTTCAATGCCAGGGCTACCGCCTCTGCCTGTCAGCAGGACTGCGCTGGCAGAGGGCTGCTGAGCAATTCTGAACCTCCACAGCAGAAAGACAAGAACCAAAAGGGAGTGCCAAGGCCACGCTGCGCAGCACCCAGCTGCACGCTGACCTGGTGCAATTGGTGGTGGAGCCACAGAAGCTCCAGGAGCCGCTGCCTCTTGTCCATGAACTGGCCCCGAGTTTTCCCAGAATGGCTCTGTTATGTATATGGAAAACATCTGAATCCATCCAATGTGACTACTGGGTGTCTGAACCCCACAGTAAAGAGAATGATTGACACATGCCAGAGGTTTGCAGTCTTACAGTCGCTGCAATCCAGCCCTGCTCCGTACATAAAGCAGGGCAGGCACTTCCATTCCAGGAGGTGCCCAGTCCCCTCCTCCATCCAGGGCTTTCTGGTTCAGTGAGGGCTGACTTTCAGAAAGGCATCAAAATTAATCACCTTCATGGTTGCTGCATTCTTGATTTAATTTTTCTAGCATCCATTCCTTGCTGTGTTATGAATTTAACAGATAAAATGAAAAGCTGTTTTCACTTTAATAACTTTTGTCTGTGTAGATGATCAGGTCAGCCTCTAACTGTTTCCAAACTAAACTCCTTAAATCTCCAGCTACCAGGTATGGTTCCAGATTTGGTTTTTTTTGTGTGGCCTTTTATTTGCACCAACTTTTACTTGATTTCACCTGATTATACAGAGAGTTGCGAGAAATGCAGAAAGCTGGGGTCCACATGGAGAAGTTACTGTTTGCGAAAAGTTGCTGTGGCTGGTGTATCCTGAAGCCCAAAACATAATGCATCGGGACCATGAGGTGCTGAATTTGAATTTTCAGACCTGGCCTGGGACTTGTGTACAGGCTGAAGTATGCGCTGAAGAGGAAAGGCTGAGTGCAGGACCTGCAGGACTGGGGAGCTGCCCCTGCAGGTGCTTTGTACATGGGGGCCGCTGGCAAACCCAGCACCACAGTTACTCTGTGGGCTGCGCGGCAGCGTGCGGCTCTGAAGGGACTGAATCTGTCTGAAGGAGATATTTCTTCTATGTCATGAATTATCTCTTTCTTCAGGACCTCTGACAATATCTGTGTCTCTGGGAAAAGGGAAAACCAGTTAACATCACTGCAGTAGGTATCTTGACAAGGCAGCACATGTATTCCACCAAGGAGGTAGTATTTGAGACAGTGTATTTTATCATCACAAAGCCAGAAACACTGCCTGCTACTCAGAAACAAGCTTCCCTAATTAAAAGCATCAAAAGTATAATCCACACTGTTTTAGGAGGACACGTTCCTTGCTCACCACGGGGCTCTGTTGTGACATCAACTCCTGCAGTACCTGGTGGGACATGAGCAGACCAAAACCCAACAGAACATGGTGGCAGGGAGTTACAACACATGACCAAAACCAAAGAAACAGGCATCCCTGACACAGGCTTTCAGGCTGGGTACCCTTCAGCAGCTGCCTTCCCTGTGAAGACCTTACTGCTCATGTCACACTCGGAGTCATGAGCCACACAGGCTGGCATAGCGCCTGAAGAGTAATGTTTACCAAGCTGGCACTGAGCAGGAGCTCAGTACAAAGCCTGGGAATGTCTATGAACAATAAAAAGCATCCAGTAGCTCCTGTTATTTTTCTTTTTGTACTCTCTCATGCATCTTAACTCAATTATGTTCTTTATATTTTAGCCTTGACCTACTCACAATCAGTTTTGGATTGTCTCTCAACCCAGACCTCCAGCACCTTCTTCCACATTTCTCCTCATGTCAGCAGCAAGTCCCAATTTCATGCATGATTCACATGATTGCAGAAGGTAGCCAGGAATTGTGAGTGGCTGTTCCACTGTTGACTCCTTGACACGCATTCACCAGGATAACCCCATCAGGGGAGAACCCAGAACTGGTGATACCAGCCCTCACACTGACTTGTGCAGCCTGGAAAGATGTTTATCCCCAAACCCGAGACTCAAATACGTGGCAGGCTGTAGGTGCCACGGAGAGAGCAGTAAGCCAGTATGCTACTTACAAAGATTTGCCGTACTTAGTGTTTGCCTGCATCACTTACTTTCATTCTCACTGCTAGACAGAACTATCACATGCTACAAGCTTAAGGGACATGCACCATGCACACAGATGTCAAACCTGCAAGGTTCAGCTTGCTTTTAAGCCCTTTGTGGAGACTACACAGGATATATTTATAAGAGAAAACAGATTTGTCTTTTAGAGTGCTGTGTCTAAGTCTCCCTCACCCATCCCCGCTCTGCTGACCAAGTCCCAAGGTTTCTGGCTTCACACTTGATTTGCTGAAATAAAATCCATACCAGCCAAGAGGACGACAAGCTACCTCAGTGTGAGCTAACTGCACTTCTCCTGTTTTACACACGTGAGAAAGAAGGCACTGTTTCCACCTCGGGGATCTGACATCCCAGTATATTTCATGAAGGACGTACGCCAGGGTGAAACACAAATCTGTATGTGAATCTGAAGCTTGAAAGAACGGCAGCCTTCCTTCCCTACTGCAAATCAGCACATTGCTAAATCGTAACACAGCCTAGAAAAGAACAGGAAGATGAGACAAAAGAGCCTGTCCAATTATGCCTGCCTCAAGTGAATTTTATTAGTCGCTCAGCTGTATTAACAGTGAGGATAGCATACCTGTGTATAGGCAAATGGATTTTCCTTAAGAATTACCCATGCAGGAATAATCCCCTGCCTATCACCCATCTTTGATTTTCATGTTATGTTTTAAAGGCTGACTTGAAGGTAGGTGCCTGCCAGCTCCGCTTGTGTTCTCCAAGAACAAATGTTTATCAAAGGGGGGTTCCCCATTTGCTGAGCTGGAATTAGTTACACCAACACGGTATCACATGGGTTGCTGCCTGTCACCGTTATCAAAGTGGAATTTGAAATAGAAACGCTAAGCAGCAGCAGCCGAGCACTGGAGCCTGTCAGAGCAAGCGTGACATGGGACAGCCAAAATGTACAGGCACAGAGGGCTGGAAGGGGCTCGCCGAAACAGAGTCCTGCCCCTTGGCCTCGCAAGGGCTGCACTGCACAACCGCTTTTGTAAATGGATCACACACCATCTTAGCACAGGTTTGAGTTTCAGCCACAGTTCTCTTCCTGGAAAACTGTTCCAAACTGATAGTCATGGAAACATCAGCTGGAAAACACATTATGGTTTTTCAAGTTATTTGTTGTCAATTACACCCACTTGTTTGTACGCTAACATGGTCCTTTAGCAGAAAAGGCTTCCCTTCCATCTCTGTCCCTTTTCTCTTTTGCCCCCAAAGTACACATCTGATTGTTTTTACCCCCTTCTTAATAGTAGTAAAATGTTTTCTGTCTTATATATCCCCCGTGAGCTTTGCAGACTGAAGAGCTCCTCTCAAAAGAAAAAAAAAATATACTGTATGTTGATTCTTACAAGGTTTCTTTGAATTCTGCTTCATACTCTTCATAATACTTAGACCCATTATCACCACCATCTTACTGAAAACCAAGAAAAAGCATGTATTTGGGTTTGGGCATCTTGATAATGTAATTCATAACCTTACCATCCCCTTTTTTTTTCCCCCCACCCCTTTTTTTTTTTCCAAAGTTATGCAGCTGAATATAGCTTTTGTTATGATTTAAACCGTTCAGTCTTAGTTCAATTTGTACGATCACACCTACAATGTCCTCACAACATACCGTTTCCAAGTTTCAAAAAAAACTTGCAGTTCTGTTAATCATGTGCAGAAAGTGTTTGTTAACAAGACTGCTTGGAAACCTCCCCTTGCACTTTCAAACACAAGTGCATGTTCAGATCCATGGTTTAACCATGGTTATAGAAAGAACAAAATTTTATTTCTAACTCACCAGAAGCCTCAAAGGCATGATTATTGTGCAAATTGGGAAGTCTGCTGTAGAGTCATACAAAACATGCAATTCAGCTGTTGTTATAATATAACCTCAGATAATTAAAAGTGATATAAAGGTAGAAAAGCAGGAGACAAACTATAAACGGGGAGAACAAGCCCACCAGCAAAACAGCAGCTGCCCACATTCTCAGTACTTCGACCGTAAAAACAAGGCTGACAATACGATTTGCAAAGTGCTGCAATCACCCAACAGCACCAGTCATAATCTTAGATGCACATTTCCTTCAGCCAAGCATTTTCCCACTATTACTGGTGATAAAGCTGGCATATGAATTAAAGGTTTGAGAAAGGATGATGACAGTACGGAAATTAATCACACATTAATTTAAAACTTCCAACTGTCTTAGCATCGTGAAGCCATCACACTGCCACATCCTGGAGAGGAGTGACACACCGGTCCACCACAAGGAAATACAGCCTCGTATTCCAGGTGACTGCGTCTTAAAAGCTATTAAGTGTTTTCATTGAGTTGCATCAAATCACATTTCAGAGGCCAAGCATTTAAAATGCCAGGTATTAGAAAGCCCCATTCAAAGTATTATAAATTCAGCAGTGGCACTGCAGCAGACAGGGATTTATCTTTCAGACTGCTGAGATCATTATTAATATTACCAGCCACTTTTGTTTTGCTAATTTGGTGCTTCACCTATGAATAAGTGAACTTCATGAAATAAATTACATAGAACAATATTAGTGTTGTTCTTACTGTATTAACAGGCATCCATGTATGCAATTCATCCACAGCGGTTTCCGAGTATATCCATGCTGCACGTAATGCCATTAGGCACTGATGGGCTGGCTTGCAACCAAGCACAAACTTTATGGACTCCCTTCTGAATGGCAGTGCAGCTGAACTGGCTAGCAAAGCCTGCGCAGAAGGACAGTGGTTCTCTAACACAGACATAGGAACTCCAGAAAAACTCCAGAGATGCCTTTCCGATTCTTATCTCCTTCTTGGATGCAGGGATTTGGGGTCTTTTTTTCTTTCTTGGAATAATGATTCTTGAACAGATCAGTCAGAACACTGATTGCTAAAATTAAAACAGCTTAAATTGAATGCAGGACTCTGTCACACGTTGTCAAACGTGCTACAGAAAGGGAGGATGACAGAAACAACTTAATTGGTGCTTCACTGCACGGGAAAGAGAAGCCTGAATTTAGGAGCTGATAGGCAGCATTAAGGGGACATTAAGGATAGACGTATATTCTTTTAGACCCCTTCTCTCTTCCAGTTCTTTGCTCATCATTTTATTGATGAAACAGACCTCAGCTGCTTGGGACATCTGCTCTGTAATTCCTTTTTCAGAATTCTGAAGTTTCTTTAAAATCCAGGTTGGTTGCCATTTTGGCATGAATTAAAGAGACTGACTAAATGACTCAGAAGTACCGCAAACCTTTTTTTTTTTTTTTTTTAACATTGAGAACCCATTCCATTTATGAAAGAAACAAGAAAGAAAACACTGCATTAGGAGTTTTAAAAGGGCCATTATCTGCAGGAAGCTGTAAGCAAAGCAGTAATAGTGTCACTCACTCCCTCGAACTTCCTTTTTCCATCCTCTATTAATTTTCAATATAAAATCAGAGAAAATTATATTATTAACTTCTTAGCCAGCATATTCTAAGGAAAATACTCAATCCTTGCAGTTGAATTTTCAAGTTCTTCAACTTTAGGAATTTAAGAGGAAGAGACAAGTGTTTTTGTTTCTACGGTCTTTCATTAGTTATTGGTGACAAACAGCCAAGACCATGCATCTGAGATAACTGCTCTCTGAAAGGGCAAGATATCCATTGCTCCAAAGGCAGCTCAGCTCTTCCCACCTGCCACAGTGTCCAGAACGTGCTCTGCTTGCCAAAGGTGACACACTGAACCCTGATTTCCAGTGCTACAGGCCAGGCTGAAAACCAGAGCAAACGTTGCAACAAGCTTGATTGCATCTCCTCCGACCTGAACAAGTGACAGCTTGCTAAAATATTCTTGTCCTAGTTACTTGAGGAAAGTCAGTGTTTTCAGATGTCTTCTGACTAGTACACCTGCAAAGGATGGAAAAACATGCGATACAAATAAAAGCTGCTTAGCAGACAGCTAACGAAGCTGAACTCTGACTGAAGCAGCCGTAACTGTCTTCATGGAGCCTAGCACCACTTCTGCAACAATACAGGAAAGGAAAGGAGGAAAAAGGAAACAATTTCCTTCAACTGTTTATGGAAAAGACACTGAATCACAAAAGCATAGTTGGGAAGGGACCTCAAGAGTTCTCCAGTCGAACCTCCTGCTTGAAGCAGGACCCTCACCAGCACTAGATCGTTTGAGCAGTAGTGTTGTCTAGCTGAGCGTTGGGAAGCTCCAAGGATGGAGAACTGACTGCCCTGCTGAGCAGCCTGTTGCAGTGCTGCTCTACCCTCCAAGAGGAAAAGCTGTTCCTAAACACCATCTGATCCTCTATTTCAATTATTAACAGTGAACTTCAACACAGTTCCCTCTATCTCTGCATCTCATCTCTGCTAAACTTCTTTATCTATTATGACAGCTATTGAGCAACTGGATGACTAAAGATGGCAGATACTATGACTGTATGCATGCATCAGAGCCTATGTTTAAATAAACAAACACACTATTTTCAAACATGGCTAATCACCACATCAATAGACTTATTAATGGGATTCCAGGACATGGTTGAATGCGTGTTGCAGCAGCAGGGACTGGCTTCAAACACAGAGCTCCATTCCAACCGTATGTCTCAAAGATAAAAGCAAAATTGGAGTGCAATCAAATGCAGTGCATTAAATAACAAAAGAAATTAAACAAATGGACAATGTTTCATCATATACATTCTGTGCACACATAAACGCAGCATGCCATGGTTTTGAGCATGTCAAGAGTTTATGAATCATAGAATAATTTAGGTGGGAAGGGACTTCTGGAGGTCATCCTTTCCAAACACCCACTTAAAGCAAGGCCAGCTTCAAAGTTGGGCCCAACTCTGAAGCTGGATCAGGTTGCTCGGGACCCTGTCCAGTCAAGCTTTGATTATTTCCAAGGATGGACAACCCACAACCTCCCTGGGGCCCTGGTACAATGTTTGACCATCTTCATGGTGGGGAATTTATTTATATTTTTTAAAAATCATTATATATTTAATCACTATTTCCCATGTTCCAGCTTATGTATGTTGCCTCTCTTCCTATCACCACAAACCTGCCAGAAGAGCCTGACTACTCCTGCTGTATACCCTCCCAGTGGGCAGTTGAAGACAGCAGTTAATGTCCCCCTTTAAGCCATCTCATCCTAAAGCTGAAGAAACCCAGCTCCCCCAGCCTCTCCTGGTACATCTGGTGCTCCAGAGCCCCATCGCCAGCTTGGTACCAGCGTATTGTGTGCCCGTACACCAGCCCACGATGCTGCAAATCCTTTCCTCAACACCTCGTCAGAAGATGGCATTCTTTACTACCTGCCTTAAACAGGAGGGGCTGTATTTAGGAGTCAGTCTCTCCCTCCTATCTTTCAGTTTGTGGCTCTGTGTTCATAAGCATCTACAAGCTATCTGCTGTAAGCATAAAGTATGACCATCGCTAATGAAAGATGACTTCTTACAATACCTCCAAGACCACATGATCTGTGCAGGATATCAACCTGCAAATTTATCTCCCTTACACAGAAATATTACTTGACTAGCAGCCACAGCCCTTCCAAATTAACTTCACTTACAATTATTTCAAATGTTTTCACATCTTGCAACACTAGCACATGGAATGGCAAGCCCCTGAATACTGTTATTCCCAGGTACCTGGTGCTTGCCATATTCCTCGCACCCCTGGCTAGACAGTCCATCTTCAATTAATTTTGTTAATCAGATTTCCACTATTTACTCCTCTCCCTCCATCGGTTGTGAGAACACACAGTTCTTCTGCTGTGCTTATTGATGCTTATGAAGTGCACCACAAAATGTGGGGGTATCGTTACCCTTTCTGAATCATTGTATGCTGGCACTCTAAAAGAAAAGCAGTTCAACAGAGCTGCTGCTACACAGCACTGCTACACACACTACTAACATTAAAACACTTTCAAAGACACTTCCCACTTCCGTTTCAACACATCACCTCCATTTACATTCAGTTATTATGTTAGTCTATGTACCAAATGAACCCCAGTTGCAACTTCCACTAAGTAATGAAGTAACTGAGCATTTTAGAGCCACAAACAAAAGATTTTGCCTTTTTTTGAATTCTCTAAACCAGCCCTTTGTCACTGCAAAAAGAGAGCTTGACATCTGAGATATAAAATGCTCAAAAGAAGGCTGTATCAGTTAATCAAAAGAGAGTGATGACTGCAACAAACTTTATCAGTTCTGACATGGCAAAATGAGAGCAGGAGAGTGCTGTCCCAGACTGGCAATTCCATTAACTCTTTGCAGTACTATATTTCTATTTATTTTTGACTGTTCATAGACTATCAATAGCCATGCGGTGAATAACAAGAGAAGCAGCAGCCTGTAGAGCCCACTGTTGTCACACCTCGGTTTTAAGGAAACCGCCTTTAGCAACTCCCCAGTCCACTGAATGTGACCGTGGAAGCAGGAAAAGAACAGGTTCTGCCGCCAGCAGCAATCACAGCAGCCAGCCTTTTTCTCTAACACCAGAATTACTTTAACTTTGTCCATGAGAAACTAAACTACTTAGACTCTGGCACCATCACAAGAACTTAACGCCATGGGAAATATATATTCTGTATGTATTTTATATAAACAGATCTTTCTTCTTGATTCCTCAAGTGCTCTTTCACTTTCCATTGTATCCCACTCTTACAGACATTCCTAATTCCCACTTACACACAAGTTCAAGAGCTAATTCATGGACACTGAGGAGTAAATGTTCAAAACCACATTTGTTACCATCAGATCCCTTGGTATCAACAGAACAGGTGAGCAATGAGAAGCAGTTACTGGTTTATCACTCTTTACACACAAGGCATGTGACGTTCTTGTTCTTGCCATTTTGTCAAGTAGTAGTGTTGCTGGTCTGCTAACCTCAGTGTGGGGGAGATTTTAGAGAAACATCTGGAGGAGGATGCACTGACAGGAGTATTAAAACAGCACCATCAAAAGCAAAAGATGGCTCCATTTTTTCTCCCTGCCTTCAGAAAACTGCATTTAATGGTCAGGGCTCTAAATTTCTCCCTGAAAAAGCTGAATTATTACTACTTATCAACTTGATAAAGCCACTTTGATTATACTTTGCATGGAATAAGGGGAAAGCTTAGCACTTTGTGTAACATGGAGTACCAGGAACAATGAAACCTTTATGGAGGTTTGTGTACAAGTCAGCAGATAACGATTAGACTGACAAGGACTCAAGTCCGAGCACTGAGAAACTGTCAGTGTGTAACCATCAACTGTGCTCACAACTCTGATTTCCTCCCGGTAGTTCTGAGATCCCCAAATTGTAACAAGAGGCAGAATTAATGAAATCTATCATTTGCTGGAACGGTCCTCCTTGATTAGCCATCCATCAGGGTGTACAGACATCGTATTTGCTGTCCTCTCACAATGGCTAACTACTTGTGCTCCTCGGAAGATGGAAGGCCCTGTGCGGAGGGAATAGAAGCACCCATCTGCAATCTCTAGGTAATAACCTACATGCTGGAGAAGGACATATGTACCTTGCTTGCCTGGATCCCTAGGACAACCTGCTTTTTCTGGTGCAAGTGAAGGGGTTATTAAATCTTTCAGGTGCAGAGAAATGTTACCAAGACCAGCAGAGCAGCTAAGGTTTAGCCTCTTCGAAGCTGAGCTTGGGAGCTCAGATTGAGAACCAGCTGGCTGGAGAGGGAGCTGACAAATGTGTTCAGGCTGGGCAAATCCTTTTACTCTAGTGCTTAAACACCTAGGACACAGAACAAAAAAGGGCCTTTCTCACCTTCTGCAACCACCTGGAGGAGGAATGAGCAACTGTCAAGAAATATGCCCCCTCAAAAGAAAAATATTAACTGTAGAAGAAGCATAATAGCTTCACTGGAAGGCAGGGAAATGAGGGAGCCTGCTCCTAGCAATACTCCTTCAGCCACAGCAATTCCGCCCCTGCACTGAGGAAGCTTCTACCCTGGCAAGTCATTCCATCTCATTTTAAGGTCAGCCACTAGAGACAGAAAGCCTACCCACAGTATGCAACTAAATATAGTTACTAACATCCGTTAGTTGAAGAGGACAGAGCAGCAAGGCAGCAGGCTCTGTAGGTGGGAGGGATGAGAAGACAGACTGGGCCCACTGC
The DNA here is from genome assembly GCA_031468815.1 of Morus bassanus. NCBI lineage: Eukaryota > Metazoa > Chordata > Aves > Suliformes > Sulidae > Morus > Morus bassanus. The sequence goes on along the minus strand of CM062576.1, from coordinate 11,903,451 downwards.
CCCTCCTGCATCTCTGGGAGGAGGAAGCAGGCTATATACCGGGTGCAGTAGCAACCCCAGACAGGTAACTCAGTCATGGTCTCTTATCTGTATATACATAGAAGTGAACAACAGCTCAAGGTGCAGCCACCAAGGTGCATTAGTTGATAGGAAATAATTCAGAGGATTATACAAGTCAGTGGTTATCTTCCCGTACTTTCCCTGCGTTTCTAATGGAATTCAGTGTCCCCAGCAGTAAACTGCATCCTGCTGGACTGCAAGCGTACACACTCTCTTCATGAATAAGAACTGCCACAAACACTGCTTAGTGTTGGAAACCTCGGCTACTCTGAGAAAGCAAACGAGCAGAAGAAAACACACCCACAACAACTTCTCCAGCTACGTGGGAGACAGATCATGTGAAACTACCGGAGGGGAGACTTTCACAGAGAGTCGAAGCAGTCAGGAAAGGCTGGATGAGAACGGAAGAAAACAGGTGACAACAATGACAAAATTAAGTTTATCTTGCTTAGGAAGGAAAGAAGGAACGGTGGCAGCGGGGAGGGGGAGAACATGAGAATAGCCTTCAAGGATCTGGAAGGAAACTTCAAGATGAAAAGGAACATATTTTTTTTGCGCATCATGCTAATGGACAGGAATTCATAGTCACAAAACTGCTGAAAAGGAGTTTAAGGTTTGGATGTTTGGGATAAACTCCTTTACTATACTCCCATAGTATAAATGTACTGACAGTTAAACACTGGAACAGCTTGCTGAGGAAACGGTGGGTTCTTCTCTCACCAGAAGTTTTTAAGAACATGCTAGACAAACATCTGTTGTGAACAGCTTAGAGCAATCCTGTCTGAGTAGAGAAAGGAGGGACAAAATTCCCTCCTGCCACTATTTGCTACAAGTAGAAGTCTTCTATCCCTTTTCAAAGTTCAAAAACCATGGTTTTATTTGAAATTTTGTAGAAAAGTTTAGTCATGGCCACAGCTGTAACCTCTAGGCTACAATGTATCTGCAGGAGGACAGCTAAAGATGAGCAGACTAAAGCTCCTGCAGCTACAGCACTGCCAGGTACTCCCACATCCCGTTGCTCCATGGGGATTAAAGTATTTGGCACTGATGAATGATGCTTTCATATTGTCAGGTATTCATTTAACGTAGACACATTTCACCTGCTCCAGAAGGTGACAGAGCCCCAGCCCAGAGCCAGGCGAGCCTGCAGAGCCCTCCCAGCTGCCCAAGCTGACCCACATGCTCGGCAATGCCCCTTGCAAAGGACAGTCCCGCACTGAGCATGTGGGCATGTCTGCAGGCAGCCTGCCTCCCGCTGTATACTTAAACAGACTGCAGCCAAAACAACCTCAGATTTATACTAGATTATAGGAACAGTTTATGAATTCATAGCACTGTATCAGACTACTAAATCTATAAACTATGCAGGTAAAACTCCTGAGCAGCATAAGAGATTATTGGGCTGGAGGTAAAAAATTTCTAAGGCAAGGAATCACGTTAAGGCTTCCCTGTATTTTAAAAATAAGCATTTAAAACAGTAATATTTTTGACCACTCATTTACTGATTATCTTAATTCTAAAGTATCTATCATTTTAACTTAAAAACAGCAATAGCGTAACCCTTTCAGGTCTAGTAACTGGATTTTCCACAAGCTTACCACCTCTGTTTTTTAATACTCTTGTGTTCAACAGAGGAGCTACTGAAAAGGAAAAAGCTCCTGCTTTCAAGCTGTATTGGGCTTGCGTGGCAAGGTTTTGGTAGCAGGTGGGCGACAGGGGTGGCTTCTGTGAGAAGCCGCTAGAAGCTTCCCGACAGAGCCAATGCCAGCCAGCTCCAAGATGGACTCACTGCTGGCCAAGGCCAAGCCATCAGCAATGGTCATAGCACCTTTGGGATAACATATTTTTAAGAAGGCAAAAAAAACCTGCACAACTGCAGCTGAAGCGAGGAGTGAGAATATGTGAGAGGAAGAACCCTGCAGACACCAAGGTCAGCGAAGAAGGAGAGTGAGGAGGCGCTCCAGGCACCAGAGCAGAGATTCCCCTGCAGCCCGTGCTGAAGACCACGGTGAGGCAGGCTGTCCCCCTGCAGCCCATGGAGGTTATCGGTGGAGCAGTTATCCACCTGCAGCCCGTGGAGGACCCCACACTGGAGCTGGTGGATGCCCAAAAGAAGCTGTGACCCCGTGGGAAGCCCACACTGGAGCAGGCTCCTGGCAGGACCTGTGGCCCCATGGAGAGAGGAGCCCAGGCTGGAGCAGGTTTGCTGGCAGGACTTGTGACCCCGGGGGGGACCCACGCTGGAGCAGTCTGTTCCCAAAGGACTATACCCTGTGGAAGGGACCCACGCTGGAGCAGTTTGTGAAGAACTGCAGCCCGTGGGAAGGACTGATGTTGGAGAAGTTCACGGAGGACTGTCTCCCGTGGGAGGGACCCCACACTGGAGCAGGGCAAGAGTGTGAGGGGTCCTCCACCTGAGGAGGAAGGAGCAGCAGAGACAGCATGTGATGAACTGACCCCAACTCCCATTCCCCGTCCCCCTGTGCCACTGGCGGGGAGGAGGTAGAAAAATCAGGAGTAAAGTTAAGCCCGGAAAGAAGGCAGGGGTGGGGGGAAAGAGTTTTAAGATTTAGTTTTTATTTTTTCATTACCCTGCTCTGATTTGATTGGTAATAAATTAAACTGATTTCCCCAAGTTGAGTCTGTTTTGTCTCTGACAGTAACGGCTGAGTGATCTCTCCCTGTCCTTATCTCGACCCATGAGCTTTTCGTTGTATTTTCTCTCCCCTGTCCAGCTGAGGAGGGGAGTGATAGAGCAGCTTTGGTGGGCACCTGGCATCCAGCCAGGGTCAACCCACCACACAATACATGTAGAATGAAATTCTGGCACAGACAAACTTTGTTTTGGTATGTTACATGTCTGAAAGACATTTATAGCACTGCAGGTCTCAAACTTTGTTGTTGTTCGGTTGATTTGTTGGTTAAACAATCATGGGAAGCTTTATGAAAGAAATACATTTTCTGAACAGCAGCTTTCTTAACTAATCTGTTTTAAACCAGACAGCAGCAAAAAACAACCCAGAAAACTTGACTCTCCTAGTGATTCCTTCTGTTTGAACCCCAGCAGCATTACTTCCTACCCAATCAAGGTGGTGTGCTACACAAAATGGTGCTGGCCTCTAACACTGCTGCTCTGCATGGCACTTGTGAAGCCCTGGAAGGCTGCTGTAGAGAAGAGAAAAACCATTTGATTAAATGTTCTTAACCATAGCGGTGGCCATCGACATGTCAAGAACTCCATCCGTAGGAGCTAAAACTGCCCACATTACTGCTTGTCTTTAAGGCTGCTACAGCATAATCACAGTCTCTGGATCGACTGGGGTTTGCCCCCAACTCAGGTACTTTGTCCTGGATGAACCAAGGGCAACTTCCCATGACAGTGAGCAGCAAAGGCTTACTCACCTGCAGCTGCCAGGACATGACTCCCTCCCACTCATGCCTAAGGGCTCCCTGCTCACAATCCTCTGAGTCCTCCACAAAAGGCACAGTAGCATCTGCTTTTTGTGATTTTGTTAGAGTAGCCATTTTCTCTGAGCAGTATTTTCATGAAGCTAACTCAGGGCCTCTTTGTCACTTGGTGAAATTCCCAATATGACCTGGATCTATTTAATTTTTCGCATGGCAAAAAGACCAACCCTGTAGTGCCCCAAAGTTTTGAGCGGAGACTAGAGCTTATTATTCAATCAGGAAAAGAGAGCAAGCATGAGGATAGCCAGTTCTCCAAGATGGAACTAAATCAGAATTATAACAAAATAGGGTTGTGGGGTTTTTCTCATGTAAGAATCCATGGTAACAAACCTGCATAACATGGTCAGTGAAGGCTGATGAAAGTCAGCATCGTCTAATGTAAGGTAATGCATTTTGTAGAGAATAATTTGAACCAATCATACACTTCTCTGGATTCTAAATTAACTGTAACCACTCAGGTAGTTATGTCCAGTGCCTTCCCAAGCAGATGTTTTCAGTGAGCTGCTCAGTGCAGGCACAGTCATAAAAGGAAACTAAACATTAGGAAGTGCATAGAAATGGATATAAAACAATAGAAAAATATACTACTGTAAAAAGACAAGAGAACTTCTAAGGCAAAATAATCTAATACCTGCAATCAACCGTGACTTTGCCCTTGGACAATGGAGTTGACAAAACTCTAGAGAACTGTATCTAAGACAAGACTGAGATGGGTGCTCCTATTTCATACTTGCAAGAGAAACAGTAGTTCAGCTGAATGTAAAAGTGATAAATTCAAAACAGCAAGTCTTTTGTTTTAACAGCCACATAACAGAGAACTAACCTCTAGCCAGCAAGGTGCCCCAGAGCAGCAGCAGAAGCAGGAGACTTGGAGAATCCCCTTACAGGACAACAGCTTAGGGCAGAAATGGCATTAATCAATGACCTCACTATACTCTATACTGTAATAGATGCATATTAATATTCATAGGCTTTTAGGACTGAATGGTCTACTCAATCATCCAGTCTGACCTCCCTTCTGACATAGGATGTGTTTTAGCCAGCTTCTCCAGTCCCTGGTCCTTGTTAGACTTTTCTCTGCTGGGTCGAAAGAGGCTGCTTTATACAAACTAGCTCACCATTGTAATACAGAGACTGTAAGGAGGGTGTAATGCAAATTTTGGCTCAGCAAGATCTGGTGAAAAAGTGCTGAGTGGAGATCTGAGTGTCAGGAATGAAATAAACTCTACAGTTGCATCAAATAATCCAAGAGGCAGGAAATGGAAAACACTCTCTGAGTGCCCACAGTAGGTCAGGAAATCACATTCTCGGTCGTTCTCCAGACCCCTTGTTTCAGGCTGTCTCTGCACTTTTATGAGGCCACCCACAAATGCAGTGTGGGGCTTTCCATGATGCGAGTCAGCAATATTTTTATGTTACAGATGATGGAATCACACCACTCCCCATTACCTAATGCTTTTGGAATGGCAGTATGTTCAAGCCATGATATGCTTTAATCAATTCTGGACCAAAAATACCCAGGAAACAAACAAAAACTTTTTTTTTTTTTTTTTTTTAAATTATTCTCACCTCTTTGACACTGAAAGAAAAAAAAGGAGGATTTGTATTCCTAATTTTAACACGGTTCAGCTTTTGGATGACCTCTTCCTGGAAAAGGTTAATTCTCATGAACTGCATAGCTTAAATATGGCTCAATAGAAGCATTAAGATCCACCCAAAAGGGATCCTCTCATAAAATAAGAACCTAAAACTTAGCATTTTATTTTTAAAAAGTATCTAGTTTCCAACAGTTTCTATCTCATTATGGGTTTTATGGAAATGAAGAGTAGCAATTCCTACTCTGATGCACTTCCCTTCAGACTGATACCTCTGTGGCAGAAACTTTAAAAAAAAGTCTGCTTCTCTCTAAGCAGTAACTGAAGCCCATCCAGTGAACTCTGGGGAGGCAGGGAAGAGAGGGAGACTCACTCCTGTATCACTCCCCAGAGCTGCAGAGAACCTGCGCCTGCTCCACCACCTCTACCCCTGCGCCCAGCAGCGGCGGGAACCATGCACTAGGACATCCAGCACTTTTACACCTCTTAGTCAGGAACAAAAGCAGCCACATTTTCATTTGTCAAAGCAAATTTCCTGCCAAAGCAGCAGAAACTGCATCCTCAGATATTAATGACAGCTGACAGATAAATAGAGAAAAAGCGTACAGTGTTTTAAAATCCTAGCTCCCCTCCGGTGCCTGATCTATAGGTCTGCCTGCCATTCCCTGAGCTAAAGCAGGGAAAACCCTGCTGGACTCAGACAGAACACAAGTCCAGTAAAAGCACTTGGTGACTACAATGTACAACCATGGAAGTATTGCACCGCTGCACTTGTTTCCCTAAACAATAGTTCTTGTCAATGAAAAAACTAAGTTTCAACAAGCACAGGCAAAATTCGGTTCAGAGGAGCCTGGAACAGATTAAGTCTGATCTCCAAAGTGGCAACTGAGTCCTGTTCATCGGGGCCCACCATGCAGGGAAAGCCCCCTTCTCTTTACTCTGCTGCCTCTGAAATGCTGAACTTTCTCTCCAGCTCCTTAAACAGTGTTTTAAAGAAAAGGCTGTAGTGCTTACTGCCAGTTCAGGAATATATTACCAGTTATTGGAATACATTTTAACAAAAAACAACCATCTGTCCCCAGAATTACAGATGCTCAGAAATGCAGTTTAAGTTAAAGGGCAACCACTGAGGTCAGAGATCCATGGCATGGAGGAAATCAGTCTTGGCACTGTGGAGGAATAAAGGAGCAAACACTGACAACACCAAACAGTGGGGTTCCTACAGAAGCTGCAGGCTGGACTAGCTGAAGTATTTCAATAAATATGTAAAGGATATGTACATCATGAAGTGGAGCTTGTATCTTATGTGGAGAGATTCTGAGTATGAAACTTCTGTCCTCCTTTAGGAGATCTCATTGGGCTTGCTGATTTTTCTCCTACTGCTGTTGTGCAATGAAGGAGTTCATCAGTATGGGAAAGAAAAGCTTCAGTCCTGGAGGCAGCATAAGCAGAAACCCTTGACAGCATTAGGAAGTCTATAAATCCCATACTTTCCTAGCCAGAGCCTTCCATTACTTTTTTCTGTTACATTCATTATAGTAAAAAATGTTGAGGTTTAATCTCTGAGTGTTCACTTCTCTGTTTAAGCTCCATACAGACCCTCCTAAGGCTACTGGGGGGGGGGGGGGGAGATCCTTCCATCTGTGACAGACACTGGGTGGTTTCTTCAGTGCTGGCAGGAGTCAGCACAGACAGGCAAGATGCTGTTTGCTGCTCCAACACAGCCAGCACGAGTCTATGCCTGAGACCCACAGGACTGGAGCCTGGCACCAGTGCAGGGACCTTCCTTCCTCCTCAGGAAACACCAAGGCTTTAGGAAAGGGCTTGAGAGAGCCAGCTTAGGTTCCTGAGCAGGACCTCTACAGAACTCAATAAAACTAACAAACCCTAAGATGCCATGAAAGTCCACAAACTATTTTAATTATGTCCACCAACAAGAAAACTGGCATCATTTTAAGGGGAAATACAGCAGATAGAGTGTGCAATAGCAACACTCCTGAAGTCAGCAGTCCACAGTGCATTCTACCTATCTATTATCATGTATTATCAACAGTTTGGTGAGCTTTCTCCCACCGTGGACAAGTCCACAGCAAACGGGGCCTCTGTTAAAGAGAGATCAAGCCTACAGAATGAAGACGGCTTCACCTGCTCATTGTACTCCAGTGCGTAGGAGACAGGCAACCATGATCTACCAGGAAGCTTTGCTTGTTCAAAGGGGCAACACATGTGTCCTGGTTTACACAGAGGGCAGAAGTAGTTAGCACAGGACATATTCAGCAAGACTTCCCGATAAAACCCTTTACCAGTACAAAGAGGGCTTTTTTTTTTTTTTTTTTTTTTAAGAAAAAAAACACCACAAAAGTTTCAAACTGTGTAGTGCTCTAGACCATATGAATAGCATGAAACACTTCTTCAAAAAAGAAAAATCGAAGGTATTTTATACAGATGGAATAACATTCTATATACACTCATTGCATGTGCTGGATGTGCTTTAGAAGTATAATTCTGCCATACTGATTCTTTTTGCAGCCACTAAATAATTTGTTTCAGGCAGAGATGTGCTGTGCTCAGTTTCAGCACATGGCAAATTACAGACAGGGTATAAACATCCCAACCCCCCCAGTTTCTGCAATCCTAGAGCGGATTTTGTAGTCCCTTCATTTCCCATCTCCACTGCTTCCCCCCTCCCCACCAAACACACTTTACAGCTGAGCTCCATCACAACCCACCAGCAGACTTGTCCCAGACTCTCTGCAACATCTTTACAGCTGTGTTCAGCAACGCAAGCAGCCCACACCAGGGCTCTCCAGGCTGGAGAGGTCACGGTGACGAGTCCAACTGTCATCTCCAAACAGCCCAAGCCACCAGCGGTATTTCTGGAAACCCAGCAGCCTCTGTCTCGCAAGCGAGCAACAGTAACTTGGGTGGAAGAACCTGCAGCAGAAAACTTAAAAACATGGACCGAGGACAGGTCCTCTGGAAAGGACAAAATTTAAGGCCAATCATCCAAGCTAATTCCTTTCAGCTGACTTTATCTTCACATACACACTTGTTGCACAAAGTCGTAACAGAAGCTGCCAGAACAAGCCTACGCTGGACTCTAGTGCGGGACCAGGGAGGCGCAGCTGCCGCCTCTGAGTGACCTCCACCACTTCCCACAGCACAGCCCCCCCAGAAACCACAGAGACCAGTAAAGCTGACACTCCAGGGCTCAGAAGGGAATCAGATATTTAGCAAGATTACACTATCTGCTAATCTGATTAGCCCCAGAGACTGCAGATAAACATAACAAAGAACAGCCGGACACCAGCTGTAAAACCCATCCAGTCAAGCAAATAACACAGCTGTCCAGAAAAGCTCAGCATCTGGGACCTGTCGCATGCAATGCTTTTAGGGAAATGACGGACTCGCTGCTCTCACGTTAGACATGGAAAAATGTGTTAATCTGTTTACCTTAAATGGATTTAACCTCAACCTGAAAAAGAGAGGACTGACACAGATATGTTTGGCCAAGACAACCCAGCAGCAAAGCGCAGTGAATGGGACGCAGCAATCCTCAAAACCATTTACACAGGCTCAAAGGATCAGACATTACACAGGTCAAATAAGAAACATTAAGAGATTAAACAAGCACATTTATAATTAGGTGTAATGTTGATTGTCTTCTGCCCCTGAAATGATAATCAGTTCCCACATCTAATCATTGCAGCCTCCTAGGCTTTAGGCAGATGCTAACAGTCTCCGCAGCCAGCCCCTTCCCAGCACAGGCAACATGCACCAGGCTGGGAGCTTGGGCTGGGGTGGGGTGGGGGGAATGTAGGGAGGAGGCATTTAAAAAGAAAAAAAAAAATTTTTTTATATATATAGTATTAGCAGAGAATTAGCAGAAAACCTACCATGCCTTCCTAAGAGGGAATGGGCTGCTGAAAGGAGACAAAAAGCCACCCGACTCACCTGCCATATATTGGCTGCTACTTTTGCAGCGCAGTAGGGAAGGCGAGGGTGTTATTTGATGTGTCCACTTGACATTTTTAAACACAGGAAAAACAAGAGTAACTTGCTCAAGGACTGCATTCATCACCTCCCGCCAATTACAGAAACAAAACTGAGCAGTCAGGAAGGCACAAGTGGCACCCCGACTCAGCAGACCACCGCCGCAGAAGCACAGGCACACGCTCTTTGAAGCATCCCTTCGGACCAACAGATGTTATGGGTATATAGAAGCAGGTCTAGAGCTCTCCAGCAACTCTGCAGTAAAGCACTGCCCTCTCTTCCTAATTAGCAAACACTGCAGCAACCTCAACCTTCCCCACAGCTCTCACTTGAACTTTTGACTATCACATCAGATTTTTTTTTTGTTCCAAATTCGCTCCAAGATTCTCCAATATTGAATTCTTACAAGCACCCATCTGTGCTGAGAGAATCAGCTCGTCTCCCTATGCTCAACAGGAAAGAGGAAACCTTTATTTCAGGGTGACTCAAATGAGAGCAGAAATAAACTGGGGACAGGTGACTCCCCCACTGTCGGAGGCAAGATCAGCCCAATGGTATCACCACAAAACCTGGCACCAGCAGCCAGGACAAGGCACAGGACCACTGAAGACAAGGATGCCCAAGGAGGCACCAGGAGCTCAACGCTCATCCCATTATTTTGCAATGTTTTTGGGATGTGGCACAAGAAACAACAGTGTTCGAGGCCAGCTCAGGAACGTGGATATCCCGACAGTGTTGGAGGCTAACTCTGGAAAGCGGCTACTACTTGAATGCATACTGAGGAGGAGTTGGGGTCTAGCGGAGTTCAGAAAGACAGGAACACCCAAAGGGAAAAGATAAAACAGTTCTAAAGAAATTGCCTAAAATATGCATTTTCTATTTTTATGGCAAACATGACTAGTTACTAGTATTCAAATGCAATTATGTAGAGGCTGATCTATAAATAATGCAAAGCCCAGAAAGGAGGGATCAACACTCATTTACAGCATACTGCATGCTGTACTGAATAATGTTATGCACCAGCTTTTGCTATCCCCATAAAAAGGAAATATGGTCAAAAAGTTGGGAAAGGAGAGAAGAATCTCCCCCATTCCCCCTCCAGAAAGACAGACGACATCTAAACCAAGGTAAAATTTAAGGTAGTTCTGTTCTGTACTACTTTTATAGATAGAAAGCCTTTTTTTTTCCCCCTGCATTTACAACTCACCTGCTATTTTCACATGTTTTCAGAAGCTGCAAACAACATATCAGGGAAATACATCACCTCTCACCCTGCCGCAGTGTGCTCTGAGTAGATGCCATACAGAAGCTCACAACATCAACAAAGTTGTTTCCCAGATTTCTTATGTGAAGTGTCCTAGTCCATTGCACAGAGGACTGAATAATTTAAGTTGGGAGACGTGCAGATCAGCTACTCGAACCTCCCGCTCAGAAAACACTAAAGTAGCATTTAAAGTTTAAAGCAGGTAGCTCAAGACTTTGTCCTGCTGAACTCTGACTCTCTCCACAAATGAAGACCCCCAAACCTCTCTCATCCCCTGTTCCAACTGGACACTACTCACCATCAAAAAGTTTCCCCGTATAACCAGTTGTATCACTCTGGTTGCAACCTATGATTTTTGACTCTTGTTTTTCAGTGTGCACCTCTAAGAGGAGAAGCATTTCCATTTTCCCCCAAAAGACTTCTGCTTCTTGATTGCAACTACTGAATTCTGAAACAGTTCTTTAATTTTTTAATTTATTCATCTAGTATCCTTACAGCAACAATACCTTTCCACACATCCTCTCTGCACAAACAGATTTATGCCATTTACATTGAAAACTAAGGTCTCTTTTCCCTACTTATAGCTCAGTTAGCTTTGTTATAATGCAGTTTATAAAATTACATTTAATGGAGAAGGGAGCAGGGAATTTGTTTATTTCTGAACTGTGATGGCTAATGGATGGGGTGGGAATAATGACAGGATATATATTATGCTATGGTCGAACAATACAAGGAGAGAATGCATGACCTGATCATTTTCATCCTTCATTAAATGGTCTATTGAGCTGCTTTTTCTCCATATCAGCTTTTAAAACAGAAAAAGCATAGCAAAAAAAAAAAAAAGTATTACTTCAAATCGCAAGATTAGTCTTAATTAAAGCAAAAATTACTCATCTGTTTCTTAAATTCATTAGCAATATCTGAAAACATATAAAAAAATAAGCAAATCAGCCTAAGGAGACTAACTGTAACTAGCTGTGATAACTACCTTCCTCCATAAACGCTGAGGCATTTTAATTCCCATGTCTGAAAGGACAAATAAAGTCTGTGCCACGCTAAGCATCCTTGCCAAGTCCTTCCTCCTCCCAGCGAGCCAAAAGCAGAGTGGGAAGCAGAATCCGAACTGCCCCACACGGCCAGCTGGAGCAGTGTCACCAGAGCTACATCTGCTTTTAGAGGCGGCTCTTGGCTTTTCCAAGGAGAAAATGGGTTTGTACGAAGGAGGACCACTTGAACTGCCATTCCTGGTTTTGATTTACTTTCTTCAAGGAAGAAAATAGATGGGCGACCGATGGTTTTATTTGTGTTTGAGACAAGGCGCTGTAATCGCCATGGGCACGTGCCTGGAGCCCTGCCTGGGGAAAGAGCAAGCAGTTCCCAAGGACACACGGAGGAGGGTACCCCACCATGCAGTCCACCACAAGGGGAATCCCAACTGAAATGGAACAACTTCTGAGGCTGATGGGTTGAACCAACCTCTTCAAAAAGTCACCAATGTGTAAAAATCCACAGGAAACAGACAGGTTTGCAGATTAAGACCCAACCTATATGGCATGCAAACTGTCTCCAGTGTAAAGCAACACATGACTGAAATAGGGAGATAAGGAAGGAACGGGAAGGAAACCGGACTACGTCCCTGGCCTAATGCTTGAACAGTTTCATTTCCTGTAGGGAAAATGACTGATACTGGCCAGCACTAACCGATAACAGGCTGGCTATTATGGGTTTATGGAGCTTTCAAGAGAACTTTGATCCAGATCACACATACGATTAACAGAGACAATAAATTACTCTCACTTTCCATGACACAACACACAGAAATACAACTCGCATATACAAATGAGACAGAGCTTCTTAATGAGTAAGAGTGCTAAAACATCAGCAATACATCAAAAAACACGCAAGTTCACATGTAACAACTACAAAAGAGCAAAAATGAATACCACTGAAAGAACATGCATTTAGTCTTGCAGAAACCACCAAAAGAAAGGGCTTCTTCCCTAAGAAGCTCCCTATACTCAAGTTTCTTCTGTTTCTGCCAAGTATGCTCATACGGCAACTGAAAAAACATTTGTGGCATTTGATTTCAAAAGTCCATATACTTAAAAGTCTTCCCAAGAAAGTGCTTAGATAAAAGTCCTTTTCTGTGGTTTAAGCAAGAACATGTCTAGTCAAAGCAAAAACATGGAGCTGGCTGATGGGCAAAGCGCCGGCACTTTGAAGCACTGCAGAGGTCACATCGTGGCAGAGAAATCCTGCTCCATAAGCTTTGATGTAGAGCAGCTCACAGAAATATCTTCGTTATTTCACTGAAGTGCATTGCTGCTGAAGCCTATTTCTTATCCAGTGTTAAATAAGCTGTTACTGTTCTTTAATATTAACAAAGAAAAGATTAGTTTCTCTGTCAGCATTTCAGACGAACATGCAACAGGCAATACGGAAGGTACTATGAGGGTCTAAATTGAGTTCACATTCATTAGCATATCAGTGACTTCCAAACAAAAAAAACCCCAGTCAAACACAGCATAAATTCAGCTTGAACTCATGCCTGCCACAGCACTAGCACAAAACCAGAGTAAGAAACCCAGCATTCAGAGATCAGGTAATGAGGTGGAGGTGCAGAAGCTCACCTTTCCACTCCACCTCCTTTTGCTTTTGACTTAAAAAGGCTTTCTCTTTATAATGAAAATGATGTAATTTATACCTGCAGAAACATACACTGGAGTGGTTTTTCACACGTCTCTCTCTAGTGGGGGTTAAATATTGGACAGAAAGTCTTGGTTTGGTGTTAAAATACTGTGGAGATCCTCACAAAACAATTTCTGAAGAAAGCCACCACAGTGGTTTGAATATCCTGAATGCAGAGAATCAAGAAGGAAGAACATCTGCACACATTTTTATGGTCCACTCAAACCTTAAGTGCTTTCAAACATACAGCAGCTATGACACTGCTTTAGATTTAACAGACACAAGTCTATAAACAGCCCACATAGTAATCTTCTCAATTTATCCAAAATTTCCTCCACTTACATTTACCTCATCCAGTTCCAGCAACAAACCTTTCAATTCCCCAGTCTCCTCCACCCTTCCACGAGACCAAGAACAGTCAAAGAGCTAAAACCTGACCAAAACCTGGAATAACTATTTGAAACAAGTGAATTTGCTCTACCCCCAAACTGGCTGCCAGTACAGAGCACTCAAACACCACCTGCCTAAACCAGCCAGATTTCCACACACACCCCCACCCCCTGCCTTAAACTCTTCTGGCTCATTCATGATTTTGTTCCTTTTTACTGAACTTCTACAGCTGCAAACGCACTCCTATAATGCAATGCCCAAAACAGGAACACGAGAATTTTCTTGAAACATGGAGCAAGTTGGTGGGGGAGCGCAACTGGCACCAGCTGCCCATCAGCATTCAGGGCGCGCAGCTGCTCTCGGTGGCATCCCTGGAATTCAGCTTGGCTGGGGAAAAAACAACCGCCACTGCTTTTTTCTGAAATTTCACCTAACCACTGTAACATGCCTGTGTAGTTCTGCCCAAATTCTTACACATTTTTTAATCACTTCAGTGAAACAGTTAAAGCTAAACGTTTATTTTGCAGGAGTGCCCTTGTTTGCACGGCTCCCTTTGTTGCCATCTGTCAGGCTTCCTTCCTCATTGAAGCTTCTTACAGGCAAAACATCAGTAATGGCAAAACAGCAGGAATTTAGGCAGCCAGCCACTCCCTCCTCCTGCCCTTAAAAGGTTTGTGCCTGCATAATTTTAATAGGGATTCCTTTTTGCTCCGACACAGACACTGAGCACAGTATCAGCCACATCCAGATGGTGCCAGCACTTCAACGCTCCATTTTATGTTTTTTCCTCTAACCAGTGCAAGGCCTCTTCATTTTCCACTTCCTTCTAATCACCCTCCCAGATACCCCATTGCTGAGGCAAGAACATGCAATACAGTGCCATGAGCCCAGCTGTTAAAGCAGAACACCCCAAATCATACGGGATTGCAGCTAGCACTCTGTCCCCACGCGTGCACGCAAGCACTAACACACTCGCAAACTCCCCTGGCTGCTCCTACACGTGCTCAGGAGAAAATAAAGGAATTAAGAACATGTGTTATCTCAGTTTCTCCTCTGATTCAGTATCAGGAAGGGGCCCTGCCTCCCCCTCCACACTGCAGAGCCTGCCCTGCAGACAAGCCTCACACACCATTTCAGCACAGTCCACCACAGCTCTCACGGGACATTTTTTTTTTTTTTTAAAAAGGATGGAAAGACTTTATGAGTAGGACTGCCTGTATTACTTACTTGTTTTCTGAAGTGTTAAAAGCACTTCACTTGAGCTATGAATCATCAACAGTGACAGCAGCAGAAACATCTTGTCATAAGCAATGAAGAAACTTCAAATTAAGTAGCCCACCAAATAATTTACGGAGATTGCCGATACACAGTCAAGAGGACTTGCTTATAAAAATCATTTAGAATTTAAAAATGATTGCAGGGACAAAACGTAACTCCCCAAAGAACTTAAAAAATGTTAAACCACAAGAAGCAAAGGGGGAGGAGGGAGGTGAAGACGGGAGACCAGCATGTCTCAAGCACCTCTTGGAGCTCAAAAATGCAAACATTTCTCACATACCTGTAAGGTGATCCATCTGCAAACATGTTGAGAAAAGGTATTTAAATTTCCCCAGGCAGATGCAGCTTTTCCCTCCTATTCACCCTTTTTGCAGCTTAAAAACTTGATGCTCACAGTCTCAATCTCTCCATATTTTTTATCAAGTCTCCGAACAGAAAGCAGCTCTTCATTGTTCTTCCAAGGGATTTGTAATATACGCCTCAGCATTAACATTCACACAACGGCACATACTAGAGACAGTCTAGAACTTTTTGTAATCTGAAAAGTTATGAGGTTTTGTCCCTTTAGTAAATGCTCTCATGATGTAACTGGAGTGGCACCATCTTCTGTGTTTAGCTCACATTTTATCACTTTCCTTTAAAATTTACTCCCTCTATAGATTTGCTCCCCTTTCACAATTAGGGGCATCTCCATGCCTTCTGGAATTCAAACCTCTGGGACACTAAAACCTGCTTTAACCATGAGACTTCCCTCCCAGAGTCCCATGTTCCATTCATTACACTCCTTCCAGCTTCTTCAGCAAGAAAAACTGGCAATTTGCACCACCAGTGTCCTTCCCCGACACAGACCATTCGTTCCCAAAGCCCTTTTGTCTCATGCACTGAATGAACCAGAGGAGCTGCTATTCCATAGTTAAGAGCTCTCCAACTGCTCAAAAACCACAGTGAAGCTTGAAATGTGTTGGTTTCCTTGATTTCACTGTAGCCAGTTTACACACGTGACCAGGCTATATATTCTACATCATGAAAAATAACTTTATATACTCATAATATCTTGCTGCCTCTAGCTAGAATCCAAAACCAGAAGTTGATATGCTGACTATTTCAGACGAAATAAAAGTATTCCTCTGATTTCTGAGCCCTTTCACCTGCTTTCAAATCTCTCCACAAGGAACGGATGTCTCGGTGCTGCTGGGCCTGGCCCTGTCATCTGCTGCGGGGGGAGGGGGGGCGGGAATCTCACCCATGTATGGTCCTGGAACTTGAGTCCTTGCAAAAATGTTGTGTCTTGGGAGAAAAGTTATTTGTTATTCAGCATTTCCTTTTCTAGTAACATGTCCAGGTGCAGCAGGCGCTAAAAGGCAACAGAATAAATTATTTTAGGCATGTGCATATGCGTGCAGACTGACCTTCCGGTACACAGCCTAATGAAGATCAGAAATCATCAAGCACCCTGCTACAAATAACCTAAAACCTGGCATGTAGGCTTAGCAAAATGTTCAAGTGACTTCAAAGACCTCTATCAATACAGAAAAGAGCTGCATTAAAATGCTGAGCCTTTGAATCTATTAAGCATTTCCAAACACAGGAGGACGAGTACCAGGATTTGTTCAGCTGCCCTCACCGTGTTGTTCTCGGGAAGAGAGAGTTAGCTCGCTCAGTCGGCACGCAACCGGCACAGGTCCCTTCCATCAGCTCAGCTATTTAACACAGTCAGTAAATCTAAACTGTATTTTTTTAATCGCATTTGTAAAAACATTTTTTAACTTGGTGGAAACCAACGCATTACACCTCTGAGGGGCATTGGCAGTGAATGGATCAGGTCCCATTTTCCCGAACACGCACCACTGCACTTTGGTCCTGGACACGGCAGAGCTGGGAGAGGGCTGGTGCAGCTCCCGCGATGCACCAGCAGCGGTACAGATATCCCACATGAGCTTTTTCTTCTGCACCGTGGCCATGCACCGACCGCAGAGGTGAAAGCCCCGTCCCCACTGCTGTGGCCTGTGGTCCCAGCCGGAGGCGCCGGCGGTGCATGGCGTGGTTCGGCAAGGGCTGTCCTGGATGACAGAGCTTGGCGGAGGGGAGCAGTGAACACACACACGAGCTGGTAAATGGGATTCATTAATCAGGCTCCAACTGCTCCACTTCACTAAACAGGAGCTCTTTATAGACACTGCCTCATTTATTTATTTTTTAAATGCCTAGATTAGTTTAGTGTGAAGCTGTTGAGAGATATAATTTGTCTGAGCAGATGATCTATAGATCATTGAATGAACACTAACCAGGCTCTTGCAGCCCACAGAAGAAACCCACCATGTGCTCTCCCGTGGCTGCGGCGCAGGAAAGATGAACCGTTTTTTCCTAAAATTTAGCCACATGTGTGCCATCCCCAGCAGCCCAGAGGTCAAAGAGTTCGCACCTCTTACAACATGCTCAGCCCTGACTGCGGGCAGAGCTGCAGCCTCTCCCTCAAATCAGAGGGAAATCAGCAAGTCATAAGTAACCTGGCATTCAGCTGGGGACAGGCATTTCTAACGCAAACAGCCTTTTCTGCTCACATCTGTGAATATATGCATATTTAAAAAATAAATTATCTTTCATTCAGATTAGTTACTAGAATATCTCTTTCTTTGCTGAAGCAGATTTGTTCCTGTGGTTGTATCTACTGCTATTCTGGGAGTTGGTATTGTCTTCCCACTATTGCTGCAGAAAATGTTCAGCAGCTAATTGCACAGTCAAGTCCTTTCACATAATTTTCACTTTGACAAGAGTAATTAAAAAAGCTAAACGGCTCGAGAACCAATTGATTAGGTCTGCAAGCAAAGCTCTGTTTGGGTGAACCTGAGATGCACGTGTACAGAACAGCAAGTTTTCACAAAACCCAATTAGGAACATGTTTCTCAATGCTTACAATTTAGTGTCAGATTCTCACTAGATCTCCTTTTTACCCAATTCCTATTGTATGTTATATTCATATATGTGCTCCGCATATACCATGCTTCAAAGAATCAGGAAAATTAACCTTATAGGACAAATTAAAGAATATTTTCCTTTCATCTCCCATATTTGCACACAAAATAGTTGAAGTTCGCAAACAGACTCCAACACCTCCCATCACAGGAATGGAACTATATGAGGCTATTTTGTCACTAAATTTGAAAGACTATGAATAACGACAACTTCTAAATTTTTGCCACTTTGTATACCTGCACCACAGAAAAGACATTTCTATGAGTACCCTTGTCTGTAGACATGCTCTGTGATATGGTGCTGAATCACTCGTTTGCTCACCTTAAAACTGCTCCAAGTCCTCCATAACAGGTCTTCTAATATCATTATATTTCAAACTATATAATTGAAGTTATAAAGTAAAGGGCTCCAAAATTACTACAGATGTACCAAAATAATGAGCTTATGAACAGTAATGAAATGGAAACTCTTGGAAGCCTGAGGTTACACACAAACTTAGAGATGTTCCCTATAATTTTTTAATAAAGCTAATAATTCTACTCTAAAAAGAGAAGTTGAAAGGGTTTTCTTTAAACCACTTCCTTCTCAGTAAGTTTTGGTCGGTTGCTGACTTCATCTAATCTGCAAGGTTTAAAGCTAATGGGAGCTTGGAGCAATGCTAAATGAGAAACTCCCTCCATGCATAAAGGAGAGTGATCAAACACCAGATATCTCCTAGTGCCACCTGACAAGCAAGAAGGTGCTGGCGCTCTTCAAAGCCAACAGCTCTGGCCTCTGTATGAGTACCAGGTATTAGGTGCAGATTAGAGGACAGGTTCATGGCAGAGGTCACCAGTACACATGAATAAATCTTCGAATAAATCCACAGTACCATCTTTAAGAGCTGGGCACAGGCATGCCTGTTTGCAGGGACAACGGAAATCTAGCGCCAGCAGCTCGGTCCTGCTCTCTGCAGGTCCTGCTCTCTGCAGCAGCATCCTACACCATTGCTCCAGGCAGAACGGTAGCCCAGAGACCCAAAAATCAGTTTCTTTGGTACAGAAAGCCAAAGGTTGCCCTAACCTTCCTGCACAAGTTAAATGCCAAATCTTTCAAGGAAAGTCAAAGACATATAAAGACACAGTTCTCTTTACAAGTAGATATGCTGAAAGAAGCCATAGGAAGGTTTCACACATTCATGAATGTGATAATTTAGATGACAAATGTAACAAATTAAACCCAACTTGTTAGCTAATAGAATATTTAATTATGTACTATGAATGATCACTAAGATTTGGGAATTTAACCAATTATTTTCAGAAGGCGTGAAACGTTCCTGAGCAAGAAGGTTTTTTTACCGCCTCAGCGCTGTCCCCCTGCATGTCCTTCCACCTTACCTTGTTTATAGCTCTATTCTGTAATAGTTT
Source organism: Morus bassanus (assembly GCA_031468815.1). NCBI lineage: Eukaryota > Metazoa > Chordata > Aves > Suliformes > Sulidae > Morus > Morus bassanus. The sequence goes on along the minus strand of CM062576.1, from coordinate 11,884,336 downwards.
TTACTTGTTTCCATGATGTCTTAATTTCCTGCAATAATACATCTGCCATGAATAATTAAGCGATGCATTTGCTGCTCACTGAAAGCTGAACAAGCGCTATAAATCAGTTCTGGGACCCTCTGCCAGCCCAGACACAATCTGATCTGGTAACGCTGGCATTTCTTTTTGCAGGTGAGAGAAATGGAGTACGGAACACCCGAGGAGCTGCTGGGGCATTTTGGGAGAGCGCTTCTCTGCATCTTCTCTTAAGCAGCAGGACTCCAAAGCCTGTTCTGATATTTTCCTCGTGAGGCACAGAAAACTTAAATGTACTATATTCTTCACATTTACTCATTTCTTGCTTTCTCACGTTCCTGGGTTGTTCCCTCTAATGTCCCTGCTCCACAGGTAGGAGGAGGAGAGTTGAAGAAGATGGCCTGAGCATGCATCACTCCCTTCTCAGCACCAAAATGATGGGCTGCCATGGGTTCTTGGCTATATTTCCACCCATTTTCTGCTGCTGCATGTGGTTCAACACACAACACAGGCTACAGGATGGTAGCGAAGCGGTGAAGGATCATCTGCAGTCAGGCGCATTACACCCTCTGAAGGTTTATCTTGCTGATTCACATTCGCCCTCAGACAGCTGGGCATGCTGCATTTCTCACTTTTCTGTATATGAAGACTGATGGAAGATAAGAACGAACTACAAAAACAACACCGATAACGCTTTCCTACAACACTTCCACTCGCATGCATATCAGGGAAGAGGAACAATAAACCAACTTTCCATTACCAGAACAGCATCGCCTCTTAATTGGAATGAGGTTTACAGTGCAATCGCTTTAAAGAAAGCTCAGCTGCAGAGTGTGCGGGCCTCTCCAGCTTGGCAGAGCAGAGACATTAGAAAACTAATCAAGCCCAGGTATCCAGCCAGGCCTAGGAAATGTCAGGGTGGCCATTAGGATTCCACATGTCTTAATTTGAGAATCTCCCCAGTTCACTAGAAGGTGCAAAGTGTCAGAAAATTTTTTTAAAAGGTCAAAGTGTGAAACAGTTCATCATTAAATTTCCCTACAAAACACCCTCATGCAGAAACAAACCATGTAATGTTCCTGCTTTTAATTCTGTTGACAAAAGACTACATATTTTAAAAACGTAACGCTTAGCAGCTGTGCTGCCCGTCTGCAGAGTTTGCATATATAGCTGTGATATTACCATACTCTATTATTCATAACAGGCAACAGACTTCACATTCTTGGTCTTGTGAAAAATAATTGCAGTTTGAAGCCAAAGTCTGACTGCAAAAAACACCCCAACATAATGGCTAGAGTTTCCAGAATTCAGGAACTCATGTAATGGCCTGCATCTTGATTTAAATCAATTCATTAAAAAGACAAATTTCCTCTGATCTGTTTTTGAGAAAGCTTTCCGAAAAGTGCATGGCTCTTATATGAAATCCAGGAAAGGAAAAGCTTAGGTGGGCATATATAGCTTTTTCTCATTTAAAAACAAAAAAAGCCCAAACAAACAAACAAAACCAAAACCAACCAAACAAAAAAAAAACAACCAAAAACAAAAAAAAACCCAACAAAACAAAAAAAAACCCCACACAACACAACAAAACAAACAAACAAAAAAAACCCCAAACCAAAACCAAAAACAACCACCCAAAACCAAACCACAACCCGCACTGAATTAACTGTAATCTTTTAACATGAAACATGAGACATTCCCATCTCATACAGTCTTGGGACTCCACTTACCAGACAGAAGTTGATGGGTTGATGCATATTTACTCATAGGAAGAATAACTACTGGAAGGAGAAGTAAAAGCGCCTTACACATCTTCCTTTCCACTACCATTGACATTAAAAGCATTCTACACAAACACACATCTTCCCTTTCAAAAACACAAATAGGCATTAAGACAGATTTTAGTTAGAAGGTCTTACAAGACCACACATTTTAACAGGCAGCTGAAAGATCTTTAGTCAGTGCACAGATGTGGGCAAAAAGATAGTAAACCTATGAGGGTTCATGAGGAAACTATGTATTAGAGGATGTTTTTAAGTCTCCTTTTGTTAGTGGCACAGTCTCCCCATCAGCTCCTTTAGAGGAGAGCTAGAAAGTCAGAAGGGCACTGAGGAGGACTAAGGGCCTGGAAAATACTTTCACACAAAGTCAGATGGAAGAGAGTGATTGCCACTTGAGAGGTGGATGAAAAAGGACAGGATAAAAATATCTGAGTATCAGGCCACCTAGGGAAGACAAACAGGGAGCCTGTATCTTCCTGGTTCATAAATGAAGACAAAGAAACATTCAATTTAAGAAAAAACACTGGCAATTCAAAACCTGTATGAGGGAACACTTTCTGTTTGTATATGAGATTCCAGAAATTCCTCTGGAAATTCAATTCAGCGCTCAACAATCCTTCATGTCAGCAAGCATTATTTAGTGCCTGACCTGAACTTCCCAGCTGCAGTTTAAGCACATTATTTCTTCTCCTAGCACTGGATGGGGAGGACTGACTTCTCCTCAATTAGTCCTTCCATTCTGGCAGCGGGATGCTCAAGATGAGATGTCATTTTATTGGAGCCTTATCAATGTGAGAGGAGTAGAAAGACTATCTAATGTGTCTTCAAGATGGTACTCCTCACTTCTGCATACCACTGATGTTTGTCCCTCTCAAAACAGCATGGCCTTGTTGACTTCTGTATAGTTTCTGATCCATTAGCACTGCAAGACCTTTTCTGTGTACCAGCTGTCTAGGCAGTTGTCTCTTACTCTGTATTTATGTAGCTGATTACTCCTATTTTCAAACATCTATCCACATTTCTCCTTATTGACATGCATCCTCTCAGACTGTTTCTCCAATTTGTCAAGATCATTTTGAATTCTAATGGTGTCTTCCAACATGCTTGCAGCTCTTCCCAGCTTGTTGTTGCCTGCAAATTCAATAAGCATGTTTTCTATTCTATCAGAGAGATCATTACTGCAAATGTTGAATGCTACCAAACTGCCAAATAAATACCCACCCTGTGAGCAGATGTTTCACAAGAAAAAGTCTCATGAGGGAGCACTGAAAGCTTTACTCAAGATAAATGACATCTACTGCTTCTCCATTCACAAAGCCTGTTATCTGTCATTAAAGGAAATTAGATTGATCTGACCTTGACAAATCTACCTTGGGCATTATTCCTTTGCCCACATGGATATAACAATATTTAGAGTTGGTGCAATTAATAATGCTTTACAGAAGCAATAATCAAAGTCCAGCTTCTTACAACAATTTCTAATTCTACATAGGAAACATGAACTAACTTGGGTGGGATGAGAACAGGCAAGAGTATGGGATCTTTCTTTTTGCACCTCCCTAGAATATGTAGCATTTGTTGGCCATCACTGGAGGCTTATGTTGAAGCAATTCTGGGACAAATGGACCTTGAGTTTGATGCACTCCAGCAATGACTGTAACACAAAATAATTCATAGTCTCTTCTGCAGTTTCATAGAAATCATACAATGGTTTTGGTTGGAAGGGACCTTTAAAGGTCATCTAGTCCAACCCCCCTGCAGTGAGCAACTAGATCAGGTTGCTCAGAGCCCCGTGGGACCTGACCTTGAATGCTTCTAGGAATGAGGCATCTACCACCTCTCTGGGCAACCTGTTCCAGTGTTTCACCACCCTCACTGTAAAAAATTTTTTCCTTATATCCAGTCTAAAATTGGATTTTAAATTGTCTATATTTAACATAAACCTGGAAAACACCATGTAGTATACTGCATATTACCCTTAATATATTAAGCGGAGTTTCTTAAATTCCTCAAAATTACACAGGAAACTGTTCTCACACAACATACTACAGACTAAAGACAATGCCAGAAATTTTAGCTAAATTTGTCTCAGAAAAAATGCTTTATCTGCAACAGAAGGCTGCATGTCTAATTGAAAAGACATTGAGCAGTGCATAGATGCTGACTGAAAACACATATTCCCAGGCATTCTGTCTTAATGTGTAAAAAACCTCAAAAATCATACTCTGCTCCTAGAATAAAGGCACACAAATCTGCAGCCATAGGAAGAGAGGTGTATCTTAGCATTTGAGGAAAAAAAAAACCCTGACTTAAGCAGTTAAATATGTTAAATATTTCATACATTTACTAAGGCAGAATCAAGGTTCAAGAGGCATTGTCAAGAAAGACAAATCCAAACCCTTGTGGCCTACAGTACAACCACAGAGCAACTTCAACAAAGAAAACTCTCTATTTACACAATTGCCTCAAGAAATTGACAGATGCACTAGAACACAAGCTCCACGGTGTCGATGTGAATTAATTCTCCCTGCCCACGTTACAGGCTATGTGCTGTAGGATCTGGAGGACTGCCTCTGCTGTGCACCTCTGGGTCTTTGAAAGGCTGAAATGAGAGCAGCTCTGGCTACATTCACAGAACGAATATACGAGCAATTTAGTTACACACAAGCTCAGACAGCATCCTTTACTCACACACACTTAATGATTTAGCATGAAATCCCCTTTATATTATTCAGCAGCTTATCTTTCGATGGGTCACTCTCTTCCACAAATCAAGTTCCATTTTCTCTTGATTGCTGAAGCACATCTGTAGTAATGTCAAATGTTTTCACAGGCATTTTAGACTTGAGAGCTATGAGTAACACCACAGCTTGTTTTACAGGGTACGAAAATATTTTTCTACTCTAAGAGCATCCAAAGACAATTTTTGCAGAAAGATCAAAAAAACAAATGTCCAACTCATTAAATACAGCCCCGACTTGAACTTTGGCTGAAGACCAAGCAGGGCACATTTCAGCCATGAAACAAACTCGTAAAAAGCTGAAAACAACAGGTTATAACTAAAGAACTTTGTGTAACCCCTGCTAAACTGTGTGTAATGAAGCATAAAAAAGTATTTTGGAAGTCTATATACAGCATTTATAAATGACAAGTCAACAGCCAAGACTATTACCTGTTACACCAAACAGGAGCAAAGGGAGCCTTTCCAGGTCTTGGACTACCCTCCTCATCCTCCCGAGAGCCATATTAAACTCTTTGTAGTCGACATGCCAAGAACACTGTGCCAGGACAGGGCATCCCAGTCCTTTACATGGGAATATGAAAGTATTTTCTCTTTTCCTCTTCAAATTTTATTGATTCCCCCTGCTAGAATACCCCCCTATTTAATAAAATGTCCTATAAATCAAGTGTGGTGAATGCACAAGATAAGTTCACTTCTCTAAGGTGGCATCCTGAAACTACTGAAAGCTTCTGTTTGAGGCTAAATAGGATTAAAATAGTCATCTTCATCATATTGGTATTTTAACTGTTTTCAGCATTTCACAAGACTTTCACCACTCATCGTTCACTCCTTCCAATGAATCTTCCCTCTCGTAAATTAAACACTGTATAATATACCTATAGCCTTCTCACTTCCAAGCTATGTTTTTTTCAAATACAAAGATGGAAATCCTTTCTGAAACGAATGCATGGCAACTCTCACATTTACCTCAAAAGAGGTAACTTCAGTTTCAAGTTTGAAAACCAGGGAAGCGCAATCTCTGCCTTACATACAGCCACACAACGAAAGCAAGAGCTTGGTGACATGCTCACGTCCCCAACCCGCACAAGCCACCAACTGGGTTTGACAAGCGGGTGAAAACGAAGGATCCTACCTGCCAGGCACAGTTGTGCTAGTGCCAAGACTCAGCATGGTTATTACAAATGGAGTTTTACAGGAGCAAAAGACCTTCATGAGTAAAACTGCTGAATAATTCCTGGCCTCTTTAAAACTGCTTTTTCAAAACAACCTTTAACAGAAGTAACACAACAACAGCTGTACTAAAAGTTGAAGTGAATTTAGCTAAAAATAAATCCAAAGAAAACATGAAAGTGTTCTGCACTCTGATATTTAAGTACAGAGGCTCAGAAGTCATTGTCTTCTCCTCCCTGTGTGGCAATTAACTTGCAAGGGCTTTATCACTCACCTTTGAGGTGAACCAACAAAGCTATCACATGTAGATGGAGTTTATAATCAAAAAAAAAAAAAAACAAACACCACAAGAAAAGCAGCAAAAGCACGCAAGAATTCCCTGAGTGCAATCTTCCTTTTAAATTTGCAGTATTAACCAGTGCCAACAGTGCACTGATTATAGTCCTTTCTGTGAGACCATGGCTACTTCCAGAGAACCCAGCATCAGCTCAAGTAAAATAACCACATGTAGAAGAGATAAACCAAATCCAAACCTCTTTGTGACATATTGACTTTATCCAGAGCACCAACTCAGAACAGTCACCCTTGGTGCCACGAACCTCTGTTGGAAAATGGTGGCATCTTCATTTGCTTCAGGTTTTGACCAGGTACCATCTACACGTCTCAGTCCAATTTTACAAAATACATTCCTGGAAACTGTATTGTTATTTACTGGGAAAAAAAACCTGGAAATAATGAGTAACACATGCAGTGAAGGGCCATCTGCAAAGCACAGCAGGACTGCAACTTCATTCCAGCCTGTACTACATGAAATTTAATATATTCTGAATTGTTTCTTTTTAATACCACGTGAGTGCCCCTTATTGTGAAGGCTTAATGTTACGATGCATCAGAGAAAGCCCAAACGTAACTGATATTCAGTGCAGGCTACAATTCATATACAAATGTAAAGCCATCATCCGCTATAAAACGTGCTTTGGTTTAATTCAGTAATCATCTGTCAGTAAACTGTGCAAGGCAAAAGACATTTCTATGACTTAAAACTTTCAGTAAGTACCCTACGGTGTTTTCACACCAACAAAACAGAGAAGATTTGTCTTTGGCATAGACAAAGCACTGATTCTCACAAGGGACTACATAGACAACTTATGAGAAAAAAAGCATCCATGAACAGATGCTTTTTTTTCTCCCCGCCTTTTTAAACCAAAGACGATCTCCATCAGAAAAGATTGACTAACATTTTAGGCAAACAAATTTCACACTCTTGGTTGTTCACAAAAATGAGCTTGATCATCTTATATTACAGTATCATTCTGAAACACCAATATAACAGACAAATAATCAAAGAAATAAAAAAAAGCATCCCTATTACCACTTCATTGCTTTTTACAACTGCTCAGCTACAGTTAAAACACTGAAGGCTCCAGCAGACCTCATACTTTTCCCCCATCTGACGTCAGTACTACTAGTAGCGAGCAGCAACATGACAAACCATACTATTTTATCAGTTTCCTGGCACTCCTTTCCATCTGCAAAGAATGTTACCATCACTACTACAGGATATTTTAAATATCTCCTTAAGATCCTCACAGCAGCCTCTGCAAATAGTCACAACTGATTAACATCTGGGAATAAATGCAACTAATTTGCAACTAGACTTGGAAAGCAAAGGGTAAGCTTTACCAAGACTGGTAGTCAGCTAGTAACAGCAAGGGAAGATGACCTGTAGAGAATTACTCAGGTGACTGGAGGAGCTGGGATCCAGCAAAACGCATTTTAATGTACTTAAGGGCAGATATTCATAAGCAAAATCCCAAGTCACACTAACTAAATGGGATTTTTGCATCCTGGGAATCAGAGGCCCAGAAAGGGATTCAAAGGTCATTGTGGAGGACCATGCTTGCCAGCCCAACGCTATGGGCAAAAGGGCTAAAGCGCCGTTGTACTGTGGCAAGATGTGACCACTTCTCTTTTTGGTCTTGGTCCCTTGACTTTAAAACACCTATTGAAAAGTCTGGAAGATTAATGAACTATAAAAATTATCTCCAATCAGAAAAATCAAGATCAACCTATTTTTCTACAACGAAAAGGACAAACTTTAAGCTTCTCTAACTACTACACTCAACTTGCTTCTCAGGGAGACAGCATTAAATAGCAGAAGTCTCTAGCCTAACTGACACAGGTTACAACATTCAGTGTCTGAACCCAAAAATGCATAAATGAAGTTTTAAATAAATACAGATTTGTAGAAGTAATGATTACTTGCCATTTTTACAGATCACATAAGAGACGGGTAAATTCTCTACCATTTAGTCTTCAAATCATGATTTGATAGCCTCCTAAAAGCTACGTGCTAGCTCATCCACAGCTGTTAAAAGTAGATGCAGAAATTACTAGCTGAAATTATACAGCCTGTGCTATGCAGGTCAGAGTAGAAGACTACACTGATCTGATTTCTGGCCTTAAAATCTACGACTCTACACCAAAGATAAAATTTCAAGCAGGTAGTTTTACCATTTTTCTATACCACCAAGACAATAAGCACAGTCTCTCTCAAAGAATGTGTATTAAATATATCAGCCCCTCAACATTTGCTGCAGTACCAGATAACTTACATGGACACTTAAACATAGGAACTCCCTTGTGAAGACAAGGGAGTAAAATCTGGCCACGCAGCTGAGTCTGAATGATGCGAATGGCAAGTGACACTGGTTAGCCCTGCAGAGCAGCAGTAAGTGGGTTAAACAAGAAGCCATGGTGCAGAGGCAAAAATCAGAGCCTACACTGTGGTCTTCATGCAAAACCACTGGCCCTGGGATACCCCCGATGACTGACAACGTGCTCAGAGTTGCCCGAGAGCAAAACCCAGAACAATCCTGTCTGAAGTTACTACACCACTTCTCTGGGCTCAGGAGCCACCGGTCACTGAAGGCTAGAAGATGACACCAGGAAGGGATCGCTATGTATTTATGCTGTTCTTACATCCTCCATAGGTCATTGTACTGACCATTGCTGGCTAAGGGATTTGGGGCTAGGCAGACCTTTGACCTTGCAGCTGATGTTGACTGATGAGTGATGTTAGCTTTATGAATAAATAAAAACGACAAATGACAATGCTGTGACCTGTTGTAGGTAGCTACCCAAACAAATTCACATGACTCCTACAAGTGCTGGAGCTAAAAGGGGCATGGCTATAAATGCAGAAGAAGATCTGTTGACTACGCTCAACATCGTGTTTGTTCTAACAGCATCCCTCCTACCTTGATGTCTGCAACACTCATTTACAAGCAGGCAGCATTTAGATATTTTAAGGAAAAGCATGGAATCCATTTATACCTAAATATATACGTGATGACTAAGGACACAAAAAATAAAGCTACACAATAACTGTGGTTAATATTTCAACCTGTCCCTTAATGATGCAACCCCAATGCCTCAGGTACAGGGGTTTTCCTAAACAATATTTTACATTTTCTTTTCACTGATGGAATTTGTCAAGCTAGTCAAGGCAGAATCGCAGAAAAACTAGTATTTACCTGTGCTGCAATACCTGGATCAAATCGTACCGATTACACATAATTGCTATGTGCAGTGTTTGGGGACAGACATGCAAACAAAGAAACCAGGAAGCAGAAACAGATGCAAGGCAGCCGTGGAGAAGCCTCAGGTCCAGCTTTTGGGATGGGACCCTCTGCCCAGCTCTGCAAAGCAGCTGTTTTCCAGAGCACAACAGCATGCCTGTCCTGCAGGGTGGCCCAGAGCAGCTGTATTTGGAGCTGAGCTGTTGCTGAGGCACCATTCAGGTTATGAAGCAAATTGGGCAGAGCTGAATCAGGGAATCAAAACCTGCCACGCTAATCCTGGGTCCCAGGAACACAAAACAGTAATGGTAGACAGCAGAGCTGCGGCACAAGGGGAACCAAGCGCTGTAACAAATGCTCCAGAGCTCTTCTGTCCAAAACCTCTGGAGAGCACTTCGGGTGCAATGCAAAACCCCTGGCAAAACAGAGCTCACCTGGAGCCACGTGTCTAGAAGAGCCATCAGTACTCTTCCATTTCCCAGCCTTCACAAGTATCAACATCTCGCCTTCCTATTTTCTTTTTCCATGTGTCTCCTCAACCCTATTAGCATCCAAGAAATATCATTGATGGAATAAAAAAAAAATCTGTACAACATGTGTACCGTTTCAGGGTAAAGCAACTATCTCTTACAAAGGGCAGGGCAGCCTTAAGACACTTCAGACTTAGGGTCCTTGCTCACGGGAGGTGGCGAGAGCCAGAGACTTGCCTTCACCAGCCCTAGCTCACTGCTGCAAGCTTCCTCTACCCCCTCAAACAAAAGCCAAGTTTGCTCTATCTTTAGAAATCAGAAGGTACAAATTATTTGTTTACCATGTATCACTTCACAGGTAGTTGGCCTAATACCGCCTTAGTTCTTTCCTTCTACAAGGTCACATTTGAAGTGGTTTTCTTCCTTAAGCCCTTTGAAATTCTGTGCAAGACAAACCAGGACATATTTTGGTTAGGAAGTACTTTGGATGGGTCACACCTAGTCTCTTCCTTTGGCTAATGGAAGCTGTGCCCAGGACATCAAAAACAAAGCCTAATTTTTGAAAAAACAAGCCAACAACAAAACACATTGCTGATGATTTCTGATGACGGTATTGATTTTTTCCTGTTTTCTCTGCATTTTGTTTTGAGAGGGGATTTTTTGGTTGTTTTTTATTTTATTAGAGTAAATGACATATTTCCAAAAACTGGGAAGGAGCATCTTTTAGCTGACAATTGAACTGAACAACATTAAATGAAATCTGCAAAGCCATTTTTCCAATGCACAATCAAAAGCTGACAAGGAAGCACAGGCTGCATTAAAAAAAAAAACAAACCCATAAGCAAGCTGAGGGAGAAAGTGTAAAACAGCCATCCTGAATCAGCTCCGAGCTGCTCTAATGGAATTAGGGTCACCCTGACAGAAACACAGTCAGATCACAGAGAAAATTTAATAATTTCTTACTGCAGTCTGTAAAAGCCGAGGAGGATTTGAAAGTACTTTCTGCCAAATTAGCACTTCTGTACCCACTGTTCACGTGCACATGCCCCTTCCCACTCACCTTCTCTTCCCAGCACCCCACCAGAGCAGCCGGGAAACCACTGCTCCCATCCTGCTGGCAGGGAGGTACCCAGCGAGACCCTCTTTTTCTGACACACTGCCACATGTTTAACCTTTGGATGCCCCTTCAATTCCTCAGCACTGACATTATTCACAGCTCCTGTGAACTCAATTCCAGGAGAGGCATTGCAGCACACACCCGGTGCTAATTCCGCTAGGCGATACATATTCAATCTGTTTTATCTCAGGCGTTAACGTCTAGCTATCTGCCAGCTGCCTAATTGTCAGGAAGCTACAGCAGCACACTGAAATGTGTTGCGACAACAGCAGCTCCAAAGCGCAGGCGGGGAAGGTAGGGAAGCCCCGGTTGTGGGTGCTTCCCCGAGCACCCAGCCACGAGCCATGGGGCAGCACGCTGCCAGGGACGCAGCGCAACCCATTGCCAGCCCTCCTTCCCTGCCCTCCATCCTCACTGTTCCTACAAAAAGTGATTTTGGGGACTGACTCCAGGAATTCCAGGGATAACCCTGCTCCCATTATCACATTGCTTTTAATTGAGAATGCTTTGCAGATATGGAGCCTACCCATCCCTCCACTGCCTCCAAGCAGTGCTGCAATGGGGAATAGGAAGAATCACAGTGAAATCTCAGGAACAGCCATATTGCATCAGGAATCCATGTAAATAAACAGTCTTTGACTGGAGCAAACAGGATGCTTAGGGACCAAAAAACTTGAGAGGGTGCATATGGAGTACTCCTTTCACAGCATCCCTCTCTAGCTTTTAAAGTAAGCTCCAGTGTGCATACATTATCATACCTTCCCCTTGCCCTTCACTGCTGTCCTGAAACAGGACTCCCCAATGCCATATTCACTACTGCGTCTTGCCCGTCTGCATCACTGATGCCAGGACATGAAATATCAGGGTGTGAGGACAATTTTTCCCCCCGCTGCGGAGGCACAGAGCAGGCCCTTTCACACAGCTCCCTGCCACAGAGTCGGTAGCAAGATTCAGTGGGGTAAGATAATAAAAAAAGCTGTAAGTTGCTAAAATACACAGAGCAACACTTTCCGTCCTAGGAAACCCTCAGTTAACCAGTGGTGGCCATGGCAGTTAAAAGGTCGTTGTCCTCCAGATCTGCCTTCCAGATTAGGAAAAAGTAATTCAGAGTCAGTCTGTGCCAGGGAAGAAGGCGTACATACAGATATGCTTGCTCCAACATAGAAGCGTTCCACATCTGAAACACCACTATTTGGATCTGGGCCTGTGAAATGGGGCCAATTTTGTTAAATTTAAGCATGTGGAAATATTCCACAAAATTAGCAAACCATGCTTACTGCAAGTTATCCTCAAGCCAAGAACCGTCCTAGGACATCTCAAGCTCCACCAGCTTGAGCATACCTGATGGAGTGATGTTTCTCTCCTTTGCAGGGGCCAGGATAAAGATAACAAACCTTGGGGAATTTTTATACGCCTCAGAACATTAAGCATACACTATTCTGTGCCAGACTCCAAAACGGGCTACAACGTGTAGACATAAAGTGATCTGAACAAGCATCTTCTAGCAGCACTAGCAGCCAGGGAAGAAAGCTTAGGAAGGAGACAGCTAGTGCCCCCAGTTTAACTGGGCAGTTCAGACTCATACAGACTACATGCTAACCCACTGCCTGTGCAAGTCATCCCTAGTGACGACAAAAATAGTGAATTTATATCTTTCTTCACATCCCCCCTTCACTCTTCTCTCCAGCTTCTCTAACTTTACTCCTTCCCATTCAGCCAAGTACATTTAGGACCCCCAGGCTGTTTTCTCCATACAGTCAGGCTCTTAAAAACAGGTATCAAGATCTCCTTCAACTTTCACAAAATTACATCTTAATTATAAGCCTGGTGACTAAAGCTGGAGTGAGAAGCAGATGGTTGGTGGCAGCTCAGGAGGTGCATCACGGTCACCTCTCTGCTCTGACTCAAGCGTTCCAGGAGCCCTGGGCGCTTCCAAAGGCATGGAGTATTCACAACTGCCAGTCTGCAACAAATGTGCAAATGTTTGGACACTGTAAAACTGGTTGTCGGGATAAAAAAAAAAAGAAAAAAGAAGAAAAAAAAAAGGAGGAGGGGGCTGCACAAATACTTGGGGTTAGCCTAGCAAATACACACAAGTCATGAAAACCAAGACTATGCAAAGAACCCACAAGGTTTCCTGCACTCTGCGTAACTCATTCAATGGGAAACTCCCACTTTAAGGTATTTTCAGTAGTCCACCATCAGCCAAGTTTCTCTCCTCTGTCTACAACAGTGTTTTGTGCACAGCTTTCTCCTTGACCTGAATGGGGCTAATCAAAGCCAGTCACAGCAGCACTGTAAGACTACCGGGACCACAGGCATGGACACAACAGCTTAAAGCATGACCACAAGGAAATATTCGACCCCAATTCTGCTGACATACAAGTGTAGGAGAGCTATACCAGAAGGTAAAAACCCACACCCTCTCCCCAACAGCTCTCAATCACCTGCTGACTCAAGAGAGATGTTTCAGTACTACACAAATTATGAGAGCTAGTAAAAAACCAAGGAAAATAAAGTAACAGGGATTACTGTGACCCCAATACTTCTCTCTTCCTGTGCCCCCAATTTTCTTTACTCATCTGTACATGTTAGAAATCAAATTGTCAGGTTTTGATCTTGCAGCTACTACAGAGACTCTTCCTGTGCTTGAATAAATTTTGTCAGCCTTTTTAGTTCTACTTGTGCCCCTTCACATACATACTGTTTGTCTGCATTGCGCACATTGGAAAGGAAGAGATTTGGGGGGACTTATTCCTTAGTCCTCAGTGTTTCCAGTACACAACAAGAAGGTTTAATATTTGTTGCAAGAAATTTTGCAAGGTATTCAGGGTTTCCAAAACTGAATGTTACTTACTGTCCGCTCCTGCTAAAGGCAGCATCAAGCAGCAGAGGATGGCTGCTGGCACAGTGAGTACTGGGACACAGAAGTTAGGCACCATATTCCAAAGCAGAGCAAGTCCTCTTCCGTCTGAGGCAAGCGGTCAGCACATCCAGTGTTACAGACTCAGATTTACTCCTGCAAACCAAGAGAGGAAGGAAAGGAAAATGATCAAATATGACACACATTAACTGCCAATATACCAAACTACACCGTAAAGACAGTTACAGATACTTTTCAAGTGAAATTTAAGTCTCTTTCCTGCTTGAGTAGTGGAACTCCATATTGATGTCCCCAGATCCCATAAGCTGTTTTCAAGGGTCATGAGGCATAAACGTATGCACATCTCCAAGTTTATCTTCATGTCCAGTCTCTATTATGGCCTATTAATACACCCTTTAGTTGTTCTTACTCACAACAAATAGTTCTGAAGTTGCATGTTAAAATACAAGAAATAGTCTTAAGCTCATGTAACTCTTCCTCATCCATCTGCCCATGAGACATATGCTTGATTGCATATGTAGGGTCATTTGCAGTCAACTACATATTAAGCATAGCTTGGCCCATCCAGCTGGGCTGGTGTACACAAGTCTTGAGGGGTGCAAGCAAAGGAAACAGAAGCTGAACTGTATCAGTTGCCAGTTCACAGGGCTACCAGAGTGACAGTAGAAGGTTATTAAGAAAAGTGTCTATAAAGAGGAGCTTTACTCAAAGCAAACGCCTAAGCTTCAACCTCCCAAAAATGGAGAGGAGGTCTGTCTAAAAGGATTGAGGACTGGATATTCTCTCTCCAGAACAAAACAAATTATCTTGGAGATTGGCTTAACTTGGGCATCTGCTTGGATATAGAAATACAGAAAACTCCCAATCAAAAAAGGCAGGTATTTAAAAAGAATGCAATTCCTGCATATCTGCTTTCTTTATCTTTTCATGAGAATATACTTGTTTTACTGTCGCCTGAAAGTCCATGGTCTGTCTGTTAAGACAGATTTTAAAGGAGCTGGCAAGCCCCATTCCCTCAAAGTGACAATGCTCAGCAGGGACAGGGGCTCACTCAGTGCTGGGCAACCCCACACAAGCTCAAGAGTCATTCAAAAGTTGATGAGATTCTCCTTCACTAAGCTGCAAGAGTTAGCAAAAGTTGGCAACACAGCATTAACAGCGAAAAAAATCTCACGCTGACAGATGCCAGCCCGAGTGGACCCCGCGAGTATCCTTGAAGCAAAGTACGTGGCATGACCCACCACTCTTGTTCCTGTTGGCAGATGTTTCAAAAACATGTTCAAGACTGCTCTAACAAAGGTATTTTTGCGTTTTGCTGGTTTTTTGGAAGAGGAATTGTTTTAGTTTTTGGTTGCTGGGTTTTTGGTTTGGGGTTTTGTTGGTTGGTTGTTTTTTGAGAACCACCGAGCTTTTGATGCAAGTAAGTAGCACATGTTCTGAACATGTTTACTTCTGACAAAAACATAGTGCTCAAAGGATGCCAGCAATGACAGTGCTGAGGGAAATCCGCAAGAAATCTCAAGAGGAACTACCTAGGCAAATATTTACATCGCATCGTACTAACAAACCGCAGATCATGATTCTTCTCCATTCTGCTACTGTATTTGCACGGTAAATCTTTTCACACGTTATAATATCACACAACACAGAGAAATCTTTATTTATGCAATGTCTTCTACAGCCAAGACATCTGAAAATACTTTACAAAATAACCTATTTCTAACCTAGATGCAGAGTGAATACTGATCATCTCATCCTGCTCTTATTATCTCAATAAGAAAGCATAAATCCAAGTAAGCTCAGCAGCAAGATTTTGAATACTGCAAAAGAGGCTCTTCGTACCAGCCGCATACTCAGTTCTCTTTGTTGCTCTCCAACCTCCATATCCTCATTCATCTCTCGACAAAGAATTACTAAAAGCACCATTAACATGTCTCACACTGCAGAGACAGATACAGAGAGTTGTATCTTTATAGCTGCATAAGCTTTAGCTCTATTCCAACGGGAAACTCCATGCAGTCCCCAAGCAGCTTGCCCGGTGTTAGCCAGCTCTCCAGATACGGCCCACATGGGAATTGGAAGAAGTGCCTGGATTAAGAGCAAAGATTATGTCTTTAAATTCTGCGTGTACGGTGCTAATTTGTGCAGTCCATAGAAGTGAACCCACTGAAGCACACTTTAAGCAGCATTACATCTGGCTCAACAGCAGCCAGAATCTTAAGAGCCTACTCTTCCTGGGGGGCAGAGGGTGGCGTGGGGAGTGGGGGGGAACCACCAAGGGTTGAAATTACTGTGTCAAAACTAATGATGTGTGTCAAACTCTCTCACATTAGGACAGAGAACAAGTTTTACAGGTGGTGCTGAAAACATCGTAGGTATGTATCAGACCAGATTGGGGATGAACAGCTTTCAGAGAGCTTTTCCTCTGTCATTCACTTCCATTAACAACAAAAGTGCCTGATCTAATGGTATATCTTGAGTGCAGATTGCTCAGAAGTCATGTGAATGGCACCACCACAGCCTCATTCAGGAGTAACTCTCAGGAACACAGAAACCTCAGCTAAAGAATAGGTCTGTCTCTCGATTTCTCTCTTCTTTCAGCAAATGTGATCAAGCTTCTCTCCAGTTTCAAGCTTGACAGATTTATAACTTTCCTCTCAAGCCCATGAGATACATACAACGTGCATCATGCAAAACTGATGAATTGTCAGTTACCCTACCAGATGCTTTATAGACTTGATCTTTTTGCAACCGTTTAGTGCTGTATAATAATTTACCATCTGGTAGAAAAGCCAGATTTTCTTATGCAAGACTGCTGTCTGTCCCTCCAAAGTTAACAGAGCACCTTTGGCCCTTAACAGGATCAAACTTCGCTGCTTCCTCTTTCCATGGTTGCTCTGCCTATGGAAAAGTTGCCTGCATTCAATATTTAAAGCCCTTTAAATTGGAATGTTTTAAAATTTTATAAGCCTCAGTAGCTGTCATTCTCTTTTGAAACTGAAGATATGAAAAAGGCTCTCCCAGTGGTTCAGCTCTCCCATTTTTAGAAGCAAGGTGCTCTTTCCCAACAAGACAACCCAATATTCAAAGCAAGGTGACAGGGTGTTAGCTGAAGCTCAGTTAACCCTTAGAAGGCCAGTGTTACTCCAACAGTTTTGAATAGCCATTCAAAAGGCCGCCTAAAGACAGAAAGTAGCTATAAACCAAATAACGTTGGCAGATTTTGGTAACGAGCTAAACACATACAGAGTCAGTACTGCTTTGGTAAAATCAAGTCCAACAGCAACCAATCAACAATGCTCTTAAGGCTCTTAGTGTTTCTTTTGCCCAAACAACCTCATACCTCTTCAGGCTGCTCTCTCTTACATCTGGAATTATCTCCTGTGCACCAGATGACCTCAAGTCCCTTCATTTGAAGGCTTCCTTTAATCTTACTACTTTGACTAGCATCTCACAACTAACATTGCATTTGGGAGCCCAGACACTGTAGAAGAAGGTTTTTCAAAAATACATGTACATTCTCATTGCTACTTCTGCATGTGGTACTGGCAATATTATAAACTCTAGACCCAAAAGGAAGCTGAGGCTAAGCACTCCAGATGGCTTTGTAAAAACAGCTTTGACTTTAGCAAGCTAAACTCTGGCCTCTGCTCCAAACTCGATGTTAGAACTACCAAGTGCTAGTTTGGCAGAAAACTAGAAAACAGGAAAGCACAATAAAAAATAAGCAAACTTCATTTAAATATAGCTGATTTTGCCATGGGGCAGGTGGATTGAAAAGAGGCAGTCTTGAGAACATTTTTGAAAACCTACATGGTTTGATTCTTTCAGACAAGCAGAAAAAGCTGGACTCATTTAAAACAGAGCCAAGAGTACCAACAGCTCATATGGTACTAGGAAATTCTGGCAATGAGTATGTCCCACAGGAGATAGGAAAGAGATTAGAAAAAGCAGTCAACTTTAAAGAGTCAAGAGGAATTTCAAACCAGCACTGAATAGCTCATGTTCTCGATGAACTCTTCCAGAAGCTAAACTGAACTGAAGCAAGTGCCACGTGTGTCACTAGCTATGAACCAGTGGTATTTCACCACTAGCATGGTGAAGAAAAGCATCCCCAAAGTAGGCCTGCCTGTTCCAAACCAAGGGCAAAAATACTGCACTAAAACCACTTTTTAAGTTTAAGCTACTTTGCAACCCAAAGTATCTAACAAGTCAGCGCAAAAATGTTCCCTCCAGGAACCCCCTGTACATCCACAGAACTGCCAGGTTCAGTTGTGTGTGTGTGACTACCGACACTGCATTTGCTTTGAAACACGGTTAAGAGACTCTCTAGAAACTTACGGGGCAGGAAGGTAAGCCCAGTGCGTAAGCAAAGTCCTTATCTGACTGGAGATATAATGGTATCTTTTCATAAAGGAACCTGAAACAATTGTGTTTGCTTTTCAAGGTGGAAACTTCTTAAACGTTCTCAACATGAGCCCAAGGATGCAGGTCAGAAGATACCAACTGGACACCACCCAGACTATAGTGAAGAAGGGGCTAAAACTGCATCAGCTTCTTCCAACTCTACTGTATATGCAACACATAATGAAACCCAATTTTCCTTCTGGACACCTACCCACAGCTTTGCATTTTACACAAATACCCTGAGGGGGAACCAGGGCTCCAGAGGGACCCAATTGCCACAATACTTTCAGGTGTCACACAGATGATGGTAATCAAGAACTGACCCAGCAAGGAGGGGACACATGCCACACAAAGCAACGAGGCAGCTATTTCTTCTATTAAAAAATTATAACAATACTTGGCTACAGCTCAACTGCTTCGTCTGTATATAACACCTCATCTACGCTCTGAAGGAGGAAGAGGAAAACCATGAGGCACCCCATAATTCAAGATCATTATATTGCACACATTAAAAGTTGTAGAAGCACAGTAACACATAAGTTAATGACTTTTGAATGTTTCACTTCACTACATTAGTATTCCTTTAGCATAGATTTCTTTGTGCTTTTCTGCGAGAAATATAATATAAAGAGACTTGGGGAGTACAGCAATATGGCCAAAAAAGACAAAATGAGTCTCATTTCACTCCAGACTCCCACATGCAGGGAATGTATTAGAGAGATTCAGTGGGGAGATATATGAAGATGGCAACACCAGTACAGATTTAGGGAGGAACTTCATATGAACTTGCAATACAGTAAAAAGGTCAAAAGCTAAAGCGACTGCTACGTGAGCAAAGGTATCACCTCCAGGACCCAGGTGTGAGCAGGCCTAGAGCACCAGTCTGAAGACTCTCAAACCATCTGGAGAGAAGGGATGAGCAAAGCAAGTTAAGAACTGGGAAGGATAAAAATCTCTGTCAAGTCGTGAGCACTAGACAGACTGGCTAAGCAAGATGAGGATTTGATAACCATCTGTAAGTACATGGAGGATACAAACACCAAGAAGGGAGTGGAGGAGTATAATTAGCCACAGGCATATAACTGTGAGTAATGGAATGAGACAGAGCAAAAGAAAGTGTATGTTGAATATTCTCAGTAAACTCTCCAAAAAAGATGGGGGGGGGGGGGGGGGGGGGGGGGGGAGGGAGGGAGAGGGACGGAACCCACAATAGAAGAGAGAACAGACCCCAGCAGGAAAATATTTCATCATCTGTTTGGATGGAAATTAAAAACGGGGTGGAA
This sequence comes from Morus bassanus, assembly GCA_031468815.1. Classification (NCBI taxonomy): domain Eukaryota; kingdom Metazoa; phylum Chordata; class Aves; order Suliformes; family Sulidae; genus Morus; species Morus bassanus. Next base: position 11,864,885 of record CM062576.1, on the reverse strand, counting down.
AAAACCAAGAAGAAACACCCCAAAATATCCCACAATCTAGGGAAAAAAAAAAATAAAAACCTGAACGGAGGCAGATTGGTATGGGGAAATGTATATAAAACAGCAAGAACTATTCAGAAATACTTCAAAAAGATTCTCCTTATTTTGGCAAAGCATTAAAAAAACCAAGTGTGAAGATTTTAGCAACAAGCTGGCCCAGCTACAGGTCTTTGTGATCTTCAACACATAATCACAACTTGACCCAAGAAGAGGAGCAGAGGGAAAGACAAGCTTTTAAGCAGGACGCCAGCACAGCCTGGACACTCCTGTCAGCCTTATTGGCTACAATTGCTTCTGAAGATATTAATTTCTGAAGGTGTCATTGCCTGCAGACAATCCTAGATAAAAAAGAGGATTTTTTCCACTGGAACAAGGATTATGAAGGGCCCCATTAAATAACTATGGTGATAAGTCAAAACGTCCACTTAAAATATAGATCAGCTTGAGCCCCATTCACAGCGAGCACTAAATACCAATCCTACCCAAGCGTACAGGCTCTTAATGCCTGCTGTAAAGTCTCCTTAAAAGAAGTAAACTATTGTATATCACCCTTTCAACAGAGGTCTTTTACACTTACAGAGTAGGTCCAGCAGTGCAACCAGATGCATGGATTAAAGATCCAGGGCAGTAGAAAATCCTACAAAAATGAAAAAGAAATTCAGCTATTCCTTAGCTATAAGCAGACTCCGCTAATGCGGAGGAACATGTGTCACCCACTTCCACAAAGAATTCCTGTACTTTTTCTACAAATTACTACACACATAACAATATATTCCTAACAGAAATGACCATGCCATTACAGGCTTGTAGCCAGTACAATGGAAAACAGTGTAAAGATTAAAATCACAAGGTACCAAGTCCTCTCCTCTAAACCCCAGCTCCTTGGCATCAAGTTCTGCACATCCAGGATGTAAACAGAAGGTTTTAAACTAAGGAGAGGGAGAGCTGAGAAACACAGTCCTTCTGGGCTTGCTGCTTACAACACAGCACAGCTGACTGCTATTTACTGTACAGCTGTGGTACTGTTATTTCTGCATCTGGCTCCAGCAATGCCAAACCTGCTGGTTCTGCATCTCTCAGACTGACAGAACAGGCAAAGCGGAGCAGATCAAGATCTGGTGAGCACCAAAAACTAATTTTAACCAACACAGCAAGAATGCAAATGATCGATCAGATGAGGATAATCTGTCCTTCCTTCCCTTCAAAGATTTTTGCATGGTGTCTATGGGCTTGAGATCAAACTAAATCCTAAATCAATCCTAATTCAAACTGAATCAGTTTCTTATTTGTAAAAACCCCTTTGCTCTATCCACATGTCTACTCAGGTTCTTTAGTGGCCTCAGCGAAGAGATTTTTCAGAGACCTCCTGGACGTAAGCCCATTCTCTGGCAGCTTCCTGGGCATTTCAAGGAACCACTAGAACAGTTTTCCTTTGGAGAATCCATGAAGTTGGACACTACGAGAACATGATCTTTCAGGTATTTTGATATTTTCTCAACAATTTTTGCTTCAATTAGTCCAAGGTAAATAAAGAAGTTCCTTCTGAAAAAGTGGCTCTTTTCAATGAAAAATCGCTTACTTTTGCTGGAAGTTCAGTTATATTTTATATAACAGCATATTATTGGGGTCTGCTCACTTAATGCTTTTCAGATTAATAGCTTATTCCAAAGCTGCTTTAGCCAAGACTTCAATTTCTGAAATTTGCTTATCTTTTATATTTAGAAAGACTGAGCACAATACTACTACTAAGTCTTCCACAACATTTTTAGCAGATAAAGTGATGCAAATAAATAATTTCCCTTTTTAGCAGTACCCTTCCCTTCCTTAATTGCCATCTTTAACCTCCCATCATCCAGTAAGCCCAATTTTCACACAAGACAATGGCACCGATTTGCCTAAATTATTTATCTTCTATGTATAGTCGTTGGTTCTTCAAAGCCCACCTTGGATCGTTCAGTCTTCCTTTTATACTCGTTATACTTTATACACTCTACTACTAATACCTGGGAGTTGGGTTTCCAAATTTTCATCTCAAACAGCTTCTCAAACCTGCCATCTAGCTAGCGTGAATTATTCCCAGCCTTGCTAATTTAACTGTTTTTCCCAGCTTGCTTTATGTTCTGCTACTGGTTTCAAACCACATCAAGGAACTGGTTCACATTCCCCACCACACACGTACTTTTTCTTTTCTACTCTTACTTTTTCCCACTTTAATTTTAGGGATGCTTCGAATAACTTGTTCACTGTCTTTTAAGTTGTCATTTCTGAAGTTTAGCATCATTATCAACATTTTCATCTTCTCAGCCCCTCCAAGCTCAGTGGCCGTACTCATGCACTACGTGCACTGTAGTTGTGGCCACTCAGGAAGATGTATGTGAGGATCCTGCAAACAACTTTAACCTTACTGACTCAGCAGCAGCTTGACAAATACACAGGTGATTAAATAATGCTGAGCAACTACTTGTGTCTGGAACTATTTTAAGTCAGGCTCTGGAAAACATGCAAGCACTGGCGACAAAACCTCCACCCACTGTCTCACACCCACTGTCACGTGTGTTGATCGAGTAAGGAAGACTTACTGCTTTGATCCTGCTAACAGAGATGATAATCCTTCTCCATAGGTCCACCAAGCACCCGTGAAGTGGCAAGCTCACAAGTGCATCTTGGCTGCCGTCCTTTCTAGACGTGGTCACCAGCAGTATGGGAGCAGCACCACTACATCAGACCGGATCTCAGCCCCAGCCAGCCCGTATCAGCCAGCAAAAACACTGTGCAGGAGGAGGCAGCAGCAGGATGCCACAGGGCTAGTTTCTTCCTAACACCATCATTTAGCGGACAACTTATGCCCTACTGGAGGGTTTATATATCCAATTAAACTTTCTGTAATTCTCATCTTGTGAAACTATGAACGCTTTCAACACTAGATTTTGGAATTATTCTCTCCTAAAGGGTTTTGAAGTTAATTATATCATAGTTGTTATTACTGTCTCAACACAGATACCGCTTGAACCCCATTATTGTGTGCATTACTGAGGGCTAAAATAAGAATAGCTGCTGCTTTGGTGTGCTCAGGAGCTAGCCTTTCCTACAAACTGCTTCTCTAACCTTTGCCCAAATGTTATGTACGCTCAGTTTATATGCAGGTAGTTAACACAGCCTGGTAGGGTAAATGCAATAATGCAAATACTGATGTCCTTTATTTTATGTGGATTGATGAGCTGCACAATGTGGTCTCTCTTCCAAAACCAGGTCAAAGACGTACCAGCTGGAGGCTGAGTGTTTTACATGCAGCATTCTCTTGGCAGGCTCCTTGCAAATGCCAGCAGACACAGGTGCTGCAGAAACAGGAGAACCCCTCTGAGAAGACTGCAGCTGGGGCATTTGCTCAGCATCAGACATGTAGACATGGCGCTGAGGGCCATGGTTTAGCGGTGGACTTGATGATCTTAAGGGTCTTTTAAAACCTAAATGATTCTATGATTCCATGAGTCTACATTTATTAAACTGAAATCTCTCCATGCAGAACGCCCCCAACATCCTGCAGTCCTCTGGCTCTAGAGGCATTTGGCTGTTACCATGGAAGACAGCACCCAGAAATTCCCTTCGCAACTAATTTGAACTATGAAAGCACAAGTTTCATGCAATTGCCTTCTGTATGAAAAATGCAAACTGTTTCTGTAACCTATAAAGAAACCAAGATGCAATCAAGCTTATTATAATAAGATGCTAAATTTATGATTATTTCCTTTTTTTTCTTCCTTCTACTAAGGCCCCCTTGCTTTGCTTTGGCAAAAGAAAACACCCTTTGAGGTAGCATATACTACATAGTATGCAAGCCATATTAAAGGGTTATAAATAAAAATCAAGCCCTAGATGTAATATAATGCTTATGGAAGATGAAGAAACCAAAAGGTCTGTAAATTAAGAAATCCTGAATTAATGGTGACAAAGTCAGTCTTAACTCTGACTCAGTCCAAAAAATACAATTTCTCTCCTTCAGTAGCACTGCAGGCTAAAAAATAAACTCTGATTTCTTGCATCACATTCTGTACAGTAAGACACACAAAACATCTACACATCAGATTTTGTCTCACTCAGATCTGAGGCTGTATGTTCAAAACAGTTTGATGGAAGAAAATCAATTAATATATTTTACAAGTCTTCTTTGTTTGGCAGATCAAAGTAGTAGGTTTCCTAGTTACTTCCTGGCTAGAGGAAACTAGATAACAGCTGCAACAAGGCTGCAGCAAATCCAACACTTTCTGGACAGACCAGCCATCTTCTATCTTTCAACGCCACAAAGCAAATCCCAGGACTCCATTGAGTCAAACAGGCCAAAACCTGCTTCCACACTCATGTTTTCATGCACACATTCTGCAAGTAAATTCACATGTGTGGACTACACACAAGTGCTGAAAATTTAGAGGCAGCAGATAGGAAAGCTCCACATGGCTGCGGATCCATGCTGCCTGCTACCTTATCAAGGATGCGCCACCTCACCTGCTTCAGATTAGAAAGGTGAGAAAAGGTGGGAGGCTAAAATATTCTGCACATTTTAATGAACCTGTAACGACTGCCTCTCCCAACCTCAGAAAGAAATTCAAAACATACAGCAAAAGTAAGCAACATTACCTCTCAGGTAATTTGGGCACATCACCAGCCCTGCACAATTCTCCCTGCTCCTTGCACCCTTTGTGATCCTGTACCTCCCATGGACCCTCATCCACCATAAAATCCATGCTAAATGTATGTGGGTTTTCGCTTTCAATATCCAGCAATTTTTTGGTTACTAGAAAAGGCATGCTTTGCTAGCCAAGGGTACTGAGTGCATGGCAGCTACGTAGCTGCTTCCAATAGCTTTGGCATTTCTACACTTGAGGGGCAGCAGGAGAGATCAGTTCTTACATTCAGCACAGCACATACAGATATGGGATATTCTTCACCCTTCAGCATAATTCTCCTCCATGACATCTTATGGCTCTAGAAGCTTCAGGTTTTGCAATTCAACCTTAAGTAAGGTATTCAAAGAAAAACAAACAAAACCCACCACCATAACACTTCTGCTTCCACAAGACAGTAGCTTGCTTTTGATTTTTTTATAATTCAATCTTAAAAATTCCTTCTTCCCCAAACATAAAGAGCGTTTCCACTGCATCTCAGATCTTACAACTTCTACATTCTGTTTATCAGGGGAATGGTCCCATGCTAATGGTCTGAGTCAAGATACACTTGAATCCTAATAAAAGATCAACCTAAAAAAAATTTATGTACCTCTCACAAAACTGCCCTTTTGTAATGGAGGCTTCTGCCAATAGCAGATGGAAAGACCTTTGGAAAATAAGACATCCCATATTCTGTCTGCAGCAACTTCGTAGCTTTACTATTGACATTATCCACGCTTTCCTTCAAAGCCACCACCTTTACATGACCTTGAGTAAAACATAAAAAGGATAATACATATTGTGCAGCTTCTTAGGATAACATTCAGTAAAACCTAAGAAAATTACTGCTAGCTGTTTTTTCAATCCATTCGTACATTAGCGTGCTGAAATGCATACTTGGAGCCATCGAAATCAGATTCAATGTACATTTTACAGTACTTAGGAGGAAAGCTATTTTAATTTTGTTAGTTGCCAGAACGTAAAATCCTGAAGGCAAAAAGCTTCCAGCAGAAAAACAGAACAGATCTTAAAGGGGAAAGATGTTACCTAGCTTGATGAAAAACAAAGGAAAGCTTAAGCAGGACCTGGTTAAGTACAGCTCCAAGGAAAGGAACAGCCCCTGTTCCTCCGCACAGCTGATGCTGGCGTGGGGCTAACGGCACGAGATGCAGCACCTTGTTCATCAAATCCAAACATATCAAATTAACAGCAGTGCACAGCAACTCCTCAGCTGCCAATAAACAATGGCTCTGAGGCCCTTAGCGACATATGCAGAACATGCTCCAAGTTTTAAGCATTTTCTTTTGGATATGCAATGCCACCAGATGTCCAAGCTTTTTCTTACCTGCAGACTAATGCACCAAAATGGTTTTCATGACGTTCCCTCTGTAAGCTCATTTGCTCAGAGACAACAGCTCATGTCCATCCCTTCTAGACACGTGCCCAGCCCATTAGTTAAAGTGGACCTGAGCCAGGTGTGAGCAGAGGGGCGGTTTTACCGAATTAGCTAGAGCACACAACATTGTGTTTGTGCCAGTTTTATGTTTTAGTCTGGCTACGGGAAGGCAGGGCAAAGTTATCCCCTCAAAATGTTTTGAATCAACTTGAACCGCCAGACTATGCTTGCACTAATACAGTGCTCTGCATCGCATTAACTAAGGTAGTCCTGATCTGGTAATACACGACCCAGAACATAATGGATTTTCTAAGGCCCAAGGCATCTGCTGCCACTTGCTGAAGAGCTTTTCTCTATCTAAGGCACCCTGCATTTCACAGAGGCAATAAGCAAACCCCAAACACTTTCAGCTGTACCTTGCTCTCAAAGGCACCCTCTCTTTCCATACCCCAGGACAGTAACTAAAGCCCTGACTTTCCTTCCTTCCCTACTGAACAGGCCCAATGCTGGAGCTCACATCCCCTGGTTGCCTGACCTTCAGCCGGTGCATGGATTCTACATCACTCAAACCTTCCCCAGCAACACGATGCAGAGGACACAGTTGTTTTTACTGGTACATTCTTTATGAGAGGTCTTTGCTTTGGTTTTATCCATGTGGGTTTTAATAATTATGCACATACACAGAGAGCTTGCAATCAGTGTACTTTGAATTAAATTTTAACCAATTTATTAAGTATTAAAAGCCACAAAATTTTTTATAACATTTTAATTGTAGTATTAGAGAACTCATCTGGTAACACCTAATTATAATTCTAAATGAGCAGCAATTAACAAGCTATTTTATGGTGCCTAAGTCCAAAACAAACAAGGTCAGGACAGTCCTGCGAAAGGACCTGCTAGCGTGTACCCTGCAGAAGGGAGACCAGTCTGTCTTTGGGATGCACTCATTCCCCAATTTCTGCATCAGAGCATCACATTTTAGAAACCATAGGGAATATCACCCATCAAGTACAGGACTTGCTGTACCGTGGGATCCTTGTCAGGTAATGGCCAACTCTGCTCTTGTCATAGCATACGCATCACCAGTATAAGCTCCTCTGAAGTGACATGTGCCAACATTATGTCACTGGAGGGGAAGGTAGGAGGAGCTCCAGCAAAAGCAAATATCCCCGCCCATCAGGTAACAAAGACCTCAAAACGGGATAGGTGGAGGACAGAGCAATGAAGGAGTGTCTGTTCTTCACGCAAAAGCCATAAAACTCCCTGCAGTAAAGGCAGCCCACTGACTGTTTGGGGGAAAAAAAAAAAAAAAAAAAAAAAAAAAAAAAAAAAAAAAAAAAAAAAAAAAAAATTAGTTCATCTTGCTGTGGGGAACGCTTCAAATTTACCCAACATCTACTAGTGGGAGGAAAGGCTGATGCTGCAGACAGAGCTACAGATTTCAGATGAGAAATTGCAGGACATCTCCCACTGACCTGGATGCTGTCCTGGAAATTTCTTGGGAGAATCTTGCTCCCTTCATCCCTTGGCTAGTATGTAAAGTCTTTGTATCTGATAAGCATCCACTGAGTGTTTCAGAAGTAGCTATAGCACAGAAGTACCCTACCATCAGCATTTTAGGGGTCAGCTGGCAAAGGTTCAAAGCCCAGAGGCTTTGCTTCAGAATGCATTACCCTTTGCTGATAGGTTAGGCTTAAATTTTATTTTTATATTTTATCCTTTTAAAAGAAAAGTTCTTTGGAGTTGAAATGCGAGGGGAAAAAATTCAGCCTAAATCATATGCACTGTACAAGGTAATTTTCTCCTCTCAGAGGGAAGAGAAAGTTTCTGAAAAGGGCTTTGTGACAGACTCATGTATCTGCATTCTGTTTCTCCCTTTACCACTTTTTCCCGATCTTCTAGTGAAAATGAATCTCAAACCTCTCCCAGGAAGAACAGGGGCCATTCCTGATTATAGGAGGCAACAGAACAGGAACATTCGCCTGATGCAGCTGGTATCCTCTCTGCCTGCAGGAGCAATGCATTAGATATTCTGAACTAACATTAAAGTCTTGGAAACATTTGGAATAGTATCAATGATTGGCTTTTTAAGTGGAAGAACAAAGTACCCAGGGCACTGTCAGGGGCTAAATCAGCAATCCAACTCTGGGAGATGCTGGCAATAGAAAATGTGTTTTATGCACGCAGGTGGTTTATGAGAAACAATTTGTTTACAACCTTTTTAAAAAGAATACATGAAGGAATTTGAATCACTATTCCTCATGAAGCAGTGCTGTTCATAATAAAGCTTATTCTGTCCTCCAAGCTCACAGAGATAATTCCTGACAGATTAACCTTCTACATCACACCGAGGGCACCGGCAGTAAAGGGCTGCTTAAGGCGCTGCAGATTCCCCACTGCTCTGTTGTGCTTCTGGCCCACTCACAGAAGCACTAAAGCCTCGCACCAGACAGGCCATGGTGGTGTAGATCTCTGTGCAGAAGTATTCTGGGCTTGCTCTTCAGCCAAGACTTAGAGGCTTCAGAAAACTGCAGTCCAGTCAACCGGCTTTCGTCAAAACTGGAGTGTCCTGTGGCTGCAACCTGGCATCTCCTAAGGAAGTCAGCAATGTCTGATGGAATTTTTACAAATGCAAAATAAAATAAAAAGTATGTACCCTCCTTGACAGTGTTTGTCAAAAACCACTTAAGACTCATATTACTAGCTGAAGCAAACTGCTTATCTCTGGAAAATGGAAACCCTTCCTGAGCAAAGGCAACAAGAGACATCAGCGAAGGCTGAAATGGACAGTTGGGACTTCACAAGATAGAAACATGCCTCTCCACATTTCTCTGCCAGCAAACATAGAAAACCGTGTCCCTTGATTACATGGCAAAGCTTCAGGATACGCTGCAGTTTCTTTCACTTATTAATTCACCACTGACTGCCAGAAGTTTGACTAACTCTTGCAGCTTGCTTGTCCTGGCAGCCTTCCCCAGGAGGGCTGCACAAGTCAGTGTCATGCTCCAAGTCCTGTTTTGGCATTATGGTGGATGAACAGCTGCAAAATCAATCCCAACTCTGTAATGCAGCTGGGAGGAGTGTAACCTTTCAAGAGCCTAGCAAACGCCATTAGCCAACCTGCAAGTGCTTGTCCTGTGACCTGCTTGAGAGCCTTCACTGCTGAGCAGCATCAGCACTGCAAGAGGAGCAGCAGGATTTTATTTCTTCACTGTGCAGATAGGAAAAGAAAAGCTGATCAAACCACTGCCTTAAGTGAGGATGCACCAGGAAGGCCAACCAAAACTACTGGCACAGCAGACTCATAGGCAGCGACCGCTGTTAAGACCAAGACTAAGTAACTACTGACAGACAGTTGTATGAACCAGGCAAAGTTGATTATTTCCTTTTCAAACAGACCAACTGCCCTGGGAAAGCCTGCCAACCCCAAACACTTTTCCATCAACTGTCCAGGAGAGTTTCCTGAAAGTTACTGGAACCACAAAATCTGCAGATGCCTGGCTCTTTATCTTTGAAAGCGGTCTACTTGAATTTATCACACTACATGCAAGTCAAACTTTATTTAGCCGAACGAGAATCCTGTAAGCCCCCTTTTCCTCACCAAAGAGTGGGAACAAGCAGAACAGCTAGTGCCTTCTTGCTTTACAGAATCCATGATATTAAACCAAAAGCAATGTCATCTTAACTTGAAAGGACTTTGAAAACCGCTTGAAGCAATTCTGCTGCTGCAGCATTTTTGTATTTTGGATTAACTACAAGCCTTCTTAACCCCTCCGAGTTTGTAAACGCATATACCCGTATCCTCCTAAGCTTTCAGAGCAGTCAGTAATCTCTGAAATGTTAGCAAGGTGAGAGTTAAGGCATACACCATGTACAACTACTGTAATTTGAGCTCCTCCACAAGTTAAAGAAGTCCAAGTTTTAGGTATTTTTGTCCACAAGAAAGGACCTGCAGAATTTGGTAAATTATCTCAGACATTCCTCATGTTTCATGTGCAATTTCCCCGATTAACATCCCAGGCTCACAGGGGCGATGGAAAGGTCAATATCCTGCTACAGGAGACAGTGCTAAAATATTATTAAATGTTACCTTTAAAACATTTCCAATTAGTATTTAATATAGAAAGATTTCTATCTCGAGGGATTTTGTAAATTCATTATTATCATCACAGACTTTTTAAGCTCTTTTTCAAACAGGATTTTTTGGCCTTTTTTGCCAACAGAGTATATCAGAAGCTAGGAAAAAACCTTAGTAGCAACTTCCTTGAAAAGAAATATTAAAAAAACCCCTGCCACCAATAACTGGTTCTGTTTGATGCAGTTTGTCATTTTTCTGGACAGCTGAAAGCCTTAGGCAAATGTGCAGGGAAAAACAGTGATCCATCTCATCAGTCTTTTGTTTATTAAACCCCGATTTTATTCAAGTGGCTTTGAATCCTGAACTACACAAAGTCTTCTGGACCATTCCACATTCAGCAATCCATACTGGGAGGCAGGGGGGATCAAAAATGTCCTTTAAGTTTATAAACTTCTGGAGAAAGCATCAGATAACGAACCCTTTCATCTCAACTCACACAGCTGAAGAATGGTCAGAAACAACAGTGGCCACAACCAGACCAGCTCCAGCATGGTGGTACCAGATCTTCTCAGGTGCTTGATACAACCCCTACTGAAAGCACCTGTATCACTCCTGTCCCAGAAGTCTTTAACAGCCCCATACAGGCCAGGCTCTCTTACCCTACCTGTGGAGGACACTATCCACAAAACAATCAAAAGAACCCATTTAAAACACACTTTTAAGCTTTCTCTGTCGTACGTGTGCTGTAGATGAAAGGATGCCAAGCAGTGCCGAGTTATCTGAGACAAATAGTATCTAGAGGAGATGGATGGAGTCACGAGATCAAGCTGCAAATACTCCCAGCTCAACATTATTTTGAAAAGGGCTGTCTATACTCTGCCCATTCACAAAAAAAGAACACCTACACCCAGGAGAGAAAAGCCATTTTTATATACAAAATGATATCAAGAGTGCCCTAGAGGCCACTGTATCATTCATTTTCATACTAAATTCAGTAAAAATACACACTTGTTATTTAAACAGCTGCAGCACCAAGGGGTCTTGCTGCAGCATTTAAGACCTTGTTGAGAGCATGTCCTGCCCTAATCCAGGCAACGAGCATATTCAGAAAGCCAACATGGGCAATTTGACTGGCAGTAGGTCTAGCCCCAGAGATCCCATGCATCACTGCCTACATCTGCATTTCCCCTCCCTTTGCTGTCTTTCCTCACACATTTTCCAGTGTCCAAGTGTGTTTCAAGACAGTTGAAAGGATGTCACTTGTAATCTCAATTTAGCACATCATGAGATAGCCAAGACGGTTAAGAAAGAAGGGGCCTAACTCTTTCAAGTTAGTTTATTGCACCTTTGCAAAGGGGAATTCATTTCTGTTCCAGCAGTGCCTACAGTGGTGAGTCCAGTCCAACACATAACAAGAGAAACAGGTGCACTCAAGATAGGCTTACATTTTGCTTGCTGTATGGTAGAGGAGCTGTGTGTCCATAAGGATGCACGCACTACAGCTGGCTGCATCTAATTGATCCATTAGTATCTGGTCAATGACAAGAAAAGTACAGCCTTACCTTCCCTTAAGTAAGACACTAATCTATTACAACTCTACAAGCTAGGGTAATTAATCAAAAGTCTACCATACAATATAAAATGAAAATGGCTCTATAATGTGCCTGTTCACATCAATTAATTATTAAAGGAGCATTAGCTGAAGCTTTTCTCCTGCCATTTAAAAGTTAGGGATAACATGACATGACACACATACAACTAGTGCAGCACAGTCTACACCTGCATTCACCCATGCACCCACCGCAGACACCCCAAGTTGTGCCAGTACCCGCTCTGCTTCTGCAGACTGGTTCCAGTACACCCCAAGAGCAACCAGAGCCTGCCTGCTAGGGATGCTCAGTATGTTCAGCTGCGAAATCACCATGGGGAACCAGCGGGTAGCCCCTCCAAACAGCAATCGCAACAAGCGTTTGCACATATTTGCCTGACATTTCCACTTCTGTTTCAAAATAAAGTCCTCAAGCAACAAGGCAAGGGCTCAGTAAACGGTAGCGCAAGTGTTCCTAGAAACCACCAACCGTGTTGTTTTCAGCTGTGTTAGCGATGCTGTAATCAATGGAAGCACTTAGCAGTGATGAGTACATACCGGCAAGAAAAAACACGCCATCCTTTATGCCATGGCTGTATCTTCTTCCAGACCAACCAATGAATCAAGATCACCAACTGCACTAGGAGGTCAAGCACTGAGAGGGCTGATGCTTAATGAAGCTGAAGTAAATATACCCCAGCCCAGGAGCAGACTAAAATCACCTCTGCAGTACGTAAGCCAAAAGCAGACAGCAGCACAGCAGCTTCAGACTCTCTCATGTTTCTACCACTTATCACCTGAGCTTTATTCTAATTGCACAAATTGAAGAATGATTAGCAGTTGTGTGGACATTAAATGCCCTATTGATGTAACCAAAACAGATTTGCTTTATTCAGAATGATTACTTAAGGCCATAGCTGTGAAACTAAAATTAATCAAAATAAACACATACATTAAAAACACAAAGCATCACCTCAGAAAAGAGTAATAATTTAGTAATAATTTAAAAGCCACACACTTTAACATCATGCTTTCTATAAATGGAGAGACAGGCACCTTTTCCATGAAACACCATAAACCCGCTACAGGGTGCTTCTCATCCTTTACAGTCTGTAAAATGAACTTTTATGAATACTAACAAAATTCACCCCACCTACGTTTTGCATCAGGTTTCTATGTAAGAATCCATATCCAATTTTATAACAAATTTGTCCTTTTGCTGAGAAGCATTATGCACAACTCAAGATCAGCAGAAATACAGGGTCAAGTCAGAGACCAGCTTCCATGAGCCGGGGGAGGCAAGCAGTAAGCGCAACCCTGACAGACCGCAGCTGCCTGTGCTACAACTTTACAGGCAGCATGTTCCCAAACAGGCACCACCACTCCTGGCGTTGTTTGGAAAGTAAATACTAGGCTATAACTTTAAACATTTCTGCCTTGCCTCCCATCTTTCACAGATGCTCCTCTTCACACCTTATCTCCCAGATGAACAGTGAGAAATGGGGGACCCCAGACTGGCTGCCAGCCAGCCAGCCTTTTCAGGCTTCATTTTTAATACCATTACCTATGAATACGTTAAATTTACATGGCCTCCAGTCACCTCATTAACCCTGGCAGCAAAGCAACTAACATAAATACAGCTTACAATATATACTTGATAAGAAAGCCAGGCATTTTTCCTTAGCACTTCATCTAAAAAGGTAAATCTCGAGAGGTAAGTCTCTAGCTGTTAACCAGCTATTTCCCTCTCCCCATAGAGGAAGAAACTGTGTTTTTCTCTGACAGCAATATACGATGTTACAGTCATTACAGCTGTTTCAGAACAGCTTTAAACTGCACCTGTGTTTCAGAACTACCTGCAGAGCCCTTGTTCCAAACTTTAATCTCTCAATATATTCTTTCAGCGGAAGCTTCTACTTTCAACTGTCCAAGTCATCAAGTACACAAAAGTAAATGCATACTTAAAAGGTGGATGATACAATCCTACTTGCTGCATTCAAAATACAATCCACAGTCTCCTTCCCTGGGGCTTTCCCAGACTGGATAACCAGATTTTGTGCGTGCTATGAGACAGCATCACAGGGCTGAAAAACCCCAGAAAAGGTTCCCTAAAAGCTGGGACTGGCCAGTACAAGAGATCTTGTTAGACATCCTCCTCACTGTGATTTGCAGCCACAGCCGCAGCTGCTGTGCCTCTCCGGATTTTACTTAGCAAGCAGATCTCAATTCTTTTATTTGACTCCAATGCAGACTTGCTAAGAGTTTCTTTCCAAAGGACTTTTAAATATGATGCGCACACCTATGCACACGTTGTCTGTGCATATTTTACATTTGCATACATGTATTTCTATAAAAATGATATCATGCATGTATTTCATAGTCAACACAGTAATTTTCTTTTGAACAGCTCCAACACCACCGCTGTGCTTTGCTTTTACATTGGAGGCAGCAGAGCAGAAGGGCTGTGATCCCAGCAGCCAGGCAGGTCTGGAGCTCCAACCCTGCCTCCAAGCACAAGAACTCCTGTGGCCTTGCCAAGTGCCTTCAGTCCTGCACCTTACGCTCCCTAACTATAAAAACAGTGATAGCACTCTGCCTCTCTAACACTGTTTTGTAAGAATAGATTTAAAAAAAAAAAAAACCACACACAACAAAAACAACAAAACCAACTATGAAACTCTGAAGAATAAATACTGTTATCTTAAAAACATCAGAAGCTTACTCCAGTTACTAGGCTTCTACAAAAATACACAAAAAATTATCCTGCAAACATTTTCTCAACGAATTTTATTCTTCTGTTTCTTAAAATTCCACTAAACCTTTAGTTTTAGTACGAGAATTTATACCACCATTTTGGAGAAAAGCTGCAAACCATTTGAATTCTAGTTTTTCCACCTTAAGAAAAGCCTAAAAATATACAGGTTATCTCTTAGAACCCTGTAACAGCAGAGGTTCAGCTCTAGCAGAAGAACAATGAGATAAGAAATCAAAACGGTCATCTATCCGCTGATGGTGCATAAACACTGTATTTATTAGCACTTTCACATACTGATTTTAGACTAACCTCTTTCTCACCGTAGTAACAGCAGAAATGACCATTTCAAAAATGCTGTCATCCAAATGTCAGAATACAAAAGAGAACAAATGATACTCCTGTGAGACATCTACTTCCCCACGTCTCCTCTGGCATTTAGAAGCTGGCACGCGAGGAGAATAATCCAGCTCCTGTGACTCATCTCACCCTTCAAAGCCAAGGCAGGCTCCGGGATGGAGCGAGCATGGGAGCTGCACCAGGCGGTCCGGCCAATACTCCCCATCTCTCTGCAGCCTGCAGTGGTTCCTCCATTTTGCAGAAGAGGATCCGGTCAGCACTCATCTTCCTAATTACACACGAACAATTAGCTGGAATCTCGTTGGGCTGTGCATGTCACCTGTTAACAGGGCTCCGTGAAAAAGGGCTAAAACTGGATGTGGCAGATGGAGCTATATATCCTACCCATCTCTGGAGAGCAGATTTGTAATGCAAAACACTGAATTCAAGACACAACCCATGGATACAAGGAAGCAAGTCGAACCAAACTGATTAAACAAGACCCAGGTCTCAGCACAGTGCGCAGAATACTAAGCAGAAACAAAAGATACCTTGGAGAGGGAAACAAACTGCACGCTGAGCCACGCACCAGCTAGATCTTCACTGCACCGTATGACTGTCCCTTCAGAAAAATCAGACTATTCTTCTAACAACGACGCCAGAGACATCCGCTTCCCAATCACTCTGTCTATCTCAGATACACACAGATGAAAACCTCGCGTTGTCGAGTTGCCTGTTTTATAAAACAGGCAACTGTTCCCCTGGGGAAGCCCGGGGCAGCGATGCCGTGATCCGTGCAGGCAAGTGCAACTGTGCTTGTTGCCAAACCCTCACATTCAGATTTATAGTATCCCAGGTCAGAAGACAAGTTGGATTATTAGCCTGGCCTCTCTTGCAGCCCCAGGAACATTACATTTCATCCAGTTACCCTGATCCTGAGCCCAACGCGTGTTTGACAAAAGCACAACTGGATTCAGTACAGGAGGAATCCGGACTGATGCCCCAGACAGACATCAGGACATGGAGGGATGCACTACTTCTCTCTGCCCTCTCACAAGACCCCAAGAGAGGTGTGCTTTGATTCCAGCTCGAGTACTGCTGGCTCCAGCACGCAGTCACACCTTCTTCTTCTGCTTTTCGCTGCTATATTAAAGAGCGTTTTTAAATCCTTGCATTGAGAACTGTGCTTTCCCTTATCAACACTAATCTGGCTTCACAGAACTCCCACTCATTTTGCTTCAATGGCTAATGGAAGAGGAGAAGAATTAAATAGCCCTCTGAGCTCCTGCAGCCACTCTCTTACAAATACTCCACTGGCACACACATGTTTCTCAGCTACACCCTTGCTCAAATCGCCATCAGGAAAACTATAATTTAGACTTTTAACAGCTCCTCCAGTGAAACACGAAAAACCAACCACCCTTAAAGCTGGTTTTGTTCCACTTTTGCTCAGCAAAATGCTTACCCCTCAGACAGCTGGAACCGGCCTTGTACGTTATTTTGCTGTCTTACACCTCCCTGCTAAGTGGGTGATGTCACGTAGCCTCACAAGAATAAACATATTCTGACATGCACCAAAAAATGAACCAACTAAGCTATAAGCAAAGACAGTTTACATAATGCTTTGTAGGCACCTTTATACTGCCTGGGCCCCACAACTAAGTTAATTTTTTTTATCCAGGGCTTAGAGAGAAGAAAAACTTTCAAATGCCAGTACAATGCTCACCCGCTGACTTACCAAAGCACTTGCTGCCAAGCCGCTGCACAGCCTGCATGCCTCAGTGACCGAGCACTTTTTGAAAATTCCTGTTATATGCGCGCACACACACACACACACAGCGCAATCTAATAATCAGAATACTTAGAGACACATTATTCCGAGACACTCATGTGGCCTCTAGGAGCACACTTCTGGATCTGGGTGAACTGATGTTAGATACAAAAGGATGCCATGGCATCCTTTCTCCTCCTCGCTTCTCCCCCTGCCAATTTCTTCAGGTTTGGGGGGTTTTCATTTTTATTTATTGCCTTTCTCAAAGCTTCACAGAAAGTTTCTGTTATTCCACCAGATTTTATCCCTTTCTGTTTGGCAAATGTTGATTCTCCCCCATCCTCCCACACGTCTCACATGGAATTGCTACAGCCTCTTTTGCGCAACAAAACAAATTGTATACCTTTACCTTACTGCAAAAATCTGCTGTTTCAACAACACCAGCACTGCCTGGACATTAGAGTTTGGTGTCCAACTGAACCAAAGAAACAGCATCCCGCTGTCCCTCTTGAATGCAAGGGGCTGCACAGCCCACCTCTGCACTCTGTGCTAGCACAGAGCGCGTGGCAGAGCCCCCCAGGTCTGAGGGAGCCATGGCCACAGCCCCCTTGTGCTCTCCTGCAAAGCACGCCAGCATTCCTGCACTGCATACAGGATTTGCAGCTGATGCCCCTACTAGCTGTTGGCTGATGCCATTGTGTTGATATTACATAGGCTTATAATAACGTAGGTCTAAAATATCTAACAGTCTTCCCCTGCATTTAATGACTAGGAAAACCAATGATAATTTCACTAATGACTTGCAAACACTATTGCCCAACCTCCTTTTCAGGGAGATGGAGCGATAATGTGAAGAAGATAACGGATGTGTAATGGTGGTGATACCCTTGGCTCCTCAGGCTCCTCCCAAGTAAGGCAAGACTTCACGCCTTTGTGCCAGGCACTGTCTCAACCCTCCAACCCCAAACAAGACAAGATTTTTAAAAATTTTTTTTTATTATTCTTTGAAGACATGCCTTAATACTGAACATGCTGCTCCACTTCTGCATTCCTGAGTTCTATCTGTAAACAAGAGTCAGAACTGGTACTTTGCAATGCAAGTTTAGATCTTTGGATGGGAGATGGTAAGTAAAATGCAAAGTAATATTACAGAATACAGCAGGGTCCCTCTCATATAAACAGCTTAAAAAATCACCTTTTAATGATAAATCTGACCATCGGGAGCATCAAGCACAGCATGACTGTGCTGAGGGAGTGGAGAGTTGGTGAAGATACGGTGTTTTTTCTTTCTTGAAATTTTTAATAAATATGTAGCTATGAGACTAAGTTTACTTTTGCTAGGAAATCTTCAGAACAAAAAGTGCTATTTCTATACCTAGGTGCTTTTCATGTGTACGAGCCTAGTCACTTGAGATTCAGCATAGGTCTGCTCTTGAAGTTAAAAAAGCATGCCCCCTACTTCCTCTTCAAGAATAGGGTACAATCGGCCAGCTTCCATTTAACATGGAGAAACATGATTTCAGCATTATTCATCACTCCAATTTTGATAATGAAAAGTATTCCTTCAAACTAAAGAGTTTAAAAATCTAACTACCTCCCATTATCTTCCAGTCCTCTAGAAGAAATTAAGTTGACATCCTCCAAGAGATTTAATGGACAACAACAGACCCTTCACAGTCCATCTCAAAACACTAAAGCACTTCCTGGAATGACCAGTTGTCTCCTTGGATAATACTAACAATAAGATCTAAACCCAGACACTAGTGAATGCATTTTCTGGAAAAGGTAACTGCAAGACCTTTTCAAACTGAAAATTTTATCAATCACAAGTCTTCACTACAGAGCCAGTATATCCATCTGTTTTAAGGTTATCCCCATTTTAACTTTAAATATTTTTAATTCTTTTTTGAAGACCTGACTTAGTAGTCCCAAAACTTTTAAGTAAAGTAGGTCAGTACTAGTAGTCACACCTTTGAGAGGGTAATCATGTACTTTAAGATCGTAGAAAACTTTTAATTTTTATTCCAATCCTTTCAAAACCATAGCAGGTTCTTTTAAAAGAATTAGAGGACTCTTGCACATCAACAGGGATCACTGCTACGCAGGGTACCCAGTCCGAGTTTTCACAGTAGTCTCTAGTGTAACATAATATATTCGTCTCTTGTAACCAAGGCTGTAATTTGCTAAACACATCTTTCAGGAACAGTGACAGCTTAAGCAGTCACGGTGCCCAAGTCCGGTCACCTCCCTGGCTGCGTCAATACAGTTTTGTGCAGTGGATTGGATCAGGGAACCAATCTGAGTTAAAAGTAAACAAGGGGGGGGGGGGGGGGGGGGGGCGGGGAATACAATTTTCTTTAACCTGAAGCAGACTCCTGATTTATTGCCCCGCTGCTAGGGACAAAGCAGGCTTGGAGCAAGCAGGAGGAGATGGGCAGAGACTGATGAAGCCCAGACTACCTCTGGAAGAAATGTTTAACTACACACAGCAGCCCAATTACTTCATACTGTAAAGTACTTATTAACCTCCAAAAAAAGGATTTCAAGGCAGTATTTTGATTGATTTTCTTCTGCAAAATTATCTCCTACCTGGGGTCTATGTTTGTATTTCAATAATATCACAAATTCTTAAAACCTATGTCCTCTGCAGAAAACAACCTCTAAGGAAAGCACCAGCACTCTTCCACAGCCCGAACAGGGCTCCTCCCTCATCGTGAAAATTTCCAGGAGGTTAAAGCCTTTGCCAGCTCTTCAGGAGGAGAATCTTCTAGTAACTGTTGTGTTTCAACACAGTATTCAGGACTTTCTACTCCTCTTTTGGATCAGAGTCACTGCCACATGCTTCCTCACCTTTCATGAGAGATTTACTGAATAAGATGACTGCAGATTTCAGGATTTACAACTCACCTGCACTACGTTCCTTCAAGCAGCACAGCTACATCTGATAAAGATCTATTAATGAGGATAGCCCCTCTTTGAAAAGATGCTTTTGAGGATTTGTCACAGCTGATGGCAGTGCAGAGGCAAGATGGGACCTGTAATTCCCTAACAATTGGGGAAAACAATGGAGAACAGCCCATGGAGAGTGGATTATATTCTTGAAACGTCTTTAAACATTTGCCCATTTATTCTGGGAAAAGGTTCAGAGCAAAGCGTTCATCAGCAAACCCTGATGAGAACAATACAAGTTGGCACATGCTTTGCATCCAATCCTTAGATGATACTTCCTGGGCAACAGGTGTTCAAGGCAATAAGGCTGTACCCTACCAAAATACTTATTTTTATATAGCTTTAATAGAATGTTGCAAAGTCACCATAATCAGGGCCCCCATCCCACCTCTTAGAGCTTACAAATTAATGGTCGAGGTGCAAAAAATAATGATGCAACTGCGGAAAAAGGATATGTGGTAAAAAAGTAACATTAAGAATATGTTCTTTCTCTCTTCCTTTACCAAGTGATTAAATAGAGGGATCAGAGGCTCAGATTTCAGCAACAGATGTTTAATTCTGAAGGCTTAGTCCTTCCTGGCCAAAAACTTTGACATTTCGCTGGATTGGCTTATTGATCAAAATAAGAATACGTATCCCAGCTAACTTTCATTTTCAAATAATGAGATTGTAAT
Organism: Morus bassanus; assembly: GCA_031468815.1. Taxonomy (NCBI): domain Eukaryota; kingdom Metazoa; phylum Chordata; class Aves; order Suliformes; family Sulidae; genus Morus; species Morus bassanus. The sequence continues at coordinate 11,844,638 of CM062576.1, read as the reverse complement.
CTGACTTGCAACATATTTGTTATTCCTATATCGCCAATGAGCACAGTCTTTATTATCAGCTTCCAAAATCCTCTTTATACAATCTGGTTCTTCAGCACTGTGTGGTTTGTGCTCACAGCAGCACCAAAGTGTCTCCTCTTAAAACACTATTCCCAGTTCAAAACTGTCGCAATGTAGTTAAAAACTATACAAGGAAAAGAAAACAAGCTGCACTGTACAGCTTTCTTGCACTATATAATTGACTTAGTAATTTCCATAAACCCCAGTGAGAAGTTACGGGTTTGTCAATCTATTCTCTTCCACGCACCAGATTTTGGGAAAATGCATTGAAATGGCTGATTTACTAATTCTGCCCTAGGTACTACTTCAGTAGCAGATGCCATCTAGCCCATGAGAATAATCTCATTTAAAGGAGCAAAATGCAACTACGAAGCTAGTCTAAATTTAGTACAGATCAACCACCAAGGAAGGAACATTTATGAAGGCATGGGAAGGGTCTGTGTTACCAGTACAGATGTGACCCAAATTTCTCATCTATACCAACATGAGGTGCTACTAGGTATAACATAAAATAGTGAAATATGGATACACACAGAGCCTACTATATCTTAGTATGATTGCTGGAACCTCCATTACGGTCATAAATATAGTGACAGCTGACAAGAAGTTCAACAGAGGGTTAGATATTCTCCCAGTAGGAGAAAATGCTCTTAACAACTACCTGTGGGATTATGAAAATAGGATACTTAAGTATCTGCTGCTATTAGTGATATTGTATTGCCTGCCAGATCTGCAAGAGTTTTCACTTTGAACGCGTGCTTGGAGTGCTTTTTCTTTTATCAAGGGAGCATAAACAAATCTCTGGGGAGGACAAACAAAGCAATCTACCCAGCATGGAGAACGGACACACTTACTAGCCCACAAGGAGCATTAGTAACTTGTGGTATCAGCACATTATGGGAGAGACAATCATTACACCATTACAGTTGTCACTTGTGAGCATGAGTGGTGTGGACAGGGGTCTGAACATCACTGACCCAAAGACCTCACACCAACCACACAAAGCCGAGCAGAGGAGATTAAGTGCCATGGGAAGCAAAGAGGGATTCCTGCAAAGACCACTGCTGAAAACATTCAAAGAACAAGAAAATTGTGCCCAACCATCACATGTGATTCTCTTCCTTGAAACTACACTTTTTTCTTCTATTTGCATACTAATTTGGCAACTTTTCTTCCTTTACCTGTGAAAGAACTGCTATATCTAAGTGTTATGGAATTTACCATTTTTCTTATTCTCTCACCCCTGCCATGTCACTGGCATAAAGCTCCCTCCTCATTCTAAAAATACTTTATACAACCTTGTTGCATTCACATGAAGACTTTCAGTGCCATCAATAAGACCAAGGAGCACAAGATGTGTCCACTAAACCCAGAATTACAGATTGCATCTAAGGTTTCTGGAAAACAAAGGTTTGAGTGATTAACACATAACTATTTCTAAAATTAAATAATTGCAGAGAAACAATGCTGCTTAGTGAAACTGAGAACTCCATTCTACCAAAAATTAGAAGTAACTATAATATATATGTAAAGGGCACAGCATTCAGAGTGTTAAATCACCTTTAATTATGTTTTCTGGATTTGTAACACTGAATTCCTAACACTACACTGATATACCACATTATATCAAATGCCTCAACAACTCTATTCTGAATCACCTTGAAGGCTTGCAAAACAGACCTGTGTTTGAACACATTTATCTTTTTCCTTATGCTCTTTCAGCTATTCACCGAGACCACAATGTATACTTCTGGAGTCATAATTGGTCACCAAAGCAACAGCTTGGATGCCAAAAAGCAGGATTTCAACTCGACTGCACATGGTGGCGGGGAGAGAAAGGTGACCACAATGGCTCCATTGTAGCCTTGATCCTGTGACTCAGCCCCACGGCTAACTACAAGTCGTTCATGCGCTGAATCCAAAATGAATAACTGGGAAAGCGACTGAAAGTGAGACTTTGTTTTCTTTTAACTTCTGTTCCTTGTACTAATGGCCTTTAAAAGGGTCTGGGCATTAATCTTAGGCAGTAACAAGAGAGATGAGAAAGATCCCTGGCTAGATTTTCATGTCTCCAAGTGGGTTGAAAAAAATATAATTAAAAAAACAAACAAAAAATTCCTCTTTAATCAATTCTCTCGAAGTTGTCAATTTTCTATTACCAACCCTCAGAAAGGGAGGCCTGCACCACGGTGCACAGTACTGACAGTAGATCCTGAGTTCCTTCCTCACAAGGAAAAACCAGACACATACCAGAGGCCTTTTCTCATGTCGTCAGCTAACCATGGCTGTAGGATGGTGAAAAAATACCCACTCCTCATAATTTTATCCCTTAACCTCTTACAAAGAGCTTAATGTTTCTTTCCAGCTGATATTCTGCTAAAAGAGGACTGAAGGGGGTATTTGTTTTCGGGTCTTTTCCGCCTATTTAGTGAAGCCCTTTTCCTCCTGTACTCCAAGGCAGCTGTTTATCAGGTTTCACAATCCAGCTGAAAGAGGTTAAATTAAGAAATTTCCCTTGCTTGCCTCCTCTGTTTAAAAGGTGTTACAGTACTCCCTTCGCAGCTTGTGGTTCAAACACTGCAGCTACTAAATAAATACGTATTTATGCACATACACACATTATGAGAAATATTTACATTAATTCAATTGTAACAAAGAAATCCTGTCCCAACGAGACCACGGGTCACCACGGTTCAGGTGTTGCAGAGCCAGCACAGCGCTGGCAAGCCCAGGGCAGAGGATGGGGATGTTTCACCAGCAGTTTTCCTGCATGCCCACCCCGCCTAAGCACCAGCACACTTGGACCAGCCCAGCAGCGGTGAATACCACCCTTCTCCATCAAACCCATCCACTTGGCTCTGATGCTATTGCTAGGGAGTAAAGAGGGATGAAGGGAGATAGCACTGTGAGGGCAAAACATCCCTCCTGGCAGAGGTTGGCAGCAAGCTGGGCATGTGGAGAGACGAGACCGGCAGGGCAGGATGGGGAGCACCAGGAGCACCGCAGACCTGCCAGCCCCAGCACCCTGCTGGCAGTTTTCATGGCTGCCCTGGGTGTAGTCAAAGTGCTGCTCTCCTCTGGATCCCAGACCGACAGAACAGCTTTATGAAAGGCATCTAGCACACGAGATTTTCACTTTCAAAACCTCCAAGCAGCTCCCAGCTGCTCCTTTTAAACCTGCCACTGCTACATGTAGGAAGGGGGCTGCACACACATGGCATCAAACGCCGGAGCAGCAAAAAGCTTCCGCTGTAAAATTTCGAACCAACAGATTGAGAAAGATGGTCTGTCACAAAGTGACCAGCATTAACCCTGACAGCCCCAGAAATACCACGCATTAAGGAACAATACAAAGGATTAAGAGTCAGCCTTGAAGGCTTTCAGAAGTGAATTGACTACAGCTTTTCCTCTCTGAGGTTTCTACAGCTGGATACATGTTGAAAGCACATGGCCTTACTAGCAGAGCCAGACAAAAAGCAAAGCCTCTTTAACATCTCCCTAACAAGTCTGGAAACGTCTTGGCACGCACTGTAACCAAAAGGTAGGCCAGGCCAGGATTTCTTAGTTTTCTCTTTGGGATCACCTGAAAAAGATGAGAGTTTTACGTACTTAGATAAGATAACAAGCCATTACCTCACTTGTATGAATTAACACTTAATAAAAGATTTGATTTGACCTCATTATAGCTGCATTGGAGAAAGGCATCACAACATCAGTAAATAACAGAACAGTTAACACCAGTACTCGCAGAAATGCTTCATCCGTATCTGCCATCCCTAAATACCTCGCAGTCTGCAAATGGGATGGTTTTATTGTTTTTAAATACACAGGGGCATGTATTCCTTAATTATACTTTAAGCCAAGAACAAAGGTCGCATATAGGCTGTTAGGGAGAGGCAACCATCCAGTCACTGTATGTTCTGTAAACAACTCCCATCACTTCAACAATTACCAGTAGACCTTTAGACTTATGCATCAATTGGCCCCTTTCATATTGGAAAAACAGATTAAGACTGCTATTCCAGTCAGACTGCTTATCTAATGCTTGAAGAAAATGTGTACCTGCAATTCTCTCCTTCAAAACAAATGATAAAATCGACTGTTACTTCAGACTCTTAATCTTGGAAGACAATATTCTCTCTAATCAGAGACTACTAAATCTACTCTCTCTTCTATTAAAACTATGTATATGCATTATCACAAAACTGTTTCAAAGAAACATTTTTAGGATGGATAAACACAGCAGTCGTATGTGTTCAGATATGCTAAATTAGATGAAATAACTTTAATAAGAAAAAATGTACATGAAGTACAGTTTTACAATTAACATCTGCTTTATATCTTTTTTTGTAAGATGACATTTAAACTATATGCGTGTATCAGAGCCCTTTATCTCACAATGCCATTTTCCCCTAGAGCGTTCATGTCTCACTTCAATAAAATATCAGCACACAAGGGCCTGAAACCAGCTTTACCTGCAGCAGAGACAACTCCCAGACTATCAATTTGTAAAAGCACTGGAAAAGCAGCAAGAACAATATTGACAGATGGGCTCTCCCACACTTCCCCTGCAAAAGCCTCTGCTCTGGCACCTCCTTCCCCACAAATTAGTCTTTGGGGAGTTGATGGATAATGATCCATTTCAGTCTTTCAGACCTCAGAAAAGCAGGCATGGGGTATTTCAGGTTTTGGGGTGGGTTTATTTTTGTTCCCCCCCCCCCCCCAATTAAACTTTGACTCATACTTTCAGGAAAAGATAAACTTAGCCATCAGTGCAATTCACTTCTTTCTCTCGAGCTTCAAAAACACCTGGGTTTTTCACCCAATGTGTTAGATGTCCAGAGCCATTTCCAGAACTCTGAAGCTCCAACCCATAGGCAACACTCATCCACAACTAGCGCTTGGGGTGTTTGGCCACTGAAGCATTGGCAAATCTGGGGACTGCAGCATCACCAAGGCTACACTTTTTGTTTTAAATTTCTTTCATCCCATTTGCACTGCCTCTTTCTATCTAAAGTAACAGACAATACCTTCGGGTCTTCTTGCAAAGAGGCCCTGCTATCGTGGCCCAAAATTAAGGACGAAAGTGAAATAAAATACCAACTCAGTTCAACAGAACATTGGCCGTCCTACTTCCACTTTGCAGGAGGAAGCCAGGGATGTACTGGGGGAACAGAGCCATCCATTCCCACCTTATCTATGGGCTGTGGTTTTAACCTTGAGCCTGCATTTAAATTGAGGGCTCTCATGAAACAGCAACAGGCACTCCCAACTTCAGGACATCAGTGTCCTCAGCAGCAGAAGGTGCATCAGGTTTGTTGGCATTACCAGGTGTGTTTAATTACTGCTATTACAGGCAGCCAGGGAAGGGCTGCAAGGCACCTACTCTTCAAGGAGAAAAGGCAGCACAGGGCAGCACAGATCATTTCAGCAACTGTAAATACTTTGCCATCTGCAGAGTCATTGGAATTAAATAACAATTTTGAAAATGCTCATTTATTCCTCCCTGACCACACCATGCACACAGGCACCTACGCTGACCGTATCGCCATGGTATCCTCAGCATCTCCAGACCTGCGGTCTGATCGACGCGCCACACAAAGTAAATACAAAGAAATCTAGGCAGAGGGGCATGCTCACGGGTGGAGCACACGGCACATCTAAACATAAAAACAAACAATACTTCAACCAACTGTTATTTTTATCCATACGTAAACAGTAGCACACAGAGAAAGTAAATCTCCTGCCCTGCTCTTGCTGTAAGACTACAAGAAGAGAATTATTTAGCATTGCAAAGGAAAATAAATTTCTTAAGAGCCCAGCTGAAAGTTTGAGCCCCACACAGAAGGTGGGCTGAAGCAAACCGGAATGTAAAGATACCCAGCCATGCAAAGGGCTCCTGCAGATATGACGATTTCCAATCAATTAGGCCATTGTATAATGGACGCAGCTGACAATGTCTGCTCTGATGCCAGGAAGCAGCAGAGGGTTTGGAATCAGCACCAGACCTCTAGGCAGTGCTAGGGACTGCATTGAAAACGTATATGGCTTTCCAAAAAACGTCTATGGCTTTTGAAAAAGTGTAAAGTAGGGTACAAAACTTAGTCCAATTCAGCGTTCTGCAAAAATTCCACTTGAGTTTCTGTCGTGGCGGTGGCCCTAGCCCAGCCCCTATGGCGAGCAGGCAGCTCTGCCAGGAGCCGCTCCGCTGGGCCAGGAGGTGCAGGAAGACTCTGCCCTCTCCTGCGCTTGGAGGCAGTGAGAGTCAGCAGCCAGCAGGGGCTGGGGAAGAAGGTGCCATGGCCAACGCAGCTCCAGGGACATCCAGAGGGGTGAGAGCTCCTGGATCGTCCAGGGGAGCCATGCTTCCGCCACCAAAAACAAGCGCATGTGTTGGGAAAGTGAGATTCAAAGACGCTCTCCTGCTTCTGAACAGGTATCATGGGTTTCTCTCTTCACTGGACTCATGACTTGCTCTGATCTGATTCAGCTTTTCAAAGGAGAACGAAAACTCCCCCCACCCCCACCCCGACTTCCAAACAAAAAAGTTTAACAGATCTTCTGTGCTTCAAAGTAGGTGGTTAAGCTACAAAGAGTTATTCATTCTCCACAGTCACTGGTCATTGCCATTCCTGTAACAGTGTGATACCCATCTAACACATACAGACACCAATGTGCGTTAATTTAATCCACAGGTCCCTCTGCCCCTGGAAAAAGGACTGACTTTAACCCTACGCTGCTGCCGCAGTGACAAGAAAAGCTCTGGAGGAGCAATGGAAAGAACTTGTTTCTCCACCTGAAAGCACCCATAATTAGGAAGTGATGGATGCCGCAGTAAAAGTGAGTGATGTTTTTCAGGAGCTCTCTCATCTGTAACTGCACTGTTTTCAGATAAAATAACCCTTTCTGTCAGGCAGTGTCAGGAATGTCTACAGCCAATCAGTCACTCTCCTATTCAGCAAAAAATATGACGTTCTTGTCACAACATCTGTAGCGTGCATTGTATCAGCCCTTCTTCTTTGTGTACCTCATCAGTTAGGGTCTCCAACTCCAGCAACACCAGTAATTTGTGCTCCTGAGATAGATAAATTGAAACTTCCAAAAAACTCAACCCCAATACATGTGAAACAGAACTTCGTTTGAACAAAATACCTTTTACAACAGCATAAAATGGTATTTGCCATCTGGAGTTAATGACTATCAAATAAAACTTGGGAGAAAGCCCCACTCGCCACTCCTGCATGCTGACTGGCAAAGCAGAACCACCGCAAGAAACAGCCTGGAATAAAGTCAACAAGATAAGCAGTATCACTTCAAACATGGACACCATAAAGTTTGACACTGTAGCAACTTCATTTACAAGACTTCAACAAGCATTAAACGAGGAGAACAAATATCTAACACAATTAATTGAGATTACACATACGGCCGTAAGTCTCCATGCCACCGTGCAGGTGCCAGGAGAGACTGTCCCAACAGGGAGGATGGGGCAGCTCCATAACTGCGTGACCCTACAGACTGTCACAGCTATCATGGGAAATAACCCCTCGACCGCCACACCTCTGAACAAGGTGGCTTTGTCAGCTTAATGGCACCAGTTCAAAACCAAACCAAAACAAAAAACCCCATCAGCATGATTAAGGAAATGGGGACAGATGAGCCAGACAGACCATTAGTCTTTGGGAATGCTTTATGTGGTCACCTGTCAAGCAGCCTGGCTATGGTTTTAAGTGATTAAAACAGACCTCAACAGAAACCTTAGTGTCAATTTCTCAGTATTCTAACCCAGAAAACCAATCGCATTGAGTTGTTGCTAAGGTTCATGCAACAGACGACCACTCTGAATGACAACACACTCCCCTTCTAGAAGTCACAAAACTTGATGAAGCTTAAGAGAGAGTTAACATTTCATTACCTAAGAACCGTTCTTGATCTTTAAACACAGCCAATGTATATTAATATTTAACCACTGCATGCTAGAGATTGCATATCACTATTACAAGCTCATAGCTATTACTTTTGCAAAACACTAAGAAGAAATAGACGCTGAAGTCACTGATCACGTTTTCTATTTATTGTGATGGGAAATAATCAGCTTCTCTGATTAGGTACATGTTTATTATATTACAAGGCAACAATCTCCTTTGAGCACCCAATCCATGTGCTTGATGCAAAGGTTTCTTAAAGGCTATGAATTTAAACACCTGTATCCTAGAAAACACGCTGGTGCTTCTAACAAAAGAAAATGTTGAAGCATTGAAGAAATTTAAACATTTGATTACAGTGTTTCCTCTTGAAGCCTGATTGAGAAAAACATTTTTTATGTTATTAAGAGACACTACTCAAAGGGAAGCAATCTCAGTAATACCTGGCCCTTCTGAACCGTTGATTAACATTACTGGGAAGAGCCCCGCCACTGACCTGAGAGACCTTTCATTCAAAAATTTCATCCTCCAAAGAAAAGGAGGATGGAAGTAGTTTACTGAACCTCAGAATAAAACAGGTGGGAAGGGACCTCCGCAGGTCCCTAATCCAAACTCCTGCTCATAGCAGGGCTAACTCTGAAGTCAGACCATGCTGTCAAGAGCCTTGCCCAGATGATTTTTGAGTACCTCCGAAGATGGAAGTGCCACAGGCTCTTTGGAACCTTGTTCCAGTGCCCTTCCACTCTCAAACTGAACTCTTGGAACTTCCCTTGCTGCATCCTGTGAACTTTGCCTCTTTTCCCTTCCCTGTGCTCCTCCTGGAAGAGCCAGACACTGCCGTCACCCCAGCCACCACTCGGGTTGGTGACCCTCCACCAGGCTCGCGAAGCACTGCTCCCTTAGCTCCTGCTTGCACATCTCCTGCTCCAGTCTCCAGCCAGCCACGCAGTCCTCTGCCTGATTTACTCCAGTTTTTGGCACCTTTCTTGACTTGTCCATGCTTTTCTCATATTTTTGATCACCAGTGGGATCCGAGTTACAGCTTTGCCGTAAACTGGGAGGACCTCTTGTCCATTCCAACCCAACGCTCCCTGACATACCACCCTTGCAGCTGGACACAGCTCCAAGTCTAGAGCCTGAGCAGCACTGACCACAGCAGAACCATTACCTTTAATTAGAGTCCACTTAATGCACTCCAAACGGAGGTTGTCCTCTCTGCAACTGTTAGCTTGTGCATAGGTGGTGACCCAGCCCACGTCTCAGAGTGCTCTTCCATGGCTGTGCAGCCTAGCCACGTCCTCACAATTTTGTATTTCCTCATTTCAGCTCATTTCTCATACATTGCAGATTTCCAAACGTTTTTTCAGTCTACCATAGCCATTTAATTCTGAACTATGCTTCACAATGCTTGAGTCCCTCTCAGTTTGGGCTTACTTGCAGATTTACTAAGTATTCCCTTGTCCACATCAGTAAAGAGAACAGCAAATAAAGCTCAGCCCAAGACAAACAGGGGTGTATTCACACGATTCCTCCTGCCACCCCCCTTCTTCCCCTGATTTTCACAGCAAGTTATAGGTAACTACTCTTCAAACATGGTCTTTAAACAGTTACCTGTTTACCGTAAAATTAAAAATATATATTTCCCTATTCCACAGAAATGCCACAAGAGGTTATGTCAAAAGTTACTGAAGACAAGGTAACATCACAGGTACTGCTCCTCCCAGTCCTTATCATCATCTTATACTCCAGATTCCTAGAAACTGATTAAAAATTACATTCCAATTCTCCAAGCACTGCAGTTAGACTAACTAGTCTGTAATTCCCTGGATCGCCCTTTTTTAAAGGCAGGTACTGCATTTGCCCTTTTCAGTCCTCCAGGACCTCTCTTGCTCTTCACAATTTCTAAAAGATAATTGTCAATGGTTCAAAGGTTGCTTGGCTAGTTGCTGATGTACCCTAGGGCAAATTTCATCAGGCTCTGACTATCTGAATACACCTATCTTATCTGCTTTTTCTGATCTATCCTTTTCCTACCCTGCACTTTACTCCTATCACCTTGTTTAAATTAATTTTAATTAATGTGAAGACACACTCAAGCAATACAATAACTACATGAAACCCATTTAATATTTTATCTTTCAGGTATAATGTTAGGGAAAAAAAAAACCCAGACTATTCATCTACCATCACTCTGGCTTGTTGGAAATGCAGAAGAACACTTTTAAAAAAAAAAAAAAAAAAACAAAACACACCACCAAAAAACCCACCACAACCCCAAGTCAGATTAAAGACTATATGGCTTAGACCAACCCTCAGCTGAGATGTCTGAAGGGAAAACATTAAGAAATGTCTATAAACTCCTCGTCTGCAAAGAAAGTTTTGAAGAGAAATTTAACTGCATTTTAGAAGGGACTCTTTCAGTGACTAAACCAGCCTGGCTTTGGTTTGATACATTTAAAAAAGCCGACACTTCCCCAGCAGATAAAACATTTGATAATCAAATGCATGATTTCCTGTACATTGCCTCAGTTATCTAGCACTGATCATTGCCGGGGTAGGGTACCGATTTAGACTGACCACCGGTCCAAACCAGCACAGCAAGTCCCACTCCTCTGTGAACAGAGACAGGTATCTTGAAGCACATTACGATTTTAACGCACCCATCTGTTCTAGCTGTAATTTACCTTTCATCAACTGGAAATTACCATCCTCATAGCTGAGACATGACAACTTATTATAAGAGCATAGCTAGTCTGCTTCTATGCAAAGCAAAACAGACAGCCTTAGATCATCCTCTGTGATTTCTATTTTGTTTTTCAGCAAAATGAACTAGACACGGTTGTGTGCTGTTACCACATCTCAGCTGAAGCACAGTAACTTCTTAAACTACTCCATTTCCATCCTCAATGACACATCAGTCTCTGCTCTGTGATCCCCTAGGCAGAAGATGCAATGTTAATGGAGATTCTGGCTGTCATTCTCAAAAGCAGTTAGTGATTTGAATGCCTCAATTTCTGGTGTACCCAACCTGAAATACTCTGAAAGGTCCAATTTTCAGGAAATGATGAACACTCAAAAACTGCTGGGTGGCGGTTCCCCCTCTCCCCTGCCCAGTGTTTAAATCCAGAATCCATTTTACCTGATATTTCTACCTAGAAAATCCCTTTGCAAGACTAAAACCCTAGTACTATTCAAAAAGAAGGAAAAAAAATTATTTTCTTTTGCTAGCTGTGATGAAAATGCAACAAAATCCATACATTCTTCCAGTTACACAAAATAAAGCAGTCTACTCTTGAATATGGATCTGTGAGTATTTTCTTCCGAAGCGATACAGTGAAAACCTTCTCTCACAAAATACTATAATCAGCTTTCAGTGAAACCTGCTTTACTGGACATAATAACAAAGCTTCATTTCCAACACTGTCAGGCCAAAAAAACCCACCCAATATTTCCAATCCCTGTATGCTTGTACTTGTTCTTACTAGAAATGCAACCATCAGTAAGCCCTGTCTTGCTGCCTGCCTCCCCTGAAAACCAGATCATAATTAGCAGAATCCTTGGAAATCATCCTTGAGTTAACAATGAATAGAAACAAGGTCTGAACAGAGAGGAAAGTCAAACCAATGAAATACTGCTAGTATCTGCTACTGTTCCTTTTTCTATTAGTGGAAAAATTCAGACTCTATTTTAGTCAGAGGAGTTTGGTATCACGCAATTGTTCAATCACAGCTCAGCAAACCTCATTATTTCAGGCCTCTCTAGAAATCCAGAGTTTTGCCTGAGAGTACGATGGGATGTGCAGCCATTTGGTGTGGCACTCTGTCCCCAGGAACGGCACAGCTGGTGCTCATGCCTGGCACAGCCCCGGGAACTGGCACAGGCACCGGGAACCGCAGCACAGTCACAACTGTGCAGTTTTTAATCCACCATCCCGTTGGGCTCTACTTCAAACCAGAACTCTAACCAATACTGGCTGGTTTCAGCCAAGCCTATGCTGATAGTAGACAGAACGAGACCAAGTTAATTAGAGTTAAATGTATCCTCAAAGGACATCTCAGTACCAAAACTCCTTATGCACATTAACTTATGTAGCATGTATTTTTAATGAGTTTAGCACTTGTCTTGGGTTTAGAAAACACACACACACGGCGTGGCAGCTATTCAAACCCATTGCGCCAGAGCGCGAGCAAGTGCTGACTCCGTGGGATGACAAAGTTATGTTGCCAGTTATGGTGATTCTACCTTTATTGCATAACCCTCAGACAGCTAAATTAGTTAAATAGGTAAAGGGACAAAACAAAAGCCACCCACCAATATACCGATTATATAATAGAAAAGGAAATGAAAATGACCAGAGGACTAAAGCTCATGTTCAATTTTGCAAATATGGTTAAATCTTGTAACATCTCTAGCTTCTACTGATTCTTTTTCTTAAGTATATTTTTGAAAACATACATCTCTCTAGACAGCTAAAACATACACCTTCAAAGCAGAAGGGAATTTTACTAGTCCGAATTTGGAGGTTTAAACCCCACCCTTCCCTCTCCACACACATTCTCAAACACACACCACATGAAACCAGGTAAATGGCCAGCAGTCATGCCCTTTGGGCTCCAATATATTAAAGCACTCCACTCATTTGTAAGACAAAAGGACCTGTAAAGACTCTTTAAGTCCAAAAAAAAAAAAAATATATATATAGCCATACATAAAGAATGCTGAGTTACGCCAATGAATTCAGCCAATGCCCTTTCGAATCTGTCATTTAAATAAAGCCAGAAAATACTGTTCACCATATTACAGTGAAAAGTAATGGGTAACTCGCCATTTTGCATTAAGTATTAATATGTTCTGGCCAATGCGGCATTAACACACAATCAAATCACTTTGAATCACATAAGCTTTTTGCCAGTATTTTGTAGAAATACATAACCTATATTACAGAAAACACCCCTTAAATTAGAACATAGTACCACAACACATTTTCCAAAATGCAAATAAATTAAAAAATAAAAATATTTAAGGAATTCCAAGAGTGTGACCTGATGACAACTGTTTTACACTTTAAAGTCAGAATTAAGAAAACTAATTATGCAGAAGTCTCGGTTCTAACTGCAATTCCAGTGTCCAGCTTTCAGTGGTAACATTGCATGTATAAAAAGCCCCCAAACCATCATCACATTAGATATATAATATTTCCCTAGCAATAGGCAAGTCAAATAGAAAATCCTGAATTTGGGTTTTTGAATCTTTTCAAGCAGTCTTCACTTTAATAAATTTATTAACTTCAGGACTATAACATTCAAATGGAAGCTTTAGGTATTTTTGTATATCCCTGGAAAAGCAACCATACAACAATTTTAGTTTAAATGAATGTCGAAAAACTACTTCAGGATGCACTGCAGTCTCCAAACTCCTGAAAACTTAATCTGTATTCTGCTCATCTAAGGTTACAGTTTATCTTCAGGGGTTCTCCTGTAACATCATTCCTTGACACTTGAAATTCAGCCTGACATGATTGAAAAGGCTTCCTTTTCTTTCTTCTCCCATTTATCTGAACAGCAAAAGCAAACTTTTTTCCAGGTTCCCTCCCCCCTCCCCCCCAAATCTTCATTAATGAAATTATTTTAAAAGAAAACCCTACAGATAAACTATGAGTAGATCAGGGACATTCTGCCCAATTTATGTTAAAAAAATTGATTTACTTTAAAAGATGTTATTGCATGCCACTCAAACTGTACTTTCAGCCACATTTTGTATGGACTGAGTCTGTCATCTTTTATTTCCTGAAAACCGAGTTCACATTAAGAACGACAGAAGAACTTCTCAGGGTCAGCTGAAAGCATACATAACTGCACATAGCAGAAAAGAAGCACCATAAAACTGAGAAGCCCTCAAGGACCACTGATTTGCTGAGGAGGAGCATGACCAAGCTGCCAGCTCAGCTCCCGTGGAATGTTGTCACTGCTTTTGGTTCAGTGTTGTCACCCCGGCTGCCCCCCTGGGAGGGCGTTAAGTCTCCAACCTAGAACTACTCTAAGACGCTTCTGAACACAATATAAACCTATATGCAAATGATGAGTTAAGAAATGAGAGTCCTAACGATGACAGAGACTCTCTTGTAATTCAGATACTGTCGCATCTCAGAGTTCACCCGTCACTGGGACGCGCTCAGCCTTGCTGCCCGTGCCAGCCTGCTTTTGTGCTGACGACTCCATGGGCCAAGTGAGTGTGCAAGGGGTAGAGACTTGGTGGGGAACAGGGGATCTGACCTGGCTGTACCTCTGAGTACGCAGCACCTTCTCACCTCCCCTCTCCTGAGTGGCGGGAGAGGGGGGCACATCTTCAAGTTCTGCTCTTCAGTGGGGACAGCAGCCCAGAGCCTTTCTGCTCACACTTCCACATGCATCCAAATGCAATCCTGCCAACCCTGGGCTCACCTTTGAGGAAAACCAAGCACATGCCCTGCCAAGACATTCTTCCCTGCCCTGTTGTTTATGTGAAACACTAGGTTTCTGAAACCAGCCCTCCCTTTCGTGCCGTCTTTGCGTAACCCCTCAGATGGCACATTCCACCATCTCAGCACCACCTCCTACTGCACCTGCCATTGCCCGACCCAACGCCATCCATGCCTGGCAGGATCTATTCCAAAAGGCTTTCAGCCCAAAAGATCGCTAGCAGGCTTTTCTCCACTCCCCAGGACCACACCAGCAGTACTTTCAAACACACATATGCAAAAACACACCTACTATAAGTGCTTCTATCTCCACTTAAGCGACAAGACCAGTTCCTGGTTTTAGAGAAATCTTGTTTGTTTCAAGCATCAGCATCTTAGCTAATGAGTTTTCGCTTCCCCTCTACACTCCACAAATACTGAGCTGAGTAACACATCGCCTAATTGACTGTTAAGGTCACTGGCCAGCTCTTTAATCTTCTTTAGTACACTTTGAGACAGTTCATGAGTCATTTGGGCTTCGTTCTTGGGGACACAAAGACACATAATATACATTAATAAAGAGCATAAATATAATCCAACGTATGTATTTTACAGATTGCAAAATTAGAAAGATGGCATTAAGTATTTCTTTGCATGTTATTTTAATAATGTTGCTTATTTTAAAATACAATAAAAATATTTAATTGTCAGAGCCTGCTGGTGTCTTCATAATTTATAATGCTGCCGTAGCTCTAAGAAAATTCCTTAAGTAGTAAAAGTCACACTTTAAATACCAACTTGAAGGGAAAGAAGGACTCAAAGGAGACCTATCTTAAAATTCCTTACTTGAAGGGGAAAAAAAAAAAAGACATTTTTCAAGCTGTTATTCATGATATTTGATTTTATGATGTAAATTGTAATTCAGTGTGCACACATGTCAGGAACTTTGCAATACTTTTGAAAGGGCTCTGCATCACTAATCAGACACTGAAATCCAATTTCTGGGAGAATCTGGGAGCTCAAAGCTGAACATTTTAGCTGGCTTGGAAAGACCTTTGAAAAATAAAGTTAAACAGTAATTATACATAAGTGTGCTTGAGAAACTTTACACCTGTCTTGACACGAATCAGATCTTTGCATGGATGATGAAATTCTTGGCATTGCTTTAGGTGATTGGGATGGCATTAGCTTAGGCAGGGTAAGAATTCAACAGCCACAAGCCTAGACAGGTAGGATAAAGGAGTCACTGACTCAAAAAAGCATGACAGCTTATCTGTTGAAAGTCTAAACATGTTAATCATTTAACGTAAACAGATCTGCTGATATTTTTAGAAAGGCATTTCAACTCGTAAGTAACAATGTTAAAAAAAGGACACCTGTAGCCCTTATTGTATTTTCCACAGGTCCTCCCAGCCCCTTGCAGATTGTTTCCACTAAAACTCAGACCAGGGTGGGTAGAAGGAAAGAAAAAGAAGGAAAGAAAAAGAAGGAAAGAAAAAGAAGGAAAGAAAAAGAAGGAAAGAAAAAGAAGGAAAGAAAAAGAAGGAAAGAAAAAGAAGGAAAGAAAAAGAAGGAAAGAAAAAGAAGGAAAGAAAAAGAAGGAAAGAAAAAGAAGGAAAGAAAAAGAAGGAAAGAAAAAGAAGGAAAGAAAAAGAAGGAAAGAACAGAAACCCAAAGACAGGTAGCTGGGTTTGGGATTAGAACAATAAAGAAGTTGCTGGCAATCAGCTTTTGACTGCTGACTATGCTACAGACTCCTCCTGCAACCTTTACCTCCCTATGCCTCAGTTCCCAGTCTGTAAAGTGTAGGTGATAACATTTCCCTACCTCACAGGAACGTTCTCAGAATAAATCCATAAATGTCTGGGAGACACTGAGACACCGCTGTGACAGAGGCCATAAAAACACCTAGAAAAAAAAAAACCAAGCATAAAAATAAGTGTCATAAATGACCATAACAGCAGAGACTTTCACAGACTAAGTGTAAAGCAAAGGTTAAAACTTCACTTAATGACACAAGTTCTCCATCCTGGGGAAGAAGCGGTTAGGTTCAGCACACATTCCCATCCAGACACTCTTAAAACTGTGACAGCAAGGGACAGTTTCCCCCTTCCTACCCTACTTGGACATGACATGGTTGTGACAATCCACCACCACATACAGATGCAGACATGAAAGGTGTTTCCTTTACAGACCATTAGCTCAGGCCCTCCATTACAAGCACATCGAAGGACCTTGACCACAGCGATGGACCCCAACATACTGACAACACCCTTCCTCAGCCTCCGTATCTGATACCTACTACAGACCTGAAATCCTCCAATAGGTAAAAAACTTCTAATTTTCAGCCTAACATATATTCCTGAACAGCTTTTATCCATTTCTTTTCATGCCAACATTGATCCAGCAGCTTGAACACCTTTCCCCTATCCCTGAAGTTTATTTCCCTGACAATAAAAATTAATTACACCACCTCCCTGTCAGGGCTCATTTTACTGCCCGCACCATGCAAGTTCTTGGAGTTTGCTCTCAGATGACTCCCCATCCTTGAGATTACCTACCTCCGCTGTTACCTCACTTCACCATCTTCTGCCCAGTGCCATTCTTGCGGCTCACTGTCACCTTGTGACTGCAAAAAGATGTGTTCTCCAGCATTTCCAGCTGGTAACCCCCTCCATGCTACCCAGCTCAAAGCAAAAGTTTCTTTCTCGTAATGCCATGACCCTGCATGCTATCACCATGGAGATACATCCCTCTTCCATTGCTCCAGGTCTCAAGCTCTTCCTGAAAGATATCTTGACCCTTCACAGCCCTGACCATGCCTCTTACCTGTCCTACGCACAGCGCTTTGAGCCCTCAGGGCACCGCTCCGTGGTGCCAGGGACGTTGCAGGGAACACGCATGGTCTCCCCAAAACCTTACACCTCCGATCTTCAGTGACAACTCGGCTTGGCAACTGACGGCTTGAGCTCAATTACACCGTTAAGCGTTCTTTAATGTAAGCCAAATGACTACAGCCCTCAGAAGGATAAGTGATTCAAAATTATGCAAATGCATAGAATGTGTTATTTAGTCTTTATCATTTACAAAGTACTCATTTTGTAAACAGTTTCGGCACTCTTTCCGAGAGTGTGACAGCACCCTGAAATCCAGGCCTCTGATGGTTGCTGCGTCATGCACCAACCGCATCCTTGGCGGGAGAAGGGAGGAACACTGCCGGTTTGCTCCAGCTCCGAGGTGGGACACAGGGCTGAGACAGCCTGCCCGCCCGCTGCCCCACGCACTTGGATACCTCCACCTACCCTCTCCCACACACACCCCTTGGAAACCCTCTCTCTCATCCCCTCAAACCTGAGCTGACTGGGCCAACAAAAATCCCTTCACATTTTTTCACTTCTGGGGAGAGAGGGCAGTTCCGTTGCTCCTGGCACAGTGAGCAGTACCAGCTCGTGAGCATGTCGGACAAGCGCCGGAGCTGGTAGGAGGGGAATGGCAAGCTCACCCCTTCTGCTAGCAGTGTGCTGCCAGATCAGACTGGGACATATTGGAAACATCAGCCCAGGGAACCAGAATACAGTCACCTTTCCAAGGACTCGGATCCGTTTAAAATTGTGCTATAGTAACCTTGACAAACAAATATATTATGCAATTTTATGTTATGCAGCATTGACTTCAATGACTCTGTAGCAGTGCTTACTCTACTGTATTTACTCTTGGCACACACTGGCAGCGTTCGCTGCAGTCATTCAGAGCGTGTTCCTGTTTTAAACCCGGAGGTCTTACCCTGCCAACATCTATGCACAATGCTTCTCAATATGCTTTCGTAACTTTGACCATGTTGTCACTCTTTCTTCTGTCCCTGCAAGCTCCCTTGTCTACAAACGTTGTAAGTCTTTCCCCCTCTCGTACAGAGTCCCAATTTTCTACCCCAGCATCCCTCAATCAGTGTCAGGTCACCAATACCCACCACCTTATTCTGTCCCACACTGTCAGTCTCCATCCCTCAGGCCAGAACTTTAGAGAAGCATGCTGGTACCTCCCACCAGGCTCCCTGGGATTTGAGGAATGCCCTCTTTTAGGTGCACACACACGTGCACCTTGATGCCCATGACCAAGACTAACATACTAAACAAACAGAAGATAGATTACACAAATCTGTTTCCTCCCTTCCCCCACAATTAACGTGATGACCATTTCGGTACAGGATCTTTTCACTCTCTTCATCAGCTAGTCTTTGTTGCAAGAATGGCAATCACATATGAGTGGAATGCATCCAGCACTAAGTGCTTTTTTAAATCCCAGGACACGTTGTATACAGAGAAGGATACTTAAGCTACTTAAATGGCAACCCTTTATTAAATGCATCAAAATGCTTGAAATTTCTGTAAGCCAACAATTTAAATTCATATCCTCCCTTAAACATATCAGTCTCTGCTGCTAATTGTTATATTGATTTTTATGCATTTTTTTTAATTTATTCTTTGGAAACCCTATGGAATTTCCTGTAGTTCTTACACATATAGTTACAGTCATCCATGTATGTATTTCACTAAAAACTCCCTCCTCCCAAAAGCATAAGCAGATTTTGCATTTGCATAGTAGGGGCAGTTCAAGTCAGCTATTCTAAGCTACACCAGAGTGGCACTACTGCTAGAAAAGGAAAGGGAAACATGCCACACACGCACACACACAAAAAAAAAATCTCCCACAACCACCGAACTTTTTTCTACAGTGGAAATATTAAGACAGAGACAGAAAGGAAAGAATTTTAAGGTAAGGTTAGTGAATACTCCCAGTCATACCAAGCACTGTTTAATATGCAATTTAAGACCCCTGGAAACCCCTGCCACAACAGGACCTATGCACACTGAAGTGATCGCTTACGTCCTGAATTTCTTTGTATCTGTTTGTCTGACATGTATATTTAAAATTGTACACTGATTCAGTTTTGGATGTCATAAGCCAACTTTATAAAACACTATTCTGCTTATACAGAGAGAAGGCATA
Organism: Morus bassanus; assembly: GCA_031468815.1. NCBI lineage: Eukaryota > Metazoa > Chordata > Aves > Suliformes > Sulidae > Morus > Morus bassanus. The sequence goes on along the minus strand of CM062576.1, from coordinate 11,825,210 downwards.
TCAACATTAGGCATTTGTTGTTGAGGATTAAACATTAACAGAAAAATTTAATCAGCAATGACGAAAGTGGTTAATGGCAGTTCACTGGAGATAACTTCCTCCGCGAAGCAGGGTGCAGGCTCCACCATGCTAATTTAGGTTGTCAGAAGTCTAAAGTGACTAAAGAGACCATACCAACAGGAATTTAGCACACTAATTTACACCTTCCCCCTTTAAAACAAACAATTCCCAAAACACAGCCAGCTTCCCCCCACCCACAAGTTAAACTCAAGGCCAGCAAGAGCGGCAGAGGCTGCTGAGAGCTTCCCTGCTGCGCACAGCAAGGGCGATGCTGCACATCCCCCTGCAGCACCCTGGAACAAGAGCTCAGCACCTACAGCTGCACCCAGACGCCTCTGCAACCAAAAGCAGGAGTGCTACCACCACAGTTTTTGCCAGTTTCTGCATGTCAAGCCCAAAAGAATATTTTCTGGAACTCTTCAAGGCTACTTTTCAATCTATGTGACAGTATTTACTGAACAGACAATACCAGTAGCCACGAGCATTTCGTGCAGCATTGACAACAGCAAGGAATTCCTTGTTTCTTGGTAAGCTCCCATGCTGGCTGACACAGCAAGAGGCACAGTGAGAAGCCAAGAAAAGCCACAGCTTATCACAAGAAAATGGCAAATTGTGAAAAACCTGTATCACGAGGTTAGCTGCCTAGGCACAGCTTTAATAGAGCTCTATAAATACCTCAGTCTAATACTGACAGAGGTTAAAAACCTATTATCTTTCCCAAATGACAGTGTGAACATATGTTCAATCGAACACCCTGCCCCACCATGCTACAGAGTAGATTCTGCTCTTTCAGTTCCACAAATACAAAGCACAGGGAGCATTTTAAATGAAAGCATGATGAAGATTACATTAGGCAAGTTTGATCTACTGTAAAACACTCGCACACAACATTAAGAGGGAGAACAACCTTTAACACCTGCTTTCTCTTCAAACATAGCATTATCTCTGTGCATGGCTTGGCTCTTAATGGGATGAAATCTCAAGCTAAATTGCATGGCTTACTCCACCAGCAAAGAACACTTTAAAAGTTTGAGATCTAGTGGCCCACTAATACTGAACTGGTGAGAATATTCTTCTAAAAACGTATACGCCGCTGCACTGCTCAGCTGGCTGCTGCCCCACAGCACGGCTCCGCGCAGCAGAGAAGGTTTTCACCCCGGTGTGAAATGTTGTGACAAGCAGAGTTGCAGCAGCTGGAAAAGGATTGTTCGATCCAAGCAGTGTTGAAAGCCATCATCATAAATATTCACACACAGACTGATTTGTTTTCTTACCAATAGCGCACTGTTATTCACAAATATTAATTAGTTTCTAAATACCACCTGTTACTCAGCCCTCCCCTCCGCGGAGTGCCACAAGGCTCCCTGGTTGTGGAGGCTTGCAGCCCCTCCATGCTGCTCAGGGATTTAATGATGTTAACTTCCACAGTTCGCTCAGCTACTGGGAGGAGAGGCAGGGAATAATTGCTTACTTATGTCTTTCTCTACTGACCTCTCTGGAGGATGAAACGAGCAGCTTTAATGGCCTCTGAAGGGAGCCTGGTCCAGCCCATCTCAGATGGGAAGGATGATGACTGCACTGGTAGGTCTTTGCAGTGGAGAACGGTTTTAAAGATCCAAACTTCAAAGATCTCAAAGAGGGGAGAGTTCAAGCTCAAACACTCTCCCCACTGGAGAGAGAAAAGCTTCTAATGCAATCACTCGCGTTTCCAGCGATCGCTCATGCTTTAGACAGAGCTGAGGCACCAGGAATTGCCTGTCACATCCTACAGTATAAATAAATCTCAGCCTGCCAGGAGGAAAGCTGTTACAAACCTAAGAAATTTTCTTTGGATTTCTTTAGATCACTTCCTCAAAGGATCTCTCTGAAGGTAAGAGGTACGGGTGTACGCAGACAGCCAACGCCAGGTACACAGCATTCCTCCTCCCCACTAGCAATGGCGAACATGTTCCTTCCTCCTCCTAATTATATGCATCACCCATAACACGGGAAAGTTGGGCAGAGCATTGATGAAATTTGGCAGAGCACTGACAAAATGCACAAGTTGGTTGCACACTTAAGGCTGAAGAAGCGACACAGATGAATAAGTACTGTCTTGGTCTCTCTACAAACCCTGGATGTAACATCCCTCAGACCTTGGAAACGCACCCATCCAGCTCGCTGTCAAGCAGAGATGAGTAGGGAGGATGAGCTTATCTTGGTGAATTCAAATACAAACAGAAAAAGGAATGGGACTAATACTGTGAGCCCAGGCTCACACCTAGCCCCACTGGAAGAGATGAACCTGAAGCATCCTCCTTACAGATGCCAGCCAAAAGACTCAAGCTCCAAAACTCAGCCTTTGGCATTTCCATTGTTTTAGGAAGCGGTGCTGCCTTTTCAGTGCAGATGCAGCACAAAGGTTGTTATCCCACAGCTGACAGACTTGACACCAAGGCACAGATATCAGCTTGTACACTTCCCAGGGAGGAGACACAATCTATTCAATACACCTTTCTACAACATCAGATTTTTCTTACCAGGTACACATCATGATTTCACTGGCACAGTCCAATCTGAATACTTCTTAACAGGTTTTTTTACGATCTAATGCATCATGCCATCAGCTCTACAGAACGGCCACAGAGTAGTACAAGTAATAAATAACAGATTTAAGGTGAAGAATCACAGCAGTTTTTGCTGGAAAACCTAACTATAGGACAATTTGACTTTGTCCTTGCTAAATACGGAATGGGGGAGTTGCGGCCAGGGCTTGCTATCCTAAAACTCCTAGGAAGAAAAAACCCTCTGCAGTAGTCCCTGCAGACAGCAACAACCCAAAACTATCAGGATTTTCTGAGAGTTTGGTTAACCTCACGTTCAAGTTCCTAAGGTTGTAAACCTTATAAGTGGGAGGGCAAGAAGCACACAAGAATGTCTACAGTCATTTTCCCAGTAACTGACAAACATGGTGCTGAATTTCTTAGGGACTTGAATGGCTAAAGCTGAAGTTAAGCTTCACTAGAGCTATATTTAGTTCTGCACAAATAGAAATTAGGAAACACTTTTCTCCCAGTTACTAATGCAGTGTGACAGGAAACAATTATTTGCTCAGTGTCTAATGTTACCTTTGGTGAATATCTGGCTTGCAGAAATTGTATATTGTATAATAAAGAACCAAGCTGATATTCTGCAAATCAGAGAAAACTCATTTAAGAAGATGAAGAAACGTTTGATTTGCACATGTCTGAGCTACACTGGTTTTAGCTATGCAGATAGTTAGTGTTGAGGCCTCTTTGGCTTTGATACTAATGTACGAAGTGAGTTTGTTTTCTGAATCCTACATTAATTTATTCAAGAACTCCGTGAATATCTAAAGAATATCATGGCTTCTCCATAAGTGTAAAATGAAGCAGGGCAGAAGGACAGAACAATTTAAAAAAAAAAATCCATGTTTTATGATTTCAAGTGCCGGTTTATCTCTATGGAAAAGGCAATTCTGGGTCACAAGGGAGCTCTCAGCTCAGCAATCACTTCAGACTTCAATGTCTACAAAACACAAAAGACAACAAAATGCGTGATTCAAATGAAGGGCTAGTTAGACCACAGAGAACCAAGCCATGATTGTACAGAGGAATCCCACGTGCTTCAGAAGTGCTCAAAAGGGCTGCACTTGAAAAATCCTAGGCATGTGGCCGAGAAGAAACCCTGCTCCTGCCTACTGCAGCAAGAATGCCAACTAACAGGCTTAGAGTTTTCAAGCCATCTAACACAGCAACCCTAGACACTAAGGAAGCTTAGAAAGCATACAACACCGCAGTATAAACAACATGTCCTTTCTTTTGGCACCACTGGGCAAGTATTTGCAAGGCCCTTTACCATACTGAGTCATAAGAGTATTTCTAGAGCTGGAGTTGGCATTTCGTGCTTGGCTTAAGTGATTAAGACCCAGTATAACCAGAGAGACGCACTAAGTATCTGTGTCCTGATGTGCTGGTGACCTTTCCAGCTGCAGATCCCTTTGAGATGGAATGCAGATGAGTGCTCGGCACCATCTGAAAGACCACCAACGCCCAAGACTTTTTTAGCCAAAGCAGGATTACTAAAATAAACACACGTCTTTGCCTGATATTCCACAGCTTTCTCCTAGAAAAAAGAAAGGAGCTGAAATATTTGGTTTCTTGGTACTGTAAAAGATTATCTGTTATTTTGGCAGTAGGTTCCCAGGAGCAGGTCAAACACAGATATGTGAGTTCCGGGCACAATGCAAACAAACCTCTCACCATAAACCAAAATGTTTCTTATGATTCCCAAATTCTGAAGAGTCTCTCCTACCTACAGCGCCAAGCATGACTCACTTTGATGAACAAGTTACAAGGATTCCCAAGGAGAAATGACACCTCCACTACTCCCACCTGGATGAAATCTAGGAACACGTGTTTATATGCTTTTTCTTCTTTGAAGATCCTGTGGCAAGGGGAAGAAATTCATGCCCCAAATGCCTATAAGGCCAAGCGTATCGAAACTTCTCATACGAGTTCACCAGCAGCTAGAGCTGCAAACTGAAGATACCTCTAACTAACTGTGTCCTTGCACCCACCTGGAATATTCATCAGGCATAATATTTTTGCCTTGGGGAACTCAAGGTTTGACCAGGAATTTTACTTCTGATGCCCACAAGGTCCCTGCCTGTGTTTTACTTGCTACATTTTTACTGTAACAAGGTAACTCCTACAGTGCTTTCTATACTGATCAGCAAAAACAGTGCTGAAGTCAAAGACTTGTCTATGCTGCTGGAAGGAGGGGGACTAAATTTTTTTCAGATATATCCAGCTAACATGCTACCATTTTATCCAAGCAGAGCTGAACATCTCACCCCCATTCCCCATACTGTCAAAGAAGCAGGAGCAATTGCAAACCTACATTGCAGGGGTAGAGGTGCACGCCGATACGCAGCCCACAGTTCTTGCTGAGTACCGAAGGGCAACAGCTATGTCACGTTGTTCAGAGATGTACCAGATTAAAGGCTCTTCTCTGTTTCAGTGGTACTGACACAGCCAGACTGGCAGGCCAACACAGGCAGAGCTTGATAAAACAATATGTGGCTGAAGCTCTTCATGCAGCTGATGCAATATCAATGTATTTTCTCACTGCTCTTGTGTTATTCCTGTACACACAGCACTACAGCAATGTTCTTGGTGACTAAACAGGAATAATCTCTGACAAATTTTGCCAAAGAGACCAGACTGGACTTTCTGCAGTCAAGGACACGTAGGCCACATTCACCTTCTATTTGCCTAGAAGCTTTTATTAAGTTATTATATGACTTTATACTTCTCCTTGGCTGTTCTCTCAAAAGAGAGGACACAAAGCAAAACAAGGCTCCAGCTTGGAACAAGATGAACAATTTTCCTGGAACAGACTCATTTTCAATAGAAATCTCCTTTCCCACCTTCTCCCACTCCCCCATAGACTTATCCACTTACCATCTTCATCGCAGTGCTAAAATAATCAGGAGGAAAACTAGGAACCGCCTTTCTGATACAGATTGCCACACAGCACCTCCTCTCCCTTCTCAAAGGGTATTGAGCTTTTAAAGAAATACGTAATGTGAATGGAGTTTCCAAGAACTTAACAGAGGTTTAAGGAATGAGGAAACAGGGATGACATGCATACAAATTACCATTAGCTACTGAGTAATCAAAGGGATAAAGACACATGTTTTAGGAATTAAGAGTAGCTCATTATTAGGAATTAGGATTAGAGTTATTCTTTTTAAGAAGAAACCAACTACTACACATCAGCCTGCTGTGTCTTTTCTTGCACGCAGAATATTTGGCACTGAACAGAATGCTTGAGTGATAGCTCTTGCTTCATCCAAACCATCCATTCCCTCAACAGTCACCCCAACCTTGGAGTCTGCTGAGGGTAAACCAGAAGGAATACTTCTTTCTAGACACAAGATGTCAAAATCCCAGCCCTCTGTGTTGTATAAGCCATGGTAACACTGTTAGAGAAAAACCTGTTCTGATACTCAACTAGCTTGGAAAAGAAAAAAGGAGCAGAACATGGTTACTGCTCCTTTGTCCAGGATGAGCTGGAAAGGAGCACTCTAAGCACTGCTCAGTGGTTCCCCACCTCCTCTTTTGCAAGATTTTAACTCCACATCAAGCAGAGTTCTGTACAGAACTGACTTTAAGGGAGTCTAGAGGACTTCAAAGTTTTTTAGAAGACAACCATACTGGTATCTTGTCAACACCAGCAGAGCAGAACACCTCTAGCATAGGGGTACAGAAGTGAATCTGAGATAGCAAAACATCCAAACAGCTACACTACTACACGAAGTTGCAACAGTGCTACTGATATGACAGACAAGATGAAGTCAGGGCTAGGGGTTGTTCTCTGAGAATTAGTGGCTCTCAGCCTTCTTTGGTTGCCCAGCAGCTTACTCTACAGGACAGTAATTTCTGACTGTAATGGATAAAAGGCTTTTATGTTATGAGAAAGAAATGTTACAATATTAATACAAAAATATACAATGGAAAGATTTGTTTCTTTTTAATCCATTGCAATTCATTGCATCAGACTATAACAACAGGATAATCTTCAAGTATCTAGTGTTAACATCTTGCTACAGCATAAATCTAAGAAAAGCAATAAGCATGAAGGAAAATTTCAGAGGAACTATTAGATCAAGTTCACATTAGTGTTGCCTGAAATGTGTCCTCCATTGCACTGAAGAGCTGATGCTTACCTGTCTGTCTACAAGGCTTTTGACTCGAAGCCCAAAGACCCATAAGAATGCATTAACATTGGAGAATTAGCAGCAACATCCAAATCTGTAAACAACTACCACCAGCAAACCCTCATCCTAGATGTAATTAAGCTCCCTTAACACCTCTACAAAACACTGCTACTTTTTTCCTCTTCCCCTCTTTTAAAAGGCTAAGAAAAAATTAGAACCAAACTAGCATCATTCTGCAGGAACCTGAAGAGTTTTTCTTTCAGCAGCAGCAATGCTACCGTCCCAGAGAAGAGCTGGAATTGCAGTAATCATTGAGACTGGAACATCCAATCCCTGCCAACTGACTAAAGGTGAGCTGTGACTTAAAAATAAAACACGTATGTGTTTGAAGTGAAAATAAACGAACACACTTACTGTATCACACACCCATTAGTACAGAACATCTATTACAGATGCATATTAAACATGGATGGATATAGTCACAAAATCTAGACAAGCATATTTTTAAATAAACAGCTTTCCCCACTCCTGTACCAGAATTGACTTATAATCCCCAGTGAGTGATCTGCTATAACAAAGTATTAAAGAGCACTTTTTAAAGTTATTTACAATACAACCACTCTATTTTTTGCTTAGTAAAATAAGCCAAAATCCTGTCTCAGAGCTGCCTGTATTTCAATTTTATATATGTGAATAAAGCACCAAAAAATGGAATATATTGATAATAGTAAAATAAATGCATTGCATATCCATTTTGCTCTACAATTCCACCTTTATACCATCATGCATTGAAATATTTGTGTCTTCTGAAACTCACAGAAAATTGAATGTGACACCAAATGTAGCCAACATACTACAACACCGATCTCCACATTAATTATAAAGGCTATATCAGCACTACATATTTAGAAGTATATTAACAGTACCAAACATGCAAGTAACCACAATGACCAACTTCAGATAGTCAGAGTTCTTATTTCTTGTAATCACAAATACAAGAAATTCTAATTTCTTATAATCCTGTAACGTGCTTGTAAAAGTGACACTGAGTAAAAGAAACTTCCAGATATGCGAATATGTCTTTTCACATTGTTAAGGCTTTTGCCTTGAGAAGCAAAATAAATGCTTACTTTTAACATATATTTAAATAATGTCTTAAAGTACTTAATAAAAATTATGTTTATGTTTCTAAATCATTACAACTTATTTTTATAAATACACATAACATTAAAATGAATTTATGTATCAAAAGTATTCAAATTTAATATACATTCAAAAAAACCTACATTTGCTTCCCATGCCTTCAAGAGAGGCAAATCACCAGGCTAAAGAACTGAAAGTAACGCACTAAACCAACTCTATATAATGATTGACCTTTTGGCTGATGTAGAAATAGTTTTTTTCCTAATTTCAGTTTATTCAGTTAATTCAGTTCAATGACTTGATTTGCTAAAAATAAGAAATCAGTTAAGAAATAACACAGCATGAAGATTTGTTTCCATTTTTCAATCTAGAAATAAACATTAAGTGCAAGAGGATGAGATCTACCGATCCTCCAGGGCCAAAACCATTTTCTAGTCACTATCCAGAGTTAATACCAAAACTATTTTAAACCTTGAAAGCACTCCCTTAACCAATTCAAAAAGCAAAATGCAGTAAGTTTGCTTTTGATTTATGTATCCAGTAAGTTTAAGAGAAACGTAGTTAACAATTTAATATTGTTTCATGCATTTTAACTGAATTCAAATTTTTACAGCACTACAACTATGTAGTTAGCACTCAATATATGTTAAACAAATATTTTACTACCAAAAATATGAGCATGAAGAACCTGAATGCTTATTTGGCATAGTTCAACAATTATAACATATGCTTATAATGTTGACAAAAGGTGTTACCTTACTGTAAAAGCTGTACTTAGCAGCAAATCAAGGCAATCTAATAATTACCAAACTACTAATAATTAACCTCTCCTTTGAGAAATGTAACCAAGTACGATCAAAGTGGCTGATTTACATCAACGTTTCTGCTTGATTTACATCATTATTTAAATCATGTTTCAGAGAATGAGATATTTATTACAAAGTAGGAAAAAAAGAGTGGAAAGATTTAATGAACTCTGACAATGATCTCTATTTTTAGCCTCATCCCAAACTCACCATGGGTTTGGCAGAAAAATTCCTGAAGGTCCTTGAGCTACCCTATCAGTTTTGTAGCTGATAGTCTTTAATTTCAGACTATTCAGATGGGGTAAAACTCAAGAATGAGTTATTTTACAATTACTTGGGAGCTGGAAATTTGGATACTTGGATGGATTTCAGCATACCCCTAACCATGTCAGGATCATGTTCCTCCTGGTGAATGAAGCCTCCTAAGTACGTCCTACTCATCTGTGCACCAACAAGTAACATCTCAACGGTACTTCAGAGCCCACAGCGGGATTAAGCAAAACATCCCAGAGCTCTGACACAAGCTTTTACTGATGAGGGGGAGTAAGGAGGGAGGACAACCTCTTATCTCAGCCATGGTATTCTTCCTTTATTACAAGAATTAAAGAATTATGAGAAACATACAAAGTTAATGCAGACAAATTATTTTTTTTAATCTCACTAGTATTTTAATTAAAACCTTTTGTCATGACTGCTAAGCAAGTACAAAGTGTTGCAATGCAGTAGCAACGGGAACGCAGAAGTCTTGTTATGCTTGGGGAAAAAAATGTTTTCAACTTTTACCGAATCAGCGACTGTAATTACTACAGGAATAAATCAAATTTATAGCAGGCAAACGCAAGGCACAATCATTTTTTGTGCAGCCATAAATGAGTTTACTTTTGTTGCGATGTGATAAAGTTTAACATTTTCTGCATGTCAGACAGACTATTTTGATAATATTCTTTACATTTCCTCCTTATTAACGAGATGAAAAATTTGCTATTAAGATATGCAAGTCATCTCAATACATCTTGTTACTGGATAAGCTTCAGCAAAATCTTAAAGCACTTTTTTTCTAACCACATTTACACAATAAACACATAGACAAAATTCTTGCTTTGGTATTAGACAATGTTCTGCTCTTGCAAAATACCGAGAGGTGGAATTCAGCAAACTACAGCAAATCAGTTGGTCTTTTTTTTGTTTTGTTTTGTTCATTTGTTCAGAATGTTGCAGCAACAGGGGAGACAAAAACAATTTTAATTTTCATTATTTCCAATGTTTTTTTTCCAAACTTAACTGAATGCGAGACAAAGAAAAGTTGCCTTTTTTTTTTTTTTTTTTTTAATTTATCAGGACAAAGACTACCTTTGCTATTTAAAAGTACTTTCACATCTCCACTTTCTCTGCTAACCTTTTGTGAAGAACAATTTCTGATTGCTAGGCTATTTTTCATTTGCCTACCTCTATTCATAAAAAAAAGCATGTAAAATGGCAGATTTGAGAGACTGTTAGATAACTTGAATAGCAGTTCTGCACAGCCTAAAAATAATGTTATCAAAACATGGGATCACTCCAGTATACAATGGCACCGCTAAGCATTGAACAGCTCAAGCGCTCATTGGCATAAAACTGCACCAAGCGCGTCATGAACACAAGTGATTTTTCTTTGCTTAAATGTCAGTTTTGAAGAGTAAACATGTACGTGCACACACACATGTATGCATTTGTATCCAAAGGCCGTCCACAATCAAATAAACCTGACAGCTCCTACCTGAAAAATGCATTTTTATGAGACCTTATAGTTGAAGTCAGCAGAATAGTTTGGACCAAGTCCCCCAAGAATTCCCCATCTACAGATTTCCGTTTCCCCTTGACATGGTCTGGAAATTTACCACAGAAAGATACAGCAGAAAATACTGCAGGTAGGCTGTCACCTTTGGTGCTGGGAGGGACAGCTGAGCAATGCCACCACAACGGGAAGGATGGCTCCGAAAATGTTTCTGCAAGACCGCTGCAGAAAGACCTTTATCAGCTAGCGACTATAAATTTATTTTCTGCAGCAAAGGAACCTTCTGGTATAATGTGCAGAGAAAGGACATAAAACACAATCTGTCTGCCAATGAAACTAAAAAGTTAATGCAAAGGTGGGAAAGGCAACATATTTTGTTGAAATATGTAGATATGCCACTTAGATCTCAATGCATGCCACCATCTGACACCAAAGGGTGAAATGTTCTGATCTCTGCTGACAATATTTATACTGAGAAAACCTCCATTATTTAATTGAAAGTTCCCAGAACACCCATCATCCTCTCTCCAGAAGCAGGAGGCTTGGTTGAGAGCCCTCTGCAAGGCTGGCAAACAGGCGACAGAGCCTGTGGACCCATCTCACCAGCATCGCTTGCTTCCATCTTATAGCAGCACTTGCCTATCTACTTCCAGAAGACAACTGAGGACCATGGAAACTGAATTCACTTTGTTTTCTACAGCAAAAAAAATAAAATCCTTCCACAAGAAGGACCACTGCAGCCTGCATCACTGGCAGGGTAGGAGGCCAGCATCACCTGCAGTGCTGGCCAAGGTGCACGAAGACCATGACTCTGCAGCTGGGGGTTGGAGGCTTTCACTTGCAAACAGATTAAGCAATCAAATAATCCAGAAACAAGTTTCACGGATTTGGCTTCTTCCTTTCTTCTCACCTTTATCAGATAATTTGTGTAACCAGTAATATTAAATAAAAGCCATGCAGAACAGCAACCATGTCTTTTATGAATAGTTGTTTTAAAAAGTAACAAAATAACCATCAACCTCTAATCTAATAAAGATGTTAAACAAAACCAGTACTATTCCATCAAATAGGCATGCAGAACTCTAACGCAAGTAAAACAGACACATATACAGAAGAAAATTAGGACCTGTGTAATACAACTCAATTTTCAGCGAGGCAATATTAAAATATAATTAGCTAAATATTTTAAAATACAAATATGAAGATTAAGTAATGCCAAAAGAGGGCACAAGATCTAAAGGGCAATGGATCTAAAGATACACTTAAATATTTAAGCCAATTTTTCCCCCTGAATTTTTATCATCCTATTAACATAAGTTTATACGTTTTGTATAATAAGTTTGTCCTTTACAATGTTTTTTCAATTGTTTAATCTTCCTATTTCTATTTTTTAAACATCCAGCAATCGCTCAAGCCTCTGGGTGTATTTGTTTTAATTAAATACAACAAAACCAAATTAAAAGCTTCTGCATTGTTTGAAAGAAGACCACTCAGAATTTTCCTCCATGTGTTGCAATAGAGATCTGTCGGATACATCCCCAGAGTAACCCTGCCAAAGACAATAGCTGTGCCAACAGCAATTTGTCTGCATTGTGACGGGAAACATTTAACACACACACACACACAAAAAGAAAGAGTAATTTAATATTTGTATTGTGCTTGCATAAAGAAGTGCTGATCAGAGCAAATGCTGAATGCATGGGGTAGCACCTTCCACCCCGTGCCCGTATGAGGGCACGCTCCCACGCCCCAGATGCAATGGAGGATGGACACACTCCAGGACAGACTGAAGCTCTAGCTGTATAGTCCCACCCTTACTTCTCTTATCAATTAAAAGCATCTGCTTTTATTCCATGGAAGATGGATGTTGACATGTTTTAGCAAAAGACCCGTCCCCCATCAAAAACCCCATGGACACCGAGCAAGACGACGCACTGGGTAGCCTCTCCCATGGGCCGACTGGTCCTCGGCTCTACCGGGTTGCCAAAGCATCACTTCTAACAACTCCTACCAATGCGCCTGGGTATGAGTCTTCATTCCACACTGCATTCACCAGCTTCCCGGGCTTTTACGTTTTTGTAAAGGTACACTGAAATCTGTGGCCACACCAACGTACTGGTGTGGGGGCCCATCTCTGTGTTCACCTGAAAGCAGGTAATTCCAGGTTCTGCCTTCCCGTTCACCCACTGCTATTTACTCCCACAATCAGAACAGTGGAGTTCAAAACACAGAAGGTAAATAGAAAGCCTTAAAAGGCTTCCTCCCAGTACCTAGCCAGAAAAATATCTTCTCAATATTTATGCATTTTGACCGCAGCCAATTTCTTCTGTAACAAAAGGCTGCTTTTGAGGTAAACTCCTTACACTGCATTAGGGCAACAGACTCCAGCAGCACTTTAGATGCTGTTAGAACAGGTTTTCCAAAATCCTGCATAAACACGCAGGAACTGCACATGCAAGGAAAAAAATAGGATTTCTATGGTCTTTCAGCCCACCATTCTAACAGTGTAGAAGTTCAATGTAGACTAAGGCAGACAATACTCAAAAAAATGTGCTACTGCTTCAGAGTGTTATTTCATAATATTAATAGTTACCAAAAAAAAAGCATGATCTACAGTACAGTGGTATTCGACAAAGATTTTTTTTTTTTTAATAAGCTTACACTGGTAAGTTTTTCACCAAACTCACTGTTTTACCTTAAAGGCAAATGCGAGTTTGAAATAAACGGCAAGGCAGTATTTTAGGGGGGCTATTTTTGTTCACATACATGGATCCACTTATTGAATACAAGCGAAGTTTAACAACAAGAGTAGCAAATAAACAATTTCACATCACACAAATTGCCCTGTACTTTTAGGAAATAATCTGGAAGTAGTCTACTTCAGCAGAGACTAGACTATTTAGAAATTACTTGCATTCAAAGTCTGAAGACCACCAAAGGACAAGCGGTACCCTTCTCAAACACAGCCTGTCCAAGTGGTGCTGCCAAAACTCACATAATCCCCCCCCCTGCCCTTTAGGCAACTTTAAAGTCACATTTGCTTTAACTCCATTTCTTCTATGCTAACAGAGAGCCTTTCTGGATATTAGGTTTCAGCATCTATTTCACATCTTTATATTAGTTTCACCTAATTTTCAGACTCACCAATTGCAGAAATTTGGAGAAATAATTTCCCAGAGTGAATTACTTATTAAAAAGCAAACATATCAATGAAAGAGCCCAAACTAGGCACCATGCGACGCCAAACTAATACTCTCAGCTCCCTGATTTGTCCCAGTAGATTTTGTCAGATCATTCTGAACTACTCGCAAACACTGCCGGTAATTTTTTTTTATAGCCAACAAAGGGGCAATTACAGAGTAGCACCAAGACACAGCTCACATTCTGGGAGATTTCACCCAGAAACATGCCACTGATATTCACATTTAAGATCTCCCAGGGCCCTATTACTTCTTCTTTTTCCAATAACATCCAGGATTGCTCTGGCATTTGAAACAAAAATCAAGCCTTAACGAGCCACAGTTTCCCAAAATTTGCTTCCTTTTAATTGTGATAATACAGAAATTCAGGCTAAACTATTCAGTTATCTACCTGGTTAATTTCACAGCTGTATTCATACACTGGGTGAATCACATTTAGAAAATTATATATATTATATATAAACATGGTATGACATTCTGTCAAGATACCTTTTATTATGTAATCTCATCCTTTAAAAAGACCTGAAGATAGTTTACACCATCATTTGGAAATATTATCCTGGGATAGATGTCTAAAAAGTGTCAGAGAAACAACCCTGATCATCAGAGGAGTTTCCAAGTGGGGGGTAACTCCCTGCTCCCCCAAACCTCAGTATCTTGGCTCACGGGCTCCTGGCTGGCACCAGGAGCACTGCTGGGACAGGACAGGCTCCTGCCAGGGCACCAGGACCAAAGTGACTTCTCCCCAAAATCAGCAACCTGTCCCCAACTATCCCTCCTTCCCCACACTTCATTTTGGGGCAATCTGTCCTAACATATGAGCCCCACTCAGACATTACACCTTTACTAACTTGTTTCATGGCTATCTGTTATCTTGCTTTCATCCACTCCCAGACTTTCAGGAGAAGGAAGAGGTATAAAGAAGGAGAGAAAAAAAAAAGGTATTGAAAAACCCCAGTAGGGTGGACAGAAAATGCAAAGTATTAACCCAAGGAGTCATTCCCAGGTGCACCTGACACCATAGGTGGTATCAAGGCCAGAAAGGACCACCTGCCCTCAGGTATCACAGGCCCTGCAAACTTACCCTAGGTGGAAAGCTGATCTTCAAAACAATCAACCCCCACCCCCAATAGCCTTTCAGTCTCAAAGTTTCTAATCATGCTAGAAAACAAAAAACAAAGAACAACCAAAAAACCCCACAGCTCAATTCTGTCCTCTGATAAATGGCCAGCAGGCAAAGGAGACCTCTGTCCCAAACCCTCACCCCAAAGCACCCCATCCCTGCCATCGGGTACAAACAGGCTCCACCACAGCCAGGAAACACCAGCAGGATTCACTGCCACTCCATCAGGTTTATTTGATAACAACCCTACCTTCTCCACCAGTATTAAAACTGAGCAACTTATCTCCAAACCAATTAGGCTCACCATAAAGACACACTTATTGTTGCAAGAACAAATTGCATTTTATTAGCACTGTCCATTTTACAGAACTTTAAATTAAATTTCACATAAAACCTCAGCTTTAGATGTCCCTTAATCAGTCTCCTGTTTATGACTTCACACAACCCTACCCAACATAAAAATTTGTCAAACACAGTAATTTCTTCAGTAATGTTCAGTGCACCAAATGCTTTCTGTGCAAATCAAGTGATGACCCACCTCCTCCCATAGGAAAGCCAAGAGAATGCTTTTATGCTTTTTTTTCCCCCAACAGTTCAGTTAACCCTAACCCCCTATTTCTCTTCCATTTCCAGTCAGATGGCTTCCTCAGCTGAAAAATTTAATTCCTGATAAGACAACCTTTCGACCAACAGAAAATGGACTTTTGACTAAGGGCAACTGGCTGCACCAGCAGAGGTTGTTCAATTCTGTTTAGATTTTTTTTTTCATTGTACTTGTAATCGCCGCGACATCAGTGGACACAGAAATGAAATAAAGTCCAAAAAAACCCTGATGTGTCTCAATTCCACAGGTGCTCACCAGCAGGCTCAGCCTGGTGTCCCCACTGCTCACAGCAAGGAGGCAGAGGCAGCTGCAGCTGCACGGAGAGGCTCCCACATAAGGCATATTCATTGCAAAGGTAACTTACCATCCTATTAACATGGCTTATAGACAGCTGTAAATTTTCAGCATTACAACACTTTACGATGTTAAGTAATGCATCATATGATGCACAGATAGTTTATTGTACATTTTTCCACTTTGAAGACTTTCATGGATCCTATACAAATTGCACACAGCTGCATATTACTGGTAGTTGACATGTTATTAAAAACTACATTATCTGATCATCTGAGAAACAGAATGCAATAGTGCTGCTGAATATTACAGTTTAACATGTGCATAAAAAGGAATGTTGTGGTCCAATTTAAGTGCTTACCCTTATGAAGAAATTATTTTTTTTAATAAAGAACTACTGCTTTTACAGCATCTGAACGTGCACTACTGCATATTCTGCATATACAAAAATCACATTGTGAAGAGCTGTACGACAGTACAAAAACTGCTACTGGAAATATTGGAATTATCTGGCTTTCCTTCAACTAAAATCCCCAAATAAATATTATATTGGCAAACCTGTTTGTGCTTCATTTTCTGATAACAGAGCTTGGTTAGGACTCGAGAAGCAGATAAATCACAGAGCAAGCACTAGAACTCAGGACAGTCAGCTTCCAACTTGTTTGAACTTGACTGTATATTGCTAAGCTCGAACAGAATGTAAACTGCTGCCCTGTAACAGTTTAGATCGTATGTCAAAAATCTTTCAAGCATAGTTATTTATATTTTAATATTGCCTGAAGGTCCTAAACCAAGATCATGCCCCATAATCCTGGATTCTCCACCATACAGTTCCCATCTTGAAGAAATTTTGATCTAGTATAGACAAGATACAACAGAGAAATACGACGAGCAATCAAGGGAAGAGAAGAGTGGGAAGTCACCAACTTAAAGGTACAGTTAGTTAGTTCTCTAACTACTGAAAAAATCCATCTAGGCAGGGAGCAAATAAAGACGAATAGTAGTAGTTACCATAGGAGACCTTTTAAGGAGTAAATACTTAAGTAGTTCTGAGAAGTAGCTACTGTGCTTTCAAACCTGAACCTTAACTAGTACTATGTAATATCATTTATAATCTTAAACATTATCTATTTGTGGCAGAGGAATAATAAGCCATCTACATTCTTGTCATTTTCTAGAATGACTGAGAAGGAATTTTTGCAAGCGATCAAGCAGCAAGAACTCATATAACCCCTTGAAGTCCTCTTGGTTTGTTCAGCTATTCCCATATTGCGAAAACACAAAGGTCCTTAAAGGCAGGTAAGGTCCATCTAGCCTAGGAAGGGGGAATTTTAACCACTCATTTTCACTGCATTTTTCAACGAGAACTACATTCACCAAGGTTTCTAGTTACCTTAACCAAAGGCCATTTGCCTCTTTATGAAAGCAATCTAAGGAACCACAGGTTTCCATGAAAACCCTTGCCCACTCGTCTTCTTCCTCCTTCGCAGCTTTAATTTGCTATATTCACTTGTTTCTTATCAGCACCAACCATTTTGTAAGCCTAGTTAGAGATTCTTCTGCATTAGGAAAACACTGGGACAAGAGATCTTCCATTTTGGATACCACCTCAACAAAACTTAAGTAATAAATACTGAATTTCATATATTCCGTGCATTAAGACATTCGGCAATGTAACTTGTAACACACAAAGCATGTACCTGGATCCCAATAAATAAATAAACAAAACAAACCATGAGTTCAAGTCGTTTTCCATTACCACATTCATCTTCCTGAAAGCCACGCTTCACTGTGACTGATTTGTCCTTCCCGTTTCAAACGGATTGTGTTTAAGGGCTAGTAATGGCATTTGCCACATGTTATGACGGGGGATGGAGGGGACCAAAACCCATAAATCCAGGCTGAAAGCTTGTCTAAGACTGATGCTGCAGTGTAGAACCTCTGTCTCCAGGACGAGTAAGGTCACCACCAAATGAAAACCACCACCAAATGACAACTGCAAACCTTGCCACTGCAACATCACAGGTGGAGAGACAGAAAAAAAACCCCACAATTTACTAAATAACCATCAAGACCTGCGGCTGTGAAGACTGATTACAATCTCCACTCTGGTATTTTTTTATTACTGAACGCTCATCCTCCAAAAAACATAATTTGTAATACACTGAACCCAAGTTTCTGCGCAAGATACATGTAATACGGAACCCAGCCAAATACTACTGATTACACCACTGTCTCAAAAGCCTGCTGGCAAGGTATGCGTTGCTTCAAAATAATCCAAAATAAGGAGTCTTCATTCCTTATGAAAATAAAATAACCTGTTATCTCTCACTCATCTGAAGTTACCAAATATTTACTTCCCTAGTTGAGGAAAAAGCAGACCTTCTTGAGGTCCTTTATTCCCACTGAGTGGCCATGAATATGAATATGCACAGCAATACAAAAGGATATAAAAATAGAAAGACAACATACAGAACCCCACTACTATCAGTATTTGAATAATGAGGCAGCTTTATCTTAATCAGTATATCAATTTATTCACATGGGGTGACAAGAATATATTAAAGCTGTTCTGAAGTTGGGCCATTAAATTGCTTAGACAACCTGTTCACCAGTGCTGCTGGCAATTAGGAACGCATTTTCACTGGAGTCTTTCTGTAGAGCCATGCTTCAAAGGTTCAATCTGCAGTATATTAACTTACCAAGAAACATTCTGAGAACTGTTCCTCTGTCGTGTAAACTCATTGCTTCCAACTAATTAAACCTACAATTCATATTCTTAAGAAGTCAACATGCTTCTGCCAGTTTAACATTTGTACAACCATGAGAAAGCTAACTTTAAGTAGCCAAGCTACACTAATCAACACTAGGTTGGCTATAAATGTCCTCTACCCAAAGTAATTTTTATTTACTTGTAGCACATTTGGACTAACGTGCTTTTATTTTAGTCTTCTGCAGTACTCATGATTCTGCACACACACTCATGTATGCACATGTACATGCATGAAAGGCAAATTTACGTGGACTTTTCTGTTAAGGGAAAACTTGGCATTTCCCTAGCACAAAGCTGTAAAAGCTAGCTGGAATGCAGATCCTAATCACCAGAGAAAAACTTGTTGAAAGAAGGGATCCACACCTTGCTGCAAATAGAGCTGTTCCACTAAGACTGGGGGGAACATGCAACAAGCTCCAAAGAAATGGAATAAAGGACTGATGGGTGAAGAATAAGCAGCCTAAGAACAAAATGACAACTGCGAAAGTTTCAGTTTCTTTTGCATTAGGGGAATTGAGTAAAAAAAGGTTCTCAAGCCTTTGAGCAAACCAGAGGAAAATGAGGTTGTTGAATGCATGGATAAATTATCCAAAACTACCTGGATAGTTTGCCTCAGTCTTCAGTGAGGGCAATAGCAGTGAGAAAGGTGGGATGAAGGCAGGATGCTGAAGGCAGTCAGGATGGACAGGGAAACTACTGCAACCAAAGAGGAAGCCCAGCTCTACAATACTCAATGCACTGCAGCTCAGGAACCCAGAAAAGGCCTTTCAAAACATTCATATGGGGTGTGGTTACTGCAGGTCTGATATCAAGCTAGACTGCTACCAGAGGATTATAGAATAGCAAATGCAAATGTCTGTTTAAAAACAAGGGAAAAACTAATTTTGTTATCTAAATGTTGGCTGATTTGATCTTAGAAGTAATGAAATGTTTTAAAACATTTCAAAAGACAGATAATTAGAGACCTGAAGGAAAGAGGAAAAAAAACAGGATAAGACACAACTTGGGTTAACCAGCAATAATTCATGCCACATTTTGCCAGTATGTTTTGCAAATAAAACACAAGATTTCTCTAAACATAATGCGGTAGGTCTCATTTATCCAGCTATCAGAAAACAACACTGCGATGTTATGTAGGAAATAACCAATTTAGAGGGAGAAAATAAAAAACAATGTAAGAATCCTAAGATAAATAAGGAAAGGTGCTAAAGTCAAAAGGTCAAATACGAACAAGAAAAATGAGGCTGTAGTGGTTACTAATAGATTTTTTTCCCCAAGGATTTATCCTGAGATATATATTTTTTAATTATGTGTGCGTGTGTGTGTATATATATATATATATAAATGAAAGCGACTTGAAGAAAAAAAGGAAAACACTAATCAAGTTTGCTGCATGTCAGTGTAGAGGATGACATCTGTCATATGCTAGGAACAGGGTAATATTAAGGACAGGCAACAACTATAGACCCAAATACTTAGTACCACACACAAAATTGTGCACCTAAGGAGAAAACAAGAAGATTGTACCTGGTACAACCAGGTAGAAAATTATTAAGAAGGAAAAAATTTAGTGCATTAGATGGAGGACAGATAAGTGACACAGGTCTGAGAAAAGTCTCAGAGAAGCATTTTTGTTGCTTGCAATACGTGAGGCTCAGAACAGCCTCACGGGCAGCCCTGGTCACTCATATTCACAAAAAATTCCTTCAAAACCAGACCCTGCAGACAAACAATCCCTAAACAAAATTTAGGCTAGAAACTGGAAATATTTTTAATATGGATTATTTGCCCATTCAGCAAGCAACAGCCACACACACACAAAAAATTTTTGAAGTGGTATTTGGGATTACAAGGACGACTCTGATACAATTGCCTGCGATAACAGTGGACTAGATGTGACAGGTATTCATACCAGGGGAAAAAACACAGGGAAAAATCTGAAGTGGCACTGGCATTGCTTTCCTTTTTAAAATCAAATTCTTTAGCACATACCTCAGCGAAAGAAAATTGGTACTGGTAAACCAGGAAGGACAACTAGTGAAGGAACCAGAAAGCAGGCAAGCGAGTACACAGTTCTCTGTATTCTCTTCTCTTCATAAAACATCACCGAAACCACTGTTCAGACACTGGTTTCATTTTGAAAGAAGGTTCATAAAAAGAAGAGACAGAGTAGGGTTATACAAACAGCAAGAGGGGATTTGTTTTGCTTTACAGAAAAAAAAAAATAGACCTTTGGTGTCACCCAATGCCTTCTGAAAACCTGACAGGTCAGAAGTATTTCTTAATTCACTAATAAACTCTCTCTCAAAAGGTTTTTCTTTAGCTAAAATCTAGCTCCCGTAGTAGATTGCACCACGGATTTTCAATCTGAGCTTCACTACAGCCACTTCAATAACATGACGGTGAGGACACAAGGAATGACACATTTTACTTCATGGCTATATTATTTTGTTTTTAACTTAGAAACAAATTTTTAAGTCAAATGGAGAGACTTCTCTTAGATCAACCTAATGCCAGAGGCAAGTGCTCCAACAGACAACTGACTGGAGAACTAACCATCACAGTCACATTGCCTTACTCAAACTGCTTTAAAAACTTCTAGACAATGCAACCAAATACATCCCTTGCACAAGAAAACTCACACCCCTGCAGCTGGGAACCACCAGGGCAGCCTGAATGGCATATTTAGCACACGTGGATTCGTGACAATTCATTGCTTTTGATTTTTTTGTTTCTGGTAGTAACAGCATCCCTCTAGTAAAACAAGAGTTATTTAGCCCCTATAAGCCTTCACAACTCTTAACAGAAGGAATTAAAATGGATTTAAAAGATTTATAAAGGACTAAAATCTAGTTTGTACAGCAGCGCTTAAGCAGGGGAGAGAAGGTGGCCTCCTGCACTCTGCTGCAGTGGCCAACGCCACACCTGGCAAGCCACTAACATGCCCCACACTTAAAAACTGAGGAAAAGGCACAAAGCAGCAAAATATTAGACTTGGGTACAGTGGGAAGAACAGGCCCCTGACCCCTCAAACAAGCAATCCTATATTCTAAAGAAATGGCAGCTGGTTAAAATTATCCTGTGCTGCATATCTGTTATTGTTGGCAATTGTATCGTTTTATTTTTATCGGGTTGGGTTTTTTTGAGTCAGGAAAAGAACTGAATCTTTCTTGCAGCAAATTCCAGAAATGAAGTGATTACTATATAAACATCACTTTATTAATTCTAAAGTATGTGAGTAGACGCACACGCACTATACATAGATATATATAAAAATTATTTCCACTTCTCTTTTCCTAATTGTAAGTAGTGCAAGTTCTCCTCCCTTTCAGAAATAACCCTACTTGAAGTTCCACTGATGAAAAGGAAAAGCAAGCCCTTTAAACTGAGCTATTAAGTCTTTTGTATCTCAATCTGAGATGAGCAAAAGATGCATCTAATTATCCTCTGTCCAAAAAACAATGCATTTCCAGTACAAAGTTAGTAAAGTCCTTATACTGCATATAAACATATTCCCCCAAACATTTTTTTAATCCAGCAACCATCTCAGGCTGAGCCAGCCCCATAAAGAACAGGAAAGGTGGAGTCAGGAGGCAGAAGACGGGAGAAAAAAACCCATACGATCTGGGTTGATACAGACCATTTAAGGCAAGGTTGCTTCATACACAGACTTGCATGCATCCAGTCCCCAAAGCCTTCTATAAGTTGCAGACACCATGATGAAACACTCTTCATTTTGTAAACACGCTACTGCTTTCCTGGAGTTTTTCTTCTAACAAAAGCAAATATATGCTGCCAGGAATAGTAAGTAAGAATGGTCCTGAAGGAGCTGGCAAATTCCATCACAAACCTCAAATGAAAGTGCTGCTGAACGGTAATAAACACTCCAGCACTTGCAGTCCCTCTTCCACACACCAGTATAGGAGTAGCAATATGCATAACATTGCTGCTATGCAACATGAACAGCACACGCATCCGACGGAACTGCTATGTGGCCAGAATAGCGATTATCAGAAGCATTATGTCAACCATAATGGTAAGCAAGGGAGAGAAGTCAGGACATCAGATGTCTCAAATACAGCATTAAATAGACAGCTATCGCCAGAACATCAGAACAGGTTTTGGACAAGCGGCTCAAACTCATTTTCTCTTCCTCACATTAAGAAAGTAGGTAACCTTGGGAATCTGGATTCTTGATCTCGAGCATAATATCTTTGTTTCTTCTCCTCTCTGCAGCCTCTGAACATTTTTAGTTTCAACATGATGAAGGTGGCAGAAACAAAGAATAATTTGAACAAGCTGAGTGTTCATTATCTTGTCATAATGCACAAGACTCGCATGTTCTGAAAGGCTTCTATTCTTTCCTTTAAATATTTTTATTCAAATAACCTCAAACGCTGTAGAACCTGAAGTTCAATACCCAGAGGGGAACCCATATGTTCTCGTTTCCACCCTTAAGAAGAAAATAGGTATTTATATATCTGCATGCCACAGAAGTACAGCCCACCATGCCCTTCCGGAACGCTGCTGTAATAACTGAGTTATTGCCAGAGTAAACCAGCCAAAAGTATCTGGTGGCCACACCAGATCCAGAAGCCCAGCTAAGCCCCCTGCTCTGGTAGTGGCCTACAGCAAGGAAACTGTAAAAACAGTAGTAGTATAAAAAAAATCCCTCTGTATCAGTTCTTAACAACTGCCAATTAGTGATTTTCCAAGTTGCAGGTGATATGTAAACCTGGGATTTAATAAGCACTAACCATCTTCCTCTAGTTCACTCTGAGCACTTGACCACTCTCTGATGAGTTTTAAAATATTCCTGCCAGCAGATTCAAACCCCCTGTCTGAGAACCCCAGTGGCAGTATAGGAGTCATGAAATCATATGAATTCATAAATAATGTTTTTTCTTACCCCCTTTTCCATATTCCTCTCAACTGCACAGAGCCTATTGCTCAGCTGTGACTGGTCAAGCAGAGGCTTGACCTGGGAGGTTTGAAATGTTAAGAGCTTTCAGTGTGGGACCTTCCTGTAACCTTCCTGGAAAGCTACGCCTGCCATGCCAGCCAGCTCACCTACACCCACATACTTGCAGGCACCTTCAGACAATTTTCCTCTCCGAGAGCTAATATTGACTCCTCCCCATGTCTTCATTAAGTCTGTTCTTTATTACAGTTCCTATCAATATGCACTGTACATTTACTGTATGCAGCTCCTTGCAATGCTCACCAAGCTCTGAAGGAAAAAAAGGGGAAAAAAAAGAAAAAAAAATGGTGGGGGGTGGAAACGTGGCATCCCATTTGTAGTCTTCTATTCTTCGGCATCAAGGCTGATTTAAGTAATAGGTTACACACCAGAGCCAGTGGCTCATCAAGTTCACATTCAAATGCTTTTAGAAATCTTGATTTAATACCATCTGGTCCTGATGATTTGTTACAGTTCCTTTCACCAATTAATTATAAATCCTATTCCACTGACACTTCAATTTGAGACAGTGCCTCAGAAAAGTCTTCTGGAAGAAAAAGGCTCCAGCATGCACAACTCACCCTACAATCCTCTCACACGCAAAGAAATAGTTTAGTTTCTACATTCGCATTCCTCTCTTTCTCAAATGCTCCTTTTACACCTGGAAGCCAATCTATTTGGAAAAGGGTTCATTAGTGGCTTTTACTTACAGCCATTAATAAGCCGATCTTCAATCTCAGAACTTTCCAGAATTCATGCCCTTTTCTAGTCTCCTTGTTTTATGACGGCTTCCTCTTTCTGAGAAGTATCTTTTTACTTCCAGTAATCTTCTTTGGTTTGACAATACTGGCTTTCCCCCTCTCCAAAAAAACCTTTTTTTTATTGGCAGCATGAGTCTGCTCTTCACCACTGTCTTTAAGCAGTCACCATGCATCCTGTGACCACTTTAAACTTTCAGCTGTTTCTTTTACAAAGGGAAAAAAGAAGAGAGAAGGAATTCTTATCTTCATAATTTTCATGTCATTCTCATTACTGAAGTTGAGTATGACAGTGACGGTGGGTTTATTGCTCTAAAATTGAGTACAAGACAGCCGCTGTCGCAGTGGCTTTACTCTACTTCCACCTCAAACAGACTGCACCGAGACGTGATTCTCTTCTCACGGACTCTCCACCGAGCTACTCCACAAAACAGTCATTTATGACATTTCATGCATAATCAATCCCTGCACAAAACTTGTCATGACATGAAGGCAACCCCCATAAGGGTAACAGAGGCTGAGGTTTTTGTTCTTACAAGCTCTGTAATCTTTTAGCTGCATATAGCAACTGCTATTGATGCGACAAAATAATTGTAGGCATTCAACTGAAAACAATCACTATTAGATATATCCAGAACCCCAGTAAATAAGAAAAAATTTCACTTTCCATCTACTACACCTGAAGAGGTTAGATGGCCCTACAAATCTTATGCAAATATCATGCAAATATCCTGTGTTGATTAACCCCAAGTACCACCTTTGGCTTCACCCGAAACATTTTCCCAGAGGAAGGCTGAACAATCAATTGAGAGTATTGAGATTATTAGCACAGAAACACCACCAAAACCTCCAGCTGAGCTCAGGGCCCAAAGTAAAAAAAAAATACTTCACAAACAGACAAGAATATTACCCAATCCATACATTTCAGTTGTAAAAAGCCTACAAATAATACTGAGATTTGTAGTTGCATTGTCCCAAAGATGGGCTGCATGAGAATTACACGATCAGCGCTCTATTCTTTCACTTATTTTTGCCTAAGAGCAAACCATAAAGTTATAGTAATAAAAAATGAAAAATTACTACTGCCAGAAAATGATTTTTTTTTTTGTGACTTTACTTGAATTTTCTTGGCAGTGCTAGAAGATTAAAAAAATTCCAGAAGTTAGAGGCAGAAGAAACCCTGTAAGGTTACCCTGTCCCCAGATTGCTCCCACTGTGTTTTTCCTAATAGCCTGTCCAATACAACTACTTACTGCCAAGTTACAAAGCCCTGTACAAAAGTCAGACTACAAATAAAATGAGCACAGTTTCTGTAAAATGCTTCCTCAACTTATTAGAAATCTTTGCAAGTTTTAACAAAACAGAGAAGAAAAACCAAACCAGTCAGTAATTTCGGTGAAATATCATGAGGAAATTAATGAATTTATCATAAGGCTACCTCACCAGGGAGGGCAGGAAGGTATGAGATAAAACAAACTTCTCCTGTGGACTGGAACACGATTACAAAATAAGAAAGCAAAGTTGGATCAGTTTCCAGTAACAGTTTAATTCTTGGAAGGCCATTATTGAAAAGCAAGATTCATCAATATGCCTTGCTATAAAATAATGGAAAAGTACACAAGAAGCAAGCTAGTAAAACAACTAACGTGATTTGTACGGTGAGTAGAGATTGCTTTAAACATCACATTGTGTTAGTAGAATCCATTTTTCAAACCTGCTTTTAAAGAACAGCTTTTGAACATGGCTAATACCCACTGGAAAATTAGGGTTGGGTTTTTTCCCCTCCAAATTACTCAGGCAGAGAAAACAACATCTGTATTCTAGGAGCATAGCAAAAGTCGAATAATTAAGGAACACAACGGTGCATGGATGTCAGGTGAGACAATAGCAACAGTAGAAGAAACCACATGAATGACTCCATATCCAGAGGTCTGAATTAGTCATTAAGCTTGATCATGACACACCAGTTGCAGAAAGCAAGATATGGCTCTTAGGAGAAACCAGGATGTCTCACTTAGAAAGTCTAAAGACAGTGGGCTCAAAGGCTTTTCTTTACTTCAAGAGATGAGAGAATAAAAGTCTGAGCATTTAAAACAAAAAAAGGAAGCAACATAAGGGATTAGAATTACCTGCTACGTTGCTTCTTAAGCAAGAAAGTTAATAGTCCAGTACTAGAGATGGGTGCAAGGACTCTGGGTCCCCGTGCTGCTCTGAGCACACCTTTTGAGGAATTACAGGTAACTGGCACCACCAAAGCTAACTCTTTTGTATTTCAACCCAAACTATTCTACTTCAAACTAACTCACCCATGTTTGCCTTGATAGCATGACTCCACTTTAAGCCAGATTCAGTTTACAGCACTCTTTCAAGTACCCAACATACAGTGGTGACCTGACTGCAGTACAGCAGCACCACCACCATCCCACAGTCACGCTTCTGAAGCCAGCACAAGCTTAGGGAGGGTCCACACCACTGCCCAGTACATGCAGCATCCCAGGCTTTGCACCAACAGAGCCGTCACTATTGCACATCAGCCTCCTGCAAGCAACGTGAGCAGGGCGGGTTAGAGGAGGAGAAAAGGGCGTTCACCAGGTGGGACCTTTGAGGGCGGCATTTGTGAATCACAGGAATACGTATGAAAGCTGAAGATGGGAAATTCCAAACGTCCCAGAGAAAAAGCATCTGCATCGCAGTGCTTGACTGTAAAGAGGTTTTGGAGAGACAAAGACCCTAGCAAGAGAAGAAGCAGGAGATCTGAATACCCATCTCACCCAGAGCAGAGTGGACTTGTCACACCAGGGGCTGAGGAACAGGAGCAAAGCAACACTTCGAACAGCCCTTACCTGCCTAAAAGGCAATCTGAAACCAGAGAGAAGTCTAGCTTAGAGTAGGAACCCTTCCCTGTTTCTGTGTAATATATTTCCTGTTTGAGATATTTTGAAATACTAGAGGAAATTATTTACAGCACCTATTTACAGCACCATCGATACGTTAGCCAACTGCTTACATACTTCCATTGACAGTCTTCCATCAGAGACATCACAAACCATCCAGAGTTGCTGCTACATGTACAATATATCAAAATTAATCTGGCACCTGTGTAAAATTTGGCAGTCATAGCCAATAAACCGTTTCAACCATGTTGTAGCAATGACTGACAACTTGCACAGAGTGAGCTGGGCACAAAGCTCCTCTCCACGCCTCATTACAGTGCCGCGCCAGTCAAGATACACAGCACTACCCACTATTGCTGCTAGGGCCATTACTCATTACAGTAGACTACAGAGAAACCAAACACCCTCTGGAATCTCAAAGAGCACAATTTGCCTGTAAAACACCAGCAGAAAATGTCAAGTTACGAGGAGAGTCCCTAGAAGAAAACAGCAGCAGAGCTATAAGCATCACCAATGGTTTGTACCTTATGCAGCCATCAGGGAGTAAAGGTATAGAGGGGAGCAACTCAGACGATTTAAATTCAGAGAACAAGCACATCCTTAACCAAAGCACCACCGTGTAACCACGACATATCACACAGACATTTCACTGTTTTATGTTCTCGACATTGCTGTGTTGCTCAGCACTTTGCCTTGCCAGCCATGATTATCAAAAACCTGAGTGCCAGTGGAGAACGAGTCCTCCACCTCGTGCCCCTCCATGGGCATTCTGCAGTCACAAGAATGTGTCCTCTCTGGATAACTAATTCTTTATTCGTTTGTATTGCATGGCATTTATCGAGGTTGTGCATAATCATTTGAAGGCACGCAAATCATTTTTATTTTGTGTACTACCTAGGAAATTAAGTGCTGCCTTCTCCTTTATCTTGTTAGCACAAGTCATTACATCTTTTTCATACGCCAAGATAAATTTAACACACATTCATTGGTTTCTAAGGAAAAAGAAACTGTAGGCATCAAATTATACCTAAAATGCATTTAATTCCCTCTGCTCATTTCATTGTGTGTAAAGAGCTTGGTTCTACCCTGGTACAAACTTCAGCTTCCCCAAGCTTACTACTAAAATGCTATTTTCCTGTCAATATCACCCGCTTCCTATTTTATTTTTTGAAAAAGCTAACTACCTTTAAACGATGCCACCTTTTTTACTGACATACTATTTTCAAGTTATAGATCTATCTCTGTTAGTACAGCAGAGATACCGCGACCACTGAATACAAAATGGGTTTCCCAGCCCAAACCACTTTTTCCTTTCCGATGCACCGAGGTCTCTCCTGCTGCAATTTTAATGAAGCTCCTGCTCCTGTGTTCGTACTTTGTGGGCACACGTCCACCACCGCTCCCCACGGGGAGGGCAGGCAAAGCATTAATCCTTGCCGCTGAGCCAGCAGAGGGAGCACAGAACATATTTAGACCAAGATTCATAATTGATTCTTTAAAAAAAAAAAAAAAGAAACCGAAATAACAAAAATAAAGAACTTGGTCAAAGTCATTAAAACTGTTTGGATTTTAAGCAACATCTTCAATCAGACTGCAGAAGAGCAGGGAGTTAAATATGGGGTTAAAGCCCAATAACAACAGCTCTTCTAGAACCATAAAGTACCAATGAAACCTTACATAATAATGTATTTTCAATTATTAAATGAACAAAATATGTTTTTGTTTTGGAGCCACACTGAACAGCCACAAGGGTATTCTCTTTAAGCGCTCAGCAGAGTAATGAATTGATCAGCTGCGAACACTGGCAGAGGAACAGCAGCTGCCTGCAAGCACCATCTCTTCCAAGGGGCTCCACTATCTCTCAAGGTCTCAACTAAGGGTCCAGCGGACATCCGCCCTGAAAATAGATCCTGGCAAACCTGTCTAAAAAAGGCTACCCAAGCCTCAACCAGAATAGGAAAAGAAATCACGTCTTGCTTTGAGTTTTATTTAAGGAAAGCAGAGTGTAAAGAAGGAAGGAAGGAAGGCAGTCTCCAATTTTACTTTTCCAATAAAAGAAAAAAAATAGTAAAAAGAGGAAGCAATTTATTTCTGCACCAGCCAAGGTTTGGGTACTCATTAGTGCATATAAATGATATGTTCTGTGATGACCATTTTAGTACCAAGCTTACTTAATTTACTTTGTCTTTCAATAACACAGTATTTCTTTTCACAAAAATGAACATAATGAGAAAAAATACATATAAAACATGCAAATTAAGAAATTCAGAGATGTAACAATATGCTGTGGGTTGGTACAAAGAATGAAGCCTCAATTTACTTGACTTAGTCTAGAACATTAGAATATTTTTTCTATTAACTCCACCATCAACATTTTACTAATGAGCGTGCCCAGACAGAATAACATTTGCTATAACATTTGCTATTGAAGTGCACATCAGAGCAGCGAGTGCAATCCAAGAGGAGAAGGAAGGAAAGGGACTCAGAACTGCAAGATGGTTGGCAATGTTTTGTTATGTAAGATCCTGATACCCAAATTATGGAAGCAAAGGGGAACACCCTCCCATAGGATGCCTCTACTAACAGCCACCGGGCCACAGAGCCTTCAAGGGAGCATCAGAGCCGATGCAAATGAGTCTGCAATTAAGGTTCACAAAGTCACTTTCACTCTCAGCGCCTTTCCCCTCCATTCATTATTACGACCTCATACTGCTGGAGTGAAGGGCGGGCGGACTCTGACACGGGCGATGTGGCCGAACGCATCCCCTTCTCACAACTCCCACCACAGGGGCAGGCGCTGCCCAAGACCCAGAGCTGTACCAGCTCAGCTGGCACCGGCAGGCATCCAAGCACAAGCTCCTCCACCTTGCACTGCTCCGGACATGTCCTTGCAGATGTCTCCCACATATTTTTTTTCCCTCCTCCTTTTAATTGAATGAGACAGATCCAGTAGTGGCCAGGAAGGGTAGGTCCTCTCAAAGCTCATAGCACAGCATGCTCCATGGAATTAAAAAAAAAAGTATTTCTGAGTGTAGTTGAAGCTGTTCCAGAAACTAAATAAAAAGCCAGGAAACCTTTGCAGGAGACAGTAGGGTTGAACTCAAGTTTTAGGTTTCTTTTTAAACTACATTTTATATATACTTTTTGTATGGGCATGTTAGTATCTGATGCAGGGGTCTCCTCTTGTCCCAGTCCAAGATCAGGGAGGGAAGAGAGCAGATTTCCTTGGTTTTGTCTCCTTGCAGACATAATGATTTAAGAGCTTTTCTTTCTTTGCTGACTAAAGACTGGAAAAATCACCATTTTTCAGGAGAAAAGTCCTCACGCTTCTGGTCGCCCTATCTGGAGGGATCAAGGTGGTCTCCCCAGCCTAGTGCTCCCCAGCACGTGCCAGGATGGGGCTACAGCCGTGGGGCTGCTGTTCTTAAGCATTTCCAAGTAGCAAAGCAAAGCTGGAAGGATGCTGCCTGTTCCCACAGCCAGGGAGGACGGCTCACCTGCAGCCACCCAGGGTCCCACTGGGACGCCTGCACGTAGCACTGGGCACACGCTGTGACCCTCCACACTGCTCGGGTTTTATTCTTTTTTTTCTTCAGTAACTAACAACTGCCAGAACAAACAAACTTTGGTGACTCTGCAGCCCCATGCACGGCTCGGCCGCCTCCCCCAACATGACACTAGGGTCACTGTCTCTCAAAACAGAGCATCATCATCATCAATGTCAGCATACTCAAAACCATCACTCCATCAAAGCTACCCTAAGGCACTTTCCTTTTGCATTCACCTGAAATAACAAACAGCAGCAACTTTTCTCCTTAAATAGCTCATTCTCTTGGCACAGGGTGTAAACACATCTGCTAACACCAGCTAAACATTCATGGGTTTTGTGTCTATCAATAGTTCTTCGAGTAGCAGCATAGTAAGGCATTTTGTATAATCCATTCCCCACAGTTATGCATTTTAGTGACACATTTTTCCTAATGGCTATTGCCAGAGGCCGCTGGGAAACAGTGGACAGCCTTGCCTGGGGTCTCTGAACAGCATGAAAGCTCTGTGTATGTAAATTACAGATTTCAGATGTCACCACTTTAAAAAAGAACGGTGCCTCTAATCAAATTAGGTCTGATTCTGGACACCCCAGAGACCCAGAACAAGAAGTACTACTCCACCTCCATGTCTAAGCTTTTGCAGCATCTCTCAACCCAGGAGTAAACAATGAAATAAATCTATGATGTTCCACACCTAAGGAAAATGTGCCTTTGCATTTCTGACTTTTGCAAACACATTTAGATTAGATGTGCCTGTCTCTCAGTAGACCTTAAATTCCAAAAGGAATAAACAGGTACGTTATTTTTCACACAGTGCTACATCTATATCCTCTTAAAAGATAGCAGAAACAAGCCAATCGTAAAATTGGGGATTTTTTCCCCCTCTGCCTACATGCACACTGTGTACACATTACAGGCACTTACTAAAGGTGTCACTCCTTCATCCACTTAGCAGCTCCTGTGATCTACTTTGCTGTGAAAAATTCCAAACACTGCTCAAGTCTCTTTCCTGCTACAGAAGACTGTTAAATACAGTTTCCACCACAGGGCACCTGATGGGTTTCCACATCTCTACAGTGCTCTATTACATAGAAAGAAGTAAAATGCTTAGACATATGGAAACTAAACTTAAGGATACCAAAACACAGACTCTGTTGCAGCCTTCCATCTTGCTACATTACCTCCACCACATTTGTCAGTCAGCCTGAAGATGCTGAAGCTGCACAACCTGAAGATGCTGAAGCTCAGACACTCCCAGTCACCACCTAAAGCTTGTCTACATGCTCCAGTGCTTCTTACCATCATTCTGAGTTTGTGTAAAGTTCAAACGGAAATAACTTTACATCAAAAGAATGAAACATTTTTCTGGTAAATACTTGAATATTTCTTTACTTTTCTGCATAAAGTTTAAATCAAAAGCCTCCAGAAATCACGCAACCACCCAGTAAGAGACAGGCTCATAGCAACACTAATTAATGACTTACTAACAGTGACAAAAACACACACCTTGCAAAATGCAGCTTTATGGATAGCCCAGCATGCTATCAGACCTCAGTGGTCAAGGCAACAGAATTTAAAAACACTCCAAAAGACTTTTTTTCTCCAGTGAGGTAAGAGATCATATGTTAAATTTTTAAGTGTGCTAGTAGACTCATCATCACAGCCAGAGATATTTGGATTAATATAAAAGCTGCATAATTAATTTCCTCTATCAATTTTGTTCTGCAGTGATCTCACATCTAATGATGTAAGCACTATCTCTTTTGACTGATGGTCTATGAGCTGATGATGCGTTGTCAGCTGCTGCCCTAATATTTGGCCACACAGTACACGTGTTTCAAGCTAAATAGAAAAAAGCTTCTTTTTAATGGCAAGAGATTTGAACTCAGAAACTGGCCAATGTAACAAAATTATCCATAAATCCATTCCATCCATTAACCCCAGACCCCTCTGCATGCCACCCTTCACAGGCCGGCTCTGCTTTGCACATCTCTGCATAGATGGACCGATGCAAGAAACCACCTCTCTGTGGCTCTGCTCTTATACAGAGAAGAGAGGAGTTTGGTTGTGTCCGAAAACTGTGGCCACCAGAGCCCTCCCCAGCTCTCCCTCCCCAGCATTGGCAAGTTTTTAATTTCTTAATATCGCTGTGCAATTAAGCCTCTAATGAATTTCCTGCGTGACCCTTGCACAGCTCCAAGCTGTCCCCAAAAACAGCCTTAACCTTCGTCCTCTCCCAACCCTGATGCTCCCAGCCAAAGCCGAATAATCTATACCAAAAGGGTTGGCCAAGATTTCAGCCAAATGCTCACCATTAGGAAAAACACAACATTGTTCCCTGCAATTAAGGGGAAAACCACCTCACAGAAGACCAGGTCATGACACTGGGCAGGGAAGCAGTGCCCAGTAAGGCTGCTGGATGTAAGGGGTGAGTAGACTTTGCAGGAGAAGGATGCATCATTGAGACTCACATTTTGTTATCTCCCTATTATGGAGCAAGGCAGAGCTCTCTTTCAGAGAGCACTCTTCCTCCTGCCACCCTCTTCCCCCCAGGGAAAGGCTACGGCAGAGCCACCCTCTCCTGAGGTGTGACATGAGCCGAATAAAATGCCAGGACAAGACAGGGCTGCCCAGCTGCACTCCTCTCTCCAGCCCACAAGGCATGTCACACCAGCACAGCATTTCCTTCTGGATAAGGAGCTGCGGATCTTCAAATTATTGATTTGACTTTTAGGGCTGGTAGCAAATGCCGGTTTAGAGCTCAGTATACTGAGTTTTTTGAGGCTTAATGTTACAGCACACAGCGAATTAACCAGGGGGCTGGGTCAGCTTGAGGAGAACTGAAGAGAAATTACACTTCTACAAACTGTGTTTCTTCAAAGCTTAGAGAAGTCAAAAGGTGCACAAGGACCAGGAATCTGTATTTGAGCTGTAAAACTGGCAGCACAGTCTCAGGGACCAAAGCAGATCCCTACCCACAAAGCACACAGGAATTTCAGCTCAATTCTAGCCCAAGACAATGAAATCCAGCACACGCTCTATGATGCAAATTTCTTTCCCTCCCAACCATAAGCCTCAAAAAACATCCCCAGTGCTATCCTGTTTTATATAACATACACCTGTTCTACAAGCAAATGGAGGATTATCTTCACTATGTCAACTCTGCACTGAATTTTATTGAGTAATGTCTTTAAAAGTTCCTGCTAGAGGGCTGATGTTCATTCAAACAGTGTAAACTGCATCTGACATTTTGGTGTTGGTGTGCAAAGCAACTCGAGCGAAAATCCACGACTGCCCAGAGCTGTATTACATGGAGGCTGGGGTATCATACATCTTCATAACTATACAGGTGACAACAGAATAGCAGGATTCACCAGGCAATGCAGAGGTAAGCTGGAGACGCTATCAGCTGAGGGTAATTCCCCCAGCTTCCTTGTACACAAAGCTCCAGGAAAGAAAAAAAGGAAAATGTGAACACAGATTCGTAGCAAGGATGCAGATTAGTTTACATTGTGGAGAAAGCAGCACATCTCATGTCTTTTAACGGTGGCAGCACTAGCACTTTAGCAGAAGTGGCTCTTTCTACCATCAATAAGCATTCATCCAAAATTGTAATTGAAACCGTGCCTGTGTAAACTTCCATTATTCCATTCCATGCCAGAGGTTCCTTCTTAGATGCATACTGAAATCTTATAAATAAGCTTTTTTAACTGAACTGTTTACCCACTGTTTTCCTTACTATCAGTCAACACCTACATACATGCAAAATAAAGGTACAGGAAGAGTGCAGACAAATATTTGATGTGAACAGATTGGCCCCACTTTGCTCAGCTCACAGTATACCTAGCAAACAGCTAGAACATACATAACTCAAGAATAATTAATCCCCAAATACCAGATTAACAAAACACTTCCCTCAGATCATCACTTTTCTTTTAGCACCTGGCAAGTTTATATCTAAATTTAGCTCCTTTTCATGTCAAATTCCTTGTATATACCACCTAGAACATTACCTAGAGAAAGAGAGTATTGCTTGGACAACCTCAGAAGGCCGATGCCATGAGCTGCATTTCCTTGGTTTCACCTACAGAGAATAGTTTGGGCATGCAAAGTAACATCAGTAGTGCTTGAAACACCTGCACGCTCCCTGGCCAAGAAGCTCTGAAGTATGTGCTGCATCATTAAGGCAAGTCCTGGTTCAGAAAGTTAAAAATGTTTTTGCTCTACCCTGAACATTACAGTGCAACTGCAGAAGAGGAAAGCATGGGTCAATTAGATTGTACGTCGACCCCTGTCCTATTACACCTCACCATCACTCGAGGGATGTCATATCTGCACAGCTTCACCATGGACGAGGGGTTATGAAAGTCAGATGAATAAAGGTATGCTGGAGGCTTAGCCAACATATGCAAGGAATCAATATATGAAATTACAAGGCAAGGTTCCAATTACATTGCAAAGACTTTTACCTCCAAATCAGCAAGCTCCAATACTTGTGGGTCACCGTACGGTTAGCCATCCAGGTATCTACTCTCCCCAAGCAGCTCTCTGGAAACTGTTGATGGACAAAATCCAAAACACCACTGCAAAGGGGGAGTTTCTTGCACAGCAGCTACCAGAGTAAGTTGCAGAGTAAATCCCAGCTCTTAAGGATTTTCAGCAGTGGAAATGCAACGTCCTACTGGGACAACCAAAGATCCTTTTGATAAACACTACAAACTCTCACCTTAATTTCAGCATAGGAGACTTACAGTACCAGGGCACTACAGGTGTAATCAGTCAGCAACCCAGTTGTTCTAACTATAGGAAGAAAAGAAATTAAGGCTGTGAGTGGAATTGCATTAAGAAAACAAAATAACTAGCTTCACGGCAACCTTTTACACAATGGTATTTTGAATTAAGAAAGGTCTTTTAAATGTACTTAAAAGAACACAAGTTTCTTCATATGGAAGTAGATGAAGACATCCGCACGCTATGACTTTATCAAAATGTCACCATTACGAAACTTAGCAATGACTAACAACCAAGTATAATTCAAGAAACAATAACTACTAAATTTGCATTTACACATAAGCCTCACGCAACTGAGACAGATAATGGTTAGCAAAAGAAGCTGGCAAGAGGTTTTTCTACCCCTTTCTTCCATCTGTGGGAAGTCCTTTTGCAATATAAGGCACAGATCATCATCTGCGTATATCAAGGAAGGACAGAGAAGGAAACACTCAGCTGAAGGTATAACAGTAAAGATAGCAGAACAGATGTCTAAGCTCTCTCCCAAAATATCCCAATAAAATCCTTTCTCAGGGTGGGTTTTTCATTTAGACAAAGGACATGCTCTCCAGACACTGCCGCTAGCTCAGTCTTTCTAAATGACTACACAAACAGCTCCACTTCTGAAATGAGGAGTATCAAATGCATTTTCTTCAACGGGGTAATGTGCTCTACTACTACATTTTCAGGACCAGCTTCCTTTAAATAAAAAAAAAAGTGGTCTTCTCAACAGTCAAACTACAATAAACTGCTTGCTAATAACATATCCTCTTAAATTTATCTTACATATCATTTAATATACTATTTGAAGGAAAAGAGCTTCAAGTCATATTTACCAGATTCACTAAAAGTTGACAAATTCTAGTACCTGCATATAATTTCTTATACGCAGAATTAACACCGTGTCTTGATTAAAGGGCAAAACAAGGAAGACATCTTCAGCAAACATTCTGATATTACTTTAACATTAATATCTAATCAGAAAGTTTATATCCATAAATAACCATGTACGTATACAGCACATTATCTAATACATGTGTTTTGAAATAGATCAAGGCTAAACCATTGCTCAAGATAATGATGCAAAGTGTTGACTTAAAGTGTGCATTATTTACAAGAACAAGCACCAGCTTCAGAATTTCAAGCTCGATTTTCGCTAGATACAATCTAAATTGCATTAAAAGCATATATATTGTGCTAACAAATAAAACAATTCTTCAGGAACATTCTTTTTAACCTGCTTTTTTATATATCCATAAAATACATTCATGTAAAAAAGTATATTCTGCTGATGAGATAGTAAAAATAAATAAATCCAGACTGCATTTGAATGAATTTTCAATATGAAGTATATAAAATTATGCTGTGTCTATAGCTTAGAGGAAGAAGGAAAAAAATGCAACATCACTGAATTAGCTATTGCACAGAATTTATTTTTTCCTAAACAGAAGTGGATTTCAAAATAAACCACTCTTTTCTTTATTCTGCACTGCTGTCTGGCAACTCTAAGCTGGTATGAAGTTTGCATTAAAAGTCTGTTTTTTCTTAAAAAAATGTTTTACAGGAAGGAGTCCTGTTAACCTACCGGTCATCCTTCTAGCAAAGGATACACTATTAACCAAAAAAGTAGAAATAGCAGCATAAGGTTCAAACCTCCAGATCACATGAACTCATCATCCCTTCACCCGCTTTAAATCAAACCATAATCCAAACTAATTAAAAACTAAACCCAGGGCTGAGAAGAGAGCTTTTGTTTTGAAGAGAGCTGAGAACCTTCGTTAACCTCTTCTCTTCCACCAGTGTTTCACAACACAAAATTACTCCTGTGCAACTGAAAGCCCCTTGCGCTCATACGCGGTTGGGCACTGCAGACTTAAGAAGAAAGTGGTTTTCTCGCAGTAAGAGGTTGCAGGTACACATTACACATTACCCACATCCGCAGAAGTCATGGACTGACGGACGCCCCAGCTGTGATCTCACAACACTAGCGACCTGTGTTTCCCAATGAAATGCAGAAATACACGAGATCCAGGCTTTTTTGTCTCTTGCAGGAACTACTCCACATACATCAGCTTCATGAGAAGACCGGCTGGACCCGAGCATCAGTACACCCTGACCTGCGGAAGATGCATCACGGCAGCAGGCTGGAGCGCCTGGCAGCACCAGGCTCACCTGCCACCGCCAGCTGTTTCGGAGGAGCAATGCAACCGCCCCAGTGATGGATCTGGAGTGAGCCTCTGTTCTCACGCTCCCACTTTTCATCCAGTCCCCCCCCACACCTCTTCCCAGCATGTCCATCAACCTATGGCTCACGTACGTCGTACCAATTCAGAAAGCGATTTAGTTAAGTCAGCACAATCCTCTTCTACAGGTACTCACAAAATTGCTTTACAAAAGGCTAAAATGAATTTAGAATAATTCCATTACCATAATACCACAGATATCACAACAGTATGTGTGGGGCTTCACAACTCTTAAGAAATAGCAAAAATAAAAATTAGGCTTTCACAAAAACATTCCTAAGTTCAAGGTACTTTTACAATCAGAAGTTCGTTCTCCTCTTCTAAACAATATTTACACAGATACAATAAGCCATCTCAAACACAGAGCATGAATCCTAGAGCATAAATCTGTATTCTGGTCTCATGCGGTGAGTAAATCAGCATTCCAACAGCTACATTAGCAATAGCCTATGAAAATGAACTATTTTCTAGGTAGGTATCTGTTGTTTTTGCAGTCTGAATGTCAATAAAGAATTTGGATTTATTCAGAGGCAACAGACTGTCCAGACTGGTTGGGCACGACAAGTTTTTCTTCTTGTGGTTAAGTTAAATAAGTTTCGGGTTTTCCCCTTGCTGGAAAAATCCAGAAACCTATGGTTTAGAATTTGAAGTATTAGGTAATTCTCAGTTACTGGAAGTTTAAAAAGGTTTTACTTTGAGATCAGAATTAACTAGCTTAATGATCTCCTACAACGCTCAGATTTGTTTCAGCTAAGTAAGAATTACCCTTCTCTACCAGCCACTGCTGTAATGCCTCAACAGCCAGTCCCAAGCTGCTATTAAACTATTTATTTGGAGAGACTAACACTAATGGGATGAAATTTTAATATTTTATTTAATATATACAAGGCCTACTTTCAAAAAAGTGAAAGCACTGAATTTACAGTGCAAAGTCTCACTAGCTCAGCAAGTCCTGGGAACACAACGAGACCTATAGCAACAGCTCTCTTCACCCTTGCTCAACTCCTTATATCTCCTTACACTGTAGGATCAGTCAGTCCCAGCATCCAGTGAAACAGTAGCTTAACGAGAACCCACAATTCCTCTACATTTAATTTAGAATAGCCGTGCTGCAAG
This sequence comes from Morus bassanus, assembly GCA_031468815.1. NCBI lineage: Eukaryota > Metazoa > Chordata > Aves > Suliformes > Sulidae > Morus > Morus bassanus. The sequence goes on along the minus strand of CM062576.1, from coordinate 11,786,420 downwards.
TTTCTTTGTCCTTAAGAAGCCTTCTTCTTGCAACATAATGAAAAATTAGTCCTTCATCCCAAAAGGACAACTCATCAAGAAACGACCAGCAGGATCCCAAAAGTTTGTGGATTTAGGGTTATGAAATTCAGTTTTCTTCAAGAAAAAGCTGATAAAATGCAGGCCAGGACTGCAAGCAAAAAACACCAAAACCTCTCCTCTTTAGCATTGCCTTGTCTGAAAAAACGGTTAAGAATAAGATACCACAAGAGTGTAATCCTGCACCTCCCACATCGCATGCCATGTAGGAGTTGTAGGAGTTGCCCACCCTCTCCCTCCCGTAGATTGCTAACTCAGCAAACATTTCACTGGGATATTTGGAAAGCAAAGTGCATTACAACAGTCTTAAATTTATCCATTTCACAGCATCTGCTGAAAACACAGGATTAATCCACTCGCTTGGAAGCACGACTGTCTGAATTGCTCCTTCAGCTGGTGACCTCCCTGCCTCTGCCAGGCTGCTCCGGGTCTCTGGAAATAAGAGTGCGGCTCACACAACAACCAAACTAACCCAATGCACCAATGCTACCAAAGAGCACTCTCCCATTTCTCACGTCTGATTGCACTGGTCCCTCTTTTATTCCAGCACCAACAACACTCCCGTTCAGCTGGTGCAAAGAGCTAAAAGCTCCTCTAATTTTTATTGCCAGCCCTAAAATGGCAGAGCTACTAATTAGGCACCAGGAGTGACACACCACCACCACACCACGCGCACACTGGTACCGGCTCAAGAGAAGCAGGGGCTGGCGGCAAGAGCAAGACCTCCCCCAGCATCAGCATCTATAGTCTCTACCTTGCCTTGGCTATACCATTGAAAACAAACAGACCAAAGCAATGAGGTGGGACAGTGAGAGGTTGGCTGAGAAGCACCACTGGAAGGACACAGGGGAAAGGGGCGAGGGGGTGGGGGGGATGGGGGTGGGACGGGAATCCTTTCATAAACCTTTCAGCTTCAGGAAGTCCAAAGCATGCTCTGATAAAACCAGTAACTACAAATTTTAAGGTGAAAAGCTGGTAAAACCACTACATCTTTGGTCTACTAAGTCCCTTAAAAAATTGCATCAACTGCTAATTACCTCCTGTAAACATGTTTTCTATGTTCTCTCTGCAAACTGTCTTGCTTCAGCTATCAATTTTGGCTTTTCCTGTAGCTTTCGTCTTTTCTTTTTTTCCTAAATTGATATCTTTCTCTTACTTAAGTATTTCTAAGCAACAGCAATGTCACCTCTTCACCTTCTCTTCAATAAATAGTTTGAGCTTTAAATCACTCACTGAAGTGTCTCCCAAACTTGAATCACTCTTGAAGATTTTATTGAAGACACTCAAAATACTGAACGTTTTTAGAAACATGAACATTAAAACAGGACACAAATATTCCTGCAGCAACCACATCACTACCAAATGCCAACACAGCCTCACCTTACTACGTTCAGACAATATTTTCCCCAACTAGAAAACTGAAGAACTTTTTAGGTCGTTTAACCACAGAATCAGTGACAAATGCCTTAAAAATCAGACGCACTAGGTTGCATCCTCTTAGACTAAATTCAAAGTGGGGTGAAGGTGGCAGACGAAGAACAGTAACATGTAAAACAACATGAAAAACTTTGGATTCATGTGTCTGAGGGATAAGTCCCAATTAAACAAAGATCTTCAAGAAAAATGTCCAGCTCTCCACTGTTACTTTTATCAACCTACCACTCTCTACTCTTAATCAGCCTTTTTGCTCCTCCTTATACCCAAAATAAACCAAAAAAGAAGTCTAAGGGATAACATCAAATAAAACATACGAGGTTTTTTTTGCTGCCTCCACTACAAGTAAACACCAGAGATGCCATTTATGAAAGTATAAAGCAACCCAAAGATGGTAAAGGAAAAATATAAAATATGCATTTGCGCATAAATATTTTACATGGGTGAGATAAGGCCTTTATAGTCAAACTGGGGGCATTTTCAGGCACAATTTATTACATTTCATGCAACTTGCAGAAGTTTTCTATTTCGTATAAATCCCTGAAGTACCATCTTTATGAATGCAAGCAAAACACATCCCTTCATGCCCATTTTATTTGCCTTAAATTCTGGTTTTGGACACTTTCAAGTCAAAATCAGTGTAACACTTAATAATCTCTACAAAAACAAACATCTTTCTTAGTGACTGATAATGGTAACTTTTATAAAGTTTAAAATACAGTGTTTGGTTTAATGAAGTCCTAGTGATTGATTTTTGTAATCGAAGCTGACACAGCTCAAGGAGGACTCCACTGCTGGAGGTTTCAGCAGAGACCCTCGCCCCTCTGCTGAGCAGGAGCAAGACAGTACAAACCTTCTCCATAAATTACACAAAATGGGAATATCCATGTTTCCTCAAAGCTCTTCCTCTGAGAGGTCTGCCACTGCAGCACCAGCCATAATTTTCCCCTTGACAGTGTTCTGGGAGATTGGTAGAAAGCTCCTCTTCAGGGTCTTGGGTCCGTAGTGAATCAGTGATTAAGCAGAACTAAGCCAACAACCAGGCTTTTCCACCACCACAAAACCTTCCCTTTCTTCTCCTTGCTCTTCTTCCCTTGGCTTCTTTGATGGAAACTGAGTACTTCAGCCTTCCGCTGCCAAGGACTCGGCAGGCTGCCTGACAGTATCAATGCAACAAGGATGACGGGCATCCCTCCTGTTCTGGTGGCAGGAAACATCCTTCCAGCAGCAAAGAGCAGCATGCCCTGCATTGCAAATTCGTACTACGAACATTTACAAATCTGCCAGAAGAACAGGATACTGGGTCACAAAGCAGGTCACCTGAAAACTCAGCGTTATGCAAAACATGAGCCACATGCTTTCAAAAGTCATCCAAATTACTTTACTTTTACATAGGAACAACGCTCCTGGGGAGGAAAAAAAAAACCACCTTGTTAAAATAATGCAGGCTACTTAAAAACTGTTTAATCTATTTTAGGTCCACTAAAGTAAGCTACAGTCTTCCACAAGCACCACAGTGCAGGAAAATCTTTGTTTTATTTACAGCATCCAAAGGACAAATATCCAACTATAACATACTGAGCATCCCACCTGGAAATTTCAGGTGTCTCTGAAGCCTACATGTGTTTTAGTAGCTTTGTTTCACAGCACAGGCTGAGCCAAGAAGGGATCACCAAGCTGCAGCAGCACTAGCAGGCATGTGCCTTGTATCTGGCTGCAGACGCAAGAAGAATCTGTAGTTACTGGCCACATAGGCAGGACTTGGATATTTATACAGCTGCATCATGGAAAAGTTTGAGCTGAGACAGGCAACATGAAGAGGAGAACGCTCGAGTTGTGTCAACACATCCATTCACACCCTGGCAAACACCACGCGCAGACCCGGACTACTGCAAAGCAGAGACGGGTGCTCCTGCAAGGTGCCCACCAGCAGTCAGCAGCAGCCACGCGCTGCTGTCCTCCCCGCTGGCAGCTGCCAAACACACATCCCAGAGCTGGCACTGGCACCACCTGATGGGATGGTGCGGGGTTTGTTTGTTTAACAGAGGACAGGCTGTCTTTCCTTTTTGCTAAGGCCTCCATCATCCATCCCTGTGCAGAGCAAGGTTAATGATGATCAATAAGATCCTTTCCAAAATGTTTGTGTCAGGCACAAAGCAGGAAAACATCAGCACAGCAGGAAAACATCACTTATCTACGTCAGCGGTGGGATCTTACCAAAACTCTTCTCCAGATCTGCAGTTGTGGAAGGTTTTTCGTAAAAAACCACTGCCGTCTTCCGAGGACTGACCACAGGGAGCTCAGAGGCATTCAAGACCTCCTTCACTCCTTCCTACCCCGCTATACAGCCCAGGTTAGACCTACAAATGGGCATGCTCCTTCAACAGCCCAGCTGGTCACCAAGACAATGCAGATTCCTCTAGAGGACAAATGGGAAAGCTGCTTTGAATGACTTCTGACAATGCTGACATACTTCCTTATACATTTTAAAATACCTAAAGCATAAACAAAACCACCTCACCCTTAATTCAAGCATTCTTTAGTAGTGCTGTTCCACACAGGTTGAGAAATCTCTTGCGCTGTATCGAAAACATGTTGTATCGCCTACTATTTGCATCACCTAATGTCCATACAGGGTTTTTCAATTGCAATTCTTTATATAAAGATAACTACTAATTTGTCAGCAGTGCAGATATTTTAAGTTATTGACAAGAAAGGCTTCCTTTGCAAGCAAGTAAGTTTTATTTTAGCAAGTATCAATATTGTTTCAAGCTATTCTGTGATAGTCAAAACTGACCCCAAAATGTGCACCCTAACCCAGCTCACTAAACTCGGTGGAACATGCTGAAATCCACAGCTGTTTATAGCTGCAGCGTTATGCATGTGACAGTTTTATTTGTGTAACAGTTTATGCTTTCATTATGTTCTGTCACTTGCTACATGGAATTTGTGTTTAAGAGGATTCCACTGTATCATATCTAAGAGGTTTACAACAAAATCCAAATAGCTGAACTCACGGATACACTGCGTCACTAGATTTAAGGGTTCACAGTAACTTCTTCTAGCCATATTACAACATTAGCCACCTTTCCCTGAGTAGATTCACAGAATCACTGAATGGCAGGAGTTGGAAGGGACCTCTGGAGATCATCTCATCCAGCCCGCCCTGTACCTGTGAGCAGGTACACAGAACTGCGTCCAGGCAGGTTTTGAATGTCTCCAGAGAAGGAGACTCCACAACCTCTCTGGGCAGCCTGTTCCACTGCTCTGTCACCCTCACAGGAAAAAAGTTTTTTCTCATGTTGAAGTAGAACTTACTGTGTTCCAACTTGTGCCCATTGCCCCTTGTCCTGTCATTGGGCACCACGGAAAAGAGTCCGACCCCATCCTCTTGACACCCACCCTTCAGATATTTATAAGTATTGATGAGATCCCCCCTTGGTCTTCTCTTCTCCAGGCTGAACAAATCCAGATCTCTCAGCCTTTCCTCATAAGGGAGATATTCCAGTCCCCTGATCATCTTTGTAGCTCTCTGCTGGACTTGCTCGAGCAGTTCCTTGTCCTTCTTAAACTGGGGGGCCCAAAACTGGACACAGTACTCCAGATGTGGCCTCACTAGGGCAGAGTAGAGGGGGAGGATGACCTCCCTCGACCTGCTGGCCACACTCCTTTTTATGCACCCCAGGACACCATTGGCCTTCTTGGCCACAAGGGCACAGTGCTGGCTCATGATCAGCCTGTTGCCCACCGGCACTCCCAGGTCCTTCTCAGCAGAGCTGGTTTCCAGCAGGTCAGCCCCCAACCTGTACCGGTGCATGGGGTTGTTCCTCCCCAGGGGCAGGACCTTACACTTGCTTATGTTGAATATCATGAGGTTCCTCTCGGCCCAGCTCTCCAGCCTGTCCAGGTCTCGCTGAATGGCAGCACAGCCTGCTGGCGTATCAGCCACTCCTCCCAGCTTGGTATCTTCAGCAAACTTGCTGAGGTTACACTCTATCCCTTTGTCCAGGTCATTGATGAATGTTGAACAGGACTGAACCCAGCACAGACCCCTGGGGAACACCGCTAGTTACGGGCCTCCAACCAGACTCTGCCCCATTGATCACGACTCTCTGGGCTCTGTTGTTCAGCTAGTTCTCAATACACCTCACTGTCCTCCCATCTAGCCCACACTTCCTTAGCTTGTCCATGAGGATGTTATGGGAGACAGTGTCGAATGCCTTCCTGAAGTCAAGATAAACAACATCCACCGCTCTCATCAACCCAGACAGTCACACCATCATAAAAGGCTATCAGGTTGGTCAAGCATGACCTTCCCTTGGTGGATCCATGTTGACTACTTCTGATAACCTTCTTTTCCTCTACATGCCTGGAGTTGACCTCCAGGATGAACTGCTCCATCACCTTTCTGGGGATGGAGGTGAGGCTGACTGGCCTATAGTTTCCTGGGTTCTCCTTCTTGCCCTTTCTGAAGATTGGAGTGACACTGGCTACCCTCCAGTCCTCAGGCACGTCGCCTGTCCTCCGTGACCTTTCAAAGATGACAAAGAGTGGCTTGGCAAGAACATCTGCCATCTCCTTCAGCACTCATGGGTGCATCCCGTTGGGGCCCATGGATTTGCGAGGATCCAGTTTGCCTAGGTGATCTCTGACCCAGTCCTCCTCATCTAAGGGGAAGTCTTCCTTTCTCCAGATTTTCTCTCTCCTGATGATGCCTGAGGGCCAGCCTTAGCAGTAAAGACTGAAGCAAAGAAGGCATTCAGTAACCCTTCCTTCTCTGCATCCTGCCTCACCAGGGCACCCACATCGTTCAGCAGCGGGCCCGCTGTATCCCCAGTCTTCCTTTTACTGCTGATTTATTTAAAGAAGCCCTTCTTGTTATCCTTGACATCTCTCACCAGATTGAGTTCCAAGTGGGCCTTGGCCTTCCTCATTGCATCTCTGCATACCCTGACAACATTCCTATATTCTTCCCAAGTGACCAGTCCCTTTTTCCACATACTGTGAACCTCCCTCTTCCATCCGAGTTTCTCTAGAAGCTCTTTGGTCATCCATGCAGGTGTCCTGGCTCCTCTGCTTGACTTCTTCCTCCTGATTCCTCCACAAACAATACACAATGCTACAGAAAAATTACCTTCAGAATTGATGAAGTGAAAAATCAATATATAGTGTTATTACACCTGCCTTCCCATCATTCCATCATATATAAAACCCATAAGGAGCAACCAGTTTTCACAAGTTTATTCTCAATTCTTTAAAAAGAGCACAGAAGCACATTTCTTTCCAAGCTTACCAGTTAATTAATTGTGCCAGGAGCTGAACAAGTGGCAGAACTACAGCTCTCAGTAAAAGCATGTAAACAACTAGTGACTGAGATGCCAAGAAGTAACTGGAGTAAACAAGAATCACAATACAGACAGGATCTCCCACACACATCACCATGGGTTTTATTTAAAAAAAAAAAAAAAGAAGAAAAAAAGGGGGTGGGTAGGGGAGGCATAGGGGAAAGAACGTGAGCTAAACATGGAACACGTTAAGGGCAGTACAGGCTATTGCCAACAGGCTATGGCAAACCTCCTCCATGTTTAGCAAACCTACATTTGCTTCCCTATGGCCAGGGAGTCCTTTTTACCATTGCGCATAGATCCTCCTCATGAGGCTCCTACCTCTGTCCCAGCAGCCGGGTCAAGCCACCATCTTCAGCGGTACACAGACAGAGGGGTTCTAGTCAGTCACCTTTGCTCAGTCATCCTGACTGCAAATATCCCTTGTTTGGGAAAAGATATTTATGGCCCCCAACTTGTTTTTCTTTTTGCTCCAGCTGACCTTATCATTCATTCTGCTGCTAAATTAAATAACTCTCCACCAGAAATTCCCCACTCATGGAGGTACTTGCACACTGGTGGTAACTAAGTAATCTCTTGGGAAGGTTTCTTGGGAATAAGCCACCAACAGTGAGTACAAAAGCGCAGGCAAGGCAGGCTCTGTAGACTTCACGTCACACTGTACCTTTTTTAAACCCTTTCAGTTTTTTAACACATTTGCTAAGAATAAATATCAGAAACACACAGCGTTAAAAGAATGCACTCTTCCATCAGCTCCCTTCCAGGTAACACCATCATCTCTGCCTGCCTGCAGCACCACCCTATCTTACAGCGCACGCTGGAGATAGGCAATCATGGCTGTCAAGTTGGAGATGCAGGCTCAGCCGACGGCTTGCCATACGTCCTGCTCCAGTGGAGTAACTGCTCTGTGTTATGCCTCTCTCCAGGCTGTAATCGTGCTCTGCTCTCTGCAAATCCACTTGACAGAAAGCTTCTCAACTACAGATGATTTCAGTAATGAGTTATTTCAGCTCATGTAACTGTGGTCTGTGGTGGAAAAGTCAAGCCAAGCTATGTCACAGCTTGTGTTAATTTCCACTAATGAGAATCCCAACAGTTGCAATAAACAGATCCATCCACAAACTGAGAAATTAAATATTTGGAATTACTTCTGTGAAAACAATCTTCAAACCATTGAGGAAAGAAAGCCTGCAATCCGCAAAGTAAAGACTGTCCTCCAGCAGGGACATTTCACATAAGAACAAGCAAACACATCACCAGCACAACTGGCATCAAAATACTAGGAAAGTAGTGGAAGCTGAAGTTTTAAAAGATTCGCCTTGTGCACTGCAGAGACGCCTGAAGAGATAAGGAAAGCATTTCTATTTAACTAGGAAGGACCAGTTCAGTCTCTACCTTGAGGGGATCCTACCATAAAGCATAAAATAGATGTTACACATTATGTTCTGGGCTTAACAAGAGTGAACTCTCCAGGGATCTGCCTAAGGGGAAGGAGACGTAGCAACTCATGCCGCCAGCCAGTCTTTTATTTTACCTTCACCTACGCAGCTCCTTGCCGGCTTCAGCCAGGACACATGGCGCCGGCACATGTTTCCCAGCTGCTCGGAGGCAGCATGGCTGCTGGGGCGTTTGGTGTGAAAGCCAGAGTCCTGGACCACAGCAAGCTGCATGAATGCCATCCCTGCAGAATTACCCATCTATTTTACCTCTTCGCTTTCTCCACTTCGTTATCCACTGTCTCACCGCATGGGAGGACCAGCTGAACTGGGAGCCTACACCTAGAAGTTGCAGCAGATTATGAAACACGACAGCGATCTCCACTCCAGCTGTGAAGTGCAACGCTGCTAGGACCAAGGACGCTAATGAGAAGCTGGAGGAACCAAAGTTCACCCATGATTTGTTGCCTGCTCAAGCGTGACCATAAAAATGAAACCCTCACACATCAGAAAGCTGACCTCATTGTGCACTGTGTTGGACTAAATAGGTATGCGGTTCAAGGTAACGTAAGAAAAACCCGTTCTGCAGAGGTGGAGAATGTAGGCTAAATATAGACTACAGAGAAAGTGCTGAGTTTTTTATTGCATCTCTGTCCAAGGAGTAAGTAGTTTCAGCATGCTAGCTAGCACTCATGATCTTCACTAGTGAACTTTTAACCATTTTAACTGATGGAAGTTGCATTACAAAACAAAATACTCCTAGAAAAAGTGCGGATCTGTAAAAGTCAACCATGTAAGTGTTATTAAGTATTCATAAGCCAAGATGCAGTGGATGAGACTGTTCACGCACTCCACATGGGCAACGTGTATGGTAATCGGGATTTGGCACACTAAAAATAAGGTTCCAGGCAAATTTTTGCACTTTTGAAAATTCCTTCCTCACTACTTCTACAGAAACTGCATATATTAAAGTTTAAGACTTAAAGATGCAGAAAGAGCAATAAAGCTCTTCACAGCTAGCAACTGAATTTGCCGAGCAGTATATCTGATTTAACCCTGACGTCAAAGGCTCAAGCTTTCCAAAGCACATTCTATTCAGACTGAAGCCTTCCAGAACTTTTATTTCTTTAATTTGCCCTATTTCATTAAATTTAAGCAAAGTTAGATTTGATGATTTAGGAAAAAAGCTCAGGGTGAAGACTGAAAAAAATCTTTAACAATTTTATCCTGGTTCTTTCTGCACACGTGGGTAGGAATCTCGATGACAAGCTTATCTGCATTACTGATGCTTGATTTAGCTGTCAGAGACCTGATATTTCTTCCTCCTGCATACTTTTTGTAGCATAATCATCTGAAGAGCCTCTTAAATATTCACCTATTGATCTGCTCCACTTACTTACTTCATTAACGACACACCAACACTTTTTCACTTTTACAAGTAAATAGGCATCTGGCATTTTAAAACACCAGTCCCACATTTCCTTGAGAACGCAGCCTAACTCAGGAGTTTTGCTGAACCCTTTTAGAGTGTTTCTTTTGCATTCAACAATTACAGGTTCCTTATATCAATCCCAAAACTGGGTCATCTACAAGCACTTATGAAGCATTTAGCAAGCACTAGCAAGCAGAATTACATCCAACCCATGCTGTTTCATGAGTAATTGAAACAACCAGGTAGCTTAAACATACAACATTTCATCAGACTGTTGTTGAAAAGAAGTTAATACTCATTTTTCCCTCAGTAGCCATGTCACTTCTTCCCCTTTACTTCATCTTCATAAATCCACTTGAGTCTAAATGCAGAAGAGTGGATTTAATCAGATAGCCAGCGATGCACAATTAACTTTTCTCTGTGTCAGTTCATGATTTAGTGACATGATGTTGTGAGTGTCAGAAGCGGAAAAGAGAAAGGAGGAGAAAGCTGGGAAGCCAAGGGGAGGGGGAAGGACGAGAAAGAGAAAAAATTGCTTTGTTCTAAATAAAGACAAGAAAATTCTCAACTCAGCAATAGAGTCCCTGAAGTTCCAGTTTCTAAAACTGTTTTCAGAACAATTCTTTCTACAATACAAATCACTACCAAGGTGTCACACAGACTTGTTTATGGCACTTCCAAAGGCTGATACAAATGAACATGAGAAATGCATTCAATAACCCCTTCTATCACAGTTATGCTGCAGAACAGCTGATCTCTTCATGCTCCAGAACAGCTGATCTCTTCATGCTCCTCACTGAAACATTCACTGTCATTAGACATCAGTCCAAGTAGTGCGCCTCCTCCGGCAATGCCAACACTTCTCCAACTTATCCTCCTCTTCCAAACACTTCTACTTGGTTCCAACAAAGATTTTAGTTCAAATTTTAGATTTGGATTTATAGATCCTCAATTAAAAAGGCACAAAGCATACACTTTGAAAGATTTAAGAAAGGTGACATTTGCCTCTTGCAAAAATCTGCTTAATACAATATGATGGCAGCTACTGCCATCAACAGAAATCTGGGAATTATCATGCACCTTTTCTTGACATTTGAGAGTCACCTGGTGGCTGACGATAAAATGCTGATTTATGACCTGTAGACTCTTATTTATTGGAGGGCAAAACTCCCCTTAGGCAGACATTGAGACAGCATAGCATACTTTTAATTTTATGTGGTCTCTTGAGAAAGCATATTCTAGAAGGTGCAAAGGCAAATCTGCATAAGCTTGGCACTCTCATATGCGACTTTCATTTAAACTAAGATTATAAAAGAGAATAAAATGCCATTTTAAAAGCTTGCTGTTTTCTCTAACAAAATGGATGCCGCTTTATTACAGAAACTACAGCTTCTCTGTTGTTTGAAGATGGAAACTAAGCAGAAATGCTTGTTGATTCTCCCATCACTTCTGGTGCCCTACTGAGAAAACTGAGTTATTGATAAAACAGGATTTAGAGCAAGATTTGCACCACTGGAAAATTTTACTATCCTTCTGAGCAAACCATTGTCTTCTCATTGTAATAAAAAGGTTTCAGGTGTGAATGTTTAGAAGGATGTTGTGAAACAAGTTGTATAATTGTTAAGTATTTGGGGGGGGAGGGGGAGAACCACCAAAACAATGCTCAAAACCACCCAAAAATATTAAATCCTCTCTTTGGAAACTGAACTTACAATCCGAATGAAATTCTCCATGGTAGTGATTTTGCAATTCAGTCATAAGGGCCATCTAAATCTATAGAAAAATCCTTTTCTTCTGGAAGAAAAATAGTCTGCTACTTGTAAAAGTTATTGATTCAATGCAGCCTACCTAAACTACACAATTAAAGTAAAATGCCTCTTAAACAGAGATTAAAAAATATAAGTGACCTTTGTCAACTTTAAGTCAATTCAGATGGCAAAGCTCAGTTGAATTCTTCAGCATTGCCATTTCTTAGGTCAGTGCTGTGACCAGACTGAGCTCCACTTTCCAGGCCATGTCAGAGTGTATTATTATTAAGTGCAAGTTATTCCTTAATAAGTAAGAGCTACACTGTAATATTAAGCCTCCGATAGAATCATGTAAATGGCTAATTGCCAATTCCCCCATTTTAATAAATCCATTTCTATGTGGTCTGCACACTGACATACAACTAAGGTCCGGGTTGAGACTGTTTTACTTTAGGTTTCTGCCTCTCAAAGTGGCATCTCTAATACTCACCAGAACACTGACCCAGCACATCTATATAGGCCTCAATAAGCATGTGGCTACACAAAACACAGAGCATGCACTAGCTTAGTCCTTGCTGGAGGCCGGCAATGCAGCTGCAGAAGACCCTAGCCACATCCCACACACTCATTACTCCACTTCTCCCACTGATGCATCTGTCTGACTGCACACTTTATCTGGATAACAAACTGAATTGCCTAGTGATCTAGTAGATCCTTTCCCCATTTCTTCCCTCACCTCTGAGAAACCCCAGTGGACACCAGGAATGAAGATGCCTCCCTCCCTGTTACTTCTGTCCCCCAAGACCCTAGCTTCAGATGGATGTAGGAGCAAGGCAGAGAAGGCAACCTGAGCTGAACACAGGTGGGAGAGCAGACAATGCTGGTAGAGCACAAGAAGAACAGAAGACAGGATGGGGATAACAGCAGGAAAGAATTGAAAAACATGCTGAGGGCCAAGTGACCAAAAGCCCTAGAAACAAATTCATGATTGATGAATCTCAGTAATCCTCAGCTGCTCAGCAAACAGCTGAGAACCACGCTGGCCAAAGCAGGACACGATTTACTATCACCTGATATTCTGATTAGAAAGTTAACATTATGAAATACCAGGAGAACATATGTTTATTTGGATTACAAACTCACTAAGAGACCTTAAAATGCAGCTGTAGTAGATTGGGTAACACCAGGAAGAGCAATGTTTCTGTTTATCAAAAAGTCAGGAAAGGTGACTCAGTTACAATATCTAAGCAGCAAGAGGCATGAGTGGACCACATAGAGGAGAAAACTTTAAGCAGAAACCACAACTAGGTGCTGAAACTAGTCCAGCTGAAAATGGAAAAAACAAGGTTTGCCTTTCTAATGCTCTCAGTGGTAGATTAAGTAACAGAACAGGAATTTCCTCCTCTCTACACCTTCATCTTGTGCTAGATGTCTTTTAGGAAATTGTGCATGAACAAAAATCAGAGTTAATGTCTTGGACTAGATGGAAGATATTGGTTTGCAATACACACAAAAATCAGAAAAGACATCTAACAACACCATCCTACCTTGAAGCACATGGATAAAGGATAGGAATCTACTCCTGATATTAGTTACTCTTTGTTCACCATGAACTGTGAACTGCTGTGATTCAACCCTGATGACAATCTGCATAGGATTTAGTATACTTACTTGTAGTGGAACTATTAGTTTTTCTCCAAACTTAACACTCTGTAGCTCTTGGTTTACAGAGAAAGTATTCCTTATATTACATGCAAAAGCTATTCAAAACAAGAAAAATTCAAAGGCAAACATAAAAAAAATTAGTACGTTCCAAAGTTAGAATAGTCCAGCTTCTCCTAGATACATTTCCTGACCTATTTGCACTTCTTGTACCATTTCTTTTGCAAAATCATGCCACAGTCAGTGAACAAAACAGATGACACTCGTGTTTAAATTCTCAGTGCTTGAATTTTCAACCCTGATGTTCTTTTAACATAGCTGGTTTACGAAATTTGCAGCACAGCACTACATCCTCTGGGGAAGAAGAAATACAGAACAAATTAAGATACAATTCTCTAAGCTAATTTGGATCCTGAAATCAATAATAAATCCGTTACTTGACAAAGATGATTAAGTGATGCTCTGCAAATTACTAGTAGCATTCCTTTTCCAAATCCAATGTGGTGATAGCAGCATATGACATGACAATGCTGATGGATGTCAAATGCTTTATGTTAAAAAAAACCACTGGTATTCACATTGTGGCCTTCAAGTCTTGTTAAGATAGTTCACTTTTAACTCCTAGCAAAAAAGGACGCTTCTGTTGGTCTCCTTTCATACTAGACTTTTTTGAAGGCGGGTAAGATAAGGATAGGCAGAACAATCTTTTTTAAAAAAGCACAAAGAAACAAACCTAATTCATACCTGAAAGGTTGCTTTCCAAAGAGTTATTTGTAGAAAAATTTAAAATAGCCTTGACTATGAAATAAAAGTAGTACACACTCTCTAATATTAGACTGTGGTTTCGTATCTAAAATTATGGCTGGGACAGACGGTTCCATGATCCCAGCATGTCTAAAACAACGCATCTGATCACATGACTTCTCTTCTCTGCATCAATTTCGCCAGAACAGTCAAAATCCACAGCATCGTCTGTGTTGCACACAGAAGAAAACATAGCTCCTTGCTAGTAGCTGGTAACTCAAGATATTTCACCAAAAAAAAAAATCATGGATGTTAAATTGGATAGATGAGGTGGCTCTGCTAACATGTGCACACCTGCGAACTATCTTCAAAAGCAGGGTCCCAAATCTGTCTGGGTAGAAAAACCATGGAAAAAACCTACAGTAATTATTCATTTTACTATATCATTGAGCAACTGGCAGACCCATATTAACTCCCAGTCAGAACTTGTTTTGGTGCGACTGCAAGATTTTTTTTTTTCCTCATAAGCCTGTCCAGTCACATTTTTAACTTCTTTAAACTTTGGGCACCAAAGACATCCTGCAGCAATGTGTTTCACAGCTTAAGCTCCACATTGGATGAAGTATTTCATATTAAACCCGATGATGACCTCCACTCCTCCCATGAGGATGAGAAAACAAGTGTCCCCACTCTTTACCCTTCTCTTCTCTGTTAGGACTTTGTCAAGTTTAACACACATCTCCCTTGCCCCCAGGTTCTGCTCTGCTGAAGATCTGGGAAGACAGCGGGTCATCCTTGCTGCATTTCTCTGAAATTTTAATTTCTACTAAGTTCCTTCCTAGACAGAGGACTAAAAACTGACCATCATTAAGGGCGTAAGACACACCACAGACTAAGACAACAATGCAATTTTGACTTTTTTTCTGTTTGTCTCATACTATTTCATAAAATTGTTTTCTTTTTTGATCACTGCTGACCACACTGATGGTCAGTGGACTATTGTGCAAAGACACTGAAGGCTTATCACTTTCATCATATAAAGCTGGGTCTGGCAAAACAGAGAAGAATCCACTTGAGAAAATATTTTAAAAGGAGTCCTTAATGAATACACTCTTGCTCTCAATAGATACCATCTTAGTGAGATAATTATGTCTAAATTACATTTGAAAAGTAGCTTAAACTATACTGGACAAAAGTTCTTGGCAGACTGAGTTGAGAGCAATGCAAAAACATTTTTAAAGGTAGCTGGTGCTACTAAATCAAACATAAAAGTGGAAGCTGCGAGGTAAATGCTTTGAGTCAATGCAATGAGCAGCCTATTCCTTGTTGGGCTTTGAGGATGGAGCAGTGCTAAATGCCGCCCAGGCAAGGGCAGTCTCCTTGATCAATGGAGATAAAGTTCTGCCCAGACTAGTAATACCAGATACAGAACACAGGATGAGAAGAAATCTGTGTCCACATTTTGAAAATTTATTTTGAAAAAAGTTAGTGCTGACACCTTGCCACATACCTTCAAATTTCTACAGAGTGAAGTCTGACAGCGTTTGATTTTTTTTCCCCACAGTACAACTCTCAGTTTTCGTACATTTACAAAAAATAATGAAGTCTTGCTTACAAATGTATTTCATCTTTTTCTACACGTGAATGATTTTGGAAAGAAAAGTCCAAGGAGACCAAGGCATCCTCCAGCATGGAGCTCAGTGAAGCACCTGCAATGCTATTACTCACTGTCCTGCCGGTGGTGAAAACAATGCCACAGCTATGCCTCGGTGGGCAACAGAGGAGTTCATTCTTCAAGGGTTATTCAATTCTTTGCTTCTTGGCTGAGTCCGCAAACTCAGAAAGCAGAAGATGAGTTAATGTTCACCAGGACAGCTGAAACATAACGTCAATAGGTGCCCTGTTTAAGAACTGGACCGAGGGCTACTCAAATTCGTCTCTCAATCCACAGCATGGTCATTTGAAGAAAGAAGGAAACAGGAGAGCAGGGTAGGAACTGAACAGAAAGAATGCTTCTCCAAGTGCCAGCAATTTCTGACTCACGAATCACTCCACATAAATCTAAGGATTTTTCTTCCCTAGTCATCCTGTCATCATAAACAGATTTTTTTCCATTAAGAAATATGCCAGGTCCAGACATTTTGCTGCTCCAGTCCAAAACCCCTACCCAAGTAACATTCCCAGTTCCTAATCTCTTCTCCCCTCACTGTGTTTCCTTTTATTGTCCACCCATCACTGGATTTCTCAGAAACTGTAGACTCCCTGTTTAATGTCTCCCTTACAATGACAAATGAAGAAATAATTTATTCCCATTCCCTATACATAAGCCACCCAGAAGCAAGGTCAAAGTAGCTCCCCAGACATCTGCTCACACTGAGTGTGGTGCAAACACAGCAGCAATGCTGCCTGATAAACCACAGCACTGGTCTTCTAAAGTTCTCTCGCTCCAGTCGCCCCATGCCCAGAAAGACAGAAGAGGTCTCAAAATAGTTTTTGCTTACTGGCACAGCAAACACTTACGCATACAGATTTCATATGACATACTGCGAAACACAAACTCTCTAGAGTTTGGAAGGGAGGCAGGAAAAAGCCAAGACACCAAACAGAAGATGGAGAGCTCTTTGACATCCTTTTCTGACTTGGGAAAGCAGAGAGAAGCTGCCACTTCTCAATGGACCATCCACACCTACCAAATCACTTAAACCTGTGGCTGAGAGATCATCATAGAGCCATACAGGGTGGTGAATGAAAACTAGTTAGTTATCCCACTCAGGAGCCACAACTGATGCCCAAGCTCAATTCTTTCTTAAGTTATGTAGTGGCAATGGGGGAATTACTTTTACATGAGGCTACATGCTGGAGCACAGCTTTTCTTGTCCTCTTACACTGTACAGACAAACCTGCATAATTCCCTCCCTCCTCTGCATCTATGCTTTCTTTCATAGACAAAAACACAACTAACCCTGCAGTTCCTCTCGTCTCTTTTCCTCTTCTCAAGGTTTTGGGAGATCAGGAGAGGTCACATTGCTCAAGTAGCTCCATCTAAGAGGACATCTTGCATAATACCTATGAGTCCCCATCTTGCCTGTGACCAGGATGGGATGGGAGAGGGAAGATAGGGGTACTTCTGAATTCCACCCCTTCCACACAGTTCAAGCAGAGAAAAGTGCTACACTCAGCTGCACAGAAACTGGCACATCCCAGGCATTTGTCCATGCTGACCAAAGGTGCTTGGGCTTTTGATACAGGAGTGAATGCCACAGCTACGTACCAGATGATGCAGCAGTATGACCAGATTACTTTCAGGTTCGAGAGACTTAATTCTCTTATCTTTCCTCAGTCAGACATAAAGGGCTATTGTTTCTCCCATCTGTTCTCTACTTTCAGCAAGAAAAGGGACAGCAAAAGCCGTATGCTGAGGAAGATGATATAAAAAGGCTAAGCTCATCGCTAATCACCAGTTAAGAACTGGGATACAAGTGCCTAGACTTGTTATACTGTCATTTCTCTTTGCAGTCTACTTAGTAGGTACGTCCTAATTTATCAGCAGTCTGTTTAGACTGTCTTGTGCGCTCCAGTCTTCATCTAGTAAGTAGCCATCCAAGCCACATTCTGCCAATTCTCACAATTTGCTTATGTCGCCCACTCTTCTTACATAGGCAGCTGCTAAATCCTCAGTGTCGACTCAACTGAAAATTACAAACCCCTTCCGGATGGCACTGCAGGTCACTAATAATTATTCTTTGACTGTAAGAGCAGTCTTATAAAGGAGGAATTGAAAATAATTCGATGTTTTGTCATTCAAGTTTATTCTCACATTTCTGCAGCAACCCTTCTTCAATTTACTTAAAGTATATGGTAATTTTTAACTACAGGTTTGGACAACAAAAAAGCAGGATGAATCATTCTGGATATTTAAAGCCTACAATCAGACAGCTTGAGTCTCCTTGTATTTTGCTACAGTTCTCAAGCCAGAGTTTTATTTTCTACTTATCAGCAGGAACACTTTTACAGGGAGCACTAATTCATTTAAACATGCAAAACACTTGAAGATTTGGGACTTTCTTATATTCTACAAAGCTTTAAAGGTCCTTGTTCTTCACTCGACATTGATTTTTGCTTTCTTTTTAACTGCATGCCCAGAATTAGAGGGCATTAGAGCTAAACTGGGAAGCTAGCACGTGTGTATAAATATATAATGTAAAAATAATACTGGGCAGATGCATAGGAAACAGCCTGCAGCACATATTGCCCTTGTTTTCCTCATCACTGCATGGGCAACATATGTCTACTGGTACAGTACTTCAGAAGCCAGAACCGCTCTTGGGGATAAACAGGCCATACTGTTGGAGAGAAGATGCTCTGGGCAAACTAGCACTTTCACTTCAGCTGCTCTCCAGTAAGTCACCAGCCAAGTTGTATGTTGGAGCAACACGAAAGTAACTTTTAATTTGTACTGCCTATAACTCACATGACGACACAGCCACAAAATATTCAGTTTGTATAAACATCCTTAGATCAAGCAAAGCTTGCTGGAGAGTTGTCTCAGGTTGGATAAATGCATGATAGCATTCCATGTTTCCTGCTTTTGTTGGTTTTTTTTGGGTTTTGTTTTTTTTTTTTTAAGCATAGCTTTGAAATATATTACAGTACCAGCAATTTGCACACACATGTAACACTCCAGACTTCTGTTAACACTCAAGCTGTTGCTTTATTACGCTACACAAAATGAGCTTCTCAAAGAATTCAAGAAATTACTGTACACACACAGAAACAACAGCAGAGTCGCATAAGAGCAGAATTTCAACCATGTCATCCAGTGGTCCAGTCTACAGCTACATACCTTAAAAAAAAAGTACACAACTCCCACAGCCTGTCAGAACAATTCATGTTGATATAACAACACTGTCATGTGTCAACACACTGGCTTTTTAGATAGCAATGATGAACAGCCTGCATCGATTCAAGTGATATAACATCGAACTGCACATCTCCAGCTTGTGAGTTCAACATCAAAATCTATCTCAAACATGAAATCCCAAATGTAGGAATTAATGATACACCCCAAAGGATTCCCAAAGTGCTGTTCCTGACCTTTACAACCATGTTAGTGGATTCCCCTTTACTCCTCCCTTACAGAACAGCTGAAATTTCTCTAGTCCTCCTTTTCTGTAGCCAGAGCAGAAGAGCTGGTGATAATCCCCTCTGAATACAGTATTTAACACCTGCCTGGTAGGTGACAGGTGTTACAATGCAAGAAGATTAGCACAGTGAGGTCCTTTTATAGAGAAGCAAAGTCACCATCAGCCAAGTACAACAGCAATGGCTCTGCCTAGGTTTATCAAAGCACTTACCACTCCTGTGCACCTGCACCTTTCACACATGCATAATGTTTATGTTAAGGGCTTGTGGGGGGATATCTATCTACTCACAAAGACAACAGATAAATGCTTGGGCAAACAGGTTGCCATGAGATGGTCCACCTCCTGGGCAGCCTCAGAGTAAGGATGCTGAATTCTCAACAGCAGCATCACATGAACTTTTTCAAGTCCTGCTGCTTTCACACCAGCAAACGCATGCCTGGTTAGATAGTTAAAGAGTCTTTTGAGAGAACTAACGGCATATACAAACCCAATCTGAGATGGCAGGTGGGAAGAAAGAGCCAAGCTTAGACAAAGCATCAACCAAACAGCAGGTATCTGAATCTGCAAGGGCAAGACCAGCAAGAATCAACCAGTCACCTACAGACAGAAATACTAAAGCATTCTTCCTGTACTTCAATCTAACTCAGAATAATTCTTACTCTGGAGTTACTTATCACCCTGACACAGACTGACTCATGGCCCCAAAGAGTCTATAGAGGTTCTACAGAAGAAAGTGGGATGCAAAGAGCAATGGAGAGGAGTCAGATCAAACAATCTTCTTTCTCTTCCACTTCAACTTTTTTGAACACGTAAGAAGTAAAAGTCAGCTAAGCCTGCCTGTTGTTCAGTTTAGCAGTCATTATCTGATTCTCTGTTATTGGTCACAACACTATGAGACTATACCCACATTTCTTGCCACACTCACAATATCTTCTCAAATCTCATCTCCCAGCAGCCGTAACCCATGTGATGTACCCTGTTGGTTGAGCAAGTCTTTCTTCTGAAAGAGTCAAACACAGGATGAAAGACAAGGAGAGACTGTGCTTTCTTTCACTAAGACTTGGCAGAGGAAGATAGCAAAAGCCATCCTCTGGAGTTCACTACAGCTTGCTTCCTTCCCTATTGCTCTGGATGGGCTGCTTCTCTTTTGTATCAGAAGACCCTAGAGCCCATGATGTTTTACTCATTAATGGTCATGTGTTCCCCTGATTATCTCCTATTGACCAAATAAAACCGGAGTACCTGCACCATGAAAAGCAATGTTACCAGAGCACCTCTAGCATCTGACCTCTCCAGAATTAGTTCTTTACATTCATCTCCTGTGTACCTGAGGCCTTCCATGAATACAAAATTACAGCATGAGATGCCTCACCACTTGGACTTTCAGCTTCTCCCAAGTATCCATCTAGCTTCACTGCACTCCTTAAAATGTAATGTCAGCATGAAAAAAACATTACACAGGAGAAGCTGTACCTATTATGTTGGAAACTTTTGCTTTCAATTATGCTAACTACCGCAGTGAAAACATGCAATTAGTAACACATCCTATAGATATTGTTAAGCAATGTGTGGCAGTGAAAAGAGAATTCAATTAGAGAGAGTAGCCCACAGCAATGAAGACTGAAGGAAAAAACTGTACCTCCACCTCAGCAGCCTATAAGGTCACTGGACAGGCTTTTGCTTCAAGAAATGTGGTAGAAAACAACTGGGGCTGCTCCTCCAGCAGACACACTATTCCACAGCGAGAGTTGGTTTTACCGGCTCCACTTCGCAAGCACATTAATTATCCCACAATAGGGACGGTTACCACGAGGAGCTATTCCAGAAGACTCCCTGGTCACCACAGACAAGTCTTAACGCAGCTTCAGCCTCAAAACTGAAATGGAAACCCAGGAACCCTAACTCGCCTGGGGAGCAGAGGTAGCTTATTCCTTAAATAAAAAAAGCCAGACTTCCTTCCAAAAAAAAAAAAAAAAAAAAAAAACCCAAAAAAAAAAACCAACACAAACAACCAACCCAACTTTCCAGCAACCCATGTAAAATCCTCAGCTGTGTTTGGGAATCACACTAAAAACATCGTGGAAAGCTTTCAAAATGTAATTCTTATTCCACTCTTGAGACTGTAAACCTCCCAGATTTACCAAAGACACCAGCATTGCGCCAAACACTGCCCGAGAGTCGCGGTGCCTTCCAAGTAGAACATGAGCGAAGCAAAAGCCATTTCCACTTGCACATAAGCTGCTGCTGATCCTGGTGCATAGACACCCTTGGAGATATTTTTGCAGGAGTTTGTAAGGACAAAGAGCTGTGTAGTATCTTCTAGTCATAATATTTTACATTATACAAGGGCCCCTCAAACTGGCCTTTTTTTCCCTGTATTATAAGGGTGCTCTCATGAGCTGCTTAAGTGATCAAACAAGCACTAAAGACTGCAAGCAAACAGACCACAGCATGAACAAGCAATGCCCACTTCAGAACAGAGAAGCAAGATATTCACTTATCCCTGATGAATTATTAATTACTTTACACTTACAGAATGCTTCCTTAATATTTTTAACATTAAAATACATCAGTTTTATTTTCCCCATTATACAGACAGTTGGAAGCTTAAGTAAAACATTTCAGGTCAATTGCTATGGCAGTTGACATCACCAAAATCTATGACCAACGTGTCCAACTGACATAACAGTGCTGCTTTCATGTTGCTCACGAGATGGGCAGAGGGGCTGCTTTTGCCTGGCAGAAGCATCGTGCTGGCACACTGTAATCCTAAATGCCAAGGAAGCCAAACCCACAGCAGCAAGGGGCAGCAAGCCAGCGGTGTCCGTGCTGTTGACACCCTTGCTTTGTTCTAGGAAATGTCAGACACTTGACCAGAAGAGTGATGGGACACTGGAACCACTCATCTTGCCTTTCTTTCCCTGCGTTCCATGAGTCTTGCAGCTCTTTCACCAGAGACAGATTTGAGTTGTCATTCATAGGATCCAGGAGACCAGGGAAGTGCTAATTTCTAAGGTACTAATCTAAAAGTGTTTTATCTGCCTGTCTTTGGAGATCCAAATCTCATTGCTCTCCCTTTCTTATTTCCGTTTTCTCCCTGCTGCCACAGTGATGGTCTCAGGTTGCATCCCAGCAACAGTTGTGCCAGGGATGATGTGTCTTGGGGTGGGTTGAAGGCGGGTAACATCTGTGAGGGGTGCTCCTTTAATTCGTGTGTCAATGGAGGTTCTTATGTGTGTTGCCTGTGTCAGTTCAGGTTGAAACAACACCCAAATCAGCAGATCTACCAGCAAAAGTGAAAGAAGGGGAAGTTGTTTCCGGTTGGGCTGTTTTTGCTTGTGGTTTGGTTTGGTTTTTTTTAACAAGATATTTAATATACCTGATCAACCAACCATGCAGAGAGGAGGTTCTCCTGCTCCACGTAGTGGCTGCAGACACCTTTAGGAGAGGACCTACGTATGGTCATTCAAACCAACCCAATTCTGTGCAGATCAACCATGCCCCACTTTAAGTCAAATCTTTTCCAAATAAGGCAAAATAAATACAAAATGGATGTGTCCACACCAGTAAATGGTATTAGGTAAATTATGAAGAAAGAAACTAACGTATCTAGTACCAGGCAGAGATTGAAGAGACCTTGGTTTCATTCTTAGCTCAGCTGAAAATTCAAATGTCAAGTTATTTAATCCACCAGATTCCCTGTTTCCATGTATAAGAAGCGGGCTTTCACTGTCCTACTCCCACAGGAATTTACTAAGGATAAAAATCAGTAACTGCAAGTCTCTTTTACAACAACCTGTATTGCTGCTGTATCTATGTACCTGGGTAGACACCTGGACGGACAAGGACTTGTGCAACATCTTCACGTGAAATCAACGATTGCACAAGACAATCAGAAGGGGCTGTTTCAGGGCTGCAAAATTCCACCAGAAACAAGACAAGCCTTTTGGCTACATTAAACAATCAGCCAGAAAGACAAGGAAAATAATTCCGTAATAGCCAGCAACATTAACCCAAATTTTAGGAGACCTCACTAGCCCACCAAAATATTGAGGGGCAGAGAAACAGCTGGGAACTCTCCTCAGTTTTCAGAAAAATGTTAAAGCGTAGAGTTGCAGTAGGGTTTCACTCCAGGAACTACAAAATACAGACTTTTCTCCCTTGCAACATTTGACATCATCCAATGCAAAATGGAGTCCCTTAGTTTCTGTTAAGGGTTTGCTCACATAACTGAGAAGCACCAGAGGGGCACCACACCTCCCAGGCTCAGGGCGCACCGTCTGCCAAATGCTGGTAAGAACTGGTAAGCCTCCGTTCCAGTCGCTTGCGGCCACTGATCCCCCAAGACCATCTGACTACTTGTTGGATCAACCGGTCCAGCAGACAGGATGAAGGACCAAGAGCAAGAAACTCCACGTTCTGTTTCCCCAGCTTCAGTAATAAGGACCTTCCTGCTCACACAATAGCTCTTTATTAAAGCCACGAGTGGGCAGTTTTCTGTAATGAGTGCCATTTCAAAGAGGATATGCTAACCAGAAACAAGACGCTCTTGTTCCAGAGAAAGAATTTCTGCACATTTAATTAATCAGAAACGACTACTGTGCTTACACCCTACCTTAATCTGCATTCACTTCAAGCATAAACAAGACCCAGCTTTCCAAATTAGCACAGGCAAACATAGCAAGCATCTCTGGACATCAGTTTCTTGAAAATACTTGCCCAGCTCGCCACAGGGACGTTATGAGTCTAAACTAGTCTGTAATATGCACCTAGATCTTTTGATAAAAGCTCCTTCAGAAGTTATATTAAAAATATTAACCAGCAACTTTAATAACCATCCAGACCAACTCAAATCTTCCTAAAGGATCTTCCTTTCCATTGTGAATTTTAACTATGTACATTTCTTGCTTTTTCTTTTATTTGGTAATTTTCAAAGCTAAAGAAATCAGAGATTACCATGATGTCCTTAGTTTTCCCATATACAGCACCACACACAGCACGTACTGTAGCATGCTCAAATGCATCATCATCAAAATCTGATACCCACCAGTAACAAATGACCAAGACCCTAAGTTCTGAAAACAGCAAGGTGTACTAACAACGTGAATTACAGCAATCATGACTACAGGTTTTTTTGGTATATAATTCAAATTACTTTGATCTATATACACACTTATCTTAGTTTTATTTAAAAAAAAAAAATCAAAGAAAAAAGAAATCAAAGAAAATAATAGTATCATGTTTGTACAAGACCTCTCTCTATTTTCTTGCCAACACAATTTCTATTGCTATCAGTTGTCAAGTGGATTAACAATTACTATATACTCGCTTTTCTTACCATTGCTGTATAAGGGCCATGCCTGTTGTAAATAATCACCAGCCAGAGCCCTCATATTTTATCTTTAATCATGCATTATTACCCTTTTTATAAAATATTACTTGCTTAAACACTGAAGTATTTCAAGTTTGTTCCCCCTTTTGTGAGAAAGCAAATTAATTGAAATTTTGGCAGAGGAAAGGGACCTTTAATAAACATCTGATTTGCTGCTGGATGGTGTTTCAGATTATATTTAAAATACATCATGTTTTGCTGACACCTCCCTGCACAGTTGCTGGTATAAAGCCCAGCAAGAGAGTGACTATGGCAACAGCAGTAGGATATTTATATATCTATGTATATGTGTCATGTGTGTGCTTACACATATACACTCACATACACATACACACACAACCCTGAACTGGTTAAGGTGATCAAGATTTGCTTTGCTCTCATTCTCACAGGAACAGGTAACCATTTCTAAACGAAAGGGCTGAGGTGGCAGCAGCAAGTTTCATATGATGAAAACCTTCCAAGAGAGAAGCCTAGAAACCTATCAACATTTACAGAGTGTAGACAAACACATGCTCGCTTCAGAATGCTTTAGCTATAACCAAAAAGAAACCCAAAAGTCTGCAGGCACAGATTCAGTGACACCATCAAATAAGAGGCACTTCATTTTCAGGGTTTTTTTCTTCTTTTAATGGGGCTTTTTACCCACAGTACTAGAGCCTCACTGGAGCATGCACACAATTTTAAGAGAGATCCAGCCCCTCCTCTCCTTCACTGATAGTCCCATTCCTCCTCCTCTTCGAAAACAAAATGTGCAAAAGTTCCTTTAGTCTGCAAATTAAATAGCTACACACTGAGCTCAAATTGTTATTTCTGGTATTAATTTCTGTCTCCTGACAGATCCCGATAGGTGATAGAGGAAATTTGAGGTAACAAAGGCTTCTGTTTGTAGCAATAAAGGACCCTCAGCTAGGGGGGAAAAAAGGGATCAGAATAAAAGGCTAATATATGAAGCCTACATACACTACAGAATATCTGTGTTGAGTCCAGCAAGTCTAGCAGATTCAAAGCAGTATTAAGAAGTGTTAATCCTTTTACCTCTGAGCTATTCATGAGCAATATGCAAAGCTGTTCTTATGGCGTCGCGTTTGCAATGCTCCAGTTATGCTTGCATCAGCATTTCCATTGTGAAGCCTGCTTTCAGAGATTTTTTACTTTGCCAAGTTTTACTCTGGAACAATTTTACTACAAGCCTGTGAGATTTTAGTCCAGGATTAGGATTTAAGTCTGGTGAAGAAACATTTGGACAAAATCTGCTCAGCTGTTTTATTTATTAGAGTGCAAAGTTAATCCTTCCGAGTTACTGGACTGGAAAATACTGAAAAATGTATTTTTTTTTTCCCCAGCTTAGAAAAAGAAAACAGAAGATTTACTCTCCCCTAGAATTCCTTGTCCCCAAATCACAGAACAGATGAAGGTCATAGACCACAAAACTGAGGTACGATTGAAACATGCTTTCCTTTGTCAGGCATTTTCTTTCTTTTACAGATGCAACATGGGGGCCAGGAAGGGGAGGAGGGAAGAAGCATTGCACTGTGGGTTGCAGGTGAAAGGTGGACACTTAAACCACAGGCTGCGCATTAACAAGTATAAGACAAACCCACAGCATTTCAAACTGCAGAAACTGTGCCACATTCCTAGGCAATATAAATCACCAATGTTAAATATCACTACATAACTTATCAGGTATAAGATGTTCACTCACAGCGTTGGTGGGAACATGTTCTAACTGGCTATGCTATAAAATTTCATACAAAAATCAACATAGCAAGTATTTTAAGAGAGATGAGCACTCTAAACCAGACAGCAAATGTTTGCTGTGTCCATACCATTTTCCTAAAGCCACCTATGTGGCCCCTCAGTTCTCGAACCCTGGGATTTGCTGACCTACTTGCAGGAGCTCAGAGTCACTCAGCTTTCAAGTCTCATGTTCACCAACATGCGTGTTAGCTGCATGTTGGCACATGCGTTAGCTGCATGTCTAACACTCAGTAACACACAACCACCACAAGTTTTGCAGGCGCTCAGCAGTGTGCACAGCCAGGGCCACTGGCCACATTGCCTGCAGGGCTGGTTCTTCATCAACACTTCTGCATCTGCTCCACGATCACTATTGCACAACCCAGTGAGCTGAAGCTTTGGTTTCTGCACAACTTGACAATACGGACCGATGACTGCAAGAAAGCCCTCCTCGATGCAGCTAAACAACAGCTCTAGGTTCAGGGAAAAGCTCTGGTTAATTAAAACCAAGGCAAAAAATAATGTCCTTTTGCGAGCTTTCTGGAGAGCATCCGCTGCACAACCCCCCAGTAAACATGAGGGAATTGACACCTGGAGCTTCCCTCTGAAATACCTACATGGTATGGTCCTGCATACATTATTTGCATCTACATTCAAGTAGAGCGCTAAATGTTCGCAGGTAATGTAAAGTTTTCTTCCATACCAAAATCTCCCTTACCAACTAGGCTTCGTAAAGAAGTGTTCTGCCATGCCTAAATCACCCCACCAACCTGGGCTTGGTATCAGTGTATAAGCTCCCTATTGTAAACTGGCTAAATCATTTCAAGAGGTAAATCCTTACCATATGACTGCTGAAATGCAAAGATTATCTAAGCAGCAAATGATGGAGAACACGCTTTCAGTGATGATAAGCCACAAAACATAATCCTAATTTCAGATATCACACCAAATCCATTCTTTACCTTTTGACCAGAGTTTCCATACCAAACACTAACAAAGAAATTACCAACCAATATTTTATACCATTTACTTCAACAGTATATATATGACTGGGTTTTGAAAAAGGTGACAAACAGAATGGATTTCCCTCCCATGATTTAAATCACTGGTTTTCAGCAGTATCTGCTTTTGAGCTTTCCAGCTATTTTCCTAAAGAAATGCGGTTTCTTACTGACTGCTTGATACCAACGAGCACTAATTTGCTTCTAAACCTACACTTCACACTTTAAAAAAAGTAGTTATATGGTTAAAGTATCCACATAAATTGTACAATCTGCTTGTGTGTACGTATGTGCATGTAAGTGTACATGCGTACACGCTTTTTTAGTTTCAGATCTGACGCCAAGCATAATTTCCCTTTCTTGTTTACTAACTACATTTTTTTCTTTTGACTTGTTCTAGTTGAATTTGGATGGAAACTGAGCTCAAAAGTATGTAACTGCGACTCTTAAAAGATTTAAGTCTTTCAAAGTGTTCGCATGAAATGGAGAAGGTTTATCTGAACATATTTTTGTATTTTAAATCCATCAGGTTTAAACTAAAGATCTACCATACGTCAAAACAGTCTCATCATCTTTCAAGAAATTTTTATTCATATACAGTACAAAATTAACTTTCCACCTTTTACAAGAAAAATAAATCTTTCAGTTGCTTAACTGTGTATGAACGAGGCCACGAATGGAATTCACTAAATAAACCAGGGCAATACTGTTTTGTCTGCAGATGTTGAGTGAGCTACAGCTGATTTAACATTTCTACTAACTCTGAATCCAGGTGGTAAACAAATACCTTCCCAAGTTCAGCAATTTGATTATTTTTTAAAAGTACTGGAAGCAAAAATACAATGCGGAGGGGGGTGTGGGGGGGGGTGTGTGTGTATAGTTTTCAGGCTTTAAAGCAAGGTGTAATTTTCCATGCAGTTACAAAGCAATCTGAGGTCCATTTAATTTAACCGAAAAACTCAATTTTTTCCTAATTTAACAAAAAAGTTCTAGTTTTCACTAAGTCTTGAAAGAGCAGAGTTCAGCTTCCAAGCTTCCCCAGGGCACAGCAGGTCGGTGCCACTGCCATTTGTGCATCCTCCTACAGGAGAGGCAATACAGCCTTCTCCTATTTGTCACAACTCTTTCTTTTGTCACTTCTATATTTTTGTAACTGGGTGGTGTTTTTTTAAAAGGGGAAAAAAAAAAAAAAGGCCAAAAGCACCACTCTCATGGTCATTTTTAGCCTGTGAGGTCAGCCAGAAAGCCCCTGGGGGCTGTGCTTCGGGCCAAAGAAAAAAAAAAGTTTTTAACTTCCAGCTACAAAGCTCTGCACTTCAAACTTCACACAAGAAACCATACAGCAACAAAATTTTGAACTTTTATGTTCATTTTGATGCAGAAGTGGAGATCACCATCTAAAGTACTCCTAGTCTTGAAACAGCAAGGCACAAAGACAGGGAGAAAAATTCCTTCGGAAAACATAGCTCCAAAGAAGCATGACTACCAAGCCCATGATGTGGTTTGCAGAATGGCTGAAGGACTAAAATAGTTAGCTATGCTACATACCAACAAATATGTTCAGTGCATTGCCACAGGGATTAGAATTTTGTCTGGCTGTATTAAGTATCTTATTTAATATAAAGATGGGAATAAACCTTGTAATTACATTTTCTGAGAGAGTCTACAAAACAGAAAGCTACCATCAAAGACTATGAGATTATATATTATGGCAGAAAAGAAAAAAAATTCAGTTTCAACCTGGAAAAACACAAGCAGAAAAAAATAATCCAACACATGTATCCAGTAAGAGGTAGTAACCCAGAAAGCAGCAGAACCAAGAGAGATGATACAAGTGAGAATTCTAATTAAATATATTATGAATAAGAGAGAGTACAGCACTTAACTATCAAATGAAATCTGAGCTGTAAAAGACAAAGGCTTAAGCAGTTTCACCCAGCTACAGAAGAATAAAAATTGTATACACAGAAGAAGTTTGGCATGTTTAAAGAAAGAATTTAAGACAAACTGGGTGGACGTGAATGGTGGGGAGAGGAAAGGAGGGAGAGTACCGATGTTCATCACAGGCCTGCAGGACTGGGTGGTAGAGACAACAAAACATTCCCGGTCCAAACACCAGCATGCTCACAGCACAGACACCACACTCAGAAGGGTTTCAGTTGGATTGGCTTCTTGTTGAATAACACCCACAAAAAATTCGGCAGCAACAGCCCACAAAGCATGGCACTTCAGAGACCTATGAGAGGTCTCCCAAGAAGGAAAACTGTCCTGGATCGGCTTCCTACCAACAAGAACAAGTTACCAGTGATGCAAGAAAATAAAAGTTTTGGTGCCAAATAATTATATGGATTTGGCACATAGGTGAACTGGGAGCTACCATTCAAGGTGTCCATCAGAGTCCTGGAGTTTCATTTCAGGAACAAAAGCTGTGTGGCATTAAAAGCAGAATAAGGTCAGGTGGAAGGAAGGATTAGGAATGTGGAACAACCTTGTGAGATCTACAAAATAACCCAGAAGTTTAGTAACTTCTCAAAGGCAAGGATGCAAGAACACAGACATGATCAATGTGGGCTCCAGCCAGACTACCAAGATTTGCGTCTCAATAAGCCTCTGTACTGGAGAGGAGGAGGAAGAGGTGGCCACCCTAACAAGAATTACACAGCCAGTTGCAGCCTGCAGGGAAAGATAAGCACAACATAAAAGCCGAACAAGCTAATGCTTTGTGGCCATTACAAGGATAGGCTGGACCATTAATAAATGATGAAGGAGGAGGAATTAAAAACTCAAGTAGCTTGCTACACTGACCACCTTTTAAAATCTAAAAGGGAAAATAAAGGAAAGTCTGAACAATTAGAATGTAATTATGAACTTATAAAACATTTATATATATATATATACACACACATATATATACCCACACACAGATACTTAGCTGTGACAAGTATGAACAGCACCACAAAGAAACTCAAAACTTCAGACATCTACAGTGAGAAACATACGTACTCAAACACAGAGAAATCAAAATTATGACGGACAGCTATTCTGAGGAAGCACTCCTGGTAATACCCACTACTGCAGTTCTGTGCTTTATCTGTATTACCTCAGTGAAGTACCAACTGATAGCCATTAAAAATGGGCATTAATAATTACAAGTAAAAGCCTTAGGAGATGTAGACATATCAGAACCACTCCATAATATCATTTATTCCAAGGAGTTGAGCCAGTGAAGACAAATTAGCAAACAAGCTTAGTAGATATAGCCACTAATTCCCTTACAACTTGGAATATCTATAGATGAAAGGCATATTTAGACCTCAACTTCACAGAGGAAAAACACACGAAAATTGTTATCATGCATGCAAGCAAATTTTACTTCTCCGAAATAACAGTTTTATTAAGATAGGAGAAACCAACCCCCAAGACTCCTGGAAGATTATTATCTTCTTTCAACCAAAATAAGAAATGGGGTTTATAAAGCATGCACAAAATCTGACACAGCCTATCGCTTTTTTAGGGAATTGTAGTTTGTTGATAGCACGCATACAGTAGATAAAATACACCTGGATGTCAGTAAACCATTTGACTGTATCAAATGATAGAGTTGCAAAATTACTTAAGAAACCAGTTTTGATATGGATGGAATACTGTACAAAAAAAACAAACAAAAAAATGAAAATCATATACTGAATCTTTGAAGGTATCTCTCAAGGATGCAGGAAATTTTCTTATATATTCTCTTGATTAAAAAAAAGATCTTAGTTAATGATGCAGAACAGGAGTAAAACGTGTGTTCTTGAAATCTGTGGATACTAAATTTAGGAGTTGCAAGCCCCAGCGAGGACAGAGAAAGTTGAGAAGCAGGCAATTAAAAATAAGGTTCTCCTTGGAAAAGTGCAGCGAAGACATCCAACAGGAAAGTAATCTGAAAGAAATATTCAGTGGGAGTGACAAACTAAGGAGCCAAGAAATTCTTACAAGGTTTGCAGTATGCTCTGGTAGCAAGAAAGATTAATGAAACCTTGGCTGCACATGCAAAAAAAAAAAAAATGCCACATCAAGCGAGAGAGAAGCAACAGCTAAACATGCCCACTTTGGGTAGCAAGCAATATAGAAAAAATAATCACAGAAGTCTGCAGTATTAAAATGGATGCAAATACCACTGGGAAGAGACAGGTCTTATTCGGACTAGTATGTGGTAGTAGGTAGACATGTTTAAAAAGAAAGGAAAAGAGGGATCAGTGTCTGAAAGCTTCCTTGTAACAGCCTTTCTAAAGCCCCAATATTACAACCAGACCCACGAGAAGAGACTTAAATGACCATTTAAGAAGAGTTCACTCCCACAAATGAGATCAGTAGCAGAAAGCTCAAGACATGCTGAAGGCTCTCCCGCAGGAAATACCACGGGCTTGTTCTGTGAGCACCTCTGCACGGACCCAGCAAGGCAGGAATATAAATAGTGCAAAGCAACTCTACGCCGGGCCAAACAATGAGTCTGGGTAGCTCTCAAGTTGGCCGAAGGTCATTAATTTCTCAGCAAATGATTAGGTAAATATTTTCTTCCAAGTACAATTTTCATAACAGAAACCTCCTGTTTGCAGAACACATGAGCAGTAAACAAAGAAAAGAAATACCATACATCCAGTGTTAAAATCTGTGACTATTTTTCGGATTTTTTAATTCACTGTTGTATCTTAATGCAGCATGTATTTCTAGCTTTCGCAAAGCAAAGAAACACAACCTTAATGGTACTGCACCTCCCGGTGGGTGGCCTGGCTTTGAAGTTCACTCATCACTGGGACGGAGGCTGAAAAACCAAGCAGGCACAAAACCTTCTCCTCCTACAATGTCAAGGATCTGTCCTCTCCATGCAAAATCTACATTTTTCCCTGCACAGCTAGAACACCAATACATATCAATAAACATGAATGCCAAAGAACTGCTCAGAACAGAAGAATGCAACCCTGGCATATCACGGGACTTTGTCTACCTATGTGTACACTTTACAGGGTCTCTGGTCTTCTTTCATTGCTGCAGCATACAAAGTTCAGTCAAGTTTTTTAAAGGAAAAATGTAGAGTGCAACCGAAAGCCAGACTATCTGAGCTGCTGTGTCTGCTTTGTTTTCCCATTCCTTTCCGCAGTGTTTGACTAGCCAGCCTGTGTACAGCCAGCCTGTCTCCCCACAGTACGGATCATTTCATGAGCATGCATTATTCAGAGAGCAACACTGCAAGCACATCTAGACCCTGACATTTTAGAACTCACTAATACCAGAACTTTTAAATAACTTTGCCAAGTGATGTTTATTAACACTCCTATTGCAACACAAGAGAGGTTGTGCCATTGGCTTGGCACAAATGGTGCCGCAATCCAGCGATCTTGTGGCTGGTGATTTTCTCAAATGCAAGATGGTTTTCAGGTTACTGCACAAGACGGAGAAGAGGAACGAACATAAGGGTGGCAACTTTGCCAGAAATATTCCAGTTTTCACTGAAAATTAGTTCAGACACTAGTTCTAAATATATTATTTTGAACTGTGGATTAGACCAAAGATTTTAAAGAAATATCTATTTTCCCCTACTGATGTATGCATTTAAAGACCAATTTGCTGTCCTGCAATCACAAAAATCAGGATTTTTTTTAATATTTTCATCCAAAATTTTTAATAATAGCTGTAGGTAAGGTAAACCCGTACGACTCCATTTTGTCACTTGTGGACCAAGGACACTAATTATCTGACATATAGGTTTTCAAGATGGATGTAACAATGTATCAGCCGCACGAATTTAAAGTCCTCTGTTTTCTTCTTTCTGTCCTTTCTGTTCAATCATCACTTGCTCCGACGGTTTTTGTCAGGGTGACTGCAATCTCAGTTCTGCCTGGCACATTGAGTTTTCGCCATCACATTTCCCAAGGTTAAACCTCAAGGTTTAAAAACATTTTTTTTCCTCCAAGATGACCTTCGGCAATTGCCCCAGTTCTGAGAAATGAATGAATTGTTCGCAAAACAAAGTAGATTTTAATAGTAAGTTGTAGCTAAAAAGAACCTATGTGACCTGCTTTAGAGATAGACACTGCTAAAACTACTGCTAGCTGAGCAAGACATTTGGGCAGACTTGGGATCACGGTAATCAGGTAATTCTTCCCAGATTAACAATATACAAGATTTTTGCTTAGCATTTAAAATATTTTCATTCAAGGCTATAAAACTATCAAGTAAGGGTAGATAGACCTTTTAATACAGTAGTTAACACGGGATATAGGATTGATTTTAAGAGACCTGACCTAATGTCCACAGAAGTCAATGGGAATCTCTGCACCAACTCAGCAGAAATCACACCAGATACCAATATTAATCTAAATATTAAAATCCATTACAGTTTTACCTGCAGATAAAAAGCCTATCAAATAGTCGACACAATCTGCCAGTTTCCCACAGGAAGGTTATGACCTCTAACTAATTTTTACTTGCATAGCAGTCTATGAAGTGCACTTTGCTGATCTCCGAGAGGTGCACAAGATGTGCAGCCTCAGAGGATGTTACGAGCAAGGCAGGATCTGCCTCGAAGCCCACCCAGCCACCACCAGCCTGTTACAGAGACACTGCGGAGCTCGGGGGAAGATGCAAGAACCTCCAACAGAGAAAACACTGCCTAGTTCAGTTTAAGCTTTGTCCTAGTGTTTTAATAGTTAGGGATTGCTCAAAAAGAAGTGAAGTACAGCATTCTGTTTCTTCTTTAAATGTTTTTGGAAATACCAATATCTAACCCCCTTTTGAACTTTAAAAACTGATGTCTCATACAAACACCTGCTACGGTCTTCCTGCACGCACCATAAAGAGGACTGTCATTTCACTCGTCTTGAACCAACCGATTACGAAGTGCTTCAGGTTTCCCCCTTCTATCTCACAATACAAGAACAGTCTCCTGACCTAGATTCCCTAAATAATTTATTACATTTTAGACTTCTTATGCCCCTTCTGATTTGCCTTTTTTTCATGCAAAACAGTTCAGCTTCTCTTCATGTGAAATCTTCCCAGACACAGATGATCATTGCCCACCTTTCCTGGCACCTCTTTTAATTCCTTTTATAAAGCTCCTAAATAAAATTCAAATAGCATTTTATTATTTACACACAGAGTATTACTGGAGTTTGAGATCTGAAGAACTTTGTTTCAGTGGAAGTATTTTGGCCAATTTGGAGGTGTATCAAATGACATTTTTATTACTTTAAAAATTAGTAACATTGATTGAATTACCCTGAGTCAGTCTTCTGTATTGATAAGATCAAAAAGTTACACAGGGAGCAGTTTCAGATAGATTAAACCACTCCACGTGGCTTAAGACATTGCTTATATTGTTCCTTGCAACATGTATTTGCAAGCATTTCAAGTACTATAAATATTTTGCAACATGCTGTGAATGAGTCAAATGCTGTTTTCCAGGCTAAAATAAAGAAATACACAATCAGGCAATGTTTCACTTCCCGCAGCAGTCTCTGCAGCAAATCATTAGCAGCTACAAATAGTCTTTGGAATAAGCAATACAGGTGGAAAGGGGCAGCCGTGAAACCCTGTGTGCAAGCACTGCAGCTGCAACTCCACAGACCAGGAAAAGGAGCGTACCTGACAGAGAACCAGTGAGCGAGAACATAACCACCAACCTAAGGTACTAGATGTGTAGCCCACAATTACACTCACAAGCTGGGCAACCACAAAGCACTCCAGAGGAGAGAGGAGACCTCCTTAGATTTACCAGCACTGATTCTACACACACACACGCACGAAGGCATGGTGTGAGGGGCTAGGACTGGAGTACACCTTCCAACCTTGGTCCCCCCAGCAAGCCCAGGAGGACAAATGAACAAATGTGGTCTGCACATCTTCAGGGACCCCAGTCAACAACCAAGCCCCACCCAGCCGCTCACTCACTCCCCTGCAGCGGGATCGGGGAGAGAATCAGAAGAGTAACTCATGGGTTGAGATAAAGACAGTTTAGTAGGTAAAGCAAAAGCCACGCACACAAGCAAAGCAGAACAAGGAATTCGTTCACCCCTTCCCATGGCCAGGCAGGTGTTCAGCCATCTCCAGGAAAGCAGGGCTCCATCACACGCAACAGTTACTTGGGAAGACAAACGCCATCATGCCGAACATCCCCCCTTCCTCCTTCTTCCCCCAGCTTTATACACTGAGCGTGATGTCATATGGTGTGGGACATCCCTTTGGCCAGCCAGGGTCAGCTGTCCCGGCCCTGTCCCCTCCCCTCCCGGCTTCTTGTGCCCCTGGCAGAGCACGGGAAGCTGAAAAAGTCCTTGACTAGTATAAGCACTACTTCGGAACAACTAAAACATCTCCACGTTATCAACACTGTTTTCAGCACACATCCAGAACACAGCCCCATACTAGCTACTACAAAGAAAATTAACTCTATCCCAGCTGAAACCAGGACAGGCAACCTCTGTTCCCATCTTTAAGCAAAAGTCAAAATGTTCATTTGAACTGCGGGTGTCTGCAAGCACTGTGACATGCACGCACAACTCCAAGGGCTCCGTAAATCATGTATTCCAGAGGAATAAAGATTCAGCATTGCCCTGCCGAGCGCAGCCTCATGCCAAGGCACTCTGCCAGCAGCTCCATGCCCAGGATGGGGCAAGCAGACCTCTCACCAGCTGCTCTTCAGCACTATGAGAAACACTCCTGCATGCAACACAGGTGGACCATGCCCTCCCAACCACATCACTTGGGTTGCTGCTTCCCAACATAGCCCCTAAGCACATGCTGTTTTCCGCTGCGAGAGCTGCCAGCTATCACTGCACTGGAGCTCTACACCACCGGGACAACCAACCTTGAGGTTCACCCACAGGGTCTGGTTGCCTAGCCAAGCAAAGCCCTCCTGACATCTTGGGTACACCAGGCAGCTTCTGCTCTGAAGCACAAGGTGCACAAAGGAAAACAGATTCATCAGTCTGTTCCAACGAAACCCAGTCCTGGCCTTGAGGAGAGGCACGCTTGGGACAACTCCTAATCTGGAGAAAAGACTGACTCCCCTCCAGGAGCAGACCTCTCCCAGGCTCCCAGCTAAGGAGTTTCCTGCTTGAGGCCACAATCTTCATGGGGTAACCCCGAGCATAACACTTCATAGAGACACAGCGTGACCAAAGTCATGCCCCACCAGCGTGAACAGGGGAAACACCTTTAACCATATCCAGTGGGAGCTGAGGACAATGGGGCAAGCACAGACCCACGCACAGACTCTTGGCAGGCTGATAACCACCGCCAGGCAAACAGCCACCAAGCTTAAGGAAATGCCAGCTTCTTCCATGCACCCCAGGACAAAAGGGACTGAAGACCATTAAACACGTTTGGAAAACATCCAAAACACCACAATGATCCTGAAAGAACAAAGATCTCGTCAGAAGTCTGTTTAAATCTGCCCTCAATAAAATGCAGGTAAAGGTTTGGATTTAATCGTTATTTCTGGCAGTGCACCAAGGAGAAAAATAAAGAAGGCTATTGGGCAATGTGGAAGAAATGACTGTGCTGCAAATCACTCATCACAAACCAGTTCCTTAGATGAAGAGATGAGCCAGTGCAGATCCCAGGTGAAAATCAAGTTGAGGACCCATGACTGATGCCTGAGCACACCACGACTCCAGGCCATATCCCCTGCAAAAAGTAACTCCTGGTAGCGTGGCTGTGGGAGAATTTTAGGGAGCAATCTCTGCTCAAAATAAACAGTTGTCACAGCATGACCTGCTCCCTTCATTGAATAGTTTAAATTTTGCAAAGCTTTTGTGACTATGGCCAAAATAATTTTAAAATGTGCATCAAGAGAACGTCTTTATTTTCCACCACTTTAAACAAATTTCCATTTCTGTAGCCTGTTTTACGTACCTTAATATCCACAATCCTAACACATACATGCCACGAGCTAAACAAAAAGTGCTCTTTTTCAACAATCTTCTATCACCAGTCCTGCCTATATTCACACTGATGTTTTCAAAATCCGTCATAGAAGTTACGAATGTTTCTCCCATAACAGAACATTTTCCTCCGTAAACCAAACACTAATGGAATTAATCTTTAAAGAAGAAATAAGATTAGGATTTCAAACAACATTTCAGTAAAGATTTTAAAAGCTAGGCCACCAGAAAAAGAAGTTGAGGAAAATAAGTGAATTATTTAATAGCATCACTCCAGAAGGAGCTTTACTGCATAACTGTACTGAATAGAGAAGCTATTAATGATCTTCGGCTAGTTAGACACACTGAATTAGCGCTGTTTTAAAAATGAATTGTAAAGCTTTCTAAAAAAAAGAAACCAAACAAAATCTAAGTTTGTGAGAATCTAAAACACTACAGTACAGAAGTGTTGAAAAGTAGGCCACAGATATGCCTATTTACACAGCCTTGCAAAAGCAGGGAAATTTTCTAGTCCTGTATGAAGTGCTACTGACCTGCCCATACTAAAATGATAATGAAAAAAGTCTACATGACATTTCACTGGCCTGTCCATGAAAGAAAAAATATTTTGACATGTAGCACTAGACAGAAGCAGTAGAGCAAATCTCTTTTGAAATAAGTAAGGTAGAAAAATCTGCCTAAGAAAGATGAAGATATTTGTAGAATAGTTGGAAGTCATTAATATTGTATTATGTTTTTTTAAAGTAAACACATTTTCTCCATCAATCTCGAGTGTTAGTTCTCTTAGAAGAATTCAAACACAAATCTTTATCCTCCACCGTTATTGCTGATAGATGTCTATGACATTCACAAGGTAACTCCCTTCAACTAAAAGCAGATCTCTTCTTCATTTTGTATAGCGGCCTTTTTTTGCTTCTTCTCCAATAAAAATTAAAAGCCCTGAAGATCACAGCTTCTCACAGCCTTTTGGGGGGGTGTGATGTCAAAAGGAGGAGGCATAAGGCATGATCCGTCTGTTTTTAAAGCAAACGGGCACATTTGTGAACATTGCTCTTTTGCACACATTACTAACGTGTTAAGACCTTGATCAGCGTTTTGTACACAAAAGCACTCATTCTAACAGAACAGAAAACAATTCACTTTCACAGAAGCAGAAGAACTGGCTTTCACTACTCCCGGGGCAAGCACCATCTCCACACTATCACCCACAGGAGCCAAGGAAGAAACTGTTCCAGCTCTAATTCCCACCACCTTCCCTTTCTCAAGTCATTTTTGGAAAACACTTCCTAATCATTCTTTCAATGCAAAAGTGAGTAAACAACTTCTGCCCGTCTGCACACTTCGGTGCGCTCTCCACTCCAGAGCACCCCGAGGTTGCTGGGGCAGGTAACGACACTGATGAGGTGTTTCTGGTGGAAAGGAGAGTCGCAGTCTCTACCACATTGTGGGAGGCAGCTCCACACGTACATCAGCAGCAGTCTGGTTTTGCAGGGGAGGTTACCACCACTGCAGAAGGGACTGCTCACACCTGCTTGGGTGCTGCTCCCATTTACCCAATGCTGGTGATGATCTTAAGCTCACTAAAAACTGTGAAGGCTGCACAGAATTTGATAGTCTTCTTTTGTATTACTGAGCTGGAGCCTTCCGCAAGTTGCTTTAACCACCACCAAAGTCAGTGCAAGCAAGGGAAGACTGTGCCGCAGGGAGACGGGTGGGCTGTGCCCCAAGACATCTGAGTTATGTCATGGCTTGCTAGTGGTAAAAAGGAGAATGCTTCGCTCCCTTCTCTTGGGCTGTGCAGTCCCGTCCCCTCCAGCATTCGCAGCACCTCTGAACTGCTTTAATCCACTAACCAGCAGAAAGCCATTCAGTTCTTCCCCTCCCCCCTGAAGTTATTTTTCTGCTGCTTCAGTGAAATGGCCCAACACCAAAATAACATAAGGTAAGCCACAGCAACTGGGAGCAGGAATGGGAAAGCAGCAATTCCCCCGCTTCTTGCTTTCAGCTTTTGCCAGCTGCAGCTTAGCTATTCATTGCTCTTGCTCAAGAAAATAAGTTCCACGGAAAAGGCTTTACTGCAGAGGGCTTGCCCTATGTTAAGCAAACTGGGGACACAAAGTTCATGGAGTTCATGGCAAAGCACAGGACACAAATGTAAAAACGGATGTGCTGGGTCACACCACAGGTCCTGCTAGCCTAATACCCTGTCGCCAACACAGCCTGTAAGCACAGGGCTGAAGAAGAGCAAGAATAGGACGAACACATCTGCACTTCCCCCAAGCACCTTTGTAGCCTTCAATACTTCCACTGGCAGGGATTTCCTTAGACTGGCGTGATTTGCCCACTGAGCAGTCCCCAGAAAGCCTTTTCCAGGAGTTCCACAGGCTTACCACCCCTACGTGAAGAACCACTTCCTCCTGCCAGGGTCTGAACCTGGCTCCTACGAAGTTTAGTTGACTTTCCCTTGCTGTTACACTGGGAAACGAAATAGCCAAACCCTCTTCAAGCCACTCATAATTTCACAGACCTCCAATGCATCCTTCTTCAGCAACCCCTTTCCTGGTCATTTGTCATGTGGAAGCCATTCCAGATCTTTAACAACCTGTGTTGCATTTCTCCACACTTCTAGCTGCTCTGTATTCTTCTTGAGATGAAAGAAAGGGGAGATGAAACAGTATCTAACATATGGACAAACCATGGATTTAGATATGGCATAATAATGCTCTGTATCTTATTCTTTACTCTTTTCACAGCATTTCATAAGATTTGATATGCTTTCTTTGATCACTGCTAAGCACAGAGGAGATGGTTTGATGGAACTACTATCAGTCTCAAGATCCCACCCGGAGTGGTGACAGTCAACCTGGAGTCCATCACTTTGTACGAAAAGTTCAGACGGTTTCCTGCTACCAATGCAAATCATTTCACATTTATCTACACCGAATGCAGATATCACACACTCTACACTATCCTTTTAAGCACTATCAGGGACCTAGAGAACACGACACAAATTAAGTTAAAGTCTGCAAGTTATGTGGATCACTGAAAATGAGCCAGCAATAATAAGAAATGCTGTACTTGGGACAAAAAGCTGCTGAAGCACTCAACTGCAGAGACCGTGTAGGATAGAGCAGCCCTACAAATGGAACAGCACACGTAACAAGGAGTTCCTTTGGGCTTTGATCTTTCAGCTATTTGAAACCACACAAAAGTTGAATGAAAAAGGTACAAGAACCCAAAGGGATCAGATTCCCCACTTCTCCACGGCAAGCTTCTAAAGTTCCCTTTTTATGACCACCTTCACCAAAATAAATAAATCACTTCTAAGTAAAAAAAAAAAAATGTAAACCGAGGCACTTCCACTCGGTTCCTTTCATGTCTTTCCACCACCTCATCTAGAGTCACATGCTCAGTCCTGACCTTTCCAGATTCTCCTCTCTGCCTCGCCACACCTATTCAGACTATCAAATTCATTTAGTGAAACCATCCTATCCTTTCACACTTGACTCTTTTCACAGACAAGCAGTTCATTTTCATGCAGACCCACATTTAACTTCAAAAGGTTGCTTTGTATCTCAGCTTCTGATGCCCCTTGTTTAAAACACTTTCAAATAAGGATCTGAAAAGCATTGTAGCTGGGAACTCTCGGCATCTTCTCTGTCCCGCCTCGAAGAAGAAAAAAAATAAATCCACTATTAAACAAAGCGAGAGGCCACGTATCCACCCAGGATTTCTGCAGCTTGTCCGCAGCTCTTGTAGCTTGCCCGCGCACAGCCAAGGTCATGGCCAGTGCTCGGAAAACCGAGCTCACAGCTGCCGGGCTGGGTTGGCCTCGTGGAGTTACTTTCGCAGTGACACTTGCCTTTGCCTTAAACCTCCTCTGAAGTTATTTGTTTCCACTTACCCACACTGGTTATAGCAAGACAACCCTTCCGAGAAGGTCTCGCAGTGTCAGGGGGCAGTGTGACAACCTGATGGACACCTAGCATCATCCCCTCCAGCAGCTCTGCATCACCACCAAAGCGAGAACGCATTAACAAAGAAAGCCACCCTGCAAAACACACTCGGTCCTCACGGAGACACACACAAAAGACAGCACTGCAAAACCGAGCGGTGCAAGTTATTTCACACCAAGCCAAGCTATTTTGTTTTCGTTTCCAATGGCTCAGACAACCACATTTCCCAAGGTGGGTGCAGGGCAACACCACGCTGCCCTCCTCTAACAGCAGCACCCAACACCCCTGACACCAAACCGATACCAAACCATGAACTCTTTGGTCCATAAAAAGCACTTTTTACCTATCCAGAGAAGCTTTAGCAATCATGCAAAAACAATTTAATTAACAAGATTATATATAAACCCATAAAGCAATTAGGTGAAAAGATACAGCAGAAAGTCTGCCAAACTTACACCTTTTAAGCACACCTAGAAATTACATTTATGTCACAGCAAACTACCACAAAAACTAATGTAGTGGCTCTATTAATCAAAACATTTTTCACTTTGAGACCACAAATACAGGAGAATACTTGTTCATAGCTCATTTCAGAATCAAAGTTTAGAGACCATTTTTGATTTTAAATATTATAACTCAGTAATTTCAGGTGAGAAAAGCATACTGAAAAGAGTAGTACATTACACTAAATTTCTCATTAATTTTCCTGTGAAACATCTGAGTCTCCAAAAACTGACTTTTAAGTTAATTATGCACAATTTGGACACTCCAAAGTCAGGAATTCAGCACTGAATCCCGTCTAGTCACTCACAAAACCGGTATGATGAAAACACATTATAATTGTGCTCTTTTCTTGCCAGAATAGACAAAAAGGTACTATCAGCATTTTTAAAACCACATTTGAATCCTAAGAGAGTAGGGTTTTTTTGTACTAGCTTTTTCCTTCCATAAAACTTACTAGTCGTATTTCTACCAGAACAGCTTCAGCAATGCATCCAGAAATGCACCAAATTAAAATTGCAGCAGCTATTTCCTCCTTACTTTCCTCAGATTTTGGCATGGATAGGAATTTTACCTAGTCAAACAGAGAGTTACCACAGATCTTCAGAAAAGGGGCAAGACTGAGTGCTTCAGCATAAAGACCTGCACCCCTCCCCTTGAATCAAAATGAGAATACAACAGTTGAAAGCATCACTGATTTTACATAAATTTTACTTTCTTAGAGTAGACACTGCATCAAAACCACAGCAGTTAAAAAGTCAAACAATTTTCCAGCTGACTGCAACACCCATTGAAAAACAAGACCAGTTCAAGATAAAACCATGTCTCTTGTATTAAAATACTGGTCAAGCTGCTGACAAGGAGACAAATGAGTTTTAAACCATTTGTGTATACTCGCATAAAATTAAAAACTATTCTATAGAAAGAAATTTGGATAACCGTGATATGGCTCTTCCAGCACAATACTTCATTTTGATTTTTTGGAGAAGTTATTAAAATCGGACCATCTCAGCTTACTGGAATTTCATTTATTCATTATTGCAATATACAGATAATGCGGGAGATTAGATTTGACAAGTCTTTTACACTTCTCAGGGCAGCGTTGCTATTTCTGCTTGGGTTAGTAACTTTATCTACCAGCTAACCTTTACGGTGTTGACAATCGCCATTAACAATTTTATCCCTTGCCTCCAACCCCCTAGCCACTGCAGATGATGCTGTTGCAGTGACATCCATCCCCAGATATTCCCGGAAGCCTGGCTCAGCAACACCCCCAAAAGCACCCGCCGTGCCCCCCACACACACTCCCTTTCAAGATCACACAAGACTTGGCAACAGCAGCAAAACAGAGTAAACTCCAAATGGAAGAGGCCATCACCTAATGAAACATGACTAACGGAACTGCTGACTGTCCAAATATTTAACTGCTCTCGAATGCTGCAGGTCAGGTGGGTTAATCAAATAAACTCGCATATCTGTAGGGATTGCCCATTATTTGTGTTTTAAGTCCTTACCTGACTTTAGGCTCTGAAAAACTACCAAGCTCTGAACAACTATGAATATTTGCATACAAAAACCAACAAAACAGACATCACAGTTCTCCATCTTGAGCTGGAAACATGGGAAAGTTCTTCCAGAAGAAATATTTTTGCTGAATAACATGACAACTCTCTTCAGCACACGAAGGCAGCACGCACTGATGGGAACTGACATCACCTACACCAGGTACCTGGAAACATAACCCATGTCACAGCACACAACTGCACTGTAAGTGGGAATCTAATACACATTGTCTCTCTCAAACTTAACCATTAAAAATTATCAGAACAAGAAAACACCAATACAGATGGATAAAGGAGATGCAAAGTGTTTTCAATGCACAACAATGGAAATGAAAACAAATCTAGCATTAAAATATAGCTTAGTTTCACCGATTTCTAACAGCATTTGTCTCCATTCAACAAGAATTTATGCACCATTTCAACCTGATAAGAATTTAATTCTAGGTAATAAAGCTTTACAAATTGCATTCAAAGGAAAAAAATCCAGCATTTCCCAATTATTTCCAGAGTGCCACAACTACAGACTTCAACTAAAGGAACAGGGAAAGCTGCCACTACAAAAGCAGAGCTGACATACGAACCCTCGATACAGTGGCACCAGCAGACAGCTATAATAAAAATCAATATTAATTCCGCACACTTCTGTTTTGAAAATAAAGCAATGAACTTCCCTCATGCCCACCTGCCAAAGGGACACAACGCAGACCAACTTCATCGGAGAGGATTTTTAAAGTCTTTCTACAGGCATGTAATGGATTCCAAGACTGAACATGCACTGAATGTTCAGCGAACCAAATAATTTTTAATAGATTCCTCAGGGGAGTTTATTTTATATTTTTAAATCACTCTGAGACCTTGGAATGACAACCTGATTCACAGGAAAAGAAAGGCTAGTGTTCATGGGGTGGGGGTATTGTGTTTCTTCCAGGGTTTTTCTGAAAGAGGAACAGAAGTGTCTACTATAATTTCTTGCTATGTACTTTAGAAATGTCTTCATTTCTACAAACCTCGAACTTAGAAAATTAGTTTTGAAAACATACACTGAGCAATTTTAAAGTTCCTCCCTGCAGAAGTACTAGATCAGCACTTACAGAAAGTTTATCTAACAAAAATTTGGGAGGAATCAGAAGTTAGAATGAGGCAACTCACCTCCTTCAGCCACAGTTGCAAAGAAGTAGGCAACAGACAGCATTAACAAAAACATCAGGCCCAGATTCAAAACCCAAACGTAGCATAAGTTAGATCAGTTTACAGATTTCAGATTAAGCACCCTCTCTCCCGTAGACCCCCCCGAACTAATGCTCACCTTATTAGCAAGGCCCCTATGATGTGACAGCGGATTCGGCACAAGAAGCAACTATCCCTTCGAAGAG
Source organism: Morus bassanus (assembly GCA_031468815.1). Classification (NCBI taxonomy): domain Eukaryota; kingdom Metazoa; phylum Chordata; class Aves; order Suliformes; family Sulidae; genus Morus; species Morus bassanus. The sequence goes on along the minus strand of CM062576.1, from coordinate 11,741,955 downwards.
GAAATTTTTCCAGCTGTATGATTAAGTACGCAGGAAAACAAGACAAGGAGCCTCAAGCGCTGCCGTCGTTAGCGTGATTTCAGCAGGATTAGGCAGAGCACGATGGAGGAAAAGCCTCAGACAATGAGTCCTTTCATACATCAGAAACAAAACCTACCATTAATCACAACAGCGATTCAGTTTCTTCCACTAATTCCTAATCAGACATCAACAAATACAGCGAAACACTTACTCTTGTTTTAATTCTATGAAATAAACACAAGTGAATGGAAGTGCTCAGCCTGCACTGTAAAAATGCTGTCGCCCCTCCGCCTCCTGATGAACAGGGAGCTGTGAGACACACGAAGGGTAGGGAAAGGAGCAATTCCATAAAACCCATCCACAGAAAAGTCCGGAGCAGAAGATTTAGAGGAGTGCTGCATTAACAAGCAAGAGAAACTTCAAAGCCAGGAGACAAACTCAGTCAAAACCCTCCTCCATACAAAAGAGACCTTGAACCACAGCCATTAGAAAAAACATCTGGTGCACCGCTTTGATTTTCAACATTAGTCATTGGACAGAAACAACACATCATTTTTTTTCCCCAAAGCAGCAAATAATTGCAAATCCACTTCTACATATAACCTATCATTTATCACCTCATCAGTGACTGCTTGAGTCTGATGGAATTAAACACTCAAGTCAGGCAGTTTTTGTTAAAAGCAATAATTACATTGTTACTAGAATATACAATTAGGTAATAAAAAACAAAAACAAATCTGCCTAGCAATATTTTTTTTACGCACTCTCACAGAAATATTACCAGACTGGAAACAGGCAACATTATAATAAAAAAAAGATCCACTTCCACCGAAGTATAGCTACTTCTAATTTAAAACTTCACCCACAGGCAAAAATACATAGATGATTAGCATTATAGTGTTTATTTTAATTACACTGTGCAACAAAGAATCCAAGAGGCTGTTAACTCACTTCAGATACAAAGAAAGCCAGTATCTGAGAGCTCATCCTCCATTTATAACCTACACAGTTGTGTCAGCCCACCCTAACACCTAAACATCAAAACCAGAACGTCTGCATTTCTCATAACATCCAAAACCAGCATACAATAGAGGTAACAGCTTAAAGAAAAAAAAAGGAAAGAAAAACAGGAGGTCAGGAGATCCCTCACCTGCTCCTTGTAGACAATGTTTAAGAGCATCAAAAATTCACTGGTCTTCAAAGCACAACTCTTCCAAGTTTAATAAGAAAAAAAATACAACTGTAATTCAAACTTACATTTACAAATGCTTTCCAGCAACATAACTGCTGTGAAATGTATTCTTTAACACCATACAATTCATGGTGCCTGCCCTGAACACCTAATGATCTAAGCAAACAAAATACAATTCACAATTTCCAGTGTATTAGATGTTTTTCATCACTGCAGTCAAGTTGCTAATCCCAGCGATTATGTGCAAGTCATTTTAAGACAAACATTTGCCTATCTCTCTAGATGGTTTTGGCCAATGAACAAGGCTTTGATCACTCTTCATTAAAAAAAAGGTCTTAAAATATGCCCAGCTTTCTGACACCAGGGTGGGGAATCACTAGAAGAGCACAACAGCCTGCTGCCACGTATAGCAGCCCACTTTATTATTACTTTGTTTACAAAGAAAAAGCTTCAGGTAAGGAACATAGTAGGAGCCGAGCACAATTATCGGAAGCAACAACTCACTCCTATAGAGCTGCTGAAGTTTCATCACCAAGGCACACGTTACACTTGTGTGGATTTTTCCTGCACACAGGTGAGAGGTGCCCCTTGCCATCACGGCCTCGGATGCAGACCCAGATAGCCAGGGAAGTCAGCAGCAAAAGAAGAAAAACAAAGTGAGATGCTTGCTGTCAGGAGGTAGACATCTCTGTGCAAAGGACAGTACCTGCCTACTTGAACACGGGGGCAGTAAGAGCCCACGCTCACTTCAGTCTCATCCAAAATCCAGCTACGAATAACAGAAAGCTATGCTTTGTATCAACCCAAAAAAGCAGCTAAAATCATGGCCATGCTACAGGCTTCCACAAGCTCTCCCTGTCTTGACCTGTCTGGGTGAAGAAGCAGGATCCAGCAGCTACTGACCTGTGCTAAAATGGACCCCCTGCAATGGGACAGCCCTCAGGAAATTCTGTTAATGGAAGGGCTATTCTAAAATGCCTTTTTTTGAGCCAAAAGACCTCAAACAGGTACTCTACCTTAACACTAGACCCAAAGCATAAAGTGTAGTTTTACAGGCTCCAAAGATGTAGCAGAATCCAGCAAAAACTCAAACCAACAAGAACAGTAACTCTGTTAGCAACAGACTTCCATCTCACAAGTATATTGAAGGTGGTAAACTTTCCTCCAAAAGGTTATAATTCTGCCTTCATGTGAAGGGGCAGAATTAAAGCAGTAACTCTAAAATCTGCTGAAATACTTGTCTCCCTAGGTGTAATTCTTCAAGTCTGCACTTTATTAATTGGAAGCTACCCATGAACAAGTCTATAGTGAACAGTCAGTCAATATCTAAAACACATGTTCAACAACGCACACTTCCTCCTCAGGTTAAATGCAAGTTTGCAAGTACGTTTATTTTACCATATAATAACACAGAGATTAGAATATATAAGACTGTAAAGGAATTTTGGTGGTGCCCAAGAACAGTCTCAACAAAACCAGTGAGAATATATATTACAAAATTATTTCCACGCCTTCTAGTTCATAGGTTTAAGAGGCTGATTTTCATTGTTCATGGTAATTATGTTTCATAACATAAGTTATGAAATATATATTATAACATAAGTTGGGCAGGAGTGTTGATCTGCTGGAGGGTAGGAAGGCTCTACAGAGGGATGTGGACAGGCTGGATCGATGGGCCAAGGCCAACTGTATGAGGTTCAACAAGGCCAAGTGCGGGGTCCTGCACTTGGGTCACGACAACCCCACACAACACTACAGGCCTGGGGAAGAGTGGCTGGAAAGCTGCCCAGCAGAGAAGGACCTGGGGGTGCTGGTTGACAGCCAGCTGAACATGAGCCAGCAGTGTGCCCAGGTGGCCAAGGAGGCCAACAGCATCCTGGCTTGTATCAGGAACAGTGTGGCCAGCAGGAGCAGGGCAGGGATGGTGCCCCTGTACTCGGCACTGGTGAGGCCACACCTTGAATATTGTGTTCAGTTTTGGGCCCCTCACTACAAGAAGGACACTGAGGTGCTGGAGCGTGTCCAGAGAAGGGCAACAAAGCTGGTGAAGGGTCTGGAGAACAAGTCTGATGAGGAGCGGCTGGCAGAACTGGGGCTGTTTAGTCTAGAGAAAAGGAGGCTCAGGGGAGACCTTATCGCTCTCTATAACTACCTGGAAGGAGGTTGTAGCGAGGTGGGAGTCAGTCTCTTCTCCCAAGTAACAAGCAATAGGACAAGAGGAAATGGCCTCATGTTGCACCAGGGGAGGTTTAGATTGGATAGCAGGAAAAATTTCTTCACCAAAAAGGTTCTTGAGCATTGGAACAGACTGCCCAGGGAAGTGGTGGAGTCACCATCCCTGGAGGTATTTAAAAGACATGTTGATGTGGCGCTTAGAGCCATGGTTTAGTGGTGGACTTGGCAGGGCTAGGTTAACAGTTGGACTTGATGATCTTAAAGGTCTTTTCCAACCTAAACGATTCTACGACTCTGTATTTCACTGAACGTTGTCATGGAAAATGCGTTATTGCATTTTGCGTGCATCTTCTAGTCAATTCGTGTAATCTTGCAAATTCTGTATGACAAGCAGTTACACTGGACAGTTACACAATGGACAGTACATTCATAAATTACAGTTTTTCCTTACGATAAGAGAATTATTGATTCTGCAACAACAAACATATTTAATAAGATATAAACAAACATAACTCCTTTGTATTTGAAGAAAACAGTACTTTATAAAAAGGCAACAACTCCACCCAAAAAACAAGGTCACTTTTTCCTCCTTTGCCCCTCATCTCATGTCTCCCAAGTACATAACACCTCAACACAGTCCTAACACACTGTGTCCAAAAGGATCCTCTTTACCACTTCTGTGGTTCTCCTTCAAGATAAAAGATCAGAAGCACAATATCTGCCAGGTTAAAAAAAAAATTATATTTTTAAATACACACCCTAAAATCCAAACACTAGGCTAGCCTTTTTCATACTTCTCAGATCTAATTTGCCTTCCCAATCAACAATCCCATCAAAATACAACTAGGTTGGTGCAGGAAAATCTAACCTGTTGATATAGCAATTACCAAAACTCCTCCAGAAAAAGAGCCACACAATCATCCCTCTTCCATCCCTACTCACAAAACCCTCTAGAAAAATAATGGCTTTTCCAAAACACTGTAAGACCTAATTTTGTGAGAAAATCTAACTGAAGAATCAAGTACCATCCCATGAATAACTTCCTGCTCCTGAAGAGAGAAGAGATATTACAAAGCTCAAGTGCCCGGCTGCCTTCAGCAGCAAGGATGACACACAAGAGAAAAATCCATACACTGGAGGGATAAAAAAGCAACCGCGCTATGTGGATGTCATAAAATAGAACAGATGTTATCCTTTGTATACACACATGCAATTCAGTGTCAAACACTACACCTGCAAGAAATAAAAAAAAATAAGGAAGAGAGGCAGATGAAGATAATTCCTCGCCACAGTCAAGCACATGCATGTTTTGCTTGGTTTGAAACGATGATGGGATTTCCAGCACTGCTTTTGAAAGAGCGATGCCACATGCCCAGCCTTCACATTTTTCCTCTGTTCAATTTCATCTGACAACTCCAAACTATAAACTTCTTGTGCCAACCTAAATAATTCCTCTCTTTCTCAGCAAGGCTGGAAGAAAGTACTTACCCACTTGCCAGCTGCAGCTGAAATTTTGTGCCAAGAAATAAATGTCTTTTGGGCAGGTTGTAAACTGGAAGCTTCCATGCCTGCTGAAGGACAAGAATAAGAGTGGGACCACCCTATCCCTTCCCAGATTAATAGTATTGCTGTATTTCAGCTACACTGTGGATTGCACTTAATGAAAGCATCCAAACAGAGCTACTTCCTCCAAGTATCAAGCCCAGGTATTAGGAGATGCTTTTGTCAATTTTGCTCTCAACCAGGCTTTTTATAGACACTGCTTCCACCCTCTGCTCCAAAAATCCTAACTTATCTCTGTATTTTTGATCTTTAGAAAAGTTCTCAGATAATAGAGTCCTTGAAGGAGCAGGACCTGTTTCATCTTTTTTTCTCCCCCCAGTAAGGCACAGGCGTATATACACTGTGTGCACACTGACATGAAATAGCAAGTGCTCCAGCTTCCCTCCCTTAGCCTCTTTTCACAGCCCGAGGAGACTTCAACCTTCCTACTGACACTGAAAACACTTACAGGCGCTGGTCACTACAGCTCTCCTGGACAACGCAAGGCGAAGACTGAGGACGCACACCACGTCTCCCCCACAGCCAAGAAAGACAACAAGTAACAGAGAGCAGAGGGATAGGCTTTGTGGCAGAATGGATTACAGCTAAATTAGAAATTAAAAGAAGAGGTTGTGAAGAGTTTGAAGTCCTCCACTTAGGGTTGAGTGGATACTGCGTTCCTTAGCTTTTCAGGCCAGGCTTCCCCACAGGTATTTCGCCCCGGCATCCACAGATGTATAGGTGAGACTCACAACAGCACAAGACCCTGACAGCTCCACTCCACCCGTCTTCCCTCTCCTCCACCCAGCTCACACAGGCTTCCCAGCTACAGGATGCCACTCCCTGTTTACATGTCCTGGGTTTGGGTTTTTTTTTTTGTTTTGTTTTTGTTTTTTTTGGGGGGGGGGGAGGGGGGTCTCCAAAGCTCTATGAAGCTTCTCATAATAAATCACAATCACAAAGCCACACGCACGAATAAAACCTGTGTTGTGGCAGTGGAAAGCAGTCTCTTCCTCTTTAACCCGCAATCATTGGCCCCTTTCCCATGCCTAACATCATCCTGTTTTCATTCTGGCAGTGACCCGAATTTTATATTCACAAGAATATTGCCAAAATTCTGAAATACCAGTTAGAAACTCATCTAATACAAAATTGTAAAGATAAATACGTATACTGCTAAAAAACAAGTACCCTCTCCTATAGAAACCAGAAATAGAACAAATGTTAGTAAATGCACATAAACAAATCATGACGAGGTACATTAAAAGGAACGACTGTCTCAAGACATGCATCAGTACCATGGACTTGGTTTTTAATATACAGAGTAGTTACGTCTCTATCATCTTCACAAATAGAGCCAAGCAGTGCCTGTTCCCTTTGCTCATTAAAGCTCTGCAACTGGTGCCTCCTGTATGCCCACATGTACCATTTCATTAAGCTCACTTGACATTAGATGAAGAAAGAGTACAAGAAAATTGCATATTCCCCGCCTAAAGTAAACTTGTCATTTAAACCTTGTGTATAGATAGAATTTGATAGAGCACTGGCGCTGTGAGTCATTCGTCAGTTTTAGAGTTTGTACGACAGTATTCTTACATATGTTTTGCAATACTTTCCAGTTAGCTACCACCCCATGTAATTATAAGTTTTTCCTGTAAAAGGAAGCATACATTTTGGATTTGAACACTGCACTAAGATCTGTTGAAACAAAGCTTACTTTTATGGCCAGATCTTGAGCAAAAGTAAATCCAGGTAAGGAGCCCTCACAAACTGCATGAAAGGTGGAAGTCAAGGCATTGCTCTTAAAGGAGAGCAAGCAATGATGGCGAGTACCACAAATATTTCTCAATGAATTCTTCCAAACATAAACACAAGCAACTCACATGTCAGATTTCTTCAAAAGCTGTTTCTTAGCTACATAAGTTAAAACTGCATTCATTCAAAACACTATATAAAACACCCAGTAGCTATTACGAGTACTTTACTTGAAAATAATAGGCGATTTTACATCCTTCTGTACTGGGGTGAGATTACACATTAAGAATTTTCCCTACTGTCTTACGTTCACCTTCTATTTTTAAGTTGCGTAACAGACCCGAGTAATTTAACTCTCAACCCTGGCTTCTAAGAGGCACTAAAAAAACCACTGAAACAGAAAGGTTCGTCCTGGTTAATACTACTAACAAGATCAGCTCAGACTCTCTCCTAGTGGCGTTCAGCTCACTCCAGTGCTTTATGGGGGAGTTTACAATTTTTCAAAAGGCACAAGTCCCAGCTTTAATTTGCACACAGGCACACGTTGACGGCTTGGGTAGACCTCTTCAGCCAGCTTTTAAGCTGGTTATTATTATTATCCCTTTCTACTATCTAAATTCAAATCAAATACATCTACCGAATTGTAGATCTGATATCTGATAAAAAGCTGGAGAGAAAAAGTACCCTTTGCACAATTAAAGTTAGCTGGTTAAGATTCAAGAACAGGCAGCAACAACTGTGGTTTTTTTCCTCCAAATTGCATATACTATGACCTACAAGAAACATTTTCTGCTTAAAAGTAATACTTAAATGGAGATCTATGGCTGAACGTTATCACAAGGATTGCACTTACTTGACAGTCTGCTATTAGCCAACTCCATTATCGCTATTTGCAGTTTTTAAATGTACAGATTCAGAAGTAAGTGTACAAAGCCTCCATTACAAGTGGATTTATGGAAAGCCACAGCAATAATCATCCTCATTAAGCATATCTTCCCACAGCCTTGCATTATGTGGACACAAAGAGGAAAACATTTCTTCTCTGTTACCCACAAGCTTAGATCTTTCTCCTTATAATCACAAGCTTTGACTGTCTTCTCTGCTTTTGCCAATGACAGTTATCTCACATTCCCAAAAGCAGGACTTAACTAAAAAAAAAAAAAAAAAAATTAAAAATACCTACATACCTCTCAACCCACAACCAAATACGGACACAATGTAGGACGGTTCCTACTTTGATTTTCCAGAAACTGACGTTTTCATTGGCAACATGCATGAGAATAAAATGTTATCTGTGGCTTCTACTATTTTGCTAACGGCCCCAACCAGTATTTATCCAAGATATATTTATGGACACGCAGAGGCAAAGAAAAGGGCAGATGGCAATATTCGTATCTAAGCTGAATTATAAAAATCTCTTGAGCTGAAGTGATGCATTAACTCTTTGGCCATGAGCTGTTTTAACCCCTTCACGTGTATGGTCACGCTGCATCCTATTTCAACGACCAGGACGCATGCCAGTGACGTAGGCTAAGAAACTTGCACGTTAAGATGGTGGGTTAAAGGCAGAAACTGAGAAGTTAAATAAACCAATGCTGTCCCCCACTACACATCCAGATCACAAACCGGGCGTTTCATCATGCAAATTTTACTTCTTCCTTACAAAGTTCAGGCTGCTGATCATGCGCTTCAACATAGGGATATCTATTACTCCTGTGTCCTCAGTCCCATAGCAAACCACTATGGCAGAAATAATTAAATCAGGATTAAAGTACACTTGCTCCCTCCATAAAACTATTCTCGTGAGCCACGCATTTCCTGCATTATCGTAAGGAGTGCAATGGATGTTATTTAAAAAGCTGTTTTCAAAGCCACAGTGGCAGGCTTGGAACAATCACCCGGTAACCAGACACGGAGATAAGTCAATTGCAGCACAGGACCTTAGTAATCTCAAATTAAATTTATCATTTCTCTAACATTTACCTTGAAAAATGAACAAAGGTGGTTATACAAGCAGCATAAGGAAACTCTATTTGCTCGCCGTCCCTGCTCAAGTTAGCTGCCTTCAGAGATCTCTAAACCAGCAAATATTCAACGTAACTTACGTTTGAAGCTTTGATTATCCAGTTATCTTCAGACTAAATCACTTTTCATAGCTCAATTCTACACTTGACAAGAGAACATTTTATTTGATACTGACAATACAGCTTCATTTGGTTACATCTGAAATACAAACAAAACTCCAAAACGCTTTTTAAAACAGCTGCCCCAGTCAGTCTCCTGGAAACAGAGCACATCTTTTCCACACAAGAGCTCTGCGGGAACAGATCTTTGTTTCACAGCGCGGAAATACTTTCTTTCATTAAACTTAATTTACGCCAGGTATTTGAACTGCTTGAAGTTGGGTCTTAAAACAGTTTCTGGGTGCCGACACCACCGGGAAGGCAAAGGCACCCGTTCGCAGCGCTCGCCTTCAGCCCCAGCTCCCGCTCGCCGCAGGCTGCCTGCGCCCACGCCGGCACCCCTCCACGCCAGCCCGGCCCCACGGGTGTCCCGCGGGGGAGACCTGCCCGCCCCCCCCCGCCCCCCCCGCCCCCGGGGCTCCCGACCTGGCGGGCGGCCCAACAGGTTGCGGGGGCGGCTGCGGGGCAGGAGGCGGCCCCGGGGAGGCTGCAGCCGCGCTCGCCCGGGAGGGCGGGCAGGCGGGGGAGAAGGGGGTGACACCCCCCCCCCCGCCCTGGTTTTGGGAGCTGGCACGCCGGGCGCGGCGGCGGAGCTCCCGCCCGCTCCCGCTCCCGCCGGGGGCCCTTTGTTCTCGCCACCCAAGACGCCGCCGCCCGGCAGCCCCGCGCTCTCCCAGGCGGCGGCTCGCCCCACCGGGGGCGGGGGGAAGGCGCGATCTGCCGCCCCCCCCGCCGCCCGGTCCGCGCCCCGCTGCAGCGCCCTCCCTCCTCCCGCCGCGGAACGGCCAGCGCCAGCCGCGGGGAAACGCTTCGGGCCGTTACCGAGCGCCCCGCGCCTCCCCGCACGGTGGAGGCGCCGCGCCCGGGACGCCCCGCGGGACACGGACACCCGCGCCGCTCCCCCCCCCACCACCACCACCCCGGGAGACCGGGAGAACCGCCCGCCGGGGCTGCCCCGAGCGCCGCAGCCCGCCGGGAAGGTCACGCCGCGGCGGCGAGCCCCGCGCCCCCCGCCGCGCCCCCGGCAGCGCGGCGCAGCGCCGGCAGGTGCCTGCCAGCTCCCCGCCGACCCGGGGAGGCCCCGCGGGGCGCGGACCGGCGGCCACCGGGCACGGCGTGGCGGCCCCGGCGGGCGGGGGGAGGGGGGGGGAGTGGAGGGTGGCCGGTACCGCACGGCGGCGGGGCCGAGGCGGGGCGGCGGGGTCGGCGCTCGGGGGCGCCGATCCGCGGGGTTCAACAGGCGGCGGAGTTTGGAGACGATCCCGCCGCCGCGCCGGGAACGGGGCCGAAGGGGAAGGAGGCGCCGCGGCCGAGCCACTTACCGGGGCTCCGGGGCTCCGCCGCCCGCATGCTGCCTCCGGGCGCCGCGCAGAGAACCCGCTCCGCTCCCCGCCGACCGCCCGGCGGCTTCGCTCCCGTTCCCTCAGTCGCCGCCGCCGCCGCGCGGGACCGCGCTCCGCGCGCGCCGCCGCCAGCCCGCCCCCGCCGGGGCCGCGCGCCGCGCCCGCCCCGCCGCCGCCGCCGCCGCCGCCACCTGCCGCCCGCGGGCTCACCTGGGCCGGGCTGGGCCCCGGCTGCCGCGCTCGGCGCCGCGGCGAGGCGCGGCGCTGCTCCCGGCCAAGCCCCGCTCCGCTCCGCTCCGCTCCGCCGAGGCCTGCGCTGCGCTGCGCTCCCGCCCGCCGAGTCGGCCCGCAGCCGGCGGGCAGGGCCCGCCCCGGCCAGGTGTGGGCGGGGGCGGGCGGGGGGGGGGGCGGCCCGGCGGGGCGGGGGAGGGCGCGGCCGCGGCCCGGGGCGGGCGCTGGCGCCGCCGGAAAGAGCCGGCCTGGCAGCCGGGGGGCCCCGCGCCGCGCCGCCCCGCCGCCCTCCCCCGCCGGAGCGGGGGCAGCCGCCCGAGGGCCCGCGGGAGGGGGCCGGGGCCCGCCGCGCCTCGGCGGCGCGCCCCGCGCCCGGTCCCCCCGCTCCTGAGCCCGGGTGGCCGTGCCGGTGGGGTGCCGGTCAGAGCCGAGGTGGCCCGGGGGCCGCCGGCGGGAGGTGGAACCGGTGCGAGGAGCGCCCGTCGGGAGGCAGAGCGGAGCCCTCCCCACCCGGCCGCGGCGTCTGCCCGTCTGTGGCAGCGGCGGCTGAGCGCCATGCTGAGACCTGTTGCGATTTATGATCGGTTTGACCGTGTCGTGGCTGTCGGGAGTTGTTTCGGCCCGTGCAGCCAGCGAGCAAACCGCTGCTTCGGCTGCTGAATTACTCCAGCCCTTTCTTCTTCCCCATCCAGTGCCCGGAACCGAGAAATGGCCAAACTGGGGGATTTTTTGCTGCCTTTTTAGATGGTGGAAGGGTCGAGTCAGTCAGCTGCACCGGTTGTGTTGGTGCTCTTTGGCTCGTTGCCCAGGCCGTGCTAGGTGCTGGGGTTGCGTCAGCACGGGCAACGCCACAACGCTCGGCGGTTTTGCCCTGCTGCCGCCATTCTCCTCATCTCCTCGAGCTGTCCTGGGGTTGCTCTGGCGTTTCCCACCGCATGTTAAATTTTTTCCCCTGTGTAGTCTCCAGGATTCCTCCCCACGTGCGGTAACTGCATTCCTTTGGGGATCTTTCGCCATTGTCCTCTCACCTCCATTCAGGCAGGGGGGTGGTAAGGGCCAAATAGTTTGCAGAGGGTCTTCCTCTGCCCCAGCGTGGTTGCCTCAAGTGCTCTGAGGAGCTCTGGGCTCCATGTTCCCGAATGCGATGCCCGGTCCCTCACGCGTCACTCGCCTCTGCCCTAAACTGAGCACCTGAAGCCAGCCTTGCAGTCCTGCCACACGGCCGGAAGCTCTGGCACAGAAAGCCTTTGGTTCTGGGGATATTTTCCTTCCTACTCGATATCCAAATGTTGCTGCAAAACAGCCCTTCTGTGCATTACACAGTGAGGCCACGGAGCTTAGAGTAAGTGGTGCTGGCCGAGTGCCACGCAGCACTGCCAAAGTGCCCATGGGCTCCGCTCTCCGTGTTAAAATTTGGATTTGCTTCAGGATGCTCTGGAGCGCAAGACCACAGGGAAGCTGGGAGATCCCTGCTCCAGAGCAGGGATTCACAGAGCTGCCAGAGCTGGTCCCCCGGCTCGCGCAGCAGCCGTGTTGGCAAGTTTAAGGTGGGTCACATCAACCCAACCCCTGTTCATTTTATGTGGAAGCGACAGGTTTTTGAAGTTTGCTTGAAAAGTGGAAGATACGTGGCTTGATGCTCCTTTGCTAATCTTGTCATATGTTTTAGAACTTTTGAGTAGAGACACTGAGATGTTGGGCCGAGCTACGGGACAGATTTTTAAGATATTTTTAGACACCTAAAGGTGCAGGTTACTAAACACCTTCACAAATCTGGATTCATGTGACTGACACGGAGCTGCCTCATAAACTTTTGATGCCCTGGAGCTTCTAGCCAAGACTTGCAGGTAAATGATTGTCCCATGGGTGTAAGCCATTAATTATCTGAATCACGAAACAAAGAATTGTCACATACAGCTGCCACCCAAAACTCTGAATTCTTCCCCTGTGCACTCCGTGCCTTCATGACCTAACAGCTTGGAAGGCCATGAATAGTGTGAGCCCAAGAGGCACTGGTGCCTTGTGCTTCGCTGAATACGGGGTGACCGGTTTGTCACCCATTTACCTCTCTGAGGACTCTGCAGTCGTGGGGCGCTGTTCCTCAAAGCAAAGGCATCCGCTTCAGCCGTTTGCTTAGTACAGGATGCACTGGCGCGTTGTCACCAGAGCTGTATTCTGGAAGGAGGTGTGCAAGAGTCCTAAAGCCCTGAGTTTGATCCACCAGTTTATATATAGCACCCTGTTGTTTCATCTCAGTAGCTCTCATGGCTCCAGCCTGCCCGGCTGTTCCAGCGGTAGGGTTTTTGAAAGGCAAAGTCTCGGAGTGTATTTGCAGCACCTGGTTTGGAGGTCACTGCTCCTGGTAGCTCTTCCTTCCCTTTGATCCAGCTCCTCAGAGCAAATGTACACACCCATATTCTTGTCATGTGTGCCACTTGATAGCCAGCTAGCACATAGATGCTGTGGGATGGGTTTTGCTTGCCTTTAACATAATAAATTGGTATAAAATCAAAAGACTGGGATTCTGAATTTTTTAAGACTTGTCAGAACAACTTCCCTTCTCATTTCTGGTGCTGCTAAACTTGCTAAATGCTCTGGATTGAATCTATGAGCTGCAGAGCCTGTTGGAAGCCCGTCCTTTCTCCAGCCATGGTTTGTTTTTGTTTTTTTTTTTTTTGAGGGAGTATTCTTGCTGATGACTTTTTCTCACCTGATTTTATAGTAATTGTCAATTGTATTGTCAGGTCTCCTAGTCTGATTCACAAGTGCCTAGTGCAGTGCTCAACTTGGTGCTCATGTAAGATAATACATCTCCATCTGTAGATCTGCTTGACAGCACAGCTTGAGGACCATATGTCGATGACTCTGACTGCCCACCATTTTTTTCAATATTACCCCCAAGACTCTTTCATTTCCTTTGTAAAACAGGATTATTAGAATACTCTGTTTTGCTCCAAATAATAATAAAAAACCAATCTACCAATCTGTGTTGCCCATTCCTGTTCTTCTCCAGCTGAAGGAACTGCAGCCTTGGAGAGAGAGCCCTGACGCTTCCTCGTCCACAGCACTATGTTGTCTGGACTGAGGATAACAACTTACCCTTAATTTTGTTTTACTACAGCTTGCACTTGACTGAAGAAATAAAAGCCGGTGTTGTAATAAAAGCACAGTCACAATGTTAAAGTGGTATTTACTTCTGCTTCCTGGCCCAGAAGTTTTCTGTTCCTCAGGTACCTTTCTGTAAAGTAGGTACAAGTGTCTTTCCCTTTCTGCATCGTTCGTCTCGGCTGCCTGACCAGATCTGGTCAGGATACGTGCTCATTCTTACTGCGGCTTTGCAGAGTGCTTAGTACGGTGAAGCTCTCCTCTTGACCGATGCCTTAGAGGTCCTACAAAGTGCGTAAACATGAGTAATAATTCTCATAGTTCATTTACCTCCTTATTGTGATAGTAAACTAGAAAGGGAAGTTCACCGGCGAAAAAAAAAGCCAACAAAAATAAAAAGCACCACCTGCCAATTTGTTCCTGGTGTGGAAATATATTTTGGGCATTATTAAATGAGAAAAGTTTTCTGCTCCTGACTGAATAAAATGTGATAGAGAAAGGCCCTGGGAATGCTGGTAACTGAGGCAGAAATAATATTGAAATAACCTCCTGCTTCTGCTAAGGGCCAAAATCTGGAGTGCTAATGGCAACTGTCCCATGGAAGACTCTTCCTGAAATGCAATCACTTGTTCAGAAAAGCAGATTTACAGATGAGTAATTATCCTTTGCAGCATGCTCTCTGCATGTTCAAGCCCCAGATCAGCTCACTGTCCTTTTCTAACCCTAAATGAATGGTAATGGAAAGGCTAAAACACAACACGTACATATAAGTTAAAGCAAACAATAGACAAAATGCAGTGAGCTTGCTGCTGGAGTGGTCTCTGCTCCCCTCTGTGTTTCCTGCCAGCGTTTGCCTCTCCTGCATTTCTTTCTGTTCTTGTCAGGTCCCTGAGAAACTGTGGTTTTCCGGCTTTCATTGTGATGGCATCTGCGCTCAGCCAGTCCAAGAGTTGCTCTGGTGGTCTTCAGCTCTGATCCTTTACAGTTTGGCAGACCACAGGCTGTCAAAGAGATGGAGAGGAGCACTAATCACACTAGGATTTGAGCACTTCCTAAGCTGATATATTTATCCTCACAGGTAGGAGATTACTACTGTCCCCCTTTTAGAGATGAAAACCAGATGCGCGCAGAAGCTAATTGACTTAGCTAATGTCGCACAGGAGCTGGTGGCAGAGCAGCGAAATGAGATAAGCCGCTGGCCCTGCTGCCATGTGCCAGAGGACAGGTCTGCTCAAAGGGTTTTGAAAGCCTGGTTGGTGCCCATGGGCTTTTATAGCCCTGTGGAAATGCAAAGCACGAGCTTTCAGAGCGCAGCAACCGGGGGCGGCAAATTCAAAGCACAAGCTTTCAGATCGTGGCAGCCTAGGAAGGAAGGGATGGATTTGCACTCAGATCCAAGTCAGGGAGCAGCAGCAATACCAGCCTGGCCCAAGTTTGCAAAGCGACTGGGCTTTTGTACTTGCTCTGGGGAAGAAACATTTTTTCTTTCCTAACAACTGTTGAGAAGTGATTCCTGATAGTGGATCAGAGCTCTCAGCTGATTTCAGCCTTGTCAGAAAATCCATCTGGGGGGTGAGAGCTCCCCTCCTCGCTTTCACACTAGTGAAAGCAGGAGCTTCTGGAAACAAAATTTCAGGCCAATCCTTCTTTTTTTTTTTTTTCTAATATTAATTTTCAGTCCTATTTCCTTTTATATTTCATTTTCAGAACATGTTGAAAGCATTTTAAAAGAAGCCATGAAACAGTTAAGAAAATACTGAAGACTATGTTCAGAGATCTTAAAAGCAATTCTGTTTTAAAGCTTCAGGTTGTGTTGTAAGTAGGAGATGAGGAATACCACTAACACAGCTCGTGTGTACAAGAGTGGGTTTGATTAAATGCTTGTCCTTATAAGCATTGAGACAGGAAAGGGAGTGGCATGCCTTATCCTTGCAGCAAATTTATAGACCTTGTTAGTGAGGTTAAACTTTTGTGCTGACTAAACTTTTCCACACCCTCTTTTTGCAATAAAAATCTACCTCAAATTTTCAGCTCACAAGCAAGTAGCAGATGAAGTAATGCCGAATGTTTCACATTAAAGCAAGGCAAGCATCCTGAAATACTCTTCCCCCGGACCAAAAATTA
This sequence comes from Morus bassanus, assembly GCA_031468815.1. Taxonomy (NCBI): domain Eukaryota; kingdom Metazoa; phylum Chordata; class Aves; order Suliformes; family Sulidae; genus Morus; species Morus bassanus. The sequence goes on along the minus strand of CM062576.1, from coordinate 11,726,284 downwards.
TTCTGCCCAAACAGCTGCTCTTCCCTCAAAGAACTCCGCCTCTTACCAGCTTTTAATATTTTGTAGGATTGCAAAGCTAAGTGCTTTTCCTTGACGGTATCATCGACTTCAGGTCTGATTGCAGGATGGATTCTGCCCTCGGTTCTGCATGCAGCAGCATCCTCTGACAACAGCCACCTAAGATAAAAAGGTAATTCAGAGAGCAGAGACAGTAAGTGTAACTGGGAGAAGGATCATCCTGACCGCGGCTCCGCTGCAACAGATGACAGGCAAACAGGACTAATATAGTGGATTGATGTTTATACACCCAAAGGAGCTGACACGATTGCTGTTTATCAAATTTTCTTTTTAAGTTAGAAGATCGGATCTGAAATTTTCAAGGTGCAATAAATGGGGAGTCCCATATTCTTACCTCAGTGTTTAAGAGCTGTAGTCCTGAAAAGGTGACGGGGATAAAGTAGCGCCCCCACATCAGATAATCTCAGCCTTTTTTGTGCGAATGGCAAGAGTGGCCTCGGAAGGGTCACAGGAGCCCTCGGGCACAGCACGGTTACTATAGCTCTGCTCTGCTGCTGAGATCTGCAAAGAAACCAAGCAGAAGAATTTGGGCACTCCAGCCTTCCACAGCAATGGCACAGAGGAGGGGTTTGGGGCCTGCCCAGCTGTGAGTGTGAAAGCTGGGATCTCCTGGTTGAAGTATTACAGGCACCAGAGCTGGCTGGAGTGCGACAGGCAGCCGTGAACTTGGCAGAAGTAGAATTTAATGGCTGAATTGTACTTATTCCTCTTACAGCCCACAGTGAATTTTCTCAGTGTGAAGCTCAGTACCTGAGCTCTGCACAGAGACCAGGTTGCAGTGGCAGGTCGGCGTGAACAGCATGGGAATGTCATGGTGCTGGGGAAGGTGGCAGCGCTGTGAAGTGTGACTGTGCTGTGATGAACACCTGCGGTGGTGGGCACGAGCCTGGAGCAGCGGTCCTCCTCCAGTCTGTGGGACTAATCCTCGCAGCACTCACCGGGCAGGATTTGCACCCGGGAAGAGGCCAGAATGAGGGATATATGACACTTAATCTCATAAACTTGAACAGGACTTAAATGCTTCCCAGAATTTTGCTACCCTATTGCAGGATGTGCATGTATTACGGAAGTAAACTGAAAGGATCCCCTAATGATTTTCTTTTTAATTCATTCCGTCTGCCACCCCCGCCCCCCAAAAAAAAAAAATAAAGAACCCAGCAGGAACCAGCTGTCTTGATAGGTCATTTAAAACTGCTTTTGTAAAAATAGATTTGTATTTTATGGCTTAATTTTTAGAGACTGGTGACTGGTTAAACTTCTTTCAGCACCAGCACTTCTTGCTTTGGGCTCCAGCCTTCAAATAAGTCACTGGTTGTCATGATTTACTGTGTATAGTATGGGACAAGTGCAAGATTTTGATGAGAAAAGATATTTGGGTGTCATCTGAGGAGACATGGGGAAAGTCACTTAGCTCAGTGGTTATATAGAATGGCTTTCTTCTTTCAGAGGTCACCTCTGTTAAAAAAACAGATGCAGGCTTCAGACATCAGCTGCAAGGGCTGTTTCATGCATCAGGAAAGTTGTAGCTTTTCCTATTAAAGATGGTCAGAATTTTAGGCAATAAATTTTGTTTAAATTTAACTATCTTTTCCAACGGATTCTAGGAGAAAGTTGCAGCCTGTCAGCATAACAATTGCTTTTGTGGTGATAATACCAGTGTCTTTTCTAAAAGCAGTTCCCATTAAGAGCAATAGATGTGGAAACCTGTTCCTGAAAACATGTGTCCTGACTTTGAAGACGACTGTTTGCAAGTTTAAGTAAGACCAATAAAGTGGGTAAGGAACAGGCTATAGACACGATAGAGACTTCAAATTTGGGAATAAAGTGTTTCTGCAGTGCTGTTCTAAGTGTGGGAGAGTTGGCTCCAATAGTCACTCTGCAAATATGACAGAGTGGTGTTTGTGCTTGTTTTTAAAAACACCTTGAGATGGCATTTGTCCAAACCTGAAGGGTTAGGCATGTTCAGCAAATGAAATGGGTGGGCTGGGCGTTCCTGCACCACGGGCCCTATGGAGAGCTGCAAGGCTTCTTCCTCAGCCCTCCTCTAAACCAAGCCTCGCCCGCCTTTTCCCTTCTGCTGACCCTTGTCCCAGCAGCTCTCCAGGCTTGTCTATGTCTTTCTTCTCTCTCCACCCGTGTTCCCTCCTGCACACATGTGCACACACACACTCAGAGGCACACACACACAGGCACACACACACACACACACGCAAAGCCCCCAAAGCACTCTCCTGCTGAGCACCTGCAGGGCTGAGTTGCCACCCTGGGGACTGGCCATCCCCTCCGCATCTCCAAGCTCTCCTTGCTCCAAGTCAAATTTCAAAACAGAGGTACTGAACTCACCCTTGCTTTTATTTCTCTACCCCACATTTTCCCACCTGCAAGTCTTTTTAACAGCTTTAGCATGTCACTTGCCAAATTTTCTTTATATAGGTTCTTGGCCTGGGCTCATGGCTGTAGTATCTGAGCACCTTTCAGTCATGCATGAAGTGATGTGACTCATGTCAGGCTCGGGTGATTTGTTCTCTCTCCCCATTCTTTCCCAAGAAGGAGGGCTGTGCCTGCTGTGCTGGAGTCTTTGTTTTGTTTGGGTAAAGTTTCAGTTTGTGAAATTTTCCTGTGACCAAGAGGCTGAGGGTGTCACCCACAATCTTCATTCTTTCATCCCTTCAGTGTTCTCTGCTGACATGTTGAAGATTTTCACAATTTTTATGTTATCTCTGCACTACGTTCCTCTGATACCAAGAATATTTGGCATTGTCATATTTAATGACTAAAACCATCCAGCAGTATTCTGTCTTCTGGTTTGGGGTTCAAGTCAGCCTTTAACTTTTAGAAGTCAAGCTGGGAACATGCTGAGAATAGAGCAGTCTACACATGTCCCATCAGTTTTTACACTTCCCTCTGCACCAGATGCTGCTGGTCATGGCAGGATGTGCGGCTACACAGATGTCTGAACTGGGCTGAATGGTTGTGTTCCTGTTTCCCCAAAATCTTTGTTGATGCTGTTCAAAGTACCCCTCCACAATTCACAAAACCAGGAAAATTATAATCCTTTTTTTTCTACTTTTCATTCCATGGGATATTAGCAGGAAGTTAGCTTCTTGAAGGTGGATTTTTTTTCTCTCATTTATACTTTGTATTTTTAATTACAGTAGAACTCCACTGTAGAAAAGATATTGAAAGAAAATAGTGTGATCATCAGATTCATATTTGGTTTAAATTATGGACTCAGTTTCTGCTCTCCCTGTCCTCCAGCTTGTTCTGAGTGGAAAAAGAAAAGGAACGACTGAGTTCAGGAGGAGAGATGTAATAAACCAGGTGATTTTTAAGAAGCAAGTAAAGAATTCCAAATTCTTAAACAATTCAAATTGATGATCAAGAAACAAAACTGCCACTCAAAATGTCACTCTTATAAGATACAAAATGATCTGTAAAAAAGTTGTACAAATAAGTTCCCTTGGGCATTCCTGTAGCACACCAAAAGCATCATATACTGTCTTAGGAATTGTTTAGCAATCGAAACTGGTAAAAATGAAACTGCAAAGGGAGGACAAGCAAGCTTCAGCTACTGTGGTAGGGTGTGGATTTGCCACAGGCAGCTGGGAGGAAGATGAGCCCGTTCTCTTCCATGTCCCCTCCCACCCACTGCCCCCTTCCCCAGCATCTGGGGCAGATCAGAGTTGCCACTGAGGCAAGCCTTTCCCCATTTTCCTGGTGAGGGGGGATCTCTGTACATAGTCAGGCACACTCAGGATTTTAAGACTTGACCTTGACATACAGTTGAATCCAGAAGAAGCTGGTGGCGCCACCAAAAGAAGCATCCACATCATTTTATTCCTACCTGATACTACATTTTCCATTGCATTAACAGAAGTGGCTGCAGTGTGAATCAAATCTGGTGACAGTTCTGGATTAAAACTAATCTGGCAAAAAAAGGGCAAGTTTTAACCTCGATGCATTTTCCCTTGCAGCCTTGAGTAGGCTGGCACCAGCACAAGGTGGAGGTGTGCAAGGTCTGGGCTGAAGAGCCATGGCGGTGGGAAGGAACGGCTCCTTTCCATGGCCGGGCTCCTTTATGCTTTTGCTGTTCGACAACTGACATTTCTTTCTGCAGCAGTGATAGTTTATGCTGGCCTAAATGATATGTAAAATTACAGCCTAATGTAAAGGGTATTGCTTTGCACCTACTTTGAATTTAAAAGGTTTCCTTAGGTTAAAACATATATCAGTGCTTCCAGCTGTAGGACCAAAAGTGCTGCATGCTTTGGTTGCTACATTTTGCGCTGGCCGTGTAAAGCAGCTGTAAATTCAGGTACCTGCTTTGCATTACCATTGGGGCACAGCACAGCCAGCACTGGGGTGAATCGGGGATATACTTCATCTTTTTATACACTGCATCAGAGAGACAAAAGGAGAGAGAATCTTGGTGCCAGAGAGCGATTCATCTCCACCCTCCGGTTTTCCTGTCTCTGAGCAGGGCGGCAGCCCCTCACGGTAGCAACACTTGCAATCCCCCTATCCCAACCCTGGCAACAAACACCCTTTTCTCCTCTTGTTTCCTATCCCAGTCTCTATCCCATATTCCCCAGCAGGATGCAGAGCCTGAGCCTTCCCCTCCACAGCAGGCTGAAGGCACTGACAGACACTGGAAGGGAACAGGAGGGAGAAGGGAGCTGCTTGATGGTAAGCACGGAGGCTGTAGGGAAAATGGGGACATCTAGAGCATTTACGAGAGGCTGGGCTGGAGTAAGGTCCCTTACCCAAGGGACATGAGCTGAGGATGGAGAATGAAATAGGAGAAGGTCACAGGGATGCAGAAGTTGGCAGCTCTGCCCCCAGAAACCTCCCTCCAGGTGGATGCAATATGCCTCCAGCCTGCTGCTCGTAGCATCCCCCCATCCTGCTGCCCGCTCCAGCCTCCTGTTCCAGTGGTAGTTTCCCTAAGCCCAGCTGCCCTCTCCCAGCCATCCTCCGTCCCACCTGCAAGCCCACTCTGCCTGGTGGCAACGCTGCCATGCCTTTGCGCCTTCAGCGGGCTCCGGCTTCGGGCAATCTATCACATCCCTTTGGAACCTGTTTACTCTATTGCTGTTAAAAATGGGCATCTTAATTTCTAGTCTGAATTTGTCCAGTTTCATCTTCATTACCTTTTATTATGCCGCTCTAATCTGCTAGAGAGCCCTTTAATATTGAAAGGCTGGAGACAGCCAGAATCCTCACAAGAGCTGGGTTCTTGTTCCAGGAACTGCAGCATATGCTCCTTGCAGAAAAGCTTTCCATTTTTTCAGTGTTCCTTCTATAAAAACATCCAAATGCAAGTTTATATCTGAACACCACTTTTTTCTGAGGGGCAGAGTCATGCTGCTGAAACCTGAGTGTCTGCCTAGAACTTTCTCCAGGTGTAGGGATTTTAGAAGAGGTTTCTGTACTGTCCAAACTAGGCAAACGGGTTGGAGCTCAAACCTCAGCTCTGAAGCCAGGAGGTAGTTGTCCAGGCTGGGAGCAGATGTTGAGAAACATCCGTTTGCTAGTGAGGAGTTCAGAGCATGTGGGCAGTGGTGCAGGGGGTCCCCATGCTGTCCCTTCCCACATGTCCTGGCAGAACCCTGCCAGGCGAGGAAGGCTTTGAGGAAAGGCTTGCCACACAGGTGATGTCCCTCAGAGTCTTCTTGGGATGCCTCCTCATCCAACTCATCACTCGCATCTTATTTATGTTTCCCTAGTGCATGACCAGACATGCTGTGAGACTCCGTATGAAAATGCTATAAAATAAAGAAGAGTTTTTACTGCATCAGCTTAAAGACTGCATCAGTCTTTCAAATGGCATTTAGTATTGCCACTTTGACTCTATAGATACAGCTTTGTCACGCTGCCATCATAAACTTCAACTTACAGCTTTGACCACGAGGCTGCACTTGGCAGTGACAGCCCAGCCAAGAAGGACAGAATCCTTTCCCAAGCTGAAGATGCATAACCCCTTGGAAAATAATTTGTATGTGGAAAAAACACACATTAGTGGGATTTGTTGTTTGTATAACCCGAGAACGGTTTTAATTAAACAATAAATCTGAGAAGCAATTAGGCAAAAAGGGGTTGGGGCAGAATTGATATTTTGAGAGAAAGCTGAGATATTGCAGTTTAAAAATCAGCTGGGCTGCATGTTTAGCAAGTATCTGCTACAGCACCTGTGGAAAAGCCACAGTGTGCTGTTGCATAAACAGATGCCTATCAGGCAAGAAGCTCCATGGGTAGATATGTAATTATACAACTTAAAAAAAAAAAGCATAATATTTATACTGCAGCCTGGATTGGCTTCAATCATGTGCATAATAAATTTATTTGAAAACATCCTAATTATGTGTTTACCTGACAGAAGGAGACATTACAATCACCCTGGCATGTAAACCCATTTTAAAAATCTGCCTGCTTTTGCCTTTCCCAAGAGACCTACACCAACTGCACATTTATAATTATTTATATAAATCTGTGAAGTATATAAATAATAATATTCTTAGAGGATATCATCAAAACATTCTGGACTTCTTTTTCTCTTCATTCTAGATTGTTTGGGGTTTTTCTTAGAGCTTTTCCAAGGAGGGATGTTGCATTTTATATGCAGGGAAAAAAATGCATTCTTAACACTCTGGAAATATTAACAAACTCCTTGAAAGATTTAAATTAGTTTGTTCCCTGAATTAAATATCCCATCTGCTTCCCTTCCCTCCCCAAGCCTATTCTTGCCACCCCCCAGTGCGTGTGCACATGGGTTTGTTATTTTTTTTTTTTGGAGTTGCTTCTGAATTCCAGCAAATGCACAGCTATTTTGTCCTGCTGGGGTTGTTCCATGAAAATCAGGTTTAGGGTTTGTGCTGGGTGTTGAGCACGGGCATCGTACCTCCCGGCCAGGGGAAGGGCCAGGCTGCACCCACTGCCTTTGCACACACACACTGCTAGGGGTTTGCTGGGGGGGCTCGCCTGTGCAGCCAGTGGTGCTGTAGCAGGGTCGCTTGTGGCTGCTGGAGGTAGAGAAACACTGCGGGGTTGGGGGTTGTGTGTTTGGTTTAAACTTAGAGTATTGGAGCATTTGGGAGGAAGGCAAACAAATATTAAGAATCCTGACAAGTATGCAAACAGTCGTAAGGGGGAAGGGAAATGAGTCTGGGGCTCAGCAACCTTGGCAATGTCTTTCTAAATAATGTGGTTGTCTAATGTACTCACAAAGCTAAAGTAAATTCTCATTTAAGGCTGACTCCATCCTATACTCACAGGGCTCTTGGTCTCTGTCTCCGTCTCTCCCTCACCCTCTCTCTCTCTTCCCCCCCTCTTTTTAGAGAGAATACTCCAGTCATATTAAAGAATGGCCTTGCAGCCTTAACTGCACATCATCTTCTCCCTTGTTAAAGACGAAATAGAACATGTAAATGTTTTCAAACATGATGTCTTGTTGAATCTTTTTCTGTAACTCATCCTAATCATTAGGTTGCATGTTAGACATCTATAATGAAAATGTATTCATTTACATTTACCCTTCCTTTTGGGAAATATCTTATTTTAAAGTTAAAAAAACAAAAGGGGAGACATAGTTCTCCTTGCTGGTTGCATGTCCTGCCAGCCTGATTACACAATCTGCTATAATTATGCTGAGCTCTGCAGACCTTTGGGGAGCCATGTTATACAGTAGAATGACTGCTAATTGCTAGGGGTAAAACCTTGGGCCTGTCAAAGTCAATAGCAAAATTTCTACTAATTTCATAGAGACTATTTCTGGGACCATCTTCAGAATGATGAACATCAATATTATTTAATATACTAACACTTAAGTTACCTGAAATTTTAAAATCTTCAGGTCATCAGTATTAAGGAAAACAGAACTACTTAATTTAAATGGACTGAGCTATTTCCTCCTAATAAAATTTGTTATGCCTCTGCAAAATTTATGATGGAAAGCTGTATGACCTCTCTGCATTTTTTTTTATACCCAGGCAAAATGCAAAATGGCAGGATGGATTTGCTGGAAGGCTTAAAAATGTCATCTGAGCTAGGGTTCAAGATCCAGCGGAATTTGGGTAAGGCAATTATGAGCAACTTAAAGGGGGTTACTGAGATGTAAGATGTATTTCAATCATAATAGCTGTCTTCTCTTGCTGTAGCATGAAGGGTGGTACCGCACATTGGGGATGGGTGGCTGATGCCTGACTCCCACCTCATCAGAGCACTGCGGTCCATCTCCACCTCGTCCTCATCCAGCATCTCCTAGCCATGGCCGTCTGCCTCCATCCCACTGCTTAGCTCCTGTGTGGACGCACTTCGATGTGTGCCGTATCCCTTCTGCATGGCCTCCCTATGACTCAATTCAGCCTTCCAAAACGATTTCCAGAACTAACTGATGAATTTACCAAACTATATATACAATTTTTTAATAAAGTAGGGATAATTTGAGGGAGGAATTGAAAATCAGACCCATGGTCAGCTCTCGCCAGTACTGACTCATTTGCATCCCTTCTTCCTCTTCATATTTATTTCAAATCATGATTTCAGTTTGAGTTGAGCAGTATTTTGTGTTGCCGGAAGATAATCACAAGCCAAACAAATTTAAGAATCAGCATAGAAGAACCTGAAATCCTGACTAATCTTCATCATTTTTTAAAAGGAGAATCAGTCAGGATGAAACTAGAAAGCTATGCCTAACATAATTAATTTTTAAAACCTTTTTTTTTGTAAGTGTATTTGGAATGAAAACAATCCTAACAGTAATATTGGTCTATTACTAGAAATGATGAAATTGTAAAAGCACAATTTTTTAGAAATCATCTTCCTCTGTCTTCAGAGGAAAAGATAGATGACATTGTCATGTTAAATGATGGTGAGACATAATTAACTCTCGTTGATCATGGAAGGCAATGCATAGCACCATTTTTAAATCAGTAGCTTAGATAATTTGCATCTGAGAATTTTGTAGGAGCCAGTCAGGAAGCTGTCCAGATGATTACTGTGGGTTTTCAAGAAGTTTTGGAACTAAGAAAAGTTTCAGGAATCTGTTAAAAAACTAGTATTGTTTGAATATTTAAGAAGATACACAGTTGTAGGCCCTTCATCTTGACAACTAGTCACAGCAAAAGAATGAAATGACTGATACAGCACGTTGGTGAAGAATTAAAACTGGCAAATATAACTCATCCCCATTGAATTTGTGGAAAATACCCAAGCTAAATGGATATATTTTTGAACAGCTGACAAGTTCAATTAAAAAAAGTAATAGTCTATTAATACCATCTACAGATAGACTTCTAATTGCCTAATACCAAACATTCTCCTTAATAAATTAGAAACATGCCAGCAAACATGCTAAAGATTAAATAAATCGGAGGGTGGCTCCTCGACAGTTTTGACATGGGTTTGGCAGTGTAATGGTAAATGAGGAATGCTCACAGGAGGGGATGTGACTAAAGTGCCTGAAGAAATCAGTTCCTGGCCATGCACGTTTTGAAAGTTTTAGCAGTGAAGAAAAAAGAAAATATAAATTGTTAATCATTAGTTTGTCGATGGCGCAAAAATTGTGGAAGTACTGGAATGCGGAAAGCCCTGATACTAGATGAAAGAAGACAGTCTGCACCAAAGACTTGTCTTGGCAAAGTGCCTTCTCCACAGTATGCCCTAAAATAGCGTTTGCATTCTCCTTCAAAGGCTAAGAATATACCAGAAACCATAAGCTTACACTTAATACTTTTTATAATACGTATGCAGAATGTTATACAGTTTATAGAAACCTAAGAATGTGCATTCAGTTGCTCGGGTCAGGGAGGAATTAGCTAGACCTGCAACACATCGGCACTTTTTAGCTTCTAAAAGAAAATTTGCAACCACAGGGTTGTGTTTCATAGCCACAAATATGCCTATCCTTCATGAATTTGTCTAATCCCATTCTAAACCCATTTATACTCTGCAGTATCTTGTGGCAAAGAATTCCACAATTTTATATATATGTATTTTTGTATATATGTATATATATCTTGTGCAGGAAAGTACTTCCTTTTGTTGGTTTTACACCTGTGACCCATTTCAGCTGGGAGCTTGCCAGTTCCTGTGTAGTGAGAAAGAGTGAGTAGTTCATCTTGGATCACTTTCTCTATATCATTTCTGATTTTATAGACTTCTATGGCATCTCCTCAGCTCTGCCTTTTGAGGGATGTATAATCCTAATCTTTCGTTGCACAGGTGTTGTTCCACAACTTGCTGCCCTCACAGGCTCGAGAAGGTTATGGGGGATCACATGGAGACCAAGCGGGGGACAACAGCAGGTGCCTTCCTGGTCTATGGACTATGATAAAATTTTCTTTCATTAATCTGCTCGCTTGCTTTTTGAACGCTGTGATCTTTCATCATGCCCAGCATCCTCTGGCAGCAAAGTTCCTCAGCTTGTTTGTGTCTCCTCTGGAGGGGTGTCTCCTCCGACTGGTGTTGAACCTCCATCTGGTCGCTTTGCTCAGGCCCCCAACTTCTTGTATTGAAAGAGGCATTAGACAGTTGTCCTGGTAAATCCCCATTCAGCTTTTCCAGACTGTGCAGAATTTTATAAACATCCAGAACAGTTGTGTCAGTTCAGATTAGGAGTCCTAATCTGTTCAGCTATTCCTGCATCCCTGTGTACTTGGGGATTTGAACTGCCCTTGGTACTCTGCTCCCCTCTTTTCCAGCTCTGCTCTCTGCTTTTCCAGGCTGGGAACCAGATCTGTGCCCAGCACCCACTGACCTGATGCTGTTTGCTGCTTTGGTCTGTATTCTTTCCTCAATTATTCTACTTGCTTTTCTGATCTCTGCTGAACACTGGGATGACATTTCCAGGCATTTCTCTGTGATAACCTCAAAATCTTTTCTCTGTGTGGTAACAGCAAACTCACAGATCAACACGTGTACTTGAAATTAGATTTGTGTATTCTCATTACAGCACTTTGCAGATATCTACATTGTTTTCAATGACATTTTATTGTCCAGTCATTCTGAATTGTGAGATCCTTCTAATCTCTAATCTCTTGCACAGTAAATTCTTGTCCTTTAACCTTGCCAACAAATTTTGTCACCTCACTGGTCAACCTCTTTCTTTTCCAAAGGTCTGGTGACTATACTGATAGCATAGGCTTTTATACCTCTTCCAATACATTGGCATGATCCTGACGTAGGAAGGGAAGGAAGATGAAGAAAAAAAGAAGGAATCAATATTGGGTGCAATATTCAAGACATGGCTGTAAGGTGGATTTAGAGAGTGACAGTGATTTCATCTGTTTTTTTCTCCACTCTTTCCTGAACAATTCCTAATCTTAGATTTACTTTTTACACTGGTGCTGAGTGTGAGATGTTGTTTTCAGGGAGCCTTCTGCAGTGACTCCACAACCCCTTTCATAGTACTAACAGCTCATGTAGGGCCCAGGGTTTTATATGTAGAGTTAAGGTTACTTTTTTCCCGTGTATTATTTTTCAGCTACAAACACTGAATTTTATTTTAAAACTCATTGACTCAATATTATGAGATCACCCTCCACTCTTTGCAATCAGCTTTCGTTGTGTTTAGCTTCATTTCAGGAACCTGAATAATCTCGTATCATCTTCAGGCTGTGTCATCTCACTACTCACCCTCTGCTTCCAGACTCCTTCAAAGATGTCTCGAGAAACCTGTGTGCCCACAACGGAGTGAGGGAACCCAGCAAATGGTGTTTGCCAGCCTGCCAAGGGTAAGTGGGTGGTGAAGGAGGAAAGCGAGCACTCGTGTTGCCAGTTTCCTGCTTTGGGGAAGAAGGTCCCTCCAACTGGCATGAACAATCGTGCTGCCTGCCAGGAGTGGTGGCTGTTGTCCCACAGCTACCATTCCAGGCGTCGCAGGTGATGAACAGCAAAGAGTCATTTACTAAGCAATCCAGACTGCGGCATATAACACAGGAGCAGGCAAACAATGTCTCTTCCAATATGAGCAATAGTAAACTCATTTATCTAAAAACAAAGAAGGAGGGCTACAAATAAGGAATGAGGACTTTGGAAGTAGTGACTCTGAGAAGGTCTCATGGGGGATCTTGGCAGGGAATCACTTGCAGAGGAGCTGCTGGCATGGTTGGGGGCCGAAAGAGCTGGTGAAACTCTGGGGTGTAGAAATAGAGTACCCAAGTGCTGGCTAGGAGATCTCATTGCCTCTGTGCTTAGCTGTGGTGTGACCTCTTTGTTATTATATATAATAATATCCACATAGCTATATTATATAAAGCTTAATTTATTAATACATATTATATAAAGCTTTATTATTTCTCTTGATATAATTATTCCTTTTGATCAAATTTCATAGCCACTGGATGATGGACTCACCTAAATCTCAGCTATTGTCATACCTAAGAAGTTAATTGAGACTGGTGAAATGGGGGAAGTGGGATGCCAGCGGGGTGAATGACAGCAACAGTAAACTACAGCCTGTTGACTATATGGAGTTTCCAGCAGGTTGCCACAGGGCTAATACTTAGGCAGAGTATTAATTAACTTCTATGGTAATGATCTGCAAGGGAGTATTAATAGCACACTGTGTGCATGCAGATCATCCCAAAGCTGGGGCGGGTGTTGTACATATCAGTGAAGAAAGATAAATAATACAAAAGGGTCATGAACCTCAGCAATACGGGCAGGAGCCTCCACAGTAAGTGAGCTACACCCTGGAAAGACACAAGTATTTTGGGGGGGTCATTCAGACCATGGGGAAATGGAGTCCTGTGTTTCATTCATCCCTTTTCAGCATTTCAAAGATGAATATCTTCTGCCTGGTCAAGAGATCATGTTTTTAAGGTAAATCTCTGCAGAGTCAGGGTTCCTGCTGGAGGGCTCTGAGCCTTGCAAGGAGGTGCAAGTTGGGCACCTGGATGTCATGGGAGTCCCCCTTGGTATCTTTCTGCATATTTGAGCACCAACATTTAAAAACCTACTGTATGAACATGTTGTGTTGGTAGAGTGTCACTTTTCAGGGTCATGGCCAAAGGAGGACAAACTGTTGAGCTATGAATCTGTGAAGTCTATGGACCCCAACATGGGACACTGTTTGGTTTGGATGACATGAGGATATAAACAGGAGTTTTGGGCTGAAATCAAGTGGAAGAAACTTAAATTAGTAATAACAAAACGTTCCCTATGGCGATATTAGTACAATGAGGGACACATCCCCAACACCAATGGTGGAAATGAAAGCATGCCTTTGGGAGCCCCTTGCAAGGAATTGTGTCCACCGGGTAAGAGTCAGGTTGGTCACCAAAGAGCTTTAAATTGGACCTGTGTTTGCGAGCTCTTGCCAGTGCCTGTGCAGGTGTCCCCTGAGGTCAACCTAGGATTGTCTCAGGCTCCAAGCAAAAGTCCTCCATGGGGTGGTTTTGCAGATGCTCTTTTGAAATGCCTCTTCACCACTGTGTGGCAGCACTGGATACTGGATTTGTCCTCACCTGTGTCCTAGCCAGAATATGCACTGGATTTATGGAAGTAGTAGTAGGACCCAACCCTCCAAGGAGCTCCTTTGACACGGCCATGGGGATCAGTGGCAATGCCTGGCAGGTTTTGCTGGAGCCTCCCTCCTGTCTTCTGCCCCAGACGGAGTGGGGAGGTACCCTGCCTGGCCAGCTCCACCCTGGCAGCTCCCTGAGGAGAGGTCGCTCTGCAAATGAGACACTGACCCAACTTGCACGTCCCAGTGGGAACACGGAGCCCTGTGCCACTGCTGCCTCGGGATGGGACAGGAGACAGTCTCCCCTCCAGGGCCACCAGCAGAGCTTCTCCCACAGCAAACACACAAATCTTGCAGCTCACATCGTGTCTCTGCTCTGCTGGGTATTATTTTGTTGGTGGGCCAGAGCTGTAAACGTCTTTCTGACTTTTGTCTGCCAGCAATTAACAGTGCGTGAGGAGCAGGCTCGTGGACTGCTCCTTGCCGCCGTCCTGCCTGCTGCATCGCTCCAGCCTTGCGTGCCGCAGGGAGCCGAGCGCCCTGCCCAGGGATGCTCACTGCTGAGAGCGTCTTACATCCAGCCTCAGCTTTTCCTCCTTAACTTCAGGCTCCTTGTCCTGCCATCTTCTGAGACTGTGAATTAATTCCCTTCCTTCATTTATATTGTTACCTTGAAGGTATTTATAGAGCAAGACCACATCCCCTCTGACTCTTCACACTGCTAATTTATAAAACGTTGGTTCCTTTCATAACCATGTGCTTTAATCCTGGCATCCTTCCTTTTACTTGCCTGTATTTCTCAAAATGAAGGAACATTTTTCATATTTTAAACACAGAACAACTTGCATTCAGGCAAGCAGACACGCACTACGACATGCTGCCCGCACCTCTGCTGCTCAGGTCCTTCTCCCCATGGGGAGGCAGGAGAGAAGAGCCTGGTGCAAAAGGGGTCCGTCCCTGGGGCTGGTGCACAGCTGGCAGGTGCTCAGACATGCTGGGGACAAAAGAACTGGGTGAGGGACCACGTTGGAGCAGGCACTCACACGGCAGCTGCCATACAGCATTCTTCCCGGCCCTCCATGCTGAATGGTGTCAGCTCTGTTCAGGGCTGTTAAACTGCAAGATTATGTGGTATTAGCTTGGCTTTCACCCATTAGCCTTGATCTCACTGCTTTCCAGCTACCTGAGCTATTCCTCTCTCTCTGAGGTTTCAGACGGCTCTTCGTCAGTGCTGGGTCTTGTTGCATTCAGCCCATGGCTGTAATGTTCCCAGGTGGATTTGGATGCATCCCAGGCCATGCTCAGTGCCCACTGGTGACGCTGATATGAATGGTGTTACCTCATTCTCTGTTTAATGAGACTTTAAATGCAAGTGCCGGTCCTGTCTCCTGTGGTAACGTCACTAAAATTGTTCCCAATTTTGAAGTTTCATTTTTATGGTTACTTATCTCAGTCTGTGACTCATCAACCAATTTCTAGCCCACACCAAATTCTTTAAATCTATAGAGTTTTCATTCAGTTTTTAAGAAAACTTAGTTACAACACTATAAGAATGACTCTGAGAGGACCGGCCACACAGGAAATGGAGAAGCAGGCTGCATAATGAGGACAATCTGTTCCAAAAGGGAAGAAAATTAGTTGTAACACATAGGGGCGAAGTGGGTAAGAGGCAGTGCAGTCCCTCCTCCGCACCTGCTGAATGTCCCTCTGGGTTGGAGAGAGCATGCTGTTGGGTGCCTTGCAGCAGCTGATTGCAAAGCAGCTCTGATTACTGCAGAGGTCCCAAAACCACAAGCTGCTTGTAAGGCTCAAGGTGCAGCCCACATCGGCTTCCTCATTACCACATCTTTGTGCGCTCGGCTTGCAAGCTTTCTGTGATTCACTCCTGGCCTGAGCTGTGTACAGGGAGGAGCTGGGTGAAGGGGAGTATCCCCATCCTCAAGAAACTTCATACCACTGATTCCCCCAGCTTTTGCTCTCCGAATCACACCAGCTCTCTCACATGTCAGTCCTTTCGCAAAACAAGAAAGAGCTGGGGAGGAGGGCAATGCATCTGCTTCCTAGCGAGGGAGAAAGATGTGCAGCAGCTCAGCGGGTTATCTGAGAATGGAGGTTACTGAAATTCTTATTTTCCAGGGACTGCACTTAAAAAGGTTTGGGTTATTTGAGGTACTGAATTTTGAAAATAAGATGTAGAGTTAGCTTTCCCTCCCCACTGACATCCAGTTCCCTTTGGATTTTGGAAAAAAAGGCTCCATGTGCAAAAGCAAGGTAGAGTGCAAACATACCCACTCCTGACATACAGAAAGGACTGAAACAGAGCTGTGTATGCAGGCAAGCAATGGGTACTGCAGGCAGGCTGCCTTGCTGCCGAGCTCCCTGTGGCTTTGTGGAGCCCTGGGCAGAGGCTGTAGGCTGGGTAAGGCTGTAACAAGGAGAAGCAGGAAAGGAGGGGATGGAGGGATGAGAAAAAAAGCCCAGTTCAAAACCCTCCTGCCAGAGAGCTGCAGGCAGGTGGGTGGCAGATACCTGCCCTGTCTTCTCAAGCTTTTTTTTTTTTGTAATGGGATACACATTTGGCCTTTCCCAGGGCCCAGATAACTCCCGCAATAAAGGGAAGATTATTTTTCAAGATTGTCTTCAGAGATTTCTTTTAAAATTCTCAGGCACACTGTGTCTGGACCTGCAGATTTACAATATGTAGGTTGAGTTTTGTCAGATACTCTTTTACCATCTCTGTGTTTATCCTTTGCTCTTGGCCTCTCCAGCTGCTCTCTCATAAATCCTCTGCTTCCTGCAGAAGATTCCCCAATCTCTTCATTATCATTACTGAAGGTAAGTGAGAGCATTTCTCTCCAACCCAAACCACCCTGGAGTCAGCCCACCTCAGCCTTCAGTTGCTGGAGGACTCAAATTTATTCACTAATTCCTCTGCCTTTCTGTTCTTTTTAAATAAAAATATTAATGCACAAACACAGCAGTGTGACTAGAGCGAAACTGTCCACATGGAGGATGTTTAAAATACACAGGTCAAGCATATACTGTCATAGGTATACATCGTTTCGGCACTTGCTTACCTTCATGTGGATCTGGTGTGTTCATATTTTTGATAGATTAAATGAGCAGGTCATGGCTTTGCCCACATTTATGGACTGTTTTCTTCTTTCTTGTTTCCTAACTCTCTCCTGTAATTTTGATGCTGTTTTTCATGCTTTCCTAGCTATGCATTTCTTGTCTGCCATTTTATACCCATGGATTATCTTTGAATCACTATGCTCACCACCCGGCCACTCACACCACAATTCTCCTTCCATGATGTACTCCTGGCCATCATTGCCCATGGGTGACAGAACCATCCATCAGCTGCTTACAACTGAATGGGGACAGGACAAAGGACCTGGCACCAACCCGCTAACTCTGTCTAGTGAATGGATTGATGAAGGTGCAGCAGCATCGCCAGGGAGGACCTGGAAAACAGGTAAGTCATTGCTGAGCACTTGTGATGTCCCCCTGCCTTTGGGAGGTGTGGGGTTTGCCATCTCCGTTTGCTACCACTCACCACCAAAGCAATGGTGGAAACTCTGGATGGCTTCGCTCTTCTACAGGAGCACTTGCATGTCACTAGGAAAGGATATTCAACCTGGAGCTTGATGTTATTAATTCCTTTCGATCACCATTGGTGTGATTCTGTGAGATGCTGAGCGGTGGGACATAAACACAGTAGAGCATCTGACATATCCATGCATCCAATATATGTATGTCAGGACTCTGAAGCTAAGACAGTTGCGCATGTGTTTTGCTGTGGGAAAGACATGGTGCTTAGCACCTCCTGAAGCTGAGCCTTTTAAGTGAACCCCTATGTATGGCATGCTTACTTATGGCATTTGGTAGCCCAAATTTAGATGGTGACAGCAGCAGTTTTATATTACCATGGTTATAGAGACCAAAGGGAACAGACCAGTCTGAGCATCCCACACTCCCACAGAACTGGAGCAGGGCTCTTCCCCTGGGACACTCAGAAGTGCTGTCTCTCCTGGATTTAAGCAATTGCAGGGTTTCCTAAGGGAGGAATAGTCTGTAGCCTATTTTAATCCTTTTTGCTGCAGTGGAACTGGCAGGACAGGGCTTGTGCAAGACAGGCTCTGCAAAGCCTCCTCCTTCTGTGCCAGACCCTCAGTGGTTCTGTGTTTAGCCATGCTTAGTACTGCTAGCGTAGGCTGACATCTCAGGTAGCACAGGTTTTGGGGGTCCAGGAGCCTGCCATGGAGCTCGCTGCCCCACTTTCGTCCAGACCCACAGGGAAACGTAGGGCATGCCGCATCTGTCTGGTGGGCACAAGAGAAACGCCCCACAAAGGCTCAGATGGTAATCTGCTCCAGTGCCAAACGCCTACCTGGCTTTCACAAGACAAGCCCAGGAATGGCTCACCCGGGGATTGCTGCCTGCTGCCTTCAGGCAGGGCCTGCAAAGGGCAGGCAGGTGTCGGGCAGCAATCCCAGGGCGTGTTTAAAGGGTCTCCATCACCATAGCTTTAGCCTTTCCAGCGCTTGCTCCTCTGCCTGCCTAACGCCAGGCAATTTCAGACTGCAGCACTTCTCTCCTGAGGACATACTGGCCATAGATTTAGGAATAGATATTGCCAAATAGTATATTGTTTTCATAAATCTCTGTAGATCTGCTTTATATCCTAGAAGCTAGACATTCTAATTATTGCTTCAATTTTATCTAAATTGGCAACAAAGCCATCGTAGCTCAGCTCAGAGCCAGTGCAGGTAATTCCGCTAGACCAAATTTTGACCTTTTAAAGTTCATTCTGAAGTGTCTTCTCTGCTCTCTGCAGTTCTTGCCTGACTCTTCGGTTCTGCTTTTTTAGAGCCATCGTCCAATTTAAAATAGCAGTCACCATAGCTTCAATACATTGTGCCTTAAAGATGTAGGCAATTACTGTGTGAAATATCTCAGGAGCAGGACTAATATCAAAGGGCATTCTCATACCCTTACCACATCCAAATAGCATATTAAAGATCTTGTTGAAGTTAGATTTAAGCTTGTCTCTTCACAGTTTATTTGCTGAAGCAAATGCCCTTCATTTCACAGTGATTTTTCTCCCTTTTGCTGGGAACCTGCCTGTCATACAGTGGTTTCACAGGACAGTGTTCATGTGTTGCAGCTGCATTTAAATCATGTAAACCAAAGCATCTCCCTCCCTAAACTGGCTTTTCAATGGCAGATACAGAATTAGCTCCATCTGAAATTTCTTATCCTTTCAATAACTCCCAGATTTTCTATGTTATGTTACATTTTGCTTTACCCCTTAAAAATGGGATTTTTTTTTCTGTTGCGGAGAGGTCATTGAAGTAACCGATCTTTGGGGTTTAATGTGGTATTCCTTTCCAGACAGCCTCGGCCTGACCAGAGATCTAAGAATCCTCCCAGGTTAGGCCTATTATAGCAAATGTTTCTCCTACATTGCAGCTGAAATTTTTTTTAATGTAAATGACATTCTGTGCACCAACCTTTAAACTAAAGTGGGACTCGACTGTCGCAAAGACTGTGGAGTGGCATGGGGTGAATATCTCCCTGTATGTCATCCTGTGGCATTTATAGCAAAAATATCTCTAATTGCACAATTGGGAGAGGTTTTCAAATGGTACATCTGGATAGAATTGTTGGAAATATATTACCTGGTGCTTGTTTAAAGATGAACGGTGTTGTGTGTTGTTATTCTTTTTTATATCCTAAATGTGAAACAGTCTTTGCTATAGGCTCCTGGTTAATTCCCTTAACTATAGTACCCTGTGTTGCTTTCAAACGGTGATGTCCAATGTGGTTTGAGCCTTTCCCCAGTCCCAGGTGAGGTGCCTAATGCCTCCCCCGCAGCGCAGGAGGCAGCGCTGGCTCCCCTTCTGAGCCCCTCGCCCCCGTGCCTATTGCCCCCGTGCCCATCGCCCTGCACCCACCTCCCCGTGCCCACACCCATGGCTTGGGCAGGGCTGGCTCAGCACAGCGCTCCGCAGGGCTCCAGTTTCAAGGGTACTTCTATAAGCCCATCTTTTCAGACATACTCACTATTTTGCAGAGGAGAAGAATAAGTTTTTATCTCACAAGGTTTTGGAGAAGGGCATTAAACCATAATGCAACTGCTTTCTCAGAAGCTGGAAGGCAAATGACACCAAATACGTGATATTTTGGGTGGATCGAGGTATGGGGTTACAGTGCTTGGCAATATTGCCAATTTCTAGTGGTTGCACACCCAGTTCTCAATCTTTGCCCTCAAAAGTTTCACGGCTCACTTGAGCGTATTTCCCCCTCTGCAAGGGTTTGCTCTGCTGACATTCACTGCATGCGTAGTCTTTGCTCTCCCCTCTCTGCCGGAAGGCACCCCAGCACAACTCTGCCACTACCAGAGAAAATTATTTTCTGCTTCATTTGTGGCATATTTGACTAAATATTAAATGATTTTTGCCTTGTGTTTTCAAAAAAACTTAGCAAATAGGGACTCCCACCTGTCAGAAGATGTCTTATTCCTCCTTTCTTCATTTTTTTTAGCTTTGTGTTTTGGAAATGATGCAGCGTATATAGCTGCTTATTGTGCAGAGAGGGATTTAAAGCCCAGCTGGCGCCTGCCAGCCTCTTTATCCCCCCATCTTTAGGCGAGAGCCACATACAGCCCAGCAGCTGACCCACTGCCCAGGCTGAATTTCACCCCAAAAGCCTCTGGCTGAGGTTCAGGTTATGGCAGTTTCTCACAGCCCTCTGTAACTCATTTACTTAATGATCTTCTCCATACAAGCCTGTCTGTTATTAATGAGTCACTAAGTTTTCAACAATCCTGTGTTTGAGCTTTAAGGTTTAAGCCCGTCACATGTGCATCTGCTGATCTGCATTGCAATTAATTATGAATAAAAATGAGCGTTCCTTCTAAACAACGGTAGAGCCTCCCATGTGCCCTGTAATCGGCACCAAGGCTCTGTCCTGGTGTAAAAGGGCTCCACGGCTGCAAAGGTGGCAGCTGCGTTTGCTGTCATCTCCAGGATTTTGCTAACTCCCCCTCTCCGGCATGCCTGCTCAGGGGGCTGGCAGTCCGGCACTCCTCCCTGTGGTTCCCACCACTGTGGTGCCTCTGTATGGTTCCCCACCAGTATTTCAGTCACATAACCTCCCACCAGGCCTCTGCAATGCCAGTTAAATCACAACCGTCTCCATGCATGAGAACCTCTTATTCCTCCTGTCTATTCCCTTGGTTTCCAGCCTCAACACAGAGACAGCTCTGACATATTTTGCTTATTCCCTCTCTAATTCTCCCTCTAAGTTGCCTATTCCCATCACAGACTCATTTTCCTGCATATGCAGACTGAGAAACCCTCATGCAGAGCCCTAACGTGGTGAAACACCTCCTCTGGATCCCTCGGACCCTCCTCTTGCTGAGGGCTGCCTGGTGCAGGGCTCTACAGGAGATTTCTCTAGCAAAGGAGATGGACTCATGTCCTGAAGTGATGCTGTTCTGCACTTCCATACTGGGGCTGTAGCTGTTGCCCAAACAGAGACAAATGGAAAAGCAACTTCATGAAATCTCAATCTTGTTTCTGTTTCGCTTGGTTCCAATGAAAACTTTTCCTTAATTTGTTTCAGTTTCCAAAATCTGAACCTCTCTGCACACCCTCCCTCGATTTTGTCCATCCACATTCTCTCCACCTGCTTCTTCATGGACTTTCCTTTCCCTCCCCTCTTTAGTTTCTTTAAAAAAAAAAAAAACAAAACCCAAACCCCTGTTTTTCTTATTCTGCCATTCCAGAACACCAGAATTAGTTCTTTTTTTTCCTCTTGTCACTTTTCCAAAGTTGAGGAAGTTTGGCCCTGTTCCAGCTAGAAAGGGAAAAGTCATAAGGCAGTCCCCACCCACCATCCTTCTGCTCCACTCTGGAGCAGGAACAACTAATGGGAAGAGATGGGAGAAGAGGCAGGGGAAATAACACACCAAACTTCCAAACTTTTTGATTTCAACAAAATAGATGTATTTTCTTATTAAAAAAACAAAACAAAACAAAACAAAAAAACAACAAAATCCAACATTGCTTTTGACCTGCAGCATTTTTTCACCAAATGAGTCACTTGCACCTTCCAGAGAGGAGCAGTGTGCTTGGAGAGGTGCTTGGGTAGGGGCATGCACAAGGTGTGCTGCTGCATGAGGAGGGTAGCTGGTGTTGGGCGACACTGCTGTGTTTTCCTGGCACTGTCAGGATGTAGCCTGGAGGACACGGAGCAAAGCCACCAGTAATGGCTCAGCATCCCAGACCATCTCCGCAGGGTGTCCAACCCCGGTGCACTGAGCAGCTGCCTGGCCCTGCTGACCTGGACTCTCCATCCTGGGAAAGGAGGGAGAGAGGAAAACAAAATCAGTCCTGAGCCACCTCCTGTCCCCTGTGGCCTGCAGGCCATGAACATCTCGAGGCCAGCACGGGCAGTCCTGGTGTCTCCAGGGTGGCTGAAGCACCCCTGGGTGCAGAAGAGGTTGTGCACAACAAGGCCACAGAGCCTCCCCAGAATCTGGATTTACCTATCTCACATAATAGGAATTTGTTGTGAAATTGGTAAATCTGCTGCTTTCTAGTCAGGTCTTCCAGCATCTCCTGCCCTCCTGCTAGGATCTTGTGTCTTCTGTCCAGGCTCAATCTTTCTAACTTCTGCTTCAGTCCTCAGATCTTTTTGCTCCTCTGCAAGACAGAGACTGCTGAACTATCAGGAACTCTTCTCGCCAAGGTCAGGGTATCTCTCAATCTTCTCTCCAGCAAGCTGAGCAGTTTGTACACTTCCAGTCTTGTACCAGAACTTCTTTTCTGGTGCATATGTATGCACGTACATATGGCTTTCCTTTGCAGAACTTTGGTGTCCTTTTTAATTCTGGACACCTAGGTTGGAAATAACAGCCATAGTAATCATTTCAACAGTAACGTGAACAGAGGCGAGATTGCTCCCCTAATTTTGTTTGATATTCTCCCATTACATATTCAAGGAAGGTGTTAGCTGCTTTTAGCGTGCTGTTGAAATGAGAGCTCGTGTAGAGGCAGTTACCTGCAATCATTCCTGAGCCTTCTTCTGAGTAGCACCTTTCCAAGCCCTGTCCTGGAGATAAAGGCTGCGGTTTTTGTTCCCAGATGACTTCCCTTGCATGTGGCCGTATTAAAATGTATTTAGTTGGATTATGGCCATTTCACCAGGCAATTTAGAAGATACTAGAACAGCAACCTGGCTGGCTTGTTATTAAAATCCCTACCAGTCACTGCATCACTTGCGGACTTCACCATCACAGCTTTTTTATGATCAGGTTGATCACTGGATAAAAACCTACATAGCACTGCAGCAGGAACAGATTCCCTGAGGGACCCCACTAAGGATACCTCCATCCTCTGAAGTCTCCCCAGTAACCACCACACGGTGAGATCTGTCTGAGACAGATTTTAGTCCATCTAGTGTGTGCCCTGATAATTGCTTCTATAGTGTGGGTTTTTTAATCCAAATGTCATGTAGTAATAAGTAAAATGCTTTGAGGACATCCAAGTTTGCCATATTGGTACACTTGCCTTTATCAACCAGACCTCTAAGTCCGTCCAAAAAAAAGACCCCACAAAAACCCCTAAACAGACCGGCTGAGGTGCAGGTCTCTGGGCTGTGTCTTTTTCTGAACACTGCAACTACACTGACATTTCTCCAATCTTTTGGAATTTCCCCATTTTTCTAAGATCTGTTAAACTGTAGCATTGGCTTGCGCTAGTTCCTTCTAGACTCTTGAGCATCAGCTGTCTGGACGATCTGCAAATGCTGAATTCGAGGAGATCATGCCTCACATCCCCCATTGTTACAGATGGCAGGATTTATATTCCATCCACAGTATCATCTGGAGATGAATATATCCTCCTGCTTCATTCCAAATACAGAACAGAAATATCTACTAAACATTTCTGCCTTTCTGCACCAGTCACCATCTGGCAAGAGCAACGAAGAAGCAGCGCTGAGTGCCAAGCTCGAGCTGTCCCGCGGGGAGGCTCGTGCCATCCGTGTGCCCCACACACATCGGTGTGCTGGGTGGCCTTGGGGCACCCCGTACCCCATTGCCCAGGGCTCTCCCCATGCCTTCCCCCACACTAATCAGCACAGTTCCCTGGAGTGCCTTTGAAATGGGCCGGAAGCTGGGGCAGACCCCTGGCCCCAGCCCCCCTGCCCCAAGGGCAAGCCAGCGGCCAGGCACCAGTGCAAATTCTCCGTTTAACCCTGGGCCAAAGTCACCATTACCATGTAAATCACTTCGTGAAGGAGGCTGGAGGGCAGAGAATGGGGAGCAGCCTTGATGGAGGAGGCTGAGATAAGGGGGCTCTTACTGAAATTCAGAAATCTTTTTTGCTTTTCCTGCAGCCACTTAAAGAGCAGATGAAGCCAAACTGAGGCTCGCATAAGACCTGTTGGGGAAAATACTGCAAAACACACAAGCAGTGCTTTGAATGTGTTTCTTGGAGTGGGAGTCACCTCTTGTGCCTGGCTAGTCACTCCCTTGCTTGAGTCCCTATCACGGCCTTGTGTGCCATCCTCGTGCCGTCACCCCAGCTGGGCTCACCAGTGCTTTCCCGACTACCTCAGGTCCTTCCTGGCTGCAGCATCAAGGGTGCAGAGCAGGGAGCCTCATAGCTCTGCAAACCACACAGGCAGGGAGCCCCAGAGTCCCATGGGTGGTGTGAGTGAGATCCCAGGGAAAGGATTCTCAGCCTTTCCCTTGATCCTTTTTTTTTTTTTTTTTACATCAGTCTTCTTTATTTACTCCTTATTGCATATGGCAAAGCCAGGAGGAGAGAAGGAGAAGAGAAAAAAGGCACAAAGTCTGCAGGGGAGAAAAGAGAGGCGTTATTGTGAACGTGTGTTTGTCCCTGGCTGGTGGCACAGCTCCTCCGTGGGATGCGGGATTCCCTGCTCCGAAGGCTGCCTCGCTGCTGTGCCACAGGCGGCGGGGGCTGCTGCGGGAAGGCTGTGCTCTGGTGGGAGATTCACTTCTAGCAGCAGTCACTGCACAGAGCGACGGTGCAGGGTTAGCCTGACTGTGTCTCCCTTGGCAGCAACATGGACCCCATTAATAATTAACTTGGTGCGGAGACAGGCATCACATGTGTAATGTCATTGCAGACATCTGACACTCCTAATGGCCTCCCGCAGCAGGGCTGGTGGCTGACTGCCACCGCTCCTGAAGGTCATCTCTGTGGCCCCATCCCCTCCCGCGGGCTGTGCCCAAGCCCCCCGCTGCCTGCACGCCTCACCCCGCACCCTGCTTCTGGGCAGAGGGCTCTGCGCAGGGGCACGAGCCACAGCTTCGCTTTGCTATGCCCCCAGGACAACTCTTGGGGGGAGTCACTTCCTCTGCAGGTGCCCTGGTGCCAGCAGGAGGGCAGGGGAGTTCTGGGAAAAACCAAGCTGAGGTCCATCAACCAA
Organism: Morus bassanus; assembly: GCA_031468815.1. NCBI lineage: Eukaryota > Metazoa > Chordata > Aves > Suliformes > Sulidae > Morus > Morus bassanus. Next base: position 11,701,272 of record CM062576.1, on the reverse strand, counting down.
CCGTACTGCTGGGGTTGCTGGCAAGGGGCCGTCCTGCCTTTCATCCAAATGCATTTTGCCACCTAGGAGAAGCCCTCTGGCACAGGCCAGTGGTCCCTGGGCTGGGGCTGTGATGTGCAGCATCAGCACCAACTGCACATGCTGGCTTTGCAGCCCCACGCCTGAAGGATGTGTCTGTGCAGCTCCTCAAGTGCTCCCAAGCTGTTAAAACATGTCTGGGGCTGGGAGCGACATTAGGCACAGCAGGTCACATCGAGGCAGGAAACAAGCCCACAAGGAGGGAAAGCCATCAGCAGTGCACACACCTCAGAGCATCGCAAAGCAGCAGCTCGAGCATCACTGCGAAGGCTGGGGCTGCGCTGGGGCTCAGGATTGCAGCCCTGTCCCCCCGCAACCGCGAGAAACCTCTGCATCAGTGTCAGCGCCGGCTCTGGCCCTTAGATAAGGGACTGCTGGAGGCACCAAACTTCAGGGGGTCCCTCTGAAGAGACCACCCTGCGGTGACGAGGCACCAAAGTCCCTGGAAGATGACGGGAAATGTTCAGGCAGGGGATTAGCAGGTAGGATTAAAGGCTCAGTGGCTCTTGAGATGGACCTAACAACCCTCTAAAGCAGCCCACCGCAGCTCCGTGCAGTGAGGATTTGCTCCTTGTCTGGTTTAATGACACGTCATAGCAATTCCTTGCTTGTTCTCTGTGCTCACCTTTCCCCGGCGTCACAGCCAGGGTGCCCTGTGTGTCCCTGAGGGCGGCTTGGCTGTCACTGTGCCTGGGGATGGCACCCGGGTGAGGGCGAGGAGGCCGGTGGCAGAGCTGCCACCAACAATTTGCCTGGAAATGCAGAGAATTGCCGCTCATCCATCAAACTTCAGTCATCAGCAAAGAGAATTAATTTTTGGCACCGCTCATTTTACAGAGCCAGAGACTGCTGCCATCAGCAAGTCCCAGGCAAATGCAAGCACACCTTTTCCAAAGTGAGCCCCAAGAGCTGGTCGTGCCACCAGGCTGTCCCCCCACACCTGCACCCCCTGACCCCTCTGGTGTAGCCGGCAGGCGCTGCCAGGGTTGTTCGCTCTCACAAACCCTGCAGATGCACAGAAAAAAGGCAAAACCAAGGCAGGTGGGGAGTGATCCCCCTCAGCCCCCACTGGGCCTGGCAGCCATGGGCTCCACAGTTTAACTGTATGTCATAAGAAAATACTTTCTTGATTTTAAACCTGCCAAACCATCTAATTTGGGTGCTCTCTCTGTTTTGAGAGACATGGTGAATACTGATGAAGACTCCCAGGCTACTGAATTTCTTCTCAGCCAAACTCTTGGCCACAGCTCATCAGCCCGCCTGGACAGTGCTCAGTCCCTCGCTGAGCTGGGGCGGCTGCCAGCTGCACTGCTCAGGCTGTGGCTCTGCTGCACTGGCACGTGCTGCTGGAGTGGTTTCTGTTTTCTTTCCAGCATCCGTCCATCCCTCTCCTTGCCTTCCTGAGCATCTATGGTGCTTCAGAGAGGAACCCGCAGGGACGCCGAGGTCCCTTACCCAAATGGCAATGGAAAGCCCTGCATCATGTGTGAATGCTAGGGTTATTTTTCTGCCATGTGTGGCATATTGCTTCAGCCTGCTGCATTCACCCCCCCTGCCACCACCCATTTCCCAACCCAGCTGTGGCCCCCGGGACCATGCTGGCTGGGGACACTGGGGGACACCAGGAGCAGAACGGACGTGGAGGGGACGCAGAGCTGAGCAGGACAGATGTTCCCCCTGCGCAGGTTTGCCATATCAACAGGTTCCCTGGCGGAGACCCTCGCTGCGGGTGCAGCCTTTTGGGATACTGTGATACGAGCCCTCCCAGCTTGCACCGACCCTCCCCGTGCTACCATGCCCCCATGTCCCCTTGGGTGCCCTCTCCTCTCCTCCTCCCCAGGGCTCTGCCAGGCAATGTCCCCGGGGTGCATTTTGCTTCTCCCGGTGTTGCCGGTTTGCAGCCTGCTGCCAGCACAGCAGAGCAGATCCCTGCCACGCAACGGCACCTGGTCATGAGGGCGAGGCAGCAGAGTGAGCAGCTGTAGCCGGTGCCAAGGGGGACGAGTGGGACACCGACCTTGTGGCCGGGCAAGGGAGGGAGCAGTGGGGACTGGTGACTGCTCCCAAAGCCCTGCAGCACCCTCTCCCCTGCGGTGGCAGCAGGGCTGTCTTCCCCCAGCCCACGGAAGGCAGAAGGGGGCCAACAGGAGCTGCCTTTACTGATTTCAGAGCGGGAAGGGGAGTTTTACCCTATGAGGCCAGCCGAAGCACCAGGCAGCGATGCTGGGTACCCCATACTGGGGTGCCCTGCAACCCCCCAAGCCTCTTCCAGGGCCTCTCCCACCCCAGCATGGCTGTGCTCTGGCTGCCAAAATCAGTGGGAAATGCCCCTTGACCGCTAGCAGGGTTGCACGTGGAGACTTTTTATCTGGCAAAACCAGTCTGAGCAGGAGACTGAGGCTGCTGGAGTGGGGGGGATCACCACCACCCTCCGCTGAGGCGCCTGGTGGGATGGGGTGACAATGTGGGGTGCTCTGGGAAACTCCCTGGGAGCCGGGTGGGAACAGAGGGGAAGGAGGCAAACACACATGTGGGGAGAATAAAAATGGAGGGCTGCAAGACAGTGAAGGCCAGCCACATCCCTGCAGATCAGGGCAGGAGGGCCCAGCAGCTGATGCAGGAGGCTGAGGGGGAGGAATTTACTCTGGAGGCACTTGCTACTTCAGATAGCTGGGATGCCGGAGCCAGGAGGGTGTTTACATTCCCACCCTTATCTGCACACAGGCACTCGTGGGGCCCCTTTCCCGCTGAACAGGTTCTCAGTGGCTGAGCAGAGAGCTGGGTGCCAGCACTGGCCCTGCACCCTCCTTGGTGGCCGGGGACACCTGCTGGGACAGGGACATTGGATGGGGCAGCCATGGGGCCCAATCAAACCTATGTCTATGTGGTGTGGGTGGGCTGGGGGGTCCCCAGCGCACACCCCAGCTCTCCGCACCTCTCCAGCCAGGTGACTCAGAGTCACCCATCGTGATCTTTCTTGCTTGGCTTTTCCTGGCAGGGAGTAAATCCCCCTTTTCTTCTTGCTGCTCAGAGATGCATGTGCAAAAGGGTCTTGCCCCACAAAGGAGCAGGGCGGGTCGTAGCATCCCCGGGTACGTCCCCCTCACTGACAAGCAGCAGGCAGACAGAGCTGAGCCCTGAGCCTGGGGGACTGTGCCTCTGCTCCAGAGGTGGGCACGGGCAGCACCTCTGGGTGCTGAGCCTCTCCCACCCCGTGCACTGGCAGGTGGCTCCAGGGATGGGCCAGCACTGCATGGCATTGCCAGCCCTCCTGCTCGCTAAGCCGAGCCTCGGCCATCTCCTCAGGAAATTACTGGTCCTGGGAGCATGCCCCGTTTGTAGCCAGGGACGGGGGAGAAGTCGGCTGCTGCTGCCTGTGATCAGGGCATCCCCCAAGTACCAGCACAGCTGGGCCGGCAAGGCAGTGCATGCCAGACCCACACAGGAGCTGTGCGAGCTCATCACTTGGCTCCCCGGGGCCCATGCAGTCCCTCTTGGTACACTTGCCACCGGCACCCCACAGCGTCCCACCCCACAGGCCCCTCAAGCTCCCACCAGAGGAGCAGCCATGGGACCGTGGCTGTGCTCAGAGCAGCCGGGGCAGGGCTGGGGCCATTCCCTGTGACTGGGCTCCAGTGCTGGGAAAACCAGCCAGCTGTGCAGTAATCACAGCCATGTCTCTCTTCTTGGCTGGTAATTGCCTGTTAGCAGGAAGGAGGGAGCTGCAGCTGTGCCAGCAGGGCTCTTGCTGGTGCTAATGGCGGCAAACTGGGTTGGGCAGCGCTGCCAGATGAAGGAGGCAACTTCCCCAGCTGTGGGAGAGATGGAAACTCCTGGAGCCTGGAGGAGAACAAAGGCTTGCCAGGGCCGTGCTGCATGGCACCACACGCTGTAGCCCTGGGAAACACGTGAGTGCAGCGTTGGCTCCGCACGCTCCCACCTGCACCCATGCGTGGGCAGCCTGCGAGCTCCCTGCCCCGGCGCTGCCTGCAGCAGCCCCCCGGGAGTGCCCCCGCCAGGGAGACCTCTGCCCTGCAGGCGCTGCTTTGCCCATCAGTGGCCCCAAAGAAAAGCCATGCACTGAGATGCCACGTGAGAATACGATGCACTACGGATGGTGTGGGAGAGCCCATCCATACCCCAAAGGCATTGGCCACGGCACCGGGACTTTGCCACAACCTGCCTGCAAGGGCAGCGGGGGCTTGCCATGCGCACAGCACTCCTGCTGGCACTGCCACCGTGGCAGCAGGGGTGTCACCCACCCGGTGGGGCGATACCCTGCCACGCACAGGAGCCCCAGGGCGGGGGGCAGAGCCCAGCAGGACTGGCGCTGCCCCCGAACTGCATCCCTGCCAGGATAACCACGGCAGCACAGCGTGGGCTGAGAACTGGGGACGGTGGAGGGTGATCTGCCCAGCCACCCGGCAGCCCTGCCCCTCTCCCCGCCTCCGCAGCCCCCCCTTGCTCCCCTCACCCCACGGCCTGCGGGCTGTGTCCCCCCCTGCTCTTGCAGCCTGTTAGCCAAGAAATGCCGTGCAGTCTGCCGAGGTGCGAGGCTGTGGACACCCATGAGCAGCCCCTAAGGGATGCTCGCCACAGCGTGACCCTCTGGCTCTGCCATGACTTGTGTGCCAGCACCACGCCTGCCACGTCCAACAGCCTCTCGGACCCTGACACACCTCCAAAATCCTGTCCCCCAAATTGCTGTTCCTTCTCCCCAGATGCCCCATGAATATATTGAGCGATGCGGGGCCTCGGAGCTTGCAAGCCCCCACGGCTGCCCTGCACTGGGATGACAACTGCCCGTTTATTCCTCCTCTGCTTTCTCTCTCTCGGTGAGCCTTTGTTCTGTGGCAATACTTTGCCTCTCGCTCCACGACAACTTAATTTCTATAGTAACCTCCTGTGCTGGATCTCGTCAAAAGGCCTTTTGAAAATCTGAATAAACTATGTCGAGTGGTTTTTCTTCTACCCACTCTCTACTGAAGTATTAGAAGAACTCTAATATAACAAATGAGGCTGGATGCTCCTGTGCAGAAGCTGTGCTGGCTCAAGCCGAGCATATTGCAATCTTCCAGCCACTCAGGTGTCGATAACTGACTCCGCCAATTTGCCAAACATGAAGGATTTTTCCTCGCAATGGTCCCGCGGCACCAGCAGGGCCACCCTTGCTGCGGTGGTCCCTGGGAACAACCTGGGGACATGTTTCAGGAGAGCCCTGACCCTGCCCTGGGCCAGCAGTGAGGGGGACTGCCGCAAACCACTCCAGCTCATTACAAAATTTTAATTAATCTATGAAAATTTCCTATCTGCAAATAATTCAGACCTTATGAAGTTCCAATAAAACCATTTATCACAGCTGGCAATTTGATGCTGCCAGCAGAGCTCTTGGACGCTCGGGGAGTAATTGATAGCCTAATACATAATTTTAAATTAGGGTTTGTGTTATTAATTTCAGCCCTCTGAAAACACCTCTTTGTTTGGACTAAACCCCACTTCTCCTGCTACCCTGCAGGCAGCCGGCACATGCCAAGGGAGCTGCCCATAAGCACCAGCCCTGCCTGCTCCTGCCGCTCTGCCCGCAGCGGGGCTGGGGGCCCCGAGGCATGCCCTGTGCTGGGCTGTGACACCGGGAGTGGGGCTGGATGGTGACATGGCTGCACGTCCCTTGGGAGCAGGGGTGGCTCCCAAGCCCCGGGAGGGCTGCAGAGGGACAGCAATGCCGAGAGCAGCGTGCACCCATGGGGGCGAGCACGCCCCCCGTGCCCCTGCCCACCACTTCTGCAAGAGCAGAAGCAGTGAAATGCTCAATTTGGGTAATTTACACTTACACATCTGTCACCTTTCGGGGACGTGGGATCCCTCTTCCCCTGCTGAGTAACATCCCTGCATGTCGCTAAACAGCTATTACACCCTGCTGCGGGGCGGCTGTGTTTCGGAGGTGGGAAAAGGAAAATGATCCCTGTACTTATGTGGTCTTAATTCCGTAACATGCTCAAAAGCTTACAAAAGATACCGAGAAATGAATGTGTAATGGCAGCCAAAATGTGACAGTCTCACCATCCCTCTGCTACAGCGCGCACCAGTAATCCCAGCGACAATGGGAGCAGCGTGGGGCACAGCCCACGGCAGAGGGGAGTCATGGGGAGCCCATGGGCACCCCGGTGCTGCACTGGGGCTGCCTGTCCCAGCCAGGGAGACCACCACAGAGCCCCAGGCCAGGAAAGGGCTTGTGGTGACATGCCAGGGGGCCTGGGAAGGGTTGGGGACAGCAGGGACAGCAAGTCAGGAGAGGCTGGTACAGACAAACAGAGAGGCCAGCAAGATGCAAGGTGAGAGCACATTCGATGTGGTTCATTAGTTAATGGGCACATCAGGCTTTGAAAGTGCAAAGCACTAAAAAGGTACAAAGGATTTTATGTTTTAAATTATTTATCCAGGTGGATTTTTTTCTCTCTTTTTCTGACTAGATGCTGTGAGGATCAGCCATGTATGGCTGACCAGGAGCAGCACAGTCACGCTTGAGCCCAGTGGGGGCTGAGTGCCCCTGCTTGGTGGGAGGGAAACAAACGTGGGGCTGGGTTTCATCTGCTGCTGCCCAGCCTTAAGATTAGCACGGGGAGCCAGACTCGGGGCAGGGGACCGTGCATGGGGCAGCGCGGCCAGCACACACTCGTCCCTGGCCAGGCATCACGGGGACCATGTGGGGCCACAGCGACCGAAAGGCAGTTCTGGGGGACCCCAGGGTATCGTAAAGGGGTTCCCATAAACAACCCCTGTCTCCCCGCCTCTGCCTCATCCCAGGAGCAAGGCAGGGTGCAGCTGCTTAAGCCCTTTCTTGGGGACCATCAGGAGACTGAGCCAAAGGTGTAATTGAGCTGGGGAGCTATTACCATGTTAAAAATCTGGACACAACCCCATAACAAGATTTGCAATTTGTCCCAGGCAGGCTGCAGTGTGCTTTCCCCATTAGTGGCTGCATGCCGTTAGCAATCACATTAGTGGGGCTGGGATTTAGCAGCAGGAAATCCAAGTGGTCCCTGCAGACCCCAGCCCATTGCCAAGCAAGCTGGGCAGCTGATGGCACGGAGGGGCTGCTCATCTCTGCACACTCCCTGGTCACAGCTCGACTGGGCTTACACATTGCTCCTAACAGCATTGGGAGCCACAGGGTCCTCCCGCTTGGTCACCTGGTAGCTGAGCCTCCTTGGATGTCACCCGAACACAGTTTGCTCTGCTCCCAGCTGTGCTGAAGCCTCAGCGGAGTCCCAGCCATGCTGCCCTCATTCACTATTTTATTCTTGGGATCTATTGGTTAAACAGATTTTAATCTACGCAGTCTGGAGCTATTGATACCATGCCGTGCTAATTTGTTAGCTGGCTGTCAAGTAGACAAAGCGAAATGCCAAATATTAAATGAAATGTATTGTGTGAAACGGGCCAGCACCAAGGTCCCTGTTTCCCACACGACATCCTGCTCCCACGTGGGGCTCAGGGCGATTTATAGGTCTCACGGGCCTGAGCCCCAGGTGATGACTGCTCTTGGGTTGTGCGTTGGCATGTGGGACACCTGCAGGACTCCCCCGGCCCCATTGATTTGGGGGGACCGGGGGTTGCCCTACTCTGCACAGGAGCTGGGATGTCTGCCAACATGCAGTCCCTGGTCTCTCACCCCTCTGTCCCCAGTGGGGAGGATTGCACCGCTGCACCCCAGCACCCATGACCTCCCCCCCTCAGCTCACTGGGTGCCCTCTCTGCCCCCCAGCATGTGGCCCAGGGGGTGCTGCCAGCCCTCGGGGGATGGCAGAGGATGCTCTGTGCTGGGGCGGCTGTGCGAGTGCAGGGGCACCTGCTCCCTGAGCGCCGCGCCTCGGAGATTATTTGTTTGGTGAGTTATGGCTTTGTTTTCCCCTGTGTAAATATCTGGGAAGCGCAGCTAATGTTCTGTGCACAGCCGAGGCAATTATAGCCCTCAGCGCAGCCCTGCCACTCCCCCAGCCCCCTCATGCAAACCAGCCCTGGTCCTGCTGTGCCCTGTGTGAAGGGAGAAACGTGCATTAAACCACCACCATGAAACATGGCTAGTGCTGCCTGCAGCCCTTGGCCACCCCGCCCTGGCCCCACGGGGCTGGAGGTGCTCTTGGGTCTGGCCCTGGGCAGCCCCACATGGGCCAGCTGTGCTGGGATCACCCTTCCAGCTGTGCCCTGCGTAGCCCTTCCAGCTGTGCCAGGCAGGGGCTGCAGATGTGCAGAGGTGATTTTTCAGCTGTGCCTGGGGGTGCCTCTCCAGGTGTGCAGGAGTGGGAGGGGGCTCCAGCTGTGCAGGACTGGCTCTTCCAGCTGTACTCACGTGGGGCTCTGCAGCTGTGAAAGAAGAGTTCAAGCTGCGCCCAAGAGCATAGGGGAAGAGCCCCACAGCCCGCATAGAGGGAGTACAGCCCCAGACCACTCCCCTGCAGACAGGAGAGGGGCTGCTGCTCCTGTCCCGAGGGCTGCTCTTTGGCACTAATGGTGGGTGCCAGGGCCATGGAGACTGGACGGCAGTGATGTCGCCCCAGCCCCGGCCCCTCGACGACAGGCAGCCCCGAATCAGCTTCATTAAGAGCCATTGATCTGTTTCCTGCTTAATATATTTTTCATTTCCAAATGTTTTTTTCCAGGCTCCACAGCGTTTGCAGCTTGTACCAATTAAGGCAGCAGCACAGAATGAGCTCTGCAGCCCATTAATTAAACTTATAGGGGGAGATTAAGTGCCCACTCCATTCTCCCTGGCAGCTTGCTCTGAGCAACAGGCGTGCTGGGGACGGGAGCAAGGCTGAGCACTCACGTGCCGGTCGCCTGCCCTCTGTCCCTCCCTGCCATGTCTCCAGCCAGCCATGCAGCCCCCGCCGCGCTTGGCGCCAGCCCCTGACCCATGGGTGCTCACCCTGGGCACAGTGCGGGCTACAGCATCACCTGCACAGGGGCAGCGGTGGGTGCCGGGCTCCCGTGTGCCAGGGCTCAGGGTGGGCTTCTCCCAGCTCTGTGTGGAGCGGGGATGCTGTGCTCAGTATCTGCATGTCGGTGCATCCGTTCTGGGGAAGGGCGCAGGGCATACAGGAATGCCGCCTTGCCCTGTGCCACCAGCTCATGCTGGTGATGGAGCTGCAGCACCCGCTGCACTGTCATGCTCCTGAGTGGCTTCTGCCCTCACTGAGGGGCAAGGGGAGCCGGGTGAGGGTGTCCCGGCTCTCCACAGTGCCTCCACTGAGCTGGCTGTCAGCACAGCTCTGCCCTATTCTTGCAGAGCAGCAGCCAGGGACCAGCTGTGGGTTTGCTCGGGTGGAGCTCAGGCTCGTGGCAGCTCCTTGCATCCTGCCATCGGCAGCAGGTGCCCACGCCGTGCTGGTTCCCTCCAGGAGCAACATACCGATGGGGGACCCTAGCTCCGGGCGCCAGCATCAACACTGTGGAGCAGCCAGTGCTTGCGCTGTCACACACCGTTGCCATGGAAATGATCACACTGTCACACACTGACATCCTCCCACCCAGGGCACCTTGGTACCGGGCGGCCCCGCTTGCACCCACTTTGGGGCTGGCGATGCCAGTGGGCAGGAAACCCACAGCCCTGCAGCAGGAGGGGATGTGGCAGGAGCTGCATGGGTGCAGCAGGCACGGGTCTCTAGGGACGGGTAACCCACCTGTTCCTGAGCAGTCTTGCTGATGAGTCCTCCAGCCACTAATTTGGACAAACAATGGAAAAATGGAGCCATGCCCAAAGCCTGGAGCCTTGCCCGAACTGTGTGCTGGAGGCAGAACCACTTTCCCCTGGACCGGGATGGCAAAGAAAAAAGGATGGTGCAAAAATCAAAGACCAAGTGGGGAGATGCTGAGCTCAGCAAAACAGCAGAGGGTTCATCAGGGGTCATGTCAAAGAGCCAGGATAGGAACCGCTGTGTAGCCCACATCAGCTCTGTACAACAGACCCGCTGCCTCTTTGGGTAGGAGCACCGCCTGGCAGGTACGGGCAGCACCATCGGCAGAGCACCTCAGATTTCTCTCCAGCGTTTCACTTATTGCCACATGACATTTTGATTAAAAACTTGTTTTATGAGGAATTAAGAGGGCACAGTAGATGGATTAAAAACCTGCTCATGGACAGATTCCCTAAACGCCCTTGTTAATGCGGAGGCATCAGGGAAGGGCTGTGCCAAGGAGAGGCCCTGGGGACCAAAACTATTTACTGTTTGCAACAACAAGCAACATGAGGATGCAAAAACTTTGCTGGCATGGGGAAGACTTGTAAAGTAATGACGAGGACGAAGATAGTTTGGTGCAGCGTCACAACCGGAGGTGCCGGGGCGAGCGCAGCAGAGTGAGCTGCAATGCAAGGGGTGACACGAGGGAGGCGTTTAGGTGGAGGTTTAAGGAGAAATGGGGTATCTTCTTTCCTAAAACACATTTTAACACAGCTCTGTGGACAAGGCATGTTAAGCTCTGAGTTCTCTATTTGTTTGGGTTTTTTGCCTTCCTGTGAGCGGTTGCTCTCAGAAGCAGGAGAGGATGGTCCTGGGGGAAAATAGCCCCCATCCCCGCTTTGGGATGCCCAGTCTGGCCATGGACTGGATGGTGCCCTTGGCTCACCCAACACCACTGCGAATGCAGGGTGAAAGCAGGCTGCGCTGGCCCAGCGGGGGTGAACCAGGGGGTGAGGAGACCTGTAGCGGGTGGTGGGCCCAGAGGGGGCAGAGAAAAGGAGAAAATCTAGCCTTGCCGGGGCTGAGCCCCTCCTGCCCAGGGCCTGCGGGGAACTGCGCTGGGGGCTGTGGGCTGGGTGGAGCAGGGGGAAGGCAGGGTGCTGCCTGCTGGCCCCCACAGGCTCAGCCCCCTGCCTGGCATGGGGCACCCACCGGCTGACCCCCAGCAGCGAGGCTGGAAATGCCACGTGTGGCTGCGTGGCTGTGCTTGGGGGTGCCGAGGCAGGACCAGCTTCCCCTGCCTACACTGACACTGGCACAGTGGCACCTGCTGCATGACTCGGTGTTTCCCTGCCTCATTGCTTTTGATTTAGCAGTTGCTAGAGAAACTAAAAGTTGAAGTTTGGGGAGCATCTGCATTTTAATTAGTAATTACCAGCAGTGCTGATCCCACCCAGCTGCTGCCTGCAGGGCCCCTGCTGCTGCTCAGGGGCTGCCCGCTCCGGGGCAGGGTTGGGGTCACGGCACTGGACCTGCCTCAAGGTGGCTGTCCCTGGAAGGTGCCAAGGGTGGCCCTGGTGTGGGTGCTGGTGTGGTGCCCTGGCTGGGGTGCTGCTCGGTGCCCTCTGAGCCCCTGCTCCCAGCAGCCAGAGATGCCCTCGCCCTGCCTGCCCTGCCCTCCTCCCTGCGCCAGCAGTTGATCAGAGGGTTTAGCACCGATGGACCCCAGCAGGCGAGGGTGACTTGCTGAGCAGGGCTCCGTGTGACTGCACGAAGGGGGATCCCAATGTCCCGGCTGCAGCCCTGAGAGAGAGGAGCATCACTGTGCCGTCTGCGGCCGCAGCCAGTTTGGTTTGTGTCACAGCGGCTCCCTCCCTCCCACCCACTCCGGCAGCTCCCCCTGCTAATGCCTGCGCTCGTCCCTGCTCCTCCACCTGATCAATTCCTCATGTGGCTCCGTAAATGCTGCCGTCATACCTGGAGAGGGGAGACCTGTGTGTCCCCCCTGCCTGGGAAGCAGCTCGCTCGGGAAAGAGCCTGAGGGAGAGTCCCCGGCTGCTGCAATGACCTTCCCTTGCTCCCTCTGGGGTGAAGTCTGCCATCCCCATGCGCACCCTCCACCCCACGCTGAGTCCCATCTTGCAGTTCCTGCCATGTCCTGCCCTATGGCTCTGGGACCTGCAAAGTGGGTGCAGGGACCGAGGGCAGGACCCCCCCCCCGCAAAGCCCCGCTCCCAGCTGCTCCCATCCCCTCCATGGCTTACTGGGCCGGTGGTTCATTTTAACAAGGCTTTTAGGCTTAAGTGCTGCTTGGCGTGACTGGGAGAAATTGATATTTTGAGAATGAGCTTGCGAGGGTCCATGAATAATTCACGCCGGGGCGGTTCCCTTCCCATAAACAGGCTGCTAAAAAAAACAAACCCAGCGCTTAACAAGGAAACCAATTCCCATCCTGCAAAGCCCCGGACCCCAGCTCAGCCTCCACTGAATCTTTCATCTCCAGAAAGGGGTTCCCACATGGCGGCAGCAGCGAGGGGAGCTGGCCCTTGCACCCTCTCCAGAGCATCGCGGGGCGGTACCTGCTCCTTGCACTGGGACGAGCAGCACAGCCCTGGGGAACGCTGCTGGGATCACTGGTGGCAGTGGCACTGAGGCCATATGAGCCAGGGGTCAGCAGCATGTCACCAGCCCCATTAGGCCTGGTTTGACCTCTTTATTTCGTTAGGCCCCTTGTTAAGGGCTACCCTGTGGGGTGGAGGGCAGCGAGCACCCATTGCCATGGCAATGGGGACAAGCAAGTGGAACGTGTCACGCTGGGGTGGCTCTGGGGACAGGGAAGGGACACCTCGAACCCCAGGGCAGGCATCAGGGGACACGACCTAGCTGGGGGCGCAGGGCAAGGGGCTGGGGAGAGGAGCTGGGCACAGCCCCTCTGGCATGAATCCTGCTGTCCGTTTGAGGAGGTCCCCATGGAGACCCGCGTCCCCAGGAGTTGGAGGGGACAGGCGCTCTCTCTCTCCGAGCATTCTGCAAGGATGAACACCCAGGAGGGTGCAGCATTGTCAGGCTGGAGCACAGCGTTGGCACAGGGATGATGGGTTTGAACTGGCCATGAATAAATTTAGGCTGGAAATTAGAAGGACGGGCCTCACTGCCAGAGCAGCCAGCCCCAGCACGGCCCCAAGACAGGACTGCCCAGGGCACAAGCTCAAGCTGGGTTGGAGACAGAGCCGAGCCATGTGCAAGGATGGATGGGTGCCAGCAAGATCGCAGCAGCCAGGCATGGGGCTGTTCCCAGCTCCATATGCCCTTCCTCCTTGGTGTGCCCACCCCATGCCAGTGAGGCTCTGGCATCCAGCTGCCAAGACCTTTGTCCTCTGCACCATGGCTGGGGTACACCTGTGCAACCAGGGAGCATTCCCCACCTGCCCCAGTGCCACTGCGGGGAGGCTGGGACCCGCTTCCCCACCCAGAGGGGACAGGATGGGGTCACCCGCTGCTCCCATCCCTTGCATGGGGCTGTCGGGAAATGCCTCCGTGGTCCCGCTCCCAGTGCCGAGCTGGCAGCCCGCGTGTGCCAGAGCCGCTGCGCGGCGACAGCAGCGTCTGTTTGCTGCCACTGAGGATCTCTCTCTCTCTGGCTGCTCATTACTGGATGCCTTCCAAGCGACGGGGCTGGCTGACACTAATCCGGCTGGTTTCACAGCGAGAGCCCACGTCGGCAAAGGACTCGGTGGCTGCCCCACTGTAGCTCCGCCAGGGAACGGGGCCGCCAGGGCTGGAGGCTGCCCAGGTTTGCCCAGGGATCCCAGAGCGTTCCAGGGAGGAGGGACCCAGGGAGGTGAACATGGGGCCAGAGCCAAGCCGGCATGACGACGACCAGCAGCACCAAGAGCCACCTGAAATGAGCTTGGGAAGACAGCCCCCCCCACACCCCAGCCTGCAGGAGAGGTGGCCGCTGTGTAGCCCAGCCATCCCCTGTCCCTGGGCTGGCACGACAGCTGGACAGGGTCACCCTGACGTGCTGCCCTTCTCACAGGTGCTGGTCCTGTCTTCCGTCCAGCTGAGACCCCCAGGGACCAGGATGCTGACGGCTCGAGGGGGCGATAGTGCGAGATAGCATGGCTGGAGCCAGCACCGGGGCCTGGGGATGCCCAGCAAGTGGTAAGAGGGACAGTGCAAGCAACTGCCCCCTCCACAGGGGCCTGCAGCTGTGGCTGCAACCAGAGCTTTGCAGCCCCTCTGCCCACTCAACCGGGCTGGCAGGAGCCTGGCAGGGACTCAATGTCCCCCAGGCTGGACATGTGGTGAGGGGGCAGAGAAAGCCCCCAGCCCTCCAGCAACCCCACACCCTAGGGACAAGGACCCCCAAAGGCACCAAGGGCCGAGCCGGGAGCGCAGGGGGTGACACAGCACTCCATCTCTGGGGAGCGGGGCAGGAGCCTCACGCTGGCTCCTCGGCACAGAGCCGCGTGGCGATTAGCGAGGAAGAGCCCTGCAGCCCTGCCGCTGCGCAGGGAGAATTAGCAGTAATAAGTCATGATCATCCCCTGATGACGAGCACTTAATGTGTGCCGGTTCTGCTATCAAAGTGCCTCTTAAACCCCAATCGCCCTGTCGATAGCGATGGCAGTGGCTGATGGATCCCCAGCCGCCCGGCTGCCCAGCCAGGTCGCTCCCGGCATGCCACAGGCAGGAGCATTGATTTCCCACAACTGCGAAGAGGCAAATATTTGAAAAGTGATAAATAAGGGGAGCTGCCGGCTCGGCTGCGCGTGTCAGCGCCCAGGATTAAGGCAACGAGGTGAGACTGCCCAATTAAATCCCAATGAAAATGGCCGCAAATTCAATTTTTCCCCTCTCCCATATCCATCCTGAGGGCCGGGGGGGCTGATAACACGGGGTTCATCGATTGGCACTGCTGGGAAGAAATCTCTCTGAATTTAATTAGTTGGGAAACACAGGGGATGGTGTGGGGAGCGAAGCTGGGGCTGTGTGCCTCTGTCATACCCAGGGGGATGGAGCACCCAGCACCCACTGCGAGTCACCACAGGGCCTCTGGATTCCGTAGTGACAGCACCCATAGGTGCCCACACCACCCTAGAGAGATAGGGGAGAAACGCCGTGTCTTGGTGTTTCTCTTGGTTTGCAAACCTTGGGGTCATGCTGGGTCTGGCACCCTGCCGGCATCTGCAGGACATGGTGGCAGCTGTGCCACATAGAACGTCCCGCTCTATCCCCAACACTGATGGCGACTGACAGGGAACAGCTTGTGCAAAACTCCCTGCATCCCCGAGCGGTGCCTGGTCCACGCTGACCTGCACAGAGCAGGACTCGCTCGGGTGGGGATGAGGCTGCAGGTGCTCAGCAGGTCTGCGGGGTCTGCGGCGTCTCCCCAGGCCCTTCCTCTGGGGCTCCAGCGCAGAGGGATGACCCTGCCGGGATGAACAGCCATGATGTCTCATTGCCTTGGAAACCAAGCAGCAGCTCTGAGAAGCCTCTCCACCTCCTCCTCCTTCTCCTCCTCCTCCTAGCTGAGCCCCACGGGAAGGGGCCAGGGGATTTTGGGGTTTGGGGCTGCCGGGGCTGCACTACCAGGTGCAGGCACGGTGGCTGCCTGCCCATGCAAGCTGCCTGGTACCCCGCTGCCCGCTGCCTTGCTCAGTTCCTCCTCCCCGAGTGTGAGAAGAAGTCCCCCAATAAGCACAATGCTCAAATTAGCATGAGCAATGTGGGGGGGCCCCACTCCGTCCTCATGTCAAGGGCACAGGGTGGGGGGGAGATGTGGATTCCAGCTGCTCTCTGCCACCATGGAGAAGAGGGTCATGGTGATGGGGTGAGGAAAAGCCTCCCCAGCCCCAGAGCAGGTTCATTGGCCTCGCTGGGCTGTGGAGATGGGGCTGCTGGGTCTGTGGGGAGCAGGCACCAGGGTCCCCAGTGGGTGACAGTGCCCTTACAGCCCCCCACTCTCCATGCCTTCCCTGGGGTGGCAGTCTGGACTCCCCGTCCGCTGTCATGACAGGAGCCCCAAGGCCGGGAGCGGGGGGCTGGGGGTGGCAGGATGGGCGCTGTTGGGACAGAGGGACCCAAGGCAAGAGGGTCTCCCCGCCCTGCCAGCAAACCCCTTCTCTGCGGCACAACAAAACCCCTGCACGGGGCACCGCCATCAGCCTGCACCCAGGGCCAGGCAGCAACCCCTGTTTTGCTCTCAGGGGGAACGGGGGGGCCGTTGCGAGGTCTGGGATGGGGCTGTCGCCCTGGCAGGAAAGGCAGGCCAGGGTTGGGAGGTGCTGGGGCAGATGTGGGCTGCTCTACCCCCGGGGAAGGTGCTCTTGCCAGCTGCGGGCACAGCTGGGACCAGCTGCTGTGCTGCCTTGTGCACAGCCCGGGCTGCCACCAGGCCGAGCAGGGGCTGCGCGCCGGAGCGTGAGGGCTCAGCGCAGTGGTGCGGGCCAGAGAGCATCCTCCTCCCGGCGCGGCCCCTGCCGTGCCCTGCTGCTGGCCTCGCCTCGCCGGACAGCTGTGTGCTGTGGGGTGCAGCAGCACAGCCTGCTGGCTGCCGGCTGCACAGCCCAGCCCTGCCTGCAGCCCGCCTTCCTGCCCGAGCGCGGCCCCACGGCATCCCACTGGCCCCGCGCAGAGCATCTCCATAGCCCCAAACAGAGCATCCCTATGGCCTTAAGCAGGGCATCCTCCTGGCCCCACGCAGAGCATCTCCATAACTCCACGCAGGGCATCCCCATAATCCCATAAAGAGCATCCCCACGGTCCCGCGCAGGGCATTCCCACAGCCCAACCCGCCTGCTGCAGGCTCACTCTGCAGCAGGACCCCATCCCTGCCAGAGCGGCTGCACCGCCTGTGCCCCCCCCAGCCCCATCATGAGCCCTGAGCATCCTCTGCTGTGGGGGATGCTGAACCCCCCCCAAAACGGTGGGTGAAGGGCTGGGGAGGCCCCACTGGCTCAGAAGACAGGACCCCCATGTGACGAGGGTGATGGTGGCCCCGTGCTAAGATTGCAGTGGGGCCGGTGACACACAGCTGGGGTTTGCTAACAGCGGTGGCACCCCGCAGGCAGTGCATGTGGGCACAGGGCCACCATCGCCCACGCTATGGGAGGGAGCAGGGTCAGGGCAGGTCTCTGCCTCCCACTGCCATTTGCCTCCTTGCCTTCCAGCGATGCAGCACCGAGTTGCCTGGTAACCCTCCTCCTCCTCCTGCAGTCCAGGGGTGAATGTCTTATAAGGCTGAACTGAGCTGGAGAAGGAGGGATGGTCTTTTTCGGGGACCCCTTCAGCCCCAGCCCTGGTTCAGGCTTGCCCGGCACAGGGGTTAGGGGTCGCAGCGCAGCGGGGAGCCTGCCCCAGAGCACTGGGGGGGCAGGTAGAGGGGGCCCATGCAGGACCCTGGCACAGGCAGGCGGTGGCCGAGATGTGTCCCTGCCACCTGGCCACACACACACACACACACACACACACACACACACACACACACGCCTGCTGAGCCCACAGGAGCAGGAAGAGCCTCCCAAGCTGGGCATTTCCCCCCCCAGCTCCTCCCTCCTGCCTACACTGTCCCGGCACGACTTCACACCTCAAAGCTCCTGGGGCTTGGGCTGAGACTTGATATTCTGCCTGCTCCCCTACACACATTGGCAATTAGATCATAATTGTAATATTTGCATATTCATAACAGCCGAAATTAATCGCATTTGCATAATGGTAATGAAAGGGACTTCATTAATTACTGCTTTTTTCTGGGGATTTTGCATATAAATGGATTCCATTAAGCAGGTTGAGTTGTGGTGGGTGCAGGGGTGGGACAGAAGCCCTGCTGCTGGACTGGGATGGAGCTGTGAGGACTGGTGGCACTGCTGCCACCCTGCCTGCCCAGAGCCACTGTGCCCTGCAGATGGGCTCAGCTGTGGCATGGGGGCTTGGCCACTGGCTTCCTGCCGGTGCCCAGACCTGGTGGCTTCCCCTTGCCCCGCTGACCCCACCCTGCCCCAGGCATCCCACTACAGCATGGGGATGTGGGTGGGAGCAAGGATGGGCACTGGCGCTGCTGTGGTGCTGGGTTTGTCTTGCTCAGGGTGTCAGCGAGGCCATGGGGGGCACAGAGGGACCCTCCTCCAGGCACTGCAGGGGCAGCATCCTGCCCTGTGCATGCAACAAGGGTGACTGCTGCCACCAGCACCCCTGCCTGGAGTCCCCCTGTACACGGGGTTGCTGGGCTGGCCACTGACGGCAGCCAGGGGACCCCCATCCTGCCCTGGGGTGATGCTAAAGGCAGCGATGCCTGGGGAGGGCTGGGCAGCAGGGACCAGCCAGTGTGAGCAAGTGGCCTCCCACGGCATCACCTCTGCCACCGCTGGGCCCTTCCCAGGGGATGCACCAGCTCCGAGCCCCACAGCATGGCCCTGTCCCGCCCCATGCCTGGTCCAGCACAGCTCCCTCTTGGCAGGGACTGAGGAGCAGGCAGGTGGGGGTAGGGCTTTCCTGGCACTGCCATGGCCTCTCGTGTGCCAGAGCTGGGCAGGAGCGCTGCCCTGGCCTGGGGAGCTGCTGTGACCGCATGCAGCAGCCCTGGGGCAGCTCCAGCCGTGGTGTGAGCCCACTTGGGGCTGGCAGCCACCTGGCATCCTGGCATCCCGTCCCATCACTCTGCTTCTCCCCCAGGGCAGATCACAGCACCTGGGGGCCTCCACCGGTGTCTGTCACTGTCCCTGGGGCTGCCACCAAACTGCTGCCTGGAAAAGCCCCAGACATCCCAGTTGCCAGGGGAGGTGAAAGAGGAGGTGAGAGCTGCCCATAGCCCAGGGAAATGGGAAAGCTGGGAGCAGTGAGTGCAAGCTGGCAGTCAGCAAAGGCAGGTGAGAAAAGCCTCAACAAAGCTCTTGGTGGCTGGTGGAGTCACAGGAGGTACTGACTGAAGCAAAAGGAGAGAAAAACCAACTCCAAGCAACAGCTCAGTCTGGAGACAGGAGAAAGGTAGGGAAGCTGCGGCTTCGGTGTTCCTCTGTCTGTTGCCAGAGAGTGAACGCCTTTCTCGCCTTCCCAGCCTGCCTGTGTGCACAGCTGGTTCAGCCCCGCGTGTGCTGGTGCCAACAGCAGCTGAAATAATAAACACGGGCCAGGTTTGGGGAACCAGCTCTGAACCAGTGGTGGGTTTCAGTTTGGTCCCGGCCACACGCTGCTGTGGGGACAGCTCTGCCAGGAGGATGCTCCAGCCACGGGACACCTCCGCTCCACTCCGGCTGGGAAGAGGCTTCCGAAGGAGATAGAGCTTGTTGCCTCCTTATTGATGGCTCCTTCCCTCCCGCTCAGTTGGGGAAGAGGCCTGCGGAATAAATCAGTGCAAGAGACAGATTATGGCAGCTAAAGACTCCAAATGAGATGATAATTGCCGTGGTAATGACAGCAAAGACCTGATGCTGCCGATAAGGAACCATCTCTGCTGCTCTTGGCTGGTGCCCAACCAGGGGGTTGGCATGGGCTGGGGATGTCCCCCAGGACACCGTGGCTGGGCAGCATTGCCCTCCCTTTGCCCACGGCAGGGTCCGGGTGCCCATGGCAGGCGCTGGTCCCCACCACATCCCCGCAGTGGCAGGGATGGGGACGCTGGGGGCTGGGCAAGTGGGCGTGAGGTGGGCAGCCCTGGCGGGGCCGTTTGTCTGGTTCTCCCGCCGGCTGCATGTCAGCTCTAATTAGGCAAACTTCTGTATTCATTGTGAGCCCAGCCAGCAGAGAATTCCACAATTGAATTTTAATGCCCTAAAAACACATTACAATCAGCTTGATTAATTAAGAGATGGCTTAACACGGTGACCGGGCTGCAAAAGGCCATGCTGGCAACAGGTGCCATGCGGGCTGGCTCCTGCACCCCACGGCATGGGGCAAAGGGCTGGAGTGTGCCACGGCCGGCAGAGCAGGGGCTGGTCCCTGAGCCCTGCGGGGCTGTGGGAGGGGATGGGAGCCAGAGCCAGGCTGTGTCCTGGGGGTGCCAGGCTGCACGGGCCCCTGCTCCCCCAGCCAGGGGAGGGCTGAGCCCAGACCTCAGGCATCTCAGCAGCACCGGCTCAGCCGGGCAGGTGGCACTGGGAACATCCCCTTCCCTCCCAGGGCCTCACTCTCCCCATCAGTGTGGCCATCAAAGCCCTCCTGAGTCCCTGTTCCCTGCAGCCCTAACACATGCCCACTCTGGGCGCAGGGGCTGACACTGTGCTGTGCCACACCATGAGCGGGGTGCTCCCGGGGGGACCCTGCTTGCTTTTGTTTGCGAGCAGGGACGAGCTGGTAGGCTCCTATTAATTTGTCTCTGCAGTGATTTCCCAGGGCAGCGGCGATGCTGGCTAACATGCTGCCACCTCTCGCAAGCCAGCTCTGCCCCTGATGCCTGGGCCACCGCTTCCTATGACCGTGCCCAGGCCAGCCCCGGTTCTGTCCCCGCACACGCCGCTGCTCAGGGTGGCCTCACCAGCCCACCTGTGGGCTGAAGCATCCTGAGGTCCTGAGGGGGACCCTTCCTCTGCATTCTGCCGCGGGCACCAGGTGGTGGGAGCAATCCCTGCAGAGCCTTGTCGGGCTGGATTTCACCAGGTGCCCCTGGGCAGGGGGACGGTTTGGCTGAAACCCATCCTGCCACAGCGTAATGAATGGAAAATGGGGGAATCCGTAACCATGGTGTAAAGGGGAGGTTGCAACCGGCAGGACATAAATCAGAGGGAGTGTGAAAAAGGGAGCGTCTTGCCAGGAGGGGCCGGCAGTGGAGGGAGGGATGGCAACGGCATCATAAGGCCAAAAGAAATCCTGGCAAGGAGATAAATCCTGCAGCCGCTGGAGCTGCTCGAGCGCTAATGATCACGCGAAAATGCCAGCCACGTTTAACAAATATTTCTGCTCTGTATTTGGAGAGAAGCGGGACGACATGCTTGAATCATACAAGAGTGATGAAGCCGTCTATTAATTACTGCCGGGAATGTTAAACAACATCTGCCAGCTCAGCGGGCCCAGGCACCGCCCGCCCTGGCCTCCTCCAAGAGCTGGAGGAGAATCTGGCCTCCTCATTAATTTCCCGTGAAATCTTGGAATAACGAGAAAATCCCGGCTGGCTGATGGAGAGCCCCCCCGCTCCAGGAGCTGCAGGGATGTGGGGGTGCTTGGTCCTCACCTCCTCCTCTTGGCTCTAATGGGATTTATATCACATTCCCACCCAGTTTGATCCTCCCTGATGAAGAATAGCCATAAAATGGCAAAGGTTGGGCATTTGTTTCCCATAATATGATGTATAGATTTTCTTTTACCTGAGTGTTTCTGGAGGCTGTAAGAAAGGGAGGCCTGAGAGGGGCACTGTGCTCATTAAGGCATTCTGCAGAAATCTTCGTCACAGCTTTGGGAGTGGCTGGCGCCTTTCCCTGCATCTCCCACATGCAGCCCGGTGCCTGGGACTGGAGGGACAGAGGGGATGGAGGGGATGAAGGGAGAGGAGCAGCAAGAGGAAGATGAGGAGGAAGAAGAAGAAGAAGAAGAGGAGGGGGAGTAGGAGGAGGAGAAGGAGGCTCCCACTGGGTGGGGAGGAGCCCACAGGACCAGGATAAGCCCTGGCTATGGCACAGCCCTGCTGCACCCCATCATTAGCCATTTGCAACCCAGGCAGGTCCTTCGTTTCAGGAGGGGGAAACAGGCTGAGCAGCAACAGTGGCTGCAAAGGGCACAGCAGACTTTGACAGTGGTAAAGCAGGCGGCTCAGCAGCAGAAAGATGCTAATTAACAAATTATCTCCGCACATTATGCATGGACCATGGTAAGCAGAGAAGGACCTGGTGGAGTGATGGATCCTACCAAGGAGTTCCCAGCAGGCACCGGGACTGGCACATCCTTTCAGTGCCAGGTCCTGGAGCCAAACCCCCAGCAGTGCCCAGAGCCATGAAAACAGGGAGGTCCAAGAAATTCGGGTGGGATTCTGGGCAGGGAGGAGAGCTGGGGGTACATGTGCAGCCGGCCAGGTTGCATTGCTCAGCAAAGCCTGCCCCAACACAGCCGGAGGAGCAGATAGCTGGGAGAGACGCCCCGGCAGGGGCTGGGGGTGACAAGGCAGGGGACATGGCTATCACACGGACACACTGGCCTCGGGGATACAGGCGGGGAGGAGGGGCTGGGTTGGTATGGGATGCCACTGGAGAGGCTTTTTATTTCTTGGTCCCTTTGCAGCAGAGGGGATGGGTTTGGGGAAGACCATCTTTGGTGAAAAATAATGAGATTTAATACAAGCAAAGCTCTTGCAGCTGTCTCCATGAGATGCTGGGTCACAAATAGATTATTTTTCCCAGCCTTTTTCTACACATAAAAAGGCTAGAATTTACTCACCTATAAAAGTCAAAAACCAAACATAGTTGCAAAATATTGGGGTGCTTTACAGCAAAGAAGAAATCCCAGGGAGGAAGGGACGCCAAGGGTGCCCTCTCCCAGCCCCAGCCCTAGATCACCTCGCACAGCCGCGGGGCGTAGGGGGAGCGGGAGAGGTCTAGGGGTGCCCAGTAGGGATGGGGGGGTGACATGCCCCAGTGGGACACTGCCATCCAGGCACCCCAGCCCACAGCACTTCAGACCTCCCAGTCCCTGGGGTGCCAGCTCAGCCACCCGGGAGCCCAGGGACAGGTAGTTAAAATACAGAAATGTCAATTTAAATTAAAATGTGTCTCATAAAGAGGGAGAGAGATAAAACCTTCCCTGCAGCACAACAAGCTGAGGGATTTATGGGGTACTGGGAGGACTGGTGCCCCCCACTGTAGTGGGCTCGGGGGGGGGGAGGCTGGCTCAGCTGTCACTGCTGGCACCGCGGGGCACCCCAAGGTACTGTGCTGGGTCACGGGGATCACCCACCACCTCCCCATCCCAGCCATCACAGAGGCCAGAGCTGGGTCTGCACTGAAATGTCAGCTCGCTAATAAAATGTGCAGGAGCTGCATTTTCTTTGGGCCAATAAAACTCCTGTGCAGTGGCAGGGATGCTCAGCACCCAGCTGCCCTCCTGTGCCAGTGTGCCACTGGGCCCTCGCCCCACTTTCCTGGGGGGACATGGGGGCCAGTCTGACCCTGTGCTCGAGCCAGCCCCCCCAAACAGCAGGTGCTGGGCGCAGGCCCCAGCACTGGCATGGCACACGGCTCCAGAGCTGCAAGTGGCATGGTATGGAGTAAATCCACTGAGCCCTGCCAAGGCAAAGTGACAAAACACTGGCCTGCAATGCAGGAACTGCAGTTATAACAAGAGAAAATCAATGCAATATATTACGTGAGATATAAAGATGCCATTAATTCTTCAGTGCGGAGCCCAGCAGCTTCGCTTGCTGTCAGCAGGGCAGGTTTGCTGCAAGGGCTCCCCGAAATCGTCTTGCTGCCCAGGTCTCCCACATGCTGGGCTCAGCTGTGTTTACTGGAAGCCCACCCAGCAAAGGGCTTCTGCTCCCACCCGGCACCTCCTGGACTTTGCCCCAGTGCGGTGCCCAGCCTCCAGCTGGGGATGTGGCCAGGGCTGCTGGGGCCGGAGTGGTGCGTGGCCTTGGTGGGCACCTTTCCAGCCCCACAGTGCAAGGACCCAGCGAGGCTGCACCCATGGGCCAGGCAGGTGCCCCCCCCCCCCCCTTCTGGGGCTCGCCATGCCTGCCTGGTTCTGCCACTCACCTGCCCGCCGGTGCTGAGCCCAGCGTGCTCAGGCACCTCCTGGGTTTGATTGAAGGGGAAGAACAACCCCAATGCACTGTGGAGCAAGGATGCAGAAGGATGCATGGAAGGCATAGCACTCCCCTGGCATGGCAGCTGCAGGCAGGGAGCAGTCTGTGTGCCAGGGACATGTGCACTGGGGGCACGTGTGCTGGGGACACAGATGCCACCTCCTGCACAGCTGTCCATCACTGGGGACAGTTTGGATTATTACTGAGAAGTTGAGTCAAGCTGCTTCTAATTGATTAATCAATAGCCTTAATTGAGTTGAGACTTTTTAACAGATAGCTTTGCTGCTGCTTTCCCCTTTGCTGGTGCTGCCCTGACCTCTGACCAAAAAACTCTCGCTGTGGGTGGCCTCCACCGAGGCGGCACTGCCACTGGGGTCTCCCAGACTGCTGCGAATTGCCGGGGCTTGCAGTGGGCCATGGGGCTGGGGGCTGCGGAGGGCTTCTGCCATGGTCACGGAGGAGTCGGAGCATGCAGGGCTCCCCAGGCGTGGGCAGGCAGGTGAGAGCCCCCAGAAACAGGCTCAGCACAAGGGGCTGCAACACGTCCACGGCTCATGGTGCCACCTCTGCCAGCCACGGTGCAGCCCCTGGGCAGCCACGTGCTAGACAGGACACACACCCCACCCGTGCAGCCTGCGAGCTGTGCCGGGAGGTGCAGAGAGCACAGAGGACAGGGACAGGGGGTGTGGGGCTGGTCACGGGCACCGCAGAGGTCGGGCTCCCGCAGACCGGAGCCACAGCTCCGCAGAAGTGGAGATGAACATTTTATGGTAAAATATGCAGAGCGTGGGACAAAAGAGAAAGCGTTTCTCGCATAATGAGACACTGTTAGAGACAAGCTCCCCAGGAAACCAATTAACACGGCGCTTTGTGTGTGTCAGGCCAACACCTGGCAAAACCAGCTTTCCCAGGGAGGACGCCAGCCCCACCGTGCCACGGCTGACCCCAGCGCGCCCCTGTCCCGCAGCCCGTGTGATAACGACAGCAACCCCGCCCGCCTCACAGGCAGCATGGGGCCGGCTCTGCCTGCTGCGGTGCGGCGTGGGGCTGCCGACCGACACGGGCCCCGCGGCCCCACGCACCGGCCCGGCCGCCGACGCGCGCCGGCGCCATCACCATCACGGGGCGGAGTGCTGGGGGCGGCGGGGCCGGCGAGGCCGCGCTCCAGCGCTGACGGGGGCTCAGCTCACACCGAGGGGCCCCTCCCGGCAGCCCCACGGGTGGGCCCCGGCTGCGCCGCGCCGCCGCTACCCACGCGGGACGCAGCACGGCGCGCTGCCTCGGCCCCGCCCCTACTCCGCGTAGCCCCGCCCCCAAGTCCGCATAGACACGCCCCCACGCATCGTAGCCCCGCCCCTCCGCCGCATAGCCCCGCCCTCACGCAGCGTATCCCCGCCCCCAAGTCCGCATAGCCACGCCCCCACGCATCGTAGCCCCGCCCCGCCGCCCGCCATGTCGCTGCGCTTCTCCGCCAACCTGTCGTGGCTCTTCCCGGAGCTGCCGGCCCTCCCGGCGCGGCTGGAGGCGGCGGCGGCCGCCGGG
The DNA here is from genome assembly GCA_031468815.1 of Morus bassanus. Lineage (NCBI taxonomy): Eukaryota > Metazoa > Chordata > Aves > Suliformes > Sulidae > Morus > Morus bassanus. Next base: position 11,676,249 of record CM062576.1, on the reverse strand, counting down.
TTCGGGGCGGCGGAGGCGGCCTGGCCGGCGGGGTGCCCGGCCCAGGCGCTGCGGGCCGCGGCGGAGCGGGCGGGGGTGCGGATCGCCCTCCTCAACACCCCTCCCGGTAGCGCCGCGTCCCCCGGGGCTGCGCGGGTGGGCTCGCCCCGGCGCCGCTGACCCCGCCGCTCTCTCCTAGGGGACCAGGAGGCGGGCGAGATGGGGCTGGCGGCCGTGCCCGGGCGCCAGGCCGCCTTCCGCCGGGACCTGGCCGCGGCGGTGCAGTACGCCCGGGCGGTGGGCTGCCCCAGGTAGGTGCGAGGCAGGAGCCGGCTCCGGCGGCGCCTCGGCTCCCCCCGGCACCAAACCGCTCCCCCGCAGCCCTCCTGCTCCAGCTCGTTCTCGCCCTTTGCACCGCCGGGTCACGGAGCCTGTCCCGGGCTCCATCGGGCGGGAGCCAGCTCGTTGCAGACCCCTGCGTGCGGGGCCGCAGCCTTAACGTGCGCACTGGGAGCTGCCCCAAAGCTGGCGGCACTCTCCTCCCAACCTGTCGTTCCCTGGGGTGGCTCTCGTCTGCACCTCCGCACAGCAGTCCCCACGATAATCCTCCCTTTTTCGTCCCCAATTACACCGGTTGTTTCCCCCAGGACACCACAACAGTTGCTTTATTGCGGGCCGCGCTGATCACAGCACAGCAGAGATGCTGTAAGAGATGCAATTAGCCTGGCACAACGTGGCCCTTTTATTCCATTTACTTTGCATCATTCTGTCCCTTAGAAACACGGTCCAAAGCCCTGCGGAGGGCGTGGGCCAGGCAGGCCAGGGGCTGCCCAGACCCATTTGCACTTCCTGGTAACAGGCAGATTGAAAAGGTTTTTGTTTCTGCTGTACACCTTCCCCAAATGGTCATGGAAGAACCTTGCTCTTGCCCAGCCGTTGAGCTCTGCACGCAGCCTGGCATGGCCCCGCACTGGCCGTCCCCTCCCTGCTCTAAGCCAGCAAGTGGTGAGACAAGGCACCCACTGTCCATCTTGCTGGCCTTTGGACAGCCCCAGGAGCAAGACCCCAAGAAAGCTCCAGCCTTGGGGTGGAAGATCTGGAGGCAGCCGGCAAAAGAGGGATTAAGGTCTGTGATTTGTCAGGCAAAAGGTTCAAAGATGCCCCTCTATGTACTGAGGTGGGATGGTGCAGGTTTATGTTCCTGCAGCTTGCTGGTGCCTGTCATTCCTCCTGCACAGGAAACAGCTCCTCTTACCCGCTTCTGTGTCTGCTTCCCCAGCCTCACCCTGTTTTCCGTCGGCAGAGGAAGGTGTATGAGATCCCACGAGCTGTTTGGAGACTGGAGCTGCAGCCTGTGGCCGATCTCTGTCTGTCTGCAGGATCCACCTGATGGCTGGGCGGGTTCCCCTCGGCGCAGACAGGGCAGCAGTAGCAGGCGAGATGGAAACCACCTTCATTGAGAATCTCAGATACGCTGCTGACCTCCTGGCTCAAGTAAGCGGGGAATGGGTGCAGCTCTTAGGGTACAGAGGATGGAGAATCCCCCAGCAGCCTGACATGGGGAGGGAGCGCTCCCTGCTGCAGAGGTGACAAGATGCTCCGCAGGGTGATATTACTGTGTTACAGGAAGACATGATCGGACTGGTGGAGCCTATTAACAACCGCATCACTGACCCTCGCTACTTTCTGAACACCCCGCACCAAGGTAAGGCAGACATCGCTCCGCGAAGTCTCCTTCAAGGGAGGAGAAGGATCCCCAAAGTCTGAAAAGCAGGAGGTTGCCTTACCTGGAGGGAGATGATGAGGGAGCACAGCTGATGAATGGGAGTCTCAGGGCTTCACCATGAAACTTCCAGCCTGGAGGTGACGGTCTCCTCATTTCTTGCACCCTTAGCCGCTGCCATCCTGGAGAAGGTGGGACGGCCCAACCTGAAGCTGCAGCTGGTGAGTCAGCATTGAAGATCTCCAGGGTGCACCCTCCACCAGGGAATCTTGCACAGGCCCACAGGGGAGTCCCAGGGGCTCTGGGTTTGTTATCCCTTCCTGGGGATGTGAGGAGGGACAGGGACTGTAGCACAGCTGTCCCACCATCCATCTCCTCCCTCTCCCACAGGACCTCTTTCACTGTCAAATCATGGATGGGAATTTGTCACGCAATCTGGAGACGTATTTCCCACTCATCGGTAACGCCCTGCGCTCAAACCGGCTCCTCTGTGGCCCTGGGGCAGGAGTGGCTTGGAGATGGGGCCCTACTGCCCCACACTCTGCTGTGGCTGGCTGGGCCAGGGGTCTGCTCTTGGGTCACCTTGTCCCATGTCCAGAGAAGGCTGCAGGCAGGGCTGCCTTAGGCAGAGCATCTCCCATTCCCTCCCTAGGTCATATCCAGGTTGCACAGGTGCCAGGGCGGCATGAGCCCGACAGCCCTGGGGAGTTGAACTTTCCCTACATCTTCAAGCTCCTGGAGTCCCTCGGCTACACTGGCTACGTGGGGTGCGAGTATGCTCCAAAAGGTGAGGGGGCCTGTGGGCTGTGGGTGCTCCAAGCCCCACTGGTAGGTCCCAGCATGGACCAGTTGGCTGGGGACTATGCAAAGGCAGGCATGTCCTGGGGGGTGGCAGGCAGTGGGCATCGGCATCCCTACCTGGGGGTGAGAGCCCCGCCCAGAACAGCAACTGCTCCAGCTTGCCTGGGAGTGCCAGCAGGAGACCTTGTCTGTCACTACAGGAGACACTCTGGAAGGTCTGGGCTGGCTCCACTCCTACTGGGAGAGCCGAGGCCTGCAGCATGCTGGGACCAGCAAGGCAGCAGAGTAAAACAAGGAAAACGCTGGAATAAAAGTCAAAGCAATGGCTTAACAGAGGAGCATGTCTGTCTTCTCTATGACTTGTGGCAAAGTTAGGAGCATCTACATCCTATTGGCCTTCCCCAGGCCCTGCTGGGCCAGCCTAAGCAGTTGGACCCTCATCTACTCAAGCACTACCTGCAGCATGTCATATCTGGGGGTGGCTTGAGCACCACTGTAGGTGACTTGAGGTACACAGGAGCACCTTCACCTCCAGGCTGCAGGGGTGTCCAGGGAGAGGTTTCTAGTCCTGCCCTGCCAAGGGGAGCATTCACTCCTTGGGAAGGGTGTGAGTTTTCCCAGTCCAGCTCCAGCTGGTGCTTGGGGTTGTGGGAAGAGGGCTCTGGGCCTCTAAGTCCTGCAGTTCTCGAGGCTGCTGCCAGTGCCCAGCACTGACCTTGCAGCAGGTGTGCAAAGTGAAGCAAGCAGCCCCGTCGCAGGCTGCCCGAACCCAGGTAACAGGCTGGGGGCTACCTGCCCACAGAAGCTTGGGGCTGACGGCCCTGCTGCTCCTGCTCCAGAGCAAGTATGAGACTCCTCCAGTGCAAACCCAGCCAGCCCCGCAGCCAGGGTTGCCTCTGCATCCCCTGCGAGAGGCTTTCCACATCCTAGCCTATGGCACGTGAGTGGGGATCTGGTTCAGTTTATTTCACAGATACATCAATAGCTTTAACATACAACTCCGTAAAACCTTCCCCTGGTCCAGTTCACCCTTCCTGTCCCATTCAGTGCTCTCCTGATGAAAGCAAAGGGCCAGAAGTAGGCAGCCTCACTGCCCAGACCCTGAAGTCCAGCCAGAGCGCTGCGTCCTGCTGCCCTGTGCAGAAGACGTGCTGTGTGTGCTCTTCCATGCCTTCCCAGCAGGCAGAACTCACCTGCAGATGCCAAAATCATGTCCCTGACAGCCGCTCTGCTTCAGCCAAGCCACAGCAGCCAAGCTCCTGCCGTTGTGGTTCAGTTCAAAGTTGTTCAGTATCAAACCCACCAAAAACAGCACACCGAGGGCCACACCAGCCAGCCAGCGAATGATGGAGGTACAGCTGGGGCTGAAGCCCAAGAGGAGGAGGCAGCCTGCCCTCGCACATCCCCAGGCTCCTCAGTTCAGTACTCGTGCGTGCCGCTAGCAGCGCTGCCTGCAGTGCCAGAGCACAGGTCCCCCCTGCCGAGGCCTGTCCTTCCCCTTTGTCACCCATGGCACAGCCATGCCAAGAGGTCCGGTACGTGTATCGCTCCAGGATGTGGGTGCCAGGGCTAGAGCAGGCCTGTCCAGAGGTTGAAGCAGGCAGTGTTGATAACTGACTCCAGGTGGTGATATGTGGACACAAGCTGTGGCAGAGGGCTCTCGCTGTTCTGGGGCTGCACTGGGAATGGCTCCCGGAAAACCACGGTGAGGCTCTGCTGAGAAGGAAGAGCAGGTCAGGGGACAGGATTCAGACAAGCACTGTGCAGTCCCTAACCCAGATGTGTGGGCACTTGCTTGGCTGTGTCAGGCAGATACTGCGAGAAGTCTCAAAATGCCAACAGCACTAAGCTAGTGCTTCCCCCTGTGACAGAGCATGTTTGAACCTCCTCCCAATTTTCCTGGTGGAAACTAAGTGCAAGGACTTGCCCACTCCCTCTGTCCCAGCCCCCGCGCATCTGCAGTTATATCAACCCCAGCAGCAGCCTCAGGAGAGGAAGGGATCCTACTCCCTCCACAGTAATAGGGACTTCCAGGGAAATGAGAGAAAATTTCTTCTTCTGAGGCAAAGAGTAGGAGTGCAACAAATGGGGAAGGGGAGGAGATTAAACGTAATAACTGCAATCCTGAAAATAAATGCTGGCTGCTCCATTCTTATTAGTGACTGTACTGACAAGGCAGGGCAAGGGCAGAGGGGGCAGAGAACAGGGTTCAGAAGAGAAGGTTGCAGGAGCTGAAGCTGAAGCAAAACATGAGCAACTCAGCACACTGAGATCAGCATTGTGGAGGCAAGACATGGGGACTGGATGCGCTGAAATGCAGCGCATCTAGTAGCCCGGGACCCCTAACAAACTCGTAAAGCCATGAGAACAGCTGTGTAACTGCAAAGCAGCAAATGAACCACCATCATTTAAGAGGGAAGAGAAAGTGATTTGTGGGCATAACTCCGTGCAAGGCTTTAGAGCAGGCTTGGAGAGAAAGAACCACGAAGAAAATGCAGCTCAGTGTTACCAAAGTGATGTGCTACCACTAGCATTCTCTTTGATAAGGTAATATTTCTAGACAAAGGAATCATGGTATATCTTATCTGAGCTTCAGGAAGGATTTGATGTAGTGCCACATGGGAAATTTAGGTAAGCTGAAAAGATAGGAATTAATGCAAAAATTATAAGGTGAAGATGGTAGTGCTGAAAGGGGAAGAGCAGGGTGGAGAGAGGTTACAAATGGAGCTCCTCCAGGATAGGTTTCAGGACTCATGTTGCTTAGTACTTTAATGAGTCTGGCACAAAGATGAGGAGCATGCTGATAAAATTTGAGGCACTAATACAAAAGAGGATTGGGATAACACAAAAAAAGCCTTAGAGACTTTTGAGAGGCTACAGGAATGTGATGAATGCTAAGTGCAAAATACAAGGTGAGGAACAAGAAGGATTTCTGCTGTAAGATAGGTGTCACTGGGAGAAGTGATGGAGAGTCTGGGTGTGTCTGGATGACCACAAGATGACACTATGACCAGTGAGACATGACTGTGAAAAGGTAAATACCATCCTAGGCTGTACCAAAAGGACTGGGCAGGGACAGAAAAGTCTTAGTGCAATCACAGAAGGCTCTGCTGAGACTCCTCAGGAATACTGGGTGCGGTCCTGGACACCTGTGTTTACAAAGGCTGCCCTGAGCCCTGAAGGGCTCTGAAAGACAGTGAAGCCATTGGAGAAAGGAAGGTAGGCTTAAGAGCTCGGCTTGCTTAACACAGCCACATGGAGTCAGCAAAAATTCCACCTTCAGATGTGGAGGTGAATCTAGGGGACCAGGGAGGAAGCGGGTACCCGCACAGTAAAGAGTGGTTTCAGCTCTGAGCAACCACTGGCATGGAGAGGATAGAACTGGCCTTGACAAGAGCTCTGGCACGTAATGGGAAGGGCTCTTCACCATCAGGTGGCAAGAGGCACTGAGCAGCCTTCCAGCAGGCAGCACCTCTTCTGTCTCCTCTACCTGATTTTAAGATGGATTGTGATTTATTTACAAAGGGATCACATATGCTACAGTCTCTGCAAAAGCCTTACTGTGGACTGAAGCATCTTGTAGATCTCCCGCTCTCATGTGGAGCTGCATTCCCTGTGATCCATCCTCCACCCTGCCTGGGAGCACAGCTGAAAGCAGAGTATTTTTGCCCTCAAGTCAAATGAAGGCCAAGGCCTGTGCAGGTTTGCTGGGACCCTCACAGTGCAGGTCCCCTTCCTTTCTGCCCAGGCAGGAGAAGCCTGACCCACCAGCAGCACTGGTGACCCCTCCCAGCCAGACCCAGTGTGCTTTGGCTTTGGACTGAATACAGAAGGACTCTTTAGCCTACATAGAGAGACAACTGAGAGCATGATCCAAAAGCAACCCCGTGAAGGAAAAGGGGATCAACTGCTCACCATTTTCCAATACAAGAACAAAGGGGCATCACATGAAAAAAGCAGAAGGAGGTTCAAAAACAAGCCAAAGAAGGTAGCTCTTCACTGAGATTGTAATTGCACCATGGAGCAGCAAGTCAGGGGAAATCATGGATGCCACAAATTAACCAAAGGAAATAAAGCTACAGAGGGCTGTTAAATAAATGCAAAAGCCACCTTTAGCTCAGGAGAGGCCTGGGCCACAGTTTGTCAGATACTGGGACAGTAACTGGGAAAGGTGTTAACAAGCTTCTTGACTTGCTCTTATTCTCCTCATGGGCACCTGCCCTTGACAACTGCTGGGTAAATCTAGACAGACTCCTGGTCTGCGCCTATATAGCTGCTCTTACATTCCCAAGTTCTTACCGTCTTTCCTGAATGGGAATCCAGAAACACAAGAACGAAGCAATCCGTGAACTTCTGATTGAGCACAACCTGTCAAGAGAGCCACAGCACACGTTGCAAAGGAGAAAGCACAAATCCCAGGACAGGGATACGAACAACACCCACCCAGGGACATGCTGACGTGCAGGACGAGTGGCATGATAGAGCTGTTAAGGTGCAAGTCTGCCTGGCTCACAGGTGACACTGCCAAAGCATGGGGCTATACATGGCATGAGGCTCTGGGTGTGAAGAGTGTCCTGCCTGCACGGGGGCAGACAAACAGACACTGCTGTACCATAGGAGCACACACCTCACGTTGCACCAGTAGCAGAGTGGAGAGCAACATCATGACAGTGCCCACATTGTCCTGACAGCACACGCCAGGCTCACACTGCAAGATGCCACAGCAGGCAGGGGCCCTGAACAGGGGAGAGAGGCTGCAGGTCGATGACAGGCTGGGACTTACCAGGTACTGGGTGCCGGTTTCAGCGTTGTGGAAGTGCCGACAGCTTTGGGGAAAGCGGCTCAACAGCACTTTGATGAGGCTCTGGTACCACGAGACTGTCATGGTGAGGAAGCATCCCTGCAGGCATGGAAAAAGGCTGATTTCATCCTCCCTCTAGCCATGGCACCAGCAGCCATAACGCTGCAGGAGCCTTCAAACCCCTACCAGATGCATCCATCACAGCCCACCAAGGAACACTGACCCAGACCTATCCACTCTCCACAGACGGGTCCATGTAGCTCTCCGCTTCCCCTACCAGCTACGAGCTATGTTCCTGTCTCTATCTTCCCACCAAGCAGGAAGAGATGTGCCCTGCAGGCCCTTCACCCAGTGCCCCACTCCTTCCCCAGAGCAGAGCAGTGGCTGCCTTGCACCATGATTCCATTCCTGCTGCTCACCAGCTGGGGGTCGACATCAGCAATGGATTTCCCATGCACGGCATCGAGCAGCTCCTCCAGCTCCACCAGTGAGAGCTTGCCTAGCTTCAGCTTGTCAGAAGCCAGAGGCTCCAGAAGGAAGAGGCGCTTCCAGAGGTTGTCCCTGCGGCAGTGGCACTTGGCCAGCTGCACCATGCTGCTGAGCTGCTTCTGGGCTGAGGCTACCTCAGAGGCCAGCAAGGGGAAGAGTGGTGAGGTGTAGAAGAGCCCAGGCCCCAGTTTGACTTGTGTGCCCCCCGCGTAGAACTCGCTGCTGTCCTCCACGTCCTGCCACAGCTCTCGCTCTGCTGGCTGCTGCCGCCCCAGACTTGTGTCTGGCTCCGCTGCCTCCCACGCCGCCCGGCCCACCACAGGCTCCAGCACTTCCCGCTGCAAGCGCGGCAGCTTCTTGAAGCGTCGCATATCTGCCGTGAGCCGGGGGAAGAGCTCCCGCTGGCTAGTCATGATGACGTAGAAACGCAAGCTAAGAGAAAGGAGACACTTGTGATCTGAGGAAAGGCTGCTCCCTTCTCAGCTGGTCTGCAAATGAATCATGGGCCTCTCTGTCCTTGCCAGTAAGGGTGCTTCTCTGCCCAGACAAGGACAGATACCACACTGCCCAGTTCCTTGTGAGGATCCTCCCCAGACGGCACCAAACCTGCCTCTGATGTCCCAGACAGAGTCAGTCCCTCCCAGAGCCCTCCTTCCCAGCCAGAAAGCTTTGGTGTCATGTCTCTGGGCCCCCAATGCTCACCGGAGCATGCGTCTCTCTGCCTCACTCTGCTCCTCAAACGGTGCTGCACTGTGACACACCAGGAGGGACACATCGAAGTCATCATGATGACGCAGACCTTCAGAGTCCTTGTAGGAGCCCGAGCTGGGAGGAAAAGCACATCAGTATGATGGGGACCTCACTTTGTTCTCCCAGAGCTCTTGGTCATAACGGAACTATTGGGCATGGGGAATTCAACACTCCTCAGAAGCGCTATGGGAAATGTCAAATGCATGCGCACACATGCACAGCACCCCTGTTGGCCATCTCAGAAAAGCTGGGTGGAACTGCTGCCTGGCACCATGTAGAATAGTCAGCTTTGCTGGCACCTTGGGGCAGTGTCCCCAGGACTGGGGGGTGCCCACCAACCTCCAGCAGCTCCAGGAACTTGCAGCAGATGCTCTCACCTGTTCCAAATGGAGACCAGTGCATATTCGTTCTGCTCTGTGCCTGGTGTCCCCTTCTTGTTGTCACTGCCCGTGGCCAGCCGGGCCATGCGTAGGGGTTTCATGTGGTAGGTGTTGGCATGGTCAGCGATGTAGTTGTACAGCTGGTGCGCAGTGATCATGTTGGTGGGCAGGGCCAGCATGCCTAGTGGAAGAGGACACATTGCTGTCACAGGAGATGCTGAGTGCCTCTTACCTGGGCAGAGCAGTGCCTTACAAACTACTCTGGGGGACAGAGCTCTAAAGCACAACAGGGCAGCAAGGACTTCCCCTGGAGCTGGGCCCCTCGTGTCACCCTCTCCCTGTCATCTCCGTGGATACTCCAAAGGTCAGGTTTATTTGTAAAGCACTTGGAAACCTTTTACCAAGTTATGGGCTGGTGATCAACCCCAGACTGATCACACGTAGAGCTACACACCTTGGAAAACATGGTTGCGGCCAAATTTGGGGATATCAGGGTGGTGGGCAATGAAATCCTCCAGGAAGCTGGTGAGATGATAGCCCTGGCGGAGAGTCATGTGGGAACCCAGCAGATATTGGTGGACTATACGTAAGTGGAAGTCGTAGCTGAATGAGTGCACGTGCATGAGGTCCCGCACCTTGTCACACTCCTCTGTGAAGAGCATAGAGAGCTGCAGAGGAACAGGGAGTCAAGGCAGGAATGTTACGAGGCACCTCACACCCTACTGCAAAGCCCTGCTGACAGCAAGGTATGGCAGAGCCAGTGCAGCCACCCCTGCCCCAACACCAGAGCAGGATGCAGTCAAAAAGCTGTGTGCATGTTGCAAATAGCAGACCTGCAGGCCTGGCCCCAAGGGATCCAGCTTGGTGGCACCTTCCACACTTAACCCTGCTCCTGGTCCCCAGTAGCAGCACAGACTGATTGGCACAGCCTCCCTTTTGGCATGAGGTTCATCCCTGCCCTTGAGCTGAACACCACGTGGCTGTGAAGGAGGACAAGGCCTCCTTTCAGCTGAGTGCTGCTCTGCACTGCCTAGTCCCTGACTGGGTACAGAACATGCCAGAGCTGGGGCCCCAGCAAATTCTGGATCTACAGGCAAAGATTGACTCTCTGAATATGTCCTGAGAGCAGGGGGCAGCACAGGGGCCTGTGGGGAGTGGTTGGACTCATAGATGGGTGACAGCAGAGCTGCTAATGCCCTGTGCTCAGTAACTAATAGGGACCCAGGCTGGCTGCTGGGAAGCTGGATCCAGTGGTGGCTGGTGTGTTACAGCTGTGCCCAAAGTGAGGGCCCCTCTAGCACATGGCCATTACCTCTGCCCAGTGGGCCAGTCCTTTACCAGGGCAGCACCAGCCTTTGCACACACACCCCTAACCCTGCACCCACCGCAACCACAGCTACTGTGCCAGGGGACAGCGTTCGTGAAGGCCTCAGCTTTGCCCTCATGCCAGGAGCCCACAATTTTAATATCTTTTGGCTCTCTTGACACCTTTGGGCACACTGACCCACACCACAATCCCTTGGTTTAAGAAGGGGCAAGCAGGGAAAACCAGCAGGCAGGAGGCATTGGCATGAGAACAGGCTGCCCTCGCTCTCTGCACCACCTGTATTGCTGCTGCCATGAGCCAGAGGGCAACCCGCACAGCCAGGATGAGCCCAGAGAGGAGCCTATAGCTCTGCCCCAGGAAAGACAGGGCAAAGAGCAAGAAACACAAGGCGCTGCCCCCACTCCAGCACCGGGGCCCACCCCATCCTCCTCCCAAGCTGTGCTGCCCGCTGTGGTATGTACTGCTACAGAAGGCACTGGCACAGGAGGCAAGAGACAGCTCCCGCAGCCGGGCACTGGGGCAGGAAGGGTGGAAGCAGAGCCAGTGGGAGGTTCAGCCCTGCACTGGCAGGTCCTGCCATGCCCAGCATGGCAGTAGTAGGAGAGGACATACCGCAGACTCAGAGACGGAGCTGGGTCCCATGCAGCTCTTGCTGCGAGCTCTGGCTGTAAGAGTGCCCTGATGGAGAGAGATGCACAGCCAGTGGGAAGAGGGACAAGGCACTGCCCAGCCCTGTTCCTGCATCCAGCCTGTCCTGCACAGGCCCAGGGTGGGACAAGGGGAGAGAAGGGGCAGAGGAGCCCAACTGTCCCATCTCAGGGAATTCTGGGCTAGTCCCAGCATGTGGCAAGGCGGGCCAGGCCCCTGCGGCAAGCCCCACGCCTCTCACCCGCTGCTCCCAGGCCCACCCCTCCCACTGCAAAACCAGGCAAAGTCTATTTTCAAGTCAGCCAGAGGGAGCCTGGATGTTCCCTGCAATGCCAGCTGCAGCCTGGTAACTGTGCCCTGTACATGTGCGGGCTTCCCAGGAAAGGCTCAGCAAACCCTCAGGCAAGACCCTGGCAGGCTCTAAGCTTAAGAGAGCCACTCTTGGCATATATAAGATGCAGCCTTGCCACAGAGCCACCTTGGAAAGGACAATCATGCACACCTCCTGCTTCAGACAGGGTGGGACTGGCCAGCTTCTAGACAGCCACCCCAGTGCCCTGGGGACAGGCAGGAGACACCCTGACACACCAAAACAGAAGGGAGCAGGCAACGCCATGGTGCTGTAAAGCAAGGCACAGAGGTATCAAGAACTAGGGCTCATGGTGCAGAAAGTTTTCTCCTCTGGCAAAGGGCAGCCATCCATGTTCACAGATCGCTGTTCCCATTCTGCTTCCCTTTTGTTCCAAGGGAAGCAGAGAGCTTCTGGCTTTCCATGCACTGACTTTCCCTGGAGCAGTCATCTTTGCAAGAATTGCTCCTATTCCTCCCCAGCCTGCTCTATCTTGCTCCCCAAGCTAGGACAAGAGTCATCCTCTTGCCAAACCTCCCACCTCCTTTCACTGCACTCCAGATCTGCTCAAGCAGCAGGCTGTGGAGGGCGTGTGGCTGCAAAAGGCTCTGCACTGTTCTGCTTTTCCAGAAGGAGGGAGCAGAGGTCTCCAGAACTTGCTGCACCTGAAATGTCCACTCTGTCCCAGAGATCACTGCCTCTCCCGAAGCAGTCCCTGGCCCTGAGAAGCACTGGCTGTGCCTGCAAAGCCATTACCTGGGAGTTCACAGACTGGCCCATGGGGATCCGTGAGCACTCCAGTGCATACTGCTTCACACAGAAGTAATAGCCCTGGAGGAGAGAGCACATAAGCACAGCACAGGCCTTAAGCCTCTCCAGGGAAGGAGAACAGTCCCCCTGCTTCACCCTCTGGGCTGGGTCCCAGACATTCTTGCTCCATGTTTTGTCTCCCCTCCCATCTGAACCAAGCCAGCCCAGCCAACACATGGCTGAGCACAGAGCACCCTACCTGGTGCTGAGCCCTTGCACCTTTTACTAGCCCCTCTCCAGGAATCTCTTACTGCTCTGAGCCCTGCAGAACCATCCCTAGATGATCTACAGTCCTGCAGGACCACAGAAGAGGTAGGACAAGAAAGGAAGAATCACATGTCCCTGCTGCACTCCTCCTCATCACTCAGTTTGTCACCTCTGAAGACTGTCCCCAAACTCCCAGAGATGTACTTTGTTTCTTGTTCTCTCTTACCTGGAAGGCCAACTCCATCAGCACAATCCCACCTGGAAGAGCTCTCTGTAGATGATAGGTGGCAACAGCAAGGCTTGTGCTCTGGGAAGAGAAGGACAAAGCTGGAGAGGCTCTCTGGCATAGGAGAGCAGCATACATACAAGAGTGCAAGGCCACCACAAGGCTCTGTGGCAGAGGTTGAAATAGAGGAGCCTCATCAACTGAGCACCCTTCACTGCAGGGAGATCAGACATGCCAGAGCTGATTGTGAAAAGAATTCCAACAAACCTAATCAACAGCCTTCAAGAGAGCACACCAGGCACACTGCTCCCTTTGCCTCCTGCTTGCTCTGGACAGGGTGTCTCTAGAGTTTGAGGACACTGTGAGCTGAGGGGTGATGCTGCCCACAAAACCTCGCTCCCAACTCTCCCTGCTGAGCATGCCCCAGACCATCACATCTGCCTGGCACAGCAGCTATCAGAGGCATCCAGTTTGGACTCAGAGTTTAGCTGCCAGCAAATTCACTTGCCTCCTGTTAGGTTGTTCCAGTGGATTGCTCTCTTCTCGTTTTAACTGCAAGGTGTTGCCTTGCCCACAACCCTGTACCAACATCAACCAAAGGCAGGTGCCAGGAAAGTGTCAGAAAAGGGTGAGCAAATGCTATGTGCTTCCATCATCCCTGGGTGATTTCATAAGCCACAGGTAGTTTCTGCCTATCCAGCAACTCAAATGGATTCCTCTTCCAGGTACTTACCTATTCTCTCTTGTAAGCTCTTAGTGTTCACAAAACCTTGTGATAAAGACCACTGTTACCTGCTGCACAAAGAAACACTCCCTTTTGCTTTGAAAATGGCTCCCAATACTTTCATTTGATGGTGTCTAGGTGTTGTATCAAATAAGACAACAACAAGTCAATCCCTTTCCAGGCTAGCTGCTATTTGGTAGAGCTGTGTCCTGTCCCTCCCTAGTTGCCCCTTCTTTAGAAATGAAGAACCTCAGGCTGCTCAGCCCGCTCTCACAGTAGAGCCATTCCAGGTTTATCTTCCACCTCCAAAATCACACCAAAAGGCAGCTGTCCTGGCCCGAGGTCACCCTCTTCCTCTTCTGAGGCCCCTCCAAGTTGTTGCCATCCTTTTGAGATTTGCCCTGGTTCCACCCAGTCCCTGGAAGGGGCTGCAGGAAGACACAGAGGAGGGCAAGGAGGTCTCATCTGACCCAACATTCTGAAGATGGTGCTGGTCCAGACAGACTCTTTTTGGCTTCAGTGCCTTCTCTACCCTCTCACATCCTTTCTGTCTGAAACCAATTCAAAAGCCAAACAGGAGAACTGCTCCACTCCACAGCCTGACTTCCATCCCAGTTCTACCTCTCTAATAGACATGCACTCACCTTTGGACTCCCCTCTGCTTTTGGCTTCGTGTAGGAAAAGGACCCTCTCCCCTCCACACCCATTGCTGCCAGAGCTCGGATCCGGCTTGTGCTACTAGAAACGACAGCAGAGAGAGCCTTGAGCAGGGGAGCCAACATCTCCTGTTGTATCAAACCAGGGCACGGCTCAGTGTGTCAGCCCTTCTCCAACAACAGGATTCCCAGAATGTCACTGACCTGCGAGTGGTGGGTGAGGGTGGCCGCACCTGGACCAGAATGAAGCCCATGCTCTGCAGGTACTGGATGTATTGCTGCAAGAAGGCATTGCACATCTCCTGCAGCCAGGGCTCCTCCTTCACCTTGCAAGGCAGCGCTTCCGCCGAGTCACAGCTGTGGCTGCGGTCCCTCCCTGAAGCTGTTGAGTCGTTTGAGCGGTGTCGCTTCTGGAAGAGAAAATAATTTTCTAAGGAGACCTGCTGCGTCTGGCCCCAGCAGGTGACACTCGCTGGGACACCACCAGCTGCTCTGGTTGAGCAGAGGGCAGATGTCCCTCTGCCAGAGAGCACTAACAGCTGGTTCCTGAAACACTGTCCTAGTGCATGTGCCGAAACACAAGATGCAAATTTTACCCAGCCATGGACTGACCTAGCAGTGCTTCAATAGATTGCAGGAAAAGGTGCCCTGGCAGAAGGGGATAATTCACATCTCCCCCCACAGAATGGGTTCCACAAAGTTTTAGTGGCTCACAACTGGTTCATGCAAGGCTCAACAGAGCTTCAGCTCCTACTGCCATGGTAAGAGTCTAGTCCCCTTATGAATCCTCCTGACTTCTCAGGATTTACTAGTAGTTCAGTAGCACTGAATAAGAATAGTGTTTCCTTTTAACCATTTTCAGTTCTCATTTTGGTGTCTTGAATACTCCTTGTCTTTGTGCTGTGAGAGACTGAGGTTTCTTTTCTTGATCTCTCAACTTCAAGCCTGTGGCTCTTCTATATACTTCTATCTGCCCTTTCATTCACCTATCCCAGGAGCAGTCTCTCTACCTGGGGTCTCTCCAGCTACCCTCTGACCTTTTCTGAGTCTCTCTAGTTCAGTGCCTTTGCCACAAGATGCTTGGTCTCACACTTACTCTCCAGATGAAGACATTAATACACTAGTATTTTAGAAATGTATTGGAATATTACCCATAATACTAGCACCCTTTCCTGACATACTCTGAACAGTTTGCCTTTTCACAGAATCACAGAATGGCAGGGGTTGGAAGGGACCTCTGGAGATCATCTTGTCCAAGCCCCCTGCTTGAGCAGGTACCCCTAGAGCAGGGTGCACAGGACTGCGTCCAGGCGGGTTTTGAATGTCTCCAGAGAAGGAGACTCCACAACCTCTCTGGGCAGCCTGTTCCAGTGCTCTGTCACCCTCACAGGAAAGAAGTTTTTTCTCATGTTGAAGTAGAACTTACTGTGTTCCAACTTGTGCCCATTGCCCCTTGTCCTGTCATTGGGCACCACTGAAAAGAGTCCGGCCCCATCCTCTTGACACCCACCCTTCAGATATTTATAAGTATTGATGAGATCCCCCCTTGGTCTTCTCTTCTCCAGGCTGAACAAATCCAGGTCTCTCAGCCTTTCCTCATAAGGGAGACGCTCCAGTCCCCTGATCATCTTTGTAGCTCTCTGCTGGACTTGCTCGAGCACTTCCTTGTCCTTCTTAAACTGGGGGGCCCAAAACTGGACACAGTACTCCAGATGTGGCCTCACTAGGGCAGAGTAGAGGGGGAGGATGACCTCCCTCGACCTGCTGGCCACACTCCTTTTTATGCACCCCAGGACACCATTGGCCTTCTTGGCCACAAGGGCACAGTGCTGGCTCATGATCAGCCTGTTGCCCACCGGCACTCCCAGGTCCTTCTCAGCAGAGCTGGTTTCCAGCAGGTCAGCCCCCAACCTGTACCGGTGCATGGGGTTGTTCCTCCCCAGGGGCAGGACCTTACACTTGCTTATGTTGAATATCATGAGGTTCCTCTCGGCCCAGCTCTCCCAGCCTGTCCAGGTCTCGCTGAATGGCAGCACAGCCTGCTGGCGTATCAGCCACTCCTCCCAGCTTGGTATCTTCAGCAAACTTGCTGAGGTTACACTCTATCCCTTTGTCCAGGTCATTGATGAATGTTGAACAGGACTGAACCCAGCACAGACCCCTGGGGAACACCGCTAGTTACGGGCCTCCAACCAGACTCTGCCCCATTGATCACGACTCTCTGGGCTCTGTTGTTCAGCCAGTTCTTTATCCACCCCACTATATGCAACTGTTCAAGAACTGAAGAAATCCACTGAGCTGTCTGCTCTGTACCAGCTCTACAGTTAAGTGTACAATACAGGAGTTCAAATTTCTCTCCACATTGTGCTCTGTTTTACTGGGAACCAGGTCCCAGCTCCCACAATACCTCTCATTTCACAAGCTACTCAGGTCCCTCTTGAGTTCCTTGCAGTCTTTTTCTGTTCTGACCAACATGATCAGCCACACAGCATTGCAAAGCTTAGCATCTCATATGTACAGCGATAAATGATCTGGAGATACAGAACCCAATACACAACCTTGAAACCCCTGCTGCCAGGCTCTTCGAATTGAATAACCGGTTTTCATTTTGCTCTGTTCCAAAAACAAAGTGAAGTTTTCATTCTGTGATGATACTTTTCCTTTCTCTTGTGAGTGCTCAATTTCTGTAGCAATCTCTGTTTAAAGACCCTGTCAGAATCCTTTTGACATTTAGATAAATTACAACAGCCTATTTTTCCCTTCTGACACACATACAGACCATGAACAGCCAGTGCGGGATCTGCACTGGTTAGAGTCTGTCAGGTTGCAACCTGCTCAGGATTCAGCTGGTTTGCTTTCAATTGTTCTAGCTATTTGCTGGGTCCAGGCAAGGTTTACCAGGTCTGGCTGCTGAATGCATAAGTGAAGTTTTGCTTCCTCAACAGATCAGTACCAGACAGCACTCTCTGATGGCTTTGCTAGACTCAGTCCTGAATTCCCTGGATAGAAAATGGAAGTCAGTTTTCCCCAGGGATGGTGTGGCTGCAGGATAAAGACTTTGAGAACCCAAGGATTTTCTCAGTCTCCATCTAACAGGGTGCAAATTCATCCTGTAATGCAGGGGCAAGCTCAGAGCAGCCCTGTCTTGGGAGAAGATTGCTAAGCCATCCTTTGCACCAGTGCACAAAGCCAAACTCCACTGGTGCTTGCTAACACTCACCTTTCCCTCTACCTTGCCCTGCTGGTCAGTCTGGATCTGTTGCCGGAAGGCTGGGTCAAAGAGCAAAGGGGTAGCACAGTAGTGAACCAGGCGTGAGGACTGCTTCAGGGTCTCCAGGTCTGCCAGCTGCACAGCACAAGAACATGGTTACAGCACACATTCCTCGTCAAGCCTGGGAACAAGCTGTCCGCAACACCACACTGCCGTTCAAATGGGGATCAAATTCTAGAGGGAACCTCCTGCTTTACTGCCTTTACAGTGCTGGGCAGCAAGGCCCCATTGTCAAGTCTGGTGCTAGAGCCCACCAACCCCAGAAGTCCAAACAGAGAGCGCTGCTCCACTGCCAAACATCATCCCCAACATACATCCTGCTATGAGCTCTAGTGCTCCCCTTTGCTATAGGCAAGCTGGTGCTCCCAGTGCGCACTAAGAAGGCCCAGCCTGCCACCCACCTGCCGGGGCTGCACTCACACTGATAGGCATGTTGGACTGTGCTGATCTCTGCTGCCAGGTAACAAAGAGATTCTCAATCTTCATCTGCTTCTCCAGTTCTGAAGGAAAGAGAGCAGCCACAAAGGTATCAAGCCACAGCCCCAAGTATTGCCACTCCCCTTCACTCCCACCCTACTCAGGCCATAACCCATCCCCTCACAGCACCCTGGCAGGAACAGCTGAAAACTGTCCCCTCTGCCAGAACTCTTGTTCTGCTTTTTCTGAGCTCCTTTTCCAGGAGCGAGATGATGAGGCAGGCTCCTGTGACATTGAGCCCCTTGCTTTACCTTTCCTCTCCATGCTCTTGATTTCCAGGAACTGGGCCCCATGCCGAGACACGGGGTCAAAAGGTCCCAGCTCAGGCCCATGTGTTATACGCTTGATGGTGGTAACATCCCGCAGAGCTTCGTCAAAGGGCACCACATCGGGATGGAAGTGCAGAGACGGTAGGCTGCGGGCAGAGCTGCTCAGCCGGCCTTGTTCCTTGCTAGGTGGGGGGCTGGAGCTCCGGATCAGCGCATCCACCTCCAAAGTGGAGTTCAGGAAAGGATTTGGCTCCTAAGCAAGCAGACACAGCCATGAAAGCCTCCTTATTGCCAGCCTTGGAGAAAGGCCCACAAGAACAGAGTAAAGCCAATTTTGGCCATCTGCAGACATATCTGTTGGCCGTCTCTATCACCAGTCCTGAGGAGTGCAGGCACTGGCGCAGCATGGCCTTAACGTGCAGTGGGAAGCCCATTCCCCAGCCTCCTCTACCCTAAATAATCAGATAATAATCAGCACAGATAAGTGCTGCCAACAGCAGAACCTGTTTTCCTTTCCACTTCTGGCTGTCTCCAAGAGCAGACAGCAACAGCCTGGCTGGATGTGGCCAGTCGGACATGTGAGCACTCGGGGATGCCCTGCCAACTGGCACACAAAAGCAGACGTGTCTGCTACCTTCCTCAGACTCTCGAGCTGCCAAGACCCCTCCTGAAGAGGAAAGGACTGCCCTGCTTGGCGGGGTGCCCTACCTGCTTGCTGTCCTCGTGCCATGGTGTGTCCATGAAGCAGTGGTGGTGGAAGAGTCCCAGCTTCTGGCTGAGGAGGCAGTGCACAATGTGGGACCGAGCATTCTGCCACTGCAGCAGGCGAGTAAGTGAGCAGTTCAGGTTGGCCCCCAAGTCTGGGGACCAGTTGTAGGTGTAGAGTGTCAGCTGGAGAGAGAGGAGGGGAAGGAAGGCTGAGGGACCTGCTCAGAGAGGGCCTGCATGGTGACACAGGCTGCCCCAGGAGCTCTGGGTGGTACTTGCTGCAGCTCCAGCTGGTTTCAAATGGCAAGGCTGGGACAGGGAGAGTGGCAACAGCTCATTCACAGCCCCCTGTTAACAGCCACAGCAGTGGTGGTGGTACTTGCACTGGTAGCACAAGTGCCCAGCCTGATGTGGACCTTGTTGTGGGGAAGGAAAGGACAATTATAGTCCACAGTGGGGCAGCTGAAGTCAGAGACAGCGAGGGCTGCTGCCCTCACCGTGCTCCCCACAGTGCTGCAGGCAACCCCCAGCTCTGCTTGCAGCATGAGCAGAGATGCCCTGCACAGCTGCCTTAGAGGGCTCCTGCCTGGGGAAGGTTGGTGGCCTGCAGAGGCATTCTTCCTCTCCTCTTTCTAGCCCTAGGCCAGTTGGGAACAGCTTGGCTTTCAGGAGACAACATCACACAGGTATCATTGCTACCTTTTTGTCAATGATCTCCATGAAGAGGAACCTTTGTCGAGGTGCCAGGTCTCGTCCAACAAGGCTTGGGTCAGAGCCTCTCTCTGCTGAGCTGAATTCCATAGCCTCGAAACGCTGGAGCCCTTTGTGAGCTGGAAGATGCCAGAGTTATGACCCTCAGACCAGTTCATCCCACTCTTACATGCCATATGCCATTAAGGTGGCATGACAGGATGCTGTGCCACAGTACTGCTCAGCTCATCTTGAAATAAGTAGTTATAAGCAAATTTGAGAATAAGGTTTCAGGAGCTGACAACAGACAACCTCCAACCAACACTGCCCACCTCCGGGCACAAGCAGTTTGTCCCAGCAAAGAGGGGAACCCTGCTCACACATCTCCCACCCCAAGAGCCCCCAGTGGACAGTCCTGTGGACGCTGGCCAGGCACTCACCCTGTTCTGTGCTGCAACGCCACTGCTGGAAGTTGCGTCCCAGCAGGATGAAGTGTCTGACGGCTGCAGGGCGAGGGCTGGTGCTCTGGCCAGTCTTATAGGGCAGGAAGGCAGTGCTCCGATGGTAGCTGCCAAGAAGAACACCAGAGGTGGCTGACAAGTAGAGCCATGGGAGTAGAGGCTGGCACAGCTGATTGGCATTTGCTGGTGCCAAACAACTCCCTCCGAACTGCATAACTCACCAGATCCGCTCAAACACCTTGACAGTGGTGTCACTCGCCAAGGTAGTGACCAGGCTCACCACTTCCACCAGGATGGAGGGCAGGAGGAAACGGGACACAATCTCCACTGAGCACTGCTGCACCGATGGGCACCCTGCATGGAAGAAGTACTGTAGGACAAGGCGCCAAGCTGCCCCAGAGCCAAGCCCTGCCTGCCTGGGCAGTGGAGAGGGCTAAGGGAGCCCAGAGCAGGCCAAGTTCCTGCCTTGCCAGGGACTCAGACAGGCAGAGCAAGGAGACAGGAGAACAAGGACCTTATATGGAGAAGACGAATGCTGAGATAACCCCTGGTTTCAGGCTCTGGCCTGAAGTGGGACCTGGATCAAAATCCCTGCATGCCCTGAGCATGGCACTTTATTCCCTGACTTATTCCTTGTTCCCTGCCTTACTCCTCATTAGAGGAAGACAGCTCTACCTTGCCATCAGGAGGTGTGAGAGGATGTACAAACACTGAAGTGAGAGGTATCCAGAAAGCAGCAACAGGGCAGCCACACAGACCCAAATCCCACCATATGAAGGACATCCCTCCTCCTCTCCCTCCTTGCAAGAGTGGGGGTCTCCCATGCAACTTCAGAGCCCCAGACCATGTTGCAGAGGCTCAGATCCTCCCTCCCTGCTATATCTGGGAGCTCCTTCACTACTGCAGGCTCTGGACTTGGAGCATGGCAGATGCAACCACAGGCCTTAGCAGGTTTGTTCAGGTGCAAAGAGATACATGTCCAGACTCCTGCCACATCTTTGTAATGCTGATGCTGATGCTGGCCCTGAGACCAACAGGACTCTGGTGAGGTCTGGGGAGAGACAGGGTGTGTAACTAGGTAAAGTTCTGCAAGGGATGAAGGTGGGTGGCTTGGTGCCATATAAGGACTTGTCCTTGGAGCTCCATGAAGAAAGGCTCATCCCCAGAGCAACTGGAGGAGCTGGGACCTGAGATACATACCCAGGTGGTTCATGAATGCCATCCACTGCTGGCAGGTTTGATTGAAGAGTGGGTGCATGGTACCTACATCCCCTTCTTCCAACTGGCAGGCTCGGCGCCTGGGAAGAGGAAAGGGAAGCATAGTTACACCAGATCAAAGTCAACAGCAATGAATGCACAAAGGTGCAATCGTCTCTCCCCACCCAGCTTCAGGACAGAGCCCAGGGAGCCCCCTTTTTGGGTTGTTACAGCCCTTGAGCTTGGTCCCTCTAGGTCAGTAGCCATAGGGGTGTCAGGTGTTGCACAGGGCCCCACAATGCAGGGAAGGGATCTCTGGCAGGGAGAACCAGCAGTGCTCCCAGCAGCACTCCAGCAATAAGGATCAAGCCTTTGTGTGTGGAAGGCAGCTCCCCTAACTGGCTGTGTAAGGGAGAAACTGCAAGGAAAGGGGATGTGGTCCTGAGGATTAAGGTGCATACAGAGCCAGCAGGATGTCAGGCTGCGGAGCACTGTCCAGCAGATGGAGGGGAACAACACCCTGGCTGCCTGGCCTGCAGGCTGTGCTTGCCTCTGTGCATGTTCCAGCTCAGCTGTGGCTGTGGCCCGATCCTGGCTCAGATGCTGCTTGACACTCTCAGTCTTGTGCCGCCGCCTTGTGCGAGCCTCTTCCGGTCTCTCCAGCACAATGTCGTCAGTAGTTTTGGGGCTGCCCAGCTCTGAGGACTCTGCCTTGCTCTAGGGAGAAGGGGGTGAGTTAAAGCTGTGCACATGCACAGCCCAGCTAGTGCCCCGATCTCAAAGCCCCTGCTACCAGCCCAGCCTCCAGACCCCAGCCAGATCCCTCCTCTCGGTTCCTCCTCGCTGGACACACCATGAGGACTTACAGGCCCTGCTCCCCACCAGTCCCTCAACAACATTACCAGCATGTCCCAGAAGCTGCGGCGTCCCAGCTTGCTTGTGGGTGTCACTGGCTCCCCAGAACTGGATGAAGGGGCAGAGGTGAAGTGCAAGGGTGGAGGACAGCTCCTGCCAGCCCCACCAGTGGCCAGGGCCAAGCCTTTGGTCTCTGACATGGTCCTCCTTAGGCCTCCTGTGGAGACAGAGCAAATCAGACTCTCCAGAGCCTCTTGCTGTGACAGTGCTTGTGTGTCCCCATGCACCCCACTGTGGCTGGCCAGAGCCTGGCTGGAGAGAAGGGAGAGAGCCCTCAGCAACACCCAGCAAAGTAGATTCAGTCTTGGGGAGCAGAGAGACCTTTAAATATCTCTTCCAGCCCTAATTTCTGTAATGCTTTTTCCCCGAGACATCACACAGCGCAGTTTGCAGAGGGGAGAGTGGCTTTCTCCCCCCCAGCCCCTTCAGCTCCAGTTTCCCCAGTGCAGCCAAGCTCCCGCAGGCCAGGCAGGAGGAGCGAGGCTGGCTGGGGGCTCAGGGTGGCTGTCCCAGCCGGGCTCTCACCCGCAGAGCTCAGCTCCTCCAGGTCCACAGCACCCAGGGGGCAGGCGGCTTCCACGCAGAGCGGGGCTGGCAGCACGAGGAACTCCATGACGGCATCGCAGAGAGCGTGGCGCAGGGCCCCACGCAGCTTCTCTGACAGCTGCAGCAGGCTGATGTTGCCCTTCTCCCAGATATCCAGGCGCACCAGAACGCGCGGCTCTGTGGGGAAAGGGCAGTCCTGCATGGCTCTGCACTCCCACGTTCGCGAGCCTTCTTAGGTGACCCAGGGGATGCAGAAGCAGCAGGGAACTGGCAGCTTGTGGCCTGTTTCACTCCCTACCTGAATGCAGGGTGCCAGCCTCTGGCTGGTGCCTGCTGACCGCAGTGAGGCTTTCGAAGTTGGTGTCCTGCAGCAGGCCCACGACTGGCGAGGACAAAGGCAGCTTCAGAGGGTCAGGCCTCTCCCCGTGGGGCAGCGAGGTGGGGCTGCCGTGCTCATCCACAAATGTCAGTGCAATACATGCGATTCCTGTGGGGGAGAGCCCGAGATGGCCTCTGTCAGCCCAACACTGGGTGCACCCCTACAAGCCCTGCCTACAGCCTACCACCCCGCACCTCGGACTGTTGTGTCACCACTTGGGTTGCACAGCGCCACGTGGCAGGCAGGGCCCTCAGGAGGGGACGCAGCCAGGGGAGCAGAGGCTAGCTGTGCCCATGGGAGCCAGGGTCAGAAGCATGGTGTTTGGCACAAGGTGTCCCCATCACCCCAAGAATCTCTCTCCTGCAGCATCACAGCAGCTTTCACCTTGTCCTGCAGGAGCTTCCTGAGTTGTCCAACCCCATATGCAAGGGAAAAGTATCTCCATTTGCCCCAGGAGGGCCTTTATGCAGAGAGATCCAGGATGGGGCTCACCACCCCTATCCTCTTGAGGGACAGAGTACAGAGCCCAGATACTCTCCAGCAGCCCTCTCCAGGCTATGAAGGACCTCGAGTCCCTGCAGAGGAAGGCTGTATACGTGACACCTTGTTGCAGATTACACTCATGGCCCCCTCCCCACTGTACAAGATCTGGTCTTGAGGCCTCCTCCACACACTCCTACCAGCAAGGCTGGGGACAAAGCAGGTTGACACATAGTATTAGCCTGGAGTTGCTGCAGAGTAAAATTCAGGCCCTGCCTGTAGCCCCACTACGCTGAGTCCTACGCACGCACAACAGGACAGTTCCTCTGATGCAGAGCAGCTGCGTGGTGCCTGCTGCACAGCTCATGTGCTGAATGCCCTGGGCCATGCAGGAGAAGCCCTGCTACAGACCAGGGCGGAAAGAGGAGCTCACTCCCCATGGCCCAGCTAGGTGGCCAGGGCACCAGCAAAGCAGCAGCAGGGATGTAGTTGTGAGGTCCAAACCCCATGCTGTAACCCTAGATACTCCCACCCCCTTTCAAAGCCCCTTGACCAACTAAGCCAGCACTCCGGTGACTGGATGGCAAAGCTGCCCCAACGCTGCCAAAGGGTGACATGTCCAGATACAAACCACCTCAGCGCCAGAGCATTGCTTATCCCATACTCTGTCCTCCTCCATCCCAGCAAAGATGGGAGTGACACCAGACTCCGCTGCCACAGAGCAACCAAACTGCACCCGACTGGATCCACAGCACCACATGGAGGATGGGTTCCCTCCCTGTGTTGAGACAAATCCAGCCCCAGCAGACTGTGCCCAGGTCTAATCAGCAGCACAACCACCTGGCCTTCATCATTCCAAATGAAGCGTAAGCTCTGCAGCAACCTTTCCTCCAAGACGTGCCAGATGCAAAGGAGAGGGCACTGGGACGGAGAGAGCTGCTCCCAAAGGAGAGAGGTGGGCATTCAAGCTGGGCGGGGGGCGGGGGGGGGGCAGCTCACTTGCACTCACACTGAGGAAAGGGAATTCTACACCTATGAGCACCCCTCCCCTTGAGGAAAAGTACAGGAGCTGCCTTATCTCAGAGGTGCTCTGCAGCAGGCTCTGACATGTCTCTTCCCCAGACAGGCACAGGAACAACCCTTTATCCAGCAAACAATGGAGAAGTTCGCAGTTTCCTAAATATCAAAGGTAGAGGGGACCAGGACTTCACCCAGAACAGCAATTCTCCCCTACGTGACAGTGAGTACAAGCTCTCCCAAGCAGACCTTCTCTCTTTAAACAGTAAAGGGCACAAACTCCTCATCTGTCTGGCTTGACAGTCAGCCCTGGGCCCACCAGAATAACAGTGGATGTTAATGCAGGTAATTGCAGACTAAGATATAGTTATTCCCCTCTTCTTCTCCCAGATAAACTCCCACACTGAGCCCATTCAGCCTCCCCATCTCTGGCAGGTTTCCCTATCATATCCATTCCTGTAGCTCTGCTTTGCTTCACTCCATCTCCGGTGAGGACTTGAGAACAACCAAGCACAATGTTCCATGTCCTGCTCGTGCTGGGACACATGCTCTAGAGAGGGAGCACCCACAGCAATGCTTTCAAGCAGGCCAGGTTAGCAGCTGCAGGAGCAGACTCCTCATTGGCACATGCTCCCCAAGACAGAGCTGGTTTGCCAAGCAAGTGCAAAGCACTCAACACCCTGCAGCTGGATAAGTCCCTCGGGGCAGAGATGATGGCTGCCCCTGCCCCACCAGCAGAAAGGCTAGCCTCCCCACTGCAGGGAACAAGGCTTCCAGTCTTGTTACAGGAGCACAGAGAAGTTGAAACGCAGTTACTAAATCACAGGTAAGAAACAGGTAAGAAACTCAAGATCTGAGTTCTAGGGCTATGGGAAGAGGTAAGTTACCACGAGCTGCCAAAGACCTTACTGCCTGGTGCACTGGAGTTTGGCTACATACTCATCCATTGCATCCCACAGAGAGGTGGGGTGCTAGGGAGCTGTTACCTCCCATCTGTGAGGAACTCTGAGCCCCCTGACTCAGGCTCACTGAAATACAAAGTACACATCTAGTGGTGCCCGGCCACTCTAGCTCCTTGGTATGCAAGGGAACCCCTCACCCCAGGACACAGCCACTGGGAGAGTGATGATGCTACACCCTGGAGCATGAAACCACGGCTGAAACATCATGACCCATCTTCCTCAGGGAGGAGATGCCTGTTTGGACCTGTGGGGAAAAAAGGGGTGAAGGATTTTTGGAGTTCACCGCTTGCAAGCTAACAGGGCAGCACATGGACCCTCAGTAGCCGGGGACTGCAGAGCTGCCATCTCAGGGCAGCAGGTTCTGTTTGCTCATTTATCCAGCCAGCAAGAAAGAGGAGGCTCAGCTAAATGGACACACATACACAAACACAGAGGAGTCAGAGCTGAAGCCACAACACGAGGAAAACAAGAACAGCAGGGACCAGAGGGGCCAGGGAGCTGCACGGGAAAGGGAACCAGAGTAATACTTGGAGCCACAGGTGCTACCTTGGAAGTGGGAGAGTGGAAAGAGGTGCTGCACAAGGTCCGACATGGTACCTACATAACAGAAGAACATTCAGACGGTGCACTAGGGACACAAGACACATGATGGCCAGGTGACAGACCACATGGCCTGGACAAAACACGACATGACAACCTGCTGCAGGATGGGCCCTATCCAATCCCTCCTCCAGCAGTCCAGAGAAAAGAGCAAGGATATTGCCCCCACAACCCGTGCTCAGTTACACGCAGCATTCAGCTACCCCTTTGTGGCAAGGCTCCAGCAACAATTGTCCCTGCTCCTCACTCCAGCCCCACTGAGCCTCTGTGCCCCACACTTACTGAGGTCTCACTGTGCCTTGCCCCCACAGCTACTGCAACCTAGAGCTGCTTCCTACAGCAACAGGCCAAGCTCAGCAAGTTGCTCTGTGGGAGGCCTCGGCTCACTCCACCACACATGCAAGGGCATGCAGTCCCCCAACCACACACCCTGTCCACCTCCCAGCCATCGGAGGAACACACTGCCCCACCACTGGCACTCCTCAGTCACTCAGAGCTCTCCAACGTGGGAAACTGCTCTCCAACACGCAGCCCCATACCCTGTTTCAGAAATGAGTTGAGCATGGTACCTTTGCCACCAGTGCCTTGGCCACCTGGCTTGTTGTACAGATAGAGATCCTGGTCAGGGATGCTCCCACTGTGGTTGAAGTAGTGCTAAGGAGAGCAAGGAATAATGGTGACAGAGTTTAGAGAACTTGCCTTAACTGGAAGCAGAGGCCCATGTGTGTGCAGAGCTCATCACCAGGCCTGTAACAAGCAATCCAGACATACTTAAAACATTTACCAGCACAGCCTTGGCCATTGTTGGGCAGAAGGATGGTCCTTCAGCTCTGTGCAGGGTTATATGGCACTACACACCTGGCCTCACCTTCTAACCTTGTTATGGCCATGCTGAGGGGATGGGTAGCTGCTCCCAAACTTTTATTAACCCTGATGTTTCAGTCCTTACATCTGAGGGAGCCATGCAAGGAGCCAAGCTCAGCTTTGCAAGGAGGTCTTCTCCTATGCTCCTGGGAGAACACTGTGGGCATGAACTTTGTGGCTGCTGCTTTTGCACAGCAAGTGACCACTTGTAATAAAGCAAGGCCCGTCCAAGTTTATACTGGGCCGAACAGGAACTGTTGACTGCTCATAGTCCTGTGAAACTCCTCCAGGCTTCAGTATTCAGTGTCAGTTCCTCTCTGACACTACATGGCAAAGCTGGGACCATAATGACTGAGCTGCTCCAACAAATGCCCCATGTAGCAGGTGGAAGCTGGGCAGACTGCTGTCCCAGCTCGCAGCCCTCCTCACCTTGAAGTGGTGCTCCACGTTGCTGTCCGTGTACTTTGGGGTGTGCAGGAAGATAAGCAGGTTCTGGCGCAGATAGTAGGCCACCGCATGCAGCCAAGGCAGGGCGGAGGGTGGCAGTGCGAACTGCAGGACCTCTGTGGGTGGTGTCCCAGGGGGCTGGATAAACTGCAGAGAGAAGGCTTTAAAACTCAGCTGAGACTAGCAGAATGCCCTGGGCCTCTGATACTGGTCCAAATTATGCCAGCTGGCTATGCGAAGGGAGAGTGTGGTGGGCAGAACCCATGTCCACAAACAGCACCCTGAGACAGATGTGGGCAGATGTTCCATGGGTATTCACAGGGAGGCCCTACCATGCTGCAGACCCCAGCAAAGGGGATCTGACACCTACCCTGGCACCCACACAGTATATACCTCAGTGAACACTAGCCTGAGCAAGCACTGGAGCAGGGAATGGGATGCAGCAAACTGCCCTGGCCTTCCCTGCACTGGGGCAGGAGAGGCTGAGACAGGTCAAAAAGTAGGGAAGTGTTACGGGCTCTGGGATGAGCAGAGCAGATATCCAGTGAGGTACCTCCACATCTGCTGGGGTCAGCTTGCAGTTCCGCACCAGCATCACAGTGATGATATCCAGGGTGGCCTCATCCAGGCGTCTGCGCAGCACTTTCACCAGCTCATCTGTGATCTCAGGCCCTGACAAGTAAGCAGAAGTACAAGCAGCTTTTTCACCTCATCCAGTAAGAATGGCCACAGCCACCCCTCCCTGCCTGTTCAGGATGAACCACGCTCACAGTCACTTTCCACAGGGAACATGTCTTTCCCCACCATCAATTTCTTCAGGCATCTTTTTCTACCCGTTCATGATCACAAAAGACTGCCGGTACAGCAGGCAGAGACAAATGCACGCCTGCATAGGGAAAGTTGGCATAAGCCACCTGGTCTGCAGCAGGTTTTATTGTGGGCCATAGATCCTTTCCTCACATTCCCATCCAGACAGAAGGGAGAGCAGCTCTGAGCTAAGGAAAAGCAGCTTGTTCAGGAGGGAGGTACCTCCTCTGCTCTTCAAGCAAAGAGGGCAGGGACTGAAGCTCTATTCCTCTGCTTTGCATCAGCACAGTCCATCTGCTGCCAGGTGCTCTAACACTTACCTGCTGGGGCAACACCATGGACCATCAGCTGAATGTGCCTGTCTACCTGTCCCACAGGGCGGGTAGAGTCCACACTACGGCACGAGGCTGCATCCAGAGAGGAACGAGAACCCTGGAAAAGCAAGAACAGCCACATGGGAACAGCTTCCATGTGAATTCTAGATCCATCATTGTCTCAGGCTGTCAGCAAGGTCAGGCAGAATCCACCCACTGCTGCCCCACTCCACACTTCTATCAAATAAGTTTTATCCTACATAAAATCCAGGTTCCTGGAACCACTGAGTTCCCTCTACTCCTGTGACCAAGAGCACCAATATCCACTCCCAGAGAGCAGGAGACTCACCATTAGATCCTCAGTGTAAATAGGCTCCTGGCTGCGTGTCAGTGCCAGTGAGCGAGATGCAGGACTAAGGACGCTCTCTGCTTCCCACACCTTCCCACTGTAGGTGGTTTCAGTCAGTCTGAATACAGGAGAAAGACATGTCAGTCCCCATTCCCAAGGATGACAGCATCATACCTCCACAGAAGAGATCCACATCTTCCTTGCTCTCCCTTGTGCACTTTCTGAGGATTAGTCCTTACAATATGGAGCTCATGGAAAAATCGCTCTCTGGCTCCCTCAAAAAAAAAAAAAACCTCATCCTTTTCCCTCCCATGTAAAGGCTTAGCGCAGGGAGAGCAGGAAGGGCCTGGCTTAATGTGACTCTGAATCATCAAAAATCAGATATTTGCTGCTTGGGTCACAGCAGGGTCCCTGAGGCTGAGCAGACACTTTCCGCCCCAAGGAGCTCTCAGTCTGGTGTAATGCATATAGCAGGGCAGGGTCAGGCCAACAAGTCACATTGGCTTCTTACCGGAGGTAGAAAACAGATTTAGTGGCACGTTCCTGGTAGACAAACATATTCTTCCTGTTCACCACAGAGAAGGCGTTGAGCACCGAGCGAAGCGCCTGGATAGCTGTGGGCAATGTGGGATGTTAGCTATCCCACACACCCTCCTCTGGTTTGCCAATCCAGCCAGAAGCTAGACTCTTGATACGCAAAATGAGGGAGAACCTGGGCTGTACAAACCTCGTGAGACTCCCATGTTGGGGCCCATCTTGAGGCGCGAATGCACATGGATGAGTGTGCTCCACACAACATCACAAGCAAAGTGCCCTGGCATGAACTGCATGGTGGCAGCCAGGTAGTCCCGGGGCTGGTAGCTCTCCTCTACAGAGTAATCTACAAAGAACATAGGACATAGCTGGGGCCATAGCATGGAAGTCACCATCTTTTTCGTCACCCATGGGCAGAAAGTGGCACTGCCGCTGAGGCATGGCCAAGGGCATATTCATACCGTCTGTGGGCATGACACGCTGCCTGTACGAAGTATAGGGTGTTTCACTCTTCCAGATGTCCTCTTCACTTTCTGCCACCAGTAACGAGTTGCATATATGGCTGTCATGCAGGTCCTGCAGTAGCAAGCGCTGCAAAGAAAAGATTGGTTCTGTTGCTTGCACAGCCCACAGAAGACAGCACGGAGAAGGGCTTAGGGCCGGACTGAGTCCCTTTTCCTTTGACCCCCAAGCTGAGACTCCACCAGCTGAACTGGCTCCCCCGGCCCTGACCAGACACCCTCCAGAAGTCCCTTCTCATCTAAGCCATCTCATGACTTGCAGCTCTGCTCCTGCTCTCTGCAGATTTGTTACCTGATTGACAACCCTGCAGATTTCACTGATCTTCTTCACCACCACCTGATTGAGACTCTGGCACTCCCCAGGCTGCTCCTCTTCTGTCTCTGCTGATGCTGCCTTCTCCACACTCAGGCTGCTTTACAGGGAAGGGGAGAGAGGGGTCAGCAGAGCACCTGACCAGTGACTGTCCCTTTGTGCTGGGAGCAGGAACACAGTGGGGAAGGGTGGCTGCTTTCCCCTTATGGAGCACCAGTCTAGTCCTGCAGCCTCCCACCCACATAGGGCAGGAAGGAGATCCTGTCCAGAGATGGAGTGGCATCAAGGTCATGGTACAGAGAAGCTGTGGCCAGACAGCGGGACCCTCCTTACCGTGTGTGGTAATAGACCTCCACTCGGTCCTGCTGTATTTTTATGATGAGCCAGAAATCCGGCATGAGGGGACACCTGGGTTCCTGGTCACTCATTAGCGCCTCCTCATACTCCGAGTCACTGCTTCCCCCATCGTAACCTGCAATGTATCCTTACTTCAGTCCCAGGCTGCCTGGCAAGCCAGCCTCCTCCCTGGGCACAGCAGGCTGTAGGAGATCAGGATTCACAAGCCTTGTCCTCAGGTCTCAGGGGTCACCCCAGCTCAGGCACACAGTTCCCCATGCTCCCACACTATCACATCACTGCTGGTGTCTGCCTGCACGCTCTCAGTCACCCCTGCCCTGGCAGACTCACCCAGGTGGTCAGAGTCCATGCTGCCCTGGCTCGACACGAGGCTCTGCACACGGCTGGGACGCTGCTTGCTGGACCCTGCAAAGAGAAGATGGGTTTGATCATAGGAGCACTTGCTAAGCCCCTTCACATGACCCATCTGCTGGAGAAACGTTACACCACAGGACAACCAGGCAGCGCTTGCCATGGGGAGGCAGTGCTGGGGAATGGGGTTCTCGCAGCCATTACTGGAGTCACCAGGAACTTTGTGTCATTAGGGATATCAGTGCGGCAGCACAGCCTAGTACCCTGGTTACTGTTAAGCAGTGAATTGCCAGCACCCTGGCAAGGAAGAGACCAACAGTGCAACACCATCAATTCTAGCATTTGGGGACTGGAACAGCAGTAGCAGTCATGTTTCGTATGCTACAGCCAAAACAGGGCCCTTCCCCTAAAAGTTCCTGAGGCTGAGGCACATCCTGCCCACATTCACAGCTCCTACCGTCCCTGCCCTGTGTTACAGAGTCAGCCAGGCTTGCTGCAGATGGTGTCACCAATGGTGATTTCTCGCTGTTGCCCTTTTCAGAGGATGAGGATGGCAGTGACTGTATGGTGGTCTCTAGAGCTGCCTCCTCCAGGGAGTCATGGCCAGGTGCTCTGCTCTGCTCAAGGCTCAGTGCTTCTCCTGGGACCTGCACAAGAACCAAAGCTGCAAAAGTGACCAGAAAAACAGGCACCAAAAAAAGTCCAATCATACTCCTGCATCCTTCTACCTTCTGTTACCAGAGGGTTAGACACCTTCCCACCAACAGACCGCCTCAGTCTCTCTCACCTCATCCTGTGTGTGGCTGCCTCCACGTATGGGGTTTCCTGTGTCTGACACAATGTGTGTCTCACTCTCCGGCCACCCCCAAAGACCCTGGGCTTCTTCTGGGAGGATACAGCTTGCATGGTGTAGCTCAGAGCCCTCTGCTTCTGCTTCACCGCTCCCCTCTTGGCCTGCCTGGCCCAGGGCTGTCCTGGCGCCCCCTCCAGCTGGCTGCTGCAAGCAGGGTGTCCCCGAAGGGTTTGGAGCTGCCCGCCTGGAGTGCATGCGGCTGATGGAGATGTAGTGGTAGTCACTGCCTTCTGCATTGAGCACGTAGCCTGGCAGAGCCATTCTTCTGAACTCCTGCAACACAGGGAAGAATAAGCACCCTGCTGGCTAAGTGTATGACGTTGCCTTAGGGCTTTCTCTTTACCTCCTTGAACTTCTCCAGAGAGTGCTCAGGTCCAAAGACAAACTGGAGCAGCACCACCTCGCTGTGGCAGCTGGGCCGCCCCTTGGAGTTATAGATGTGGGTGGCCACTCGGTGAAGGATGGAGGCACTGATGACCTGCGAGTGGCGCAGCGCAGACACAATCTCATCGTCCAGGAGCCAGCGAATCTGAGCAGAGCAAGGACACAGAGCAAGACCTAAGTGACCAGCATTTGCACAGCTGCCCCAGTTCCAATCCAAGTCCCAACTGGATGAGGGCATCTCCTTCTGAATGTACCTAAGAAAAGGTCTTTGGAAGAGAGGTCTGTCTGTCCCACCCCAACTGCAGTAAGAATTTTGTCAGGGTAATCCCATACTTTTGGGGAGCACAAGGCCAATGGCCTGTGTGATACCAGCAAGGCCTGAAAGTCTCTTCAGTTGACAAAGGTTCAGCTTGGAGCAGGTTAGGAAGTGTGGAACAGTGGTTGTGTGCTGTGGCCCCATTGCTCCAGCTGGAAGCAAGAGGTAGGCAAGGCTGGCTTACCTCATTCATAGTGGCTTCAATAGCCTGCCTGTGCACTCCAGGGAGGTTTGAAAGTGCAGGGTGCCTAGGAAAGAGGAGAAGAAGAATCAGCCATTCTCATTCATGCAGCCACCACAGCGCAGCAC
Source organism: Morus bassanus (assembly GCA_031468815.1). NCBI lineage: Eukaryota > Metazoa > Chordata > Aves > Suliformes > Sulidae > Morus > Morus bassanus. The sequence continues at coordinate 11,643,688 of CM062576.1, read as the reverse complement.
CTAGGCAGCAAAAGGACCCCATGAGGGGCTTGCAACACCTGCAGTGCCATACCTCTCATCTCCTGTGGACGGGAGCCGTTCCAAGTTGTGCATGATATCCTCATCTGAGCGGAAAGAGGATGGCTGCCCTGGAGACCGTGTGAAGGACACGCTACTTTCCGAGGTGCATCTGCCACAGGACAGAGAACAGGCTGAGCATCAACTTTTGAGCCAGAGAGGATAAACAGACACAAGCTCCCGAAAGGGAAAAGGGATCTCTAGAGAAGGTGAGTCCATCTTGGAAAAATCTTAGTTTTCTTAGGGCTATGGGAGGCTCTTTGAGAAGGAGAATCCTGAATCTTAGCACATGGAGAGGAGCTGAGACTGGCTGGCTGGGATGGGCAGGCAGAGGGTGGGTGAGTGACTGGGCCTCTTTCCACCTACCTGTTATGGAGAATGTCTGCATTCACAACTTCCACCTCCAGGGGCAATGTCAGCACGAAGATGTCCAGGGTCACACAGAGGTCCCCCAAGTCAATAGTGTTCAAGTCCTGGCAGCTCTCCAGGCAGCCCAGAACTTCCCCTGAGGAGAGATCACAGACAAAGGGAATCAAGCAACAAATAGCTCTGCTTACACACAGACACAGCCTGGTGGCAAGTACAGAGACTGCAAGAGGTGGCTGTCCCACACACCTGGACAGGCTCAAGAAGGCCACCATCCTCCATGATCCTTTCATCCTTCCAGGACCAATCCCACAGCAAGTGGGAGACCTGGTGAAAAAGCCCTTGTCTGATGCTGGGAGACCCTGGGGGCTCCATACGGGGAGGACTGGTCCAGAGGGACTGCTCTTTAGGACACAGCACATTTGCTCACCCAGCAGGGACCTGACAGAAGCCCTACTACCATTCAATCTCACAGCAAAGCTTGGTCTTACCTAGGCAAGTTGGCAGGGACTGCACAGGCATGGAGCTGTGCTGGCTACGCAGCTTCACTGAGCAGGTGAGGTGTACAAAGAGCGGGGGCATCTCCTGCTCCAGGAACTCCTGTTCATTGAGTGAGTCCCCTCCCAGCACGCTGAAGGAGTCATCATCCTGGTTCACCGTGTTGGAGTCTGAGAGGGAATCTGTATCTGGGAACTCATGCTCCAGCTTCTCACGGTACTCCACCTCCAGCTCTGGGTCGCTCTCTGTGGCAATGCAGCACCCAGACACAGTTCCTGTTGACACAGGTTCCCTGTTAGCAAACCAGGCCAACGTCCCCAGAGATCCCACCAGACACAGTCAAGCTCTGAAAGGCATCACCACAGTGATACTACAGACACTTTCTTCTCCAGGACAGAGCAAGCAAATGTTACCTTCTTCAGCTGCCAGTTCTGCCTCTGATCCCTCCATGTCCTCACTGCCTTTCCTGTCTGCCTGATCCCGAGATGCCTCTTCCTGAGATGGAGAAAGGAAGGGCAGGTAATAGAACCATGCCAGACAGTGAGGCAGGCTGTTGATGGGCCCCCCAGGGACTCAGTCTACCCATGGGTCTGCCATCCCCAAATCCAGATCTGATACCAAAGCTACCTCCTCCACAAGGACTAGGTGCCTGCTAGGGCAGCACCATGCCTACCTCTTTCTTGGCTGATGGTGGGCAATAGAAGAAATAGTGAGGATTTGATGGCACAGGCTTGAAATGTAAACTTCCAATTTCCAGGAATTTTTCCTAAAAGAGAAATCCCAAACGTGAAGCAGACATTCCACTCTACCCTTCTGCAGGAGCCAAGCCAAGCTCCCATGGTTCTCACCTGGATAATTTTATGCAGGTCAGGGTGCGCCTGGCAGGGCTGTCCAATTTCCAGCAGTGAGAGGGGAAACTCTGAACAGCAGCTGGTCCCCATACTTTTTGGCTCCTCTGAGGGGCTAGCAATGTTATGGGAGTCCTGCTCGCTGTAGTCCTCTATTTCCGCACTGACAGGATTGTGGACAGGTCAGACAGGCAAATCGAGAAACGGGAATAGTCGTATGTATTATCTACCCTGCAAGCATCGCACCTCACAGCTCCCCACGCCTCATCTGTGTAAACACAATGTGACTTCAGAGCCCCAACCCCTACAGCCCCAGAAACCCTCCTGCCACCCACTAACCTAGATAAGAGCTCAGGCTGTCTGAAGCCAGGGCAGAGGCAGTTTAACCATGCCAATCCTGTGGCCAGGTACTCTACACCACGCTACACACCCTCCCTGGGAAACAGAGATAGGTGCTTGAGTACAGGGACAGGCCTGGAACACCTGAATTACCAACACCCAGTCCAGGGCACCTCACAGCAAGTATCACCACACCAACACCCCTAGTGTCTTGGCAGCACAGAGCAGAGTGCAAAGCTCAGGCCCATGCTCACTCAGCAGCTCCATGACAGAGCTCTATAACTCAGAAAAAGCAATCTGGGGAGTGGGTTGTCATTTGGTCAAAGTACTCCCCAGGTATACAAATTAGCAATAGAGATGGCAGATCTGGGTGCAATGTGTCAAAAGCTGTACATCCTTCAGTAACTTTTATACAATCTGCACTGGGATAGGTGATTCAAAATATCTTGTAAACAAAAAAAAAAGTTCCCACAGTTTTTCTCTGGGAAAGCAGCACTTGAAGAAGGCATCATCTGACTTTCCAAACACTTGAGTGTTTGTCAAAACCACAGCCTCATCTCAATGACTTACAGTACAAGAAGAAATAGGATTGGGGATTCCCAATAAATGCTAGTGAATTCACAGAAAGGATCTGAGGATAGTCAAGTGCAAACAGAGGACAAAGGACCTAAAGAGGGTGTTTCTTCAACAGGCACTAAGGCACAGTAGAGTACTTTTTCCCCTCCTTAAGTTTCTAGAGGAAATACAAACCTCAGAGATACCCTAAGGAATAGCAGGACAGAAGTTTAGCATCAAGCATATTCCAATTCTGCCTTGATATTTCTCTTGTGAATGTTTTCCCAGAGTTTTAATTAAAAAAAATGAACACCTTATTCATTAGAAAAAGATAACAAACCTGTCATTTTCACCAGAGTCAACAGCAAATTCAAATGAGTCAAGCAGCAGGAGATACGTAATTTCTCCAGAAACAAGAAGTCTGAGCGTTACTTGCAGAAAAACTGCCCTCCAGCTCAGGCCAGATGGGACAGTAATGAGCTAAGACTACAAGACAAAGCGAAAGGATGGATGTCACCAGATATTATAAAAAAGAGAAGGTCCTGGTGGACACCATGCCAGGTAGGTATCCCTCTGGAAATATCTGTCCTTACATGTGGCTCTGTTAGACCCTGCCCTACAACATTCCTTCTAGGAAGCATTAGAAGATGTTTGAAGAAAGATCTGTCCTGGCCCAATGCTGAGAACAGAAGCAAGACCAAGGTGGGCCCTTACCTTGATTCAGAGACCAAGACACCCCGTTCCCTAGAGCTCTGCTCCTCTTCTTGCTCTATGCTGCCCACTTGGAAGCTGGCTGTCTTGGAGTGCATACGGAAATGTTGGTGGCTCTCTCGGAATGAGCGGACATGGCTGCACACCGTCAGCAGGAAGTTGGTGATATCAATCTCCTGGAGCAGCTCCTCACAGTAGTCCATGGCTGTAAGTAGGTCCTGGGAGCTGATGCTGTGTGACTGCTGAAGGCTCTTGAACAGCCCTACAGATCAAACACAGTGCTTGAGCGCCCCACCGCAAGGATGCAAGGCCATGGGAGTCTGGCAATAGCCACATACAGATTTTCACCAAGTCCCAACACAAAGTTGCAGTCAGCGCAGGTGCTGGGAGACAAGACTCAGCGAGGATGCCTAATGCTACATGTTAGCCTGGGCTTGTACCATGCCAGAGTGGCCTAGGGATCTGCCACCCTGAAGGTGAGAGGAAAAAGTCAAAGAAGGGACCCCCCCTTCACAGCACTGCACAGGCCAGAAACCGCCTATGCAAGGCCCATAGGGAACGTGCAGAGGCATCTTTAAATCCCTCCTGCTGTGAGATCAGTCCCACAGCTCTTCTCTTTGCTCAGTGTAAAATCACAAGAAAAATGAGACATTGCTTTCTTAAAAGAAGATCCAAGGTCCAGCCCCAACCCCAACCCTGTCTCAGCTCCTATCACACCGCTCCTCACCTTTCACGTAGCACTGGTGGGAATGCTCCTGCAGCAGCGTGCAGTAACTCACCAACTCCTTATGCTTGTGGTCTAGCCAAGCAGCAGTAGGAGGACGTTCCAGAGACTGGGACCTGGAAAAGAGAAGTCGCAGCCTTCAGCACTAGTGAAGCACATTTTAGACTACAAACAGCTCTGGTGCCAGTAAAGCAGGGCCCTAGGGCATGCACAGGCTGTGGCTGCTATAAGGCAGAGAGGCAAAGCCAAGAGAATAGGGCAGGGCTAGAGCCAGCCTCTTGTCAAGGAAGCTCCTCTGTTTCCTGTCTAGGAATCAAGTATGGTTGGTATTACCTGAAAAAGATGTCCCGGGGAGGACGGTGTGCCCGTGGACTGACAAGCTGCTCTCGTAACAGCTCCAAAGAGCAGCTGTAGATGTAAATGGGGCAGCGAAATCGGCGGCACTCGCCTAGCTCAGATTGCGAGTTCTGGCGACAGAAGGAGATATGTACATCCCTCCGCGAGGGGCCACCCTGTTCTCCAGGGTCATGGCTCACTTCTGCAAAAGAAACAATCCCAATATAAAGGCCTTCGATGGGCTCCTTGTTCCTGGTCTCAGAAGTTGCAACCCTCACAGCAGCACCCACAGGTAGGTATTGGTTTTACAAGCTTCTCACCCCTCAAACCTCAGGGGCCATTCTCCTCACCCAGCACCCAACCACTCAGCCCAGTGCTTTAGCCACACTGATCCCCTTCTTGAGCATCCATGACTGTTCACCACCACCTTCTGCAGCAGCACAACCCTCCATCCTCATTGCAGGCCTGGCTGACTGCACCAGGGGCTGTACAATCAAATCCCATATACCTCAAGACCTGTAGCCTTCTCCCTAAGACAATGTGCTGCTGGTAGTGCCAGTCTGGATCATGACAGGAGAGTCACTGACCTTCCAGTGCAGCCTAGTACTGCCATTCCTAGTAGCTTCTATCTACCTGCAAGCTCCTTGTCCATAGGGAGCCAGCCTTGGGCCATGGGCACTCAGCTCACATTACATTCCCCCACCCCCCATGAACATCATGAAAGCTGGATGAGGCTTCACTGTGCCCCTTGTCCTGACTCTGACTCTGCTGACTGCCAGGCAGGAGCTGAGAGGCTGTAGCAGCTTGCTCTTCCTCCTACCTCAATCTGCCCAACAGTGTACTTGGGAATAGCAAGGATACTAATACTAATACTTTAGCAAGGTGCTGTCTTGAGGGCAGTACCATGGGCTGGTGTTACGCTGAGGGTAGGTAATGGCACTGCAGCATCCTCTTCTTCTGCCTCAGCCCTGACTCGTTCTGCACAGACAGCTCCCAGGGTATCCTCTCCAGACTGACTCTCATCTTTTGGAGGTTTGTCCAACCCGCAAGCCATCAACTTCTGTACATCTGGAAGAAAACAAAATAAAATCACCCTCTGTCCAGTGAGAACAGATGTCCCTGCTACCTCTTTGTGCATGGAAGCAGCTCCACAGAGTACTTCCAGCTGAGCCTAGCAGCCTTCACCAGCAGCTCTGTGGAAGCCAGACCAGTGCCAATGCCCAGAAGCAGGGACTCTTCCAGACCATGCCATTAGCAGTCTCCTTACTCCATGCCTTAAGAACCTTGCTGGGAAAGCGGTCCAATGGTTGCAGTCAGCAAACGACTGAAAGCCACATCCCCTGCCTGAAAACACTATGTGGGCAGCACCATGTCCAAGGAGAGAAGACATTCAGCACTTTGCGCTACTCTCCTCCTGGCCATATGGTGCAAAAAGACTGTGTCTAGGCTCTGCTGTTCAATATTCTCTCCATCCTACCAGAGGTGATTCTGCTTTTGCTATTCTCCTGAGGAGGCGCTTGGGACTGCTACCTCCTCGCTCTCCCCACAACAGGCGGCCTCACCTGAGAAGGTGGCTGGCAGGAAGGTCAGGAACACATGCTGCGGGTTAACCAGCTTGGCATAACATCGCCACTGTGGGGGAAAGGGCCCTGCCGCATCACTCACGGCCACGTCATCCTCAGGCAGCTCTGTGTTGCCAAGGCTCTGATGAAAGAGCAAAAGAAACTGGATAAGCTCATAGTACAGGCCTACCTTAAGGCAGGTAGTAAGCACACAGAACAAGTTCCTCCATGACTGCTGGTCAGCACAGCGCTGAAATCACCCTGGCCAGCCCCTGCATCATTCTCAGAGCAGCATTGCTCCAGGAAACACAGCACACACAATCAGGAGATGCTTTGCCAGTTTTGCTGCAGCCAGTTCTGACCTCCAGGCGGTGATTGCCCACAGTTTCTGAGCAATCTGCGGCACGACATCAGTGCTGCTGTAACAGGCTAGGCACATGGTGTGTGCAACTTATCCACACATCTACCAGATTCCTGCTTGACTTCAGCCACAGGCTACAGCTTAAACTGCTGCCAAATGTGGGGAAAACACCAGCCTTTCAATCTGTTCTCAATCCTTCTGCTAACTCTCCTGCTCTTCAACAGCTGCTGCCTTGCCTTCAGAGTGGGCTCAGGAGGAGGACAGCAGCATAGCAGTACCTGCAGAGTACTTGTGGAGCCAGTCATGTCCCTGGTGCCATTGCTGCCAACAAGATGATAGGATGCAGAAGCGTCCTGCTGCTCCAGGGTCCCAGAGGCTTTCAGAGTTTCTTCTGAAATGGAACAGAGAAACCAACCTGAGAAACACCAGCTGAGGAAGACACTTGAAAGCAAGGCTCCTGAAACACCCCAGCTCACGGTGTCGCAGCTGCCATGCTTCTGGCCCTTACCTCTGATCACCGGGAGTGTGAAGGGGGGTTGATGGCCATCACGATCCCGTTGCAGAACCTGCTCCATGAAAGCCACATGATCAGCATCAGCCATGGGGATCTCCCGATCACTGAGGTCATGCTGCAGGCAGCCATGGAAGAGGTTTAGTAGCATTTCATTGGGCACAAACGAAGAGTCCTTGGTCACCTCCTCATTCTCTGCTCCAAAACAGAACCATGGCAGCTTCTGAGACAGCATCTCCACAGCCAACACCTGCCCAGGTCCCCAGGAGACAGCCTTTTGCAAAGTGACACTTCCACACAGCCAGGAGTTTCTCCCAGCACCTCTGCAAGGCTGACTTGGAGGGTGTTAAGGAAGCCCTGGAGTTCCAGCATCATTAGCTACCCTGCACTGACTCTCTCTGCTACTGTAACTGTTCTGCAGATGTTTGGGGCTAAAGACAAGAAGCCACCACCACAGAGCAACAGTCTAGGTTTAATGCTTTCAAAAGCAACTCTTCCAAAACTATTATCCCAAGAAAGAAAGCAATATACCTGGACAGCCTTGGGGCTGCAGAGATGGAAGAACGGCACTGAGCTACTGAAAGAGCTACTGAAAGAGGCATGGCAGCTCTCACATGCCTGCTGCCCAGGGAGACAACCACACAGAGCAGGGTGCCCACAGCCATGGAGGGAGGACAAGAGAAGGCAGGTGGTGAAGACATACCTACCTTTTGTCAGCATTAGGAAGAACATTTCAACCTGCTGGCACCTGGGCAATAGCTTCATGAGGTTGAACTGGAATGGGATCTCATGCACTTGAAAACCAGCCCCCATGTCTGGATCTGCAACAAGAATTGGGAATGTAACAGGCCTGCAGGCACCAAATAGCCCTGCCTCCCAGGCCACCTCTGCATGCACGGTGCCAGCCCTAAATGCAGTGCAGGTAGCACAAGTCAAGGTACACAGCAACACTACCCCAACTCCCTTTGCTTAGGAGGGCAGAGGGGTACAAAGAATAAATGCGGGGAAAGGGCAAAGCCTGCCGGAGGCTGCAGCAGGTTGTGAGCTACCTACAGAGAGGTACCTCGCTGTAAGAGTCCCCTGGGCTTATTGCCATCTTCATACAAGGAAGGACGGGGAGCCACCACAAGGCCTTACACAGCTCGGGCCCAGAGCTGCCAGGGGACAAAAACTGAACATCAGTGTCACAGGTAACACTGCTAGAGAGCAATGACCACACTGGGAGCCAGAGGCAGCCTGAATTACCAGTGTAGTCAGGGACAAGGACCCCCTGCTCTTGGGAGAGATCTCCCATCTGGCAGGCTCTGCACATCCCTGCAGGTGCCTCCTATCCTCTTCCTCATGAAGGAGTCTCTGCCCTTCAGGCCCTGAGCTTTCCTGGCCCTCTCCCATTCCCACAGGGCCAGTGATATGATCCAACAGGGTTTCCTCAGGTCCTTTCCTCAGCCTTTCGGATGATCCTGGCTCCCTCAAACCCACCCAATATCTGCTGAGTTATTCATTGCAAGGCAAGCAAACAAAAGATCTAGGATGGGGTGAACTAATGACAAGAAAGCAAAAACAGTGAGGTTCTGGAAGAGATTGCCTGACAAGGGCGAACCGCCCACGTACTCCTGGAGTTCTCAATGAATTATGTTAATCATGTCAGGTCAGATACACAATCCTATCCTGAAGGAAGAGAACAGACCAGACCTCCTAAGATCCTCTTCCCTATCTTTGTGGGCTAATGGAGCATTCACAGAGGATCTAGAGATGAACAGGACCACCAGAAAGCAAGCATCCCACAAACTGCTCTGGAAACTTCTGTACAACCATCTGCCCAGGCATACCCTGCCCATCACTGTACAGGTGAGCTCATCTTGCATCTGCTCCAGAAGTCAGCCCCTCTCACAGAATTACAGAATGGCTGAGGTTGGAAAGGACCTCTGCAGGTCATCTGGTCCAACTGCCCTGCTCAAGCAGGGTCACCTAGTCACCTCTCCAACCTGGACAGAAAGCCTCAATGCTTTTTTGACCTTCCCAGGATGAAGCTGTTTCTCTGGTAGCTTAGCACAAGTGCAACAAAGTGACCCATAGCCATCAAAGTCTAGAAAGTCATTGTCAAAAAACCTGTTCCACCTTCCAGAAACCTCTAACGAGTACTGAGACATTCAGGGCCTAGCGCCTCTTGCTTGTTCAAACCTGCTAGGACATATATGCTGGACTTACCTTCAGTAGCTTTGGTGTCTGAAGGAGGGCAGACCCACTCCTTGTTTTGGCACAACTGGCTGATGTACTCAAAGGTCAGCATGGTGGCAATGCATGCAAGGTCCCGGGGATAGAGCTGCAATAAGCAGTCAAGGCTCAGCTGTATGCAGCAGAATTATTACCCGCAAGTGCAGGAGAAAAGAGTCTAAAAGCAAGGAGAGGAAACACCCATAATCCTGTCCCCTGACTTGCCCTATTCTCACTCATTGCTCCCTCCTTCTCCACCAGTCCTTTAGGCTCTTTTTGCCTCGTTCAGGAGGTGCCTGCAATCCCTGCTCTGGTCCAGCTTGCTCCCCTCCAATAGAATGGCTCTTGACAAAGTAAATTCTATTTTCCCACCTATCCCAGACCAGCATTGCATCCACTGCCTTGCAATCCAGAAAACTTTTCTGTCCAGTAGCCCAGTTCCTCTTTTAGAAATCTCAGGCTCTTGTTAACAGCATTCCCATCTCTTCTGGCCCCCAATAATTCACCTGCAGTGTTGCAGTGCATTTGCAGTAAACCCTTCTCCCTCCACAAAAGAGCCCATGTCCCTACCCTTTCAGGGACTCACCGCTTTAGGTATTTTCTGGTAGGGCAAGCCATGAAGGTGCTTCCAATTCTCAGCAGTACTGTGGACATGGCCGCTCTGTGGCTCTACCCAGCACTCAGTGACCAGGTTCAGTTCTGTGTCCACCTCAATGGCCTCTACCTCTGTATCATTGTCATCATCTGTGGAAAAGCTGGAGGAAAGATATAAGGCAAATCCTGCGAGATGGCACAGAGTCAGCAGCCCACTGCAGCTCCTCTCAGAACTGTGAGAGCAGCCACACAAACCCTAGGTTTGCAGGCAAAGCTCCACCTAACTGGTGTTCAATCCATGACAGCTAGTTGTCTATACTAGATGATGGAGGACTCCCTTCTTCCCACACTGCCTGCAAAGGGCAAGTCTGGAGCCGTGACTCTGCTGCTAGCCCTCCCTGGGAGCAGGGCAACAGCCTCACCTGTCCTTGGTGGAGGTTGAGTGGGGCGGGAAGAGGATGTATTGGACGACACAGGTGTGCTTCTCCCTGCCACTGCTGCTCCCACTTGAGCCGTCAATCTGGAGGGGAGACACTGTGTGAGCCTGGCCAGCAGCAACAGCCCACACCTACCCAGTGCTCCCCTAACACAACACAGCCCCATCACCCAGCTCCACTAGCAGCAGTGGAGAGAGGGAGCCTGTCCCAGCCCCAGGAACTCCTCCAGCACAGTGTGTCCATACCAGCAAAGCAGCTCTCTAACTGCACATGAAGACAGGAAAATGCCCAACCCACAAGCTGCTTTACTTCGGGGGAGGAGAAAGGTCTCCCTGTACGTGTCAAGGGTGTGTGCTAGAAAGGGATGGGAAATCCCATCACAGGAAGCTGAATCCACCTCAGAAGAAGCAATGAAAGATTGTGTCCACACTGCAGCACCCAGGCTCACCTGTATGGGCAGCTCCAGCACCATGTTGATAATTCCATCCCCACTGGATGCAAAGTGGAAACCCTCTGACAGACGAACCCTGGCAACAGAGAGGCAGTCAGACATGGATTACTTCTCTACCCATACTGCAAGCCTTAAATAGAAGAATGACTGTACCCTTCACCCCATAACACCTTCCTTCCCAAGACAGGGAGCTACACACACAGAATGGGGAGATGTGACACTTCGCACAGGACAGCCTATGTGAAGATCAGCATACTCCAGGCGCAGTAACACCTCTTGCCCTTCTGTGTGCTTTCCAGGACTCTCCTTTTCCTCAGCTGCAGCTGCAGAACTGGGTAAAGCACTGGCCCAAGTAGCTCTAGAAGCTGTGTACAGGACCAAAACCCTCTGCACAGCAGCTTCAAGTGCTAATTGTAATGAGGCCTCACATCCACCCTGCATCCCCAGGACTAGCTGGAGAAAGCACCCCCATTCAGGTGTGCAACTTACTCTGTGAGTGTGGAAAGGAGCTGGGCTACAGCGGTGATGGGCACAGCTGGTGCCAGTCCCGACTGGACACTCCAGATCCAACGCTGGTGATAGAAATAGCGGGACAGCGAAGCCAGGGTGGAAGAGGCAGTACGATTGGCCACCATAGTGAGTGGGCCAGACACCGGGGGATGCTCCAGGTTGAGAATGAAGGGGGCTCGATAGTCAGAAGGCAGCTTCTCATACCTAGGAAAGGGCAGAAGTATGGATCGCTGAGGTGGAACGAATGCTCTGCCCAGGGCCAGAGCTGTCTGGATTCACAGCCTGCTTGCTGGGCCCAGGACAGAGCCCTCCAGCAGCAGAACATGGCTAACCCAGCACAGGATCCTGCTCAGCAAGCAGTTAACTAAATTTACTTCTGCATCATATTAGGAGTAACAAATCTGCCTGTCCAGCAAGGCCCCTCTGCTGCAAATCACAGCCCTCCCAGACTAGAGCTGCCATTCCCAGCCACACAACCCAAACCCACCCCAACAAGCACCAGCTTCACAGCACTCTCATCCTGCAACTGGCAGCACCATCTCACAGACCCTCCTCTCTCCCACTTCCCAGGGCAAGGAGGCTGTGCTGATGGTGTGGATCTCCATCACTACCTGATGAGTAGCTTCTCCAATGGTTTGTGCAGCACAACGAGGCAGGGTCTGTCTGAGAGGGCTGACTGGGCCCCAGCCACAGGTGGAGACTTGGAGGGAGAACTACTGCCAAACATTTTCCTCTTTGCTTTTGGAGTTGCCTCCTTGCTCTGGACCCTGTGGGGAAAGCGCAGCTGCAGGATTCGGTCCCGTAACTCCTCCACTATCTGTCATGGCAAAAGCAAAAGGTAAACGTGACCACCTTTGTCTGGAGACATAAGCTACTCAACATAAGCTTCCAGAACAAGAGCCTGACTAAAAGGAATTGAACACTCCTTGAATATACAGATGAGCAGAAGTTAAAGGTAATTTTTCTTCTAAGGCACTAGCAAGACCAGGATCAAGATGACACAAGGCTCTTAGGTCCACATTTTAACAACTACAAATATTTTTAAAAGCAAAAGAAAGGTCCAAAAAACCCCAAAGACAATTTCAAGGCTGAAGAAATTGCCTTCCATAACTCCGATGAAAAACAAATTAATTGCATGGCAGCTCCTCTACAGAAGCAGTCTGAGTACCCACCCTCATTCCTCCCTTCCTCCTCTCAACAGCCTACAGTAAATGTAAACTAGTACGTATAAGACAGAGCCAGACTGTTCCCACAGTGTGGGATGTGTTCCCCCACTATCACATTCATGTGTCAAACCTTTATGGTAAAAGGTTTCAAGAGCTTAGGTTATTTTTTAGGTTAATTTTTTCCAAGATACTTTCAAAAACTACTTCCTGATCACTCTTTTCAGCTTTTAGCTGCTCCAAATATGGTTCCACCCACACCAGCATCTGACCCCTACAATGCCCCAGTGTTTTCTTTGAAATTTCCATGGTTAGGTTTCTTTTCATGATCTTTGGTCAACTTGTTTTAATTTCCATTACCATTGTAGGCAAACAGGAGAATAGCAGCTCTCCATCTCCCTCCTCAACACTAATTATTTCAGCAATTTTCCCCATCATTATTGCGTCTTTTTCAAAGAAAGGAATGTCCCCAAACCCAAATGTCAAGCAGAACTCTCTTCTGCACTACAATGCCACTTGGGTCCCCTTCATGGTTTCATACTGATAACACAGAATCGCTGATGGTGTTTAAGCTCCCAAATCCAAGGTGCACTATTTTGCAGTTATCAATACTGGCTTCCAGCCACCATCATGCTGCTTAGGTGTCCACAAAGCACATAGGTTGAAAGGGCAGAGAAAACCAAATACCTTTATGCCACCTGCAGATTCTCCCACCTCACTACCTGCTACCTCTCTGCAGATGAGTTCCCTACCCTTTGACTAGTAAGATCAGGAAAACCACAAACAGCTTCTGTTTTGATGAGAAGAGAGTACTTTTTCAATTTCCTTGCCTTGTTCCCTAAGAGGGTTTCCGTTTTATGACACCCCATTCCTACTCCAGTTCTACGGTTGTGCCTTATATGGAGTCTCACCAAAAGCCTTCTGAAAGTCAGACTCAGGTGCCTTCCTTCCCTTAAACATTGGAAATCTGAATAGCTCGACACAAAAAACGCTTCCCCTTAAACAAGGCGGGCTAAGTTCTACTGCCATCCTCCACACTGGGTAGCTAATCAGCCCTACAGCAGGCAAAGGAAAAAAAAAAAAAGAAAAAGATTGTGCAGGATACAATTTATGATCTACATACAACTCGTGCTGCAATGATCTGGAGTGTGCCCAGAGCTGCAGGGGATGGTGCCTGTGTCACACCTTCTTCATGAGACAGGTATTAACTTACACCTGCCAGAGGGAACTCCTTCATAAAACCTGTCACTTGGCATTACCAGCCCACATGTTGGCCCATGAACCAGTGCCCAAAGCCTGGATCCCCTAAAGACATGAAAGGGCAGATCCTCCAGAGTGCCAGAGTATTTAGCATTATCTGGGCTCATTATCTCAGAAAAAGATGGTCCTTCCCATGTTTGTCAGCTTCTCCTCAGACTAATCTAACACTAAAGCTAAGTGAGACAAACCAAAGGTTTCTTTCATGAAGACAAAAGATCAAGGTTTAATGATAAACCTCTTGTTTATAACAAAAGGTTCATGCAGCTTAATAGCAGGACATTTTTCTCATACTTACTGTTTTACCTAGGAACACTTAGACTTGTCTCAGCCATTAGAGCTGGAGAAACAGTCCACACAGTAACCCCACCTTCTGCACCTGGCTAGGGCAGCCCATTTCTTTTGATACAAGCAGGTTATTAAAAGTCTATCTAGCAGACTTGCATCTCTTTAAAACATTTTCTGGGTATTACATTTTTTTCTCTCCCTGTACTGCCCATGCGGGGCATTGTTCACATTTTATCTCTAAATCCTCCTTGCCCAAATGATATAATATACATATGCAATTCACCACCTACTGAAGCAGATAGCCTAGGGAACATGTAGTACATCCATCACAGAGGTCTTTACAGATGAGTCAGACAAGTATCTGCTGTTCCTGACAGACAGTATTGATTGTGCTTTGGTCACAAGGACAGACCAGATAACCTTTGAGTCAGTTCAAGCCTCACAGTTGAATTAAGCAGTGGGAAAAACATTCGTGTGACCAGCTATTCTATTGATCTTCGAGTCTTTGGGTTTAGATCTTTCATAGACTTAACACAGAAAGCTTTGTCTAAACTGTCCCTTTCTGTTACAGTAAATTCACACCCATCTAAGCCTTAACAAAATAGTTAGTTATTAGAGGATACCTGCCCACAGTGTCGCCTGTGATCTACCCACCACTTCCACATCCAGAACTTCTTGCTCTGCTCCTACCCCAGGAAGCAGCCAGGCAGCTCTCACCTTGTTCCTGGCCTGTGCAGGTGTGCCAATGGGGAAACCCAGCCGGAGAACCATGCAGGGAGCTTTGGAGATGATCCGCACCACATAAAACGAGGAAGGTGTGGGATCCTCAGAGCTAGGGAGAAGGGATTAAGACAGGGCTGAAATAGCGTGGATCTTGCTGCTTTGTCGTGTCAGACCAAGTGGAGGCCTGCTCTGCAGAGCTCAACAGCCCACACAACTTGGCAGCAACACACGTCAGTTCTAGCATGCAGAAACCCCCCCCAGCTGGCTTCCCGCTCCCTCTGGGCTGTGCCTGGAACACGGTGGCAGCAGTTCAGAATACGCAAGGTTTCATACCCACTTGTCTTGCTCTTATTCTCTCCTCTAGACACCTGCTTCTGGCCCATCACAGTGTACTGGTCTAACTGGATCTTTGGTCTGGCCATTTGCCCGATTCCCTACATGGGGCTGCTTCAGAGCCACTCACCCATGTATCAGTTTGACGTAGGAGTAGCCCTCCACCAGCACGAAGCTGCTCCAGTCCCGCAGCAAGGAGGTGAGCGCTGAGTGAGAGATGCGGCACTGGATGGTGCTGTAGCGGCCATTGTTGCCCGGCGTGTGCAGGTGCTTGGGCACAGGCCTGCAGGGTGTGACAGAAGGTAATTTTAGAACCACAGTTTCTTTTCTTCCCCCAAAGCCCAGAGAGACTTTGCTACATCCATTCCAACTCATCCTCTGACTGGTACATTAGCCTTATCCCTCCACAGCAGCCAATACCCAGGCACCTCCCCTACCTGTGCCTTTTGGCGAGAGCCACACTCCCTGAGCGCACAGGGAGCCTGCTCTCCACCTTGCAGAGAGCACACCATTGTATCATTTCTATCTTCCTCCATGCAATATATGGCTATTATTCACATAACTCTGCAACTAGGACCAGCCTCAGGAAAGTAATTCTTTTGGGGAAGATGTTTTCCAGCAGCAAACAAAAACATGTGGGATAGCTCCAACTGGATGGTCCACCCACCCTGCAATCAGGAAATCCAAAGCCTAGAAGGACTTGAGAAACAATTTATGCTCCTGAGAACAGACCCCCTCTTGACAAAGATGACTTCCCAACCCACAGTCCCTCTCAGATAAATGAGCCTTCACCATCCACCAGGTCCCAGAAGCGAGGCTCTTCCCTTGGCCATAGGTGCTTGCAAGACAGCTGCAACTCTGCAACTGGACTGAACTGGACACCCTGCTTTCCCAGGCTGACCTACACTGTGCACGTGAGCCCAGCCCTGCCAGTTACATACGTGTCATGCTCCAGAAGGAGGACTATACGATGCATGTGCAGCCACCTCTGCCAGAAGTTGGCATCCATAGAAAGGATAGGCTTCCAGTAGGAGGCAAACTGGGAATGGCTCGAGTCAGATCCACTGTGCTGCAGGGATAGCACCTGAGAAAATGACAGGGCAGTATTCAGCAAGAAACTGTCTGGTTCCACCCAGAGAGAGCACGAATTTCTCTAGCAGCTGAGCTGTGTAGGCCTAGAAGGCTAGCCACATCACTGGCTTTCGATAACTGCCTCTCAGCAGAATAACTAAGTGTGTTCACATTGAAACAGGCAGGACAATGTAAGCAAAAATAAATTAGGTTCCTGAAATGTCAAGTTAATTAGGAATTTAACTACTTAGCGTCAAGTAAATCAACCATGGAAAAGATGGCATATGTAATGGTGTGCTTTCTGATTGAGACGGGGATATATGGCTTATGTCAGCAGAGCAATTAAACACTGAGATAACTTGTCTGAGAGTGCTCATGCAAATAGGATACCAGCAATGGGTGGCATTGGGCAACTCTAACATGTTTGTATGGCAACACTGTGATTCCACCAACTATAGCAACTCTGCTGACACAGAAATAAAGTGGTGGTTAGCCATAAGATGGGATGCTCCAGATATACTGTGGGATACATAACCCCACACAGTGAAAATCTACTAGGCAAACCTAAAGCAGTAAAGCGCTTAAGCAGTAAAATTAAAGGGATAGTTCTCTTAAATTAAAGCTCCCTTAGCTTTGATATCTGCTAGTCATCTTCTACCAAATGCCAAGGACACTGCTAGCAGGGAACAGATAATATGCTAGCACTTCTGCTCGGTGAGCTCCAATGAGTTTGAATTTTGCAATGGGAACTATTAGCTCATATTTTGTTTAGTTTCTGCTGTGCAGATGACAAGTATCTCTCTTGCACCTTCCACATGAGTGCTCAGAGCAATGAGACTATTAAACAACAACTATTCAGCACATCCTATATCTTCACCTGATGGTGCTGAGCTACATCACCAGGGCACAACACTGCCAGTAGCAGCTCCACACATATGAGGTATCCACTGAAAAAGCATGGCAAAAATAAGCGTGTCAGCCTCCCCATCAGTCTCACACATCATATCACTACAGGAGAAAGCTTCACAGCACACTTAGAAGACTTGCTGTGGGGCTTAGAGGTGTAGCTGCAGCAATAAAGACATAGGGTTATGTCTCAGAGAGGAAGAAGCATGGGATGGGATGTTCACAGGCACTGCATTGCACCTGAACTGAGCAGGACAAAGAGCATGAGATGAAGCCTGCGAGTTACAGATCTTGATTGCCTGTTGGGACTCAGCATCCCCTGGTGCAAGACAGAATAGGCAGGAGGGACAACCTATCCCACATTAAATGGGAGAGACAGGGAACGTACCGGAGTGGTGGAGCCTGGGGGGATGTAGAAGAGGGGCACCCCGTTCTTGGTGCTCTCGGGAATGGTGAAGTGTTCTGGGACTGTGTCAAAGGACTGCAGATGAACCAACATCTGATCTGTCTGGTTGATGCTGAAAGAGAAGAGGCAGTTAGCCACAAAAGCCCATGCTCTCCCCGTTGCTGCCCCAGTCAGCCCAGTGCCTGCACACACAGCACTCCCTATGTATTGGAAGCCCACCTACACCAACATAGCTTTCTAGGGCAACGCTGAGATTCAATGCCTGATTGCAAAAAGCATGTTAAGGGAGTTCAGGTGTAACAGCCTAGCGAATAAGGAGGATAATCAGAGTTGGGAATGAAGTGCTACAAAAGCCATCTGCTGAACAGCAGGGAGTAACGGTCACCCTTGACCATTCCTAATGGTTGTAACCCACAGGCCTTTCAGGCCTAGAGACATGAGGTGTTGCTCTCAGTATGACCATGCAGCACAGCTGCACGCCGCCTCCATGGGATGGCAGTCAGAGTTAAGATTTGCATCACAGGATCAGGACTCACAGGCAGCAATACCTTCACCATGAAGCAATCTTACAGACTAGATCACAGGCCAGTTTGAGTCTTTTCCTTGACTAGACAGCAAGCTTGTTGCCAGTCATGCCTCCTCCTCAGAGCACATTCCTTTTGGACCCTAGGTTGGGGTGGCCACCTGTATAACCCAAGCCCCACCATGCAAGGAAGGAACTTCTTGATTACATTGGACGCTGAGAACTGCTAGGGATGGTCCAGCTCACCTCTGCAAGGTGTTCCAGAAGCGCCGGATGACTGTAGTGCGGTACAGACTGGTGATAGGCTTCCTCATGGTGCAACTGATGTCATGCAAGATGTCATAGCTTCCTTCCATCGTCACCTCCACCCATGTGCTGCGCTTTGATGGGTCCAGGGGCCAGGGTGTCACAGCTAAGTACTCTATCCTCATGTTATGCTTCCAAAGCAGCACTAGTTTCACCTCCAGCTGAGACCCACCTGCATGGGAGCAGAGGAATAAGTTCAAGTGCTTGTTTGGTACACATCTGAGCTTTATCTCTGACCAGGGACTCGTGAGTACTGTGAGACTGATCACTATGATGAGGACAAAGTAATCTAACAACTGTTTGTTCTAGCTGAAGTCATTCTCTCTCCTCCCCAACAGAGGGAGGCTTTGCTTACACAGTAGCATTTGGTGAACAGTTCTTTAAATGTACATGTAGTATCTACACTAGAAAAGGCAACTGAAACTCAGAGGAGGTGCTGACTTTTGCAATAGGCTCTCTTCTTCACAGCCTCATCTTTGTTTTCAAGAAAACTGTTGCTTTGCACAGATGAGTAGGGCCTTTAAGCTATAAAGTTTAACTCTGCAGAGTGCAGATGAGAAATCTATTACACTGCAGAAACATGGACATTTGGGCATGATGGGCCCAGATCATAAACAACCTGGAAGGTGAGGCCCAATTCTTGAATTAAACTCCATGTTCTTCCTGCACAGACAGTATTTCATGCAATCTTGAACTTCAAGCATCAAAAGCTTCTCACCATGTTTACCCTCTTCTCCCAAAGTTAAGAAGTTAAGAACGAATATTCACTCATTCTTCAAACTGTACATTTTTACCCGTTACTTTAAGCAGGCCATTGCATCTCTATCAAGATTAACACAAACACCTGACAGCAAGCCTCACTGAACCCCAAGAGCAGAAAATCGTCACACTCCTGCTGACTGTGCATGTGTATTTGTACCGAAACAACCCAGGGGAACACATGACTTTCTGTAACAGTGCCACGCTGCTGTTTCAACTGCTCAGTCATCTATTCTGATGTCCAGCCTGCTCTATAGTTTGTCGGACTTGCAGCATTTGTGAGATAAGTGATTGGATGTGCTGGAAACCATCCGAACAGGTCATCAGCCTGGATCCTATGTCTCCTGCAGAGTTGCATTTGCTGCTGTCATCGGCACATCATGCCATCCCCTTCACAGGCTGATTACACTCCATTTTAAAGCGATCTTGCTTTTTGCTCCTACGGTCCCTGCTGGGAGGCTCCCTCAGAGTACTCTTCCCCCATCAATGTTTAGAAGAAACCTTCCAGAGTACATGCCAATTCCAGTTGTTCTTTTGATTAAATTATTTTTATTCTGAGAAGCTTCATCTCCATAACATTGACAAGGACTGTGCACTAGGGGAAGAAATCCTTACCCAGTTTCAGCTGTTACTGTGCAAGTTAAACCAAGCCATGGTCATCAGCTATGACAGAATATCCACTCCCCTTAACAGTCCCAGACCTTCCTGAACCTCAGGAATTCATCTTTCCTGAACAAAGATGATCAAAGGTGTATACTACATTTCACCTGTATTTCATCTGAGGGATTACTAGGATTTTATTTAAGGTCACTAATATTTTCCACAATGGGTGCTTTGCATTACTATAAATGCATTTGCCAGAGTTGTACCATCTGTTGTTTCCTTATGAAGATTGTCTAGTTTATCAGAGAGGCTAAACAAGAATTTATAAATTTGTCTCCTTCCATTTCATAACATCACCTCACTCTTATTGCCTTAGTGCTCATCCATTGCTTTCTGCGCAATATTTTGGTTCTCATAACAAAGCCTTTCTACTTCACCAACAGCAAACATAAGTAAATTCCTACATTTTTTGCCTAGATCATTAATGAAAATATTTCCTACTTCCACCTGTGTTTCCATTAGTCACCCTGGCTTCACTCCTACACTCCAACACAAGCAAAACTACAAGCACAGGCAAAATATTTGCTTAGTTTGAAGTCATACCTAGATGAATCTTTAGCTTGTTCTTACTGCAAAGCAATCTATTTCTGGTTCTTGACCTTATAGCTAATAAAAGTTTTTGCTGCTTTGATTTCTTTCATGAAGTCCAGCTCTGGTTTTTAGAAAACTCACTTTCTCTTCCCAATTCCTGACACTGAGAACAGCCATTCTCACTGACCAGCTCATGCCCAGCCACTTTTGGTGCTGGACTGATTCACAGAGGAAGATGAGGTTTTCAAAAATGTCCTCCAGGCTCACCTCAACACACAGCAACAGAAAACGGTCAGTGAGAATTTTTTTTTGTTACAGAGGACACTCCTCTGACATTGCCCCAGAAACAAACAGGAGAGGAGCTGAGCTCCATTACATGCCGTGGCCCCATGGCTTCTCAGACACAGCTTCCCTCCCTTCCATACCTCCCAATCCTCCCCCTTTCGCAAGCACTTCTGCATTCCTAACTAACCATAGTAGCCTTCTAAATGCCTAAATATCTAAAATCAAATAGTGAGGGTAACCAGAGCACTTATAAATATCACAACCAACCTCTCCAGGCAATTCTGAGCACAAAGCTAGCTATTTATTCTATTTTGCCTTTGGCAAAGTGAAGCAGAAAAGCGACAGTGTCAAAGTCCACAACTGCACTCTTTCCTCTTGCTTCGCAGCCAGCTGGCTCCTTAACAGCCTTTAGTTTGCAAGTTTTGGCAAAAGCTTTTGGCAATCCAGGTTAATTAACTGTTTTTGTTATACACTTCTCTACAGAATGGCCCAGAGACCCTGATTAGCCAAACATGCTTTTCCTTAGCAGAGGCAGTGCTGAATGTCGAAATGTCCCAATCTTTTGTAAATTCTACTTGGAGAGGTTAGTTCAACAATTTTTCTGATCACAGCCAGCAACCCCCCAGAGCATTTAGCCTTTCCAAAGTATAAGTAACATTATCGGCGTCTATTCTGAAGGCTGGCATAGAAATACACACTGTATTTTTGATAGCTTAGCCATTTCGTTTTTAAATTCCTTCTAAAAAAACTTCAAAATACACAGAAAGTATTTCTGGCTCAGGGAGCCCCTGAGCTGCAAAGAGCTAGACAGTGCTCAAAGGGAAGAAAAAAGGAAAGGAGAAAGGAGATATCGTGTACATTTACCCTATTCTTACTCCTCCCTGTGCACCTGCCCATAGCTATTCACCACAGAAGGTAACTGATCCAGTGCAGCTGCTCTTCTGCTCTCTGCTCTTGTAAAAACGGAAGACCAATCCATTTAGCATTCCAAGGGCTAAAAGGCGTCAGGAAGATACCTAGAGGAAAGTGCAGGGAGCATGGTGAACATGTGGGCGATATTTCTGATACATTCCTCCAGAGCCCAGGAATTTGCTGCTTTACAATATCCTGACCCAGAGGTTGTAGCTACGCTTTTGTGCAAAAAGGTACAATGTGAACTTGTCTGATTGCCTCTTGAATAATTCACACTGGCTACCTCTTCCAGCATTTCTATATAGGACTTCACAGTCACCAAGAGCACTTCACCATTGCTGCCAGATTAAAGACTGGCTCTTTCTCCAGCGCTGTCCAAGCGGTAAGTGAACTGGTGCGTAGAAGGATAAAAGACAATACTAAGCACAGCTTGGGCAGAAACTGACTTGTCAGACTGTTTCGTAGACACTCCTAGGCAAGGAGAGTGCAACGGACCTAATCTGCCTGGATTTAAGGGAAGTATCTCATGCCACAACTACAGGAGATCACTGAAAGAGACTACCAGACATTACGAGAAGAGCTGTCTCAATGGAAACCTTAGCAGATTCCTACTTTTAATAGAAAACTCCTGAAACAAGAAATTAGGGATATTCCTGGAAGACCAACTTCAGAAATCATCCCACCTAACATGATTGTTAGTAACCTTCCCATAAAAGCTGGTTTAGATCCATTCAGTTTGTAAGAAGCATCAAGCCAAAAGAACTGCAATTCCCAGTAATCACACTGGAATAGTGAGCTGAACTGAGTGAGGTGAACTTAGGAGTACTATTATGTGAATAATAGCACATTTAAGGACTACTAAACAAACAAACAAAAACCAATAAAACACCCCTAAGGACTCAGCAGCTGGAAGCAAAGGTGCATGAAAGACGCAGGGATTTCTGCACTAACAATGCAATGCAATCATGGAGAAAGCTCATGTGATTCCTGGTCTTATCAGATATGGTATTTTGCTTCAGAAGTAGGGAAGTATTAGTGTTACTGAACAAGGCACCGATAAAACCACATTTACAACACTCTTATCAACTGTTTCAAGAAATACGAGACCACACTGTGAAAACTGAACAACTGAGGGGAAAAAAAAAAGTGCTATTAAGACGAATAAACAGAACAGAAACCCTGCCCTTACAAAAAGAGGTTGAAACATTGGCTTGCTTAACCTGCCAAAAGGAAGGTTACAAGGAGAAAGGTATTGTTCTTAAATACGTTTGTGCAATGCCAGAGAAGGAGGATAAACTTAATTAAGGATTTAATTAAGGATAATAAAGTCACACAGGTCTAATTTGGTCTGAGTGAGTTTAGAAAGGAAGCTAGAGAAAGAGCAATGAAGCTCTAGGACAATCTTCCAAGCAGAGCAGTGGCATAAGATATTTACATGGTTTTAAGGCAGACCACAGTAAATTCATAGAAAATGTCATATGGCAAGTTCGGAATGATTTTGGAGTTACATTACAAACTTTGATTTTCTGATATAAAACATATTCTGTGTACTAATGTCTGAAAAAGATTAGTGAAGACACTGGATCACCATGTGTTGTACATGTTTACACTGTGTTTTAAGAATCCATCCTCCAGGCTTTCTGCTGGTCATTGTGATGGTCAAGAACAATTTCTTCTCTTGCTTGCAATTCATAACTTGCATTTGGATTTTTTCATCTCCCCTTCAGTTAAGGCACTACTACTAGTCACAGCTGGAGATGGAAAATAAGGTAGGGTTTACTGGCACTTCTTGGGATACTCAAACCCCTCAAGGTCCCTAGTCAGCAGCTAGTTCTCACACTCCAGGTGCCATAACCTCTAGCAAGTGAGATGAGAGAACAGGAGCACTGGATGGTTTGATGTTCTTCTAGTACTGGTCATGGTCCTAACTGATCTGGCATTTTCACCTAACAAGAACCTTGTTTCCCCCAATTTCTTCATTTGGAAGACTGCAGTTTGGAGGCATTAAATCTGTTGTACCAAAGGGCCCAACTTCATGTTAGTATTTTGGAGTGCATCTAGTAAGGGACTAGAAAGGGATGAAAAAATGAGAAATACAGAGGAAATCCCAGAAAACTCTGCAAAACCCCAAGTTCTGTCACTAGTTTCCCTGCAATTGTAGTGACTCAATTCCAAGATACAGAGTGTCACAGTCTGTCTGTCCCTCCCCAGGCACTCATAGCCATAGAGGATGAGCCTGGCAAGTGCACAACTGCACAACCATACTGGACAGTCCTGCGTCAGGCAATTACTCATGAAAACAAACTTAGAGGTTGGAGAAAATGGCTCCTTCCTCCACAATATCAGCCACTCTGCTGAGATGGCAGACCCTGCACTTTCCTCTAAACAGCTGAGATCAGAGTCCTATCTGAGCCTCCAGCCCCCAACGCAGCACAGTCACCTTTCGTGATGTTGACCTCACGGATGCTGTAGCCCTCGCGCAGCCGGACTGAGACAATGCTCACGAGGTCAGCATGCACCTCTTTCTCAGTGTGCTTCTTCCTCCTCATTGCCAGAGCAGGGTTGCTGCTTGCAGACACCAGGTGCTCATTGAACAGTCTGTGCTGGGACACTGCAAACGGCAAAGATGGGGTTTGTGAGGCAGCAACTCCCTTGCTCCTCATCCTCCAGCAACAGCCCTCCCAAAGTGCTTTACAAAAACTGCCAGGAACATTCGCTGGCCTGAAGAACAGTACATCCTTCAGGCACCACTTACACCCACTCCTGATTCTGCAACACAGCAAACAGGGCTGCTAGCGTGGCCATGAGGCCTGGGAGAGGGGCAGGGTGGGGTGCCAGGCCCTGCTTCCTCCGGGACAGCCTTTGTGACAAGGCACATGTTGTAGTCACAGATTTAGCCTAGACAGGCAGAAACTGTACAGCTGTTGCAACAGTTGCACAGCAAGCTTTTAGGCTTTACCCCTTTCCCTGGAACACCTTGAATTCTCAGGTGCATTCTAAAATGTATCAGGATGTGAAAGCCTTGAGTTTAAACCGTTAACACCTGATCTTTTTAAGATTCAACATTTCCAAGTCCCAGGCCAGCTCTCTTCAAACTTGTCACTGTACGCAGCTTCTGCTGCCAAGTTACAGAAAGTGCAGATGGTGCCAACAGGGCATGAAAGGGTGTTTCCATGTTTTACTGGTAACTAATCTCTCCTGGCATACCCTCAGGCACTAACATTCACAAAATAAGAACAACCAAGAGAGACATTTGGGACGGTTCTCAGAGGTCTAGTTTTTCAATCCAAACTGCCATCTGCAAGCCCGATTAGGAGAAGCTCTCCAGAACGTCCGCATCTGCGAGCTAGCCAATGTGCAGGAAAGGTCGAACAACGGCTTCTCACAACCTCCAAGTTCCAACACAGAGGGCCTAACTGCAGTTTGCTGAGTGAAGTCCACAGAAAGGGAAATGGTGCAAAATGGGACATTAGTTTTCCCTGATCCACCCAGTTCCTGGAACCAGGAGGGGAGTCACAGGTAAAGCCGCATGGCGCAATAGTGCCCAGAGCCTACAGGAGGCACGGCCCGGAGGGGACAAGGGAGAATATCAGCATAACCAAGCCTGGGGGAGTCACCCCAAAGAGAGGTGCTGTAAGACATCCATCTGCTGGAAGTAGGACGTGCACATTCCTCACCGCAGTAGTATTCTGGATTCAGGGACTCCCCGGTACGCAGAAAGGAGTATAGCAGAAATGCCTTGTGATACACATTCAGATCCAGGCTCAGGGGATCCAGCTCAGGGCATGTGGAGAGGTAAGCACCAAAAGTGGCCATGGCGATGAATTTCATCAGTTCCACATTGGGAACATGGCCAAAGCTGCAATCGTACGAGTAGACACCGCCCACCTACGGGAAGGATAAAGACACCTGAGAGAGCACAGCAGTGTTGCAAACAAGGCAGAGGACCGGTAAAGGCCTCAAACAGGCAGAGAAGACCCCTCTTCCCTTCTGGAGGTGAACACCACCAACAGCAACCCACCTTCCTCCTCTGGCAGGCAGCAGCCCCCACACCCCCTGCTAATGGCAGACATACCTGTACAAAGGAGCAGGCCACTGTTCCACTGCGGAGCTGGTTGAGTAAAGTCTCGCACACAGCCACATCAGGGACGCTAGTCACACCATCCGTAATTATTATTATACCTGTAAACAAGGCAGTATCTTAGTGCATCTTCCATCTCAACCAGTTACCACTCTCCCAGTATATCCACCAGAGATAAAATTTAGGCAGGACAAAAGCAGAAAGGAAAATCCTGAGGTTGGTTTAGAGTTTCCAAGGCATTCTGGAGCTGGCAAACTTCCCGACCAGGTACAGCAAAGCACTCAGGCAGGGCACAGCTCTGCATGCCCTGAGTTGACCTGAGCAACAGTCACAGCTGTGCTTCCTCACAAACTCCCTAACATGGCGCAGTGTTTTTCTCCCCATTCCCACCACCACAATTTGCCCGCAGAGTGCAGAGCAAAAGCTGCTGTTGAAATTTCATCCCTAACAGAAGGGTCTGTGCACCAGCCCTTATAAAATTAATCTCAGCCTAAGGCAGGAGGAATACAACCCTTCGCAAACAACTGGGCAAACCTTAACCCAGAGGATGAAGCAAACCTGCGCTGGAGTTGGAGGGCAGCAGCTGCAGTGCTAGGATCCCCTGCCGGACCATGCTGACGAGGCCAACATCAGCAGTGACAACAGACACACTGGGCTTCCTCCCAGATGACTCCTGCACATCACCAGAGCTCTCTTGGCTCAGGGGTGACAAATCCATCTGGAAAAGTAAAACAAAAACCCACAAAGCCCCATGGGGCAGGCTTCAGAATAGCTCTTGTTCTCACTCTCCCAAACAGCCTTCAGTCCAGCAGCCCCATGGTACCATAGCCCTGAAGCACTTCAGTGGACTGCACTTCTAGCCTTAATTTCCAGGTGCTCTTGAAGTCCTGGTCACTTGAGCCCCTTAGAACAGCTGGGCAAGGCTGCTCGGGGTGGACGAAGGGGATCACATGCTCAGAGCTTTATTATAAGCTGATTTCTCACAGAAGGGGAAAGATGAGACACTTTGGGGTCACTAAAGCTCCTCTGCAGAGCACAGCAGTTCCCAATTAAAGAGACGGTGAATACCTCTTTTTTTACTTGTCATTTAGTAGAAGCTGCAGCTATTCAGCATCTAAAGTAAAGCCCAGAAACGCTGGAGAGGCAGAGACAGCTATGCCTTGCTTATGAAGCACTGCAGCAGAGGGGTAAGGAGCCTTCTAAGGACAAAGTCTAGTGCCTATATATTTAACTCTGTTCAAACAGCACTCGTTATGCAGTGCTGATATAAGCAAATGTAGGTAGGCTTCTCCTGCATCTTCTATGAAAAATATCCCCCAGGCAAAGCCTGAAATTTGTATAATTACACTGGTGAGGAACCTCCTCTGTTCATAGTCCCCTCATCTCCAGAAGGCTCTGGCAGTTCAACCCTGTAATAAACTATTGCTTCATTTTTACTGCTAATACAGAGAATGGGCGAGACCCTCCCCTGCAAAGCTACAGCTGATTGGAGCTGGGAAAAGAAAATTAGAACTAACTAAACTTTTGTTCTGCACAAATGAGAGCAGTCTGTGGCTGTGAGCAAAAAACCTGACTATCCATCACTTTAATTTGCCAGATGCCTTAAAATCAGACACTTGTTGACACTGATACAGCTAATGCAACTTCAAAAGTAAAAAAAAGTTTCAGTCCCTGCCCTTCCCCTGGGGCCTCCCACCTCCACCCCACAGCCTGTGGCAGGACTCGCCAGTCCCTCTGGCCTGCAAGCGCGTCTCTTTCCCCTATTTGCATGGAAGAAGTTACAGAGTAGTTTAACATGAGACAAATACTGCAGCAAGCAGGAATGCATACAAAGCACTGCAAAAACACCAGCTGGACACACTGGTAAAGATATTTACTTCCTGCAATCTTCTTTCAGTTCCAGGACATAGTTTCAGCATTCAAAGATACAAAGCTTAGCTAGAATATGAGATTTGAAGCACTTCAGATATGCAACTGCAATAGATCACCAGTAGCCTCTTGCTCATCTGATTTTGAGACCTTTTTTTTTCCTTTTTCCCCAAACTCTAATAACTAATGCTAAATAAGGACTAAATAGCCTCAGACAGGCCAATAATGCCTTTGACCGCAAGAAGGGTGCCCATAGATACGATTGTGACTGCCACATGAACATGGCAGTATCACAATGTAACCTTCACATTCTTCGTTTCCAAGAGCAGGAGAGATGATCTTGATGAGAAATCCAATGACATTCTGAATCCCTACAGAGTCTCACTTTTAATTTCATCCTAAGCTGTATTTTACAGTGTTATCATTAACTTGCTGATACCTATATCCGTGGTTACTAAACAGCATCTGCCACAGATTTCAAGGAATATTAGAAACTGCACCAGCTGTTTATTCAGTTTCATGGTCGGTTTTTGTGGTAACAAGGAAGTATTTTCATTCAAGAAATATAACATGGGCCAAGGGCATACTCACAGCTATTTAGAGATTAATGATACGGGCATAATCACCTCTCCCACCATCTTCTTCAGAGAGAAAGCACATCCTACAGTTTGCCCCATGATGTACAAGAAGTCAGCCTGGTTTATTGCACAATAATCTTGGGGAAGGTAACCGTTCTCATCAGTCTTTCCAAACACTTACTGGTTCTGCTTTCCTCAGTGTTCGTGTCTCATTACTGGATCCCACAAAGTTATCTTACGAACTCCTCAGCTGTTCCTTCTCCAGACCTATGCCGCTGTTCCTCTTGCCACCCCACCCCAGAGGGGCCTCAGAGCGCAAATCTCCAGGGAGCTGAGACCCCAACCACCTCTGCCCTCCTTACCTGCGGTTTGGGTTCATACTGTTGCTGGAGCATCTCTGCCACTTTGTTCTCAAAGGCACATAGCTGTGTGTAAACTTGGTGCAGAAAGGCCTCTCGTTTTGTCTCATCCAGCTGACAGCCCTGGAATAGTACCTGGCCCAAGGACACACATGTCAGTCACCAAGTTAAGGTTTTATAGTACCAGCCACCAAAATTTTGTACACAGGAACACTGTTCTGCAAAATGAAGTTCAGACACATCCCTGACAAAATGCAGGTACAGCACAGGCCACTTCTCAGTATTACTGCTCAGGGCCAACTGCCTGTGAGCAGCAGTGTCTCGTGGCATTTGCTGCACTCTGCAGCAGATGCTCACATCACTCTTTGGGAAATCTCCTTCTTGGGCAAGAAATTTCTACTTCGTTTGCCTTCTTTCAGGATAAGCAGCTGTCAGAAGAAAGCAATGTGGGATCTTTGTTAGAAGCCATTAACTCTGATCTGATGTTTGTAAGGAAGGCCTGTTTGTCTTAACCTAACTCACCTATAAGACTGATCCAATTATCTTCCAGTAAGTGGCTGGATAAAGGAACAGCAAATTGAAGTAAAGAAAAGAAAAAATTAGAATGGACATTACAAAAGAGGCTGAGTGATGTGACAGAGCGAGCCTGCCACCACAGAAACTCCCCAAGCTGATAGTCATGACACTTGTGTTTACAGACGCCACCGTTGTACAGGCAATCCTTGCCCACAACCAGGAGGCAAAGAAGATACAATGTGTAGACAAAGAACTCAAGAGACAGGTGGGACGCTGCATGTTATCCACATTCCCTCAACCTCAGATGGGCAAAACCTCATAGTGACATGGGAAAAGTAAATGACTACAATATAGACAGGCTTTTCCGGATGAGTGAGACACATATATGTCTCTTCCTCCATAAGCGGAACATAAAGCTTATCCAGTTGTACCCAGAGATTACAGTTCCTGACCTCAGACTATAAACAGGTCTTTAGAGAGATCTAAAGAAGAAAATCGTAGCAACTTCAGAGTGCTCAATTTAGTGTAAAAAGGGAAGATAATGAGGCAAAGCATGATGGTGTCTGCAGGACAGCTGGACAAGATGACACACAAAACATCATTGGCAAATGGAGAAATTCCTGCTATGCTTTCTTTGGTAGGGCCTAAGAATGGACCAAAGCGAGGACTGTGCTCTTCAAGCACTATACAGATCATTAAAGGCTGCAGCATCACAGAGGCCTGGGCAGAGGCAGGCTGGGGAGAGAGAGGGAGACAACAAGTGTAGACTAACAGGCTCCTCCTGTCACCACCCACTTTCCCTGGTATTAGCAAAGGGATGAAATACACCATCGGAAACGTGAAAATAATGTGGAAATACTGTGAGGTGGAAGGGATCAAGGACAAACTTCAAAAACCACGCTGGCACCATAAACCAGACTTCAATTTATTAACCAGACCTACCCTGGCTCAGGTAAAATCTCATTGATAATCTCAATACTGGGGCCAGCTGCTCTCTCCAGCAACGTATTCATACCAGTGCAAAAAGACAGCAAGGTTTGTAGGAAGAGGCAGTTATCTTTGAATAAACCACTGCTACACAGTTGGAGCAGGCAGCAAGCTTTTGAGCACACCAGCTCTTCCTGAATGCTTCAAGCTAATTATAACAGTCCAAAAAGAATTAGTCCACAGAAATAAAAAAAAAAAAAAAAAACCAAACAAAACAACATAACAACAACAAGGAGCAGCATACATTTGACATGAGGGAAATAGTCCCTGTGGCCCAACTCTGTGCCTGTGGGCGGCGTTCTCTGCTGGGCCCTAGAGAAACCTCCACTTCCTGCCCAGAAAGGAGAAGTTGCTCACATACACTTCCCCACCACACCAGGCTGCACATTTTAATGAGACAAGTCTGCAGCATCACAGATAGCAAACCCCAGCTACCATATGCTCCCGCTTCCCTCTGCGTTCACAGGAAGCCCATCCAGCGAGCTGCTCATGCGCTGAGCTGTGCCAAGGGAGAGGCTGAGCTTTACCTGATGGGACTGCAGGCCAATGATGGAGGAATATGCCTGGATGGTGACAAAGATCTCTGGCTGGTAGATAATGTCTGAACCAGGGATACGAAAGGGTCTTAACAATCCCACCAAACATCGGGAAAGGGCATGAAACACTTCATCAAAAATTATCTCCCCTGTTGAGTCATCCTACAGAAACAGAGAAAGGCAACAGCTGTTTCATCTTCCAGGTCTTTCAATCTCGTTGCTGGTTGCTCCACCACACAGAGCCAACAGCAAACATCCTTCTCCAATGGCACCTGTATTAAAACAACAGCTCCCCATAAACGAAAGTCACACATTGAGCACGTAGCAGAGAAACAGGATCTGCCACTAAGGTGCCTATCTTGGACCACTGCATGCCTCCCTCCTGGGAAAAGCAAGACTTCTACAAAAGTCAGGACTAACATAGAGAGGAATAAGCCTTCTCAGCAATTAGAAAGAAGCCCAGCCTTTTAACATAGAACACCCTGAGGAGGCAGTTTCTGCACTTACCACAATCCCTGTGGAAGGGCTCAGATCAAGTTCAATGACAAATCGGTACTGGCGGGCCAGGAAGGTGACCCGCGTCGAGGGCACGAGGAGATAGGGCCTGGGCTGGACAGGCTCGTCCGGCTGCCACCCGTTAGGCAGGATGCTGAGAACATCAAGTTCATTTTCTGACTTCACCTACAAGAACAAGTAAAAGGTACATGAGAGAACGTCAAGCCAAGCCAAAGGAAGGATCAGAGAAAGGAACTGAGTTAAGAATCTTCTGCAGGATCCAGCTGCTTGTGAGCGGTGCCGAGCCCGCCTGCCACATCAGGCCGTGGCGACACCACCCAGCCCTGGTCCCCAACTCACCAGCTCCGGCTCGGGCACGGCCCAGATGACCTGGTGGAGCCGGCTGAGGACCCAGGCGAGGCGCACGTTGCGAGAGATGCGATAGTCTTTCTTCATCAGGAGGAAGACGTGCCCTGCTTCCTCCACCTGCGGCGGGAGCACAGCGGCCCGGGGTCACCCCCGGGCACCCCCAGGGGACCCGCGGCCAGCACCCCCAGGGGACCCCTGCCCCGCCCCGCCCCAGGCTGCTTCGGCCCCACGCCCCCCGCCTTCCCTCACAGGCCACGCCAGGCTAGGCCAAGCCAAGCCAGACCAGGCCAGGCCAGGCCAGGCCAGCCCCACCGCGGCCCTGTCCCCCGCACCGCGGTACCCCCACCTCGCTCCCCCTCCCGCTCCCGGTCCCGGTCCGGTCCCACCTCCGAGTCGGGCCTCTCGGCGGCGGCCATGTCCGGCGCGGCCCCGCCCCGCGCCCTCTGACCTCTGTCCTCTCGCCTTACCCGGAAGCGGCGCTCTCCCGTGGCAACGGGGTGGCACTGCCATGCAGGTGAGGGGCGGTGGGCCGGGCCGGGCCGGGGCTGAGGGGGGCTGCGCACCGGCCCGGGGCACCGGGGGGGCACGGCGCTGGCGGCGGGGCCGGGGCCGGCGCGTTGCGGCGCGGCGGGCGGGAGGCCAGCGGGGCCGCTCCAGCCGCGGAGGCCCCGAGCTCCGCGGGGCTCGGCGGGAGGCGGCGGCGGCAGCCAGTGCTGCTGCGCCGTTGGCGCGGCCCCGGCGGGGGCTGCGGCCGCCGAGCCGCCGTTCCCCCCCCGCCTCCGTCCGCGGCGGTGGCTCCCGCGGGTGGCTCCCGGGGCCAGGCCCACGGCGGGCTGGGGCAGCCCGGGCGGGAGGCCGAGCTCGCCCTCGGGCAGCTGGTGCGGTGCTGTCCTGTGCAACAGCCTCCTCCCGCTGCCGGGCTGCGGGGCAAGCGTGTGCGGACGCCTGAGCGCACCTCTCCCTCTCGGCCCTTCCCGCAGCCCCTGGCAAGAGCCACCGAGCCCAAGGTGCACCTGGCCAGCAGCCTGGCACAGCCGCTAGCCATGCATCCGATGCCCAAAAGAAGTTGTGAGAGCAAAATAAGCTACTTATGTCATTCTCTATAAACTATTGCTAGTGCATCCCTTGTGTTTAACGAATGAATTTTCATTGACGGAAGAAGGATCTAGTTATTGTTTGAAGCGCTGTGAATTTTTAGTATCTGTAATGTCCAATGGAAAAGAGCTGCAGAGGTTAATGACAGGTTAACGGGCTGTAAAGATCCACTTCCTTTGGCTTGTTTGAAACTGCTACCTGCTGGCTTCACGCAAGTCTCCCGGTTGACCTACCGGAAAAGAAAGTGAAAATGGATTGTCCTGCAATTCCTCATCTATAGGGTTCATTATGTTGTGTCCCCTCATTTTAGCCACTCACGTGTACTGGTCTCGTTTCTGTTTTTAACTGCTGCATCTATGGAACTGATGAATATTCTTGATCATCCTTGTTGCCTTTAATTGTACATATTCCTACTGTATCCCTTTGCAGTTGGAGGGATTAGAGTGACAAACAATATTTGAGATGCAAATGGGGCATGCATTAATACGATGACATAATGATGCTTGTTTTTCTGTTGCTGTCCTAATAACCCCTATTATCGCTTTTACTTCCTTGACTGCTTCTTGAGCCTTGGACAGATGTTTTCATGGGTTACCCTCAGATAATCCCGAGATCTTGTTTCTGCGAGATAACAGCTCAGAGAATGTCATAGCGTACAGAAAGTCAGGATTGGTTGTTTCCTGCACCCCCTTGTTTTGTCACGTGCATTGCTTTACATTTACCTACTCTGAATTTCACCTTTTCCTCTCAGTTGCTCCGTATCAGGAGGTCCTTCAGCAACCCCTCCCATAAGCCCTATCTTTACTACCTCAGGGCAATTTAGTATTGCTAACAAACTCCTTAAAGCACCGCTTGAATATAGCATACGCCTAGGAGAGGCACGGCATTCCTTGGAAACACCGGTCAGTCTTATTGCACGTATGCTTTGCAGCGCTTACATCTGCTTCCAGTTCTTAATGGCTTTGAAGAGAGCCTACGAAAGAAGGAGACTTGGAGTACGCTGCTGCCACAAGAGCAATGCATGTGCAATAGGATTTCATTCATCCTCTTGAGGGCTTCTTGGATAAGCACAGGCAACGGGCCAGGTGAATTGTCGTGGGTGTATATGCCTGGCACCCCTGCAGTAAAACACTGGATACCAGCCCAACTTGTAACACAGGCATTAGTTAATTGTCTTGCACAAACGCAGTGCGCACAAACAGTTGTAGACTCAGTTGCACAGGAACTGACTAGTCCCATCCCAAGATGGAGGAGAGTGTTTTTATCTCGAGGTGGAACACCCAGCAATCCATTCCATGAATCCACTCCGTGGACTGGCCATCAAATTTTAACAAAGTTGACTCAGCCATTTCTTCTAAGGTGGTTAAGTGAAGTGAAGTCTGATCAGTGATTACTGAAAGAAAGCCTTTATAGTCTTGCCAGACTATAAATAAAATAGAATAGTGTTGTGCTCTTGTGAACATGGAAGATACCTGATAATCTCTCCAGTGAAGCTCACGCTGGTCCAGTGTATTTAAACAGAACAAAACCAAACCCAATAGCAAGCGTGCCAACAGCCTGAGTCACTCTATCTGCTTTCCCAATCGGCATTCCCTTTCTATTATTTGATTGCTTTGTCCCACCCTCCTCATGGACTATTGTTGTACAGCTCTCAACTTACATGAGCAGTTCATTAGGGCTGGGACTTTAATTATATTTTGCGCAATACTGTAGTATGAATAAGTTAGAATAGATAAGATTCTAGAGGGTTTTTGCAAGAGTCAACAGATCCCCTGTTCTGACGCTCTGTTCGTCACCATCCTCCCTCACCCGGGGATGTCAGTGGAAAAGGTTATTTAAACAACATAATCCAGAGCAAAAGGCAGGAGATGATGTGTGCATATGTCGGTACGTGCAGTCTCTGTCACAGCAGGGCCTCCTGCAGCCGGTAAGGCACAAGTAGAATAGGAGCTGCCAGTTTCTTTAGCAGCTGGAAGTGGCACTTGGGCAGGAAGAAAGCAAAGAATAAGGTGAAGGGCAGGAACTGGAGTCTTTAGGCCATGGACCTGATACTCATTTTGCAAAGGGCTGTTTTGGATGAAGACATCACTGTGCCCGCATCTGCTGTCAGAAAAGGTTGAAGGGAAATGCTAATCTACTTTGAGCTGGGTTAGCTTAAATGGCTCACAAAGGTGGTATGAGCTAACTTTGATGACTTTGCCTGATGTGGTAAAAAGCAGATGTAAGTGATAACGTCTTCACTATGCTCATCTAGATCTTAAAGAGGACAGCTAGCCGAGGGCTTGTCTCAGGCACAAGTCTCTTGCCTAAGCGTTCCGACCCAAGGGGAAGGGGTCAGTGTGAAACCATAGGATTTTTATCTCCAGAGTCTCTGTTTGCTTCCCCTGAAAAGGAGGCTTGCTGTAGGAGAGATTGGACTATGGATGCATGTATGTGGATCCACAACACCTTTGGAAGGTGTTAAGCCTTGTCCTCATCCCTTGTCTTTCTTGCCTTTTTTCAGAGAGAGGAGAAGCAGCTGGAGCTGACCCTGGAGGCTCTCATCAGTCAGGTGGCTGACCTGAAGAACTCCTTGGTCAGTTTTATCTACAAGCTAGAGAATGAGTACGACCGACTCACGTGGTAAGGTGTCTCACAGAGCTAGGGGTACTGTTGATTACTGCTGAAGCAGTTCCAGACTCGGCTGAAGGGACCACAAAGTGTAATTAAAAACCATTAGCCTATTGTCAGTAGGTTTAAATTTGCTTTTCACATTTCTGCTGGAGGAACAACTGGACGTCTTCCACCAGAAAACCAGCTGATATCGATTGTTTTCATGTTGTATGGTAACAAAGTTGTAATAACACCTTTTAGTCTAGATGCTTTATGAGAACTAGACTTGGATCTGCAGTGACTGGAAGCTTCTCGGACAAAGTATCTTAGAGACCCACATACACTATAAAATGAGCGATGGTTCTTTCTGCATTTCTTGACTTCTCTGGCTTTTTCTGGCTCTGGTATAAACTGAGCTCTTGTGTTTTGCTGGTTCTGCATATTTTACCAGACAGTTTGAGAGACTTGCAAGGTGGCATTCTCTTCCTGATGGAGTATAAAGATGTTACAGCTACAGCTTAATAAACTATACAGTATCTTAGACAGTGTCTGCCACCGCAGCAAAGCTTCACAGGCAGTTAGCTTTTATAGTTAATGTTGCAGAAAGCAGGAGAGGTGATGAATCCCCCAGAAAGAGCAAGCTGAAGGGGACCTCCTTGACAAGATTATCACTTATTTTGCTTCATTATTGCTTAGTCTGGATAGCCAAGCTATAAATATTGTCCCTCCTGGCTGTACTGCTTAAGAGTTAAATTGTTTCTCAGACCTTGCTCTAGAATTGCACTGGGAGAGTTAGTGATAAGGAAGGCATTGTTTCTGTGTAAGTTACTGAAATCCCAAACAACTGCCACTTCCAGTGGTACTGCTTGTAATGTCCCTGAGCTATTTGCAGCGTTTGAGCTATTTGCAATAGGGACTGGGATTTGTCCACACCTGCACATTCAGCCCTAGATTTTACTGCTTACTGTCTGGAGTAGGCTGATTTGAGAAGTAACAGTGTTATTTCCTCACTTCTCAGCCCTTTGAGTGAAGAAGAGATAAAAGCCATCTGTGACATCCCTTTCCATGTTCTGTCCTCTTTATTTGCTTTCCCAGGCCTTCAGTTCTGGACAGCTTTGCATTGCTCTCGGGGCAGCTGAACACCTTGAATAAAGTGCTAAAGCACGAGAAGACCCCACTATTGCGAAACCAGGTTATCATACCCCTAGTGCTGTCTCCAGACCGTGATGAGGAGATCATGGTAAGAAACTTCCCTCTGAGTGTTGGTCCTGGAGTATCAGAAAGTACTTGTGTACCTGCTCCAGCTTGCCATTCCTTGTGCTTGGCATTCCTCGGCTCTGGGTGTAGGGAAAGAAAAGGTGATGAGTAGTTCTGCCTGGGAGCTGCTTTGCTGGGGGGATTTCGCCTACAGACACTTGCAGTGGATACACTTTACAGGAGGTGCTCCTGTTCATAAATATGTTATTTTCATGATGTTGGGGCTGAAAGAGATAGTGTCTTGTGGTATAACTGGGAGGTCTCCTTGCAGGCTCCTGGTTTTCTCTGTCCTAGCTGTGCTGTTTCTGTCAAACATCTGCATCTAGATTTGCACTGTTTGTCATCTGACCAACATGGGGTGTGTTACAGAACCTCTGGTGTGTGCTGGCAACGTTTATTCTCTGCTTGAGTGAGAAAACATTTCAACTGATCATGGCCATGCTGGTGAGATTGCACTGCAGACCCATGTGGGTTGCTCTGACCAAACAGACACAGTGCAAATTCCCAGACAAATTGCTGAAACTTCCTAATGCTCCCCAGATCAAGGTTTCCCCACAGCATGCTACTAGCCTTGTTCCAGCACCATGGCCTGTGCTCTGGTCTTGAGCTGTCTGAGTGCTGGGCTGGAGGAAGAGGCTCTGAGTGTGGCTTTTCCAATTATTGCAGCGGCAGACAGAGGGGCGTGTGCCCGTGTTCAGCCATGAGGTAGTGCCTGACCATCTTCGAACTAAGCCTGACCCTGAGGTGGAGGAGCAGGAGAAGCAGCTGATCACAGATGCAGCTCGAATTAGCCCTGATGTGGCTCAGGTAGGTGAAGAAGAGTTTGATACTTCTGCCTCTCAGTCCTAGGGCACAAGATGCCCTTTAACTCTGCTTCCTTCACCCTTCCATCTGACAGTTTTCTTTTTTGCTCTGTCCTTTTCTGTCTGAGATTTCTGCAGCCAACCCTGGCTGAGGTTTGGTTTCCTCCACAGTTTCACAAACCAAGGTTATTCAGCCTGCTGGCTGCTTACAGGAGGTGCCATCAGACCAGTCAGAGACAGGCAGAGGCTATCCCATCCCCATAGTGCCTTCCTGCATGCATTAGCACTGGGCTTGCTAGGCTCTGCTACCAAAATGCTTATGTTTGGTTACACAGACCCTAGGAAGAGAAAGCTTGCTTGTTTACCTTGCTGACTTGTACTGAGTTGGAAGTATCCTGGCGGTTTCTGATGGTTTTCATTTTGCAGAAACAGATCCAAAGTCTGAACAAAATGTGCTCAAATCTGCTGGAGAAAATCAGTAAGGAGGAGCGTGAATCTGAAAGTGGAGGTATGTCACTGAGGTGAAAGTGGGGTACAGGGTCCAGCAGCAGGCTTGAGAGAGTAGTGGCAAAATAGGTAAATCAGAGAGTCTGAAGCATGGGAAATGCAGATGAGTGGCATAGATGAAAGCATTCAAGAAGATGCAATATTGGCTGTCCTGGAGCACCCTAATTTGAAAAGGGGTCCTGTGGATGCGATGTGTCCTGCTTCTGTGACCTGTGCACGGCAGGAAGGTCATTCCAACCCTTTGCCATATCCCCCTTTGAGGAGGTGGTAAGTATTTACCAAGAAAACATCCCAATCAACTTGGATTAATAAAAATAGCTGTGAAAATGCAGTGGCAGTGAATGGGAAACCCCTTAGCTATGTTCTGAATGCGTCCACAACATGTTTGTTGGCAGGCTTTTTGCGTGATGTCCTCTAGATCATGGCTGCTTCAGAGTCATGGTCAACCTTTTCTGGTTCTGATGCTGGACATCCCTTATTTTATTGGTCTCTGCCATCAGCTGTTCACTATTCCTGGGAGTGCTATGCACATCTCTCAAAGGTAGTGGGAGGGTTGGTTTTTTTTTTTTTTTGTCATCTTTGACACACACATAGTGTAAGGAAGGACCCAAGCACAGGTTCTGTCTGGTTTCCAGGATTAATAGTACAACTGGACAGGTGTGTGGTAGAACATGGCAGACACCATGCTGTTCATGAGCCTCCAAAAGGGGATGTTGCCATTGTTAATCTAAAACACAGCGCTTGTTACCTGCCATAGGATTCAGCACAGAAGAGCCTTTAGGTGGAACACTCTCATGGGCATGGAGAAGTTGGCTCCTTCTGTTCTCCTTCCCTGAGCAGCATATGCCCTGCTCTCAGTGGAGATGCTCTTGGATCACCAC
Source organism: Morus bassanus (assembly GCA_031468815.1). Classification (NCBI taxonomy): domain Eukaryota; kingdom Metazoa; phylum Chordata; class Aves; order Suliformes; family Sulidae; genus Morus; species Morus bassanus. Next base: position 11,605,563 of record CM062576.1, on the reverse strand, counting down.
TGTCCCTGGACTTTGCAGCTTCTTTGACCCTGCTGAGACTCTTGTAGGACAGCTTGTTAGAAGCTGATCTCTATTACATGCACCAAAATAGCAGAAAAGTAGATTCAAGACCAGCTATGCTACTTTTCAGACTTGATTGCTAAAATGCTCGAAAATCACTTCTTTTTCTACAGGTTTACGACAGAACAAGCAGACTTTCAACCCTGCAGATACCAATGCGCTGGTAGCAGCTGTGGCCTTTGGGAAAGGACTGTCAAACCGGAGACCCCCTGGCTCTGGAGGATCTGTCCAGTCAGGCCAACCGGGAGCTGGTGGCATCATTGCAGGTGCTTCAGGCATGCAGCAGGTCCCAATGTCAGGTGCACCAGCTCAGCAGCAGCCAATGCTGGCAGGAGTGCAGATGGCTCAAGCAGGACAGCCAGGTAAAATAAGTTGCATATCTGAGAGCAATTGAAATGCAGGGAGCAAGAAAGACAAATGCAGATGCAGAGATTCTTCCCTAGTCACCTTTTAGATATAACTGAGTAAGAGGTTCCTTTCTGGCCTTAATAGCATGAGTCAGGCTGTAACAGTGGAGTAATACCAGCTTAAAATTGTCTCAGAGGTTGAAATGGATCCCAGCCATCCACCTTCAGCTTCTTAACTCACACTGCAATACCATTTTAATAATAGACTTAGTGAACATAGAAACCAATATGCAGGGAGATCACAGTGTAGTTTTGCAGGGATCTATTCTGGGGGTTTTGCTGTCAAATTCAAGTTGTGGGTAGGCAATAAAGTGGAAAAGTTTGATGATAATGGTTATTTAAGGTAAGAAAAAAACAAAAGCTGTCTTTAAAGAGTCACAGAAGGATTTCATATACCAAGTGACTTAATAATAGTAGATTACATTTGTATTAAATATAAAGTGAAACACGTAGGCATAGTAATTTGACTTGACATGTTCAGCAGCTGGACTCTAACCTAGTTACTTGTATTTGGGATATGGATACATGATATAATAGTTCTGTAAAGGCATTAATTGGATGTTCAGTTGGGGCAAAAATGCAAACCAAATGTCAGGAATTAGTAGAAAAGGAACAGAGAAACAGGGGATATCATTAGGCCATTGGATAATTCCATTCGGCACCCACACCTGCAATATTATGTGCAGTTCTGATCTCTTCTCTGCTACTGGGGATAGCTTTGGGGTAGGGAAAAGACAGTATGGAAGCCTATAAAATCCCAAATTGTATACAGCAAGTGAATGATTGTTCACTGTTTCCCATGATACAGAAAGATCGATGAAAGTGCACCAATGAAAATATCTGCTTGTAGGTTCAGAACAAAAGGGAGATACTTTTCTGAATACTAAATAATTACACTGTAGAGCACATTGCCATGTGTGTGACAGGTAGATAAAGTTTATATGAGATGGAAAAGTAGGTAAGTAGGTAAATTTCTGGATGAAAAGTCAATCAGCAGCTAATCCTGGAAGATACCATCTCTGACTCCAAGTCCCTGAGCCACAATATGTTAGAAGCTGAGGGGGTATTCTGCAGAGGTATCACTGCAGGCTTGCCCTCTTCTGGTATTCCTCCTTAAATGTCCTCTGCTGTCAGGAATGGGTTTGGCTTGGGGGACCTACAGGCCTAACCCTGTACTGTCATTCTTATGTTCATGTTAACTGAGATTTTTGGATATCAGATATCCTAATTGGTATTTTCTTGCCTGCATAATGACTGTTGTTCAGAATGAACTTGAGCAACAATATTAATCCTAAGTTAATTATGTATTTATGTAAGACTTAGAAAGTAATTTCCACTGTGATTTGGAAATGGAAAAGGCCCCTGTGATTTCTGGCTGCATACCCACAAACACTGTCTCCAGCATGGGAAGACAGTCACTTCTGTACATCAAGCAGAGTGCACTGGTAGCAAGAGCACTTGTCCAGCCTGTGTTACTGGGAAGTTCCGTTTTGATAACAGCAGCTATACTGGGTTTCGCCAAAGGTCTGTCCCGCTATGCTGCTTTTGGTGGTGCCCATAGCCGAGGCTGAGAGAATATAAGAACAAAATATATCCTGACAGCAGTTGTTGTTCAGGGATTTTTAGCCAGAGTTTGGTTTGAGACCAGTGGGTATAGCAGCCATCAATTTCTGCAGTTCCTTTTTGAATTACAATTTTGACTTTTACAACACCTATGGCAATACGTCCTACAGCTTTATTGCGTGTTTTGCTTAAAAAAAATTTCTTTTTATGTTTAAATCTTTTGCCTGATAAAATTATTGTATGTTTCCTTTTTATCCATGTTGTTAGAAATGACAAATAATCATTCCTCAGTTACTTTCTCCATACTAGTTTTCCTTTTTCGGAAGTCTGTCATGTCCTCCTCTCTTCATCTGTGGCTGTTTTTTTTGTTTTTTTTTTTTCCCTTGCCCAGCTAATGAGTACTATTATTTTTAATATGTCTTTGTGTGAAAATTATATTATATCTTGGACCATCCTTGTCACTTCTACTTGCACCTTTTCCGTTTGTTTTCAAGACTGGGAACACCAGAACCGCTCACAGTATTCTAGATGTGGGTGAACCATACAGCCCTGTTCACTCCTCCTTTTGGAGTAGTGTCTAACAGGATTTCTCTACTGATTGTTAGCACTGAAGTGATATCAGATTGCCTGCCAATTCATTGCAGGCCGTGACCCGCTTTGGATATAATTGAGAAAGTTTAATAATTTTATTCTTTTAGTCATTTGCTCATGAAATCTTTTCTTATCCTACTGCACTACAGTTTTAATTTTCAAATGTTGCCCTTTTTTTCTGTTCTAATTTGAACACACACTCCACCTTCTGAAGGAGTGTCCTTTGAATATCCCTCTGTGCTGCTCTTTAATCCCTGTCTTTTTGTTTATTTTTCTGATCATCCTGGTTTTGTCTAGCACTGTACACTTATTGTAAGCTGCTGGTACGGTATCTTTGAACACACTCCCATGTGTGATTGGTATCAGCAAAGAGTAATAATGGCCAAGAGGTGAGTGTGGTTAAGAGAAATTAAGAGATCTGAGAGAGGCTTAGTCATTTAAATATACGCCCTGACTATAAATAATGCTACATGGAAGGTGATACAGGCTCTTGTGTTTGCCTCTGAAAGGCAAGTGGAGATCAATCTGGGTAATTCTGTGAGTGCTGCTGTCAGCAACTTCTGTGAGACTGAACAAGTCCCACACTGCTGTAGGAGCTTCCAGACAAAGGCTTAAGATGGAGCAAGGATAGAATTTGAGGGGATAGCAGGGGGACACAGGAACTGTTGAGGAGATTTCTCAACAGAGAAAGATGCCAATTTGTAGAAGAGATTGATTGTGTTAGGTCAGAAGCTGGAAGATGGTGTAGCAGGTGAGCCTAGTGTGGTACCTGGAGTGGAACAGGAAAAGCCCAGGCAGGGTTGTTGTGAGTCTTGCATGCTCCTGAGCAAATGTCCTCTCATATAGCTGATTTTGCACTGCTTTTTCTCTTTTCTCTGTCTCCAGGAAAAATGCCGAGTGGCATAAAAACAAACATCAAATCTGCCTCAATGCATCCATATCAAAGATGAGCTGAGATGAACCAGACCCAGGGAACAGCAGTTACCAGCATTGTTCCTGCTGCAGCCACCACACCTGGATTCCTTCTGGGATTTCCAAGTCCCTTCACGTACCCATGCACCATATCCAGGGAGATAGGGGTTACGAGGCCCTTCCCTGGGTTTTATTTAGTGCTGGGTGGCTTGTGTGGAGCTGCTAGTGGCCATGTTTCCTGGAGACAAGTACTTCTCTGTTCAGTCAGAGCAGAGGAGTTTGTTTCTGGTATTGATCCCACTTTTTTCAGGTCTGTCCTGGAGGACAGCAATCCTTTCCTGACACAGAACCTGAAGAGCTGGGCAGAGCACTCCGCTCCTTGTTTCTGCTTGTTTGCTTGGGATGTTCTTTCTTTACTCCCTCTTGTTGAATAAAGACCTTCTTATGCACACTGTGAGATACTGGTGTCCATCTCTAGGGTGATAAGAACCCTCATTTCCCTTTGGGTAAGGCTACAGAGCAGCCCCAGTCTAAAATACACAGAAAATGTTGGAGGCTGAGTGCTGGAGCTGCAGGCTTATGTGTAGAGAGCTGTTATAAAGTGAGTCAGCAGGGTACAAACATAAGCAGTAAACATCTTGTTCATTGTAAACCCATTATGACTATTTCCCAGAAAGAAAAAATACTGGGAAAGACTATTACAAGGCCCACAGCAAGAAGGCAGCATTTCAGGAACTGAAGGACAGAACTTTTGTATTCTGATGCTGCTGCAAATCCCAGCTGGATCTGATTTCACTTCCATAGTCCCCTGCTTCTGTGTTTTCTATAAAGTTTCTTAGCTACTTCAGGATTAATTTGTCACTTCAGAAAGGTATTTCAATCTGCTCAGGACCATGGCACCTCTGAATGGGCCAGGCTGTGAGGTCTAGCTCATTTCTCTTTGGAACTAAGCATTGTGAAGCCATCCCTGTTCTACTTTCTGCCCTTGAGCTGTAACATATAATCTCCCTAATGAAAGATTCCTCTGAGAATAAAGGGTGGGGACACATGCCCACAGAGCATGTCGGTACATACAGCGCTGTCCTAAAGACAACTGTCATGCCTCTTGCTGCTCTTGCCTGTACTTCCCTTTTGACTTGTGGTGAAAGCCAGCACTGTATTTTACTCAATAGCATCTGTCAGCAATCTTACGGGTGAGGAAATCTCCACTCAGCAGATACAGCCTGCAGCTGCTCCTGCACTGCTTGCCTCTGAGCTAATCAGATCCAGCTTATGTGTGAAGGCTGTGGGCCGCTCTCCCAAAACAAAACCTTACACGAAGCTGTGACTAGGGCAGTTATTGACCCATTTTGATGTGCAGGCCCTTGAAAAGCACTAAGCTGGGAAGTAGAAAGTTGAGCTGGAAGCACAAGCAGCTTATACGATAAGCAAAGCGCTCCACTACAAATGAGGCCAGCAACGTGTCTGCAATGGCACCAGCTCAGCCAGACTCATGGGATTGCTTTTTGCTCCTAATGAACGCAGAGCTCCTGGAGAGCCGCTGACTGCAGCAGGGAGCTGGTGCGAAGGCAGGGGCACCCTGCTGGCTCTGGTGCAAGGGTTTTGCGCAATGCCTGCAGCCTGATGGCAGGGGAGTTGGAGCCTGCAGGGCTGTGCCCTGTGATGGGCTGAGCACCATGGGGATGGCTGTTCCCTGCTCTATCACATGTTCCTGCTTTGGTTGGGAAGGAAGGCAGAAAACTGTCAGAGGAACGTGTGTCAGATCCTTGGCACTCATCACCCATGGAGCCTCAGCTCTAGGATGCTGCTTCACTTCATCCCCGCAGACTGGCTTCCTTATAAAGCTAAAATGTCTCAGCGCAGGAGCGCTGTGGGCAGCAGCTGGCCAGGGCGATTCAGGCAGCCTGGGACACGGGCAGAGCACAGCTGCCCTGCGCTAACCTGACTCTCCTGAAAACGCCTGCAGTGGGGCAGGCCAGACCTTTCACACACTTGGACGGGAGGAAGGGAAATACAGGCAGGGTTTTTTTCCGTAGATTATAGAGCCAGGGAGGCCGGTTAGGCTCGCCAGCGTAACTTCCTGCATGACACAGGCTGCCCTGAATTAGTTCTTGTGTAAATTAGAGCACTGTTCTTAAGGAAACAGTTGTATATGTCTCTGCTACAGTGGCTGGTAGATTATTCTAAAGGTTAATTTTCTTACTGCACCTTATACTGAGGCTGCATTTCTTTAATTCCCTTCAAGTTGCTGGATCTTCTCAGCCAGGGAGTAAGCCCCTGAGTTGTTAGTCCCAGAGAGAGGAGTCAGGTATTATGATCAGGCTTTCTTGATCCTTTTTTACAATAAACTGAACTGATGGAAGTCCCTTTTGCTTTAAGGCATATTTTCCATTTTCCACTTCTTGGCTCACGTCCAAATCTTCTTATGCATCTGTGTCCTTTGGGACACCAGACTAGGACACGTAATTCTAATTGTGGGAATGGGAATTTCAAATGCAGAGTGACTTTAAACTCTTATCCAGTCAATGCCAGTGCTTGAATGTTTAAACAGGGAACAGGAACAGGCCTTTTACCCATAAAGTCACGGTGGAAATTCATGGTCCATTGCTTGTCACCGTGGCCTGCAAGTCCAACAGGGATTCACAGTTCCCGGTGCACTGTGTCAGAATAAAAGCACAGCCCTGCTGGGTCAAGGCAAAGGCTCAGTCTGTGCCCCGCTGCAGCAGAGGCCAAGCAGGCGACTGGGGAAGCATGCATTCCCTGTGAGCATGGGATGTGCTGCCGTGCTGAGCCCTCAGGGCTTTTTTCCCTGGCTTGTCCAATCCCTTTTTGAACTCGTCTCTTCCTAGTAGGATAATTGCAGCAGGGAGAAGGCTCAGCCCCGGCACAGCAGGCACTGCCGGGCTGTTGGGGCCCCAGCTCGGGTGCGGAGGTGTGATGGAGAGCACAGGCACTGGTTTGTTCTGGCCCCCCAAGCTCCCCCTCGGTACCAGCCGGGCTCTAGTGCAGAGGATGGACCACTTTCGCTGAGTGGTCCTGCTGCCGCAGGGATCCCAAGGGCTCCAGACCACTGACGTGCTCCCAGCTCCCAGAAAAGCGTGCTTTACCTGTCATGATTTCGTTTCCTTCCAGGTGATCAGCTATACACTATTTAGTGCTCCCTGCTAGAAACGCATCTTCGGTGCCAATTCCCCGGGAGCATCTCCTCTGCTGCCTCACACTTGGCCACGTCGCCGGCGCTCTTGTTCCTTGATCACACACGCCGCCATACCAATGAACTTGCTCTCTGATATTTAAGAGTATACAGTGCCACAAAAATTATGTCAGTTTGACAGGTTTATTGTCTGTAATCCCTGATGATTGGTATTTATATTTCTGTGCTTTAAGTCTTTATCGATATGATCACATATTTTTCAGTCATTATTTTGCATGGGATGACTGTTGAATAGACACACCTGTTTACAAGGCCATCCTGTTTACTTTTCTAAAATGCTGGCATAACATCATCTTGCTTATTCTCTGATGCTTCTCCAGGCTTCCTTGTCTTACTGAATGTCAGCATTAATAATTTAGATTTTTAAAAACAGATATATTTTTTTTTAAATTTTGAGATGCCCAATACTTGGACTGCTGGGTTTATTACATTTGCTTTATGCAACTGATGTTTAACATCTTCCTGAGTTACTGTTAGAGTGGAAAGTGTTTCACCCTCGTGACAGGAATGCTTCATCTGGCTTCCTCCCAAATGCAGGAGTGAGATATTTATTGCCTTTCCTTCCTGCCCAGCTATCCGCAGTCCCACCGTTCCTGGCCTGTATCACGCATCCAGCCGTGCTGGGTGGTGCCCGCAGCCTGTCCTGCTGCTGCCTTAGGCTGGCTCGCCTCTGGAAGCTGTGAAGCTCAATGTGGTGCCACCACTTCCCTATATCTCTCTACATCCACTGATCAGCATGACTAACATCTGCCGCTCGTTTGTTTTCTTGTCCTGTCCCCAAGCGGAGATGTGCACACAGGTGTCTTGTTTAAAAAAGAAAAACCTAACACTTGTGTTTGTTTTTTTAATTTACAGATCTTTTAAGTGGGTGTCATTAAGCCTTTACAGTGAAGTACATAAGGTGTGAGGGGAGATGTGACAGAAAAGATCGGGGGACAGCTGAGGGAGGGGAACCTTGGCAGTTCTCCACAATCTGTGCTGCAGTTAAGGCAGGTTCTCAGCATGGGCTGGGGTCTGTTTTCCATCCTCCTGCTAGGATGGGACCTTTTTGACAGAAACACCTGGGACCAAAGAAGTCTTCTTGTAGTTGGGTTGAGGGAGCCTGAGGATATTTTTTTTTGCTGTGAGACAACATAATGGAGTGTGTGCTGCCAAAAGGCAGCAAGCCAAGTTTTGCATCTGCATTGCTCCCAAAGCATTTCACCTGCAGCTCACAGAGGAGAGACAAACACATGGAAACAGCAGCAAAACGTGCCTCTGAATCGGCCATTAAAAAGCTTGGAAACCGCTTGAAAGTCAAAGGCACAAACAGAGGGAAAGTGGCTGAGTGGTGGAAGCAGAAACCCCAGGTTGGCTCTCGGCTTTCCCCTGGGCTACCCTCATGAGCTTGGTGGCCCCAGGAAAGCCAGAGCATGTCTACATGGCAGCTGGTGCCTACAGATGAATATACAGGCGCTTTGCAAAAAATCCCATGGAGCTCTTCCTTCCAACCCAGTGCAATAAATCTTCACCTGTCTTAGAAGTAAAATGGTACCACTTTGTACCTCACATAGATGCTGTGGTAGTAGAAGTACGCACTCAAGAGACAGGATGTTTGGATGTATTTGTAATACGTGCCATAAAAATAGTTCAGGCTGATGTGACTCCATGGTTTATTTATTGTCCTTATGATACTGTAGCTCTCTGGCTGGATCCATGAACATTGCCTTGGTGGAAACCTGCACTTAGAAATTAATGAAAACCTTCTGCAATTTGCTCAGGGGTAACCCTGTACACAAGGAAGCACATAACAGTAATGCAAAGTGGCTGGCTGGCTCCTCTGAAAGAGAGGCTTTTGTCTTCTTTTTTTTTTTTTTTTTGTGTGTGTGTGTGTGTTTTTTAAAGAAAGGAAATTACTGCATGTATTTTTCTGACTGAGACACATACTTTCCAAAGTCAGGGGATCAAGAGCTGTGGTTCCTGCAGCGGCTATCTTGTCACTGCTGCTCAGACTCTGTCACTGATTTACCCACTTGCCATAAGACTTCTCCCTTTGCTACCATCGTGTCCAAGCAGTTTCTGCACCAAATTAGCAGCAGTGTTAAGGTCCCGCTTGGCATGGCAGCTCCTTTCCTCTGAGTAAAGACTTTACCCCAGGGTACTTCTGCATTATTTTTTTCACTGAATGTTTGCTGGCCATGCTTTGGGTCAAAGGGGCATCACTGCTGTCTGTGGGTGTTATTCTGAAGCTGCAGTGTTTCCCAGGATGTTCCTCTTCTGAACCCAGACCTCCCCCTTCTATGCCTATTGCCAGGTGGCCTTGGTGGGATGTGTCTGTCTCCCACTGTCATGTGCCAGTCCTGGGCTCTGTCCTCCCTGGCATGCAGCACAGAGGTGTCTGTTCCCACAAGAACCGGGCTTTGAAGCATGCGGTTGATGTTTATGTGGAGTTTCTTTTTGGCACTAATGCAGTACTGAAGTCAGGGTCATGCTGTGTGGGATGGGAGAGATGGCTCTTGTCTCCTGCTCTGCTGCAGCAGCGTGGTGGGACTTCAAAGCACTGCCTGGAGAGCTAATGGCAGTAGCTAATACAGGACTGGTTTGTATCCCCCCCGAGAAACGCATTCTGCATAAGTGGGGCCAAGGAGACATAATTTTGGCTGTCTCGTTTTTGTATACTTAGGTTCCCATGGGTATCGCAGCAAAACAGCCACAGTCATCATCATCATCGCAGGACGGCCTGTTCTGCTCCAGTCAGCGGGACAATGCACGTGTCGTGACTCAATTGCATGGGGCTCTGGGGGAGCACACATCATGTGCAGCCCCACGCCGCAGAGCTCAGGGCTGGGCAGGGAGCTGAGCAGTGTAGGTCTGCGGGCAGGAGGAGCCAGGCAGCAGGACCTGCAGCCCTGTGCAGCCCCACAGCAGCTGCTGAGCCAGGAATGACTCACATGAAGCCTCTGTGGGTGCACCCACCATCGCCCTTAACCATTTGTATTCACTCACATAGGGAATAAAAAAATTAGGAATTAATAGGAATGCTCCAACCCACATTTTGAGCATGCAGCTCCCTCTCCTTTGCTTCTTTGTGTCCTGTGCTCCCTGCTGTGTCTTGCTGGAGCTCGAGTGCAAGATGATTGTCCCCATACACAGTGCTGGTGTGAGTGCATCCAAGGAGGCTTTCGATGTTCAGCATCGATAACACTTTTTGGAGAGGTGAGTATCTGCAGAAAGAAGGCCACTACATTCCTGCCCACTATCTCGGAGCAGTTTAATGCATATCTCTATTTCCCTCCTGGTTATATCTGTCCCTTCAAGGGAGGACAGTTGCTCCTGGCAATTGGAAGAAACACTACAGCCCTTCACCATGGGAGCTGCCCCATGGTTGCTCTCCCTTGCCCCTGTGCCCCTTGGACCTGCCAGGCAGGCATGGGAGCCCACAGCAGGACCTGCCACGAGTTCTTTTATCCCTCAATTTCCTTTTTCTCCCCACCCACTGTGGGTCTCAGGGCATGCACTGTGCTACTGACTGTGCTAGTGGAGAACCTCAGAAGCAGAGAAGATGCCAGGCAGGCCAGGGAGGATGGCAGCCACTGGGGAGCAGGCAGCGTCCCCCGCCAGCCTGCAGCCCGGACAGGCAGGCAAAGCCCAGTCCTGGCTGGAGCTAAAACACGGCCTCATTTCATGGCAAAACAATCCCTCTTTGTGCAGCCTGTTCTCCCAGAACAATCCTCTGCTCTGACAATGTCCTTTCTGTGGCTTAGTCCCTGCAGAGCGACCAGCAGCGTGCTCAGCCTGACGCCTGGCAGCTTGTACCAGCACCTGCTCACAGCCCTGCTGCCCCACGGCTGAGGTGCAGCACCTGGGACACCTGGCCTGGGCAGCCTCTGCTTGGGACTTGGTGGCCACTTCAGGTCAAGGCAAAGTCTTCCCAGGAAAGTCGCCAGCAAAGCCTGGCACACTTGGGAGGGGTTTTTCTTCTGGCTTTGTTCGCTCCATGGAGCTGCATGGCAACAATGCAGAACACGTTAGGAGGGCAGCCCTGGGACGCAGTTGTGGAGCGTGCCATGTGCGTGTCAAGTCACTAAATCTGACTGTAATCCTAACTGCCTGCCGGGGGTGGAGGAGTCACCCAGCTTTGCCAAGCTGCTCTCTCAGGCTCCAAGCAGTCTAGAACGGGTTGCTGGAGCCGATCAACTCCTGTGGGCTCTAAATCACTGAGATAAAATGAAATGGCTTCAGATGGAAAGGGAGATTCGGGGGATGAGCAGGACCAGGGCTTTCCCATCACCTGCATTTTCTCTCTTCAGGAGCATGTGCCTGTGAGACAGCCTTGAAAACTCCCTGAGAAGGGGCAGTTTTCAGGTCTCTACCAGAGACAGAGCTCACAGAGCTGCCATAGTCTTCTGCCATTGCACACTGCATGTGGACAGTCACAAATGCTTGCACTGGTGACCAAGGACTCCTGTTGTGCTGCATGTGTTGAAGCCCCCAAACCTCCTGACCCTTTCCAGCCTCCCAGCAGTCCACTCCGGGCCTTGAGCTGGCCCTGATTTATCTAATGCCATGCAGAGGCACTGAAGAATGGACTTCTCCAGGCTTTTAGTCTCATCAGGAGCCTTGCTCTGGCTGTGGCTCTGCTGCCTGCTCCCCACCCAGGATTTGTGTGAATTTGGAGCAAGCACTGTTATTCCATAAGGTTATCCTATAGGCCACAGGAACGAATGGGGATGCTTTAGCAGGTCCAGAGTGGGCTGAGACTTGTGGTATGTCTGTGGAGGACCCCAGGGTGTCATGTATTGCTGGGGTGATATTGCCAGCCCACAGAGGTGGGTGTCAGGGCTCACGCCAGAGAAGCTGTGGGCTTTTATGCAGCTGATAAAGAATTCTCATCCCAGCAGAAAACCGCAGTCATGCGTGCTGCCCACCCTGGCTGGCAGGCAAAGTCCGGCAATTAAACACACCAGGGTGAAAGTCTGCCATCAAAGCATCTGTGCTCCAGCACACCACCACGGTGCCTGCAAGCTTCCAGGTGATGCTTCTACCTTCCCTTTTATCTCATGGTATGCCTTTTTCCAGGTGATGTTTTAAAGTAAAACTACAGCATCATGTTACAGCAGGGATTTCAGCAGGGTCATTTCATGCCTGCTGGCTACAGAAATGTTGTGAGTTGTTTCCTGGTAGCTTGAGGGACTTCCAGGGACTTTGGGTTCCTGGACTGAAGGTATTTCTTCTGGCTGAAGGGGAAGAGGGCAACACTGACAGAGATGGGGTAAGTGGCCTTTACTGCCAGGATGATGTAATCAGCATAAACAACAGACAAAAGTTTGCACAGGATGAGTCATTAAATGTTGATACCAACCACGGAAGGAGGCAGCACATCAGCCTGAGCTTAGCAAAGCATGCGTACTCGGGCATGGCCTATCTGCCCATCTCCATTTGTTCAAATCGCAAACTGACATTATGGCATTTAATGGTCCTTCAGGCTCCAAGTAGTGTCATCTGTCTCCACTTTCAGTAGCGTTTTCTTCCCTCAGTATAGACAGAGGTGGTGTAGGAGCATTTCTTGGATGTTTCGCAGTTGCCAGCATAATCAACTTGTCATTTTTTGTCATGGAGTCACAGAGAAGGTGTGCAGCAATGACGTGTGGTTGATGGTGCTTTAGGGTCCAACCTCGGGAGAAAGGGAGAAGTCTTAAACAACATTAGAGAGCCAATTTGCATTCAGTGTTTTTACCTGATCACATGCAAAATCGCTGGCTTTTCAGCATTAAAAAGAAAAGGATGGGAGGATCTGGAAATCATCTTTTCACTCCCCAAGTGTAATAAGGAAGGTGAATTTGCTAACTATGTATGTCAAGTACATTACTGAAAAATTATAGGGCCAAGTGCACGTGTTTAATTTCACTAAATTCATTTGGCCTTTTTATTATCTTTTAGATTTTTCAAGTTGAATAATGTCAATGTTTTTGCCACATAAAAAGCTCGTGATGAAATTTTTCACTATGAAAAAAATAAATTCATAGTTATAAATTCAGTGAATAAGAGAATATAATCTTACTATATAAATCAGACATGATCAAAAAGATATTTTAGTTCCCCAGAAAGCCAGGATTTGAGAATTTCTATCTCGGTCATAAAAACTGAGAAACTTAGCAGCTGGAGGGGCTGAAACCCCCCTTTTCCCCACCCAGCTGCATGGTGATCCTAAGCCACTCTTCAAGACTGGCACCAAAAAAGGTGCAACACTGAGAAACTGCACTAGCATCTCTCACTACATGCAGAAGAAATTATCGTTACTAATCCCTAAGGTCATAACCTTTAATTGAACTTCATTCCTTTCTCATTGCTTAGTTCCTCCAGACCTTCCCATCTGATAGTCTGATAATCCTCTGCACTGATGATGGCTTCCATCTTTGTGCCTTCCGCAAGTTACATTAGTCCATGCCTGCTTTTTGCACCAAGACAGAGCAACAAGGGGAGAGAGAGGCGCACCTGGCTCTGCAGGAAGCAAGGAGAAAGTGGAAGACAAGGACTGGTGGCGGAGGGAACAACGGAAAAAAGGAGTGCAGAGACTCTCATCCACCTCCATCTGATTGGATCTCCATGTTGAGAAGGATCAGCAAGACCTTCACTAAAGCTACAGTGGAAATGGTGTGTTGTTCTCCAGGATAAGCAATGGAGGAAGGAGCTAAAGTTCTCCCAAACTTGAGCCCAAGAGTGACCAGGTTGTTTCCTGAATTGCAGGTGAAGAGTTAATGACCTGAAGGGCTTTGCCTGCTGCAGGAGTGGTTGGTGCAGCTAGGACACCCTTGTGCAGGCGTGTGACATGATCGTCTCTGGTTCGGCAGTCCAGACTGCAGTCAGAGCGACACGCTTGGCTGGCTGCAAACAGCTTCTCTCCCAGATTTCAGCTCACACAGGCAGGATTCAAGATGGAAGCAGAAGATTATCCATTCATAAAAGTCTCTCTCCAGACACTCTGGGAACATCAGCCTGTATACAACAGGTCACATCACTCTGGTCTTGTCTCCTTCACCCTCACCTCCCTTATTTTTGAGGGATTTTATTTGCCACATGTGCTCGTGCTACCCTGCTTCCAAAGAGGCCAGAAGGCAGAAACCCAGATCCAAAACACGCAACAGATTAGCCAAGTCCTTGCTGGAGGCCTGTCCCCAAGGGGTAGGAGGGGGCTCTGCATCACCCCCCCCCACCCCGGCCAGCCATAACTTGGCCAGCACTGTGCCCAATCCACTCGCCTGCAGCCAGGGTGCTCTGGCAGACCAGGGTCCTTCTGCCAGCCGGAGCTCCTGCCCAGGCTGCTGCAGTTCCGGGGACGTGGTGGGAAGGGGGAACAATGAAGAACTGCAGACACCTGCTGAGCATGAGAAGTAAAAAAAGGCAGACATGCAGACGAAGGTGACCCATCAAAGGGAGCGAGTGAAAAGAGAAAAACCAACTAATAGAGGAGAAATAAAATGGAAAAACATATTTGATGTGTTGGAGAATTAAGAGAAACAGAAGATGCAGCAGGAAGGGAAAACTAAAGAGCAAATACCGCACAGGAATAATGGTGGAGGCAGGAGATGCAACAGGGAAGTAGAGTCCAGGACCAAGAGAGAGAAGAAAGAAATTGCATTCAGAGCAGAAGAAAAGAGAGTGACCTGGAAATTTATTCCAATAGCAGGAAGAGGCTGGGCCGTGCAATTAGGGGCTCATTGTTAGGGACTGACAAGCCTGCCAGCAAGGGTGGATCCAAAGGAGAGAAGGAATGCTTGGAGAAAGCTATGAGATGTGGGATACAAGGTGGGAAAGTATCTAGTAGGGAGCGTGAAGGAATCCACCGGTGATCTCTCATTTCACAACAAACAACATAGCAAGATTTCCACTGAACTGGACCGCGAATCAACTAAAAATGGAGTAATGGTGCAAAATAAAAGGAGGACAAAAAAGAAAAACAAGCAAAGAAGAGCAAACAAGACTGATGCCTGTACTTAAGAAGGGAGAAAGAGTGATCTAGACAGCTGCAGGCCTGCCAGTCTGATGTTAATAGTAGTCAATTAAAGAGTAACGCAGCACATGGACAGGAAATGGAAAGTGGGATAAAATATAGTCTATTATGTCTGACTAACCTGATAGTTATAAACCCCTTTCTATAAAGCTATAGGCCCTGTGTGGACTCCAGGGAAGGAGCTGGGAACCTTGGGATCAACTGGGAACCTTGGTAGATGTTGGGGCAGAAATGAGCACAGGAATTTCATATGGGAAGGAGTGGTTAAGGTTAAGATGAAAGCAGAGCCTGGTGAAAGGGAGCATTATCAGGACACGCAGAAGGTTACTACTGAGGGACATTGTGGATGTTCTTATAAATTGATTTCCTTAAGGACTGGCACAAATATTAGGTGTAATCTGATGAAATCAGAATGTTGTGGTGCATTAGCACTGTAGGGGAAAGTAAAGAAATGATGTACCACCAAAAAAGGCACGAAAGTCACCAGGAGTGCAGTTCTTACTTCATTTGGGGGACTTTGTGAGCTGCAAGCACCTGAAGAAGAGGAGTTACAGGAGTAACCAGTCACAGAGTGACTCTGAGCTGTCACTGCAAAGCAGGACTGAGAAGCGTGAATGCAGCCCTGGCTGTAACCAGACAGGGAATTCTCATCAGGTGAGCACAAAGTCTGCGACCACTCCTGGTCACCTGTCTTCAGGAGAGGGAACTTAAACAGCAGCACAGCCAGAAGAATTACCATGGCATTGGGAGCAGGGACAGGCTGGCTAGTAAGAAAATGCTGGAAAAACTTGTTTAGTCTTCCGTGTAATGGCTGAGAGGGAGATGATTGCTGTCTACAAATACATTTGAGCATCAATACCAAGGCAAGGACCTATGGGAGATAAAAGACAATGTTGGCACAGGAACAAATGGATATTACCTGGCCGTGTATCAAATTAAGCTGGAAATGAGAAGATGATTCCTAACAATTAGAATAGTGAATTCTGAAACCGCCTTCGAATCAGACGAGCGCAAGTCAAAGCCCAGCCACTTTTTAAGATGAAGCTTGCTAAGTCTGTGAAGACAACATAGGATGAAGCGGTGCTGGAAACAACATGCAGTCAGACTTAAAGTCTCTGGGGTGTCCTTCTGTTCCGTGTTTCAAAATGCTCGTGGCAGCTATCATGGTGTCACTGGGATAATAACAAGCATAGGCGCCACTTTTTTATTGATCTGTAGTCGGTTGTTTCCTAAAAGTGTAAGACTGGAAGAGTCCACCTAAACAGTTGAGGGCCTCCCGTTGGCGCTGAGCTCCTGTGAAGGTGCATGCACCACCACCTGTGAGTGACCAGGATGCTGTGCCTTGGCTGTAGATGATGACCCAGGCTTTGCCTGGCCTCTCTGCCCACCGTGCTGCTCCTCTGCCTGCTGGGGCAGATCACGGCCATCCTGCAGGAACGCGCAGGAGGACTTGGACTCCCATTTGAAATGGATGGCATCGGACTACGACAGGACCTGCTCCACCTCATGGGCGCTGGAGAAAGTAAAGGTCGGTGTGAGACTGACGCCAGAGCCCTCTTTCCGCCATTTCCCTCATGCCCTCACCACCACCCTCCAGCCAACCCTCCAGACCCTGCCCAAACCCACAGCCTTTTCCCAGCCCTTTTCCATTTTTTCCCTTCCTGTTGCTGCCCCTCCTCGGCCTCCCCAGACAGCTGCCTCGCCCCTAAAAGTCACCTAAACCCGCCCCAAAATCCAGCACACGCCCCCCCACCCCCCCAAAATGTCGGGGCGCTGCGCAGCCCCGGCCCACGAAGCGCTGCCGGCGTGAGCCTGACTACAGAATGGGCGGGCCGTGGCGCCAGCGCCGATTGGCCTCGGGGGGGAGAGCTCCGCCCAGAGGGCGGAGCTCTCCCCCCGAAGCCAATCGGCAGCGGCGAGGGGCG
This sequence comes from Morus bassanus, assembly GCA_031468815.1. Classification (NCBI taxonomy): domain Eukaryota; kingdom Metazoa; phylum Chordata; class Aves; order Suliformes; family Sulidae; genus Morus; species Morus bassanus. The sequence continues at coordinate 11,588,901 of CM062576.1, read as the reverse complement.
TAGGCAGCCCTATTTAAGAGCGGGGGCAGCGGTGGTGGCGGGTAGAGTGGGGTGTGGCTGGTGGTGAGTGCGTGCGGTCGCGGTGCTGCTGCCGCCTGCGGGGGCGGCGGGGGGGCGCGGAGCGGATCTCGCCGGGGTGGTAGGCGCTGGGTCCAGTCCTGCGTGGTGGGGCTGGACTAGGGGTGCTGGTCCTTTCTTGGAGTCCTTTTCGATTTTTTTTTGGGGGGGGAGGGGCAGCTTGAGAGGAGGTGTGTGAGTGAGGTGGTGGTTGGGGTTTGCTGTTGGTGTGCACTGGAAGGGCTTTTGGGGCTGTTTGCTGAAGGTTGTTGCAGAGCATGGGAGTGCTGAGGCCTTGGTGGGGTTTAGCTAATTTGGGATTGAAGCTTTGCCTGCTAAGGATGGTGGGCCCTGCCCTGGTGAGGCCATGTGCTGGCTTGGCACCTGCTAGACAGCCTGCAGGAGTGGAAGAGGCTAGAGGAGGCTTGTGTGTGTGTGCCTGTGTCCCTGTCACCTGGGATGCTCTGGGGCATGGGAGGAGGTGGGTGGTGTCCCCCTCACCAATGTGGTGGGGGATAAGTCTGGGAAGGCTGTGGCCTGATGGGCGGGATGGGTGTTGCGACATGCCCTTGGCAGGTGGTGAGGCTGGGTGCGGCTGCCACCAGACAGGGAGGTGCTGGTGGAGGCTGTCACCCCCCTGGATGGGGGGGATAGCTCTAATAGAAGCGAGGATCCCTGTGGCAGGCCAGCGGTGTGCAAACCTGCCAGTGTCAGAAGGAGGAAGATGAGTGGAGTCCAAGTATGGTTGTTGAAGTGGTTTTTAAGAGCAGCTGGGTCCTGATGGTGTGAGGAGCTGCAGTGCTCCCCAGAGCCCCTGGTTCACGGCCTGGTGCTGCTGCCCTGGAGCACCCTCCGGGCTGCCCAGGGAAGGGTGTAACTCCCTTCCCACAGCCCGGCTGCCGTCCTTTGGGGCAGTGGTACGCCGGAGCCGGCCCCTCTGTGATGCCTCCGTGTGGTGCTTGGGATGCTTTCCCAGCCTGCCAGGAGGAAGGACTGTCTCTCCTTGCTGGTTGTGTGCCAGGGCACAAACACCCTGGCCTCCGGCCCCGCAGGTCTTTGCCCAGCGGCTGTGCTGGGGTCAGGGTCCCGGCTGTGCCGGGGTTGCCTCCCCGCTGCTGGCAGAGAGCTGGGCCGGGGGTTTGTTCCCTCTCTGGGAGAAGATGTGGTGGCCTCACAACTGCAGGGAAGGGGACCGGCATCGCTGTGCCGGGGCTTCTGGTGGGGCTGGGGGCAGCTGCTGTGGCCGGTCCCCTCCAGCAGGCAGCAGGACAGCCCGCGGCCGCTTACCCCCCCCCAGTCACCTCGGCGGCGGTGCGGGGCCTCCCTGGGGCCGGCAGCGGCCCCTCCCCGCGGCCCCGGCCCTGCAGGCCCCGCTGGCCGCGGTGCCGGCGCTCGGCCGGGCCGCGGCACCGCTCTTCCGGGGCCCGCAGCGGCGGTAGGCCCCGGCGGCGCCCCACCCCGCGGCCCTGCCGGGAGCCGCCCGCGCTCCCCGCGGCCGGGCCGGGCCGGGGGGTCCCCGCGGGGCGCGGCGCGGCGCTCCCTCCGGCCGGCGGCGGGCTGCGGGGCTGGGGCTCCGTGCTGGAGCCGCCTCGCCGGGCTGGGAGCAAGGCCCGGGGGGCCCGGCTGCGCTCGGCTCCCTGACAGCCTCCCTCCTGCGGCGGCCGCCGCGCTCGGCCCTGGCTGGGAGCTGCGGGGATGTCGAGCAGCTGAGGGCGGCTGTGCTCTGCTGGGGCTTCGCCGCGGCAGGCTGCGAGCGGGTTCCGCTCGGCAGCCGGGGAGCTTTCTCCTACACAGCTCTCAGCATCAATGTACCATTGAGATGTCTCTTCCCTCCTCCTCCGGGCAGGGTGGCAGTACCAGGCCTCCCCCGCTGCCGCGACACAATGTTAGCTTTGACTGCTGGCTCGTGTAGGTGCTTGGCCTCCCTCTGGCCCTTGCTCTGGAACGCTGGTGGGAGGAGGAGGAGGTCCCCGTCACCCTCCTGGTGGCAGCGGTGGCCTGGCTGCAAGCTCACCTCAGACTGGTGTGCTGTCATGCACGGGGCAGGGGGGTGTCTGCACTTGCTGGGCCAATGCAGGTTTATTAACACCTGGCACCTGACCTTCCACAGGCAGTACTGGATTTGGTCTGCAGGTCTCTTTTGTGGCCCTGTTCCTCTCTTGTAATGAAGCGGTGGTTAGGAAAGCTGTTTCTTGTTGATCTCTGCAACAGGCTAAATGAGACAGCATAAATACACAGGCATTGTGACAGGAGGGGAGGCTTTGGGGGTGGCAGTCTGTATGCCTCAGTGCCTGGCTGCTTCTCTCAGGGGGCCTGTCAGGTGCTTTCCCCATGCCTGACCACCTTGGTTCTGGAGTCCTAAGGGCAGGAAGTGAGGTGAATATGCTCTGTGGGCAGTTGGCATAACGCTGGGCACTTTCCCTGCTGGTGCATTCCCTCAGAGCATCTCTTCCCCTCTCAGAGGTCAGAACTGCCTGTGCAGCTTTGCATCCATCCTGCTGTGATGCCCCAGATTGACCACCTTCTCTTTTGCCAGAATGCAGCCAGGGCAGATTCCTAGCTGGATGGAGCTGACCTTCCCACCAGACCTGCTGGGCAGCTTCTTGAGGATGGTTTAGGGAGTCAAACAGTTGGCCGAGCCCTTGGGGCTTGACTGGATGCGTGTGTCTTCTCTTTCCTAGGAAGCCCCTCTAGCTCTTGGGGGTGAGCTGCTGTTGACAGCCTGTTCCTTTGAGAAGTAGCATCTTCTTGCTGCATCTTGCTGTGGGGATTAAGCCATGCCACCCACGCAGCCTGGGCCTCTGCAGTCCTGCCCTGCATTGTATTCTCACCTCTGTTTCCTGAAAGTCTGCTGGGGGGATTATATGGTCCTTCAGGGCAGAAATGTAGTATGAGAGATAGGACTGTTAAAACTGAGGCTAGGAGAGTAGAAACTCACTCTGTCCTAGAGGTGTCTCACACCATATTTTGGAGGTGAAAATAAGTGAGTTTATTCCAGGTGCGTAGCGTCTGCTTTCTCTCCTGGCAGAGAAGAGCTTTGCATCCCCCTGAAGCTCTGAAGCTGGCATCAGAAGCAGGTGCATTGCTACATGCTTGGCTTAGCACTGTCCTTAAAGGTTGCAGGTGAACACTTTCCCCTTTTGTGCTTGGGTTACAGCACAGTTGATGCTCAGGCTGAAATATCCTTCCTTTAGGAAGAAGCTTACAGGAGATATTGTGATGGTCAGATCTTCTGTGTTTCTGTGCTTTCATATTGGATTTGTGCTAGCATGTGCCCTACTGGCTGTCAGATGGTGGGAGTACTTGGGCTGGAAAGTCTGGTTCTTGCCAGTCAAACAGGTGAGGCAGCCTGGGCTCCTGCAGGGAGGAGCCGGTCCCCAGGAGCCAGGTCTCTTCCCTGCAGGAGTTGTGGGACTGCTGTTGCTCAGAGATGACGGGTTGCGGCTGCCACAGCCAGCTCCCACCAGCAGGCCTGTGTCTGGATGCTATCTGAGACTTTAGTGGCTTGAGGCTGGTGGAGGTGGTAACTGGGTCTGATGGTTCTTGATTTCCCTTAGCGTCTCACAGGGTATTTAATCTCTGGCTGATTCTTCCCTGTGGGATGGATCAGGGTGGTAAGCTGTCACTGTGGCAGCAAGTTCTCCAGCCTTGCTGCAAGGAATGCTCTTACCCTGTGGAGTAGATCAGCTAGCTTGCTCTTATGGTTTGTTAATAGATTTGCTTTGTATACATACAGAGCTATATCTCATGCTGCTTCTACTTAATCCCAAGAGGCTTCCCCTGTCTGTGCAGGACCAGCAGTATGAGCAATAGTCCCGGCTTTGAGTGGTCCATCTACACCTGTGTGGAGATAATCAGGCCTAATGCTGCTTTTTTTGTCTGTAGGACTGCAAACCCTGTTAAAGGAGGTATTTATTAAGCCTCAGGCCTATGGGATCTGTGGTGCTTTTACCATGCTGCTGGAGTCTCGATCATCTCTAGCATTGCCAGTGAAAATCCCTTTCCTTGTTAGGAGGTGTTTGTGTGACTGCACTGCCTTCTTGGTGCAGAGGGTAGGGGGTTCCAAAGCAGATGGCACGGTGAGTTCCAGGCAGTGACCCCTTGTCTCAGTGAGAAGTGGCTCTGGGTTCACACTTGGGCTTCTTGACTGGTCCGGATAGAGCTGTTGGAGGGATTTCGGGAGTCTTTCCTTTCTGCATCTTGCTTTGTAGACTTCTAATGTCTGTCTTGTCTTGGTGTGCCTGTCCAATTAATGCACAGGCCTGGATGGGACAGAGCACAGTAATTACTGTGTGATGATTACGGACACTGCTGTGGGAACAGAGGTGAAGCCTTGTAGTGAGGCACTTGCATAGTGATTAAAACCAGAGATGAATGCTCTGGTGCTGTCTGCCCCACCTTCAGATAGGGGTGCTCTGTGTTCATCTGCTAGAGGGCTTTGGAAGGCTTGACCTACATCTAAAAGCAGGTGTCAGGAGCCACCCCTCCTTGCTCTAACCCTGTCTACCCTCCTCTGGCTTCCTAGTTCTGTCCTTCCTGAGTGTTCTTCCCTGCACCCTGCGGGGCTGCTGGGTGCCATCACTTCAGAGAGGGAGCCCAGCCATCTCCACCTCCTTCCCCCCTCACCTGGTGCTGCATGAGGGAGTGGGCACAGCTCAGTGTGGTTAGCTCAGAAAGGAAGTGCCATATTTTCCACTTTTGGAGGTATCTCACCCTTTGTTTTTCTTCCTTTACTACTTTAGTCCTTGCTATGTCAGGCTTTCTGCCTAATGTTGTCCTTTCCCTGCTTTTTCCCTGACTGCTCTCATCTGTACTGATACCAGTGCCCTGAATATGCAGCCACCAGTGTTGAATGTGATAAGGAGTAAGCTTACTCTAACAGCTTGCCTGATCAGCTTGGGGAGGTGCTGCCCCTTAAAAAACAGTGTGTGCTGTGCATATAGACCTTTTACTGCAACGTATGCTCTTGTGGGACCTTGAAGTCTGATTACCTGCCTTGGTTTTTTGTACAAGGTTGCCAGTACCCTATTGCAATGGGCTTGCTCCTTCCCCTGAAAGCTTGTGGGGTGCCGCACTGACTGCCCAGGCTCTGTAGAGCTTGCCTGCTAATCTGGGAGTCTCTTCTTGCTCTCCTTGCTTCCAGCAAGCATGGGAAGGGGAGAGCTTAATATCTGTTTATAGGATGCTATCCAAAGGCCTCAGGGTTTCACAGCCACTGTGTGAGATAGTGGTAGGGTATTAACACACACTTAGCGAAGATGGGGAAACTCCTCAACTTCAGACAGGTCACTTCCTGCCACTTGGAGCTGGTGTGCCAGGAGCAGCACCCAGCCAGTGTGACTCCTGCACCAACTGCAACGGCAGTTCTTGCAAGAGCTGCTCCATATCAAGGATTTGAAAGTCTGCATCCCTTCTCTGTGACCACAGTCCTCCTATGCTGACTTCAAAGTATGCTGTTGCCAAGCATATAGTACCAGGCTGTTAGCCATGTCCTTTGACATTCAGCATGAAGTAGCTGAGCCACAGGAAGTGACAAAGAGATGTGATTCAAGTAGGAAAACTTATCTGGTGGTGTTAGCATGAAGTTTCCTTGTAGACTTTGTAGTTATGCTGTGAGCTGAGAGTTCTGGGACTAGTTGTCCTCAAACTCTGGTCTCAGAGTCTGTCCTGAGTCCTCAGAGCCAAGATGCCATGCCTGGAGGGCTCTACTTTCCTGCTCTGCCCTGATCTGCTGGTATGGCTTTCCACACTTGAAACATAGTGACTCGTGCTCTGCTGCCAGGCTGGTCTTGTGTGCCCTGTAAGCTGGTGCACAGGTATCTCTTTAGGCTGTGGTTTTTCTCTTGAGGGAAAAACATGACTTTAGTGGCATGTGGACAATGGTGCCTTAACCGAGTCTTCAGTGAGATGGCTGAAATTGTTACCAGTAATGCAGATGTACTTGAATACAGCTCTCCTGTTGAGTGCTCTCTGCTGCATGTGCTTGAGCTGGTGTCTGGAGATGCTGTGTGTGAAGTGAGTGTGCACTGGCTGGTTACAAGCCCCTCTCCCTTTTACCTGGGCACAGAGAGGCAGAAGGAGGAGATCCATATCCATTTTCCTCTGCCTTGTGGTAAACTTCAGTCTTAGAGCGATTCCACTGCAGAGTTCATAAAGAACAGGGAGCTGTTGCTGAGGGCGGGCCAGGCTCCTTCTCCACCTTGCCTTGCTCTGGCTGCCTTGCTGCTTGTGTGTTGTTCAGGGCAGACATGGTTTTGTGCTCCTTGTCTTGCTGGATTCACTTGTGCATAAGCTCAGGAAAGCTTCTCCTGGAGCTGTGACTGACAGCTCTTGGTGATGGTTTGAGGTGCCAGCCTCACAGTGTGGGCTGTGTGCAGCTCTGTCTGCCTGGTCTGGGGCCACCAGACCCTGGGTTGGTCAGTACTGCCTTTCCACAGTGACAGCTGCTGCTGGCAGATGCTTCTGAATCACAGGTTCCCCATAGCTCTGCTGGGAAACATGCTCCCTGGGTGCATGGAGCTGTATGCAGGCCTTGCTGGACCCTGCCATGGCTTTCTGGAGCTCCAGGAAGCTGGGCAGGTGCTGTGATGAGGAGCTGGGGGAGGAAGATGCCTCTTCCTGAGAGGCTGTGGAGCTCAGAGCTGTGTCAGGCAACAAGCCCTGCTGCCAGCTTGTAGGTCAGGGATGAGGGTTGACTTGATTTCTGGCCAGCTGGTTATCTCCTGACCTTTGAGGGTTGCTACTCCCTTAGGCCTGGCCCCTGTGGTGCCCCTGCTCTAGCCAGTTCAGCAAGGGCCCTGTGCCAGCTCTCCCTGGGGTGGCAGCGCCATGGCCACCTACCAGACTGTTTTGGTGCTGCCTGTAATTAAACTAGTGGAGAGATTAGGGTGGCTTACTTTCTCACTTATTACAGGACTGATTTCTGACTTGAATGCTGGTGGGGTAGGAGTGTTGAGTGTTGGGTGGCTGGGGCTGAGTCTGTTGCTTACAGATGGCTGCTGTGTGGGGAGAGATGCACCCTGTGAGGCTGTTAAGAAAACTAACTGGGTTGAGCTCTGGTCTCTATCAGGGTCGTGGCTCATAATGCTGTGGTCTGACTGCTCTTGGGCTGCTGGGGCTGGTTATAAATATAAAGGGCCTTGCTGTTCCTGCTGAAGTAGCACTAATTAGCTGTATAGCTTGTTGGAAATAAGCAGTCTACACATTGCTTGGTGTAAGCAAGTATCTAATCCTTGATGTTGACTACTGGGGCAGAATGCGGCCTGGTACTCTGGCTTGGATATAGTGGGAACTTTCTTGCTGAGATGGGGAAGTGACACCCTGTTGGTGAGAGGTGGAAGGAGATGTGTTGCAAGGTCTCTAGGTATTGTGCAGGATGTGTTTGGGCCCCAAGGGTTCCTGGTACTTTTAGGATGCTTGGACCTGTTTGCTTGACTTTTCTTCAGCTATTCAAGGCTCAGCTTTGGGTTCCCCATCTCCTCCCAGCTCTTTGCCCAAGAGGATCAGGGTCCAGGAGGAGTCAAAGTGTGTCTCCCCAGTGCAGAGTGAACAGGCACCAACTACTGAGCTGTAAATGCCTGCAGTGTATGATGTGTAGTGTAGCATGGAGGGCAGGCAGTAAGAGCAGATGCCTGGCTGGGTGGTGAACCTCTCAGTGCACAGGGATGTCAAGTGCTGGTGTTGTGCACAGAGGGAATGGCAGGAGTGAGTTCAGCTTCCCAGCCACTTGCTGCTATGTGCTGGAAAACTCCTGCCTGCAGCAGAAAGGCTGGCATGGAGTTGTCATGGCTCAGGCAGGCCGGTGCACTTAGCATCCTCCTGCTTAGTGAAGGTACCCCCTTTGCAGCTCAACTGCCAACACCCCAAGGCCAGCGGCCTCACCTGGGGAGACAGAGGAGGGTGAGACATACCTGCCTCTGCTCACTGAGCACGGCACACTTCAGCTTCTAATGCAGGACCATGTAGCATGTCACTGTGGATGTGGATGCCAGGTCTTGCAAAGACCTGAAGACCTTGGGGGTTCCCTGGAGATGTGGTTGCTCTGTTAGTTGAATGCAGCAGGATGTTCTGCTTAGGGAAGCTGTGGAAAATGCGTAGGTCCTTTTCATAAGCGCCTGTAGCATAATGCTGGTAGAAGTGTTGGTGCTTGCCTAGGGCCTGTGTTCAGGACAAGTCCAATGCTGTTGCTCTCCCTGTGGCACGTATGGCTGTAGGAGTGCTGGGTGTGCTTCACAAGACGCAGCAGTGAGAGGGACTTGTTGCTGTTCACACTGGTGGGGACTTCTGTGCTAGTGCTGGGTTGAAGTGGGCTTCTCCCACTGCTTGGGGAGGGTAGTTGTCTGGGTTCAGGGCTGCTGCCAGGGTGACTGTTGTCTGCTGTGGGCTCTGTGCAGCCTTCAGCAGGTCCGTCAGGGCAAAACTGCAGTGTGAGTCTTCTCACCCAAGTCCCCAATGTCCTGGGACCCTGAATTGTTTTGAGCTGGGGTCCTACTTGGCCAGTGGTGCTGGAGCCTTGCTGGCATCAGGGTCAGCAAAGTAATCTGTGGTGCCTGAGCTCAAGTGTTTTCCTGCAGTGTGAGATGTAGCTCTGAGCTTGTTGGCAACTGATATTATCTTCTCATCCTAGTCTGCCCAAACTAGGCAAGTGCTCTGTAGGAGTTTTGTGTCTGCCCTGGACCTGTAGTAAGGCTGACTCATTCAGCTTGATAAGATAAACACAGAGCTTGGATAGTCAGATGCCTGTGCTGGGAACTAACTCTTGAGGGCTCCTCAATCTAGCAAATAAAGGTGTAGCTGGATGTAGTGGTTGAAAGCTGAAACTAGACAGACAAGTTTGGAGCTTGCTCTTAGCCATTAGAGCAATGTAAAGCTCAGCAGTGTTCAGCTCTTGTACTTACTGCGTTTCCCACAGCTGGAGCCTTGAGTGGCTCTCAAGATGCTATAGTTCCTGCTATGCCTTTCTGGCCTCTGCTGCATGTGAAGAGTGGATAATCTTGGCAGTGCCCAGGACCTTAAATATTACTTGTATCACGGTGATACTACAAGTGAGTAATACTTGCTATTAAACCTCTTGAAACCTTGGGTTGGGAAGGTGAGCATCTGTTCTGCTGGTGGTGCCCCTGAGGTGTGGGGATCAGTCCTGAGTGGGCTTTGCCCTGTTGCTGCAGCTGCCTCCAAGGTGGCATGAGGAACCACCTTCTGTGCTTTCTGAAGCACAGCAGAACTTCTCAGGCTCTGTCCCTGGGGTGTGTGGCTGTGCAGGCTGCTTGGAGGAATGGGTGTTTTGGGGTGTGGGGGTAAAGGGGGAGACTTGTTCCACCCTGCTACTGTTACACAGAGGTTGGGTGGCACTCCCCAGTTTGGAGGAGTACACAGTGTATGACTGGGCAGGTGCAGAACCAGCACTTTGCTGCATTACAGGGACTTGCAGGGAACAATGAGCCAGAATGGTGTGTGCCAGGCCCCTGTGAAGATTGCTGCCAGTGAAGCCTGTCATGTAGGTGCTTGGTAGCACTGCACAGGTGGTATCTGCTGTCCTGCCTGGGTCCCAGCTAAAGCAAAGAGCACTTTGCTGAGCTCTTGCAGCAAAGCTGAAGGAGCAATGCTGGTGCTGGCTGGTGAGGGCTTGGGGTGGCAGTGGCTGTTCAATACTCCCAGCTGAGAACTTACTGGGAAGAAGGTTACTCTGGCTTCAGCCTCCTGGCTGCTGGTCTGGGAGAGGCTGTGTGCTTCCTGGTGGTGGCAGCACCAACAAACCTCCGGGGGAGACTCTGCTGGGGACCTGTTTCCCCATGCCTGTGTGTGGGCAGTGATTCCTGTGCACCTTCCTGGAGGAAGGGGTAGGTGGAGTGTTTGTTTGGTAGCAGCTGTGGGGAATGCCTCCCTTGCAGGTGGGTGAGTCAGGTGAGGCTGTGCCTGTGCTCTGCCTGCCTCCCTGCTGCTCTGGTGTCCTGTAAGCTGGGGAGAGGTTGGGAAGCACAGGGAGCTGGGTGAGGGTGTTTCAAACTTGCCTGAGGCAGCAAGAACCTGGGCCCTTCCCGCTCTTCTGGAGAGCATCTGTCTGGATTGCTGTCTGGTGTATGCTCAGTGAGGCTGAGTGAGAGTGGGGAGTCCTGCTCCCTGCAGCCCTACATCCTTCTCCTGCAGCTTTCTCCCCTAACTGGGGATTACTGTCCCCTGTTTGGAAGGGTAGTAGAAATGTCATTGCCAAGTAGGATGCACCTAGCCTCTGAGGTGCTGGGTTATGGGGTGGTAGCTCTTGTCAGGAGGGTTTTGTGCAAGAATGTGAAACCAGGGACTCGGATCAGAAACAGACACCAGTTTCTGGACTGATGGCTTTCCTTCCTCATGCAGCGGGTCTGCCAGAGATACTGTATTGCTTCTGTGGTGGGGATCAGTGGGCAGGAGCCCAAAGCTGATCATAAAGGTGCTGCTCTGTGAAGGGTGTGGGCCAGCTCTGCATTTCCCTTGGACACCTTGCACCAGAGTCAGGCAGACCAGTGTACTGGGTGCGTATGGGTGGCAATATCATGGTTGCAGTGGGTGATAATGTTGGCGCCTGAACGACAGGAGCAAGACTAAGGGGCTGGAGATATAGCACTGATGTTGGGAGCTTTCCTAGCTGGCTTGAAATGTTAGGATCCTGCCTTGGAAGAACTGCTGGTGGTGGATGGTGGGGTTCCCAGCAGAGCTGGGGAGACAGGGCCAGACTCAGTGAGAAGTTGGGAGCATATGGCTCCATGGGAATTATGGATATTGGTGTGTGCTCAGCTGAGAGCAATGCTGGCCAGATACATATGACTGTACCTCTGAAGCTGTGCTCTGCAGGCTGCTGTCCTGGGAAAAGAGCTGCCTGATCTGCCCCCCTTCTCCACAGAGACACTGCCATCACCATGGAGGGGATTGTGACCATGTATCAGGACTTCATGAAGAAAGCAGGTGAGTGTTTGTTTGGCTCTGCCCAGCTGCAGGGCAGGTGCCACTACATCCCTTACTGTCACAGGCCCAGGGGGCTGGTCTGTCATCCCTGAAGCAGTCTGGGTCTAGCTGCATCCTACCTCTGCCCTGATGTAGATGCAGCGCTGGGATTTTTGGGCTGCCTGTTATGATGTTGTCTTGCCTCAGTGCCTGTGCAGGCCCTTTTGGGGCACTTGTGCTCTCCTGGGCAGATGGTCTCCAGGCTGCCCTGCAGCATGGCTTCAGGCTGTACCTTACTGAGTTTGGCTGGATTCACCAGCCTCTGTTCCCAGACTGCCCTGCTACCTGCACTCCTGTCCTAGGAGAACAGGACTGCCATGTCCTTGCCTCCACTCTGGCAGTAGCATTGCTGGCAGTAGATTGGGGTGAGGATGCTAAGTGCCCTGCACGGTGGCTCTCTCCACAGACCCCCGCATTGCTGATTATCCACTCATGCAGTCCCCGTTTCTTGTGATGGGCATCCTTCTGGGATATGTCTACTTCGTACTATCCTTGGGTCCCCGGCTAATGGCCAACAGGAAGCCTTTAAACCTGAAGAAGTTCATGGTGCTATACAACTTCTTTCTGGTGGGACTCTCACTTTACATAGTCTATGAGGTGAGTCGTTGGCAGTAGGCTTTGTGTGGCATATATAAAACAGCCCATGCACGCTGTGTGGGTGATGGGGAGTGCTTTTGCAGGCTGTTCCCTGCCCTTCTGCACAGGGTTTGGGAAGTGCGGTGGGTGATGTGTTGTGCCTCACCCTAATGATGCTCTTGTTGCAGTTCCTGATGGCAGGGTGGCTTACTGGGTACACCTGGCGATGTGACCCTGTGGACTTCTCGCAGGACCCCAAGGCCCTCAGGGTAAGTTCTTGTCCCTCTCCCAATAAGTGGGGATGACCTTTGGTGCTTGTGTTTGGACAGCAAGGTCACAGCTACCTGCCTCTCCTGAGGCAGAGGACTTAGAGTCCCTGGCTCTTGGTTTCACCCCGGGGTTACTGTATGGAGACCCTTGGTCACTGGGCATGTTCAGGCTGAGGTGGGTCTCTAATGTTAACCTGTTCTGTTACAGATGGTCAGTGTTGCTTGGCTCTTTGTCTTCTCCAAGTTCATTGAACTGACGGACACGGTGAGTGAGTTACTGAGGAGGCCTTGTCACTGCTTGCTGGGCAGGGAGTTTGGGCCCAGTGTACTTGGTAGCTGCTTTCTTCAGCCCTTCCAGTCTGACCTGGCAGTGCTGCTTTCTGGCATCACTGCCAAGGAGGCCACTCTTGGTGTGTTATAGCTCTGGAAGCAGTGGGTGACCTAATGTGTGGTGGCAGGGGGAAGTGATGCTGTGAATTAGTGGCCTAGCCTGTTCTGGCTGCTCACAGGGCTGCAGGTCCTTGATGCTGTTGGGATCTCATTGCAGGTGATCTTTGTCCTGCGGAAGAAGAATGAACAGGTCACATTCCTGCACCTCTTCCACCACTCTGTTCTGCCTTGGAGCTGGTGGTGGGGAGCAAAGTTTGGTCCAGGTAAGATGGAAACTGTCTGGGTGCACAGCTTGGGGAAAGGGTGGGGTTAGCCCCAGCATGCTGAGAAGGGTTTTTTGGCCCTGCTCGGCTCCTAGGAGCTCCTTGTAGGGCTAATTGCTGTGGAGGATTGACTTACGCTAATGAAAATCTGTCTTAACAGGGGGTATGGGCTCATTCCATGCCATGATCAATTCCATGGTGCATGTTGTCATGTACTTCTACTATGGGCTCTCAGCAGCGGGACCTGCCTTTCAGAAGTACCTGTGGTGGAAGAAGCACATCACAGCCATCCAGCTGGTGAGTCTGTGCTGTGGAGCAGAGCATGTGCCCTCAGCCTCTGATGTGAGGGGCAGTCCAGTCCTTGTATCTATGAAAGGTGCAGCCAGCAGCTGTAGCTGTCTCATCTGCAGCCTCTCACTCTGGGTTTCTAGCAGCTCTGGCCCACTGTGGGCCTCTGGGTGCTGCTCAGCCTGCTGCCCCTGGGCTGCAGCCATGCTGGGACGTGAGAGGCAAGTGCTGCCTTGAGACTTGTGCCTGCCTCTTCCGGCTGCTGCTGGCTGCACCTCACCATAAAGGCCTCTACTTCAGAGTGGGAAAGGAGCCTATTGGTTTCATTTAGAAAGAAGGTCTTTAGTGGGATCCCTGAACCTGCTCCCATTAATAATTTGTCCCTGCTCTGCCTTGTTCCCAGGCACAGTTCGTGATTGTCTCCGTCCACATCTCCCAGTATTACTTCATGCCCAGCTGCCAGTACCAGTTCCCCATCTTCATCCACCTCATCTGGATTTATGGGACCATCTTTTTCATCCTCTTCTCCAACTTTTGGTACCAGTCCTACACTAAGGGCAAACGGTTGCCCAGGCTGGCTCAGCAAACAGCCCAGCACAACGGTAGCAGCATCCATGAGAATGGCACTGTCGCCAACGGCAAGGTCAAAGCCAACTAGAGGGCAAGGCCCTCCCAGAGCCAATGAGAGCCCCGGGGCAGAGGCAGCTGGGACCTGTTCCCCTGCTCCTGGGTGCCACTAGCCAAGTCAAGTGCCTACAGACTGTTGTACCCCTGTGCCCAGCCCTGCTGTCCTCTGTCTGCATGCCTAGCCCCTCTGCTCTGAGCAGCCATGGGCAACTTCTCCTGCTCCTGGGAGGGCTTGTGCTGTTTCTCAGTGTTGCTGAGCAGAGAGGCAGCTGCCTGCATCACAGCTGCAGGGCTGCAGTCCCATTCCAGTATTTCCAAAGGAACTTCCCCCAAGTGCCTACATCTGGCCCTTCTGCCTGGGGGCCATTTCCTTCTGAGTAGGACCAAAAGAAGAGACCAGTCCCTGTCCTGGTTGGTGCCCTCTCCTCTTCCCTGTCTCATCAGAGCCTGTGTGGATGAGCAGACTTGTCCCTGGTTGCTTGCTGCTGCCAGCTCAAGTGTGAGTGCTCCTGCTCTACCATGCCTTGTGCCACCTTGTTCCATGCCACAGTGCTGCATGCTGGTCCTTGTGTGCCCAGGTGAGGGGTCCTGCCCTGCTGTATCTGTGCTCAGGTGGGGCTGTGGAGAATGTAGGGGCATTGCATATGGGACTTGAGGGCCCAGACCTGCCCAGTACAGTACACATGCCCTGTGCCTTGTACATAGCAGGGGTTGTGACAGCCTGAAATGCCTCCCCCACACGATAAGCCCAGGGTGCCTTGCCTTTCTGTGCCTGGGCTGGGTGCTTGGTGTGTGCTTTAGCTGCACTTACCTGATCCTGTATGGCAGCTGGTGGCTGGCTCCAGAGTGGGGGAGGCCAAGCTCAGCCTTGCCTTGGACCACTTCCATTCCTGTAACTCAAGACTTGAGCAATAATTGCCCCTAGAATCGGCTCCCAGGCTCTCCTGTTTGGGACCAGCCCTGCTCTGGCCCAGCATGGGAGGATGGTTGTAGTGTGACCTGCTGTGGTGTAATAGTGAGCACCTCTTGCCTCTGTGGATCCGACTGGGCCTGGGTGAAGGTGTACTCTGCCCTGCAGCAGGGCAGTGCAGCAGCTCTCCTGGGCCTGGTGCCCATCACCTGCCTTGGCTGTAACCAAAATCATGCTGGTGGCCTTGAGGTTGAGGTGAAGGAGCCAGGCCCTGTCAGATTGGGCTGCTCTTCTATCACAAATAAACAGAAGGAGAAATGGCTCTGCCCTCTTGTTTTTTCTGTCCTCCTGTGCTCAGAAGCTGTTCCAGGTGCGTGGTCCTGCCCAGCGTGGTTGGAGGCAGGGCTGGGAGAAGCAGCTGGCATAGCAGGTTTGTGTGTTGGGGGAGAGGGTGATAGCGGTGTGCTGATGAAGCAGATGGCAGATTGTTTCCAAGTGCTTTGGTAGAGCAGTGTTCAGGGCAGGAAATGTGTCAAGGCTCCCCTTGTGAAAGTAGCTCCACCCTGTGAAAGAATGGCTGGGGTGGAGTGTGGGTGGGGGCTGGAACCTGGGCCAGCTGCCCAGGAGGAGCTGCTGCTTTTCAGAAATCCTGGGGAGCTGACTGTGGCAGAGCAGGGCTGAGAGACCCTGGAAACTCAGGTGATGGGGAAAGAGCAGTCTGTTGCTTTCTGCATCTCCTGATGCCAAAGCTGCTGCCATCTGTGAATGCAGTGTGGATCTGTACAGAACTCAGCTGAGGCTGGTCAGAGGGAGGCTTATGTTGCTGCTGCCTTGCTCTTGCTATGGCAGTGCATCTTCCTGACTGGGCTCTGCCCTTTCTACCACCTGAGCCAAGTCTGGCCTCCCTTCAGTGCTGTTGGGGTGCAGTGCTGCCTCCCCATCACCTTCTGACCAGGGCCCTCTCAAGCAGAGAGGCTGGCCTAGGTGCTGACTCAAGCCTGGGAAGGGGGTGGGTAGCTGGCTGGGCTGCTTATGGCTGGGAGGAGTGCATTAGACCAGCAGGCCTCTAGAAGCTGAGTTTCACTGTAGGTTTTGTGGGGTGTGGGAGGGCTTTAGTGGATGTCCAGCCAAAGCCCTAGAGCATGGCTTGGTGTGAGGGAGAGCTCTGCTGCCCCTGCCTGAGCTGCTGTCCACCTCAAGGCCATGCTCTGAAATGTAGGAAAACCTCTTCAAGTGAGCTGAGCTCATGTGACCAATATGCCCAACTGCATGTGGGCATCGCCCTGTTTTACGGTGCTTGGTGCCCTTCTATGTATGAAGCCTTAAAATGGGATCTGGCTGCCACACTGTGTAGTGTTCTCCCAGTTGTTGCTTCTCTGTGGGCAAGGACTGACAGGAGAGCTTGTTCTGGTCCCTGCTGAAGTGGTGCGTAATGTTAGTTACCCACCCAGAAGTCACCACTTCAGGAGCTGTAGGTGACAGGCCAGCTGAGACAGAGCTTTTCCCATCTAGCCTCCTTCTCCCCACCCAGCTGGCTCCTGGTGAAGACGGCACTGTCTTTACTTTTGTCCAAAATAGTAACAATACTTAAGTTTAGTAGTTTAAAATGGGCTGTTCCCTATATGTGCTCTGCTCTCTCTTCCTCCAATTGTTCCTGCTAGCTGTGATCTTTCCATGGGCTGGTAATTTATACACTGTCATGGTCAGCCTGGGCTGCTGCTCCAGACTGAATTCACACCTTATATGGCAGTGTTTCCTGGACCTGCTGGGTTGGTGCCCAGCTCCTTCCTCTGCTCCTCCTCTCTCCAGGGCAGTAGGACCAGTACAGAGCCAAAGGAAGACGCTGCAATATCATCACCTTCCAGTACTGCTTGGAGGGCTTTTCAGAGGTGTGTAATGCACAGCTTCTGGGGGCGGGTATGTGCTAAGGAGAGAGGCAAGACAGGCTCTGTCTGAGAAAGATAAACTGCTATTACATGGGAGTGAAGAAACTATACCAGCTTTCAGGCATGTGAAGCCTTCCTTCCAGGGTCAGCAACGATGGGAAGCCTTAATCTGCTGTGGGGCCACAGAGCAAGCCTGTGCTGTCTCCCATCATTAGGCTGCAGGGGTGTGGGGCAGGGCTCCTATGACAGCACCACAGCTCTGGGGAAGAGCCAAGCCTTACATGTGAGTCCCTGCCCCCTTAGATCCAGCTGCTGCCCTGTGATTTGCTTCTGAAGAGGAAGGAGAACTGCCTCTGGACCTCCCCTACCCTTTCCCAGGTGGCCAAATGGGGAAGCACCAGCAGCCCCCCCAGAAGGTGCTGGGCTCAGCTGCTGCAAGCTGGTTTTTGAGACTGTGCCCCCACCTCAGCAGTAGGAGTGGGGCTGCTGCAGGGTGTGCGGGGTGCACACGGGCTGGCCTCTGCACAGCACTAGTTGGGGCCAACACTGCCCACCTTTGAGGGCTGCAGCTGGCTTAAAGCTAAGGAGGCAGGGCAGGAGCCTGGTGCCAGGTACAGCATAGGACTGTGCTAAGAGGAAGGTGAAAATGGTTGATAATAATCCATCCTCAGCTAATTGCAGGCTGATGGGAGGCTGCAGGCTTTGTTGAGCTGCTTTGCACAGGCCAAGGTGCTGATCAGCTGTGCAGTGTCCCTGGCAGCCCCCAGCTATGCTGGTGCAGCTGAAGGACAGGCCTCAGCCACCATGGCTCCAACCTGCAGAGCAGCATGGCAGCTGCAGCCCTGCTGGCTCTTGCTTGGGTAAAGGCTCAAACATGCTCCCTGCAGCTTGCACCAGCACAACTGAGCCTGGAAAAAACAAAAAGAAAGTATTTTCCAAGTGCTGGGGAGTCAAGTGCTACCACATGCCAGCTGAGCCCTGGTTCCCTGCATGCAGCCTTGGCTTGGCACCAGGGCTTCCCCTCAGCAGGAAGGGAGGACAGCTCAGGGCTGCTGGAGGAATACATGACTAAGGGCTGTGCTCCAGGTTGATGGGGCATTGGGAGCCTCTTGCATGATGACCAAGCTGGCTGTGGCAATGTAAACTTTTGTTTTGCATCAGGCTTCACACCACTGCCCCTTGGCAGCCCCTTTATGGTCTTTGGGGTGATTACAGCTGCCACTGTGTGTTTCCAGCCCCTGCCCTGCCTTTTTTCCCAATAGCATTCTACCCTAGCACCATAAGAGCAGGGAGTGTTGGCTGTGGCACAGAGGCTGGGAGCAGCAGAAGACAACTAACTGCTGTGCATGAGCACAACTACAGCTCAGACTGCCAAGAACAACGCCCCAGACTGCTCTGGCATAGTTGATCACTGCTGGTAGCTGCCTGCAGAGGCATAGTAAGGCCCACCTGGCCAAGAGGCAGGACACAACAGACACTGGGGACACAGGCATACTCTGCTTTCAGTTGAGCCTTGCTCCTCACTGCCCCAGCTGGCACCAAAACAGGCAGCAGCTGGGCATAGGGTCCTCTCTTAGGCAGGGGCCTGGTTAGAGCTGGTTTACTGCTCTGCAGAAGCTGAGGCAAGTCAGGGATGCTTCCTCTTAGCCCTGCTGCAAGGCTGGAGCCCTCAGAAAGGTCAGTTTTGACATACTCTGATCAGGGATGGAGAGCTAGGAAGTCAGCCAGGCTTTAACCTTTTATTCCAAAAGAAACCAAGAGCACAGACATTGATATAGAGGCTCTCTTTGTCCCTTACCTCTCCCCTTTCTCTTACCAGAACCTGTATCCAGCCACAGGCCAGGCCATGCCATGGTCCTGAATGGAGAAAGTGAAGAGGTGCAAAGAAAGCTGGGTTTTCCTGGTAGAGCTTTGCTAGAGGAGGGACAGCATGGGGACCTCTACAGCCACAGGCTAGACATCAGCTTCCTTTAGATGGCAGTTACTGCTGCAAGTAGAGAGCCCATGTCTAGGGTCTTTCAGTGCTACAGCTTCCCCCTGTGGGTGCAAGGAAGCCACAGCCCCTCTGATAGAGCATTAAGATGTGGCAGGTGACACACCTACCTTAGCTGGGACAGCCATTGCACAGCATCCTTCTTGTCACAGAACTTCAGGGCTGTGCTAGGCTCAGGCTGCCTGCAAACTAGCCCTAAAGAACAAGAGCTCCAGCCCTTGCTCACATCCCAAGTCTCAGAGAGGAAGGGCTTGGTTCTGTGAGCCATAGCCTTTTCTTCCATCAGACTCCATAAAAAAGTCTAATTAAAGCTGTTTATTAACATTTAAAATACTGTACAGTGTGCAAGCTAGATTCCCCCCCTCCCCACAGCAGCCCCATGCACTCATCGGATGCCCTGGTGGATGATGCTGCTTTTGGCACTGTTTGCCTTCTCTTTCTCCTTCTTCTTTATGGGGTCCATCTCAAAACAGCGCCAGAGCCGCAGCGTTTCATCAGCAGCTGCCGAGGCCACCGTTGCACCATCAGGGCTCATAGTCAGGTTCAAGACTCTGGCAGTGTGACCTGAGGAAGAGGAGGAGGTGGTGTGCAGTCAGGGCTGGGCTGACCACCACAGGCCCTGGTCCCTCTGGTTCTACCACAACAGCCAGGTCTGCTCCCCTATGCTCCATGAGCCCCACAAGCCTGCATAGCTGTCCCCACACCATGCTGCAGCAGCATGAATTCACACCCTAGGCAAGGCATTTGGAGCGACAGTCTTTCTTCAGCAGCCCACAGGAGTGCTTCCTTCCAGCAGCGTGCCCCAGACACCATTCTGCATCAGTGATGCTCCAGGCTAGACCACCAGTCTGCTCAAACCAAGGGTTACATCTGCCTTCAGCCCCTAGCAGCCCTCCCTTCCCCAGGCAAAGCACCCAGACTACCTCGCAGCTCGGTGACCTTGGCCATTGTTGGATACTTCCATACAACCAGCTGATTCTGTGCAAAGCCATGGCCTGAAATGAACTCCTTGTAGTTTGTTGACCACAGGATAGAACAGACCTGGGAAGAGGTAGTAATGCAGGTAAGATGAGCTGCTTGTGCTGATGCTCACCACCCAGAGATGAGCATGGTCCCCTCCTTCACCATGCCGCTGGGCCTCAGGAGCCAGCGGCTCTGTGTAGGTGTCCTGCTGGGTGTTTGTCACCAAGCTGACATTCATTTCTCACCTGGGAATGGGCATCAACAGCACTGAGGCAGGTGCCAGAACACACATTCCAGATGCGGATATGTCTGTCACTAGTCCCACCTCCAGTGGCAAGAACATTTGACTGCCACGGACACCACGCCACAGCCTGAGAGAAAAGGGTTAATTGCAAGACATGCAAGAGGCAACCTGTGCACAGTGTGCATGCCTGCCTTGCACACAGACGTGCCCACACCTCAACCCACAGCAGCCCTGCACTCACCTTGACAGCACCCTGGTGCTGAGTGAAGGTCTGTACAGGAGCAAAGTCTCCACTGTCCCCCTGGGTGCAGGGCCAGATGTTCACCAGGTTGTCATTGCCACCACTGGCCAGGTAGCGGCCATCTAGAGACCACTTGAGTCCACACACCTCCTGCGTGTGGCCAGCAAGCGTGGCCACGTGATGCTCAGCCACTCTGACATCGTGGTGGTGGATGTGGCCAGTCCGTGCCCCACTGCAGAGAGAAGGCTTGCAGGGTCAGGCTGGCACATATTTTCACCAAAGTCCGGTTTTGTGCTGTTGCAAGACTGCCGTACCTGCCACTGGGTTTCAGCCAGTGTTACCAGCATTGCTGGCCTGTGGCTGCTTTGCTTGTGCCAGCAGCAGCTCTTCACAGCTTCAGCACAAAGGGCAAGAGAGAAGAGAGGCTGACTTCCCACAGTCCCAACAGAACAGGCTGAGTAAGAATCCCAAACCAGGACAGAAACTCCTCTCTGCCATCCTTAACCTGCACCACTCAGATCTAGGATAGGAATCTGCAACAGCTGGACACTGCCCTTCACTCCCCCACCACCCTGCCACTGCTTTACCTGGAGAGGATGTAGCTGTTCCAGCTGAGGGACCCCACACGGGAAGAATGGCTGGTCATATTTCGGAGACGTTTCTGCTGCTGTATGTCCCATAGCTAGAGAGGCAGAGCAGTAAGTTCTCCAGAGGATGAGGAAACCCAGCCCCATTGCTTTGCCCTGGGAACCCCATTTCACAGGCTCTGGCATTCAGCCTAGTCAGTATGGGAGCAGAGATCAATTTGTATCTCATGCCTACAGAAGAGAAGGTTACTCCAGGTGTCAGAAAACCCCAGAACCAAACTCTGCAGTGCCACTGCAGTTGATCACTGGCCATGGCTGGATGTGGACCTTTCCATCCCACACCAGTCAAGACAGGTCAGAGTGCACTGTATCCCTCTCATGCTAGCCCAGCCTTTGTCCCAAGGCCCCACGGCTCCAGTAACCCCTACAGAACGCCTCTAGTTTTACTCCTGCACTCACCTGCACCTCAGCATTACTTGTGCCAACAGCAAGGTAGTTTCCTTCTTTAATCCATGACACAGAGGAAACATAATCATCTGGATGCTCCATCTGCAGCAGCTGGATAATCTCCCCAGAGGTGTGATTCCACAGATAGACAGAGTTGTCCAGAGCCACTGCCAGGAAGTTCTGAGAGCTCCAGTCAATGAGATTCAGATCTAAAGTTTGGAAGAGCAATGCAGGTCACTGTGCATACCCAGAGAGCCCTGCCCTTCACCCGTGCTGATACCAGATCTTCCACCTGCACCAGGTGTGTGTGTATGCGCACATGCAGGTAAGGGGCAGCCTTCTGGGTGTCAGCATGCCCAGCCAGTGGGGTTGGGTAGCCCTGATCTGAGTCACCTACACAGCACTCCAGACCACTGTCCCTATAAGGCTACACAGGGATGCTCCAGAAGTGGTCCATGCCAGCCTGGGTGCCTGAGATACTGAAACAGCCCAGCTGGAGCTCCAGTGCCTTGGACCACACTATCCTAGAAACCGCACTCCAGTGCAGAATGATCTCAATGCCCAGCACTCAACACTGCAGCCTACTTACAATAGTCATTGCGGATCTCTGGTGCGTCCAGGATCCGGTCTGGCATTGAGGGAATGTATCTGCCATTCTTCCTGCTGGATCCAGGTGTCATTTTCTGACTGTAGAGCACTTTCAGGTTATTCTGATAGCCTGTGTGCAGAGAAATTGATTTGTTAACCTGAATTACTGTGTCCTCCCAGCTGAGCACTGCTCGCCCAGCTAGAAATCCCTTCCAGTGAAAATCAAGTGTTGAGAAAGGAGAGGCTCAGAAGAGCGCAGTGTGCTAACATCACTGGCAGTGTGAACTGCTGAACCAGGATGAGCTCCGGTTCCTTAATTCACAGGAACAAATTTAACTGACAAGCACTTGGTCTTCTGTATCCCATTATGCTTGGTGACAATTAAGCTAAAAAGTGCACAGCAGAGAGTTTGACGCTTTTGCAGACCTCAGGAAGGTTTGCCACATGCAGTACGAGTGAGCAACTGGCAGTCATTTCAACTTTGGTAAATAAATTCACCGTAGCTGTTATGCGGCCCCTCAACCTCAGGAAACATAAGGAGGGAGACACAGGTGTGTACAGGAGCTCTAAGAAGCCCGTTGATCTCTCCTGTTTTGCTGTTCCCCTGCCCAGATCTCTCCAGCTGAGTCAACTTACACAGACCCTGTATCATACCTTCCGGAGCATTCTGTGGCTTTCCACTGAGGCGGAGGATCTTCGCCTCTTCTATATCAAAGCCATTCAGATTCACTGCCCAGGCTTTCTGTTGCTCCTACAGAGACAGATCACCCTCAGTGAGATGCAATTGAAACACAAAGCCCGCGCGTGCTGCACTTAAAACAGCAGCTGGCAGAGCATACACCTAAGCCCCCTCTTCCTAAAATCAGGAGGCATATAGCTGTGCTGTGGGAGTCAGCTACAGACAGGCAGCTCAAAGTAGTTTTCCCTTAGACATTGGCACACTGTCCTGCTCACATTTCCATACAGAAGAGTGGCAAATTCATTGTCTCATTGCCCGTGGGAAAAGCCACAGCCACAAGGGACCAAATACTTCATAAACACATTTCAGAACACAGTGTACACATTCCAGAATAGCTCCCCATGTAGACATTGTCCTACAATAGCTACCACCAGCAGTTTCACTGTGCGCAGACTCACAGCTTTGTGTCTCTGTAGCCTGCTATATTTTAAAGCCTCATTAGCCCAAAGTTGAATTTTGCTAGCAGAAGCAGCACAGGCTAGAGTGAGTGAACGCAGAGGTGTAAGGCTCTATGCTCTTCCCTGTGCCTAGGGAAGCATCCCTACAGAGCAACTACACTAAGGCTCCAGTGGAGCAGCTGTGTACCTGTTCCATTCGCAGGCTCTACAGCTTCCACCTCACCCCATGTTCCCAAAGCCCAGAGCTGGAAGTAGTGACAGCTGGGGCTGTCAGCCCCATGCACTCACTCAATAGAACTTACAGTTTGCTTCTCTTGTAAAAGGCCAAGAACAATTAGGTGTTTGGTGGGGATCTTTGTAGTAATTGTAATTCAGCAACATGCTCACCTTCTTGGTAGGGGACTCCTCAGCAGGGTCATTCTCTTTGGTTAGGAGGAAGTTAGCCATCTCCATCTGCATAGTGCTGCGGTTGGGAATATAGCGATCCCCCCCAGCCTTTGTTGGGGTGCTCTGGATTTTGGATCCGGATTTACCTGCATTGTTTACAGCTATTGAACAGCCTGTATTTGAGCTTTCAAGAGACAGCAAGCCCAGCACTCTTCCACATCACACCTACCAGACAAGCAGGACTCAAAGAGCTCATGCCATCCGGTCACAACTCATTCATATTTCTGGCCCCCCGATATAGTGGCACTAAGCTCTGGTTAGGGACTGCCAGGAGACAACTCCTTGGGTCCAGTGCAACAATTCCAGAGTTCACAGGTAAGGGGAGGGTACAAAAATACTGTTACAGCATGTAAAGCTGTCAGCAAACAGTCCCAACACGCAGCTGTGCCAGCAAGGCTCAGCCGGGGAGTCAGCAGTTCACCCAGCCGCAGTGCGCAGAGCTCACGCCGGGGAGCAGAAGGTGGGTGACTCCCAGGAGCCAGGCAGCGTAGCCCACCTCCTCCTGCCGGACCAGGGGCCGGCTAGGGCAGCCTGGCACGGAGCTCGGGGCCCAGAGCCCCACGGCTACAGGCGAGCAGCCCGAGCCACGCTCCCCCCCGCCCAACCCATGCCGCTGGTCGCCGCCGCTCACCGGGTGTCCTGGACGGCGTCCTGCTGGAGCTGTGCGAGCGGTTAGCCGGCTTCATGGGCGACACTCCGGCGGCGGGGCTGGGCCCGGGGGCGCCGCTCTCCTTGGCCTTGCGCTGCCACCGCGCGGGCGGCGCGTTAGGGATCGGCGTGTCCAGCTTCAGCAGCCCGTGCAGGTCGGCCTCGAACACGAACTGCGCCATGGCACTGCGGGCGGGCGGGCGGCGTCAGCGGGGCCCCGCGCAGGGACAGCGGCCGGGCTCCAGCCCTCCTCCGCCGGGTCCCCCCCGGCCGCCCCTCGGGGCCCTCTCCGCCACAGGGCGGGCGCCGCCCCACCACAGCCTCCCCACCACAGCCTCCCCCCCGGCCGCCCCTCAGGCCCCCTCGCCGCCATGGCGGGGGGGGGTCTCTCTCCCTCCCGGCCCGCTCCGCCTCAGGCCCCGCCGCCCCTCACCTCCGCTCCGCCGTTGCGGCTCACGCAGCCCCCCCCACACCGCGGCAGCATTTAAACCCCGCGCGGCCGTTCCTCCCATTGGCCGCTTCAAACCCCAACCGCCGCTCGCCGCCATGGCGACCCGTGCGCGCCGCGCCGCTATTGGCAGGGTGGCGCGGCGGGGCGGGGCTCTCCCCGCCGGGCGGCGGCGCGTGCCGCTGGCGGGCAGCGGGGCGGGATGGCGGCGGCGGCGCCGCTGCTGCTCCGCGTCCCGGGGGCGCGGGGGGGTCCGGGACGCCGCGAAGGAGGGAGCGAGGAGGCCGGGTGGTTGCTCGTTTTGTTTATGTGGCGGCGGGGGGGGCGCGGCTCAGGGCGGCCCGCGCGGTTCCCAGCCGCTCATGAGCAGGTAGGACTGGTTGGCGATGTCGGTGCTGGGCAGGCGGCCGGCGGCGGGCTCCGGCGGCATGGCCGCCTCCCCCCGCGGGCCTGGCAGCACCTCCAGCAGGCAGGGCAGGACGGCCTCCTCCGGCGGCTGCTTGTAGAAGGCGCTGGCCTGCGGGGAGACGGAGGGGGCGCGGTGGGGGCGGCCCTTGGAGCCGCCTCCCGGGGGACTCAGCGCGGTGGGCTCTGCCCCGGCCCCCTCACCTGGCCGTGCTTGCTGCTCTCGTGGAGGAAGCTGCCCAGTGCGCGGTGCAGGTCGGGGACGGGGGGCCAGAGCTTCTGCTTCACGTTGCTGGGTGCGGGGAAGGGGGCGGTCGAAGGCAAACCCCAGTCCTGGGGTGCCCCGATGCCCCTGGGTGGGGTGCCCAGGCCTGGTGCTGGACACCCCCCCACCCCCCCCCGTACCTGCCCCAGGCACAGCCCTTACCTGTAGAGGGAAGGGAAGGTGCACCGCAGCCCCAGGAGCACTCCTGTGAAGAGCAGCGGCACCACCGTAACACTCGGGATGACCCAGCCTGCATTGGAGGGGAAGCACTGGGACTGTAGCCCTCCCCAGACCCACCATCACCGAGCCCCTCACAGCCCTGTCACCCTCTGGCCAGTGCTCTCCATCCCATTTCCAGCGACTTTGGTCTCCTGCCCTTGGCCGTGTGGCTCCTCTGGCTGCAGCCTCTGCTCCTGCCCTGTCCCTTACCCGCATCGGCCATGGCGTCAACCACGACAGGTTTGGACCAGGCGCTCCAGCTGCCCTGGTACCATGGCCCACTGGGCTGCGCCCGCACCTGGGCGTAGTAGCGGGCACCTGGCCGTAGGTCCAGGACTTCTTTCCTGGCTGCCCGTGGGACCTGCAGGACCTGCAGGGCAGAGCCGAGCTGGAGCTGAGCGCTGCTGCGGGACGGCCAAGGGGCAGCACTCGGTGTAAGTCTGTCCTGCCTGACCCCACGTAGGCCATGTGCTGGCAGTGGAGGTGCGCAGGACTGCTCGGGGGAGCCCCAGCCATGCCTTACCTTCCAGTCATGGCTGTTTTCCACAGCATAGCGGACCTGGTAGTCCAGATGCTCCGCAAGCACCTCCAGGGGCGGCAGCCACTGCAGGCTCAGCCGGCCCTGCGACACCGTCGCCTGCGTGAGCTGCGGGGCATCTGTGAGCACTGTTGGGGATGGGGACATGTCGCTGCCATGGAACGGGATATGGGACACTGTGTCCCGCACCAGCCGCGCATGGGCAAGGGCTGGGGCTGTGGTGGTGCTGGGACTCACCAGCCTGGTGCAGCCAGAAGGGCTCCTTGAAGTAGCTGAGTGTGGGCGGCATGTGGGGTCGGGTGACGTTCACCAGGACAGAGATGGTGCTGCCAGCCTGGGGCTGGAAGGTGCAGGCGTGGGTGCCCTGCGCCCCCATGCTCGCCTCCTCGCACCGCTGCCATCCATCTTCCCTGTGTGAGGAGTGGGGAGCCAGTCAGCCCCACTGTGGCGTCCCCACTCCCCTTGCCTGCTGCCAGCCCTGCTCTGGGGCCACCCTGTCCCCACAGATGGTGCTACCTCGCTCCTCCTGCACTTACCCAGGAAAGCCAGCGCTGCCCATGGTCGGAGGGGCAGTGTGGCTGGGGGTGGTGGTGGGGAGGTATGAGTTCGATGGTGGTAGGGCAGGGCATAGAGCCAGCCTTACCTTGTGCCGACCCTGCTTGAAGATGCCTGGTAGAAGAGCTGGTGGGAGCCACGGGGCTCTGCGGGGTCCCAGCTCCACTCACAGCGCACATGCTGCAGGTCAGGGGTGCTGCAGCACAGCCCAATGTCTCCTGGGCAGGTGAGAGCCAGGACAGGGAGGGTGCTGGTTACCCCCAGCCCCCTGAAATTTGGGTGCTGCACCTCGCTTACCCCAGGACCCCCACCCCTCGCAGCCCCAGGCTTGAGTGGGATGGCCACTCACCAGAGGAGCGGGGTGTCTCTGCAGCCACTGCCTGTGACCAAGGCCCCCAGACGCCATCCATGGAGGTGCCGTCGGGCTTGCTGCGCACCTGGATGTGGTACCTCACCCCCGGCCGCAGGTCCCGGAGGATCACCCAGGTGTTAGCCTGGACCAGCCCCTGCAGGAGAGGGGCCAGGCTGGGGAACGACTGCAGCCCCCAAATCCCCCTGCCCAGCCCTGGCCCTTCTACTCTTCTATGTACCTGCCCCACTCCTGGGGAAGCTGTGGCTGTACCCACCATGGATGCGTGGGTGCTGCTGGCTGGCTGGCTGGAGGGGTCCCCGGGGTGCTGCCCGGGGTCCAACGCAGTGCTGCAGGGCGTCTCTGGGGAGCTGGCAGCGCAGCACCGCACCTCATAGAGGAAGAAGTTCAGGTAGTCGGCGAGTGGCGGCTGCCATGACACATGGAGCTGCCCTGCAGCCCCAGCCCACCGGGCCACGATGTTCACCGGGGGGGCGATGAGACCTGCAGGGAACATGCTGGGGTGTTTGCCCTCCTGCGGCAGCCCCCATCTGGGCACCCCCTGGTCCTGCCAGGGGACACCTGGCGGTCCCCCCAGGGCTGCCTCCGTGCCCGGTGTGCAGCGCACAGGGCGCTGCCAGCCCCTGCAGCAGGCAGAAGGGCAGGGGACCCAGGTCTGGGGACTCTCCTGGTGTCACACAGGTATTGCCTGGTGGGAGGGACTCACCCACAGCGTCCACGCTGAGCTCCCGCCAGTACTTGGTCTGGTTGGTGGTGGCATCCAGGACACGGAGGTGGAGCTGGGTGAAGAGCCGCACGTCCTGGCTGGGGAAGACACAGACGTGCCGCGTCCTGCTGGCCCCGTGGCGCCACGTGGAGAGCGTGCATGCCGTGGGCACATCCCTGAGGAATGGAGAGCAAGGTCCTGCAGCACCCCATGCCTCCTGCCCGGGGCCAGGCTGGAGGAGAGGGGACCTGGGGCATGGCCCTCAGACCTTGGTGTTATCAGCTCCTTCCCTGTGTCCCCAACCACTGCAAGGCACTGTCCCCATGGGACTGAGGGACAGCCACGGTCCCAGCCCTGCCACAGGGTGTGTGGTGGCTGCTATGTAGCTCCCGTGGGCTCTCCACCATCTTGCAGCTGGGAACCACCAGGATGGCACAGAGAGCTGCAGCACCCTGACCCTGCTGGTCTCTGTACTGGCAAAGGGGAGTCTGGGCTGTGTCCCCACCACCTCCTACCTGCTGTACCAGTAGTAGAAGTGGCATGTCCTGCTTGCTGCCGCCTCCTCCTCCTCCTCATCCCAGAAGCAGGTGAGGTCCTCAAAGGAGCGGGAGAAGCAGAGGATATCCTCGGGCACCCCTGCCAGCAGTGCAGCGTCTGGGAGGAGTGTGGGTGTGAAGGAGTCCCTGGGCACAAACCCATCCCCATCCCACCTGTGTCCCTCAGCCCCATGCCCACTGGCCAGCTTGCCCCCAAGGCCAGGCTGTGCAGGCACCTGGGGCTCTGTGGGCATGGCCGTGGACAAGGCTGTGGCATAGGTGCCCTCTGCCAGCTTGGCAAAGCGGGGAGGGACGTGGCTCACGTGCTGACTGCTGGCTTGCACCGGGGTCCTGGTAGGTGGCCGGGCTCTCCACTGGCCGGCCCCACTGCTCCCCCCTCCCCAGCATGCGCGGTCCTTTGGGACAAACAAACATCCCGAAATAGCCCTGTGGTTGGAGGGTGGCTCGGGGCCCGGCGATCAGGGGGAAGCACCCCTGCCCTGCTCACACCGGAAGGCGAGTGGAAGTGAGATAAGGAGGAGCAGTGCCCTGGGAAGAGGGAAAGGGCCTGGGGTCCTGAGCAGGGGGGTGCACAGTCCTGAGCAGGGGGGGAATGCTCAAACCCCAGCCCGGGGACTGCTTGGGGAGCTGTAATTTTCTCTCCCCCACTCAGCAAGCCGCCCTCCCTGTCATTGCAGGGATGAACTGGAGCATCAAACCATGCAGGATCTCTGTCCCAAGCACCAGTGGCTTTGTTGGCACATGGGTGCCTGTCCCTGTTGTCAGGGAAAAGGGGACAGCCCCAAGATGCAGCCGTGAGAAGCACAGGGTTGTGCAGCTCGCTGCCCCCAGCATTGCTCCAGCACTCTCTCCCACTGCTTCTGCCCTGGGACCTGCCCCAGCCCTCTTCCTCCTCCTTCTCCTCCTCCTGGGATGTGCCCCCTTCTGCTGGGGCTGCCCACAGCTGAAGGACCCCACAACAAGCCCCCTGCCATAACCCAGTCCTGCTCCATGTGCTGAGCACATCAGTTCTCTGCTCTGCACCCCCTGCAGCTGAGCCCGCCCCAGATGAAGAGTAAGGGACAGTCCCCAAATGTCCTTGCCACCCTCCTGGTATCCCCCTGCTGTCCCTGTCCCTTCCCTTGCCCTGACCCCCAGCCCTATGTTGCCTTCCTCCCCCAGCCCATGTCCCCTCCCTGCAGACCACAGCCTCCCCCCACCTTCTCTTCCCTTTTCGCACCCCATTGCA
Source organism: Morus bassanus (assembly GCA_031468815.1). Lineage (NCBI taxonomy): Eukaryota > Metazoa > Chordata > Aves > Suliformes > Sulidae > Morus > Morus bassanus. The sequence continues at coordinate 11,560,072 of CM062576.1, read as the reverse complement.
CCCATCCCAGGCCTTGTGCTGGACCCATGACCCCCCCAGCTCCCAGCACCAGGGGATGGGATGGCCAGGTACCCGCAGTCTGGTGGCATGGGGACCAATGGCATCAGTGGGAGGCCACGCTGGTCCTGTAGATTACCAGAGCATCTTTGCTGGGTGCAGGCTCTTTCCTAGGAAGAGTGGCTGCATGGCTCTGCAGCCCACATCAGCCACCCTTGGGCAGTGGCTTGGGGCATGACGATGCCACAGAGGCTGCAGACAGAGGGAGGACGAGCCCAACCGGGTCCTTCCTCCCACTGCCCCTACAGGGGTGACTCAAAACCTGCTCCCGAGCCGGCCATGGCCAGAGACCTGGGGTGGGGCTGGAGAGATGAGCAGGAGATCAACAGGATTTTGTTCAGTTAATGCTTTTTATGGTGTTATAGAAAGTGTAAAAAGGGCTAAGGAGGGGCTCAAAGAAAGCAGGGACAGGCCTGAAATCGGAGAAAGCTGCGAAGCGGCTCTGCCAGGCACAGCAGCCAGGCTGGGGCCAGCTAGTGGCTGAGCTGAGGATGCTCAGTGGGGCACTGAGATCGTGGTGAGGCCGGCACAGGAGCACTGGGATTAGCCTGGCAGTGCCACAGCATTACCCGCGATGCAGAGGCGTGCCATCAGACATCAGCTTGAATTTTGCTCAGACCCTCGGTCATCATAACTCCAAGAGCTTTTGATGAGCAGGGAGCCCCTCTGCCACCTGAGCGGGGCTGGGAGCCACAGGCTGCCATCCCGAAGGGGCGCCCGGGGTCAGCCAGGTCCTGCCCACAGAGAGTAGGGATGTTCCTTTGCTCCAGGCACCCCAGAGTGTCCCATGGGTGAGAAGGAGGCTCCATCGCCCACTTTGAATGCCCCCTGCACACCCTCCTGGGAGGCTCCCTCCCCAACCCTGCAGGTTCTGGCTGCTGTAGGGTGTTTGCTGCCTGCACCCGGCGTGCTAGCTCCTCTCTGGCCCATCTTTTGGCAGAGAAAATAGCCCCAAGGACCTACCTTGGGATGTCACTGGCTCGGGGGCCAACGTCAGGCTGCGGAGGCTGAGCAGGATGGCAGGGAGCAGCGAGAGCATCCAGCCCCGGCACGGGCAGGCTGCCATCCTGCACCCTGTGTGCCGGGGCTGCGCGTGCTGTGCTTAGCCCTTCCCAGCGCCCCAGGAGCTGCTGCGGCTCCTCTGGGTGATACCTTTATCTGGGAAGTGGTGGCTGTGCAGCTCAGGAAGCCTGGCTGGAGGCTCCCCCCGCCCCATCGCCGGCACTTCCCCGTGCCTGAAACCACCGTGCCGTGGCCCCTCTGCCACCAGCCGCAGTGCCAAGAGAGACTGCTCCTATCAGATAGGCGGCACGTCCTGCCCTTGTGGCTACCGGCATGCCGGGAGGCTGGAGTAGGAAGAAAAACAACCCCTGAAAAAACAGGGAGGCCCCCAAATGGGGCAAGCAGGGCAAGGCAGGCAGGGCAGAGCAGGCTGGTGGGCGCTGCAGGCACGCAGGAGCATGGGGCATGGGGTGGCTCCTCCGGCTCCATCCCGCCCTGTGGTGCCTGGCTCCGATGTGTGCCAGGTCTGCTCTGTGCAGCCCAGCGGCACCATCCCCACGGCAGGAGGGCTGCAGCCATGGGGGGCGTTGGCAGGGCCCGCACAGATGCTAGTGGTGCCGGTGCAGGAGCAGGGCCATCGTGGTGGGGTCCTGCAGGCACGCTCAGCCTCGTGCCAACCAACCACCGCCACTCAGTGTGGGCGGCCGAAGGGGTGTCCCACCCTGCCGGGGTGCAGCTCCAGGGAGCAAGGAGCCACTCGCACACGCGTCCCCACCGCGCCAAGGGCGGGTTTGTGTCTCCTCACTGCAGCAGCCAGGGACAGCACCAGGGGCACCAAGGAGAGATGGGAACAGCCAGCACCAATTTGTCACAGTCAAATTTTGTCAAACCAGTCCCACTTCCTTCTTCATCTGGCTACTGGGCTTTGCTGTCAGGGAGGCAAAAAGCAGAAAGCCCTTGGTTTGAGCAGGGCTTATTACGTTGCCTCAGGTCCTGTTGCCAGCCGGCAGTGAAGGAGGTGGCACATGTCAGGCTGCCTGCGAGAGCTGGTCCCCAACCCTGTTTTGCTGGGGACCTCACTGATGGGGCAGAGGGGCTGCTTACCATCAGCTGCGGCTGACATCAAAGAGCACTGGAGGCCAGAATGGAAAATCAAAGTGATATTGACAGGGTTGAAACACCTTCTGGGGAAAAAAAGACTCTTGTCCAGAAGGGCATATGCCAAACACATCTGCCTTGTGATGGGATAATGGGCTCTGCAGGAGCAGCCCTTGCTACCCATGGACCACAGAAGACAATTAGATAGGCAGCTCAATGGCATGCCTAGGGCTTAGCAAGCTGAAGCCAAGGGAGATGAAGCCCATCCACTGTCAGTATAACAAACTGCAGCAGCACAGGATGAGGGACTGCAGCCTGGGGCAGGAGCTCCTGTGGGAGGGTCAATGCAGAGCCCAGGTGAACCTCGAAGGACGAGCACGCACGAGAAACGCCCCAGCAGCACGTCTTCGAGCAGGTTGGTTGAACCCGACGGTCCCTTTGCAAGATGCGGGAAGTTACCCTATGGCTTGGCACAGTGCCGGGCAGGCGCCGGCCGGCTGGGGTGGGAAGAGTGTGGAGCTGCACAGCCCCACAGGGACTGGCCGGACAAGCGGGCCAGCCCTGTGAAGAGCAGCCAGCTGAGGGGAAGCTGCAGGAACAGTTTTCAAGCATGCGAGAGGCAGCTGCGCAGAGGAAGGACATAATCTGTTCTCCATATCCCTTGGGAACAGGACAAAGTCTTAAATTGCAGGGGGGCAGATCCCAGGTGGATACTAAGAAAACCCATCCCCACAGCAGGATGAGACGTGGGGCTTCTCTGGGGGTGCTGGGGCTTCCCTGGGGATCATCAGAGGACCCCAACGGGGACAAGGTCCTGAGGAGTGCCCACCATGGCAGCAGGCCGTCAGGGCCCCACATCCTGTTCCCTGGTGCCATCATGGGGCAGAGCTGGGACCCCACCTCCCCTCCTCTGGACCCAGCTGCCTGTTGCGCTACATTTATTGTCTGTAAGGCAGAGCTGGCACCTCTGAAGGGTTACTGCAGAGCTGGAGGCTGTGCACAGCCAATGCTGTCCTTTGTCCCTTTGCATCCACCGGGGTGGCCACGTCCCATGCTGGCAGCGATGCTTGCAGCCCCGCTGGCACCACTTCAGGCCCAGAGCACGCCGAGAGCTGCAGGGCAGGCGGCTGCTGGGTTTCTGCTTCCCCTCTCACCCCAAAGCTGGGGCATTTTGTGTCTGTGGCCACAGGCGGCGGCACCCTAGCTCCTTGGAGAGCCGCTCTCCTGCCTGCTCTGCTGCAAACACCCTGCTGGCACTTGTCCTTGGGGGCCATCTCAGTGCATCCCCCAGTAGTGTGGGGCCATGCTGGTGGCTGGCGGCGTGCCAGAGTGGCCAGCACACACCAGGTGGGTAGCCAGGGAGGGGATGGCACAGTCCTGTTGCATGGAAGGCGCTCTCAGGAAGGGGCACTGGTGTTTGGCCTCTCAGCCCCGGAGTGGGGACAGGCAGCCCCTCATCCCTACAGCACTGTCCCAGCAGTCTGGGGCCAGCGTTGCCCCTCTGCGCGGTGCCAGCGCAGCCTCATGCCTCCTCGGCAGTGGCGTCGATCCCTGCATAGGTGAAGTTCTCGAACAAGGCCATGTTCACGTAGGCCTGTGGGGGAACTTTGGTCAGAAGCCAGTTGTGACAGTGTCCCCATCTACCTCCTGTCCCCACTGGCACATTTGTGGGCACTGTGCCCTGGCGGGGAGGTGATGGGGCCCCCCACAACCAAAAAGTGATGCTGTGGTTACCCCCATGTGTGGTGGGGTCACACTGGTCCCCGCCCCGAGCCCAAGGAATGCTCCAGCATTCGGACAAGCCCTGTGCTGGGTGGGCATCCCTCCTGTGCCCTGCACCCAGCCCTGCCATCGCTGCCACTCACCTTCCTGGCCTCCAGCATGCGGATGAGCTGCATGGAGATCTGGGCGAAGGGCGGGCGCTCATAGGGGCGGTCGCGCCAGCACTGCCTCATCAGCTCGTACCTGGGGGCAGAGATCGGGCAGCGGCTCAGCATGCACGGAGCAGGGGACAGGCAGCAGAAAAGCTGTTTGTGGGAGATTTGGGGAAACTAAAGCCCAGGAAGGGTGTGTGGGGTGTGGGCCCCCAGCTCATCCCCCAGCCACAGTGCAGAGGGGAACCAGGCAGGAGCTACTGCAAGTTGGTGGGAGCCCCATGGGGCAGTGGGCTCAGGGGGATGCAGGTGCTGCCATCAGCCAGGGCTCTGTGCCCACTTACACCTCATCGTCGCAGTTGCGCGGCTTCTCCATGCGGTAGCCCTGGGGTAACTTCTCGTAGAGCTCGGCACACGTCATCCCACAGTATGGCGTCCCCCCTGCGGTCAGAGACACACAGCTGGCTGTGGTGGCGACGGTCCCTGCGTGTCCCCTCCAGAGCTGCAGGAGGACCAGGCCTGCAGGGACCCGAGTGGAGTCAAGGGACAAAGAAGAGCCTTACCCAAGCTGACGATCTCCCAGAGCAGGACGCCAAACGACCACCTGAAAGGGCAGGAGCCAAGGCTGTGATGGAGCCCGCAACTGTGCCCCGCTGGTGGGTATGAGGCAAAGCCCAGGGTTGAGTGGGCAGCCAGGGCTCAGGCCAAGCCAGCAGCTCCCCAGGGAGATGCACCATATCACCTCCTGCCCTTGCAACACCCAGAGCAAAAGCATCGCCACACTGAACACCCTGGAGAGGGATGGAGGTGGCCGCAGCCATGCCCCAGGCCTGGTGCCCCTGCCTGCAGGACTTACACATCGCTCTTGGTGGTGTATACACTGTAGTTCAGGGACTCGATGGCCATCCAGCGGACTGGCAAGCGGCCCTGGGGAAACAGAGAATGACTGTCAAGGGAGGCGGGATGCCCCATGGACAGAGGGCAGCTGTGACCCAGCTGTTCCCGGCAGAGTGGGTCGTTCCCACTGATGGGGAGGGTCCTGTCCATTGCATTGGTGCAGGCCCCATGGAGATGCTTTGCTCCTGCCTCACCATCGTCTTCTTCACGTAGACCTCCTCCCCTCTGGAGAGGCCGAAGTCAGCAATCTTGGAGGCCAGGTTTTCTCCCACCAGGATATTCCTGGCTGCCAGGTCCCTGTGAATGAACTGAAAGGGGCCAGCAGTCAGCAGGACCCACATGCTCCCTCCTACTGGCCCTGGGACTCTTGCGCCCTGCTCAAGAGTCTCCAGGCCCCTGGGGAAAGCATGCTCTGGAGGCTTGGTGGGGATATACCTGCTTCTCACTCAGGTACTGCATCCCCTTAGCCACGTCCGAAGCAAACTGGAGGAGCTGCTGCGAGGTGAGGGTGGAGGCAGTGCCATGCTCCTTGGCAAAGGCTGGATCCGTCTCCAGGACTCGGCTTTTGCGGAGGAAGTCGAGGAGGTTTCCGTAGGGAGCATACTCAATGGCGATGTACAGGTAGCCTGGGGGGCAAGAGGAGGTTGGGCTCATGGGGCTCTCCCCGGCAAAGAGGAATATACAGCCAGGCAGGGGCTGTGGGGCTGAGGAGGGTGGAGAGGGGGACAACCCTTACCCTTGTTTTCACAGGCACCCAGCAAGTTGATGATGTTGGGGTGATGGCCCAGTTTGCACAGCACCTCCAGCTCCCCGGCAAAGTCCCGATGGTCATTCTCCGAAGCAAACTCTGGAAGCAAAGCAGGCACGGATGCCTCAGTCCTACAACAAGGGCCCTTCCTCTGCTCCTCCACTGATGGTTCCCACTCCTCCTCAGCCCTGGGCATTGCCCAGGATGCAGCTGCAACCCCCAGCCCACCCTGCCCACCTCCCTGTACCGCTTACCTTTCAACATCTTGATGGCTGCGTTCATTTTCAGGCCATCCTTTTTGATCATGGCCCTGATGACCTGCCCGAAGTTGCCCTCCCCGATCATGTCCTCAAACTTGATGTCTTCCCACTCCAGGATAGGGTAGCTGAGGGGCTCGGGTTGCGGCTTGGGCCGGCGCGTCAGGGTCAGGGTCCCCGAGTTGAACTGCAGGATGGTCTCTTCCCCCTGGCAGATAGGAGTGGGTGAGGTTAGAGGCACCGGGCACCCCTCTGCCCGTGCGGCAGTCCCAGCAGGGCAGGCGTCATGGGCAAGGGCGGGCTCCGCACCCTCTCCATGTGGAAGTGAGGTCTGGCTGCGTCCGGAGTGGAGGCTACAGAGCGTGACCTGGATCGGGCTGGAACGTGGGGAGCTGGGGACATGGTCCTGGAGGGGCAGGCAGCACTCACCGAGCCAGACTGGTATGTAAAGGTGCGGCGCCGGTGGAAAAAATTCTTCTTGATGAGGAAAAGCGCCAGGAGGGCAAAGAGGATGGTGAGGCAGGTGACGGACACGGAGCCGATGATGGCCAAGAGCAGCTGTTGGTCTATTCCCGCCTGCTCGGTGCTCTGGCTGCCCAGGCTGGGCGGCACACTCAGCGCTCCTGACGAAATGAGGGATGGAGGGTCATGGTCCATGGCCGAGCCCTACCCAGGCTGCACGGGTGGCCAAACACCAAGACAGCAGTCCTCTCCTGGCACCCCGGGATCCCATGAAGACACCACAGCTACATCCCAAGCTCCTGGGGCCATGGTGGCACAGGGGTGAGAGTGTCACTGCCTGGGCCCTGCCACTGAACCTGCCAGTTTCTGGACCCTCCAACTAGCTCTGGGTCCAGCCACTGGCTCCTCCCATGCTGGCTCTGCTCTACTCCTTAGCCTCTTGTGCACCGCATCACCCTCTGGCCAAGGCAGAGCCACTCTGCAGGTGCCATGCTGTCACCGTGCCACCCCTGACCCATCAAGGACTAGGAGGAGCAGGATTTCTGAAGATGCCCACAAATGTTTTGGGTTTGGGCTGCTGCTTCAGAGCTGCTCTCTGAGGTTACCATGAGCACCCTGGTAGCTCTTTGCTGACCCAGATGCTCAGCCCAAGCTCCAGCAGGACCACAAGCCTCCTGCCTGCTGGGATTCCCTACTCACCATCCCCCAGGGTCTTGGCTTTCACGGGCTGGCTCCACTCCCCTGGGACATGGGAGTTGGCCCGGACGCGAAACTGGTAGCTGGTGCTGGCGTTGAGACCCCCGACGATCTTGGTGGTCTGGGCACCGCTGTCAGTGTCGATCCACTGGGGCTCACTGGTGCCGCCCACCTGCTGCAGCTCCACGATGTACTTGGTGATGCCCCCATTGGGGTACTCTGGGACCTGCCAGGAGAGCCTGACAGCGGTGTCGGACACAGACTCTGCTGAGAGCGACCGTGGGGAGGAGGGCCCTGGGACAAGGAGAGGAGAGCATCAGAGCATCCCAGCCTCAGGGACTCTCAAGCTAGACGTCTCTTTATTGACTAACTCTTGGGATATTTTCTTTCTTCAACCCTCCCTCACACATGGCAGGTTTTGAGCATCTTATCATCCCCACCACCTCCTGTGAGCCTTCTCCAGCCTGCCCACATCCCTAACCCCAAATCACCAAATCACACAAAGCTCTTAAAATTATCAAGTGCAGAAAACCTCACATTATTCAAGTCTGATGCTCACCAGCCCTCCCAACGTGTACTGGCTGGCATGGAGCCTCAATGAAGGCCTCATGCACTGCTTCCTCTTTGCCTGCCAGAAAGGTTGGTCAGGCTGATGCTGCACCTCCCCACGGTCTCCCAGCCACGTGGGAGTCTGCGTGCGTGTGTGTGCCTGTACCCCCAGAAGGGGCTGCAGATCTCCTCAAGCCCTAGTGACCATCCAGCAAAATTACCAGGCAGCAGGATTAAAGCTAACCAAAGGGAAATAATGTTTTCAGGCAAAGCATATCGAGGAACTTGTTGCTACAGGGTGTTGTAAAGGCCGCAAGTATAGTCAGGTCCATCAGGGTTTGGGCAAGGGTGCAGAGGACAGATCTGTCTGTGAGCATCACTTGTGATGACCTGAATGTCACGTTCAGCTTAGGATATTTCTCAGCTGCTTGGTGCTGGAGGATGTGGGGTCTAGCGGAGAAATGAGGACATGTTTTCCCCCAAGCAGCTGTTTATGCATTATCAGAGACGGGATACAGAAGCAGCCAGATCTGGGGATGGTCACTGTTACATTTATAACTGATTAATCATTGTAATTCCCTGTAACAATTCCCTGTGCACTGCCAGACCCACCTTTGCTGTTGATCATGACCTTGTAGAGGTCAGAGGGGGGCCCCAGGCTGGTGCAGTGGTAGACCAGCACCTCCAGCCCATACTCCTTGTTGAACTCCAGATCCCTGATGCGGGCAGAGAGTACAGAGATGGATGTGATGTTTTTCTCACAGACCAGCCGCCTCGCAGAGTCAAGGAGGTGGACAATGAACCCATGTGCTGGCTCGTGGTTACTGGGCAATTTCCAGTTGACATGAAGTGTGTTTTTCTCCTCTATGGACCAACCTTCAATCACAGGCTTGACTGTGGGCTCTGCGAACAAAAAGGCAGCAAAACCTCATGTGCAAGGTTAGGGGTAGGGTCAGTGATAGGGTCAGGGTGAGGGTGAGGGATTTGGGGGCTCACCAAGGCACTCGGTCACCATGATGGCCTCAGGCCCCTTGCTGCCCTCCCCACCATCCCCTGGCCGGCTCAGCTGCACCTTAACGACGTAGGCAGTCACCGGACGGAGGTTCATGAGGGTGATGTTCTCGCTGTTGTCGACTGTTGGCCAAGAGGACAGGTCAAAACCATGCTCATGACTCACACTCTGCCCCACCACTGGCATCCTCCCTGGCATCACTGCAGGGATCCCAGGATGGACATCTCTGCCAACTCAAGACCCCCACTGGCTGGGGCAGCCATCCCCTCCTGCCTGGGTCCTACCTGTGTCCCCCCTCCCTGGCAAAAACGTACCCACAATGGATGACCACGCTGAGGTGTCGTCCTTGGGCTTGTAGAGCAGCTTGATGGACACAATGGGTCCGTCGCCAGAGAAGCAGTCCACAGGTGCCACCACGAGCTGGCGGCTCTGCTTGGCCAGCAGCCGTGGGGGGCTCAGGGGTGCTGGCGGCACTGGGGATGAAGGACGGAATGACATTAGTGGGACCAGGACCAATGAGGAGCAGAGTGTGGGGACATCCACCACCTCCTGGCTTCTTCAGCTTTGTCAGGGAAGTCTTTTAACACCACCCAAAACTGTCTGCTGGCGCTGTGGCACACCATGGATGCCACCCAATCCAGAGAGGGGGGTTGGCATTGCCACACCATGCCATCAGCCTCCCCCAGCAGCTCTGGCTCATCCCACTCATGCTGCCACCCTTTCCTCACCTCGAATGTTGACCTTGACTTTCCGGCTGTCCTGGCCCCCAGTCGTGGAGACCCGGCACTCCCAGAGCCCTGTGTCTGCCTTCGTCAGGCGCCGCACCTGAAACTCGCAGGTGATCTGGCCCGGCTCGATGATGGCTTTGATGAGCTGCGGGCACACACAGTGCCATCAGCCCCCCGGCTCAGCCCCCTGCCTCCCCGCGCTGGCCTGAAGCTGCCCAGCAGACTGGTGGGGAAACAGGTGCTTTTGGAGGAGCCGGCAATGCAGGTGGGGGCCAATGTGTGGGGATGGTGGTGGGGTGAGGGCATGAGTTGGTGGGGAACAGGCACCAGGCAAGTGGCAGTACCTTGAGCACGGTGCCGTCAGCCTTGCGCAGCTCCACGCTGTCGCTGGCAGGCAGCGGGTTGCCGGTAGCCACGCAGCTGATGACAGGCTCCGAACCCAGGTTGAACTCCAGCTCTGAGGCCAGTTGGATGATCTGGGGGAACCAGTCTGGCATGGAGAAATCGGCATTAGGGCTGGCCCCGCTCCTCCCCAGGCGCAAGAGAGGCTTCCACCTTTCTCAGATCCCAGCTGCAGCTGGACCCTGGATCCGGGGAGGCAGTGTTGGGTGCTGCTGTCTAGCCCTGATCCCTACCCCACATGCCAGGTTCAGCAGTGCCCTTGGCACAGCTAATCCCAGGGGGCCAGACTAGATGGTCCCCTTGCAGCACTCTGGTTTCCATAGAGTTGGGGGCTATTTCTGCAGGCCAGGGGGCTGCTGAGCTGGCTGGCAAGACCAGTAGCTGATGGCCCCCCCAGTCACTGGTGAGGAAGGAGCTGGAGCCCACCCAAGGGTGGGGAACGGAAACCCGCTGTGGCCCCGTGCCAGCCTTACCTGACTTCTCGCAGTGCTGCCCGTGCCAGCCCGCAGGGCAGATGCAGCCACTGAAGCGGTTACAGCTGCCTCCATTTCTGCAGGCGCACCCCAGGGCACAGTCCGGGCCATAGTATCCAGGGGGACAGGCTGTGGGAAGAGGAGAGCTCGCTGCTACCCCCGGCTGTGGCATGGGGCCAGCACGGCTCAGGACCATGAAGGCAGAGACCATGGGCAGCTGGTGCAGGCATCAGCACTGCCCAGCCCACGCTGTCTCTCAGGCCAGGAGGGATTTGCACAGGCTGTGGTGGATGGGTTGGATGGGTGATGCGATGGATGCCCACATCCCCATACCTTGGCTGCAGCGGGAGCCGCTCCAGCCGGAGGCACAGGAGCAGCCGTAGGGGTCCGGGAGGCAGAAGCTCAGGCCCCTGCAGCCCTGGGCTCTCTGGCATGTCTCCTGGCAGTTGCGGCCAAACTGGCCTTCCCGGCAGGCTGGAAAAACAAGCACAGTCTGCTCTCACCCTCTGTTCACTCATGCACTGCTTGTGCATGGTGTAGCACTGGCTCAGGCACCCCAAGCCTCCTATCACCATCCCAAGCAGGTACAGAAGTTGTGTCCTGCTGAGAAGGTGGATAGTCCAGCCCTGCTCCAGAAACAGTGGGCACTGTGGGCGGGGAGGCACTGGGGATGCATGTGGTGTTTCTGGCCACAGTGCCTGGGTCTGGGGATGCAGCAGGGCTATCATGTGTGCCCTTGGCCACAGCTCCCGCTGTTGAACAGCCCGGCACCTACCTCGCTCGCAGCGGGTGCCCATGAACCCGGGAGGGCAGATGCACTCGCCAGCATGATCGTGGCAGACGCCGCCATTCAGACAGTCGGGACAGTCCTTCTCGCAGGATGGTCCCCATTTCTTTGCGGGGCAGGCTACAGGGAGAGCAAAGGAGGTGCAGGGTCACACTGGGCCAGTGGGCAGGGTATGGCTGCCTGTCCCTGCACCCTGGGGATCCAGGTCCCCGCTCACCTCTCACAATCAGGCGGTAGAAGGCACTCCACAGAGGGCTGTCCCCCATGAACGTGGCGCTGTAGACCCCATTTTCACTCACGCTGATGTTGGGGAGCGTCAGTGTGACGAGGTCGCCCTTCACCTCGCCCCGGTCCGTGGTCTGGTAGTAGGTGCCTGCAAGGGGGCAGAGGGTGACCCGGGGCCCCCCCATTCCCCCTGGAGCCAGTGCCAGGCACCGGCTGGGAGCATCCCGAGCCCTGCGCCTGTTCTCGGGGCCACTTGCCATTTCTTTTCCACATAACATCTGTCTCCTTCCTCTTGAGGACCCTGGCAGAGAAGGTGGCTGGCTCAGCGACATTCACAGACTGCGTGGCCTTCACTGGGAAGAGGTGGGCTGCGGAGGAGGAGGATGAGGCTGAGCAGTGGTCACCCCCCAGGGTGCTCGTGCCCAAGGGCAGTGCTGTCACCCTGAGACCAGCAACCCCAAAACGCAGCCCTGGCGCAGCCCAGCACCCACCACACGTTTCTGCTGGGATGTCACGACGCGCCTCCTCATTGCCCCACATGGGAGCTGGGACCCCTCGAGCCTCCACAGGGAGAGGTGCTCCCTTCCTGGCCCTTCCAGTCCCCATGGGCAGACACCAAAGAGTGGGATGGGGCACCTTGCCCTCTCGCCAGCCTGCCAGCCCCAGCCCAGCACAGGATACCGGTGGCAGCAGCCTGGTGAGGTGACAGCTGGGACAAATCTGCACGGTGCACCCTGCTTGCTGACAGCCCGGGGAGGTACAGAGCTGCTGCAGGCAGCGACAGCATGGGCAGGCGAGAGGCGGTGAGGGGCAGCAGGCATGCAGAGGGCTGCACGCCAGCCCACGGGACCAGCAGCCCTGTCATGGCTGTTTTCCTCATCTCCCAGGTGCTGGGGCATGCAGCAGCAATGAACTCTCAGAGTATTAATGTGAGTCAGCCAGAGCCCAGCTATGAGCACAGACGGGGCTATAAATACGTTAAGGCCTGGAAAACCAAGCCCTGGGCGTGCCAGGACAGACACAAAAGAGGGCACAGCCGGACCCTGGCTCTCGGAGCCTGCCTGCACGCCAGCTTGCACACACCAAAAGCAGCCACGCCAGGTCAGAGCTAAGGCACATCCAGCCCCAAGTCCTGCCTTGGCAAGGCTGGGGGCCGGGAGGAAGCAACACATGCCGTGGACGCCTGGGGAAGGGCACCACGGGTCACGCGTCCCAGTACTTCCCCAGATTTGCTTCCCTGCCTTCAGCAGTTTGCAGCCCAGGAGCTTCCCGAGTCAGATATTATCCCTCTAGTTGGGATCTTTCTACCACAGACTTTGCAGTGCCTTGTAAAGGGCACACAGGTGCGTCCTGACACAACCTCACGCACAACATTTTACATTTACCTATGCTGAATTTTATCTGCCGCTCCACCACCGCTCAACAGTGCCTGCAGCCCCTCGCAGAGCTCACCCCTCCCTGGGCATCTTGGGGACAGCAGCCGGCACGGCCGCTTGTTCAGTTGTTTGTAACCACAATGAATGGCACAGGTCCCTGCAGAGACCCCGTGCCACACCAGTGGGGACTACCCTGCGTGACAAGAACCACAAATTAACTCCTATTCTTGCTCCCTTTCTTTTAGTCAGTTATTTACCCAGGCAGAGACTGCCCCTGCCACCCCCTGGGTGCAGAGTTGCTCCCAAAAAGCCTTTGAAAGGGAATTTTCTTAATTTTCTCTGGAAACCTGAGCAGACAGCATCAGCCAGGTCATGCACAGCATCCTCACCGCTGCTGCCCTGGAGACCGCCCCCCCCCCCCACAAACTCACGCTGCCTCTTCCTCAGGTGCCACATAAACACAAATTCTGCTCTTTATTACAGTTTCTACTAATTTGCCTGGTTCCAGTTTGGGTTTACAGGCCTGTAACTCTGAACCCGTAAAGCTTTTAGGAAAGGCTGGTGTTCCACGAGCAGCCTTGCCACCCACCCTCTACTCATGCCCCTCAGGCAGTGGCACAGCCCTGCTCACAGTACGCCCTGCCTGGAAATGCTGCACTGCTCTGTTCAGCTATTTATCGCCTGACTCCTGCTAACAGCACTGGCATTTTAGACAGATCCTCCAAGAAGTTTCCCTAGCTTCTCTATCATGCTCATGGATGAAAAAATAAAAGAATTTTTTTTCTGCTATGGCCTCTCTGGGTATTCTAAAAAATAGGTTATTGCCAGGTTTAAACTCTTCTGAAATTGCTCTTCATAACCTTTTTGGTCTGTTTTACTCTGGTTTTACAGCAAAACATCCACAGTTTATCATCCTTCCTGTGTTCTTTGTGCATGACCTTTTGGAAGATGCCAGCTTTCCTCTAGCAGCATTCCCCACCCACTGCTTCATCTCCCTGGCCTGCTTTGGTGTGCTCTTGGGCTTAACAGGAGAGACAATACGTGCCAAGCCTCCCCGGTGAGTTCTGTACACAGCCCTCCCTCCCCTTGCAAAGATATAATTTTTTTGGTTACTTTTTCCTTTGATCCATCTTCCTCATTTTTTCTTTCCTTTTCCTTCTCTAAACTAAACAGAGCAACAGCAGCTTATGTGGCACTTGGAAAAAAGCCACTTTTTTGGCACTTTAAATCCTGCAGGGGCTTGGACCTGGACACCAACCAGCTCCTCCACAGCGGTATTTTGGCCTGGTTAAGGAGACCAGGAGCGGAGGGCTGGCTGGGACCCCGCCACCATGGGACGCCCCATCATCCCAACAGGACCCCAGAGCTATCACCTCCCCCAGGACTTATATAGGGGGACATCTGGGGGTGCTGCACTCCTCACTCCCCGCTGCTGGCCGTGCCCCCCACGCCATCTCCCAGTGCCTCTGCCTTCCTCCCGTTGTGCCTCTGTGCTGCTCTGCTTGCCCAGAGCGGACAGCTCTGTTTCCAATAGGACCGCTGCCATTTTTGGGTCCAGCCTCTGGCCAAGGACGAGGGCTAGTCCCTGCTCCTTGGGGGATGCTTGCACCCTACTGGCAGCCTCTGTTCCCCAGCTTGGAGATATTAGAGCTGCTCAAAACCACACGCTAAAGTTGTGTTTTAACATGGGCAAGGAAACTTGTATCCCCCTTGTCTCATTCTCATCAAAAGGTTGACTATTTTAGCCAAAACTTTATAAATAAAGGCTAGACAGCCAGCATCCTGAGGCAAACAGCTATCACAGAAAATTTCAATCCTAATAGTTTTGCGAAGTCTCAAGCACAGGGGAAGCAGAGGCTGGGCAGGCAGTGTGGGAGAGTGCTGCCCTGGGCAGTGTCCCCGCCACCAGCCAGCCTGGGGAGGCCCTTTTGGCTTATATGGCCCAAAATGAGAGAAGAGAACAAAAGCCCAGCACCACCCTTGGCTGCGGTGCACCCTGGCAGTGCCTCTCGTGGAGACCCCACCGCCAGAATGGCAACATGCTGCTGCGGGTGGCATAGTGCTCACGGAGCGCCTGGGGAGGCTGCTGGAGATGCTCCCGGGCACTACCTCCTCCCTGGGAACCTGTGGAGGGGGCACGAGGCTGGCACAGCTCCCATGGGCAGCCCCCCACCCTGGTTAATGATTTACAGACCTCACCACCTCCTCCAAGGGCACCCAGCTTCCTCTTGGACCTTGCCCTGCTGCCGGGCACCGTTCCCAGCCCAGCCAGCTCCCTGGGCTGCCACCTGTCCCCACACGCCTTCACAGGGCTCGGCCGCACTCCTCCAGCTGAACATCCCTCCCCTCTCCACCCCACCGGTGCCAGCAGACCCCGAAGGTAGCCCGTGGGTCACCGCTGTCCCCCTGCCATGCCGGCTGGTGCTGGGATTGTGAAGCACGGGGCAGGTAGCTCCCATGCGGACCCAGCTGGCAGGCAGGGGGCTGCCTGCCGCACCCCCGGCCGCTCACCGTTGTGGCTGTTGTGCACGTAGACCACCTGGGCCTGCTCGGTCGGGGTGCGCCCCAGGCAGTAGAGGATCCCCACCAGGTCGGCCATGGAGAAGCCCCTGGCCTGGACGTGGTTGCTGCGGTTGCGGTAGTTTTGGAAGCCTGTCTTTGGGTGTGTCATCACGATCTTGTTCTCCCGCTCGATCTGCAGGTAGCTCACGTCGCGCTCCCCCATGACGCAGGAGAGGAAGAAGTCCGAGTGGGACAGGCTCTGCACGTTGGCGATCAGGGTGATGTCCAGGATGGCCCCTGGGGTGGGGGGAGCACGAGGGCACATCACGACTGGACAAGGGCACAGCCATCTGCCTCAGGGCCAGACCCCCTCACCCAGATGTCACCCCGTTTCCAGGACATTTTTGCCACCCCCAGCTCAGCAGGCACAGCCAGGTTGGGCGCAGACCCACTGGGATGGCACAGTGGGCATTTCCACTCTCCTTTTGGAGATCCCCATGGGCTCAGCCCCCTGCCATGAGCCAAGCGTGCAGCAGGACGGGGGTCCTGGGGCCCCTCTCCTCCCGCAAGCCCCATGCCAGGGAGAGGCAGGCAGGGAAGGGCACTGCTGGCCTCTGAGGTCTCCAAATGGCCGATCACAAAGGGATGTTTCCTCCCTCCAAAACCTGCTCTGATGGCGCCACTGAGCTCCCACAGCTGCCTTGTCCCACCAAGCCTCCCTGGGGTAGGGACCGCTCCCTGGGGCAAAGGGAAAGGGGTGATTTACCTGCCAGCCATGGTAGAAGAAGCAGAAGATAAACCTGGAGTCCCATGTCCTTGGAGCGTGTCTCAAATCTGGCACAGGTCAGAAAATTCCCGGCATGTCCCAGCTACGGGGGTCGGAGCCAGAGGCCGCGGCTGCTGAGGGGCTCCACGTGAATAGCGGCTCAGGACCCCTGCTCCCTGCCCGTGCCCCCCATCTCGCCTCCACCCTGCTACTCGGTGTCTGGGGTAGCTGGGACCACCTCCTCTGGCACATAGCCTGGGCAAGGTGAGGAAGACGCCCCCGTCGCTGCTTGCTCGGTGGCTACCCGGCTGCTCAGGAGTGGGACTTGGTGGCAAAGAGGCCGCTGTGGTTCCCTGCCCAGTGGCAGCTCTCCCAGCGAGCAGGCGCTCACCCCTCCAGGGCTAGGGCTGTGTGCTCAAGGCTTCCCAAGCCATGCTGAGCCCCCAGCCCGGCCGGGACGTGTCCTGACTCCCCTCCTCGCCCACCATGCAGAGGGTCTCATGCCCCAGCCTGCCCAGGCGGCAGCATCCCCATTGCCTCGGCGCAGCCCCACGGCCGATGGCTGTGGGAAGTGCTCTCTGGAGCAGGGAAAGGAAAGGGGCCAAGGGGCTGTGGCTGGTGGCGGCGGCGGAGCCAAATCCTGTTTCCCATGCGGCGTTTCCTGATCTCCACCCATTGTTCGGAGACAGGACTGACTCCTGGAGCCGGCGGGAGCTGCCCCACACAGGCTCTCTCCCAGTGTGCAGCGTGCAGCGATGCTGAGGCCGTACACACCTCCTAACACCTCGGCCTCTCACCACCACAAGCTGGGGCGCCGAGGCATGGCCCCACTGGGGCTCCACGTTGTGCCAGCATCCGAATCACGCCTGCAGTAGCCTGTTGCGGGGCCGCTGTCCGGGTTGAAAGGGGCTGAGCAGGAACGCAGGCGGGGCAACGAAAAGTTGGCCAGCCCGCATGGCAGGATGGCTGCTGCCGGGGGAGGAAAAATGGCATCACCTGGCATTCACAATCACAAGCATTACCATGTTGCAGTAAACATGTCTGGGAGGAAGCAGAGCAGCAGGAAGCCCGGCTTTCCCTGAGTGCTTTCCCATGCACAGTGCTGGCACAGGCACCGGCATGGGCACAGCATGGCATGGCCCCCGCAGCCCCGGGCATCCCACACCCAGCCCTCCTGTGAGGCTGCCCCAGCCTCCGGCGGGCTCCAGGCTCTTCACCTGGCAAACGAAAGGCATTCCCCAGGAAATCACCATAAGCTTCACCTGCCAAACCTCATGCTGCTTCACAAACCGAGCTGTTCCCACGTGAAAGCCAGGGCTGCCAGGGAGCAAGCCTCATGTTTTGGTGTGTCTTAAGCCCATGCTGTATCCGGCCAAAAATCTAAAGCACACATGGAGAGGAAGGGGAAATCCATTCATCGCTTCCGACTATTTACAGTGTGCTCTGGGGCCACGCGGTGCCCGCGGCGTGCTGAGGGAGGGATGGCAGTGGGCAGCGGCTCCCCTACTGCAGCCACCCAGCCACCCCACAACAGGAGGGATGGAGAGGTGCCAAAAAAGATGGACACCAGCTGCAGCTGCCTCCATTTACCTGGAAAACTAAGCACGGTGCTTTGCTGTGGTGGTACATAGGTGAGGGGCTCTGTTTCTGGGAGACCTCCAGGGCACTTGAGGCACAACCATAATGTAAATGTGGAGCACGAGGCCGTCCTGCAGTGGGACGTGCAGGAGCTGGGCAGCCAAGGCTGGTCACTCCTGCTGTTGGTGCCCTCCTGGGGAACCCCACATCCCCATTTGCATGGCCAACCCCAAGCTTATTTGCTTGTGCGTTGGGTCAGGGACTCATCCGCGCACTCAGTACAGCTGCAGGAAGGGGATAGATACACGAATAGATAAATAAATGGCTTCTTCCCTTAGTTCACTGGCTATAGAGGCCAGTCATGCTCAGAACCATAATTGCTGTCACGCCACTGTGTGCTTACATGTGCTACACTTGGGGAAGAAACTCATTCTGTGCTCCCCCAGCAGCACACAGAGCCGTGAGTTATGATGCACCCTGTGAAATGTCTTCCAACATGAGGATCCGTTTGAGGACAGGATTATTTACACAGAACAAACATGCTTTATGGGAAGGCTTTGCAACCATAGACCCTGCGGTGTGCTCCTCCAGGAAGCACAGCATGGCTCCTCTTACTGCCTGAGGGGAACCAGGGCATTGCTTTGCTTTTTGGGGAATGGGAGCCATTTGTGGTCAGCTCTCCACACCAGGTGATCTCAGGGATCCATTGAGGGATCTGACCCAAGCTGAGGTGTCCTCTTGCATTTTTTCTAGGAACACCTGGATAAGAGGTGTCTGTCTGTGCAGTTCCCTCAGGTTGGAGGTGGGGTGGGAAACCTCTCTGGGAGGTTTTGTGGGGAGACCCAGCCAGGACCCTACAGCTCCAGTTTAACCTTATGTATTTCCAGAGGAGGGACCAGGGAGCCGGGTGCAGCTGAGCCCAGCCAAAGCAGCTCGCCACAATTGCTCTCCTGTAATATGGAAATCTCCAGCTGCCCAACCCACAGCACACTGAAAGCACCTGAATTTCTGCTGAATTCACAGACCTCAACTTTTTTGCTGAATCATGATAGACTAAAAAAAAAGAGTGACAAAAATACCCCTTTTTGTTATCATTCGCACATTCTAATGCACGGCACTGCATGCCAGAAACCATAACGCACCGATACGTTTCCTGATAGGAAACGCAAACGCCCTGTGAATCCACGACAGGCTGGGCTGCCTCAGCGACATTCTCAGGCCTTGTCTTCTGGCTGTTTGTTTTGTTTTATGTGCACGGAGGGTCCTGGGGACGCCCTGCAAGGCCAGGTTAATGGCTGCTTCTGCCAGGCGCAAAAGTAGCCCAGGAGTGGAGTGGCCGAGCATCCCCAGCCTGCCCGGTCACATCAGCAAGGCAGCTGGGGAGCAGGCAGCTGTGTGGCTGCGTTGGCATCCACCACATGCTTGCAGGATCAAGGGTGGGCTGCTGGGAAGCCCTTTCCCCAAGGAAAGGGTGGGACGCACAGCCGTGGAGGAGTCCCTTGGCAGCTGGGAGAAGTGGGACCGCCCTGTCCCGGCCACCGCCAGGGTGGAAACTGCAGAGCCGCAGCACTCTTGTTGGCAGGCGGCTTCCTGTTGCTGAGCGGGAGCAGGAACAGGGAGCAGGGAAGAGAGCTCAGGACTCCCTCCTGCTGCAGAGGCAAAGCCAGGAGCGGGCGCTGCCAGCACCTCCCCTGCCCTGGCTGTGGCTCTGCCAGCCCTTGGCCGCTCACCTGCCCCAGCACCCATGGGCATGGGAGCATGTCCCACCCAAGCAGGTGCCAGTAAATGCCAGCAAGATGCTGCTTTGACATAATTTCCCAGATTTTCACTGACTGCACGGCAGGGCTGGCAGGGAGCACTATTGAGGAGTGGTGGGTCTGTGCAAGGGGTGCTGGAGGCGGTGGGGCACCCCTATCCTCTGGAACCTTGACAGGCGCTCTGGGTGCTGCTCAGGGAAGTCACATTTTTATTAGTGACTCCCTGATGCTGGAAAGCCAACACTGTTGGGACACTGCTGGGCCCAGGGACCTGCCTGTTTATTGCATGTTTTAAAAACTTTTCCACCTGAATCCCAATGAGACTTTTATTTTCCTGTAGGAAACTTTCCTGCCGCCTCGGCCCCAGCTTCTTCAGCCGAGGCTTGCTGCGTGCCCCTGCCCTGGGTGCGTGGAGCTGGGGCACAGCAGCCAGCACAGCACCGGGGCTGGGCTCAGGCTGCTCTCCTTGAGCACGGCTGTATTAGGTAGGGTGCCACAGAGGTGCTCCCTCCTCCTCTTGCCCCCCAGCACCTCCTGGTGCTCCACTCCCACCGAGGCAGCCCCCACGGGACCCCACGGTCCGCCAGGCAGATGCTAGCTGACCCCGGTCACCCATCACGGGAGGCAGTGGGTGGGAGGTGGCGGGGCGTGGTGGTTAATGCGTAACCAGTGCTGCCACCTTTCACCCGCACGCAGCCGTCGGGAGGGAGCGGGGCCACAGCGGCAGCCGGGCTGGCCCCCAGGTGCTGGTGGTCTGCAGAGCCGTGCGGCCAGGGCGCAGGGGCTCGGCGCGGGCCCCGGGCCATGCGGCCACAGCCACACCTTGTCCAGCACGGCCGGCTCTGCCGGCTTCCCAGCTTTCCCTGAGACTTGTTTTTCTGCCTGGCAGTTTCCTGGAGCCAAATGGCTCCTGCCTGCCTGCTCGGGATCTGCAGCCTTCTCTGCACCTGGTCAGTGGTGACAGGACATCCCTGCAGCCTCGACCACCAGGTAGGGGAGCCGAGCGGGCTCTGGCGTGGGCAGTGGCCGGGGCGGGCAGGGGGACCCCACTCCTGGTCCTGCCAGCACAGCTGGGGTGATGGCACTGTGTGCCTGCGGGGCAGCAGGCCCCCGGCGGGCAGGTCCCACTCTGCACAGCTCGAGACACGACGAGCTGTGGCGTTTCTGACTCTGGCGGGGGTGTCTCTTGGCTGCGTCCATAACGCAGCTGCCCATAAGGGGTGCTGCAAGGCGAGCAGCAGCGAGGCACATGCCCGAGGGGCTCCCAGCCCCTCGCTCCCTTCCCCCATGCACCGTGATGCAGTGACCGAGCCAGGTCAGGCTGACCGTGGGGTCAGGATCCCCGAGCGCCTGGCGAGGAGCAGGAAATATAGCTAACCCATCCTGTTGGGACAAGCGCCGCAGCCAGCAGCTCAGCTGCACCGGGCTGGAGCTGGGAGGAGGCGGGAAAAGCGGCTGTCATGGGTGGATGGCACAGCAGATGGCACAGCGCAGCGCTGCCCACCGAGCTCTCGGATACTCCCTCCAAACGTTTGCACTGTTTTCCCCAGCTTCCCCGTGCCCAGCCCTCTCTGAGCTTGGGACAGGACCTATGCGGTGCCCCCGTGGCTTGGCCCCGTTACAACCCACTCCTTGGAGCCTGGGTGTATAAGGGCACAGCCGTTTCTTTAGCGAGCAGGGACGGCAGGGCCTGACAAGAGGTTTGGGGAAACAGGAGAATGAAAGGAGAGGTGATCATGTGAGAGGCAAAGAAACGGAAACGGTGGCTAGCTGGAAAGCAGCCAGACCTAGAAACCTGGGACTATGGACCGCAGCAAATTTCTAGCACAGCATCTCTGCCCGTGGGGCCCAAAGGCGGCATTGAGCAGGAGCCTGTGCCTGCCCAACCAAGCTGTTAAATTGCCAAGCTGCTCTCTGGCAGCTTCAGTTAGGGCAGCTGGCCCTCTCCCACATGCAGGAGTAACACATGCTGGGGACTGCTCCACAAAATCAGTTTGAATTTGGCCACCCTGTTTTGGGGATGAAAAAACCATCCATCCATTTGGGCTGATCAATCCATCCAGCATGCACTGCTGGCTTTTTGGGACAGCGAATCATCCCTGGTCTGTTTTATTTACTAGTATAGACAGACCCAGCCTGCACTAAGCCACTGCCACTTGCAGTGTATCCTCAGAAACGTGGGAGGGCTGGAGGCATGGGTACAACACCCTGCACAGGCCCCGGGGAGCAGCTCTTGACACAGGTGCCTACCGCTCTGCAGCCCGGCCAGCTGCCACTGCCTGCCTGCCTGCCCCCGCAGCGGGCAGGGGTCTTGCCCACTCCTCTGCTCCAGCGGGAAGGATGCCCTTGTATCATGCAAGAGCTCCCTGGGGGCTGGAGATGGGGATCTGGGGGAGGAAGAGGAAGGTGTTCTGCAAGCTGAATCCAGATGGCAAATGCCCTTAAAAGGGGATGGGAGGGTGACATCATGGTCCCTTCATACCCACGCTGTCTGTCTGAGTTTCCCCCCGGTTCTCCATGCTCCTCCTTTACTTCTTCAGTTGGCTCTTCTCAGTCCTGGGCTGTCCTGGGCTGTCCTGCTCATCCTTTTCCATTTATCCTGGCCCACACCAAGCTGGCAGCTCATGATTTTTTACACCTGTTTATGTCTTTGCTTTTTTAAACACTGCAAGGGTAATTAGTTAAGGCATTTGAACTTCTGGGGAGCCTCACTCTAGAGATCCTCCCCAGCAGGGACAGCCTGTCTCAGACAGCAGATCTTTTCCCAGGGATGGGCCGACTGCAACGGGAAGAGCCTCCTGCATGCTCCAAGTTCCCTTCCAAGCAACATCACTGGTTTGGACCTCTCCTTCAACTCCTTGGTTGTGCCCCGTCACGGGACTCTCTTGATGCATTTCCCTTCCCTGCGCTTCCTCAACCTCTCTAGCAATGCCCTGCTGGCTCTGAGCCCAGGGGTCTTCTCCAATCTCGGGGCACTGCGCCTGCTGGACCTGAGCAGCTGCAGCATCACCTACCTCCACAAGGATGCTTTCAAGGGCTTGGGAAACTTACACACACTGCTCCTAAGAAACAACAGTCTGCAACAGCTTGAGGTCCCTTTCTTCCTGCCGCTGAAGGCTCTTTTCCACCTGGACCTGCAGCACAATGCGCTGGTCTCTGTGGACGCTTGGAGCCTGCAGCTGATGGAGGCAGTTCCGCTGGTCCGACTGGAAGGGAACCCCTGGGTCTGCGACTGCACCGCACACCCTCTGCAGCAGTGGCTACAGCGCAGGCAAGGTGAGCGGATGGGGGCGGGTGGCAGGAGGGGTGTCAGGCAGGAGGAACCCTGGGTGCAGGGGTCCTGCTTGGTCCTTTTGCTCCAACCCCTGGGCAGACTCTGAGATGGCTCTCCAGGGACCTCTCCCACCCTACTGAGGGACAGTGAACCGAAAGGTGATGTGTCTGTTCCTTGCTTGCAGTTACACACAATACCGAAGATTTCTAGGAATGGCAGCAGGATAATTTAGCCACTCTTCTGAGAAAGGGGCTGCATGTACACTTCAGCCCCTAAATCTACCTGTATCTATATCTATGTGGAGTGACCATATTTTCAAGAGCTGCTGAGCACTCGGCAGCTCCTTCTGTGGAGCCAGATCAGGCTCCAACCCTCTGACCTTGGCTCCCAGGCGACAGCAGCCCTGCAACAGTGGGGTTTCTATCAGTATCCGTGAATTTGGCATTATCCAGTTAAAAGGTGCCTGCTAATCACAGTCACACACTTGCACAGTTCCTTGGTTAGAGAATATTTTCTTTGGTTGTGCCTTAAAACGTGCTGAGGGCTGTTGAGGCTGGAGGGCAGAGCCAGGAACACCTTGAGATGTGGTCCATCAGTCCAGGAGCAAGCAGGGATTGTTTTCTATAAACTGGGGAGGGGATGGGTGAAGACCCCCTGTCCCACTTCAGCCTGTGTGTCTCCCAGCTGTGCAGGTGACCTGCGCATCACCCCCGGGGCTGCGGGGCCGGGAGGTTGCAGCTCTGGATTCCCAGGACCTGGGCTGCTGGATGAAGCAGCGGTTTCCTCGGGGGGTCAGCACGGCGCAGCAGATCACAGTGACCCACAGCAACAGTAAGTTGTGCAGCTACGGGGACATCCGTAAGGTCTAGCTCCCTCCTGCTTTCCATCACCCCAGAGGGGAACGCAGCCGGAGACCTTCTGCTCTGCCCTGCAGCCCCAGGGGCTCAGGCTGCCCGGCCACCGCTGGTGCGGTGGCTTGGTGGGGAGGGTAGCCACCACCTGGAGGTGTTTGCTGGCTTTGCAACAGAAAAGTTAGCAGATGCCACACAGAACACAGACTCCATGGTGATGGGCACCAGTATCAGACAGCCATCTGGCAGTTTTCCCCATAGTGTTCACGCACCCTTGGTAGCTAGCTCTTGGTGAAGAGCATTTATATTGCTCCTAACAAAAGCAATCCAGTGCTGACTGCACACTGCAGGCATGCACGGGGCTGGCTGCTGAGGAGCGCCGGGTATGCTGCAGGCTGACCCGCCATGCCCTGACACGCCTTTCCTGCACTGCAGCCACCACACCACCCCCCGGGAAGGGGGGAAGGAGCTGGCCATACCTGGTAGGCTTCCTGGTGGCAGCAATCGGCATCTCCATCCTGATCGCGCTGGGTGCCAAGTGCAAGCTCTTCCACAAGAACTTTGCCAGCTACCGCCACCGGCCACTGCCTGAAACCAGCTCGGTCAGAGGCAGCCCCATGGATGACGGCAGCAGCTGGGACAGGGGCTCCTCAGGCTGGGCGGCCAGCGAAAGCCACCCCATGCCCCATGCTGCCAACCTGCAAGCTGAGGATGATGATGGCTTCATCGAGGACAACTACATCCAGCCAAGTGAGCAGCTGCCGGAGGAAGAGGAGCAGGAGTCACACCTCTCCATCTGAGCCTGAAGCCCAGCCACCACCGCTGCGGCCTCTTGCCATCCCCCCCACCTCCATCCCCGTCCTGCCGTTTCCCACCTGCCCTTGGCTTTTGACCCCACGTGGCTGGGGGCAGGAAGAAAGGAGCGGAGTGGAGGGGGAGAAGGGGTGAGATGGGAATGGGGACGGAGGCTGAAGGCAGCAGGCCCCACGGTGCCCCAGCGTGATGCCAGTGGTGCTGCACCGGCACGGGGACACCGGACCCACTGCTGCTCTCCCGGCCCTGCTCGGATGCTGAGGATGAAGGAGATGGCGCTGATCACAACTGGGCAGCCTGGTGGGGTGGAAAAAGGAGCCTGCCCTGCTGGGTCTTGGGCACTGGCCCCGCTGCCCCAGCGGTGGACTCAGCTCTGCTCTGTCCCGCAAGGCGTTGTCACTCCAGGGTGCCATTAAAGCATGATTTAACCCTGCCTCTGCCTGTGATGTTTTGTTGGGGCTCTCTCAGTGGCAGTGCTGGGAGGAGACCCCCAGCTAGGGTGTGGCTTTTTTTGCATGCCCTTTCAAGGACCATAAATACATTCCTCGTTAACTGCAGTGGTGAGAGAACAGGCCTGTGGCACAGTGAGTGCTCTTGTGCAAACAAATCTGTTACCTGATCTGGCACAGGCAGCCCTGGCATGTTGTCGCAGGGTTTCTGTGCACGTCTCTGCAGCATTGCTTTCTGCTGCATCCCTTCTCTCTTTTCTTTCTTCCCTCTCCAGCAAGACCTGCTAGAAAGGCACTTACCTTCCCCATGTCAACTCTGCAGAGCTGAGCTAACTTGTTGGCGGCACCAGTTGGGGCGTTAGGCAGGCACGTGCGCTGGGGCGAGACAGCCCTGTCCCCCGGCACCCATTACAGAGTGCCGCCTGTATCTCTACCTGTGAAGTTGTACAAACATTATAATTTTTGCATTCCTGTCATCTTTGTGGTACGATAAACAGCATATAAGACATAGGTCACTGCAAATTGTTTCTGCTGTAGCTGTTTGTGCCTGCGTGGGTCACGCTGGAGTTAAAAGCAGGGAGCAGAAGTGGCATTCACCCTTAGTAAGTGATTCACATGGCTGATACCATCCGGCTGGGAAGATTTCCCAGGGCACAGCCCAGTTGTTACTGTCCCTGATAGCCTGGGAATCCCTCCATTATGCTCTAGAGCATGGAGCATCATCACAGGGATGGCATTTCTTGCAGCCCTGCCACACAGCTAGTTCCCCCATCTCCTTTAAACCTCCATTTCCCTGTAAACTGCCTTTCTATTTCTCTAATCCTTAGGATATTTACAGAACACAGTGTATACAAAAGTAAATAATACACGTTAGAGAATGTAAACCAAAGGGGATGACTGGCTCAGGCGTTGGATGGGCGATACAGGGCAGTGACTTAAAGCACCTTCCAGAGGGGGAACGTGCTGTCTGAGGCCATGAGGAGAAGGAGGAAACCTGCTGGCTTGTTTCAGTGGTCAGTCAGTTTTCTGTCTTAAATGCGGTGTTTCTAAACTGAGCTTGTCCTGGCCCTAGTTTTGCAGTCACTGCCTCTTGTTTTGCCTTCTGGGCTCACCTTAACAGCCCTTTACTACCTGTGAAAATACAATATATGCTGTAATTTTTGGAAATTTCTAACGTCTTTCAGGTAAGATAGGAGACTTAAATCTGAGGTCTGGGAAAATACATTTCAGTTATCTGTTGGAGGATATTTGTTGATAAGCTTTTTATCACATGAATTCATGCTAGATGCAGCATTTTACTTTTGGTCTCAGCAATGTCTTAAAAAACTGCTTCCCAGGCTTATTTATCCAGCATCTTGCTCAGTCTCATCCCTCAGTACCTAGTGGTGGGTTGCTTGTCTGCTTTGACCCTGCTGGGAGGCCCACCCATTTATTCTTTAACAGAGCAGACGTGGCTGTTTTTCGGGTGTGCAGGGGGCCCCGGTCCCATGGCAGCCCCTCTGCCCCCATTCCAGGCAGCTCCAGTGCAAGCAGGCAGGAGCCTGGCAGCTCGTTGAGGGGAATGCATCTAGCATGCAGAGCTGGGAAGACAAGGGGGTCAGAGCAGAAAAGGAGGAGCCTTCTCAAGGGGGTCCCCCCAGGAAGCTGCAGAAGGACCGTGGTTGAGGCTGGTGGACGGGAGCAGTAGCAGGTATGCAGGCAGACTGGCTCCAGGCTCGCTGCAGGCAGCAGCTGCTGCCGTGAGGCTCAAGGCTCAGCCTTACCGCAGGGTGAAACAGCTTCTCTGTAAACAAACCAGCTGGCACCGACTTGTTCAGGAGGCTTTGCATGTGTCCTGTGAGCTCCTCTCAGGGGCATGGCAGGATCTTAGGTTCACAGGGTGGTGGTAATGGTGACCACCTAGGTCTAGATCCTTAAGCAGAGGGAGATCCACGCACCTCGAGGTGGGAGTTGCATATCAGGAAATGAGTACATGCATTTGAGGGGCTGTGGTGGTGTTGCCACACTAGCTGATGAGCCGAAGGCACAGCCGCAGGAGGGGCCCTGGGCTGTCATGATTTCTGCCCCGGGCTCAGCCTGAGCAGAGGCCAGCTCTGCACAGCCCTGCCACCTCCTGCTCCGCAGGGAGGCTGTCACTCAAGCATCAGCCTTCAACACGGTCAACTTCCACATTTTATTATGTGTTTCCACACACAACACAGGAACCAAGAAAGCAACAAACCAGCACCGCTGCAGGAGGTGAGTCAGAGACTGGGGCAGCGCGGGCTGTCCATCTGTGCAGCCAGACACCCAAACCGCCATCCTCGGAGACAGCCTGTTCTCAGCTCTTATTTCCTCAAGTTGCTGATATGGCCCACGAGCATCCTTCTCTGGCACAATGCATGGGCACTTGGGGCACATTTTGAAGGGGCTATGGAGGGGAGGATTCACATTGATATGCAGGCAGCATGGAGCTGCAAGCTGGGCAGTCACACATCTTCACAGAAATGCCCAGATGTACAAAACAGCTGGTGTGCAGGCAGCTGTGGCCTGTCCACCTATGCAGGTTGGGGGAGCTGGGAGTAACTGCTAAAGCACTGATGCAGGCAGAGACGGTGCAGCTTGGCATAACTGCACATGCACCGACACAGATGTGCAGAGCAGCAGCAACGGTGATGGTGCAAAACTGTCCAGCTCTAGCCTGTCCCTCCCTGTGTATGCACAGGGGTCCCTGCTGGACCTGAGGTCAAACAGCCTGGAGGGGAAGGACAGCTCTTTGCATTGCAGAGGATTTAGCACAGAAGGACCTGAGCTTAGTAACACCCTCTGAACTCTTGGGCAGATTAAGGGAAGTGATGCAGAGAAAGGGGAAAACAGCAGTTTAATAAAATCTATAGATGATGTGAAAGTGACAGAGAAAAATGTAGAAATAACAGAGATCCAGAAAAGAAAAGCCAGAATGATGTTCTCATACTTTGGGAAAATAATCCAAGGCTTCAGGGGGAAGGAAAGCCCACAGGAGCAGGGCAAGAGCAGATGAATACAGATGTGCCCTCATGCATCTGAGTGCATCGGAGATGGTGTGGTCTGCAGCTGCGAAGGGATGAAGTCCTCATTGTCCAGCGTATACCTGGTGGGGTTCACTGCTGCTGAACTCCAGGTGTAACACGGACAGCGAGTTGTACTCTTACTGAGGGAATGAGCTATCATCCTCTTCCAAATAAATTTGTTACCAGACACCAAAAAAGAATAGCTCAGTCTTGTTCCATTACAGAGGGAACTTAGCAAATAATGAGCAAAATAACAGCTGGGGCAGAACAGCTCAGGTGAGGGGGATACGGGAGCAGACAGGAAGATGAAGAGGAATCAGAAACATAGAATCATAGAATGGTTTGGGTTGGAAGGGACCTTAAAGATCAGCTAGTTCCAACCTCCCTGCCATGGGCAGGGACACCTTCCAGGTTGCACAAGAGCAGCTTTGCTAGGAGGTTAGGATCTGTGTCTATGGCAAGGGTAGTGAAATGGTTCCTGCGTCTATGGAGGAAATGAAAATTTTGACAGGTAAATTAGCCTCAAGTCAGAGGAAAAGCTCCTGGGGGTGAGTTGTTAGTCTGCCTCTGGGAAAGGCACCTTGGTGACAGACACCTTGTAGAGATAAAACACCAAAACAGCTCCAGGTAAGGCCCAAGCAGTAGCAGAAGAACTTTTCTGCCTCGCAGCAGCTGCAGCACTTGGGAGACAGAAACAGTGCGGGAACACGCAGGGACTGGGATGAGCTGCAGTGCTCCCACAGCAGCAGAGGTGCCTCTGCTTGGGAAACTCCTGTTGGAGGGCAACAGCAAGCCCCCCTCACACCACCCTTGCAGGGCAGCAGCCCAGCTCCAGGATTTGGGCACCCCATCACCATCCCCCAGCGACTGCACCTTGCCTTTTGTGGCTGGTGTGGCTGGAGCATGCTGGTGTGATAACAGAGCCCCGACACACAGCCCAGCACCGATAACCCATCAGGGCCCTGACACCAACACCCTTTGATTAGCCCTTTGACACCCCACAGAAGATGTTGGGCTGCAGAAAGGTAATATTGGAACAGATCCTGGCATTGCAAATACAAATGGCATTTCATGTGAGGTACAGCCATGGCAGGGCTCTGGCACACAGAATCCCATGCAAATCCCACGCTCCCTCCCACAGACACACAGGTGCTTTCTTGGGAGCAGCCCTTGCAGCCGTACCTTCCACTGAGCTCCCTTCACTTGCGCTGCACACCTGCTGACACGCAGAATATTTCCTGCCATTCATCAGCTTCTAGAGGCTCTACTTTGTTCAGGGGTCCTGCAGGCTGGGAGGGAGGGGACACGCGACCGAGGGCATCACAGCATGCCAGCATGTGCCCACCTTCACGGGCTCAGAGGTACGAAGTGCTGGTCCCAGCTGAGACAGGAGTCTGAGCTGGCAGCTCTGCACGGAGCACAGGGTGGTTTTACACCATCTGCAGCTGCAGCCTCTCCTGCCAGGAGGGCGCATGACACAGCCGCAGGAACCAAGCAAGGGTCCCCAGGGGTACAGGACAGGCTCACCTTAACTCTGTGACAGGGGTCACAGCCAGGCAGGCAGCAGCTATCGCAGGAGGCTTTGCAGAGATGAAATGCCAACCAGGCCAGCGGTGTGCTCCTAATGTGCGGCAGGTCACAGAGCCCCGTCCGGGTACCCCAAGCCCCTGCTGTGCTGTAGCCTGGGGCAAAGCTAATGCCAGTCATGTCTGAAAGAAGAGCAAGGCACACCGCAACGCTCGCCCTTCCTTGGGGAAAGGCTGGCACAAGCCCTGCTGACAGGTTGTATCCAGTGAGGCTCACACAGAGGTGTCATGGGTCAGATCAGGTTGGCCATGCTGGAGGTGGGAGGAAGCCGCCTGTTTGCAGCGAGGCGGCCGGAGATGGTGAAGACACGGATCTCGCCGGTCTCCAGGTTCCGAGGAGCAGCCTGGCGGCAGGAGGTGCAGAGCAGGTAGAGCAGCAGGCAGAGGAGGATAGCACTGCCAGCAGTCAGGAGGACAACCCCACTGGTGAACATGCTGGCCAGCGGCCGTGCAGGGCTGAGCTGCATGGTTGTGGTGGAGAGGATGGTGAGCACGACCCCGCAGACCACCAGCACCAGGGCACTGAGAAGCAGCACCAGGCAGTCTGAGAAGCCCCCACTCTTCAGGAGTTCAATCTGGTCCCGACTGCGGATGCAGTTCATGTCCTGGATTGCAGAGCTCAGCAGCTGCTTCAGCAGCACAAGCAAGGCCAGGAGGCAAAGTGTGGTGCCCACTGCCAGCCTCCACTCCCCAGATCGGCTGCTAGTACTATACAGCAGGATGATGCCCCCAATCCCACAGGCCAGGATCAGCACCACAGCCATCCCGTAGCACAGGATGGACTTCTTGGGGTCCTGGAACCACCAGAGTTCCACATGCTCCTCCAAGATGTTCCTCTGGATGTGGTCCATGTCTGCAGGGGTGCGGGGGCTGCTCAGCTCTGCCAGCTCCGGCATGGTGGGCAGCTGGGTTGAGAGGGCACGGTGGGGTGGTTGCACAGATGAATCTACACACTTCCAGCGAAGTGGAGGTTCAAGGGAGCAGCGGTTGCAAAGGCAGCTGCATTTCTCAAGCAGGGTCGCCTCTGTCTCATTCTTTGGAGCCTGCTGGAGCTCCCTTCTGTAGCAGTGCCACCTGGAGAGCTATGGTCCACGCGCTGCGGCTGAGCCCACCCCCCAGGCAGGGCTGGAGGACATGGTGGAACATCCCCAGAGCAGCACCGTAAGGGAACAACCAGGGCTGCGTCCTTCCTTTCCTGTGTCTTTCATCTGAAAGAGTCAAGAAGAGAAGATATCATTAAACAGAGACCCTGCTCCCCTGTACTAAACAATCCCCTGCTAAACCGTGGACCTTGGTTGCTCCAGGCTGGCCTGCAGACCTTCCCCTGCCTCCCTCACAAAAGCCCTGTGCGTTGGAGCACAGATCAGCCACGCACGTCTTCCTGGGAGACCTCCACGCACCGTGGGGGAACCCCAGCCTGCCCTCAGGGACAAGTCTCCTGCCTCCCCAGCCCCATGTGCCCTGCTCAGAGGCTACTGGCACATTGCTGCCCGCAGGACTCTGCCTGCAGCTGGTGCTGGCAGCAGGGCAGGGAAGGAGCAGAGGCAGGTCCCTCCTGGGATAAAGCCCCATTCACAGCTCTGGCTTCACATGCTCCCTCATCAGCATCAGCCTCTTGTCACCAACTGGCTCTGCCGCCCAGAACTACAGTGGGAGGTGGGGGTCAGGACCGGGGCTTAACCCTTCCAGTCCAGTTGCTGGAAGAGCGAGAGCTGCCCTTGTGGCATGTCCTCAGCCCTGTCCCTACCCCTGCACCACCACTGATTGCCCATCCCAAGTCCCCTATAGAAACGTGATGGTTACATCTCCAGTGGTCTCAGCACTTCCCTGGAAAGAGCCCCCAAACAGCTGGGACCTGGCACCCCACAATTTTGCTCTCCTCTCTGCTCCTCCCTATCCCTGAAGCACTTCACCATTGGAGGGGAGCAGGGGAAGGGCAGTGGTGGCTGCAGGGTGGTGCTGTGCTTAGCTGGACTCCCCTTGGCATGGCACCTTGTCTCAACCCGCAGCCTGGCTTCCTGGGCTCATCAACTCCTCAATGTCCTGGCCCCCCTCAGTGCTTCTCTGGGTACAGTTTTACACCAAGAGCAGAAACCACTTGCATTTCTCTCACATAACCTCCTGCTCCAGCAAATGAGTGCTTCAGCTGGTCCCACAGCACCAGAGGAACCCTCCAGCACAGCTGGAACCCAAAGCAAGGAGAGGTGCTGGGGAGGATGGTGCAGGAGCATCTCAGGTATGGCTGAGCCCTTGAGACATGGGGCAGACCCTGGAGACCCCCGAACTGCCTCCCTGGTCACCTCCCAAACAGGACGATGCACCCACGGCCATCATGGGCACATGCACACAAACTGCTCAGAGTCCCGCAGGAGCCCGTGGTGGGGACAGGAACTGATGCAGATCCCCTGTGTCAGAACTGTGTCACTTATCCTGGGTGGGGGAAGAGCCACACAGCACCCTGCCTGCTAAAAATGGCTCTCCAAGAGCCTGTCAGCCCACGCCAAACTCACTCCATTGTCTTTGTGCCCAGCTCTGCACAGCGCTGGGAGTCTGGGCTCATTACGGACGGGTGGGGACGATTTGTGAACTCCACGCATGGCAGCTCTGCACACACCAGGGATCTTTCCTCCCACAGGTGTCCCTGTCCTCAGACAGCCTCCACAGACCACAACCCCTTACCACACTGCCTTTGCTACCAGCAAACACCTCAAAATCCCCCTCCATCAGGGACAAACCAACATGGGGTGGGGGAAGAGGGAGGACAATAGCGTGGGGGTGCCCGAACCAGACACTGCCTGACAGTGTCAGGCCAGGCTCCTCCTGAGTCACTCCCCGGCTGTGATGGAGCATGAGGTCACTTTGGACGTGGCTCAGGGCATGCTGCCAGCTGGCAGCACGTGTCCAGGAAGTCTCTAACCACCACGGATTTGCAGGCCTGGGACCCATCGCACTGTGTGAGCTGTGCACTGTGCCGTTTCCCTGCACAGCTGCTGGTGCTTGAATTGCCTGGGCAGGGAGTGGGCTGGGACACAGGAACCCACACTCCAGAGGGTACACTTGCCTGGAGGCCTGTGGGAGATCTGCAGCTGCTGGCTAGAGCCAGAACAATCAGAAAGCATCAATTAGAGAGAAAAAAAAAGCTGTGATTGAGCATACTGATTTGTGCCTGCTAGGACCCACTTTGATTTTGCATGAGACAGCAGATACCTTGCGCTGTCCACATGTGCCCAGGACACAGGTCCCCAAGATCAGGATGTTGCGGGCCACTTTCAAAGTAGAGAGGTGAGAAGACGTTGGGCCTGGAGACATTTCCCCAGTCTATGCAAACCAGCTCAGTGCTAAGCACTACTTCCTCCTGTCTTTCCTTCTCCAAGCACAGAGGTGCCTTATCTCCTCCTTACCAGTGAAAGGGTGAGTCTAGTAGATAGCACATTTGTAGATTAGATCAAGATTTTGGACTAAGAAAACATAATGCTTGAAGAAGTGCAAAGTCTGCGGCCTTCTGCTGCTTGACCGAAGTTGCACACACAAGTTGTGAGTCAAACAGTAAGTACAAAAACACAGAACAGCACAAACCACAATGAGGGAAAACGCAACCAAAAATCAAGCTACAGCACTGCATTCTCATGTTACTTCTTAAAATTTAACCATTTTAATTTTTGTTTGCTCAGAAGAAGGTCATGGAGCAAGATAAAACATCTGGCTGCAGAACAAAATAAGGTGTGACATCTACAGGCACCTATTTCCTAGTGTTTTATTAATCTCTGTTAAACAAATTATTTGGAGAGGCAAAGACTTCCACTGAAGTGTGCGTCCATGGTTTCTTGTGTCTATTTGAAAATGTTCTGGGAATATCATCTTTTGCTCTGTAAGCATCCGCACTTGCTTGGGCTTCTCTAGACTGCAAGGGTTTGTATCACTAGTGACAGCATTTTTATTCTTAGAATCACAGAATAATTCAGGTGGGATGGGACCTTGTGAAGTCACCTGGTCCAACCACCTGCTTAAAGCAGAGTTAGCCTCAGAATCAGACTGAAGGTTTCAGGGCCTTGTCCACTCAGGTGCTGGATACCGCCAAGGATGGATGATCCACAGCCCCTTTGGGATCATTCCAGTGCTTAACCATCCTCACCATGCATAAATTTTTCCTTAAATCCAACTACAGTTTCTGATTCCTCAGCAGGGGTGCATTGCCTCCCATCCTTCCTTGGTGTACCTTTTAAGTAAAATCTGTCTCTCCTTATATTTTAAACCAGTGCAAGCCCTATCCTGGGCTGTCACCCACCACTTCTTGGAGAAGGGATGAAACAAGATCTCACAGCAGCTTTGCTGATCTGATTTCTTGGCATTATGCAGCATATCAGTTTGCCCAGATCAGATTGAGAGAAAGGAAGGGATGTGGATCCCTGCTCTGCCATGAGGGAGAAAGACAGCCTTTTCACAGCAGTTCCCCCTTCTGTAGCTCTTCTTTGGGCTACCTGGCCTCACCGGTCTGGGATAGACCATAATACAGACCCTTTGGGAGCTTAAGCCAGTTAGCCCATCAGATTAGCCAGTTTGATAACATGTATCATAAGTCATTAATCTCTACCATTTACTTTATATTGAACAGAGTACCTTCAATGCTCCCCTCTTTGTGTGTAAGAAAAAAAAGGAGAGGACCAGCCCAGTCACACAATGCTTTCTGACTAAAGGCCACATCTCAGGAAAAAACTGACAGGCTGTCCTTCCCCACTGCTGGCTGGCAGCTGGGGAGGAAGACAGGAAAGCACTGGGAATGCAGGAAAACAAAAATGTTAATGTCTTTCCTTTCCTTTCTTTTTTTTTTTTCTATTCTGACAACATTTAACTGGGAATTGAGGGTCATCATCAGCTAGTTTCTGGCCACTCCTGGCTGCAGGTGTGAGAGATGCATGCCTGCTGACTGCCTGAGAACAGTATATGCATTTATTTATTTACTTATAGATTTTTTATGTCTGACTGTCTGATATCTGACAGATGGGCCAAGGACTGTATGTTAATTAACACTTTCATTTCAGAGCCACATACAACTCAGTTCTTGAAATATTCCCCACTTCCCTCCTCTCTCTGAACCCAGGGTACACCATGAGACCTTGCTTACCCACAGAGTTCAGGAGGGGAAGCCTGGGGGTGGGACAGGCTCCTGCAGCGCTTCCAGCCTTCAGAAGGGTTTTATGCAGCTATGCCGGCTATGTGTAAAATAAACAAAAATACATAAAATTATTTGCATGATCAGTCTAGATGAGAGGCAACAGAGCCTCACAATCTCAAACAGATACAAGCCATCTCCTTCCCCTGCTTCTTCAGTCCATCACAGCTTACTTGCTTCTTGGCCAGGTCTGGCCATAGCCCGTTTAGGATGGACTTGCCACCACTCTGTGCCTCACCTTACCTCTTACCCAGCCCCACAGAAACCTCTAGCCCAGAATAGGCATAAATATTTTCCCATCCCTTCACGCAATTTTTCTAAGTCCCTAGTAGGCTCAAAGAGAATGAAGGTCGTGCATCTTGTTTTATGCCTGAATCACTGCCAATGCACAAAGCAGAAGCCCTGAATGTCATAGTGCTCAAGGCCCATCTGTGCCCCCAGGAGCAGGGACACTGCTGCCCTGGGAAGTGTGGGAAGGTTCCCTCTCTTCTCCCGAGAACTCAGGAGCAGGGATAGAGGAACCCATGGGGAATGGGAGTAACAAGGCTGTTACGTGGCATCTGTCTGTCTCACGCAAAATCCTGGCAAGAGATCCACGCTCCTTTGGCTGACATCAACCACCAATTCCCAATGCTTCTCCTTTCAGGGGTTGCTCAAAATCCAGGCAAACTTATGCTGTCTAATCTGTATCTGGGGAGAGCCCATCCTCTCTACCCTGCCAGACGGACAATGCTTTCCCAGAAGTAAGCATCCCTCCCACCCGTGCTCCTGGCACCAGACATCATTCGGGAAGCCTCGGGGAAGCCCTGGGTCCCTTCCTTTCACCAAGCCTAGGGGCTCTGGAGATAAGGCTGGTGGAGGTCTTGTTGTAAAAGGGTCAGTGTGCAGCTGCTTTTTACAGAAATCTAGGTAGCTTTGGCATGTTCCATTATAAAGCTCCATTATAAAGTTTCGTGTTCCCCTTTCTCTCCATATATGTAACAGGTATCCAGCATCCTCACCCCACAGAGCCTGTCCTGATGCACCTCTGCTGAGGGAGGCCTGTAAGTCCCAAAGGAACTGGAAAATCCTGAGCCTTATGTCCCGAGAGGAAACACAATGGCGCAAGGAAGGAATGATGTGGAGGCAAGGGGCAGAATCTCTTAAGAAGTATGTCTGAAGTAGCCCCCAAACTTGCCAGCAGCTACTGATGAAGTACAGCCCTTCCCGCACACTCACGGGTCCCAGGGAGGAGGGCTCACTCACCTGCAGCAGACGTTGCCCACACGCGACAGCCCAGCAGTGATCCCTGCTCCTGGCTGGCAGCAATGGTTTTTCCAGACTTTCCTTCCACTGGATCAAGCTACCAAGGGAGCTCACGGGGAAAATCTCTTCCCTTCCTCCGGCAACTGCCTGCCAAGAAACAGGTGCTCCTGCAGGCTCCCCTTCCTGGTGCGCGCGGGCAGCACCGATGATAGGCTGCAAGCCCTCACCTCTCGCCTGGGCAGGTGCATTCCCCAGCAGGGTGGCGTCTCAGCAAACTTGCTGCTGGCCTTGGAGAGGCTCCAGAGCTACGCCAGTGTGCAGGCACTACCCCTCCCCTCCTCCCTCCCTCCCCGGGCAGGATCTGACTTCGCACCCATCCTGGAAGGTGGCTCGTTTCCTCCCAGCTGGAGGTGAAGGGGCGTCAGAGCCACGGAGCAGCTCCCAGGCAGCAGGTGAGAGGAAGACTGCAGCCAGGCTGGCAGCACTAGGGAAGATTTGACACATTCAGCACGTATTTGGTATTATGTAGTATTAAATAAAATAGCTCCTGCACTACTGTATAGGCTAGGGCCATCTGGTCGCATCAGGACTGGATCTTTGTATGGCATTAGTCCAGGCAGGCACTTAAGTCAGGCAAGATGCCATCATGCCTTTTCAAACTGCACTGCCATCTCCACATCACCAGGCAGCCGCACTACCCCCGTCTCTGGGAGACAGCAGCATCAGCAGAGCCCACCATGCTGCAGAAGAGCTGACTTCATGGTAATCTAGCAGAAAGAAAAGGGTGACCATTTTGAAAGGAATTAGGGAAACAGAAAAGGACTTAAGAGAAAAAAAGGGTGTAGCAGGAACGTGGAAGCCAGCAGGGGAATGGGACTCCCAGACAGCAGAAGGCTACAGAGGGATCACTACTGTGAGTCTGAGCAGGTGGAAAATCTCCTGGGAGATGTAGAAAGAAGAGGATGGGGCTGAACAACAGCTCTTGCCTGACTAATGGAAAGGGAGGCTTAGTTATTAAGTCGCATGCTAGTTTTTTAGCAGGCTATGAGAAGGGAAGCTTAGGGTATGCTAATACAATAGACATCAATCAGTGTGACAGGTTCAGGAATTTGTCTGAGTAAAATCTGACAGATCTTTTGAAACTTATGAAATATCATCTGTCCAGTGGTTTTTGTCCTAAACCTAAAACAACATGTGGATGTGGTAGATTTCCCTATACAAACACTCTTGAACAATGAACTTGCCCCTACCCAGAAAAAACTGTCCTTTAGTTGGGCCAGTTAACAAACACATCATCCAAGGGGAAACCTTATTCAGCTTTAAAGATAGCCATACATTCACTTTAAAAAATGGGCTGTAACTTTATAAGAGCATGAGATGCCTACCAGCTCCTTTAGAGAGGTACCAAGAGGAGAAACAGACAATGCAGACCAAGAGAGGATAAAAGCGGGAAGTATCTTTGCACCCTGAGAGAATTCAGAAGACCATTAGCATACAAAACCATAATCCAGTTACAACTTAATTCTGAAAACATTTCTACAGCACGTGTGGGAGATGGATCTTGGTCTAGTTCTCCCAGTATAGAAGGGGCTTGTACATCTATTTTCCTTCCAGCAGGTCTCTGATAAACCTCAGTTGTAACACTCTGCTGTCCCTGACTTTTAATGTTCTCCCTTACAAACGATGTTTTAGCTGCCTCTTAGCCACTATGATCAAGTTCAAAATCGTCTGAACCTAGTTTGCCAGCTGTTTACCTAGGCTTCATCCGACAGGCCTTGGATTGCCTTTAAAATCTCTCTAATGAGGGTGACACACAGGCATACTTTTAAGCATATTAATCACCACTTAGAAATCATTCTTCACCTGCATATGCTTCTTCCTCTTATTAGGACAAGGTTCTTCTTTTTCAGAAAGATTGATTCCATTTCTCTAAACCACATCTATTAAAGCAGTGGCTTCTACCACTCAATTTATTCTGACAGAGTGAGGGGAAAATTATACCACATGGGAGTCTAGCAAATTAAAATGGGTGTGTTCTGAAAATTTACGAGGGAACTAGTTTCTAAAATATTTGCTAATTACATTAATTACATCCTCTTTCTGCACAGGAAGTATCAAGATGATTATATGGGGAGCGAGGGGAGGAAGAAAGGGTGTTAAGCTAGCACATTAACAGACCAATTACATCGTAACTTCTTCCTTTAGTTCCTGTGAAACCTATGCTTCATACAGTTTAAAGCTGCAAAATGAAAGAAGTAAGACTAAAGAAACTTAATTCCACGTCCATGGACAAAGCACTCAACTGAAGTCTCTCTGGTCATAGGAGCTCGTGGAACTATCTGTTTTGCCATGGTGTTAGCCTGGAAATGCGTCTAGTATCCCTAATGGTAATATAGCTTACACGTTGTCCAGTCTTGGCACCACCATCTTCTGTATAATATTATTATTAGTATGTAGAAAGCACTCCACTCATCACCTCTCTACAATTCAGGATAGGAAATGGAAACAGTAACGTACTGGCTGTTATAATACCATATATTTCCATGCCTAATCAGTAGCTTAAACTTCTGATGTATGTGAAGTATCCCTCAGTGAGATAGTGTCAGGCACTGACAACAAAGGACAAAAAATTTACTTTCCCCCCCCTCATTATTAAAGAAATTACTCCTTGCCTTTTCCTATACATGAGTACTTTGCAGAGTGAGTTTTTAGGAGAATTTCACTGAAAAACTGAACTAAAGGGACTGCAGATGTTGGAAAAAAGACAAGCAAAGATTAATTCATCAAAGCTATAGGAGAGTTATGATGTAAGGTTTGGACTTTACTCTAGATTTCGGAGTCTGAAACTGGGCTGCCTTTTTGTCCTGCTGAAATGATTGTTAGAGATGAGAAAACACATCTCTAGACAGGATGCAGAGGCTTGAGCAAGGGCTCCAGCTCAGGTGTGCTTGACCACTAGTCAAGGGTTGCCCTCAAAAGGTAACTGATTTTTAGTCTGTGATGGGATACCTGCTTGGAATAACACTGACATCTGTCTTAAGTGCGGGCAGTCCTTTGTAAGGACATAGGCAATTCAACCCTGGAAAATAAAAGGCTGATGTTGATTTTTGCAGCACAATGACACCAAATTAGAATTCTAGTAGAAAAGACTTACAGTGTCTGACCAGCTCTTCTGAACTAGGACACAGTATTTTTCAAGAGAAAGGTGCGTACCTGCCCTAGCATGAAGGCACAAAGATCAGTCTTGCACTAACACAAATTTATTTTTTTTTCCTCTTGGCTCCTAGGTCTCATGGAAAGGGCAGATTCCAGGACAGTAGAAGGGAGTGAAGGTTGCTGCCTTGTGTTCAGAGCAGTGAGTGCTGCACAAATGCTCCTAGTGGAAGAGTAGAGGATCATGGAAGTCTAATCTATGCTGTTGCATTTCTGATCTCTCCAGGAGAATATACTAATGTAAGGCATCCTTGAACCAAGTCACTGTTGCTGTGTCATGTGGCTTCTTTCCAGATTCAGCTTAGGAAGATTTCCATCTAGGAGAGGCTGAACTGCAAGGACTTGCTGCCTCTCCTGGATTTGGTCTCGCAGGTATTGAATTTCCAGCTGCTGCATTTCTATGATTTTCTCACTTTCCTTCTCTGCATTCAACCTCAGGACAGCTGGGCTGGACTGCAGTTCACTGGAGGGATCTAGAAGATAAAATCAGAGAGGATAGAAGAGGGTAACAAAGGTCCAGCTTGCAGAGTTTTTTGGCATGAACAAGGAAAGGCATCTTTCAGGGCTGAAGGACTAGAGCTAAATAGTAAGATTCTGCAGTATTTAGCAGCTTCTACAACTAACATTACAATATAGCAGGTACCACCAGGCAGACAAGCTAGAATGATTTGGAGATATGACAGGTACCACCAGGCAGACAAGCTGGTATGATATGGAGACAGTAACAGAATTGTTCACCAGGGACAAAAAGGGCTTCTGGAATAACTACTGACCATATGGAAAACATACAAGAAGCACTATTCACCTGTGGCTTGAATTGCTTGCTTTTTCTTGGTTAATCTTAGTGTTGACTGGAGGTCATGTACCTGGGTGTGGGCCACCTTCAGTTCTTGCCGCAAGTCATTAATTTCCTTAATCAGACTCACATTTTCCTGCAAAACCAATATGCCCTATGAGGAAAAGCACAGGTACTATCTGGCTTATCAATATCTATCTTCATATCCTTGGGAAGGACACTGGACAGTATAGAATCAGTATCACAAGCAGAAGATACAGGGCAATCAGTACAGTGCACAACATTTCAGATAAGGCCACAGTAGATTTTACACAAAACATGACAGTATTCAAACCACGTTAGCTCAACAAGCTAATATTTGTTTTGCTTTTCTGACTACAGCTGCACTCCGAGGTATCATCTTCCTTGCCAATTCCACAGGGAAGCTTAGGTCCCTTCCTGATTGATCCAATTAATTCAGAATTAATGTGAAGAATTCCCATTTCTCCCTCCAGTGTGTATTATTTTGCTTTTCATTTGCCACTATGTATCTGTTCACTTAAATTTTCTTTATCTCTTTGCAGTTCTTCAAAGCCCTCTTCATTAGTTCTGACAGACATCACTTTCCAACAACCTTTCAAGTTATTAAGAAATATATAAAGCATATGGAGAATTGAGATACCTGCTGCTAACATGCTGTTATGAGGAAAAGTTGGCCATGTATTCATCTTTTGTTCTTTTTTTAGTCAGTTTTCAATCCATCAAAGTTCAGTCCTCTAATTTTTTTAATAGCCTACCACAAAGCATCTTGCTGAAGGAGTTGTGAAAGTACAAGTGAACATACTTTATCCATTGTTGTGACAGATTCAAAGACTTCAGCAAAACAATATGGGCAAATACTAGTGAAGGATGATAAAATAGTTGCTCATGATTCAGAAACAGGAGCACCATTAACTAAATATTTATTTTCTGAATTCAAGAGAAGTGGAATTGTATATTTTCCTCTTATGAAGACGGTGAAATACCTTATCACATCAACAGCTAGTGCAAATGTTAAACAGCTACCATCATACTTGAACAAAGAATAGCAACTGTTACAGCTACCTGTTGTGTTTTTTTTAGAAGTTTCGGAACACAGCACCATTCCAACCCCTGGAACTTCATCAAAAATGACAATATTTGAAAAACATAAATGGTCAAAAGGCATGCTTTGGAAACCTCACATAATACCGGTCTCAAGCAATACAGAACCCACTAAAACAACAGGAGATAAGAACAGGGATTAATGACATTTTCCTATGAAAAAGGTGTCTTTAAATCTTCATTGTTTTTTAATGATAATTTTGGTTGATAGAGATAATGATGTTGCCTTAAGAGATTTATGTAAGGC
Organism: Morus bassanus; assembly: GCA_031468815.1. NCBI lineage: Eukaryota > Metazoa > Chordata > Aves > Suliformes > Sulidae > Morus > Morus bassanus. Next base: position 11,519,031 of record CM062576.1, on the reverse strand, counting down.
ACATGATTCAGTTCCTTAGAGTATACTCATAAAGTATTGGTACCACACAACTAAAACCTGATGAGTGACAAAGTGCAATGCTTACCCCAATTATCTGTATATAGATGCACTCAAGGAGTTCAAGCTGGCAGAAATCAAGGTGCATGTACGTGGCAAGATTCTCAATACTTCCCACTAAGACAAGTATACCAACTGTGCTTTAGATTCCCCTCAGCTGGAAGTCACTGAGTGGAGGAAGTTTGCAGGATGCGTTAAGGTCTGAACTTGTTGGGCAAGAACAGTGGTTCTTGCAGTGGTTGTGTTGGACTCTAAATGCAGCATGAGTTGGTGAGCTTAGGCAGCCTGCACTGAAACCATATTTTGTTGACTCCGACTTGTTTAATTCAAGTCTTTAAACACAGATGAAATTTGACTGCTATGTATTTATCCCAGAGCTTGATCCTGAAAGGAACACACAAAGAGGATAACTTCCAAGAATCCGTGAAGGAAATTTTCTTTTGACCAGCTTTCAGGGTTAGGTCACACCATTTCTGTTGGGTGCACTTTAGTCGTGAACATCTTCGTAAGTTCACTCCAAGTAGTTGAATGCTGCTATCAAATGAAGATCTTGCTTTTGGTCTATTAGACAGTATAATACACAGTATCTTGTATGAGGCAATCTGGGCTATGTAGAAATGTCTTGTTTGGTTTGCTGAGTGCTAAAAGGCTGCTGGTTCATACTGACAATATTTTTCTGAAGAGGCGTGCTATCCAGAGAGGTTAGCCTTTAATTCAGTCTTTGCATTCTGACAGAAAGCTTGCACTGCAACGCAATGATCATGCAATGGATTAAAATAAATGTTCGTGGTAAAACTCATTGTCATGGGATGTTGTGGCAAAGTACCAATTGTTTTAGAAAAGGGATTTATCAAATGCATGGAGGATGAGGCCATCAGGTACAACTGCATACGATGTCTGGATGCAATCTACAGCCTAGGAAGTCCCTACAGTGCTGACTGTCAGAGACAGGTAGGGCATACTATAAAAATGATCATCCTATACATGCTTCAGTTCAATCAGCGTTACTTCAGGTTTATTCAGTGTATCACTTTATTCACTGTATCCAAGTGACCAAAGAAGCCATTACAAATACAGAAGGCTGGGGGGAAAACTAATAGTTTAACAACAAGCAAATTGCCAGCTGCTAAGAAAATTAAAATTATCTTGACAGCAGAAATCATCTGTTGCAGCAGTCACTAGTGGAATGTGCCTATGAATAGTCACTCAAAGAAGAATGCACAGCTCTGAAACTGTAAGCACAACTGAGGAATAATAGAAATACAGAGCTAGAAGGCTGCCAAGACATCATTTACTTTTTCAAAGCAAGCCCTGACAGAAGTTTGTCTAAACTAGTCTTAAAAGCCCCCTGTGAAGGACTGGAAGACTGTGATAATTCCTCCTGGTTGTAAAGTCTCATTAATCTACTAGACTTCAGACAACTGCTTTTTCTTTGAAGAAACTAGGCTGGTTAGAACCTTTGATATTTCATCTTCCAGATGTTTTATTAATTTGGTTTTAATCGTCATTTCGTGTTAGGCTTACTGATCCAAGACATCAAGTATTATCATTATGAGCTCCATCTGTCACCCAATTCCATCAAGGAAATTCTTCAGGTTATTTTCTGAAGCCATCTCTGTTTGTGCCAAAGGAAACATCTAACACACAGAATGAGTAAAAAATTAAAACAGGGCCATGGAAGAAGATTGCTGCAGCCTGCGCCTGAAGAAGCACTATGAATAAATAGCAAAGAACATATGACTGACGAGGGGACTGAGGTCTAACGAAGAAGCATAATAAAGTAACAATGAAGAAAGGGCTAGTGAGGGGAAAAGGAAATGCTGACTGAGCAGAAGGAGATCATGGTACAAAGAGACTGTAAAAGACCTGTCCTCCCAGGATGTTTGGTGTCGGACTTTAGATCCTCTCACTCCAGATGAAAACAAATTGGATCTTTGGCCCCAGCAGTCACAAGTTTACATTGCCTTGTAAGGAACAAGGATTCTAAGTGAGAGATCTTGGTACTAATAGGCATATTTGTAATGTGTTTCTGAACTTTCTTGAAAAACCTGGATGTGAAAAGCAGGAAGTTCTTCTGAATTCAGACCAGTAGGCATGGGACTATGTAGCCAAAGAAAGTAATTTTTTTTTTTTCTTTTTCTTTTCTTCCTCCAAAATGACTTCCTACACCACACAGCAAGTACAACTTGGCACTCAGAGAGGTGCAAATTGACTATGATGGCAATTACAAATACTGTTGGAAATAAAAAATAAGTACATTAATTGCTTAAAAAATATCCAGTTAGCAGAGATTCCCTATCTCCTTTTACATTAGGGAGTGGGAGATAAATGAAAGTATCCACAAAACAGCAGCAATTTCTGACTTCAGAGATCTTGTACTTTTTGTCCAGGAAATTATAGAGCTTCAGTACTATCCTTGAATGGAAACACTTGAAAAACTTTGGAATTTTTGGCAAGGAAGCAAACCAAACTGTTTCAAAGTCCTACGAAACCATAGTGGTAAGCCTACTAAAGTCTCTTCTGTGCAGCTGCTTCCTTTTTCCCTCTCCATACCACAAGGAAAAGTCTTATTACCTGCACAATGCGCATGTAAGCAGCTTGGTGGACTTCCTGATCCTTTACCACCTTCTTTTTTAAAGCTGCCAAATTCCTCTCAAGATACTCTCGCTGTCTCATGCACTCCTGCTGCAGATCTGTGTCTACTGCTTCAGTCTCCACCTGAGGGGGCACAGCATGTTGCCTTAGTAATTACACTACCAAAGAAATTCATCTGCAAAGATGAAGAGAAGATGAAGAGAAGGCAAAGGCCCTGACTCACCGTGTCTGATTGCTGCGCATACTTGGTGTAGAGCTCACGGATCCCATCCTTCATTTTTTTTGAATCCTGAATGAAGCCCACACAATTATGAAGATCTGTTTTAAATCGTTTGATGAGAGCTTCCATATTTTGCTTCTGCAAGAATGATGTAGGTACGTTCTTATTTGGCTCATCAGAGCACTCTATCATGCGTAATTTTCTAGAAAGTCTAGTAGAATGGGTGAAAGCTCTCATATACTTTACTTCCACCTAATTTTTTAAAAATATGTCATTAAAAAAACTGCTGGGGATATGGGCACTGCATGTCGAATAACAGTGATAAGTTTTAACAGTAATATTAATCCAAGATACTTGCATTAGGTAATGTAAGTGCCAGTGTCCAGAGGTCTCATCTGAAAACCAGTGGCCTGTTATCATGAATTCTATCCCCCACTGTCCTTTCCCAAACAACCTACATTCTTATTTAGAAACAACATGCAAACAGTTAATGAGAGAAGGCAAGGGACAAAACACACATCAGACACATGCAGCACTTGATGATTTCACATCAAGATTGCCTTCTCATTCTCACTTGGTTTCTACCAGGCCCCTCTACTTGCTTCCTCAGTCCTGCACTGCCTGCTAAGCGCCTTCACCTTCAGTTGCAGTCCCTTTTCCTCCCTCATGTCTGACGTGCTTGTTGCCAAACACAAGGGGTCCTTGCCTCCCCCATTAATAAGCCCACCCTTCACTTCATCCTACTAATGCCTACATATCATTGCAGGTGGTAGCCTACATGCTGCTCCCGTTTAGGCCAAGTGTCCCCAGATTTCCAGTTTGGGCAGGAAAAGGTAGTCAATTAAGCATTTGCCTCACTGCTCGTTTAAACCCGGGAGAATATGTGTTGATTGACCAAACTGACACATAAATAACTGGATTTTTTTAATATCAACTCTCTAACCTGATTGCAGGCTTGGAAGTTTTCTGCTTTTGTCCCACTGACCAGAGACTCTCCTGGTCTTTGGACACAGCATCCCTGAAGTACCTGTTTGCTCAGATTAACATTTCTGCGGTGTTCAGTCCCCACAAACTTCATTATGTAGGACCTGCACAGTGGTTATAACCCATACCTTCCGTCTCTCTCTGTGCATCTCACGATCAGTTGCCTTTAGTTTCTGTTGCAGTTGTGTGATGTTCAGGTTCAACTGTGTGCTCTCCTTGTGGAATCGTTCCAGCTCCCCCTCCGTCTGAAAGGAAGCAGGAGGAGGAAATCAGGACTAAAAGGAGACATGAAAAAACAACACATAACAGGAAAACCAGAGACTGGGAATACAGACTTGAGGGAGTAGATCCCTCTTCAGGTTGATTACAACACGAAAAAGGTCAATTTTGGAACAACACTGCCCTCTGTCAGAACATATAGAAAACACAAAAATGGATATTCAACTCCTTTTTGAGCTACAAGTATTTGAGTGATGTGATGCCCCTTCATTTCCTTGAGCTGAACTGGAGCTTTACTGTTCCATCTGAATAAAAATGGGTGAAATGGAAATTAACAGTCAACACTGGAAAGAGTAAGCGCAACTATAAGAAGAATCTGATACTGAAAAGAAACAAATGCATTGAAAAGCTGTGGCTACTATGTAGAACACAGAGAAAAAAAATGGCAATAAGGGTACTACAGCATTTACTGGTGTGAGATGGTGACCGGAAGAGAGAAGAGAACATCATGCTAGTCTGACACACATACAAATTGTTCATTAGTTTGTATTTTATTTAAAAGGCTTTTGTTCTGAATAAACAGACTTATGAAAACTAATAGGTCACTGATTAGCTATGTCACCACAGTCCTAATTTGGCTGAGCTAATCTATGGAGAGATCACAGTAAGTTTCTATCATAAATAAGTTGCCTCAGTGAATTTGCTGCAAGCTAAGTGTGAATGCATGGAAATTTTCCACTGCTGAACAGTAATTTGTCCATGTACCTAACCCCTAAATGGAATTATGCTTGCATAAATCTGCAACTTTGCTGAGAGAAGTTCACTCTCTCTTCCTCCAGATCAGTAAAGGCAGTATCTTGCAAACTCTTTATGGTATGTGGAGGGCAACCTCATAAGGACAAGATCTATTTTTAAGCAACACTGATATTACTCAGAGCGTGGAATTAAATACTGAAACAGGAGCTTAAATAACTGTGTCGATCACTGGTAGCATGTGATAGAAAATTAAATAGCAGCTATTGTGCGTAAGTATTTTTATTAGCTGTAAAGATATTGAATCAGTCCTGTGTAACCTTGAAAGAAGTCAAGGAACAAACAGGGTGGAGCCCTCCATGGGACTCGTGGGGTCATCTTTGTATTCAGACAAAGGGCTTAGTAGCAGAGGCCAAATGACAGTGTTACTCACCTCACGGATCTGCTCCTTCATTGTTTTGATATCATTTTCTCGTGATTCTATTTGCTTCTTAAATTCCTCTATTCTGTAATCCAGTACAAACTTGAACTTTTCCAGTTCCTGATTTTTCTTTTTTAGGTCATATATGTGCTTCTCCTGGGAGAAATAGGTACAGAGGTCTGAATCAAACAGAGCACACTCAAACAGATCCCTAGGACAAGGCACAAATATGGTAGAGGCAAAAACAGCAGTCACAGATCTAGTGGAAGACTGGACTTCAGTCACACATCTAATACAGATGGGGTGGGAAGGGAGTGGGGTAAATAATGCAGACAGCCATCTACAGATCGCAGAACAGGGGACAAGAAACTAAACATCCTGAACTTGAGCTCCCCAAGAAAAGCTTCGAATGTCAGGAAAAAACTAAAATCTCAAACTAAAGATAGCAATTTCTTTAAGTTAAAACTGAGTTTCCAGTCATGTGATATTATCACAACATGATACTATTAAAATAAATATCTGTATTAAATTAAGGGAGAGTGACTCAGTCAGTTGTCCAGTTTCTCACCTTGTCTTGGATAGTGTCGGCTCTCTCTTGAATCTCTGTCTTCAGTGCCAAGATGTCCTTCTCCAGTGACTTAATGATGCCTTGCAGCTTCTGCTGTTCCAGTCTCATTTCCTCAATGTCCCTGTTTCGCTCCTTGAGCTCTTTCTGCAGGCTGTTCAACTAGAGGGGCAAACAAGTAAGAACTTAACAGCCTCCAAAAGCTGTGCACAACTTAGCCATCCTACTCTGTAAGATACCTTGTAGACAGTGTGGGATAAAGGATACCAAATTAAGATATGATGAAGGAGCATCACATCACTTAAATACCCGTAACTCAAAAGGGAGTTGAATATTTGTTTTACCATTTTATGTATATTCTGACAGAATACTCACTGTACTACAAGGAATCAAGGAGTTTGCATCCATAAGCAAAAAGGGTATGGATATTATACTCAAGCATCAGCTTCAAATAACACTCAAGCCATGGAAAATTATTTTAAGGTGATCACTTGTCATACATCTCTAAAGAGGTCAAAAGTAGACTGGAAGGGTGCCTAGTTCATAGCTCTTAGGTACCCTCAAAATCCCTGCCTCAGTACTAAGATCTGTGAAGCCAAAAAGGTTGGAACCAAGGAACGGTGCGGGTCAAACTGTGAGGACCCACGAAGAAATTTGTGATGTCTAAAAGACAACAGAACTGAAGACAGTACCATAATAATGGAGGGTATGAAGGAAGAGAACCTCTTTGTCTCCAGACAGATACTGAAGAAACAGAAAGGAAAATATGTCCCTCTAACATCCTTAGGCAAACGTAATATCCAGCCAGTAAAAGAGCTAAAAGGTTTTATGCCTCCTCCAAAATCCTAGGAGTAAAACCAATAAAAAAGGGTGATGCATACAAAACACAAAGTGTTTATTGCATCAAATGAAATAGAAGTATTTTTCTAACAAAGCGACCCATTAGATCTTGGAAAAATGAAAAGGTTCATTTCTTTCCCATCATAGGATGAACAATATTATTATTTATAATTTAAAACTATATAAGATAAAAGAAACTGTACTAATAACAACACACCTCCTCTATCATGTATCTCTAATCATATCAGCAATAAAATCAACACACAGCTGCTTCTTCTGCCCAAATATTCTAAAACATTCAAACTGATATATGAAGGGGCTACTGTTCTTATATCAAATGCCACTTATTTACAGACTAAATTAACAGACTAAGCTGACATGCCATTAATCACATTCAATCCTCAGCTACAGGTCTCCACGTGCAGGTCTGATCCTATCACAGAATGAGAGATACCCTTTTATTCATGACTCCTGTTTCTCCTTTCAGTTGCAGGTTTGATTCCCTTTCTTCCAAGAGCTGTCTCTCATACTTGATTTTGATTTCTAGGATTTCTCGGTCTTCATCTTCTTCAATTTGTTTCTTAATTTCTTCATGTGCTTGAAGCTGCTGCCTCATATCCTCCTCTGCCTGCAGTTAAGGAAAGTAAACTTTAGAGAAGACAACAGTAAGAGACCAATAAAGAGGATAAAAATTCTTCTTCAGTTGTAACTGTGTTTCTCCTGGGAGGATCTATATTTAGTGGACTCTTCAACTGCAGCAATATCATTTAAGATAACAACTTCTTAGGGGATTAAAATAACTTTAAAAACTCCTAAGATATAAACAAATCTTCTTGAAAAAAATTCTTCTTAAGGCTTGGATGCTTCAAGGTAGGAACCTGCCCTAAATAACTAACATCAGCAAACTTGTTATGGCAGCAGAAAATGCAAACATGTGTAACACTTGAGAAGATCTTTTTAAATTGCTGTTTCTGATGCATTAGGACCAATAACCACTCAGGTTTGCATCAGTCTCTGTATGATTCTCTTCTCACATTCATTCCTCACATTCTTTCCAAATTGGTATTGCAACATAGGGCTGCAAACAGTAATGTTGATAGAATTTATTGACTTTAGATATGTAAGGATCAGTTATCTGGCTGCCCTTTGTCAAACCAAGTATTTGACCTCAATGTGCAGGAGTTTTTTAAGTATTCAGGGTATTTCTCTTTGTTCCCCAAAATTATGCAGGCAGGAACCTCAGGGAGTCAGGAATGGCATTCACCATTTTAGAAATGTTATCTCTTCACTAGAACAAGATGATTGACTCTTTCTTTCTTCAATTACAGCAAATGTATCATCTAAGCCGCATTAATAAACAGGAATTCTTGGATCTAGGAGAAAGAGAGGCGAAGCTGAGAATGCCCAAGGGTATTAATCTTAGCAGGTTACTTACTCAAGATATGAAGCCCAGAAAAGTTGGTAACTCAGCTGGGTTTTCCTCATTACTATTCTACCTGTCAACATATTTCCCCAATGTTACAGGCATATTAGGATTTGCATGGAAGGAGCCAACCTCTCCTCTCCTGGGGAACATTTTATCACAGTTGGAAATAAACTTAGTCAATAATTAAAACTGCAAATCAAGTTTCCTACCTCTTCCAGCAGAACAGATTTCTCATTAAGTTTTTTCTCAAAATATTCTGTTAGCTCCTTCACAGCCCTGCTTTTGCTTTCCTCCAAATTGTGCAATTGTTTCTCATATTCCTCCTGCATCCTCTGGGATTTCACTTGCAGCTCCTGGTATTTCTCATTTTCCATTAAGAGTTTCTGATTACTGTCAGATTCTGGTAACAGGAAACATATGGAATGGATAAAACTAATAGAAAAGAGAGCTGTATCCTATCCTTCTACAGCCATCAGTGTCTTATTCTCTACTGCCTTTTTGGCAGCCGGTTGCAATAAGTTACACTAGAAGCACTTCATCGCTTTCTTCATCAGGGGTTTTAGACTCTGTGGCCATACAAAATTTTATATCAGAAAACCACCTCTTGAGTTTCCCGATCTTCCTTTTACTTACCACTTCACTAATAATGCCTGTTCCAAAGCTGTCATTCACCTTTCTCAGGTGTGTCTCTGAATATTCTGTTATATCCCTGCTTGCTGCAACAGGACAGAACGTTGTTCTGTTCCAGCTTGAACAAGTCTAAAACCTACACCAAAATCTCCTACTCTGCCATTACAAAAAAATTAATAACAGCTAATTCAGGCATTCCCTTGAGATGACAACCATGACAGAGCCATATACATACAACTGTTACAGAGTATGAGCAGGCAATGGACTCATTTATGGGTGGACTTGCTTTTTGGTACTAATTTGCAGTATTTCTGTTTTATCTTGATTACAAATCTGGGGTCCAGGTATTTCCAAGTTGTGTGCCTCCTTGCTGAACTGTACAACTTCACTATTCTTGCACAGTGAGCTATAAGATAAATGAAGAAATTACTAATCTCAAAACCCAGACATCTAAGAAACAGTGCCCACATGCATGTTCTTGTCATGGTCATGTGTGTGGTGCAGTTTAGACAAACTTTTGGTCTGCAATATGTATATGACATACATGCTTTTTTCCTTGTACTTGTACTCTAGTAATCCCTCCCTGTCACATTGCTTGCTATGAATCTAATGCACTTTCTTCAAATTCTAGTGACAAACACTTGTTATAATCTAACCTAGCTGTTGCACCTCCCTGGCCTGTTTATTCATCAGCTCAGACAGTTGAAACTGGTGCTGTAGCTCCTGTTTTTCTTTCTCTGTCTGTAAAATCTGAGGAAAAAAATAAGAAAAATACATTTTAATTTGAAACTAAGCAAAGCAGTGTCCAAATCATTTGTGCTCTTGCCCATGTTGGGGAACACATACACAACAGAATTTATGTTTAAAGTCTCTCACCAAAATTCAGATGCCATGTGTCACTAAACCAAGTTTTCCCAGAGTTTAGTTTGTTATGACAAGTTACAAAACTATAGAAAGCTAAGGGAAAGTAGTAAATGGAGTTCATATAATACAGGGTACTGTATAATCCTAATCTAACAAGAAAAGTTTGTGAGCTACAGAAGCCTCCACTGCTTTGTGTGTGCCTACTTGAGGAGAATTTGCAGTTCCACAAATTGTTGTCCAGATATTAAAGTTCAAACTGCTTCCTCTCTCACTTGAAGCAGCCTTGAGGTCCTAAAACACTGACATTTGCATAGAATGACATAAACCTAAGCAAAAGTGAGTTTTGTATGCCATTTGCTTGGAATGTCCGACTATCACTACAAATTACTTAATCTTCTAAAAAAGCACAAAGTCTGGAGCAAGGAAATGAGTGAGAAATTTCCTGGAAAAGTTGGGAATTGAACCATAGATACATTTTTTTCACTTTCTGTCATAACAGCTGCAGGGGTCTTCCATAAGCAGAAATACTCCATTTGCCTGCTGGACACAACAACTAGAAAGGTTAGCCCCAAGCCTGTCCAACTCTGTCGTTCAGTTTAATTTTAACGTGTGCTGATACTCAGACAGGAAGTACAACTTGTCTCCCTAGAAAACTTTTATTCACCTTCAAAGGCATTACCTTGCAAGTCTATCATCACCAAGCCTAAAGAAGTTTCAGTGTATCTTAGATTATTATAACTCTACAGCCAAGCGCTACCTATGAAAAGACCTGAAGAACTGCGGAAGAAAACCAGCACAGGTAAAACACAGGTAGAGCAATCTATAAGAAGCGAAATGGCTTTCTTGTAAAAGGTCAAGCTGTACAAAAATGAGGAAAAACAGAAAGGTTAAAACTCAGGTTACTTAAATGCAAAAACCACAATGAGAAAAGCCAAAAAGCCTGAGGAACTACTTGAAGAAAACATTAACATGAATAGTTAGACTTCCTCAAAAAAAACAAACCCTGAAACCTGCCAGAACACTTGTAGGGCCAAAAGACAAGAAAGCTATAAAAGGAGCACTTGAAAATGACAAGACCATAAAATAATAAAACTAGTAAGCTTGGCAAGCTTTCCTACTGGAATCCTTCTTTATGTGGAGTCAAACTGAAATACTGCTTGAAGGGACTATGTACAACTCAACAAAATAAGCAGTAACAAATCACCAGGACAGGATAATAGTCATCCAAAAGCTCAGAAAGAACATGAGGTTGACAGAATTGAATCATGTGATACGTAATCTCTCACTTCAAGCCATCTTACTGCCAGAGAAATTGCTTTTGGACCACTTGCCTTCTAACTCTAAAAAGGGTCCAGAAATATAGCAAATTACAAGTCAGAAATCTGGTGTGTCCACCGGACAAATGGACAGAATAGAATTAACAGACGCAGATAAATAAGACACTGGGAAGAATTATCGTGGCTTTTGCCTTTCAGGGAAGTTCTGCTTCTTGACCGCAAAGAAATCAATAAACACATGGACAGAAGAAATCCAGGGAATATATTTTACTTCTATTTTCAAAAAGCATGCAAGACACCTCAGCAGATGTTCTTAAAAAAGTTAAGCGTCCAGGGCATAAAGAAGGTGGCATTAAGAAGAATAATTTTTGGATCCTGCAGCAGCTGCAACCTTACATGTGATGGAGCTTTTAAGGCATGGTCCTGTTTCTACTCAAGGGTGATATAGCTTACAGATCCTTAGTCATAGGCAGCATTTATTGCTGAACTGTTTTTATGTGAAGATGTTTATAGGCTACCTAGGAGAACTCTTGGATCCCCTTGCACACACAGGAGACTTGACTCAAAGGTAGCTTCATGCTTTCCAAATATCAAGAACTTCTTTATTGGAAAGGAATGCTCCTTCCATTTTCAGATGCTTTATGGCATTCATACATATACAATGCAAGCCTGAATTCAACTCTTCAGTGAAAGATTTCTTGGTATTTGGTTCTGCAATATGAATCATACCTGGTGTTTGGTTTTCAGGGAGCCTATTTCCTGAGTGAAATTCTCTTCCAATTCCTTTATTTTTTCATTACAGTACATGTCCTTGAGACGTAGCTGGTAATCATTTTCTGTCTGTAGCTCTTTTACACGAATCTGCAGGTCTAGCATTGCCTGACTCTGTTAGGACATGGATGAGAAGATAGTTTTAACAGAGAGATTATTTGCCATTAGCAACAGCTTGTTAAGGATGTTTTATTTACATGCACATATTGAAAGACCACCTTTGCAAAGAATTTTCAGAGAGACAGCCAATAAGAAGTTCCAGAAGTAAGCTCTTTTTGTTATCTTACAAGATGGTTCATAGAAATGCAGCTCCTGACTTCTCTACTCCATTAAAACTGCTTTCAAGAGATTAGGGAAAGTATTAGAGAGAAGTCTAAACTTTTCTCCACACTCACTGTTCACACAATGCAGTTTGCATATTAAAAGCAGCTGCAGCTACTTGCTATAACCTCTTTTTATGACGAAAGCCATGCAAACCCTCTTAAACACAAGGCCATATAGGAACAGCTAGTCACAACATCATGCAAATGTAATTCAAAAGTTGCTCCTCCTACCTTCTCTTCTATATCTGATCTTATCATCAGCACTTCCTCGGCATACTCAACTTCCTTTTCCCATTTCAGTATCCCACCTCCTTTGTCATACACTTTCCAGATAAATATAGAGCCGTCCTCTGAGGCAGTCAGCAGAAATAGGTCATCGTTTGTTACAGACATCTTAGAAGGAAGAGACAACAAAATAATAGTAGAGACAAAGAAGAATGGAGAGACAGTTTGATTTTATACCAAATTTTTCTCCCCACCCACATAGTCCCTGTCATTTCTACCACAGAAAGTCAACAGTGGAAATATTAACACAGCTCCACTACCAACATTTTGATTATGTCCTCTACTCCTGCTCCACCCTGGTCAAGACAACAGGGGAAGGGAAAGAAAAGAAGAACACGTGAAGACACTGCTTCTGCTTCTGCTCTCAAAGTTGTAGGAAGATTTTTAAAAATGTGGAACAGAAAAGACCTTCTAGACAGATATAGCACAGACAGGCAATTTATATGACAATTCCAAAGGTCTCTAACTTTTTTCTTTGGGAAGTTGTTTGAACAACAGATGGCTAAATGTTTTCTTTTGAATCTCCAAATAAGGCCACCAAGAACTATCTAGTAATAACTGCTGTCACCTCTTCCAGACCTCCTGTGACTCTGTGGCCTGGCATAGAGTACCTGGTAGCTGACACAGCTTACAAGCAAGGTGAAAGAAGAGTTCCAATAACTGAAGTTCATAGCCTAATGTTGGACCGTGCAGCTCTAAGTTAAGGTGCTGTATTTGACAGTGATACTTAAAATGCCAAAATTACAAACAGTTTTAACAAGACAGAACATGTGGCTTCCTGGAGAAAGCGCACTGAAATGTTCCACGGTTGCAGGCTTTATTCACCATATCCCCACCTTTCAGATGCTGTTCATTAGCCTTTTAGAAATACATTCTGGTTAGCAGACCAGCACTGCCATCTTTTCTGCTCTTTACCCAGGCAGCAAGTTGGTTAATACATTTATCTCATTTCTCCTTTCCTCCTTCCATTCACACAAGAGGTTTTCAAGCCTGCATAACTTTATCTTCTTCTTTCCAGAAAGAGCTATATCAAAGTTCTCCATCAGGGATATGCCATGTTATGTATCCTGGTGCAAGCCACTTTTTAGCCAACAGCAGCTAATCCAGTGACATCTATTTCCAGAGACAGGGCTTCTATGAATGCTGTTAATATTCATTCTCACGTGCAGGCTCAACCTTAGTTTTAACTTATTATGCTATGAAATGGAAAGGAGAATCAATGCTAAAGGAGATGTGTGCAGCTGGTATGGCAGGGAAAAGAAAGCACTCCATGTTACCTTTGTAACAGCACCTGCATGGGCCTGATATTCGTTGAAATCCTTTGTGAAAGGTAAAGGGTATTTCATAGCTCGAATTGTCCCCAGAGATGTACCAACAAATACCATGCGCCCGGAATGAGAAACAGCTACTGCAGTATAAACAACACCAAAAGCAGACATTTCATGCTGGATCTAAAAAAAAAAGAAAAAAAAAAACCAAAACACCACACAAAACCCTCACATTACATTAAGTTTCCCAATACTATTTGATTACTTATTGCATGAGCAATTGTCATACCTCTGCCTGCAGCGAATAATGCAGTTAAAAGAATCTACATGCCTATAGGAGTAAAGCCATGAGCAATAATTAGTATTAAGCTTTATAGATATGCACTCAATATTTCAAGCCAAGTTCCACAAGTTATCACTTCGGCAAGATATAACAGTAATCACATACAATTTACTACTATTCTGGACAAAAAAAGAAAAAAGTCTGTAGCCTACAGTGGTAGATGCAATACACCTGTACTTCAGCAAAACAGTTGATGCAATATTGCCAAGTTAGTTTGTTAGCTGGATTAGAAGATTTCTAGGTAAATCCAAGTAAAGTTATAAAAATACAAAACTACAACAAAATCTCAGGTTTCATGGTAAAGGACATAAGAACACTAGAAAAGTGTCAGTAAATATCGCAGCTATCAAAACTAGACTGATTCCTACTTACCAAATGGATGATAAGGAAATCAAAGCACTAGGTACCCTCCCCAGAGAACTTAGCAAAATCCCAGAGTGCTTATTAGCTCACCGAAGACTCTGAAATTTCTTTGAGAGTTTGGTCAGATCCAACAGCAAAGATGATTTTGTCATCAGAAGACAGGGCAATGCTGCTGTAGCTGCACGACTTGAGAATACACTCTGAGTCCCTTTTATCTGTCATCAAGTTCCACTCATACACAGCACCATGGGTGTCACAGGAGACAAATTTAGCATCATCTGTGCTCCATTTAACTGCATATATCTGGCAAAAGCAAAACACACCAAGGAGCCCAATGTTTAAGTTATAGACGTACAGCATGGAGTCATTTTACTGGTAAATCCATGACAACTTTGGAATCATACTTCTAAGTCTTACTTAAAAATCCCTAGATGATTCTCAACTAATTCCATTTTAGCAATAAAAAAAAAAAAATCAGGAAGAACTACTTTATGAACACACTGTCAGGAGAACGCTCATTTCAATAATAACTAGTATATTTTATTTTTATAATTTTTTCTGGGATATTTTTCCTGGTTCAGCTACCTGACAATCATTCACCTTCAGTTTAAGGACAGACTCTTTAGATGTATCTAGTGCATGCATACATAGACTTCTGACCAAAGAAAACTGACTTTTGTATTTCTCTTTTTAATTTTTGGGCCCATTTCTGATCCAAAATTGTACTTTACCTTTTCAAAATGCATCTTACCAACTAGTTCATGCTTTAATGAGTTGTATCATATAGGATTTGTTTACTAACCTTCCCACTATGTCCTTTCAGATTATTAATATTCTCAAAGGTGATGCTGGAATAAATTTGAATCACATTTCCATTAACTGCAGCAAAAAGATGGCCTCCATTACTGAATGAGCACTACAAAAAGAACATAACCACCCATTACTGTAGATGCAGTGGATGAAAAAATTCATGCATTGAATTCCAATGACATCATCTAATATCAGAATGTTAGACAAAAAGAAAACTCCATGACATATTTAGCCTCTTACTGCTTTCTTAATTGGTGCTTTGCCCTGTAAAATTCAGTCCTTGAGTACTTCTGAGTAAACTACCCCTTCTGCTGCTTCCCAGGTCCACAGTTATGCATCAACCTCCAGGCTTATTTTCCAAGTCGGAATCCTTTTCTCTATGCTCTGATATCCTAAATCCTACTAGGATCTATTGGAAGGGTTTCTACTGTCGTGTTCTTCACCACTCTGCTCCCTATAACCCCCCAATTTCATTTTTGCATCACTCCTTACCTCTCTACACTTTCTCACAGCAAACTCCTTGAAAACATGCATGTCATCATACAGTAGACTTATAAATCGCAGTTTGTCGGAAAACCCAACCAAACAGAAAAGGCCAGTGGGATGAAGTGATACTGTGTATGCTTCCTCCCGATATTCCTTGCACAGCTCCAAAGTGCTGAAAGAGAAAACCATTGCACAGTATGGAACAGTACAAACTCCCTATGCCGCCTGAAAGGACAATTTCTGGCCTGGCAAGGACACCTGCAGCTACCATCTGACTCTGCCTTGTCCTTGAGGAAATGTGTTGTCATTCAGTTAAGTAATGATCACACAGATGTTAGAGGAAACAAAGGCAAATCTGAACTTTCTGGTTCACAGAGAAGGTGTGGAAGGTGCAAGAGCAAATCCTTGTTTACTGTAATATAATGAAGAAGGTAAATGAACTGCTGATTGCAAACCTACACAAACATCTCTTCTGAGATTTGTTTTTCTCCCCCTCTCCCTCCATAGAGCCTTAAAAGCTGGAGTCACTTTGCTTAAGAACTATAGCCACAAAGCAGGAAATAGGGCAACAGTGTCGTACGACAAAGCTGAATGAAACATTCCTGAAGTTTTTTTTTTCCAAAACACATGAGAGGTCTGACACAAAAATGGCGTAATAGAAAAGGCTTTGGACTCCTTTGGCACTGGTTTTAAAGAGACTGCATATTCACACTCCCCAAATCATGTCAGTAAGACCATTTACATCCCACACCACACAAGAATTTTACCAGAACAGCACTCTCATTCATATGAGATTGCTGCTCTTTGGTAAATACAATACATAAAAAAGCAAGAGGTAATAACAAACACAAACTCTTTACTTCGTCTTGTAATTCCAGATGCGGACAGATCTATCCAGGGAGCAGGTAGCAAGAATGGGTTTCCAAATACAGATGTCCAGACCAGTGATCGAAGCAGAATGCAATGGGAAATTCAGATATGCAAAATAAGCTGCCTTCTCCTGAGAAGCAATGAGAACATAAAAAAATCACAAATATTTCACTGCAGGCGGTAAGTCAGGTAACAAATCTACTATAAGTCTTTGCATACAGTAATCAAATAGATTTGAGGAAACCACTTAATCCTTTCACTGCACCAGTCTGAACATAACAACGTGAAAAACACAACAATTTTAGAATCAGTTTTAACTTTACAACTAATAATCAAGAAAAGTGATGCAGGGAATGTGTAGGCTCCATAGTTCTCATACACTAGTGAGAGCAGAACATAACTGTAGGTGTCCAAAGGTATGCAAGTTAGATAAATAAATAAAACTGGACTGCAAGAATTCAGTTAAGACCTTCTGGTCATACCAATATTCAAAAATAATCAAGTGCTGAGTGATAAGCAACTTAACTAGGAAGTTTAGCTATTGCATGCTGGAAGTGAAGCACCAATAAAATTTTAGGCTGCGTGCAGAAAAAGGACCTGTAACTACAAAACTGCTTCCTGTAAAGATCTTTCTGTATGCCTGTATGCAGGTTAGGTATTTAACTCCATGCAAGTCTATTTCATGATAATACATTTCTCTCTTGTCCCTGTATTATTTAATTCCTTCAGAGTAGGGAATGTTTTTCGTTATGTTTGTCCTCCACAAAGAGGTTTCACTGCTAACTAGGACTTCAACAATTATTATTTTAGAGTAGCATGAGATTCCCATGGCTGTTTCAGGTTTATCGTTGCATTATAGTTTCCACATGTTACAGTGGAGTATAAACTACTAGAGTTACATTAAAAATCTCTCCGGTAAAGGCTTACTTAAATGGTTCAACAGTGACAGGCACCGTTAGATGGTCTTAACACTGTCCTCCATCATTCTGCTGAATAACATCAGGTGTTCATATGGAGGGATGCTTAAGCAAGGGGCTACTGAAATACAGCTCTCAGAGAAGCATGCAGAGCACTTTCTATCATGAGCTTTAAGGGTTCAGATGCTATCTGATGGATTTTATGGGAATGCATCACAGAAAGCAACACTGAATAGCCTGTGACATTACAATACACCCCTTACTGGACATGATGGCTGTGGAATGTGATAGAACTGCACTCACCTTCGTAAGACCGGTGGAGAGCATAGTAAACATGTAAAGCTGATTTTTACTTGTGTTAATGACCATCGTTTCCTCAGAGGGGCTGAAGCATATACATATAATGTCCTGCCTGACTGACTGTTTTGGCTCACTGCTGAACAGGTCCTGAGGAAGCTGCACAAGAAATGCACCCCATGGGATATTCCAGGTCTCCATGCTTCAGTAGTAGGCATGCACACACACACAAACTTTTGCCATAATGCTACTCTAATCAGCATATACATAATATTAGTAAGACAACTTGGATATTTAATAGTTCATAACTACTGCAAGGCAGGGAATAGGGGACAAGATAACCTAACTGTATTTTTAGCATTACAGCTGAAAAAAGTATCAGAGGACATTTCAGCAGTAATCTTAAGCACTGCATTAAACAAAAATGAAAATGGTATCAGGAAAATATCGAGAAAAAAACCTAGCAAGTGTCAGAATGAAAACTGTCTGAAAATTGTGGTCTCAGAATAACAGTTCTTTGCAGTGTATCATTCAGGTTGATAACAGTCTTATTACAGGGTCTCACGCATAGGGAAGATCTGACCTTTTAGGCCCAGAGTATAAAGGCTTGACGAGATCATCAGAATTAAATGTTCTTATCCAGAGATTGCATTAAGTCAATGCATACAGCTCGCTATAGAACGGTTAGAAATCTTACTAGATTACTTAGAGTAAGAGTGCACAAGTTGCATGACAGCTATAATAAATACCTGAGGGGGGAAAATCTTTGCCTTGGGAAAAAACAAGCAGCCTAGTTCCTCAAAACTGACTACTTCTTAGCTTCAAAAGCCTCCATAAATACAAGTTTCTTAAAGGTTTCCTGAAGTTCAGCAGCCTTGAAGCACATTTTACATGTGGGAACATGCAGAGCTACCTTGCAAAAGGACATCTGTCACTCACTTTCAGTGTAACCTTTGGCAACTCCCTTCCTTTCAACGTCACCAGGTCAGTTAGCTAATGCTTAAAATATAATTTAGGGATGTGCTAAAAATTATCCTTAATAACTGAATTGTAAGCATCCCTCATGCACTGCTCCCCCCAACAGGCCTCGACTGCATAATTGCTTGGAAAAGTTTTTTTCTCCCTACCCAGATTTCTTGACTCTCTTTGTAGACTTGCTTTTCCTTGGTCTTCTCAAACAGAAGAACAACTCCTGGGCTAGATGAACATGCAAAGCCTTTGGAATAAGCTGCAACTGCAGATATTTGAGGCAAAGAAACCTGTTGTGAATTATCTTCAGAGGCCAGTCCACAAGAGACATCAGAAGAACTGCAAGCAGGAAATGCATAAAGACTTAAGAATAAAGAAGGACAAAACAAAAAGTGTTTATTAGCAGCAATCAAAATATTATAACCCTTCATAAACTGGACAAGAAGGAAATAAGTGAATGGCTTGTAACTAATCTGCATGCACAAGCATGCAACTATTAGTAATAGTATTTAACAAAGATTTACCTCTCATATTCTTTTGCTGTTGCATCTTCTTCTCGTTCCCTGGGTGTTTTTTTGTACTCTACACTTGCCTCCCAGCGCAGCTCTCCAGTTTCAAACAAGGTAAGTTTGCCTGTGTCAGTGCCACATATAACTTCCTCCTCGGACAGCCAGGCATGGCACAAGTAGTTTTGCGGCTCTCCCTTTTGTAAATTAATCTGCTTCAAAGTTCCTTCACTGTACTTAAAAAGTTTAAAAAAGCCATTTCCAGTGACACAAACCTGTGTATTGTCTCGAGGACCAAAGCTCACCTATGGAACAAAAGAGAGAGAAATTATTTTACACAACTATGTTCACAAGTAAGTTATGAAGACTTTCAATACCAGATACAGGAAAACAAACAAGGGAAGAAGGTTCATAGAAACATATAGGAATACAGAAGAGACTAAGAAATAACCATTATAACTACATATTGCAGTTTTCTGCCTTTCAAAACTGTGTATATCCATTTTACACAATGCTACGAATACATTAACTCTATCAAGCTAAGAAGATGTTATCTGAATCACAATGCAATACCGAAGACAAAGTTGTCTCAGTCTCTCAGGATTAAATGACAAAAGTAAGGCCAAAATACATCTTTACTGCTGATTAGCAAGTTTTTCAGGTAGCGAGCTTCCTGAAAAGTGGGACCATTCATTCTTAAAGGCCAGGAATAAATTCTGTATTTCTGTGTTCCAGGCAAACCTTGGCCATTATGCGTATTAACTCACATAATTAGTGTTTATTAGTGAAAAGAGTGGAATAGCCATCTCAATACCCAACATGAAGGATAGCAGGGGTAGTTAGACATCATTTTTCACCCTTAATGGGACTTCAGACAGCAGTTGTCTTTATGGTCATTCTTCTCTCTTTAGGAATTGAGCTCATGAAGTCAGTAGTTCACCCAACATCTGCTTGTAGATGTACCCCAGAAAAAATGGCAACTAGGGTCCAACCAACCCATGTACTGAAAGCCTACCTCCCTGCAAGAAAGATGCTAAAAAAGGGCACCCAGCGCAGGATGCTGGAATTGTTTGAGTGCCATCAGCCTGCTCCTACCCACTCTTCCTGGGCTACTCCTCTGATCTGCACATAGAACAGTCTGCAGGAAGGAAAAGGTGCACGAGCATGCTGAGAGCTTCCAAGACGTGTGTTACGCCTACCGAGCACAGACGATACATTTAATGAGTGTTTCTGCAGGGAGACTTGGGACACACTGCACATGCACTGGCCAGGTAAATTGGCCACGTACCATAGATCTCATATGATGTAAGAGAATCTCATGTGATATGGATGTGAGAATGTCCATAATGGGTCAGAGCAAAAATTATTCGGCCCAGTGTCCTATTGCAGCTGATACCAAGAAAGGCCACAGAAACTGTACATAAGCTACAGTGTAGAGCCCTCTCCTCCCTCTCTTGCCCTGGATAGGAGTCATGTGGCCACAGGAGAACTGTGGCCTGTCCACATATCCTGCAGATTGAACTTAAGTGCTACTGGCACCCAGAACTTGTTGAACTATGTTTGATCCTTTTATCCATCTTTTTGAAATACTGCAATGGGGTCCCAAAGATCCAGTCATTTGTGAACCAAAATGTTAAAAATGAGCTCAGTTTTGGGGGCAGTCATGTGCACCCCCATACCCCGGCAAGGGCGGGGGGAGCTTTATGGGCTTGGGGCTGGCACAGTGGACCTGGAGCCAGTGAGGGTTGTGGCCGTTACCTGGCAGGTGCTGCTGCCCGGGGCCTCGACGCGGACCACCGCCATCAGTCGCTGCTTCTCCCAGAACCAGTAGGTGAGGTGCCCCTCAGGGGCGGCCGTGGCGGCCGCCAGGTACTGGCAGTCGGGGGAGAAGGCCAAGGACACCACCTCCCGTGCCGGCAGCTTGGCGGAGGCCAGCATCCTCCGCCGCCGCACCGACGACAGCTCATAGACCGCCAGGGATGGCTGCCCTGCCACCATCTCTGAGACAGCCAGGTACCGCCGGTTGGGGCTGACAGCCAGCGCCTGCACACCCTGGCTCTTCTCGGTGCCTAAGGGGAGGAGAGTTTGTAGTGAGGTGGCTGTTGGTCTTTTCTGCCAAGTTACTAGTGATAGGACATGAGGAAATGGCCTCAAGCTGAGCCAGGGGAGGTTTAGGTTGGATATTAGGTAAAATTTCTTTACAGAAAGAGTGGTCAGGCACTGGAACAGGCTGCCCAGAGGGGTGGTGGAGTCACCATCCCTGCGGGAGTTCAAAAAACGCGTAGATGTGGCACTTCGGGACACGTTTTAGGAGACATGGTGGTGTTGGGTTGGTGGTTGGACTTGATGATCCTAGAGGTCTTTTCCAACCTTAATGATTCTATGATTCTATGAGAGGGGCCGAGGCCGGGGCTACCTGGGATGAACTTGTGCCACTTCTGCTCGAGGTGGAGCCGGAGGCAGCCCGCCCCCGCCGCGTGCAGCACGACCTGGTCCTCCAAGAAGCAAACACCGCCGGCGACCCGCGGCCGGCAGCCGAAGACGGCCACGGGCTGCGCCACCGCCGCCGACATGAAGCCGCTGTCGCTGGTGCTGCCGCCGCCGCCGTCGCCGTGGCAACCGCGGCCCCGCCGGAAGCGGCGGCGGGGGCAGGCGCACGCGGCCGGAAGCGGCGGCGGCGGCGGCAGCATGGCGCGGCGCCGATCCTTCTCGGACTCGGGTTCGGACTCGGGCGCGGAGGACTCCTCTCTCTCGGACTCGGAGGTGAGCCCGTGGCTGCGGTGGCGGGCCCGGGAGTGAGGCCTCCCCCGGCAGGGCCGCCCGGTGCCCCCCGCCGGCGGGGCGGGGCGGGGCGGCCTGACCGTGTCCTCCCCGCAGCTCCAGGAGGCCTTTTCGCGGGGCGAGCTGAAGCCGGGGCTCAACGTGGTGCTGGAGGAGCGGCCGAAGCGGTGCAACGACGCGGTGAGCGAGGCCTTCGGGGGGCGGCGGGGAGCCCGGGCCGGGGCCCGCGTCCCCCCGCGCCGGGTGCGGGGCCGTCGGGGCCGGGCCGGGGCCGTCGGGGCAGGGCAGGGCAGGGCTCCGGGGCCCCCGCAGTGCTGTGGCGGTTTGGGGTGTCGCCCAGCCCGCCGTGTGCCCGGGGGAGGCGGTGCGGCGCCGTGGCGTGCAGCGCTGCGCTTCCCTCACAGCACGGCCTGAAGCGGTGCCTCTCCGAGTTCAAGCAGCAGCTGGCGTGGGTGGAAAGGCTGGATGTGACTTCGGGCCAGGTCGCGGATCCCGTCTCACAGAGTGCTCCTCACAAAGATGCTGTTGACCCTGAGAATGATTTCCAGAGGGAGATGAGCTTGTAAGTGTCAAAAGCAGATTTCTTGCAGGGTCTCGGCGTACTGCTGCATGCTTGGAGTCATGCAGGTGTGCCTCAGGCTGCCACGCTGGCTGTCACCCGTACCCTGTCACTCTTGGGCCATGTATTTTACATTTGATGGCTCTGAATGTTCTCCAAAATAACTACAAATTAACGCTAGTATATTTAACATATCTTGTGTTGTGATTTAGCCCCAGTAAGCAACTAAGCCCCACACAGCCGCTCGCTCACTCCCTCCACCCTAGTGGGATGGGGGAGAGAATCGGAAGGGCCAAAGTAAAAAAAACGTGGATTGAGATAAGAACAGTTTAATAATTAAAATAAAACAGTAATAGTAATAATAATAGTAACAATAATAATATAATGAAAACGAAAATAACGAGCGAAAGAGAGAGAGAGAGAGGCAAAACCTCGGGTGGGAACACACAAACAACAAGTGATGCAACTGCTCACCACCCGCCAGCCGACGCCGCTGGTCCCCAAGCTGCGATCACTGCTTCCCCTGGCCAACTCCCCCCAGTTAATATGCTGTACATGATGTCATATGATATGGAATATCTCTGGTCAGTTTGGATCAGCTGACTTGGCTGTGCCCCCTACCCTCCCGGCTTCTTGTGTACCTGGCAGAGCATGGGAGGCTGGAAAAGTCCTTGACTAGTATAAGCACTACTTAGCAACACCTGAAAACATCAGTGTGTTGTCCATATTATTCTTATAGTAAGTCCAAAACAGCACTATACCAGCTACAGTGAAGAAAATTAACTCTATCCCAGCTAAAACCATGACATCTTGTGACTGGAAGTAATTTCCCTAGTCGCAGCAGACTTCTATCCTTTGCTGAAAAGTTTGTTTAAAAAGTTCCTTGGTTGCAGCACTGTGGCTTTAACATGGGGTATGGACTTTTCTTTGTGGATTTGTTGTGGTGTTATTACACTTAACTTGTTTTGCCTTGCCTTTCCCTTTATAATCCAACAAATAAAACTCTAAATGAACACTAGATAAATGTATATGCGCAAGATAGAAGCATTAATATTGTACTGGCACCTAAATAGCTTTTAGTAGCACTGAACGCTGTAGGGCACAGAATGTTGAAATAATTCTAGATCAATGCTTGTTTGATCCCAGTATCAGCTAGCTTATGTGAGCAGAGTTTCTGTCACTGCTGTGAGATGCCCAATACCCAGTGACGGAGCTGGTGCTGTGCTGTCTCCCTAGTTACCGGCAGGCTCAGGCAGCGGTCCTGGAAGCCCTACCTAGGTTGCGTAAGCTCCAAGTTCCTACTAGGAGGCCAGATGATTACTTTGCAGAGATGGCCAAATCAGACCAACAGATGCAGAAGGTATGTGCAGTGAATAACGGCTTGCTTTCCTGTGTTATGTGTTGGTTTTAACCTGTGTTAGGGATTAACTTTGAGGTATGATTTATGAATACTTTCCTTTATCTCTTTGACAAACACCTGCAACAGTGTTTGTGTTTGAAATTTTGTTTGTGGCAGGAAATTTCTTCCTGTTTAGGTATTCCAGTGCAATGTGGGGATTTCCATAACAGGGTGGAATGTAAAGTAGAAAAAGCACAATTTATATTCTGTCCTGTATGTATTTAATATTGAAAATAGAGACTGTTTCTCCATATGTGTGACAGTGTTTGTAAAGTTGGCTGTGTTTACGCTCTTTGGCCTAAGACTTGCAGTCAACTGTGGCATTAATGTGATCCTTTTTCCCTGTTTAAGGATCACCCTTTGTTTATACTCAGTGTGTTTTGGTTCTCTGTGACTTTAAACTGTGTGTTATTGAATCAATCTGTCATGGGTAGTAAGTCAGATTTGTGTAGGAAACAAGAATTTCATGAACTTGCTTCTTGATTGTGGTCTTTGCTCAAAACAGAACCCTAATTTTTGTTTAGTTTTGGAAAAAATACTACATTGTGTAAGTTAAACAAACATGAGCTGGAGCCTAATTTGGAGGTTCATGTATGACCTGGTCACTGTTTTGATGGCTGATAGAATCTTCCTAGAGAAGGTGAAGATTAATAATTAGCTTGTGCTGAGGCTTACGTCAATTCTGCACATCACTGTTACCTTCATTTGCTGGCTTCTGTTTGAAGAACAGAGCTTTTACCTCCTATTGGAGTCACAGACTGAATCCAGGAGGTCTGTGCTGAAATCTTCGTAATCCCTTGCAATGCGGCATCCTTATAGAAATGTTTGTGAACAAGAAGGGAACGAAAAAGATGTTTTCTGTGGCGCGGAAGGGTTGTTGACTCTTCTTCAGTGCTTTACTTAATAATGACAAGAAAGAAGCTATCAAGTGTTCTACATACACCTGAGTAGGCTGTCAAGATGTGACAAGGTTTTGTCTTGTCTCTGTGTGAGTTTTGTCTTTTTAACTAGATTTTGGCTACAGATCAGTTCAGGAGTTTCTGTAATAACTGTTCCAGCCTTGAGCTGAAAGAACATTATAAAGCATTATCTGATAGAGAGATGTTTTCTTTTTTACACTCATTGATAGTTCACATAATTATTCATTTCAGGACTGCACAGCAATCATAAAATTCTCGTATTTTCTTTTGCGTTACTGATAAATTTTGTTTTTTCTATCCCCTAATAAGATTCGACAGAAGCTTAAGAGTAAGCAGGAAGCCATGGAGAGATCTGAGAAAGCGAAACAGCTCCGTGCAATGAGAAAATATGGCAAGAAGGTGAGGAGGAGCTACAAAAGGGTCCTATCTATGACAAGAGTCTAGAGCCTGAGTGAGGAGCTTAGAAAGTGAAACCACAGGAGGCTGGCTAAAATGTATGGAATCTGTCTAGTCTTCTGCCTAGCTGCTTTCAAGGAAGACAGAGCAAAAGATGGGATACCTTAAAAAAAAGAAAGAGGGGAAAAAAAAAAGAAAAAAAAAGTATGGGACACTACAAGGAACAACACTAACATTCTGCTTCTAATCTCAGGTGCAAACTGAGATTCTGCAGAGGAGACAAAAGGAGAAAAAAAATATGTTGAATGCAGTCAAGAAATACCAGAAAGGTAAAGTTACTTATCTAAGAAAGCAAATGTGTAATGGAAATAGTGACATGTGAGCAATGTAAGGCAGAGTGATGTGTGGTGTCAATCTGTAGTGCTGGGCAGTGAGCTTGAAAGGCTGCTGCTGTGCAGGATCATATGCCAGTGGCAGTGAAAATCCTCCCGAGTAGCTGTTATTCAGTGTGGGTGACTTGTTGCTACTACTTGCTTGGATGGAAGATTTACATTTTCTGTGGTGGTCGCTGAGCAACTGTTACATCTTTGCTCTTGCAGGTCTCTCTGACAAGCTGGATTTTCTAGATGAAGAGCAGACATCGTCTCAGGGGAATAAAAAAGGCAGTGCAAGTCAACGGATAAAGAAAGGGTGAGACCAGAAAAAAAAGATATTTAAATGCAGAATCTCTGATCTTTTCAGTCTTTTAGGGTATCATTTTGTGGAGCAAGAAGGCTGTTCTGATTAATGTTTGTTAAAATAAGTCTGAGGTGGCTTTCTGTCCCTAGAGAGGAGGAAGACTGTGGCCAGAATGGAACGGAGACTGAAATGTGCTAATTTCTGCCTCTTCGATAGGAGGGGAAGGGTTTATGATGGCTGACAGGAGTCCATCAGCAGATACATATGCCTTCTTGAGAGCCTCCCGAGGAAAGGAATATAAGCGATGATGGTGTTTGGTTGTTTTTCAGACCAAATGCCAAAAGACGATACAAGAATCAGAAGTTCGGTTTCGGTGGGAAGAAGAAGGGCTCAAAGTGGAACACAAAGGAGAGTTGCAATGATGTATCCAGCTTCCGGTCAAAAGTGGCTCACAACAAAGGCCCGGGAAAAGCAGGAAAAGGAGGGAAAAAAGCCCTCAATGTAAGTAAAATGTTACATGCAAATGATCCTGGTCGGCTAGGGAGCCAGCTCTGGTCTGGGAGGGAGAGCTGAGTACATGATGGGTGCCTCCAGTATCTGGAAGTGACAATGTCCGTCTTTGGGAGCTGAGCGTAATTCGGTTGCACACGGTGAGGACAGTGGTTCAGTGTCTGAGCAGGGAAATGAGTGGGGGAGTTAGCAAGTACTGTTTGTTGCTAGCTGTGTCTCCAAACCTCCCCCTCCAGAGGTACTGACAAATATCCTCTCCTTGCTATCCTCCCCAAGCTATAGAGCTAGAGCAAAGATGGAGGACATGAAAATAAAGTTCTGAATCTGTCCCTTTTTTGCAGAAGAGACCTGGAAAGAGAGCAAGGCAGAAAATGAAGAGCCGAGCACGATAAGAGGACTGTGCTCCCCAATGGGGTTTCTGTGTTTCTGTGTGTTGCAAAATGTGTTTCTGCTGGAAAGCAGCTAACCGTGGAGCAAGCTGGATGCT
The DNA here is from genome assembly GCA_031468815.1 of Morus bassanus. NCBI lineage: Eukaryota > Metazoa > Chordata > Aves > Suliformes > Sulidae > Morus > Morus bassanus. Next base: position 11,492,242 of record CM062576.1, on the reverse strand, counting down.
TCCAAGAGGCAAGAAAAAAAGTCAGTGGAAGCTAGTGCCTTATCACTCATTTCTTCTCATTGTCTGTTTTGTTGAAGGATTGTTTTCTACTTAAACCTTTGGTGTGTGAATGCATTAAATGGTTTGCACAGAACCATGTCTAATTCATGTTTAGTTGTGTTATGAATGGTGGCTGAAGCCTGCCCTTTGTTCCCTTCATTCTGATAGCTTTTTCCACAGCTACTGTTGACATGCACTTGGTGAACTTGAGATCTGGGTCACCTTGCTGATGTCAGAATAGGAAGTCTGAAGCCTGTCAAGATGTTAAAAGCGGTTTTTAGACTGTGCATATAGACGGGTGTGGAAACAGCAGTGAGACAAATGCAGCAATCTTACAAATCAGTTTATTTCTGTAACTTTTGTCAGGGTGCAAATCTGGACAGAGTGAGGTTCTCTCTTCCCTTTTCTCACTATCTTCTCTTGCCAGAAATCTACCGGACTCACCTAATAACAAGCAGGGCCTAACACATTAGATGTCATTAACTGCCTCTATCTCAGTTGTGTGGCTTTGCCACTCTACTACTGCAGGTTCTCAGACTGCTCCTCCCTGTGCCCATGGCAGCCATTTACTTAGTGATCTCGGTTCTCTGGCGTGGGAAGTAGAGTCTGCAATCAGTACGGTCCATGTGAATCTGGGAAAGAAAAATGATGAATGGTCATGTGCTTTTACTAGAATTATTACTAGTAGTCCCTCCTGAGAAGAGTGGTGCACAGTGTTCTTGCTGCTGAGAAATGCCCAAATGACAAACGAGTAGGGTACCACGTATTTGAGAATATACTGTTCACTGCTTTGTTACAGTAGAACCTGGTGAAAGAGGAAAAGTTAATGTATGAAACAGCATCGTGAGTCCTGACTCTATAAATTTAACTCGCTTCCCTACATGCAAGTTTAGCTGCCTCTTTCCTGCCAGCCTAATCCTACCACCAGTACCTAACAGCATAAAGCCCAGCTGGGATGTCTGTCGCTAGCCTTGTCATGAGTAACTAGTTTACCTGAAGTGTAATATGAAAAGTTGAAGAAGACTGTCTTATTTTCTTATTTATCTTAGTTTTCTTTGTGACAGACCAAAATTAATCAGACCTTCATTTGCCTTTCTCAGAACACTAATCTACAAAGTCAGTCACCATCACAGCTATTTGTTTGTCAGATATGATTGATGTCTCAGCTTGTTAATAAGACTTCTTTTCCTCCTGTTTATTCATGCTTCCCCAAATGAATCCTCACTGGTGTATTCTGCCTTGGGTTTACTCAGCTGATTATTAATTTTATGGTTCTGCTTGCAATTTGTTTGACAGATACTGTACAGCAGCACATCTCTTTTCACAGTACTTATGTATGTCACTTTGCATTGCTCACTACACCATTTCTCATGGCTGAATGCTTTATTAAACAGCCGTGACTACATATGTGACATTTGGCAATATGCTTGGGGTCGACTGTCATTGTAGATATTTTGCATGCAAGTTTCTCAGGGGAATTCTACTGCTACTGTGTTCAGGAACCTATGCCAGTGTGAAAGGTCCTCTTAGGTGTAAATTTTAAAAACTTGTTGTCCATGAACAGCTCTGCTCATTCCTAGTCATTCCTGTTTTCCATGTTTGTCACAAATTATTTTCTTGCATGAAGAGCTTTTAGTGTGATGGGCTGAACCTCCCTGAATCCTGCAAAGAGCCAAGTCCCTTAGGCACCCTACTCACCAAAGGTGTTGTGTTCCAGCCAATTTCTTGGCTTTCCGTTTGTGGCTCTGAATATTTCTTTGTTGGCTCCAGTGCTGCATGGTGAATAAGATTCAGAAACTTGGCTGTTGGTTTAAGAGAGACAAACACAAATGAAAGAAAGTACTTTTAAAAACCAGTCACCCGTGGATGTGTGTTAGAATGGGACATCCGAACGCTGTCCAAGCAATAGCAAGAAAGCGAAGGTTGGAGGCAATCTCTGTGCTTCTGCAAATGATTTTGTAAGAGAATGCAGGGTGACACTTCTACTCAAATTTATCCTGATGAAGTTTCAAGATTTGCCTGCCTATACTGCCCTGTTAATTCTGTCATCCCTGTCTACTGTATTGTAGCATCTTTTCTTATGCCACATCTAGTATCAGCCAGTGCTCCATGTTAGCTGTTGTCTTTTGCAAGTGCCTGAGACCTGCTGCCTTACCCTATTTTGGTTTTCTTTTCCCCCCTAATCCTTGACTAGAGCAGGCCAACCTTAACCAACCATTAAGATTTTTAGACAAAACTGGCATGTTAGAAATAAGGGAGCAGTTGCTATAAGGGTTCTTGTTATTAGTGCTCTAAAGCAGGACTCAGCGGCCATTTCAGCAGTTTACCATATGCGGTGGTTAGGTAGAATCTGCAATGACAGGCAACATGTATGTATAAAACATGTTTCTAGATTTTTTTTTTGTTTTCCCCTGAAAGAGGTTTAGATTCTCAAGCAGAATTTTATAGTATGATAACTAAAAACAAAAATAAAAGCATAATTGCATGAACACAAGCTTGTGCTGATAATGAAAAGTAATGGGCAAGGGCCTTAAAGTGGAAAAAACCCTGCCTTACGTTTCACAAAAATCATGAATGAGTTTAATTTTCCTCTGTTGTCACAGGGGTGTTTCCACACATATCATCTTTTAGACTAATTGGAATTCTTTGATCTTCCTTATTAGTCATTTTCTTATGTAATTATCTCAAGCTGTTCAGAGATTTCTTACCATCTGCTGGCTCTTCTATATTATCATGCCAAGACATAGGCTTCTTGGTGATCGTGTGAACTGGAAAGAAATGATGCAGGTGAATTACTTCAATGTGAATTTAGCATCACAACCAGGTATAGGATATCTGTCACTGCAAATGCTCCATTTGGTTATTCCACAGTTTGGGCCCAGCTACTTCGCTGGAGTTGTAAAGGAAGAACGGAACAAAATGATTAATAGCAACTTCCTAGAAAGCGAAGGGGATTAAGCATGCTAAAGGCCCTTTGCCTGGACGCTGCTTGCCTTCACCACAGCAACATTCCACCCCACCAACGTGGTTGCCTGCAGGGTGCCAGCTTTCAAACTATTTTCCTTTGGTTCATTTTTGTTTCACTGTGAAACCTGCACCTGAAACCTGAGTGAATCTGTTCACTGCACCCATCCATGACAGCGTAGGCGATGACGTTCTGTGACTGCCCGCTTGCGGGTAGGAATCAGCCCAGGGGCTGAAGAAACACAGTGTAGTGTTGGGGCTCTCTGGTTTCTGCTCGAGATCCGTGGGTTCCAGATACTAAACAGTGGCCTCACTTCTACATGTTTACTGAGGCGGTCTAATTTGAGCGAGTTGGTCTTGTCTCGGTTCTGTCTTTTGAGCGTGCAGGCTGGTTTCTCGGGCGCAACGAAAAGCCCACCAGCTGCTCCTTCCAGACCCACCCCTCCCACGGGTGCTCTTAGGTGCAGCCGCAGGGGTCTGCCCCTGCCTCAGGCGGGCCCCACGGGCCTTCCCCCCCCCCCCCGCTCCGCCCCGCGGCTCGCTGCCGTCCTCGTCTTGCCCCCGGGGCTCCCGCGACCGTTGCCGGTGCCCGCGGTGCCGCCGTCGCGCTGCCTCACCGCGGCGGAGCGGGTTCAGGCCGTACTGCGTATGCAGCCCCTGGTACTGCAGCTCCTTCCGCACCCGCTCGCAGAGGAGCCGGTTCTGCCGCACCGGGTCCGGCGGCTCCTTCCCCGCGCTGCGGGCGGCCATGACACCGCCGGGCGTCCGTAGCCTGGCAACGCCCACGTGGTACCCCACGAGGCCGCTGATTGGCCCGGCTGGCGCTCCGAATCTTTTCCCGCCTCCTATTGGCCGCCGAGTTAAAGCCCGCGGCGCTGATTGGCGGCGGCCGCACGCGGCGGGTTTGAACGGCCGGGGCGGCGGCGGCAGTAGGAGGATGGAGGACGCGGAGCTGCGCTGCACCGTGGCCGTGGAGCAGCCGCTGCCGGGGGGACAGGCCCCGCGGCGCCGCCTGATGCGGGGCGCGATGGTGCTGCTGGGCCGTAACGAGCTGCGGCAGCCGGTGCTGCGGGTGGTCGGCGGTACCGGCGGGGCGGCGGCGCAGAGCTTCGTGCTGGCTGGTGACACCGTGCGGCTCTTCACGCGGTTCGCGGGCGACGGGCGGGCGGCGGTGCGGGTGGGGCCGGGCGGCGCCCAGGTCCTGCTCTCCGACTGCCCCCCGGACGCGCTGCGCCGCTTCCTCCGCCTCCTGCGGCTGAAGGTGGCCGCCGGGCCGCGGGGCGCGCCCCGCCTCCCCCGCCTGCTGGACCGGCCGCCGCCGGCCTTCGCCGTTATCAGCCCGCTGCGGGAGCGAGACCTGCTGCGCGGCCCCGGCCCGCCCCGCGGCGGCGAGGCGCGGCGGGAGTGCCCGGCGGAGGTGAGCCCCGGTTGCCGGCCCCGGTTGCCGGCCCCGGTTGCCGGCCCCGGTTGCCGGCCCCGGTTGCCGGCCCCGGTCTTACAGCGCGCCGCTGCCCCGTCCCGTAGGTGCCTTGCAGGGAGAGGCGGCCCCCGGCGAGGCTCTCGGCGGAGCAGGAGGCGGTGCTGGGCGCCGTGCGGAGTGGGAAGAGCGTCTTCTTCACCGGCTGTGCAGGTGAGGGGGCCGGGTGGCTGTCAGCGGGTGAAGTCTCCGGGCCTCGCCGCTGACCTGCTGTTTTCCCCTTCTCCAAGGGACCGGGAAGTCGTTCCTGCTGAAGAAGATCATGGGCTCCCTCCCACCCAAGAGCACCTATGCCACAGCCAGCACGGGAGTGGCGGCTTGCCACATCGGTGGCACCACTCTCCATGCCTTCGCAGGTAAGGGTCTGCCCGACAGCGAGGAGCTGGGAGCTCTCGTTCCCTTCCCAAAGAGTCAGGAGCTTCCCAAAGCTTTGCTTTCATAGAATCATTAAGGTTGGAAAAGACCTCCAAGATCATCAAGTCCAACCACCAACCCAACACCCCCAGGCCTCCTAAACCATGCCCTGAAGTGCCACGTCTATGTGTTTTTTGAACTCCTTCAGGGATGGTGACTCCACCACCCCTCTGGGCAGCCTGTTCCAGTGCCTGACCACTCTTTCAGTGAAGAAATGTCTCCTAATATCCAACCTAAACCTCCCCTGGCACAGCTTGAGGCCATTTCCTCATGTCCTATCACTAGTAACTTGGGAGAAGAGACCAACACCCACCTCACTACAACCTCCTTTCAGGTAGTTGTAGAGAGCGATAAGGTCTCCCCTCAGCCTCCTCTTCTCCAGACTAAACAACCCCAGTTCCCTCAGCCGCTCCTCATAGGACTTGTGTTCTGAGTCTTTCTCTTTCTTCTCCCCTGCCAGGGATCGGCTCTGGGAAGGCACCGCTGGAACAGTGTATTCAGCTGGCGGAGAGGCCTGGGGTGCGCCAGCACTGGCTGGCCTGCCAGCACTTAATTATCGATGAGATCTCAATGGTGGATGGCAAGTTCTTTGATAGGCTGGAAGCAGTGGCGAGGTGAGCAACTGTCAGGTCAAACAGCTAACAGAAATTAGTTTCCCTAAATTTCCAGGCCACTTTCTTCCTCTGGTTATGTGAATGGATACAAGGCAACCGCTGGCATAGGACTGGAAGGAAGCATGAAAGGGTAGCCAGCACCTGGGCAGAACTTTATCTTGATAAGTTTTGATCATGTCCCTACTCCCCAGCTGCATCTGTTCTGGTTGCTGTTTCCATCTCCAGAGCCAAGTGTTGTCTATAGAGCTGAGTCCAGAATGCAGCTGTCTAGGCTGTGCCCAGCAGCTCTCTCTTGCAGGGAGCAGCAGTTGTAGTACAGCAGCTACCAAAGAACCAAGATGGGTAATGACACCTGGGGTGGGTAAGCGAAGCAAGCTTAATGTCATGTAACAGCATTGCTTAATTATTTGAGCTCTTCTGACACAGCTGAGGGTAATAATCTTTTACTTCAGGTGGTGCATGTTTGAATGTACTGACAGACTAAGAAGTAACTTCTGAGACCTGACTATGTCCAGGTCCTGAAGGGTGTTCAAAGCTGCTCCTCTCCTCCCTCCCTCCCTTCTAGGGCAATCAGAAAACGGGATGAGCCTTTTGGAGGAATTCAGCTGATCATCTGTGGGGACTTCTTGCAGCTACCCCCAGTCTGCAAGGCTAATGAAGAAACCAAGTTCTGCTTCCAGGTACAAAACTGTCCCTAAACTTATTCTCATACTTCAAGACTGCCTCTTTCGTAACAAGAGAATGATTTGCCAGGCAAAAAGCTGGAGGAAATGCATTCACATAAACATGGAGCTGACTGAAGTGCGGAGACAGACCGACAAGACCTTTGTCTCACTCCTGAGTGCGGTCCGTTTAGGCAGGTGAGGGGAAACTCAGCTCTTTCTGTAATCCCTGCTTCCCTACTGATGCAGCAGAGGAAAGAGCAGTTTGTTACTTCTCTGTGCTCTATCAGGAATGCGTAGCTGGGGGCAATACCTACAAATGCTTTAGTTAATGTAAGTAGGCTTTATATATGCTGCTCTGATAAGGAAGGACCCTTCCTAGGGTCCCTCTTTGCAATTTCTGCTAAGGAATTAAATGGATCCCAAGCTGGCAGGGCAGGGCTGGGGCACACACTTGCATGGCTCTCCAACCTTGTGTAGTTATCTTTCTTTGTCCTGCTCTCTGGAGGCCTGGGGCTTGCACATGCACAGCCTGATCCAGCTGTGTGGAGGTAACTGCTGCTCAAGACCTGTACCTGATCATTTCAAATAAGAATCCCCTTTTCCTGGTTACCAGGTGCACAGAGGAGGTTACCAGACTGCTGATGCAGACCGCTGCTAACAGGTCTGAGCGTGACGGGATCCTGGCTACGCGGCTCTGCACCCATAAAGATGATGTAGAAATAACTAATGAGAGATGCTTGCAACAGCTGCCAGGTGAACTTCTTGGAGGAAGCTGCTGGCTTTGGGGCTGAGCTCCGAGTGGATGCAATGGTGATTCTGTAGTGTCAGGAGGAACTGGTGCACAGCAGCACCAGTCCAAGCTGTGCCTGTTGGAGTTGAGCTGCCTGGGGAAAAACTTCACAGTTTTTTGCTTTAAAAATCCACACTGTTACTTCTTAGTGTGTAATAGACAGCGAGCTCATTGCTTGCTGTGAGGTAGTGTGGATCATTATTGGCTCCATACCCCCGCTTTTTCTTTCTATAGCATCTCGGAAAGGCTGCGCTCTATCCAGCCATGACTTGAATTACAGGCTATTTCATTTCTGCCTCCCTATCTGGCCTTAGGATTCTTTCTCAGTCTTTTTTGGAGATTTGGTGTTGGTGGCAAGTGAAACTGGTCATATGCTCAAAATGGTGACTGCTCAGCTCTTATTTACTGCTGGCCTTTGATTCCTGAGCCTTCTTATGCTCTGGGAGTTATGCTGGAAAGAGAGGCAATAGAGAGCTTTCTGATGTTAGATGTTACAAGGTTTGTGTGAAGATGTCCTACCAGCAGAGCAGAATGGGTAGTAGAAGAGGAATTGCTGTTAGAAATAAATGCTGAGCCTTCTGCAATGCATAGTGGATTATGTTCAATGGTTGCAATTTGTCACACCTTTCTTTCCTTTACAGGAGAAGTGCATGCTTTTGAGGCTTTGGACAGTGACCCAATGCTGGTGAAGTTAATTGATGCTCAGTGTCCTGTGGGTGGTAGAGTTGAGCTAAAGCTTGGAGCCCAGGTGAGTGTGTGTACATACATTTGTGAAAGACCAGTGGGTCGAAAGACAAAAAAATAAAGGAATAGCAGATAAAAGTATACAGTAGATTAATGCATAGAATGCAGATTCTGTACAGAATGGCTGTGCCAGGCCAACAGAAGACTCTATCCCAATCTTTGTATCCTTTCTCCTTGGAATCTTACCCAGACAAAATTAGTTTGCTTTGAGTGCAGGTCCATGTCTTGTGGACACTGGTTACTGCTATGACTTTGACACACATTTCCAATCTGGTTTAGAAGCTTCTAGGTAGTGGAGAGCATGGGCAGACTTTGCCTGCAGTCTCAGCTCCAGGCACAGCAGCCCTCCTGACCTGTAAGGGTATGGCACAGCTTGCCAGATTTGCAGGACTGGGCACCTTGCTGTGAGCTAGGGCTGTCAGAGTGGAAAGGGTGCAGGGCTGTGCTTAGCAGTAGCGCTGTGCCTTGGGAAGTTGTTCCTTAGGTGTTCCCAGAATCTACATATGCCTAGGTTGGTTGGTGTTTGGGGAAGCGAAATCTGTTCCCTGGACCTGAGCTCACAGCTGTGTACAGAAGCAGGCCAAGTAAAGTGTTCAGTGCTGCAGAATGGATGTAGCTGGGAATCCTAGGAAGGAAAGGTTGTGAAATATTTTCAGTCAAATTGGAGATGGTGGTCTGTCCTGCAATAGGATGACATGGCTGTGGCCATATCAGCCTGCTGTGCTGCTTTCTGGCTAGAAGCTTAGCTGCAGGTGGCTGAACAAGCTGTAAAGCCAGTGCACTAAGGGATTTTTCTTTTTCTCTGTAGGTGATGCTAGCTAAGAATCTGGATGTGTCTCAAGGGCTGGTGAATGGGGCACGAGGAGTTGTTGCAGGATTTGAAAGTGAACAGAAGGGTAAGTAAGCTTTTTGATCTCTTGTTGAAGGAAGAGGAAAAAAACCAAAACAACTTATCATTGATGGCTGATGACTTGTTAATTTTGTTTACTGCTTGGTAAGAATAATTTGAGGAAAAGCAGGGAGGAGGTCTTGTCTGCAGTGAGAGTCTTGGGGCTCTCATGAGCTGTGATGTCATGCACTGCATCAGCTGTAGCTATCTGTAGGGCCTCCCGTGTTTGCTTTTCTTTATTCTCTAGACATGTATGCTCATTTGTGCTTCCTGTCTGTTCTGTTGAAACAAGTCTTTGTGGGGTTTTTTTTGTTTGTTTTTTTCCTCAGAGAATAATGTTCTGTGACCTTCAACATGTATCTTTCTCTGCATCTCAACTGATAAATTACCTGACTTTAATTTTCCTGCTTAAATAGGTCCCAAACATCACTTCAGGACGTCCTATTTATTGTGTGTGGGTTTAGGTTGTTTTTTCCTGGTGTGGGATTTTCTTAATGCAGCCCTAAAATTCATGAAAGACTGACATGGGGAAAGAGTGGGGGGGAAAAAAAAAGCGTTCTTAGGCTGCTGGCTTCCTGGCTGTTGAGTGTCAGGAATACATCCCTCTTTCTTTCCTGCTCCTGTTCCTACAGGGCTTCCTAAGGTGAGGTTTCTCTGTGGGGTCACACAGGTCATCAAAATGGAGAAATGGGTCTTCAAAGGTCTGTCAGGAGTTCATCTGAGTCGTCAACAGTTGCCTTTAAAATTGGCATGGGCCATTTCCATTCACAAGAGTCAGGTGGGTGTTCTTTACAGCTGTCTATAGACTTTTACACCATCATAAGCCTTATCTCCTGGGTGAGCTTTCATTGCTGGTAAAACAGGAGGGAAAGTTGAAAGGTTCTTGTTGTGGGGGACCTCTAGAATATGTGTGTGTAGCTGCAGAGAAGTCAGCACCTCTTCTGCTTGTGATGTTTGTCTATAGGGTCAAGGGCGGGCTAGCAATACTGCTAGTTTCCATAAGGATGCTGCCAACTACATACTTGGTGTTAGACTATAAAGCAGCATTATTTACCACCCTGGGATAATCAGGGTAGTCAGCAGCATTAGTGACGCTGAGGTTTGCAGTATACCTGAGGAAGCTGCAGGAGCCATAGGTGTGCTCTTTGGGATGGACTCCCCCTTTGGTAGTGTGCATTGGGTTTTTTCAATGTAACTAATACAGTGCCTACCTTTCTAGAAGACTTCATACACCTTGATAAATACTTGTCTTGGTATTAGACCTGTGAGTTTGTTCCCATGCCACTGCTTAAACCAGGCCACATTGTAAATTCTGCCTCCTGGGATGTCCCTTGGTGCAGAAAGGGTTGGCCAGGCCTAACCCAAACTCTGTCTCAGATAGTCTGCCTGAGGACTTCTTGAGACTGGTGGCTGCTCCAGTTAATTGCTAAGAGTGAAACCAGCAGGATTTCTTTCCCTGCTGTATTTATTATATGGGATTTGTGGAGTGTCACACAAGAGGCTTGCTGGAGCAAGTTAGTGGACCCTAGTGTCTGCTAGCGATTTCTTGACAGTGGAAAACTCTCCTTTACTTCCTACTGATTCCCATCTTTTAATCAGTTATATAGTCAAACAAGAGACTTCCTTTTTTATCAAGCCTGTACACCAAGGATGGTACCTTTGATAGACTTGTAGGACAGGTTAGTGTTGATACAGCACAGTGTTCTTTGTTTGTTCTGTAACAAACTTCTTTGTGTCTTTGATAGGGCATGTCTTTAGACTGTGTGGAAATCTCCCTGTCCCGCGTCTTTGAAAGTGGGCAGGCTTATGTAGCCCTCTCCCGAGCCCGCAGCCTTGCAGGTCTTCGTGTTCTGGATTTTGATCCAAAAGTAGTGAGAGCTGATCCTTCTGTGTTGCAGTTCTATAGACAGCTGAGATGTCATCAACTTCTACCAGAGGTAAAGAAAAATCCCATGCTAGCAAAGCCTGCCTTGTGCGACCAGGATGAGAGATGTTTGTGCTGAGATGATACTTTTTCTTCCTAAGCAAGGTCATTCAAATTAAAACTTGTAGAGGCAGGAGAGATGAAACTGCAGAGAGGGAACGTGGTGGGGCAGCTCTTGGTGGAAAAATATCTACTGCAGTGTTGGGATTATATCATACTACCTGGCCCTGTGGGGGAAAGGATGGGTTGGGATTCTTTGATCCTCCTTTTGTAGTAAGGACTGAAGGGGAAGTGGGCACACAAGAAATCTCTTCTATTTGGTGTTTTTTTCTCCCTCCCTCCCCAGGATTCACTACACACCTGTTCAGGTGCTGATGAGAAAGAGAACTGGAAACACAGCTGAGAATGCTCTTCTGGCCTCTGTGAGGCATCAGCACAGACTGAGTTGCAGTGATCCTGATGTTGAGTATATTTGATAAAGGAATCTTTTTAGATGTTTTTGTCATTCAGCTGACTCTGGATGTGTAGAAGTATCCCTGTCTTGTGCCTCTGAAATTTGGAAGGCTTCTGTAGCCCCTTTCTGGGCCCACAGCCTTGAGTACTTCTGTGTCACAGATGCAACTCTAGCAAACAAAATGACTGAACAAAGATGTGCCTGAGGGACCTTCCTACAGTTCTGTCCTGTCTGCCTGGTTGCATTTTATCCTCCACATATGTAGACTGAAACTTGTGTGCCTTTCTTCAAGTATACCACTGTTGAGAGATGGAAGGTGTGTGTCGTCTTTGCCTGTATGGATTGGACCTGTTCTCAAGAGCTGCTGACACAAGGGAAAGCAGCGTGAAGTGTCTGGAATACATGCTTGATTCTCCTGCAAGTGAGGAGCTGCCAGGAGCTGGGCTATCACTTTATAACATGGTGGGGTGTTCTTGCCTTCCAGATGCTTAACACCAGGAGGCTTTGCATAACTTCCTCCACAAGCAGAACTCTAAGAGTTATTCATTGCCTGTTAAGCTGATACATAGGCTTTTTAGTCTGTTGCATACAATAAGATGTGATTTTTATTTTTTTAACCTTCTGAGATGAGCTGACACCCTTTAAAAATAGGAGAAAGTCCTACATCTTATACCCATAATTATGGAACTCCAAGAATCGTGACGATCCATTACCCCATTAGCAAGAAGGGAGTGAGAGGAGATAGGGGTGCTGGTGGGAGCCCCTCTTGTTTAAACACATGAGGCTCGCTCAAATAGGAGGGAGTTTCTGCTGGAAACAAGAAGTCTGACTAAGGTGGAAGTTGAATGTGCAATAGGGAATAATGGCTCAAATAGAGATGAGCAGAACTAATATACTGTCTTTTTGAAGTCTTAATAAAGGAGCTTTTGGTCTTTTTTAAATGTTTGACATGCAGGAATAATGTGAAATATCAACATCCAGCTGGAACTCATCTCTTGCAGGGGAGTGTCTCTGTAACAAAGGCTCTGCAGTTTGAGTGAGTTGAAGGCCATTTCTTGGCAGCTGCTCCCCTTAAAGCCAGGGAAGGATGTTGACTAGCATGTGGTTAACATAACAGAAAACAGATTTTGGTAGGATTTCAAAACATATTTTTAAGTGGGGTTTGTTTCTTTTTTTTCTGGGCTTGAGGGCTAGAGTTTTGGAGGAAGTAATAGTAGGAGACAAGTGTGAGATTATTCAGAGGTTTTTACTATAAGAAGGGCTTCTTAATGTGTTGGCACATTCTTTCTTCAAAGAAGTTAAGTGGGGAGTAGATGGAAGTACCTGAAGCTGAGGCTGGAGTCATGGAAGGTGAGACCCTTCCCCTCATGCTGCAGGCTGTTCTTGGCACTATCTCTGGTCTTTCAGACTCTGTGTGTGTGAATTTTTTTTTAAATGATACTTTCCAATCTTCCAAAGCTGTTTGTCTACCTTGGGGAGGAACTGAAAAATGATCTTCCCATGCCCACACCCCTGGGAAGGAGGGTGCTGATATGCTAAAGCATCACTGTTGGGGCAGATGAGCATTGAGGTGTGATTCCTTGGCCTGTGGCTCCCAGAGCCTCCACCAGACCTGGGTGAGGGCCTGATTCCATTGCAGCCCTGCACCCACAGGGGAGCTGCTGCAGGTGTCCCCATGCAGCCTGCAGGCTGTGTCCCCTGGCTGACTGGGTGGCACCACCCACTTGGGGTGACTGAGCATGGGGGTGCTCAGGTTCAGCCCTTTCCTCCTGTGGTGGCACACATGGAGTGTAGGTGTGGCAGGTTGGTCCCAGCCTCTCCTTGGGTATCTCTTGTTCCCTTGGCTGCACCTCAGCCCTACCCTGCTGTGCATCCCTGTCTCTCAGCACTCCTGTCCCTTCCTCATGCTGCCGTTCTGCGGTGGGTGTCCTGGCTGAGTCTCTGTGCTGTGCCACTCATGCTTCCTGCATCGTTCCAGCTGGGCCTCAACATGCATTCTCCACCTGTCGTGGGTTGACTTTTTGCTTTCGTTCACCTTGTTCTACAGACCATCTGCTGACATTGTGTCCGTCTTCCCCTCGTGCTCCTTGTGCAGGTGGTCAGAGGCTGTGGGTGCCCTAATTGCCAGGGGCAAGGCTGTCCGTGGAGGCAGGGAAGCCCGATGGGTAACCTAAAAGCCCATATGCTTGGTCAGTGGGCTGGGCTGGGGCCAGTTTGTGCTTTTGTGGGTTTTTAGAGGTGGGATGCTGCAGTATGAGGGCTTTGAGTTGCATCACAGGTTGAGGTATGGGGTCTGAAATGCTCGGGGATATTAAAATGAGTATTACTGTCGGGATAGACAGTTAGGACGACTATGCCAGGTACTTCTAGTCATATACAATACATTGATTTATTGACAGATTGTGTAAGAGTAATGAGATAACACAAGTTCAAATCCTTTAACAGCTCTTAAAAAGCTTCTGTACCACTGTAATGACAAGATAATTTAGAGTGTAAGCGGGTTGATTATATACAATGCAAATAAAATTTTAATTGTGATCTTGTGAAGCAACTCACTTCACTGCAGCTTTCATGGGTTTAGGGACTGAGATCTTTCCAGTTGTATGGGGCTTTTTGGTGCCAGTTTGAGGTTTGATATAGAACACTAAACAGAACTTAAAGCTGGAAAGGATAATAAATATTTCATGTTAGTATTAAATGTGCATGAAATATTGTGGTTGCCTTCTCTGAGGTGGAGCAGTGGGAACAGAATAGCAGTGGCTTTTGAAGGGTTGGCAGCTGTCCTGAGGCTAAAAGGGGTCTGTGTAAATTTTGGATGTTCATGCTCACTTCCAGCTAAAGCAGATGTATGGATGGGGGCTGAGGCTGAAGACTGCTTTGAAATCTTAAAAGGAGCAGTCAGGACAAATCTGAGCTGTCAGGCTCTGTCATGGCTCCCCTGCAGTCAAGATTGTGATGAGGCCTTTTTTTAACAGAAAAGTGCTTCCTTATATATGAGGTAAAAATCTTGTAATACAATAAAAATCCCTTTTTCTTCCAAATACTCCTTAACGTGTTAGTTTTTCTTGCAGAGGGATATTAGTCTGTAACTAGAACCCAGTACACCAACATTGGGATATCTTTTTTAAACTTTTTTTTTATATCAGTGACTGTACTAGAAGAACAGACCTGCTCATCCTCTCTTTGTTAATAAGTAAAATGAAGAAGAATCTGAAGACCAAGAAACTTTTTACATGAGGCCACCACAAGCCATCTTCAAAATGTCTGATGATGCTGTTGCTTTCACCTGCTGAGGCAAGGTGGTGTTAGGAGGTTGGACTTTTTTTCAGGGACAACTCACAGGGCTTGTGACAGAGCAAGGACATGTGCTATTCTCAGCTTATGCAACCTAGAGCTCACACTTTTCCCTTGCCCTAGCGTGGATGTTCTCCACAGGCTGCAGTCCTTCAGGAAAAAATCTGCTCCACCATGGTCTCTCCAGGGGCTGCAGGGGAGTCTCTGCTGAGGCACCTGGAGCTCCTCCTCCCTCTCTGACCTGGGTGCTTGCTGGGATCATTTCTCACACTTCTTAACCTCACAGCTGTGCAGTTTTTCCCTTCTTAGAGCTGTTACCACAGAGGCTCCACCAGTGTTGGTGATGGGCTCAGCTGTGCCCTGTGGTGGGGCTGCTGTGGAACTGGCTCTAACTGGTTGGAACCAGCCATGTCAGGCATGGGGCAGCCCTGACCTCTCCTCACAGATATTCCCGCCAATGCCTGGGCATGGCCACCTAATACACCAAGTGTCATCTCCTGTAGATGCTTTTAACTGTTGCGTGGTTGGATATCCCAGGACACAGAGGTAAGGCTGGAGGTGCTGTGGTAGGTAAAAAGGGAAATGGCCAGTGATGGAGGAACCGCCATTTCCCTGCGGTGGATAGCAGGAGGCGGAGGTAGGAGATGGCCTGCAGTACGGCTGGCGTCCAGCTGAAATGAGAGGTATGCCAAGAGGGCGCATGGCAATGCAGCAAATGGCTGGGGTTTCGTTATTGTACTCCAATAAATATGAGGAAATGAACAATGTCTCTCCACTTTCACAAACTGAAGAAAAAGTATTTAAATGCAGCTTTTGCCTTAACTAACTGCAGCTGTAATTAAGTGAATTAAACTATAAGCTTGATTCATAACTGGTATTTCTGTTACCACAAAGTACAGCCATTCTCTTTTTCAAATACATTAAGCCATAAGAAACTGCTTTATACCAGCTAAAACTTCATAGTACATTTATGTGTTATTGGAGACATAATTCACATGCAGAGTGTTATTAAAACCTTACCAGCTTCCAGTTTAAATCTTTGTACAGTGATTTAACTCTCTTCTCATTCTTCATGTGACATTTTCATAATAATTAAACATGAATGTGTCCTTACAGTCTGTACCCAGAAGTCCTGTGGAGTGCAGGAAAGGCATCAACGAGACCAATGTTGGTCTCAGATGCTCTAATAAGATTGTGTCCATGAATTAGATCTTCCTATCCAGAATTGCTCTGAATAGATAAAACAAATGCTACTCTTAAGTAATGGAAATACAGTATGATATAGGCTATGCTATGAATGCTAATAATGTAATTTTTCTCACAGCTATTAAAACTTTCTCCTTTTGTATTATGCCACTCCGTGAGATGCAATTGTCTTCTAAATCCAAGCAGTTCTATTATTAGCATAAGAAAAGACCTGAATTACTAGAGATTGCATTTAGATGTGTAAAAATCTCTATTTTGCTATTTCCTGTATGATTATTTTATGCTAGTTTCTCTTAAAGATTACAAGGCTGTTGCATGGAATTTTTTAGCTAAGCTACTGACTAGTATATAATTTATGAAATCTGGTTATAGGAGCAAAATAAGTTGATAAAAGTCTAAGAGTAAACTTATAATGAATACTGTACTATCTGATTTTTTTTTAAACTTGTTACAGTGTTGATACAGGGGGCTGTCAGATGTGAGACAGAACCTACAAGAGGCCTTCTGGGATGGCAGCTGGAGGCTAGATAGGGACCAAGAGCATCTTAAATGGTACCATGTGCCTGTGTGCTGGCAACTGAATTAAGCTTGTAATGTTCCAAAGGTAACTGCAACGCATGTTTTTACTAAATTGTTTATTATGATCTTTTCGCAAAAAGATAGAGCTATGATAAAGATGCCTCTGACAGAAATTTGATAAAGATTTTATTATTTCTTTACCATATGAAGTTTGACATTTTAGGGGTTTTTCCTCTTACTTCTTAAAATACATTGGTTTTTATCAACAGGTAGGTGAATATGGATATGAATCACACTTTCCATCTACTCTTCCCAAATCACTAGGCTATATCGGTTTTCTGCAGGTACATAATATTCATTTTTTTCAAATTATTATTAACACCCTGAGAATTATAGGGGGATTTGCCCAGACTTTCAGTTGGGGGCAGGGCTTCAAAGATTCTGGATCCTGCTTTGCTTATTGAAAGATCTGTGATTCCTTATCACCATCAGCTTAGAGAGGATATGATGTATTTTGCAGATGATGCTAGACATTAAAGTAAAAACATACATAAAGCTTCTTAAGATTATTACAGTAACTAATAATTCACAAAAGTGAGGCAACACCTATCTTTTAATATCTCCAGCTGAAGGCTGGACAGACTTATTGAATATAATAAATCAAATATGAAAAACACTTATGTGGATTAATATAAGAATAACTTGGTTTAAAAAATAGGTTTTAATTTGTAATTTATCTTGGAAGTCGTACATAATGATCATCTTGGTCTTTAAGTTGTTCTGTGAAAACGTTCCAGGTAAGCTACCTTCATGTTTGTGTTGGATTAGTGGGATACCTTGTCATAAAATATTTGACCATAATAACACCAGGTACTTTCAACTGACATTTTGCAATACAAAGTACATTTTTAAAATAAATCTTGAATCTTGAGCAATGAGCTAGTATTTAATTGCAGAATTTCAATGCATAATGCATTAGGCAGATGGATGTTACCAGAATGAATTTAATAATAAAGAAGGGACTTTTGAAATAATTTGGTTTTTACCTGTCTTCTCTCCACATGAAAGAGACCTTACAATAACCTTAACCATTTTACTTGTGATAGTAGCAAGCTACGGCTATTTTAACATAAAATCCACACTGAAAATAGCACACATCAGATGATTCAGTCAGGTCAAAATGATAAACTTCTATAAAATGTTGTCACTCTGTCTTCATTAGCCAAAATTATTGCTGTCAGCTAAACTTTTGGACAACTGTTATGTCTTCTTTTTGCGTTAAAAATAAAGGATAAAAATTAATGTACAAACAATTTCTAGTTCATGTTAAAGATAGAACATTACTTTTGACAGACTGCTGTGTAGTTTTGTGCACACTCAGATCTCAAGAAAGTACAAGGTCAAAAATATTGTTACTGGTGACCTCTCTCTTTTAATAGAAATATTGTCAAAAGAAATGATAATCAGATTTTGAAACTTGTCCTGAGAGTGTCATCGAGGGCTTCTATAAAATATAACACATCAGAAACCTCAGGCAAAAAGTCATAGGTGTAATTCCCATCCAATACTTTCATAAAGTATAGATCATCTTACTCATCTTACAGTGCTAAGTTTTGGGATCAGGACACTAATATGAAAAAGACATATAGCCCCTTGACAACTTTTGCTATGGGTTTCAGGAGATGTTCTTTTAAAAAAAAAGGGGGGGGGGGCAGGAGAAACCCTGCAACTAAACAAAAAACAAACAACAAACATTTCTGGCCATCATTGTGACTCGAGGCATTTCACTGTCAAGAGAAGCTACAGCTAGTGGGAAGCTCAAGCATGAAGACTGCATCTGATATTCTTTTTCCTGCAGCAAAAAGAGGCCCCAGTGAAGAAAGAACTCAGTACCATACCAAGTTGTAACAACTCCAAGTAGGGAGCAGAATGTCAAGCTAAGGTGAAAGCTATGTCAAAAACTGAGGATGAAGAGAGCATGTGACATCTAAACGTCTCTGTCTAGAACCAGAGAAACTGAATTATTAGGAATATGTCCAGCTCAAGGCATGCAGGTGAAGTATACTTAGCATAGTTACCGAGTATGTTTCCAGATGCAATACACCCATGGGCCTTTGTGGTAGTTAAAAGATCTAGTATGGTCAAAAAGTATCTGAAAGAGCAGGGGAAGTCACAAGACCAGTACAATCCTTTAGCACGTTCAGTCTTTCTGTGGAATGGCTGCAAGTATAACATGAGGTAATGATGCCTAGGGAAGAGGGCTTGGAGTGGCACTGAGGCAAAGCCAGTTCAGTAGAGCTTGCAATGCTTTGATGGGCGCAGAAGGGAGTTAAGCTCAAATTAAAAAGGAGCTTCTGGCCATGTTCTCTGCCATGTAATGAGTTTGTCAGTTCACCTTGGGGCACCAGATGGACATGAAGTCTGTTCAGAAGCCATTAGAAAGCATTATGGTGAAGCTAGTGCTGAAGGCAGCCAAATGACTATAATCCTTGTTGGATGCATACCAGTCCAATGAGGTGACAATTAGGTACTCCCCAAAAAAGTCATGGCTAGGAGCAGATAGATTGCACGTACTGTCCAGACTACAGGATAGACAAGTTTTTGGAACAGAAGAAAACCTACTAATGTGTTTCAGTATATCTTTTTGGCACTCATGAAGTATGTTTTGCTATGGCGAACTCTTTGGAGGGGGTGGGAAAAAACGTTATTTCCAGGATATTTAAGAGGTGACAAAAGATAGGTGCTACATGTAGGTACATAGAATACATGATCTGATGATGATATGTCCACAGGCTGGTTAGGTATTAATACATTTCAGCCCAAACAAGTAGAAAAAGACACAAAAAACTTGATAAAACTTACCAAAAGGGAAGAGGTAACAATTAGTATGGAGCCTAAACAGAGGAGGGGATATTGCAAAGGAAATGAATTTAGATTCTGCAGTGCTACCTTTTCTTCAAAAGGATCTAGTTTACTTTTACAAGTATGGAGCCCTTTAATTTTATTTCCAGAGCACAGTCAGTGGAGCATATTTCATCTTTACCTCTCAGTTCATAAAGACCTCATCTTGCTTTTGTTGAATATTTGCTGGAAATCAAGGGTGAATTCTCTGCTTAGCATACTGACAGGGGAGATAACTGCTTTATAGCTCCTTTTTTATTTTTCTCTAGGGTTTGGCTGGGGGTTCCTTGTTTATTTTGGAGTTCCAGTCAGAGACATCTCATATTTCAAAGAGAAATTAATTGTGCTAAAACCCCAATTCAGTATGCTCTCTACAGTGAAAAGAAAGCTACATTTTTTCAATGTATTTTGCATATTTTCCAACAACTGAGGGGAAAAAATGCTACCTAACAAGTATTTTGATAGAAAGTGCGGCTCAGGGAGTAGATTTTTAAACCCAGCTCTTCTTTTGGAGGGAAAAGAAGTTGATCTGATGTTATTGAACACTCCAAAGTAAACAGCTGCTGTTTTGTTCACTTTTTTAAGAGTAGGATTGTTTTCTGTCTCTAAAACACGCAGTTTCATTAAAGAGAAGATAATTGATGATAAAAGCAGGGGGAGAGTATGCATTTTGGTCTTAAATGCTATGTAAGTGACATACTGTCAGAAGAAAACTGCATTGCCTACTTCAGCTGCATAAACTTTGATAGCAGGCTGGAAGCTACTGTTATGGTCTATCAAATACGGTAAGATTTTAAAAAATCAGTTCTACAGCTTATAAGCAGTATGGAGGCTTAATTGTTTCCTTATGCTCCATTCTACAAATATACAAAACATTAGCAATCAATTAGCTATCAGTGTGCCAGACTGTTCCTTAATATGGAATGTCTGCTGTGTCTTAATTTTTGCCTTGAACAGGTATTTTCACAGAGCTAACTCATAATACCTTACAGTCTCGGTGCAATCCCAACTAAACATTTTGGTACTTGACTGCCTCTTGGAGCTCCTTTGCCAAGGGCTTCCTTCATAACCTCTCAGGGAATATGACATGCACCTGGACCTGTACAGAAGCCAGTGTGAGACAAGTCATGTGGAATGCCTGAAGGATGTAATAAATGTTGCATGCAATGCAAATTCTGTTGACAGGGATATCTGAGGGAGAGTGGAATTCTTATCTAGCTATTTGAAGGACTTTGTCTGGAAATGAACTACTAGTAGTGCTGTAGGAATTGCCATATTGCATCAGACCATCAAGTTTGATTTTTTGCCCTTAGCAATGCCTACTTTTTTATAATCTGGTTATTCAGAGAAGGAAGGACTACCCTTCTATAAATATGTCCTTCTAAGTCACTTGGAGAGAAGGGGTGCTTGTTCAGGGAAGAGGGGTAGATTAGTTGTTGATTTTTTTTTTTTTTGCAAGCCATAACCTCCTTCCCTGAAAGATGAGATTACGGTATCCTTGAAACACACACATCAACAGAGCTACAACAGATCTAATTACTGCAGAAGAACTTTTGGAAGAACTTTTTACCTGATCCCTCTTAAATTTACTCATCTTTAGTTTATCAGATATTTTCTTTGTACACCAGCTGAAAAAGAGCATAATTTTCTTAGCACATTCCATTCGCAAATGCATTGGTTAAACCCCTTTAAGTTTTTTAATGTGACTAGTTGTCCTGGTTTCAGCTGCGATAGAGTTAATTTTCTTCATAGTAGCTAGTATGGGTCCGTGTTTTGGATGTGTGCTGAAAACAGTGTTGATAATGCAGAGATGTTTTAGTTGTTGCGAAGTAGCACTTAACAATAGTCAAGGACTTTTTCAGCTTCTCATGCTCTGCTGGGTGCACAAGAAGCTGGGAGGGGACACGGCTGGGACAGCTGACCCCAACTGACCCAAGGGATGTCCCACACCATATGACGTCATGTTCAGCATATACAGCTGGGGGAAGAAGGAGGAAGGGGTTGACGTTCGGAGTGACGATGTTTGTCTTCCCAAGTAACTGTTACCAACTCAACCCACGAGTTTCCTCACTTACTCTTCTGATTCTCTCCCTCATCCCACCAGTGGGGAGTGAGTGAGAGGCTGTGTGGTTCTTGGTTGCTGATTGGGGCTAAACCACAACACTAGTGTTTAGAAAGACATACGCATTCTCTTGAGTTTGGCTGGCCTTCTCTTGAGCTTCTGTTGGGGCCTTAACTACTGGGCAAGGTGGATCAGACTTGTGTGGACTGCAGCTGGGAGCCTGGATGCACAGAATAAGCTGTGCTATCTTCAGTCTGGTCAGACGTAACCACTGTTTAGACATTTACTTCTTATGTTTCAAGCTAAGCAAGTGAAGTCTCAATATAGTTTATCAATTTACTGATTAGCTCCTCTGCAAAGCGTGAATGTTATGACTAAATGACTTGTAAATGTCCACTGTAGGTATCAATGGGAGTTTTGCACATGTGTTTGCATGCAGTTTTATGATCCACAGTAAATATTAATCACATGCAAACTTTAATGGCACCACTATTAAGTTCTCTTTTATCCTAGAGAAAGCTGTTCATTCTAAGTATCTTTACTTATGTTTATTTTCTAATTATTCCTTTTTCTTCACTTTCTTACAAGGAACATTCAGGACATGTAGGACCTATAGTCCATTTCATCCAAATTTATGTCAAAGCATGTAAGAACCTATATTTATAAGAATTAGACTATCACAATGTAGTTTTTTCTTGCAGTTTTCACTAACAGCTGTTTGAAAACAGTAGTAGCTAGTGAAAAATACAGAAAGATGTGGAACTTAGGGCCCACTAAATACAACGTTGATTAAATTAATAACGAGATCACTTCCTGTTCAGGAAAGCTTGCTCAGCCAGCTGCAGGAAAGAGGAAAAGACAGATATATACACCCTGGCTTTATTTTCAGTACTCAAATCTTCTTTGTTTCATCCTCAAGGTTCAGCAGTGTGTTTACACTAAAGCTTTATTGGGATCTGTATTATTGAAAGCCTGTTCTGGAGAGAAGCTCACAACGCTTTACCACAGAAATCACCCCTGGTAGGGGAAACCTAAATGTAGCTTAATTGCATAAATATAGGCAAAACTCAAGGCACCTACATGCTGCAGCAGGGGGAGCTTAAAATAATGTATTCACAAACTGTTCAGTTCTGGTAACAACTGATAACCAGCATTAATGCATAGCACAGCAAAACCGTTATATACGTTTAGGGAATAGAGAACAGAATGTCCTGAGTGGGAAGGGACTCACAAGGATCATCAAGTCCAACTCCTGTCCCTGCATAGGACAACCCCAAAATTCACACCATGTCTCTGAGGGCATTGTCCATATGCTTCTTGAATATTGTCAGGCTTGGCACTGCGACTACCTCCCTGGGGAGCCTGTTCCAGTGCTCCACCACTCTCTGGGTGAAGAAGCTTTTCCTAATACCCAACCTAAACCTCCCCCGGCACATTCTCCTGCCATTCCCTTGGGTTCTATCATTGGTTGTCAGAGACATGAGATTCGTGTCTGCGCCTCTTCCTCCCTTTGTGAGGAAGCTGCAGACCGCAATGAGGTCTCCCCTCAGTCTCCTCTTCTCCAGGCTGAACAAACCAAGTGACTTTAGCTACTCCTTATACAGTTTCCCCTCTAAACCCTTAACCAGCTTTGTGGCCCTCCTGTGGACACTCTCTGATAGCTTTGTATCCTTAATATACTGTGGCGCCCAATCTGCACACAGCACTTAAGGTGAGGATGCACCAGAGCAGAGCGGGACAATCCCCTCCCTCGACTGGCTGCAATGCAGTGCTTGATGCACCCCAGGACTCGGTTGGCCCTCTTGGCTGCCACGGCACACTGTTAGCTCATGTTCAACTTGCTGTTGACCAGAACCCCCAGGTCCCTCTCTGCAGAGCTGCTCTCCAACCTCTCGTTCCCCAGTCTGTATGTACATTCAGGGTTGCTGTGCCCCAGGTGCAAAATCCGGCACTTGCCCTTGTTAAACTTCATGTGGTTGGTGATTGCCCAGCTCTCTAATTTGTCTAGATCTCTCTGCAGGGCCTCTCTGCCCTCAAGAGTGTCAACAGCTCCTCCCAATTTTGTGTCATCAGCAAACTTAATTAGTATTCCTTCAAGTCCTACCTCCAAGTCATTTATGAAGACATTAAAGAGTACTGGCCCTAAGATGGATCCCTGCAGAACCATGCTAGTGACTGGCCGCCAGCCCGTTGTAACCCCATTTATTATAACCCTTTGAGCCTGACCCATCAGCCAATTGCTCACCCATTGCATTACGTGTTTATCCAGCTGTATGCTGGACATTTTGTCCGGGAGGATACTGTGAGAGACAGTATCAAAAGCTTTACTGAAATCCAGAAAGTTTACATTGACTGGCTTCCCTTGGTCAACTAGGTGGGTAACCTTGTCATAGAAAGAAATTAAGTTCGTTAAGCAGGGCTTTCCCCTCATGATCTCATGCTGACTGGGACCAATGACTGCGTTGTCTCTCAGCTGTTTTTCAATAACTCCCAGAATAATCTTCTCCACCAGGCACAGAAGTGAGACTGACAGGCCTGTAGTTACTGGGGTCATCCCTGTTGCCCTTCTTGAAGACTGGGACAACATTTGCCAGCTTCCAGTCAACTGGGACCTCTCCAGATTCCCAAAAGCATTGAATAATCATTGAGAGAGGCCTTGCTATGACATCAGCCAGCTCTTTAAGTACCCTCGGATTTATATCCATCCCCTCTCTACCAGGGACCAAAAATGTTGTTTTCTCAAAATGTTCTTCTGCAGTGTATGAGACTTGACTAGACATTGACATGATGAGGTAAACTATTTAATTGGGGCTTCAGCACACTAGCAACTTACTTGTCACAGTATTTGGGATTCAGTGACTAGGGAGCCATTAAAATTATCTTTCCTGAAGAACTTGAAAAAGGCATATCCTTTCTACTTGCTTTCTTCTAAGCCTCTTCTGAATGTCCTATTTACCTTTTGGAATCTCCTTGGTTTTCTCTGTGTCCAGTCTCCAAGGGGAAGCTTATCTTGGAGTTGTTCTCCCAGGTTAAATACATTGCCTCCATCTATTTCTCTAGCCAGATGAAAGCCTCTACTTATCTAAAGGGGTTTGAGCCTGTATTAACTTGTGCTTTTTTTCCCTCTACAATACACTGCCTGCACTCAGAAGGCAGCTACAATCAGGGAGGTGTTGGGAGTTTACTGCTTGAAAGGTTTACAGTGTGGGTCATGCTGCAAAAAACATGTATGTCTAGTGATTCTCACATGCTCTGGGAGCATCCCACTTTCCAGATGTGTACATTCCAACTTTTCTTATTAAGTGATAGGAAAGGTGGAGACACTCTTATCTTAAAAAATTGGCAGAGCTACAAACTAGTTGTCTCTCCTGGTTTTATGTTCTGCATCTGATAGAACGGGGCACTTTGTTACTGCTGCATACTGGTTATGGGCCAGTTCCCTCAGACTATCTCTGCAGTTCCAGAAGTGGAAAAAAATTATTACAATAGAGAATCAGCAGCAGGATACAGCTGAAGACAATGCCTGCTATTATACGATCTTGAGGATGAGGAAGGGTAAAGGAAAATTTAAAAAAAAGAGGCTAAGCATTGAATCTCTCCAGCCTGGCAAAACAGTCTGAAATACACTGCTTCATTTTCACATTTGTGGAGATTGTTGATCCAGTCCTGAGCCTGCAGTTTGACACAATTGGGAATGTGCTAATTTACAAACTGAAAGTGCTTGTAATTTTTCGCTGGTGTTTAATAGAAATGTATTCGATTCCTCCTTCATGGTTACCAAAGATACCAAGATTTATTCACATTTCCTTTTTGGTTGGTAAGGGGAAAGAGTACAGGGTGACATATTTTTAGTGTTTAGAAAGCGTTTAGTATTTTAATACTGTATATGCTGCATAATGAATACCACTAGGATTGTCTTGATAGAGCTGTAGCTGTCAGTGGGTGAGGCAATTACTAAGCGAGGGCATAGAAATACCCTTGAATCAAGACTCTGCAATAAGCTGTCATATTTATAGGTACTAGAGAGAGTATATTTAATAGTAAAATATTTATTATATTTATGCAGATTTGGAAATTGCTGAACAGCTGGGCAGTCAAGTTACAGGGCTGCATATGTGGGTATCTGCTCGTGCTTTATCTTCTGCAGGAGTAGACGGATTCCTACACCACCTGTTTGCAGAGATGGGTTCCACCAGCTGGAGAACATAATAGCCTTCCCTTAGGTATTCCCATCAAGCATCTGTTCAGCAGTCACCCTAAAAACCCAGCTCTGAAACGCTACTGAACCACTTATAATTTTTTCCCTCTCCACAAATATTTCTCACCCCTGGATTCTTGGAGTGCTGAGTTTTATGCCTTTGTGAGGAGTGGGAAACAGAAGAGATTATTTTGTTGGCTTCTTGTTTTCCCAGAATGCTTGACTCTTACTGACAGTCATTGTCTTCCATTCTTTCATTCCACTGGTAGGCTTTCTGTGCCTCAGTATAGTCTTTAAATCAAAGAGCTGGATCTTCTGATGTGCTGATCTCCTACCATTCCACTTAGCTTCAGTTGGCATTGTGAGTGCTCAGCGCTACTGAAAATTAGCCTCCAAGTGTGTCACTGGTAGCATGTGTTCTTTGTTAGCACTGGCTCTGGCTCACTTGTGCTGATCTGCTGCTTTAGTAGCTTTGAACTTTCTTAGGTCACTGAATCACAATTAATTTCCTATTGGAGTTTATGATTGTATGAGAAAATCTTTGCCTTGTGAGAGACAAAGGGAAAGGATATACTGGGTTTGAGGTCCTGTTTGTTTTACCCTTCCTTTCCTGTTACCCTCTAAGTTAGTGACCTGAAGGGTAAAGGTAAACTATTATACAGAAGAAGTAAAATATTTTGTTTTAAATTCTGTTTCCATGATGCAATGAGTTGCTCACCACTAACATTTGTACAGGCTTATTGAACTTTAATTCAGAGATCTAATTGGGGCTGAAATTTTCATCCTGTGTTTTCCTAATGTAATTTTCCTCACATGTGTCCAGTTAGCCAGATCACCAGCGCATATGACCTGTAACCTAAGGCTGACCAGGACACTTTTTAAATCACATTGGCTTAAATGTGTAACTGCTTATATGAACAAAGTTCAATGACATTCTGCAGTGGACAGGCCTAACACATCAAGAGTATCTCTGCAGTTCTGTGGTCACATAGTGAGGTTAAATAAGCTGAAAACTATCTCCAGGTCTAAGCTTCTTGAGCCAGATATGCAAGATTCATAGGAAAGCTACCAGCTTGCATTGAGAAATCACTTCTTTGCCATTTAAGATACTGAACTTCTGCCTGTAATGAGGCTGGTAAGTGGAGGTAGCCAAGGGTGCTGGCTGCAGCTATCTGTGCTTGTTCCTAGAGGCCAGCGTATCTCAGAAAGCTGGAAATTCAATGCAGTGACAACTGGCTAAGGGATAAAAAGGAATCCCACCAAATGCCCAGAGACAATGCTGGTGAGAGAAGAAGGGCACTCAGGCATTATCATCTTACAAGGATTTTTGGAATGCTGTGAATTCAGCACTAGGAGGAATGTTAATGGGTGCAGCTTACCACAACATCCTTCTGGGACACATGGGAGATGCCCTTGAAATTGCCCTGGGATAGACCAACTTGCTGGTCTCCAAATAGATCTTTTTAATAGAGCACCAAACCAGTTGTCCAGCTGATGATTTCCTTTGGAGCAACCTGTACATCCAATGGTAGTATTGACATGGCAAAAATTCTCCCTCATCTGTGCTTTCAGGTATTTTGACAACTGAGAACATAAAAGGCAAGAATATAGCAGTGCATTACTGGCTTTCCTAAGGTTCTTGTGAGCAGAGGCTGCTCATGAGGTATGCCAGCTGAGCATGTTTGTCTGCCTGTCTCAGCTGTATTCCCTTGTAATCCAGCACCATTGTTTCTGCAGGAGCTAGTTGTTTTGGCATGCTATGTAACTGCAGTATTTCAATCACATAGCACGGAGGATAGAAATTAATGGGATTTTACATTCTTTCAATAAGGTTTTACTGAAACTGGAAGACCACAGCGAAATGGCAGTGGGATAGCTATATAAAAGAGATGGTGGGATGCACAATAGCTGTAATGATTGCCTGCTTAGCATACACTAACATAATTCTTCCTCACAACAACTTTGTCCTATGATGAAGGCAGTTTGCAATGATGTTGCAAATATCGCTCAGAGAGAGAGATGGCACTGTAGTCCTCTAGCTGTGAGCGCCAGTAAAGACAAACTGTGTGTGTAGAAGCTGGGAAAAAAGCAACTTTTAATTGCTATCTTATCTTTTGTATTTATCTATTTCAGCTGAGAGCAGTGCCTTCTAACTGAACCAAGATAATTTCAGAATGGAATAAAACCAGCATGGACTCAAGTGAATACATAAAAGGTGAGTTGAGGTTCCTACATGATAGAAACACATTAGAAAAAAATGCTCCATTTCTGCCACCTCTTAATCCCTTGAAACATCCTTTATTTGCACTAGAAGGGCTTTCTATTGTAGTATCATGTGGTCTGTGATTATCTGTTGAAAGAAAAAGCTACAGAACACTCAAGTCACAATCTAAAATCAATGCATCAAGTGCAGTGGTCAGAGTATTTCTTTTCCTCCATGACTGTTTGTGGTGGTAACAGTAAAAAAAAATTTGGCATGTCCAAAGCAATTAATGTGCTATAAAAACAATTAATTAAGCTTCCTCAGGAAAAACATCTGTGTCTTTTGCCTCCCCTATCTTTCCCTTTTGCAGTCAAGTTTTCAAGTTTGCAGATCTGAGAGGCAGTTTGTACAAAAGAATTTGGGAGAGATTCTCTTATGTAGCAGGTACACCTGGCAGGGAGGGCGAAAAAAGTCTTTAGGTTAATTTTTTCACTTAGATTTTGGCTATTGAACGGACCAAAATAAGGTAAGTTAGGGACTAGTTTGGTGTATGGCTGACTCCAGAGTGGTTTTTGGTGGGTGGCTTTGTGGTTAAGAGCAGCATTCAGCACTGCAAATGCAGCCCCAGATGTGCCAGCCCTGACTAATACCTGACCGTTCCTCTCTGTGGCAGGAACTATGTAGGCTTGTTTAATCTGTCCTAAATGACTCGTTTACAGAAGATATTTTCCTCCTGTGTGGTTGAAGCTCCTCTGACATCCTGTTATCTTCCCAGACTGACATGTGAGGGAGTGAGGTGGCCTTGCTACAGACAGCAAAGTTGTCTTTGCTAAACTTAGGCAGTTTCTGAACTTGAATTTGAAATAAGAGTTTCTCATGGTATCTATAGGAAAGTGGTTAGCTGATGGCACTGTCAAGCATAGTTTGATTACCTAAATTAGATTCCAATTGTCCGCCTTGGTTTTCTAGCATCTACTTTAAAATTAAATTAAGAGTGAAATGAGATACTGAATGGAGTCCCAGCAGTAAGCAATAAATGAGGATGGATTTGAAGTATGTAAATCTAACATGATGGAAAGAAGAAGCCAATACATATGGAGAGAGCCAGGGAAGGAAAAGACATCCTGATCTGAGGAAGTGACACAAACGAGCTGTTTGTGCTAAATTGTCAGATTAACTCTAACTGGAATTGGGCAATGATAGATTGCACAGAACTAAGGCCTAGAGCCACAGAGATAGTTAGATGTCTGACTCTGGTTGTAGTAAATTAGTTATATGCCTAAATAACTTTGAAAACCTGGTCCTTAAAATGCTTAAGTACAGCTCTTGTAGAATTTGTAAACCTCCCATAATCACTAAAGAAGTAAACAGGTAGGACATGACAAATACATAGGCTTTGGCAAAATAGCTGCTGAACAGAAGCTCTGGCCAAGCAAGTCACAGCTGCCCTCTGCCTTTCTGAGGAAAGGGTGGGGTGGTTTCTTTACTACTAAATGCTTAACAAGCAGGTTGACCTCCATGGCCAATACAGCTTTAACCCAGGTGAGAGAGCTGCTTCCTAAATGGACAGCTTTTCACTCAGGGTTTGCCCTGAGGAGAGCAAGTTGAAACTTTGTCTGATATTGGCGAAATGTGGAAGGATTTGGGACGTGCTCATTCAGGTTGGTTCACAAATGAAGCTGAATTGATAAAGTGTTGTTAGTAGTCTTTCTGTTCTCAAAACATTGTGTGTGCAGTGCTGGCTTTCTAATACACATTTCAGAATACCTTGACTTGTGTGGGTTTTGCCGTCTCTAAAGCAGGCCTAGTGCTTCATGATACCTGCACATTCAGGATAGTGAATGTATGCTCTATTTGTTTATTTTTTTGGAACATCTTTTTTTCTTCATGCTCAGAAGAAATCGTTTCTGTTTCTTTTAAATTATTGAACTAATATGGACATTGAAGTGTTATGAGATTAGTTTAAATATTTGTACAGTACTTGCTTTGAAGATGTAGAATACTGTTTAAGTGCTAAGGTTTAAATATGGGCTGTGAAAAACGTGCTGCTGATTGAATTTCCAGAGGCAGCATGCTAGGTAACACTGAGTTTGTTATTTAAAGGTAATATGAAAGCCATGGAAAACTCTTCCAAACTATGAACAGTAGAGAAAGCTTCTTAATGACTTTGTAGGAAATAATATGCCTCTGTTTGTTTTATGGATACATAAAAACCTTTAGGGCTTGATATGGATTACTAGACTTATACAGAATATTTAAGGGATTGTGATGAGAATAGCAGTCAAAGCCCATCATTGGCCTGGGACTATCTCTTGTGTCACTACTGATACCACAAATAATTGACAGTTCATAGTTTTTTGTTTTTAATTTTGATCCATGTACGCAAAACAAATGGAACAAACAAACAAAACCTTCACTATGTGCGCTACAGACCAGAGGATGAGGAAATAGAGATGGGCAGGCCTTAGATGGAAAGGTTATAATTTTTCCTTTGAATGAAGCACTGTTCTGTAGAACCCTATAGCACAGCTATGAATGGGTTAAAGCATTCTGCTAAATATATTGTCAAGGCTCCAGAAAAACATCACAATTTAATTCAAATCTTCTTGGGGGGGGGAATGCAAGTATATAGATCTTGGTGTTGTATCTATGTGGCAGGCATAAAACCCATCCTGCAAATTTCCTTTCATTAATAAATAATTATAATGGAAACTTAATAGTATATGTGCATAAGGATTGATGTGTTTCTAGTTTTTCCTCTTTAAACAGTGACCATTTCAAAGTCTGCCTGAAAAATAGCATTGGTGACTCTTCTGCAGAATGTGTAATAAATATTTAAAATGTTTCCTCCGTTGTCATCTTACGCAGACGAATTTCAGAAAGTTAAAAACTTTAAGTACAAAATGCCTTCTTTTGACTTGAGTGGGTTTTTTTTGTTTGTTTGTTTGTTTTTTCTCCCAAGAGCTGTGAATATTTCAGACTAATCTGAAGTGAGTTTTTGTGTTCCCCAAGCAAACTGCGAAATCAGTTATTTGCATAGCCCTCGTCTTAATGTGTATCATCTGCTATTGTGTATTCTCAGGAAGACAGTACTCCCCTGATGTGCTGGCACATTTTCAAACAACCCAAGTGATAGCTTATATCAGTTTGATTCTGTGATTTACTATTTCAACATAAAGATGGAAGCAAATCTATTTTATATTTGTGTCAGCAAGAAGCTTCGTTTCACATAACAGTATTTTACTACACTTCATCTGACATAGAATAATCCTTGTAACACATTCTGAGTAGGATGCTGTAAGGATGTTTTAAAAGAAAGGGAAAAATATGTTCTCAAAGGGACCAGCAGTTCTAAAGGAATGAAGGGCTAATGAACAGTTGGTTAGGATTTCTGTCTCCTTTTCCTTTATCTCTCCCAAGAGATTTTTACAAACATATTTTGATAGAATATGTAGTTATCAGCACTGTGAATCACAGAAAGCCTGTACCTTGCCAAAAATGTGATGTCATAATGCAGACACTGTCAATAACAAGATGTATTTTCTATTCTGGAGGACTCCTTATATTATGAAATTGAATGAAAATTTAAGCTTTTGATTCAATGCAGGCTTCAGCATAATTTAAGCACTATTTTTGCTGATTAGCTAGAGAAACAGATGCATCACATGAGTGTGCTGGATTTGGAGAACTTGTAACTGCAATAAGAGTGTTGCTGCGTGGAAACATATAGGGATGGCTAGCACTGGGTAGAAAGCATTACATTGGCTAGCAAAGCCAGGTATCAAAATAAGGAGAACTATAAACAACATGTATATATTTTGTACTTAGTAAGCTAATCTTTGATCTTTATGATATGATGGATATTTTTCCTACAAATCGGGAGTTCAAATTCCCCCCTTAGTTTAATTGCAAGGTTTCAGTTTGAAGTTATGAGTCCACATAGATGATCTAACTTGCTGTGCTCTGCATCTGGTAGGCAGGTGCACCCTTTATGAGGGTTTGGCAAGGGGTATCTGGAAAAGGTGGTCAGTGTTAGAAGTCCATTTTACATACTGCCATGAAATGCATTCAGAAACTGGTTGAAACAGGCTGCTCCGTGGCCTGGAGTGATGATAGCAGTACTGTTGTGGTAGGTGGGCAACAGTGCAGTTGTGTTTTTTTCCAGAGTCTTGCCTGGCGTTGATTACCTTAGTATTTGAGTGCTTCCCAAACATTGTGACTTGTATGCAACATGCATTGCTTTGCCAGCTGGAGCCAACAATAAAAGCTTCTATTAGAAGCACTTGTAGGAGGAGGAGATCACTGTCCAAGCTTCACCGATGCATGTGGGTGACTTTTACACACATCCTAGTCTAGCTTTTCAGAGTAAAGCAGATAAGCTTCAAACTCACTTGATAATTCAAAAAAGTCTGCAGAAACACCTAACCACCTTAACACAGTACAAAGAAGCACAGTAGATATTAAGAGGGTGTGAATTTTGATTTCTTCTGTTCGTTTGCTTATTCAGATGCAAGCCATTGTTATTTACTTTCCAGCACAGTGTTGCGTGATGACCAGTAGACAACACTGTGCCATTAAATTGCTGCACATGAATTTTAGCTCTCTGTATTCACATTAATATGTTTAGGTAGGTAGGTAGCCCTGTGTGCAGTCACATGACCGTTTGTAGACTCGCTTGTACAAATATTTATGTTCTGGTACATGTCAAAAAAATAATGCATTGAGATTGGTATGGTGAAGACACTTGAGAGTTAAATGTATATAACAGAAGGGCTGTTGTTTAATGGCAAGACTGAGAAAGGATTTCACAATAAATCATCTTATCTCCCAGCTGTACAGGGAAAAGGGAACTGATGAATAGTGACAACCAGGAGCCAGTATTGGTTTGATTTGAAACTGAAACACTTTAGTATAAAGGAGATGTTACAGGTGTACACCCATATGGAATGCAGTGCAATTGTTTGTAATCCTGGGTATGAAGTACTCTGTAAATTGCTTTAGTGATGGATGGCCCTAAGTTAAAAAGAAGGTATTAAGGTAAAAGTCAAATCAAGTTGGCAATAGCTTGTATAGACTACAGAGATGATCAGCCCTCAACTCCAGAGGTTTAGCTGAAAGCGCTGGTACAGAGCCATGGGGAGCTTGAGGGTACACTGAGTGGCTGGCAGTCCGTGCAGACAGACCCGGTCAGGGTGTACACTAGGCAGTTCACATAACTGACAACACCATAGCTGCAGCAGTGAAAACTAACTACCTTTGGTGTTCTGGTGGCTAGTGTAGAGCAAGGCCAGAGTGCTTTTTTGACCTGCACTGTTCTTGAGACATATGAAAATTATTTTGCTTTTGTATTCCTATGTTACCTGTGGCCCCAGTCAACATGAGCGGAGACTCCTCACCAACAGATGGCTACCTTCCTTGGTCCCTGCTGATATCCTTGCCATACAGTGGCCAACTTCAGCATGTGAGATGGAGGATGCCCCCACTGAAGAATACCTTAAAGCAAGGGGTGCTTCTATGTCCTCTTTGCAGGTTTGAATAATCTCTGGCTGAGAAGAAAATTGAACAAAGGCCCCCTGTTCCCTAGCAGATGTTCTGTAGCTGGCTGTTTTGTAGGAATTAGGCAGCAATACCTCTCCTTTCCATGTTTTTAATGAAACTGATTTTTACATGAGAAGTTGTGAGTATCTACTTTTGGCAGAGGAATGCTGGATTTGGAGTGGTGGAGAGATGTTCAGTGACTACAGAAAGTGCTTGTATGAGATCTTCAAAGACATGGGTTATGAAGTTTTGTAGCAAGCTAAAGGCATTATTTTAGCCAGGAGGAGGGGACTCATTTAGGAAGAACAATGGAAGCACATTGATTCCTGCAATATTCACTGTCCCCTTCCGTCTTCATTCTAGAGACTAACATCAGTCAATTCAAGGCTGCTTGACCTCTGAAAATAGCAGGAAAACATGTAACTGATATAAAATATTACTATGAAATTCAGTAGTAGAAGAGAAAGTGCTAGGATTCAGTCTGAGGCTTTGCTTTCAGGCAAGGGTCACTTGATTACTGAGGAGTGTGAGAGCTATAATAAATGAAGGCAGTCACCTTTCCAAAGAAATAAATTCTGTCAAACAATTTCCTATGAGTTTATGAGTCTTAAGCTGGGGAAAAGGAATTCTGGAAGTAATTCAATTAGTTATATAAGGATACATGACTATTTATTATTTTCCTACAGGGAGTGTGCTGTAAATGGCATCCGTCCAGCATGGCTCAAAGGCTTGTTTGTTTTGTTTTCATTAGCTTGTAAGGGTCACTTGTGCTGGATGGGAACTCATAGCTTCAGAAAGCAATCACATGGAGGGTCTCTGGCGAGCAATGGGAAGACACAGGTCACAAAACTGAAAATGCTCACCAATGACAGTCTACTTCTGATCTGTTTCTTAAGAGGACAGGAATCTTCAACTGATTTCAAGTTTCACTCATGAGGGTGTATGAAGGGCAGCAATGGGGGAAGCAAAGAGACAGTATTCTTCTCAAAAAGCCTTCCCAGGGAAGATGATAAAAAGATAATTAGTTCCAAAGAACAACAATTCCAGTGAAGTAATTAATTCTTCTCCAAGGGATTACCTATATATACATTATGACTTGCTGCCACACCAGGACTGTGGGTGATGGTAGGCATAAAATCCAAACAACGCAATAGATCAACTTAAGGGAATTTTGAAAAATGAAAACATATGGAGACAATATGAATGGAGCCAGACTAGAGCATTACAAAGGGGTTGTACCTCCTTCCTGCTCATTTTGCATCATGTTTGTCTAGTCACAGGCAATAGTATCGCTATTTTTTGTATCCCCCCGCAACTCTGCAGAAAAGGCAGTCATCCTTCAGAAACTGAAGGATCCAACTTGAAGTATGACTCTGAACACTGAAGGCTTATTTATTTATTTTAAGGACATCCATTTGTCTGTGGTTTATCTCCTAATAACTCTGAATATTCTAGTGGACAACACCAGCTGTTCACAACTGTCAGAACAGAAGTGGGAAATTCAGATAGACAAGCCCATTCCATTATTTCATTCCAACAAGAAATAGTTAATAACATGGGCTGGCTCTTAGTTCATGTTCAATGTGCTACTGGTATTTGCTCTGGGACACCTGATATCTATTTTTTCTTTATTCCTTCTCCTCTTGAGACTGATTTCAAAGTAAGACAAGACAGGCCTAGGTGATCCTGCTCACCTTAGCATGTCTCAGTTTTTGCTTTATGATCTTCTAGCTATATAACATAACCTGGTCCATACCACTGAATGCCTATAATTTTTTTTTTTAATAAAAATAAATTGTTCAGGTCGCAGGTAATATAGGAATACAAATGCAATGTCTGATTTAATTATTTTTGGAACTATTTGAACTATTTTGAAAAAATATATTTGAGAATATAAAAATACATAGTATTTGGATAAATCAGGCTGAGTTCACATCTTCCGTGCTATCAGAATGCTGCACTTGAGACAAGTAGAAAGGAAAGGAGAGCAGCAAGGTTACAAAGGGCAAGTTAGAAAGCTCTGACTCGGAAAAGTAATTCAGTCTTCTCTCCTGGAGCGTCTCTGTTAAGTACAAGCTATTAATTGCACTGTTGTAGTTCTGAATGGTATTTAAGAACAGCAGTGAGCTGTTGTACTCAACCAAATACCATGAAGGGGAAGGGAGGTCAGTGTATGTGCTTGGGTGCCTCTTGAATTTGTCACTTTAAAAGTGTACATTCTCTGAATACTGCCACGTGCATGCTCCTAAGCAAAAGTCTTCACCGGGAATTGGAGGGTTTGATGCTAACAAGTTTATTCTCTAATGTTATTTTATGTTTCATTGCCCTTTGCTGAAATCTTGACCAAAATGTACTACTTTTCTTTTTTTCCTGTGGCAGTGGTTTGCCTTTGAAGACACAAGAGGAAGGCCGTGGCTATAGGAATTTGGGTTAGAGCACTCTCTCTAAAAGCACAGCATAAACCCATCAAAACCAATCTGCCTTGGAGGTCATTAATGCCAGACTCTAGTATTGTTCTTGTGCTCTGTTATTGCTAGAGTGCTGGTTGACTACAAATTCTGTTTATTATACTTTCAGGAAGGTTTCTTCTCTCATACTTTCCAACACAAACAAATCTAAGCATTCAGTATTTAAGTTCTAACTTCATTAGATAACTAAGCCATTAAAGTCTGAGAGACACATACTGTAAAATAATTTTGAAGGCTAGTGTAAGGAAATGGAAACATATTCACAGCCACAAAAAAGCTAACAATATGAGGATTTTGTATACATACACCCACAGATGCACATGTGTACACATATATATGTACCCACATTGGTGGTTAACTTTCTAGATCATTTAATAAGCTTGACTCTTTTGGATCCTGCTCTACTTCTGGGTTGTAATTTCCATAGAGGAATATCTGATATGAAATTTGCCAATCCAAGGTGAAGAAATAAACCCTTCTAGCTTGTCATGACATGCACCTAGTAATATCTCCGTTATGTGATTGTCTCATCTGTATTTCAAATGTCAAGATATTTTTCATTTAAAAAAATAAAAGGTTTATCGCATGTTTTCTCCCATAGTTCTCTTACTGTTTGCAGAACAACACTGGTTGTAGTGTAGCGTAAACGCAAATGTCAAGCTTTCAGAGCTTTCTTTAGTGTATCTGCCATGTGCTGTGTTGTACCACATAGCCACAGCAGCCTGTTCAGCCTCTGGTCAGGAGTCCCTGCACTGTGCTCCAAGTATTTCAAAGCAGATCAAAAACCTATTACGATGCCACTTCATTTTTATTTTACAATTATTTTCCTGGCTCTTTCCAGATGACAGATGGGATTTTAACTGTGATTGTGTTAAGGTTTCTTTCTTGTTCTCTTAAATCCATAGACCAGAATTTTATTTTGCATGATGCTGAGTCTCATGAGGCAGACCACCATCTTGGTCATGTTGCTGTGATCCCACTATAAGCTTAATAGTAAAATGTGTTCTGCTTAATTTTGAAAGTGAACAAGGAGACACCAATGTTATCCAGCAGCACTGGCTGATACAGTCTACTAGAACTAGGAATAACTGACATTTAGGCCAGTATAACATTTTTCTTGTAATTTACACTGTCCCAGTGGTTTAACAATTGTGCCAGCATTTATCTTGGTTGGATGACTTTGCTTCCTTCTCTTGCATAATGCTGGGAAAGTCTTTGTAGTTGCTATATCACATTACCTGATGCCTTCATGTCTACTTTACATCCAATTTTCTATCTGTCTGCTAAGGTCATGTCTTGGTCCTACTCTGAGCATTAAATATATTTTGCTGGCTTGCACTGTGTGCTCTTCTCTTTCATGCAGAATGTCATTTGTTGAATTATTGTGCTACTCCTTTATATGGCACTCCTGCTCTCTTTATCACCTGTAGCTCAGATGACCCTTTACTCAGAACACCTTCCATTATCACAGTTCTCTCCATAATTCCCACAAGTGCTACCTGGCATTTAGGTTTCCCTCCTATTCTACATTGTATTGGCTATCCATTCCCCCCCCCCCCCCCCCCCTTCATTTTTGTTCTTTCTATGGTTTGTTGTGTTTGGTAAATCAATTCTCTGCTCTATTTATGCTCTTCATTTGGGATGTGAGCTTTGAGCTTTGCTTATTTCTTGATTAGAAACTTTTGTGGTCATTCTAAGGATTCATGGCATTTTCAGCAAATCTAAACCATCACTGTCCTGTCCCCGCAACCTTTATTCTATGTTCCTGCCTTCCCTTTACACACACACACACGCATGCATGTGCGCACATGCACGCACACACACACTTTTTCCTTCACAAGCAGTACCGCTCACGCAACCAGGTGCCAGCTCCTGGAGTTGATTTTGCTGAAAATTAATCCCAAAGAGGGAAGGGTTTAGATTAATTCAAGCTGTAACAGAGCCACAGTTTGATTGTCCCTGTATAAGCCTGTAACAAAGTTGATTCATCTTGTATGTATGAGAAGACAGTTTCACACAGTTTGCCAGTCTCTGTCTCTGTGAATAAAGAGAGCTATTTACTATAAATACAACTTTTGGATAGAAGATTGATTTCCTATTTTTATTTTTTTTTACATAGATCTTCCTGCTCTCCTGTTCAAACGTGCCCAACTTGGTACATGGTACAGCTGCTCTTCCTTGTATCTTTCCTTTTTGCAGTTCTGTTCTTTACATTAACCTCCAAAGGCTTTCCAGCACCTCTTTTGTGTCCACAGGCCAGGAACAAGACTGTAATCTATACCTGTTGTTCTCAATTAAAAACCAAATTCTCAGTTTCTGATTTTGCATGCATGCAGGAACAGTTCCCTTCTGACGCTTTTTGAAAACAGAGGAGCGTTTGCACCTTCACTGCTTACCCTGCACCGTTATTCCTCCCCAGGCACTGTACAGCAGTGGAGTTCCATGTTTCACTGCTGAGGTTACCAAACAGCACAGTACAGCATGAACACCACCCAAACAGCAGAGCAGACAGCAGCTGTTGCTGCTCTTATTGATGGCATTATCTGAGTTCAGGAGTCCTCCCTGTCCTAGAAATGTATTGAGATGTCTCCCATTGCAAAGGTATCTGCCAGAACAGAGGGGACAGTTCTACTACTCTCTGGGAGAGCTGGCAACTGTGCGTTGGTCATCACAGCCCAGGGCATGTCTAGATCCCAGAGCAGGCTACAACCAGCTTGACGTTGTAGAGGAAGAGGATGAGCAGTGCAGTTCTTTGCTTTCACTGTTCAACTTTGCAGTTCTTGATATAATGACAAGTAGGGATGGCTTGGATCAGCAGCATGTTTTCCCAGGTGGTTTTTGTTTTTAAAAATAGCCCTGTCTTTCTTTTAAAAATTAATGTTTCTATTTATAACTAATTATTGGTAGTAGTATGTGCAAGACACGGGAAACAAGGATCCTGTTATGTCTGGGTATCAAGGATAATCCCAAAGAAGAACATTGCATGGAAGCTAGAGCACACTGAGGCTAAAGCAGAATAATCTCTTCGTGGGGATATTTGCTGCTGCAGACAAGTGGCTCTCCTGATGATCATAAAATTAAGAGCTTTTCATAGTGACCAACCCTGCCAACTCTATACTTAGTAAAACTACTGGCCCTTACACAAAGTATACTCTGGTGTCTGTGAAAGTAGTTGCCATCATTGCTTGAATTGCTTCATGGTGCTGTGCAGCTAACTAGTTTGCACCCCAATCGGTACTGCTTTTCAGCCATGTCTTGAATAGTCAGTCATAAGTAACAGGCAACAGCACAGGTTTGGCATAGAAGACGGTTAAATAACTTTTTCTTATGAGAGAATTCTGTTCTAGCAACGCTAACAGATTAATTTGTCATTTACCTCACTAAAGATGTGCGTACTTACTGTGAAAGGGGTGGGTGACATGACTACCTGGTGGGGCTTAGTTTTTCAATGTGTAGGTAGTTTGTCTGTGCTTTTGGATAAAACGTTCCAACACTGCAGCCTGAAACAAGAACTGAAAGAGCCGATATAAACCTGAGCTCTAAGAGACCTTTTTTGTGATTTCACGTCATGCAGTATAACCAGCTACAAAATTTAGTGTCCTATGTTCCTAAAATGTTTGAGAGCAGATCCTGACTTCTGTGACTAGTCACATTGCTTTATAACATGTTTAGCAACTTCCTGAGCAAGCTAGTTCTCGGTGTTTTCTTAGTGGAATTAATCATGAGAGTGTTTACTTGCATTTCAGCCATGATTAGGAAACTTTCTGACTAGTCTTGGAATAGATGAATTTAGACTGTTCCTGTAAATAGATCCATGTTTTGTTTGAGAATATTTTCCAGTGATTCTCACTCATTATTGAAAAATCTTGCATGGTTTTAGAAGCAAACTGCAAATGTGTGCTAAACACTTGAGCAAATGCCTCCTGAAAAATAGAAAATAAATGAATATAGAAAAAACTTAAAGCTTTTAAACTTCCATCTGTGTCATGGTGAGATCTGGGTGTTAACAACCTTGTCTCTTGGTCATCTTCTCTCAGGCTCTTCTCAGACTTGCAGAGTCCTGATCTAGTTTCGTTTTGCCTCTTGAAAGTTTCTTCACTATTTTTGTGAACCGTAGCATTGTTGTGTTAATAGGTGAAGAAATTTGGCAGAAAATAAACCCTCTTGTGATCCAGCTGGTCCTCAGATGTCAGAGGGACTGGGGGCAGCTGGGTTTAGATTCAGAGTGATACCCAATTCAGCACTGTTAGTCCGTGAGGGATTCACTAACAGTACAATCACTGTTAGTCTAGTCGTGCCCAATAACTCTTCACAGCTAGAATATATTGAAGCAACAGAAATACAGGTTCTTATCGGATTGCTGGTGATAAATGCACTGTCTGCAAAGCACGTGCAAGTATAAAGTGCTAAAACACAAAACACAATAACAAGCTTGTTCTCTAAATTTCCTGGGGAATCACTCGGTATAACCAAGTGTTTGAGTCTTACCCAATAGGCATCCATATGGCAGGGAAGAGACGTTCAGCCTGTCGACTGATCCCAGTAGTCTGTGATGGTATTTTCCCCAAGGTCCCTCTCTCCTGGGGACATTTTTGTACTATTTTATCTTTAGGTAGAGCTTGACTGACTCTAGTCATACATACTTTCGTTATTGATTGGTGTAGAAATTCCTTGCTTTGATTTAAAGGTGTAGACTAAGAGAAATTCAGAGCGCATACTCAGTGAGGGGTGGTCATACATTGGAGGCAGGTAACTTTGGGATGGAGGTGTGTGCTTTAGTATTATTATGTGGTTATAATGAGCAAAGTTCACCCACAGAGCATGATGTTACTGTGCTGGTCTGGGCATGGTTCCATGGTTCCATCCAGCCCCTGGATCTGCAGTGACTTATGGATAAGTTTGGCCATGAAGCCTTCGCTTCACTCCCTCCTCCAATTACCTCCCTTAGATTAGTACACTGAGCTCCCCCAGTGTTCCTAACATCTAAGAGTGCAGGTCCTGTTGCTTACGGGACAATCATTGAACCAATTTCCAGCATGCCAACTGCATTCCACTCTGGAAGTTAACTTTTATGAAATGTGAATATAACTTTAGCCTCAATAATTTCAACCTCAATAATCTCACCCCAGTAATCATTCCACAGGCATGCAAACAGTAAAGCAGAAATGTTGGCTTTTGGAGATTGTTTTTTGCTTTCCAGCTGAAATAATTTCCTCTGACAAGCCATCTCCCCTTGCTGTATCAGAATTATTATTTTCCAGCACTTTCTCATTTACCTGAGTACATTAATATGATACTACGTGGGCAATCTCCAGTGCTATTCTAGCTTGGCTATGGTCAGTCATCCCTGCTACTGCTTTGAGCTGGTTTGGAGGAGGGAAGTCTGGACAAAGCAGAGCAGGAGCAGGGGGAAGAAACCCACATTTCTCTCTGCAGTTATTCTCAAGGAGAGAGAATAGCATGATAACACTCCAAAAGCTTTGGTCAAAGCAAAGCAGCTTTGAATACATTTCAGACAGTAGCTCTAAATTCTCCTGCCCCTCAAGTGAATTTATTTTGTGTAACACTCTGTTTTGACAATGCATAAGAAAAGCTTCAAGCAATGCAAATAATGGCCTTCTTCTGAAACCCAGATAGAAATAAACTGGGCACACTGTAGAAATGTAAATGTCGCTCAAATCTCAAGTGGATTTAAGATACTGCTTTGAAAATTCACAAATTTGCTCTTACCTAGGGTTTATGTTTGGGAGGCTGTGTTCAAGGGAGAGAATTCCACTTTAGAAAAACAGTTTCCCTTTCTGTTTGTGAAAACAGAATTAAACACAAATTTGTCAGCTCTTTACCCAGCCCTGATGCCAGTCTATTTAACTATGCTAGTCAGTGGCCTCATGCCTTCACCTTCCTAATACAGAGCTGCTGTCCCCTTGGAGGAATTGCTGATGCTTCGCTTTGTGGGATTTAAAAATAGTAACCAGGGGAAGGAAGGAAGGAAATGCTCTTAAAGTTGCAATAGGGGTAATTTCCTGTCTGACTTCTGTTTTTCTGTATTCCCCATATTATCCCAAGACCTTTTAGACCTGACTGAAACCTTATTAATGTTACAGCCCTCAGACTATAGCAACAACAGCAACTGTGTGGTTCACAGAAGGGAAGTGTGACCGCAAAGCTTGATGTCCTTTGTTATTTTTCCACGAGGGGAACTTTTTCGTGGTTGCTATTATATCAGACTAAGATTTTTATAGGACCACAGCAATGTGCAGTTCTCTTTATTCTTATCAGGAGAAGGTAGATATATGTTATCTTGCAAAGCAAATTGTCCAAAAATACAAAGGATATGACAGAACTATGACTTAAAAAGCAGGGCCTTCCTGACACTTCTGAACCAGTTGCCTCCCAGTTGTTCCTTACCACACCTAACAGTCAGGTTTATATCTTCCTTCTAAGGAAAACTCTCTACGGATTGTGATTTACACCAAGAAGGGCATAAATATGCTCCTGGGTAAAGTCCAGTGGATCTGGCCATCTCTCCTGTGGCATCCACTTCTGGAACGATACTTCATTAAGGGAATTAAAGGATAGGTTTTATCCAATATAGTTAAATCTGCCCCTACCCCCAACTCCAAAATTACGCACCTCTACTTTAGGAGCCTTTAACTGCAAAAGATAACTTTATTTCAGATGAATAAAATGGAGGAACTCTGTGTTGCAGATAGGTGTTGCTTTTAGTCTCTCATAAAAAATCTAGGCTATCCATGTACTCTGACACTTCCTGGTGTGAGCAGCCATCTCGCTTGCATGTGGACTCCAGAATTTAAATTGAACCTGTCCTTAAAATCCTTAATTTATCTTGTCCTGACAACTCCTTGCTTCCATGACTGCTATACAAAATGTCTAAATGGGCATAAAGTCAATCTTAGCTCCCAGTATATATTTTTTTTCAGAGTCAATGAAATCTGGTGCTGCAGTTGCTCCAAATGCTGTTGTAAATTTTATTAAAATGGAACGCCAGACACAGTAAGTTTATCTCCAACTATAAAGCATTTTCTTTATCATATACTGCAGCATTTTATAGAGACAACTGAGCTATGGGAAGGCTTCTGTCACATCTTGATAGGGAAAATTCCAGAAGGTTTTGAAAATAATAAAAATGTTAGAAAACTGTATTACGGTATGCATGATAAATCACAGGCTATTTTTAAATTTGATGCTTTCTGGTGGATTAACAGAAATACTGTAGTTTTACTGAGGTTAACACTAATTCTAGTAATAAATCTCTGGGGGAAATGAAATGAGGAACGTTACCCACCTGGGGATGATTAAGATTATTTTCTTTCCAAAATTTTTTCTATTTAGAATATGTTTTCTTATAGTTAGTTTATTCCCTTCTTGGTGTTCACATACAACATTACTTGCATGTCTGTTGCAAGAGAATCAAGGTGTTATGTGATTTGCAAATGCTAATGGCTGTACTATCAATAATAAGAACAGACATAGAAAAATGATATGCTGATAATCATCTTGAAAATATAGGGGCAGGAAAGCTCTTTACTTCCCTTGCACATTAATGTTAAAAATCTGTATTACGAACACATTTCAATTTGGTGTTCTCAGATGTTTTTGGTTCCAGGTTCTGATTCTGAGGCAACATTAATAAATATGTACTGAAACTGCTGAGAATATTTTTACAGAAGCCTTTACATTGTAGAGAAGGAGGAATGATAGTTATGAAGGTTTGTAAATGATTGTGTGATTGAAGACATGGTGAATTTCTCCTGGAGATATGCAACTACTTCCAGTGAAAACTTTGCAAATTGAATTATCTTTGCAAAACATGGTATTTTACACCAAAGGCCACTGAGTCAAAGTCCCTCACTGGCTTAGAGTGATGTATGGCAGGCTTACATTGCTCAAAAAATTGGCTTTTTAAAAATAGTCAGACCACCAAATCTTTGTTTTTTACCACTATAATGGATGTATGCATTTTCCACTTTCAGTCTGGGGAAACTGTTAACGGAGGACTTAATGTCTTTTTGAAAACTCTAAAACGACTTTTAACAAAACATCAGGATCACCAGAAGTCATAAATAATCAAAATTAACAAAGGCACCACTTTTCTAATTGTCTAGGGACCATTGGATGGACTTTATATGGACCAGTAAATGGACTTACTCTGAAACTTCTTAAGTTATTGGGACTCTTAAAACAATGTGGGGGTTAAATTTTTTTTTTGTCAAAGCTAGCATAACAATAACATACATTCT
The DNA here is from genome assembly GCA_031468815.1 of Morus bassanus. NCBI lineage: Eukaryota > Metazoa > Chordata > Aves > Suliformes > Sulidae > Morus > Morus bassanus. The sequence goes on along the minus strand of CM062576.1, from coordinate 11,448,618 downwards.
TTCTGTAGCTTTTAATTGAGAAAGTATACACTGAAGAGACGACTTAAGTGGTACCCTATTAAATGGCAAAGTTGGTAGATTCGGCAGTCAGTATTAACTAGATTGGGGTTTGTCACAGGACAGGATCTTGCCTTTCTTTGCTGCTACCACATATCAGGGAAGGGTTGTGTCTTGCACTTTAGGTCTAGAAGTGACTGTTTTTGTGTGAGTTGTTGGTTTCTGAGGAGTGGTGTGTTGCATGCTCCTGGAAGTTAGAAAACTTTACTGGCAACCCCACTGAGTGCCTCTGTAATGGCAGGAGATGGAATCTGTCCCTCTAATTTCTGGGATACTAAAATAAAAATAGTATTAAATAACAAACCTAGGCATTAAAAAGTTTAAAATGCCAAGCTGATTACCTCTGCAGTCTTAATTTGGTCAAATAATCTCCTAAACATTATGCATGGTTTTAAGTAACAAGATCAATAGCATGGGTTTTGTTCTAGTGCTCCTGACTTGTTTATGTCCACAGGTTGGCCAGATGCAGGTGAAGAGCAGCTATTTAACATTCTGTTTGCTCCTCCTTGCCCACGCGTGGCCCTGTGCCACATGTTACTTCACGACAGTGAAACCGTTTCCTGAAGACAGGACGCCTAATTTCCTAATGGACACTCTTACCCCATTCACTGTAATATGACATATCCACGTTAAAAATTAATACTGTTTCATTGGAAAGAAAGAGAGTCACAGGAAATATAGTTAGAGTCCATTTATGCTGCTGTCCAATATAGGTGCCTAAGATTCCTTTTTTTTTTTCAGAGTACTTAGCATTATGTATCAATTAACATTCTCAAAATGTAACTCCTTGTACCTTCAACTGCAGATGCAAGTACCCAGTGCATCGGTGAATAAGCTCTTATGGTTTGAAATTGGGAGTTCAGAAAATGAGGGAAAATAATATTAGTGCCTAGCTATTAATTCAGGGAGCATTGCAGAGGATTTCTCTGAGACAAGTACAAAATCCATCTCTTCAGAGCTGCTTTCAATGATTTAAATCATCAGACTACTTCTGCAGTTTTTCCCTAAAAGCATCTCATTCATTGTATAATTTTAATTCTTTCCAGTAAGTGAAGAAGTAATCCTGTAGGAAACAGCATATTCATGAAATGCTGATTCACTCTCATCTTTTGCAAGTTCCACCTTTTGAACTGGGGGGGGGCGGGGGGGGGCAGACGGACGGGGGACGACACTAAACCCCCCAAGCAAAACACCCCCAAACTTCCTTTGGGGAAAGAATTGTGTGATCGTGTCATTTAAAAATTCTGAGATCTGTATACCCAGGCTAAATTTAAGTTGCACAGACAAACTGAATTCCTGTGTTTCTTTATTCTTGTGTTCAACTCTACAACTATAACTGCATGTTTTCAGTAGAATCATTTGTATGTAATACAATGTTTGTGTTTGGAACCCTAAACCTTTAAAGTCAGGGTTGCTGATTATTCCAGTAAAGGCAATATCTAAAAGTTCTTGAATTCATTAGGCACCTTAAGTCCCCCTATAACTGCATCTTTTTATCTTCTAGTTCAGTATTACACAGCAGTGTAGAAAACTGTCAGGAGCAAGCTTGTTGTCAGTTATAAACTTGTAACATTGTTAATTAAAAGCGTTGCATAGAAAATATTATGTTGAAAGTCTGGTATGATAGCTATCAGATGTTTCAGAAGATATAAAAGCCCCTTTCTTGATAATATGTGCTTACAGTTTGAGATGGACTCTTCAAAGTACAGCAAAATTTTGCTATTGGCAATTTTCATGGGTGAAAGTAGCTTTAACAACAAGGTAGATATTTTCTTCTCTTTAGATCCAGTGGAGGAAAGTCAGTTGATATTAGGACACAGCATGATGGCTGGCTAGTGTCTCTAAAGGCTTCAAGAGGAGTGTGGATTTAATAGGGGAGTAGAGTATCAGTTTATTTGGATTCAGAGGAGTAAAGCTCATGATTCAAGATCTGTAAGCAGCTTTTACTGTTTCTGTTTCTCAAGCTGTGGCTGGGTAAGACTTTGAATATGTGAAGAAAGGTATTTCATTGAGAGGATTTTAATGGAAGGAGTTGGATTTCAGTATGATAGTTTGATTGGTTTCATAACTCAGGAATCAAGTACAGAATGAGATTTAAAAACAGAAATGCATGGGTTCTAGTGAGTTTCTGACCATCTCTGTAAATCTGTCCATGTGACACATCTGTTAACATGAAACTGTTGCTTAGTTTTCTGGTATATAAATACGTTTGGTTTCTTTTTGCTGCATCTCTAATCATTGGGGCATAACTGAATAAAATCTATCCAAGCCAGGAAACATCTGTGAAATAGTTTTTGTTCCTAAAATTGTCATTATATTACAGATCCATTTATAGCATGCTAAAATAATGCTAATTCATAATGTTCAATGAAACAAGACCACAAGTAACACTTGGTGCTAGTTTATATACTGTGAATGCTGCTGGCTTTGGTAGACCTAGTGCAGGTGATAAATTGTTGTGGAATCGGACCCATTTCTGATTACATGTGTCTCTCTTTCTCTTGAAAAAGTTACAGCCTGTAACTACAAAGAACTTTACAACCTGAGACAATGATTAGAAAAAATCCTTTGACTGCTTTGTCTTGATGTGGTTTTAATGAGAAATAGAAACTTCTGGACCATAGGCCAAATCTGCCTTCAGGATCTTATTTTTCTGGACCCCAGCCATGTGCAGCCTCTGTCCTGGACTCTATCCTGGCTGTCATGCTGCTCCCTCTGTCTCTTAAGAAGATGTGGGGCACAGAATCTGTTGTCCCTGGTGGCATGGCATGTCCCTCTGGCTTTCTGTTCGTGGCAGAGCAGAGCCTGTTGAGCAGTGGCTGCTGCTGCCCACACTCAGAGCCCCGTTGCTGCCAGCCAGAGCAAGGGAAGACCTCCAAGAACCCCAGAGAATGCTGACAGTGATGGGGTCTACACAGTACCTAAAAGGATAATGTATGGGGCCCTGGGTAGGCAAGGTGAGTGCCAGGGGATGTCTTTCCCCTATTTCCCAGACTATGAAGTAGAGATGGGTTCCTGTTCTTCACAACATCCCCCCTCCCTGGCAAAAATAGGATTCTTAAGTTCCCATCTCATTCCCAGAACACAGATGGATTGATTTACCTACTTATTTTTCCCTGGAGGACAATTCATTCAAGACCAAGATAGGGCTTCGGGATTCAGAGCTTTGTGATGGTATGACGTGTAGCATGATGTTGTTGAGCAAGGTGGCTCAGATCTGACAGTGCTGAGGCTGAGCTGTTCTAGATATGTTACATATTAGTGGTCAAAAAACCCCCACACTTTTTTATTTTTTTCCCCTCTCGGAACAAAATTAATTCACTCCTGTCTTAAACAAATCTATCTTTACTGCTGTGCTTTTAAGGTTTTTCTTTCAAGTGCAAAGAAACATTAGATAAAGCCTCAGGAAGGGATAGGAACAGGTTTTTTTCAAAAGTCAGGCAGTTTGGATAATAACAGAGCTTAGCCCAGTAGGTGACTAGATCTTTGGAGGAAGCACAGCAGGGGACAGTCTCTGCATCTGCAGTTCAGGAGAAGGAATTCTCCTAAGTTGAAATGCTGGATTTAAATTTTCTGTTCCAATTTAGGGCCTTCAGTACTGTGACTGAAGTCATTGCTGGTTCCTTTTCCTAAGCTCCTTTTATGTGAACAGCTGTATTTTCCAAAATAAAATCTTGTTAGAGGGCAAGTTGACATGGCCATATCTAAGTGTGAAATAACATTAATGTTTTTGTGATGTTAGAATTACATGTTATAAAAATAGTGGGAGTATAAAGCATTGGTAATAGGAGCAAAGAATGTAAAAAGTTAATAGTGGAAAAACCAATTATGTCCTCGGCTGAAGAACTTGCAAGAAACGCCCATCAACCAACCATATTCTCTAGTCGGCAACATTACCTTTCAATGGCGGTGCATTTTCAAACACATCATTTAGCTTTTGAATGCCCTTCAGAATATTATTGGTGGGTTTTCTTCTCCTGCAGACTGCAGTAAGTTATACTTTGTTTATCTTACTGTTTTTATACAGCGAAAACAGCTGGTGCCATACGCAGACACTGCACTCTTCAGAGTTGCGTAGTCTGTTTTAATTAGAGGAAAGCTGCCTGGGAAGATGGACAGTGTTCTTCTCTGAGCAAGTTTTTTTTCCTGCATTTTAAATTCCATTTAAATTCCATTTGTTCTGTTAAAACAAATTTACAAATAAGATATGACATACACTTTTTCATTAATATAAAACAGAACAATCTGTAATTCAGTGTAAAATGATTACTGTTTAATAAGCAACTCTGAAAGAGCAACTCTGAAAGCAGAAACCTGAAGTTCTCAGGTGAGTTTGGATTGAAACTAAACTGACAATGTTCTGAAAAGATTACTGATTTGTAGGGTTTGCTTTGTTCTGCTTCCAGGAACTTCTACATACCTTTGCGTTGTAATCTCTGAATATTCATGCATTTAAAAATATTGTGGGTTTTTAACTTTCTTTTGAATAGTAAATATTTATTGACAACATTGTGTGCTTTGTATAAAAGCCGTATACTACAGATATAGGACAGACTATATCCTTTATATCCTATAGATATAAAATAGCGTAGCACTTACCTTATTCAAAGATTTGTCTCATGTTAGAGAATAAAGGGAAATTTTTTTTCCTAAAATTGTTAGGTCTGGCCAACACTTGATTTTTATTTTTTAATTCTTTTTTTTTTTTAAAGAATGTTTAGTTGAAGGAAAGTTGGGAGGCGTGGATTTGAGTGTGTTTGTATGTGTGTATTAGAAAGGGGCCAGGGGCGGGGGAGAGGAACTCAAGAACATGCAAGGTCTGAAAATGCTGTGTGGCTATGCTAAGTTGTTACCATGATACTGAATAATAGTGATGATGAGCTGAATTTCTAATACATTAATGGTGTCGAGCAATCCTTGTCTCCTGCCAGTAAAACATGCAGAAGTATCCCATAACTACTTTTTTTTTTTTTTTTTAATGCGGCATGGATGTCCTGCAGCTGAGTAAGGTACAGATGAATTGTGCTGAGAAGGAAGCTGGGTAGGGCAATACTTCTGATTGGGCTCAGTCACTAATACATATATATGCCATGCTTGTTTTAAACCGTGAGGATTTTCTGAAAAGTAAAAGTAGAATTCAGGCTGTATCAAGCCCCGTGCGTTTTCCTCAGCTTCTGGACTCCAGACAGAGTGTACTAGGAATTCACCTCTGAAATGAAGCACACTAGCTTGATTTAGCCTTTTTCCTTACCTGAAAAGTCAGGTGCATGGAAAGGTTTAAATTAAAATTATGTGTAACATTTGGATAACCTGATAAGATTTCCTGTTCAAATCACAGCCTGCCATCTTTCTATCATCTCATCTTCTACCTCTGTCATGCCATTGAGCTGCCAAGTAGCTTATATTGCTTACCTCTAATGGTGAGTAAGGAAACATTGATACAGAAGGTTGGGAAGATGAGTTGTCTGGATAACAGTGGAGCAGAACTGTTACTCCACCACTGACTCGGGCTGCACCTGAAGGGTGAGAAATGCCATCTTGTGTCATCCCTGCCTGATAAAACTTTATAGTGACAGCAAGTATAAAAATAGTTTCTTCCTTTTCGGCACATTTTCACTAGATAAGACAGTGTCTGATTTCAACAGTTAGTGAGATGATGGGAGTTTTCAGACTTTTGCTAGCTGGTACTTTTAAAACACAGAGTATGGGACTAACAAATTAACTTAAACATTAAGTCTGTTACCTCTTTGTGGGGTTTTGGCTTTGAAGTTCTTTAACAGGTGAAAGTACAGCTTCATCAGCTACATGATGTCCATTCACCTAATGAACCAATCAAGCAATATTCATGGCACAGCCTAGCCCAGCATAACTAGCCATATTGGCAGTCAATAGTATAGAGAAACTCTTACTGGAATGCTGGTATTGTGTAGCTGTATTAATCTTTGCAAAGTAAGGTTTAATCAGCCTTCTCCACAAAGGATTGATTTATTATGACAGAATTAGTTTTTAAGACCTAGAATTGAAAATGGTTGCTGCCCGAACAACTATATTTTCCCCAAGGTTGCATCTCCATAGGAATGTATTGGCAGGGTTTGAACTAGATGGCAAATATGCAAGGTCTTTGTCCTCAGAACTAGAAGTAGTGACTTTGTGTGGCCTGTCACAATGATTCAGACTTGAAAGGCAGTTTCATACTGCCTTTGACATCCCTACCAGGCAACAACTGTGCTCATTTTGGATGGAAAGTTGCAGGCGCGACTGAAATTTGAGCGAGCCGTGTTTGACCTAAAGCTGATTTCAAGAGCATTTTAAGTTCAAGTAAAACATTTCATGAGGCTTATGGAGAAGATGCACTTACAATGTTTGTTTGCTTTTATCATTTAGTGGATGCATTTCTGCATGTAGTTCCTCTGAAGTGAAATTAGCTCAGCCTAAGGCTGGGCTTCTGCTGCTGTTCACGGTGATCTCAGCTAGAGTCACGCCTTCAGTTCTTGTCCCCAGGAGCAAATAAAGTGGAATCTCATATCCCTCCTTAAAGAAAAGTGTGTATTTGTCTGAAAGGCAGTGCTTTTGGTTTTCTCATCTCTAAATTAAGCTCTGGAAGAAAAAATTCAAGCTTTGCCTGTATTTGCAAAGAACAAACACAGAGTTTCACATGGCTTGCTTACAAGCACCAGCAGAGCATTGTCTAAAACAACAGCTGCTGCTGCTGCTGGGGTCCCTGTTGGCTGGGAATGGCCAACAGGCGCTGTGGGACCCTCTGCACACTGTGAGCAATTCATGGGCACTTAGAGCACTTTTGGTATTCCCAAAAATCTATTTGACTGTGTTTCACTGAACTAAGAAAACTTAGAGGGGCTCTAGCTGCCAGTTGGACAATGTAAGAAATTACTTTTGTTATGCCCTTAAAAAGGTGTTGTACAAGCATCCCAGCAGGCAGGTGAATATGAGGTGGTTGGATTGTGGGGAGTCACAGAAGGAGGGAGGGAAGAAAGAATGGCTGTTGCTGGAATGAAGTAATGATGAAATATCTTTAAGATAAATGTCCATTTACAAAAAGTCTAAAAGTTAAGGGTCACTATATTTTGTCTGATATGGTGTTTAGAATCAAAGCATGTCAGAGAAATGCTTAAAACAAGACACCTACCCACATCTCTGCCTTTCCTTAAGGAATGTCATTCACTGGAAATCCCTCAATGCTTTGGACATATTGAAATGGTTGACCTTTTCAGAGTAGTTTCTCTCCAAGTCTCATTCCTTTTGTTCTTTACAGAGTTGGTAAGGCGGGGGGTAGGAAGGGGGTGGAATATTTTTTATTTGTCTCAGATGGAAACTTTTCCCATGCCCATTATACAGATGGAAGGAATAATTTCAGTCCCAGAACAACTAGATGCTTGACTGCTGGAGAGAAAAATGGGCAATTATTTTTTTAATCAGAAAAAAAAAAAGAATAATTTGTGTATCTTATTCACTAAAAAACAGCTTTGTTACAGAACTCCTTATGAATAACTAGTCCTTAGAGAGGCATAAGCTGCAATCCAGAATGATGTAACACAGTTTGGTGGTAGCTTCTAATAAAGAAAGACCATAAGTCCCTCCCTTACAAGCTTCTTCCAGTGATTCGTTGTTTAGATATTTCCTTATGTTAGACAACTCATAGTTAGAAAGTTCAGTAAGTTTTTTTCATTAGTCTCCCCAACAACACTACAATTTTCAGCTCAAGAGCTTTAGCTTGTGGCTGTAGTTGGGCAAAGAGGTGGATTTCCAGTGGTGAGAGGAGTTTGCAGGACTTGTATAAAACTACAGCGCTCTGGTGGGGTGGTGCAAAGGCCAAACACAAATTGGCATCTTCTTTGGAACTGCACAGGAAGGCAGCCAAGAAGTGTGAGCTGGGGAAAGCCTCTGGGGAAAGCCTCCCCAGTCCCTTTCTGTTCTGCTTTTGGGGATTATTTACCCCTGGATAAAAATGAGGACAGCTAATTCCTTTAGTTTCAACCTACTTAATGTCTTGAAGGATTGCACCTAGGTAGGAGAGGCTTGCCAGGCAGGGAACAGTATTCATTATTAAATGTGCACCACAGTACCAACCCCTTCTGGATTCCACATATTAAGGAGCCCCATGGTAAGCAGTTTTGTAACGTTAACTGGAGTGTATTGGCTGCATGTAAACAGGTACCCTGAGCTGCTGCAGAGAGGATGAAGACATCCACTACAAGGAATTTATTAAGGGAGAGGGAGAGCTTTGGTGTGTATTAAAGCAGCAGAAACGAAGCGATGTAGCACACAAGGAATACAGGGAAGGTGCCAAGTACAGAAAATGCAAAGGGTTCCAAGATGTAGTAATGAGAGGTACTGGGAAAGCGTAAAAGGGGGAGAAAGAGACTGCAGGAGAAGCGACAAATACGAAGTGAAACCTTTATAATATATAGAGCATGATATATAAAGAGAGGAATTTGAATTTAATGAGATGATGTAAAGTGAAAAATTTCTTCAACAGCTGAATGTATTAATCTGCAGTTAATCACACTGCGATGTAGGAAAGCCCCAAGAAAGTTCAGAGAGCCTTTATCAGACTTGCTCAAATAAAAAAATCCCCAAACCAGCCCACACTTTCCATTCCCTGTGATGTGTGCCAGCCCTTTACACACAAACGCAGGCACAGAACAATGCAAGCACCTCTGGTGGGATATTTGTGTTTGTTGCTGATAATGATTAATTCTCATAGGGAAACAGTTGCAGCCATCAGACAAAGGCAAGCCTGCTGTACAGTGAAAACGGCTGAACATAAAGCAATACTTCACACTAACAAGCAGCGTAAGGATTTTTAGAGCCCAAATAATAGAGTTTGGACTTTTCTGACCAACTGGCAGCAACTGTCTCCTGAAAACATTTAAAGAGTTGCACAGGGATTAATTATAAACATGCAGCTTGATTTCCAACCACTGCAAAACATCTGCAAGGTATAGATTGCCATTTGTACATATAGCATTGCACGAGAGTGTCCTGGAGCTTACAAAAATACATGCTGGAGCCATGAATCAAACTCGGTCATGTGACAGAGGGGAGGTACCGGGCTGGCTCCCAGCCAGTGGTAGGAGCTGATGGGTGGAACAAACGGGGCAAAAAAAGACTAATATGACTAACGGATCCTGGATGCATGGTACCCTTATTTGGATCTACAGGAATGTAGGCTCTAGCAGTTCTGCAGCTCTACCAGCCTTTTGCCTGACACTGGAACTGCTGCTCACAAAGTAGAATCCTGCTGCTCTGTGGTAGGAAGGATAGAGAAAGAACATGGCCTGCATTTTGAAGGTAAATCTGTATCTGTTGCTTGAATGCATTGTTAGAGAGCCCCGTGCTGCTCAGAGGCATGGATTCGGCATGGTCCTATTGCATCTTTGTTGTCTTTTTGAATACTGGCTTTGTTTGGCAAATGAATATAGAGAGATTCTGCAACGTACAGCTGTGCTCTGCTTCCCTCTGCCATTCTTTTCCTCTTTCCCTGCATTGTCAGAACTGCAAGCTATCGGCTAGCGGGAAGGGAACTATGTACCGAATAATAGGAGGGGGGTGAGGGGCTCTGATTTGTCTCAGCTGATGTTGAGCTGAATTCCTTCAGAAGCAATAGCATTTGGGCAACACAATTCCAGTACAAAGGACAAAACGGGGGAAGTTATTTTCTTTTTCTGACCGTGCAGCATTTACTGCTTTTAAAGCAAAGGTTGCAGATGTGCACAGCTGTCCCAGTTGCTCCTTAAGCACACACTCCTCTCCTGAATTTACCCAAGATCCACATGCTCCACACAATTATACTTAATATTTATTTAAATTTGCTGATTAAGCGGCCTATTTGATAGAGGGTTTTTTCCCCTTCACACCAGCTAATATAAGTGTAAACTTACCTTGTGATCATATGCTTTCTGCAGCCTGCTTTCCTCACTAAGATAAAAGTAGCAACCAGCATGCCATGGAGATGGAGGGAGCATCACTAGCACTAAGTATTGAATGAAAGGGGAGGAGGCGGAAGTGCAGTCAGCTGAGAACAAACAGCGTTTGTTTCCTTACAGTGTTCTCACTTGCAGGGAGTCACTCGCCTGTGCCTACCTTGAAAGTGGTTTGCTTCAGATTCATTTGCTATCTGCCTTGCTCCTTTCTGTGTATAGTTTGAATACATTTCCATTCTGTTCCTTTTAGTAAATAAAACTGATCTGTGAATGCCTTGTTATTTTCAGCCTGATCTCCTAACAAGGGGTTGATTATCCCAAACTTTGGGATGGCCTCTTATAGCAGTTGCCTTCAGCATATCAGCAAATTGGATGAATTGCAAAGCTTCAAAAAAGTCCCCAAATAATAAAGGTTCCTATGTCTCCTTGAATCCAATGTTTACTGCTTTTTTTTGGTGTTCAACTTTAAAAACAACTTCTCATTTTGCTGCACTGTTTCCCCTTTCATTCATTCCCTACTAGTGGGTCTGTGGTACATGGATGTTTTTTGAGTTTTCTTTTGTGAGCATGTAGGTTGTTGCAGCTTATATTAATAAATATGGTGAAGTCTGCCTCAAGTGCAAAAACTTCCCTGAACTAGCAGTGCTGCTTGGAGATAGATAGTAACAAACTCCTTTAAGTAGACAGCACTGACACATTGAGAGTTAAGTTGTGACTTGGGATGAGGAGATACGAGCTCCGTGAATGGAGCCTGGCTTCACAAAGATAAGCACGTGCACTCCTTTTTAAACATTCTGTGAATAACTTAGCTTGGAACTGCAAGTGACCCAGACCTCTTTACTTTTTTTTTGGCTATATGGAGAGATCACATGCAAAATCTTGCCTCTGGCCCTAACAGTTAAATAAGGATATCCTTTTACAGGAAAATTCCAGTGTTTCTTTCCCCCTCCCAATCGTTTCCTCTGCACAGTCTGGTGACACAGCCTGCCACAAGCCTGACTTCTGCAGGGACTTCCTTTTAGAGTTTGAATTATAACTCAATAAACACCTTCCTTTTGCCCAGGCCTGGAGCTCCATTTGGTTGTAATTCTGATGATTAAATCAATAGATAAATTGGTATTCCTTGACAGACAGCCCTCTGCCAGCTTAATTCTTAATCTTGTTAATACAGGCAGGTGCAAGGATAAAAAGAGAAACAGATATGTGAAGATTAGCTTTGCCATAAGGCAGGCTGGACTTTCTCAGACAGACATCCCATAGGAGTAATTTAAATGTCTAGATCAAGATAGTTAATGGTGTATAAGTTTTTAATGTAATGTCTACAGGTACTCCTCAAGCTTTTACCATAACAAGGAAATTCAGAATAATATGTATATTTTGATGTGACACCAGGCTAATTCCTTCCTGAAAATACAAACCTGTTAGCTATACCCTCCTCCTTTCTCTCAGGTTTGTCCCAACTCTCTCGTTTATTCAGTCAGTAGCCTGTGTGGAAACATCTTAAAAAAAAAAAAAAAAAAAAAGATCTGTGCTATAGGTATAGATTTTAATTAGATGGTGGCACTGTGGATGGCAAACCATAACAACTGTGCATCCTTGCTGCTTCAGCCCTGAGTTCCTCTGTGGCTCTGCCTTGTGGCTTGCCCTGCCTCTCTTCCTAGATTTTTAAACTGCACCTTCCCCTTCTCATTCATTCCCTTCTCTCGCTTGTGAAGATATTGAGACTTATTGAATGTTGGAGTTCTGTATGTGTGAGAGTTTAATATAAATGAAATTGGTTAGAGATGTCTGTAAAGGGCAAAGAACAGAGGTGGCTATTAATTATTAACTGGAGTTACTTACTGTGATTAAGAGCATATTAGAAAAAGTGTATAACCTTTAGATACCAAGGCCTCCTTTTACTATGACTACTACATGAAATAATTGCTGTGTGTAGTCCTTGTAGAAATGCTTGGGCAGGTGATTCTTCCCAGGGTGTGTGCTGTCTCTGTGGTGTTTGTTGTGCACTATCTCTAGGTAAGATCGGTGGGGCTCCAGAAACTTTGTCTCCCAATCAGTAGTGGGACATTCTTGTTAAAACCGGTGAAACTCTTCTGAGGAATTCTCTCTTCTGTTGAGGAAATGCAGAAAAAGAGGCGAATTCTAAGATGCAGGATGTGTAATTTTTTCTGTCGTCTTTAAAAATTGTGGCAGAATAGCTGAGTGAAGCGTAGGCATTTCTTGGAAGCAAACAGTTGATCTTATGCTTGTTACTATGGTAGCTACAAGCCACCTTGCTGATTACTAGATTAACAGAGTGATCACTATTTATGTAGTCACTATTATCCCTAAAGATCTTGAACTCCCTAAATTCCACTGTATCAGCCACTGACCCTTTAAAATGATGACACATATTATTCAATAAATTACTTCAAAGAAATGCTGGTTTTTGCATAATTGAAAAATGATACTTCAATGTACCTGTCATCTTACAATAAATACAACATGAATGATAATGATACTCTGTAAAAAGTTGATATCCCCCACTGAGGACTGGACCATGATATTTTAAAGCAAACAGAACAGGTAACTTAGTTCACATGTGCTGCACTTTGCAGGGCATTATGTCTCCCCCCTATTTGCAGACTCTTCTTTTGAACTGGGAATTTTGAGGAAGATGATGCAGGTGGATTATGTGGTCATCATAGTATATTTTTAACTGTGTAGGCTTAATGTGGTAGAATTTAATAAAAAAAGTCCATGTGTGATGGTCCCATACAATGAGGACTAAGCGTGAAATCTAGAAAGAGGTTTTGTTCTGTTTTGTGTGCTGTGTATTTACTGTGTGGTGAACAAAAGAGTTTTCATGTGCTTACAGGCTGGACATGACCTTCTACCAGCAGAGATCACAAGTGAGTTGAAACCTTCAGTGAAATTCCATTGTCTAAATAGTATTTGTATAATGAGGCAATGCTCTTGTTACCGCAGCAGACTGTGAGTTCCTCTCTCAAAGTAAGCAGGTGGTCAACTAAAATCTGTAGCTTCTTTAATATTTTTTTTACCTAATCCAAAGATCGAAAGAACTGTTTTGCAAAATGTAACTTACAGGTTTCAACCAAACAAAACCCTTCAGCACATGCTTGTAACGGTTTTCTGCAAGATGCTGTCAAAGCTGACCATACCTGTGTGTTCACCTATGTTTGTTTTGCATTTTTCCTCTCTGTGGCTATCTCAGCTGGTTTAATTAAATCCACAGGTTGCATTTTCACCTTAGTTCACATGGTAAGCTGTTTCTGGCAGGAATTTTCTTTGAGAGTTTTCTCTGAGTGTTCAATGGCCTATGTCTGATTGGGGTCTTCAGATATTGCAGTAATACAGATAACATTACTATCTGCAGGCATATGCTTCATCTGCACTTTTGAGACTAAAACAGCAAAGCTAATCTCATTCTATTAAATTTTCCACCCTGGCAAGTAGCAGTTCAGATGGGAGAAGCAGAAGGTCTAAAAGGATCTGGTGTTTGGACCCTTATAATTTTGGATATTTAGTTATTAATTTGATTTTTTTAACCCCTATGTGCATGACAAAGATTGTAGATATTTCCTCCCAAGTTTCTACATCATCAGAAGCACATTCCTTGTTTCACCTCTGCTCTGTTTTGCAGGGTAGGTTTTGTGTCTCACCATAATTCCATTCACTGGTAGAGATTTGCAGGATGCAGGGCCTTCTGTGGTGATGGCCTCTATATCCTGCTTGAATCAGGTCCAAGATAATTCATATGCTCCCTCGACTGTTAAATTGACTGCAGTGATGTTTATGCATGGCATCCATCCGTTTTCCTATGCTGAGAATTGTACTTGGATGCTGTTTGATTCTCATGCTGTGCTCTTTCCTCTGACATGACAAGAGATGGAGAGATCCCAGGGAAAGGAACAAAGGTGGCCTCCCTTCCTCATGGGAGGATGCCCATCTGATGGGTCATTTCCCAGCAACGTCTAAATTTGCTGCAGGTTCACTGTAATGGGAGCTCTTTTCTCAGCCTGTCTTAACCTGATGATCAACGGTTTTGCAGGCTGTGGTATTTCTATCGTGACTGGAATCACTACTGGGACTATGTGGTTATATCTTTAGGGACGGAAAGTGTAAATGCACAAAGGTGCCCCTTTTGAGGTATGCACAAATGAGTTGGAAAGTAACAGGCTGATGTAGTAAGGAGTTACAGAGAAGAATCAGGATTTCTGAGGCAGTAACCATTTTTTTTGTGGATCGCTTCATCCTTATTTGCTATGGCTGATTTTCCCCCTCCGCCCACCAAACAAAACTAGCAAAACTTCATAGTTAATTCTTTCTGATGTTCCTTCTACATTGGATATTTTTATTTTAAATACATGTCTTAAAATTATTCTAACTCAAAGACTTTTTTGTTGCTCTACATTGTTTACCTCTAAATTGCTCCAAAGTGAAAGAAGCTGCATTAATGAATCCAGCAATGTGCAGGGCTAGGATTTGCTGTATCATGGCCCAGAGGTGCTTAATTACCGCGTAAGATTTTACGGAGTGTAGTACATGGAATTTTGTAAGGTGTTTTTTATTATATTGGCTTCTTGAAAATTTAAGGAAAATTAAATTCGAAGAAGTATAAAAACACTTCTCATTTTTGCTTGCAATGATCTTAATCTAATTATGCTTTAAAGATAATATATTAGCCCCCTCCCAAGCAGGAGGAGATGGTTGTCTAGTCATTCTAGTCCTACAAGAGGACTTGCCTTGGTTGAATGAATTTGATTTTGATGCCCATGTAGCTAAACCAAGACAATCTCTAGTGTAAGCATACTTCAGTTGGTTTAAAACTGGAGTTTCCTGTGTGAATTCATTAGAGAGATAAAAACTAAAACTGCAAAACCAGCATGAAATTAGGAGCTGTCTCAGAGTTTTACATTTAAGTAGTTACGTGATAAAGCAGTGATGGGGGAAAGGTTTTTGTTTTGCAGTTCATCTTTAAGGAATGAACCATGTGTCATCCAGATGTTTTAGGCTTTTCCCCCACCTGGGATACTCAATTGTTGTGCTCATTATCACGGGTATGGAATTGCATATTAAAGGCAGAGTTGTCTTCTGCAAATTCAGCCTCTTTGTAGGCTTGTGCATGAGCTTCAGTGGCTTATGTCTTGTTCTTTTTTTTTTAAGTTTTCATTTTGATGTGTCATGAATGCCAGATAACTTGGCATGTCAGTATGACATAAAACATCAAGGAAATAGCAAATTCTTATACTTTGATGTAACATATCAAACCCCTTGAAATATAGGACAGATGTGCTCTTAATTATTTCCAGTGAGATGGTAGCCAAAAGAAAAGTGGACCTTGTTTTGTGATAGTAGCTAAACATTCATGATTAATTTAAGGGGGTCTGAAATGCAGCTTAAAAGATCCCATTTTTAATTTTATTTTTTAAGTTTTAGTCACAACTGTCACAACATCTGCTCAGTTAATTTGAAAAGGCGGAGCTTTCAGCATTTTTTCTGTTCCTTTGCCATGTTTCATTCCAGCAGTATCTGTGCACCTTCCAGAAGTGTAGTAATGGACATGGTGCTCTGTCCAGGGTTTGTTCTTTCATCTTTTCTCTAGGAAGCAATATCTATGCAGCAGGTTGACTTTTTTTAAGATGGACTTTTTGTGTGTGGCTTAAAGAGGAAAAAAAAAAAAAAAGGGTTTCTGTGTATTTGTTAGGAAAGGAAAGGCCAAATGCTCACACATGGAATGGAAAGTGACTTTCTTAATCTTCCTGGTGGTTACTGGATGCATAACATTTTTGGACCCATTCCCTCCCCAGAGTGGCTTTTACCATAAAATAAAGAGATACTTTGTGCAAGAAAAATGAAATTATTGGTTGTAAATTTATTTTAGAGTTTTAGTTTGACTTCCAGATATTATGGGTCTGGAGCATGCAGCCACTTGCAAATAAATGGCTGACATTATGAAGAGGATTGGAAATTCTGTGGGAAGCCCATGGAAAGAGTGGGAGGCCTTGGTTTGGCTACTGCTGTTTGGTCCCTTAATTGCTGCAGATAGGTGCTGCTCTGTGGCAAGTTGGTTGTCCCTGGAAAAAAGACAGCCTATGAACCAAACTGATAATTTATTTTGTGGTTGTTATCCAAGATGCTTTGCCGATACTTTCTTCTGCCTATCAGTTGCTTTCCATCCATGGTCAGATTCGTAGCATAGAAGGTTAGAAGTGTGCACATATATAACAAAGAAGTAGTGGAAGTGTATTCTATCTTGCTAGTATTTAAGACCTCTCTGAGACCTCTCTCCAGGAGCTAGGAAGAATTGATCTTTGTGGGGATCTGTAAACGAAGGGGGTAAAGGCAGCTCTATTTATTGGGTGTATTCCCAAGAAACAAGACAAAACCCTGCCTTGGCCCTGTCATCTCTTAAAGCTGGGGGAGCAGTCGCCTCACTGTTGTCAGCATCAAATACTCATGTGGGATAAATTTGCTATGCCTGTTGAAGGAAAAACTGCATCTACTGCATTTTGTGTGGTGGTTCTTGTAAATAACCCCTGCACTGCTGAGATAAAGACCAATGCTTTTCCAGTGCGTTCATTGGTTTCTTCAAAATGGGAGCTTGGACTAAAAAACAGACAATGTGTTATTGTAATGTATGTTGTGTTCCTGAGTCTGAGGACAGAATAAAACATGGCTGGATGAGGTGTGAATTGGTGTATATCATCGCAGAAAATGTTAAATATTAAACTGAATATTCTCCCCACTCCCCTCCTCCCTCAATCACACAATATTTTTTGCAAATATTGCCTTTACACTGTTACAAATGTGATCTTGGTAGTAGTGTCACAAGTTTTATTGAGTCAGATATACTGGTGCCTTCATATGCTTTTCAGGAGCTGTACAGGTATACTCTTTTTCTTTATTTTTTTTAAATCAGTCAACCAACTGAAATTATGTTATCAGTACAAAATTTATATAAATGGGGTTTGCATTTAAAATAATGACAGTTATTTTGCTTCTGATAATTTTAGCAGAAGCATCTGGAAAACATGATAATTCTTGGTTTACATATTTGAAATTGGATACAATACCATGTTGGATATTCTTTTTCATCTTTACTATTGAGAAGAACAAAGGTGAGGCGGGAACTGAAATGGAGGAGTTTGGGAGAGGAAACCTTCTAAGTGATGCTGTTCAGGAGCAATGGCTTGTGTTGTCTAAAGGCAGTCCTATTAAGCCATTCTTGTATGTCTGTATAGCATGTGTGACATTTTAAAATGTGACATGGGAGCACCAAACTTGCTAATAATTAAATGAAGCGGTAGCTGCTTATGAAAGGTGCATTTTGCAGCAATTTGCATTAACAACAGGCAGTGGAATGCTAGCCTAGGCAGGTAAGATGCAGGTGTGGAGCAGTTGGAAGTAATCAGAAAAATGTTTATTTCATAGGGATAGCAATTCGTACAGAAGAAATGCAGAATGAGTTATTTATAGATCCTGTCTCTTCTAATAATGCATTCCTTGCATGTTGGTTTGGTGTAGGATTAGGTATCATCTGTCTCTTTCTAAAATTTTTTCCTTAAAATTATATATAATCTCACTACTAGCAAAAGTTTGCTGGGTCTTTGGCAAAGGGAATGCCCTCTTGAGCATGTAACAACATGAGACACATCATTCCATGAGGTTTGGTGTTTTAATTCTAAATAGGAAAAGCCAGAAACCAAATACCATTTTTTTTTTTTCCTAGCAAGTTTCAAGTTTCACAACCTTTTGTTAATCATCAGTTTTTAATTTCCTCCAAATCTATTGTTTAGTCAGTTTTGAACACAATTTTCTTCTTGGAATGATGGAAAGATATTACATTTAAGAAATAACTGTGTATTTATTAGCTCTTTAATATACATATTGGTCTTATTACAAACCCATTGAGGCCAGTAGAACACCACCTGGTGTACTTTGAATAATTACTACTATATTATTTTACACTAGCTTATGAAATTATATGCTTATGGTTTATGTACGTGCTCCTCTAAATTCCTAAGATCTGGCCTTTCTTCATGAGTGGAAGTCACTTTATTTTTTTGGATTAATCCAAAAAGACTAGAAGGTTTTCATGTTTCAATGTGTTGTGTCCTGCTGTGGGAGGCAGTTACACTAGAATAAAGTTCCTGTACGATTTTGTTTGTTCTGATTTGGCAGAGGAATAAAGATTTGAATTCCAGTTTACATGTGTCCACACTGGGTCTTATGTGATTATTAAAATTCATTATAGGTTTACTAAACTTTTCTAGCTTAGCCCTCTCACACGTGAATAAGTTATTTACAAGTTGCTGCATGTCAGCTGATCTATTGTAATTTTCCTGTGTTTGCATTCATCTGTGGCAAGCTAGTCAGGTTAACTGTTAACAGAGGAGAGCTTTCTATTAGCGCTTCTTATGTGGAGACAAAAAAAAAGCCTTTGCATTTTAAAAAACGGAATGGAGAATGAGACTGACTCATGCTCCTGTGGGATCCTCAGGAGCTGTGGAATGTGTAACGTGGGGAATAAAACTGGTTGAAGACACATCTCTTGTAATTAGGATATGGAAGCTTTGCCAAAAGAAAATGTTTTGTAATTTTTTTTTCCCATATGATTACTGGGAGAATTTCAGACAGCTGTCTCTGCATGTCTCTCTGTTCCTCTTCTATCTTTTCTTCATTTTCATCCACAGGGCATAAAAATACTTTTACAGAAAAATTAGTTTTACCCTGCTATATGTTTTTCTTGAGCAGGGAAATGGGAAGAGAAAAGAGCCATTGAACATTCCAAACAAGAGAAAGGAAATGGCATCTTTAGGGACACTTCTTGAACTGTATCCTGTATCCTTTCTTTAGTGTACATATTCTCTCAGCCAGCACTCACTGCTCTATACCTCTTATCGAGACCTGGCAGTCTGTCTCTGCAGCTTGCAGCTGTTATTATGAAATGCAATTCATACTATGTGTTTCCTTCATGTTTGCTGCCACTTGCCCACTCATATTTCATTTAGCCAGTTAAGGTATCTTAGTGGTTTTACTAGGTCACTTCAGATGAAACTGGAGAACCAAGGACCTTGAAATGCCATAGAAGCTTCCCCCATCTAACCGCACTTCCTCTCGAGAAATCTAAATATAGACTTGGTCTCCTTGTCTATAACTGCTGCCTTAACCACAAGAACAGACCTGGATCCCAGAGCCAAATGCATAATCCAAGAGCCAGATAGTCAATGTGTGGTCGTTGTCCCAGGGAGCAGTGCCTCTCACCCTTTCCTCAGCGAAGCTCTGGCTTCAGAGACTGGCACCTCTGACGAGTCACCTACAGCTATTCACTTCCCCCTCTGTTGTGCCAGCATAGGTGTACAGGGGGCTGTGGTAACATAAGCAGAAAATGAAACTGGATTAGAATAACTCTTTCTGCTTTCCAGAGGGTCATTTTTAAGATTATTTAGCTTCCCGAGTATTACAGAAATTGCATTGGTCCCAGCTGAGGAGGTAGTGCAAGCATGAAAGAGTAGTCTACAAGGGGTCAGGAAATCTTTATGTGGGTACTACCACCAAAAAACTTCCTGCAAAAATAGTAACCCATTCTGATAATTGTCGGCTCTTCAGTAGGAGACTGGTTGCCAGTAGCACTCTGTGTCAGACAACCTTTTGTCTGACAGACAACCATTGCTTATGTAGGCAATAAGCCTAGTCTGGCTCTAGCCACCATTTAAATGGGAAGAGAAGCTATATGGGAAGTTCTGTAGCAGAAATTCAGCTCTATTATGTGCGTGTCCCGCAGCTCTGAGTTAGAGAGGCGGCAAGTCCCCTTGTCCAGTCTGATAAATTGGTGCCTTCTGAGCACTGGAATATGTTTTTAGTGTGCCTAGAATGGGAAAAGGGAATTGTTCACTGCTTCATCTAGTCCTGACAGAGATAGTTGTTTGTCCTGGACTTGTAGATTTCTCTGTAACCTTTTCCAGCTATGATCACCTGAGCTGACCATGGTCTCTAGCTTTGCTACCTTTTGAGCAATACCCCTGGGCCACCTCCCTGCTTGTATATGCCACCACCTTCTCACCTGCACTCCTGCACAAACTCCAGGTACCACAAAATATTTACATTGCTTATCTACAGTCAAGTGTAGATGTTAAGCCTGAATTATTTAGGAAGCAGTACTGTATTCTAATAGAACTAATGCTGTAGTTTTAGATAGTAATTGCACCCAAACAGCCTAATAGACAGTTAGTGACCATGTCTGTTGGATTTATGCTTTTAGGCCTTTTATTTCTTCAGATGTGGTCTCTTATTCAGCATATGAGTGTATATATGTCTTCATCCCTAAAACATTTTTTGTTCTTTTCCGCTTCCTATTTCTGCAGATCATAGATTTTATTTCCATCACTGTGTGGAAATTTTGAAAAATTGGAAAAATTCACCACAGTTTTTTAATTAAAAGAATGATTACCCATAATTGTATCAGTCGGAGATCTTGAAGAAGCCATTTGAAGTCCACTCTACTTCAGTTTGTTGCATAATGTGGCCAAATAAGACTAGACAAAATTTTCCCTTGTTGGATCCTATGAGAGCAAGAGACAACAGTGACTGCACTGTAGTTGGCCTTTATTGAAAGTGATACTGAATGTCTGTCAAATAAAGAAAGAATATTAAAATTGCTTGTGGTCTTGCATCTTGCTGACTTCTGAAGATATTTTGTTTCCTGTTGTTTTACTAAATGCCATTGGTATTCCAAGTTTGACCACGTGTCTAGAAGGCAGTGTGTTAGTTTATCTGCTGTCTCCCCGGGGGTGCTTGTGCTTTTGAGGTATGTGAGGTGAAGTTCAGCCAGCATTTTGTTAAAGCTTTGCTTGCATAGCTTTCTTTGCCTCTTAGTGTATCTGGTATTTCAGGTGAGGGTTGAAAAATGCATGTTTCTGAAAATTCAGCTTTCAGTATTTGCTAAAACTAATGTTACGCTTGATGGCACTTATGAATTACCCAGAAGATTGACTGTGCTTTTTTCCCCACTAAGGTCTTGCATGAGACCTTATTACTACTCACTGTTCATTGATTCCAGTAGGAGAAGCTGACTTTGGAGTACTTGTTCTGAATGCAAACTGCAAGAGCTGTTAGAGCTACAGAGTCCTATTTTACCTTTTACCTCTGATCATCAGTTTCAAATCTGCCTGAGGCCATTGCAGTGAGGAACAATTGTACAGTGAAAAGTGCATCCCCCCAAATAGCAGATATCATGCAGGTCACAGACATGTGGAAATGGATTGTAGCTGCTTTTTAGCTTCAAAATCTGCAGGAAAACATTATCAGTGACACTGAAAAGAAAATTGAATTTGATGGACTTACTCCTTTTTAGTTTTTTTGTGGCTGTTTGCCAAATCTTACTCTCCAAAGGAAGTCCTCAGCCCCTTGTGAATAAGGCCAGAGAGCTGAATTTCCTTCTGGGCCTCAAGGCAAGGTACCATGGCTTGTCATGATTTTCTAATGGCACCATTAAGCCACTGCTGTTGTGTTTGTAAAGTGTCTTGTGAAGCATTGCTTGCAAGTACTCTAAAGCAATTTATGGGAAAATGTAATCCACTTATGGAAATAAACATTCTTGTAAGAAGGAAAATGGAAAGCTTATCGGTAGTTTAGATAAAACTGCAGGAATTCTGCTTGGGGAGGGGTGTGGAACTAAAATATAATAAGAACCTGAGCATCCAATTGATTTAAAATTATTTACTGGGAGGAAACATGCTTATTGTACCAAATGAAAATGAGTTTTCAAATTGTTGTTCAGTCTTCAAGGTATACGGCTCTAGCACTCTAGGATGTGTGACAACTAGTCATGTTTCTTCACTCAGTAAAGAGTTCCATAAACAGTTGTGCAATTTATTAATCATTATTTATATTGTTTATCAGTATTTTATTACTAACAACAAAAAATTGCTGTTTTCGTAGAATCATAGAATGGTTTGGGTTGGAAAGGACCTTTAAAGCTTATCTCATTGCTTGGACCAGAAATGGTATGATAACATTGATCTAGTATTTCTCTTTAGTGGACATAGGATTGTTTTAACCTTGGTTCAAAGTAGTAATTAACAATTTTTTATAAAAGAGTTATGCTTTGTTTTTCGAGTCAACACCTGAGACATTCTCATCCAAATGAAATGGGAAGAACTGCTTTACTTACATAGCACTACCTTTGCTTTACCTCATCTTTCCTACCATCTGTAGTTGGGAAAAAAAGTAATATTATAGGATCTGTATTGAATCACGAGTATGGCATTCCAGACGACTGAAAAGGATAGAGCTATTTGGCATGTTTCTGTAACTACTAGACAAGCAGGGTACAGAGGAACATAACTGGTAACCAACTCGCTGCCTAGATGATGTTCTTTAATATACTCTTGAGTAAAAAGTATAAACTATTTTTGTGCATCAATAGGCTTGTTTCCTTTCAGGAATTTAAAACTATTTATAAATTAGGTAAGAAAGGTATTAAAAACTTCAGAGAATGAATCAGGTTTTGCTGATCTTGTGTGAAAAGTTCTCTCAATATTCCATTTATGTGATTGCAGATTATGATAAAAAACTTAATTAGTGTGATACATGTACAGTATTGTTATGTAACATATACATATATGTTTTTCCACTTTTATTGGTCATCTATTTGCCATGCAGTCCATGAGGAAAGGTAATGAAATACAATAAGGGTTGTATCCAAAGCTCTGGAAGGAAGTAATTAAACTTAATTGAAGTCATTTATTTGAAGTATAATAGCAGATGCAAAGGACTAATTCAAAGCAGATTTAGGCAATGCATGCTTTGAAATGCTAACCTGCAAATAGGTAAGTATTACCGTTATTTAAATGAAGTTATATGAAACTCTTCTGAAACCTGAGTCTGGAGATCAGGTCTAATAATAGACACTTGGGTGAAGTTTTGATAAGGGATGTCACTTTTGTTTCCTAATTTATTACACTCTGCCAGTCAGAAATGCAATCCCAGAAGTGCTGTCCACATCTTATCAAACAACTGGGACAGAACTAGGAATTAGCCAGGGCTATCCCTGAAGGTACACTATGATGGCATCCTCATCATCAGCTGTGATAAGCCCTCAGTTGGAAATTACAGGAAAAACTACATTAATAATTCTGAAATCAAATTACATCATATTTAGAAATGTTGCTTGAGAAGGTATAAGATCTCTTGTATCTCTGTACTGTAATATTCTTAAGGATTTTAAAGGTCCGATCAGTTTTACATCAGGAGCTTATATCAGGCTTATTTCTGCAATAAACAGGAAAACATATGGGTTGCTGTTGTGTAGGGGACTGAATATGAAATTTGCATAAAAACCCAGGTAAGATAAAGTTACTTTTTACAGCACACATGCTTTATTTCTTTGCAGAACTGATGCAAATAGGAGAACCTTAACATAAATCTGAAATTTTGTTTTCTTACTCTTTAGTGCTTCAGAATTGTTAATCTCTTTCCACCCGCACAATGATAAATAAAAAAAGATGTCAAATACTTCAGCTGACTAACTGCTCTGTCAAACTCCAAAGTACCTAGGTGTGAGTACATCCTTCCTTCCCAGACCCACAATGGGGGGAAAACTATAGGACTAAAAGCTGTGAAAGACAACTGTCCCTCTCTGAATTTGGCTGATGATTCAAGTGCTGATGGGCTGAGTGTGGTGGTAGGAACCAAGAAGAAAGCAGGGGCTGACCCTGGCTGCATATGGATGGGGGGATTCACTTCTCCAGCACTGAAGTGATAAAATGTGATTAGCCATATACAGACTGGGAGATGTCTGCCATTAGGAAGAAATAACTGATAGCCTGGGCTATTTTCTGTTTTAATTTCATTGTTGCTACTGAAGCACTAAACAAGTGTGAGTAAGTAGAGTAAGATTTACTGCAGAACTGCGAGACCTACTGCACTTTGAATGTTTTCTTGGGGTTAATTTGTATCTTAGGCTGTTGGTAATTCATGCCACAGGTAGGGATTTTATGGCAATGTATGTATAATGCAGTAGGCTGCATCACCAGGTGTCTCTGATCTCTTTTCCTTGTGAGAGGGGGGAAAAGTTGGCTTCTTTTAGTGTTATAACTCTAAATATTTTTTTAATGTGTGTTGGTTGACAAAAAAAAGGATCCAAACAATTTTTTTTGTTTCTTGTTCTGTTGAGAGAAACACTGTTCCATGAAAGCCAGCCGTGGGAGGGCTGGTTGTGTGACATACTATGCGCATGCTAAGGGATCTGCCCGCAGTGGTGCTACTTTGCCATGGGAGCAGGACCACAGGGGTATTGCTGCCTCTCTGAAAGCCAGCAATGGATTGCACCTGGGCTGGCTGAATAAGCGGAGGTACCTGAAGGCATTTCTTGTAATGACAGCCTGTCATCTGGCTTAATTAAGGCCTCTCTTCAAAAAAGAGGTCTTTAACTAGTGTATAGATTTTTAAAGCTTGTCTCTTCCCTGGTAAATGTAGGCACCCAGTGGCGATCGGGGCTTGTCCCTGTTCTTTTCCTGCCACAGGCCGGAATAATTCTGAACTGTGACAAAGCAGATGGAAAGGATTTGTTGGATCAACTGCTAGGCAAGTTTGTCCCGTCCTCATCCCCTAGAACAAATAGCAAGTATGTCTCTCTCTGTGTATGTATGCACACACAGTTGGTGTGTGCATGCTTTTTTTCTATAGGAACTAAAAATTAAAAAAAATCCCAAAGTCTGAGGTTTCTCCTTCGCAAAGAATAGTGGGAGGCAGATAACCACCCACTAATGCCCTAGTTGTTAGGAAAGAAAAATCTTATGATGAGAGTCTGAGGGAGCTGGGCTTGCTTAGCTTGGAAAAGCGAAGACCTAGGGAGTAGTTACTAGCAGTCTTCTACCTCCAGAAGGGTTAGAGAAGATGAAGACTGGCTTTTCTCAGAGGATCATAGTGGAAAAAATCAGCAGCCACAAGTTGCAACAAGGGAGATTCCAACTAAATATAAAGAGAAAAAATTAACACTGAGACTGGAATAATACTGGCACAGGGCTTGGCATATACAACCTTGGAAATACTCAAAACTCAACAAGACAAGGCCCTGAGCAACCTGATATGACTTTGAAATGAGGCCTACTTTAGGCAGGAGGTTTGACTAGGTAATCCCTAGAGGTCTCCCAGTCTTAATTATTCTGTGATTTTATGATTTCTACAATGCTGCTGCTACTATTCATAATGTTAATTGTAGTACACCGTATGTAGCAGGTTTACTGAAACGTGTCTAATAGCTGTGTTAACAGAATCATCCTCACCTATGGGCAGGTCAAGCATTTTTCGTTCTCTCTTTAAACTTGCTGAGGTGGCATAGTGTTACCTCCAGAAGGTAAAAACATTGGAAGTTTAATTATTTTACATGTAGAAGGCTAGACTGAAGAGCTGGAAATGGTGGCCCTTCAGTCACGAAGTAGAGGAACCCTTTACCAATTGGCTTAGGGCATGAATAAATTACTGACTGGTTATCCTGAATGTAGCATTCTTGATCCTTTATTAAGGTCTCTGCAATTAAGTGCAGGCTTCTCTTGAAACAAAGTACAGTTTGCAATACACTTAAGAAAGCTTAAGGACTGTATTTGGCAGCAAACTTTAATGTGGCAGGGGGTTTTTGTCCTAGAGCCTAAATTTAATTTGTTCATGCATAATGCACTCAGTTCAGAATTTTCTGAAGTGGTGGAGTGTAACTCTTCTTTTTCTGCCTGTGTTCAACTAGACAGGAAAATCTAGCTAAACCGATAAGCCTCTAGTAATTCAATGGTTTGTGAGAGAGTGAGTGCAAACTCAGTCCGTCTCTTTTCAGCTTTCCTTTCTGCAGTTCACTGACTCATCTTGCCCTGTTTTTCCCAAAGGCCCTATTTAAAACCTATATTCAGGTTTATTAACTTTTTTGCTTTATGTAATTATACAAGAGAGACTACCTGGAGTGAGGTTTATAGCTTACTACTGATATGAAAAATCCATGGCTTTTTTTCATTATTAAGGATAAATGAGGGAATGTTTGATGCATATGCCTTTAATAGAGCTAAGTATGATGAACAGGAGTGATTTATTCCAGCTGTCTATTTCTGCAGAAATCCACACTTTTCCTTGTTTCTCAAGGGTTGTAGTGCAGGCACAGTAATCTTTGAGTTCTGCTCCCCAAACTGTGCATGGTATGACTGTGCCATTTGCATTTCACAACGTTATTTTCAATGGAATGGCAGAATGTACAACGTTGTTCATGGACAACGCTGCTACATATGCCCGAACCTAGTCTTACAGGTTTCAGAGGAGTCAGAGAAGTGCTTTGCTTTGTTCTCATCTTACATTTTTCTTGAGGTTTATGATACAAATGTATTGTCAAACTAATATTTTTTTCTTTTTTTCTACTTGTCACTTGTTCACCATAGCTCAAAATCTCTGTTTTCTAAAAGGCTTACTGGTAAAGTTATTCTCGAATGTTTGTAGGAAACAAAGGTCAATCCACTGGTGCCTGTAAAGTGAATCCATTCTAACATTATGGTCACAATTCTTTTCTTTAGTGTGGTTTTGGCCCTCCTGCTAGCAGTACTTATTTGTCATCTGGAAAGGTTGAAATGACCATCCTACATCTAATATGCTGCCACGTTACATATTTTTGGGTTCAAGGCTAAACTCAGTCCATGTTCTCAGCCAAACTGTGTAAACGGTGGATGTCAAATGCTCTGGATCCTCTGACTCCTGAAGTAAAAGATGCATTTTTGCTTTCGTACAAAGGTGGAAAACAAACACACAAGTTCTAGAGTTTATTGCAAGCATCCCACAGCCCAGAATCGATTTTATTACAGGGACTATTATTGCAGGCCCACTCTCAGTGGCAAATATGCACAATTTTAAATAGATTGCTGTTTGTGAGTCTGGCCTAGAATGTGTGTGTTTGCATGCATGTCCACATTCTGGTGGACAGAGGGTAAGGGCAAATATAGCTACTGACTTTGTATCTTGTATCCTCTGTCTTTCTGGATGTAGTTTCTGGCTTTTCAATACTTTCCCAGTTCCTAAATTTTCTTTCTTAGACTTTGTCTGATACGGACACAATATTTTTTATATTTTCTGAGTTTGATAGACTGGAGGCCATGAGTGGATTACTATGCATGACTAGAATAAAATATTCATTTTCAGCAGTTCAGACCACCATATTCAAAAGCAACAAAATATTCCAGCTTTTTCAACTGAAAGGTCTGTGTTCCAACTTAGAGAAGCTGTAAATAAACAGTCCTTTCTGTCAGTTTCTTTGTTTAGTTGCTGTGACTGTGCTTAGCAGATCAGAATTTTTTCTGCTCTGGCTTAAGGCAAAACTCCCTGTTGGGTTCTCTCCTCTGGAGCTATAGCCAGAGATTTTGATACTGTTTTTTTCCTCTCTCCAGAATCTTTTAATATCTCATTTCAGTAAAGGATATAAACTAAAGGACAACTGAAACAGCTCTGTTGCCTTTATTAACTTACACATGGATTGAACAATACTGTTGTCTCTTTCAGCACCCTCCGGTATTTTAAGGGATAATTACTAAAAAAACCCCAATCTGACAAAATAATAAGCAGAGACTGGATATGAGTCAGAATAATGTCCTGTCTTAAATCCAGTTTATTGCCTCTTCTTCGGTTTTTATCTAAGCAAAACAAGTTTGGTGTAATTTGCCAAGTGGTTACATTAAGTGCAAGTCTAACTTGGCTGTCAAGGACAGTGTCTCAGAGTGGTCTTTTTGAATAATCTGTTGCTCTCTGAGCTATCTAGTTAAATTTAGAATCTAGAAAAATAGGAGACTGCAGATATTTTATTTACATTTTTTTCTAATGGAATAAGATATTTTTTCACTGCAAATGATTTCACAACAACAGAAACTTCTGATCAACCACAAGAATTTGAAGTCTTAGTCTCTTCTATTAATTTGAATTTTTCTTGTTTAGACCTTTGTATATTTCTATGAAACTGGTGCAAGGTCAGCTCTGACTGCACTCAAATGGGATTAATTAGTCTCTTTTCTGTGAGGCTTGACCTATACTGCTCAGAAGAAATGATCTTACTTCTTTCTTAAGCACTGCTTTTTACAGGAGTATCATAACAGCAGTGTTAAAAGTTTTAAAAAAAAAAAAGTTTAAAAAATTGCCGCTCTGATAACTCTTATTCAAAATTGTTGAATCATCAGGATTGTCTTACTGTAGCAGTGACTTTCCAGGCAGATATATGAAGGATTCTTTACTTTCAGTAATGAGACTACTGGTGGTCCTGGTATAGGGAATTTGGTTTGCTTTAACCGTTTTACTAGCCATACATGAATTTGAAGCCATTTTATGTTGTTGTGTTTCTTTTGAAGTAAACTGTGTTCTCCAGAAGACATGGTGATTTTTTTTTCTTGAAATAGGAAAAGAATAGGGAGAGAATGGTGCTGGGACAGAGAAGTAAATACAGCAGGTATTTTGAGCAGTACTGAGTCACCCTGCAGAGGTGTTGCAAACAGGCTTGGGTGCTTCTATAAGCCAGAACACATTTCCATGGTATAAATGATGCAGCACAGAGCTCCTTAAAAATGTAGCAGAAAAACTTTGTTGCTTTACATATTTTATCTGCTACCAGTAACCAGGTTTCTGGGTAAGGTGGCACAACTTCATTAACATCTGCAAGGGTTCACTGGAATAAGAATGAACAGAATTGAATTCTGCAGAGCTTCTGCTGTAGTTGAACCTGCAAAGTAACAAGCTAATGCTCTGCACAGCATTTCCAAGAAAAAAGCATAGCTTAATTGAAACCAGGTGTAGTGACAAAGCTATGTCCCAAGGGCCAAGGTGGGTGGTGGTCAGTAGTCAGGAAGTGTAGCAGTGGTTGCACCTGCATCTTTTCTTTCGGGACATGAATGACATTTGAAGAATCAAATTATTACCTGCAAATCATAATTTTACAAAACAGGAAAAAGGTCTTTTATTCTGCCTTACTTGATGGAGACAAGTGGTTTTCCTGGTTAACTTTTTAAGCTGCTTGAAAGTGCTGGGATCTTGATCTTTTAACTGTAAAGTAAATGTCCTATTTAAAGGTACTGCACCGACTCCTGTTCTCACACTGAGTCCAAAACACTGCTCACAGTGAAGACATAAATACTTGTAGAACAGAAGGTAAGCTTTGAAAATCTGCAAGTGAAACTAGCAAGTCTTAAGGTAGTTGCAAAAGTTCAAAAACACGTAAGAACCAGCCCCATGTTTTAGAGGATCCTTCCAGGACTGAAGAAAGCAGGGGTTTTACTTTGGAAGTCACCAAGGGCATGGTGCTCATTTGCTGTTTCTCTGCCCCTGCTGTTCAGTTCTGCTGGATACCCAAATGCATGTCCTCTCTAATGTTTTCTGGCTTAACTCAGGATGGCATATATATTGTTAATACATTCATCATAATCTATGAAGTACTTACTGCATAGAAGACTGGTGCTATTTCAACAGCTGTGAAAATGTGTTTGTTTTGAGGGCTGCATAACTCGGAATAAATTTTTCATTAAACGTGTT
This sequence comes from Morus bassanus, assembly GCA_031468815.1. NCBI lineage: Eukaryota > Metazoa > Chordata > Aves > Suliformes > Sulidae > Morus > Morus bassanus. The sequence goes on along the minus strand of CM062576.1, from coordinate 11,419,078 downwards.
ATGAATGATGTATTTAACTACTAAAGCAGGTCAATAATCTTTAGAATTAAATTTAGTGGGCTTTTTATTAAAGGTTGCCTATTTCAGTGGTGAATAGTTTAGTAAGCATGTGGTGCTATAGACAGATGCTTCATGTGGTCTGTTATGAGTGCTTTATTAAATAGCTAGTCAATAGCTGCATTTAGCAAATGAACTTAATTTATTGTATTTATTTTGTCTAAGAGTTGCACAGTTCATTATAAATGATTTATTGAACATATGTAAACCAGTTTAGTGAGCTGTATTCTGTCTTTTAAAATGAATACATTGCTAGTAGGGCTTAGTATTGCTAACGCTTTGTAAATTGTTTGAGCAGTGTTTATAAGTTACTGAAACATCATCAGAAAATGTTTATTTATGCACAGCTCCTTAGAAGTCATCGTAGATGACTTTTAAAACATTACATTCAGTCTGTAGCATATGGTGCTTTCTGTGGTTCACACTTACTGGTAAAAGCAGTTTGTGGGGATTTGTCCCATATACTATAGTATTGTTTTCTTAGGCAGCAACAAAGAATTCAACATTGCATGTGGAAAAGATGACTGTAGAACCTGCTTCATAGGAACCATCCATCTAGGAAAACAACGTATGTGGCACTATGACATTTTGAACGTTATCCTGCCTTATATTCCAGCCTAAGATGGGTGCTTGATAATTTTTAAGACTGATTTGGAGGTGGGTTGTTACCTTTCTCTGAGGATTGTTTCCTTTTTTTGTATAGCGTGCCTGTCAGCAAAGAAAGAACTTTTCTGCTTTACTGGCTGGAGCAATCTTTAGTTAGAGAAAGAATAAATAGGGCATATTCCTACGTTAAAGCTAATCTTCATGATTGTTGCTAATATTAGTGGTAGCTGGGCTGTGAATATCTGAAAGAGTGTAACTCTGCCAGACAAAATAGCTGATGAAGGAAACAAGAACCTAGAGCAGAGGAACTACCTATAGACAGAAACACAAGGAGAAAATGGGACTGGGAGCTGCCTGGTGACTGTTTTGGGCCAAGGACCTTATTCCTTTCTAGCACTCATGGTTTTTCATTTCCTTTTCCAGCAGTGTCATGAATTAACATGTTCAATTTTTACTTTCCTTGGCTGACCCTCAAACTATTTTGGTTCTCAGCCAGCTGGTTTCATCACTGTGCCAGTGTGCCCTTATCTTACTGTGGAGGCTAACTGGGTCTGATTAAAGCTCTGTGAACGGGATTTTTTATGTGGGGCTGGCATCTGAAATAGAGCTTTTAAGCATACTGTGGATGCAAAAAGCATTTTTGTGGACATCATAAAACCCACTGAAAGGCTTTGACTGAGGCAAGGATAAGGGACTACAGAGCCAAGTACGGGTATTTTAAAGCAGCCTATAAAATAGAAAAAAAAAAATCACACTTCTATTTTGATTGTTGTTCTGCAAAATGGTGGTATATCACACATATAAATAATCAATATAATTGGAAATCTTAGCTGAAAGTACCTTCAGAATGTGCAGCTGCATGTGGATTGTCCCCCTGGTTGTTTTGTTTTGGTTTTTAAAAAAACCAAAATATGATAAATTCATTCTGAGTTGTAGTATGGAAATGTAAACAAATGCCAAAATGTTTTCTCAAGGACTATGTCTGGAGAAAGCATAAAAAATTGGAAGTGTAAGATGCTATACTATGTGCATGACAGAAGAAATAAGAGTAAACATGAAAAACATTTTCTCTTCAACTGTGCCTTGGAAGAACAGGGAGGCAGCAGACAGTGATAGCATTGGAAACATCATGTGTTGCATTGTTATTACTGAGAAAGAGTATGGAAGAGCAGGAGGTTGCTCATTCCTTCACAGTCAACCAGATAAAAGTGAAGATGCTTGTATTGGTAGGTTATGTTAGAATACAAAGCACAGGCGGGCAAGACAAATCCATTTCTGAACACTATTTGGTGCTCAAAAAGTGGTTTACAATCCATAAATTTAAGCTGAATAATGAGGTATTAGAGATTTTTGCTCCTGTCCTGTGGTTTCTCAAAAAGCTCCAAAAACAAACAAACCAACACCCTCATAATTGTATCAGCTAATCAGTATATGTTTGTATGAGCTTCTTCAGTAGCTTTTGCTCTCCTTTTAATTTTCCTTCTTTTTTTGCATTTCCCACAAGTAAGCACTGTACCGTGTTGGTAGTACAAATTTTCTGCACCCTTTGTTAAACTAATGACTCTAGACTGTGATGTCCTGAAAACTACATACAGAAAAGTGCTTTAAGTACAATAACATTGTAAAAGACTGGATTACTCTTCTAAGTTAATGAGTTAGCTCAAGCAAGGAGGAGAAATACTCTCTTGCTCAGACCTCTGAATTCTAGTTTAGCTGCACTATGATGCCTGCTCTCTTTGTGGCTCTGTAAGCACATGGGAAGTTATTAAAGCTGTTGTCATTTGTATTAGTCATGATTTGAATTAATCCATGATATCCTGTTCCACTCCTGCTACACTAAAACAAAATGTCCAGACTTAAAGAGAGTCTGACACCAAGTCTGCTTATGCATATGCAAGGTTGGCTTGCTCTGTCCCGACTCCCTTCCCCCTGCCCCTCCTGCTGGAACGTAAAGGCTTATTAGGTGACTTGGGTGCATTCAGAGTCTTTAGGACCCCTTTTTATATTCCAACATGTTAATTACTGACCGAATAGCCCAGTAATTTGGCTTGTTAAGGTTCAAAATTAATTCTGCCTCTTCTCCTCCCAGCTATTTTCTACTGCTGTTAGAAAAAATATGCTTTCTCTCTGATTCAGCAAATTGATATGCAAAACACAGAAATAATTTTCTCTTTGGACAGTGACAAGAAAAATATTGTAAATGTGCATTGGCCATGGCAAGTATGGGCTTGAGCCAGAGCTCACTAAAGTCAATGGAAAGAAGCTCATTGACTGGACTGAATCTTAACTCAATCCTTTCGCTAGCAGAAAAGGGAATGAAATCAATGCGATAAGAAGCCATGCATGTCTGATATTGCATGAAAAAATATTTGTGCCTAATATATTAGGAGATTTGTCAGCTTGTGTTATCAGCGTTGTCAACACTACTGTGTGTGAACCGTTCTTCTGAGTGCATTGACATTATTTGGGATGCTTTGGGTTAGATTCAGCCTTGTGCGTTAGATTAATTTCTTTGCATCCATCTCAGAAGCCTCTGGTCCTTGTTTTATGCTCCTGCCTTGCCTTCTCCCTTTTTTTTATGACTGTGTGATATTGACAGACGTTACAATAAGATTCCTATTTGCTACAGACCTATCTCTCTTGCAGCTGTTCTCGCTTTCAATTTGATTTTTTCAGCCACCTTGCTCTTTTCCCTGGATCTGGTTTGTCTATCGCTCACCCTGTTCCTATCAAAACTAGACAAGCAAGCAAAAAACCTCACACTCCAACTAAACACCACCACCACCCCACCCCACCCACCCCATGAATCCTGCTTTTTTACAGTGTGGTAACTAACTAGATTGGTGATGACTTGGAGAAAAGGCTCTTTGATTTCTGATGGTAGAGACCACACAGGAGCATGGTAACTTCCACCATGTGAAAGCTCTTGGGTCCCATTCCATACAGTACAATGCTAAAATCTGTGTTGTTCCCATCTGTCCAGTTTTTAGTAGATGTGTATCTGTGTCACAACAGCTTCCTTTCTGCTATAGCAGGGCCCGGAAGATGGCTGGGCTAATCTAACTAACAAGAAGACTGACTGGCTAAACTAAGACAGTCAGTCTTTTTGGGTCATGTAGGACACATAGCAACTGCAATCTCTGTTTTTTTGTTGTTTGTTTTGTTTTTGGGGTTTGGTTTTTTTTTCTCCAGTCATCTGTCAGCCACTTTAGCCAGACAGTCTTGATGGAAGAAGTTGCAGGGACAGTAGGGGAACGGATTTGGCTTTTTTCCTTCTTTGTTAACCTGCTTCTGCAAGTCATGCATCTGACATGTTGCTGTCAGAAGTGGAATCCAGGCCCTGAATCTTACAAATGAAGAATATTGACCAAAAAGACTAATCAGTTCCAGAGACTGCTCTATGGATATGTTTTTTGTGGTTTGTTACTGTCCTCCCCAAGGGAATCTGGTTAGAGGCATGAGGAGGTGTCCGAGATAGTGGCTATGCAAACCCAGTCTGCACTGTTAATCAGGCAGCTGAAGAGGAGCCACATCCAGATTGCTGCCAGATGTTTGTCTCTGCATAGATTTTCAAGCTGCGAAGCCAGGTCCCTGCCGGGACTGATAAGGCTAGGCATAAAATATTGGAGATGGCATCATGTTGGCCCAGAGGGTAACATTTCAAAAGCTTGTCATGCTCGGGATTTAAAAAAGTCTTGCAGGATTGCTGGGACTCGGTCTCATTTTTGAAAAGCAGTTTAAGCATTTGGGCATGGAATAAGAAGTATGCTTGGTGCTTGATTTCTGTTTCTTTGATATCAGTGAGAATTTAGGTCATAGGAGTCTGCGTGTTATTTTGTAAGGATCCCAAGGCCTCTGAGTTGCTTTTCAAGTATCTTTCCTGAAGTGGTGTTTCTTTTGAAGGAGATAGTTTAAACAGGTACTTGTAGATATGACAAAGCATTTTACAGCTGCTGTGTGGGGTGCTCTGAGCAGTGAAACCTGGAGATCTGAGCCTTCTCTTTCCCACTTCTGTGTGGGTGCTTTAGGGCTACCAGCAAGGCATTGATCCCTTTCACGTTGTAAGCAGTTCTAGTCCTGTGCCCATCCAGCATGATGCTCCAATCCTCATGAGGACTTTTGAATATCATTGTAATAAGGATGTAAATTATACTAATGCACATATAAGACTGGCTGTGAAAGGTGAGACCGAAGGCCTACTTGGCAGAAGTAAAAGACCAGAGCAAGAATCAGACAATGCTTCCCTTGCTCTCTCCCAGCTCCAACAATTTGGGAGGAGAGGCCTCCTGAGCCAACCATGGTTTCTGTTTACTCCATAACCCATAACAAACTTATTCCATGAACTTGCACCATCTTCTCATGATCCCATGTAGTTTTATTGTGTACTACGGCAGGGAGTGCCACACCTTAAATAAGCCACATGCACAGAAAACACTTCTAACTTCACTTGATGCCCCCTATTTCTTTTCTTGAAAGGGACAATGAAAAATTATCCCTCCTTAGCCTCTCCATACCACTCCAAATACTGTTTCCCCGGCTACTTGGGGAAGGAAGATAGATATTCAGCATAGCCTCCCAGCATAGTCTCGAGAAGCCTACGGTTATACGAAGCGAAGCTCCTCTTTCACTAAAAGACATAATAGTTTGGAAACTTTGAGCATGGAAAACAGTACTGTAGTGTTCTGTGTGACTAAATATAGCACTTATCTGGATAACATCTCTAGATGTTATGTAGATCTGTTATATTTAAAGAGATTGTTGTCTTTGAAGTCACAAACATGGCCATTAGAGACGTGAAGTTTGTTTGTTGCTGTGTTAGTAACCTGTATTCTGATTAGCTGAGCATTAGGCTGGGAGATGGGAATTCCTGCATTTTAATCCTTATTCAGGTGGTTTTCCCAAATGTGAGCCAATATGCTTGTATTCACTTTTTTTGCTCTTTAAAAAATTAAAATACTGTTTAAAGAAACTCTCTTTTACCATGAGACTCATGAGCCAGCATTCTGTAAACATGTAAGAGCATTCCTTAAGTAATTTTGCTATTGCTAATTTTTTATTTATTTTTAAATGTTAGTATTTTTGATAATGCGTATGTTAAACTATTTGCATGCATGCCTGCATTAAGAAGACCTTCTAGTAAGCAGTAGAGCACTGCAAAGGCAGTATATTACATTTAAATATTAGTGAATACTTTAAAAGGTACTGTTCTGTTGAACACTTTTGCAAGTAGTGTCTGCAACCTTCAAGATGTTGTCTAGAAAAATATATTTATATTTTCTCACCCCTTAATGTCTGACTTTCGGATCTTTTTCTAAGTGTTCCAAAACCTTAAGCTTTCCAGACAGCACATAGACATTATTGGGCATATAAGGAAAACCAAAAACTTCTGCTGTGAAATCAATCTTTAGTACTATACCCACTAGCATTGGATCATGTCCCTGGCAGAAGAGTTTTGTTGATGAGAAATACAGTCCAGAAACAAGGATGATGCAAGTTCTCTGAACTAACACAGAAGGACTGTAGTTAACTGACCAGATCCATGTATATACTTTTTGAAGCTCCCTTGACTGCAACAAATGGTCTCCATTCCAGTTCGATAACACAGTATAGCTGTGCATTTATTTTAATGCTATGGCAAGTTTAGGTTTATTAAAATAGAGCTCTAGACCAAGGACAGGCATCTTCCATTCCCATCTCTGTGGATGGGGTCAAGTGACTCGACTGTTATTGGTCTCAAAATTTTTATCTTCTGTCCTTAATGGAGGACAATGCAGAGCTGGGAAAAAAACACCTCCAAAACACCCAAAAACAACATAAAAAAAACCCCAGAAAAACCCAAACCCCAAACAAATGTCTGAGAAGTTTGAGAGAATAGTGCAAGATCAGTGCAAAGTAATAGCTTCTTTCTATCTTGCTTGTGAGCAGGCTGAAGATCTTTTTCACAGGAGTCCATACAGAACGGCATGGTTTAAAATAGTACGGAACATGTCAAAGCCTTTCTATTACTTAAACGTCTAAACTTTTTGTTGCAAGGTGTGACCTAGATTTCTTACTTCTTGCCTACTCCAAAGCTTTTCTCCATGCCACATAAACTGAAGGTTCAAGAAAAGCTGCCCTTTAAGCTGTCCTTGCAATGCAGATCCCTTTTGGAGACGTTCTGGAGCTGTCACAGGTCTTCTGATGAGGAACAGTCAGCAGGATTCCGTTTTGCACAACAGGCTTTATTGTTTTGCTTTCACATGTAAGCAGAACAAACTCCATGCTGACAAATCCAGGAGCCTTTGTACATACTGTGCTTGGGGTTCAGAGCTTTTCTTTTGTGTTGTTGCAGGGGGTGCTTTCTGAGGTATCATTTTTCCACCAGAAAATCTTAAAGATAGCTGTAGGTGCCTTCCCCCACCAAAAGCACGCAGAAGCAATTAACTGTAACTTGTAGGTTTAATTGGGAGGGTGGGGGAGTGGCAGGCGTGGTATTGTTTCCATATCGTGCTTAAGAATTGTTAAAAGTCTGTAGGGACCAGTTAGGACATAACTAAATAATTGGGATTTTCAATTACCGCATTCAGTTCGTCTTTCAGGACAAGGAATCCTTAAAGGTACTCAGAGCACTAACAACATTCCAGTAGCTGATGTTCTGTCAACAGGCCTATTAGCAGCTAGCTCTGATTTCTGAAGTTGTGATCAGTGTGAGATCGGCAATATCCATGTGGATTTGTAGTCAGCTGGAGCTCTTTGTCCAGAGAAGTTGAGCAGAGACTGTTCAGAGCAGTTCCACAAAGTGGTTTGTAATCCTTTATGTGAAACAGAATTGGAGGTTTTATATTCCTGCTGCAGCAGGAAGGAAAATTAACTAATGGATATTATTTTCATTTACTGCATGTGTCTTAACTTCTAAGTCTTGCATTGTTTCTAGCTATTTGTAAGGACAAAGGAGACCTGTCTGTAGCAGCAGGTATTTTCTGTCCTAGTAGAAATTTCATAACTCTGTAAAATACTGGATCTAATTCTATTAATCTTGAGATCATGTCAGAGAAGATCTTGGTGAAGCCTGTGATGACTGCAATAAATATCTACTTATAGCTCCAAGATGGCTGCATTTATTTAATTTTTTTTCCCTGTAAAGTCTAATTTTTTTTGTTTCAAGACAAACTCTCTAAGTAGTTTGTTGCATGTAGGATTTGGAAGGAGGTTATTTTCCAGATAACTTCTGTATTTCCACTTGGCAGCTTTAATAACGACCTTTGTCCTGACCAGATCTTAAGCTTTTTCCGTAATTCTTAACAATTGAATGTTTCAGTCTTTGGGGCCTTCTGACTTCCATTCAGTTTCAGTGACCTAGATTTTGCTGGTTGGGATTGATTGCTGAGATGATCTAAGCTGCTGTCTACTAAAGCCTTAAATTCCCTGCTTTTTATAAAGGGAACATTATTTCTTAACTCCTTGTTTTAGAGTATTGTCAGGAGAGACAAATTCAGGTGGTTTTTACCATCAATATTCCTTCCTGGGGAAGTGGTCCAGCTTGGATTTCGCTTAGAAAATAAATAAAAGTGTAAATTGAATTTGCTGAGGCAGCAAACCTACAAGAGATGTGACAGCTCTGTGCCTTGTGCTGCAGGAGACCTGAGGCCAGGGAAATTGTTCTTCAGGCAACTGGGATGTTAACGGGTTACAGTGGCGCTGCTGGGCTTTAAAAATATTAGAAGAAAAAGCAGTGGGTGCTGCTTGCAGTGTGCTGTCTGTCAGTCCCCGAAGTCCTGGAGGAATGTTATTGTGGATTTGGAGATATTCCAGAAGTGCTGTGTGATGAAGAGGGGGTTTTTCCTTTTCTTCTCTTTTTTGTTTTCCCCCTCCTTTTTCTACTGCTGAAGATGCGAGGGGAATGGGAACACTCGGCAGCTGAAACTAAGTCACAAACTACCATATGTGGGAAACCATTGCATTTCTTACTTTTCTTGCCTTTTTTAGTATGGGTTTTTTCCCTTTTTTTTTTTTTTTAATTGTCTTTTGTCTCAAGCTGTAAGCAAAAGCAGGAAGCCATTTTCAGAGGTATATTAAAATATTGCTGTGGCTTTTAGGTGACTAAATACCTCTGCAAATAAAATTTGAAAGTTCTGAGGACATGATTTTACAATTTGCTAAATGGGTTGAATTTCTGGCTTATGGAAAAAAGCAAGATGATAAATTCACTAATAAAAAATGAAGTTACACTGTTTCTGTGAGACATAATTTGCATATGCTGTTATCTGCCTCTCAGTGTTCACATAGGGAACACTAAATGTAAATATTACCGTGGTCTGGAAGAGAAGCACGTAGTAAAGGAGGAAGGATACGTGTATGAGAGAAAGGTCGCTAAATACTTTGACTGATCTCAGCCCACTTCTGGTTGACTTAAAAAGCTGAGAATGTGGGTACAGAGGAAAGACTGTTGATGGGTTAACAATTGCACACATGCTCCATTAGGATTCCTTCCTTTGCAGGATGTCTTAGTGCCTTGGCTTACGGCCAGCAGTGCCAGCAGTTATCGGAAGATTTAATGAAATTTCCTGTTATTAAAGTAGGACTCTGGGAAGGCACTGAGTGGGTCTGGCATATGGAGACACTTGTAAAATAGATAACACCTTTTGGTATAAATAGCTCTTAACACACCTTGGTGTTTACGTGTAGTATTTTCTTTCCAGGAATCGCACTGGTGACAGACATGTCCATATCACAACATATTCTGGGGAAGTTATGCATTGTTTTTCATTAGATCCAGTCTGTGTACACTGTTGGCTATAGCTGATCATTATTCTGCATGTTCATTCTGATCTAGAAGAGCCCATACTCAGTTGCAGTTTTCTTCCATCTAATTGTCATGGTTAGCCTCTTGCATGAAAGGGTGTCTGTGCAGTAACTTTGGGTTTTGGTCTGCTTTCATTGCCTTTTTACAATGGTGAATGTCGACAAACACAGAACTTGCATTTTCTTCTAGCCTTTCTTAACCCTTTACCAGTGTTCTGCAGCATGACAGTCCATTTAACTCTGTTGAGGATAATTAAAGCATAGTTAGAAGTACTAATGTTTCATATTTGATTCTAGGTACAGTTTTGCCTTTTTTAAAACTTTCTCCTGTAGAAGCCCCTTGAAGGACAAGGAAGAATTAAAGGTAGTTGCCCTTCAGTAGGACAGCTCAGCATTCTAGTTCATGTGTGTTAAGAATTTTCTTTAAGATACATGAAATGACTGTTTGTCACTTCTCTTTCACTTTTAATGGATGGTAACATTTCTAATAACAGTAGATTCTCAATGACATCAAGGTCTTTTTAGTTGTTTTGTCAACATATATGCAGAACTAATCACATGAAGATTTACTTTCTGATATCTGAGAAGAGACAAAAAGAAAGCTAAGAGACAAAAAGCATATATTTTCAGAAATAATAATAAGTCTGCTGGAAACATACAAAGCTGACTTCAGGTCCCCTTATTACGCGCTTACATAGGGAAAGAAGTCATCAATGCTATGAAGTCCCTTCAATCAAACCTCAAGTTTTGTGGTGCTATTTAGAGCCTGCTGTTAATAGTATTTAATGTAATGGTGTGGTGGCAGGTAAAATTTTGAATGGCATCTGTTGCTAAAGATTCTATACTTTTGAAGACTTAGATGTTTGCTGGGTCCTAATTCTGCTGCATTTTCAATTGTTTCTCCATTCATATGATAATCAGGCTGCTCACAGTTGCTAATTATTACCACCGTTGTTTAAAGAATACAGAGAGCAAAAGCATGTCTGTGGCCAGAGCTTTTAGAGATGTAAGCAGTAAGATGATAGAGCTCATAAAATTCACAGCCCATCATGTGCTGTGGATAATGATTAGAAAGCAGCTAAGCCTTTCTTGTCAACCTTCTAGCTAAAAGGAGAAAAAGTCTGTGTTTGTAAGCAACATGCTAGCATTTTAACCAAGAGATGAATGTCAGAATTTCCATAAATCTCCAATTTAGAAAATTAAAATACTATGGGGACCATAAAGGGCTGAAGCTGATGTCTAGTTTCAGTTCTGTGCTGCTACAAAAGACAGACTGTCAAGGACGTTCAGTTTAATTGCTAGGGGAAGGCAAGCACAAAATTAAAAGAATGAATAACAGAAGTGATGAGGGTTTCACATTCTGTGTGCATTCAACTTGTAAACTCCTTTCCCTTCCCTTTCTTCTTTCATCTTTCTACCTTTGCTTTAGGTCTTTCCATCTGCCTTTCTCCCTAATTGTTTTTATCCACTCTTCCTCAGTAGCTCTGAGTCTACTTTTGCTAATTATGGCAGCTTTAACAGGCAATATGTGCATTTTCCCTAGTAAATCTGGCTTCACTCTGGCTGCTTGCATTTGTGGCTTTTAATGAGCACCTGTCAATTTGAAATCTGTGGCATTAGTCAACATGTTACCTCCAGGCAAGTGAATGTGATGCCTTTCGGTTTTCATCTTCCTCTGTGCCAAATGATGATTTTCTACTGACATTCCAGTGTAAATAGGCCATTTTATGGAAATTTCCCATTGCGAACTGTCTGATTTGAAGATGGACATCTAAAGGCAAGCTGAGTCCCGTGCTCGCTCACGTCTTGTGGTTCTAGTCGCATTTTCTTCAGTTTTATTCTATCAGCTTGAAAGTGTTGGCTGACATTTTCTTACTATTTTTATTAAGGTCTGGTATGTGTCAGTGTTGCAGCCTGGAGGAAGTATCACTCCCGCAGAGCTGAGTAGGGAAACACTAGAGGAAACTGTATTTATGAGACAAGATATGGAGTAGATTATTTTGCACTGATTTGGCTTTGACTTTGCCTGCTCATGTGTCCGTGAGTATAAAAATCCAGTGAAACAGGTTGGAAGAAAAAAATTACATGTCAGAAACAGGAGAAGTTACGAGGTGATAAGAGGGAATGTAATTATGATGCAGACTTTAAAACATCATTTTAGGTGCCTCACCATTGCATGCAGCGTGATGTCAGTTTTCACACAAGAGGGCGCTCTTGGAATTTTAAAAGAAATATTAGGCTCTATTAGGGCCTTTTCTACATGCATGTATATTTTAATATGCCATTTTCAAAGCTATCGTGATTTACTAAGGTTCTGTCTCAGAACCTTAGAAAGTGGTGTCTCCCTTCTATATTTACTTTCACAATGATTAATACATATAACTATTCATATTACAACTTTTAACCATTAAATCCACTCAGTGAGAAGGGATGAACAGCATAACCATGCAGATTTTGATAACAGCTATGTAAATAGTGGGTGATCACACTTGTGTAAGATGTAATATTTGAACAGTGTCAGTCAGAAATATGACCTACTTTTAGTTTACTGACGAAGCAAATCCTTGTATTGGGAAAGTATTATTATATTTCTAGTATCTGGAAAAAAGCATGTGCTTTCAGGCTAATGTAGGAAAAAAATCCCAATGAAAAATTAGAATCTCTGCTGAAAACCAGAGGAGGAGGGTTGTTCTGTAAGGGATTCCCCCCCGCCCAAAGTGTGTTTAGCCGAGAACACTGTCTTGGATACTGTTAAAACAGGGTAGGAGATCTGGCCTATAGTTAAAGAACTTGCAATGTGCTCATAAAGTATGTGATACTTTTGTGAAAGGTGGAAATTCCATATCCTACTGAGTTAATCTCATCTGTTGTCACTTAGGTATGGTGATTTTTGAATGCTCATTAGCCTGGTTACAATTTGAACTGGATGACATGAAGCTGAAAGGCAGTGTAGGTCATTAGGATCACCCTCTGATATCCAGTTTCCGTGGTAAGAAATGTTAAATGTTGGTGGGAGAACACTGACTTTCTGGGAAGACGAATGTATTAAATCTGGTTTTGGCATTTTGGAGCTTATGGGAGCAGGTCTTTCACTTCTCCAGAAATGCAAACACTTTCCCATGAGTTTCTTACCTTCTACCTACACTGTTATTAAAGGGAGAACACTTGCTAAGCAGAGTACAAACCATAGCAAAACAGATGTTAATGCATTTGTTTTGGAACGCAGTATTATTCTGGGCCTCTTGTGAGTATTGAGACAGGCAATATTTTTCTCTTAATGTCTGGGCATGCAGATTGGTGCTCTGTCTTTTAGGACAGGAAATTGTGGAGGGAATCAGTCTCAACCTCCCTTACCTCCGAGCGGACTGTTCTTTGTATTGCAAAATTACCATGTAAACAGCCATAAATAATCACATTACTAGTGATTACTAGTGCTATAGCTGCACAGTCTGGGTAAGTTTGAGGATATTTTTCAGTGTCTATAAAAATGAATGATTGCTTTTAGTAAGGTATTTAACATTCAACCTCTATTTTTTCCCTGGTAATGAGTTCTGTGGCCTAGTAAGCTAATGTGTTAAAGAGTATTTGCTGTTAATTCACTTGTTTTGCTTCTTATCTTCTTTCAGATTCAGTGACTGCTCTTGTTCTTCCCCTGTTCATAGATTTACAGGTCTGGAAATGGCCTCCGTGATCACCTCTGTGATCTTGCCTTAGGGCAAGATCAGCTGTATTGGTCCTTTTGGAAGGATGATTGCCTGACTAGTTCTTAACACCTTCAGTAAGGCAGACTTTGCAGGCTAAACTACTGTATTTCATTACTGTTTGAAAATGTCCTTATCAGTCTTGCTGAAACTTAATCCTTTTACTACTTGTACTGTCCAACAGGCACGAAGAACAGTAGCCTTTTAGGTATTTGAAGCATATCACCTTGTCATCTCTCCTTTGAATTAATCGAAGTATTTCCCCTAGCCTTTCCTCATGTTTTTTCAAAATCTCTGATCATCATAATTGCCGATCATTCTCTGGATTGCCCATTTAATTTCCATTTTTTTTAATGTGTGATGTTCAGAAGTGAGAAAGATATTTTAACTGATACTTTACCGCCTTGCAGAACAAAAGTTTTGCAGACACTTCTGTATAGAGATGCTATATGTTTACTCCTTCCCCCCCTCCGCCAAGGCAATCAGAGACATTTTAAATTCCAAAATAATCTTTGGATCTTTAATAGAAGTATATTTCGGTTTTGCTATTTTCATGCTCTTAACCAAACTGCCAGTCTGATGAGTCCAGTTTTAGCTTTCCTTTATAAACCAGCTAATCTGAAATTTCTCAATTTGTTATATGTGCTTAGTCATAGAAATCCAATTCTTCTATTTCTTCTAAAATGGGGATATCAGAACTGACTTTGTACCATTTGCTGTCAGTTTAATAGCATCTTAATACTTTCAGTGGTTGCCACTCCTTGCACAATGTAAATCGATCATTTTATTTATCTTTAATCATTAATCCATTGTGAACAGAACTGTAGAATCCAGGGTTTGGTTGGTTTTTTTTTGTTTGTTTGTTTGTTTTTTTTTCCTGTCAGTACTTGTAGTTAACCTGGAAGCTAGCAATAATAGTTTGAATTACTCTTTCTTTTCTGCATATATTATACTCCTCAACATTTCCCTTCATCTTGATGGGGATTGAGTTTGGGGTTGAATTTCTGTAGTACCTATCCACCTTAAATTAACCTAAATAATTAGATACTATATTCACGAGTTCATGCTCTACACTTAGACTAGTGTTTTTCCCTTTTCAATGGAGTTTTAAACATAGCAATAAGCACAAAACATAGATTTTTATTTTTTTTTAAGGAGGAGAAGACAGAAGGTTTTTCAACTTCTTGATCTGTCAGATAGAAGTGGATATTGTTAAAAAGCAGCTCACCTTTTCCTATTTGTTTTACCTTACCTGCTTTTCACCATGAATTGCACCAGTTCTCTCGTTTCACGTTTCTTAAATCTTTATTTTAGATTTTCTGATCTGAGGCTCAGGCAAGCACAACACATGAGAAACAATCAAAATGTTAATGTAATTTTAAATTACTTTAAGTCCAGCCCTAGTGCTCTCAGTTCCTAGAGAATGACCTTCATTTTTGTCCCTGCTGGGAAGAAATCTTCCTTAGGCAACTGTAGGCCATAATATGCCACCGGTTTTTAAGCAGAATTCACCATTGATTTCTTCAGGGAGTTCCACTTAAAATGCGACATCACGGCAGAACTCAGTCCAGTTACGTATATCAAATGAAAGGATGCAGTTCACATACATTCTTGAATCCGGTGTGTAAGCTCCAGTGGCCACTAGAGGGAATGAGAGATCCCAGACTGTTTCCATTTCAAAATAAAATTTTTTTTTCTCATTAGTTTTAGATTCACCTCTAATAAATAACTGCTAATCTATATTAGCTCATTTTTTTATGATAAGAACATTAAGCATGTGCATAAATGTTTGTAATTCTTAACTCCACTGTGTGTTTTCTAGCTCTCTAACAGAAACCAGGTTGGTCCCACAAAAAGACTTGCAAACCATTGGTACAAGAATAAAAAAAAGGTTTCTGATTAAAGAGGTGCGTTTTTTCCCCTCCTTTCAGAGAGCACTAGAGCTACTGGCAAAATATTGGATTAGTGTTGCAAACCGTCGGGGCCTTCATTTATAATACTGTCAGACTGTTTATGCCAGCCGCTAATGACTACAAAAGAGTAGGCATTTTGTGTTCCTGAAAAATCTAAATTACATTCCAGACAGGTTGACACTGATGCTCCAAAGTGCAGGTTTGCAAGATGATAATTCCTAATCTCAATAGAAAAGAAGTGTCAAATTCAGTTTTACTGAGGGACTGATTGTAATTTGCCTTTTAATTCCAGGATGCTACAGAAACAATCCACTTGATTTGGCTCTTAAAATGTTTTCTCTTCACTTTTTGTTCTGCCTGTACATAACCATAGCATACACAAACTCACGTGTTCGAGTTCCTAGTTACCCGTTCTCTGTAAGTGTGACTTAATTTTACACAAACTCAATAATTTCTGTCTCTCAGCTGTCATTAATCCTGAAGATGCATCAGGAATTGAACATGGGGATGTCTGAAATAGGTTGATGCTTCAAGAAATGGGGACTTCCTTTTGGGAAAACAAACAAAGAAAAGTATGATTTAGGCTTGCAAGAGGATTAACAGGAAAGGAACAAACCCCACTTTCTGGATTGAAATATATGTCCTAAGAACTCAGTAAAGTTTCTGTGTTTCTTTGTTTGAAGACAATAGGGGAAAAACTAGGTTTTGAAGATTGGAGTAACTTAGGGGTCCTTTGGGTATTTCCGTAGAAGCTAACAGAAGCACATGTGTGAATAGGAATTGCGAGATAGGCTGTTCATCAGTGTTAAGTTTGTCCTTTATATATCCAGGACAATATTATATTAAGTGGTTTAGGATCCCCAAAAAAACCCCCCAAACTAATCTTTGTCCTACAACATCTGTTGTAGACACCCTTTGTGTATAATACAGCAAATACAAAAAACCAAAAGCTTGGTTTAATGCCCCTTTTGAAGGGGGAGGAGGAGTGATATTGGAGAGAAAAATCCCAACAAGAAATGCCAGTAATGAGAGATTCTTAGGTGTTTTGATAGCAGCTAGTGTAATCATGAAAAGTGGTGAGCATGCTGTTACAGCCTTTTCAAAACGAATGATGTTACACTTAAAAAGAGGCTTAGGATGAGTTTACTGATAAGACAAGCTTTTATAAGGTCTTCAGTATATACAGTACTTACTAGCGCTGGACTAAATGATCTAAAAGAAATATGTGCATGCCCTAAAATAAATAACTTTGGGCTGTCTTATGACTTTCAAAATACGTACTAATTTAAAAAGAATAGATCTAGGTATCTTTTGTCATGAAATAACTCACCTAACCTCAGTATTTGTACAGTGTATATTTGGATCACTTCTGAATATTAACATGATCCAAATTGTTACCCTGTGCAAACATTTACTAAGGCAGCGTGAGGTATAGTCTGTAGTTTGATGGAACTTAAAATGCCAATTAAAAATGATGACTTATTTAATGCCAACAGGCCATACCCTGCAGTGCTTACTCAAGCAAAATTCTAATTGACTCCAGTGGGATGTTTGCTGAAGTAAGAACAGTGGAGAGAGGAAGAGGCATAAGCAGAGGCATGACCTCGAATATTACTCCAGGCATCGTAAGGGGAAGCATTTTGTATTCCCTGGCACCGGTGAGGAACCTGCCTCACTTATGGACAAAGATTTGGAAGAGCATGGATTTCTCTGCATATCCAGAACTCCCTGCAATTGTAGTGCCCTTTAGGGGATGTTTTTGCCAAAAGCTGACTTTTC
This sequence comes from Morus bassanus, assembly GCA_031468815.1. NCBI lineage: Eukaryota > Metazoa > Chordata > Aves > Suliformes > Sulidae > Morus > Morus bassanus. The sequence goes on along the minus strand of CM062576.1, from coordinate 11,402,241 downwards.
ATTGAAAACTACAGTTTTAATGATAGTGAAATAACTTGTGAGCTTGTATGTGTTTTTCCAAATGGACATGGGATGGTGAAATGTGGGGTAGGAGGGGAGATGACATTAAAGAGTACCCACAAAAAGTCAGATTTTACAGGAATATTTTTATTTTTGAAATGTCCTCATTTAGAAATTTTCTTCCAATTTTATAAAGTGAAAGTCCATAAATATTTGAACTAGAGACAAGGTATCTAAAGAAATCAGGAAGTTGCAAACAAAAAAAAATATAATTTCCATCTCTATTAGGCTTTCTTTGGGGGCCTTCTGGTTCTCCATGTCCTGCTCCCAGCAGCCAGAAAAACCTGTTCTTTTCATCATGAGCTAGTAAGGTGTAAGGAACATCATCCGAGTGATTGTTGTTCTGTCTGTCCTCCTTCTTTGTCCATTGTTTGATTATTACTTTATGTGCTTTTTGAACTCAAAATAAACTGCCTGTGCAAATTTTTGGTTGTTACTACTTGAGATGTGTTCACTAGATGGGCAAGTTGGAACGGTTTCCTCTGGCTCCATCACTGGATTTATTCCTAAGTACTTTTGACAGTACCAAAAACCCTAGAGAGCAAACCTGATTGATTACTATTGACTGATAGATTAGTTGGTTTGTTTGGGTTTTTGTGCACAGTAAATTACTCTGTATTCAGTGTGTACCTATAAATTATAGTGTTTTACTTACCTTTATTTTTAATAATTGCTTTGATTTAGTAGACTTCTTGCGTAATTTTACTATTACTACATTTGAACCAGCAGAATGACTTTATGACAGACTGATTCACAATGAGAGGCATGGTAAGGTGCTAAACCAAACTAGTAGGAAATACTTCAAGAAGTTTTGAAACCTCAGACAGAACAATTTCATAGACTTGACTTTTTATATCTACATGTATGTAAATGATAAAAGTTTAAATGTAGCTGACACATCCATTTGTAAGGGGTTATATACCTCCCTAGTAACTTCTGTTCTACCTTCTCCGCTTTCTTCACAGAAAACAGAAATGTTTTAAGAATGAGGAGGAAATGAAAGTTGAGCTTATATGGTCCTTTCAAAGAGCTTTGCCATTTATTGCCAAAAATAATGTCTTCTGTATCATGGTGATGTCTTGCTCAGATTTACCGTCTTTGTGACTTTATTTTTAAAAATCCTTCTTGATTTTTGCTAATTATCCTGAGGGATATTTAGATCATCTATATGTGGAATAAACAAATGCTGTTTAAGTGCAGCTATTGCTCCAGCAGCAATGTTAGCTGTTGTTTTGGTGGTAGAGGATTTAACCAGTGGGCATGGGCATGTCAAAGGAACAGGATTGTTAAAAGCACATGTTCAGTGCAGGTTCATTTTTATCCTTTTGAGTCTTCATACAAGAGGAAAAAGGGCAACTTTACATTGGAAGGCTGAGCATTAAATTTAGAGAAGGAGCAACTATAAATAACAACTGTTTTTATATGTGACATCTCCAGCTTGGTGGTATCTTTCTAGCACGAAGAGTATTGAAGCTACCTGAAGCCCATTTACCTTTGATAAATCTTAGGTTTTTTCCTCCTCTTTGTGATCTTGTTCTTTAAATGATAGCTATTTAAGAGGAGTGTACAGTTGATTTAGAGCTCTTTACTCAATTCCGTCTGAGACTAAGTTTAAATCACTGGAAATTTTTGCATTAGAATTTGACATCAACAGTGCTGTATTTTGCAAGAATTATACTCTAGTAAGACTTTGTCCTAGATCACTGCTAAAAATAAGAAATGTGTAGTTACTATAAATGATGTGTTTCTTTAGTAGTATGACACAACTCCATTGTGACTAGGACAATCATCATGCTACCATGTATCATGGTAACAGTAATAAATTAACTGGACAATAACCCTATATAGATTGTGTTTAAAATATAGTTTTTCCTACTGATGTGCCCCTGGGCCCAGAAAGTGGCTTTAAATGATGCCAAAGATTTTCTTAATATTATGCAAGTCTGTAACAATTACCTGGCTATATTTAGATTTTAATATTTAAGATGCTTAAAAGCTAGCAATTTTAAAAAATACATCTAAGTGTTTACTGATGAATCCTGTGATTATAGAGACCTAATTTTAAATTAGTAATTTTTTTTTCTGTCAGCATACTTTTTTAATAAAGGTTAAAGTTTGGTTTTGTTTTTCTTTCTTTACTTGTGATAGGAAACTTCAAATTTTCATGAAATATTGAGGATATTTTCCAAATCATGAGGTATGCTGCTTATGTTCTTTCATGGAGTCTTTTGCATAAGGAGAGGTGCGCTTTGAATTTCACAGTCTAATGAAATTTGGCGCCATTATTATAATGCTCTAAAATGCAGTACTTTGGTCATGAGTGAAAAAAAAAAACCCACACCACATTGAAATTTAAATTCACTTTAAAATGTGAAAAAGCTCTCACCAACAAGTTGCTAGTAGTACTTATTCAGTATTTCCTTATCAAACACCTTCTACTAAATAACTGTGTGTCTTGAAAAAGGAAGGGGAATGACAAGCCACTAACTGCATACAGGCATGTAACTTGGATTTAACTTGATGGTGGTGGTTTTGTTCTGTTACGAGCGTGTGTCTTTTAGCATAGAGTTGTTAGGTATGTTGACAGCTGTTTAGGTGCCCAGTAATCAGGGAATGTTTCATGTAACAGATCTGTTTTCGTAGATCAATTTTTCTATTGAATTTTTGCATTCTGTATCTGAAAATGTAATTTATTGTATCAGGAACTGATTTAAATAGACTTTCAGTCCAGGGCCAGCTCTGATCTGTCTCTGACTTAAAACCTAAACAGCTTTATGCTTCTATTATTTTCTTTCATGGATGTGTAATAGTTTCAAGTGCTTAAAAAACCACAGTGATTTAAATATTCTCTTTCTCATAATCTTTTTGTTGGTTCCTGTAATTCAACAGTGCAGGTGAAATGATGAAAACTGTGCAAACTCTTTTTTTTTTTTTTTTTAATTATTTTTTCTATGGTTGACTTCAGTGTAAACTGTATGAGATTTTTTTTTGCCTTTAGCTATAGCCTTTAGTTTCAGCTAATTTCCACTAGCGTTCTTTGTGGAGATTGTGTTTGAGTGCATATTCAAAGACTTGACCATGTGCATGGATGTCTGCAGGCAAGTGACTGCTGCAGTACTTCTGCTGACATTAGAGACCCCTAGTGATCATAAAATCAAGGGCATTTATAAGTGTGTTCCAGGTCAAAAGCAGATGTTTCTGGGGGCTAAAATATATCCAGTTAAAACATACACCTTCTGTAGCTGTATCTTATGGAAGTTCTTATGGCCACTCGGTTAGGAAATTCTGTCTAAAAACCACTTGAAAGTTACCACATGAGCAGTCCTGCCTAGCTGATCACTCAAGTGCAGAGGGCTTTGGGCTTCCTGAACACACGTAAAATATTAGCCAAGCTAAAACCAAAGCTGATTGGTCAATATTTTATATATACCTTTTTTCCCCCCTGAAAGTTTGCATGTTGGTAAATATCTTGTATGTGGCCCTTATAAAAGATGTATTTGTTAACAAAAATGCCTTTAAATGAGTTTGCTCTCCTGAAATGCAGCCTGCTTCCAAGACCTTTGCCAAGTGAAACGTATCCTACCAATAATGACTGTAGGGAGAACAAACAAATAGAAGATTGAACTGTGCTTTTGGCGGTCATTCATCACAAAGGAGGACACACATGGAATTTATTCCCATTATTACTTTACAGCCCGGACACTGGTGACTGTTCTCTTCTGCTCTGGTTGTGCTCTCTTGCTGTTTGATCTTTCCTATTCAGCACCCTTTTATGTTTCTTAGAGATTGGAAATTTTTGTATTCTAGATTTGTTCAGTTTAAAGAAGAATAATTATATTTGCTTCGTAATAACTATGTCATCTAATCCATACTAAACACTGTGACTATACATGTAGACTAGTTACCAAGGAAACAGCATCCCCTCCCCTGCCCCTGAACCCCACCTGGAAATTTTGAGAGTGAAGTGTCTCACTTTAATCACACCCTGTTGTTACCACCCTAATCCTGAACTCAGATTCCCAACAAAATTATAGCTTTTTCAATGTTTGCAATGCCGTTGTGAAGTTTACCATGCATTCTGAATGATTTAAGATACTTAAATGGTATTGGAACAAATTACTGCCTTCATTATGACAGACAACAGATGAGTACATTATACTACTTAGTCTCAGCTTCTTTAACTAAAAAATACTGTGATTGTTTTCCATCCAGTAGTTCTGTAATTACTCTTTCTTTATGTTCGCTGTAAAAATTAAGATGGCTTTTTTTTTCTCTCTTTAAATGGCACAATCAATATAATTCTTGGGCATTGTTAGGAAGATGATAAATTATTTAATTCATTTATATATCAATGTGAGTAGAATGGTGGTTTAAGCTGGGTAAAATTTGGCAAACATACTTTGTTACCTTCTATAACTACCTTCTTGGTGCCCCTCCCTTTTTTATTTCTTTGATTCTATTGAAAGAAAGTATTGTAGTAAATTTCAAGAAGTTGAGAATATTTACTAGATTGCTGATAGGATCTAAGCTTGTAATTCTGAGGAATATCAAATACCTAACACTTCCGTCACTAGATACCCGCTTTGGCTTACTGGTTAAGAAAATGCAAATTTGATGCCTCTATTAAAGAAAGGACCAGCTAAGGTTTTAATTAATATGCGTTGGTACGGGATTCTCCCTCTGGGGTTTACAAAGATCAGAAACAGTGTTGCTGCAGTTTCATGCCATCCAGAAGGGTGTCTGCAAGAAACCACTGCGTGTGTGGTGTTCAGCTTGCTTCCTGATTCCAGTCTTTCCAACTATGCTATTGTTGGAAATATAACCAACTATGCATGTGCTGGGTGGATGTTCCAGTGATCAGATCTGAAGTGTGGGAGGTGGTCCGCTCCAAGCAGCTCTACTTTCATTGGTATGTTGACCAAATTCACATTAATTTCAGATCAACTGCCAATAAACCAGAAAATTTTGTTTACTGTTCTGTCTTCTGTGAGAGCCAGTGAAGACAGTGTCTAGAGGGCCTCCATATCTTATTGGTTAAAATAAGACATAAAGTTAGTGTATTGATAAAAGATGATGTTTAAGAGAACTGTGACCTGAATTGGCCACTGTGTGATTTGTAAATGAAATTTTTTCAAATATCTTCATATTTCTAATGAAGTGGTTGGAGTAGCCAGTACATGCTGGGGCAAAATGTCAGCATTTTATATACGTTGGATCAGGTACCTCTGTGAAGCCAGATATTTAATGACATACTGCCAGTATTTTATCAGTGCTTTGCTTTTGAAGGAGCTCTCAATGAGGTAATGCATCCGCATACAGATGTGGGCACAGTGGCTGTCTGAAGCAGTTGAATCTGGGACTGATTGTTCCTACCACTCGATGCTGGGGCTCTTTCTGCTGGAGCCAGCTTCTGAGGATGTAAGCAGGGGGGAGGATGTGGGGGAGAAGGGGCTGCTGTTCTCCTGGGATGCTGAAATGATCCCATGTTATCAAAGAAAAGCATTTTCATAGGAGAATTGCTGAGAAAAGAAACTGGTACTTAATGTAAGCATGTGCTATACATTCTACAGAATATGTTGATAAATACCAGATCTTAGCTCGCAGAAGTCTCCAGAAGTCTGATAAAGTTAAACACACTTTTCCAAGGACTCTTTGCCATTGCTTTGAATTACTCCTAAGGAAATTACTTAAAGGGCTTGGAGAACTGAGATGGTAAAGAATGTAGTGCAGGAATAATTGATCCTTCTGGTTTATTAGGTTGTGTCCCTGTTGTGGAAGTTTTGTCAATAACAATAACACTGTGGAGATGTCTGTCTGCAGTTAGTCTGTAGCTAGATCAAACATTTCATGGAGTTCTAGCTACATGATTTCTCCTTGAACAAGGTGATGTATTATTTAATTTGTAACTAAGTCCTGGGACATCTTGAAGCACAGCATTGTTATTTATCTTTGCTATTCCAGGCAAAAGTCCACTGGTTACGTACAGCACTAGCCTGAGCTTGTGAAAATCTGGCTTGTATGAGGTTGATAATGATTTTGGAATCTTTTTGGGGCTGAATTAGACATGTATCTTTTTAATTTGATTTGAAAGTGTAGGGTGTTTGAAGGAAAATTTTCCATATAGTCTTTACTGAGCTCATGCTTGTAGTTCTTATACAGTCATCTTGGTTGTATTTTATAATTTTAAAAAAATGCATTTTTTTTAAAATATCTGTCTAGCACAAGGAAAATATTTCCTCAGTAGGTACCAAGATTACAACCCTTTCTCTTGTTTCTCTAGTGATAATAAAGGTCTGTTTGCCTGGATCCAGTGCTGAGGTTCTGTATTAGCTCACAATTAGCAAGCAAGCTTGCTCAGGGTTGCTTTTTATAATTGTTTGGACGCTCGACAGTTAAATTGATCTTGTGTTGACATTCTAAATGTTTCAGCAATCCTATATAAAAATCTGTTGCTGCAACTGGTATGCAAGCCTTTCTGCATTAGTAACATCGTGCAAAGTAGTCTCTGATGGTTTCCTTTACTGACCTTCGTATGGTGAATTAAACCTGGAGACCTAAGCATCTGATTGTGCCGACCTTCATTTCAAGGAGGCTTTTTATTTAAGCATTTAGCCTTCCGTCGGACAGAAACGTTATTGTCAATAAAAATAAAATAAACACCTAGTCTTGCATTCTCTGCTTACTTGAACGGAAGTATTCATAAATATATAGCTCTTAGTTTGGCAAATATAGACAGCCTATTGACTGCATTTACATTTAAAAATTTACTGCAGTGAGGGTCATTTCAATTCAAAAGGAAATATTTGGTAGATGAGTTGGCAAGCAGAAAGACTTTGTAGTGTTTAAAGGAGCTCTGCCAGGAATTGGCTGGAAAATGCTTGTCTGTTTGTACCTTTCGAAATGAGAAGGTAGAGAAGAGATTTGACTTGAGCAGAATAAAACATGTGAGACTGCCTTAGTCAATGAAGGAACTGACATATTCTGGGATGTAATTCCTTGTGGCCTCTGCCTTGAAAATGCAAATGAAGGGGGAAGAAATTTGGTGACCAATGACAGTCAGTGCTAAATTGTCTAATGAGGGATGCAGCCATAAAATAAAGTTACTTTTTGAGTTACTTTATGGAAGTTTCAAAACTCTTGTCCTGAAAAACCAGTATAGTGTAGGTCATATAGCATATTCAAAATATGCTCTGCATAGTCCAGGATGATACTAAGGAAAGTCACCCTGGAAGTTAGGACATCCAAATATGGTGACGGACCTGGAATTGTACTTCTCTCACTATCAATCACTAAATAATGGGCTGCCAGTATCTTTACCAAAGTGCTACTCTCTTCATCTTGGTTTCCTGCAAGTGGGCTCTAGTGAGCTGTGCTCAGTGCATCACATTCTTAATATAGCTGGTGCTTCATTAGTGCAGTGGAGGAATGGGGCCTCTGGCCCAATATTTGTATGACACTAGTGACAATAAAGCAAAGAAACCCTTTGAACTGTATGTAATTTAGATCTTACTTGTAGGAACTGGAGACTGAAGGTAATTATTTACATTTGCTTCAGATTAACTGTTTCCTGTCCTTCCTAAAGGGAATAATCTTTCCCTGCTTTTTCCTTTGTACAGGTCTCTATTTTACTTACTCTTCCACTTTCTAAAAGGACAAGAATAGTAGGAAGGAAAGAGAAACAACCTTTGTTTTGTAAATGCTTGGGGTGATTGGGCACCTGCATGATGCGGCTAAGGAGTGCACTCTCATGTTATAACTCACAGTCTACATCTGGAGTAATCAAAGGAACTCAGGGAGTAAAAATTCAAGGCTGTTCTGAACTAGAGAAAATGGTATGGTCCAGAGGTGAAAAACTTTCCCAGAAATTTCCCTGCCAAAGCCCTCTGTCACTTACAGTAAAGGATATTTGGTTCTAATCTGCCACTGTGTGAGGTTTATTTTGGTTTTGTTCTTAATGGGAACTTAGCCTCACATTTGAGTCTGGTTCAGAGATATTTCTGTGGTCACACTGGCAAAATACTTAAGGTAAGATTAAATGTTTAGTCAATAGGATTGCTTTTTTATTAATTAAAACCAGGTAGGACATCTCTGTGAAAAGAGCTGATAAAAACCACATTTGCTTAGATGTATTGTGCAATCCTGATGATTTTTATGATTGAAACAGTTGAGAATTAATACCTGGCAGTAAATACTAAATCTGTGTGTGGGGACTGACAGATTAAGTGCTAAGGATTCCAACGGAGATTAGACCACACATTCTAAGTGCAGATGTCAGTACTATTTTACGTCATAGTGTTGAGTTTAGCTGCCTTATGTTTCACATAAAACCAGGGGCTGTTTCATCCTTTTTTTTTCTTTTTTTTTTTCTGTTTTTTGGTGGTCTTTTTTTTTTTTGGTCCCATTTTCTCACTTTAGTTGCTTCACAGTGGTGCTTTTGGCACTGTTCATCCTTGCAGAGATCGAGTGATAACTGATGCAGCAGAAACATGAAAGGGCTGTGAGCCCAGTGCACAAGTTAGGTAGGTGGCCTTTTGGTTGAGTCTGAGAGAGGAGGAGAAAGAGCTAGAGGATTTGAGAGTGGGAGCTGAAGTGAGGCAATTTAGTGGCAGAATAAAAGTAGGAAAGCAGAGATGGAAAACTAAATGAGACACAACGCTGGGAAAGTTGTCTCTTATGTATCTGATACTTGTCAGAGCAGCCCCCTTTCAGTTGGGTTGCTCATAGTTTGCTAGCACTCACATAGTTTACTACATAATGTGTTTATATATTCATCTCAGATACACTTTACAAGTATGCATATGAATTCATGTAGAACAAGTAGAAGTCATAAAAGAAATATGTCCTGCCCTTAGGCCTTAAAATCAATGTGGGGAGAAGTGAGCTACATGCATAAACCCAGCAAAGTGAGAGAATGAATTTGCTTTCACCAACTAAAAGCATGACTGCAGCCAATTCTGAACAGAACCAACCGTATGTAACTGATCACCGCTAGTCAGCGATGCAGCAGGATCTACTGAACAGTAACAAATGCTGCTAATAAGTCTAGTAATATTATCAAGAACAGACCTAGCCTTTGTAGCAAACATGTCATTAGTGACTCTTGTTAGTTTTCACTGCACTCAAGGGATGGAGCATTGGAACAGTGCCCTAGGGAGACAATGGACTTGCACCACCATGAGTATTTAAGGAGAAATTGGCTGCTTTTCTTGAAATATCTGCTTTGCTCCAGTTTTAGGAGGTGCTCTTTAATCTGTATGTACTGGAGGTGTGGAATTAAAGCTTCCTTGGCCTGTTTCTTTCCTTCAGTGAACCCTGAAAGAAATTAGGGGCAGCTTTTATTACATAGAACTCTGCATTAATATGATGATTACCTTATATTTCATGCATCAGGGTTTCTGCTAATTGCCTGCCAGGAATGAATTCCTCTTCTGCACTTTGCCCGTTCCCCTTATATATTTCGATTTTGGTGAAAGCGCAGGGTTCCTTGTGAGCACCAAACCTAGGTCATAGCTGGCATCTGGATAAGAAGTAGGTCAGGTCAGTGTAATCTCCAGGAAGCTGGTGAAGAGAATTCCCTTGTGTATCTCAGCAGTGATTTGCTCACAGGCCTGTGATCATTCAGGTTTTTCCTCTGGCTTAGCCTGGCAGGAGCTCTGGGAGTGTTTCAGCTTTGTGCTGCAGAGGTGTGGTTTGGCTTTTGGAACTATTTGGACTTCCTTCTGCTCATTAGTTTCTGGCTACTGCAAAGGCTTTGTGTAACATTGGTGCTTTGGCTTTTTCTTTTCTGTAGTTACAGTAGACTAAGTATTCCAGTCCTAAATTAAAACACATAAGTCTTTCAGCTTGATATGGGTTATTTGGGTGAAACATAGTTGTGTATGACATAGAGGTCAGACTGGATCAAAGGTCAGAAAGGATCTGCTTTGCTCTGGCCAACTAAGATGCGTGCCTTGCTATGCAAAAAGAATTGAACGTTTTACAAGTCTGACTCTCGGCATTCAGGTAGCTGAACTTAGAATTAGTCCCTCTCAAGTAGCCCCCTGTGTCCAATCCTTATCATGATTCCAAGGACAAAGTTAGTGTTTGCCTGTGTTTTCTCCAGACTCAGATTTCTTCAAAGAATTATTGTTTTCCACCTGACTGTAAAGCAGAACAACTCTTCCAGCAACTTAGCCAAAAATATCTGCCAACAGAGGGATTAAATTAGCAACCAAAGAGGTCGAGAAAGCCATTTAACTTTTTCAAATAGAAAACCATGTCTTACTCATATGAAAGCATCCATATTGCTTCTGAAGTTGGACTTTTCTTTCTTCCAGCACTGCAGAAGCAATTTTGAATGGATGAGAACCACATTGCTTCAAAAGGAGGAGGATCCTCTCACACTGTAATAATATTAAAGAGATAGCAGAACCTGCAATTATCATGTTTCCTATGTTAAAACTCTCAAGCCTAGTCCTCTCTTGCAGCTGTCGTGCCGCATGCAGCAGCTGGAGGACTTATTGGAAGCTACTTCTGCTTCAATTAATTCTTCTGCCTAAACTGTTTTATTTGGGTACGTTTGGGAAGTATGGCAAGGTGATTTTTTTTTTTTTCTTTACTTGGCCTTCCTTCCACAGGCTCAAGGTTTCTTGCGTAACAAATGACATTTTAATATTATAAAAAGCTTTGGAAAAGACTTTAAATTTCTCCACTTGTGGGCTGCAGTATTTATTTAATCTAGTACTTAGAAAATGAGATTTTAAACTAGATAACTCCACTGCTATAAGCACATTCTTGGGATACAGCCACACTTCTTGGTTTCCCCACAACATTTACAAATGCACAGAGCAGATCTTTGTATGATTAATACTGGTTTTATCCAAGGCAGTGAAGTCCATTTTCTTGTAAATCTTCATATTAGCATGCTTTAGTAGGTAGTCAGGGATGTGAGCAGAACCACCCTGCAGACTGATGAGTAATGAACCATAGCTGCTTAAAGAAAAGACATGATGTGAGTCAGCAGGGACTGAAGTGGGACCTCTGGCACCCAAAGCACCATCTATGTAATTCATGCAAAAGAGGAGTTCCTCTAGCAGTAGTGAGCTGTTATCACCCACTCCTGCCAGGAGCGGAGGATGGAACTGCACTTGAGACCTGTGCTGCAAAGAGAGGTGTGGTGGCACCTGTGATCCACAGCCTCCAGTGGTGCTACACCGATTGGCAAGACCATGTGCTAGTAAGGTGTTATGCTTTCCCATCGTTGAGCCCTGACTGGAGATGAATCCCTGAACCCCACCATGAATGCAGCCATACTATACTACTACAACACCCTCTCTTGGGAACCTGTCCTACCCTTCTGCTTCATCTGAAATGGCAGTGCTGAAAAAAATGCGTCATTCATTTTGTCTTAACTACACTTTTAAAATTTGTCTGTGTATTTATATAATAAATGCAAGTCAAGGAAAGGTAAAACAAATTAGTGCTTTAATGGCTAGAAACCTACCTGATTTTGAATGTGTTAATCTTTTGCGGTTTAATTTGTGTTGTGAACCCCTAGTGACACAAAATTTTTTTTTAACTTTTTTTTTTTTTTTTTAGCAAGTCTGAATCTGTCATTTCAGACAAGAGGAAATTCTTGATAGAATAGATTTTAGAAAAGTTTGCCATTTTCTTTTGTGGTCTGCTGATCAAGTCTCAAGAGCATATTTTATCCTCTTCAGCGTTCCCACTTATGCCTTGGTTTGTCATTAATAAATTTACTTGCTTTTTGGTGAAATATATTCCAGTCGTCTGCAATTTGTTTATGAATAAATTAGCGTCTGTTAAACAGATGTAGCTTTGCTGCTGTGTAATTCGCCTTGAATGACTGACTCTGTCTTCAAAGGTATTTGAAGTTAGTCCTTCTCCTTTAAGGGCTGACATTCAACATAATGCCCTTAAACAAAGGAATGTAAAAAATTTATTTTTTTTGTTCTAATTTTCAACTCCTGGTTTTGCTGCTTGTCCAGTATGGAGTAATTTTCCAATGTCTGACCATTTAGCCAGGAATCTCTGGGGCTCTTCCTAGATTGTGCTCATGTCTTTCTTTCCGCTTAGGCTGGACAGTGTTATAGGAGTTATTGCTGTTCACTGGGCTCAGGTGTATTTTGTCATGCCTGAGGTCTGTGCAGCATCCATTGTTCATATTACAAAAGATATGTGAATTAATATTTAGAGAATTTCTTTTGTCAGTGATAATTTCTCACTGAGATTCAGCTACCACATCTAATTGTGCCTTGTACCCTTACGTCATAGCTCTGGTATGCAGGGAAGGAAGGTTTTTCTGTTTTTGGGAACTTGTATTATTGGGAAGGAGCATCTTCCTGAAAGGATGCTGGATGTAAGACTGAGTAAACTTTTGTTCTTCATGATTTCTTCGATTCATTCTAGCATCTTCCTTGATAAGGTCATAAAACTGTTTCAGCTGAGTCTGTCAAACTGAAGAGTTAATATTACTGTTGAGCTGCCATATTTTGATGCTGCAAGGTTGTACTGGATGGGAAGTCAGTTATGTACATCTCAGTCTTTTTTTCTTGTCATTACTTTTTTTTTTTAAAAAAAAAAGAAGCAGCTCTCTGGTGATTTATGATCTCTTTCCAGTAGAATGGTTTCCTGTCCTTGAACCAAACTTTGCACATGCAAACACTACTGCAAGACATTTCTTTTCAGTCAGGTGTATATTTTTCCTCTGGTGATAGTGACCTTCACACACAAGGTACTGACTGTCCCTTTTATGGGAACGATCCTTCAAGTCTCATCTCACTGGCATCAGGTTGTGTGATTTGCCTTTTCATTCACGTAGTGCTTCAAGGTGGGATGATTGGTAATAAGCTTCATGCTACCTCTGATGGCTCTATCAAGTTGAAAGAGACGTATTCAGGCTGCGTCTTTATTTTGCATCTGCTGCATCTCTCATAGGAATACTTTGCTTGTTTTAGCATTGCTAGGATCACCCATTCACTTTTTTTAACTGAAGGCAGTGACTGTGTACTTTCTGAAACTTCAGTGTGTATCTTTATATACAAAACAACCAAAGAATAGTTATAACCTAGGTACTTCCTTTGGTTTCATGATTATTTAATTCAGTTTCTCTGAGAGTAGCTTTGCATTACGTTCTTGTGTAATTCTGAGGAAATTTGCGTGGTATAGTACATGGACGGCTGTTCATACTGCATTTAATTGTTTGGACTTTCTGTATGTGTGTCTCTCTATACCTAGTGTTGTCTTTGCTTTGCAAACAGGGCACTGCATCAGTGTTATATATGTCAGATGGTATCTTCCAAGCCACTGATCCCTGTTGCTCCCTACTTCAATATGGTCCATTATTTTCTTGTCTGGAAGCTGTGACATAATTATTCCCTTTACCACAGTTGGTGCACATGACCCGTTATACAAAACACTGCTTTACTGTCTTGGGTATTTTTCTTCCCAGTTCCCACATGTCTTTGTATTAAGCTCATCTGTGTTTTGTACTTGTGCGTTTGCTTTTTGCTTGCTTTCTTACCTTCTGAGGTACTGGATGAATGGACTCTAAGCCTGTACCACATGTCATCTCTGTCTGGATGTGGCCTTGCTCACTAGCTTTGTATGTATCTGTAGGTCTTAATAAAGTTCCTGAGTATTCTTATTTGTTTCCTGTATTTTTATTTCCTCTTATTAATCTATTGCACATTCGTTCATCTTTTTAAGATTTCATAATAGCATGACTTGGCTGTTTCATGCAGATTGGCAACCTACCAATCTGCTTTTTCTCTAAATTAATGATTATGCTTTGTTGGCATATGATGGACGTTGTGGATTGAAAACGCTTCTAAAATTTTATATAGATCCTCCTGGTTTGTGCTGAAAAATCCAAATGCTGTTTGTAGCCTGTGGCAGCCATTGCCCATTACAGATGATAATGTGGCTGCTCTTATTCTAGTTCTCTCTGTCTAGCTTCACTGCAATTTTTCATTGTGATCAGACGGATTTCCAATTTCTAACTAAATTCTTTTCATGTCTATCTGCTCAGGCACAGGACACTGGTACATTGCCATGATCATTGTTTGCTCTTTGTGAGTGTGTGCAGGAGGGAGATTCAGTATTCTTAGCTTCTGATATCAGGTATCTGAAGGAGCTAATTCCTTTCTGTCACCAAGTTTGCTGCAGGAGAATAAAAGGAGATAGAGCCAAGGAGTCTAATACTTGAGCTTTTTTGCTTTCTGTTTGTGTATTACCCCATCTCATCAAGCACTTTTTAAATGCAGAGCTCTCTAGATGTTGCCTTATATGTGAATATGCCATAAAATCTCCTATTGGGTAGCAGTATAATCGTAAAACAGCAAGCTTGGGAAACTAGCTTTTATTATCTTCTTTTTTTTTTTTTTTTATTTTAGTTAACTCATCTGAAAATGAGTTGGAAAGAGATTGGTTACCTCATTAATGAGCATTTGTATAATCCTTGGAGACTTGTGAATGAAAAACTTGATTGAACTGCGAAATTGGTGGTAGTGATGGCTGTCTTTGTTCACACTCAGCTTTATTATTGCAGCTGCACACTGAGCCATTTCCCTTCCTTGCCTGTACTTTAGCATTTTCTTCTCTGCACACAACAGTCTGAACAGCTTGCATTTTTTAAAGAACATAAATACATTGCTTGGTTAGACCAATGGTCCATGTAGCCCATTGCTCTGTTCCAATAGCAGCAGCACTCCCTTGTAATCCCCAGCATCCACCATCACTGTCTTAGGGATGTTAGAAGTACATTCCTGCCTCTTTCCTTTATCATCTGTTTATGGACAGGTTTTTGCAAGAATTTCTTCTGCTTTTGCTCTAAGATATATTCGTTGAATCTTATCAGTACTGAAGTGCTTTACTATCTGTTAGCCTGTGCACCTGCTCTTAAATGATCTGCCTTCTTTTGCGTTTGATATAATTTGCAGTGCTCACTTATTTATGACCACTGAGTATTTTAAAAGTCAAATCATCTTCTACTTCTACCTGTTATCTATCTAACACTGATATCCCACTTGACAGTATTGATCCTAATTCCACAGAACTGCTGGGCCATGTTGTGCGTAGGTTAACCTCTAGAAAGGTCCAGCGTTTCCCCAGTGATTCACCTGAGTGTAAAGTTGGAGTCTGTTCCAGTGTCTGTGTCCAATTCTCTTGGCTGGGCCCCAGGATCCCTAGCAGGGTCCTGCCTGTAGGCTGTTCCCTGTCATAGTTTCCAGGTGCTATGTCTTCTCTGGGCACCACCCAGATCTCTCACCGATTTCAGCTTCAGCTCTTCCTTGGATTGAAGGCCAAGGTGACCCTATGGATTACAGAAGCAGTTCTCCAAGGGTCCTTGTGCCCTGATGAATGAGGGCAAGACATCGTCCATAAGAATTGCAACATACAAGGGAAGTGTACTTACTTCGTAACCTTTAGCTGTTCTTCAAATTTTAAAGTTAGTTATTCCTAAAGATAATTCCCTATCCTTGTAATTAAGCTCTCACCTTAGAGCTCATCTCAGAAATGTGTTTCCTTTTCCTTTTTTTGTTAAAAACTAATAGGTTGAGTTATGCTGTGATTTTCATCTTGGCAGTATCCGCAAAGAATCTCAATTGATCAGAGACAAGCTTTTTTCCTCGTGGAAATAGATCAAATTTGTTTTAATGAAGCAAATTCAATTTTGTTGTTCCTCTTTTTGATCTTAAGAGAGTACTTTTCCTTAATTCAAGTTTGTCTAAACTCTGTGGCTCCCTAGGGCATATACATAAGCTTGTGTGATAGAATTATACTTGTCACTAACTCTAGGAGTCTTCCTTGGCCTGAGCCAGTTTATGAAAATCTCTCTTCTGAATTGTATAGGTGACCTGGGTATCATGATTTAGTGCCCTTCTAGATAGGTATCCCCCCAACTTTAAATAATATCTTCAATAGTATGTTAGAAATAAACTGGGATTGTCTTCTTTCTCACAGAAGACATTTGCTTTAACCTTACCTTGTTAAGTAAGTACTTGTGTTTTGTAAAGGTGTCTTAGTTAAAAAGCCTAGTTGATTGTGGCCGCAAAATCTGCACATAGTTGCAAGCATGTAAATGCCATTCATAATTTACTGGATTTCTCCCACTATGTGTACTACATGAAGTATTATATGTTAAAGATATTATCTTTATATTCTGGATTGTAGGGTGAAGTTCTCTACTAATTTAGTTATGCTAAAGCTTTATCCATCTAAACTGAGGTGGTGGTAAAAATTATGTTTTACTCTTGAGAAGCTTAATTAAGGACAAGAACCTCTTGCTCAAGTTGGTCTTCAAATAAAGAGCAAGGAGTGCAGTGCTTGTTCCAGGGAGCTTAACAGCAAACTTCATATACATATGTCCATTAAAAAATGCATGTAAAGTCACAGTACGAATTTCTTAGCAAAGCTCTCTTCACAGGTATACAAATGTTGGACTTCTTATGAAAAATATTTTCCAAAGAGGAGGAAATCTGTAATATATTTACTCTGGGGTTTTTTTTGTGTGTTTTTTTTTTTTTTTTTTTTTTTTTTTTTTTTTTTTTGTTGTTGTTGTTTTGTTTGTTTGTTTTGTTTTGTTTTTTTTGGCTTGATAGCGGAAAAAAATCAGTTCATGCTACTAAAGAATATTCCCTGGACTGGATCACTTAGTTTTGTGCAAGCATTTAATATTGAAGACAGCATTTTCAGGTTTGATCAACCTCATGGCCGATGTTGTCATAGGAGTTACATGCTGTCACTGTTTTTCTCTGTCCCTATGACAATTTAAGCATTCCAGTGCATGCATGCAAAGACAGACTTGAGTTTGTACAAATGCCATTGTATGCAACCTTAAAAACTGCAATTTTGGGTGTTTTTTTGTTAAAATTTCTGTGAATAAAGATAATCTGTGAAATTCTGACAGAAAGTAGAACAGCCAAAGGAGGCCAAGTGTGACTGAAATGATCTTATCGCAATGGAAAGCTGCGAAGATCTGGCCAACTTAACTACCTAGTGGGGAGTTAGAGGGTGATTTTTTGCAGTATTTGACCTCTGTGTAAAGGCAGAGCAAGGAGGAGCAGATTGGGAGTATTGGAAAGAGAAGGAGGATGATGTACTTCATTCTGTCAGACAAGGCTTTGTAGGCCTCAATGCTGCGTGGAGTCCTGAAGAGAATGAAGCAACAGTCAGATGAACTGGAAGTGGTAACAGAGAGAGTTAGCTGCCAGCAGGGTTTGTGAAAGAAAAGCTGGGGTGAACATTGCAAGGAGAGGATGAAGTTGAGCTCTGCAGGGTGCAACAATAGCTTCTTTTTTATTGGGCTGGAAGGGGATCCAATGGAAATAATCAAAGCAATAAAAGCTTTGGGGAAACTAGAAAAATTTGGCAGTAGCTTTTTGGGGGCATTTGAAATGAATACGTATTCAACAGCTGTGAGAAGGAAAAATCATCAAAACTGAAATAACAGGGATGCAAATTAGTTGGTACTGATGTGCACACAACACAAGAATCTGCTTTGGAAATGTTATATAGGAAGTAGCTTTGAGACACTGAAAAGGTTTCTCAAGAGGGAAGAGTCAAAGATGACCCCCTGACTACGGGACCAAATACTACAACTGCAGTGATTATTTGCCAAAATATTCTGCAGTATTAACTGAGATCTATTGATTATTTCTCACATATGTACTGTGGATTCAGAGAGCAAGATGAGAAAATCCTTGTTTTTCTTCTCAGCAGACATGTCAGGGAACAAATATTGGCTACTTTTACCAGAATTTCTGGTAGCTAAAATAAAAAGCAATGCTTTAAGGGAAGTGGAAGTCTCTGTAAACTAACTAAAAGGAAATTGATTTTTTTAATAAGTCTTGTTTGATATTTATTATATAAGCCTGTATAGCAGCATCATTTTTCCTGAATTACAAATAACAAAGTCTCAAAGTTGGAAAATGTGTTCAAACCCACATTATTCTGGTTGTACATTTTATTACCCTTCCATTTTCCTCCACTAATATTCACATTGCAAAGAAAGAGATTGTATTAATTGGTTGATGGTATGTAACAGAGGTATTCAGGGTATGGAGGTTAAAGGTAATCTAGAACTGGATTGTAGATTATCATAACTATTATTTCAAGCAATTTGTGTACAATAAAGGTCAATAATGGACTGGAAAATGATGTTTAATTTTTCTTTAAAGTTTAAAAAAAGTGTGTAGTGCTTTGTCATCAATTAGCAGCAGGAGGGCAAATTATAGTTACATTAAACTGCTTGCTATATAAATCACAAATCTTGTTAGCAAAGAATTAACATCATAACTGGTAATTTAAAAACTGCCTTTAAGTCTGAATAAGGATTGGCTGTAGACATATTTTAATGGTACTGAAGAAGTAAAAATAGATCTCTTTCTAGAAAGAGCCTTTCTGGTGACAGTGAAATTAATTATTTGCCCTTTTATTAAGAGGTAGTGTCTTAGCCTCAGTTGTGAAATGGTAATGTGCTATAGAAAAGACTCATTATCTTTTCCTTGATCCATGGCCCTCATTCTAGATTTTTTAAAAAATTTTAATTTTTTTTTTAATAATGGAAAGTCTTGGTTATATCATGAAAGGACATAGACATCCAGTTTTCTGACTTTGATTGGCTGTTTGGGTACAGATGCATGAAAACTGCATGACTTCTCAGATGTGGATTAATAATAAGGAAGTCAGGGAGAGAGGTTTGGGGGGGGTGTGTGTCCCCCACTCCAGCATATCAAATCTGTTTGGTATGTTTCTGAGACAACAGAGAAATTGCTCAGTTGCACGCTCCAAGACTTTACTCCTTCTGGCTAATGAAGTAGAACAAGATGCAGAAGAAAAATACACCTTTCTCATTGGTTTGCTGTATCACATTAATTTTCCTGTGGATTCTTTCAGTGTATTGACAACCTCAAAATGGAACCTATGCAAACAGTAAAATGTGGTTTGAGTGTATGTTGGGTTTGGTTTTGGTTCTTGTTGGGGTTGGTTTGGGGGGGGGGGGCAGGCGGAGCACAAGAGAGTAGTGTTATGTGTGTCATTAATGCAAATTAAAGGCAGTCCACTTATGCTGAAGACATTCCCCTCCTCCTATATTCCCTTTGTGGTTACACTCAGTTGGTTTCCTTTTCTTGCTGACCTCATGCCTGTCCTTCTCTCCTCCTCAAAATAGATTGGGAAACACTACATGAAGAACACCTTAATCATAAAAAATGGTTTATTTTAGTGTGAGTCTTAACATGTTGTATCCTCTCTTATCCTGGTACGTACCTAAGTCAATTCATGCTCTTACATACTGTGAGCTCTTCAAAAGCAGTTTAAGACTATCCTCCCTTACTACTGCTGGTAGCTTTGGCTTGAGAGAAATACGTTATGCAAGTATTTTGTTGCTCTTTTGTAATAATGCTGCTAATTACTACTTAAGGACTCTTCCTAATTTGTTGCAGTTTGGCTTGATCAAAGACTGATATAAACAGACATTATGGCTGGACACTTGCATTTATTTAAACTCTTATAGCGTAGAGGAATCAATTAGAAGAGAAGAACACATAATGATTGTGTGCAATGCAAAAGAATAAAACAAATAATTTCCACAACCTCTTTAATTTTTTTAGATACTTTCCATTTGTTTAACAGATGTGTTGTTCTGTGGTTCTTCAAGCTTTTTCAAATTCTGTTTATACATTTTTAACATTTCTGTAAGCCACAATGTGTAGGCATTAGATACAAAATTCAAATTCATGTTCTTGATGTTTTAAAGGAAGAACCTATATTTTTAACGTCTGTCTTTTTTTTTGTTGTTTTTGCTTTACCTGTTTGTTTTGTCAACTGGAAGGTGTTTCATACAGCCTTTGTAAGGATGAGAGATAGCTGTGAAGAAAGATTAATCTTACAGTGACTTGGGCCTGTTTTCTTTGTCAGCAATGAAAAGGTCCATAACAGACTATTCCAGCTAGCATTTGCTGGGTTTAGTTTGAGGCAACGAAAGAAAAAAAATCTCCCCAATATTTTATCAATCCCAGACAGCCATAATGTGTTGCAATAGATGTATGGTATTCCAGAGTAGAAACTATATTCTGAGTAGATTTTTTGAGGAAAAAATTAGGTATTTAAAATACCTTTTTATGTTATGCTTTGCATTTTCTTGTATTGTGGCTGTGATGTATCAAGTCAGCTTTTTGGTATGATCTTGCGGGACACAATAGAGCTTTCCTGAAGCTGCATATCAGAAAGAACTGGTAGTGTTGAAAAAGACACTAGCTCTTAAACTGCTAAAGTACATGGATTTTGAATACTAAATTAGGTTGGAACAGGATTAGCCTAATTGAACTTTGACATATTTGGTAAAACTGTTTAAAAATCTATTTTCACTTGTGGAAAATGTATTTAAACTTACCTTTTTTTTTATACTGAGTGTCCCAGACAGAGGTGGCTTTTACCTTGGAGTTAGTGGGGTCTTATCCCCACCAAAATTTACGAAAATGGCAGAATTCTTCCTGGGCATTCTGCATTGATAGTAAGGTGCCATGGTGGCATGATGGAGTGAAAATTAAAGAGAATGGTATCATAGCATCACATAAATTCCGTGTAATGACTTGTTGCAATTTTTATTGTTCATACTGCAGATCTCTGATGCGTTTGTGCTCCTTCTTCCTAGCCTGCAGTAGGATTTTCATGTTCTGTTCCGCGGTTCCCTGGGCTGGACATGCAGCCTCTTGGTCTGAGCACCAAGAGGGGATGTGTAGGAGAAAGTTGCAACATCTTCTGGAAAATAATGGATTGGATTGGTTTGGCTTGGTTTGGTGGGGTTTTTTTTGTTTTTGTTTTTGTTTTTTGTTTTGCAGCATATAAATATTCTGGCCTGTTGTTAAAGAGAACAAATTCATACACATCTGTTGTATTACACACACATGCATGTCAACTACAAAATTTGAGATCCCCACCAGCTAAGAATTTTGCAAGCACCACTGATCCCAGAATAGATTGAATTGTGATTGCCGCATTGTTTAATAGTAAACACTTTGGACCAAAAATATGAAGTTGCCGAACTTACGCAGACATAAATGGAACTTTGATATTCAAATATTTTTGTTGGTGGGGTTCTTTTGTTCACTATACACTTGCTGTCTATCTTCTATTTTTATTATTTTTTATTTTTGAATGTTAGAGCAAATGTTGATAAAGGTTCCTCATTCAAACAACAGATTCCCCCTGCCCTGAAATTATCAAATCTGGATCACTTCTAAAATATTGTTAGTCGTGCATTCTTACTATGTGCCTCATCTTTTGGTCCATCTTTTGTTGTCTTTTGTTTTCTGTTGGTGAACAAGACCTAAAACTAAACATAGGATGAAATCCTACAGACCCTCCTCAGGGGGTTCTGCGGAGGGCTTGCACTAGACCTACGGTATCACTCAGCAGTCTAACAAAGACAGTGCTTCATGTGTGCAGTCTGTGAGCAAGAGGGGGTGGATGGGGTCTCTCCAGAAGGAACATGAACTTCCATTGCTCTCAGATACTTTTCAATCACATTGCTCTCAGAAGTGGTCAGATCGTATTGTTTTTCTTTTCCAAGTTTCCTAGCTTTCAGCATGTGGCTGTTACTGCAACGCCTAATGATGTGGAGCATGGGTGATGAGCCCCTGCTAGAGCCACATTCTTGTGACGTAGTCAGTGAGGGTGGATTTCTTTATTGCTTTCTAACTTCATCTATCAACTCGTCACACAGAGCTACTTTATTTGTGGAATGCTCTTTTTTAATTTTTTTTTTTTTTTTCTTTTCAAGACACAAAAACCTTGAGCAGAGACTTCTTTGTGTGGTGTGTGGTACTTTGGCGTTTTTTAACTGTTTGTTTTAATCTAGTCAAACTAGCTAAAGGGGAAAATGAATTGGAGGTGGTTGAACAAGTTGAATAAAGTGATTTGGGAGCAGCTAGAAAACATGGAGGGAGGGAGTGACTTGTGCTTGTTTTGTGGATCATCTGTTCTCTCAGGCTATGTGTACGTATGTGTTTCTTCACACATGGAATTCCTTTTGAACTACTTTATAGCTAAATTTACTGACAGTATTAGCCATGGGAATAAGTTGACCTCATAGATCATCAGCGTTATGACATTGTTATTTACAATCCCATGTTAAGAAACTGAGGCAAGGAAGTTTAAATGATACTGCCAAGGCCAGAAAAGACATTGGCAGTTTCTGGTTACTGGGCTGCAGTTTAGGCTTATTGTCCCCTCTGAAGGACTCCTGGGTAGAAGTCACCCGGTGATGTTTTGTTTTAAAAATACATGTTTAATTCCAGTGAAGGTTAATAAAGTCCTTTCCTATTTGCTGGGCTTAAAAAAAAAAAAGACATAACAGATGACTTTATTGGTGCACATATATTATAGCTGCTTTGACATTTATGTTTTCCATGCTGATAGATGAATGATTTCTATGGAAGTAAATCAATTGCACCAAAACTAGTAGTACAAAGCACCAGGGCCTCCCTAGTCTAAGAGAACAGAAGTTTTGAAATATCATTTAACACATTTATCTTCTAGAAGAATTTGCTGGAGTTTTTTTGGTCCTAAAATACACACAACAAATTGCAACTTGGTGTTTAGTGTAAGCATACATTCAAATTTCAAGGAGCTGCTGAGCTTACTTCTGAACAGGAGGCTAAGAAAGTCCCTGACTTCCTCCCAGACATTTTGTGTTCCCTTCTCTGATTCACTCAGGCTTCTTCTCCCTAACTCTGAATATTGTCATTCAAACTTCATTTCAGCTTTCAGTCAAACTATTGTAACTTGTTGCAGTGTTTTCCTGCAGCAGAAAATGATCACTTGTTATTCTTATCAAAGTTGTTTTCTTAAGACGTATTTTTAAATATTTCTGTGCAATCACTTGCTTATAAAACACAAAGGCAAATCAGGTGTAGAAAGAATGTGCTAAGCATCATAAAGATTTCTGAGAAATCATTAGGTACCTCAGTGATTAATTTCATGATTGGGAGTCAGGAGAAAACACTATTATGTATTATGACAGAGTTTGTAGGAAAGGTATTTAAAGAGATTTTGAAAAATCTATACCAACACTTTTGATGAAAAATTTTGCATTCACACCACAATTTGAATAGCAAAACATTTACTTGGTTTCATGGGCCCCCTGTGGATTCCCAAATGATTATTCTATCTTCCTTAACTGTGAAACAACATGAAACACTATTATTATAACCATCTACTGTTACAAAATAGCAGTGACTAATATGTAAACCGAAGTGTACAGTGAATTTATAGGATACACCACTCTTAGATCTATAAGCTCGATATGGTCTTTGGGGAATCTGTCCTTTAAGACAACAGTGGAATTAAACTGTATACAAAAGTATCTAAAGTTCTGAGGTTCCAATTCACCTGTCCTGACCCAGGTGCTGAATTTGGAATAGGTCTTATCAGACTGATATAATATTTCCTGCTTTGGGAAGGTCTGTACTGAACAATGGGATTCAGTTGCTTCAACGTAGGTGTCTAATGCCATTTCATGTGTTCTGGGACAACAAAAGCACGCACATTCAGCTGGTAGGTATGACACAGCCTTCCTGGAAAGTCAGCTTAGTCTCTGCTAAGGTTTGTAAAATGGTGGTAGACACGTGTATTTAGGTAGCTGATGTCCAGCTAATTTGTCTAGAGTATTTGTCAGAACAAAGATCATAGACTCTTGATGGAAAATAGCTGACCGAAAAATCAAAGCTAATCAGTCAGTTTTGGTGCAGTTGTAACAGGCAATGCTGAGAAGATGAAAAACAGATTTTGATTTCTTTTGTGGAGAGAGAAAGAAAATGGTATAAGGACGAAGAAAGGCTTTTAATAATTATTTTCAAAAGAGGCATTTTCCTCTTAGAAAGAGTTTTTTATTTACCCTTCCGTAAGGTCTCTTTTGTTGAAATATAGCTATGGGAGGGAAAATGCAATCCATATGGAAATCAATAGGAGTTCTCCTGCTGATTTCAAGGAAGAAACCTTTGATCACTATATATACATATATATATATTATATATATAAACTACCTACGTAGAATTAAGAAGCTTGTCCCTTGCTCTAACCCTCACGGTGTATTTTCATTGCATCTGATCCCATAAAACTGAAGGCTTTCAGATGAGACCTTTATATCTTTTTCTTTATAGAATTGACATCCCTATGACACCTTTTTTTCAGATAATGTTTGTTCTGGCACCTTTTCTGTCTGCCTTCTCCCAAAGTGTACTGGTTTTGGGTGCTGGATGTCTGGTTTCGCTGTTACAGAAATGGCTGGATTTCAACATGCTATAAGAATGTAGTCTCTAAAGCAGTTGGGGTAAAGATAAATAAATCATTAATTCATGTATAAAATTTATGTTGTTCTCTTGGAAGACTGCTCAATGATGTAAAGTTCTGTTTTGCAAGTAAGAATCTTCACTGTTGAGGATTATGAAAATATCTGAATATCTGTCTTACGCATTTAAGTATGGGTTTTTAAACAGCTGTTTTTCACAGTAGCTAAATGTTATCAATCAGGGCAGTGACATAAAAGAATGATTTTTAAGCTAATGGTCTTTGCAGTCTCCCTGTGTATTCTGTCTCACATAGATTTCTTCAAAGTTAGTTCTGCAGCTTTCAGAAAATCTTGTTTGCAACCATATTATTTTCAGAATTAACTTTCTGCAAAATCTATCGCCTCCTTAAAAGTGATGGCAATGCAGCTTTCTTTAGACCCTTCTTGTGAGTGTGGCCTCATTGGTAGCAATAAGGTAGTTTCTGAAGGGAGCTGACACCAAAAGCAATGAGCTGCCTTGTGTTGTTACTGTTATTCACAACCTTTGATTCAAAGGAGTCGCAGTAAGAAAGTGATACCATCAGCTCAAATAGCATTTTGTTTATTCCTTCCTTAGAAGTGTCGTTGACCTGTGGGGAAACTATGGGATGACCAGGCAGTTGCAATACAACATACTCAAAGGCCAGAGTAGTAAAACATATTACTAAATGTCAATGAATACATTTAGGCATTGGGATTCAGAAAACGTACCTTGTTTTCAGGACTCAGATTGAAGAGAACAGAAAGCAGAACACTGATCTATGGCAGAGACATGGATCAATGGAGGACACTTTTAAAAAATGTATAGGTCTAAAAATCTTTTAAAATGTCTTTTAGAGGACTGGGAGAGTTAGTAATTAATTTTGCATTGACTGGTTGTAAAATATACACAATTAAGGGAGTGTCTTCAGCCCCCAGGTGATTAAGATTCAGGAACTGGAACAAGTATGAATACAGGGCCATTACTCTATCACCGATGGTGTAAGCAGAACAGCAATTCCTGTGCACGGTGTCCTTGCATCCGCACAGAGCTTGTGGAAGGCAATTACCAGTTAGAGAACTGGAGCCCAGTTCCATTTTTACTGAAACCTCCCAGAGAATTATATTCTGCCTCCCAAGGGATGAGCCAGGGATTATGGATATGAGACAGTTTTATTTGTTAAACAATAGCAAAAATACTTTTCCATTTTTATTTTGGATTCAGTTAAAGGGCTTATTTTGTGTATTTTATTGATGCCCAAAACATGCTAAGTGCAATGGTAAAAATAAATAGCAATCAGAGTTTATACGATGATAGATCTTGACAGAGTGGGCAAGAATAACTCCAGCAGGAGAAGAGAGAATAAGGTTTTCAAAGTACTAATTCTTCTATTAATTTTTTTTTTCAGGGTAGTAGTATGAACATCTTATTCATTAGGTGGTGAACTAAGCCTCAGTATTTAAATAAGGTCCAAACTTTCTCAGAGTTTGACAGAGGAAGAGCCAGGTTTTGGTGTTATTTCTGGATCAATATCAATAGTGCAACATCCTAGTTAAAGGCAAGACTTTCCCCAATGCTGCTTTTTCATTAATAAAAGAGGGTTTGCATTTTCACAGAAGTGAATGACAACCAGATTTTGTTGGTCAAGGTCTTAAAGGTTATCTTCTCAACCTCTAACTCTACTTCTTTCTTAGATTCATAAATGTCATGCCAGCGTCTTTTTTTAAACTCAAAAATTTTCTTCTTGATTTTTTTTTTAAGGGGCGCACTTGAATACGAACAGATGGCACCTGATACTTTCAAACATGAGGGCCTTTTCTATAAGTGATTTTTACCTGTACCTCTTTCTGTATTTTGAGCATGTAGCTTTGCATTTTAAATATCGTATAGGTTATGTCCATTACCTCAGGATCCGCTGCATGACCACACTGTCCTAACCACGGTGTGAGTTTGTGCAAAGATATGGTCACTCCTTTGAAGTTATGAAGTTTATTGCCATACATTACTATCCATTTCAGCAGA
Source organism: Morus bassanus (assembly GCA_031468815.1). Lineage (NCBI taxonomy): Eukaryota > Metazoa > Chordata > Aves > Suliformes > Sulidae > Morus > Morus bassanus. Next base: position 11,375,848 of record CM062576.1, on the reverse strand, counting down.
ATGGAAAATCGTGTGTCATATAACACATAGGTGAATATTTAATTTGTTTTGATTTATGCTGTTTTCTCAGCTTTTGCAATCTTTTCCCAATTTAATTTTACCTTCACTGTCTAAAGTCATGCAGCTCAGTAATAGCTGTGCCTGTACTAAATGGCTGAGTTAAAAGGCAGTATTAATGCTTGGGCAACTCACAGGGGTATATGCACATGTTCTTCTATTTGGATTGCATTAAATGAGTTTTCAGAACCATATGGCAGCATACCTTAACTATTCTTTCTGAAATAGTCTAACTGTTGCAGCCTTCTGTTCTAATTAGTTACATCTTCTGAGCTTTATCAATTCACTGGAAAAACTTCACACTTAATATTGCTTAAATTTTACACAAATGCCTTTTGTTCTTGTGGGTGTGTTTTAATACTGTGCATGTGAAATGCAGATAGCTTCTTAGTTACTTACTTTACTTTTAATATTTCCCCAGACAATACATCACTATTTTGAAACAGTTTCCATTGTTTATTACAGTCAAAAGTATTTCCCCTAAATTGTTGGGATTTGATAGGTTGTAGAAGTCATACAAATATGCTCCCTTTGAAACCAAAGAAGATTTCATTGCAGAACTACAGTGAAATATATTTGCTGTCCATTCCACCCCTTTGGGGGCAGGGGGAGGTGGAACACAGCATTTCAAATGGGAGTGTGCTAGCCAATCATTTCCAGATGTTTGAATATTCTCCTGGAATATATTCTTCTTAAAGGACTTGGTGTTACATAAAGGAATGGGCCATTTTTTTAACCACTTTTTAAAGGTAGTCAAATCGGTCAAATCACAACACAAGTAATCATAGTGTTTTGCAAACTTTTCTTTTGCTCTTACACCTTTTCTCTTGCAATGGCAAACACAGCAGTATGTCCCAGACCACTTAGCTGTACTGCTTTATGCACGTTTTACTAGGAACAGTGATAATAATGATATAGCTTGTACTATTCAGTCTATTAAAGGTGTAACTGTGTCTGCATCATGTAAATTTTAACTTGCCTCTTAAATGGGAGTATGAAATTTATTGGTTTTATTATCCAAAACAGTTCAGAAAATGGAAGAAGCACTAAAAGTTGGTTGGCATGAGCCTCTGAACACTGCTAACTTTTTTTAGAAATTAGTAGGCTCTTTGTGTTTGTGTGTAGAATAGAGGAAAATACCTACCATAGGATCTTTTCATCAGTAAAAAGAGAAACTCCATTCCCTTGTTCCCAAAGGCACTGTGCAAGTAGAATAATATAAGCTGTAATATCAAATCAATCACATTTACATTTCAAAAGCATCCTTCATAAAAGTGCCCTAGAGGGCTGTATCCAGCTAATAAAAACACAAATAAAATAAAATATTTAACAAGCTATATCAAGCACAGGTAGGGTGTGCATGTTTTGTAACCCTGACCTTAAAAATGGACAGCAAGTCAGAATTTTTCAGAGAAAATTTTAAAAAGAAAAAATCCAGTGTCTTTAGCTAGAGACCAAAGAATACAAACACACAGTGCAAGGAATCCATAATATCTGCTCATGGATCAGAGAGTAAAGCCACTGAGGCTAAACAGAGATACCAGCCCGAACAAGAGAGAAAAATGGTCATATGGGTGTGAAACACCACAACAGTGCACTAAAGAGCAGTTGTTTTGCAGGAAAAAAAATAGGGCCGCCTTAATTGATTGTTTGATATAGGACTAAAGTTGTAGGATCAGACACTCAAAATTGAAACACTTTCTTAAAATTAAGTTTATTCCCAGGTTACCACAACTGGGTCGCACTTCCAGTTATGCTTTGAAAAGAAATGAACAAAGTGTGGAGGTTTATGTTTAAAAAGGGCAAAGACAGGTGGCCTTGGATGGCCTTTGAGCCAAGGACATTTTAAGCTGGCCTTTTACCATAAACACTTTCATGCTATCACTTTTCTTTAGCATCAAAAAGGTTCCATTTAAAGGGTTTAAAACAGGGCAGACCTACATGCTCGAGTGTAATGTTACTGTCTCTCCTTAGCTTCTTCAGAGTCTTTTGAGCTGCTCTCCAGGCAACTTTATTCAAACTTTTTATTTTTTTTTTTGTCTTTTTAGGTTGTAATGCGGTATTTTTGCCGTGTATTTTTGCTACTAGATATTGTTCTGAATTGGACTAAAACTGTATTGCTACCAATGGGGAAACAATAGTTGCCCTTCATCTGGGAAAACTGTATGAAACAGAGATGGTCTTTTACAGAACAGATGGCAGAGTGATAGCATCTTCCACTTCAAACATGAGCAAGCACAGGGTGCATGTGGGCAGAAGGTTTCATTGCATATGATTTTATGAAGGCTTGGATATATGGGCTAGAGAAGGTAGAAAGTACTAGAGCAGTGAGAGGGGGCTGTATTTAAAGCACTGGATGGAGTCACAAAATCATTGGCAGTCTAGTCTGGAGGAAAAGCCAAAAAATCCTTCTGGATTGAATGTCAGCTAGAAAGAAGTTTGGCTCTGTGTGAGTAAAGAAAATACCTCCTTTTACCTTAATTTCTGTTGCATTCAAGGCAAGTCTGGGTTGGTTTTTTTTTTGTTGTTTTGGTTTTTTTTGTTTTATTGGTTAGCAGACAGAATTGCATGAGATACTTGGATCTATCATAAATTTCTCATCCTAATCAAAATACACTGCAGGACTCCCAAGTTGGCTAATGAATTCTGTCAAATAGGATTATCAGAAATATGAGTTCTGCGAATTTGTTCTCATGTCTTAGGGTTGCTGTAAGCAAAAACCTTACACTTTCTCCATGGAAACATTTTGTTTCCTGATAATAGGTAAAAGTTAATGTATTTATGTACAAGCCCTAGTAGTCTCTTCTAACTTGTGCTGAGCCATGATAAGCCCTGAACTTGGCTGCTGTATGCCACATGGTGCCACTGGAACTTGCTTTACGGTGGCCAATGTTGAGCAACTATTGCACTGCTAATAGAAGTCTGAGCACTTTACTTGTGACCTTATGCAGACACTGAAACACCTTTACATTGTCTCATTTGTCTTATGGACATATCATTATCTAACCCTCTTAACAAATCTCTCTGTCCTGGAAACAATCAGAACAGACACCAACAGACTATCTAAAGTGAGTTTCTTAATGAGTAAAAAGTCATTCCATCAGTAGTGGAATTCATACAACCTGGTTGTCTCAGGATGGGGATCTTATGTCATTGTATGCTTCCTTCCCTCCACCTCACAATATCTCTTGCTTTTCTGGCTGCTTCCCCTCAGCCTTTATGAAATGGCATTTCCTTGCAGTACCTCTGATTCCAGCTTCCCCCCACCGTGTTGTCTAGCTCTTTTCCTCAGTAGCAGGGGTCTCTCAAATCAATGCTATGACAGATCCTGAGCTACAGGAGCTCTGGGTAGCTGACTGGTCTGTGTGTATTAGAATGGACCAGAAGTGCGGTGAGTGAGGATAACTTTTGAGTATACCCTGTGAAGCAGATTTTCACAAAACTTGTAAGGAAATACGATTCTTGAATGTGGTGAATGGACAGGCAGGATATAGTAGTCTGTGACTTCTTTTCTTAAAACAGCAAGCTAAAAATAACAAATGAGAGGGAAAATGCTAGAAAAATAATGGGATCCTGCTCACAACTTGTAACGACCCATCAGCTGAATCTCATGTGTTAGTGCAGACTCAATCAGTTGCTATTTGTTTCATGCAAGTATGTAGTGCTTTCTGTATTAGTCAAGGCTGTAGTGACAGACCTGTTTTTGTAACTGATGGGTCTATAGAAAGGGCAGGACTAGGTAGGACTCAGGAGTTTTCTTTATATTTAGGCAACCAGGTCAAGTGTGAATATGACCTATCCACCAATTGGCCAAGTAATGGTTGTCCTCTCTGGGCATCCCTTCCTTCTCCCTTCTGTATGCATGTATTTCCTTCTCTGTTTTCTGATGGTATCCTAAATTCATACTTCAGCTTCTTTATTCCTCAAGCTAACTTTCAGCCTAGTTTGCTTTTTAGCCTTTTTTAATTTGCATGTATGTGTGCAAATTCACAATAGACGCTACCAGTGCATTTGTGCCTCCCCCTTCTGAAGACAGTGTTTCATTTGTATCATGACTTTGCCCCCAGGAATTCTCACCCTGTATATGTATGTCACTGCTGTCAGCTCAAACACAGACCATTAGCAGCAGGGAGCTTTTTACCCTGGAGTGCTCTTTTGGTGTCCTACAGTATTCTAAATAACATCAACCTGTAGTTTGTCCGTCCCTGTTTGGCTCTGTGGTATATGAATTGTTAAGCCCCATTAAGTTTTTGCAGCAATTGAAATTTTCCCTGGAAGTGGTCTTGGGTATTTTAAGCAATATAAGGATGAGTATAAATAGAGTAGCATTTTGAAGTTTTGTTTCACTTAAACTCTCATCTCAATTGAATTACAGTGAAACTGTAGCAAAACATTTCATCTAATTGTTAAATAGTTCAGAGGCAGAGCTTGGTTCTGGATGAGATTTGCAGAATACGACAGCTCATAAAACAACCTTACTAGGGGTGAGGTGTAGACTTCGCTGGCGATCTTCCTGTGGTTTGTACAAAATTCAGTCATTGATTTTGAAACAATTGATTAGAACCAAAGAAATTACCTTCCACAGAAGACTGAGGTTTTTGTGTGAAAACAGTAAGAACATTAAAAAAAAGTCAGAGCATAGTTTTTTCTTCAGTTCATCTTGCCTTACATGAATAGTATAACCTTTCCCATTTCCTTTGCAATTTCTGTCTCTTTGTATGTATTTTCAAATCAGTGAAGCTTTGGAATAACTTTTAAAACAACAATGATGAAAAGCGGTGTTGTGAAGTTGGAAGGCACGCCACGCTACCTGGAGTCAATTCATTTAAGGGTGACATCTTCAGAGTCAGCCTCCTGTGCTCGCCTTGTGTTTGTGTAGATGAAGTGCTTCTATAGTAGAAAAATACTCACAAACAAAATACAGTTAACAAAATATTTCAGTCATGAGAGTTCCTGGTAGGGAGTTACAAGGCTATGAAATCGGCAGCGTGTTGGTCTTTGGCTTCTGAAATAGTTGAGTTTGCTTACTTGCTGGATGCCTTTTTTTACTGACAAACTCAAGCCTTTATAAGGGAGAGCTTTCCTGAAGTATGGTCTGAAATACATAGATGTTTTAATACTGTGTTTTACCCATAGGTTGCTTTCCTTTTTGCTTGAAGTATTCTGTTCATGTGCATTAACTGGACACTTGCATCTAAATACTTCTCAACTCTGGGGGAAACTTTCAAGTGGATAGTGAAAAATCAAGATACATACATTTGGCCCAAACCTTGTCCTTGTTTGACACTTGCTTTCTGTATACCATAGGCTTTTCTTGAGGATGGCATACAGGAGGGAAAATACTGGTACTATGTGCATCTTTGACAAAAGTTGAGGGGAAGAAATGGAAACTGAAAATATAAATGTTTTAAAGGTATGGAAACTTATCCTTGTTTTTTTCGATAAGGGATGCATTTGAGGTAATTTACTCTTATCTCAAATAATGTGAAGTAAGTGAAAGGGAAAGGAAAGGATATTAATTTCACAACTTGTTATCTTTTATCTGCTAACGATATCCAAGGGTTTCTCTGAACAGCTGAAGTGTTAAGTGGTTAAGAAGCCTTGCTCGCTCTCTATTTGCTAGGTAGATAAAATTTGAGTATTTATGAGAGGAATAGTATCCTGCATGATAGATTTTTACCCTCCTTTTTACTGTTTATTTACAAGTCAATAGTATTAGTATAAAGCCAGCAATTCTTTGCCTTGGAAAATATTTACTGTATTTTAAATTTTGTCTTCCTGCTGATAAACAACTGGGGGATAGTTCCCAGCAAATTTATAACAAGATGTTGTTCGAGTAATTTCAGACTCTGGGCCAAATTAAGTTCCAGTGAAGTGGGTAGAATTTTGGCAGAAGTGTGCAGGGTCCATGATGGTTCCGGCATGTGCAGTTACTCTGAACGCGGTATAGATGGGCTCCAGGCAGAAACTTAAGAGCAGTTCATGACTCCAGATAAGCATTCAGATTCAAAACAGTTACTGCTTTGGCCTGAATTCAAACCACAAAGGTTGAGAAACTGAAGGCCCAGGATCCCTTACACATCTTCCATTTGGGATTGTTTGGAATCTGCTAAAAATTGCACAGTGCAGAGGCAAATTTTGGTGTTTCTTGCCAGTCTCAGTTTGGAGTATGAGACTAACAGGTACAGTAGAGTTATGGGCTGGCCTACAGAGTTTGTCTTGCATTTGAATGCAGATCAGTCTCTGATTTCTATGGGGTGCAGGTTTGACTTCAGGAAATTTATTATTTGTCTTTTGACTCCTCCATTTTTAGAGATGCTGGAAAACAGGGAAGCTCTGCCATATAGTTTTAGTTTAAAAGCGACATTTGTCTACAAATACCTGATTCTGCCTGTCCAGGGAAGGGTGCATGGGGTCCTTACTGTGATTAAATGCAGCATAGACAGTGGAGAGTGCTGAAACAGGGCTTATGGTAGCTGTAACTAGGCTGCAGGAGAGCCTGTGGGAATTGGAGTACGTTGCTAACACGCTAGCTTTTGCTGTGAGGGCAGATCATTTCCAAAGGCAGATTATGACAGTGTATCTTTAAGGCATGTAAATGGCTTTGAAATATCTAATCCCAGTGTGCTTGCTGCAGTTCACTGCTATGTCAGGTTCAGCAGCACTCAAAGACCACTAATAGGAGTTTTTATGCATAGCGGTGAACAGTTAGTGAAATGTTAGTGGGACTTCTGTATCAAGGGTGTGCAATCTAGTCCCAATTCTATTTAAATCACGAGATAGGAAACTAAATGATGTGGAGAAGAGTAGGGTTTGCAGGAACAGAGATGGCCTTCCTTATCAGTAGATCAGATGGATCATCTGTGCTGTGGGACTTACTGTGGTAGTGTGATTGATACCATTTAGTCTGAGAAATTGGTGCAGATGTGTCTGTTTAAAGAAAAAAAAAAAAGTCTGCCCCACCAACAGTATGTTTCTGAGCATTTTCTTTATTTTCTTTCTTTTTCTCATCATGGATTCAGTTTGAATCTGATACGGGTCCAAGAATACAGAATTTGTGCATAGCAAGGAAGCATTGGAATCTGGTTCAGGCAGCTGCAGTTTTTAGTATGGCCACAGGATTTAAATACAGCAAATAATGCTGCATGCCTTTATATTTTACGTTGCACTGCCCCATGTCATTGTATGCATTATATCCTTTTGATTTCTTAGCTTTTATAAGTAAATGGGACAGGGTGATAGAATGCCTAGCCCACAGTGCGTGACACATTATATGTTTTTTCTTTAGTTTTCAGAAGCTTAAGCAGAAATCATTGTCTTGATAGTCTCCACTGCTGTTTGTATAGAGTACTGCTTTTCATTTGTAACTCCGGAGAACTGGAAACTGTGGGAAAGTCCTGTGACCTGTCAACAAAAAAATGACCTGAATATTTCTTTGGTGGCAATAGAGAGGTTGTGTTCTGAAAATAACTGAAAGGGAAGTATGCTCCTTGCACTTGGGAAGTAATGACCTTTAAAGTAATGCTGAGTCACTTTATAGATGTCCTCTTTATAGGCTGTGAAAATGACATGGCATTTCATCCTCCTATTGATACACCAAATTTTAATTTACCAAAGACAATTTACTACTTTGTTCACCCCCAGTGTAAACATGTATAGGAGACACTGCACAGGAACCACTGCCCCACTGAGGAACAAATAGCCCCAGCAAGTAATACTCATCCCTGACATCACACCTTCCTTCCAAATATAAGATGCTTCAACTGTGCTTTCTCTAACGTAAGTACTGTGGCATTAAAAGAAACTCTAATGCTTGTAGCTCGTCTTTCAGACAGCTGATGACAGCAAAAAAGGCCAAGTTTATTTAATGTGTCTCTTGACAAATAATACATCAGTTTGAGCTCTCACCCAGAAATCTAGTAAAGCTCCTTTCCTTGGTGCCTTTGCGTCGGGGTTTAACCCCAGTTGGCAACTAAGCCCCACACAGCCACTCACTCACTCCCCCCAGTGGGATGGGGGAGAGAATCAGAAGAGTAAAAATGAGAAAACTCGTGGGCTGAGATAAAGACAGTTTAACAGGTGAAGCAAAAGCCGTGCACACAAGCAAAGCAGAACAAGGAATTCATTCACTCCTTCCCATGGGCAGGCAGGTGTTCAGCCATCTCCAGGAAAGCAGGGCTCCATCACTCCCAACGGTTACTTGGGAAGACAAACGCCATCACTCCAAACATCCCCCCCCTTCCTCCTTCTTCTCCCAGCTCTATATGCTGAGCATGACGTCATATGGTGTGGGACATCCCTTGGGTCAGTTGGGGTCAGCTGTCCCAGCCGTGTCCCCTCCCAACTCCATGTGCACCCCCAGCCTGCTCACTGCTGTGGTGGGGTGAGAAGCAGAAAAGGCCTTGACTCTGTGTAAGCCCTGCTCAGCAACAACTAAAACATACCTGTGTTATCAACTCTGTTTTCAGCACAAATCCAAAACACATACTAGCTACTGTGAAGAAAATTAACTCTATCGTAGCCAAAAGCAGCACACTTTGGAAGCAGAAATTCTCCATCCATAAGCATGGAGGAGAAACTTTATGGCTGCAATACTTTCCTTTTAATTTGAAAAACACCAGAACAACAATATGAAGGGAGAGTGAGATAATATTCTCCTCCTCCTTGCAGTCAATGGCAGCAAGTTCACCCAACTGTCTACTCCCATAAAAATAAATATCCCATTGGTAAGTGGATCCCCAAGTATCAGTATAGGCCAAGCATCTCCTTTCAGATCAGCTCCCTGTCCCAGCATTGCCTTCTTGGTCTTGCCTCAAGTCTGGTACCTGAAGCAAATCAGTGATGCAGGTGGCAAATAAGTGAGGTCTCCCTGGCTTTCACTCAGGCCCCTGACTGCTTGGGAATGGTCACTCTGCTCCAGCAGGTGCTTGCTAGCCCGTAGGATGCATGCAATCCTGGTGGTACAGTGAGTTCTTTAAAGGATTAGGAGACCAGCTGGATGAAGCTCACTAATAGCAGCATTTCCACCTTTTCCCCAATGAATCACACACAAGCTCTCATTTTCTCTCTGGAATGTCTTGCAGCAAGACTGTGTGATGTGTGCACACAACCGTTTCCCTGGGGAGGAGTTGGGACACAAGGAACTGCAAGTAATGTCGGTTGTGCTTGTTAATGCGCTTCAGGATAGTATTCATTTACTCTAGTGATGATGTTAGGAGAACCTGCAAGGAGCAGAGCGAAGGCATGGCTTGTGTGTTGCCTTTTCTCCGTACTATCTGGAGGGAACCTAATGGCTTATGCAGAATGCTGGGAGAAAGTAGTGAATTTAAAAGCAGTGTCCTTGCTCTTAACCCAGTAAGTTTAGATCTAAGGCATGTTGTAGTAGCTGAGAAGCAGAGCTAATGGCTGTATAAATAGGTTGATACTTAGATTACTGATTGTGCTCTTAGATGAAACAGCTGAAGGAACTAAGATTTAAACCTGGTTCCTTCTGCATGGCAATATCTAACGATAAACTAACTCCACAACGTGCTGAGATCTGGCAATCTTAAACGAAAGCTAAGTATATACCTTTTGAGAGAATAGGCAGAAAGAAAAGGAGGCCTTGACAGGAGAAAAATAAGTAAAAAAGCAAAAATAAGACACAAGAGAGTAAAACCAGAAAGCATGAAACAAAAGCAAAACCAAATCCACTAATAAGAGAATTGTCAGACAGGAAAAGAAAAAGAGAACAAACGGAGAGCAAGACAGAAGTAATGAGACAGGGGGGAAATCGGATTCAAAATGAAATCTGGTAATAAAAGAACTGTCAGACACAAAACGAGCCAATGTGTGACAGAGAGAAAAGCCAAGGAGACAGAGTAAGGCAATCTTTGAAGAACTAAACTAACCAGATGTGGCCTCCAAAGGTAGTTTGAAGAGAAGTTGATACTACTCCTGATTTCTAATGAAAAGCAAACTCTAAGAAGCACGTTTCTTTTATGCTCGAAGGGAGAAGATATTTTTTTTAAATAAGAAACTATGCAAGAGAAATCAGTGGTGTTTGCATTACTTTTACAACAAGACAGTTTTGTAGCTAAGGTCGTGCTGAAAGCACTTAAACTAATAAACTGTAATTGATCTTGTGGTTTGTGTGCTGAATGTGGTGAGCTCAGACGTTCACCCTTACCTGGATTACTTAACCTATCTGCATTAGTTTCCCTCATTTCAAAATACAGATGGTAATATAGATATATATATAAGTAAGATTGGAATGGAACAGAATTAAAAATGTTCATAAAGGCTTTGATTGCAGAAAGCATTTTTTACCTTGCCAGACATAAATACTTCTAAATGTAGTAAAAATCTTGACAGTGGAAGCTACTGAGAGAATCTGAGCTTTTCTCTGAAGACAAAGGTAAAAAGAAATCAGTGGAGGAAGTGGACCATTTTAATCAGGCAGAATGAACTCATTGACCTCAAGGGATCTAGGATTTGAAAGAAAGACAACTGTTTTAATAGGCTAGCTCAAGAAACCCAGAAGTCCACTTAAAATGCTTGTAATGTTGGGATTCTCAAAATTCCTTATGTCCAAGGGGTATTATACAATACAAAACTAAATGCACGTATTGGCAGAGCAGTTTCTGGATGTGTACTGCCTGCTTCACAACCACTCTTTACTTACTAACAGCAATGTTATTGGTGATTGCCTTATGGAAACAACAGCTTAATGCCCTATGGAAACTCACCATGTTTATTTATTGAGTTTTGGATCAGGTCCTAAAATGGGTTCAGCTGAGATGTTATCAGCATTTTCATTCTGGAATCTTAGAATGCTTTCTGTCTTCCTGCTTAAAAGATCTGAGGATATTTACAGAAGATACTTAGACATTGTAGTTGTTTTCTTTCACTTGTTCAAAATACAAAGCTTTTTCTTCCTGTTTTGGGCAGTGAATTCTGGTCTGTGCTGATTTATCAGTGGTACTTACCAGTAGTTTAGCCAAACAGTCCCTTGTTTGATGTATAGAATTCCACTGGACAACTGCTTATCTTATCTTGTTTCTTTTTCTTAGCTAGATGGCTAAAACTTCTCAAGTAGAAATAAAAACTAATATTAACAAAGAATATACATATTTCCTCATGTATAAGAATATAGATATTTGCACAAAGTGTTGCTATTTTTCAGATATGAATTTTGGATGGAAATAATGGAAATAACAACTGAATCACTAATATAGGCAAACTGAGCAGGCAGTCATGAACTGAATGCAGGGTCAGGACTACTGCAGAAAGAAGTCAATCCATGCCTTTCTGTGTACTTCAGTGACCCTTGGAGGAAGCTCTTTGGAGTTGTAGTGTTGTTAAAAATAACTTTATTCATTCTATCTACTTTTAGATTTGAGGATAACATAGAAGTATATACTGGCTCTGTGGACCCAACGTGTTTTTTGATTTTTGGTTTGTTTGTTTTTTTTTTTTTTCTTTTCCCTGTTTTTTTTCTTTAGAAGAAACTAATGCATTTCCTGTGTATGTGGAAACTGAACATTTACACTGGGATATACTTGAAACTATTTCTAACCACAGGTATGTAGCTATGTGAAAGTTAGTGGGAAGGTGACATTTGGAGAACTCTTCTGAGAACACTCGGAGTGACAGTAGGGAATGAATAATAGAAGTGGTGCTTGCAGAGAGTTTTCTCTTGTGAGATTTATCACGTCTTAAGTTATCAAGTTTGGTGCACTCACAATAGTAAGTTACCTCAAGGTACCTTACAATTAGCCACAATTGTAGGTTAATCTGCCTGGAGTTTTTAGTGGGGTGGGGAGGAAGTGTTGAGAAAGTTTGGTCAGCTGGAGAGAAAAATTCAGAAATGTAGGTTGAAAATATGATTCCATTAGGTAAATATTTGGGTTTGGAGGTATTTTCTTGGTCCTACTTGCAGCTTACAAAATGGCGCTTGTTTACAGTATAGTCTTCAAGTGAAAGATCGGTTAACAGAGCTCTTGAAAACGAGCTTGAATATAAGAAATTTGGTCTCCAAACTAAAGTTCTGGATCCCAGACAATTCCTCAGATGAAATGCACAACATATTTGGAGATGAGGTTAATAATTTATGTAACTGTATCGGAATTAAGCTACCTAGGATTTCATGTGCTTATAAGGCAACTGCATGCAGAATGATGCCTTAAGGATTAAACTTTTGATGGTGGCAATAAATAATGTAGAAAATTCAAATGTTGAATGCAGAAGAGACTTCAATCAGGCAGAGCCTTGCTGAGATTTCTTTTCACACTGCTCTGTTCGTATCCTTTCCCCTGTTGTTCCTAAAACTAGTGGGCCTCCTCTTGAGAATGTTATCATGAGCTATATGTGCACTTTGGTGCAGTTTAAAAACGAATACTCAACTTAAAGGTAAAATGACAATACAGGAGGATGGAACCCTACCAGGGTCAGGTCCCAAGGTGAACCTCAGTGCATTTCACACTGAATGATTTCTACCCTGAGCTATCGTGTAAATTATAATACCATAGTGAAACTCCTGTGGGATTTGAAATCAATAGGGCAAGAGTAGAACTACACATTTGTTGCATTTATTTTTATTTGTTTTAAAGATGGAGCTCTTTTATTAAATTTTTATCCAGCGAATAACACAGCTGCTTTAATAGGTAGTCCAGCTTAGAAAGTCCTATAAAAATGTTAAAAGGAAGAAGCAAAGACAAGAATTCAAAAGCTGAAACATCAAGCCCTGACAGAGTTGGTGAGCTGTGAAACCTTTAACTCTGTATCCTTTTGGGTTTCCTTTATAAATGGAGCCATTATAACCTCCATCTACCTGTCAGCCATTGTTGTTAGCAACAAGAACTGGGCTCAAAGTCTGGAGCTTCTATGTAGAAATATGAAATAGAATTATTTTGTGCTCCTAATGAGTAACCTGAGAAAAACTTGAGCATGCATGATGGGTGATGTTCCCCCACTCACACACACAGACTTTGGTAGCATAGTTTCTGACTTATTAATAAGTACATTTCTTAAGAACCCCTTTACTCTCTACCTACAGAGAGAAAACTGTTGGCTAGGATTTAGAAAACACTATAACAAACTGGATCATTGCATAGGTAGCATTAAGAGACAGGCACTCATAGGAACGTAAAAGCCAGACATCCCTTCCCTAGCGTAAGAGTCTAGTCAGTGCCCTTCTCAGGGGATATAAGGTCTTTTTTCTTTCACCATGTGGACAAAGTCTTCCCTCCTTCTCTGGGGAAGCCCTGTGCTTCTGTGTAGGCTTAAACAGGCATGCTACAAGTGTACCCATTTGTTGGGGATGGGGAATGCTTGAATAAGTGGTTGATTAACTATCTCCGCAACACAGTTGCATGCATGGTTGCTAACTCTTACGAGAAATATTTAGTCTTAGAAACAAAAACACTCAACTGTAGTGAGAGAAAACTTTATTAATCAGGTTGAAGTTGCTGAATGGTGTTTCTTGCCTTCCCTGACTGACGTGACAGAACTTAACACTCTGCAACCAGGAAACAGAGTGCTGGTATGTGTCAGTGGTTCTGTACTGTTGTTCTCTCTGAAAGGTCCCCATGATCTTCATAAGACGCACTGGGGCTATACTTGCATGTTGAGCAAGGGTCTGCCTGCTCCATAGAATGGACACAGTGCTTGCTAAAATCCGCAATTCGCTTATTTCATGTGTACATTGCTATCAAAGTCTGTTCTTTCAGTCTGCCTTTAATCAATGCTCCATAGGAAGGAGACCATTCTGCCATGCCAGGGACCTGAGGCAGATGGATCTCTCCGATCCTTCAGGAGTGTGGAGTGTCTGTTTCTGTGGTTGGGTGACACACGAATGGCTGGGCAGAGGCAAGGCTGCAGATCACTTGTGTTGCTGCTCCAGTCAGGCTATACTTTTGCTGTTTACATGCAGCTACATCTAATACAGTGAATACAATTATGGAGAGATGCTGCTGATGATCCAATTAACAGGTGTTGTTACTTGCTTGTATATTTGATCCTGTACCTCTTGATGTCAAGAAGTCAAAGTTTATTTCTTTGTTCATGACTTTCTAAAAATGCTCTGAACTTACCTTTTGCTGAGAGGGTTCAAAGCACATTTGGCCAGTTTTCTACCAGTGTTAATCAAAATTTTTCTGTAATTGAAATTTACTGTAACTGAGACAACAGAAGTGTTGGGAGTGGTCCACTGTGTGTTGCTCATTTAGGTAGTGTCAAGTTGGTAAGTGTCATTTCTGTTGAAATAGAAAATTATTTACCTCTGCACATTCCTTTGCAAACAGTTATTATTGCTGTTTGGTTATTTTGGATACTAACTTTAATATATTTCTTTCCTGGTGTGGGATTGTAACCCTTGTAACACAATGTACCACAAAACAAAAAACAACAGGCAGAAAAGGCTAGATGTGAAGATCTGACCTTTCAAAAAATCTACCTATAGGCTATAGCTGAGTGCAGCTGCCATGGAGGATTCAGTTTTGCAAGTGCTATGGCTAGGAAAGGACTAATGGCTTTCATTCGGTGAGAGAAGGTTTTCTGCTCTATCTGAAGAGTGCTAATGGCAGAAAAGCTGAGGGACAAATTCTAGGCACTTCACAGCAAAACACTATTTGACTATAAAAGGAAAATAAAAAATAAAGTATTTTATTTCAGTGGTAGAAGCTGAGGAGACTGGGTACTATTGGAGTTTAAAAATGTGTATTTTGCACAAGAGTGCTAAAGTAACATGAGTAGATTCACTTCACACAAGTAGAAACCGGACAATTCAGAAACAGTGTTATGAAAAAGGTGTCTGAAAGAGAACTGCAGAAAAGCAGGAAGGAAGTTAAAAGCTAGGCTTCTGTGAAAGATTGGATATTCCCACTCCTGGGAACAGAATCTTTAAGGATTTTAAAATTATAGATTGATAATTCCTTATCCAAAGAACAATTTTTTTTTTTTCTAATTTGGTTCATAGAATTGAAAATGAGATTTGCATAGGAAATAGTCAAGAAAGCTAGTCGTCTTAGTTTGAATAGGATTCTGTGCAGGAGTTAGTCATAGCAGAAACTACTTTGAACTTGCCAAAGTAGAAGCAAATTCCCAGGCTGTATTATGGGGAAAAATACGTAGCTGGCATTTTATCAGTTACAATCAAAAGCAGCAAGAGCTAAAAAGATGCCTTGGTGGTGTAGTTGGAGCTCTATATTTGAGTTGAAGCACTATTTGTTTTTCAAGACCCAAAATGTGATCTAGATTTGCAACAAGGATGCTGTTCCGTTCAGTGCAGGTGGGCTTACTGAATGACAGCACTCAAAGAGCAGTGCAGCCTTTTAAACAGATAATAGTGTTGCTGATGAGACCATTTTGAGAGCCTTAAAGCTGTTGCAAAACAATGGAAATTGTGCCACAGAGTTCAAGCAATATAGTCTACTCCTGTGAAATTGCTATATACAGAGCATGGGCCGATCAATGAAGCTGTGGCCTTTCTTCCCGAGGGAAAGAACTCTCCAGTGGCAAGCCATTGAGAATGGAACTAAATGCCAGTAAATGAAAAGTGTGAGAGTTGGAATTAAAGCAGGCTCTTCAGACAGATTGCTGACGCAATGGCAGAGGAAGGAGACTTGCAGACAAGCAGCCAGTTTTGTGCATATTCCAAGAATGCTGCCAGTGAAAATGCTTTTTAGGGTTCTGTGTGAAGAAGGAGCATGTGGGAAACCTAAAGAGGCAGCAGAGTGATACACCTGTAAGACAAACGCTGGCAGGCAAACTCCAGCGCTCCCAAGTTTTGTGCTATCCAGGGCAACTGCAAGATTCATGGGAGCAAGGTTACTACAGCATTTGAGTTCTAAGGACTGAGTTATGTTTCTTGTTTACCTCCCAAGTAACAAACCCAGACTAGCTACGCATGTTGGTATAGTGTTCCCCCACCACAGTAAGTACCCAAGTCCAGTAAGATGTTAGAATCCAGGTGCACTGTTTCTTGAGTCAGTGGCTAGACAGTGATTTTGCCTATTGATGGTTTAGAAAATGTGAAGGGTCACTGGAAATAGATGGTTGGCTTGATATAACCTTGCCTTGTTGGATATTATTGATGAAACAGGAAGGGCTGCTTATTAGAGAACTAGGAATAAAATCTTAAAGCAGAAGGGTTATTTTTTTCAGTTTGCAGAAGGCTGTCTGAGGTACAGAGTGGTAGATATTTTGAAGGCCCATAATTGTCAATGTTTCTAGTTAGATGTTACGGGACACTCCTGCACATCCTTACAGTCTGCAGTGCACCTGCAAATTGACAGTCTTCTCTATGCTTGTCCATTCTGTGGTCAGTGTATGTGGTAAAAACTCTTTAAAACATTAAGGGATAGCTGCAGTTGAGTAGCTTGGATCATAGAAATGCTATACTTTATTTTTTTCAATTTATCTAATCCTTCGGTATGGTGAAATACGGTTGGTTTATTTGTAGATTTAGGTGCCATACCCCACGAATCCACTCTAAATGTAATTGAGTCCAGTTATTCTAGTTAGGCTCTGAGTAGCAGGACACAACAATACTGCCTTACCCAGCTAGGACAGTATAATGTAAAGATATTACAAAGCAATTAATAGACTAGACCCTCAGGATACTGTAGTTTTCCAGGCATCTCAGTTAAGTCACTTGTAGTTCTGTATTATTTATGCCTGGTCTTTTCCCCTTTTGCTTTTCCATATTTTCACTTTTTTATCACTGTCAAAATCTGACATTAGCCTACATGTGCACTCAGAATCACCAGGGCACATGCTGAGTGTAGAACACATTCCAGTATCGCAGCAGAGACATGGATGCTGGGATAATCGAAATCTGAGAAGTGCAAGTACAAAATTCTTTCCCTACCCCCAAACTCCCCTCTCCTCCCCACCAAACCTCCTTTAGTGAATTTTATTGGGAATTATTGTCTGCTATATAGGCTGAAAGTCTGATTCAGTGTTCTTTGGTGAGAAAATTACAGCACGTTATCTCACCATCTGTGATACTCATGTGGACTCTTCAGAAGAATGGCAGAGTTGTTATCAATCAAACTGCTTTATCAAACAGACCTCTGCGCTATCAGAAGAGTGTGTTCACAGGGCAAAATAGAGAAAAATTATATAATGTATTACTCTCCTCTTTTCCTTCCTAAGATGCTTGGGTTCTTGATTTACTGCTGTCCAGGAAGGCAGGTTTGCTGAATTCATGTGTGTAAAACGCTTGAGATGCACTTTCTTATGATACCCTCACAAAATGCTTTCACTCAACGATGCCCTCCAGCAGTTGTACAAATCAGAAATGTAAGTCTGTAGGTTGTAATCCTTTAAGACAGCTTTCTCAGTCTTCTGGGCTGAGGCATAATCAGGCAGCATTTCTGGAACATGCCAAACCAATTGGGAGCAGACATTTTCCTACACATTAAATGGGCTTTTTCAAGATGGTATTGTTAAAAATCTTAAACCAAAATGTTAATTGAACAATATCAGACTCTTGCACGCCTCTGTCTCTTTTCCTTTCTTTACATTGAGTTTAACAATGGAAATGTTTCTCAAGCCAGCTAGCCAAAGCCTGGGAATGCACAACAGTTGTCTCTAGTGAATCTTCTCTGTTTTTCTTTCATTAATTAAATATTCAACATTGTAGCATCCTCATTTCTCACTTGTTTGCACTGGATCAGCTTCCGTACTCAGAACATTTCAATGCACCAATTCCTTGTAATCACATTGCTGCCTTGAGGATGTGTTGAAGCACATTGCTGGGAATAGGAGCAGTGTAGTTCTATCCAGATGCATTGTATATCCCCAAATTTTAGGACTACCTTTTTTTTTCTTTTGTTCACCTTCACCCCATCCCTGGCTTTTTATATAAACCTCCCATGCACCCAAACCTCATGTAGTGTGTTTTGTGTTTTGCCCTTTATCTCTAGTGAGATTCCAGAAGAGCATGATTGTCTAATAATGTATTTTTGTCTCTTTACCAATGGTAAAAGTTACAAACTGATATAAAAGGTAACACAGTCCTTTTATAAAGGTCAGTGACTTACTAAAGCTCTAGTACACGCATCTTTCAGCCCCTCATTTAGTTCGTGGGATTTTAAAAACTTAATTGTTGCTTAATCTTAAACTGAATTCTTTTCACTCTGATGAAAATCAGGAATAGTTCATTTGGCATGAACTGTAATACATCACATAAGCTGGCATGTATGAAGAGAAAATCAGGCTCTGTCAGTGCACTGTGATTGTGGAACTATTTGTCTTACATGGTTTAACAAATATTTCCCTTTTCCACCTTTGTTGCATTAAAGCATCTTCTGAAGTAAATTTGAGGTACGCATGTATAATGGCATGTAGGGTTCTTCTAATTTCTGAGATACTGAGAGAATTTTAGAATTTCTTTACAAGATTGGTGATATTTGAGTAAACAAGTTTTTCTCCATGAGTGGTGATCTAATGTGCCCTTTATCCTCCTTGTACACTCCTGCTCACCTGCTCTCTCGCTGTACTCTTGGCATGCAAGATGGCAAACGATCTGTCAAGTCTGGAGCTACGTGCATACACTGGTCAGGCAGCAAAATGTCAAGCAAAATGTTGAATAGCTGAGTTGTGCCTATCTGACCTCAGGTGTGGGTGCTGATCTGGTCAGCTGCTGGTTTTTCTCTTGGGAATTTAGTTACCTCTGAGATAAGAAACCAGCCTAGCATTCTTTCTGACTTTGTTGAAATTTGCAAATGCATACCTAAGTTACTAGGGGCAGAAAGGAGGGGTAGCAGACAGATAAGTCATGTTCAAGTTAATAAAAAACAAAACCCAAAACCAAACAAAAAAAAACCCCACCCAAAAAAACACTGTTAGCATGTTTTCAGCAGTGAGTTCTTATATTAAAGATGTTTATTTCTGTATATCTTACTATTCGTGTAACCATGAACTAGTTAATGCCTATATACTTCCAACAAATGGAATTAAAATTGTGTAACATATAATTGTTTTTGGCAACAATTCAAGAAAAATCCTTTTTGGCTTGGAAGGATTAAATTCCATCTTAGTTGCTTTAAAGTGTTTTTCTGGCCGTGCTGCTCAATATAGTTACAACTGTGAATTCCTGCATGGCCCGGGATTTGTTACAGAATTTACTAAAGCCAGCATGGATCCAGAATTAGAGTATTCCAGCTTACCTTACTAAATGAGTCTCTAAGGGCATTTGCTGTTACGGTGTACTTAAGTACTACAAAAAAATTATTCAACACTCAGTAAGTTGGATCCTATCGTACTGTTCCTAAAAATGAAGACTGAAAAGAAATGCTCATAAATGCTTGTGAAGAACAAGTAGCGCATTGACGTTCTTTCTTGTCAAGTTTTGTGAACATTGGTGACCATTAAGAGGAGGAGGATCCAAAGTCAGGTCCCAGGTGAAGGAAAGGCAGGCAAAACTGAGCTGTAATACACACTCTTCTTGGTGGCAGCTGCCAGCTAATAAACGCATATATAATTTGTTAATAACTACAGTGTATGCTGTCTCTGGCCTGGGGAGAGTGCCTTAGAGGACGTAGTTTCATTATTTCCATTATTCATGGAACATCTTGTAATGCTAAATGATATACAAGCAGCGGGAAGATGGAAAACTCATCTCTGTTTGATCATAAACTGCAGAAACCTCCAGGGACTAATGAGTATAATATCGCTTCATGCTATCGCCTAGGCCCAATGACAAACAGAAAGTCCACAGCTAGATGCAGAAGAGAAATCATCCATCTGTACTCTGACTATCTTTGATCTGGCATTACAACTGAGTAATTGCAAAGGGTGAGCGGTGTATGTATGCACGCATGTGCATACATGGACATCTTAGCTCTGGTACTTGTTTCTCTAATTTACAATCCACATGAAAATTGAGAGGACGTCTTACTTCCGTTAGTAATGTTATCATTGCCGTTATATTCTGAACAAGGGCACTGTTTGTAGTGATACATAATCTTTCCCATGAGACTCTCCTGTTTAAATAGCCTCCTTTTGTTTGAAATAAAAGACACTTTAAGTTTCATTTTTCTTTTACTTCTGCCTCCTTCAGTTGTTAAAGAATAAGGTATCCTATTAATTCTGCTTGTAGGAATTAATTTTGCTCTCATAGGACCATAACTGCATGTTAAACTATGCATGTGTTGGGGGGGTATCCTCTGTTCTCTTTGCCACTGTGTGCCAAACTGTTCCACTACCAGAAAATGAAACACAATGCCTACAATATTTTTATCACACTGTTTAAAAGCAGCCAGGAAACCAGTGCATCAGGAAGAAACAAGATCAGAATAAGGGCCAGTTGTTCTACAGCAGCAATGTGCTGCTATCCAATACCTTTTAGGTCTGGTTTCCAGCAATCCTACCACTTCTGCTTCTGTTGAAAGACGACTTAGGGAACAAATTTGTATGGTCAGCTCTGGATGATCAAAGCAGGAGAAAATCAAAGGAAAAGCAATGAGGACGTGAGTTTAAAAGAAAAGGATGGAAAGGAGGAGGTGTGGATAATGAGATTCTTAACCTCATCTGCAAGCCCCAGTTTCAAATTTCCTTATACTGAACAGTCAAAGTGGGCTATCCGCAGTATGTGGCTTTTACTGGAACAGTCCATAGTGAGCTAGGATGTCTCTCAGAAGTTAGGAGAAACGTCCTTGTCCTATTGGCAAATTTAGGTTAAGATTTCTGTAGTAGCCACTTACTGCACCTGCAGATTTCTGGATGCATGCAGGCTCCTTGAGTCACTGTGTATATTGCCGGTAGAGTCTGGACAGAGATTGATCTTCTACCCATGCAGGTATTTCTTCTCAAAAAGCAACTGTGCAGCAAATAAAAGGCATTTTCAGATGCTTCTATCTCTTTATGTGGCTTGCTCTCCATTCATCTCTTGGTGCCTTATGCTTAATAGCCTCGCTAATAAAAAAAGAAAATCAATTTCATTTCACTAGATTTCCCAGAGAGATATCAGAAGTATGGCGGTGTTTTTGGTGGAGTTTATTCTTGAAGCTTTGTTATAAAAGAACTCCAGGCCTTACTGAATGCCACACCAAATACTTCTGACTGGGGATCAAGGCCCATACTGCGAGGTCCTTCTTCCACTCTGGTGCACACATTTCATTTGAATTCAGCACATTTAGCATCTGCTCAATAGTCTGTCAGAAACATGCAGTATTTCCCCAAGAAAAAGTGTTCTTGCTTGGTGCTATAAGCTGTCATAGAATTATAGCTAAAGCAATGGTGTTTATCATGTTCTGTTACTCAATACGTTGCACTACCTAGGAGTTTAAACTAACTGGGGATTCAA
Organism: Morus bassanus; assembly: GCA_031468815.1. Taxonomy (NCBI): domain Eukaryota; kingdom Metazoa; phylum Chordata; class Aves; order Suliformes; family Sulidae; genus Morus; species Morus bassanus. Next base: position 11,354,499 of record CM062576.1, on the reverse strand, counting down.
GGAATGGGAAAAATGTTCTTTCTCTGACTTCTGTCCACCCTTTCATTGTTTAGTTACAATAGTATAAACGTACATCTGTTCAGTTTGATCTTTACTGAAGTCTTGGGACGCAAGATTCTAGGTTTTTCAGTTCAGTGATCTGCTTTTGTTCTGCACAGTGTCTATGTTAAAAGCCTAGATTTTATAAAACATGGTACAGGAATCATCACGTGGGGGAATGCCATTGTAGAGCAGAATAGCGCTTTCCGTCCATCCGTGCTCACCAGGTGTTCCTGGGAGTCTGTGTGTGCATAAAAACAATTCTGTCCTCTCTTCAGCTTTTGAAACAGAACACTTTGGTAGCCTCTCAGTACATTATAAAGAGGTTTTACAGATAAAAGCTCCATCTATCATAACTTTATTAGACAGATAGTGCAATGTGACATATAGCTCACCAGAAAACACAGTGACTAGTTTCTGTTGAAAATTTACATGTGAATACAAGATTCTAGTCTTGATTGCTTCCCATTCATTGTTTTGTGGATGCTATTGCTGCCATAAAGACCTCACAATTAAATTTTTAAACCTAGAACCTAGAAATCAGATATATGTTTGGGACAGATCTAATCCAGAATCTGTAGAAATTGATTTCATGTGATGGAAAGGTGAGGAAAAATTGCAAACCTATGCTTAACTGTTTTATTTCTCTTCCTTACTGTATGTGTTTACTGCCAGCTACTGCTTAGGGTTAAATACTTGCCCAAGGCCATACAGTTTGCCAGCAGAATAGGTTACAAATGAAATGACTTGTAAGACATGTTCTTCATATGGTGCTCTGTTATTTCAGTGGCACGGTCCTTCTCACCTTGAAGTTCTAAAATTCACAGATTTTTACTTATTTCAACTTTTAATTTGTTGTCATGTTAAGCAATAATACAGACTATATAGAACAACAACAATCAACTTAGATTCTTTTTTTTCCTTTTCCTCCTTCTTGCAACGCTCCAGAATGTTGGAGTTTCCATTAGGTGATGTATTCTTAGTTAGAATTTAAGTCTAGTGACTGCAAGTTCAAAGTTCACATCTGCTCAGAATAACACTCCTGGACTATTGCCTATTAATCATTCTCTCACAATAGCTTTGCAAGCAAGTATCATGGGTCAGGATGATTTACACTTCCTTGAAATTAATCTAATTAATAGATAATTTTACTATTGTACTTTCTAAAAAGATTATAAAGTTCAACAATAATGGACTCTACTATGGATTTTTCTATCTATTAATATCATTATAGATCAAATTTGGCGATCAAATTAAATCATAGATGGGTATTAAAAACCTTTGATGAAATGGTAATTTTTTTTAAATCCCATTCCAGTACTGTTGTAATTGTGCAGCATAGGAGGAGAGAATAAAATGAATCAAATGTAATTTATTCATTACTAGACAACAGCATAATTAAAAAAAAAAATCAAATTTTGCTTTCTTAGTGATGTGATTACTTTACCTGGTTTGAATCTTAGGTAGTTTGAATAACTGACAAATTTTGAACTGCTTAGCATTTTGATCAGATTGTTTTTGAATTTGTGCTTTAGTGGACTATTATTGTATCATTTCTTTCCCTCTGATGCAATTTTTAGTGGGCTTTTAGTTCAGCTTATTGACCTTGTTGATTCTTGGAGCAGCTTTATTTGCACTTGTATTGGCTTTACAATGTGGTTAAAACAAGAGCAAACCATTTACCCCTATATAATAGAATAACAACATTTCACCCCAGTCAGCAGCATGGCCTGCTGTGGCATGCTTTTGCTGCAGGTGGTGAAGGGTGCCTTTAAAGGTTTTCATTTTTTTTCATGGTGCAGAGGAGATTCTCTAACCGAGCTTCTGTACCAGGACTGGTTGTTTAATTGTTGTATGGCTGCATAGCTGATTTGTCAAAACCTCTCTGATTCTCCTTTCTCCTAGGTCTCTGTGCAGTAAAATAGTCCAGTAATTTATCCATTATTTTTCTATGTATAAATATCATGTAGGCAATCTATCCTGTGGTCAGGGAAGACAGAACGCTGAGATTTTTAACCAATGCATAGCTTTCCTATAGATTTCAGTAGTCTTTGGATAACCAAAGGGAAATACTTTGGGTGTAAGAGAGGAAGCTGCATTACTTCTCCATTTCTGTGAGCATCCAATAACAAGAAGAAGAGACAAAAGTAAAAGACAAGCAGCAAATGCCTTTCTGTACCTATTGTTATTTAAACTGATTTTATCATTCCCAGCTTTATGATGTCTCAAAGTCTCTTTTTCCTTTCACTTTAAAGGGACGTGTCAGCTGCTGTCTCTTTGAGGTGACAGTATGAGGCTTTTAGGAGATGACAGCTCTGGCGCTCAATAAAAAAAGCAGAAGGATGAAATAAAACATGTGTAACCCTAGTAGTTTACTTCATCCTCTAATGCTTTGTACACTTTTACCCTTCAGTGGACAACATATGACATTCCTTTGTACAATCTTGGTCAAAATTTGAGAGTCTAAATAATTTAGTGTGAAAATTCCTCTTAACGTTTAAAAGTATAGTGACTATTATTACGTAAAATGACCTGACTGTGGTAGTTTTTCTGTCGGTACAGTCTTTGTACAATGTGTTTCCTTGAGATACTTCCTAGGTAATGTGAGTTAAGGCTGGCCATTGCAAGCTGTTTTTGAAGTAGTGTCTAAAGACTTAAAAATAGATTGAGATACTGTTTTCAAGACCCATTTCTGTAACTTCTTTGTCAGAAATGGGAAAGCGCTTTCCAAAAATCTGACCCTAAACCCAGCAGCTCCTGTTATTCCAGCTGCTGCAGCCTTTTCTGTCCTGCCTGGCATTACTGAGACCTGAGCTTTTCTGAAAGTCTTTTTGTAAAGGCTTTCTGGAGGTTGTATAGCTCCTACAGTTAATACCAAAGCTCTAGTTACAGAAGACTCCAGGCATGTTCTGCAATGTAAAAAAAAAAAAAAAAAAAAAAAATTATCAATTAGTCAAGCCCTAGGGAAAAAAAAAGAATCAAGCAGCCACTGTGCTTGATATACTGGCAGCTTATCAGCTGGAAACAAATAACATAGGAGTCATCAGGAATGTAAATAAAATTGAACCACGAAATAACTCAGTTCAGGGAAGTTTCATAGCTGATACATGCACACTAGTGAGATCCCTTTTGAAAGACTGAGTGCAATACCTATCGTCAAGGAAGATGACCTGAAAGCAGAAGAACAGGTGTTGAGAAGCTAGTGTATCAGGAGAATGGAAGACCTGCTTATTGGAAGATACAAGAAGAATTTGGCTCAGTTAGCTTGCTAAAACTGGTTGAGAGGAGGCACATCAAAGGTAAATTTCTGAGAATGGATAGGATTAATTAGATACATTAAATGCAGTCTGTTGTTTAGAAAACTGCTTCTAGTCTACTGGCCTTTCATTGAGATTAATACTTTCTAGGCAAATACATTATGAAAAGGTGGCGCCCCCAGTAATTCCCCAAAGCATTGTTTCCTTATAGCATTATATATCTCCAACTGTGTACTTCTTGTTGTAGAGGGCACTTCATGGGGTCTAAGTGGAACAGTACTTTCTTTTTCTTAATACAACACTTTTTTTCTCAACACAGCACCAATCAAAACATCTGGATCTCAGTAACAAAGGCTTAAAAATATTAACAGGGCTGAAATTCAGCAGCCCATGACCATTACAGCAACCACAGGTGCAGTATCATAACTGAAAACCAAAAGCCAAACACCTACAGGAAAAAGGGGCACATGTACTTGTCTGCAGAGGGAAAGTGACTGTTTCCAGAAAGAAAAAGCATATTTAATATGATAAAAAGAAGAATTAATATGAGATGAAAAATGGTGTTCTGAGAGAGAATTTAGAATGGAATTAGTCAGCTAGACAGAGGAGTATATATAAATGGAGAATAGTTAAGTACATGATTCTTAAAAGCAATTATGAAAGAAGAAAATGGCAGGAAAGTTTAAGACTTAAATGGGAAGCTGGGGCATAACTGCAGAAAACCATGGGATTAAAGATGGCAATTCCTTAAGGTCAATAAAAGAGAATTTGAAAACAGTATTGTTGAGTAACAAGTTGCTGAAGCAGAAGCACTATCCAGCACAGCAAATGGGGAGTACTGTGTGACTTTCTGGAGGATTACAACACCTAAGAATGGTCAGAGGGTATAAAATTAGATGTTGTGGCACTCAATGAGGTAATAAGTTTTCAGGCAAGAGGAAATGGAGTAAGACCAGCTGAAACTTGACTGGTGACATTTGTGATGAATGCTGAATAACTAAGAATGAGAAATTGAAAATATCAGGATTTAATGTCTTGGAACATTAACATCCGAAGTTGGATCTTCTAGCCAAAAAAGTTGTTGGAGTCCTAACAGACCCAGGGTTTAAACCGATTACATCTATTTTCTAGCACTGTGGGGTTAGTTACATGTGCAGAAACAAGGAAATTGCAGAGAAATATTCTGATTGCTCACATATGCTCTTTCTGATTTAATGAAACAAATATAAAAAAAAATCTAATGAAAAAGGAAGGGCATCATTAATTTTGGGATCTAAAGTAAAATGAAAAATCATCAGCTGATTAGTGATGTGCATTTTGTTCTTTTAACTTCTTCAGTAATGTGTGAATGTCACATTATAGAACACTTACAATGAATAAACCTGGAAATAAAATAAGTTAGGATGGATCTTTGTGTTCCTCCCCTGACTGGTAGACAACTTGTCTTATTAGTCTGTATAGTAGTGTTAAATTAAACAAAACGGCATTATTTGTTGAGATTTATGGCTAAAAGACTTAGAGGTTCACTGAGGAAATCTTGTGCTGCTTTTTTCAGAGTGCTGGGATAATTTTTGTGACTTGTAGTGATTGGAACAGATCATAAACTCTCATACTTGTAATGGCTACACAAACTACTACAAACCTAAATATTCTGACAGAGAATGTGGGCACCATGAAAGGTGGTTGGTCACATGTGGCCACAGGACAGTGGGGTACTCTGTCCTATCCAGATTCATTCTTTTATTGGTAACTGCTCTTTAAGCAGCACTGGGGTAAAGCTAGAAATAAAACCTGATAACTATTACCTAAAAATGAAGACCTTTAAGAAAAATAATGGAGAATATTGAAAATAGATTAAACAGTAAATGTAAAAGTAACATTACTGCATTCATCATATATGCTTTCTGAATATCATCGATCCTAGATGCTCCAACATTAAAAATAATGCTTCTTTTTTAGAAATAACTGAGTATGATTCTAGTTCTAAATGAACTTTAGGAAAACTCAGCTTTGCCTAGTACTTCCAAAGGGTCTTGGGGCATATTATTTAATCTCACCGATGTCTCTGGCAGCTTTCCTGACAGAAAGGAAAACACCCTTTTGTAACCTCTGGGACATTGCGAGGAGTTCATGAGGGTCTAGTGGCCTTATTCTGCTGCTTTAGACCAGAGTGGTGTTAAAGAGAATTGAAGATAAATGGCCTCTGGGCCATTAGTGTGTGGGAGATATTTATATCCTACAGAAAGCTTGTGGGCAGAATCTGCTTCCTGCATCAGCAGCAAAACTGAAGATGAGAACTTGTTTTTCATATCCAGGCCAAGGCTTGCACAGCTGGCAATTAAGGAAGTTTCCTGATGGCTGTAAGCTACAAAGATGCAGTGTTCGGTCCCACAGCCCTCAAACAAGAGTGTTCAGGAGCTGGGTTTGGTGATGCCAGACTCGATGCAAGTGGGAGTTGAGAGATCCTGAGTTTGCAGATTGAGTAACTGGTATGCACAGACACTGGGAAGGAATAAAAATGAAATTTTATAATGATTTTTTTGTACTGTTCCTTTTCAAATTTAATTGTGCTTCTGGCTTTCTCTTGCTCTCCTTTAAATCAATTAGAGATATCTTTAAATGACGGAGGAACTGGATTCAACAGCTGTTTTTCTTCAGTGCAAGTAGCTAGATATGCTGGCATAGAACTGAGTACCCAGGCAGTAGATTATGTCTTTGGCTAAAATACTTGGTGAAAATACTTGTCTCTAATTGGGTCAAGTTTGCTGTTGTTTGAAAACAATATGCCCTGGTGGATGGTAGGGTCCAGACAATGAAAATGAGGAACAGAGTAGTAGTGACTTGCCCAAGGTCAAGCAGCAGAACAAGAGCCATCTGTGTCCTTCCCATAGCAGAGCTGCATCTTCTGTATCTATCTTGTCTTCTGAGTCCATCTTGTCTTCTAGAGAACAGTCCACAGACTGTATGAGGCAGTGTTGCCACTGTAACTTTCATTTAGAACCATACAAAAAATAAGCTCAAATTGAATGTTTTGGAGTTTTTTTACTACTTTTGTTTATTTCTTGCATGCAAATAAGTAAAACGTGCATGAAGGGAACAGGGGTTTGGAATAATTTCTGATACCTGACAGTCTCTCTATGTTTCATGGACTGAAGGACGGAAAACTGTACTTGGTGCACATTTGTGTCACACTTCTTCCATCAAAATGTTCTGGATCAGCTCTGGTATAGAGGCTAGGAGTCGTTTCTTTTAAATTTAAGAAAGCCAGAAGTAGGATATATCTGCCTTTTCACATATAGCACTTTTAGTTTTTAATATGGTTTCACGTCCAAATGTATTTTTATCGAAGCTTAATTAGGCAGAGTTTGATAATCTTCTGTATGAATTTTCCATAGGGTTTTCCTTGTGCATGTGCTAGTTCAATGATGCATTTTCATATGAAACACATAAAGCCTTTTTAAGCAAAAATAAAAGCACAGAAAATCCAAATCAGTTCAATTACACTTGCAGATTAAAATAAAACTGTAATATATATATAGTATCGAAATGCTAACTCTATGAATTTTTTATCTGCTTTAAAAATGTAAATCTTGGATTTGATTAGATTAGCACTGGAGTAATCTACACCAAATAAATCTGTCTTCCTTTCATGTGATTTGTCAGTGTTTATAGTAGGTTTGTACACACGGCTTTCACCATTATTTCCTAGGCAATAAAAGCATCCATGCAGAAAAGCCACCCATAAATGTCAGAAAACAGAGATATTTTGTTGCATTCCAAGGGCTTTGAAGGTCAAGTTCAATTCAGTTAGTGCACCCAGCATGAGAGGAGCGTGATATGATGATAGAATGTGTGTTTGGGTAGGATATATATGTTACTGTCCCTATACTATTCTATCAGGATAACAGATCAGTGAGAGATTAAACTTTATTGCTTGGAAGAATTTCTTTTGGAAAACTATCAATTTTTATGATTTCCTCTAGCTCCTATTGAGATGCTCTGCAGAAATAATGAATCCAAAGAATTTATAGCTTTTAGCACAATGGAGATTGGCTCCTGATTGTGGCTTTTGGGTGCTATTCTACTGCAGGTGTACCATTCAGCTGCACGTATTCACAAAATAGGTCTCAGATCATGGATTTTATTGTAAATGTGAAACTGTATTTTACTTCCTTCTGATGAAAACTAGTTCACATAAAATTATTTTCCTAAATCTTAGAAGTGAGAGGTCAGCACAAAAGGCAAAGATTGCCCACTGTGTTTTTGTCAGAACAGCCGAGGATTCTGTTCTGCAGTGTCCCACCAGGCCTTGCCACAAGCTCAGTGCTTTGTGGACAACTGTGTTTTTTTGTTTGTTTGGTTTTTGGTTTTTTTTTGTTTTCTTTTTTTTTTTTTTTTTTTAATAAAGAGAAGACATGATCAATAAAGCTCATAATTAAATTGAGGCCACTGCCTTGATCAGTGCTTTTATTGAGTTTCAGTGCCCTGATTTAAGGAGATCCCTAGTCAACTGAGGGATATGTCATCAACTTCTTGAGCAGTATGTGAACAGTCATTATGTTCTGTAACCATAATGCTGCATATTCTTGCTATCTGGAGAGTCTCCCTTGTGGCAACTTCTGATAACCTCTTGCTCATGTTATCCTAGGATGAATAATGAACAGACTCCTATATGTAGAAGAAATACCATTGTACTGAATGGGCAAGAGATTTGGTTTACATTCCTGCTGGTTTGCAACATTTTCCTGTGACTGTATCAGTTAGAAGCAAGTAAAGTGGGGTCAGATCATGCCAGTACTTGAAAGGAAAGTCTCTGCCAAAAATGTACAGGCTGTTGGCCCCTTTGTGTCAGTACAGATGCTGCATTGCTCAGTACAGCCCCTCCTACAAATGAGATTTAAAAAGTAGGCCTGCCTTCTATTTTTCATTTGGATCATAACATTGTTGGGTCTGCCGCTATGACCGTACAGTGTTTAACATGGTTGATCTGCATCCTAGATGGAAAGCTCTATGCTGTAGTGCTGTGATAATAATATGATTGTTAATGTATACTATAAAAAGTGCCTAGCTGAGGTCTGTGTACCTTTCTCAAAAAAAACAACCCCCTAAAAAACCCACCCTAGAGATGAATTCAGTGTATATCCTACAGATGGCATGTTGCTTTTGCACTGGAAAACAAACTCATCAGATAGAATGAACCCTAATGCAACCACCCCAGCAAATACCACATCCTTCATATGCCTCCATTGGCTCAAATGTTTGCTGCCCTGAAGGGTTGTATGCCACAGAAATAGTTTAACATTTACATCTAAATCTTGGCTTTGAATGTCTCTTCAGAGATGACACAGCCATGCTGGTGCCTAGCTTCTTTACCAATCCTTTTTTAATTTTTTTCCCCCCAAAGCCCCTTTTTCTAATCTTCCAACAGAGAAAACAGCATAAAGAAAAGAACAAGAATTAAGCAGGGAAAGTGTGTTTTCCTCACTAAAGGTAGTATGGTCCAGCTATATGGCAGAAAATTTAAAATTCCCGTTACAAAATAGCTGGTCTCAGCCTAGACTTCTCTGTAATTAGGTCTTGTTTTTTATCAGCTATAAATGATTATGCCTATTGAAATGTTACTCTATGTGCCAGAAGCAGACAATGCTTGGAGGCATTGAATAATACATTTTACTTTTCTGATGACATATGTGGCAACCACATGTGATGTAGGCTAGAGCAGGTTTATCCAAAGAAAACAGGAAGATTTCTGTGTCTGATGAAGGGAAAGGGCCTTGCCAAAACAATTTGGAGCCTGGCTTATTGGGTTTATGTAAAATGCCATCCATGGAGGCTGCTCTCGTCTTGTGCCAACCCAGGACAATGTGGCTACAGCAGTGCTGAAAAATCTCTTGGTCAAATGCAAAACAAAGAAAAAAAAAAACAACCAAAGGAAAAAACTCTGCAACTCAAGGAACAACAGACCTCCTGCAGGCTGGCTGAAGAGCATCATCTCTACTTAAGAATATCTTCTTTCTAATTCACAGGGTCTTCCTTTTTTGGGGGAAGACCAGTTTGAAAAAAACTTGTCTTTCTGCTCTCTAAATCTGGACCTTTGCCTGGTGGCTGTGAAGGAAGTCTCTAACCCTTATATTCAGTACTTGTAATTTCTCATATTTCAGAGCAGAGCCAACCATTCAGACAGACCTTGAAAGAGCCCATATACCTCCTCACACTAAACAGTGTTTGCATCCCTGCCACTGGAACAAGACATTAATCTGCATTGTGTTAGGGTGTGCTGGCTGGCTGAGGGTCCCTAACACAAAACTAAAGTGAATAATGACCACCTGCTTCTGTTTTCCTTTTCATGCTTCTGAATAGCAGGTGCGCTGCATACACTGTTGCAGAGAGCACATCCAGAGCAACTTTCCAAAAGTGCTGACCTCGCAAAGAAGAGTATGGGATGAAGCTGGTGTGAAGAGCCAGAGCAAGACTCCTGCCAAGTGACAGGCTGGGCAAGATCTCTTTTGTCTTCCAGTGTTATCTGACCTTTAGAAGGAAACTGAGACGTGGGGCCAATTTTTCTTAGCTTCAAGTCCAGCATGGCAGTCAGGGATCTTTGCAGAGGAAAATTCAATGGAGGAAGTTTGGGCTGGTCCAGATGGTGGTAGGCAATTACATTTAACTTGTGTGAATTTCTGCTCATGTAGTTTTTGCTCTGTAGCATAAACTTTCCCCCACAGGTAGAAGTGAGCTGCAGGCAAGTGAAGGTTTCCAGCAAAAGGCATTTTCTTCACAGATGTGTGCAGCCTGAGAATACTGAGAATATGGGGTTGCTACATTTTATTTACTTTCATTTCTTCTGCCCCTGGGCTGCTGTCATACATTTAATTTTATTTGTTTGATATCCCCCCCCCCCATCTAGAAGTTAGTGCTTCTGGAGGTTACATCCCAGTGTAGTGTTTGCTAAACATATAGGTATGTGATTAACATCCATTCCTCTTGCTGTGTACCAAACACACTGATGATTTTACTGCTAGGAGCAGAAATTGAATTTATCTCACTTTCACTTTAGAAGCTATCATATTGCTTTTCCTGTGAGTTTTTGAAACAAGAAATTGACTATTTCTGATATTTCATATAAAATAACAAAGAAATGCAATAGGCTTTTAATAACTACATCTTTTTTCATATATATAGAGATCTGCAGACCAGAGGTCTGCTGCTATTTTATTGTTTTCTAACAATCTTTCTTGATGCATCTGTGGGGCTTTTTGCTGTTGCTTTTCTTCTGGTTTATGCATTTTTGAGTCTATTTTTGGTTGAAAGTATCAACTTTTTGAAAGGGATTTTTCATGGAAATGTCGGCAGCTATAGGGTGTCTTTCAGAATACTTGTGAAAACCCCTCAGTTAGGGATTCATTCTTATGATGTTGCCTATCATGAATCTTTATATATTTCTATAGAGGAGAAAGAGAGGTCATCTATCTGGCAGGGTAAGAGTTAATACTCACATATGGGTGGTTTTTTCTTTGAACTTCTTCTCAGCAAAAAATATAGCTACAATCAGGCGGTACTTCAATAAGTAGTAACAACCGACTGCCAGGCTGAAAGATCACAAATTCTTGTACCAGCAGTTCTATTATAGGGAAGTGTACGTCAGCCTGTGTGTGTGTCTGAAAGCTTGCCAAGCTATTGATAAGAAGAGCTGGGCAATAATCCAGAGTAAAAAAAAAAAAAAAAAGCACCATTTGAGAGCTATACTGCAGAGGCTTTTTTTCCTTTTTAATACTACTTTATCATGCAGAGACTACATTAATATTTATATAATATGCATCTACAGCTATTGATGAAGTTCACCCTAGCTGTGAAGGACATCGATGAATCAGTAACAGCAGTTTTAGATTAAATATTCTTAACAGATCTTATAGTCAATCTTATTTCAAGTGTGCTTCTCTGCCATGGACATTTTAATAGGCTAGATCTTTTAAGCTGCTGGACAGCTTTCATTTAGAATATAAAATGAAGTAGCAGACTGGCCAAAGGCATGCCTTGCTCAGAAGTTTAGGTTGCCTTGGTGGTACTGTGACTTTGTGGTTTGTGAAGATGGGAGTTGTGCTAATGATGTGTTTGTGCCTTGCTGGGAGTAGAAGCTGTTTGCATAGGGAACCCTAGGCCAGAAGTAGAATGCTGAAGGAAATACAAATTCAGCTTTGAGTAAGTAGGAAAGGAGTGGGAGAAACAATCACTATGGGGTATGGAGAACTCAAAGTGCTGGAGAGGCTGAAATCACTTTAAGGGATAAGAATATATCCAGACAAAAAAATGCTTCTTCTTATCAGGCTTTGAGTTTAGGGCAAGAGGGAATAGTGATGCAGATCAATTCCTGAAATCTGGCAATGCTTTGCAATTTGAAGGGCTCAGGATCACTGGGAATTTTCAAATGTAGTAACTTCTTGTGCATGATAGCATATGGGAGACCTTCAAAACACTTCAACAATTATTCCTTGAAACTTTGAAGTTCTTCACCTTACATAATTTCATATTACTACCCAAATATGTTTGCTATTTCTGATGGGAATGCTGTATGTAATAAAGTTATGCAGTTACCTGAGACTAAATGTCAATTGCGATAATCCACCTATATGTAAGCAGTGAAGGCTTTTAATATAGACTGCTGCTGCTGCTGCCACATCAATTGTTTACACTGCTGTGCTGATTCCTGTTTTTGTTCATTGCTCTTTGCATTCTCTGCAGATTTTTGGCTTTAATGAAGGAGATGTTTGAATATGTTTTATTTTGCTGTGAAAAACACTATGTTGAGCTGTTATGAACCTAGATAAACCACCATTCATATGGGACTGCATTGTGAATCATGGTGAAAACTGAATGATGTAACAAGTTTCAAACAAATGGCAACAACAAAAGCGGTACAATGAGTTGTGTCCTTGAGAGCTCTTCAGCTGCCTTAGCTATAAAAAGGCCAGAGCTCCTACAGAGGAGGCATGCAAGAAGTAATATGTCTTCTATTCATGCCTTCTCAAACAACATAAGCTATGAACACAGTCCTGATTCAGGGTACATTCTTAGAAGAAATACTTTTCAGGCCATACAGAAGCCTAGAAGTCATATGTTTCTTTCACTGTATTTCTTTATCTGTTTTTATGTATGCTGCATTTCTTGCCTTGCTTCTCCATCACTAAACTTTATTTCTGCTCTTACTCCAAAGCTTTCTGGCTGCTTACATTCCAGTTTAGCAAAGGTGCCCTTTTCCAGAAAAAAAAAAAAAATTTGCTTTAATCTTAATTTTACTAGTTTTTGAACCCTAACCGGATCTTATGTGTGATATAACCCCTTACCTGCTTTGTTCTCTACTCCTGAGAGAGAAACATTGACAGCCATCTCCTGTGGAGCCACTGAACATATTCAGGTTAGCTTTCACTTCTGGAGGAAAAGAAAGTAAATCTTCAGCTACTGATTTTATGCAAACGTTGTTTGACACATGTCTGTTTCTAAAAGGATCTTTGCTATATAGTCTTGCTCCTTCTTTGAAAATTTCTAGGACCCCTGCCTGAGTATCCCTCCAGCAGCCCTGTTAGAGGGAGGTTCAGGACAAAAGAGATAGCTGGAAGGCATGTTTATTTCCAATACCAGAGAAATCAGGAAGGTATACTGAATTAGTGTGCTGAAAGAATTTCATTTTATGCTCTGTGGTAACAGAAAGCGTAAGAGCATTCGAAGAGGATGCTCAAGACAATAAAGGATAAAATTAAATAAAACCATTTTTTACATATAGTGGTCTCAAAATGAAACAAATTCAGTAAGTATAGCCATTATTGTTTTCAATTGGTATTATACTTGAGTAAAAAACCTGAAATCCTGCATCAGTCCTATAATAAAAGCAGTATAATGTGCAGAGATATTAAAAAAGTGATTGAGTTATTCAGTGTGCTCGTAAAGGTGGGTATTGTGAAACTAATATAATATTACTGCAAATTGTGTCATCTAAGAGACTCAAAGCCCTCATGTAAGTCTTTACCTTTGATTTGTCCTTCCAAGCACAGTGTTATCACGTATTCATGAAAATAACAGAACAGATGAATACAGTAAAATATCAATTTCTGAAAAAAGGTTTATTTTCAATTGCTGTTTGGGGCATGGAACTTTACTGGTTCCAAGGGTTCTTTACTAGAGTCTTCCATAATATCGTATTTAACTTTGGCACTTAACAAATTCAGGCAGTTAGTTATAATAGAAACAACAACCCTGAGAAACAACATAGTTCTAGAATAAAAGTTTAGGAGTAGCTTCTGTTGATTTCTTTGTGATCTTAGGAAAGTTGTTTTCAGCCTCAGTTTAAGCATCTGTGAAATGGGTTTTTACTGTTACTTTTACTAGGATGGGGTTTTACTACTGCTTGTAAAGTGGTTTGATAATCTCTGCCATATAATACATTCTAAGTGGCAGGGTGTTGCTCTTGGGCTAGAAAGTAGAATAAAGATACTTAGTATGTACCTCAGTAAAAATTACAACTCATGAAATTCTCTTCTTATGATGAAAATATTTCCTTTCTTACTCCTTGCTAGACAACCGTATACAACACAAAAAGTGTTTGTGTCTTATTATTCTATCAGGCATTATTGAAGTATAAAAAAAATGGTCTTGTCATCTCACACTTCTTAACAGATTATGAAAGAAAAATGACTAAAACTTGTTCAGACTGTCAAGTTCTTGCCAAACTGAAGCTAATGAATCACCCTGGCACTGGTAAATAGCCAAAAACAAAACAGATGATATGAAGGTTATAAATAGTGTTAGGGACCATGTTGCCAAATTATATATATACACATATATATATACACACACATACACGCACACCCATAAAAGTACTGTTCTTAGTGTTTTATTTCCATTTTTTCATGAAATCCTAGCCACCATAGTAGTATGACACTCCTGTTTTTATTTCAATTATTATTTTATCAATGTAAATATAAATCGAAGCCTTAGAAGTGTGAGTCATGCCTACTGCTTATTGATTTTGATATACACACTAGACAGAATGAGCCTGGTGTCTAGGAACTAACTGAAACGGAAACTGAGATTATATTATTGTGGGGAGTGAGTAAAAAGAGTTGAGAAGAAACTGTTTAGTTTGAGTAAAAAGAGTTGAGAAGAAACTGTTTAGTTCTAGTGTGTGCTTCCTGCCCAGTGAGGTCCCAGGTATTGCACTACATGTACTCTGATCTGAAGTGTGTCCACTTTTATCTCTCTTTTTTTTTTTTTTACGAGCAGCTACTTAGCGTCATTAACAAATAATAAACTCCATCACTCTTCTGCTATAGGATCCTGTATTCATAAGTATGGTAATTTTCTTCTTGCAACTGTCATCTAGACTAATCATGTACTATAGTGAATGAAATAAAATGTTACAAAAGCTAATATATTGGGCAAGTCATCCAGCTGAGAAACTGTTTAAAATATGTCTTATTGTTTTCTCCTCACTGAATATGTATAAAAAATGTTTATAACTGAATGTACATTTTTTATTTAAATGTTGGCAACATCAAAATATCTACATTAAATTAGCTAGGAAAATATAAAGATTGATTGAGATTTATACAGGGGATGTTTCCATGTTAAAGGAATGTTTCTTTTGTTAAAAAACTATTTGCGTTCATGAGAACTGAAAATTAGGGAAGGAATAAGAATTGTTTCTGTGCGGACTTGCTAATTAATGTTGGTTTAGCTCTCCCAAATGGTAGGATGTGTAAGTATTTAAAATGTTGATGCAGACAAATTTTGAAACAAATTAGAGTCTGGTATTCATCCCTGTATATAGCTTCATACTTCTCTGTCATATCCTAATGTCATGTACAATTCCTGGAGACTCCAATGCTTAAATGCTAAGTTTTATCAGAGGAATGATAACAAAACCCATTTATCTGCAGAAAGGGAGATTTTACAAGAAGCGCTTACACGGTATTTTTTTTTTTTTTGCTTGAGCAGGTAAAGAAGGGAGGAACTTAAGGGGAACAAATTACTTTCAGAGGTGCCCTTTAGAATACTCTTGGCCACTGAGCAGACTGTCTTACTTGATGCTTAAGAAGGCTAAAATTATGATAAGTAGGTGTTTTGTTGCTTTTCAATATTTTGCAGTGAAATTTACAGAGCCAGTGAAATTCAAATTTGCAGTAGTCCTTCCCTCAGAGAATGCATATTGTTGGATCTCATGCCTTTAACAAAAAATTACAGGGGAACTGAATCCTTAACACAAGCTGCCTTTGTACAAGTTGAGAAGTAGACATTGTGTTTGCATATGGCTAGATTTTTATTTTTCCAAAACAGTTATAACAGATGCCTTGATTCCTTTCTGTTCTTTCTCTCATTGCAGTGTTCTAGTTACTGCAGATTCTTTCTGGCTAAGCAACACATACAGAAAAATCTTTGCTGTTTTCTTTTTCAAACAATATTTTCTTACATAAGAAAACAAAAGGAGGTCACACTTTTTTCTTTACTCCTGTAGTACAGTGTACTTAAAGAGAAGGAATATAAAAATCAGATGGCACCCTAACGAAGACGAAGAAATCTAGCTACACAATCTGAATTTTTCTCAGGGCAGAGGCTCTTTAGAACAGCTCCCTGTGAGAAGCACGCAAAGCTGATTGCAATGTTTTCAAGTTCAGAACATATCAGCACAAAATAAAGGAAGTAAAAAATGGTATTCAACAAACCAGGAAGATAGAATATGTGAAAATCAGCTAGTGGCATCATACAGGGCAGTATT
This sequence comes from Morus bassanus, assembly GCA_031468815.1. NCBI lineage: Eukaryota > Metazoa > Chordata > Aves > Suliformes > Sulidae > Morus > Morus bassanus. The sequence continues at coordinate 11,338,440 of CM062576.1, read as the reverse complement.
GCTGCTTCCTGCTGCGGACGTTTAGATTGAAGCATGCTCATGTAGTGGAATGAGACTCTAGATTCCCCTTTAAATATTTGCAATATTTTAATTCTGATTTGCAATAAATAATATGACTAATCCACGCTCCATCTAATTGCTTTATGATTATCACTTGCACTGCAAATCTTGGCTGCTCTTAACACTTACAAGGCCCTGATATATAGCTAAACATTTCTGACTCCATCTGGCACAAAGAGAAGTGACACAGAAGTGCTCCCCAGCCAGTTTATTGCAATTTAATGTAAATCTCTTATAATGCAGCTGATGAAAAGTGCAGTGGCTTCCACGAATTCTGAAAGCTGTGACTGGGTTACGGCTGCTGTGCTGCCCTCTGAAGATTTGCTGGGTTTAATTTTACATTGCACAGCCATTAGCTGACTAAGATTCCTCACTGAATCGCATTGCCAGAGTACTCCTTTATCACCCTCTTCCCTTTCTCCTCACAGTGACCTCATTCACTCAAGTTTTCCATCTCAGTCTTTCGTTGCTTTTATCTTATAAATTGCAGCCTCCTAATACATCAAAACAGATAAAGCCATGCAATTGACCCCCATAACATACTATTTTGTTAACTCTTGTGTGTGGGAATACAGTAATATCCCTTCAAATTTGCTGTGTGCTTTTTGGGATTCTCACTGTTTTCTGTGTCCAGAAACTGAACCAAAGCATGGCAGCACTGCCTACACGCCTTGTGCATGGGCACATAGGCCTTGTGTGCTCGCGTTTAGTAAAACCTTTTCTACATCTTTCCCAGTATGTTTGCTGTGTAAATATCGTCATTTCTTCTGCTCAACGTTTTGAATTTCAGTTTCTGCAGACTGTCAAATGAACCTCCAGGCAAAGAACAGATTCATCTTACGTGGTTGCAATCAGAGCTCGCCTTTCACCCCTCCATCGCCACTGCAGCATATGCGATCTATCGCTATCACGTACAAAAGCTGTCTTAAATGTGTGCTCTGCTGGTTCCTGTTAGTTGGTGGTATTTGTAGGCAGGGATTGGGGTGACCAGATTCTGCCATCCAGCCTTAAGCGTTCCTGTATACTTATGTAGGCCCTTAGGCAAATAATTTCCCCCCCCCTCTATTTTCTGTATATATTACTGTTTAGAGGGATAGAATTACATTCAGTAGGGTGATTAAACTGTGGCAAATTAGGTAAAGCTAGAATGTAATTAAAGTGTGGTAAAAACACCTTTAAATGATCCTTGTTCCATTCCCTCAGGGAAAATTTAAAAATAACCTTTACAATAGAGCATCATACCTAGAATCTTTACGTATGCCAGCTAACATGTTTTGTCCGTAACTAATTTGTCTAGAAGTAATTGACTGCAGTATTTAAAAAAGTAGCTAAAGATGAGAGGGACATCATATTTCTTACAAGTTTTTTCTCCTGCAGACTGGGTAGTTACCCATGGAAAAAGGTGATACCATTCTGTGGTTACATTAACCAGCCCAACCAACTGGGTAGGTTAGAGGTGGAAAGCAAAGGTTAATTAGATACAGGCTTCAGATCTGTTACATTATTAACAATGGAGGTCATTTTGTCCAAGATAATAATGCCTCACTTTCTAAATTCGTGAAGCTGGAATAAGGCAGAATATTGTGCTGACTTCACATTTATTCTAAAAATATTTAAGGTTAGAATATGAGTTCTGTTGCACGGGAATGACTTAAAATTAACACAGAATAAATACAATCTATAGTGATCATGTTCACAATAAACTATGTGGAATGGCTGCAAATGGCATTTTCACTTTGTGTATTTGTCTTGTACCTAGAGCACTGACGATTTTGAATGGAGGCTTTGGTGTGGATGTTTACATAAAAATCTTCATTCCCCATACAAATAAAATTTAAACCAGTTCTAAAAGAAGCTCTTGAAACCTCTGAAATGTGAATTTTTTGAAACAAAATGATCCAGTCACCTGTCTCCTTGTGCTCCTACAGCAAGGTCACTACCATAAAAATAATTTCACATGAAGCTTTCTGAAGTGTTTTTCCCTAATCCTACAATAGAAGATATGTATTTTTTAGTAAAACCAATTTTTAATTTTAATAATTTATTTTCTTCTTCTTTTTATTACAGAGAAAGTCCATTGTTGCTGTGAGTTTCTTTGCAGCATTCCTATGTCTGATCATCGTTCGTCTCACAAATGAAGTAACTTTCCCTTTGATCCTAAACTGCTTTGGACAAACCAGTGTCAAATGGGTGCCATTTTCTAATGGCCAAAGACAGCCTCTGAGAACTCATTATGGATATATAAATGTGAAAACACAAGAGGTAAGACCTGGTACCAAAAGCACAGCAAAATGGACCAGTAGACTTCTCTTTCTCTGATCCCACATAACTGCTTTTCTACCAACCTGCCCAGTGTAAAAAAATAAAGCAAGCAATGTTTCTGAGCAAAGTGTCTTTTAAATGACCATTGAATTTTTTAAATTTCTGTCATGTCTGCAGTGGAGAGAGCAGTGACCTGGCCTCAAAATCATGCTTGGTTGCAGTGAAAACAGATACTTACACAAGCAAGAGAATTTTTCAGATTAATTTCAAGCCTTCAGTCCCTTTAACTCAGAAGGAAATTTTCTTGTGTGTGTTTGTAATAAAGTCCTAAAAATGTTTACTTTTGCCTGGGATACCCAAGGAGGAAGTGGTTTATTTGTGTTTGTACATGCATAGATGAGGAAAAGGGGCTGATTTGTAAAAAGAACATACGTGAGTGTAGAAAAGTTATAGGGCTAGAGGTTTACTGGATTTTTCTGAAACTATTGCATTAACGCTCGGTAGCTATTTGAAAGCTAGATATGTATTTCTAGTCTGTATTGTAAAATGCTTTGGCTTGTTTCTGCTTTGAAAAATACTTGCTGTGTGATAAAAATACTTGCGTGATAAAATTATATTTTACAGGGACTCCTACTTTAAACTGTCTTAGCTGGCAAAATATCTAATGACATTGTTGGGTTTTGGTGGTAGTGGGCTTTTTCCCAGACTCTTCCCCCCATGTGCCCCCATATATAACAGATATAAACTTGCAAAATAAGCTAAGGTAAAAAAATTAACTCTTTCTAAAAGTTGTTTCTGATCAGTTATAGCACTGTCAGTTATGAGCAAGACTATCAGACTTACTGCTACTTATTTTTCTTTATAAAATTGCAATCATTATATTAATGGACGAAATTCATTCACATCACAGCTTTTATAGAGAATGAAAATACTTTACCATTTCATGATATTCAGTCCTGGTCAAGTTAGTTATTATTTTACTTACAGAGTGCTAAATATGAAAATCGGAATGAGAGAGGGTTATAGATTTTAGGAGGCAGCTTCTTTTAAACTTCTGTATCTTTTACTTGTTGTCCATGTAAGATGCAGCACTGAGTACGTTGGAGGCCAAAGCATGTTATCTACAGAGCAGAAAAAGGACAAGCACCCGAAAGGAAATCTGTTTGAGTCAGGGTGTGAATCCGAGTCCCAATGAAATGAATGGGAGCTGCTATTGAGTTCAAAAGGGCTAAGGCTTCATCTAGCATATCTTAAGTACAGAAGGACCCAGAACCCACTAAAAATGAGAGGGCACTGTGTTCTGCATGTCCCTGGGTTATTGCCATAGTGGCAGGCGTGGAATCTGAATGAGGTAGAGCTGCCACAGTCGCTTGATTACTCTCCAGTTATCAGTTCAAACTGACAGGAGAGGAGCATGCCAATCCATTCTTATTCACCATTGCCTTCATCAGAGGTTAGATGTAGCTTGTGGGAACCTTAATTCATTCTTAAATTTGCTAACATGCTTGGAAGTTCTAACAGTAAATGGAAATGAATGTCCTGAAAGTTGGTGACCAGTATTGATTAATAAGACATTTGTCTCAGTTTAGCTTAGGTCATGAAGGGCTCCTTAAACTTAGTAATTTTAATTGTTTTTCCCCTTGTATTTGCAGATTACATTAATATTTGCTAATTAAAATGATAATGAAGAAACTGAACATGCCTTGCTAATTGTGAATACACTATCTTCTGATTTAATTATTCCCTGTGCAAGGGAAGTTTTATTGTGCTGCCCACGTGAAAAGGTTTTACACGGCTCATGTTCCTAACTCTCCCTCATTGCTTTCTCAGATTACAATTTTTATAACACACATTGCTTTATAAAATATGCATTTGTACACTATTTATATTAAAATGGCCAGCAATTCTCAATTGTTCATAGAGATTAAAACAACAGACTTCTCATTTCTGTAAGTGCCAAATACATTGAATTTCTGCTCCTTTTATGGAATCAGGATATTCTTTTCTACTTTTTTATGCTGCTACGGTATGTACGATAAGCAGAAGGTCCAGTCTGTGAGTGCAGCTAATGCCCTAAACAAATGTGGCCAAGGTTTTTGCAAAATGGAACCCATGTCATCTCATCAATGGGCAAGGACCAGAAGGTGAGGAAACTATACCATAATGAATTATCAGAAAATTATGTGATGGAAGGGAAGATAGGAGAGAGGGCATTTAAAGACATAATTTTGGCTTCCTCTTTTGTTGGGAGAATCTACACACACCTGTTGAATATGTTCGTAGTCTTCTAGGGTGTCTTTGAAGCCTGTCACCCTGCTGGGTCCTATGTGTCTCCTGCTGTCCAATAGCACTCCCTCCTGTTCCTCAGCCACTTCCAACATCCTTCTCCTTTTCTTCACATTTGTTCTCTGCTCTCTTTTACCTCTTCCTCTCAGGCTCCACTCCGAGGCCTGGCTGTGTGCAAGATGCCAGGGCTCTCTAATCCCAGCTTCTCAGTGTACTTAAGTAGTACATAGATAAGGTCAACAACATGGAGTAATTGGAGTAATTAATGACCAATCCAGTCAGATGACGTGACAGGGAAGCTAGAAAATCTAGATGAAGTACTACTCTACCTTTCCTGTCCCTCCCTTGCATACTTAGTTTCTGAGGAAAAAGGAAAAAAAAAAACCAAACAAACCCAAACCCAAAACTTTAATCCACAGGAAAAAAAGTTGAAGTTAGGAGGAGCTGATTTCTTTTGGGGTAAGGCTGAGCGGGATGAGACTTGAAAACCTTTTGAGATGATGGAAAATCAACTACTTGGTGGTTAAGGCTGAAGTGATCAATGATTTGTATTATAGAAGATCAGGAAATATGGTGATATGAACATCTGTGTTTATCTCAAGTGAAAAACAGTGACGTGTATATTATTAGGTATCATCAAAATAATGCAGTAAAGACATATTTCAAGGGTGTTGTGTATTTGACTTGACAGTATAATACTATGGAATTTTTATTATTAAAAAGTCTGAAAAAATTTAAGATTACTGTAACTAGATTGTATGGGACTATTTAATATAAAATGCGGAGAGAGACATAACTTAATCCCTAATTAAGATTGTACATAGAACAGGGTTGTTGCTATGGTTTCCTTGATTTGTAACTATAGCAACAGCTTTGGAAAATCTGACTTTATGTACAGTAAACATACTATATTTGAAATATAAATAAATGTGAAGTGTTGTACTATACTGGTCCATTATGTCTAGACACATGTTAGTTTGACTTTTGAGATATTTCTGAAATAGATGATTCTTCAACTACAAAATTTGTATCCAGTGTCCGCCCTCCCTCTCCTCAGGAGAACAGGATCCCTTAGTAGTCCTCCACAATGTGATCTCTTTTCCCTTTTCAATGTCTGCATCTGAGGGGACTCCCTGAGATTTGCAAGAGGCTATGGCTGCCTGTTTTGCAGTGTTGCTCTCTTGTCCAAATATGCAAATTTTGACCTTTCAGTGAAAAGGTGTGTGAACAAGATGACCTTTCTCTCTTTGCTTCCTCTACTTTGTACCTATGGATTTTTGGTGATAGGTCCCATGAAATCCATCTATAAGATATATCACGTCTATCGTGTGTTAGTTACTTTTATCCTACTCCTGGTATTTTTTTCATAGAAAATATTACTTTGATACAACTCCACAGTGGTTACCTAACTGAAACCTATTGTCATTTGAGTAAACTTCACCCCCCACCCCAAGCTGATTCTTCCTGCATAACAAAAATTCGCAAGCAGATAACAAGAAGCAGATATAGAAAATATAACCTTCCTCCTTCTTTCATACCACTCCTACTGTACGAAGAGTTCTGGCAAAATTAATGAACATCATGTATTTAAATTGCAGCGTTATGACATCAATTTAAAACCCATTAGCAGTTTGAAACTTTATGCTACGCAAGTCTAATAGTGATCTTGGATATTTGATTGTGCTTCCTGAAAGGTGAATATTGAATAGATTTTTACTCTACCACCAATATTAAAATAATATAGCATTTTCTTACATACGTAAAATCTGAAATATAGCTGCGATAACACTTGAAACATAATTATAAGAAGTGTATTCAAGTACTATACAAAGATTAAAACTGTTCTTGGAAAAGGGTAAGTTCTGAGATGACCTAAAAATCCCTACATTAAACTGCAACTGTGAGATCTAATGGCTTCATCTAAAATGAATTCTGAGGGAGAGAAGAGCCTTTGTGTCATGAACATTGAAGAATCTCACAGTATAGTGATGAGCACTCGATAAAAGGAACACGCGTTGTAGCAGTTAAGACTTTTTTTTAAAATCCTATTGTAACTGAAAAACCCATCAATACTGTGTTGATATTGAAGAAATAAATTTGGATCATATTATCACATACCATAGAATCATAGAATAACAAGTCCTACGAAAAGTGTCTGAGGGAACTGGGGTTGTTTAGTCTGGAGAAGAGGAGGCTGAGGGGAGACTTTATCACTCTCTACAAGTACCTGAAAGGAGGTTGTAGCGAGGTGGGTGTTGGTCTCTTCTCCCAAGTTACTAGAGATAGGATGCAAGGAAATGGCTTAAAGCTGCACCAGGGGAGGTTTAGATTGTGTATTAGGAAAAACTTCTTTACTGAAAGAGTGGTCAGGCACTGGAACAGGCTGCCCAGAGGGGTGGTGGAGTCACCGTCCCTGGAGGTGTTCAAAAAACGTGTAGACGTGGCACTTCAGGGCATGGTTTAGGGGACATGGCAGTGTTGGGTTGACGGTTGGACTTGATGATCCTAGAGGTCTTTTCCAACCTTAATCATTCTATGATTTTGTCCCATAACCTGAACAAACTAGTATATAAGCACTAATCGCTTGCCAGTTGTGGCACACACAGCCATGTACATGTGTGAGCATACAGCCTAAGTCTAGTTTCTTTTTTTTCTTTTTGCCAGAAGTTCTGTGGTAGAACTCAGCTGAAATGAGTGGAGGTTTCCAGAAACTAAATATCCCAGACATGAATAAAAATAGGAGGACGCAATAGACCTTATACATATTTGTGTAGTCCTTTTTCTTTTTTTTTAACAGAATAAAGTAATTGCAGTAAAAACCAACAGCACCTGAAGTATACAGGAAAACTAACGTGACATGCAGAAATACAGGCTATGTGTTGTGCTATTGGACCATAAGATAAGGCCCATACCATTGCAATGATAGCAAAAGCAGAGTTGTCAAACATGTTAGGAGTAATCATAGGAAGGACCCATACCAATCATGAGAGACCATGTTATTATAAAACTTGAATAACTAAATTAAAAAATGCAAAAAGAAAGCAAGGAATATGATGGATGTTTTAATATTAGTTTCTTTCCAGATATGGGAAGTAAGAAAAAATTAAAAAAGGAATGAAATTTGTATATGAAATACTAAAAATAATAAAGCTAGTGATCAACCTGGGAAGGTTTAAGTTTTGCCTCTGTTAGCAGTGGATGAAGAATGACACTCACTACGAAGAGAAACTTGGAGAATAGTACTGGGCTTCATGTCAAACCAGAAGGTACCAGACTGTGAACTTGGACGGTGTGTTTAGCTAACTTCAGAGATGTTTGTTTCACACTCTTGCTGGGAAGAACTGGGTCCTAGAGAGACTAAAAAGCTGCATCAGCTGGAAGTCACTGTGACAGAAAGTTGCTTTAGTATTTAATTTCTGACAAATTCATGGCTTCCAACCTGTCTTTTCCTTTGGGATCTTATTCATTGTTACAGCTTAAGAATTCATAGGGTATTTTGTTAAGAAAAGGTCATCTGTTTCATAGTCATCTATCATTTATATCCCTTCTAAGACACAGTTTTATATCAGTTGCTCAATTACATCATTTCAGCCTTAGTAATCACGTAATAATAATAGTAATAATAATGGAAGTAAAATTAAACATGCCATATATTCTTCCGGATATTTTTCTGCTTCTGTTATCTAAATTTTCAGGAACAACTTTTATTGGGAGTATTACAGAAGGATTGGCTACATAACATTTTTAATGACAATCACATTGTTCGTTACACTTCTGCGAGACGTTTGTATGGTAGGTGGTTTGCTCCCGTCCCCCCGCCCCTCTGTGTTTGCTAACTAGACCAGAGCTCCTGTTCCTGGCTCTGGGAGCCATAGGCACACACTTGAAAATAAAATTCCTGCGGAAGACTTTAACCAGCAAATGAGCAACTCCAGGAGCACATATTGTATTACAGGAATAGACCTTACTAAACAAATTATCAGCAGAGTCCCCACTGCCCTCTTTGTCTTTCCAACCCCCTTTTTGCCTGGGAGAAGAGAGAAACATCAGAATAAGCTGTAAGGTCCACTTGAAAACACTCAGGCTGTTATGAACCTACAGGAGAGAAGGGAGCACAGATGATGTGTGTCCTCAGTAGAGTAAAACCTGCCAGCTCAGCCTTTTTCCTTCTGTATATATGGAATTAGCTTAGGTTTTTAAAGCTGCCACGACTCTGACAGCGTCTCATGAAGAAAAAATCAAGTGCCAGGATAAATATATTGAGTATTCTATACAAAGGAATTAAATCTGCTCCACACAGAGCCTGAATGTGATGAGTCAAGCAGTGCTGTCTGTGCAGCAGCTCTGCTTTTAAAAAAACCCAAACACTAAGGGACTTGAGAAGAGATTACTATCAGCCAGTGAGCTGTGCCATCAAAAGTCAATCCCTAAAGAATCTGGGCTGGTAGAAATAAATGTCTATGATGCACAGTCATGGGCTGGATTGATCTATTGAATGGAGCTTACAGGTTATACCGGAAAAGATGCCTGGTGCCATAGATTTGCTATCCATCTTGGTTATATGTAATTTCCAGAGATTTCTCCCACCTTCTTGAGGATTTTTTTACTGCTAGTGAAGGGGAGGTTTACATTAGATAGTGTTAGACTATGAGAAGGTGCCAGTTGTGTTTTCCATGTGATAAGTGTGAACAGTGCCTCTCCAAATGAGAGACATGACACTGTGAAAATCTACTTGAGACCATTTGGAAAGCAGAAACAAACCTAAGTTTTGCATTTGGCCTACCTGATAGACAAACTTCTATCAGTAAAGTTTTGTTTTAGTTAAATGGCAGATGGACCAGACAAAGTGAACGGAGTATATTCTTTGGACTTGTAAAGAAAAGAGCAGAGAGATTTGGTGTAATAGCTTCTTGAATGAGACCAAACCACTGGGGAAGATAGGAAAGGTGGGCTTGCTGGTGTAACGAGCAGATGAGATTGAGGCTTGTGGTCAAAAAGAGGAAGGAGGAACTTACTGCTCTTGCTCTGGATAAGAACTGAATTCTGTTATCATGATGTGATTTCAGCTTTTGACAATAATAGTTGCTAAATGAAGAATAGGCTGGTTTGCATTAATAGCAGGCAAGGTGTCTTCTTGGTGTTCCGTTTCATCAGCTGGGAGAGCAGTGCCCTATAATTTGTTCACTGAATATTCTCCCACTACTGTTGTTTAAAAAATAAGATGCCTCCATCATAAGTAGTTCAGTGTCACCATCCTGAGTTTATACCTGGAGTCTATTTCTCATAGAGATTCAGGGTATCCTCTGCAGCAAAGCGTTGCTAGTTTTGGATGCAGTGGTGATGGCTGAGGTACGCTTTTTGTACTGGTGTATAAAATACACCACAGAGTAAAAAGAGCCAGTGAAAATGGAATTTTGCTCATATAATTGTTTCTACACGAGGGGTTTCTGCTGGCTATGGCAATCAGCGATTTTAGCGCTTTGAGCATTTGCCCAGCATAGCTATTCTGGCAGAGATGTGCAGCACTGAGCTGACCCGAGGCTATTAATACTTCCCTGCAGGGAAGCAGTGTGCCCGCCACACACACACAGTCGCACATACGTGCACGGGTGTGCACATAAGCACAGCAGCTAGAACGTACTCAAGAGACAGGCTCCTAACACTGACAATCGTGCCAATTACTGGCTAGTTTTAAAGCCACAGCCATCTTCCTTGAAAGCCTTTGCTTTCCAAGTTTGCTCCCATGGCCATCTGTCATAGCCTGCGTTTGGCAGCTTTAGGTTCTGCTGCAAGGCTCTGTGGATTGAATACATAGTTTTGTCTTTTTTATTGTTCTCTGAGTTAATGGAAAGTTTCTACAATGTGAGCCTTTTCTCTCAGGCTTTTTGTTAGATTAAAATGTGAACCTTAAATGCATTTTTGAGCTGTTAATCTGTGCTATCTGCTCTCAGACTGGGCTGGAACAGGTGAACTGATGTAACTGCTGCACAGAGAGAAATGAGCTCAGAGACCCTCTTAGAGCAAATGCAGACTGCACCAGCAGTGATTGCTTTTCTTGGGATAGTCTCTCTTGTCTGCCTGAATACATTAATCCATACTACCAAATATGTGTTGTTTGGTCTATAAGAGGGCCTGTATGACTGTCATATCAAAAACCTCATGCCCCTTACTGGCATTACTATGTCAGCAGTGTGTGCTTCTTAAAGCTGTACTCGATAGCGTTACAATATCTGTAACAAAGAGCTACATTTTCTGTGGGTGTAGCTGTAAATTTTGTCTACTCATCATAAATAATTTTTGAACTACCTCTAAACCAGCAAGTGATATTACCACCAACGTTGAAAAGTTCATGGAAAATTGTGTCCGTTGGGCTGCACCCTAAAATGAAAACCAATTCAGTCTGGGGAGGGGTGGGGAGACAATGAAGTTCTGTGTTGTTTGCAGTATTGCTTTCCTCCATCTTTATTTTTCCTCCTCCTCATTTGATATATTTTTCATATTCAGTTAGTGAGACATTACAGTAATCTGTTGTTTTGGGTCACTCAGAAAAGCAGTTGGCATGCCCATTAGATGAATAAATACAGTGTTAAGTGAAATTCCCAAAACGAGTGCAGGGAAATTACTAGAGTGATTTTGGGATTGTCCACTTAATAACAACAATTCATCCTCCATTTTTATCCCCAATCCCAGGGGTGCACATTACTGCCTTTACCTTATTCATACCAGTCAAGTCCTCTTTTCCACAAGTAATAGCATCATTTTTCAAAGTACAGTTTCTTGAATTTGTCTTTAAGAGTGTCTTGTAGTTAGGATGCAGAGTTTTGGATTTGAAATTGATGGAAATGCCACTGGTCTTAAATCAATATTTCTCCAGGGTGCAGAACATGCTTGCTCCAGTTAGAGACTGCAAAGAATGCTCAAAAGCCTCCTATTAATATTACACCAGCCAAAGTGCAAGTTGGTTTGGGTTGATTTCCCTGGTTCTAGTGCAGTGATGCTACCACCCTCCCTCCCTTCTGTCTTTTTAAGTACTGGTGCCTTGGATTCATGTTTGTAAAGAGAAGAATATAATTTCTGGAGTGCATCAAGTTGAAAAAGTATTTTTCTAAGCTTTTTTTCAGATGCCTTCAAACTCCTATGAAATGCCTGACTACACGCACAGGAGTCACCCCAAAGTAGTTCCAGGGCAGTACACTGAAAGTTTAGATTAGCACTGAGAAATACCCTACAATAGAAATGAAACACCAAGGTAAAGAAAAAAGTTTGGCCTTTAGGTAAAAACAATAACCCTATATTTGATGACATACAGTATATTATGGAATTGATCAATGACTGACAATTTTGTTCTCAGGTGTTTTTGTGTAATTAACTTTATTGATTTATTAACATTTTCTAGCCTACAGTACAGTTTCTCATGTCATCTTATTTCTAGCATGTAAAATATTTATAATGTCTATTCTATTTCCTGTTAGCTCTTCATTTATAGATCCAGTGCATGTTGTCCAAAACTGCTGATTTCTTTCTTCAGGCTCTGTCCTCTCCAATTTGCCTTGCCCTTCACTGCCCAAAATTTCTTTCACTAGATCATCAGATTACCTCTTCTCCAAAAATATACTACCATTTAGGACAGCTTCTAAGGTATAGCTTGGAGATTTAGGAGATGAGAGGCTGTTCTTAAGCCAGCTAGTGCTGCATTCTGCACAAGGTTTGGTTCCTGAATGGATTCAAGATGTAGCCCCAAGATGAATGCATTATATTGATCCAGTCTTCAAGTGACAGGCTTTGGAAAAGCAACTGGAAATAGATTTCAAACCAGAAGAACCTATGGCAAAATTGTGTCTCAGGTCAGAGCTCATGTACATTTTTAAGTTTCTTTCCAATGTCTTTACAAGCATAACTTCTTTCTCAAATGGAGTGAGTCCCTAAAAAGTTTATTTGCAGCCATGCCAGTGTCTCCTAAATGCTGTGTTTTTGAGGCTAAACAGGCTCTCTAGTTAGAAGCCAGAGAAATATAATTTTCTGAAACACATAGCAGATGGTGTTTCTTCATTAATCCTCTTAATGACAGAGCTTTAGGGAGTCGCACAGGGGAGTGCCTTGGAGGTAGAGGGACTGTCTTGTGGGATCTCCCATTCAGGTGAGCCTGCTCTGGAGCTGTCCTATTCATTTCTAGTCCAGTTGGTCCTTCGTGTTGGATGTGCCTTGTCATCACCACTATCAGTGACAACTGATGGAGCTGATAACATTAAGGCAGATAATGATGATTGGTGTTGATCTTTTAGTTGAGAGAACAGGAAGAAGAACAGGCTGGAACCCTTACGAACTGGCCTCAATTTCTGTCCTGCTGCTGGCGTGGACCAAAGTACTCTTCACTGCTTCAGGTCCATCATGTTTGCAAAGGATTCATGTTTATGAAGAGCAAGTAACATTTTTAAATCAAGTAACTTCTGGTCATGTTCAAAAAGTAAAATGGGGGCAGTCAGACTGGCTGTCATAAAATGATTGGGGATCTACTATCCCCAATAGATTATCACTTATTACCAGTGTATTACAGCCAGAACTTTATTGTCAGAACAACAACAAAAATAATCTTTGCACTACACTAAAGCTTTATTCTGATTGACAATGGAAGAGGCAATCCAGGTGCTGTGACAGCAGTGTTGGCACATAGTATATAATGATATATAACAACTTCCATAGACGACCATTAATTTCTGCATGAATTCTGTCTGTCTTTGATAAGCATGCATAACTCCTAATAAATATTTTGGAGCTGAGCATAAGGATCAAGGAGAAGTGGACTTTTGTAGGTATGGAGGCTGGCGATAGCTGAAAATGAGAAGGCAAAACTGACAGATAATTGTAGATGGAGGTCATTTTCAAGCAATGGATGGGGGTGATATTGTTTCCTGTTTAAAATGAGTTACCACCTCTGCTGGCCACAACACGAGGTAAATTCTGTTGTGAAATCTAAAACATTTGTTTTGTTTGGGCTGTTGATAATCACGTAGGAACCAGCATTGTGGAGCTCCCTCCACTTGCTCTTAAATGGCTTGCTCCAATTCTGGTGGGTGTTATCCACTCTTCATTTCCTGGGGAAGAAATGGCCTTCTCTGAGGTTGTTTATCTGAATAGCGCAGAAATCATTTTCTGCAAACCTAACTATTATCATAACAGAATCCTTAAAAAAAATTACAGTGACACTCTGAGGTTTCTGAGATTAGTGTCTTCCTTTAAGGCTTCTGTTTCCTCTAGTATTACTTCCAGTCCTGGTCACTGAAACTACAGTGCATGTCTACCACGGATATCATGAACAATGTATATATTTTTCTGCTAGTTTCAGTGTGTGCTAAATAGTTGCATGTACAAAAAATAAAATCTAGAGCTAAAAAAAAAAACAATTGGCTGCTCATCTCCCCGCTAGTACATGATTAACCCATATTCCACATTAACTCATGTTTTAACCTGTCCGCTTTTGTATTTACAGTTCTTGGGCCTTTGCCCACATCCCTTGGAAGATCATGTGGTGGACTAATAGTTCACCACTTCAGTTCTTCGTCAGACTGAGATATGGAAAATATTACAGCTGTTTATACCTCTCTATTTCCTGCTTCTTTTAAAGATCTTAAATATTTCTAATTCTCATTCTCTCCTTTCTTCCAGTGTATACAGACACTCACAGTTCTACCATGTTATTGAGCAAAACTCTTCCTTATTTTACTAATTCATCCATAGCAAAAGCCCATCTCCTCCTCACTTGTTGCTGTCTCAGTTTCCTAGAACTCGGCATGGGATTCAGCTGTAATGGGAGAGAGGAGAAGACATAACATGTTACCTCTGCTTCTAGGTATAAAATGACCTGGGATTTATTTTTCCTAAAATGTCTTGGATGTTTTTTCATGAGATGAATCACTTCATGGTTTCCCAAGATGATGCCCAGCTTGTTACTTTCCTCACACTTTTCCACTCTTTCGGCAAATATCATTTATTTTCTCCTGAAGACTGTTTGTAAAGATAAGGCAGATCTATTGAGGAAAAGATCACAAAGATGTGTGTTGTATGAGGCCAATTAAAAAAGGTTTAGAACTAAAAGGCAAAGTGATTTTTTATTTTGTTTGGTTTTGGTTTGGGTTTTTTTGTTTGTTTGTTTGTTTCAGCCCATGTGAGAAATCTTGCAGTGATCTGAGTTATTCTTGGAAATAGGATTTTTGGCCATCATTTTTTCCATTCAGCCTGCAGTAGTGTTCTTGCAGTTTAAATGTGTTTGTTCATTAGAGGAACAGCTTTCATAATGGAATGTGCCAGATCTGTTAAGAAATTAACGGTTCATTTTACATTCAAAACACCTGATTTGTATATACATTTGTAGTTCTTGTACATTCAGATTAATTGTCCAATTATCTAGGAAGTTGTATTCTGAATTCCTGAAAATCAGTCTTTACTAAATGCTAAAATGCCTCTAGTAATTTCCCTTCACTCACTAAGCATGTAATTTTTCTTTCAAAAATCTAGTTTGTCTGGCAAGATCTTTATAAACATAAATATAATTTTAGCAACTCGTATCACTAACAGGCATTTCTACGTTAGATGTGCGTGAGTAGATATTATTGCATAATATGTCTTAAAATCTGTTTGAATTTTTAAATTGCTAGAGGATTCATGAATGTAGTTTCTTTGTTTCTTTCCAAGTTGAGTATCTCTATATATAACCATTACTTATTTCTGGATGCAATGAAGTATTTTTCTACTTAAGGGTGTCCTAGGTTTCTACTAATTTTTTGCATTCGAAATAGGATAATCTTTAAAAAGTGTTCTACACAGAGGTAGTGTCTATTATTTAATGATCTAGAGGATTTGGGAGGGCAAATGTGTTTCTAGATTGCTTGTTTAGGTTTGCTCCCAGTATCACTGGGAAACCTTAGGTTCTTGTGCTTTGTGGAACCTGTGTATGTCTGCAACACTCCCTTCCTGTTAAATAGATTTGGTGTTTTGTCAGGTTCACACCCCAAATTCTGTCGCCCTTTGCAAAGCACTGGTCACAGCTTCCTGCAATAGTTTAAAAGCAAAGGAGACTGAAACAAGGTGAGGAAACATCCGTATATCAAGAGCTGTTATACCCAGCCCTATACTCAGTGGCATTTTAAAAACCCATGCTTTGCCCCATCATAACTAAACTGTTTATGGTAATCAGTAGTATTTGTGGCTGTAACATAAATTCTACTGTGAAAGGATGCCCAGTTTCATTTTGCAGCAGAAAATGGAATTGACATGAGCTTTGGTCCATAGGTAATAGATTCTTGAAGGCTCAGAGTGTTACTTTCAGCAAAATGCTAATCTGGGAAATTGGTACATTTAACAGTTATCCACAAATGCACCCTTTTGTGTAATATGCAGTTGATTGTAACAATTATGGATGCTATTTAATGGTGCAATCCTTAAACCTTCCAGTGTGATACTACCTAGAGAATTTGTTACTGATGAAATCATTATAGTGATACAGAAATGAAATAGCTTGCTACTGAAATTACTCTCAAAATCTAATTGTAACTTCACTGGAATTTTTCCCATGATGGATGTTAAGTATATGCGTATTTCTTATTTTTATAGAAGCAGCTTTTCTATTTGTATGCTTAATTTTATTTCACTATCTACTATGTATATATTAGGTTTTGCTTCTAATTTTCAGTTGCGGTCAAAGATAACTTTAGGCCAGTTTGCATTTTATCTGATATTCTTCCATTCTTATTTCCCCTGTCACATGAATGAATAAAGCAACATATTTCCTTCCCTGAGACCTGCGTAGGATTGCTCAAATTAACACAATGAAGAGCCCTATTTTATCAGTACCTGAAATGATGTAAGTCCTCTCAATTTCCTTTTGAGGGCTTCCTTGGAAAGAAAAACATGCTTTATAATTTCTTGCCTGCAAATCAATTCAGATTCCTATTATTTTTTTCATCAAATCTCTTGCTGTACCCAAAGGGTTCTTTATAGGCTTGTGATTCCCCCTCATCTTTGGTTCAGACTGTGTCTGATTAAAAAAAAAAAAAGAAAAAGAAAGAAAGAAATCCTCTTGCTTGATTATAGTTCATGAAGAATAGGTGAAATCCTGGATCAGAAAGGGAGATTTCTGTGACTGCCCGAGTTCCCCGAGTGCAGTACCCCGTGCTTTCATGTCATCCTGTTATGTTATCTCTGCATTGTTCTAGCTTTTACTAAAAGATATGATATTTCACCACTTTCAGAGGGACAGCCTGACATCCATCAATAGTTGTACCATTTTTTATTTCTGCTCTTGATCTTACAATATACATTGATCCTATGAAAGCTAAAAAATGCCCAT
The DNA here is from genome assembly GCA_031468815.1 of Morus bassanus. Lineage (NCBI taxonomy): Eukaryota > Metazoa > Chordata > Aves > Suliformes > Sulidae > Morus > Morus bassanus. The sequence continues at coordinate 11,321,489 of CM062576.1, read as the reverse complement.
GTCTGTTCATCAGATTTTCTCCCTGTAGTCACAAAGCTGGGGCACAGGGGGGGTACGTGGCCACCAACCACCACTTTTGTCACCAGCCGTAGAATAAACGTGACTGCTGAGCTCAGAGGAAAAGGTGCAGAAATAGCTTTTATCTCCCATCCTCTTACATTTCTTGCATTTTTCACTCTTCCTAAAGCAGCAGACTGACTGAATTATACTAACTTAATTTGATAATTATTGTTGCAAATTTGCCTTCAGGAAACCGGAAATTCATGAATCCATGGTTCTAAAAACTTATAAGTATATGCTACATCTATACAAAATGTATTAATGTGTACTTGGACTCAGTACTCTCACTGTGTTTAGAAGTAGGCTACCCTCCTCCTAAACAGAGAGCTTTGCAAAGTAAGGAGGGCAATATTGTTGACGTGGTTTGGATAGTCCCATGGATTTCTATTCTTTTGCTTAACAATTGCTTCCAAAGAATCTCAGATACCAGAAACCATTCGTTAGGAGCAAATATTGTTAAGACCATTGTGGTTATGTCCTACTGTTGTGAAAATTGCCAGGGGATTGTTACCTTTCACCCAGGTGGTCCCCACTGATGGGCAGAAATGACCTTGATTTAATGTCTCATCTGAAGGCAGGCAGTTCTAACTGTGCAATGACATCCCCCAAATGCTCTGTTGCAGTGTCAGCATTGGATACAAGCCCATGTCTCAGCCAGAGATGTGCATCTCTGACCTTCTAGCGTAGAGGCAATAGTGCTGCCAGCTGTGTTATGCTGACAGGCAAAGGACTTGTTTTTGAAATCCAGAACTAAAAAATTGAGCTAAACACAACACAGACTTCTACTGTTGAGAAATTTGTGGCAATAAACCCCAGACAATCTTACCTTCAGTTTCCAAATTATTTTGTTTTCCAGGTTGCTGGGAGTAATTTGCTTCATTAATGCAGTTCTGCAGCATGATCTATTTAAATTTGATCCCAGAATGAGTTCTTTTAGCTGAATAAAAGCCTTTTGAAAAACCTGATTTATGTCATGGTCACAGCATTAAATAGAGCAATTCTGGTTCAGTAGCAAAGTGGTAGGGTCAAGGTCTGTGGTCTGCATTTTCTAAGTGCTGTGAATGGATTTGCATGCGCACAGCTTACATTAACACAGTTTGTACATGTGGCCCCTGTGCAGTACTTTGGGAATGTAGCCCTCAATAGAGAAGATATTTACAGCACTGAAGCTCATGTTGGGAAATATGAACAGCTGTGCTCCAAACAGAAAACACACATCTGAAGTAAGACAAGCATACTGAAAATTATGTCCTGGCAGTTAACGTTTTTATTTGTACACACTGCTATGCAAAACTGAAAGGAAATATCATTCTTTCAGGATTAATATGTTGTGCAGAGCTAATAGGAGAAAAAAACCTGTCATCAGAAAAGATTTTTGCTGATTACAATTTTTTTTCTGCAGTTCCTGTAGTGTTGGTACAAAAGAAATATAATTAATAAGTAAAAGCTATGTCACTCTGCTGATTATGTTTTACTAGCAGTGAGATGACCTCTTTATACTTTTGAATAGTCAGTTGAAATCGTTCCCCTAGAACATATATTTACACAGATTTTACTATTTTACTATTTTAATTTTTCAGTTCTAATATCTGAGCACCTGCTGTGCACAGGGAGTGAGCATCTGAGGAAGGTTTTATCCATCATTCCATTGTAGGATCCTTGCATTTGCTTGCATCACGTCTAGAGTTGACCAATAACTAAATCCACATAAAGTTAAGAGGACTTTGCAAAAAGAAATTTTAGCTCATTTTAAATTTGAGTGATGGAGTGCATGCCAGTGCCTCAGGTTTCTCCTGCTGTGCTTCCCTGGAACTGCTCTTGCCCGTCTGTTCTCCAGCCACTGCAGGGTGATGCCTGGAAGGTCGGAGGCATAACTCCACTGATCTCCATGCGCAGGGAGCAAATGAGGCTTTTGCAGGATACATGATAATTCTTTAACTAAATGGGCCATGCTAAACACTTCGTCTTTACACATTTTTACATGTGGAAAGATTTGAGGTAGGGAGGGTTTTTTTCAATAACAGTGATCCAACAAGTCCATGCAGTCCTTTTTGAGATCAAGTATCGATCCCATTTTGCAGATTGGGAAAGTGAGACCTTGAGGTTGTCATTGTCCCAATACCACAAAGCAGGTCAGTAGCAGGCCAGATCGCAGCTCAGGCTTCCTGGGTCCAAGGCCACTATTCTGACCTCTAGACTTTTATTTCACCGTTCTTGTGAGGCAGTGGGCTTGTATGTCCGGTGAATAATTTGTATTCCCGAAAGGAGATCTGGTGGGTAAAAGACACAAAAAGCAATTTAGAACATAATCTTGTTAAATACCTCTTAATTAGTTTACATAATGAATTTTGCATTACAGCTCCCTGTTAGACTCAAAATTTTGGATGCTTCTTTAATATGAATATTTTATTTCTTAATGGCATATTTTTTGGTTGGGGAAAATATATTATTTTCACTAGAGCTGGTTGGAAAAATATTTTCCCAATAATAATCATGACGTTATAATTAAAAAAGAAAAATAATGTGGCTACTGAAGTAGAGGGTAGTATTCTGTTACTGCGACTATTACTATATTAGTTCAACTGACTGAAATCTGTGTGGTGGATAGGAAGGTTCTGGCCCTGCCATGGACAGCGTAGGTGTACCTTTGAAGCTGACCTAATTCTAGTAGGGTTGAAAGTCAAGGTTCAGGGACTGGGAAATACCATAACTGATATCACCTGTTTACTTTTGAGTCAGACTTCTTTGATGTATATTCATGGCTGTGCATAGTGGGACAACTTCAGCCTCATTCATTGTCCACATTTTACTATTTCTGGTGCCAGCTGGAAATGTATAAAGAAGGTTGCTAGGACTGCTTTCTCATTTGCTGAAGAAATTGCAAGGTGTGAAGGAGTTGGGACGTTACAGGAATGGAAGGCAAGGCTGTCATGGTTAAGCATTAATGCTAGCTGCTAGATTCTATTCTTGCCTCCGTTATGGAATTTCTGTGTGATTCCATACTAATCAAGCCATGTTTTTACTAATTGTGTGTTGCTTACTTTCTGAATGCTTAGTTTGAGACCCTTGGGTCTGATTTATGAAGCACTGATCTTTCACAGAGATAAGTCAATGAAAATTATTTGGACATACAAATTACCAAAGAATTCTAATTGCTCCAGGTTCTGTGTGTCAGTGAGTGTATACTTCTTAATTTAATTTATAACTTTCACCTTAGTTTCTCAGACCCCTTCTGCTGAAGAGGGCTAATACAATCTTTCCCTGTCTCTCTTTAGAATTTTCAGTCTTTTAGAGTGAATGGTGTTTGAGAAGTGAGGAGCTGCTAAAATCTAAGTGCTGTATGACAGCCCAGGCAGAAATTAATAAGTCTCAGAGTAGGGTGTGAATAGTGCTCAATAAATGAGGCATGGGGACACGTTGACTAATAACAAGAAAACAAAGGCATTGAGTAGCTGCTCATTATGTCAGTCAGTGCAGGCAGGGGTCCAGTGGAAAAAATAGTAGGTGGTCGGGTAATTAAAGACAGTATCATAATGCTTGCACACAGGGTTGACCAATTAGGGCTGCACAGCAACCTTAATTCTGACACTTCCCTAAATTTTCAATGCTTGATTTTACACATTTAATGTTCCCTAGCATATTTTTGGTGTATTTACATATATATGCTCCCCGTTGCCTCCTTCATTGCCAAACTGTTAATTAGGTAGAACTACTGAGAAATGCAGTTTGTTGGATAAACGGGTTTGCAATGAACCTTGGATATCATGCTGCAGAGCAGGAAACTTCAGGCTGTCAGAGCTTTGAAGGGTTTACATCAGTGGTGATTAATTTGGGTTTTTTTGCTTAATTATTTTTAAGAAGTTAGATATATTTTCACTGCAGTCTCTTTTCTTACACACTATGTTACATTACTTCTAGTTCTGCTTCTACGTTTATTCTTCACGGCTTATTGATGATGGTGTGGATGTAACATCTTTTTAATGAGAATCGTGTTCCTAAGACTCTTCTCCCTTGAGTGTGAGCAGTCTTTAGCTATGGCCCTCATTTTAGAAGATAATTTTATTTCATCCATTTCTCCTTTTGGAAAAATATTATCTGGAGCCAGATATTTTGGTTCTAAAGTGCAGCTTTCTAATTGGCATTAACTGCTTGTGTGATTTGGAACTTTTCAGAATATCAGTTAAGAACAGTAAACATAAAATTGGAAAAATGGAGTGACTGGGACAGGACAATGATGGATAGGAAAGTAAAGGAGGTTTATCCAGACTTTTTGTCTTGTGCGTGCACATAAATTGTTTCAGTGCTTCAGTGATGCTGCCCTCCTGAGCTGTGCCTCTACAATTGCACTGTAATGGTCTACTTGAAGTAGGATGCCATTATTCTGAAATATGCCCTCACTTGAATATGAATATGGCCAAGGGTTGAGCAAGGACTTTGTTCCCTATGCTTCCTGGTTGAGGTGAGATACCTGGATGTCTAAATTGCTGTTGTCAAAGGCCAGGTCCCCTTTACTTACCTGCCAGAGCAAAGGGGCGGAAGGGGGGATATTGGAATGTAAGGATGTCTGTGTTAGAGCCACCTTTGCCAACGTGTGTTCCTAAAGGCACCTCCTTTGCTCCAGTACTTGTCCACCTTCACAGTCTGTCCCTAAAGACCTTGCAGAGTTAAAGCAGTCTCGTTTCCTTGTAAGACTATGTTCTTATATTCTTACTCATGCTAAATCTATCTTCATACCAAAGGGACAGCTGGTGCTGTTAGGTAATCTTCAGCATTAATGATAGTATCAAAATAGAAACCCAGGTGACAGTTTCAGGATTAGAAAGCCCAAAAAAACTCGGCCTTTTTTCATCTTGCTCTCTCCACAAACTCCTAACTCAATTTTCCTTCCCTTTTCTAAGATTTACCTGAAATAAAAAGCTGTCATCATGGGGACAAGGAATCATGAATGAAGGTGTCTACGTTATGTATCAAGCCATGCAGACATCATCTTTAAAGCACTACTTGTATTTTTTTCCCGAACAAGTAGTTCTTGGACTTAGAGTCAAATGTGCTATAATTAAACATTGATGCACAGGAACAAAGGGATTTTTTTCTTTTCTCCTTTAAGGAAATGAATTTTAGTAGAGTAATGGAACAAAAGAAGCATAGTGTAACTTTTCTATGACAGAAAATAAGCTGCAAGTGACCTTTTACTTGCACTTAGTACTCAATATTTATTTTAGTTTTCCATTGGAATTGACTTTAGTTGCACCTTTTTCTTTTGATTGTTTAGCATTCAGGAATGGTGCATTAAAAAAATCGCTAAGACCATGAAAGCCTTTCACAAAATACCTAAAGTCGTAGTGAAAATAGATGGCTAACTCTGAAATTATATTGACTCTTTTATTGCAGTTTTTATATCCATTTTACCAGACTTTTACAAAGCTTTCTATTCTTATAAAGCTCTCTCTTTTAGAAACTGTATGGAAATCATTTGGCAATGAATTACGTTATAGCATAGCCTAAAATTATTGTTTTATCTCATATTGTGAAGTTCCTTTGGAATCTTTTTTTAAGACTTAGGTTGGTACAAGCTCTGACAGTCTTGGAATATATGCAAATTACAGAAGCTTTTCAGATCCTTTGTTATTTTGTGCTCCATATCTGAATTTTGTGACATATTTTTCACTTCTCTGCTTAAGGACTTGTAGTCACATTTTCCTGTAACACTCTGCTCATGTGAATTAAGATCAGAAATGTGGATGACATAGGTGATCAGATGATAACAAATAAGGATGGTAGGTCAAGCCAAAGGACATGCAAAGCTCAGTGCTTATCCAGAACTTATAATATCTTCTGCTGCTACATTTAGGCTTCTTCAAGAAGCTTTTCTTGAAGTGTCCAAACGCTTTCACCTTACATTGTTTAAAACTTGGTCTCTCAGAAAGACTAGTAGCATTTAAGTGTTTATATACAGACAGAAATGACCTCTATGAGAACTTACTTTCTGATAGTTGTTTAGCAAAACACTTCAGCTCATGCTTAGCACCAGATATATTTAACAGAAGCCTCATCCAAAGCCAGATAAAGACATTGATTTTTCATGTGTGTTGGAATGGATCCCAAAGCATTTAAGCACATGCTAAATTCTCTATTGGCTGAATTACCTCCAATTTGTAATAGATAAAATTTTAAAGGGAGACAGTCAATGGGTGTACAGAGAAGGCAGTGATGCTGAGACATTTATACTACATGAGGATTCCCTCTATTTTCTTTCCTATCCTTTTTTTTTTTTTTTTGAACAACTTGCTTCTACCACAGAAACCTGCTTTTGGTTGATTTCCTGCTGTATTTTTCATCCACAGTAAACTTCCTTCTTGCAAATAACACAGCTCAGGCTGCTTATTGAAGTATTTCTAATGTGGTCCTACTCTGTGATGGTTTCAGAAAGTGACGCCAATTGAAAATATACTGCACAGGTGGCTTAGTGTGTAATTTATCACCATCTCCAGATCCTTTCCTTGTTCTGGGTGTTATAGTGTTCATTCCTTCCTTTTATGATTTAGTCTATGTGATTTTTACTCTCATTCCATCTCAGGAGCTCACACTTCACCATACCATTCTTTCTGAACCCCTTTGTAAAACATGGGTTTACTCCATCAAAATGAACCTGGATCTATGTGCTCTTTAGATATTTTGATTCCTGGGATAGTTGCCCAGAACATGGGCTGATACCTATACATAATTGTAAATTAAAATAAAACCACAACCAAACAAAATAATAGAAGTCAATCTGAATAAACTGTTACCCCTCATTCTTCATTGTTTTGATGTAATTATCTGCACTGTGGATACAGAGAAGACGATACTATTTGGGTTTTGGCACTATAGTACTTTGCCAGTGTTGCTTAGTGATTGCATAGAGCTTACTGATATTTTGTCCCAAACCTATGATTTCAGCTCTCTGTAGTCTTGCATTTAAAAGTGGCCAAATCAGATCAGCTCCTGACCTGAATATTCCTCTCCAACTTTCTGTACAGACACAGCATATTGCTAGTTCTATGCAAACATTAAAAAGCAATAAAATACATTTAGCAGAAACTGTAATATGTAGTGAAGACTTTTTTTTTTAAATCTATGTGCTATTTGCATATCTAAGATATATATTGCCGATCATTGACAGAAACTGTGTTAGACTGGAAATTACCCCACTATGTCTAAGAAAGGCCCACTGGCTAGCATAGCAGGTTGCAGTTCATTTGTTTCTCCTTAGCATAAAATTTTTTACTATCCTTTTCTATTTTTATGTTTGACTTACGTTAGATGCCCTGATTCATTTTCTTTGTAATGGTGACAAATGGTATACAAAAAAAAAGCTTAAGTGGTTCTAGTAGGTACCCGTATGGCACTACACATTCTCTACACTAAAACCTTGAAATGTTCCTTTTATAGACATCCTTGTTTTCTTCTCCATGGAAAGATTTATAACGCGCTCTGTTTTCTGTCTTTCTCAATGCCATGCTTTCCCACTTTAGAAATCAATCTGTTAGATGAAGCAGTATCAAATCATTTTTTGAGATCCAGAAAAAATATGTTCAGCCTTACACCTTTTTCTTTGTTGAACAGTGAGAGGATTTTAGGCAGGTTTTTTTACACACAGCCTTCCTTTTTTTAAAAAAAAGAAAAAAAAAGAAAAAAAGCAAGCTCTTGTGACTGATTTTTCCTGTAAACATAGCTCAGTTGGGGTTGATCAAGATATTTGCCTCTGGGTTTGGAAACTCTGGAGATCATCTAGTCCAACCTCCCTCGTGAAAGCAGGGTCAGCTAGACCAGATTGCTCAAGGGTTTGTCCAGCTGCGTTTGAATAACTCCATGGATGGCGACTCCACAGCATCTTTGGGCAACCTGTTCCAGTGTTCAACTGCCCTCACAATGTAAAAGTTTTTTATATTCTTGAACAGAATTTCCTATATTTCTGTTCATGCCCATCATATCTTGTCCTAACACTGGGCACCTCTGAGAAGAGTCTGGTTCCACTCTCACCCGCCCCAGTCAGGTATTTATACCAGATCCTTGAACACGCCAAAGTCTTGGTCTTGCCATTAAAAGTTGTCTGTTCAGATTTGCTTCCCTGGGCCAGGAACCACAAGGTATATATTGTTAAATGTATTTTAGACTTTGGCTCCATATGGACTCTGCTGTCCCTGCCTACCTTCTGCCTTGCTGAACTTCTGTTCCCATTTCTTCTTCCCTGCATCTGTCTATGGAGTCTCCCCATAGGAGAGAGCAAATGTTACACAGCACAAACAAAACTGCATAAAAATGATTGTTGCCTCAACTGCAGTATTCTGGGGTCTGGTGAACATAAGCAGTAGCTCACTCCAGGAATAACGCTATTGATTGTAGAAGGCCTATTCATAAGGAAGTGCTACTTGAGGTGACACTATCAGGCTTAGAGTCCAAGGGAGTATGAGGTATATGCCATTTGTTATGCTTTTCCTCCAAGACTGGAAATTTATATTTGAGAAATAACTTGATATCAGAAGTAGCCCTGATGGCCACTGCACCAATTTAGAAGTTCAGAAATGGATATGGCTGCCAAAGTTCGGACTCCTACATTTGAAAATGCACCTACAGACAAACTCAACCTTTTCAACTCCATGCTGTTTATTGCTTCTTCACAGGGGTTGTTTCATTACCTTCCTAATTACCCTTCATCTGTACTCTTACATATCCTTTTAACAATAGCACCTATTTGTAACAAAGGTCTTTTAAACAAGTTGATCTTGGTTTAAGGGATATCTGTATTCATTATTATTTCTCATGTATCATACTTTTGGGGGACAGAATTGGTATTTTTTGTGCTCAGCAACAAGGACAAAAGTAAAAAGTACAATTATAAACCAGAAGCAATATCTTCCCCCAGCACAGCAGTTTTTCAGCAGAAACCTGTGCAGTCTTTTTACCTTCCTTTGTTTAGATCTCTCTGTGGTGGTTTACAATTCACAGGGCAGGTTTCTTATTTCTGCCACTGGCATAAATGGCTTACCCAGGATTTCAGGTTTATGTTAATTTGAAGGGAGAATGACGTCCTCTGTTCCTTTTCACTGCAATGAAATTGTGTGCATTAGCAGACTCATACAAAGTTGGGCATTTTTTTTTTTTTTTTAATTACCAGTGGTATAAATCTAGCTCTTTCTGGCCATATGAGTAATCCTGCTGAAGCAATAAGTAAATAAATAGAATAGTGGTCCAAAGGTTGTGTCTTAGAGAAAAATCTCAGCATCATTGTGCTGAATAGAGTGACCTTGTTGTGCTATTACATTTAATATTTACAAGCGTAAAGTCAAAGACAGCACAAAAAAAAAAATCTTAGGAATCTGGCTCTCACATCTCAGTGCCAATAATTAAAGAACATCAGCTTTTACAGTCTGTCTTTCCAAAGCTTGTAGAATTTATTTTGCTTTATAACCTTTTCTTCCTATTGTAGCAGAGCCCCTCTGCTGTTTAGCCATGTGTAAGTGGTTCTGTTTCCAGTGAGTTCTGTGTGACTGCAGTATTGGCTTGCCATACGGGAAATGGAGTAGACAGACTGATCTCTGTCAGAGAGAGTTGTTCAGTACTTAAATTGATTTGCATGTATTGAGGCCAGTCTGTAGTTCACTGGACGAGTTCAGCTGTAGTGATGGATGTGGAAATCAACTGCAGCAGAATCTCTACATGTGCGTTTCCACAAGTGATGGGTTTTCTCTGATGGTAAACTGAATGTCACTGATTCACAATACCCCTCTGATGTAGGGAGCATCAGAGGTTACACACAATGCGTTCATGTTTTGTCAAGGGTTATTGCCATTGGAACCCCATTATCTGTTTTTTTCAAGTGAAACATTTACTTGGTTAGCACGTAAGCTTGCAAGAACTTGGAACCGAGCAACACATGAAATGGAGGTTTAATCTGTTTTGTAGGTCAGTAGGCTCGGTCACTTAGCAATATTTTTAAAGCATTCATAACTATATTATTCTTGAATAAATTACCGAATGTAGTAGCCACAAACTAGCATTTCTTTACCACAGGACATGTATGTTGCCTCTGCAGTAAACAAACGTGTTTGCCTTCATGGGAAAATCCCACCGAGGAAATTTAGAGTGCAGCAGGCTTAGGCTCTGTGTTCAGAAACTTTCTGCAGCAGGTTCCTTCAAGGCTTCGTTGCCCTTGAGTAATTTGTAGCATCTGATCCATTCTCCACTGGCAGTTATATATGAAGCTGATGCTGACAATACGGCAAAGATTTTGGAAAAGTGGCAGTGAAGAGCTGATCGGAAATGTGAAAATGCACACCTTGAGACTGACTTTAAAAACAACATTTTTTTTTCCACAGATAGAAATTCTTGTACTTGAAATATGCATTTAACACCACAGTCAGTGTAGACACATCACTATTCCAGACTGTGGTATGTACATTAGTCAGCTTTTGAAAAGTAACTCATACAAAATATTATTTATTTAAGCGACCTTGAAAGCAGGGTCTAATTGCTTATCATTTGACAGAGCTTACAATAGAACAGAATTTTACATCCTTACTCATGATGAGTGGTACTTCATTCCACAATTACTGCTATTCTTTCTACTGAAAAAAAAGAGGATAGCAAGTCTAAAGCTATCATGAACTAAGAAGAAATACAGCTTTTACTCAAAGACAGCTTTATATCTACTGTTGTCAAGAAGCAGGGTTTTGCTAGGAATACTTTAGGTAATGTTTGAATAGATTTAGAGGAAAGAAAGGTTGACTGCAACTCTTCTGTTGCATTTAAGCAGGATTTCAGCAGAAATCTTAGAAGGTGACAGGCTAGTTGTTGTGGTTTAACCCCGGTCAGCAACTAAGTACCACACAGCCGCTCGCTCACTCCCCCACCCCTGTGGGATGGGGGAGAGAATCAGAAGGGCCAAAGTAAGGAAACTCGTGGGTTGAGATAAGAACAGTTTAATACTTAAAATAAAACAGTAATAATAATAATAATATAATGAAAAGGAAAATAATGAGCAAGAGAGAGATGAAACCTTAGAAGAAGAGGGAAAAAAGAAAAAAAAACAAAGCTAAACAACAAGTGCTGCAACTGCTCACCACCCGCCGACTGACGCTGCCAGTCCCCGAGCCACGATCGCTGCCTCCCCCGGCCAACTCCCCCCAGTTAATATACTGGGCATGACGTCACATGATATGGAATACCCTTTGGCCAATTCGAATCAGCTCTCCTGGTTGTATCCCCTCCCCTCCCGGCTTCTTGTGCACCTGGCAGAGCATGGGAAGCTAGAAAGTCCCTGACTAGTGTAAACACTACCCAGCAACAACTAAAACATTAGTGTGTTATCAACATTATTTTCATACTAAGTCTAAAACACAGCACTATACTAGCTACAGTGAAGAAAATCAACTATTCCAGCTAAAACCGTGACACTAGTGAATACCTCCATTTCAGTTTCATTTTGCTGTAGCTTGAACTTGAAAGTCAGAAGCACATGACAGTGTTTTAAAACAATCATTAATATTTAGCAACATATTATTGACTTTGTAAAAAGTTGGAAGTTTTTATTATTGCTGCTACTACATTATGGAGAACTAGATTTGTTCTTATTTTACTGATTTCTCTATCTGGGGATTAGGGTTTGTCAAATTGCAGGTTGCTTTGCTAGTACGTGAGTTACACTCATACACATGCATGCACACACACACATCTGCCCAGCTACCTTTTTGCTAAAGAATGCCTGGATAGCTACTTTTCCGTGTAGTGCAGAGCACAGTGCTGAGTTAGAGACTGTTACTATACAGCACGGAATATCACCTTCTTTCTTTAGTGTCACCCAAGAAGGCTAAGTTGTGAAATGCTATATGTGTATCAGCCTAGTAAAACTCACTGAATCACAGAAAAATAGGATAAGAAAGGACCTCAGGAGTTATCTAGTTCGTACCTGTGCCCCTGGCAAGAATGTTTATAATTGTTTTGGTGTATTACTTGTTAGGAAGCTGCTTAAAGTCTAACCCAAATCTCTCTTGCCTCCATCCCGCTTGTGTAGAACAGATGTAGAGAATCCTTTGCAGTATGTTTTATGTATTTGGAAACATTTATCACATCTCCTCCATTTTCTCTTCTCTTCTCTGCACTAACCCAGTTCTTCCGTTGCTGGTTAAGTTTTCTAGGGCATGGATTATTCTTTTTGCTTTTTCTGGCCTTTCAGCAGCTGATCCAAATCTGTGTTGAAGTCAAATGCCCTGACTGAATATACTGTCATTGCTGCTGAATAGAGTGAAAAGATAATTTCATAACCCTTTATGTATGTCTCAGGATTATGTTTGCTTTTTTAGTTATTAAAAACTGTATTGATGATTTTGCTGCCACTGAGCACACATTTGTGACTTGCAGCTCAGGAAATGACTGCCATTGTCAGTGAAGATTACCCCACTTTAGAAAGTCAGTGCATCAATTAAATTAGCTAAATGTTTATATTGCTGTCACCTGGCCAGCAGAATGGATGTATCTTTTTTGGAGTAGAAATCCACAGAAATCAAAGGTCATGCTCAGAATAAGATTATGGCATCATAATCTCATTACTTGAAATGGGAGGCGGATGTTGAGTGTAAAAAGAGAGAGAAACAGAATGAGGTATACACCAAAACTGTTATTTGTTACAGAGCAAATGCAAAATGAAGAAATTAGAGGAGAGACATGCCTGATCTGAACATCAAAACAGTGAAAATAGCATTTCATTTCTATTTTTATTTCAAAACACATCTGAGAAAAGGAATAATGTAGATGGAGACAAAAAGAGACTTCTAAGTGCTTTTCTTTTCAAAATTTGTCCTAGTGAGAGATGAATGGCAGGGGATTTTATGCCCCAAACAGCACTTATAAGTGCTTTTGCTTTTTCAATACTATCCTTAGACTGAGAAAGGGAGAGGAAGAAACAGACAAGGTGCCCTGACACATCACTTCTAAGTGATTTCTGTCCCGAAAGTATTCAAAAGACTGATAGAAGATTTTTTTCGTTGGATATTTATTTTGTTCTGTGCCTTGGCAGAAATGAAGTGGGAAGATGAAGGAAAGCTCTGGTGAATTTTTATTTCCCAAGGTCAGGAGAACAGAAGTCAGGTTTTCTCCTCGGGGTTGGTTTTTTTTTTTTTTTTGGTTTTTTTTTTTTTTTTTTGGTGGTTTTTTGTTTTGTTTTGTTTTTTATTTCTGATATGATAAAGCTGCATTAAGGCTTCTTTTGAGGAGCTAAGGTAAAAGTAAAATGGAGTTTTCTCATTTGTTCTAACAGTAGTTGCAGTGAAAAAGAAAAAGATACAAGGGTGGGCTCTTATTTTTAGCATAGAACAAAACTCTGTGAGCTTGTCATTAAAGCAAATATAATTTGATAGCATAAGAAAAAGAACAGCTGACCTTAAGTATTGTGCAGCATCAGAACCTTAAACTGACATGACTTGCTGTGGGATCATCCAAAAGTATTGTGCAGAGACAGAGTATCCTCAGAGCTGAACTCAAATCTGAGGGTAACTGGATATAGAAAATCTCCCCAACCCTGAAGAACATGTTTCTTATCTACTTCTTTAAAAAGGGCTGTTTGCACTGTTCTAGAAGGTGACCTAACCTTCCACCTCCTCCAAAGTGCAGCGACTGTCATTGTACAATGCAATTACACCGTAGCTGTGCCTTTTCAAACCCACAAATCATTCCTTCACGAATCTGGAAAAAAATTACTTACTATTACCAGCCTTTCATTTCCTGTTCAGGCAATAAAATTTTGGCATCCCCATGGAATAAATGCATTGCATGTATATTCCTAGACCAAGCATTCCAGACAGCCATCAATAATTGGTTTCCCTACCAGAAATCTTCAGAAATTAAGCATCTGTTGAGCTGTTCCAATTTCCAGGTGAAGCTGGACCATTCTTTACCTGCAGCCAGGATTAGGAGTAGTTGGTTTCCCCTCTTTGCTTTTCCCTTCAAGACAGCTGAAGATTTAGCTCTGTGGTCCTGACTACTTTGTAAGAACAAAGTCCCAGCATTTGGGCTCTGAATTCCCCTGTATCATAGCCAATGAGCTGTCACTGGAGAAACCACAGAATATTTCATGGGAAGAAAAACACAGTCTATTATAAGGTGGGAATAGTAAAAATAATGGAATAAAGAAGCATGTCCTAAAGGTGCAAGTGTACATAAGTTTCTGCATTGAGCAGTAAAGTTCTGGTGTCCACATTAAAAATGCAGCAAGACTAAAATTCAAGTTGACATGTTTACAGATATAAACATGTTTTCCTTTGACACCAAGGCCAAACTGGATGTCTCATTCATCAGGTGATGTGGCAAGGAATCCACTTTGCATATTGAATGCTTCTGTAAGACTTGGAAATGCCTATGGAATTGCATTCCTGTGCTCCAATATCAGCAAGTCTCCTGTGTTCACATATGTCAGCTGTTACTCTCTGGACAGTGCTTTAAATATAAATCAGTGTCCGCATCAGAGGCTCAGAACAGTCATAATCTATTCTACCAAACAAACTCAAAAAACCCCAACTCTCCAAAGAAAGCAATATCAGAAGGCATTTAAAACAAACTGATGAATTAAAAATAAATATTCACCACAATCACATTTTTCATTTAAGAATTCTAAAGATTCTGAAGAAAATGAAATGTCTTAGCATCACAGGGAAGTTCATCTTGCAAGTTAGCTGGTAATGTGATAGGAAATAAAAACTAAGAACAAATGGTCAATTTTTACTAGGAGGCAGGAAGGCAGAAATAAAATGCAGAAGGATCTCTGACAGCCCTTCTCTGATCTCATCTGCTGGAATCAATTTTTTTAGAACACAGTCTTGTTCCTGGATGTCAGTGGGATGGAGGTTTTGGACTGGTGCCACAGGAAGATCCTAGCCCGGGTGTCATGGGCTTTAGCTGCCGAAGGAACATTTCAGTCTAAAAAGGAAGACACCTTCCAAGTCTAAGGCTGAATGCATGCTAAGTAGTGGGTATTGAAAGGGTTTGCATTTTTTGATTTGCCACCTAAAGATCACCTAAATTTCTTTTCAGATTTGGCCTTAGATATACTAACATTTGTGAGATGATGAGGCAATGCTCATGAGATCATGGAGGCATCTACAAAGCTCATCTTGGCACTCAAGTGCAAACCAAAATGTTATCCAGCTCTTGCCTGAGATCTGCTATTCACCATTCTTTGAAAAAAAAAAAAAAAAACAAACAACAAAAAACAAACAAACCAAAAAAAAAAACAAAGCCAAAAACCAGAAGGAGTTGGCTGCTAACAAAGACCCTGAAATTTTTAGCCGGTAGTCTCATGTTTGCATGCTGAATACAAGCCAAAGAGCTCTTGTCTGTGGAACAGACAGTATTAAATACCTGACTGTAGCTTTAGTTGTAAGGGTGATAGGAAGGATAACCATCTCTATTTGAAATGGCAATGCTACAGAAAATTATTGTTATGTTTTAAGTATTTCTCATTTTGGGGCTCCTGTTTCAAAGTACATAGCTAATCCTAGTCAGGTAGCAAATCCCACGTCAAATTGTCTCATGCATAAAGACAGACAGTTTGGAAGGCAGGAGTCATTAGAGGGAAAGGATTTTTCATTTTAGTTACGAAACTTATTTTCTTTTCACTGTCTTCCCTCCTTTTCCTCTGCATAATATTGATATAGATTATAATTTCTGACAGTGATGTTGATTGTAGCATGTAAGTAGTATCCAACAGCTGGAAGAGGTGGTATAATATTGTGATGGGGCCTATCACATAGTGACAAGGTTGGAAGGTGCAGCTGAGAGACTGTATAATTTGGTATAAACGAGAATCTGAATGTCTGAACACTCCTGAAATCAGAGAAAGTTCAGATCCGAACACAAACTTCACAGCATCATCCCAGTTCTGAATTTCAGCAGTCATTGTTCAAGCGGGGGAGTCTGGGCAGCAGTGTGTAATCATAGAGATATGGATGGGAAGGCAACCCTTCCTCAGCAATGTAGCAGAGCACTAGGCAAGCACATGGATTTTAATCCTGCCAGAAGATGGTTTTGTCTCATGTTGATTCACGGCAGATCCTGCCTTTCCTATTTTGGAGTGCTTTCCATGTCTGTCATTAGTGTTGACTACCATAAGACACCTGTGGTCTCACTGTGATGGCTGATCATACATGCAAGACAGAGAAACAACCTTGCAAATGTTTGATTGTTGTCCTTAATCAGTGTATGTTTTAGACGTTAAATTCGACTATTGCAGATGTTTTTAGAATCATGGACTGGGGGTTGCTTTTTCTTTAACAAAAGTTTCAGTGTATTTGTAGTTTGTCAGCAAAATAAAGCACAGCATTAATTGTTTTGTTTCAACAATAAAATGGGAAATAAATGAATAATTTTTCAAAATAAATAAATTATTAGATAGGCAGGACTCTAGAATTAATTCATGATGTGTATTGGTTATCTCTACAGCTAATTATATTTTGATTTGAAATGCATATATGTGGAAGTACACAGCAATGTGTTTAATAGTAACTGTATCAGGGCTGCCCAAATAGCATTTAATCCACCCCACGTGAAATGGTTTGTGGGTAAAAGGGTGTCCTGGGAATATCAAGGCCCAGCAAGATAACAGCCATGCTCTTTACATTTAACTTATTAATCAACAGGTAAGAAGAAGAAATGGTTTTTGTCTGGTCAGCTATCCATGAGCAGCAGCCAGATGCTTTGCCCATTCCAAATGTACTCTGAATAAGAATGAAACCATGCTACTTGTTTTGCCCATTAGATAGCATTATCTCTGTGGAATGCCAATTCATATCTCCTTGTGCTGTGTGTGGTTCTCACATATGGGATTTTAATAACCTTCATGCTGTGCTATGAATTCATAAACAGGGCTGATAGAGGAAAAGCACCACAGGACTTTATTTTTTCATTATTGCTCTTTTGAAAAACAGGGTCTGCAGGATTTTTGCAAGGATCTTGTCACAGAACTAGCAGTGGTTTTGTTGCTACAGTGGGATTATTCCAAGGGGAGGGGATAAGTACAGTATTCACTTGTGATATACTTTTTCAGAATTGATTTTCATCATTCTACATTTCATAGCCACTATAATTCTCTATTATAGTTGGAGCGTTGCAGGTCTGATTGTATGGGAGTTTTCCCCATTTTTCTAGAATGCAAAGTGCATTTGATTTCTTCCAACATACCTCTTCTCCTTCTCCCCTCTGTCCCAGCCTGGACTTTGCAATCTCCACAGCCCTCTGGCTGTGAAGCTACAGCTTACTGCTCAGTGGTCACTAGCATGTGGCAGCAGTCTTGACTTCTGTTTTGGAAAAGATGTATTCGCTCTGCATCAGTGGGCTTTTTTTCTTTCTTTTTACCCCTGTTAACACCAGAGTCCATTAGAGCTACCACTTCTGCATCTTGACCACGTTCCAGTACTGGTGGAAGCCCCACTCTTAGTAGAGCTAAAAGTAATAACAAGAACTCACAGCATTGTTGTCCAGGAATGACGTGATATATATCAACTTGTATTCATTGCCAACAGGTCTCAGAAAGAAGACCTATGAGGAGGACTCAACTAAAATTTAGTCTCTACAAATATCCTATGAAGTAATGAACCTAAACTGTTTGAAGCAGCCAGTTTAGGAGTCCTGGAGCTAGTTCACATATGCCGGGAACGAAATTGCACTGTGTTGCCTGACCTTACACTGTGCTACACTGGCTGGAGTGCACTTGTAGTTATGATCTTAGGTCAATGTGGATTCCAGTCTTGTAACTGTGCCTAATAATGTTTTATCGGGAATAAGATTTATTAGGTGTAGGTTCTGTGCAGGATTGTGATATGACATGCAGGTCAAATCTTATCATCCCATTTTCATTTTAGGAATGTTTCTCTCTCCTGCTGTATTTTATATGTGATTTTTCACTAATTATTCAACTTTTGACTTTTTGTTGTGTTTTTTGGGGTTTTTTCCCCTAGCGATGAACAGTCCTCACTACTAAAAATGTGTGTCGTCTGTTTCATTAAAATTCATCCAACTTCCCCTTGGCTCTTAAAGTGATAGAATTATAGAATTATTGAAAAAAAATAGGTTGGAAAGAACCTCTGGAGTCCATCTCACCCAATATTGTCTATAAATAGGACTAACATCAAGGTTAGGTCAGGTCTGTGCCTTGTCAAGCTTTTTAAATCTGTAGGGATGGAGACTCCAGAATCTTCTGGGCACCTGTTCCAAAGCTTAATTGCTCCCTGTTACAAAGGTGCATTCCCTAAAAAAAGGGAACTTTTTTTATGGGGCACATGTAGCCCATCAATATTCCTTCCTCAACTCATCTCCCTTGGTCCTTTTTAGCCAAAAACCACTGTGCATGTCTGAGACCATGCATGGTGGGGTAGCTGAACATGCACAGATGCACATTCTTCTTCATACTGCATCTATAATTCCACAGTAGTGTGACTCAGAGAGAGGAGATGCCAAAGCTTTCACATTTGCTTTGCAAATATTTTCCTATAATAAAATTAATACATTATCTAAACTCTCCATATATACCTCTCTTGTTGCTTTTAGTTTTGTTAGTACATATGTATATGCTTTTTTTTAAGTCACTAAGCAGACAAGAAAACATAGAACTAACATTACTATAGAAAAGTTTTCCGATACATACTGTTCATGGAGATGAAGAAATGGTATTTCTATGCAAGCCAAGGTTCATTGCTGTCCTCTGGGCTTTTCCCTCAACATCAGATGTAACCTGGGTGGGCATTTCTTTTGGGTAATTATTTTATAATTAGTTGATGACTTCAGTGGAATATTTTTATTCTTTTTTTACTTAGCTGCATATTATAGTCCCTCAGACCTTCCCTGTCGCAGTGAGGTGGAACTTAGACTCTCCAGTTCCCAATGTGTGGTTGTGAGCTTTTGGGACCTAGAGGTGCAACAGAGCCTGTAGCGTGGAGCAGCATTGTTCTGGAAGGAGGAGGAGAAGAGGGGCACAGCCTGTTTGCTGTAGAAGGCAGTTGTTGGTCTTCCATTATCTCTGCCTTTACTAGGCCATCAGTTGACATGTATTTCACCATATTCTTAGTGCCAGCAAGCCAAAGCAGTCAGCAGGTGGATGGTATCAGAGGGCACCAAGTGTCCCTCCTTATTGCTGTCCCCAAGAACCTGTTTTTCAGAACCACAGTAGTCATTGCTGTATCAGTTGGAGTTACAGAACAGCTGATGAGCTTTGGTGTTGACTTTTAAGATTGCTTTTCAAGTTGTCAAACAATAAAGATTCTGCTGTCATTACAGGCCTTGGAAGCATAATGAATCACAAGTTTCATTAAAGTCAACAGGTTTAAAAAAAAAAATGGAAAACAAACTACACAAACCCTGTGCATTCACAGGCGGGGTTGAAATGCAGCATCTGGCTTAACCCATTTGACGCAACCAAGAGCAGGAAGCTAACATGGCCTCCTAGGTCTCCATCCCAGGAATAGTCTCGGGGGAAATAGTTTCAGTAGTCACTGAAGTAAGTCCATATAGCATAGAATATCTGTATGCATGCTCACATACAAAGAAGGAAGACTGTCATCTGGCTTTGTGAGTAGATAGCTTACATCAAGAAAATACCCTGCATCTTCTTCACAGGTTGAAGCAGAATCGTAGCTGAGAGGCCTCTGCTGCTGCCCGGGCAAAGGAGCAGCACCATGATCTTTGTAATCGCACAGAACATTTTTTTCTGAGCTATTTCATTTTATGGTCCCAAGTCTAAATTTATTCTTCAGAGTAAAGTATGTCTTGTTGAGCACAGCCCTGCACAGATTCTCACCCAAGCTGGACATGTCACATGAGAAGTTTCCTTGCTGTTTCTCTTGCCGCTCAGCTGAGTCTGTTTACAGATAGAAAGCTTTTCCGTCTATGAACTGGGAATCCAAATTTCTCTTTCCAAAATTCAAGCATTAGGTGAAGTCGTGGCTCCAATGATGTCAGTGGGAGTTTTGCTTTTGACTGTAATGGAAGCTATGAATGTGCCATTGATTCTCCCAGAAAGTTAGCGTATAGGTACATTATAGTTGCGTTTTTCTCCTTAAGATGTGTGAAGAATTAAAAATTAATTTTTCTCTTAAAAATTTAAATTATAGGTAGAAGAGCTATACAATTATAACTACCCATTTTGCAGGTAGTGCTGTTTATATCTTGCAACTGGATCGTTGTCAGGCTAGACTATATGGTGGAGAAAAGATTGATAGGGTTTATTATTTTCATTTTGCAATAAGATTTTGTTCTGCAGTTGCTTCTAGAATGCGTCACCTCATAACTTACTACCTCATTTGTGTGTGTGTGTGTTATTCAGCACCTTCTCAGGCCTTGTTCTGAGCTCCGTAGTGACAATGCACTGAGCTGCACAAGGCCCTGTTGACTTCAGTAGGATTTGGCAGAGGCCACTGTGCTCAGGGGTTTTTCCTTAGCAAAGGCTTTTAAGTGAGGGGGAAATTGGACTGATGTGGGATGTGGTAGTAGCAGAAACTACACCATCAAGCTCCATGAGGAAGGAGAACCAATACAGAATGGTCTTTGAATTATTTACAAATCATTTAACCCAAGTAGTTCCTACCTGAGGGTCCTTACAAAGTTATTGCAGGTAATGTTAGTCCATGATACAAACTAGTGCCTGCAATGAAATCTGCACTAATGAAAATTTAGTTAGTGGACATACGCACTGAGGCAATGATGTAAAAGCAATCAGAAGAGAGTATATGTACAACAATTTTTTCATTTGAAACAGACCTTTAGTTTCAGTTTTTTTAAATATGCAGCTATGCTTCAACACCTTCCATTAATGTCTAAAAGACCTTAAAATAAACCTTCCTAATTATTTAAGCAGAACTCTCCAATCCAGTTTAAATTTCTGTCCTAGTGCCCAGTGCCATAGTGTTTGAAAGCTCAGATATCTGAAAAGTGGTGATTTAACCTTGTATCTTTCTGCAACTGAAATGATTTAATTATCTTAAAATAAAAGATACTTAAAACAATTTAATTTTTGGACTAGGACCTTGTAAGCAAAGTGTTAACATGAAATGATATTTTTACAAAAGATTTTAAACATTTGTAAAGCTGACAGTCATAAAGTGGTACAGCAAATATTCCCAATATACCAATGAAGGGAAAAGAAATTAATGTGGCCAGAACCAAATATGTATTCACTTTTAGATAAGGGTTCCTACAATTAAAAACACTGGACTCAGAAAGCTTCTTAAGGCTTATTTTGTCAAATGAAAAATGCTAGTGGTTTTAATGCTATTGTAATAAAACTTATTGTTATTCTTGGCATGGGTGTTATTTTTTTCTTAATTTCAGAAATATGGATAATTAGCATTTTAGCTTATCACTTTCCTTCCATGCATACAAATAATTTGATAGATAGACCACCAGGAGAGACAAAATTAAATAATAGGTCTAGACAGCATGGTACTGAAATGAATTAGAGGTAAGACTGCCAGCCTGTTAGGTGGATTTTCATGAAAAAAAAAAAGAAAAGGGAATAAAAGGTAGTTTTTCTGACAGTTTTTGCTGCTTACCTCAAGATCATTTCCCCAAATCAGAGCCCAAATAAATTGACCTGAAATAAGATGTGAACTTTATATTAGAAGTCCCATAATTTATTTGTGAGTGTAATTTTTTCAAATGTATTTAGCTTAGAGGCCTAACAGACATTCCTGCATCTGTGATTCAGCCAAATAAGTTCCTAGATAATGGCCCATGATTAATGGTGAGTGCTGATAATAGGAGATTATTAGAGAAAGCAAACTTGGAACAAATCTGCTGTATACATTATATACTTTACCGCCATCTGTGGGTATTTATAATAAATACAAATTAAAGTCAGCAGTTACAGAGTAACCAATGTTTTACATATGTGACAAAGAATTCCTTGGAAATAGTCTTGTAGTAGGCAACTTCACAGTGAAGAGTTCTCATTAATTTTTTTGCACAGGTACTTATTATTTACAAAGAAAAACCAGCTTTTGTGGAAAGAGTCCTTTTGGCCTTGGTTACTTTGAAGGACGTCTAAAGTCCACTCTGTGAGGAAGTGTTATATGTTACCTGTACTCCACTGCTATACATGGTATTGGATGTGAGAAATTGGTTTTGTCCTTTCGTACCGTGATTCATTTGCTATTCTGTCCATGTGCTAACAGTATATTCCCCCCTTTATGTCTCCTTGAGTTGTAAGTGACATTTTCCTCCTTGTGTTTTGTATTGTTTGCTGAGCAAATATGGCTGTAAAGAGAAGAAACAAATTTTGTCTTCCTTATTGCTACATACAAAAACCAGAAAAGAAGCAATATAAACAGAGACTTGCAGAAGATAAAGTAAAACTAAATATTATGATACCAATAACTTGATGGATCAAGTGACGATGTTTTTTGCTGGTAGCAAATATACTGTTGCAAATACAGTTTTGCAGCAGAGTGACAAAAGGGGTGCCATAGTTAAGAGCAGCTGATTGTGTTGTGTTTGGAGATGTTTGTGAAGTTTGATGGACAGTGTCTGGCTTAAATTGTGTTTCTCCAGTAAATTTTGTGCACAAAATTCAAGTCATCACATGCTAACAAGGGTAAGTGAGCAATGTGGCGGATGTTAAGATGAATGACTGAATTGGTTTCAGCATTCAGAAAGCAGCATTTGATTGGAAGAATTCCTGGCTTTTGAACTATTACAAATCCATGATATTTCAAAGGTTGTATATTTGTAAATGAGTGATAGATAGATGGAGTGTCACAAACATTCTGGTTGTTTACGATCAGCTAAACCACTGGGATGAAGTTAGGGGTACTCTAGAACTAAAGTAGTTTGTTTGGTTTTCATTTTTGAGCAACTGGGAAATTATTTTTTTCGTAGGCTGTTTTTCAGAGTGAATGTTATGTTAGTGCCTACCTTGTGAACTTGCCATATAGGGCGTGTATGATGGTGTTTGCCTCCCTCTCATAACAATTAGGCATTCAATCCTTAACTGTGTTTGACATTAACATTTCCACGTACGTTCTTGGGCATATTTGTATTTTTATCTTGATATTTTATATCCCAAAGAAGATTCTGCTTTTCTTCACCCCCCCACCCCCCCACCCCCCCACCCCAGTTCACAGGTGTTAATTAGGCGGATCTGGAACTGCAGGCATCTATATGTCTACAGATGTCAGGGTTCCTGGTTACCTACAAGCTGTAGTACTATACGCTGGAGTGAATGTACCTGTTTCCATCTGTTTTCTGCTTGGGCAGTTGCAGTTTAAAGGGAAAAAAGTTATTCTCTCTGCTTAATGCTGAGTTATTTGATTGTCGTGTCTGATAAAGATTTCTTCATAACAATTAGTATATACCTTAACAAATATCTTTAGGTATTTGGTTCTTCTCTTTTGCTAGATTTCATTCCCAAACATCATGGTTTATCTTACTGGCTGTATATCAGTATTTTACTTTTTCTCAAACCTTCTGTCCCCTTACATGTCTCTCTTTTAAACACTAATCTATATTATACCTCTTCATAGCCTGTTTCAGTTCTTCTCTGATTTTTTTCCTGTCCTCTCTTCTCTTTTGGTATCCTCCTTCCATTTATTTCCTTCCCCTTTTGTGACATATTCATTCATGTTAATAAAAACACATCCCTTCTGCCATCGTACATTGGGATGGGAGAATTTACCAGCCACCTGAGATGCAAACTAAAATGTGACTTCAACTGACTGAAAGTGCACACGCAGGACAGGCCCTCACACATCCTTCAGACGATGCCTCAGGGCAACACTTTCTTCACCTGCCACTCTCTCCGTGCTCAAAGTCCTGCAGGGCTCTTGACCGTCAGTCCCCCAGTGCTCTGCCTCTGCTGGGGCTTTCTGTTGTACTTGAAACACTGAATCTAGCAGCTTCCTTCCTTCATTAACCCTCCAGGTAGGCACAGAACAATTTCTCCTGTTCTTTATTTACTCTCCGCCACCTTTCTATTTTTGAGTCTTTTTTACCAATAGAGCTATCAGGAACCTTTCAATAGTTTGTTATTCCAGAAGAAAATACTAGTGCAGACTTATTTAAAAGGTGTCAGTTGCAATGAAGTTTCAGCTGGAAATCAGAAAGAAAGGAAAAAATGAAAGGGAGTGTTGTTAATGTGAGCAATCAGGCTTCAAGCTTTTTATACACAGAAAAATGTTCAATTGAAGAAGCATTTTAATTCCATTTTAGAAAACTATTTAAATATGGTTTTTAAAATATAGAAAGTTAAAATATTTTGATCAAGCTGGACCTGTTTTTACTAAATTTTTTTTTGTGGGGTTATCAAGAGGAGTATTATCTTTGACTTTTCAATTTTTGCTTTATATTAGAGTACACAAAAATACATAAAAAGACCTGTTTTTCTGTTTTCTTCTTTGTAGGTCATATACTTGATTCTGTTGCTACTCAGAGTTTTCTCAAATGTATTTGAGGCATTTATTTTTCAGCTCTCGGTATCATGAGATGTACTTGATTCTTGCCTTGTTTCAAAGCTGCCTACGTTGTTCCCAATAGAAGCAGCAAAATCAACAACATTCTGGCGAGCGTTTGCTCTGCTGTATCTTGAAAGAGGTACGAGCTGGCGTTGAGTAACTGGAGCTGTCTTGAAAGTGAGAAAGATGAGACTGCATCACTTTGCACTGTGGTTCATGTTTGGAAGATTTGGTTTGTGGGTTTGTTGTTTTTTTTTCCTTTCCATGAGAAAGAAAGCTGAAATGTTTCAAAAATACGCTTGCCAAATGGAAGTTTAGATGGTGATGGCAACTCTGGCATGCAAGTTTCAACCTCTACCCAAAGTCTGAGCTTCCTTCCCTTTTCTCTCTCTTTACTGCTGACATCAGGAATCCACAAGATACTGTTCAAGCAAAGAGCTGATACAGCCCTTTTAAGGAGCTGTGACAAGAGCTGCAAATCAAAGAATAGCAGTTCTGTAACAACTGGGTCAGTGTATATAGAAAAAATTTCAGTGGTGTTATTTATCCAGTCTCTTACTGCAAGATTAGTCCCATTATGTGGCTCCTATGCATTCCCTTCCAATTCATTCAATTTAAATAAAAACTTCCTGCTAGCACTTATGGTGCTAGCACATATCAGTGACAGTCATCTAAATAAAATATCCCAGGCACTTCAGTCTTAGGAACAGTCTTATGAAGAGGCAGATCATATTCTATTTATTTGGAAATGGGATGCATTTTGACATAGGGCTTATTTCAAAATAATGTCAAAATGTTAAAATCTTTATGAAATCTTAACATTAAATTTTATGAAGACAGAGATGTTTGCTGGCATGTGATGCTGCAGGCTAGGACCAAAATCAACTGCTGAAGATTAAAAAAACACAACAGTAACACAGGAGAGAAGGGTGTACAACCACAAACTCAGGGTAATCAGGCTTGTGGTTTTTTATCATTTTTACTTTTATTGCTTGATGTTAGTTATATAATGTGATTTATATGCAGTGCTTCTGAGTGCTGTATTAAATTGATAGCTCTTGCTGGGTGAACACCCAAGTACTATCTTTCTTTTCTTTAAATGTGCTGAATGTTGTCTTAGGGAAGCCTGCAAGTCTTTTCTCCCAGTCAGAGGTCTGAAGAAAGTGAGTAAGTGTAGATAAAACCAGCTTGGTTAATCATCACTGAAACACAGAAAAAATTAAAATACATTTTTTTGCTTGTAAAGTAGAGAAAAGCAATAAAAACAATGCCAGACGGTTAATGCCTCTCTTGTACCTTTCATTTCAAAGACCTTAAAAGAACATCAAGAAGAATAAAGGCAAAATCTATTCCCTATTGGCATCATTATAGATGTTGTATCCTCTAAAACTCTAAAGACATCCAAGAAGAGTAGAAGAATAAATGGCACTGAATAAAGAAAGTCTCTCTGGAGCTTTGTTCAATCGGCTTTGTTAGAATTCACTCAAATAGGATGATTATAAGAAAAGATCTCATTTGTTTCAACATTAAAGGAGCAAATTAATATGTGGCGAGCTGCTAATAATTGCCTCATTATGTAGTGAATGGGCATTGCGTCCAATTTACAAAATCACAATCATATTGTTAAAGTAACAATTGGGAAAGTTTAATCTGAATTTCCTAACTATCTGTATGATTAGTTGTGGGACTCACAGAGAGAGCTTACAGAGTTGGTGGTTGCAGTGAGCTCTCCAGCGCAGCACCAGCCTATAGTGCTAAGCAGTCGCAAGAGAAGTTCAGCTTTTCATTAGTGTAAATTGCATCTGCGTCGGTCCTGATGTAGGTGTGGCCCAGCTGAAGAGTGAATCTGGCAGTCTCTGCCAAGATGGGAGCTTGGCATGTGACTGGTCTGTCAGGACATTGTTTTGTTGGACTCCACTGACTTGCGCTGAAGTTTTGGCCAAGAGGTTGAGACCTGGCCTGAGATCATCCCCGCTTGGGACTTTAGCAGACCTGCAGGTCTGTGTCTGGGAAACATAGAAATCCAGGATCTGTGCTGCTGGGAAACTCACCCATACAAACAGTCCTGAGGCTGGAATTTTAGTCCCTTGGTGGAAAGCTTTGCAATGATGGGGAGTTTTTTCAAATTGGAAAGTAGCCAGTTTTCCAAATATCGAAATACTCTCTGGAAAAGAATCATGTTTTGTGACCTAATTCTACTTAGATTTGCTTGTGACCTTTTCTAATTCTGAATGTTTTTGTTATTTAATGATTTGACCTTTGATTCTGTGAAGCCACTTCAGTGCTAAATGCAAAGATTTAATAACTAGAACTGTTTGATAAGTGACCTTTATTACACAGCTATCTCTCTTTGCTAGAGAAACGGCACTGGTTTGCAAGTTCTAAGTCACAGTTTTAATTATCTTTTCTATTGTCCGTAAGCTTGCACAGGAAATGGAAAGGTCAGACATTTCATTTTCTTTACTGATTAAAATATAAGTGCTCCTCAGCAGTTACAATGTATCATTCAGGAAAAAGACGGGACAATTTGTCAGAATCATGCCCAGCTGCTCTGCTGAGGAATTCTACATCCTTCTGGTCAGCGACAAAATGAATAATTTTCTAGAAGCAATAATAGCTCAGCCCCCATGGTGTGTAGAGGTGAAATATGTGTCTAAATACATGAAAGGAGAAGAAAAGGTGAGTGGTTCTCTATGTTTTTTACTTTAGCTCATAAATCTACAATGCAAGTGAACGAAGATCTTGTGAAAGGTACAGGTAAACCCTTAATTGACATTCTCTTCTCAGTCCTGCCAATCTGTATCAATCCCATTGCTGCTGGACTGTCTCTACAGATGAGAGGGCAGCCTGGACTGCCTGCCAGAACCACTTTTTGTTTCTCTGATAAGGCTGCTGATGAGTTAATGTTTAACTGCTATCCTGGTGCTTGTGGTGTGGACACCTCTAAACAGTTACTGTTAACTGCAGAACAGATCACTAGGAAGGCACATTTTCTCTAATTCTCCAGTTTTCATCTCTCTGTATTCCAGTTTCTGTGTGTAAGAATTGTCTCTCTGCTTCTGTTCATCCTTAAAACAAACAATACAGCAAGTTAAATGGAAAAGTGATACTTTCTTATACAGGTTAGAGCTATCATGGGCAACCTTGCAACTAAACATCTGCATATGGGAAAAGGATGTGAGGGATGTAGGATCCCAGAGTATGGGGTGAGGGGGGACACCAGCGCATCACTCCAACTCTTCAAGGGCCATAGGGAGCTGTCAGCTGTGTCCTGGTTCAGTAGCAGAAGTAGCAGCCCAAACTACCCAGGTGCTTCCCAATTCTGGCCCCTCAGGCACCCAAATCTCTGTGCCTGAATAGCTCCTGTGGGAGCCACCTGGCAGAGGAGCTACATTTGAGCAGCTTTTGAGTCTTAAAGTGATGGGACAGCCATACCTGAGCTACAGTGTAATAACAAGTAGGTATGTCACATTAAATGAGGAAAGTGAGAAAGCTGTTGTTTGTGGATTACTGAAACTGCCCCCTTTGTCTGTGACACTTATAAACCAACGCTGCAAGCTGCCGGCCTGTCTTCATATTGGGGTTCAACGAATGAATATTGATGTGTGTTTCCTCATACATTGAGGAAGATATGATGCAAAAAGATACTGAAGTCAGCGGACGATTCTGGAGTCAGTGGAATGTCTGTCATCAGTGTCAGTCAGTCTCCTAACTCTCTCTGGGATCTCTGTTGGGAAATATGCATACTATGACATGTAAAATTTCTCTACATTGTAAAAAATCTTTATTCTGAGATAGGGCTGGGAGGGGTTAAGCCTCTGCCTCTATTGAAGAAGAGCAGATTATATGTTGACCTAGTGCAGGCATTCAATATTATGAAAGCACTTTATAAATTGGAACAAGATAAATGAATCACAACAAAAGAGCTAGAAAACCAGGGGACACAATTGCAGGAGTGAGCGTACTCAGTTTATTCGAGCAGAACAGTTACACTTAGTGAATAGAAAATGTGCAATGCATTTCTAACTAAGGTCAGAAAATCAAACAATTCCAAATTTAAGAGAGCAGCTCAATTTTAATGGAGAAGGAAGAATATTGGGGGAAAAAACCCACAAAACAAAAAACATCATGGAGGTTGAGGCAAATTTAAATGGGACCAGATTCTTGACCAAAGTGGCTTTTCCTATCTAGCAGTTTCATATTCAGCATTTGTTAGTCTGAAAGTTCACCCTGAAAGCTATAAATTAATCTACTGGGACTTTAACAATTCACTTCATGTTAGGATGTGAGTTATGCTTATGGATTTGTTTAGGTCACCCAGCCATGTCCTCATAATGTATCTTAGAGAGGATTTCTGTAACTAAGCGGTAAACAGAAAGACTGTTGTGTTCAGCTGCATCTCCTGGGATTTCATCCCTGCTGTCAGAGAGCTATGCAGGACAGCTCTCTAAAACTACAACAGCTATAAAAAAATACATGGTGTTCTGTAAAGGAAACATTGCCAATGCTTTTGCATGCAGTCAGGCATCTTTAATTCCTGATGAAATGAGGAAAGAACATTTTTCATGAACCACTCACATAGAGAAATCAAACCAATCACAATACAGAAATCAGACCTTTGAAATTGTGAGGTTTATTGCAGAAGTCTTGCAGGATGCACCTTAGTTCTTTACAATATTTGTCTCCCAAAGATGAGATATTTTAGCTGTTATAATTTGCCTCTCTTCAGACGTTTATCTCTTGTCCTTATATTATGCACCATTATCAAAGAAATTTGGTGTTTTGTCAGCTACCATGTCCTAAGGTTGTAGTGGTCAGATGTAGTCAGGATATTCATCCACATCAGCTAAATGAGGTGTGATGTTGAAGGGAAATAACTACAAGTCTGAGCAGAAAAGCACCTAGCATCCTATCAGGCTAAATGTCTGAAGAATGTGAAGGGAATTATTCCTAAAAAGCATTAAACTGAAGTCATTGGCTCCCAGTTGGGAACAGGACAGAAGATCAAGTCTGTGACCATACAAAAAATTGTAGATGATCTGTGGCCTGGACCATCTTCTCTAGGTTTTTTTGATGGATCTAGTTTTCATTTGATTTAGATTTCTAACCAAACTTTTCATACAATCCAACTTAAATACAGGGCATTTCCTTTTAGTCTGTTGGTACAAAAGAACCAAAAGACATTTACTATTTATACTCTGACCAACAGAACATCAGATAGGTCCCTATGTCTCTGTCAGACAGATAACTGTTCCTATTTTCAATTCATATTGAAGAAATAATACCCTAGAACGTGCACAGGAAATACTGTCTTTGACTTCAGTTCGCCCAGGATTAAGTTCCTAGTTCACATGTCACCAGTCCATCTGCCTCTCATTTTTCATGGGTCGTAGCCATTCTCTGGAGAGAACAACATATTCCTCTGTCTACATTTTTCCAACTGTAGGATTTTCATGCTACTAGATTGCTTTTTAGAGTTAGATCTTATGTTTGACTTCTATCGCAAATTTGTGAAATATTCACGATAAACACATAAACACAGTTGGTGTACAGTTAAATTTCCAGCATTACTTTTCCTGTACTTTTTTCTATTGCTGACAACACCTTGTTTAAAGAGAAAAAGGCATTGATCTAAATATTGTTTTCTGCTGCAAAGAGTAACATTTAGAGGAAAAAAAGGAATGATTATTTTTCTAGTTGACTTTGCAAGGTGGAGAACAAAGGAAAATATTGGAACTGCCACCTATTTCACTAAAAAGGATTGCATTCAGAGCTTTGTAGTGGCAGGGTTTTCTACCAGCTCTACCCATGGGGATTGTTAGGTTTTTTTAAAAAGAAGCATTGCTGTCAATTTGTTGGACTGTGCCTGTCTTTCTTTTAACTGAATTTTCAGTCTTCATGTTTTACAGAGAAAGAATTGCCAATATTTTTGTTTTCTTTCTTCCAGCCTCTACAACTTGACTGTGACCTCTGTGCCATTGTTTCAAACTCCGGACAGATGGCTGGCCAGAAGGTGGGAGCTGAGATAGACAAGTCTTCCTGCATATGGAGGATGAACAATGCTCCCACAAAGGGCTATGAGGAGGATGTTGGGAAGAGGACAACTGTAAGAGTGGTCTCTCACACAAGCGTGCCTCTTCTACTCAAGAATCCTGAGTACTTTTTCAAAGAAACCAACAACACTGTTTACGTGATCTGGGGACCTTTTCGAAACATGAGGAAGGATGGAAATGGCATTGTGTACAACATGCTGAAGAAAACTGTTGACAACTACCCAACTGCCAAAATCTATGTGACAACGGAAAAGCGCATGAGTTACTGTGATGCAGTATTTAAGAAGGAGACAGGAAAAGACCGGTAAGTCCTAAATGTGAAGAACAATTATAATGTTTGACAAAAGATACATGAGAGAAGTCCATGCCGGATGCCAGCTACTAAATGAGTCACCAGATATGTTTTTAATGGATTGTTATATGGTTTTGACTGTTATAAGCACTTGATGAAGCAGCAGCTAGGCCCCATTTACCCCACCTACGCTACCTTCTGTTCTTTCCATTTCTGTTGGCTTGAGTCCCAAAAATATTGGATGTCTTCCTGAAACATTTTCAAAGCTCTGTGTTGTTTTCAGCTCAATTTACTATTGATTAAATTGACATTTTATTTGAAGAGGATAATCCTACACAAACATTTCCAAATGCACAACCTCAGGATAACTCTGGATATTGTATTTTCTCCTCTGTTGAGATTCACTGTAGCTTTTCTTCAAACACCAACCTCAGGGTTATGCATTATTTGTATTACTTGGTGAAAATGGATTATCAGTGATACTGTAATAGATTTAGGTTTTTACTGGAATTATGTTGAAATTCTATCTTCCATGCCTGAGAATGCGTGTTTACGCTGCTCAAGCGGGGACCGTAAGGAGATGAAAGTGTGAGGACCACTGTTTTGGCTAGCATGTTCAGAGCAGAAATTGGATTCGTGGAATTAAGACCACAAATTATAGGAATTTATAACTGAGCTGCAAAAATTCTGATCATTTGTGTTTCGGCATGCAAGAGCTCCTGTCATGCATACTCACTGGAGCTAACTAGGAAGGAGTTTCCAGATCACTGCTGTGCCTTAGTATTAATTTTTGAATTTGCACATCATGAATTTGGAGTTGTGAAGGACTGTAGCTATTCTGACCAAATTAAAAATACAGGTATTCACAAACAGTTTAACTTAGACCAAAGTTTTGACTTAGCTTTTGAAGTAGAGGAACTTGTTCCCTGAAACTTCTTAATTCACTTTGTTATTAAGCTGCCAAACTTGGTTAGAGTTAATTTGTTCCTTTTTTTTAAAACTGTTGAAACATAGGGAAGAACTTGCCCCTCAGCTTGTTTACCGTGTGCATGTGTTGCTGCTGCGATTCTGGAGTTGGGGGGACCTCCTGTGTCATAAAGGTGTCAAGGTTATCATGGCTTCTTTAGTTTAACTGAACAAGCTGATGAACAGAGACTAATAGAGAAAATACACGAGATCCGTTCTTCAGAAAATGCCCTTGAATAATCCAAGTCATCCCGTTTACATATTAATTGAGCTAAATATGATCATGGGTACATTATTGCACTGCTAAACATAAATTTGTTTATATTTATGACTCTTGCACGTTAACAGTCTGCAAGGCTACGGTGACTTTACAATATCAAAATCCTTATTGTGAGACCAGTCTTTAGTATATCCTATCAAAAAAATCTCATCATCCAATGTCAAAGTATCCTCATCTCCAGCCTAATCCATTCCTTTTCAACAAATTAACACTTCTCAAGGTTTTATTATTATGCAATTAATACAATACAAATGCTTCTTTCCATGTCAAAGGCAGATTGAACTTCTGTTCTCTCAGAGCTTATGAAGAAAGTTGTTAAACAGCCTAATGTCAAAGTGGCCCAATTTCTTTCTCCTTCCATTACAACAACTAAAAGTTTCACATTGCGAACGGGGGCAAATTGTAAACAGCCTGCCTCATGACCCACATCCCATTGCGTTTACACGTGCCTCCCTATAACACTGTGAAAAAAACCCTACCGATTCTCACAGTGGCAATCAGATAACATGCTTGTATCTGCTGCAACTTTCGTTTTTAGTCCTACTTTTCCACATCAAATACTAAGTGGTGTTTTTAACATCATTTAGTGCACTTGTCAACCAGAAACAAGGGAAACAATTGACGTGTCACCAGCCAACACCTTCTGTATCACAAGAAAACATCCTGCAGTTCCCTACTAATCAGGGGACCTCAGTTTGGAAACTCTTTCATTTTTTGTAACATCTTCAATTCACAGGACCCATCTGCTGTTTCTAGGGAGGGTCACAAGGCTGTTAGAGGTATGTGGCATTTGTGGAAGCAGTAATGGGGAGAGCACAAGAGATTTGTGGGTGATGAAAATAGTTTCATGCATTGTGCCAGACTATTACGATGCTGAGACAGTCTCAGGTTCCTCAGCCAAATATTCCTTCAGTTCCTCAGAGAAACATCAACTCTTACTTGCAGTATTAGATTGAACAGAGGTCTGTTTCAACATGTTCCCAGCAAAATTTCTGGAAGGAAACCAAGTTCAACTCATATTTTAAAATGTACTGAGTGGATTGTAACCACATCTATTTTAGTTTAATCCTAAAATACTGTCCATATGTACAGTGTATGCTACTAATGCATAGTAAGATTGCAACAGATTTCTAGTCTGTCAAGCCTTTAATGAGCTTTCTATTTCTACTCTTTGATGTACCATCTTTTTAGGTAATTAGTGGGGCTTTTCAATAGTTTCATCCTAGTGGTGCTCAAGTTTTAAAGGATGTTTTGAGAAGCAGCTAACAGGTATGTGCAGTCACTTCTCTACTGCAGAAAAGCTCTGGTCTTGCACCACTGACATGAGAGCTTCATCCCTGACTTCACTGAGCGCAGGTTCAAAACCTGCAGCTTTGGTATTGACAAGTGGTTTATTATGGGTTCATGGAAGAAAGAAGAATTACATCTAAATAATGTCCAACAAACAAGTTTGTTTATTTCACAATGAAGCATTTTTTAATTCCACAACAGTACAAAATACCCTCTGATATGGGCTATCCACGCTGGAGAATTAACCTTGCATGTGGTGTTATGAATCTGGGGGACAGATGTTCTTTCTGAGAGTCTTCATTAGTGAAGCATTTGAGTTCAAGGCAGCGAATGCTCATCCACTTTGAATAATTTTTGTACATAAATAATATTCATTACCAGACATTCACAATTTTTCATTAATGCATTTTACTTGGTACTTCCCTAGAGGGAGCATAAAGCTGGCAGCTTCTTCCAGTACTTCACTAATGTTTTGGTATATTACATGTATTGAGTCAAGCGAAAGGATTTAAAGAAACATTAGGTAATTACTAAATGTGGCATCTTTGTATGTACCTCAACCCAGGTAAGTGGTTCTCAAGCCATCTATATCTTTGCCATGCATTAGAAATATAATGCAATATGATATAACAACATTTAATTGGTAATAACAGAGAAAACTGTAGTCTTCATTAAAGCAGCAGAGCTAATTCTGGTCTGATAAAGTGCACTGAACAGCCCTAAATAGGTTTTAATTAGCTGGCACCAAAGCTGCACCACCCTTAGGGGAGGGTAAAATTAATGAAAACTAGCAGCAAATAGATCAATGCTACTGGATGTTATTGCCTTAGGTGAAGGTGATGAGGAACAAAGGAATGTCTTTTAAGGACCATTTAGAAAACAGTCTGCGTTAAAAGTCACTTTCAAAAAGCAATGGTAAAATAAATCTGTGCTAATATCAGCGAAACAGCCTAATGCCATCCATGCTGCAGACTCCATTTGTGTTTATAGGACAAACATCTCAGACTAACCACTCAGCACAGCATGTCTGAGTAGTGCCTCTGATGGCACAGCTCCACGTCCCCTCTCGAGGCTGACGGTGTGATCAAACCACTCCTGTCCCACCGCATGTGGAGGACATTGAACCCCAGCAAAGAGCCAGGAATGCATGTGCTGATACCGCCCAAAGTGCAGGTTACTTGGTGTTTCTAGTCACACTTCCTATAAATAACTACTGAAAAAAGCCTGCTGAGCTTTGCTGAGGAGATGTATTCTAAGCTCCTGAAATTCCAGTTGAGAGACATGAGATAATGTTCTGAAACCCATCCAGTTTGGTAGACAATTGACTTTCCACACACTCTGTCTTAACTCTGGCAACACCCATCCAATACCCAAACATTTTGGTTCAATTCAACAACATTGTATTGAGATTATTAGCTATACAAGCATGTCTACAGGAGGCAGGTTCACTGAGCCACCTTTGCAGTCAGGTGGCTATTTCTGAAGGATTTTTGTTAACATCTTGGACAATTCTGAAGAAACTACATCGTTTTTGTGCTTCTCTTCGAGAAGTTCTTAGTTTTCTCTTTTTTGTGCCAGATGGTGCTATGTGTTAGGTTGTGAGAAAGCTGTTTTATCATTTGAGGCAGAAAGGTGGATCTTTCTGATCACTGACTTCTGCATCAAGATTCAAAATTTGGGGGTGCGCGCAACCTGCTATTTTATTCACTTCTACTCACTATTTATTGCTTTGGTGATATAAGAGATCTATATTATATCTCTGTCATTTAGAGCTAACAAATTATATTCATCTAAAGTTTGGATTGACATTGTTAGACAACTGCAGTCATCACAGCTTCACCTCAGCTAATATGTGGTTTTTGATGTGTCTGACTAATCTACATGAAGCTGTAGTCTAGTAAAAATGTCAGTGAAATGAATAAATGAAATTACATTCTCTGAGGCTCAAGTAGCTGCAACTTCTATTGTTTGGTGATATTCTCTGTGAATTGAGGTAGTAGAGCTGTCAGTGGCCAGAATGTCAGTCTTATGCCACATTTCTGGTTGTTGGCTTGAATGAAATATTAGAGTAATGCTTATTTCCACTTTCGCATTTGCTTACATATGCGTATTCATTTCCCAATCAAGGCCATTCAGAGAAAATACAAAATCTTAGCTAGTGTTATGTAATATTTGCAGAAAGCAGTTTTTCATTGGGAAGTTGTGAACATTGACACTGTATCTGGCTCAGAGGGTTAGATTTTGGGACTTGGGAAGTAATTCCCATTTGTGCTTTGTATTAACATGCTTTTTCTAAAGAAAATAAATTCTGGAAGATGAGTAAAAGTTCATTTCATTTTGAAAGGAAAATGAGCAGAGTTAGGGAACATCAGCATCTTTAAATTACAGAACTCTTGGAAAAAAGTGATGGAAAAACTGATCCAGACTGACAGAGGGGATGTATAATGCCTGTTGAAATATATTTAAGGACAAAAATGAATTGTAGTTTACATTTTGACATAGTCTTTATCATGATGATGTAGTGTCTGCTGCTGCACCAATAAAGTCAGAAAAAAGTTCTCAACTTCCTGTGAGCATCACAGCAAACCCCAAAATATGTTTGATACAGTGACCATCTTTCAAGTGCCTGATGGTGGATCTTTCTTGAACCATTGCTTTCTTTGCCCTCCATTCTTTCTTTTTATAAAGTAATTCCTTCAAAAAATGCTAAAGGATTTGTCCATCTTAA
Organism: Morus bassanus; assembly: GCA_031468815.1. Classification (NCBI taxonomy): domain Eukaryota; kingdom Metazoa; phylum Chordata; class Aves; order Suliformes; family Sulidae; genus Morus; species Morus bassanus. The sequence continues at coordinate 11,285,356 of CM062576.1, read as the reverse complement.
TTCATAGAAGGTTTAAATAGTTTCATTGTCAGCTAAGACTGCTTTATTACCTGAAAAAACAGGGTCTAAAGCATGAAACCTTAATGAAATAAATAGATTTTTCATTATAAAACACTTAAAACCTCAACATCTATTGCTATTTGTGGTCAATCACTGGATGGCTAACAACCGCTTTGGGGTTTATATTCACTCTTCCATTTCGTGGTAAAACACCAGTTGTTCCTGAGTGTCCTAGATTTATTCCCTGCAGCCCATTAGTAACTGCATTTATATTTCTTTATGAAGATTTTCCTAATTAAGATGAACATTCTTCTCTATTAGGCAGATGGAACTCAATAGAAGTAGTCCGTTTTTTATTAACATGCCAGTAAATCCTGTACAAAGCACCAGCACTTTTGTGAAGAAACACAGCTTCTACTGCATTACACTAATTATGTAGTAAAGTGAAACTTTATTAAAAAATATCAATATTAGCTAATATTTTGTGATAAAATGGCTGCATATAGATTGGTGTGGGCTCAGAGATCTATTGATTCTGTGGTTGTTGCTGATTTTAGTCATGGAGTTATTTCTTTTTACCTAATGATTTAAGTCAAGAAATACATAATCAGCTTCTACTTTATCTTTGTGTGCATTTTCACATGTTCTTTGAATTAATCCAACATGTATTGCTTTTAATTTATCACATCTTCTTTAAGTGCCACTGAATCTGTTTTCTGCTCCTGACAAGCCGTATGTTAAATCTTTATACAGTGTTTGGTATTGTCCTAATTACATGCACTCCTTTTCCATCCTGTCCTTTAAATATTCTGCAACTTTTATGGTCAAGAGGGTATTGCTGATATCTCTCATGAGCAACACTGGGATTGCACATGTAGATGAGATTCTGCTTTGACTTTTCTCACATCTCATGAACGTACACCTTCTGAAAGGATTATGTAAAAGTCAGCGATTCATATGCTAGCAATCCTCATAGCACTGTGGATCGCAGTGGTTCCACTTTTGCTGCTGGTGGTGAAGGTATTTTACGGTTGCAAAGGCAGAAGTCTTGGAGGGAAAAAATAACAAAGGCATAGTTTTTGAATTAAGCCTTTGGTGTTCATAAAAGCTTCACTGGATCATCTTCCATAGTTCAACGTTTTTGATTTTTCAGATCACAGTGTTTAAAATAGACCTTCATTTTCCTAAAGAAGCTTAAAATTTTAAAGAAAAAGAACTAATTTTTTAAAAATCAAGAAATTCATCTATTTTTTAACTCAACCTTGCTGCCAGCTGAAATATTTGTCTTTAAAAACACAGGGTGATTGCCATTGAATTCTGTACTTATCACCAGTTGTCACACAGCAACACTTTTCTAAGATATTTAAATAGAATAGAAAAATAAATGCAACGTTGCTATTACTTTAGTATGATACCTGTTGGTTACTGATAACTGTGGGTTTTCTAATGGAAACTCCCTGAAGTGCACTGAGCCGTACTTACGGTGTTTAGCAAAAGACAACATGCTATAATTAAACTGCATGAGAGGCACTGGGAGCTTTTGTGTTATAGAGTTGCCACTCAAGTGAGGATAGCAACTTTAGGAGGTGGGGAATAAAACACTGCAGTGATTTGTTGCTGCAGACAGAGAAGAGTTCCTGTACATCTGTCCACCCACTAGCTAGTAAAACTTACTAGAAAAGACTTTTATAAGAAAAGGTGTATGAAAACTAATTTAAAATATCTCACTGAATGATGTCTGAAAAAGTTTATCTTCTCAAAGCTTTGAACAAGTAGGCAACACAGCAAAAGAAAAACTGTTTAAAAGTAGAAACAGTTTAGGCTGAACTGATGTTGGAGTATTTTACCTTAAAATGTAGAAAGATTAGTAAACAAATACTGCACTGAAAATTTAATTGGTAAGAAATCAAGCCTGTGTGAGACCTCATACACATAAGTGGGAGGAAAACTGGGGGAAAATGGTGAAATTTTTTTAAAATTAATTCAGAACTCAGTGTTAACTAGGTGCTTGCTTATGCACATCTTCAATGTGTATTTTTACCCATATAAAAACAAAACAGGTGTTCTACACTGTTTTATTTATACGTCTGTTATCATGTATCCCATATAAAGAATTCAGGCTGCAATTTCAGAACAGTGAAACTGTACAGATATATATATATGTGCGCACATGGATTTATAGTGCATGTCTTTGAAGGTAACTCAGGATTCACAGCCACGCTTCTCAGAGAACTTGATGTGCTATTGGGATATGCTATAACCTACATTTAGAAAACAATCACTGACTACATCCTATACAGTTCCTGTGATACTGAAATTCTCTGAGCTTTTAACAGTGAGGCAGCTATGCATTTAAAGAGTAACATGCACAAGAGCAGCATGTACAATTTTTCTCAGGCATTCACATCTTCAGCAGGTTTTGGAAGCTATACCAGTTTGGAGAAACAACTACAACTGTGGGGATTTATTATGAATCTTGAGGATTGTCCTCAAATATTTTGTCTGACGTCGTGGATATTGATGATCAGCATGTAACTTAGTTTGGGTGTGAAATGGAATACTTTTTAATGCCAATGTTCAAAGATTCAGCCATTCGGTTTTCAAGATTTTGTAAGAAATTCTTGTTTGTAGTAGCATTCAGTACAGTTGGGACTGCATACCAGAGACGCCACTCATCTCAGAACACGAGCAACCCTGTCAAGTACATTAGTATTCAGTAAACATGCAACCGCAATAGAAGAAAAAATTTCTAAATGCCCATGATTGTTGTTTGCAAGTTTGCTGTTACTATCCCATCCTGGTCTTTGGAGACTTCTTTTTCTTTGTTTTTGTTTTTTGAAGTCAGTCATCCCAGCAAGCATATCCTCTCTGCTGTAGTCATACTGGTTACAGAAAGGCATGAACTCCCTAACAGCGTTCTTTACATGACTCATTAAAACTTCCAAAGCACAGGATTTGAAGCAAAACTTTTAAAATTGCTGCAGATTATGTCAGTAGTGTAGAAGAAGACACAGAGAAAGGAAAGAAAGCGATAGGAGATGAAATCCTAAGAAACAAACAGCATGCTTTTATCTTAGCAATAAAAACAAAGATAAATGTCAGAAATATGTGCTCTGTGTTCAGTTTGCTCTCCATATGTTGTTTCAGTTTTCCTTGAAGTACATTCATTAGAGATGCTAGTGCTCCTGTCTCCAAAGAGCGTCCCAAACATTTTCTGTGAGAGCATTTCCAAAAATATTGCAGATATCATGTAAGCCTTAAAATGCCTTTGTGAGGCAAGGAATATTTATCCTCTTTTTACAACTTGACTTCCCTGAGAAAAGGACACTGGTGGAAAGCAGGAGCTATTGCTGTGCAGATATTCATGCCCACAGGGCTTTTTGAATGTTGTATGCTTACCATGAAGGTATTTCCATCTCTTACAGTGCTAATTTTGGGTTGGAATGGTCTGGAACTGCAAAATGGAACCAATTTCTGCTGCTCTATATCCTGTTTTCAGCCAAGCAGGGTAATGTTCTGGCACTTTCTTACATGTAAAATTAGCGGTAGTCTCTTGACATTTTACAGTCAATCAAAATATTAGGGAAAGAAAATAATCCAAAGAGTATTTGCAAAGTAGTATTCCTCTAAAAGAAGAATCTTAGTTTCAATTGGTTCAAGTATTATTTGTTTTCCTATCCTGTGTCCATCCATCTTAGCGTTGTGCCCACACCATCCTCCTCTCCATTAAGAAATATGGCTAGCATTTTCTTTTATCAAGGGAGAATTGTGTCTTTGCTGGAGCTTAGTGGTTTGGTTTTTTGTTTTGGTTGGTTTTTTTGGGTGGTTTTTTTTTTTTTGCGCTTTCTCTCTGTGCTGCTCTGATTTTATATTACTGATGACACTGTTAAAATATGTTTCGTATTTGGAGTAGAAAGAAGCAGTCGTCCTTAACTCCTCCAGGCTTATTTCATGGTCTTAAATTGCCTTTACCTTCTCGTCCAAGAAAGCACTGTGTTCAACAGAGTTGGATTTCAGCTCCACTGTACAGATCCTGCCAGGGACTCTCATCTGCAGTGGCATCCTAGAGCCTTCTCACTCCTAGAGGTATTTTAGGTCTCACTCATGGAGTGCCTTGCAGATATGAAACTTCATTTAACTTTATACAGGATATCCTCAGGATACCCTCAAGCTTTATGTACTGCTTAGACCTGTCTAAGCACCAGTGGCTTCCTGCCAAGCTACACTGCTTTGCTTGGTTAGGAGAAAAGCAACAAATGGATGAGTAACTAAGGTCACTTCATTGTATATCAGTGGGAAACAGAGTATTTCAGGCAATATTTCTGGATATGGTTTAGGATGGTACTCAGGGATGATATATTCAGGGCAGGCTTATTCCAGTTCCACTTCCAAGCTTTTAATTCTGGAACACTTAAAAGTTTTCTTCTGCTTTTGAAATAATAACCAGTGGTTTCATATGTATTTGACCAGTTTCAGGATAGCAGTAGCAAGAGCAGCTCCACATGTTTTCCTTAAACTCTTTCTGTCTGTGTACCAGGACTGAGACTGGCATATAATATAAATATTTTCTTCATTATTACTTTAAATTTTTCCCTGAGGCTATCATATTGATTTCAAAACCATGGTCATCATTATACTAAAATGGTGGCTTTAATACACTGGTCTCTGTGGGTAGATTATAGAAAGTTTCAAAATAATTGCCCGCTAATATGAGAGGTGGAAGTATGTATAGTATTATATCGCTTGTAATGTAACCATTAAAATAACAATTATGTGATAATGAAAAGAGTCGTTATGCTTTAGTTTATCTTTACATAATGTTACTAGCTAATGAAAACAGGGAAGATTATATCTAATTACATTTTACAATATTATTGCACTTCCTGTAAAGAGAACATTTTGCGCAGAATTGTAGATTTGCATGCTTCAGTAAAGTTTGTGTCCACTCCCTCTGTACTTCAAAATATGACTATTTTAAAACCAATGGTTATAAGTTCTTTTTATCAAATGGTATGTATAGTCTTCACAAAGAACACTGGAAATTAAGTTATCAGAGGTAGACAAACCTTGCAACATGGCTGCATTGAACAAAAATTTAAAAATAATTTTATGTCCTTCAGGTTTGATGTGTTAGAAGAATGAAGGTAGCTTGACAATGAGTCAATCAGTAGAATATCGTCTCTCTTTAGGTGGACAAGAAATGTTAAATGTATGCATTATCATCTGTGGCAATTGTGCTTTAGTATTGTCTACTACTGAGTAGTATTGTCAGTCACATGAGCAAGTTCCTTTTCTATTGTGTCCAGAGGTGGAACATGCAAGAACAAATAGAAAAACAGTGCTTTGACATGGATAGAGAAGCTTCTCATTTTGTATGTTGGGATATTGAGCTCAAAGTTAAAAGTGCTTAGTTCAGGAATGCATTGATAGAGCTCCCAAATTATCTTAATGGCAAGAACATTAATTAGAATTAAGACATTTTCGTGTTTGTATATCCAGATCAGACTACACTGATTTTTAAAGATGCAGTGAGATTGTCCCCTAGTTGTCAATACTTTGCATATTTTCTAAACATAATGGCATGGTTGAACATTACCTTTAAATGCCAGACCCATGCAAGTGGGAATTGTATAATCTAATCCATTTCACTCCAAAACAGAATTAAGAGATATGAATTAAGCAGTTATGAACTAGGCATTAAAAATATAATTGCATTGATTTTTCTAGGTATTAAACAAAATGACATCAATAGAAAATGTCTTTGGTCTAACAGTGTGATATTTAATTAGTTTATGTTAATTGCCTACATTTCAGAAACAAATGGCTTGATTTCTTTATTCAGTGAATGAATGAATGACTTGGCCTTCTGCCATTCCTGTCGAGGGGAGGGGATTGTGGACTTCCACCTTCCTACCACACTCCCTGCTGCTCTTGCCTATAGCCGATGGGAAGGCTAAGGCACCTCCAGGCTGCAGGGGTGGGAGCGCCACGGAAGAGAGTCAGGCCAGAGGCCAGCTGATTTATTCGGTGCATCCACCTCTAGGATTGTCTCCTTGGAGACCGCAGTTCTTGTGTCTTTGCAAAGGTAGGGTTTGATTTTCTGTTCCAGTGAGATAAATGGTGGGTTGAATTTGTGAGCCACAGCGTACATGGTTGTATGGTGGTGTCCAGAGCCTGGCTACTGTCTGAGTCTTTGTCTGGATGCCAGGAGAGCTCCGTACATACTAAGGCATAGGTTGTCTCTGAGGCCTGAGGCCTGGCCCCAAGCAATTCCTGAAGCATTTCGACTTCCGTGCCTTCTCCTTACGCCCATCTCAGACATCCATTTGGATTAGCTAACTCAAATCACAGGCTGTAATGTCACTGTACTTTGGTCACAAACTCTTCCTTGTTCATGTTTCTCTTTAATGGGATACTTGTTTCCATTTGGCATGTTTCTTGCTTTCCTTCAAATAGTTTTTTCCTTCTCTGTCATTACTTTACTGATATTTTCCACATTTTTTCCTCTTTGATTTCCTGCCTCATTGTTTGTAACTATGTCATCTATATAACTTCCTTCTTTCAGCCTTTTGTCCTTTTATTGTGAAACATATTGCCTCGAACACACCTCCTGTTTTCAGCACAATCTCTTTTAAAACAGCTCACAGACCTGCAAGGTATCTGATGAAGAACAGCTCTCCCCTCTGTGCCCTTGCCCTTGCCCTTGTGCTTGTTCTTTCACTTGAATCCTGGAGCAGAACACCTGAAAGTCTGATCTGGAATTGCAGATCCCAGCTCAGTACATCCAGTACTTAAAACAAAAACAAAATACCACAGTGGGATGTAGAAGCTGTGCATGATTATTTATTGATGATTGCTAGTTACAGCAATTAAAACAGCAGGGAGCTCAGATTTTGATCAGAAACCAAGTGATTTTTCTGTACACTTTTTATTGTAAAATGAGAACATAATATAACCCCATTGTGCTCAAGTTGTTAACTGCTAAGCTCTGACATGACCTCCTGTATGAACAATGCATGTTGCCTGTTACCTGAGTATGTAGCTCTGTGTATGCAAGCATTGATAAAGGCTTGGAGCTGTTATACAGCAATTTATACATACATATATACACGAGCTATCACAAATGCTTCATGTCCATGCTCCAGTGTACCAAACACCCGGCACAATGATTTCAGTGTGAAAAGCAAAGGGATCTGGTATGTGGCTGCCCAACTGGAACTGGGACAGCCTTTCTGTGAGCTTCCAGCACAAGAGGAGTTCACGCAGAGACTCAGTTCATGTGCTCCATAGCGTTAGCAATGAGCAAGGTCCATGAGGTTTGTTTTGGCTTTTTGTAAGTACTTTTCAATTATGACAGTATAAGATAGCCAGAATGTCAGTGACTTTCAGGTCTTTATGTGCTACAGATATAATTTATTTGCTTTTAGTTTTTGTAACATCACCAACTGCTAAGGGAATTGATGTTTAATAAGTTTCTAAATAAGTAAAACTAAAGTATAAATAAATAATGCCTGGTTTATTAGTCCAGGTGTTTCCAGCATTGCTGAAAGTGGTTTGATGACAGCCACCACCACTAGCAGTGGAAAAAAACCTGATTTCTCACTGATTATTATCATTATAATAAACCATAATTGAAAGATTACAAAATTGATTCTTTTAAAAATTAATGTTGCATGAGTGAGCAGGCTCTGTGGCATTCAGATTTTTTCAGTGGAAGGAAAATAGCTTGTTTTATTTCCTAGTAGAAAACTGCTGATTTTCAAACAATCACATTAGAGAAAACAGTCCCAGAGGGTTACAGGAGACAACAGACCTATGTCATTATGCTTTACCCTTTCCTGAAGGGTTCGGAGAAGAGCCAGAAACAAAAGAAAGTTACGTTCATTATTGAGAGAGCCTTGGGAAAATCTGTTTGGCCAAGCAATTTTGCATGAAACGAGTGAGGAAATATTTGACTGCAAAGAACATAAACTCCTTCTATCAATATGCAATTTTCTGGATCCATTTGTTCAAATGATTATTAAGAACAGTTTCTAAATTTGCAGTGCTTTACAACTTCAAAGGGCTGTGAAAGCATTAACTAGTTAAATGGATGGAAGTGTTTTTTAATAAATAAATAAAAAAAAGACCAAAGTCAGTTGTAAGACAGTTTAAAGCGCAAAGTGTTGAAAACAGCAGGAAACCTGAGGACCTGGAAGAGCAATCATACAGTAACATCCGCCCCAATCAGGAAAGTGAAAACCACAGGTTTATCTTTGATGATTTCCTGTAAATATGCCCTTTGAGGACAGATTGCCCTGCCCAGTCTTGCGGAAAAAGCTCAGTGTTACATCTCTTCTCACCACAACATATGGATCTCAGCAAGCCCTGCTTCTCTATTTCTGAAGTCATTCCTCAGGTGGAAAAGCCTGAACAAAAAAGTAGTGAAATATTGTTGCAAAAATGCTGGTTAGCATCCTTCAAACCTGGTCAGTTTGACTGGAAAACGACTTTCTGAGGGTTTTTTTCCTGGCCGCTTTCTTCAGTAAGGTCTGCCTGGTTTTCCAGACCTTCTGCTATCCTAGTGGAAGTGGTTTTATTGATATTTTCATTCACTTCAAAATACCATGTCTCACATTTTTTCCCTAGGATGCAGCAGTATAAATAGCTTTGCTCTCCCTAAGTGTGCAGCAGTGTGTGCTAAGGGCTGTGGAAGGTACGTTTGGGTCTCTCTCTGAGTGCCCCCAGCTGCACACTCTACGAAGGACTACATCTGCTTTGTGATATTCTTAGCAGGATCATAGAATCATAGAATCATTAAGGTTGGAAAAGACTTCTAGGATCATCAAGTCCAACCGTCAACCCAACACTGCCATGTCCCCTAAACCATGCCCTGAAGTGCCACGTCTACACGTTTTTTGAACACCTCCAGGGACGGTGACTCCACCACCACTCTGGGCAGCCTGTTCCAGTGCCTGACCACTCTTTCAGTGAAGACGTTTCTCCTAATGCACAATCTAAACCTCCCCTGGCACAGCTTGAGGCCATTTCCTTGCGTCCTATCACTAGTAACTTGGGAGAAGAGACCAACACCCACCTCGCTACAACCTCCTTTCAGGTACTTGTAGAGAGTGATAAAGTCTCCCCTCAGCCTCTTCTCCAGACTAAACAACCCCAGTTCCCTCAACCTCTCCTCATAAGACTTGTGCTCTAGACCCTTCACCAGCTTCATTGCCCTTCTCTAGACAGGCTTCAGCATGTCCAGGAGCATGTCCAGGATGGCTCTTCTGTGTTTTGGCGGTGGTTAGTGCAGACATGGGGGTCTTGTCTTTCTTTCTCACTACCTCTTTGTAACACTTTGCCTCTTCTGATGTTGTGTTATTGGGTCTGAAGGGCTGGGAGCTGGACTGCAGCCAGCAGTGTTGCTTCTTGATAACTTGGGGTTTCCACTCAGTGCCACGTCCCACATTCATGAGACACAAACATCAAAGAAACCCAAGAAATTGAGGTTAGCTGTGGCTTATTCTTTTCCCATCTATATCCTGAAGAGAGCCCGTGCTATTCCATTGTAAAGCTGATGTTGATGCACCATTTCACATTGTCCAGATAGTTTGCAGTTTCTGAAGAAGTTTTCTGTGCTTGAATTTACAGTAGACATATAATCTACCACATTTCGTACGTATGCTCTTACTTGATGACAACCTCCTGCTGGCCTTATGCAATGTTTTATTAAATAGAGGGACAGTTCCCAAGCCCATCTTCCTTCCTAAGATTGGAGCCAGTGTTCTTCCTCCAGTTAGATTTCATTAATAATATTTTGCATTTCATAATGCATATAATCCGCAGACCTTAAAGCACTGCAGGACATTAAATCAGCTTTAATTTCCCTATTTTCCTGATTATAAAACTCATGCAGGGAGTCATCTGTCAAGTTGTGCACAGGTATTATCCTGCAAGTCTATGGCAGAGCTACGAAGATATCCTTCAGTCAGGGTTCCCAAATGGCCCCTAATGCACCACCCTGATGTTCAGAAAGCACAAGAGTGTATTCTTACCTATGTAATTCATGCTTACCTGGGAGGGAGTCCTGGCTGACCAAGTGATGATCAACTCCATATCAAGTGTATATTTATAAACAGGCAGAAGTGGAACTTCCTAAATGAATTCACTAGAAATTGCATATTTCCTAAAATTTTGTATGACTAGACCCAGCTTTTGTGTCCTGGCCTCTGTGCAAAGATAGGCTTGTTTTGCTCAGCTGAACCTTGTTTAAAGATCACACTTTGCAGGAGGGAGGGGCAGTCATTAGATTTGGGAAGGAATCTTACAAGACATGCTGGAGCACTGCACATCTGAGAGTTGCATTCCTGCCACTTCCCAGCAGTCAGCACTGCCCATCAAAGAAAATCGCTAAAAAACTCTGCTACATCATTTTTCATTTGCATTAGAAATGGCTCTAAGCAATAACAGGATCACAGCCAAAAAGTGCCAGCACTTTATCATTCATTTATTTGATTTAATATATAGAGGTACCTATTTGAAACAGCATTTACTTTTCTTGAGCTCATCATAAAACCCAACCTGAATGGAAGTGTTTAAGATAATGATGACTCCGATTAATTCCCTTAGAACAGCAGGACTGGAATCAGATACACTATTTCTCTTTTCATTAGGCATTTCTGAGCAGCTATGACTGATCTTGTAGCATGAAAGGAATGAAATTAGCTGAAGCAAACCTGATGAAAATAGTCCACAATATGCTGCTATTCTTCTTACTCAACATGGTAAACTGTGAGCTCGGATGCCTTTGGAGTGGCATCCAGATGGCATTAATAGAACCTGATGCAAACATTCATTTCAGGAAAGGTGAAAAGCCATGCTTGCTGTGTGCTGTGGATTTCCCTTCACCTGCACTGTGAATTGAACAGTGTTACAGCTTTCTCAGCCAGCCATTACCACCTTCTTCCCCTCTCCTCACTGCCACCAAATCCCTGGAAATCCTAGCCCAGTCTGAGCAGCAGATCTTTAATCTGATTTTCAACATGCACATCCTCCACCAAAGTCAGGAGGTCAGCCGTGTTGCACTTTTTGCTGCATCAGGAGCTGGTTTCTTTCTTCAAAGTGAGGAAGATGTTTGAATTAGTTTTAGGAAATTTGAGAGCTGGCAGCTAAGTTTTGCCAGTGTTTTATTCCTGTTTATGTTTCTTGATCATCAGTAACTACTGTTTATAATCAGTGGACATGGCACAGATATGGGGAAAAACATTTTCTAAAGCACCTCCTTGACCAAATAGCCTGTATTACATCTGAAAATGAAACAGTTCCCTGAGTAATTTCGGCATCTTGAATTTTTTTTCTACTGAAGTATTTGGAATTCCCACGAAATATCTAGAAAGCAGAAATGGGACCACTACTGTAGGATGTTTTAATTAGTTGAAGAAGCAGAGATTTTCTGGTAACATTTGTCTAAATCTCTTGTGCTGTTTTTCCTAAACATGATTATGAAGTTCTGCATGATTTCTGGTGTTGCAGGTATCTTAGTATTATAACGTGCTAGTAGTAGTAGTAGTAGTAAATAAAAGATGGATATGCTGGGAATATACTGAAGACTGAGGTTTTGCAATGTATCCTGTCCATGTCTAAAAGTAATGTACTCCAATATCACAGCAGAAAGTTGCATTTACATATCTAGATACTATATTTTAAGCAGAAAACATTGTTTCTAATGTCTTGGTCTCTCTGCCCATTCATTCCTTTTCAGGCTATCACAAACTGTACTTTGAGAGGCATGATAATTTTTTGATATGAACATTCCCTGCTTTCTGCCACTACAGACAACAATTCCTCTTGCACGCAATCAGCCATCTAGTAATAATGCTCTTCTATTCCTGCAAACTGGGATCAGATTCCTGATCTGCTTTGGCAAGTTTTATCCTTCTTACTCTCTGAAAATCTTAGCTTATGTGTAAATAGCTTTAATAATTTGAGTGCCCATAAAAGTGACAGACTAATGTCATATGCCAGAACCTGGTAAAACCTTTCAAATTCTGTGAGTTTGTGTCAGACCCAGTTCATTGTAACACTGCTGTCCCAGGCTTTGGCTTCTCTCCTGAACAAAGATTGCTGGTCCAACTATGTAAACTGGTCTTTTCCTATGTACGTGAAGCACTGCCATGGACTGGTGAAACTATGAGGTTACACCAATTTGTCTAATCTAGATTTGACCTTAAGCCTCTGGGGTGAAAGACTGGTATAATAAACCAATGTAGAGGTTTATTGTTTAGTAATATTTTTAAACATTTTGAAGAGATCTACAGTAGCAATGTATACAGTTTGGTCATTGCTTTAAAAGTGAAAGACTCCAAAGTGTAACTCAGTCTCTGATGTGCAAAAGCAATGAATTGAAAGGAGTGGGTAGGAAGGCAATGTGATACAGAGAACCTCAGCTGAAAAACTTCGGAGAAAATACTGTTTAAAGTCAAAGTTACAAAGTGCATGCTTTTCTACTGAGGACCAAACCTACTGGTTTCAAATTAAAGGCTCTCACAAAAGTTATATCTGCTGTGTCTAATATGCAGTAATTGATTCTTCCAATTCCTAGGGGAACCCTCTCTATTTAAAGTACAATTGAACTCCAAATTACCTTACAATGTTACAGTTTAAGAAGTCATATCAGCCTAGCACTGAGAGGTACTGTGCAGATGCACGCAGAAAATTTAGACTCTTTTCACTTCTTTGTTTCATGTCCTTTGGATGCTAAGTAGTCCAATCAGCAGCCTTTCCTACCTTGTACTTAATAGATGCTTCCACTTCTTACATTCCTGTGCATGGCAGCAGAACAGGAGAATTCAAAATGCTATGGTTTGCTTTCATTCAGACAGGCTTATGGGTTGGTTTTTCTTTTCTGCTTTCTTGTCTGATTCCTAAAAAATCACCTGTAATCACCCATGTAATATCAAGGCTAATACAATAATAGCCTGATTTTCATCGTTTGAATAAATTTTCAGAAAAAGGTTAGAATTCTGCTCAACCATTACCTTATCTATCAGAGGAAAATGTATTTATAAGACTCTGTGTGGAAGATTATATGAAGATAAGTTGTATCTCATCATGTGATATGCACCGTTATGGATTATAGAAGTATTGGCTTATAGAATCATTTTTTAGCATTATTAGTGGCCATAACTTTAGTTGTCAGTTCTACAAAAGAGTCTGGCTGTAACTAACAAACTGTGTGTATCTGTATTTGTAATGACTGTCTTGATAGTTTCACATATCAGTTCAATAAAACATCTTCCACTCAGGGGAGACATTTGGGCAGGAATATCTCAGTGACATCCTTGCCATCCCCATTACCATCACTACACACTCAGAGCAATATAAGTTTTAAAAATTGATTGAGTGTGTATTTACAACATGGATCATGAGACATGTTTTTTTAATGTTGAGAAACTCCCAATGATGCATTCTGTCATCTGTAGCAGTGATTTGGATTCTTTGATTTTAGTGCTACAGAATACAGTCATAAAACTTTTAGACCCTTAATGTCATAGGGTGCAGCTTCTTGACACAGAATGCTAATGTAAAAGGAGATAGCTACTGCAGCAAGAGCTCCCAACCCAGTAAAAACCAAAGGCTTGCATAGTTAAATAACTGACTGAATTTGTATTCTTAACACGTTAAATACAAAACAGAGAGAACTTCATTGAAAGACATAAGGTTGAGATGTAAAATCCCTAATGCAGGTAGACTTTCAGTGGGTCACTTTGGCAGTGTGGAGGACAGGCGTTTGGTTTAGGTGGTTCCCTCACCTCCCTTCAGGCAGTTTTCAGTAAGCATCTTTGAAAAATATTTTTCTGAAAGGGTTGTCTAAAGATAGGTGAAACAATTATTTTGCCCCTTCTCTGTTGACTAAAGAGAGTCTAGAACCCTTCATTTGCAAAGGAAGGTGAGGTAAATTGTGGTTAAGTGTCTTCTGTTTATGTGTTATATCTTCTAATAGGTATGTGCAGTTATTTTAGCGTGCTGTTATAATTAGTTCAAGGTTTTGGAAAAGGCATGAGAGAGGTGATATCTCTCACGTTCTTAGCACAGCAGGAAGTTCGTCTGCTATATCATCCTCTTTTTGGTCTGGTTGCCACCCTGGTTCTTAAGAATTATTTATTTCTGGCAACATAAAAGTGGGTCTGAAACTGAATTCCACCCTGGGACAGAGGGAAAAAAAATGACATGGAAAAGTGAGTGAGAGAGGTACCAAAAAAATCCATAGAAGTTTGGCCAGCTAGCTGGAGTGCCTTTTCCAAGTGTAGGAATAACTTTTAAGTATTTTTCCATGGATGTCATTATAATGAACAATATTGAGAAGCTTTTAATTGTTATACAGAAGTCCTACAAACATCTTAGATGTATTAGAGTTCACTTGGATATAGAAAAGTCTTGACATATCTCACTGCAGTGATATTACTGTCCAGAGTTATCTGGAATCTTTCCAGTGCAAAATTGAGCTTAGAAATGGCTGAAATTGTTTTGTTCTAGTTCTGTAGTGACTAAACTCAGCTGGGACATTCAGGCCAACAGTACTGTGGCCTTAAGTATGTGAGTATGGTTGGCAGTTTTAGTTGACTGCCTTTTCTTCTGAAATTCATTCCTCCCATTGGCACAATAACATTTGGTCTTCTCAGTTCTTAGAGCGTTGGTTGGACACAGACTATTTTTCACTAAATTTGCATTTTCTTTTTTAAAAGAAGGGGTAAAAGCTAACTGTGTTTTTTTTGGGGGAATGCCTTTTCTTTATAATGGGTAGACCGAAGTATCTGCACCGAGAGGTGTGTATTTGTTTAGGAATTCACATTGTAAGCCTTTAGTACACCAGTAGGTTGATGATTTGGCAACACAAGTGCGGACAGAGCTTGCTTTCTCTATAGCACATTCTCTCCTGACTGTGTAATCTTACCCTATGGGACCTGTAGAGCTGTAGGTGGGTCAGACTTGTCTGTAGACTGTCATGTGACCCTACCTAACACTTAACGTTGTTACCTGTTCCTCCGTGGGATGTGGGACCAAGGGCAGAGCAGTGAACCCACTGGAGGGAATAATAGAAAAGAAAATCTCTTCGCAAAGGAGTAAAATGCCTTAAGCTGATGCTCGACTGTATTTACAGTGCCTGTTCAGGCCTGTGTCTCTGTGACTAAC
This sequence comes from Morus bassanus, assembly GCA_031468815.1. Lineage (NCBI taxonomy): Eukaryota > Metazoa > Chordata > Aves > Suliformes > Sulidae > Morus > Morus bassanus. The sequence goes on along the minus strand of CM062576.1, from coordinate 11,270,185 downwards.
CTTTTATGGCGTCTGCCATCCAGGAGTGAATTGACTTTCCCATCTGTCGTGAGCAGGTTTCAGCTCTGAATGTTACTCTTCCAAATGTTTCCTGCTGCTCAACAGCGCTAAAGCTGTTAACAAGAGTGCGCCCACTGGCCAGGCTGGGGCCTCAGGAAAGGCTTGCAGTAAATCCTTGTGACATTGCTGCCTTCTCTGCACGTGGGCCCAGGATCCCCTACTGCCCACCCCTCACAGTGTAGAGCCATCGCTGGTTCTAGCAGCCCAGCACATGGCAGCTGCCCCACAGTAGTTGGGGATGCTTGAATCTCCATCACCTTCCCATGCTTTTGGGAGCTTCAGGTGTTGCCACAGTGGTATGATGGTTGAATGGAGGGGATCCAGCTCTAGCAGGCTGTCTTTCTTTGTTCCAGCTGTTCACAGCTGCTCTACAGCTGATTGAAAAGGCATTTACTCCCCTCATGTGAATAACCTTCAGAAAGGATCAGGAAGTCAATTGTGCAAAGCACGTACAGTCAGTACAAGATGTGTGTCCAGGAGCTATTGAGAAGAGCAACGTGGTGGTGTTTTAGGGACCGGGAGGTAGCTGCAGCAACTCAGGAGAATTTAGAGCTGGTGAGAGGGGTGCAGAGGTTACCTAGCACATGACTATTAGGATTTTAAAAGCTCTGTTTGCACCTCCTTCCAGAACAATATCAAGCATACATCCCCTGTAGTTTTCAGTCTGACACTTCATCTGTGAATGGGGCAAACATTACTTTAATCGTAGTTCATTAGTTCCATCTGGTGCCAGGGTGAGGAATGGAGACCCTTTCTTACCTTACAAAACATTATATACCTCCCCTGCCAAGCTGCTCTACTGATTAATAGAGCCTGAGGCTAACTCTAAATGTAAAGATTTGGAATTGTTTCTCTGTTGGCCTTCCCACAGATGCACACTTGCCTCCCTAGATCTGGCCGCTGTCTAAAGAAATTAAGACCAACAGTATTTTATTTAAAGCAGTAGTACACCATATGCAAGGCCAGAGATGCCCCATGTGATACCCACAAAATTGGGTATCTGTCTGCTTTTTTTCATTCCCTTTAATCGATAAAAATATGATTTCCCCCTAGTTCAAAGGAAATTGAATTTTCACATAGCAGGGGAAAACAAATGCCCTTCAGCATTGCTGTCAGTGAATTGGGGCACCAGATGTCTTTTAAACAGGTCCAGCATATTGTCTCTCCATTTCCAAGTCACTCTTTTATGCTTCTATTTATTGTAGGCAATTATGCTTTGACCCAAAGACATAATCCTAGTGGAATTAAAAATCATGTGCCCTCTTTGTATAAAAAAGCTGAGTCTGATTTTATGGAAAAGAAGTGTAGAGAATGAATCTAATGGGAAATTAGGCAGTAGTATTTGATGACTGTAAATGTATTTATTTATAACAGCTAATCTTGGTGGAAATGAAGAAATAAGATGAAATAATTAACTTTACTATTTATAAAAGAGTCGCTTTTATCCATGTGAAATTCAGCCACCTCTGGGATGAAATGCAATGGCTGCTAAACAGCATATAGACATTTAAGAATTAAAGGAAAGAAGAAATGTGCATTTGACACAGTGGGGAAAATGCGGCGTGGAAGGAAAATGTTTTCATAAAAATGTTGCCCCTTTTTGTTGACAACATATTTTTAACTGGCTCTTGTAATTATTCAAACTGGAATTTGGTTATTAAAGGAAAATGTCTCTGGCCTTGCAAGATGTGCACTGATATTTTTAATAGCTTCAACACAGAAAAAGCACTTTGCAATAAGAAAGAACACTTACTCTCTGAAAGATAAAGGGCTTCATTTTCCTCTTACAAAGACCAGTTTTACTGATGATTTCACTGGAGTTATTGCAGCCTTAGAACAGTGCAAGTGCGGGAGGAATCGGGGCCATCGCTCCAGCAGCACCGGGACAGAGGTAAGAGTGCTGCCTACTGAATTAACAGCCCTTTTCATAAACCCAGGGAATGAAGGAGTAATAAAGAGGTTGGCTGGCTGTTGATGAATTCTCTGACCGTGTGCAGTGTATCCTGGAGCTCCAGTTAAACCTTTATATATCTCAAGAGAGAAAGAGAGCGAATGATATTGTAAAGAGCACTTTGCCAAATAAAATAGAAAGATCTGTGGGATTGTTGCACTATTACAAATGTCAGCACACAATTAAGAGTCAGTTTATATATATAAAATGTTTTACTGAGCTTGCTGAGTGAAGTTTACAGTTTATAACAGGAGACCTATTGAAAGATAAACTACCACACCATCTGTGATACACATTCTCAAAAATTCCTCTGCTTATATTAGATCACTAAATTTAAATACAGTATATGCTATTTCACATAAAACTGTTACCCCCAAATCAATCCATATTCAACCAATATTATTTAACTTACATGCTGACTGAAAGTTGGAGGGAGAATGAGTCTTGATAAATTGGGAAAAAAGGCAGCAAAGTGATTTTAGTATCTTAGCATCGTTGATTAGGTGTGTGAAGCTAACTAAGAAAACAATCTGCAAGGAGAGATGTTGTGATAGCGGTCACGTTGTGTCATTGATTTGTCTTAAATGCTGGGGTGAGAGAGAGGCAACTTTGAAGATTTGCTTTTCATTATGGTATGAATTGATGTTCAGCTACTAAAATGAAGTAGGTTTGCATAAGAGTTACGACTGTCAAAAACCATTTGGAATTTCATTCTCTGCAGAGAAATTAAAATTTTGAGTGATGATGTGAAAGACTTTCTCTGCTGAAGCAAGATTAAAAAACCAGAGCTTTCCCTTGTTACTGGATCTTTAGATTAGGTGTAATTCTTACTGTTTGTTTTATCTCATCTCAAATGCTTTTTAAGAGACTTGCTGAATTAATATCATATTAAATTCAAGAAGCTATGGTGATGGAACAGTATGCTTGAGATTTTAACTGCATATAAAGATATTCAAAGTTATAGGTCATACAGCTAATGTAAGTCAACCATCTGGGTGTATGCATACAAGAAATATTTATTTCAGTTTATAAAAGCAGTGTAATTGAGTACACTGGGCAGATACACCATTAATTACATATTACAATGCAGTCTGATCTGATATCAGGAGCAGAACACTCGAAATTCAGAATCACTTGACATTTTTCATTCATTTCCATAACAATCAACCACTCAAACCACTCAGTTTTGAAGGAAATAATGACACTGGAAAAGGACTGAGTTTTATAGCATGCTTTCAACATCCTGGGTTCAATTAAAATGGAAGAATATATTCTGAAATCATAAGACTTGTCCTTTGAACTAGCATCTGCAGATAAACATGCATGATTCCCATTGGCATAAATTTCCCAGATAAGCTTAACTAAATCTTGGAAAGCAGAGCAATTTTGAAGGGTCTCAAAGTCAGGACTGTTAGATTTCATAGCTACGGTATTTTACAGCATTTGAATAACGCTAAGTGGTTGCTCTAGGAGTTATGGGCCTATTATTATAATTGCATTCTAGAAACAGAGAATTTGGCCATACTGCTTTATCCTCTTAGAACTGTTAGAACAATCGGACAGTAGAATTCACTGCAAGATCCTAATGGACATTGTAACTGTGGATCTGAACGACCCGCTCAGTGAAGAGCTGTCGATAGTGATGCACCATAGAAAATGCATAGGTAAGCTTTTGTGTATTTAAATCTTTTAGCCTAATTTTGCACTGTTTGCAGCTATCATCTGTTTTAAAAGAAACAATAAAACAACAAAATCACCCAGTTGATGACAGAATCAAATATTGGTTTGCATGTATATAATCAGATGTTGAGATAAAAGCACAAAATGTGCACACTCTTTTGAATGCATGCCCGCTGAAATAAATGTGCTTGTGTTTTCTTTTCAGAAAGGGTTTCTAGACCTGTAGTAACAAGCCTTACATTTTTTCACTGGCATGCAAGGTCACAGCTTCAGTCGGCTGTCTTACCTTCAAGTCCCAAAGTGTGCTGGTTTTCTTGCTTTTTGAACTTTGGCTCTTTGGTGCAGTGAAACAGCACCGTTGGGAAAAAACTCAGATGCTGCAAGGAGTCTCTTTGGAAATGGCACATGTGCTCCTCATCACATCTGCATTGGCACATGCTGTGGAGCTTCTCCTCTGAGTCCTTGTGTAGATTCTGGGCCAGGAACAGGAGCTTGTCTGAGGTGTCAGTCAGTGTTTTAATGCCATCATTCCCAGGTGTTCAAGGCTGGAGCTGAGCCTCCCAAGATGATGAGATTTCAGAAGGATAAATATGGACTTCTATTAATTTGTGTTCTTGTTCTTGGGCTTGCAGAGTTTATGTTTTCCAGCTGTTCTCTGAACTAAAGATGGCTAGAAAATTTCTTCTGTTTTAGCAAAAGTGACACCTCTCATCTAGTCAATTGATTCCAGAAAGCAGGGCTCAAAGAATTATAGATATTGTAAAACTTACAATACAATTGTGAAATCTCACAGCCCTAGGGTCTTGCCATAGAAGCAAAAGATGTTTGGATCAAGTTTTCGTATATTTATCTGGATGATTTACTGCGCTGTAGAGGATAAAACATCCTGGAAAATGGTCTTGCTACGTTTTTAATGTAACAGCCCATATATGATTAACTTTCCTTTTTTCGCTGTAGAATCATTTGAGTTAAGGTTGCTGCCAGCTTTTCCCCTGGACTCTTAGCAGAGGCAATGAGTGAGGCAGGCACAGGCCTGTTGAGAGATCCTTGAACTGTGCCAAAGGTTCAACTCCCCATGCTCTTCAGGCATGACTATGCTAATAAATTTGCATTTCCTCCCCCAAGCTCACATCCCTTTCATCTTAACTGTAGCCTCTTGTACGATTTGCTTTATTGGCTTGCAGCCAATGTCGTGTCCTGTGAGGCTGAAGAAGGTATTACAAAGACAATACAGCAAAATGGAACACTTCAATCCGAACAGTGCAAACTTCCTCAGAAAAAATGGGCTTTTAATAGCTCCAACAACACAGTGCCCTCTCCACTCTGCCACACCAGTTACTAGTGATAATACATTATAGAAGAGACTGATAAATTTGTTACAGAGCTTAGCCATCAATACATTTCACCAGTAGTAGCTTCTTTCTTTTTATCAGCTCAGCTGTGTTTAATAGCTTTGTACTCAGATGACAATTTAAGTGATACTAGACCATTACTTTTGCTTTATGATCCACGGGCCTGACAAAAGAGGAGCTAAAGTGTTAAACCTTAGGAAAGGCAAATGCATACATGTATGCAGTCAAAAACACATTACTGCATCATGTCCTGATGACAAAAGTAACTATAAACAAACATGAAACAGACCATATTATTTTTCACAGACTTTGCCAAGCAAAATGTAGAGGCCTGTATAAGAGGCTTTTAAAAATCATGTTATTTTCTGGAAATCTTCAGATGCTCACTCTGGGACTGCACTGCTGAGATACTGCATTGGCAGTGTCACTTCAGCATTACTGGGGAAGCTTTGTGTAATTTTCCTTTCATACCTACCTTCCAGGATGAATTGGTCCTTTCTGATGACACTGGGGACCAGCTGAAACTGAAAACCAACCTCACACACTTTGAAAGCAGAGCCTCAGATGGACTACATCTCACTGGCTTACAGTGCTCATATTGTCATTATGACATTTGAATTACAGCTAAGACAACCTACTGTAATTTTTATATGTCTGTTTATAGCAAGATACCTAAAAAAGTCTGTATGAAGTTAGCATCTTAAGCCTCCTTATAGAAACCTAAAATATACCCCAGTTTTTCAAAGTACACATGCAAGAGGTCCTGTATTTTAAAACCACGATTTTTTTTCCTTTTAGTGTCATTCAAAAATAAGGTGAAATTTAGGATGAAAATTATACAGTAGAATGCATTGATTACCAGTGCCTGGTGCTGGGTACTGAGCAGAAATAGACTTTTAAACATCTAAGCAGTTAGTTTAGAGATAATATTTTATTGATTGTGTAAAAAGTTCCTACAAGTCGATCTAAAATGTGTCATCCAAAGATGTATTGTTATAAATACAATAGTGAGGTTTGCACTGGATGTGCAGTGAATGTAATGTTTTTTGAGTGATCCCAATTGCATTATTTATGTCTCAAGTCACCTTAGATTTCACAAAGATATTTTCCCTGGAGGACTGAAACCATGGCAAATAAAAGCCTGGCAAACCTAGCCTTTGATGAGGTGACACGATGGGAAGATCGCTAGATGTTTCCTTCCTCTCCTGCGTAGCTCTTTCATCTCCAGCTACAGGTTATCTGGGCCCCTCTCCCTATGCAGGTTGGCACCGTTCTACATCGGCTGCCCCCTCTCTGGAGTGATCTTTGCTTTCAAGCCTGTCAGACGTGGTTTAGAGAAGACTGAGTGTAACTGTGGCGCAAAGAGGTGGTGTGCAAATACCAATTAAAGTCTTGACTCATTGATTGACGGTGTCGGAGAGTTGCCACTCTCAATGTTCATTAAGTGCACCTAAAACTCGAGATTTTCTGTTGTCGCCCCCGAGGTGAGGACTGTTCTGCAGCAGGCATTGCCACAGCAGAATTCTGGTTCAGGAGTTCTTCAGGAAAGTTGGGTTTAGATTTCAGCCCTTTCCTCCTTGCCCCCCCAAAGTATTTCTGAGGTTTTGAATGGGGATGTTTATGTCCCTTACCTCTGTTATAGCTAGCTGTGTTCCTATACTGAAGAATTTCTAGTTTCGGAGATAACCATGTTTAGTGCAGCCCTTCTTGTTAGACTCTAGATGCACAGCCGAGAGCAAAGTAACAGCATTAATCTCCACAATGAAAATGTATTTTGGGACATTAGCGTGCATATGGTGAGGATTTTTTAACCCACATTACTGTATGTAACTTTGCAGCTTAATTAATCAATTAGGATTAGTGCAGTTTGTAATCAAGTCCAAGAGTGATTGATGCATGCCGTATTAATTGCAACATGCACGTGAAACGTGTCATATACACAGTCATTTTACAGCTGGATTTCACATTGGGTTGCTCATAAGCACTTAATGGCAGGAATATTTTAGACTTGCAATCAGGGAAATTGTATTGCACAATATGCTTTATATGTTGTACACCCTGCTTAGATAATAACTCCTCCATCACTGATGTATCCTCTCGCTCCTCCCTCCTGGTTCGATAGTTGGCAAAGTAGTCCATTTTCAAAGGCTTTCCTTTGCTGTGGAACAAGAGGTATAATTAAATTGTATCCCAGTAGTGAAGGTTTCTAATGATGATGAGCCAAAACTAATTGTATTGATTTGTTTATTACTGGCTTAGGAAGCTCATCAAACAAATGGACTGCAACTATTTCCATATTCTTATCTGTTTGGTAAATGAGAAACAAATAACACTTCCATATGTCTGTTGCATGGTGTCGCAGCATTAATACTAATTCTGAAGATAGACTCAAGCACAGGAAAGGAGGTTATCCCCAGTATTTTCTGTAATGTTTCTCAATGTTTCTACAGCTAAGAAATGCCACATTTTTTTCTACATTTGTGTCTTGTGATGAGCAAAATGAAGTTACTTTCTTTCTTTTTTGATATAAATGTTATTACTAATAAAGGTTTGATGACTGCCAGAACTGGAGAGTAGCAGGCTATGCTCAGAAAGTGGAAAAGATTGGGGCAAAAGAAAGGACACTGGTATTACGTTCTTGCCTCCATGCACATTCGTTCCTTGGCCTCTGTATTAAACCTAGCTGGATGAATAATGTGAACTAAAGACTTCTATGAATATTCATCTTAATTTTTAAATTAATCTACTTCACACTTACATTAACTCTGCAAACAGTCAAGCAATCACATCTGGTATACACGTTAGCAGAAAGTAAATTTTGATATTTCATGTATGAGTTTTTGTAGGAACAGGGTTTTAATTTTGAAAGCACAAAAATTCACATTAATGCTCACCTAGTTGTGGGCCAGACACAAGTTTCTGTGACCTGTGTGAAAAATCACTTTTGTTACATAATGACTTAAAAATGCTGGGCTTTTTGTTACTAAATATTTATGCTCAATTCTTAGAGCAAAAGGCTGTCCAAGTTGCTTTAAACACGTGCTGATCTAAAACCATTGAAGCCAGCAGTAGTCATTCATTGGCTAGGGTGTGTTTTAGATCAGTCCTTCATGGATGCAGTTGAGAAAGTCCAGAGCTAGGAAAAATGACCAAGTTAATTGAATAAGTTGTGTTTTTAATTGAATTGGGGGGACTGATTGTGCTAATGCTGTAAGAATGTGGATTCCTCCACAGTGACATGTTGACTTGGACCATGTTTTGTTCTTACTAATCCAAGAAAAGTGGCTACCCTAATCAATTTAGAGCTGGAATCTGCTTTCAGTAGAAGCAAAAGCAAGCCTTTTATTCTTAGGAGCTGGATAACATTACTGAAAACTGCTATTTATACATGTGGAACCATCTCATTCATTTTCTGAAATACAGCTAGCTTCCTTTTGCACTCAACTGTATGTTTTCCATTACAAATGTTCACCACTTCTCACGCCTCTTACATGCTGTAGCATATGACACATTGTGGCAACTTTTGTTCAACTAGCAGGTTTTGGTCCAAAGAGGATTCAATAAAGTTGGAGGGTGAATTACCCTTACATCCCTTGAGAAGCTGATCCTGTCAGCTTGTCAGAGCATTGCTTGAACTGCTGCACTGCATATTATGTCTAGACTGTGGATAAGTTAATAACACTAGAAGTAGAGCTAAAGGTAGAGGGAATTATACGCCACAGTTATTAACCTTTGACCTTTATGATGCTTTAAAATCATAAAACATTTTTAAAATAGCTACGCTACATCCGGGATAGCACTACTGCCGGGAAAACTGCCTCTCAATACAACGCACAGCATTTATATCAGCACCTCTCTTCATATTCCAATTTCCGTACGTAGCAGTTAAGGACTGGTAGCGCCACCTTCCTTCTAGTTAGGTTATCTGTGGAGATCTGATGTTAGAGACAGAATCCAGTGTGCTGCAATGTGAAGCATCACACCCTGTCTGTTCTGCCCCTTCTGTACTGCCATTGCACAGCCGCAGTGCTTTACAGGCTTCAACATTACCCTCACAGCCCTGGAGCCAGTGGATGGAAGGGGCACCAGCTCTCCCATTTTGCAAATGAGAAAACTGAGGCACCTGCTTTTTGTCAGGCACAGTCTTGTGGAATAAGCAAAAACAGAATCAAAGATATTTAAACTCCTACTCAGAAACGTACATTAGGAGATTTGGCTTTCTTGCTCCTTCTGTATTCATTGGAGAGAAAGCCTCTTTCCACAGTGATTGGAGTCCTTTCCAGAGTCATTGGAGAGAGAGGTGATTAAAAATAGAGGCCTACTTAGGGTCCCTGAGTTGCCTTCTGAAGTTCTCTCTCTTCAATGGCTGTAGAAAGCCTGGGGAAAAGTGACTCAATTAAGCTGTGTGAATATCTTTTCTCCCCATGCTGTGTCTTGTGCTCTAATTATAAGGCAGCCTTTCTTCCCTATTTGTTGCATTGTTATGCATAGGGAAGAAACAGGTATCAGGGAACAAAAAATTCAAACTCTAGACCTCTGATCTGAGCCTACCTCCTAACATATCTCAAAGGTAAATGTTTTTCAGAGTCGGGATTTAGATTTGGCTCATTTTAAAGATCCAAGACCCTTTGCAAAATGTGAACGTTCCCTGGGTTAGATCTCTTATGTTGCTGTCTTTCCTTGTCCACGCAGGGCTGAATAAGTACATACTGGCCTCTGGTTATCAGAATTCACCACCATCCATAATAAGCTGACATTCACAGAGGAAAGAAGGTGCTTTTTTTGTGGCAACAAACACAGAGTGCTTTTTCCCCAAGCTGTCTGAAAACCTGCCTATACATTTGTGCGCATACCATTATTTTGTTTAATATTTACAAAATTTGTGGAAGTTTTTGCATTTAAAATGGTAGGTGAATCAGAGGTCTTAAGAGCACTAATGAGCCAGTCCTGAAGGAGCCGTTTCCATATGTCATGTCATTTCACTGAAGTTTGAGCTCAAGGAAAAGCAAGCTCAGCCACTTAGTATGCAGACATTTGCACGTGCCCTCCAGTTGCTAAGCTTTGCTCCAAAAGTCAGCTCTGTGGCCGCTCCACACATTAACAATACAAACTCTGAGAGTTCCGTTTTTGCTTTCACCTTGCAATAGTAAAAATATAAATGATGAGATTGGTCCCGCAGGTACGAAGCACGTGCATTGAGCACCAGAGTTCTAAAGCAACAGGAGAAGCGCTCAGCACCAGGAGGGGAGCAGCCAGCACTTGCAAGATCAGATTTTCTGCAAGCACTTAAAAAGATCTAGTGTCTTTTCATTTCAGAGCTATTAGAAAAGCATAAATCAAAAACTTCAAGCCTTTGAATGACACGTTTGGATTTTTTGCTTTCAGTGTTTTTATGCCTTTGCATTGCTTTCATGTTGCACAGATCTGAGTGTTAGAGTGCAAAGGAGTTCTCAGAAGTATATGTGGCTATTCACTTTGCCCACTGTACCTCAGAACAGAACTACTGGCAGTATCTCCTTGCAATACTGCGGAGCAAGAGAGAGAGAGGTTTGTCACCTGCCAAAGCTGTGTAGCAGAAACGACCCTTTCTTTGGTTCACTGGAGAGCAGCAGATATTCCAGGGAGAAGCTATCCTGCAGAGCAGACATCCCCATGGCTATGAGCTTCTTATGGTGCTTATTCCACAAACATTCTTGGGAAGAAAAACCTTGGAGATAGGATTTACTATCAGCAAAGGCTTGTCGGGGCTCCCATTAGGTAAGGGGCACTTTTACATCCTATTGCACTAGCAGCAAAGTAAGCAATCACCTGAATGCTTTTGAAAATCCTATCTTTTGATGCTGGGTTGTTTGTAAATATGCAAACAAAGAGGGATGAGAGTAGGAGCAGAAGTGTCAAGGGATTTTATTTATGAAGCTATTGACAAATACCTTTTGCTCTGTTTACTCACTTCTTCCCTTAAGGAGAAAATAGGTAATGCCAAAGATCTTTATGAAATCAGCTGAAATTCTAATATAGCACCAAAGCCCAGAATTTTGTCTCTTAAATTTCACTAAGGTTGATATGCTGAGCATGGGATAGTGGAGGAGACATGAGAAAACAACAGGAAAATACCCTGGACACAAGGGCAGTTAGAGATGGCAGACAGTGTTTTAAAGATTGGATTGCTCTGAAAAATAAATCACTTCAAGTTCATGGAAACCTGTGAACGAAAGAACCAAAAGCAAATATTTTTCCATTCTTACTATCATAAAAATGAATCTTCAACTGCCCATATTATGGCTACTGTCAGTGGGAACAATTCAAATTCCTGTACGCTGCAGATGAAGAACCCAAAATTGCCTCTTCCTAAATATATACCCATGGATAACTCAAAAGCTGGATAGCCACTGTGAGGCTCGCAGGTGCCGTTTGCAGAGTCACAGTCACTGTACCAAGACCAGCAATGTTTCAGCCTGCTTGAGCACCCGTTCCCAGGGGGATCACAGAGTTAGTGAGTCTTGATGCAGACTGGGTAACGAGGCGCAGGAGAACAAGCCTGGTTTGGAGGTGACCTGTCCTCTTGCAAACCCAGGAGGATCCGCTTGCTTTCAGGGCAGCCTATGCAAAACTGAAAACTTACTTTCCCAGTGAATCAGCCAGTGGTAATTCTTTCCCCATCTAGCTTTCACTGACTTTTTCTGCAAAAGAGTGAACACTAATGCTTTCTTTACCTTCCTGTCGCAGAGGAGAAATCTTGGCCTCCAGTCACAGCTGCCTGGCTCTTTTCCTCTTTATTTTTGTTCTTACCCAGCCTTCTCCTGACGATTGTCCAGCTTTGCTGTTGTAGGTTGAATAATTCAGGTGGAATGAACTGTGAGTTGAAACAAGTAGACAGTGTTCCACCATTTGTCCACTTAAATAGTCTTGAAATAGGACCTTTGCTCTGAATCTTAAATGATTACAGTGTTTCAGGTGGAGTTATGATTATATAGTAAGCAGCGTTGTTCAGTTTCAAATACTCAAGCATGAAATACATTAACATCTTTTCCTTACTATATAACTGAACACGTATTCTTTAATTTTAAGTGCTATTTTGGCCTGACACTAATGAGTCATGTCATTGCACTAGATTCTCTTAAGCTTTTTTTTTTATGTTTCTTCAGTGCACTTCATATTGTTAGCTGCTCCCATTAGTTCCACCTGCAGTTCCAGTTACCAAGTTCATGTTAAGCCATTACGCATGAGTGTCATAGTCAATGTCTTATTTTCTAAAAATCTTAATTTCTCCCAAACTTCCATCAATAACATCTTTAAAGTCCATTTGCAATGTAAATGACTCAAAGTATAATCCATCCTGCTGTGTTCCAGAACACTTCCTTCTTATTTAATTGCCATAGACACTTTAGTTACTAATTAAACTTTATTGTTTATGATGTTGCATTTCATTAATAGTTGTGAGAAAAATTGCGTGTTCCAGCAGGTTTTTTGCATGTTAATGCCACTAGTGGGGTCGAATTCTGAATTGATGGGAAAGAGTTCATCTCAGAGGTTTCAAGATTGCAGTCCTATAACCATGTAGTGAAACTGCCCCCCAAGCATGATCTTGAAAAAAGAGGGTGCATGTTTGAGCATAGAGTCTTTCCCTTCATCTGTGATGGAATAAATTAAAACTTCCTTAATTGTAAGGAAGATACTGGAAATGTCATCACAGTCATTTGCAGGAGAAATGTTTCAGATTACATACACATGTGTACGTATTTGAATGTTTTACGTGTTTATATCTGAATGACAAAGTCAATGGTTAGCGCATTTGAAACACAGTTTAAACTAAGAATTTTTTAGGCTCAGGAGCTACTAAATCCATTCACCCCAAAACCGTAATTTAAAATATAACTCAGTTCTGTGATGAGGAAGGTACCTTGATTTCTGAATAGATGAGTTTTGCACCACCCAGTCCCATGGATTTTCAGGGAAAAAATCATTTAGGTCCAGAAGCTCTGAAGGCACTCATTATGGGAACTCTCCATCCTCACTGTTTCACCTCCCTCCACAATACCAGTATGGCCCATTAGCTTTAGTTCTACCTCTAGTAGTACTGAAATAGCATCTGGCCTGTGCTGGATCACCCAGAGAAAATGGTGCAATGCAGTACTGCTGGTATTTGACAGGACAGAAAGCCACATTGATCCAAGTTACTTTTTACAGCAGAGCATGTTTATACCAGGATTTTGTCCCAATGAAGCTATGTTTGCTCCTCTGTGCAGAACAGAGGCCCTATCCCTTCTCAGACTCCTGCACAAAAATCCTCAGGGATGAGAGCAATGAGAATCACAGGCTGTAATCTCTCTGCTGCTTCCCACCCTGGAAGGAGGAATGCAGGCAGAGGTTTCCCTGGAAGACCCTCCCTCAGTGTTGGATGCAATTACAACACATTCTCTCATTTCCAAATTTCAGCTGCACCTGCACTTAAGTAAGCAGGCTTGCTGATGTCAGACATTATTTCTTAATGGAAACTGACCCCTTCTTGCAAATACAACAGGTAGACTCCTCCTCTAACCTGCCTGGGCCAAGTAAAGGCAAAGAATACAGTCAAGTGAGACAACTAGTTTTGTATCCTCCTTTATACACTGTTGCTCCAGACCTCAAGTGCTCGCCAGTGGCACATACAGCACCATTGGCAAGATGCTAAACAATTGGCACGGTCTTAACAAGAAGTTTCTTTTTCTGGATCCAGAGTAATTCTTTCTGGTTGAAGCTGTATTGAACTGATCGTGTGAGCAGAGCAGCCCAGTGCTGGGCACTCTGCCAATGTGCAGTGTGTAGAGCACAGGATTTGTCCTGCAGCTAAACAATAGCTCTCCTTCACCTCTGCATCTCTCATGATGCAGCCCTTTCAGCTTGGAAGGAGACTTTGGTCTTCTAATGGTTTGCAAGTCTAAGTTGGCTGCGTGATTAAGAATTATTTCTTTTGTGCTGCAGCAGAAAAGGAATTCAAATAGATGTGATAATGGTATTGTATTCAGCATGTAAAGATCATTGAATGTAAATGTGGAACAGAATGTACTTCTATCTCACAGAAAATTGCATTTAGAACTTGTTGCTACTTTGCTGCTTTTGTAATAATGCTTCAACCTCAGACCCTGGATCTCAACATAAATATGTTGGTATTTCACACAAAGGAGTCAGAGAACATCTATTATCTCCCAAAAGCTGAGAAATTCTAGAAGGTGCATTAAGACAGGATGGGATTCTTCCCCTTGTGACTCTACAGAAACTCACAGAAGAGATTGTTTTGGAAGAACTAATTTTTAAAGAACATTTCATGTAACAGCATTATGTTATGATGTTTTTAGCACATACTGGCAGGGCCACAGATCTCCTGGAAGAGGAAAAGAGGGAGAACTGGGGAGTGGATAAATGCTGGATTAGGAGTTCTAACTTCAGCATTGCCCAAAAGATTAGCTAAGTGTCACCACAAATTAATGATTACTTTTCATTTGTCAGCCATTGTGTATAAAACACAGTGAAAATATAACTAAGATTTGTACATTTAGGTACCAAAAGTTAGATGTTCACTCTAGAGTTTGACAGTGATGAGATTTCCCAAGGTACACCTGGCATTTCTGTTCCCATAACTCATGTTTTCCTTGTGAAAATCTTCCCCTTAATAAATAGCTTTAGTTTAAATGAATTCTGAGGTGCAGCAACTTCACTGGTAGCTGCTGGGTATTCATTACTTTAGAAGGTCAGGCCACTTGGATAGTCATTTCTTGCACTCTTTTATTACTGTGCAGACAGGAGACATGGAACGGAACTTGTTTGCACTTCAGTCCTCTAGCTAAAGTTGAATATCTATAGTTTGTATTGCAGTGCTTTGTCCTACACAGGTGTATCCTTCATTCAGAAAAGCAGAGGAATAACGAGTATTAATCAGCCATGTCCATTTTCTGAACACAGCATGATTCTTATAGGTCATATTTCCGGTACACTCAAAATAGTACATAACAGAGATTACTGCTGTTTTACTGGAAAAATAATAAAAGAATATTCAAAACTCATTTTGAAATGGAAATTTAAGGATAAAAAATGGCTGATGACACAGCTTGTAGAGTTCTACTTTGGAAATTATCTTTATTAGTTTGCCGTGAACTTGAATTTTGGACTGTCAAAAATTCCCATAAAATGGAAAACAAGTTCTGGCCCTGTCTTTTTGTTCCAGCACATCCTCATCACTCCCAGAAAGACACCTCATGGGATATGATCTGGCCTGGCCATAGCTCTTCTCTTTCTTCTGGGAACTAAGTGTTCTACAACACTGTTGATATTCCACAAAATCAAGGTGCTGGGCAATTTGCCTTGTCCAGACTGGAATGTCAGTCTGAAGTAGAGTTACAATCTTTGCTTGGCTTTGTAGATTTCAGCAGATTTTTAATGAACGTTTAGGGGGAAAAAGAACCCAAACCTATTTTTGTCTTAATCTACCTACTCTGGTAGCTACAGAGTAAGATGTGTTTTGAAGACACCAGGACCGTACGTTACACGTACATTTTATAAAGTTATTCTTTTAGGTACAAAAAGACCCAACAAAACAGTGAGTTGAAACAGAGAGAGTTTAAGCTAAGATACCAGCCTGTGGATGTCCTTATCCATGCATGTACCAAATATGGTCTTTTGTCCTTGAAGATATATTCTGGATCAGCTTGAGCTAAGGCAACTTCCTAATCTGAAATCCTGTTCTCATCAGTTAAAACTCCTTTCCGATGCACAAGCTAGTTCCAGCTTCCCATGCCAGCCATTCTCTGCCACGTCTCTTTGCTTGTAGTCACACTTCCAGCCTATTCCAATAACTTCCAGAGAAAGATCCTGTGGGATACTGGCTGTCCTGACAGCAGCTTTTCTCTTTCTTTAGGGAACAAAGTGCCTCATCTTCTTCATGCCTCAAGCTACCGGTATCCAGAGTCCCCTGATGCCTCCAAAGGCAGTTCAGATTGGGTCAGCAGCTGAGCCATTAGACTGACAGCAGAAAACAGGCTTTTGTTTAGACAGCATGAGAAGTGTGCAGTGATACACAGTAACCTCCTGAATGCAAATATGTGTGACATTTTCATTTTTGCAGTTTTCTGAGGAAGTAGCAAGCCAGGTCATTGCAATGAATTGGTAAACATCACACTGTATTATATACAAAATTCATCTCCTAGAGCTCAGAAGCGGGGTGTTAATGCAATACTCCCCACTATGATGTTTGCTTTGTGATATTGCTATGATGTGGTGTTCTAAAATATTCGTATCCCAGTCATACTGTACCACTGTGTTATTAGCCTAAATCTCTGAAGACAAAAAAGACCAGGAAGAAAGTTAATTCAACTTTTGGTTTTCAATTCTTATGCACTGTAACAGAATGTGAATAACCTCATTACTATACAATTTTTGTGTGTCACATAATGACCTCTATACTAAAGACCAAAGTTTGCATAATTGAGGAGAGGCTCACCTACAACAGTGTTGGAATTCATTAGCATAAGGCTGAAATAATGCTAAGAAAATAGCATTTGGTGTCACCTATTTAAACTGAAGCACAAGGTGTTTTCTTTCCTTTGGACTTCTTAAAGGTATATGCTCATGACGGGGAGCATAATCTGTCTTACTGAATCTGGCAAATAGTGAGAGATGGTCCTGTAACTCATCAGCCATTCACATAAAAAAATGCAAAAGGGCTATTCTTATGCAGCTTTGCAGTTTCTTGCAAATATCAGTGAAGTACACATTACTTAATGGATTTATTTTTATAGGCGATGTATTCATATATTTATCTTGACTTTTAAGTGTTCATCCTTCATGTTAGGCTCTCTGTGGTAATTAAAATACACCATAAATCATATCCACTGTAATTACCAAAATACACTGTAATTATCTGTTGATCTTTTGCGCCTATTAAATAACTACTGGGATGTTTCAAAGCTGAGTTATTTTTTTATTCCTTGAGACAAACCTACTCCAAAATGTTGGTAATTCATTTAATATTGCAGCATAGACCAGCTCTTGAGCATTTCATATCTTCTCCCTCTCCCCACTGTAATGTTATGGCAATTCTATTGACTATCATTTTGTTAAAAATCTCATTTATGAATGACACCTGAATCGTGAATGCTGTTCCAGCTGGTGACAATATCTTGTGGTATGCAGTTATCGAGGATCACTCTGCAGGCAGCTATTCCTTTCATCCTGCACTTTGTCTTTGCCATGACTGCAGACAGAAATTTTACATGAGTTGAGGGAATTCAAACCTGAGTTGGAAAAAGGAACAACTCTTATCTGAAACCTGCAGGTAGTTAAACCTACTTCAGTGCATCTGCTCAGAATGAGAGAGAGTTGTGAGCCCGATGGTAATAAGCACAAATATACAAAAACAATCTGAAAAATGGCAAAATAGTTCTGCTTACCTTCATTGCAGTTATAAGAATCCATGTATGAATGTGTGTAATGTAGTTTTCATGAGCCTTGGGACAAATTCACCTGCCTTTGCTTACTGCAACATTTCCCAAGCTTTTCCCTTTTCACAAGTATTAATTCTAGCTAAAACACAAGCACCTTACCAGAATTTTTAATATTACCAGCTCCATGGTTGTGTAAGAAGTAGGAGGATGCAGGTTGCTGTAGTGTTATATCAGAAACAGAGGTCCACCATGGACTGAAGATTTGTTATGCGTAAGCCTGTCAGGAATGTAAGCAGCCAGGTATCACTTTCAGATTGAATATGATACAAATTTACCACTACAATAATTCAGCCTTATTACCCGATATTAGGGTGTTTTGCTTTTGGTCTTGTCATGCCATTCCATGACATCTATTGTCATATTGCAGTTAATTTTAACAGCCATATGGCCAAACCTGAAAGCTGCCCAATGGTTAAAATAAGATAACAACAACAAAAAAATCTAGTTGTGTCAATATTATAGTAATTCATACTATCAGGAAATAGAAAGGTAAAACCATGTAACCATAATAGCTTGACTGGAAAAACTAATTTTCTTACAATGACTGATAGGGCGAGTAGTGGTAGTCCCCAATTCCCTGTAAACAGAAGTAGTAAGTAATCAAATGGCTCAGGTCCAACTAGCAGAATCTTATTGGTTCAAGATAATCCTTTGTAGGTTAATAAGCAATTAATTATTTTTACGGTCATAACAGCATACACAGGAATACTTCAGTCTTCATTTAGCTGTAGCCTCAATGACAGCTACTTCCTGCCATGCCAAACTGGGGATACGCAGTTCACAGGAGTGGATGGGTTTCATGATATCCCTCACAGCCCAGAATACAACCTCTTTACTCCAAATGTACCATTACCCATTATTTGTTTAGTTTTCAATAACTGTGAAGAATTAAATTAATTATGCTCTTTAAAACATATGTATATATAAATTGAGGTTATCAATCTCTACGTAGGCATGAATTACCATCTTTATGTATAAATTTTGAATATCTATGCCAAGGTTTGAATTTCTAAAACAGCTGCAGGGAGGTGTAGATCTAATTGTAACCACATAAAGAAAGTAGGTATGAAAAGCAGATTGATGTCAGATCACGATGCCCTTCAGTGAAAGCAAGTGCCAGAAATGTAATCTTGCTGAATCCCACACGGGGCAGTGGAGCTTGCTAGCCAGATGATAAGGAGCTGAACTGAAACATAGGTAGCAAAACACATGGGGTTTGTGTACTATGGTAAATCTGTGTCTAAATTTAGCAAATATTTTGTTACTTTTTGAGCCTTTTTCTTCTATATGTTTACACAAAGAAAGTCCCCTCTTTCCTATAACCTCTTCCTCCCTGCCCCAGCAGAACTGGCATAACCTCTGTAACAGCCTTCCATGTTTAACATATTCCCGTACATTCACCTTCCAACTGAAGGCAAATATATTTGCTGGCTTCTGTTTCCACAACTGTTTGGAAATAACAGTATCCCTGGATCAGTAGGCAAGAAACAACAGAGATCTTACACAAGTCAGCTTCTATGATGCAGAAAAGAAAGATGGTGATGCTCTTGATTAAGAGCTGATTAGCTCTATGTCTAGCAAACTCAAATGACGGCCCCTCAATAATTGCTAGTTTTTATTCTTTATCTGAGCAGCGTTTCTTGTTTATCTCACACATTGCCAGTCTTTCCAGTATAAGACTGACACACTGTTATCTTAGTCAATTCAAATGATTCAGATTATACAAATGGCTTGTTCTGATACAGGACTGTGTGAAGACTGCTGTCTTATACCCATGCTATATCACTGAACAGTGCCAAATGCAAACCATAACCAACTACCACATTTAAAGATAATTTTGGTCATGTAATTAGATGCAATTGTTTATATGTTTTTTCTTATGCACAGTCTTAACAATTTTTTAAAGTGTAGTACATGGGGCTTTCCTGTATTTGAAATAAAAATTGTTGAGGTCTTTCTTTGGTTCTGTCAGCAACAATTGTCTTTTGATCCAGAGCAGAGTTGGTTTTTTTTAATTTTTTTTATTCCATAGTGTCAGATGAAAGGAAGAAAATACTTCTGTAAAGGTATTTGTGGATCTATAAGGTAGAAGTGAGAATAATGCTTGCTCTTGCAGAGTCCTTTCAGGAGCATTGATAGACATTGTCCTAATTACAGTGTGACCATAACTATCTGTAGGGAGGCAAGAACTGATGAGTAATACTAACAGGTGTGAATAGTTCCGTCATCTCTGTGCTTGTGATGGATTTAGTCCTATGTGTCAAAGTTGATGGAAGGAGACTCCTTAACTCCTATGGGAATTGGATTAGACTGTCCCTGCCATCCAAGGCAAACTTACCTCAAACTGTGCTTCTAGTGTCCTACATCAGTGTTTGTGAACATTTCATTCCCTCACCTATCCACATACCTTAATGACATTTTTACAATATTCTTTTAATCTAGTGTCCTGTGGGAAATTCTGTGTAGATATTGACTAACGTTGATATCTAGGTTTATTTAATGGATTCAACTGTAATAACACATTTTCTAAAAAAAACCTGTGGAGCAAACTAGGATGCCCGTCTTTTCTAAAGCACTAGAGGAAAACTGATGCACTGCTGGCTGCCCAACATAGGCAGATACATTGCATTTTTTTAATAGTAAACCATATTTCTACCTTTTTATGAAATTTAGCTTTTATCTGATATAGCTGATCCTTCTGGTGGAAACCCAGTCCAGAGTGGCCTCACAGGGAGAAATGCTTAGCTCAGGAATTATGACTAAGATGACTGGCTTACAATATATACATTCCTTCCATTCTTCTTTTTTACTTCACTCTTTGCTCTGGACCATTTATGACAGGTCTTATGTAGCCCAATGTAAATGATTCTGAGCCCAAAAGAGCAAGAAATGCCTACAAATAGTAACCAGAAAATCTTTTACCAGAAGAAAATGTGTGCATAAATATTATTCAAATCCATAAAATAAATCATGACATGTCTTGATCTGTTAGTTTTAAATCATCTTGTGAAATTAAAACTTTTAAATTCATTTTCATGGAGAGATACACTGCAACTCCCAGAACTTTTTCCTGCCAGTGGATAGAGACAGCTTAGAATGACCTCTGGTTTCATTTGTTTACTTTTTATTTGAGAAAAATGCAGGGAGGAATGATACAAAACTCTCAGGACTTCACTCCATGATTAACCATGACGTAACTGACAGAGGAAAACAGCAACAATTCATACAGCCAGTAATTAGTCTCTACCTTTATGGCCTACATTTGCCAACTGTCTCCATATTTGACAGAGAGAGTGACTTGCTGAATGTTTAATTTCCTCAGTGACAGCTAAGGTATGAAATCAGATTTGAAGATAAACATCATCTGTGTCTTCTGCTTACAAAAAGAGTAGCCAATTAAGTATGCTTGCTTAGTCCTTGCAAATATTTGCCATGGGATTGACATAGGAAATAGAACATTTTTTCCCTTTCTAGATAGGAGCTCCACTTCACTAGCTGCTCACCCTCTGCAGTATGTGTTCAGTAGGATTCCTTGTTTCATGCACATGAAGCATGCAAGTATTTTATTTTAGTTTTCTTCTTCTTCTTTTTTTGCCTCTGTGTGTTAAGGGCCAAATCACATGAGATGTTGAATATCTCCCACGAGGAGCTGCATGCCCTAGTGGGACGTGAGCAGTTTGACATATCCCAGGAGACGATTTGCACCTCTTGGCACTGGTAAAACAAGTAAATCAGAGATCAGGCAGTGAGTGGTTGCAGTGAATTCTTTCCAGAAAAAATTTCTCTATATAGTGAGGGGAAAGACTTGTATTTGCATGGTATGGTTTTCATGAGCAGGCAAAGGTACCTATCTGACCCACACCACATACTGCTGATCCGCAGGAGGAAACTTCTCCCCTCTGCTCTCTTCTGAAAATTTGAGATTCTGTCCTCATTCTGCATCCTCTGGATGAGTCAAACAATCTGCAAACAAACTGGCAGCTGCAGCCCAGAAATGAGAGAGGAATTTTACCACAAAAAAGAAATTAAACTAGTGTCCTGCTCACCTGCATTTGATTTTTAAAGTAAATACACTTGAGATGTTTCCCATTTGGTACTATTGAAAGGGTGGGTTCTTGACACCTTTTCATAAAAAACAATCAGGAATGTGGACTCAGGCAGCTGTATATATAACAGGACTGTGCTTGTCAGAATCTTCTTTATTAAGTTGGAGTTGGTAAAAGAAACAGATCTGGGTTTTTTTTCTTTAAGCTTTAATGTGCTTTTGTTTTGAACTTGTCATTTTGATTTGCCTGTGAGCTTTGTTTTGATTTTCCTTGAAGATTTCTGGTAACAATAATTGTTTGTAACAGGAAGATTCATGTGAACTGACTTCCATTTTAGACTTCAATTCCTATAAAATGAAAGGGGATTGCAATGTGAATGTGAGCAGAGAGGACTGATGCTTCTGTACAATGCACTTCTGCTCCAACTGTAAATATATTTTCATGATTAATAAAAAGACAGTAGAAGTCATTGTACTCTGTTAGGGTTTTATTGATGGCTGCTCCCCAGAATACTGAAAAGATACTATCAATACTCTTGACACTCTGCTTAATCAAGATGTGACCCTCCAATGCAACCAGACAGTGTGCTTGTCTGAGAGACAGAACAGTGCTACTGGTTAGGGGAGAGGTGGTTGTTGTTATTTTTGGTTGAGGTTTTTTTGGTAATTTCATTAAAACGTAATCAGTGCCATTAAATAATATTTAATGCCACTAAAGTGCTGTTGGACACAAATAGGAAATCAATCAGCTTGTTCTCTAGTTCAGTGCCCTTCAGCTGTGTGAACTGCATAGGTACCTCAGGGGGAAAGGCTGCACCTTGCTCAGCAGACAAAATCAGATCAATAATAGTATGTTCGGTTTTGTTTTTAAAATTGCTCTTGCTCGGACTGTGCCATGGGCACATTCATTATCAGATATCTGGGCTTGGAACAAGAAGTTTTCAAGTGCACCCTTAATGTTTGCAACTTGCTAAGTGCAAGTTTTTGTTCCGTAGGTGCTGTGCATCAAAAGCCAAAATGATAAGAGCGGAGGTTCCCCTGGGCAAGCCGGAAAGACTGTGCTTACTGTCAAATATACAGCATGATCTTAGCCCAGTGGTGGAATTAGTTAGGCAAGCTCCTTGATGTGCTTTACAGTTTGAACAGTAGGTAATCTTCATCGGTTCAGTGCATTCGGCCTCATTTGTGTGCAAAGATGCATTGGTAAATGGTGCCCTAAGAAATATTGTGGCAATTGAGATAGGTTAGGAATTGAACCACGCTCTGGCCTCTGTTACAACCAGTCCCCGGTGGGTTAATGGAGTAGGATAGTTGCCTCTGAAGGATTTAAGATGATCCCATTAACTGCAGTGGATATTTGTTCACATTCCCTACCTGTGGGGGCAGGGGAAAGGGATTACAATCAGTAGCCGCTAGCAAAGGAGAGCTCTGCTGACTGTTAGTAATGTCTTCATAGGGCTGAGAAAACATTGCAGTTCTGTAAAATTTCAAATTATCCTGACCAAAGACTTGTATCTTTCTTTAAGAAGTCCACGTGAGGTGAGTTTTCACATGAGCTCAAACTATTTCAAACACTCCCGCTGGGTCTGGCCAGAATGCATTTGACGATTCCTTGCAGCTGTTTAATTCCAACATAATTGCCTTTGAGATTTCCTTCCTGATTTTTCTGTGTAAGATGTACTAAGCTATGTAGATAAGGAGCAATCTATACATTCTGTGTTTAGGAGTAAATCAAAGAATATAATGCAGATGGACAACAGCAAGCAAAAGACTCACTTCTTGTAATTTAAAATACATTGCAATTTGAATCCCACTGAGTTGAAATATCTAATTTCCAAGAATTTCCTGGGGCAGGAAACATGAGGTCACTTTATTCTGCACCAGTCACATCAGTCTACAAATTAAAATCTAATGAAACATGTTTGAAACAATTACATACACCTTTTCTGAGTTCCTTGCACAATAAATTCATATAAGCCATCCAACGACTAGCAATTCTTGCTGACAAATATGATAATAGTTAAGCATGATACTACATAATTGTGCTGAAAATGTGTTTTTCCCCTCTGATTGCACAAAGATGGCTTAATCAACTTTCTGTCATCTATGCGTGACAGGTGGAAGGAATTACTAAGTCTGTCCCTTTGGATGTCATTCCCCTTGATATTGAATCCTCCCCTACTATATGTGCACTTTAAAATCTTGCCTTACCAAGAGTACCAATTCAATTGTCTTTTTCAAATAGATCCTAAACCCTAAATGATGCATTAAAATATTCTTGCCAGGGCCTTTGAGCACTCACCCTGTTCGAACAGAGCCATGGGCTACACAAACCATTGTATTAGGCCTGTGGTCCCTGACAGGTCTATGTGGGAACTGTTGAATATGATTAAAAAAAAGAAGAGGGAAGGAAGGAATGGTGGAAGCTTGGATGAGAAGGAGAAGGATTGTGTTAGTGAAGGGGAAGAACTGAATACCTCGCATCCCGAGCTCAGCCATGTCTAATCTCCGCACTCCTCTAAAGAAAAGGAAGATGTGCACTGCGTGCAGCTGGAAGAGCTATTCAAACCATGCAGTATGAGCACGTTGCTCTGCGTTGTGAATTTAGTTCCTCATACCATCTCCATCCCAGCATGAGAGAAGTCTGTAAGCTCAGTGCAATCGTATCATAATTTGGATCTCTACAGGAGGCTGAACTCGCATCACCAGAATGCATCAAGCCAAAGCATGTGTCAATGCACAGTTACATATACACGCTACAGTTCCAGGCCCATGGTGACATTTTTCAAACTAATATATTGACAGGAGTACCGGGGTATTTTTTAAGCATATCCAGGAGGAAAAAGAGCATTACAATGAGGAAGAAAACCCAGCAGAACGCTGACACCCAAGTACATTACTCAGTGTGCAGTTGCATTAATGAACCATTACTTCAAATCCCAGGTTTGCCAATAGTGTCAGTGTTCGTTTATCAAGGCAGAATCATCCTGTATGTGAACAGAATGCCTGTATAATAGATAACTTCTCAATCCTCCCATAACATACATTTCCTTGAGCCCATTACAAAAGATTTATTTTTAAATTGGAATTTTTTTTTTACAGCTGGACAGAATGAGACTGTTTGTTGAACAAATGGTGTTAAAATCCCCAAGGGTCTGACTTACTTCAATAACAACCAAGACTACTGCTTGAGCCAGCTGATGCTCTTTTAATGAGCGCTGCTTGTCAGAGGATCATATCTGCAAGTTGCTGTATAAAATAACCGTTTTCCGTGAGTTCATAAAGCAGTCTCTCTTTTGCAATGGATGAGGTGTTGTACCAATCTCTGGAGCGCAAAACAGACACTTGTTTGAACTGAAAGGGTGGAAAAACCAACCCAACGCATATGATGGGTTTTTTTCTTCTTTGTTTTTTATTTTTGTTGTTGTTGTTTTCCCTTTCTGTGACACAGAGCTTTGTGTTTGTACACACCAAGCTCGATAGATTCAAGAAGAAAAATGCTGAAATACGAGCTTCAAAATGAATTTCAGTGAGTGAATTAATACAAGCATGACAGGTTGCTTATTTAGCAAACTGGGTGGACAGTAAGATAAAGCCTCTTCATGTGACAAGACATCCCAAAAAGGTCTCCCTTTGTCCCTTGTAAGGGTTTTCAAGGCAAATCAAGAAGAGACTCCCAGACAAATCAAAATGACAAGTTCAAAACAAAACATGAGTCCTTTTTTTAAGGGAAGATCATCCCATACCAAGCCCAAGCTTATTAATGTTGCTTTCTGACAAGCACAACCATGTTGTGATTTTGCTGGGTCTGTGGGCCTGATTGCTTTTAAATAAGCTGTACCATGAAACTACTATACTACTACTACAACCGATGGATTCAAAGCTAAGATCACACAGTGAAAGAACAGCATTTAGTAGCCTTGCCATCAATCTGTTCTTTTTAATATATGTGTTATTTATGGCTGCAGGTTAGGTTATACCCTTGAATATCACATTTCTCACCAGAAACAGCAATGAGTAATTGGGTACTGCAGGGTTTAATGTGCAATACTGAGTCATTTTGATTAGACCCATATTTTATCACTTGTGCTATTAACATCAAAGATTTTTTAAACTACAATACTCTATACAGTTGGTTTTAATGTGAATTAAAGAAATCAGTTTCTAACACACTCAAGTACCTAGGGTCTTTTTGTCCCGTGCATATCAAATCAGCCTAAGTCACTGATAAAATTCGGATTGCACTTGTGCACAAACTAACTCTGTCCTATGAAACTGAACCACTGAAGTTAATTCAGATTTGTTCAGAGCCTTGAACTATGTAAGTAATGAATCTTCCAGACAGTTAATTCAAGCAGAACAGAAATAGAATCCACTTAAATGTTACTACTGCTTGGACTGAATCTTACCAGCCTGGATAGGTCTGAAGATCCAAGTCTCAGTGAATGAGGTCTGCAAATCTGACTTTGGCCACAGCAAAGAGAGAGGTGATGACTCAGTCTTCGTTTATTCAATGAAATGACTGCCCTAGCTTACTTTCTGACCAGAAACATACATATATAATTCTATTTTGCTCTAAAAGTCATTTTTACATTTTGTAAACCTTTCTCCATTTTGCAGATCTTACATCCAGGCTGATAAAATCATGAAGCGGGAATAACAATGATTTCTTGCACAGAAAAATGTGTATGTTAGAGATGTTGGTTGAATGTTTCACCTCTATTAACCTCTCTTCCAAACCAGCAGAGAAGTGGGAATATTTACTTATCATACAAATTCAAACTAAGATGCTTTTCCTGTGAACAAAAATGCTCCCAAACTTTGTTTGCAAGGGTAAAGTCTTGTATGGTTTGCTGCATATATTACCCTTACTGTAGTTTTTTAAATGATATAGTGTTCTTAATATTGGACAGACAGTAAGAAACATTCTCACTGGTATTTAACTTCTTACTTCAAAACTGATTAAACTTTTATTCTTGTCCATCTCAAGTTGTCACAGATTTTCCTATGGTAAGTAAGCTGCTGTGTTATGAGGCAGGCTCTATATATGATATTTAGCATGCTGCTTCTCTTTAATATTCCAGGCAACACAGAAAACAGCCTCTAGCATATTAACTGCCTGTTTCACCTGAAGTAAAACAGGAAAGCATTTTAAAAGATAAGTTTTCCCTTGTCACCTTTCCTGCTTGTACTGTAGATTATCAGAGCCTTTTCCCCCTCACATGTAAGCAGAGGCAGGTAGAGAGAAAAATGTGTTCTTTAAACCACGGGAACATTTTTTCTATGCTGTTCTATTAATATCTGACTGAAATAAAAAGGAAAAATTCTGAATAAATTCCTACAGGCTTCTTAAAACCTGTAAAATAATTTTTTAAACTGGGCTTTGGCTAACAAAAATGGGATCTGAACATGTGTGTAATGGAGCCAGACTCACAGAGGAAAATGATAATTTCTTATGTCTGGCACCTGTCAGGTTTCTTTAAGAGTCTAACTGCATGTGTTATCACTGATAACCAGCCTTAGTCCCAAATAGACCAATCAAAGCCTAATTTTCAGAGGTAAATCTTAGAGTCCTTTCGAAGTCCAATTTCAAAATATGATCCTGTGTTATCCAACCGAAGCCATTATCAGCTAGATTTGTTTGCACCAAATGTAGCTTTGAAGGATAGTAGTGGTAAGAAATCAGAGAGAATCTCTCTCCCAACACTGAACAAGGAGTGATAACAGCGTAAGAAGTAGTACTAGTCCTAAAACTTGCCTCTCTGCTCCAGCGGTCTTACACCAGGGATTTAGGGACGATACACATAACCTCACAGTTGTGATTCTGCTGAAACCTATGGTAAGATACTAGGAGCAGCGTTCAGAGCAGGTAGCAATCATATTGCCCTATATATCATGATTAGTCCAGGACAAAGAACAGATGGCATGAGAAGGAGATGGATTCCATGAATATGGAGTGGGTGGCAATTGTAGCTGGTCCAAGCTCTGAGACCTGAGAGAGTGGTATTGGTAAATAGTGATAAATGTGAAGGGATTGTTTCCTGGGTATTACAACCCACAGGAAGACAGAATGGAGTTGTCAGCTATCTGACAACTAATTTTTATACATGAGGGGTTTTTTATGGCTGCTTTTATTCTGTGATGTGTTGTTTCATTTGTTTGTTTGCTGCCAGGCATTCACTGTGAGGTTTTAGGATTCCCAATTTATGAAGAGATGGCTTTGTGTGGGAAAAGCCTGTGAGACCAACCAGGGAAGCTGTGGTTTCACAGTTAGAGAAGATGAATTCATAGCCAGTAGTGAATGTTTAAGCCCTGGTTTTCAGGTAAATGAACATAAGCACATACATTTGACTTTCCTTTGAGTTTTATCCCACAAAGTTAATTGTTGGATGTTGAACTTTTATTGATGATGATTCCTTTTCCTTTCTGTATTTAATGGGTCAGGAAAAGGAGTGCTCTGAAAGCCAGACAGAAGAGGAAAATTCTCCAAAGGAAGCTGGACTATTAGTCTCCTGAGACACCCAGTGTATAGATTTCTTCCACTTACGAAAGACGTATCAGTCACAGCTCCATTCAGGATCAAGTCTAGCCTGTTTCTGAGACTTAGTGTCATAGGCAGCAAGTAATAACTCTACAGTGGAGAGATGACGTTTCAATGGAGATGCCAAGGTGTAAGCACGGATTAGTTCAACTGACCGTTTCTTGGCAGATGCCTCAGAAGGTGTAAGATGGCTCAGCAAAACCCATGGGAATACGTCTGGGATTTTATGGATTTTATTCCCCTGCCCTGAAAAATTAATTAATTAATTAATTGTTGGTGTTCATCCTTTTAATCACTGTGATGCTCATTTTTATTCCAGAAGAAACCAGAAGGGTAAAGTTGTACAGCTTCATGATTAGAAAGTTTTGACTAGATTTTTTCTTACTGTTTTCTTAGGAGAGTTTATCTCTGTGCCTAATACATATTTTAGAGTGTAATAGTTATAGCCTTTCAGAAGATTTTTACTTCTCTTTGCAGGAAAAGAAAATGGTTTTCACAGTTCCTCACAGGAAAGCTATAAAATAATTTCTGTTTCATACCAAAGAAATATTTGCAATATTTACAGTACTTGCACTGTTTTTCTTCTAAATAATTCCTCTCTCTTGTTAGAACTTGGAAAAAGGTTATCGGTACATTTTTTCTTTCAGCAATATTTTGTTTATTTCAGCTCAAGCTCATTTGTGGATGCTGTATAGTTTAAAATTAAGATAATGTTTCTGAATGATATATAAATTCTGTAATGAAAAATGGTTATTTTCCTTTGGCTTCAAACTTGATTGCTTGCCCTTTCCAGAGCAGTTCATTTAAATTTTTGAAGATTTATTCCAACTTTATTGAAAAGGACATTTTGGAAAAGGTGGAGAACAAGAAATATAAAACCACCGGGAACATCAGGTCAATTTATTGACGGGAATTCTGCACCATTTCGAGAGCTGGGGCTGAACGATATCTGGCTTTTTTCTATTTCTTGTTTGTAGGAGCCTGGATTCTGTGGCATGGCAGTTGTTTGATGTCTGTTTTGTAGTACAGTTGCACTTGTTTGTGGGAGGAATGCGCAGGGTTGGCTGAGAAAAAAAACCTCTGTGAGAATTTGAGCCAATGAAGGATGACACCCTGGGAAATCAGCTCCCCGTATTTCAAACTTGTGTTCAGTGAAAGCACAGTCTGCACAGTGAGGAACAATGAAAGAATATTTACTGGGGTTTAACCTTGTTTGAAATTCTGTACTTTTAAAAGTTCTGCATGTATTCAAGCCAGGATGAAGGTTTTTTTTGCATGCAAAAACTAAGCATACATCCCACTTGGTTATTTATGATAATTTGTGGAATATGTTTTTCCTAATAGGGAGTCATCAGGTTTATCAGGCCTGCTTGAGATTCAGGGGGAGAAGCAGACAGGTATTTTCACTTTTTAAATGGGCCTCCAATTGCTTTTGCGTCACAATTGTGTAGTAAGTGGCAAGTTGCCCACCCGTAAGGGAGACATTCAAGGACTGCTGGGACAAATTTTATAGTAGTATAGTAGTGTCGTAGCCGTGTTGCAAATGCCTGCATACCCTTGTGGCATATGCCGTATTAGCTGTCGCTTTGTGCAACTTGTGTTTGCCATGCACATTGTCTTCCTGTTGTCCTATAGTTTACTATGCATTGTTAATGCAATTGATTTAGAATTAGATTTATTTTTTGTTGATTTGCTGCTTACTCTGAGCTTGATCTTATGACTCTGAAGACAATGAGGGTACTGCTGGTTGTTTCAATGGGAGCAAGAACAAGCTGTTTGGATATCTCGGATAGCTTCTGTGTGCTTCAATTAATAAGTCAGAATGCCTACTTAATTTGCAGGTGTGCTAATAGTTTAATTCATTTAGCTTTCAGGAAGTACTTTGAACAGAAACTGAAAGATTGCTGTTTATTTTGGGGCACTCCAAAATGTGAAGGCTACTTAATAATTCAGTACAACTTTGTGCAAATGCTGATTCTTAGCACTTGGGCAGCTGAGGCCCTCCACCCACAAAGTCACCAGGATAAAAGCACAGTACAGTGTAATGTCAGACCAAAAAACAAGAGACCACAAAGAACATAAATAATTTTACACATTTGTTTTTATGGCATTTTGGAAAAAAATAGTTTGGATTAAAACTTTTTTTTTTTAACAAATAGGAGGAAAGAAAAGGGTAGATCATTTTCTAGAAGGTGCATTGAACTCATCTCCTACCTGCTGCTACTGGATGAAAATCCATAGTAATGTAAAACTCCACCTCACCACTCTGTCAAATATCTTTTCTGTCTCTCCTCATGATTATTTTTTAACAAAGTTAAGCACCTAAAGCAAAGTACTGAAAAGCTCTCACCATTATTTGCTTAGGGAGGAGTGCTTTACTAGTGGCCTTGTCTCAAGTTGGCAATATTCTGTTGCATTGTATAATATTTGAATTGTGGGGCTTTATAACCACTGTTCAGGTAAATAACAGTGTGGTGCCAGGTAAAAGATACAAAGAGGTGAATTGAGTGATATTTAATCATAGCTATGTCTGCTACTCAGGCTCCTGGAGTGGGCTCCTGGAGTGGCAAAGCAATTACCATTACAACGATGATCTTTGTATGTGGATACTGGGCATGCTTCAATCCAGGCTTGAAAAAGATGTGGTTCCAATAATTGTCTTCATAGGCACAAATTCTTTTTGAAGCTATTTACTTGTCCATAATCAAACTATCAGATATTTTGCTTTCCTCAGATGCATTTATTTTCCCAATTTCCTATTAATAGAAAATTCTAGGAAGCTGCTCTATCAGGGCTCATGAACACACCTTCCCAGAGGGTCAAGGTACATATTCCTGCCTGGACTGCTTTAAGACACAGCCACTTCCTAACTGCCCAGTGCAAAGTCAGCTATCTGCTGTTGTGCTTCCAATGTACATGAGTTGGTCTAGTCTGGTTATTTGGCTTGAAGCAGGTTAGATACCTGCATCATGTGTTGCCAGAACTGTGGGATCAGTAACCTCCAGTTGTTTGGTGGTGATAAACAGTTGGAGAGTAACATCATCTACCACACAGCTTGATTGAGGCAGTGTCTAACAGGCTGCTGAGCATGAGTGAGGGTGGTACAGAAGCTCAGCATAGATTTAACTGAGCTGTATAGACCTAACTTTGTCGACCCGAGTCTTAGCTTTTCTGCTTGTTGGTAATATTTGTCCTTGCATACGTTGCATAACACTGTGAGCTCTCATTTACTTGCAGTATTAAACTGCTTAGAAAGAACCATGTTGGGAATGTATATTTCAGTTCTGGATTGCAGTGTAAAATGCATTTTTCCCATGGTTAATTTTCACGCATTCATGCAATACAGAATTGCATTTCATGCAG
Source organism: Morus bassanus (assembly GCA_031468815.1). Classification (NCBI taxonomy): domain Eukaryota; kingdom Metazoa; phylum Chordata; class Aves; order Suliformes; family Sulidae; genus Morus; species Morus bassanus. The sequence goes on along the minus strand of CM062576.1, from coordinate 11,238,717 downwards.
TTTATGCACTAGTGAAATAAGTTATCAAGAGGGGATAATTTTGTATTTGTTATGCCTTCATCCCACACTTTCTTCTTAAAGGCAAACTCCAGAAATCTCTGGGAAAGTAAGTTAAAAAAACCCTTCTGGGAGAAATGGGGTTTGTCTTATGTGTTCATTTACTGTGGTATTTGAGGACTGAGGGAGTTAATATCTGGCATCTTTTCAAACACTGCTCTGTACAAAACACTTCCACTCCAGCTGCTTCTTACAGCCTCTATAAACTCTGTTTAAATGTTATGGAGGCTGTCTAGTCTACATTGTAGTTAGCAAGTTAGAAATGGGCAACTCATTCCACAGTGTGTGAAAACAAGCATAATTTCAAACTAATCCTTTGCATGCACTTAAATAAACCAAATAAAAATAGAAAGGTAAAACAAGAGCAAAGCATTACTCAAGGCCCAGAGAAGTGACAGTTCCCTACTTCAAGAGCAGCTCTCTGATTATGCTGTACAAGTAAATGGCAAACTTGAATGATCTCAACTGAAGATGTTCTCTCTTCTTCCTCCACCTGTACTGTTGTTCTCAGGTATTTACAAAAGCTTTTGCTCTTGAACAATTGCTGAAATTTATTGTCTGAGTCATTTTAAGGAATGGTCTTCATAAAATAGTTTGATTTATATTCCTTCCCCCATCAGTAAATTTTTGTTTCTTACATCCTCTTAGGAGCGAATTGAAGGAAAACAAAGTCATAATGTCGCCACTAAAATCATTCAACATTTACAAAGAGTGATCCTCTAGTATATAAAGATAACTCATTTGCTTTGTCTTGTAAGCATAAGGAATACCTGTGATAGATCTAAGTGCAATGTATGTCGATGGTATCAGTAAATCTGTTAGCTTAATCTGTGCATATTATATACATCTGCAGAGGTGGTGCATAACAAAGTGTGTAATAATGAATACTGCATGATGGAGGACAATACTACATAGCATAAAGATAAAGGATAATGACATTACTCTAAAATAGCAAAGCCCTGGGCAATGCTAGTAAACCTATGAGGAGATGTAAGGTGTCTGCATTGTTTCATATGGTAATAATCTGTGTTTCCATGTAGTTTTCATGATGATAGATGGATATAGACTATTATATGAGCAGTTCAAGAAGAAATTACCTGTTTATATTGAATAATTTCCATATGAATGGTTTAGGGTTGTGGGTTTTCTTGCCTTGCTTTTCCAAGATCTGCCGTTTGTTTCTAACACTGGTTTCTTATCACAAACTTGCAGCCATACAACCTGATCTCATCAGATCAAACAAGTTAAATGTAGTCAGATCTGGTCAATACTTAAATGAGCAATTTCCAAAGTAATTCAAGAACGCATTAGGAAACTTCTCCATATCAGTATTCGTCTCTTGCCAGCATTGAACAAGAATCTCCCATGCTGTTGGGGAGTTTACTTGGTACACAGTTCTTCATCCTCACCTTAAATTGTCCTTTATCATCGCCATGCTGTTAAACGCCTTCCATATTCCCCCACAAGTGGCTGCATTTGTTGGTGTGTGTGCAGTCTACCAAGAACCTTTTCAGATGAAAGATACTACATAAGCAATGGTGCCAGCTCAGATGCCATATTTTATATTAGCTTTCTGCAGCCCTGGTTTTAGTATTTCCCAACAGAATGTTAATTTTGAAGCACCATTTAGGTCAGGCTTTGACTGGAGAGTAAAGAGCACTGTTTCCTTGTCAAAAGTTCTTATGCAGAATCAGAAGTGCTGGCATATACCTGTCAGAAGGGCAAGAAAAACCAGCAGTTCTATTATCATCTTCTGTGAGATAAAACAGAATGATCATGGCTATTTTTTTATTCCTTTGTAAGCCGTGATTTAACTGGCTTATTGGACTTAAATGAGAGCTGGTCCTGGACACTGCATTCTGAGGTTTCCATTTGCTTTTACTCTAAGCCAGTTGACATAACATTTCTTGATCCAACTGAACACATAAGGTGAAATCTCACACTGCGTAGATGTCTGTTTCTTCTCAGTTTTGTGTAACAGCTACAGTTCTACCTCTCTTGGAGAAAATGTATGGGAAATCCATACATGAGGACTGAATATTGTAATAGCTAAGAGCTATGATAAAGAGTACCAACTCACTTGTAATCATCAAGCTATAAGATAGCATCAGCGCAAAATGAAACAAGAGCCTATGAAACCTATTGCCAGAGGAAAACAGATTAAATACAAATAAACACAAAATACAAATGAAAGATATGAGTAGGCTTGTATAATGAGAAAGAGGGAGCCCAACAAGCTTCTTTACTGTTTAATGCCAAACTCCAAAGACAAATAGTACAGCTAATTTTTCAAAGAAGAAAAAGTCACGCTTTTCTTCTGTATTTTTTCCTGAATAAATAGCAAAACCACGGAACAATTTCCTGAACTGAATGCACAGAATGAGACATACAGCAACAAAGTACTATTAGTGTGATCATAATTGTGATTAGGTAATCATAATTGATTTTCTTGCTCTAAGACAATCATCATCCACTGTTTTGAAGAAAAACAGTGTGTGGCATAATTATACAGGAACTGTGTATATAATAAAGAAATCTCTGAGCCACAAAGCTAGAATCTAGTTGTGTTCTTTCCACAGGTTTAGGTTGGGCCCCATATTAAGGGGCCTTATCTCCAAAAGGTACTTCTGCCTGTGCACCATGCAATGTACCAGTCTCACAGAGAAATTCAACTCTGGCAGAAATGGTTCCACTGACTTCAGTGAAGTTCTGCCTGACCACACCAGAAGTGAATTATACTCACTGCTATTAATTTCAGTCTGTATACTGTGTCAAAATGCTGAGACATGTGCTCTGAGACCCTCCAGTGGACATATCTCTTTAGAGCAAATGGTAAAATGAAGACAGGTGTCAATCATTCATAAATCTCTTGTATTTATATATAAAGCTGGGTAGGAAATCTGATTACATATGAAAAGTATGTACACTTATAGAAGGAACAAAGGAATGAAATCTCTCTTCATTGATTTTTTTTCTTTCAGTTTGGAAAAAGAAATATTTTCATAAACATTCTGGGCACTTTGTAATATGCACTCTTGCACTATTTCCTTCCTCTGGTGCTAAATGAGGATGTTCATTTCCAAAACCTCTAAAGCATAGACAAATTTGCCTATGACTTTTAAATTCGGATTTAGGCAAAGAAGTCCAATTTACACAAGCTTGGAGAGGCTTTGTTAATACCAAGCATATCTGGATATGCCTGTCTTTGTACCTTTGCAGGATTTCACATTGCCTAATATAATGTTTGTCATGGTTTTAATTTTTCCTCAAAATGGATCTTTTTTGTCTGCTATTTACCATCCTTGCCAGTCATTGAGCACAAGAAAATCAGTATCTACAAGATGCAGAAACTGCTTTCTTCCTCGCATTCATGTAATAGGTAATGGACGGTTTTAAGAAAGGATCTTTACTCTGTGCTTTACCTATTCATGTGTAGGATTTTGATTTCATTTGAAATGAAAGGCGTAAACCTCAGATCTGAAAACTAATGGAATTTCTGCATTTACCTGCTGATCCATAGCCTTTAGGTTAGATTGTGTGTCAGCCAGCAGTCAGCTTGTTGAATGAAGCAATACTTTAAAACTAAAATGAAAAGATTTCTGTTATATGTAGCCTGACACCAGATATGAGGCAGATTTCTGGTGGCTTATTACTGGAAATATTTTCCAGTGTGTCTGATAAGCGAGACTGAACAAGCCGTAGGAAGTAGACCTAATCCGATAATGCTGACTTGCAGACTAGAAAAAAGAGAAGAAATGTATTTTGCCTAAGTGCTATGCCTTCTCTTGTCAAGACTGAGGACAAAATGGATAGCGTAGTGGCAAAAGGCACTGTAGAGATCAGGGAGTAAACCTGCTGGTTTTTGAGTGTGGCTGTTGCATCTAAGCCTATTTACTTGTATGTATTCATTGTTTGTATTACAGAAGGTTCATATCTAAGTGCTTGAGTGATTTGGGGCTCTGGAGATGGGGCATATGAAAAGGACTAGGAGAACATAAAACTGGGTCAGCCATTCATTTTTCAGTAAGTCTAGGTATTTTTTTGGAACTTCAAAGGAATTTAAGATACAGACTTGTGAGGAGGGTCCCCATGAAGGATCAAGCGCTGTATTCTGCTCAGACTCTCAGTCTGTGCATGTCCTTCATGGAAATATATTTGAACACTGGGGATATTCACAGGATAAGCAAATTCTCAGTATGATTTGAGGAGCATTCATGATGCTGCAGGATGGAGGACAAAGGAAGGTCTTGTAGAAATGCTTAGAATGAGATCCCAAAGAATTGAAGCAAGAAGATTCCTTCGTTATTTCCATGCCTAGATATGAAGTGGTAGTTACTGCAGATTGATATTTAACACAGAAAGGTATTTAACACAGCGTCATATTCTTTCATCCCTTCAGATTGCATGCAGATAATAGATTATATCAAATGCAAACATAGTCAGTGCCGCATTAATATTGCATGACAAACATGCATACTTTTATTTGTGGGCCTGGACACTTTTTTTTTTTTTTTTAAAACTATTGTTGGAAGTTCCTCTTAGTGCTAAGTCTTTTTGAAAACAGCTCAGCTTTTGGCTTTGTACCTTAAATGTCTCTGCTCAGGGGAAAAGGAATTTAATTGCATAAAACCTACTCTGCACAGATTTTTTCCAAACAACTACTGTAAGATTAAAGTTTTAAATGGATTGAGTGTCTCTATAGGTATATTCACATTCATACATGTCTGGAGTAAACATACCATCTGGGGCTTCTGCTTTACTTTTCTTACTGTATATTTGGAATTCAAAATAAGGTTTATTTTGTGAGGAAAGATCAATAAATCATTTCAGCTGTCCCACACTTTGTATAACTAACTGTAATTAGTATAATGTCTTTGTTGGCAAGGGCTTATCAGGCAAATAGCATGAAGAGGCAAAGAAAAAGCTTCATAAAGAATGATGTTGTTTTGTAAAGCTAATTGTGACACTATCTCTGGTATTGTGTGTGATTGAACTCTTAATTTTTAATCTGGTATTCCTTCCAGCAATGTAGCTACTAGTGTTACCTGAGGTTCTCTGCAATGTAACTATAACAGATTTTTGGCAGTTTTAAATTTTACAATTTGGTGCCAAAAAGATGTAGTCTTGAGTCATCTACACTGTAACAAGTGGGCTGTAGTTTCTAGTTGTAATTAATTAGCTTGTTTTAACATTTGTTATGCAAATCTTATAGGTAAGAATTCAGTTAACTGCCATCCCCTGAGCTTTGATGCCTAGGGAGCAGCAACAGCCTCCTCCGATGTATGCTGTCAGGTGTGTGGCCTTCTAAAGAGCTGCTTGCCTGCAGAGCTTTGTTGGCAACATATCCAAGTCTTAACTAGCTGATACTAGGAATCACTGAAAAGATGATGTCACTAAGAACAATATGATATGCGGAGGAGAAATCAGAGCATTTGTTTATAAAGCAAAGGACCACTGTCCTGCTTCATGAACGTGTTCTAATAACTTTGGTTCACTGGAAATATCAAATCTCTGAAGCTAACTGAATTCTTCACCATACTTGATACCTAGGCATTACCTTACACTGACAGTGAGCTGGCTAGGTGATCAGTCCTATAATTGAGTTTACTTGCTGCTTCAGTTGATAGCAGGGAAGCCATAAAAATTCTCTTTTAGAGCATTTCACTGCCGTTCTAATAAGTATGGAGATTTTTCTCCCAGCTTCCATTTGTACGATTACCCTCCTGTAGTCTATTCAATGAATATGGGAAGAAAATAGGCTGAAATTGTCCAGTGTTGAAGGAACTGTGCAGTGGGCTGGGAGGGAATCTGCTCTGATCCATAGTTCATCTTCCTATGAGCTTCTCTGTGGCAGTCTTCTGCTTTTCTAAATTGTTTGTTGTATCACACTTTTTTCTAAAGGCTGCCATCTGAAAGAAAAAAAATGCACCATTCTTTGTTCTGCCAAATACGTCTGTCTGCAATTGAGGTGCTGCCTTCAGTGTCAGTGGCTGCAGGCATCTGGCCTTCAGAAAACCCCGCTGCATAAATATAATGGCTCTTGGTGAACAGAAGGGGAAAGACAAAAGCTAATCTTGCATGTCCTGAGGATTTGGGACCCTATATTTCAAGTGGGGCTTTAATTAGACCTCAACCTCTTCTGTCCACAACGTACATCAGTGAGAGGTGCCCATCAGAAAGCCAGCTACTATGTAAACAGAGCAATGGAGAAGGTAGGGGAAGTTTCAGCAGCTCAGAGGCTAGGATTATTTGCTTCTTTCTAGATAGTTGGACAGAGGTGGGTTAATTAAGAAAGCAGTGAAAAACTAGAGACATTTGCACGGAATATAGAGAGTAAGCAAGACCGTATCGATACTACACAGTAATATGATACCTATATATGTGTGTGCGTTTCATGAAATTGTATGTCAAAAAAAGAAAAGGAAAGAGAAATATTTTGTTCCTTTTTTACTTTAAGGAAAAGTTAATCTGGAGAAAGTTACAGTAGTAAAAGAGAAGGCAACATCTGTGTTAATTAGCAGTTCATCTTCAAAGCTTGACTGATGGGTTACATTATGGCCTCTTGCATTTGAATTAAAATTCAGACCCACGCAAGTTCTATTTTTACTTCCTTTTTTCCACATTGGAATAATTTGTCTGGATTTAAGATTTCATTTTTGCTAAAAATATTGATGTTCCATAATCTAAAATGAACTTCTGGTTTGTGCAAGTAGGCAGTGTTGAGAAGAGCACTGTGGCTCCGGATTCAATTTCAGAGAATGTGGCTTTATAACACAATGCAGTATTTTAGGAATTTTCTATGGAACAGTACTAGGAGGTCTTGCATTTATTTTATTCCATTCTACCTGCTATACTTGGCAGAGAGACTTTCACATGCATGTTAAATTGCTACTCATATACATGCCTTAAATGTAAGGGAGGAAATCTCAGTATGCATCAGTTCCCTGTAAGAACTAAAGGTAAGGATAGGTACATTCTCCAAAGAATCTGTTTCTCTTGATTATTTGATGGTTAAGCTCTTTGGGTCAAGGACTGTCATATACTCACAATATACTGGGTGTATAGTGCCTTGCACAGCGAGGATTTGCAGTGCTACTGTAATGTAAATAATCGGTAAGTAATTTAGCAACAAATTAGAAATTAATTTTAGAATACCTGGAAACACTCTTATGAAACCACAGCTGGGGAAAGACAAGTTGTTGATAGAGGGATATGTGCTGATGAAGGCCTTATCTGTGGGGTTTGACTTGTCTTTTTTCAGTGAATATTTTCCTTTCAGAAATGAAACTTGCCTTTCATATTACGTCTGGCACTCCATATGCTTTTCTTTTGGATGAGCTTACATCCTGGTGAAAGTTGTCAGATAAATCTGAAATGTAGGGAGAAAAATGTAACACTGGGTTGTGGTTTAGCCCCGGTCAGCAGCTAAGCACCACACAGCCGCTCGCTCACTCCCCCACCCTTGTGGGATGGGGGAGAGAATCGGAAGGGCCAAAGTAAGAAAACTCGTGGGTTGAGATAAGAACAGTTTAATAATTAAAATAAAACAGCAATAATACTAATATAATGAAAAGGAAAATAATGAGCGAGAGAGAGATGAAACCTTGGAAGAAGAGGAAAAAAAGAAAAAAAAAACCAAAGCTAAACAACAAGTGCTGCAACCGCTCACCACCCACCGACCGACGCTGCCGTTCCCTGAGCCACGATCGCTGCCTCCCCCGGCCAACTCCCCCCAGTTAATATACTGGGCATGACGTCACATGATATGGAATACCCTTTGGCCAATTCGAATCAGCTCTCCTGGTTGTATCCCCTCCCCTCCCGGCTTCTTGTGCACCTGGCAGCACATGGGAAGCTAGAAAGTCCTTGACTAGTGTAAACACTACCCAGCAACAACTAAAACATTAGTGTGTTATCAACATTATTTTCATACTAAGTCTAAAACACAGCACTATACTAGCTACAGTGAAGAAAATCAACTATCCCAGCTAAAACCGTGACACACTGCCTTCCCTTCCATGTTAACATTAAAGAGGTAATGATTGAACTAACACAATGAGTGCAGATTGTTGAAAATTTGAAAGGATATCAGCTGATGTACATCAGTGTGGTTTCTATCAGCTGAGTATCTGGTCCAGTTCTCCCCACTCAAATGAACAGAGTTAGGGTACAGTCTCATGTTAGCTGTTCTTTCATTTCCACCATAGCAGTAGAACAAAATACCTTTATAAAAGCCCATGCTCACATCCCAACTTCATAAAATGTGCACCTTTAGAAAGTTGTCTCATATTTTTTGCTTTAAACATAAAAAAGCCTAATATAAAATCTTTTTATGAAAAATTTAAGCTGCTTTCAGCAAAGGTTAGATGAACTCCCATCAATATCTTGTCTTGACAAGGTAAGAGCTAATCAAGAAATTTCTTCTGTATTCAACTACAATAGATTTCACTAAAATATGCAGCTAGAAGTAGGAAGTGCACTTTAATATCAAAAGAAAAGGGTGGGAAAGCCTGCTTAATTAGTTCTCTTTGGGGATCCTGGATTAACTGCAGCTCTGTTTAGTTTACATCCTCCCTGGAGAAAAATGTGCAGACCCAAGACAGCAAGTATTGATATAAATGTAGATGCAGGAAAAAGTCACTGTTGTCTTTTTTTCTTCCACTTGGCACACTTTTGAGTTTTGATTTATTTTTGGTTACAAAGGATGAAAATCTAAATCCTTGTCTACTCCCTTTCATGCCGTGGGAAAATGTTGAGCCAGCACTCAGCAAACTGGATGCAGCTACTGGTGAACAGAAGAGCAAATAAAGCTGCCCTACAGAGGCCTGTGGCACAAATTGTGAAACCTGTGTCAAGGTTTCAGCCATCACTCCCTTTGTCACAGCCATCAGGAACTGCAGTAAGTCTTTGACCTAGCATAGGCCATTTGAAAGTGGAGAACAGTGGGACAGGAGTACACTGTCGTGCCACAGTTAACTTGCAGGCTTGAGTATTGTCCAGGGAAAGCAGATTTGGCATTACCTCCCATTTGCTTCAACCGCTGCAAGCATAAGTAATTGTACTGTGGAGCAATTGCAGTGCTGGCATAGACCAGAGGAGTTGCATTTCCTGATAAGCAACTCCCCCTAAGGGGGGAGTGAATTTTACTCAGGTGATTTTTGAAGAGAAAAATGGCTGTGTAAAGATGCCAACAGCTTAGCCCTCAAATCTGCTTATGTAAATTTAGTTTCCCTTCCTTCCAAACATAATTGCATGGTTGTAATGGTCCACACTTCTCTTTCTGCACAATACACCTCCAGTGGGTCAAGGTTATTGGTAATAATGCATAAACTGCTTGACTTCAGATCCCAGGTGGCAACTGCAACCAGGGCACTTACAAAAGGCTTCTTCTACTAATAACTTGAGCACATGCAATAGCATGGGCTGTGCCTCAGACCACAGTTTGTACTTAAGAAAGGGAAAAAACAATTCTTGATTGACGAGGAATCAAGAGAATATGTATTTCTGGAAACAGGAGGGTTAGAGAAGAGAGTAGGGAACAAAAAAGATTGAGATTGGGATTTACTCTTCTGTAAATAGTTTGCACCAAGAGCACAATTTGTATCTGAAGAGTCAGTGTGAACTACAGAAGCCCCACAGATGTAAGAAATTTAGGTAGCAACTCTTGTTCTCTACGGGGGATGTCATTCAACTTGAAAAGATTAGCACAGGTTTTCCTGCATGGGAATCATGTCAAAATAATACATATATATATACATACTGGTTGGAAGGCAGGGTTTTCAATTATAATTCTTTAGTCTTGTTTCTTTTCTGTGTGCTTTGCAGCAAGCTGGACCTCTGTGATTACTCTTGCTAAACAGGAATTCTCTTTTTCTTCTCTGAGCTCAGCAGCACAGGCACCTGAAGGAGCCCTCTCTGCCTGGATGAAATAAGTTCCTTCTCTTGTTGCCTGAGTTCACAACTGAGCTGAGATGCATCAAAGTCAGGTCAAGGAATCAGAAATAAGGAAACTACAGAAGCCTGGGCAGCAGAAGTCAATTTCTTTAAGCTGCTTTTTTTTTTTCCCCCTTTGTTTCAGGTTTCCATGTATATATTGAATAGAGCAGAGAAAGAGAGGAAAGAAATAAAAAAACATGTACGCAACACAAAGATTGGAACTATATGCATAAATTACATACCCAAGCAGATGCCACATGGATTTCAGTAATGGCAGCAACAGATTCTTCCTTATTTCTAATATTGTTTTTCCTGTCTTGCTAAAAATTGTAAATAGTAAATGAAATAGGTTTTGTTTTTTTTAAATTAGATGCAGTTAAATACAAAGCCATCATTTCTCTGTTCCCTTTTGTGATCATTCAGAAGTGACCTTCCTGTCCTTTTCTCAAGGCCATTTTGACATAGGATTTATTAATTATTACATCTCTCTTTAAATCAGATCATGAGAGGAGATTCTTATGGGCTAGTTTGTGACCTAGGAATAGCCTTTACTGCAGGTTTTTAGGCAAATTCAACTGAAATTGGCTCTTGTCCTCTGTGTTCCATTGGTGCAGTATTAATATAGATAGAAAGCCTGTATTTCTGGAGATTAATTGGACAGTATGCCACCTGACTGCAGTTTATTTTCAGGATTCACAGTAAGGATGATCTACCAAGAGTTTGGGCTGGCAGGAGTGCATCACTTCCCCACTCCCAGGTACATCTTGCTGGGCACAGCCACTGTCTGAATCTGGAATGTGGTCTGTGCTGTTCATAATGCACACCACTTGTTTAAGCTTTGCATAAAACCATACATGATGGATAATAAAACATCTGTCCATATATAAACGTTTCACTTTTCAGAATGACCTGAAGCACCGTGTGGGCTTTTGAATGTGTGAGACAGTCTGCTCACTGCTAGAGGGCTTGAGTGTTTATTATTAGAGGTCCTGCATCATTATGGAATGCAAAGCAAGCACATGTGTGCACAGACACACGTACAAAAGAATGAATAATTATGATAAACAACTGCCTAACAGGTATCTCTATAATGCAGAAATAGCAACCATTTTTACCAGGTGAAATCAATTCTCTGTGCTTGTGTCTTCATTGCTCTTGTGCTATTTTTTCTGCAGAAAGTATATAATGAAATTATTAGCAACAAAACACCGAATCTTACAGAAAACAGAACTAAATCTAGGCTAGTTCTTATACTCTTCAGAATTTAGAGTCTTACCCTTCTCCTGTACCAAATGTACTTCATTTTTTCCTCTCAAGAAGACAGCTTTCTGGCATGAGAAGTATATGTGCTCCTCAAAGGAGATGTGCTAGGAAAATGAGCCTTGCCATTCTCTCAGAAGTGGGGGCATTTTTCTTTCAGCTCATTCTAATCTGTCATTTACAAGTCTGCTTTTGATATGAAGAGAAAGGCATAGACCAAACCTGTGACTTGAGGAATGTGGACGTTTAATTTGGCAAAGAAGAAGAGTTGTTCAGCAGCTATATTCAGAGATGCTTCCCCAGAAAAAAAGAGAAATCTCAGTCAACATAAGTACAATGGTAACATTAATTTGGTTATTATAGAGTTAAGTAATGGATCACCAGTTTGTGCTGGTAGATAAATTTTCCATATTTTTAGTTGTAAGGAAACATACTGTTATTCAGCAATGCAAAAACCTACAATAACCCGGGGAGAAAAAGAGATGGTTGTCTTTAACAAGGGAGTGCAGAGGGGGCATGTACCTTCTATCCTCATTCCTGAGGGTTAGTCACAGACAAGGCTGACACACGGCAAGTGGCAGAGCGCCAGGCAAAACCAGAGCATGCTGACCCCCTCCCAGAAGATTAACGGTATCTGGATGCCCTGCAGATACAGAGGAGTGCCAGAGACATGTCTGAACACAGTCTAAGCTAATCTTGACACAGTTCTTGAAAATATTTATATTTATTTTGAATCATTTTTACAAATCTTTTAGCATGTTGGAAAGACATCTCACATTATGAAGCCTCCACTCTGTGGATTACAGTTCTCTTAGTTTGTTTAGACCAATACCCTTATTTCTACTTATTTATTAATCAAGGGGCCTGACGAGCCGCTGCAAATAAAGCTGCTGCTGATTCAGTAGTTTGGTAGGAGGGTCATCTGAGGATTAGAGTCTGTAAACAGCCTTTATGAAAAGATGATTTTTTTTGTCAATTAATTGGCCTGGAGAATCTTGTCATATCAGTCTGTCATTGTTGAATTTTATTTTACTGCAATATTTTGAAATTAAGCAAAAAAGGAAAAGTGTCTAGTTAATGCTTTTGGCAAGCTCTCTGTTACTTAATAGCTTCTTGAAGTCCTAAATTTATTCGTTTTTCATCTTAATTAACACTCTTAATTGACCTTCTGTGCTCTCTAATTTCTCCCAGTAAAGAATTAAAAAATAGGCTTCTAAATTCTTTTCCGCAATCAGATTGACATGAAATTGGTTGTCTACAGATCATCTCCACCTTAACAAACTTTTTTTTTCATTTTTGTTTTTTTTTACCACTGAAGTCCCCACTGGAAATTACAGTCCATTGAACCATAGAGCTAGAATTGATTGTGCACATAAAAAATCCTAGAACAATTGAACAAAGAAAAGAACTTCCTGGAATTCTATGGTAAAATCAGAACTCAAGTGCCAACAAAACTTTTACCCAATTTGAACTCACCTGCCCTTGATCATTAAGAAAATATTTGGTGTCCCTCCATTTTCCCCTGATGAGAGAAGGAACTAGTTTTTCCTTCATTTAGCCTACATCAAAGCATGGTTATAGATGTCAAAGAAGATTAATTTCAGTCACCAACATTTTTATGGACCATTCTCTATTCCATCTTCTTTATATCAATTTCTTATGCTTTTTGTAGAATATTGGAAAGCTAAGGCTAAACAACCCTGTCTAATTGCTTTTATTTTTAATTAATTTTTAATTAAAGCTTTAGGTATCACACATCACAATTCTAGCAATTCACATTACACATTCTAGCAATCCTAAACATGTTTTTTACCATTTCATTCTAAAATATCACCTTCTAAAAGAAGGAGAGTCTCCTTTTTAAGGTGTTGTGAGAAACTATAGTCAGTTCTTTCTACTGGATTTTATGGAAAGCGTTACTAAAAATGCAAATTCTGTGTTTTGAGGCTTGAAACGTGCGAATAACTATTAATCTTGGAGCTTACTTTTATAGTCTGAGATGAAATAATGACATTTGAAGCTCTTAAACCTTCACTAAGGGCAAGATAGGCAAGCATATACTTTGTTTCAAGCATCTTAAGTTGATTCCATTGGTCTTTTCATGTGTTTAATGTTAAGCATGTGCCTATGTACTTTTCTGAAATGCTGGATGGTATTTAGTAGAATGAATTACATCCCAAAAACTAACATTCCTTTAAGAATCCTAATAATGTAGGAAGTATGCAAAACAAGCTTTCATTTTCAAGATAAACAGACAAAGTAACTTTTTGTGAGCATTGCCTTTTTATTGCTGCATCCAGCTGTAAATCATGTCTTGAAAGCAAAACCATCTTCTTTTTAAATGCATTTTTTGAAAAATAGTGCATTATTTTCTCCTGAGCAGTTGAGACAATTTCCTGCCTAGATCTGGTGCCCCATTAATTTTAGAGTATAAGAAAAAGTCACTGTGAGCCATAGGGAATAATTCTGGATTTGCTGCACACACATATATCACAATAGATTTGCCTATAGTAGTTCTATGGATGATGTTTAACAAACTCCTGTTTTCCCTATTTTGGGATTAATGTACTCCTTCCCTCAGATTTGTGCAGTAACATAGCCTTATGCTACATATAAACGGAGGATTCTTTTATTTTCAGTGTGTAAAATTTGACATTCGAATGCAATTACAGTAACAAGAGGAACTCTTTCTAATGAGTCTCAAAAAGCCCTGGTGAAAAAACATGTAAAACTCTCCTGTAGAGAAAGAAATTTGAGTGCACCGTGTTAACATAATAGCAAGGGCTGAGACATTGCTTTCTACTACAGTTTTATGGGATGATATTTTAAAAGGCATTCAGAGATTTATGACTTTTTAGGGGCAGCTAAAATTGTTTTCACATTTCTAATATTGCTTTCATTAGAATGTTGAAAGTATGTTTACGGTATCAGATTGAATTCTAAGGTGTTACCAAATCATCCAGATACCCCACCGCTTAAGTATATTCCCTTGTATCCCTATGTATCTTCAGAGGAAAAAATGGGAGGAATGTAAGTGCTTTGTTTCAAAGTATATAATCTGTATTCTGTCATGTACTTCATCTCCCAAGGAAGGTACCTGGGAACACACTCTGCTGTTTTTATTTATCCTGCCAGTGTAGTATATAGATGAGAGGACTAAGGTCCAACGGTGTTAAAACAAGACATGAAATATTGATTAATTCTTTTTTAAAATTCCTTTTTCCTCCTGAGTATAGCAAATTTCAGATGCTACTGTCAATATAGCACTCTGTGATAAACCTCCATTATCGGAAGCATCCTGATCTTCATAGTGTTCCTATAAATGGTTATTATGATTCTAAATGACTGTAAAAGCTCAAGGCTGGTGTTCTTCTGATGCAAGAGCAGAAAGCAAGTTAGAAGCAATGCAGCTTTTTATCATGGCAGAATGTTACTCCGAAATAACATGAATCAGATTGGGAGTTCTCTTTGCTAGACAGTAGCAGAACATTCTCTTTGAAGAAATGGAGATCCTTACAGGACAGATAAACAGATGTACAGCTTCATGGCTATAAAAGTGTCAAGGAAAGAAGCACAATTATAGTTGTTGTCCACCTAATGAAACATGGGTATTTGACACTCTGCCTTTTGTTCCCACTTGTCATTCTTCAGCACTAAGTTAACCCTTTATTTATTTTTTCCAGAATTGCCCTTTACAAAAGCAGCTAAACAGATACTTAGGAGTTTCCCCAAGGAAAAGGATGTTTCAGGAAAGGTAGGGATAGAAGTTCACACCAGCTAACCCATGAAGGATGATAGACATGGGCAAGGAAGAGAAGATGTAGCCCGAATTATTCTGAGGGTTCTCAAGTACAATAAAACTCTCGGAGAGTTGAGGTAATTGTTTTTCACTAAAAAAAATAAGATTTTTTTAAACTGGAGTGTACTGGAGTTTCTTTAGGAATGTAAAGCTCTTGGAGCTTTTCTACTATCCATAATCAAAGGTATTCACCAGAGAAGGAATTTGAATCTCAGTGCTGTATGTATCAGGTAAATGTCATTATAAAGGTTGTACAACTACTTTTTCACCCATCATCTTAATTAGTATTTAGTAAAACTTCAACAAGAAAGAGCAAGGAAGTAACACAGAACCTGAGCCAAAAGCCACTGGCTGGCAGATTTCCCTAGGAGGAAGGAGACTGTAGTAGGTTCTTGCTTTGAACCAGGAAGAAACACCTGAGGTTGGTTCTGCTGTCTCACAGGAAAGTTGGGTTTTATCGGCTGGGTAAGTTGCTATATGATATTTTTTCTTCCACATGGAAGCTTTATTTCTACCCCAGGATGAAAATGTTTTCAGAAGATTTTGTTGATGGGGATAACCGATTCGCACATAGGCCTACTTGGGAGTTCTTTTGCAGCAAAACTTAATTGTGTGCAAACCTTAGGCTACTTTAACTAATGATGGAGAACAGACTGCTCCCTGCTGTACCCAAAAGCTAAGAGCTAAAAGATGTGGCATAAAGCTCAATTATCCCCTCCTCTCACTCACACCCAACTCTTTCAAACTAAGCCAAAGCTGAGGCTCTATTAAGATGGTTTTATGACTTTTGTGATATCTTCCTTTGGAAATTGGACAGGTTATTTATAATTTTAAGGTAATTATTTTCATTTATTTCAGTCAAACTGAAAGCAATACATGCACAAAGCTGGACTTGAACTACTTTGTAAGCAGTGAGGGCTAGGTGTGTTCTTATTACTTACGAGGTTTTAAAGTAGTAAGTCTTGCTTGCCCAAGTTACATGGGTAGCTCTGTTGACTCCTAGTCCCCTATTGGTAATGCTTGTGTGAGTAGAGTGAACAGGATCTGGTCTGCAATTAACAATGTATACGTCTGCTCACATAGCCAATGTGTGAGCCAAATCCTTACCCATGTCATTTGTTCCCGCTCATGCAGGTAGTACCTTTGGACTGATTTAAGGCAACTAAATGAGCAAAGATTATCAATCTGGGCACTGTCCTCTTGTGTTTTTCTCTCTGCTACATTATCTTAAAGAATGATAACACAAACTTATGTAAATGGATATGCACAGAATTTTGTTTTTCAAAACCTTGTATTAGATAGTTTTCTACCAAAATGTCCTTAAAATTTTCATTACTGTGTGAATTTTCAAGCCGAGGATAGCCCACTGCAACTTCAGATTTTGCTTGTGGAAGAGGATGGTGCATACTCACATGCACACACCACAAACTCTGCCAGTAGTTTGCTTTTTGGTGACCTTTATCTCATTTTACACACTCTACTAATTGCTGTCTTTTGGAGGTAAAAAGAAATTATTTTCTGTCTTACGGGAGATGAATTGTTTGACTTCAGATATTTAACATGGTATTTTTTCTGTGGACAATAGCTTGAGGCCCCAAGCTGGCAAGAATGAGAGCATGTCTATAAATAATTCAAAATAATTGTATGGTTTTGACAGATTGTCAAGTTGCTTAATGCCTTTTCTCCCAGGTAATAGATTATATTTCTTTGATAAAATGTTGATAATTTCTCATTGCAATTTGTTTTGTGTATGTTGTATTTTTACAGAGTCCAGTCAGGTTCATATCTCAGTACGGGTTGGTTTACCTTAATTTTGGCTATGGATGCCTGCTATGGAATTCACGTCTATGGGATGATAAATGACACCTACTGCAAGTAAGATCACAGGAAATTATTTTCATGCATCTACAATTCTGATGTCTTGTCAAAATTTCACAATTGATTTTAATATCATAAATCCAAAAAATGGATCAGGCAGTCATTTCTCAGTGTTTTGCATTGGTGTGACACTACTGTCAGCATATTTAGTCCTGATATGGCATTTGCTGTTGATAAAATAAAAATATTTACAAAATCTAACATCAGATGTCATAAGGAACTCTTTTTAATCAAAGATCTTTTGCAGTTTCTAAATTAGCTGGAAACAAAGTATATTCATACCCTTCTGACAAAATGTACTTACTTCTACAGCTAAAACAAATCTATAGAGGAAATACTAATATGTTAGTTCTCTGAATACCAAATGCACCTGGAAGTGAAAGAAGCTGATTAGCCCAGCATAGTTACCTGATACTACATTTCAACACCACTGAGCAACCTACTTGAACTTTCTAAGTTATATATGGCTTGTTTTGAGTAGTGGGGGGGTTTCTAATTAGATAATAAAACAAGTCGTGTGAGCTTTATCACAGTAAACTGACATGAATTCCAACCAACTACTGTTAGTGACCTTACAATGACAATGAATTAATCCTATTGTCAGAAGTATAACTCTAAATGCAGTTTTTAAAAGTCCAAGTTAAATGCTTTAATCTACAGTATATGGTAGCAAAATATAAAATGAAACTATTTCTCATTCAGAAAACTAGGAAATGTCATAAACAATGTATGATACTAGTACAAATCTGTTGTTCTGTACCTAGGCTGGTTCAAGTCTTGCATGTAACCAGTCCAGTGGGTCCTCAGCTCCTAGAGTAAAGTCGCTGTGCAGACCCTCACTCCACATGCTGTGTTACTCCAGTGTGGGACAAAAAAAAAAAAAGGGAATTTCATTCACAGCTGTTTAATTAGGGTACCTTAATATTAGAGGCTGACTTTTTAGAACTTGCAGATCTCTCTGATTGAGTGAGTCATCCAGATGGAACGAACATATGTTGTTCTTTGTTTATGAAAACACAGTAGGTGCCCTGAGATAAGGGGTGACAGGACTAAATTTGTCCTCACAGAGTTCAGCCAAGCTGGCGTTGCATAGCCCTGATGTAAAACCAGTAAGCAGCATGATAGTGCTTCAGTCTGTTGGCAGCAGAGAAGGATGGGTTTCCTAAAAGCTGCAATTCTGACTGCATTACCTACTTATAATGTATATTATTCTTATAACTGCCTTATTCAGCCAGGTCAAGAACCAGTTTCAAGAGTTGGGACTATCCAATGAGAAGACTTTGCTTAGAGATAGAGCCTTATGGACTGAGTTCTCCCAGGTTAAACAAAATGTACAGTATCCATGAGAGCCAGCCCATCAGCTTCTTACTGACTGATAAGATCAGTGTATTTTGAGACATACACATAGCTTCATTTTCTGTTGGAAAATTCATACATATCATGCTGTAATGAAAGCCCTTACACAATTTAGCAATGGAGCTCAGGTGCTGACACATGGAAAGGATTTCAGTGAATTCAGGTGCAGTATATATTAATGTTTTTCTTGGAAATAATACTTAAGTGTATCTTTTTTTTTCCCTAGGTCAGAAGGCTTTCGTAAAGTTCCCTACCACTATTACGAGCCAGGAAGAGATGAGTGTGAAGAATACTTTCTGCATGAAAACGCTCCATATGGAGGCCATAGGTTTATCACAGAAAAGAAAGTATTTGCTAAATGGGCCAAGAAGCACACAATAACATTTACACACCCCAACTGGACAGTGTCTTGATACTGGTTTTTTTAATTCTCCCTTAACAGCATATTACAAAAATGTCTCAGTTTACAATAATTTTGCTTACATCTGGCTGGCCTTTCTCAGCCTGGGTAACACTAAACTAAAAACTAGAAGACAAAGAGGGTGATGGTTCAGCTGTTAAGCAAAATTAATCAATCTGTGGAAGGCAGACACATTGTTTGTTATTTCTTAGGGTTTTACTCCACAAAATGCACTTTATACTTTAACTGGATTTTACTTCAAGGCAGTAGCAGTTAAAGACAGATGAGATTTCCTGTATATACAGGTGCACACAGAGAACATGGTGGTCCTTTAAAACTTGTCCTTCACCTTAGTTAATTAAAATTAGTGTTTGTAACTGATTTGCAGTACTGCGGCACTAGTTCCATTTGTGGCATTAGTAGAAATTTTCCACAAAAGAAATATGAGGAAAAATATAGACCTCCAAGGTCTATGAGTGAGTAAATTTTTAAAAACACCTGAATACATGGATATGTACGAACACTTGCATATATGGTAAAATTAGAGATGAGCTAAACGTTGTTCTTGAACTGTATACAATTCTTGCATGAGAAGATATTATTTACTCAAGGCTCCTGATTAGTTCATAACTTCTGAAATGCAGCTTCCTTCCACCCTGGTCAGGCTGCACCATCTTGGATGACGTGTTTTGTCCTTTTTGAGGCTGTCGTCCCACAGTTTAGCTCCAGCAGCATGGCACTTCGCAAAGACTGTCTTTTGCAGCCCATGCTGAACCTTTGGCTGTTGTAACAAGCATGCTGTCAGTACCCAAGCTGGTTAGCTAAAGTTGTCTCATGAACATCTCTGTTTACTCCAGTTGTGCCTTTGAGTTGCTCCAACATCCAAATACCAGTATTTTGACAGTATTTCCCATGCAGCCGTCATAATTTATTTTAAATCTCCAGTTTCTGCATCTTTAAAAACAGGGATAGTATCTATCTACTTCACAAGGGAGCTGTGAGGATTAACTTAGGTCCATAAAGCACTTTCCTGATGTAGAATGCTACAAAGCATTTATTCTTAACACAAAAACAATGGTACCTGTCATTTATTCTCGTCTGCTGGGTATCTGAAGAAAGTGACAGCATGTCTGGATATGATGGCGAATTATTCTGCGCATCTGCTTTCCTACTGAAGATAATTTGTAATACTGAGTTCTCTCAGCTTGCATGGCTTCAGATGGATTTGAAAGAACTCGCCACCTCGCAGTATTATCTGCACATCAAGAGGCAGTTCAAGAATTTTAAAATATACTCATCTCTAGTTGAAATATGTATTTCCAAGCTTACTCTCATGGAAAGTTTTCAACTGCAGCAGATCATTTGTAATATGACCACAATTAAACTACACATATGAGTTTTATTTAAACTGTATTTAAATTAATGCTTTAAGTTTAGAATGTGTCCTACGAATATTTTAACATCTGGAATGTCAGATTCAACACTGTAATAGCCAATACTGTGAACACTTGAAAGAATTACATGTGGAACATGACACACAGGGTTTACTCACACTACTTAAACATTAACCAACAGGAAACTTTGTATGCTTTTGTAAATCATGAAAAGGGGAAAGTAAAAAGCTATTTTTACATGTAAGTATTTGTATACTGACTATTTCCTATTGTATATTTGTATATATAAATCTATATTTTATATGTTGATGGCATATATATTCTCTCACAGCAGCTGCAGCTCTTAGGATGTGGAGGAAATCTCTTCACCAGTGTTTCTCCTCATCATCATTGGTTTCTTGTTCCTGTTGGTAGCTGATGCCCGGGTATCATCTCTCTTGCCTCTTCTATTTTCTACTGTAAATGCAGCTTCCTGATTTTATTTTTAGTATAGCTCAGCTTTCACTGCTTACTTTAGTGCTATAAGTGTTCATGGTGGTTGTCAGATGAAGGCTGGGGCCATGCTTATGATCCTCGATAAACATCTATATTCAAATACAGGCTCTGTCCCAGACTTCCTGTGTGACTTGATGTCTCACCTTCCTGTTTGGAAAAGGATAACAATAATATTTTCCTACTCCCTGTCTTGACTGACTTTCTTATAAGCTCTTCAGATGGATATTCTCATTTGCAATGTATTTGTATAATGCCTTGCAGAAGAGGTGCCCAAAGTGTCTGAAGTCTACAGGCAATGCTGTAATATACAAATAATTTAAGGTGGCTGCTTCTTGTCCCTGGAGTTTAAAATCAATTGTAGGCTAATATAGCATGGGGTGAAATCAAGAGGAGAAGGGTCATGGATGGATGAAGAGTTGTAGTAGCAAAAGACAGTGATCTAGATTTATCGCCACATGCATATGCATCTTCTCAGTTCAGATGGATGGCTGGATAGATGGAAAGCTAATAAAAAAATTGTAATGCAGGATTTGAAAAATGCAGGACACGCAGAACTAAGGAGAATGTTCCACACATATTGTACAGGGCAGCCTGGGAAAACCTATAACTCCCTTGTGGGAAGAGGAGCTGGAAAGGAGAATATCAATCAAATTGAACTTGTATTTAGAAGGTCTTTGGGTCAATAGTAACTTATGAAAGTGCTGCACATGGAATTGCAGTTGGGCTGGACAGACTTACACGAGAAGTGTCCTCATGAAGCATAGTCTTTCTCCCCAGGAAGCACAGCATAAGGATTCTGCCTGAGTTGTGTTCACATGCAAGGCAGTTTTTAAGCCTGAGAAAGTTTTTAAGATAATGAAGACTCACCAAATCACCATAAATCTGTTGTAAAATATGGGCTTCGTATGGAAGCTCCTTGTAGAGTGCTTGCATGCTGTATGAAACAATACCTTGTGCAAAGGCTAGCTAAGAAAAATACAGCTCTAAGAACAGCTAAATGTACAGCAAAATTAAGAACATCATTAGAGTGCAGTTGTCACAGAGCAAAGTAAAAGTGTTGCTCTCTGCTTGGATTTGCAGTAAGAGCAGATCCACTTTTAGAAACATTGCAGCAGGCTTCATTCACACTAGAGTAAATGAACATCAGTTCCCTTATTTAAATGAGCCTGTCTTTAGCATAAACTAAACACATATTTGCATGATTTTTATTATATGAGTAAGGAACTGTGACCGCTGTGTTAAAGATGATTCTACAAAGAAATTACTTTGTCGAAATCTGTTAAAAATCAGCGTTGTGGTACTGAAGAAAGAATCTCAGTGCTTGGCTGTGTAGTAAGAGACCTTGATGATTCACCTTCTGAGAGCAGTTAAGACATCAGCTGAGAATCATTTATTAATTCTTTAAAATAAAGAATAAACTACAGTTTACCTGAATGTAATCAGATCCTAATTGCTTATTCATTCTAGCAGTCCTATTTTAATCAACTATGATGTGTATAAAACAAGCAGGGAGTTTACCTGAGGTTTTCAAAATAGATCTTCACATTGTTGCTAATAGAGGAATACTCACAAATAATTTGGCTTCTTTTTTTGCCATCATTCAGCTAGGTAGTCACCAAATGTTTTCTTTCATAATTTAGTTAGTTTTTTAAACTACACTTTTTGAAGGGAAAAACAAAGGCATTTATTGTTTGGCTTGCTGTAGGCTTGGGTTTAATAAACATTTAAATTTTAATACACTTTATGTTTTATGTTGCATTACCTTCTGATTTAATTTTTTTTCAAGGAAAAAAAGTTTTAAATAGGAGCAGAAATTTTTCTAAGAAAAAAAATTTGACTGGCTAATTACTAATTCACAGCTACTTAACTGAGTAATGTAAAAACCTGGGTTTTGTTTTTCCAAACAGACATAGCAGACGTTCCCAACCTTCTCATCCCCACTAGGTGTCCAGATCGCATCCCTCTGTTTATACCAAGGCCTCTTCACAGAAAGAAAAAAGTAGTCTATGTATCCAGCCAAATTCCCTTTCCATCTGGGCTGGGAGGCTCCATCTGCAGACTGCTCCTAACAGTTACATCAGTAAGTGGGAAGGACTGAGGAAGAGTTCTACTTAGGAGCAGATGGTGTTCCAACTTCTAAAAAATGCCCCTAAAGTGCTTCAGGAGAGGAGTACCCATTGATCTCTCCTGGAAATACTTTTCCAAAGTATTCTGTTTCTTCAAATGCCTTTAGCTCCTGTGTAGAACTATTGTCCTACTCTCTCCAGTAGGAATTACCAGCAATGGGAAAACATGCCCTTTACAGGAAGAAGTAGAAGCAAATTCTGTGTTATTAAAGATTTCTATATAAACAACAGCAGGGATGAAGAAGTCAGCCTGACACAACTTAAATTATCTGAAGACTCACTGATTTAGGAATCTCTGAGGACACAATTCAAAACTAATGGAAATCTCTTTGGCAAGTTCATGAATACAGCACCCAGCCCAGTAAAATCTTTGCACTCCCAGGTACTAAGGTAAGCAGTGTTTTGTCTGAGAAGTGCCATGGGCACGTAATGCACTGCATAGCTAATAAAGGGGAGCCCATCCAACACATGGAGGGCTGATGCAGACAGTCTTTATTCACCTGCTCGTGGGCTGGACAAAAGTAGGACCCCACACAAAGATTGCTGGCAGCAGAGCACAGATGCTCAACTAGAGCATATGTCCAGGTAAGTAAGAATTAAATAAGTAATCACTCATGAATTATAACTGGATGGTGCCCATAGTCAGTAGAAAATCAGAAGCACTTTACATACTGATGACTATATTTTGCTGACTTTTTTTTCTGCATGTATCTCAGAAATAGCATATGTCTTTAGTTGTGCTCAAGCAAGTCTGGGGTTTGTTTATGACGAACCTTAGGGTACCCACAAGAGTGAAACTCTGTGTTAGTGCCAAAGGGTCACAGCAGAGCTGTCCGTGGGCATTGTGATGTACTGCATACAACAGAGAGTCAGGTCTTTACTAAAAAAGGCCTATTTTTCCTGACTAGGCGTAGTTCTTTTGAGGAGAAAGTGTTTCATTTTCAGCAGATGTGTCTCATTCTGTTCCTTCTTTCCTGAGAGGACGCAGAGGAATGTGACTTAATCATGGGGGAGTGAAGAATGATATGGTAAATAGCCAACCACCAGATTCATATATATTTTTCTGGCTATTGCTGTAATGAATAGCTAATGACACAGAGGAAAGCAAGTTTTTTGTAAACCTTCTATTGCATTATCTACAGAACTCTCATGTGTCTGTTCTGGATTGGAGTCCCCTAGGGAAACTCTCCAGAAAGGGCTGAAGGAGAAAGAAAGGGTCTCTCCCCACTGAAAGACAAGACTTCTGTGAAAGCTGTAATAATCTGCGTGGCATCCCTCGGCCTGCTCCCCCATCTTTCGTAGGCTCCCCACCCAGCCAGCCGCTGCTTTGGGCCTTTTCCAGCCCCACTGGATGAAGTACGTTCTCCAGCTGACTTATGAAGCCTGTGAGCTGCACAAAGTCTGCCCCATCCTCCCCTTCTGTGGGGCTAGGGGAGTGGTGATGCTGACTTGGGGGTGAGGAGCGATGGGTGGCAGAGCAGGGATGCTCTCTTAAGTCAGCAGTATGATCTTGCTTGGGGCACAGTCTCATCTCAGGTGCTGAATTCGGCTTCTTTGAATGCGGTGAGAAAGTTATCACTGGGTTTTGTAATTGTTTGTAAGATTAACTCACAAAGAGTCACCATTTTATGGGTGAAACAGCTGATTTCATGTCTTTTTTGCACTGCTTGCTGCTCTTTCAGAGAATTCCTCAAGATATGCAGCTGTCAGCATCTGCCAGTGCTGTTCTGATTTACGGGCCATAAAAAGACTGTAAACTTGAACTAATGCATGTTCTTACCATGTATTATGCATGATAGCATGTTACACATTTTATTCTCGCACTATAATAAATAATGTAAGTTGTGTGTAGCCTTAGTTTAAGCAGCCGAAGTAGTGCTTTTTCTGTCTCTCATATCATGTGTTGCCCAGAGCACTTTGCTGGAGCTCTGTAAGGGCCGTTAGCAGCTGGCAGCAAATAAATTGCTGAAACCAGTCAGGAAATATTTACTAAATTTGACATTTTTCACTGGAATATCAGAAATAGTTAAACTTGCTTTTGTAAACCTACTCTAGTGCTCACAGTCACAATTCTGTGTTCTGTTACAAGGAAATCTCACATCTGAGTGTAACATCAGGAATGACTTTATTGAGACGGATAGTGTCAAGATGTTGGCAGGGCAGCGATCACAAATTTTTGACATTTATGGGAGTATCTTTTTAACAGGAATTGCACATGTAGAAGATTGGCTAAGATGCCTGTAGTTTTTTCATATTGTTGCTGTTGAGAATAGTATTTCTGAGGATGACTGGAGAAAAAAAAAATTGTGTGCTTGCCACTCTTTTGGCTGTTTTCTGTCCCCTTCTCATACACAGACACATGCACGCACATCTACAATCACAAAGAGTGCCTATAGGGAAAGTCTTTTTTTCCAGGTAGTGGCAAGTAGGAACAAATAAGACTAATCTCTTACATGGTAAATATAGGTTTATAGTACTTGTTGATTCATGTTAATTCTGTATATTTCCAAAGCTTATGTCTACATTAACAAGGAATTAACTCAGCTGGATCAGATCTGTAGCCTGAAACTGTTGGTGCTGATCTCCATGCCATGAACTGTCTCTAGTTTGGTCCCGCGGGCTGAATGCCACTAGTGATTGGAGCACATCTTTTAGTTTCATCCAAAAGGAATCTAGTTCACATCCTCAGGACCACTCCATCATGCAAACTAAAGCTTTCTAAGTGAGGCCTCTATGCTGGACTGCCCCACAGGAGAGTGAAATTCCTGTTGGCCCATCTTTTGGCTAAATAGAAGCCCTTTGTTGGTGTCCCCCCCCCCCCCCCCCCCCCCCCCCGCCCCGAGGCTTTGCATGGGTATTATTTTTTTTCATAGGTATTTTTCTCTCAAATCTGAGATCTGATTCCTCCTGTGACATCATGGGAATCAAGGGCTCCTGACTCCTCCTAAGATTAGCATCCAAATGTGCTCCATAAGTCAGGAATGTGGTATAAGACTGAGTAATCCAGCATGGGTACAGCATGGAAAGTGTTAGTTTGATGAAGAGTCAACTGTGGTTCCACTTGTGGATGTGGATTTATCATGAACATGCTGGATGCTTGCTAACACATGCATTGGTTTATATACTGCATCACACATAAAAATTCCCTTCATTGTTTTCCCAGGGTATTTTTGTTCTTGTGGCCTTCCAGTTGTATCTGTATATGTGTGCATATGTGCATGTATATACAGTGTACAAGCATTCTTCTGTTCTTAGACAGTTGCTACCATATGCTGCTAACATAAACTTACTTAGAAAGTTCATGTTACGCTATTTATTACATGTATTCTTTGGTTACCTTTTTGTAATTCTGACAAGTGTATTCATAGTAGATATCACTGTAGACTTAGGAAACTTTCATACTATTTATACTTATTTTAGATGTTCTACCATGTGTTTATTTGCTATATGCTACTTAGTTTTTGCTCCTATTTGGAGAATGTGCTTCTATGTACTTGCAAAATTGTGCCTGGGTTATTTTAAAATATGAATAAATGTATATGATTTTCCAATTGTCTAACATAATTTATACATTATTTTGTGCTCAACACTTTTATTCTTGCTTATGTATGTGCCACTATAATAGTACCTGATAGTTCACTGAACTCAGAGGAACAAAGATCTCTGTTCTAGAAAGTATTCTAATCTGCCACACACAAACATGAACTATGCCTAAATTATTTCTTAATTGACTTTAAATACATTTTAAGGCATCTATCCTAAACATATCCAGTAATGTTGGGTAAATTTAGCCACAAAGCCTACTCTTACAAGAACTCGTGTATTTATTTCTGTGTGTTAAAGCACACGTTGCGCCCACACGTGCACACAGAAATGGAGATTTGTAGGAAAGGTACATTGGATCCTATCCATAAAGTGTACATCCTTCAAGCACTCTCTCAGAGCACAGCACTCAGAAGTCAAGTCATCAAAATCCCTAGGAGTGGACATTCCGCACATGCTTGCGAGAGTTGTTTAAGACTGAGGGGCTGTGGGAGAGATCGCATCTCATGAAAAGGTGTGAACCTCTACTTGCAGCTACAATGCTGACAAGAGTATGAGGAGGACCTATATAACTTCTCTTCCATTATGCAGTGGACCCCATGGTGCTAAGGGAGGAAAGGAACTAGAACTCCTCTAGCCTCTAACTAGCCTCTGATTTTCCTGTTTTATTGCCCAGCTAAGAACATGATTAAAAAGCAACAGGTTCAATGTGTAAATTTTAACTTGGTCTCTATGTGGTGAATTAAACACATATAGACTAACTGGGTTTGTGAAAGGACTGGAGAGTCCAGGTGTGTTTGTCAGCACTGGCATATATAATGCAGCAACTGTTACCATCTAATTTTGGACCAGATTCTGGTACGCAGGTACTCATGGCACAGAAATTTGTTTCCTTTACAAACTGGGCTATTTTGTCAGCCACCGCAATGAGGGGAAGGAAAAAGTTAATTTCTGTGGTAAGACCAAAACCAAATAAAGGGAATAAATGCCATTCACATGCTCAGCTTTGAGGGTCCTTCAAATCTTATATGCTGCCAAGGGGCTAGTTAAGAATTTGTGTGTTATTTTTCAGACATACTCTCTGAATATACTGTATTATTCCCTTCAGAACCATTACAGCATGAGCTGTGAATGCATATTAATAGCATGATGTAATATGGATTCATTTCATCCTTTTTCCATGCAGGACAGTTGGGTTTGTATATTACTCCTGAAGTACATTCATACTTCATAGCAATGGCATGGGATGTGAATGTGAATTTATTTGATTATTTGTCATAGAATCAGATACTCAGGTAAAAAAATAGTTTCATTATTGAATTACCTGCCTTAGACCTCTTCAAACCCCTATAGAAGAGCCAGCCTATCCCCCTGAAGTTTTTGTTCCTGTGGCTTTACGTTTGGACCTTATTTTATTAGTTTGCACTAGATCACCCAGTAATTCTTGTCAACTAGTCTCAGTCATCTTTTCTTTTTATTACCCACTTCTCCCTTAATGACTGAGTCTTCTGCAAACCTTTGGGTCTTCTTCCAAATTGTTGATAAAAATGTTAACTAGAGTAAGCCCAGGAAGCTATCCCAGCAGAATACCTATTCTGTGATCATTCCCCATTTAAATTCACATTTTGAAATGTCAGTTAACCAGTTTTCAATTCATTTAATGTGCGACATGTCAATTTTGTATTATCATGGTTTCTTAACTCAAATGTCAAGAATACCACATCAAATGTCATATAGAATCAAAGTATATCAACACTGTTGTGTTTTGCTTGTAGTCAAAATAGGAAAAAAAGCCAGCAAATGTGTTTGACTATCTATTTTCCATATTGCACTTAGATTGGCATTTACCATATTTCTCCTCTTTAATTAGTTAGTAATTGAGTCCCCTGTCAGCCATTCCATTACTTTGCTCCAGATCAATTTCAGACTGACAGCACTGCAATTATCTAGGTCATTAAGTTTATCCTTCTTAAATATTAACACAACATAAGTTTTCTTCCAGCTTTCTGGAACTTTCCCAATTGTTCCAAGACTTAGCAAAAAGCAGTAATAACAATATAGATTCCTGTGAGCTCTTTAACAACTCTTGGATACAAGTTATCTGAAGTTTCTGATGCAAATATTTCTTACTTCCATAGCTTCCATTTAATGTTTTTCTTTGGGGTTTTTTGTTGCCTAGTAGTTCATCATCCTCATAGGGCATCACCGATTGTCTGTCTTTTCCTTAAATACCGAACACAAATACTTATTGAACACTTCTTTCTTGTCTTCATTACTCTTAACAAATCTTCCACTTCAATCTGATAAAGAACTGGTACCATTGTCAGGATTCCTAAGGTATTTGAAAAATATTGTCCTTAATTCTCTGGCCATAAATTTCTCCTTACAACTTGGCTACACTTATTGGAGGAATTATTTATGTAATTCCTTACTTCTACTCTATATTCAGTGTTATCAACTTACTTTCTTCATTTCATTGATTTACAATTATGTAGAGGCTTTCATTAACCCTTTGAGCTAGGTATTTTTTACACATATGCAGCTTTCCTAATTTTGCAGCTATTAAATAAAATATTTGTATTTTCCAATTATTGATCTGTTCTCTCTCCTAGCTGATCCTTCTTTACAATTGTTTTCAGTTTGGTAAAAAGTCTGCACCATCCATATTACTGTCTGGGCTTCATTCTCTTTATGCCCTTAAAAAGCAATCAAGCTACCATCGTAGCCACTAATATTTAGTTCTCTTATCAAGCCCTCTGATCTCTTTTCATTATTTGTGAGATGAAATCTCACAAAAAGTTCTCATTTTTGGAGAGTTTCCCTTTTTGGTTTAAGAAATGTTCATACATAATGTTCAAAAATTATGCAGAGGTTTTAGTACCAACATCATGAAACTTTAAGCATATGTCAGGCAGACTGAAATCTCAGATGATAGTGCAGCTTTTTTGCTCCTACACATTACAGAAGGTGCAAAGGCATCCAGTCATCCTGTCCTTTTCTATGATTTGGTGGTTTGCAGGCAGCAGCTATTATCCCATCTAGTGTTTTATTTGTTAAAGTATTGATCCATTGCATTCAAGATCATTTGCTTCTGAGCTGCCAGTGTCCTGAAAACAGACTGTGTCTTTTTTACCATAGAGTTCCATTCTTCTTCCCCCTCTCTCTACTTGATCTTTCCAGAATAGGTTATAACCATTGATTTTAATGTTTCAGTTATGCAGCTCTTCCTATCTAGTGTCAGTAATACCAGCTACACTGAATTTTATAAGTACATCATTCTGATTCTTTTCCTTTTTACCCAAACTCTTTTGTATTGGTTTATAGAAAATCTACTACTTCTGCATCCTTGATTAATTTTGGTTTTGCCATCTTGTTTTCATGCTGAATGAGGACTCATTTGGGTTTTTGTTTGGTTGGGTTTGGGTTTTTTATCAATTCCCCTTTTAGCATTCATTTTTAGTCTTTCCCTAGCAGGCCATTTGCCTTTCTACAGAACAGAAGACCACCCAAACTGTGCCATCCTTTCACCTGCATCAAATGACAGATGCTCCATGTTAAGAATCTTTCTTTCCTGTCTTCCTTGATTTGCCGGCCGAGGGTAATATCCTAGAGGATCGTGCATTCTCCTCCTTCAGCAACATTCAGGGTTCCCTGAACTTGTCTAAGATCTGTGAGACAAGCCCCTGTGAAGCAGAGTCACTGATGCTTAATGTGTAATCACTGATGATCCTTGCTCTCTGACACTGGACATCTGTTCAGTCTTAAAGACATACCTTGAGTTCAGGTTGTGCAGGAACAGTGTACTGTTACCTGCTTTTCCTTTTGCAAAACAGTCTTTCCAATCATCTTTGTATCTCCAGCCTTTTCCCCAGATTGGTTTGGCTACATTGATCCCTAACTGTCCTTTTTTGAAAAACTCTTCTGCCTCTGGAGGGTTCTGAAGTTTGGGCAGTGGTGAGTGGGAGATGGGGGAAAGTTGTCTGTTTTCAAATGAAAATGTACGCTCTTCTAACACATCTGCTTGGGCCCTTCTTTTTACTGTTGCACAAAGAAACCAGAGCTCCGTGGGCAGCCCAGTCCCTGGGATAGCAGCTCCCATCTCTCCTCTGGATTGACAGAATTTGGGAACTATAGAGTCTAGGTTCTGAGACAGTATGTACAGTGAGCAGAGGAACTGTCAAAAAATGAAAGATTAAGAACTGGCTTGTTTTGTCAGAAGATTGATCAAAATCTGCATTTTTCTATGGGAGATTTAAATGACAACCAACTAGCATTCTTCACTGGAAAAAGCAAAACATTCTACTAGAGAATTTCTGATTAACTCTTCTCCTGTCCAGAGGAGAGCTATCTAAATTAATTGTCTTTGACAGGTGAGGTCTGTCCTCATCTTGGCACAGGAGATAAGGTACTGGTTACAACACATCTGGGTAGACTTGCACAGCTTTTTAATGACAACAAAAGCACTTATCAGAAATGTCTTGTAAACTGAATGTCAACAGTGTTTGGATTGCAGCTGCCTGGCTGTGGGGGTTGATGACTTACCTGTTTAATACATGATGAAACATTATCCTCCTTTCTGTGACCAACTTTGCCTTCAACCTATTATAGTGCCTATAGTTCATCAAGTGCTACTGCTCAGGCCTTGAAATAAGGCTAATCAAATCCACTTGGTCTCACATTGCCTTTTTTTGTCAGCACTTTGGAAAAGATGTTCAGTTCATTGTTCTGACGCAGTATAAGTTGCATTGCTTCATCATCTTAGTGACTTGATTGATGAAAGACACTTGATGTATGGTGATGTCACCTAGCAAAAAGTCTGATTGCTTCCTTGTCCTATATATTAGTTCTGCAGAACTAGGAGGAGAGCTATGCAAATGTGTCCCCTGAAGGTACTGGATAGAAACTGAAAATCCTCCAGCACCTATCTTTGCAGGTTATGTCCACATGGTACAAGACCATGCCATGCAGAGATGCTCTTGCTGGCTCTGAATGAACAAAACATGTCTGCACACAAATGACATACCATTTGTTACATTTTTGCAAGTAAAAACGTGAAAAAAATTTGACAGAGCACAGCCCCACAGCTGTTCTAAAATACCTAGTTTCTATGGCCTGTGCTGTGAACAATAGATTGAGTTACTTGGAATTGTGAATCACTTTTGGTATTGTGTTGATTAATTCACACACATACATACAGCAAATGACATAGTAAAAATCTCATGCACTAAAACATCATAGATCAGGTCACTGCCATGTACTTTTTTTCTAAAAATGTTGTGGAAGGAAGGGGAGACTGCAGAGTTTATCCTTGCACAAGTAGCTGAAAGCTGTATACAGTAAGCAACTTGAGCTCATCAAGTGATTGTGGAGGGGGTTACTATGAACATTATAATGATTTCATTTTTTGTTATTTCTTCATGCTATCTTGAAAAAATCAGTTCTTTGAATCAGTACCTCAAAGATTCCTCCCAAAAAATTATGGAGCAGACCGACAAAGAGTTTCTGAAAGAGGTTTCGATTACATGAAAGAAAGCAGAGGGAATTTAAAAAGGCAGAGAAAAGTGACTATTTAAGCTAAGGACATTTAAGCATAACATCCCAGCAGTTTATGTGCCGTACTTCCCATTGGCATCAATGGGAGCATCTACTTAAAGCTTAGTACAGGACTCAGGGTATGTGCTTCATATCTGCAAACGGTTATAAAGCACAGAGAAAAAGAGGCCAGTCTTGTTCTGGTGCTGAAGCCTTTGGTTTATCTTTAATGATACTTGAAATGGCAACCAGCCTTAGTGACAGTTCAAGCAAGCCTCAGAATGCACTTTTTTTTTTGGAAAAAGGAGGGCCAGGGAGTCAAACTGCATCATTTTTCAAGGGCAGCTTTGCAATCCTTAGGAATTTTAAAATGTGGAAAGTACCGTATTAATTTGAGTGTATTGGTAGTGAATGGGATAATTTAACAGCACCTTCCGCTCTCAAGTATTTCTTTCCTTGAATAGATTATTAGACAGCAAGGGTTGAGGATACAAACCTTGAATCACGAAAGCATGTGTACATGCTGAAGAGGTATTACAATGAATTATAAGCACTGGTAATAGTTTAGGATCCAAAGGGCTGGTGACCTTTGCTTTTAAAAACATGCTTTAAATGTTATCATTCTACAGCAGCATTTTCTCAACTCTTTATCTTCTAAATGCTTTTGGACACGCAGACCATGGGATTAATTATATACTGCAAGCAACAATTCATGAATATTTAACACACTCATTTATACTTAATGAATAAATTTGCATTTTGACAGTGTTATTTAATGTGGTTTAAGGAAATACTGCTCATTACCTTTCAATTTTGTAGATTAGGAGAATGTAATTGGAATGATAAGGTAGGAGGGATACTGCACGATTTGTATGCGATTGTTTGCACAGTTTGTTTCTGCAGGTTTTTGATCGAAACGGCTCCATTTGTTTTGTTTGGGGGAAGTTTCCGTCTGTCTCAGCTATGTCATCCCAGCCTTAGAGGTGAAGGTCGAAGCACGGAGACGCGTTCCCGCCGAAAGGCTGCGGGGTGAGGCAGCCGCCTCAGCTCGGCCGGCCAGCTGGCTTTGGGGCGGGGCATTCCTCGCCTGACAGAGAGGTGGGCTTTCATTGGAGAACAGGAGAGTCACTCTCCAAGAGAAGCAAAGGGTTGGCTGTCACCTGCCTCTAGAGAGGTCCCTCAGCGGAGGGCAGACAAGATGGAGGCTGCAGTGGCTGAGGGCAGCGGCAGCTCTGACCCAGCTCTGGCAGCCGACATGGGCCGGGTGGTGCCCAGGACCTGCTATGGGTGCGTTTAAGGCCCGCTGGGCAGCAGGGATTGCTCTGGAGAGTTCTATCCAGCCACTTCCACTCTGGAGCTCTGTGTGGAGTGGCTGCAGGCAAAGGGCCGCCCTGTTGCCCTGGGAGAGCTTTCCTGGCCTGGGCACAGCTGGGAAGGATGGTGCCGGGGAAATGGCACCCTTGTAAAACTCGTTCTTCAAACTTGTGTGCCAAAGGGCTCCCATCTCTGCTCTCTGCTCAACATCTCCCAGCAGCAGGAGCTCAAAGTTTCCGGGAGCATGCTGTCCTGGCCTGCCAAGGCCCACCATTGCACACTGCTCTGAGCTCTTGAAGACATCATATTTCACAAGATTTTGTGATTTTTCCTAAAGACCTGGTGCATATGAGAACACTCTTTGAAAAGAAAACAAAATGCAGTTCATCTTGCAGAAAAGCCTCAGAACTGATCTGTGTATGTTTCAGTGGTTTGAAAGTAAGAAAGAGGTAAAAAAAAAAATTTTTCTTTTTGTATTCTTAATTTTTAAGCCCATCTCATGATTTGCAGAAATGGGAAGCAGTGGGGAAGAGGAACAATTTGAAGTTTTTTTTCTGTCAGCAGCACTGATATGGAAAGTCTGTCCCATTTAAATTTCTAGGACTTTTTTTTTTCTTTTTCTGTTGTTTTTAATAGGACTGAGTACTCAACCTTTGTGCTTTGGTGTCTTTGCTTTGCGCTTTAAGCATATGTTTAAGCAACTCAAATGTTTCCTAGAAACACCTTACAGATTTTTTTAGATGGTACAAATGAAAAAGTCTAAAATAATCAGAAGGAAAAAAAGAATTGCTCAGGACTTGGTGGTCTCGGATATTTCTGTACCTGAACAGCAATGTGCACAACACAATATCCTACAGGTTTCCTGTATTTAATGCCAAGGGTTGATTTTATAAAACAGTTTTTAAAATTGCTTACAATTTGCTTCTTTAACAAAGTATATGCATTGTGTCTATTTGTCATTTTGAAGTGCCATATGGTGGCAGATACTAATCCACAATATGTTGCCATAGTTCTCTCTGATCACTCTTGAAAACAACATAATTACCCAAATGGAGACTTGACCTTTCGTTCAGTTTTAATGGACTGTTTTCTGAGCACATTTCTAATCAAAAAGAATTGCATGAAATATTATTGTCAAAGTTGGCTACGTATATCTTGTCTGGGAAGGAAAAAATCTTCAGGCCAGAATCAGGCTATACACCAACTGTCTGTTCAGCACCCAGAGTAATGATGTCTTGATTCTCACATGGGGGCTTTGGAAATAACTGATGTTAAGCAAAACAAAGATTTGAAATGTAAAAACTGTGTTGATATCCTTCTCTTCTGGGCAATGATGCATAAGCAAGGCTGTCCTATCTTTGACATTCTCCTCATCCTGTGGGAATATTCCCCCACAACATTAATAGGGTGGATGTACCAGACAAAGCTTGGATCTGTATTTTGGTATTTCTCTCCCTTAAATTTTGAAATGCTTGAAATCTTAGATACTGTTTTGACTTCATCTAGTGAGCTAAGACGCCTATGATTTGCACTCACATTTCAAAACTGTCTGGGGCCCAGTGATATTACATCACTATACATCTCCATATCAAGAATTATGTTTCAGTCTGTCAGTGACTAAATGTATTTCTATCTTTAATATATCAAAAGAATCTAAGCTCCTGGTGGAATGCATGGGGCAAATCTAGGTGGATTTCCTGCATGCGGTCTCCTTTTTACTTCATATAAAATGCAAAACATTTGTCAGGGGCAAAAGAAGGTGTATGCAGGCACCATGGTCAGCTGTTTCCCAGAGAAAGGGGTGCAGCCATTTTGTGTGTCTGCAGGTAGTGCTGATGGGCTATGTCTCAGGCTTGGATATGCAGATGCTGCAAAGGACAGCTGCAAAACTCCGTTCCTCCTGATTGAGAAAAGGTTCTTTTAGTGCTTGGAAGAGAGTTTTTAGCACTAGTTACAGATTTTTGTTCCTGTTTTCATCACAAAAATGGTTGAGAATGTGATAATGTGTAAACCAAAGAAATTAACATCCATTCTTTTGAGTAAATTTTTTGACACATGTATTATTACCCTTTTGGTCTGGAATTTGACAGCCTCCCTGTTTTTTGCCTCAAAACAGTTTTCTGACTGGAACGCAGAATAGAGCTGGGCTTAGCATACTGCCTTAACCATTCTATCGATAGCAGTAAACCCTAAAATTTCTGAGAATGGCGGGATTGAGCCCTTAGTTTATTTCCCAAGATGTTGCTGAAAACATGTGTTGCATGCCTCCATTTTGATAAGGCATGAAAACAATAGAAGTCCTATCTTTAAAACTTTTCCCACTGGGAATTCTTGAATATGTGAATGTGGTGATTGATTATATGCACCACAAACCAAAACTGCATAACTGAACAGCAGCAACTGTCTGAAAATAAGCTATTTCAAACAGTTGAAGGCCCCAGTGTGACAAGTCACCAAGTATTTAAACTCTCTTCCTCTAATCAGTCTACATAATAACTAGATAAAAGGTATTAGCTATGAAGACATGAAAGAAGCAGTTTAATTCCTCCCATGCCACACCTTTGAGTATGCCTTGAGTCATGTTTCATAGCAGCATTACCAATATGGGCACAACAGGTACTAGAATAGATGGCATCAGGCCCCGGTATGAGTTGCTGAATCTACTTTTTTTCCAATATTAAAGGTTTAAAATTTCTGGAAACAAAAAGATGTTTCAGGATAGATTAAGCTTGTCTTCTTACTTCGGTGACCCAAATTTCCTTGTGTAATCTAACTCAATAATATTTTCCTGAAAATAGATGTGAAATGGGAGACAAGCAAGTAAACAATCTACAACTTCTCCTGAATTTTATTCAGATTTATAACAAGTTTGCAAATTGTATTCAGATACCTGAGAAATCCATACAACACATTTGCTTTGGATTTTCCAAAGCAGTGGTACCCACATCCAAGTTATACAAAATCAGTATATTCATAACTTGTAATGTATAAAGAATAGCTAACATCAAACTCATTGGCTATGGGAATCAAGCCTGGGGGCAATATTTAATTGAACTCAGAGTCAGCCATGTTTCTTCTGTGGGCTAAGCAAGGTAACTTTTCTGAGACACAGAATTCTCTCTCATTTGTATCCTGTGCCAAGGATCTTTAAGCCCCATGGAAATCTTCCTCTCTGGAGCATTCTTCCTTCCGCTACTGTATTTCCTCTTAACAAGATATAGCTCTCATGCTGTTAATGTTAATGACAGTACTTAAATCTCTTAATAAGAATATGTTTGAGTTAATAAGGACATTGCCATTGCTGTCCAGGATCAGCCTGATTCCATATGCAGAGATTTCTATGGACAGTTTTACAAATGCCTTTATTAGGCCTGGGCAAGGGTCCTCTGGAAGCCCTATGCTTTCAGGGAACAGCAGAAATACTGTAGTCAGGCTATTTGGAAAGATAACACAGCAAAAATTTTACCAATATATTCTGTATATTATCTCAACCTAAAAATGTTCACACCTGAACAGAGCAAGTGTTGATACACTCATTTATAATGACTTAACTAGACTTGCCTGAGCTTTTGAAGGTTATGTGACTGCATTTATTGATCTCATTTCACTGATATCAATAAAAGCTGAAGTTTCTTGTTACCCCATAAGGCCAGTCATGCCATTGTCTTCCAGATTCATTTGAAGCTGTTGACTTTGATCTAGCAAGCCAAATAATCTGAGTGAACCCTTAGAAGAAGCTCTGTCTGATACGGTTTCTGTACTTACTGCCAGTGAAGGGACAAAAGAAATAGCCCCGTTACTAGTTCTGGGAGTAATGAAGTCTGGTTAGCAGTGGATTTGCCCTTAATAGTCTGCATTTCTCCATTGACTTAACTCCAGATTCCCCCATGTCCCTTAAAAATCCTCATACTCTACGGCCTCTGCCTTTTTCCACACTACCCCTATCCCTTTTTTGTGCCCCCAGATACACTTTCTGTTGCAGGAACTTCTGAAGTTAAGGTGGCTTCAGAGCTCCTTGCCATGTTCTCTATCAACCTCTGCCCTGTCTGGTGGTCAAAAGAAAACATACTTTGGCTGGTTTAAAGTTACATGTAGACTTCTGGTCCAGTCAACACATGTACTGACTCACCCATTTGCTTCTTCCTCCCGGCCTCTGGGCAAGCTGAACAAGAGACAATTTAAACTGCTCCTGCCTTTCCTTCATTCAAAGTGCTAGCAGGGGCTCTCTCCTATTAGCTGGCTGCTGAGCTTCATGAAACTCACACCTATATTTGAGACTCTAGTTTTTCTGTGAAATTAGTTTTAAATTATCCAGTGAAATCCAAAGTTACTAGGCAGAGGCAGACAGACTTGCAAATGAGCAGTGTCTGTGATCACATAAGTTTTGGTTAGATTGGGACATTAGGGTTAAACAAAAGTTAAACAAAAGTAAGTGGGAAGGGGGAGGCAGTGACTCACCGTTCCTACGGACATCTTTGTTAACTTTCAGGACCAGTTGTGAGGCAGATCGCTTGTTTCCCCATTGGTCACAGAGATAGATGGGCTGAAAGGAGGCAGCAAGAGGATTTTGGTGAAACTGTTAGAGGGTTGTATCACATTTTGCTTTAGATGTTTTTCTTGCTCCTATCTGATCATACAGCAAGTGCTACTCATTTGTTTTTTAAGAGGTTATCTAGGTGCCCGGAGAGCTGGAGGTGCCTAATTTTTGATGTTTTAGTACTAGCACAATAAATCAGAGGTAAGAATAGAAGTAAGGTGTGCAGGGAGATGTTGTGTAATAGAAAACTATGGGAAGAGGTTTGGAGACGTCTGGACTGCCAGCTGATCTGGAGGAGAGGAAAGAAAAGAGCAGCCTGACCTTTCTCTGCTGCCCTTATAAGAGGTCAAAGGAATGAAACAATAATGGCAGCCTTCAGTCTTGAAAAGGGCAGCAGGAAAAGAAGGGCAGCAGCAGAACTCAGCTACCGCTGTATATTCAATTAACATTTGCTGCCCACAATCCCATAATTTTTCACTGAGTAGGAGCCAGGATAAAAGCCATACTACTTAGTGTCCATTTCACAAAGTGAAATCTAATTAGTAAAATGTTTAAAAGTTAATGAAGAATACACGATGTCAGAAAATATGTTCTAATGAAGTGCAGTCCTCTCATACAAGCACTTGTGCTGTCATAAACTCTTATTACGTAAGTAATATCTCAGTGTCGATGCTAATAAAATACCGTAAGTAAAGGGCCAGGAGGAGTGCCATGCAAAATGTCTAGACATCTCTTCAGAGGTTCAGCTGTAATGTTAATGAAGACTCCCTGTAGACACATGCATGAAAGGATCTTATTAATATCAGGGGTTTGCTTGCCATTCATATCTGTTACTGCAGAACATTGGACAATAAACTCGTGAAGATGTTTTATCTAGGCACGTGGGATGCAAGCACTGTTTTACTTTCGGACTTTTACATAGGCACAGTCTAGCTTGAGATACTTCCCCAAGAAATTCCAGGAGAAGAATTTCTAAGAATTGTCTGATGAGCTCCAGATATCACTGGAGTTCCCGAGGGGTCCAGCTGACAGAGCATTTATTTGGCAGTTAAATACTTGACGCTTGAATACAGAAGTTGGAATATTACATTTTGGGCGCTGTAATATCTTCAGATTAAAATCTCTGATATGAGACTAAAATTCAATATTATGTAATATAATATTTTACCCCTAGACAGTGAAATTTCAGCACATTCATCTCTGGAAGAGTTTCCTGGGAATATTATGCATCTGTGGGAGATGCATGAGAAAGGAAATGGGTATTGAAGATCTTTGAGTTTGCACATGGAGACTGAATCAAAAATTATCAAGCCAAGAGGCTGACACAGAGTTCATTGGTTGCATTTAAGAGCTTTTTAAAGACAGAAATTTTTTTTCAATAAAGAAAAGTTGCTTGAATATAAAAAAATATCTTTGAATCAGACAAAGACAAACCTGTTAAAAAAAAAAACATATTGGGTGCAATAGCACTGCAGAGAATGAGGCCAGATTGTGTGTGGGAGTACATCAGCATTGCTCCATTGAAGCCAAACGGAGGATCTGGCCCTGAAAGTCGAGTCCTACAGGCATCTTAGGTAATTTCTTCCTGAGCCTCTGTTCTGCTGTCTGCAAGCTGGTCGATTGCACCTTAATAAAATCTAAATATTATCATTTCAAATGTGTCCTCTTTTTACAACAAATACTCATGAAAATTAATTTCAAGCT
Source organism: Morus bassanus (assembly GCA_031468815.1). Lineage (NCBI taxonomy): Eukaryota > Metazoa > Chordata > Aves > Suliformes > Sulidae > Morus > Morus bassanus. Next base: position 11,199,386 of record CM062576.1, on the reverse strand, counting down.
CTTGTTAAATCAACTTCTAAATACAAGTAATATCCAACTAGGACACAAGACAAGTAGAGTGCAAAGCCTTTTCTCACTATATAGTTATCAGAAACACTCTAAAAAGCTACAGCAAGAAAGGCATTCTCTGCTATTTTGTTCTATGAGTAATTATATAAAATAGAAGGTTTTTTTAGAGGGAGCTGCAGAATGATAGTTGTGTGACTTGAAGAGAAAGGGACAAAAGGTTGTAGTTGGAAAAAATGATATTTCTCTTGAAGAAAAAATTGTTAAAGAAAAATCAACCTCCAGCAAAGGAACTAGATGTGATTAGAAGAAAAGATGTAAAAGTGATCCCTAAAGAGTGGATCTTCTAAGAGGTGGCTGAAGGGTAGGGAAAAAATCAGCTACGAGGCTTCTCTAGAGGAGTTATTCATAGCAAAATGCAGAAGAAAAATGAATATACTAGAGACTTGCTGTGTATTCAGGCTTAGATAAATATTCACATTTCACAGCCTTTCCAACAGTAGGTCCTGTAAAGGTTTTAACACTAACCTGGTGTTCACCTTTATCAGCTATTGCTATTATTTTATACTCCCCGAACTAGGTTGTTTTTTTTAAATTGACAGCTGTGGTTAGGGTGATAATCCTGGCGGATGACTTAGGGATGCCTCCTACTTCAAATATGGTCGAGTGGATTTGCCATTAGGAGAAAATCTTGTGACTGATTTTGATTTAAATTTCATAACCTTTAACACTAAGTAGGACATCAGAATCAGGCCATTTGCTGTGAGGTGGAGCCCAGGAACAGTTCAGTGAGAACACTCTGTTAGGGTATTTGCATTCCCACCATTCCTTCACCCTAGTGCAAGATCCTGTATCTTAGCAAGGATTTCCATAGCAGTGTTTTGCCAAAACAACTAGCAGTGGTGCTGGGCCAGCAGTGAGCAGGGGGCTAGGGCATGTTATGGAAACTTAAACCAGCGCTGAACTACTCCTTATTGCTCTCAGTTGAGTTAAACAAGAGCAGAACTGAGCCATTCAGCATTGTATTGCTGTAGATGCTCCTTCATATTTGAACACCTAGCAATTTTGATGCTGTCTTTACATGCCTAAGTAGCAGTAATGCTAGATCTGTGATATTAGACAGAAAAGCACTTTGAAAGCTTTCAGAAATCATTAACAGTTAAAAGCTGAGAGACTGTTTTTTGGGGTGGTAAGTTCTGGAGAAGTATGCTGTATGTAAGTAATGCAAATGTCTGTGTCCCCTGCCTAGGGTTATACTGTATTTGATAAGAAAGAGTAAAATTTCAGAACCCTTTTTTAGCTTTAAAGATTATGTCAGGAGGTTTTTTTTGAGCTTGGGTTGGTTTTGGGTTTGTTTTTTTGTTTTTTGTTTTTTTTTTTTTTGAGGTTCTTAGTGGTACAGTTTACAAAGATTGCTAGAAAACTGCTTATAAACACTTGATGTTTACAGCATTTTTTCTGCAGTACCAAGAAATTCAGTGGAGTTCATGTGGGTTTTTCCCTTTGGGTGGTCAAATATTTTGAACAGTTTTATCATTTGAATGGGATAAAATTAGGAAAGGAGAAAGTGATTGGCTGAATATGGCCCGTTTTAATTGTTGAAACCAGCTGCCTCCCGCAAATCAGGGAAGTATCTTTTGTTAGTACTTTTGTTGTTAATATATTTCTAACACATTTTCCTGAGCCTTCCTTGTGGACATTTTACTGTGAATAATTATCATTTGAATTGTGTGAATGGATGCCTAAATCACATGGTATTGTCCCTGTTCCTTGAGTGGATGCCCACCATGCTTTTAATCAGAAAGTGAGCCTTGCTAGGGCCTGTTAGGGGGTTTATTGCCTTAAAAAAGGAGAGACAGCTGTATGAAGGGGAAGGGCAGCTGGAGCTACACAGGCAAAAGCTACAAACAGAAGAGCTTTCAGAAGAGAACAATGTTCTCTTTGTATCCCTGAATATTAGATATGAAATAGCAAACCCTGCCTACCTACCCTCATTGTTAGCTATATAATAGTTGTATTTAATTTACAGATATTTATCTTTAATTGTTCTCTCTTCAGTGCCCCTCCAAGCTCCTCTTAGCCTTGCTTCTTACAGAGAATGTCATAGGTGGATATGTAAGCTTTTCTAACATAATATGTATTTGTGTGTGAATGCACTTAGAGAGGGTCCATGAATGCTAGTGTGAATGAGACTACATTTGTTCATACGTAGAAATGCTCATGAGAAGAGGAAAGCAAAAAGCCATTTTACCTTATCCCCGGTCTCTAAGGCAGGATGAGCACACTGAGACAATTGTATTTCTAAACTCTTTTAACAACTGGCAATTCATTCATAAGGGCAGATTCTCATTTGGTGTAAACTACGTACTTCATTCATTAATCTTGCTATGTTGATTTCCACTGAGAATCATCTCCATAATTTTCAGAGTATCATCCTATATGTTTCTTGCCCAGAGTGCCGTCTCACAGGACGGTCAGATATGATGACAATGGATACGGTATAAATAGACAGAGACAGATCTCTGTAGGGATCATTTTGAAAGAGCCAGATGGCAACAACCACATTTATTTTTTTCCCAGCTTCACAAATATGCTTTGCAGTAGGGCTGTGCCTTTTCATTCCAAATGAACCCAAACAAAAACCCATGTATCTTTTCTATGTCCATTTCAGTTCCTCCAGGAGACATCTGTGGACCCAATTATACATGGTCCAAGCATCATTTTACAGACTTACCATCCGGGAACTGCGATGACATAACCAGATTGCTTATAATTATGGTTTTTTAATTGGCTTCCTGAAACATTAAAAAAAAGCCAGTGAGAAGCAGTTACTGATACTAGGCCACATGCATAACACTGCTTGCATGAATAAGCTTCCGATTAATTCTGAGATCCCTTAAAACACATCTCAGTCACCCTAAAAATGTAAACACTTCTGTATTCAAATTAACATCCACATAACTCATTTAGTAGTACTTTGGTTCCTACTTTCCTCTTTATATTCCTTCAACTTCTCTGCCAATTTTTTCTTTTTATCTCGGTGTCACTCATAAGTTCATACCTTTTCCTTGATACTTCTTGTGCACAGGAGGCAGTAGCTTCCAAATAAAGTCAGTCAGTTTCTTTTCCCTTACTATGTCTATAACCAGCTGAAAACATTTCTCTCTGTAGTAGGGGTAACACTACGCTATCCAGGGTATATGTACTCTTGGCACTAAGGAGCATATATGCATCAGCTGAGTCAAGAGATTCATTAACTGAGATGTAACTACTCTATAAAACTATGGATTCTGGATGTCTAAACTTCATACCAGACACATGACTGTAACGCGTGCCTTTTCTGCTTTTGCCAAGTTGTTACTAATTATCTTTAAGACTAGCAGTACAGTCAGATCCAGGACTTTCAGTATAAGGCTTTACTGTTTTGTTTACCATTTTTTACATAACAAAAATTGCTATTTATGGTGTTATAATGCAGCAGGGAAGAACTTCTAGATCCCAGATTCCCACTGAAGCACAGCTCCTGTTTAGTTCAGAAGATGGAGGATATAAACCCAGATTCCTTTCACGTGCCCTGCCCTGGTGGTTACTTACATTCACACTAAGGTGGGGCTACACAGCTAACTTTCAGAATGCAGTTTAAGGGTTACTCTCACCCAGTCTCTGCTGTGGGAGCTGCCTCTCCCCTATCTGTAAAGTGTTTTGAAAGCTGTTATCCCCATTTGGGATGTCTGTTTCTCTCTCTTCCTTGCTATGAGCTCATTTTCCCCTTTAATGAGGAGCCAGGCAGGCAGAGGGATGCTAAATGCAGCAAGATGATAGAGAAATCTACATTTTGCCAAGAAGGCTTAACACTGGCAGTTTCAGTCTCAGACCCTCCCTTTCTTAGGCTCAACTTGAACACAGCTAAAGGGGGACAACCTAGCTGGGTAGCAAATACAGGCTTTAGAGTTATCTTTGAGCCAACTCTGTCAGGTAACACACTATCAGCTATCTAATCTTTCAGTATGTGATACCGGCCTGAATATGGTATGCAGTACACTGGAAAACAAAGGAGAATCCATTTCTTTTTATTTTCAAACTGTTGTCTGAATGGGGAGGCAAGTGATTTGGGGATTACTTGGTTTTTTTTATTTCTGCTTGGGGAAAGGTGAGGACCATTTTTGATCCAAGTCTGTCTTATATTTGGGGACAGTAAAATAAAGGAAAGAATAAACCTCTGTAAATACAATTTTCTGGAGTACAGTGGCAATGGTACTGATTAGTGATAAGTGCAGTATTGTTCCTTAATATCTCTATGAAATGAAGGCACAAGCATTTTACTCCCTGGTGATCACTCACTTGAGGATAACTTTTGGTAGGAATTTATGCTCAGCTGTATTCTGCCCTATTTCCTGATACTTCTGGTAAATCAAACTGGCACCTTCAGCACATTTGCCTTTGTACTTTGAATGGATTGTCATTTCAGAGATGACAAATCCTTTATACAAATTTGAAGAATAACAAACTCTGTGTGGCTTTTATATTCAAATTTGTTTACAGAATGATATTTGCAAGTAACTATTTAAGTCACCTTCTGTTTTTTTTTAATCTGATGATGCAGTCAGTAGTTTGTTCTGTGCTTGGAGGTATATTTCTTTCATTATGTTCATTATTCATGATGGTTCGGTAGTTATTCCTATGCTGTGGAAATCTGCTGCATTCATTAAATATCATTTCATAAAATTGATGGACTGTGGCTGGCACAAGTTTATCTATAACATTTTCAAAGAGAATATATCATGCAACCAGCTTGTAAGATAAGCTTATGAGTTTTACAAAGTATGCAGATTTATTATGCATTTCCTGTTTGCACTGCTCTGTCACCTCCATTACTGGAGGGAGCACATGACTCCAAACGAAGCCTAGATGCCTGAAGACTCTTGAAGCTAGTACTTGATTCTGTTACACTACTGAACAAGCTGCTGACATGCAGCAAGCCCTCTTTAGGATTTCCTCTTCGTGTGACTTCATGCACAGTTTTGGAAAAAAAATGAAGTTTTCAATTCTTGTAATCATTGCACTCTAACCTAATTCTTTCTGCTAGTTCTAACAAGGGAAACTTCTTAATTTCCTGTATCAAAAATTTATGATGCAATTTCAGTGTTGCACACCCATGTTTCCATGCAGGAACTGTTTATGGTTTAAAGGTGCATAAACACTACAACATGCAGAAAAAATACAAAGAATTTTGAGATCCCTAGGGTTTCAGTTTTGTGTACACATAGAGTGAAAAATTGTTGTTGCTATGATGGTCTAAGAATACAGATGAGGCAAGATTTTCAAGAAAAAGTCATATGCATTATTACAATAGCTATTATAATTGTTGAGGGGGAAAAAAACCCTCACCTGAAGAAGGCCTTGCACACCCAAAGCTGGTCTGTTTGTCTTTACTGTGTTTGCCTGTACAATAAAAGATATCACCTCTCCATAATGTGTCAAATTTACATTTTTCATAAAAGATTACTTTCCTTTTGTACTCAGCAAGTTAAAATTTCTCATAGCCACCAGGTTTTTTTTGTGGAAAGTGTGATTGCACTATAATAATGAACTAAAAACTACATAGCAAGGAGATTGTTATTATAGCAGACAACACAACTGAAATGTGATGGCTTCTGCACCGATCACTATAAAAGTAAATCGCAGATGGTGGGAAGTGCTGTGATTCTCTGATTACATTAATGTGGGAGTACATTAGCTTAATGTATTGAAGGTCAGGAAGTTTACATCTCAGTGGCACAAAACTGGAAATCTGCAAAATGTAATGTAAACCAGCAACAAGTATCATAATTGATTGTCATTAAGAAATTAATTTAGCCAAAGAGAACTATTTCTAAGCAGTAGTGAAGAGCAGAAGACTATAGACCTGTATGCAATTTTACCAGCACCTTGTCTCAAGGAATGTTTTATTTGCCAAGTGCTGCTCTTCCTGCAGACATAGTTACAATCGCTTTTATTTATGTGTGTTGGTCACAGAAGTCTATCCATGAAGAAATCAGAAATAAAGGATCAGAGCAGATGATTGAACATTGATAGTTAGTTATTTGGTGTTTTGTATGAATTATCATTCCATCCAGATTATTTTGTAGGTCAGACATATTTCTTAGATGAATGTATGCATAAATTAAGCAAGCGGTGGCAGAAGAATGCTACTTAGGTTGGCAGGTATGGTACTGGAGATTTATAACCACCATAGGAGTGTGAGGTTTTTGTCTGTTTGCCTAAAGCCTATTGCTGTTGTGATCCTACTTATTTTCCAAGCCTGGAGGAATTACAGTGTCTAGAAATACGCTTTGGATTCTGTGAGCACACAAATTTACTTGACATTTCGCAAATGCTAGAATTTGTTAGGCTGTTCTTTGTTGGATATGAATTGGCTTTGTTAACCTGTTCACTAACAGACATAAGAATACATAAAGAAAAAACCAGGATTTAATTAATTTGCTTTGAACTGATCTGCTAATGCACTGGAAGACATGACAGAACCAGAAAGCCTCACAACTTCAGTACATTCATGGGTTGGTACTGAGGCAATAATGACAAAAACATGCTTGGCAAAGCATTTCTTAATCCTAGGGACACTTTCTCTCAAAGAGCCTAGAGCACTGAAAATCTGAAAAAAAAAGAAAATTCTCTTTGCTAGATCTTGCTTCACCTTTGATTTTCATTCTGCTTAGCACCCTTGGTCCAAATAGATACCTCCTGCCTTTCTTCTTCCAGCTCGTTCTGCTTACTAGTTGCAATAAAATGGCTTTCACTTTTCAGACAGCTCCTCAACGTAAGTGTTCAGGTAGACAAACTGCAGCTTTCAGAGCAAACCACTGGAGAATTTCACTTCTTTCCCATGCAGGTTTCTTTCCAGAGTCCATTCAAAGGCTTTACTACTAGGAAACTATTTCAGTGAGGAAGAGACGTATACAGTTGAGATCCCACAATGACTCTCAAGTTTGTAGTGGTTTACATGGTTTCTATCTCCTGGCACAGTACGGATGGTTTAGTCCTAAATGGAGCTTGTAATACAACAAGCCCATGACAAAACATTTGCCTTTAGCTTTCAGTATAGAACTATCATCTTTCAAAATGGACAAGTCAGAAATGCTGATCTCAATGTCAGAGTACTTCTGAATGTTTTTTTGCAGTCAGCAATGCTTCTACTAAATTTCATTAGTCTGCCTTAGTGATCCCACAATTAAGAGAACTTTAATTCTGTCCACTGTAATCTGAAATGTCGTGTGGCTGTCAAGAAGCCTACAGGATCTCTTAGTTCATGACAGGTGGAGAATTTTACACTGTAAATACTGTTCAGTGCTTTCCCAGGATTTGCAACTACATCATATGTGTATCCATGTCCAGTTACCATGCTGCTATTTCTGAACCAATCCTGAGCTGAACTGGAAAAGCTGAACTTCCATCTATTGGTCTCAGCTTTATTTGTTCTTTTAGCAGCCAGAATAGCAGCATGTAAAAACTAGTCATTAGAAACATTCCAGAAGTACAACATAGTTATGTAGTCTAGCAGTTTCCAAAACAATATTTTGGAAGAATATACACCTGTTTTTCTTTCCCTTACTTGTCTTTAGTCCAAAGGATGCTGTATTACTTGATATTTAGTACGTTACTTTTTTGTGATATAATGCTGCTTAGAAAGATCTGCAAGCAGTGTAAATTGGATGGGAATATGCAAATGTCATGCAATATGACAGCCTGTGTTAGGGTGGAAGAACACAGACAGTGGATCTCAATTTTATAACAAGGTGGTTTGGTTTTTTTTAACAAGGCCATTGGGCAGAATAAAAAGGGTGTGACTTTCTTTTCCTCAATGCAAATGTATCTCTCTGATCTTCCTTATTCTCTTATCTTTGGATGAGCTAGTTAAAATAGGAGCCCTCAGAGTGCTTTGCATTTTTTGAGCCTGCAATATTTTCACATCTGTCATCTGAGAAATCATTTTTCTGTTCTTATAACAGACTTTCTAACGTAGCCAGAGCATTTATCTTCCTGGCCTGTTGAACTGCTTTTTCAGATCTATTCTGTTTGTCCAGTAACCAAAAGAACTCGGTCTGTCACATTACGCAGTAACTCTCCTGCAGACTGAAACACATCCTGCCTCAAACGCTCCACTCATAACCCAGTGTGCAGACATTACCACCTGCTTCCCTATTTCATCACTCACTGACAATTACATGACTCATGCATGCAAATTAGGTATGAACATTTCTCATGAAATTTGAGTTTACCCAAACTTTCTAAACATTTTCTGATGTTTGCAGATGTACTTCAAGTTTGTGAGTCTTTGGGAGACATGATTTGTTTTTTCTTTTAAACAACATCTCGGTGCTAACTATGAAGATGCCAGTCCAGTTCTAAAGCATAGAAGATTTCCAAAAGCTAAGCAAGTAATGTCCTTGTCTGATAAATAATACAGCCTAGCTGCACTCTCAAGAAATGTAACAGTGCATAAAGACTTACCTTTTACTATCTGCAAAAAAACAGACAATCATTAAATATATGTGCCCTAATTATTCATATTTGTTTCCCCCAAGTAGTCAGAATTCAGGGGTTTATAAGTTATGCCAGTTAAGAATTTGATGCTGTAGTCTGGTGTCAGGGAATGTTTAACTTCTTGTGGACCAGACCTAAGAGTGTCTGTCACACAGTCGGTGCCATTTGAGCTGATGTTTCCCATGCATCTTACTGGGTAGTTAATGGCAAGAATGCTGTGGTATTCCACTTAGCCCATTTACAGCACTTCTTCACTATGCACTGTGGTCTTCACAGATACACATTTAAACGCATTTTTAGCCATGTATCTTACATTGTAGAGTTTCTATCTTACAACTTAAAAACACCTACGTAGGTGTATACAAAGCAGCGTGGACCCAAACCATGTTATCCCCTCAGTATCACAGCAGGGATTCTTAGCTTGGTCACCAGGCCACTTGATCAACACTATTCTGCTTCCAGATCCAAGCTACTACATCTACATGGTGCTGCTACCCGCCTTGGACTGCCACTAATATGGAGACCTGTCCTGTATTTCACTGCACAGAGCTGACATGCCCCAACAGAGTGAGCAGAATTTCTGCAATTTTTTTGTAAAAAGAGAATTTTTCTTTGAGAGGAACCTCTCGGGAAAATAGGGCAAATCCTTGGTTAGCAAGCTCTCATACTCTGTGAACATATTTAATTTAAAAGTTTACTGTAGAAAGAAGACACTTGTAGAAAGTCTACTACATAATAAAACCATATTTGAAGCAGACAGATGGAGCTAAATGAACCAGGACAACCTACAGCTCATTTAAAAAGGTCTGATGTAGCAAGAGAATAAAACAAAAACAAAACAAACAAACAAACAAAAAAAAAACCCAACAACAAACAAACCCAAAAAAAAAAAGAAAGAAAAAAAGAAAAGGGAAGCTTTATAGGATAATCATTATCCTGAGTCTCTCTCCCTAGTGTATTGATTATCTGAATGACAGTTTTTAGAATTCAGGAAATCAATTATATCACCACATTCAAGAAGATTCAAAATTAACCAATCTGGCTTTATCCTTCTGTATAATACCTATATTTTTTTAATAGCGACTTTCTGCATGATTTGAAAGATAACCATGCTGCAAAAAGTACACATATTGTAAGAACTTTCAGAAAGTGTAAGAGCAAGGGCTTTCTCTCTAAAGGAGACTTGAGCACAGGGGCACCCAGATGAATATGTACAGCTTGTAGAAAAAAAGCACAAACTCCTCTCAGCAATTTCGGAGGAACAAGGAAGTTAACCAGAAAGAGAAATTTGATATAAACAGGCTGTCTTACTTATACAAATACTGAACACCAGCAATTAAAACATTTAAAAATGGCACTGCATGTTAATGCTTCTTCAGAGACAGTCTCTATTTTTCTCCAGTCTTATGTAATATGTTTCATCTCCGGGGAACTGAGAAAGTTGAAGGGAGGTCTTCAAAATACTGCTCCTCCTTCTGCAATGAATCATTCCTTCTAGAGATAGGTAACTAATACCATCTATTTGCCATAAACCAAATGACAGCCTAAACTTGATTATAGTAGCAATGCACTTTTCTGTAGCATCATTTCAAAGCAGAGAACCTAAGGATATGTTTATTTATTACTTGGTGAACAAATATATTCTCAGCAGATGACAAGTGAGGATAACATCCTGCTTTAATGGCAGTTTTTCATGGTATGTTTTTTTTCCACTTTCCTTCATACTCACCTCCTTGGATTTTCTGTTTGTTACTAGTTTCTGATGCATGCGTCAACACTAATCAAACAGGCTGTGCCTTTAAAGCTACATACTCTAGTCATGCTTGGGTTGAATGTGTGAAAACACTACCTTTCCAACCAGAGACACCACTGATACATTGCAATCTAAAGAGAAGTCTGACAGTTTAGACACTGGTAAAACAGCCACTTGCACATTGATAGATATAATTTGCACACTGATGCAATATGCTGCTAGTGTAAGCGTGGTCTAAAACCTCTACAACAGTGTCTTGGGCAAAGATGAGGGAAACAAGGAGGAAGTATATGTGAGAAAAGAGACATCATTTATAGTATCATGACATTTTGTCTGGCAGGCATGCTTAAGGAGTGATGCTCTAAGTGCCACTAACTTCAGGGTATACTTTAAAGTAAAAAGAGTATCTTTTTCAGGGGAATTATTATACTGTATTTTCACACTGTAGCACTCATAAGTCATCTGTAAAAATATATATATTTATATAGTTTAAGAATAAAATAAACAGCCTGCATTTCAGAAGTAATGGAGTTCTGACTCTGGACAAGTAAGACAAGGTTATGTTTACCTCAGAACTCCTTAGTGGTCTTGGAATCATCGGTGGTCTTAGTGATCTTAGTGGTCTTCCCTGCTTCTGTCTCTGTAACGTGCTTCTCCATAGCCTATATTGTCCCCTCTCATAAGCTTCAAAAGCCTGTTTCTTCTAGACTGATAGCCCTCCTGCTCTCACAGTGATCTTGGGACTTATTTTTCAGGAACTGACACTTTCAGAGAAAAGTATGCTGGGACTATGTGTACTAATGAGTTAGTTCCATAGAGTAGCCAAAGTATGTAACAAAAAAGTACCACAGTGCAAGGTGGATATCTGATATGCGTTATGAATAGCTTGATTTTCATTTCATGTTGCTCTTAAACAGAAACCTTTTTAGGTCAGTAGGTCAAATTTCAACATCATCCCTTTCATTCTCAAAATTAATTCCCGTACCAGGAAACTGATAGCCATAGCTCAAAGCCACTTTTCCGTACCCATGTTCACATACTGGCCTTGGGCCTAAATGACCTATTGAATAATTTAGTGCAAACTGGAACATTTTTATGGCCTGCTATAGCAGTTTTCCAGCTGGTTTGAGCAGCCACAGATGCATAAAGCAGCCAAAGCCAGTCCCAGAACCTGAACCAAATACACACAGATTGCTTGTCACACTCTTTAAGCCAAGAGTAAACCTATTTTTGTACATATTTATTTTTGTGATATAAGCAAGCTTAGGGCAAAGTGCTTGATGAGAATTTTGCTAGTGCATAACTTTTTGATTACTTTGGTTGCTGGCCTTATGAAGCCATTCATAAGGCACTGTGTTTTGTGTCTTCTAAGATTCTATTTCTCAATTAGTTGATCCTATTTTCATTGCCTTTTAAGGACAAGTCTTCATTTCTTTCTAACTATCTGCACCAAATGATAAGATATGGGCCCTGAGGCCCTTTCTTTAGTTGCACTAACTGCCATCCAAATTTACATCTATCTTTAAGTTTTGAGCTCTTTCATGGGAATGTGTGGCTGAGAGCTGCAGTGTATTTAATAAATCCCTTATGAAGCACTAAATGAAGTAGAAAGCTGATGAACGCAGATTGATTATTAGTCGGGCTTGAGACGTATGTTTTAGGAATACTGCCATGACTTGGTGTGGAACATTTAACTTTCCACAATGCTTAATGTAGAATCACCAGTTAAGTCATTGACCTGGGCAAGTTTGACAGGGCTAGCCTCTGAATTTGTATCAGATTGCTAATTATGTGGACAAGCAACTCATCCTGTATCATTTACTAACACTTTCATGGACTTTCTACCCTTACTTCTTGACTCTGGCTACCTAAAGGAAACTGAAGTTTTAAAAATTATATACTACTTCAATCAAATATTACACTTCCATACAAGACAATTAAAGTTTTCTTTTACAGTCTTCCTTGTTTCATCTGTACCACACTTTACTTCTTTCCATTCACTTATACCCTCACTGGGATATGTACAGCTGAAAATTAAGCAAGCCAAATAAATTATATCTGAATCCCAATGTGGAAATTTTGTAAGCTGCCTAATGGGTCCAGCACCTAATCTGTCTTGATAGGAGACAGCTAACATTTAATATTTCCATTCATGAAGAGTAGCTACTTAGACTGCTTAGAGGGTACCTTAAATTTTTGCATGCTATTTATTTTTCATTTATGTGTATTCTTAAACATCTTCCTCTGTCTGTTTGTTGGCTGATAAATCTAGCCGTTATGGTCTTAGTGTAGACATCATTTATACCTAGAAAAGCATATCTGAAAATACATTACCTTTAAATAGCAGGATCCATCACATCTGAGCTCCCATGTCTGATAGCCAAAAAGCTCCATTTCATTTCAGAAGAAAAATTGCTTCTGTCAAGGTAAACAGAATGCATTATCCCCTCTTAATAACCATTTTTAAGCATGTTTCTGTATTACTTTTTTCACAGCTGTATTGCAATAAGCCTTAGAGTAATTGCCAGTTCTTCTGTCTAATAGGTTCATTATTCTTTTGCCATAATTGCAGCCATTAAACGTCCAATTGTTAAATTTCCACTCCTACATTTACTTAGTGTTACATTTTATAATGGGGTATGTCATTACAGCACCCCAGTGGCTACAGCTGTTGTTCAAAGTGTTTCTAAAAGTCAATGAGATCTATTTGAGATATGTCTGTATTCTTGATTTTTCACAGATTCTCTCCACTGCACTATGTGTGTCATCTTTTTTTAGCTTTTTCAAAGATAGCTGCATTTAGGTACCCTTTACTGAAAGTTTAAGAACCTGACCTATTCAGGAAGACATAAAGCTGTAACTTTAATATTCCTAAAGCACCATTTTTTCACTTTTATGAAATGATTCATATATAACAAGGTGATGGAGCAAAGATTTAACTAAGGGAAATTAACACTTACGGCTTAATAGCTTTTCGAGAACACTGATTTATCTTTTGTCATGTTAAATTTGTTGGGGTTTTTCTTTGTTATAAAGATGCCTAGCTCCTAGTTTTAGCTACAGTCATGGTAATAAGGTGATCTATTTAATGCCCCTTGCTTCATTACTTGACATTTCTAGATAAGTTAATAAGTATGCTAGGGTTTACTTCTTAATTGTGTGAGAGGGACTTGTTGATTTGAAATGTTACATTTGGACCTGATATGTAAGCTTTATTAAAAATAAGGAAAAGCCCTTACAATTATCACTCTGTCTATAATCATCAGTAATTCTCTTTATCTCATAAGACGCTCATGATCTATATAGTTTGTGTGTGCTATCTGGCCTCAATTAGTCTTTTTAAAATGACACTGAAAAATGGATTTGAGAGACCTATGCTAACACTTGCATTAGTTTATGTTGCTGACAAGCATGGAGGAACTGTTTTGGAAATTGCTGGTACCAACGATTGTCAGCCCCAATCAATTTCCTGGGAAAGCTGATACACTGTGCCAAATAACCCTATTTGTGAGGCTATCCAACCTCTTTTTAGGATATAACTTCATGTCACTTTAAAACTCTCATAGTCAGTATGTCATTTTTATTACTTACATTTCACACGCCTCCATAAGGGGTTGATTAAAACTGCATTTGAAATGTATATCACATAAGGTTTTTTATATACCACATTTTCATTCTTAACCTCATTATGAAGCTATAATATTTTTCAGTGATTAACCTAAAATTGCAGCATTTTGTATCAGTATATGCAGTGTTTCATATCTTCTACCTCATACATTATAAAAAAAAAATGGTATAGTGATAAAGATATTTGATTTACAGAAAACAGAGATTTTTTTTAAGTACTTTTAAAGAGAAACATTTTTCTCATCCAAATTCCTTCCCATATTGTAGAACATATACTGACAATAGAAACAGAAAGAAAAGAGGTCACCAAAAAAAAAAAAATTAGCTTGTTTTTTCTGAATGGAGGTAGACGTTCCACAGAGGAAGAAAAAGAAAAACCCTCATCATCTCTACTTCTAGACTGCAGTTCAAATCTACATCATTATCAAAGTAGAAAGTTGTTACCACATCATGTCTGTGTGCATGACATTTATCTGCTTGTTATAATCATGTTTTCAGTACTGAGGTACTGGGTAATTAATTCTTTCAGTGTCTGGCACTTGATTACATTTATACTAGATATGCCAAGGTGTTGAAGATGCCATTCAGATGTTCTGTTGTCTTGTGGGGGAGTTCTTTTTGAGCAAAGTAGATGTAGCAAATTTCTACAGTAAATGTCAGTTTTACAGCTACAGAACAGGCTTTGCTTTCCACGATTCCTGGATTGCAAAACTCAATGAGATATAAAAGCAGAGAGAAAAAAATCCACCAGGTAGAAAACTAGAAGAAAAAAAAAATATTTTACAATGTAATTAGTGTTAATGTAAGCAGATAAGTAGCAGAAAATATTTATTTAATTAATTTTACCCTGTTTTCAGGGTAATGCTCTTTGGGGCATTGGGTGGAAGAAAAAATAAACACATTCTTTATTCACAATCCAAGCCAAAACAGAGTTTCACAGTGAGCAGATTATCAGATTGTGAATTTCAGATATTTCAACCAGATGTAAAATTCACATATAAATCATAAGTCATTCTTCAAGCTATATAACTTAGTTAATAAATATAGTTTGTATTTTACACAGGCTAGAAATAATTCCCATTTACATTTGTCATTACAGCAGTTACAAGCATCATCATCTTCTCTCTTATACTCACAAACCATCATGGCTACAACAGCAAGTTTGTGCAGAAATCATCCATTCAGTAGTTTGACTGATTCTTTCAGTGATCTTTCAAGGTTTGAGCCAATGCCCATCAATATTAACTGAGAAGCTTGTATCTATGACTGGTTGGAGAATTATGTAGTTTCAAAGATATAGTGAAGGTATAAAATTGCTATATTTTATTTGGCAGTATGAATGAGTAAACCAACTTGCTAAAATAGGTTTTAGCATATTATTCCCTTAACACAGGTAGCTGATGTTAGTTAATGCTTAATGAGAAGATTATTAAGGTGGAAAGATGTTGGGAACAAGGTAGCTGACAAAGTTGTTTGATAGGGATAGATTGCAAGGAAGCATTTTGAGTTTGGAGCAATCAAATTTTGCCAAACAGAAAATTTGGATAAATTACTAATTTGGAGACGCATCTAAAAAGAAGATCCAGGAAACGGTGTCTGAAGAGATGAAGAACAGAGGTGCCACAGTAGGATCTGATTTAGTTGCAGGCCCAGCCAAGGCTACTTAGCAAGATAGGCTGAAAAAGCTCCATGGTCACAGAAAGACCATGGGTTACTCCTTTGGGCTTTATCCCAGCCAGTGCTGTGAAAACGAAGACAGTGAAGCGCATACAACATTATCTTTGAGCACGAATCTGAACATTTCTTATGCTGTTATAGTAAAAAGATAATGGTTTCAGAAGTGTTTTACAAAATCTTTGTGAGTTATATTTACCATGTAAATTTTCAGTAAACTGGGTGAGTGGAAACCTTCCAGTGGGGATTTCTGGAAAAGGCTGATTAAATCACAAATGCTCCTGAAGGGTCATTACCAAGTCCAGTGGTCAAGGAGTTCAGCTATGTATTCTGGCTGTCTGGAGAGGTTTCTAGATATAGCAGCTACCTCATCAAGGTATATCTGGGAACTCTGAGTGCAATGCCTTCCCTCTTCTTGGACTCCAGAGGTTGACAGAGTGACTAAATGAAGCCCATGAGATTGTTTTAAGTTACATTACATTAAATTACATTAATGACAAAAGCTAGCTAAGGAAAAGGGGACATTTTTTGTCCCTCTGAGCATAAGGTTGCATAAAATGGATATAGATTAAATAACTTGGTACAGAAGGCCTTCACTGTTGTGTT
Source organism: Morus bassanus (assembly GCA_031468815.1). Lineage (NCBI taxonomy): Eukaryota > Metazoa > Chordata > Aves > Suliformes > Sulidae > Morus > Morus bassanus. Next base: position 11,183,179 of record CM062576.1, on the reverse strand, counting down.
CATTAATTGTGTAATATTAACTGCAGTCACCTGATCAATGTCTTCGGATTTTTATACAAGTGTAATCCATTCTGAAAAACCCAGCCTTTGATTATTGGCTTTTCTTCTGCTATGTTTCACCATCAGACACCCTCACAAGTGACAGGGAATGGAATCGAAATCAAAAGCTGGAACAAAACAGAAAAACAAACAAGCTGAGAATATGGCTCCTGATCAAGAAAGCTGCGTGCAGCCATATCTGACTCTATTTAAAGGTCAAAATTTGAGGCTTCTTTCCTCCAAATATCCTCCCCAGAATGGTGCCTCCTCTTTGCTGAAAGCCCAGAAAGCTATCTAGCTGTTAAAAGTTTAACTGTTATTGATGTCCTTTGAGAATAGCAAACTTCCCAAGTTATCCATTAGGTAATGGCTATGAATGCTCCAAAAAAAGGGATAGCACTTCCCAATCCTGTGTGGAATTACCTACTTTGATTTTTTAGCTCTCAACAAAGTCAGATGTATGCTGAACTCAGCAGCGCTATCAAGAAGAGGCTGCACACCCTGAAACTCCTCCTGGCTGGCTGTGCAGCCAATAAATCTGCCCATGCTCTTTAGGCTTTTCCTAACACCTGTAAGAAGTGGTAGGTAGGTTTATAAGGTTGGGAAATTAGTTTGTAGCATAATCTCAAAAGTATGGCAAGTCTTTTGCACTATTTTTTCACACGTTAATTAAAAAGTTTCTGTTGTTTAAGGCTTGAGTGTACAGTTCATAAGTCAAATTTCACTGAAAAAGTAGGACCATTCACAAGCTAAATGTGAAGGCAAAGTGAAATGTGAAGGCCTCACCTTCCTACGTAAGGTGAGGACCAGAGTGCTGTGTCCTTGGGGTTTCAGTCCTGGATGGGGATTTGGAATATCATGATCTTTAAAATGTGCTAGAAAAAATGTCTAGGGTAGGCTCTATTCTGGCCAAGCTCTGTGACAGTATGGTTTCTGTCTGTGAGAAATTCTTCTCCTTGACTTTGTGGAAGAGGTAAAGAATGCCTATTTTCCTACCATCTAGTGCTGAAACTAGTACTAAAAGGCAGAGCTGAGCCTACTTTCATGGGGGCAGATGAAGATACACACAGCAGTGGCCTGGGAACATGCTTCTATGACATTGATGGTTGCCCAACACCATTTTTAAGGCTTTAAGAGCCAAAGAACCCTGAAAAGGCTGTGCTTTAGCTGCTGGGGAGTGGGAGAGGAGTGCATGTGTACACAGGCTTTACATTAGTTGAACGGTAAAGTTGTATAACAAATTGTACTTGTTAATGCAAGTTGTATTTGTTAATACAACTGAATTATGTATCTGTGGACTTAATAGGAGTTTTCTGCTTTCTGTCCTGCATGAACACCATCAGCTACACTCCACTGTAAAATCATTAGTAATGGAGACAGAAAAGACAGAAGAAATTTAGTTTAACTTTCAGTTCCTGAATTATGGCTCTTGTTCACATTGTATTTATTGCAAATGAGGCCAATCCTTGCATCCTCTAGGCTGTTAGTTGAAAAAAAAAAAATCTCCTGTGACATGGGAGTTGAATGACTTTGATAAGGTATCATTGACGTAGACTGCGTAACCCACAGTGGATCTGCTCTTGTTTGTTTTGAAGTCATCCCAAAGTCATTATTACAGCAACTTTTTCTGACTGTGACTGTGCTTTCACTCCTGCTATTGTATCCTCTTCTTTTCCCCCAACCGTACACCAACATATCAGCTTGAGCTTGAAATAATAATAACATTTTAGATAGTTTATGACACAGCCTTAACCTTCTTTAATAGCAGTTTTATGTATTCAATATTCTGTTCCTCTAGTTGGCTTGCAGTCTTTCAGAAGCACTGGTCACTAAATAAAATAAAGTTCGTATTTATTGCTATGTGTCATCTAAAAGAAATCACTCAAAGCAAGAATTATAAGATCCTCTACAGATGAAAATGTTTTTGTGATGGAAGTTGGCAAGGCCAATCTGTTATCATGAGGCATGGTGAAGAAAGGCCAGTGTTCTTGACTGTTTGGTGAATGCACTTATTTTCTTTTTGCAATTTTCATTACGGCAAATTGTTTGACCTAGCAGAGAGACATCTTCTCAAGGCTGGGATCATATTGTTTTGCTAGTATAATTCCATCACAGTCAACAATGGCTATAAAAGGAAAAATGAGGCAGAAAGGTACAACAGTATAGGATGGTATGCTTTCAGATCAGTAATCAGTGTCTATTTAAAATAAAATAGAAATATATAAAATGAGGTGCTTTGACTCTATTTTATTAAGGTGAAGTGAAGTTTTATTACTAGTGTTATGATCAAATGAAGGAAAATAGGGGTAGTGAGAGCTATACACAGGAGAATAAAAGCAAGCAGCTAAAAATCTGTTATATTAACCTACCAGTTCTTGACATTCTGTAAATTCACTGAGATGTGATTTTTTTTCATCCAAAGCTAAAAAGTTTCTGTGATAGGATTAGTTAAAGCAAAATGGAAGTCCTGTATATTGTGTATATCTCCATTGCAGGAGACACATATGTCTGATTTTCTTTAGGACAATGTAAAAGCATAAAAATGCAAATTTTCTAATCTAAATTCTGGAGAACAAATAGAAAAATAATAGCGAAAATAGCAAAAATTGCTTGCAGAATAGTAACTTCTACAAACAGAAGTGCTGCTTTTTCCATTACATTGCTAAATCACTACAGTGGCATTTAACTGAGTGTACATATTCTTACTTTCTTTTTTAAATGGACTTGTTTCTTTTTTGTTAGGTATTTAATGTAATAAAAATATCATGACTAGGGTCATTCTTTCCTGCATTTTTATAAGAGAGGAAAGATTATTTACAGTATAAACCAGGATGTGAAGTAGCATCAGTCCTTCATTTATATTATGCAGCCCAGTACTGACATGTGGTCACACTGGGCCAAATTTAACAATACTGAAGGAGGAAAACAGACACAGTTTTATCTTATGAATTTTTAAAGACATGAGCTGCTTGCTCATGTCTGTAGTTCCACAGAAGTTAACTTGAATTATTATGCATGTAAGACCACATGTGTACATGCTGTCGGGTTCCAGTTAATAAATGGCCTTAATCCTCTGTTATTTTCATGAACTATACAAAAAAGATGCCTATGTAGACAATTCTTCAAAAAATATAAATAAGGTTCTCTATGAGATGAGAAAAATAACACTATTTAATCTGACTTTCTGTGAATCAAACTGCAAATATAGTGTTTCACTTTCCGAATTTCTGAACTGTTTTGACTACATTATGAATTTATCTCCATATGGATGTTGACATGCATTGAAACCATGGTTATTAGTCATCTGAATATGTACTGTCTTTTTTTTTGGTGGGGCCCAATTCTAATTCACATAAAGTCTTGGACACCCATTAAGCAATGAAAAGGAGTCTTTAAAAAGATCTGCTTAGCTCAGATTTACCCCCCATTTTGAGCTCCATAACATGGTCAAAAGCAGGTACAGTTACTGTATTGCAAATTAGAATCAGACTCACTACTTTCACGTATCTTTATTTTAGATCCTAGCATCACAGGTGTAAATGCATATGCATGTTATAAGGGAGTGGACAATTAATATAAACTTGTATTTTATATGCCAGTGGTCTCTGGAATGAATCCCTATATACGTACACACACACATACGTACATGCATACATACAGGGCTGAGCCTTCTGCAAAGATGAGCGCCTGTCAGAACTTAATCAGCATAGATGCACAAGGGTTATGATAATCCTCAGCAGCTTTGCCAGCTCACTTTTGCAATGCTCCTCAAGCACGTGACTCAAACACACTCACAGACAGCCTAGATGTAGTGGTTTGCCTCACATGGCATTTTTATCACCGGTGGTTTGGCTTCTTGAGAGATGCTGAGGGAAGATGGACTACTCTAGAAGTGAATAGAGTCTTTAGTCTTAGTTCTATCTGGATGTGCAAGGAGAGTAAGGAGGTATGATAAAAAGATATCTGTCTTGCTATGTATTAGGTCACGTTCAGACCTAATAGTAGTTCAGACTACTGCAAGCCAGCTCAGAGAAACTGGAGGAAATACTGCTGTACCCTTCTTGTCAAATCCCTGGGTTGATTTGTTTTTGACTAGTCCTGCCGTCAGAGGTGGCTGAACATAGAGTGGAAATTACTACCTTGAAATAGTGAAGACTTAGTAAAATAAGGCTATTTTATGCAGTCACTGCTTGCCAAGATACTCCTTTAAAATAAGAAAATTTTGTTTTTATTTTACTTATGCTTTTTAGAACAAGATGAAGGCTTTTTTGTTTGAGACTATGACAAATTCCACTGTTTCACAATGTTTTTAAAAAAGTTATTTCTGACTGACTTATGAATTACAAATCAACTCTTTTTTTTAATTCTCTTTCATTTTTGAGTTATATTGATAGTGATGAGTCATATAAAAAAGAACTCGCATATGTAAGTGGTTACTGGAATTGTTAATACATTCAGCAATGATTTGCCATAGCATTGGAAAAAAATGTATTTACGGAAAAGATTTGTAAGGTAGCTGAGTGGGAGCTCAGTTTGGATAGACGGTAGAGAGTCTCTTGCCACGTTTATTGCATCTTTTTTTCCAAAGTTTTGGGAAGTCTGCGATAACTAATTTGTAGAACACTTAAAATGGTTGTAAAAATTACATTTAAAAAAAGGTTGGAGGGGTTTTTTCCATTTTCTGAACACTCTGATTTTAATGGCATCTGAGATTTACTAAAGAAACTCATGTAAACTACAAAAAGAAAATACCAGTTCACATTTTCACCTTTGTTGTTTCAACTCTGTTGACTTCAGTGGAGTTAACCAATAGAAAGATGCTGATCCTGAAAACATACATACCCACAATCTCATGTCATTAGTTTATTACTGATCAGACTATCTGAAGTCCAAATGTTGTCTATATGATTCCTACAGCTGTTTCCTACATCTTCTTGCTTTAAGTCTGATGTAAGCAAACAACAAACTGCAGGCATTCAGATGGAGCCCTTAATTCAAAGACATTGCTTACTTATCTGTTTAAACTATGTACTATCTAAGTATACTGCCTAACTGAAGTAATAGTGAGAACAGAATCAAGCTTACTGGGGTGTTTTTTCAGTGTTTATTAGGTGGTAAAGACTGTGAATATGCTTTTCCCAAATGTTAATGAGGATTCCTTGTCATGTGCGATGAGCATAATCCAGATGAGTGTGCTGTCTGCTAATTTGCCATTATACATTCCCATCTGAAAGCAGTCAGGGATGTGAACAGTGGGCCTAGTCTAAAATCAATGTAAACAATCAGTTATTGACAACATTTATCACATATTTTAGGATTAAATGTACTGTTAAATGGAGTAATTAAGTGTGGCTCCTCCACATCTTACAACTTGTACTTTTGCAGAAAGGTATTTATTTTAAGAATCAAAAATAAGTTGAAATTACTACATATTTCTGATAATCCCAAATCCTAAACTTTCCAAAATTGTATTCAATTTTATCTTATTTTTAGGCTTCAAGTACATTATTATAGTAGTTGTTTTAGCGTACTATTTTATCTTCACATTTGAGAGGCTTTTTTGAATCAGCTCAAATTCTTCAAGAATCCGTATAAACTATTTTCACAATAATTCTGTTTTGAGTATATTGATAATTGTGACAGCAAGCACTTGTGACTATATAGCAATGGATGACAAAAGACTAGCCTGTGCTTTCTATTTAAGTTACCATTGAGAACAGATGAACTGTCATAGCTTTAAGCGACAAAAGTCACGTCCACACTACTGAGATTCCAATTAGCCAGCTTTGAACACAGTCCATTTGTCAGATTTTAGGTAGCTAGCATTGCTGTTAGCTGGAAGCAAGAGACACTTCTCTACAGGGAAAGCTATTACTGGCATAACACATGGAAATATTCAGTTGTTCTCTACAAGCTATAGCTTTTGTTTCATAAGCAAATATGGCAGAAAACCTGGCCAGGCTTCCTGCCTAACAATTGTAGCACAGCTTTCTTTCATCTGATTTTGATAACTCCATCAGAGGCAGGTAGCAGTCTCTGGATTTTGACACTGCCAATTTAATATAACTCACTGAAATCTCTTAAACAGATTAAAAGACTCTGATAAGTTATGCCTTTTAAATTTTTCTTGATGCATTGTGCGACTACCCCAGGGCACAATATGACTATTAATAATAATGTATAAGGTAATACAGATCTGTCTGCCAAAACACACAATTTCCATTCTTTCTCTCTGCTTTGTTTCCACTTGTTTTCTGTATCAACAGTGGTTGTTGAATTCCAGAAAGAGACATGTAGGTTTTTCAGGAAAATATCCACCAGTAAGTTGTGTGAGCTTCTACAGAACTAAGATTGAATCTGGTCATTTAAAAAAAAATTACAGGTTTATTTTTAAAATATCAATAAATATATATGGACTGCAGTTCAGCAAAGTACTTAAACATACATGTTTTCATAGTCTGATTTAGGTTTTAAAAACAGTATTTTTGAAAGAACACATTGTGGTAGAAACAATGGAAATACTTGGAAGTTATTTCCTTCAGAGAAAAAAGGATTAATGTGCATTAATTAAAAGGGTAGTGCTAGTGCTTTTCCCTTGTTTAACCATTATATATACATTCTCTGAGCCTCTGTTTAAGTCCTGCATCCGTTACTTAAGTCATTACTTCTTTTACAAAAGGCCAAATCTTGAAGGCAAGGAACACTTGCAAATCTTTTAATCTCAGTGAAAGTGGTCCAACAAACTGCACCCTGTTACCCAGACTAAAATGACAGTGATACCAAGTATTTGCGTACTCCTGTAGAGTTCATTCTTTCTCTTCCAAAAATCACTGTGGCAGAAACTGGGCTCTGTTGTGTGGTATCAGCTGTGGCCAATCTCTCTCCTTAGCAGCTCAGGCTGCTTTGCTAGGGATCATGTTAACACTTGTAACCTATTTAGATTGTCAGTTCCTCAGGCCTTGTCCTCTTATTTGTTTACAAAGCACCTGACACTCTTAGGGTGCAATAATTAAAGACATAATGGATATCAAAATACCTGGCACGCGCCAGTTGACATCTTGTGTATAATGTAGGATCACTTTTGGATGAAGGGATGGGGTATAATGCATAGCTTTAAAATTGCATTTCTCATTTATTTGGTAGGATGTTCTTATTTCACGTTGAAGCAGGTGAGCTCACCTGGTATGAATATGACTTTGGTTCTCTTCAGTGAAAGTACCATTTGCAGCTTTTGCCTCAAATGAGTAGAATATTTCACAAGATAAATGTATAATTCTGTATGTAGAAATTCTAGCAGGTTTTAGTTCCACTGGTGCAGGATTCTTTTTAAGAGTATGAATTGTAGATCCAGATAAATAAGATATTTTGAAAATACGACATCTCCTAAAGAAGGATGGAGTTCAGAGAAATTCTCAGTGAAATATAAAAAGCAGAATCATTACTATGAATGCAGCTGTGGGAGTCATCTAAGAGGGGGGCCCTGATCTTTCTATGATTCCCAGTAATCTAACGGAATCTGATCTAATCTTGTCATCCATGTGACCAGGACATTCCTTTTTTTCTTTACTAATTTCATCCCCTTGCTGGTCAGCTGCTCAGACAAGAACAGAACTAAGCATTCCATTTGTCCCTTAACAGTAGAAAGCAATGATTATTCATTAAGTCTGAGAGACATCTTTAATAGCAGTTTTGCCTGACTTGATCATCATTCACTGCCTTCCGGAAAGGTTTACTAAGAGATCCTATTTTTCAAACTTCATACTCCAAATTGAATCTGGAGTCTAGTTTCTGATACGGTTAAGTGAGATAGAAAGTTAGATGGAAGTTAGATAACACTCTGTCATATGGCCAGAAAGTTCATTAAGATGACATCCATTTCCTGGCTTTTGTAGAATTTCTCAGGCAAGTTCTGCTACTGCTGACAAAGGGGACATTAATTCCCGGTAGACATGTACCTTGGCCATGGAGCTAGGAAGCTTATCCTAGTATTCTGGTTATATCTGAGTTTTTGCCTTCATTTTGTAACTCATTATTATGATCCATCGTATAACTCTGAAAAATTTCACTTCTTCCTTGTCAAGTATTTGTAGATGTTATAATATTCCCTATAGTCATTCCTTAGCAAATCTTAACTTAGTTATTTTAATCCTTCTTCAAAAGCATCCTCTCTAATCTACACATAATCTCTCAGGGTTTTTTCTGAATTATGTTTAGTTCACTGGCATCTTTCTAGTAAAGAGTATTAGAAAATCTATGTACAGAATTCTATGTGCAGTCTCACCAAAACCGCAGGGAGAAAGATGATCACCTCCTTGGGCTGTGATACAGTATTTCTACAACCCAGAGTTAGCTGCTGTTTTGCTTGCTTCAGCCCAACACTGTAAGCTTTAATTTGCCATGCTTGGCTGTCCCTTTGGACTTCCCAGTATGTCCTTTCTATAGAATTGCAGTGCTTCACAGTGTAACAAAACATGACTTTGATTTTTAGAGGAATTTAATTCTAGTTATTTTACTCTTATTTCTAATATCTAAGAGGGTTTTTTTATGATTTCTCTGTTTTTGACTAGAGGATAAAGGTGCCAAATGTATTATGAAATGATATGCTGATATACGAAATACGTATTTTCTGCTTCCTTTGAATTGCCACTATTGTAGATAAAGCATGCTAGCCTCCTGTTCATAGCAATTTTTCCTTGCATCCTGTTGCTAAGACAGTGATCATATCCAAGATAATTTCAATACATTTTTAATAGGAATTTGTGAGAGGTGTTTTGCTAAGTCTGCTGGTACATCAAACTCTGAAGACATCACAAGTGGAATCCCACAAGGATCTTTCCTATGTCCAGGTGTATAAGCATTTCACTATTGATTGAGATTGTGAAACAGAGGGGAAAAAAAAAAAATGTAGATGAGACCAAAAGATTGGGAGGGTCTGCAAGGGGAAGATTAGAACTGAAAATAGTGATGATAAATTGGAAAAACATTCTGAAATCAGTAAGGTGACATCCGATACAGACAGAACTCTACATGGAAACACCAACACACTGTGAAGATTAGCTATGCAAAATCACTGCATGTAATTATCTGGCCATAAACTGAACAGGAGTCACTGCACAAACGTAATGCTGGATGAAAAAAAGCAAATACCATTCTGAAGTATGGAACAGGAGTGTGATCTAGTTATGCCATGATTTTTAGTACTGCTGGGGCTCTCCAGGACCACTGTACTCCATTTGCAACCTCAAATATGTGGACAATTCTGAGAAAGCTAAGAGAATGCCAGCAAGAACATTACAAGGTTTAGAAATGAAAGGTTGGTAGAATTGATTGTTAAAGAAGGCAGCTGAATGTAATAATCACCTGCTAGAGACTTTGTAATGAAGAGGACAGTGATTTGGGGTTTTTACTTCCCTGTGGCTACCTACAATACAGAAGAAGTAGGTCTGTTTGAAACACATATTGTTGTTCTGATGTTAGGAAAACCTTTCGATTTATAGGAAGAAAGGTTGGGAGCAGGCTATCTCTGAAAGTTTTGCAAGCTTTTTCCACAGAATTTTGGGAAAAGGAAAATAGGCTAACTATTCCTGATTCTGTCTCAGAGCAAGGAGGACTCCTCCTAAGGCCTTGTCTAGCTCCATATCCTCATAGTTCTCTATGCACATTGCTGTCTCCACTTCGCAGAATTAAAGAAATACAAACTGCCAGAGAGGTCTGACTTGATGCAAACTCCTTATTTTATGCCTCAGTCAGGCCCAGGGCCCCTCTTGCAAATGTTAGTGGAGCTTGTTGTAGAAATACAATGAAGTCAAATTTCACTGATAACAATAGTTCATTGAAACATTTTGGGTTCAGCAAACTTGCCCTGAAGTGAAGGTAGAGATCTGGGGAAAACATGCCTGCCTCCAGATGAGTCTGCCCTAGGGAAGGGTGGTAAAAGATTTGGGCTCCTGAGCCAGCCATACAGAGATAACAGTTTTCTTTGCTACTTAACTGTCCATACCACCTTTTCTTGTTTCTTTTTTACTGACCAAACTTTGAAAAAAACAAAACAAAACAAACCTACAGTGCAGGCAGCTCAGTCATTATTTGAATTATTAGTAAGGTAATCCTCCTGATCATTTATTACCTGGTCTAATTTCTTGTTAGTATATTTTTTCTTCTTGACATCTTCAAATATTTTATTTGCTGTTTCTTCTTTAACTAAAATTACCTCAGTGTACATTTGGTTGCTTTTATCTTTGTCCAGCTCTGCTCATTTATACATAATTCTCTCCATTTCCAGAACATTCTCTCTGCCCTCCATTTTTTGAGTAGACATTTGGGAAGCTGTACTGACTGCTTGGCATTTTCCTTTCTTTATCAGCAGGATTCTATTGTATTCTGATGCCTTTCAGGAGTCTAAGGGCTTCTTGCATTTTTGTGTCAGAAAGCATCCTTGAACTTCAATATCTACTGCTCTGTGAATCCATTCTTTAGCATGCACCAAAGGACTAATGGGCACTACCAGGGAGCATCCCTATTATTTAAAAGAAGTTCATAGTATGAAAAATTGTAGTAATGAAAGTTAGATCCATGATGAACATTCTTTGTCTAGAATCTTTACTTTTATGACTCATGAAATTGTCTTTTGTATAATTTAATTTTCAGATTCAGAGTTAAACTACATGAGGCCAGTTTTTTAATTATTTTTGCCACCTTGCAAATACAAAGGAGCTTTTTCCAGGCCCTACATAGCCTTCTATATATATTCAGGAACTATAACCAAGCCCTAGAAGATATTACCTGTATATTGAGAAGGTCAGAGAGAGATTCCAAAACCACACTGCAGCTTATTTTAGCTGTCACTATTTTGTTGACATAGGTAATAGGATTCAAGTTAAAGTAGTATGAAGAAATAATCCACAGCCAGCTACCAAACAGGGAAACTGTGAACTCCTCTTTGCATTTCTCACACTCTGTTTCTCAAATGAACAGAAATCAAAGAACCAAATGGAGAATCTAGGCTGGTCATTAATTCGCACTAGTCATCCAGAAGTGTTTGGCCAGCTTGAAGTGTTTATGTATATGGTTACTATAACCCTCATTGGATCACTCCATTAGTATTAGAGATTTTACCTGAATTCTTCTGTGGCCACCTCTCAACAGTACTGGAGTGTCTCACAGCCATTAAATGTGCCTATCCACACAACATTCCCATGAAGCCACTGTTATTGCTTTCTACATAGGAAAATTGAGTGCCGAGTAAATGTCATGCTTGAATTCATAAAGGTTTGCGATCTCAGGTCTATAGGAACCCTAACTGACAGTCACAGAAGGATGACATATCCAATACTTCCTATGTTACCTCAGATTATTGAGAGTCAAAATACCTGAAGATGGAATTAAATAACTTCTAAATACAACAAACAATTTTAATTGGATGTGGCCACTGTGGATCCTACTTCTGTCCTCACAAGAAGCAGCAGGTGGTTTCTACTGATAATTGTATAAAATAGAAAAATGAATGTTTACAAAATCAACAGATTCTGAATGTCCTCCTCAACTTTGTTTCAAAACACTATCTTTTTAGCACCTGCAGTCCCTTTAATGAAACAATGACAGTCAGTTCTGCAGAAAACAGGACATAGCAGTCCCAGCTAATAAAACCTGGAATTCGTTGGGACTGTAGATAGAGAAGTTCATGACTGAGTGGGTTAGGGAGTGAAGTTTTTATTTGGCCTACGGATTCATGAAAAGACAGGCAGCAAGAAAGGTGAAACAGTAAGATGCAGAGGTATATGACATCAGGTACTGATGCAGTCATGGGTAGATGCAGTTAAATGGAGCTGCTCTACTTCTAATTTACAATAATTTAATAATAGAGCTTTTTACACACTTCTTACCATGTTTGTGTTTACATCATTGTCTGCAAACCTAACACATGTAGTACTTCTGGAAACTGGGATTTTACAGCTGTTGTAGCCTTCATTTGTAGGACAGTTGCCACATTTTGAACTTGTCAGCCTTGAAAATGCCCCTTGAACCTTTTGATTTATGGAAGTTTTTAAGCTACAGAAATGCAAATAGGCATACAAGGGGAAAACTATTATATTCTGGGTTGATAAAAGCAAAGGAAGACTGGCAAACAGGACAGACACTGCCTGTGCATTGTCTTATGGGAAGATCCATGTATGTTGGATAAGGGAAGCAAAGACTGTAATACTTCATCATCTACTTTTAAACTAGCTCTTAAGAACCATGTTACAGATAATGCAACCAGAAAGAGCTATGTAGATGGTAGTGGGAGATAGTGGGAAAAGGCTGACAAAGTCAACTCATGAGCCATGACATTCAGTGTTCAGAGAACAAAGCTGAGACTGGAAAATGCAATACAGCAACAAAGCAAAAAGCATGTTAAACAGCCATATGAGTGAGATGTACTTTCAATAATAAAAATTGCTGTGTATTTGTGACCTCCTATAGAGCACTTCTTTCTTCAGATTATTAACTTTGCTGTATTGATAATTCTGTGTGTAGAAAGAAAAAGAGAAACTACTGTCTTTATTGTATACTGTTAATGTAACAGAAAGGAAAAACCAGGTATGTTTAAATGAATGATTGTATTTATTTGTCTTTGCATTGTGATGACACAGACCATACAGTCAAGCCAGACATGAGTGGGTAGTGGGAAGTGCAGATCTGCATTAGCTCTTACATGTTTTATCCATTCAGTCATACATATGACTGAAATCTCAGGTGCCTGCAGATGAGAATTAATTCTTAGTATATTACAAATTCAGAATCATCTAAGTGGAGAATTCTTTCATTTTTAAATTGTGGAAAATATTTCATTTTTAAATTAAAATGATTCCACAGTGACATGGGGAGCTAGTGCAGAACTCACTCTGAGTTTTGCATTGGAAGGCTGGAAGGATATAGAGCCACTTTCCATGGAGTCTTTCAGATGCTCAGACTGCTACACAAGAATGATGGAGCACGGAGTCACATAACATGTGGATTTTTGCAGTACAGTTACAGGGAATGCTATACATCTGGGTTTAAGGACTTCCCTTTTTCCTATTTGTGTCTTACTGCTCCCCAAGCCTTAGACCTCTGTCTCTATTATAGCACTCTGACTTGGTTATTCATTTTAGGTATTATCTTTTTTTATATTCTCAACCCAGAAGTTGTTCAGCACACTGGAAGGAGATCCCAGGCAGAAGAAGATTATTTGTGAAAATGTTAACTTACATTTAGCTGGGTCATTAAATTGGGTGAAGGAGCTGACTGGGGAGGGACACTTTTCTGTCCATCCTCACAGCTGTCTTTGACCTGTTCTTTCCAGACCTACAGCTTGTGAATGCTGTAGATCACCCAGTGACTTACTTTTAAGGAGCCAGGCTAGATGTCATACTTCGCAGCTTGGTGTGCTTCCTGGGGCCTGACAGGACCTCCAGACTGGGGCTTACATTGCAGAATTGCCAAGGAAGTGGGCTAATAAAAAAGATACTGCAGTTGACTGCTTAGTCACTAGGTGAAGTTGGGACTGTGATTTGCAGGAACATTGAACATGTGTCCTACTACAGGAATGAGCAAAGTAGAGGACTCAGTTCTGTATTAAAGCAAGATAACAACTGTGAAGATAGATATCTTTATTTTCCAAATCTCTCGAGTAGACCCTAAATCGATCCTACTAAGCAGGCAGTAAATATTGTAAGATCTGATTAGTGTGTAAGCTGATGGATTTATAACCCTAAAAAACTTTAGGACCCATGTCTATAGGCAGGAAGGATATGTTTTGACTTTGTCCTGGACCATAGCCTACAGTTACTAGAGAATGACTGACAGCTTAGAAAATCAAACCAGCAATTTTTTGTACACACATATATGTGTGTAAAACTTAAGAAAATTCAAAAGCAACTTGAGCACCATGTTGATCAGATTTTATTCAAGCAAAATTCCTGTTTTGTTCAGAAAAACTGGGAAAGAATGGCAAAGGCCTGTCCTTAATCATCAGAATAGCATACATTGCACTGTAGCAATTTATGTCCCTGGCTGGTCCATGTGCAAAACTCTTTATATATATCCTTTATCTTTCTGCCAGGATCTGAGTCCTGAGAAAACCAGGATTGGCAAATGAGTAAAACTAAAAGTAATGTACAAATACCTTGTTTTAGAGTAATTTATCAATATTTACAAGCCAAAAGTAGCTTCAGCCTGTTACTGCAGATCTAGGTCTGCTGAAGACTTTCACCAGGCCTGACTCTAAGCACATCAGTCATCCTTTAGACATAAACATGTCTGCTAAATTATAGAAAGTAAAATATCTATTTGTACTTGCAGGATAAAGGGCTTTGAACCATGGGTGAAACTTCACAAATTGTTTTGTCACTGAATTGGTTTACAAGAGTTTATGAAACACCTTCAAGTACCAAAATGAATTAATTTACAGCATAAGTTAATTGCAGGAAACTTTGCTCTTTACACAGGGCTGTAAGACCTCAAAAACATCTTAAACCAGCTGGGTAAATAGTGTAAAAAGGATCCAAAAATATTGCAGCTGTGTGCCATTCTTCAGTCATTTTTAACCTCATTATTATTGCTTATTTATAAATCCCTAGAAATAGGTGTTTCTAATAGATCTGCTGATAGATCCTGAACCAGAATGAAACAAATGGCACACTGTAATTAGACAGGGGGAGGGGGAATGAATCTGATGTTCTGCCAAAGCTCATTAAAACGGGTTGTGCGCTCCCGTGCACAGAATATTGCTCATGACTGGTAACAGAGGAGCATACTACTAGCTTGGTAGAGAGGAGAACATGAAATTATTTTTCTAAAAACTGAGGGGAATATTGGAGAAGAATGGAGAAGTAAAAAGAAGAGGGAGTCTTCTTTTCAAAGACTGAGATATTGCTGTTCCTGACCGTATGTTGGTAAACCAAAATGCCGTTGTGATTTACCATTTATTAGCAGGGCAAAGGTGTACTGCTCAGAGGTGCCAAGGCCAGAGTCGGTGTCAGTACTGCCTATCCTGATTGGCATTTATTTGGCAAGGTGCAGAAATTTCTTGGCAGATCTGGTGGTTCCACTTGCTAATCATGTACTATGCATTCCTGTGCATTTATATTTGACAGTGTAAAAAGAGATGTGTGGTGCCTGGAGCTGCCATTTCTTATTAAAGTTGATGCAGTTTTAGAAAGCATTTGACTTTGGGGTAACTTGTGCATTCTTACTCATCCTTGCTTTCTAACGGACAGTTTTTGACCCTGAAGGATGCTCTTAATATGTAGATAACACACATACTGCCTGCCACATCACCACTTGCTCCAGCAGTGCCAAACAGAACACAAATTGCTTGGCAGCCTTGGCTTTGCTGCATTTACTTTGGCCAGACAGAATGGCCACCCTGCATGTGGTAGCAGAAGAGAGGGGAAAAACATTGTTGAATGCAGCAACTCACCCGTGAAGCTTATTCTGCACACAAATGTTCTGTAGTTCACAGAAAGGTACAAAACAGTGAAGCAGGGTCATGTACAGCAAAATAGCCTTAGGTCCATTGGATATCCACTAAAAATAAAATAACAGAAAGTAAACACTGCATAAAATACTAAGAAATGGTGATAAATGAGAGCAGATGTAAACTCAAAAGGAAGGGTTAGGGTAAACTATTTAGTAACCAATTAACAAAATTAGTGTAATGAAGCTTTCTGTTACAAAGGCAAGAATATTTCCCTTCTGCTGAGTTGCACATAAGAGGAAGCTTTGGAGAGTCTGAAGGTTACTTTAGTCATAGCATGTCAGGGCAGGAGGCCAAATTTCACCACCTTCTCTGTGCAGATCTTGAGGGAGAACATAGATCTTTACAGGTCTAACATTATCTATAAAATACTTCCTTGGCTTTCATAAACTTTGTCTTAGCCAGTATTAAACTTTGTCTTAGCCAGTGTAAGGTATTATTACTCTGTAAATCCTATACCAAGCAAAATACCATTCCCATTTATATAGGGCAAGTGACATGATTTGTCCCCACTCAGATACTAAATGTTTGGTTGTGCTGAAAAACTGAACAGAAATCTCTTGAGTCCTAGTTCAGTTTTCCCTTAGTAAATTATATTTCTCAGCAAACTAGGTTTGGGACTCCTTGTTTGAATGCTGTTCCCATATCATATGGGCATATTGTGCCCATATTACATGAACAATATTAGCCCTGTTTGTTAGTTATTGATGAGATACGATATAAAACTCCCTGGATCCAGGTCTGATTTCAGCTGTAAGCCTATAAATCTAGTGGAACAATGAAGCTGATATAACTTTTTCTCAGTAGAAATGGGGGAATCCAGACTGAACACCTGCCAGCCGCTCCTAATCCAAATCATGAACAAATGACCACGTACTAACATATCAGTGTAAGACTATATACAGTGAGACAAGGTACTGACAGAAATGCTAATGAAAAGCAAGCCCATTTTGGGGAAAGCAAGCAGAATCCTCTCTAAGGTTTGCTTTGGTAGCTGCTCTGGAGTTGATGGCCTTAGGTGGATTGACATTTGCTGAGAATCTGGGATAGAGATTCTCCTGTTCTCAGTAATCTGGGACTGGAGGTTACAAACCAAGACAACCATGGAAATCATGGCTATTTGAAAATGAAAGTTTTCAGCGTCTCTGTTTCTACTGTTGTGTTATGTTCTCAGCAACAATCATATCTGCTTTTGATCTATGCCAATGGTTGGACAAGCCTTGTAAATGCATGAAAAAGTTTTCATGACAAAAGCCAGGGAATGGCAGAGGAAGGTGCTGGGAAAGGTGAATTTTCAGGCTCTGTGGCATGTATACCTGGTGAAATGGAGCAGTTAGCTGTGCTATCAGCAACTCTGGACTAAAAGATTGTGGAGTTTTTATGATGTGCAGCATCAAGAACAAGCCATATAATTTGTTTAAGGCATTGTACAAATACACAACTTAGAGTGACTGAAACCTATAATTGTTCCAAACGCTAAACATACAAATTCATGGTAAAGCCTGGGAATATGTCCAGGCCTCTACAATACTTCCCATATTTACATTCTTCCTCCTGCACAGAGAGTTTCTCTTTGTAAATGGATGAACAGGTATTAAGGTGGACCAATAAAGAGGTTACAGAACATTAGTTGCTGCTTTGAAGTGTTATCTTTAGGGAAAGCAAATTAAAATATAAAGAAAGCAAGTAGTAGGTCTGCTCCTGAGGCAACAGATAAGACTCAATTGGAGAAGTTTCAACACCAAGTGACCCAGCATTTTACTGCTGCTGAAAAAGGCAGAAAGTAAGGCACACAGCCAAAGGCTGGCCTCTCTCACAAGTGGCCATTCCTGAAGCCAGGGAGGTATTTCAAGTGGATACCATTTTCTTAACAGGATCTTCTGAAGTGGGTAGTTCAGAGCCGTTACACTAGAGGACTATTCTTTAATTAGCAGAATCTGCAGGTGTCTAGCTAAATAGGTGCTATAGCTGTTTTGTACAGTTTATCAGGAGGCCTGGCACACTCTTTGTGTGACTTTTGTCCATCTGGGTATTTGAGTGTTGTTTACCTGACTAAACTCCTAGGGTGCTTGGTTGCACTCCTGTCCCACCTGGGATTGCACTAGCAACCTTGAAGTTTACACATCAGGTGAGTGAAGTCTGGATAGAGGCAAGGAAATAAATCTTTCTCTCTGCTGAAGTCAGGAATAATTTTGCCATCAGATTCAATGGTACTGGAAGAAGATTTTATCCAGTATATGTAACTCTGATCCTGTTCTTTTGATCACAGGGCTCTCTTGAGCTTACTTGTATGGCATGACCCATTCAGAATCAAAGTGCTGCTGTTATGGGCATCAGTTATTGTGATGAATTCCCGAGGTATATTCCAAGCTTTGGATTCCCTTGTTAGCTTTTGGTCCTATTCAGTGATTTTTGTTCCAGTTCTGAGACTTGACATTTCATATTAATAATTGGTGTTTGCAAGAGAGTGGGCATTAATATCAGAGCGAGTAGGAGCTTTACTGACCCTGACATTTGATGAAGACGTCATCTACCTACATGAATCAGCTTGGTTACTGGAAGACTTTGTGATGTGTTTATTTCTGAACAATAACACAAGCCAAACAGATACATCAGTAAAGTGAAAGAAAGAAAACATATCAACAGGAGTCTGAACGGAAACCAAATACTGATGAGAATGAAACCTTATCTCAGGATGCAGGAGTTGGCATTCTCTGCTGCCAACAGCTTTCACAAACCGAAGAAGAGAGAGAAATGTTTTACAAAAATTATAAAGAAGTTGGGAGACTTCCTTAGATAACTATCCACCTACATTTAGCTGTCACTGAAAAACCAAACAGCAGGAATAAAAACCAATAAATGCTTATTCTTCAGTATGGCTGACTGTCAGCCATGGGGCTCCAGTGAAATGAACGTTCTCCGTCTTGTGTAAATATATGTATTAATCGCTTGGAGCTGCACTATCAAAGAATACCAGCTGAACAACAGAGCAACAAAACAAAGAAGCTCTGAGGCCTTCCACTGCCTACAGCAATATGCAGTTGAAGATGAATACTCTGCTCATTTCCATTCTGAACTAAACTCCATCTTCAATGCCATCAATATCATCGGTGTCATTACTGCAACTGCTGCATGAGTTTGATGCAATAACTATTAATTAGACCATTTTGCGCTCCTTCAACAACAGCCCTAGTGCTTCAGTTCCTAATGGAGTTTATCTTATTGTATTTTGATTTTGCTCAGAGCAGCCTTTCTGAATTCTAAGTTACTATAAGGTAATTGAAAGTACAGCAAAGGTTATAGAATACCCTTCATACTTTACCAGCTCATCTGCTTCACAACATTACACATCAGCAGCATAAACAGCCAACTCAATAATGAAGAATGCTGACATAAAAAATAGCACCCTACAATCACACACTCTCAGTCTTTTCGCTCCTCTCTCAGTGGTCAGCAAGGTGAATAAAATTGGGTATGTCAGATCAAAGAGAGTGAGCACAAACCAGTTAAAACTCTTCACTTTCAGAAGCAAGAACTCTTCATCCTTAAAACATCATTAGCTGTTCCATTTGCCTTACACCACAATGGTTGTCCTGTACACCTCTGATACTTTTGGATTAGCCAAAATCTAATAGTTTCTTTTCTCAGTCTATAGGTATATTTAGCATGTTAGCTAACTTGGTGGTTTAAGTCTTTCCACTGGTACATGAAACAGCAGTAAGTTGATTTGCATTGTAGGAGTGCAGGTAGCTGCATCATCACTGTGCCCAGGGAGTAATGCACATCTGCCTGTACTGACATTGCTGTGGTCCTGCCTCCTTTAGTTATTGAGTAGAGATAGGACAAGGGAATACACTTCTGTCTTTTCTTATCTTGCTCTGTCTCATCTGCTCCTTTGTGTTGTCACAGTCCCCGTCACAAACACAGCTGAGCTGCTCTGCTTCAGCAAAATGAAAAAAGAAAAACTCGGGATATCTTCTGAAAACCCAGCTCCTTCAGTCTGTTGAAGGAACTAGCCACAAAAAGGTTGCAAAGATTTCCTGATATTCCCACCAACATTCAGCAAGCTTTCCCTAATCTGTGGAGATGACACTTGTCCACTAATTCATGAACATTAAGATGATGTTTGCCTATCATTTTGGAAGGGGACAACGGGTTTTATTGATCATTGCTCTTATAAGCCTTGCCGCTACTGCGGGTGAGTTTCAGCTTCCTTTAAATAACAAATTATCTAAAGTTTAAGAGCTAACCTATCAACATATTTTAATGTGTGTACTCACATATGTATATATATCAGTGTGTATGTCAGAATCAGCTCTTCAATTAAATTGCTCTGTTTCCTGCCTCTGGATTGGGGCATATTTTGAAGGAAAGCAGAGTCTGGTCAAATTTCATTTCAGAAATTAGTGAGATGTGCGAGTTTTGTTTTTTTTAATGGAAAAGAAAGTTAGATGGAACCTAAGTTCTTGAAACAGCAAAATGCTATGCCTCATATTTGGTTCCAGTTTCTGCTTTTCAGGTTTATCATAACCAGTAAGCCAACGTATAATTAGATCGCAGGCATCTGATCCAGCAGCTTCGATGCAAGCAAACCCCCATTGACTCCCGCTGACTTAAGGAAAGCTTCTTATTGCTACTGATGATGAGTTTGAGTTCCTACAAGTGTGAAGCTTTAGGTCCAAATGTGCCATGAGGCTTAAAAATATCCATGAACAGAACTACTGATAATCAGTGTTGCTGAAATGTCAGAGAAGTAACTCAAAAGTGTCATGATGCAGTTTCCTTATCACTGAAGTTATCCCTGAAATGGAAGAGAACTACAGGGGCTTTCATAATCTCTTTATAACATCATTATGGCCTCATCGCTTTAGAACACTTGATACTCTTGGCTCCCGGGAGTGGAACATGAATGAAGTGAGCATGTAGGATACTTGGCAGTATCACACACTCACAGTCCTGAAATCTTTGATTTTGACGTTCAGAGCAAGTTTTGCCTGAGTGATTTGTGAGGTAGATGCTGGGAAGGAGGCTTGAGGATTTAGCCCTATATGTCTCTTTGATCTGGACTCATAGGTGTTTAAAACTCCATTATTGTTTTAGTAAAGCTGTGTAAGAATTTGCTGAAAACTCTGTCTCCCTTGATTCTTAATGTCTACAGGATATTCCTTATGATAAATATTAATAATTTGCAAGGACACGGATGAATGCCTTTTTATAATTATCAAAAAAACAGACATACTGGTTTAGTATTTAAAATTAATTATAGTAGGGAAACTAGCATTCCATAAGGGAATTACATTAACTCATCAGAGTGAGTTCATTTTGCCTTTCAATTTACCTTTGTTAAACTTTATTTACTGATTTTGTATTTAACTTCTAAGCACTTAGTGAAACCTCAATTTTTGTAACTAGAGGGCTTTATTCCTAAATGTTTGAACTGATGGGTATTTAATTTGCATCACCATATATTTAAAGCTGTTACAAGTTCATAAATACAAATAACTTAAGAGGAGAACAAGACTAATGAATTTTCAAGAAGTTCCTTCAGCTGCAACATTTTCTTTCTGGTATGAGAATGGAAAATTAGTATTTAAGGATTATAGATTGGTTTTCCCTCTGTAGATACCTCAGTTTACCATGCTACTTAAAGACAAGGGTTTCCAAGAACTAGTGGCAGTTAGACATTGGTGATTTCAGGGCCAACTAAATGTCCCATCACCTTCTCTGGTTCTCCTGTATCCAACCATAAGGATCACATACCACCAAAAAAAAAAAAAATTTATATCCTTGGTCATGCAGTGTTATCTGCAGTCTTTTTCATAGTGGGAATGATGATCTGATTACACTTAAATTGCAGAAGCCTGTAATAAATTGGAACCAGCTGTTCAGTTAGTTTCATCAGGTACCTCTCAACACTTCACCTGTACCTTGCTGATTCCTCTGTTGCCATAGGGACTAATTCTAGCTTCCCAAATCTGTAGCATTGAGACTGGTATGGAGGTTGCAGGTTATGGCTCTAAGTGAGCTGTCAGTGGAAAGATCTTTGTCAACACCTATCTGCAAAAAACTCTAAGCTCATCTGGTGCATGAGAGAACAGTAACAGAAACTAGGGATGGGAAAGACTCTAGTAAGGATTGATGTGTACTGGAGAGCACCAGTGTGGGAGGATGTTCTCTCAGCATTATTAATGTGAATATAATGCAGGAAACAGTACTAGGAAAGCCTAAAATATCATAGAAGAGGGTTCTGACATTTAACGTGGGGGAAGCAGGAAGCCAGGAAATGCAGGAAGAGCTTGTACCACAGTTGCTCACGTGATGCCTGTTTTCACTGAAGGTATTTACTCTCTGTTTGTAGAGGCAAAGGCTTATTCATTCTAATACTGATGGCATACTTCTGTCTGCCTCTTGCAGAACACTGAGGAAAAGTAATAAAGAAATTGTATAGCCTTTTGAGAATTCCTAAGGATTTTCCCTTTTTCTTCATGTTGATATGCTTTACTGCAAGGGGAGGAGACACTTCTTCCTTACATCACCCCAGTGATCACAGACAGCATGGGAGAACAGTCCATAATGCTTCTAAAGAATTCTTCCTTCATAAAATCATGTGAAAACCCAAGCCTGGAGTAAAGTATCTTCTCATTTGAAGCCACATTGTACCCTATGCAGGCCACTGTGAAGGTCCTCACACCGAAACTCGCAAGTTTTCAGTTTAATGAGTAGCGAGGGACTCACAGCCGTTCCACAGCTATCATCACTTCAGCTCCAAAATCTTTGGCTGAATCCTAATCCACTGCATATCTGGAAAGTTGTTTAGGTACTGTAGCTCCCTGAAGAATCTGTTTTAGAGTCTCCAGAAGGTTACTAATATATAACAAAATGGGACACCATTTTAAGAGCAGTTCTGCAAATTCAAGCTCTCAGCTCTAACGCGTTCTATTTTAGAGTCTCCACCCAAACTCCCTAGTCTTTTAAACATTGGTTTGCTTCCATTAGCAAAAATAGCACTGAAAGTGGGCACCCTTGACTAGTCTCCCTCGAAAGTCAAAACTGAGATAGTATTGTGACATTAGTATGCATCCTTGCTCGGAACAGTGTAACTGATGCAATACATTTACAGCAAATTTTAAAATGTCCATCATAGTAAAGAGAAAGTGCCATTCAATCCAGTGAAATGCTTTCTCAGCGTCAAAAGATGCTATTACCCCAGGACTGGCATAATTTTTCATCTTAAAGAGGATATTAAATAAGCACAGCAAATTCGTGCAGGTGAACCTACTGTACTAAACATAAAATAAAACCATGCGTTGTTCAGGATGAATTATTTTAATGCTTATACTTCGAGTCAATTGGCCAATGACTTTGGCATTTTGTTAATATCTGCATTTAGGAATAAAATGGATCTATGTAACCCATATTCTTATATGTTTTAGCCTGTTTCAATGTTGCCACAATCAGCACCCTGCAGTCTGCGAAGTATCTGCTGGTCAGCACCTGGTTTTGCATAATCTAGCGTTACAAAGACACAAAAACAGCCAACATCAGCTTGCAAAAAAAAAGATGTTCCCTTTCTGAAACATGAAGGCTAACCTTGTCTAATGATTACAAGATTTATGAACAATTCAGTAGCAATAGACTAGGAAAGTGAAAGGTCAGCCCATGTGTACACAAAGAGTGAGCAGCTTTGAGTGAGATGAAAGATAAGAGGAAGATCCAGCTTAGATCTAGAGCTGTATTTTCAAGACAGCACAGCATGCTGAGAAGCAACATCCTTACACAGAAATATTTAGGTTTGGGTTTAGGAATATACTGTAATCACCCAGATTTGAATACATAGTCTCCCTTTTCATGGATCTTGAAGTTCAAGCAGGGTGAGACAGAGATGTTATTTCCCTTTACACCACCTCTTTATTAAGATTTAGAAATGATATTTCCTTTATATTTGGTATGGTCATTGCATACCATGCTGTCTCTGTGTACCATCTTCTACTTCCTTTGCTAAATCCTAATTAGCTGGCTTGAAATGTCAGCAGCTAAGGGCAGCCTTTAGGCGCCAAAGCTTTCTTTTCCGTTTCTGTGAGTAAAACTGTGCAAATCAGACTTAATACTTTTCTTAATATCTCTTTTGACTTCTTGACTGTCTGTGATGATGTCTAAGACCTTATTTATCCCTGGCATACCCCTCAAAGTGCTTCCCACCCTGTACTGTATCCATTTGCTGTATATAGTCTTTCTGCCCCACTCTAATCCCTTCCCCTTCCTCTCTCACCTTCAAATATGTAAAGCTGTGAATAGGGCACTCTTTCTTCCACATGTTAGTTAATAATACTCAGACTGTGAAACTAAAACTTACAGTGCTGCATTTCTAATTAATCAAAAAGACATGCTGTAATAATACAGCTACAGATAAGTAGCTGTGCCAGCAATCACCCTGTTCTCCGTTGAAAAGCGACTTGCCAAGCAGACCCATCATTTGCCAGTTACATCATGGAGCTCTTTATGGATTGTGTAAGTACATGGTGGAGTAGGTGGTAGGAAAGTGTAGCCAGGGAGGACCCAGTCCAGCTACTCAATGACTGGACACGGGATAGGAAAAAAAAAAAAAAAAAAAAAAAGGAAGAAAGAAATGAGTACAGGTGGTTCTAGTTGAAGACGAGGGTGAGGGGATTTTGAGAAAGGTTTGTGTCAGGTGTTAGTTGCAGGTGTAATGTGTTGGGACAATCAGTACAGGGTCATTTGAAAGTATTGCAGTGATGATGAGCTCCTGGACATTTCTGGTTCAGCTCTGCATAGTTTCTTGTAGGTCCTTGTGCCTTGCTGGCTGGAGAGGTGATGCAAAGCAAAAAGGCAAAGCCCCTGTAGAAGCTGAGAAAAGGAAGCTGAAAACCAGAGCTGGACTATATGTGTAGCATATATGCAAACAGAGGCTGGCCCTGTTTCTCATGAAATGAGCCTGTGCATAGCTCATCTTTGCCTTTTGGGGAAGAGCAAAGAAAATAGATTTTTTTCCAATGACCCATTAGCCTGCAATGTCTGTCATTGGCTTTTGCTAACTGCTGATGGTAATTCAAGAGAGACTGTGAGGTTTCATAACTTAGAGTAGCTAGAAATTTGCAGAATCAGATGGTCAAGTAATGTTCCAAGCCAGCATTTGCATGAGGTCACTTTCCGCCCAATTCTGTTTGAAAATTTTTTAACTGAGATGCGAGGTGTTGCTATTGCAGCAATGTTAAAGTGATGCTGAGAAATAATAAGAACTCTTGATTTTGAGAAGTCAAGAAGGTTCAGATTTCCAAGAAAGGCTTCTAATTTTCAATGCCAAACTTTAGGCTTTGTGGACTTCAATACCTACAGTACTAAATATTCATAGCTGTAAGGTGACAGCTGGAGTTGAGTGAGCAGCATTCCTTAACCTTCACTACATAACTATCTTCTGTAAGTAGGGATGAAGCCATGTGGATCTTGTGAGGGCTAGTTAGTGTGTAGACAATGCTTGAAGATGAATAGTGCTTAGGATAAAATTTTTTTAGGATCCTAAAGAAACTGGTGAAGTCAGTAGTTTCTTCAATTAAAAGAGCCAGCTACACAAACAAGACTGACAGATAATTCCTTCTCTCCTCACTTAGGAAGAAAGCCCAACTGTCTTTGGACATTCACTTGCTCACCAGCAGAATATTGAATTATATACAAAAAATAGCTCCAAAATCAGTGACTGAGCAAACATTGAGCAACTATTATATTATTTTTTACTAATGCATCATGCCTATTGTTGTCACTTCTCTGGTAAGCTTTTGTTCTTCTTTACTATTTGCAAGTTCTTGAACCACAACCCACAGTGCCTCAACCTAGCAGACTGCTAATGAGTCGAAGCTTATGTGCAGATGGACCTGAGCTCCTCTGCAAAGATTCCAGGCTGGGCGATGTGAGCCAGCTTTATCCCAGAAGGCTTTAGTCACAGCAATGCGGTTCTGTGCCGGAGTTAACGCCCCAGTATAGACACGCTTTTGGATTCCAAGCTCCACATTTTCCAGACTGAAATTGCTTAGAAGCAGAGAAGCTCTCATTTATCAATGGACAGAAACTGAACCCGCCAAAATGGAGTAACCACTGTTGGAGAGTGATTCGGGATTGTGACAGAGATGAAGCAGTAGAAGACTGAGCAGAGGAAACTGATACAATGAGCAAGAACAGCTTGTGTCACATTACCACCTGTTCCTCTGACATCTGAATTTATGGTCTAAACCATAAATGGCCTAAGGCCTCATTTATTTGAACTCAGGACAGAAACAGCACATGCCCTACAGAGCTTAGCTTCCCATTTCAAGTACTGATCACAAAAAAACCTGAACAAACCTTACAGAATTTGAGGACTTCTGGTAACAAATAAAATTAGATACTTACCATACAAAAAAAACTATTGTAGAGAAAGAAGGCATCAAAATAATCCCTTCTAAGCTGAAATAAATCATAAACAAAAAGGAAGAATAAAGCAATTAGATAGAATGAGTGTTTGATTGGAATGCTTTGGTATCTGGAGAAATTCAACAAAACAAAAGGCCAAATGCAATTCCCACCAAGGAAATCATTAGAAGGCAGTAAAAGTACTGTGGCAAGTATGTCCCTGGCACTGTAGTTTATGAGA
The DNA here is from genome assembly GCA_031468815.1 of Morus bassanus. Lineage (NCBI taxonomy): Eukaryota > Metazoa > Chordata > Aves > Suliformes > Sulidae > Morus > Morus bassanus. The sequence continues at coordinate 11,156,999 of CM062576.1, read as the reverse complement.
GAAAATAATAGATAATCATCACCTTGAATAAAATATTTACCATGATAGGGAAAAGTACAGGATTTTTTAAAGTTCTGTCTCTTGAATCAAAAGCATAAGGCAGGTGGTGGTGACAAAGGCTAGGGAATGTGATAACAAGTATTAATAGCAGTTCAGAGAAAGCTGCTGCAGGAAATGTTGGATCCAGCTCTGCAGCTGAGCTGAACTTGGTCCTCTGCCCTGAAGTGTAAGAAAGAAAAATGAGTGTATATAGCCATGGATTTGCTCTAATCCATGAGTTGAGGACGCCAGTAGATACCCAAGATACCTACCCTGTATGAAATGGAAAAGACTTGTTTTCTGTATTTGTTTAAGAGTGACAAATATCAATAATATGGCAGAAATGTTTAAACAAGGACACAGCACATCGCAAAGGAAGATGATCCATCTGTTTTAGCAGCTGGTTTGAAGCATTCAGTTAGGTACTTATTGCAGTGAAGAAACTCTCCCACTGTTCCAGGCTAGTTCCTACAACGCTTATTCATCCTCGCAAGAAGAGCTGTCTAGGGTGGTTTAAAGTACCAGATTTGGACATAGGAAATTATTTTAGAGCCATTCTGTACTCTCTTGTAGGTCCAGATTCCATGTTCAATTGCAATTAACTAAGCAAGCTACGTAAATGTGGTCACTACCTCCACACCTTTAAAATGACTGCACCTGGGCCCATGACCTCTGATATCTCTTTGTAGACATCTATCCCCATCTGAATCTGTAAACGGCTAGAACCAACACTATCTTTAACAGGCAGAGACCCTCCTTCAATTCCTGTCGACTTCCCTGGGCAATAAGAGTACTCAGGACCTCTGAGCAGTAAGCTCAAATCCTCAAGACTTCATTCAGGTAACTATGAATGGAGTATGCTGGGTAAATGGAAGAAATTCGTACATAACAAAGGCAGCCACTACATAATTTCAGAAGCACATGGGACACAAGCATGAAGTTGCTGATCTAGGACAGGAGTCACTGGCAGCTATTCTCACACTGTACATTAACGGATTTATTGCTCTGAATTTGCATATATCCTTATATAGTGATATGTGAACAGCAAAGATGGTTTCTACAAACCTGTAGATAAGAACAGTACCTATTACCAAAATAAGATATATATAGCTTGGCCGCTGAAGGGCTTTACTTGATTCTGTGGCTGTGCCTTTTCTGTTTGATAGTAATGGATCCCCTTGTTGCCATAGTTGTTCAGCCTATCATTGTAAGTGATGTTTGTGTTTGTATTAATAATAGCAGGAGAGTTTTCTATCGACTCTCTAATAACACATAAAGAACTGCAAACCAATCCATAATGAGCACTTATCCTTCTTTGCTTCCTTTTTTGCTCTAATGCTTCATGTCTGATATTTGCTTGGTAATTTTTTTAAAAGTTTAGAAATTCTGTTCCATTTAACATTTTGACTTCCTGTTGGTGTAGTTTTTCTCTGCAAAGGAACAGACACTGAAAGAGGAGCCATTTGGGATCTTGTTGAGATCTCATATTACAGCAAAGGTACCCCCCAGAATATTCAAATATATGCAATCTCTTACCAAATTATAGTAATTATGTCCTCAGTTGCTTTAGTCCATATTTTAAATCTGTGCTCTGCTTATAGAGATTATGTATGTGTTCCTTCTTTTGTTTTGGTGGTGGACGGTAAAACAAAAGGCCATAAAGAACAGGTTCTGGTCATGCCTGTTGGCTTCCACAAGTGGTACTGGTACCCTCCATCTGCAGCCTCCTGTGCTGATTTCATAACCTTCAAAGTTTCTGACTTTAGACATGGAATTTTGAGTACGCGGTAATGCCAGGTTGTGCCTTGTTTAACTCCCCGCCGCCCCCAAAGTGATTAGAATGAAGCACAGTGTTTCACATGTGGTCTTAAAGCAGATGAGTCCATTCAGCTGAGCTAGACAGATTGTTTCTGAAACATCCAATACCTTTGTTTATGTTTCCTAGATTGAGGAGAAAACTAAGAAATAGAAAAGAAAAAAACAGCAGATTCAGCAGATCTTATCTCACTATTTTCCCCTTCTGTTTTCATTTGCACTTGTATTTCCATGCAATATTTCATTTTTTTAAGCATCTATCACCATTTCCTTCTATCAGAAGTTCAAAGGCAGACTGCTTTCATAAAGGAGAGACAGTATTGACTGATCTATAATATTGTTTTTACCTTTTTTGACCAATCCTCAATGCATATTTCCAGTTTTGAAAAGCATTTCATGAATCACTGGGCAGTTTGAAAAATCTATAGTGTAAGCTCATTACTTTGCTGGCTGCTGAATGTTTTCCATTGGTTGTGTTTGCAATGCAAAAATGCAGCCCTTTCTCTCAAGAAAAAGAGGTTAAAATTTCATATGTACATAAATAATAAAACAACACGTGGAGGTGATATCAGTGTGATGTATTTCATTTCCTATATACCTTTGACTGCCCCTCTATCCATTAATCCACACAAACTTTCATCATATTCCAACCTCCTTAGCACCTTTAGTGTCATTTTTCTAGCTAGTGAGTCAAAAAATGCTTACTTCTCCCCCTTGAAATGTGGCACTCCCAGCCATCCTCCCAAATGTCACTGGCTAGAGGCCCAGGACAAGCAATATTCTGTTCTACGCTAGCGATCATGGTTTAAGCTCATACCTCAGGAGGCTGCAGAGCTAGAAGTGGGAGGGATAAAAGATGTATAGGACTTAATTTCAGTGGGGCCAGAATTTTACTCTTGAGGAGACAGATCCAAGGCTTCACAGACCACAGAATATAATGGAAATGACAAAATGATGCAACTTGAACAGGAGTCACTTTTAGAATATATTTTTAACAAATATTTAACAAATATTTTTGCATGCTTAGCCACATACAGAATCTTAGTAACTCGGATTCTTCATTTCAAAAGCATAAGGATATCAAAGTGGTCCTGATACAATTAACCTCCCTCCTCCAATCTATTTTAAGCACTTCTATCACCAATATTTTTCTGAAAAACATCTTCATACACATAGCGTGATAGGAATGTATTTAAGTGCTTTCAGCACTCCTGCAGAGTAACATGCAGAATTCACCTAGAGTTTAACTACTTGTATCACACGGGATCCCTTTTCTTCTCACTCTTTTGTGAAGGGTAGCAGGTAAACAAAAACTTCATTTTCTCTCTTTAAAACTGGGCACAGATCTAAATCAGTTCTCTAAAATATTCTCTTTTTTGCAGCAAAGGAGCCACACTGCCATCACTGAGTCACAAAATAATTAAACATTTAAGATTGTCTGGGCTTTCATTCTGAGGAGGTGACAGTGCTGAAGAGCAGCTGCAGCTTCCAGTTTGGAGGCATTCTGTGTACTGACTGCACGCACAAACCTTCTATCTCTGGTTACAGTGGGAAGGAGAGAGGGACAGCAGGGTTTAGAGCAGGCTTTGCTGGAGTCACACAGGTAGTAGCCAGTGTGCACAGAGAAAACATCCTGGCAAACAGCATCTGGGTCATCAGCAGAAATACTAGCCATTGCCCTCATCCTAACTTGCACTGAATATTTTGGCTACCAGTTGCTGAGATGCGCTGGCATAGATGAAAAGGAAGAGGCTTTTCCATTCGCATACTCATTCCAGGCCAACCATAACATGGAAACTATGTTTATAATTGTTCATTATATTAAGGCGTTGTAGATCATGCTATGCTGTCTTTATATGAACTTCAAGAGAAATCAACCATAGTTTGAAAGGGTGTTTTATACCTATACAAGGAAATCTCTGAAAAACACCCTGGGTTAAAATGCATTATAAAAAGACAGTTATTTCATTCATCCAGACAGCTCAGGGAAAGTTGCTGTTTGAGCAGTTTTACTTAGGAATCAGTGAAAGAGCTCTGTCGCTCCAAGTCCACTGGCAGTTTTGAGAAGTTTCTCTCTATCTGCATCACTACTTCTTCCATGGATTTCTCACTCTACATGGATTTTTATTTTGTCGTTTGCGTCTTAGGTCCTCCTGCAGCTGCCACAAGAAGATTTTTATTTCATGTGACAGTTTTGTCAGCCTGTAGCTACCAGAGAGGTGAAAGTGAGAAGGGTAAATCGGAAGAAGGGACAACCCAGTCCCTTCCATGCAGATGAAAAGCTCTCCTCAGTTAGACTTTATTGAAAAACCTAACCATGGCTCTGCCACTTTTTCTCCTGGGCTAGCAAAAACAGCTGTTTGTGTTTTAATCTCTCTTTACCCCTAGCTCTAAGGAGGAATAGAAATGCATGGACAGTTCAGTATCCCTTGCATATTGAAAATAGATTGGTTGAATCAGGAAGTCAGATGGACTATAAGATGTTCCCTGTATTGTTTCCAAGTTGCTTAAATGCTTATGAGTTCAGCCTATGCCCTTCTCCTCTTTGCAAATCTAACTGTTGGGTATACAGATGCATACCTACAAGTATGTAGATTCCAGCAGTGTTAAAAACTGAACCTCCAGATAGCTAGCACTACTATTGCATAGGAATTTAAAATTAAATTAAATAGCTGGGCTGTTTTCCAGATGATTTCTAAAGTTCCCATGCTTACACATAAAAAGCTCCGTAGGATTTACATTACACTACTGCATTTGTTTCAGTGAGCATCTGACTGCCAAGAATACTGTCTATGACCATCATGGCAATCTAATTAAATATTTGACGAGCAGAAAGCTGGATATTATTCAAGTCAAGCTCAGCATTAAATTAGAAAATTTAGTTTGTCTCCTTTATCTGTAGATTTTTAAATCAGTCTATTCTACCAAAACCCATAAGTTTAATGAATTTGGTCAGACGTACTGTGTAACAGATGTCTAACATACAGCCGTGAGCCTAAATCATAAAAATGATCCTTCACTTCGGCATGGCAAAATATGTTAGAAAGGCTTAGAAAGGTCAGTCACCAGCAACCTGCTTGCTGATAGTTGAGAAACAGCACTGTAAAATGCATGAGCTGCCTTTTGTAGTCTCTTGCAGAGCCACAGATAATTTGCTTTCAATGATTCATCAAGTTGGCCCTTTGTTTCACTAATTTGAGCGTCAAGTGCAACCACATAATAAAGAATTACCAAGACCTGATAAGATTCTTCTTGTATTGCTTCGTTTGTCTTAACTGGTACTATTGAAACCAAACCCACAAACTGAATAAATAGCAAGCATGCGTGCAATATGGCATTCTTCTCTGAAATGATAAAGTATGTTTACTGCGCTATCCGCTGATGTACCATACATTCTTGTTTCTTCTTACTTTCTTAAAAGGCGCTAAACGCTGCATGCTGTGCCAGTGCTAGAGATGGCGTTTGTTTCACTGTTAGTCCTCCAATGAATTAGTAAAGATAAAAAATGGATTTCAATGACAATTCCAGCCTTGAGAAAGCTGCTATCGTGACCATGGTTGAGTTAGCCTGCTGATCGTTTTCTCCTTAATGTAATCTTTAATGCTATATAGCTATAGGTTAGATGTGAAGCCGTATATTAGAACTATTATTTCCATGAGTAATTTCAAGAGAAATATCTTCATGATTAGGAGATAGATTTTTTTTTTTTTTTAAATTCTATGCTGTCAGTTTAATAACTTTGTAAGAAATCAGCCTTAAAATGGCTTGTTTTGAAGGGGCACATTTATAATAGTGGAATTCCCAGAGCAAGACATCTAGGTAATTTGAGGTCTGTTAATAAAGTTTTCACAACTGAACTGTACGCCATTAACGCCCACAAAAAAAAAAGAATAATAAAAAAACTTTAGAAGGCTGCTTATGAAAGGGGAGTGGGAAAACGTTCGTCTTCAGAAACAAAAAAGACGGCACGGGGAGCAAGCCTGTGAGATTTACTTTAAGAAATGAAGAAAGCTTCTGTCAAAAGGGTTTGAAACCGGTGTTTAGGGCTTGGGAAAGAGAAGGTGCTGCTGGCGCCGCACGGGGAGTCGAGGGCGTCGATTTTCTTACTACCGTGAACGTGAAGTACTGCCTGAGCGCTGCCAGCTTCGGGAGAACCACGGATCTTCCGCTAGGGAAAATCCCAAATAATGTCATGTGAGGGTCGTGCCCCGGTGCTACAAGGAGGACAGAAGCCCGGGGCGCGGGAGGGAGCCCCTGCCCCTGCCCCTGCCCCTGCCCGCCCGGTGCCCGCGGGGGGCGCGGCGCCCGGTGCCGCCCGGTGCCCGGTGCCGCCCGGTGCCGCCCGGTGCCCGGTGCCCGGCGCCGCCGCCCCGCCGCCCGCCGGCGGAGCAGCGCGGCCGAGGGGGAGGCAGAAGTTAACTTCCACCTGCCCGGGAGCCGCCGCTGCGCCGGCGGGAGGAGGCGGAGGCGGAGGCGGAGGCAGGCGGGGCAGCCGAGGACCCGGCTCTGGCAGGCTCGGAGGGTCCGGCCGGGTGTAATTCCCCCCTAATCCCCGCCACGGCGGCGCTTCCCCGGCCGAGCCATGTCTGCGGCTTCCCCGCCATGCCGAGCCTAGCGGGGAGCGGGAGGACTGGCGGCCGGGAGGCGCACAAAATGAAGACCCTGATGGTAAGTGCATTGTTGGCACTGCTCATCCCGGCTCCGGCGGCGGGGAGGAGCGGGGCGGCGCGGAGCGGGGCTGCCCCGGGCACCCTGCACACGCTCCAGCCTTCCCGGGCTGCATCCCCGCGGCTCCTCGGGATCGCGGGAAGGCGAGCAACGCCCCGCCGGCGGCGGCGAAGAACTTTCCGCCTGCTTTCTTTTATTCGTGTTGCTCGCGGTTTGGGGGTTTTGTGTCTGCGTGCCTTTTCAGGAGCGCGTAGAAAGCCGATGTGCCCAAAGGACGAGGCTGGAGGTAGCGGCGCGGGGGGGAGCGCTACATGCAGTCCCCGGCGCTCCCTACAGCGCGCGAATGAGGCGCCCGGAGGGGGGCGGCGGCGCGGGGATGGGGGCGCGGGGGAGCCGGGCAGGCAGAGGGGAGAAGAGGCGAGGAAGCACGGCTCGGGGGGGGAGAGAGGGAGGGAGGGGGGCGGGCCGGCCGGCGAGGGGCCGGGGGGGGGGAGGAGGGGGTTCCCCGATTCTCTCCTCGCACTTTTGCCGGGCCTCCGGCGGCGTGAAACTTGCGGGCGGCGGGAGCGGGGAGCGGGGCGCCCCGCCGGGCCCCGCCGCGCTGAGCCGCCTCTCTCGCTCTGCCCCCCCGCAGCGCCACGGGCTGGCCGTCTGCTTGGCGCTCACCACCATGTGCACCAGCTTGTTGCTCATGTACGGCGGCATCGGCGGCGGCGGCGGGGGCCGCCCGGAGCCCCGGCGGCGGCCGCAGCAGCAGCAGCAGCAGCAGCAGCAGCAGCAGCAGCAGGTGGCGGCGGTGCCCAGCCGCCCGCCGGGGCGCGGGCAGCACCGCCCGGCGCTCCCCGTCGGGGCCGGCCTCCTGGAGGGCTACATCAGCGTCCTGGAGCACAAGGTGAGCCTCCGGCCGCGGGGCCGCCCCTCGGGGCCGCCGGGCCCCCCCCGCCGCCGGGCCCCCCCAGGCGGGCCCCCAGCCCGGAGCCGCGGGGCTCTCCTTCCCGGCCTGCCGGGGCCGCCCCCGGCGGGATGGGGTGCCCGGGTGGGCGGGCCGCCTCCCCCGCCGCGGCGCCTGGCCCCGGGTGCGGGGATTAACGGGGCCCCGCGTCCAGCCTGCGGGTAGGCCTTTGTGGAGTGTTGGGTTTCTCCTCCCTTGCCCAGCAGAAGATGGAGGGTGAAGTGTTTTGTGTGTGCCGTTGGATGCTAGAGGTACGCTACAAATGCGCATTTATGACGATATGAGGAAGGGTTAAAGGAGGAAGTTTAGTTACTGGAGGGGAAAGTCAATAGGTAGGTGTTCATTCTTAGCTCATTTTGTCTTGGGAAACAGAAGAGGACTGTATCTCCTGCACGAATGTCCTTTTCATCCTCCTCCTGGGAAGCAGAAGTTGTCAACCATAGTCTCCATTCTAGAAATTGGGGGCACCGCTTTAACGGTGAACAAAATGATGTCCCTCCTCTTGACACAGGATTGTCAGCCTGTAATACCCGTTCATCAGAGATAGGCAGACTAAGCTTTGATATCTCATGGGACAGACGTAATGACATAAAGTGAGCAGGGTGGCACATCCGCGCTGAAGAGATACAAGAGCTTCAGTAATTTTCTCAGAAGGCAGATTCCTCTACTTCTTATGCAGTGTTCAGTTTGTTGCATTTTCCTGGAAATTCCAAGGACCCTCTCTGCCAAAGCCCCAGATAACGTTTAGTACACACACTTACTGCAATAAAAATTTGCTGTAAAAAGTAAGCAAGGGAGGTGAGGTTTCTTAACTTTCTCATGTTTTCACATCCAGACTGACATCTTTCCAAAAGATATGTTGTCAAACAAGTTACTGAGCTCAGTTTAGCGGTACTGTGTGAAGATTAGCGACTTTGATACGCAGAGATTTTTATTGTTCCTTCTGGCTTCACTTTCTATGCAAGAGTTATCTGTAGTGCTCTTAACAGAGAAAAACAGCTCATGATGGTCCCTTGTAGGCTTTATTTGCTTTCTTACGTGGTTCTCCTGGAAATGCTCCAATGTAATGTCTGTATAGAAAAAACAAGTTTGGCCATGGGGCTCCCTACTCTGTGAGGTGTTCTCATGTAATTCTTTTGTTCTTCTTGAACATGACTGTAGTGGTGAGGTGTAGATATATTTGCACACGATTTTTCTAAACAGGAGTAATTGAAAAGGTATCAACAGGTTTTTAGGGTGTATATGTGAGTAGCCTTCTGACACTGGTCACCCGTTACATTGATATCTCCTGACTACCAGACACCCCTCACTAATAGAATGTACTTAAAATCACTATTCGGTGTTTATTATTTTCCAGGGTAATTTTAATGTTTCCCTGTGTTTTGGACAAAACTGATCCTCCGGCTTTTTAATATATTGTGATATGGCCCAAAACCCAGAGATACTCCATTTCTGAATTCATTTCACATAGCTCATGCCTCACAGTGATAATCTGCTGAAGGTTTAATAACTTTTCTACATAACTTCTGGGGGTCAAAAAGAAGACTGTGCAGCCCCTGCTGGGTTCCCAGCTTGCTTTGTCTTATTTTAATGCACCTGAGATCATGCAGAGAGCTGTGCCACTGTGGTATACAGAGCACTGAGGACACTGTATTACCATAAGGGGACGATGGGGGAGAGAAGGGCTCAGATTTGACTCTTAGTAGTGTATTTGTTTTAGTATTTTAACAGACCCATGTATTCAACATGGATTTCTAATCTCAAAATACATAGGTATCCTGCAGAATAAAAAATGGAGAATGCAAAAGATCACAGGCATTAATGGTTTAGAAAAAGAAGGATGCAGGATCAGTGATGATGAGAATAGGGAGAGAGATTGCAAGAACTGAGAAATGTGAAAATTTTCAGAGAACATGTTTTCTGGGTGGGACACTGGAGGCTGCAGAGAAGACAGCTTGAATAGCAAGCAGCATAAAAGTGAGAGAAAATGAAGGAATCAGGGAGGTTTAAGGAATATTAGGAGAGCTGCAAGAAGAGAGCAAGATAAAATTCTGTAGCTGTGAGAAGGACAAGATATTTGAAAAGCCAGGGAGGTCTGGAAGGAGATGAAAAGTACCTGTTGTATGAGGACAACAGGCTTGGAAAGGTAAGGGGGGAATGACTTTTGCAATGGTACATGCTATTTTGATGGCACAGAGGTGACAGTGTGACATGACAATGGATGGTAGATTTTTCACAATACAGCTTCCTTAATTTACCATATAGAATCTTGGAATTATCTGTCAGGTTGAATGACTTGAAGCTGAATGACCATTATACAAAATTCATCCTTGGGTCATGCATGAATGACAGTTAGCAGTAGACTAGATGTCTAGATCATTCAGATCTAGGAGCTGAAACATGTTCTTAACTTCAGAAAGACTTTTTTCTGGATCCTGTAGTTTGCTTTAATAGGAAAACCTAGTTCCATATTTGTGGTGTTGTACCCATTCTGATGCATTTAATGAGAGTAAGTATGCACATGTATGTGGAAGCTATATGATAAGTACTAGAGTTATTATTAATCCATAGTTACAATATGGGTATTGACACATACAGAAGCTGCTATCTATACATGGCAGTATAGACATTTCAGGGATAAAATTTAACACATTTTCCATGTTGTGAAATATCATGTATTATAAAAGTCTGTCACTACTAGCAGTACAGCTCATTTAGTAGTGCTTGGGTGACCATGTATGGAGACTAGTTGCCAGAAAATCAAGGTACTTAATAAAGTACCAATGATTTTAAAATATAGCTTGCAATATTGTAATTACCAATTATTTTCCTCCTTTTATTTTATATTCAGTAAGAATTGTAGTTCCTCATCCATCCTGTCAAGATAAGCAGGTAGTCTCTAAGAGTACAGCTAAAATATGTAATATTCTTTTTACTGGATTGAAGAGTCTTTGCAGGAGTCACTTGTCACTTGGTCAGATTTGTGATGTTTTGTTTCTTAGTGCTTTTTTTCCCTGAAACAAGCAGCAGAGATCAGAACCTGTGTTTTTAGCTTTAGCAGCCTTTCGCAGTTTAGCAGTGCAAACTTCGTTTTTGTTGAACTGAACACTTAAAACAAGAAAATTCAGAAAGGCAGTGGATTCAGAGGTTGGTTCTTGGCATTTCGCCTCTGCATGTCCCAGACCAACAGCAGTTGACGGTCATTGTTGATGGATGTTTGAAATGAACGAATGATAGCTTTTTTTGTTCCTAAGAGCCAGATGTTTATACCCTAAAACCTCTCACATTTGGAAACATGGTTTGCTGAGAGTTGCTATTTGAGAGGTCAAGGTTCGGAACAAAGTGGAGAAGTAGCAGCTACCCTTCTGCTTTGAGGAGCTGTTGCTTCCTACAGAGGCACATTGGCAGAGCGTAGCACTGCTTAGCTCTTGCATCTGTTCTGCAATTAGAAAGGACAAGAGTCCCAGACTGTCAACTAACATCTTTCATGAATTCTTTGAGTGTAATCCTGAAATTAAAGAGGTTTTGTCACTGGCGTCGAGGGAAGCAGAATTATGCTCTTCCGCGGGGAGGCATGGGGATAAGACTTTCTGTTGATTTATCATAGTGCTAGCAAGAAATTACAATGCTAATATTTTTAAAGCAATTACTGCATACAAATAAGAGACTGTTAATGAAACTAGGAAACCTAGCACTATTCCAGTACTTGCAAGAAATAAATATTTAACCATTATATTACTATTCTGAAATGAATGTGAGAACATGTCTCTGGATAGTAAAAAAGCTTTTTACCCAGTATTGACTCAACAGTTGGCACTGCGAATAAAATATGAGTTTGTCACGTATGTAATTGAATAATATTTCAAGCCATCAAGGATTTTGTTTCTTAGAAAATAAAAAAAAATCAAAATCAGTCTTGCAGACAAAATGTATGATTTATTAGAACCAAGTTTAAACACCTTAAGAGAGCATTGAGATCAACATGATAATTTGATCACAATGATTTCTTAATTTATGATAATGTAAATTATCATATGGAAAGAAATCTTTGTGATCCCTTTAAATTAATAGAGATCAGAGAACAGTGTAGTTAATGACGTGCTTGAGGAAGAGTCATTCTGCAAATAGTGCTATAGCTCCTTAATCTCTGAGACAGAATAAGTTGTTCTGGGATGAAATTATATTTCAAGGATAGTAAACCTTGTGCACTTAAAATAGGGGGGAATCTTGCCATATTTGATATTCTTTTTAATGAGTATTACATAGATAGAGTTCAGAATTTGAATTTTTACCTAAATAGTTAAACCATTGATGGTTTTGGGCTGAATAGTTTGGGGGGGGGGGGTCAGTAAACCAACCTTCATAACAAAGTTATGTGGAGATGGGAAGGAATTAAATTATTTCTAGGGTTTTAGTGTCTTTCAAATGAATTTATCACACAATCATAAGGTATCTTACAACAAAACAGCTTGTCTTGCCTGAGGTGGGATCGAGCCCACTGAGTTGAAGTTAACCATGTGCCATGATTTCATTACATGTTCCTATTTGCCTCTGAAACTCTTACCTGCAAGGGAAGGAACACACACTTTATTATGCAATTAAGTATTTGATGGAGTTTTTATTATGTGCGAGATCCACAAGGGGGAGACTTTATTCTAGAATAACCTTGTTGGGGGACACTTCCATCTGTTGGAGATCTAGGCAAGATGTGAGTCCAAAAAGCCCCTTGTTCAGTGTTTTGTTGGTTTCCTGGCTTTTATTTTGAGGTACTGTAGTTACCTTTTATGCTGATAAGCTGTAGGTTCATTAAAACCCTCATACAGCTGACAAAAAAAAAAATTAGGACCATGACAGTCAGAGAATGTAACTGAATATCCCCACGCACAGAGCAGAGACAATCGTTTACCAGATTTACCCAACATTTGAATAATGACTATCTTGCGCTTTATATTTCCTTGCTTTCAAGGAACTGCAGTGGTGTGCTTTTTCAGCCTAACAAATCATAATACCGATTCATTCATTTCAGTGACCCTTGTCTAAATTTTTTAGCAGCTTCTGTGTGTGCTAGATGATAATACCTAGTGTGCAATGCACACAACAATGATAGGAAATGATGGTACATTTACCTGTTTTCCAGGTTGCTTGGCACCCCTGCAAAGAACCAGAAATCTTAGCTTGGCACTGTTCCTACTTAGAATATCTTGAAATATTTTAAAATGTTTACATATGGGTATCGGTTAGATGTGCAGTTTATGCATTTATTTTATGAAGAAGGCAATATTCTGTAGTTGGACAGATTTTTTACAGAATTCTGACTCCAGTGCCTGCTTGAGAGAGAACACAAATGTTAGCTACCAGGATAATAAAAACAAGTAATATTTTACAGTTATCACTATTGCCTAATTCTTTCTAAAATAAGGGCTGTTAAAGATGAAATCTAACTAGTAGAGGTAGTGACTCCAGGCAGCGGTCGGGACCTGCCGCTTAAAAGAATTGTCTAAGAGGAGTACAGGTACCATTAAATATTCAGATGTCCCTGGAAATTGAAATGTTTGGTATGCATGTAATACGTGGTCTTATTATATTCATTCATGTAAAGTGATGCATAAAAACCTATCCAACCACAAACTAGCTGTGTTCTGATCATTTCCTGGTTATTGACAAGATAAAGGAGAGTAAATCATTATTGTTATACTGAAAACAGAGAAAGTATTGGAGTTTATACCAGGTGAAAATCTTGCCCCATGTAATTTGTGACATTTTGTGATGTAGCTTTATTCTTTCACAGAAACTGAAGCAAAAAGATTATTTCAGAGACTGTATCAAAAAATCTTGATGATTGATTTGAGTACAAACATAAATAGTAGGTAGATGGTCAGGTCAAGACAGTTAATGCAGAATTGTGTTTTAATTTTCTCACATTTTAAAAAAGTCACATCTCAGCAATATCTTATACCATGAAATTGGTCATAACCCGTTGTCTTGTTTTTACAACTGACTAAGACAAAGTTCTTTATTTCTTTTTTTCTTCATGGAAGAAAAATTGCAGAAGCATGAAGTTGTTTTTATTTATTTTGCACTTCTGTTTTTTTGATTGATTCTGGATTATAGCCTTTATCCTGGGTTGTGAAAAGTGGAGAATGTTTAAATATGCTCTTTCCTGTTTTATCAATATGCTGTGCGTCATATTTTAATAAGTGGGTGCTGTCTGTTTCCCTTGTCTGCTTCCCTGTCTTCTCTTGCAAACATACAAAATTCTTCATTCGATGGATATGCAGAATACTTCCAGGCAGGGAATTGGTGACACTTTGTCTGCTAGTGAGATTTGCCTGTCTCTTGTGCAAAACCCCTTAATTTTTTTTCCTTTGCATTTTCATCATTAGTTTCAATGACCACATTTATATTTCTAGTATGTGCTGAAGTATATTATATTTGATAACCATTTAAAGTTACCATATTATGCACGTCTTGCACACAGTCTTTCACTGTGAGCATTTTAGGCTCTTTTCATCTTCCTGTGACGACAAAGTGTTCTTTTGAAGGCTTTTAATCCTTAGTGGAAGCAAGTCTGAACTAAATGAGATTTTCAATGACAGGAAATGTCATTTTTGTTCACAGCTGATGGATATCTCTCAATAGAGTTCCATAAGTTCTCCCTTTTTGCTTGTCCTGGGGCATAAGTGGATATTGAGTGTCATCCTAACAATAAACTGCAGGTAGTTTCCTTTTCCCAGTGACCTTCCTTATTAGTTTAACCTGTATTGCTCAGTAACGCTCGGTATGCACATCCTTGAAGCTGAGGTGGCATTGATACAAAGAACTCAGTGTATTAATTGAACTTCTAATTAGGGCAATTATGATCAAATCAGCAGTCGTTTGGTGCTGATATAAGCAGATGTGACAGCACAAAAGCTACTTTGAAGGTGAGATGAAGCATCGTGATGTTTCACCTCACTCTGTTTCACCTCATCCCTAAGCAATCTCCATTAGTCATCACTCTCTTGCTCTAATAGTTAAAGCTTAAAGTGTTAAGACCAGGTTAATTACTGAAGTTTGCTGGAAAAGCAAAATTTTCAGTTCAGAAACTGCTATTAATTGTTCTCCATTGTCATTTTGAAAATATCCAAACACAGTTAAGAATAAAAGTCACATAGGAGGTGAGGGGACAAGTCAAAGCTGAAACTTTCTGCCTTCAGACAGTCTGTTTGCAGAATACAAATGGAGAGGTGGAGCTCTGAGGTGCCCCTTGATGATGTTCTATGGCAGAGTTGGGCGCCAAGGAACATGTACGCATTCCTATAGAGAATATGCCACATTTGAACTGAGGTTAGGCAAATCTGGTAACACTCTTAGTGCCTGGACTGTATTCAGAGAGACATACAATGTAAGAGAACCACAGTGTGCGTATTAAGTGCAATAATAAATACCATATTCTTACCGGAACCTTGTAAGAAAACTTCAGAATAAGATTGGGTTATTTGGAAATACAGAGGGGGCAAACTGTTATATTTAATAGATTACTAGAGTATTTTTTCACAATGACAGTGAACTAGTGCAAAATGTTCATTGTCCAAGAAAAGGGAGCAATAATGGATTTATATGGTATATAGGCAGCATAGATCAGGTTTTCTTAATTCAGATTTAATAATCATCTGGACTGTTGTAAGTAACATAGAACAAGAATATATAAATGTGTACTACGTCGTAGAATGCAACATGTTAGGAATTCATTGCAGCTGTAGAAAAATTTCCATTACAGGATGGATGGCTTAGGAAGAAATAACCCGGAAAAGAGGAGGAAAGTGTTTCTCAGTGAACAGTCAATACATTTGGAATATGCATTTTTGTTTAGCAAATATTATGTTTTGGTTTTAGTATGTTATTAGCATCCTCAGGTATTGGCATGATGTTAATATTGCAGAAACAAAATATTCTGTAAATTTTGTACTGTTGGACAGTATTAAATTAGAATATATCTTGCCCTCAGCTATAACAGGTCATAAAAGTAGATGTAATAACATTCAGCAGAGCATCAGTCTAAGAGTTATCTCTAAGGAAAAGAAAAATTCAACAGAGTGAGTTTGTGCAAATGTACATCTCTATCAAGCTTTGTGCACAGGAAAGTTAAAAGAATATTGTTATGCTTAAGAAATGGCTCGCTGAGAAGTAGGCTTCTAGAGACTGCATTCATCACCAAGTACACGCTACTTACCAGTTTGCTTGCTTGAGGTTAAAACCTTTTCTCCCAGTTTGAGACACCAGGCTGTGTTTTGTAGATAGTGACGTGAATTACATTGAGGCTCATTACCTTCTAAACTTTCTCACCTGCACTGCATTCTCTGTGGTAGACATTTTTATTCTGTTTCAGTGAAATTCACCCTTGTGACTTGTACGAAACATAAGCATCTGAGGAAGCACATAATTGAGGGAGCTGACAGGAAGGTAGCACATGGTTCCGGGCCAATAAAGCGTAATGCAGAGATCTCTAAGCTGGCAGAGGCTGGGTCAGTAAGTCTACCTTGTGTAGTTGGAGACAGGCTTGTTAGCTTGAATTTGAAAGCAGAATAGTCACACTGTATCACACAAGTAAATCCTGACCTTTGGCAGGTGTATTTCTTCTGGAGCTGGGCTGGCTCTGCACTGTGCTTTCTGTGGCATTCAGGGTCAGAATAGGATGAAGCTACAGGGGTGCCTAGGGAATGGTGGTGCAGACATGCCCAAAACATTTCTGGAAAATTCTCAAGTGCAGCGCCAGGGACTGAAACCACATATGAAATACTACCTGTTCTTTAACTTTAGCCATCCAAACTATGTACACCTTATATTTGCAGAGACTGAACATTTGGCCACAGCAAAGATGTTTGGAAAACATTATGATTTCCAAGACTTGTCCATAGTCCTTACGAGAAAGATTTTTGGCCAAATGCACAGAAGCAGTGCTCCCTCAACCTTATCCTCAGTCTCTGTGCAGAGTGCAGGGGCTCAGAGGCAACATGTGCTGTTGTGCAACCTGCGCCGCCCCTTCCCTGCTCCGCTCTAGCTTTCAGTATGGCATCTTTGGGTCTGTCCTTCAGACACTTGGCTAAATTTCAACCTTGGAGATTAGAATAATGACAAATGTGCTCCTGCATTTTGTTGTTGTCCATTTTAGTCCTAATGCTTCTGTAAAAGGGTTAGTTTTACACATCTCAGCATATTGGTTGACTCTAAAATAGGAACATCAAACCTCAAAATACAGCCAGTGGTCTGACTGCAGCTACGAGAGTGATGGAGAGTTAATACTGCCTGTCCCTCCTCAGCTGATCTGCCTGTGCCGGCACAATTGTAGGTGAGCTCCTCTTTTTTAAAAACAAAACATAACAAAACACTTGGTGTTTTATTTAGATAATTTCTTTCTTAACACTTATATTCCATAAAATGGTCATTATTATTGATATTATTGATGACTATCCAAAATACATTTTACAAATTAAAGACCTGTGGCAAAGTCACTGCTATTTCCATTTGTATTCTCTTTGTAACACTGCTCCGGATTTCTTTCTGTTTTTAATAGTGATTCATGAGCCTTACGAAGTCTGAGACAGTTTGCTGTAATACTGCTCACATTATCCATGAGAACTGCCTCGGACATGAATGGGACTCTACATAATAACCGGCACTTCAGTAAGGGTTTCCCCCTCTTGCCGAGTGCCAGCTGACATGATGTCTAAGCATATGTCTGTATGGGATTTTGCCAGCAGACAAGAGCATGCTCTGCCCTCCCTTTGAGCTGGTTGGAGATGCACCGGCTCTGCTCTGGCAGCTGAGTAGCTGCAGTTAGCATGTTGCTAAGCCAGAACTAATAAGCTTGACTGAGAGGCAAGGTTTATCATCTTGGGCTTAGCAGCATATTTAGCGTGGTTATGTAGCTTATACCATAGAGCTTCTCTGTGTCGTACAATCTTGACGCACAGGCAGAGCTTGCTTGTGGTTGGTTGTATGGAGCATGGTCAGTATTTGCTTTCATCTCCCTGCAAAAACCTGCCTAGTCCATATCCTAATGGTTTCCTAACCTTGCTCCAGAGGAGTAGTTTTAGTCCTCTGCCACACCTCCAAGAATTTCCTACCCAATGTGATTGGAGAATGTAACTGCAACCGACAGGTTTATTGTACAATTGCACACTTCTCAGTGTGCCGTCAGAAGTCTTACTTGCGCACCTCACAGTACTCTCCTTACTTAAATTTTGGTCATCGGATCGCCACATGTTTAGTACACTTAACAAAAAAGACTATTTTTCAGCATTTCTGTTTTGTAAAGCAGCTTAATGTGATAGATGATGTTGTGGATCAGGTTTTCAAAGTTTGAAGTGAGACCCTAAATCAAGTTCACAGAGCATTATTTAGTCGTCTAAGTCACCATTTATGACAAAATCTGCTGTTTTCACTGGGCACATACTTACCAAAGAAAAAGTTTTAATTGCTTTGCTTTAGAAAATCATGTTTGAGAATGAAGCTAAGGGGTTTTTTTGCTTGTAACATGGCTATTTCTATATACATAGCTTATTTAATTTGTAATGTTTTTGTTTTCCTTTGTGTTTTCTGGTGTTCTTACCACGTATATTTCTTTGGAAATGTTGACAACTATCAATTTCAGTTAATGAAGAATTTTTGCTGATAGAATATTTAGTAATATCTTCACTACCTAATGTAAGACTGCTGGGCCTTAGTGTAACTCTTTCCATATGTAATTATTATATTAATAGATTTGTTTTTGATTTATCTTTTATTTTTTATGAATAGCCAAAAGCTCTGTTTTTTTACAAGTAGAATCAAAACTAGAGCTAAATTCCTCACTTTTGCTGTATCTGCTTTATCTCTCGGTAGCAGCGCAAAGAAGCAACGAACCTAGTTATAGATATGCTGAATATTCTTTCTCAGGAGTAGTGTTCGTGTATCCCTGGGGGTTTAAGGGCATAAATGAGGTCCTTTGTGCAGCTGGTAGATGTGGAGGAGGGATATCAGGGCCAGGAGGGTATCTCTAGTATTAACATGTCTGATTTCTTCCAGCACAGTGATCCCTTTTGATCTGCAGCAATTTGTGCAATACAGAACAGCTTTCAGGGTATCTTTAATTACGCTTGTGGACATTTTGGCCTGGAAAGTGAAATGAGGCTTTAGAATCACCTTTCACTCCCAGCTGTGCTGATTTGAAACTCTGAACAGCTTGTTACCCACTTGTAAGCGTAGGGATCATGTTTCTGCTCTCATGAAAGTCGCCTAATGTGCAGCATCCTGGGCCTCTGTAGATGGTGCAGCTTTCCATCAGAGCTCTCACTGCTGTCAAGAGGGAATAGCAACATACCCTATACATACATATACATATAAGCTGTAATAGCACATATCTTCAGATCAAATCTAGATTTGAGACAAGTCACAGGACCTGAAAACTTGTGTTTGAGGTTTCATATTGATATGGAATACAGTGAAACTGCTGTGTTAGGAGCATGTTAGAGTTTATGCTAAAACCAGACAGAGCCACTATGCTTATCTCTGTGCTCTCAGACACATATGGAATAAATTGATTGATGATAAGATGCATCAGCTTTATTAAAGTTTCTCAGAAATGATTTTTTATAATTATGCCGCATCCTAGGGATATTTTTCAGCATGTTATGAAGATGACATATCCTATTTGTAGTGCATAATGTGAAAAAAATCATTTTAACATGATAATTAGTGTCCTAACATTTGAACTTCCAGGTATGGTGGTTAATTTTCACGGTCTATAGCAAATAAAAAAAAGACTATTAATTCTACTTGAAGCTGCAAGAGGTGATCTCAGCGATGTCATGCTAAGTCCAAGGACCAGCAGTTATTTAAGTTCTCAAGACTTTTTAAAATTGAGTGCAGTGCTCACAGGAAGTGCATGAAAACCTTGTGACTGAGATCAGAGGTAGAAACAGCTATAACAGAGGAGTGTGTAAGCCAGTTTAGCTGAAATTGTAGTCTCGTTGCCTCTTGATTGTGGATGATGAGGTTGCATCTGCTTGTCTTTTTTTTTTATTGGAATTGCTTTTGTGTGTACCAGCCTGTGCAAAGTACTGAGACTTTGAAATTAAAAATAAAAGTAATCTTTAAAAAAAAGTAAGTTTTCTAGTTGCTTTTTGTTTCCCTTGGAAAACAAATAGGTCTGTCAATTTTTTTTTTTTTTGTTTCATATCCCGTACTTTACATCAGTAAAACTACTGAAAATTACATTACACTGTGTTTATTAAAGTTGTGCTCCTACGCAGTAATACACATAAGACATCTCATACTGCCTTAAGGATTAAGTTAAGCTCCTTTGTCAAGCCTGTTGGTATGGCAGGACTGTTAATCTTTAACTGTCAGAGTCTGGTTAGATCCTTCTTTAGACTGAGGCCATGTCTAAGTGCAGAGAAGTTAAAATGAATCAACTGTCCTAGTATTTACACCTTCATATTTTTGCACAGAGCAATCAATAAAAAGAGAAGCTGTGTTAGACATACATATTTCTATAAGAAGATTGCATTTCAAGCTCTTATTTAGCAGCATCATAATTTGCTTTATGTTTATGCTTGTGAAATACGAAGACAAGGTTGACAGAAAGTGTTCAAAATATTAAATTTATGAAAATAAGATGTGCAGTGGGTGGCAGCTCATTGAAAGGAGGACAGGGGAAATTTTGTGAACCTACATTTCCTAATTAAAATTCCATAGAATTGTCTCCAGTATGTTCATGTTTTATTACATCAGTAATTACTCTTACATTTTCCTTTCAAATTACAACATTAAGTCACAAAAGAAGAAATGTGCTGTAGTTGCAGCATATTTAGACAAGGCAAGACAAAACTCTATGAAAAGAATGGTGAAGCTGGGAGGCAAAGGTAAATTAATTGTGAAAGATCAAAGCTAATATTTTAGCCCCAACAGGGTATAAAAATGGTAGTAAGGAGCCACAGTATTGTGCTATAGGTAGCAAAGGTTTACATTTCATTGTGGATGCTTGTACTGTTTAATTAATGTTGTCCTAGCTAAAACCTGTGAAGAGGAATTTTTTAATAATTATCTGATGATCGCCAACTACTGCAGTTTGTGCCATTATTCATTCAAAGTGGTAATGTAAAGAATACACTCCAATGAAGTGACACAGGTTGTATGTTTAAGCAGTAGGTAAAATATACTACAGAGAGACTTTTGAGTGTGGTAGACACCTAAATTGACCTTTCTAATCAGCTTGGAATTTTTGAAATAATAGAAAAAGAAATCCTCAACAAGTAACAATTTTCTTTGGTGTTTTCCTTCAAATATAGTTTCAAGTGTCTGTTTTTATATTTTACACACATATAACCTTCACATTTTCTGAAACGAGGTTCTTTCCCTCAACGCATTAAATAATAATACTTTGTACTTACATATCACCTTGCTTCTGAGGATCTCCAAGGGCTGTAGAAGCATTAAATGGAGACTCCTGCCTTAAAGTACAGGAGTATTAATTCCTTATGACATAGGGGGATAGTGAAACAAAGAAGTTCAAACTGTAGTTTTGACCTTGAGTGTCCAGTGAGGAATTTCAGGTAGGAATTTGAAAAGTGCTGAAGTGTTGAAAACTGAGGGGACTTAACCTTGGGATAGGTGTACAAGCAATCACTTGAGATACCTGACTTTCATCAGTGGCTTGGAAGTGAGATTTCAGACCTTGTTCTGTATAACACTGAAGTTATATACAGTGCGGTTGGGGGAGTTATGCACCTGAAATGGATTTGAGATACCTATTCTGCTGTGTAGAGCTGCCCAACAGAAAAATACCCAAGTGCACTTTCAGTGCTTGGACAGGATCATGGTAGAGGATGGTTTAGCCCAGATAAAAGATAATAAAAGAGAACTCAATTTGTGGTCTTGAGCTGGGGATCTCACATGGAAATGGTGTGTAAAGCATTTGAGTTCCTGCTCCAGAAGCTGTTAAAGCACATATTTTGAGAAGCACATAAAGTAGAGATTACAGCTTTAACTTGTAACTTTCCAAAGAGCTTCCTAATCTGTTTTACTGAACTGTGTAACTCCCCCAACTTCATCATATGTGGCAATGTTAGATGTCCTGCGAGGTTGCCAGATTTAGCCCCTGTCAGATCATAGTCAGACACACAGAAAGAGCAGTCCTTAAGTGCAGATTTAGATGGTGGCTGAACAAGGCTTTTGCAGACCACACTTCTGGTTTTGGCTTTCAGGTTCTGTCAAAGTGTCATCAGCTATGTCTGAGACACTGAGATCTCACTCTGAATTAGTACACAGGCACTTAAATAAATGACCTGATTTTCAGAGCATGTTGAACCACATGCATTTTGCAACAACTCTAGTGACTTAGGATAGGTTAACTCTTTAGGCATGATACTTGATGTGCGCAGCAGGGCTGCACAGTATTTTGGGCTCTAGTAAACTTTAATGGGGCGTGCAAATACAGGCACTGAACAGCGTTAAATAGGCACCCTCGGGTCCTCAGGGAAACAGTGTATTTATCATACTGTCACCAACAATTTATACGAAGTTCATTAATTTATTATGCCTTACATATTTGGTATATATTTTATATTGCATTGTGTTATATTGTGCATTTGGTATCTATTATATAACATTATATTAAATATATATTCTGTTTAAAAAATCAAAAACGTGACTTTCAGTGATGGGGAGAAGAGTCATGATAGCACATCTCAGATTTCTCTTTACAAATTCAAGTGATCCCATCATATTTTAGTGTAAAGAAAAATAAAATCCTTGCCTGACTGCAGAAGACCACCAACAGATGGGATGATTTAAAACATATTTGAATATAAATGTTGTGCTTTTATAAAGTACCTGACTGATAGTTTTGGAGTATGAAGTCTATCACAACCCTGTGAAACAAGAACAGTTTGGGAAGAGCAGGAAAAATCTTGCCATACACCCGGAAAGATCATCTTCAAGAGCAAAGGTGGAAGTAGTCTTTAGACTGCCAGCTGGGTCCTTAACCTCTCTATGAATGTTGATCCAGAGTTTCCTTGGATGTCGAGTTGTGGCAAAATCACTTGTGGTGTGACTGTATTTGATCTAGTACATGAAAACAGTAGAACTCCTGAAATTCTGTAGAATGTAAGGGCATCCACTGTATGCTTAGTGTTTAGATAGCCCTAAGTTTTCTTTGCCTAAAATTTGCAAAGTCTAAAGAGCAAGTACAAAAATTATAAATACCAGAATGCAGATACAAAAAGTTTCAATTATTTTCTGTATAGCAGTAGTGAGATATGAGCAACTGGGTACAGAAATATAGGATTTATGGAGTACCATCTTTGAAAAAAATTAAGGTCTTTTTTCAGGCATAACATTACGCAGCTGAAGTCTAAATGACCTCAGTTTTCTTTGCTTTCTATGGATTAGGTGTAAATATTCTTCTCTTCCCTTTCAGAGGGTAAAAATAAAGATAAGACAATTCTGTTCTTCTCATTTAAATTAGGAAAGTTGGAGAAGAGGACTGCAAGTAGTGAATCCTGTTATCATGGATAATAAAACCGCAATAAAAGCTGCACTGCACAGCTTTCAGAGTGAAGATGTAGAAACCAGACCAGTCTGCTTAGACACTGAAATACACATACTCCTGCCACAGTGTTGTAGCTTAAGCTAGATACATGACTGACAAATGGTGAACCCTGACAAATAATCCACCAAGTGATGTTGAGACTCTGTCAGGGAAAGCAGCCTCAGACAACTTTTTTTTTCTTTATTATAATCCATCACTTCTTTTTGTGCATCTCCTAACGGTCTTACATTGGCAGACATTCTTGTAACTTTCTCTCTCTTTGTATTTCTTAGGAGAAAAAAAGCATAGCATTGGGTGACTAAGGCCGTTCCCACGTGCTGCTTTGCTAGCAAGAAGCACACAAGGTCAGAAAATGCTACGAATGAAATATCGTTATTCAAAGAGCCCAGTGTTGCTTCTGCTAAAACTCTGTGGAATTCTCCTCTGGAAATCAGTGGAAGCAGGATTAGTACCCAGGTCTGCAGCCCAATCAATTGTTATTAGCAGAGGCTGCCAGTGCTGCAGGCGCAGGCCTGCGAGACGTTAAGCATCAGCTGCTGATCACCTAATACAGCGCCTCTCTTATGTTGGCACATAGACTATTTCCTGGTTCTGCTTTGAAGTGTTGAAATCTATAGATCAATAAAATTTGAAGACAGAAGGGCAAGTAGCATGCAGGGTCGGGCCCTCTCTGTCAGATTCATACAGATTAGGGAAAAGAGTGGGAGGCTGCAGTCTAGGGCTAATAATTGTTAGGTCCCAAGTCCTTCCTACACTGAATGTTTCTAAAAATCTTTGTATGTGGGTCTTATAGTTAAAGGAGCATGAGAATTTAGAATACCACAGAAAAAATTGGAGCCATAGTGTTAATACAGAATTGGGATCAGGGAAATAATTATATTATTTTAAAACATTTTTTAGGATTCTCTGCATTAAAGGATGACAGCGATAGAAAGTGATACCTGTTTTTCTATCAACAGGTCTGGGTTTTAATAAAGTACAGGCTTTGGCAATGCTTATTGTCACATGCTATTCTGATAGCGTCTGTGCAGTGACCATTTGTAAGGAATTCCCATTTGAGAGTTGATGTTTCAGTAGTCGTCCTCAGATCTGAGGAAATCTGTATGGTTTTATGAGCGGTGCCAGGGACACTGAATCTCTGTCTTTTCATTCTTGGAACTAGCACTGAGCTCAAGTCCCAGCGGTGCCCTGAAAGGCCAGAACTTCTTTTCATAAACCACTGACCTTTCTTCTTGATTATCTTTGTGAACTGGTGCTGTCTTTCAGTTAATAGAACTTTGTAATCGGGGAGCTGAGAGGGATAAAATAGAAGCGACAGTTTTTGCTGCTGGTTAGATGTTAATGTGAGTCCTGAACGCCTTTTAAATATGTTATTCTAAATCTAAGGAAATGGAGAAGAGCACTTGTATGTATTAAGAAGGCTAGGAAAACAAACAAAAAACCTGTTCGTCTGATGAGAATGAAGGATGTGTCACTCAACTTGAAACTGGAGATACAGGTACAGAAACCCTTTATAAATGCAAAAATGCTATGCCTTATAATACTTCAATGTGCATTTTTGAGAGATTTAGTATTTTAAGTGTAAATCCTGTTTGTAAATATTACTACACTGCAGCTGACTTCTGGTTTAGTCCTGTGGTTGAGACTGAAAGAGAAATTCAAACAGCAGAATATTTCTGGAACTGGACTGTGTCACTCTTGGCCCCTGTTGAGAGTTGGAGCAGCTCCATGCTGTCTCTAAATTTATTCTTTCCTTTTGGTATTATCCTTTATTATGGCAAACAGAATAGTTCAGTGCTGTACTGTTTGCTGCAGCCTATACTAATGGCTACGGGAAAGGTTGGCGTGAAGTTAGTTGTTCTTGGACACTTCACAATGTCTGCCCACTTGAACACTCCTATATAATATTTTTAAAGTATGAAATGGGCTTAGTGTAAAATAGAACTAGGCTACTCTTAGTTTGAAATCTTTGGATATTAAACCCCCAACATTTCAAGATGAACCTATCTGTGTCTGGATGTGCCCCAGGTTTCAGAGAGGGTGCTCCCTCCTGAGAAAATTAAGGCTCCACATCCTGAGACGTTGCAGGCTTTCCCACAAGGCATACGGTTGATAACTTTGTAGAAGGCTTTAGCAGTATATTTTAGGTGAGGGCTGAAACAGTGGTGGTGAAAACTCGATGTCTCCTGACCTTTGCTCTAGCTCTCACTTTTAAACGCTCAACTCTCATTCCTACAGAGGCTGTTGAGAAACCGTGAAGATGTAGAACAAATGGTATCAGCACCCTCATCTGACCACAAATTCAAGAACCCCAAGGAATGCATTTTCCTGTATTAAGCAAATTGGTCAAACATTTCTCTAAACACTCACTGCAGACATATTTTTCTAGGAGTGACATTTTCTACAGGACGCACCTTCCATGAAATGGTGCTTATCTAATGCTTTGTGTTGAAAGCAGCATTTCAAGAAGGCAAATTATAATTTGGCTTAGCAAGTGATGTTTGGCAGTTCATTTGCTTTCTTAATACAGAAATGAAAATAGTATGATAGTATTTGAGAAATTGTTTATTCAAGGCCGTACAAGAGGTAGACTGCTACGAACAGACCTTGCTGTTGTTCCTGGCAGTGGACTAATGGCCAATACGAACAGGACACAGTTACAGAATAAGGTGTTTATTTATGTTAACATTATTCCTTTAAGCCTTCTTGCAGAGCAGGCTCTGAGGTGCCAGGTGCTTTCAAACACAGGGCAAGGAGGCAGTCCCATTCTGTTGATTGTTCTTTTAACATGCTACACCTAGCACTCGCATACCTCTTCCTAAAGTGCTTTCAGCCCTTAGGGTAAAGAATGGATCAGTGTTATGAGTCTCATTTTAAAGATGAAAGATGAAATTCAAAGTGATAATTTCACGATGAAGTAGGCAGCCTATGGGTTTGAATCTGCAGCGTTGCTTCTTAAACTGAAAGGCAGTCTGCATTGTTTGCTTGGGGATTCTCTATTTCTTGGCCAGTGGCTGACCAGGAGCATCCTGACAGCTGATTGAGAGGTGCAGCCTGGCTAGCTAGAATAAGACTTAGTTCACACCTGTACCCACACTTGCTGAACATGCTGCATGTCTGCTGGGGTTGTTTGATGAAAGGCAGCAAATTCTTATTTGTTTAAGGGGGCTGACTTGCAGCCATGAAATAGGATAGTGAGTAAAATTAGACATTTTCACTTTTGTGTTAAGCATTTGTCCTACGAAGTTGCATAACTCAAGTGTAAGGTGCTGAATCCAGGTGAAACATCCTCATCCTTGGAAGACTCTACAGAGAACGTCACAACCAAGTGTCTGTATTTTGCATGCGATTGTCATGTTCTTTTTTTGTGGAATGATTCAATGATGTTAATTCAATGGTGTTAATTTTTATTTTACCCTGTGTAGCATATCTAACCGCAAAAGTAACAGGCATTCTTTGCCACCTTTGCCATTTAATCCAGTGGTGTATGTGAAATCACCAGTTTTGAAGATATGAGGGAGGGGACACCAGATGCAGTATTTTCTCACTGATAAAGCTTTTGGAAAGATTCTAACAGCTTATGAAATGGCTCAGTTGTGCCAGTTCAGATTTGTGTTTCAGAATGCTTCATCTTGTTTGCAGCAGAAGTGAGGATATGGAGGGAATATGTAGTGTTGGGATATCGGATGGGATACAGAAGGGATATGTAATTCACCTGTAGTAAATTTGTGATACATGGTGGATTTGGTTTAAAAAAAGAAAAGGCCTGTGCTCTGAAGCCCAGTGATGACAATATAAATCAGCTTTTAGTTATATCTCAGCTGTGTTTACCTCAAATTATTTTGAGATGCCAGTGCTAAAGTGGAACATAGTGAAACATTTGTTCTGAAGTCAGAGAAGCTAGCTCCTTGGTCTTCTTTCAGTTAAAGTTAAATCCTGTGTTGGAAGAACAGTAGTCTTAAAAATGCCAATTGTACTTTATGTGTCATCTCAGTGTGACTTTTTTTTTTAAAAAGTTCTTTTTCCTGTGTGTTATTTCTTCATCTCATTGCATCTCAATGCAGTCTGTTGCTGTGCATTCAAATGAAATATACCATTAAGGTATATAATAGTGAAAGCCTCTGCTCTAAAGTCCAGTGAGACACATTTTCCCTTTTACTAGTAGATAGTGATAATGTAAGTCTCTAATCTCATTAGTTCAAAAGAACCACCCCATAGCACTTGGGTGCTTTAAAAAAGCAAGAAATAGAAAAGACATGATTAAGTTAGTAGAAATTGGAAGGAAAACGTTTCTTTTGAGGTAACAATGCACTTAAGCATTCAATATTAATGTTCTGGAAGACAATGGAAGAGGCTTTGATTTTGAAGTTAATTTGCCTGTGTCCTGCATGAGAAAACTTAGTATTTTGCATTAGTTTCTTTGTGATACAACTACAAAATGGCACGCTGATATTTTTTACTATGTGTAATTTGCATTTCTGTCAATCTCCTTTATGCTGTTTATCTTCCCACCCTCTGTGAGAGGAGTTGGCAACTCCGTTTTTGTTCTTAGCTCCAGTGTTTATGATTATTCTCAGGTGTGTGTTGCTACTCTTGGCAACTGCAGAACCTACCAGCTCTTCATAGGCATGTTCAGTAAGTAGCATTATTGTTTTATTCAAGCATTTAAATTTGACTGATGAGTTCATCTATATGGTTTTTGCAAAAGTCTGTTAAATCCATTTATTTGATATTCTGATATAATTGCCTGTGCTTGTGTTAATGCTGTTTTCCAGAAGATTAAGCATATGCTATAGAATCTAAATTCCAGTTTTTGAAAGAAAAATGCTGATGATTTCAGTGTTTGATTTAGACAGAAAATTAAGCTTGATAGGGGACAGACAAGAAGCAAGTGGTAAGAAAATAAATGTCAGATCAACTTTTCATGTATTTGTTATTCACCTGAGCAATTTTACTGTCTGGTTTGTAGGTCCATCCCATGCTTCTGGATGTCAGAAGTCTCTTATTCCTTTGTGCTACTCTTAAATGTAAATGTCATCTTAAATTTGTTTCTCAGCCTGTTTTGTTGAAAACATGGAAAAAGGCTAAAAGGTCAATCATATTTATCTTAATCCAAATTATTATCAGTAATTGTATTTTCACTCCTCATTGATTCTAATGGGACATAATATATTATATGTGCCCTATATAAAAACCAAAGTACTATTTATAGAATTATGAGTTTAAAAAAGAGAAATATCCATTATTATTCATGTAATGCTGTATGTGTTTTATCAGCTGCACGGTGTAATTTATCAGATATGGTACATTGAATCCCATTGAAATCAATGAGAAATGGATATGTGACTATTCACATGCTCATTTATTGTAATATTTTGGTTATTTAGAGCTGCTAAGGGTTTATTACCAAAAGTGTCTTTTTGCATGTACTGCAGTTACCCTTAAAACTTACCAGGTAAATTAGCACTCAGAATGGAATGATTTGCTGTAGCGGCATTTCTGCTACATGTCATGTCATGTCTTGTCTTTCCTCCACTTCCTGTCCTTCGTTTTGCCCTGTCACAGATATATAGCATACATATACATTTGGATAGCGGTGGTGATGATGATGGGGTTACACATGTGAATTACCGTAAGTTTGATCTACTTACTTTGAGTCTTGCTGTGGAGAACTGTAGGTAGTGAAGCAACAGTCTTTAAAAAGGTCCATGGCAGCCAGTGTGAAGACTTACTATATATATATGTCATCTAAGGGATTTATGGTAGAAGATGAGCCATATTAAGAAATGAGAGTAAGGGCAATCAGTAATCCTAGGGTTATAGTACCATCACCTTGAATTTAAATAGTTATCGACTGTACACTCGTCTCCAGAAGGACAGACACTTATTCAACATGTCTATCAGGTTATAGAGAATGGTATCATTACTTGGAGAGTTACAGTCTTAAACCTGCTCTTTCTTTTTGCCCTTTTGCAAAGCTTTATCTTGTGACTCTGAAATACTGTTGGCCTGTAGGTACCTTAGTTATTCACCTCTTTTGATAGGAATGCCTATTGCCATATTCTGGCCCCTTGCTCTACCTCCTATGAGATGGTTATCTAAAATTCAGTGCTTTTCCAAACTACCTACACAAACGCATCCTGCAGTAGCGGTGGTGTCTTCTGGAATGTTAATGACTAGTTCTTCCTTAGGGTTATCTTGGTTTTCATTCTGAATGTCAGGTAGCCCGATGTGGTGAGCACAACATTAGGCATTCCAGGAATGTAGACAGCACTTTCATCTTGTACTTGGTTAGAATTTATTAAATGAAAATGTCTTGCATAAGATTCTGATGTCCTGGAGTCAAAACCAAATTCATCAGTGACTTCTATAGGGCATCGTAAGAGATAGTAATAAATACTGAAATATATTCTGTGATAGTTTTCTATTCTTTTGTTATTGACAAAAAAAAAAAATCCATTCTTTACTTTGGGACAGGCAATCCTTTTCTCAAGGAAGCTAGGAGATACACTTCCTTTTGCTTCATTTCCCAAGAACTTCCAGTTACATAGAATTGAAAGTCACAGTCCTGCCAGCACATATGCCTAAGTTCAGATGTTGAGCTGTTCTAATAGTTGTATCAGTATTTTACTTAGTAATGTATGTGACAGACATCGGAGCTTGTACTGCAGACCCGCAGATTTAAAACCAAAGGATGCTATACTAGGAGCTAAAGGACTGAGTGGCTCTGGCTTGAGCTGTAACAGACTGACATCTATGGTAGAATGTATTTTCACTGGAGAGCTATATGGGGATATGCATATTATATGTGATCATATAATACATTATTGTAATTTGCACACTGAAAATTATTTTGGTTCCTGGAATATGAGAAAACCTGAAATATGGAGGAACTTGTGCCATGAATCTCAATGCTGTAGTGCAGGGGTTCTTGAATTAGAAACTTGACTTGTTCATATACCATCTACTCACAGGTTTTAAGTGAATTGATTAAATGCAAAAAGTGCATTGCTTGTCTTCCATCCTATACATTCATTAGCATAACCTCTGGCTTTTTGAAACCAGAAAATGTTTGAGGTTTTGTAGTTTTCCTTCCTTTATTGCAATAAAACGCTATAATATCCCCCCCCCCAAGATTTCAGTTTAAGTTCTCAGCTGGTCTGAACACAGTCTAGTATCATTCAGTCTTTCAAACACTTCTACAATATTGGTCAAATGATTCCTATTGTCTGCATGTGGCTGGAATTAACACAGTTCCCATTCTTTCCTCTGTAAGTTAGGTCTTTCACTTAGGGTGTAAGAAAAGTCCTTTTCAATGTTCTTATGTGTTCTCTGCAAGATTTCATTGTTGTTATGCAAGCGTGTCTCTGAAGATGTGGTGTGCCCTTGTCCTAACTTAGTTCTTGATATTTTAACTCTCCATACAGAAGTGTGATACGGGGTCTGTTTTTATGGACAGACTTGAGGAATAGAATATAATCCAAGCCCTTTTTAGTCAAGAAGTGTAGTTTTATTACCTGTAACAGCTCATTTACCCACTGATGGTTTTGTATTGTAGAAGATCGGGATTGAAATTTTCCTCCCTATAGCTGTAGGTTGAAAGTCAGTGCAGCAGGGCAGCCCCTTAAGAAGACCTCCGTGCTTATCGGTATGCCGGGGACTGTTGTGCTTGCAGGTCACTGTGGAGTTGTCCTGTGTGGGGTTAGCGTGACCCGGCCCCCCTCCCTCAGGTGCTTTCTCTCCCATAAGCACCCCGTACTGTGTTGGCTGGTCGGCTGGTAGGTGGAGTGTGCTTTTGACCACCTTCCTTTCTTAATCATGTTCTGATGTCAGGAAGAAAGTTGATGAGTGTTATTTTTTCTGATCCTCTCTGACTACCAGTTACAATTGTGAGATGTATTTGAAGGACCATGAGTTGCATTCCCACTTAATGAAGAAATTTTCTTTAAAAATTGTCCCATGTCATTATCGATTACATTTTCTAGTACTCTCTTCGAGACTTTTGACTTCTGCCTACTCCTTAAGTGTAGTTTTCTTCTTTCATATTACAGTGTAATGGTCTTTATGAAATTTCACATTTTCTTGCCTTTAGCCGTTCCGTCTTTGCTTTCTACTTTCTGCTTCCTGCTTGCTTAGTTAACCCTATTTCATGTTTTGGTTTCCTTCTGCCTTTCAGTTTTCCCAGACTTCAGTTGTATCATTGCGCAAAGTGTTATCTTGGGGGCTTATGGTACTAATCAGGGCTTACAGTGCTTGTTTTGCCCATTACATTTAGTAAGGATCAATACCTCAGCTTGATTCCGCCTCAGACTTCCATGTCTTTAAACAGGAATTAGGTTTGAGCCCCATAACCCTAGCTAATGCTAGGCATCATGTCCATAGTCAAACTACAGCAGACAGCTTACCTGTTCAGAAACAGATGGGGATTTGGAGAACTGTATGTAGCTCCTCCACAACCACTGTCACATTTCCGGATACTCAGAGCTCAAAGAAGTCATGCGTCTCTGGAGCAAATCCAGTCAGGCATCCAGCCTGGAGCTGTGCAGAATTTCTCAGTCGTACTTAATTACTCAGGTCTATCTTTAAATTGTGTTTCTGCAGGTGTATTTCTTTTGTCATAGAAAGCCTTAATCCTAAAAAAGAGGTGGTTTGAATTTAAGCATTGAACAAATTTATGGTTAATTACCTCTCCAAACTATACAGTAATAAAAATGAAGTCAAATTTGATGCTAGGAACCCAAATCTTTATATTAGTTACTAAATAAAAGCTATCCTATATGGTCAGTTATTTGCAGCTGTAAATATTCTTTGTTGTTATGTATCAGGTGTTTTTATCGATAGCTTCTTTGTTTGAATACAGTTGTAGATATGTTCTGACACCTGCGAACATTCATTTTTCCTATGTAGGTGATTGCATGGAGAACAAAACTTGCCATCTAAACACCTAATGATATTGAGCGTCAGGTGTATTACAGGATATGACAAATGCTATTTTAGCTGATTATTGGATAAATTAATAGCCTGCACCTTTGCACTTTTTAATGGGCATTCATAAATAGCCTATGGGAAAGAGGTAATCCTTCTGAGCATTGCAATATGCTGTCCTAAAATGAGGCTGTGGTTTGATGACTGTGGTTTGTGGAGGAATTAATGATATTGAGTATACAAAATTACTTTAATACGCAGTATATTTCCCTGTGTTTTGAAGATCAAAGAAAGCATAAACATGAAAACAAATAGGATCTATTTACTCATTTCGCTCTAAGATAAAAAGGAATCCCAAGTGAAATTAAATTTCTTTTAATTACTTATTTAATATCAAATAATTTGAATGGTAAGAGTGTTTCTTCAGTTGTTTTTAAGTGAATGGAATGGATCTGAAAGTGTTGCATATAGTTCGTATATTTCATGTGTTTACCAGTGAGCCATATTGTAATAGTAATGAGAGGGTAAGTTTCTTTTGCCATTCTCCCATACTATGCTGTATATAAAGGGACCAGCCTTAAACAAAACATACTTCGATATCAGTATATCTGTCTTCTTTGTTAGGGATAACCTACCAGAAAATGAAAGCATTTTTAAAAAATATATTAAGGCTTTCTCATTTTAGATATTTCAAAAACAGATTTTCATATTTTTTATTAACATATTTTGAGATCTGGAAAGTGGTATTTTTTTTTTAAAACTGTGTTGCATTTAAAAATAAAAAATTGCATTTTAGTAAAACCGAGTAAACCTAGTACGGAGGGAAAAACACTTTTCGGGAAGCTTAGGGTTTTTTTGAAAAAAATATTAACAATTTTCAAAACAGAAGTACTTTGAAAGGTTTTCTATGAAGAGAATCTATGTTCAAATTGTGATCATCATCAGTATTTTGCTTTTCTTCTAAAGGAATCGGTAGTGGTTGTGATGGGATGTTAGTCTGAGAGGTAAAGATGTGCCATTAAGAACTTGTATTTATCCTGCCGAATCATTCATTGCCTTTCACAGTGCTGTTATAAGGTTGTAAGTTTGACCATTAAATATATAACTGAAATATTTACCTACATCTGTAAATTTTTCAGGCCAGGACTCATCTAGCTGTCTCCAAGCAGTTCTCAGTCCCCCTCAGTTAGTGCCTTCACTCTACAACTTGGCCCTTGTGGCCAAGGTGGCCAATGGTGTCCTGGGGTGCATAAAAAGGACCGTGGCCAGCAGGTCGAGGGAGGTTATCCTCCCCCTCTACTCTGCCCTGGTGAGGCCACATCTGGAGTGCTGCGTCCAGTTTTGGGCCCCCCAGTTCAAGAAAGACAGGAAACTGCTGGAGAGAGTCCAGCGGAGAGCTACGAAGATGATCAGGGGACTGGAACATCTCTCTTCTGAGGAAAGGCTGAGAGATCTGGATTTGTTCAGCCTGGGGAAGAGAAGACCGAGGGGGGATCTCATCAATGATTATGGATATCTAAAGGGTGGGTGTCAAGAGGATGGGGCCGGACTCTTTTCAGTGGTGCTCAACGACAGGACATGGGGCAATGGGCACAAGTTGGAACACAGGAAGTTCCACCTGAATATGAGGAAAAACTTCCTTCCTGTGAGGGTGACAGAGCAGTGGAACAGGCTGCCCAGAGAGGTTGTGGAGTCTCCTTCCCTGGAGACATTCAAAACCCGCCTGGACACAGTCCTGTGCACCCTGCTCTAGGGGTACCTGCTCAAGCAGGGGGCTTGGACAAGATGATCTCCAGAGGTCCCTTCCAACCCCTGCCATTCTGTGATTCTTAAAAGAAAACAAACCCCTGAAACCCCAGACCTTCCTTTATAGTCTGTAACCTTCTGTTATGAACAAACATTGACTGCAGTAATTCAAGTTCCAAGTTCCAGTATCAGTGCTGTGTGTTATAGCATGTCAGGGGCTCAGTGAATAATCGGGGCAGGTCACATTTCTCTCTAAGTAATATATTTGGTATTTTCAACTCTACCGTACTTTTCAAACTTTATAAATGTTTAATGATAGCAGCATTTAATTATGTGTTCAAATTCCAAAGATTGTGTTTACCATGAATTATTTACTAGGATGAAGATTTTATTCAATTTTTTGTTCATTATACAAGATTTTAGGAAAGGGGACTTCAGAATAGATTTTAATGCCTATTTAATGCCTAACTCAGTTTGGCTTTCTGTTGCTTCACAGGCCCTTGGGGAGGCATAGATTTTAGTCAAATAATGCATACTACTGTATTTTAGAAGCATCACTGCATTGGCTATCTGAATACTTAGGGACATCTCATGTATGGGGTAGAGCAGTACTAACTCGGATGATGCTGAGAGACTATTCAGTGACTCTGCTATTGAGGCACCCTCCTCTCAACCGCTGTTCTAAGTCTTACTCCAGAAATGTCCACACGCTTTGTGGAATCTTTATTTAGTGATATTGAAAGATACTGGCAGGAAAAATAGACCATAATTATAGCTATATTTCAATGAGGTACTTAAGCGTGAGTTTGTCTGTTACTTCAGCAAGAATAATTAAACATTTAAGCACATGCTTAACTATCATGCTAGTGAAGGCTCTAGTAATCAGTGCTGGACTCCTGCTTATCCTGGTCTGATTTCAAAATGGCATCAGCTTCCCCCAGTGCATGTAAATGTCATCAGCGGGTTCAGGAAGTGATGGCCTCTCATGAAGTCATCCGGCATCTTTAGGAATATGTGGCTACTTAAATCTGCACATTGATTTTGATTAGTTACTATCAACACGATGTAATCCATAAAAGTGGCATTATTGCTTTTGTATCCAAAACTGAAGACCTTGGCATAAAAAGGGCTCCTTCTTCTCCACTTTCAGTTTAATGTTGTCTCTTAATGATATGAAAAGGCATGGACTTTATGCATTTATGGTCAGAGTCTGTTTGAAAAAGATCAGAATAAAGGACAATATCTGTTGGTTCTACCAGAGAGTTCAACTGTTACTCTGTGTGAATCAGCGTACACTCCATGAATCCCACAAAGTATAGATTATAGAGGGGTTTTTTTTAAGGTTGGTTAAATTCTGCTTATTACATTTGGCTATATGGGTCAAGCTGTGCTGAACTGCCCTTTCCTATATGCAGTAGTTTGCTGTGAGTGGAATGTACAAATTTGCATTGCTGTGGCCACAGAACTAGAAAGAAATGAGCACTGAGGCGTTCTTGGTGAGTAGTGTCTCTAGGGAATTGCAGTAGAGAACCTTTTCTGTACTGTGTATTTATTTTAAGGCACAGGTAGAGAACCAAGCCTAAATGTGCCAGGAACTACAAACGTATAATAATAGATCAATTCCCAGAGCTAAAGAATTTGAGGACTAAGTGAGATGAAAGACAGTAAGTAAGGCAATAAGGTGCAAGGTAAAGCATAAAGTAACAGTCAGGCGACTGCTACAGTACACTTGCATCTGAACTATGAGAAGTTTTTGTAAGTGCTAGAAATGTTATAGGTACTGTTTATCTCATATTGGTACATTTATACAGTAATTTAAATAAATAGTGTAACTGCAGCAAACACCAGAAAAAGTCAAGAAGAAAGTTGAAGCATCACAGGATAAAATAAGTGACCAAATTACCTACAAATTTCTGTGCTTCGTATAAGTGCTGCTGCAGTGGGAGGTTCCTACAGTACTGCAAAATGTTTTGAAGGCTCTAAACTGCTATGATCCAAAGTGAACTGTCTGTTAGTAAAAATTAGATTCTCAATTAACTGTGAGGGTGTATGCCTGTGTGTGTCACTGCTGGTTAGACTGAATGTGTACGGTAGATAGAACAAAATGTTTCACAGTGTTTAAAAGTATACTAGATGAGATTAACATTATTAACTACTTCCTAGGCTGCATAGGAAGGTTGAAATATTTCTTTAGAGCACTGATATCAAAGCAACATACCTGATGCATGTGAAACATCCACTGTGGGGATTACCTCATTTTTCAGGTACATCGTTCAAATAATGTCTGTGTGCCTGTTGCTTTCTCAGATCAACCATCTTATGTCCTTGTATTGGTTCTGATCCATTAAGAATAGAAAAGGCCACATTTGTCATAATACTTCAACGTCTGTAGAAGCATCACTGCAGACACACAGTGAAAGTAGGATATTCTGGAGTGTGCAGTTAAGTATATCTTATATACTTACAGCATACATATACTGAAGTTAAGGCATCTGAATATTAAAGAATTTTGGCATGATGCAGTTAATTTTTGAAGTATATTCTGAAGGAGAAAGCTTAATACTTAGTAGAATATATTCTGAAAGAAAGATTCTGCCTCATTTCAGTTTGCTGTTGTGACACTGTGCTCATCAGCTGTGTAACACTGTAAAGTGCTTCAGCGGCTGTCAGATTTGTAATCTGATGAGCTATACTTGGAATAAACCTGAGTTGATGAAACAATCAGTGAGCCTTTGGCACTCTCAGAACTGATTAGTGAAAATCTAGCCAGCCTTTGCTCATGTGACACATAACACTGCACTGTATATATTAAGGCTGAATCATCAAGATTTTCCACTGTGACTGACCATTACTTAATGCTAGTAGCTGCTAAGGGCATGATCGCCTCATTTAGAGAGATCGTATATCCTTTCAAACGTGGTAAAATTGTGATTATGTCGATACTTCAGTATTTGTTGACAGGTAACCACCTATTGTGGGGTTTCTTATTGATATTCCAGACAGCTCTGGTCATTTTTCCATAGATATCAGTAGTGCAGTGACTGCTAAATGCACAGGAATGATTGATTCAAATTTATGCATGTTAATTTTCAGACTTTCCATCTAGACTCCATAAAATTAACCAGTCATCCACTGAGATATAACTGAATTTCAAGGTACTGCTTGACAAACTCTATTGACCACTCATGTGACACACCCCCACAAAAAGCAGTCACTGCTTGCTACGTAGCTGATGTATGGCATGTACGATCCCCTATTTGGAATATAATATTCCATGCATTAGGCCTGTAATAAATACACTTAACATGGTTCAGGGAAACAAGTGTGCACTTTTCTATTTGAGAAGGATTTGTGCAAACCAATTGAGGTGATTACTCGCATGTATCAGATTATGGGATTGGTCCTGAAGTCTGTGGATTTACTTGAAAGTACAGTCAAGGTTTGTGACCTCTGTCTGCAAGCAAGCAAGAATACTACAAAATAAACTGGTATATAGAGCTATGTAGTGTTGTACTGAGTGATTTGAACCAAAATCTGTCTAATAATAATTCAGCGAAATTCAGGAATGTCTTTGGCACTCTACATTAGTATCAAGTAATTATCTCCAGCGAAGATAAAATGAGGGTCAAGACTGATTGTGGCTATTAGAGCTGAAGTGTTGCTTGCTGTATTGAACATGTTAATTTAAAGCTGCACTAGGAAGAGATGGAAGAAAAAAAGATTCTCCAAAGTGAATTTCATAGTGACTTTTTTGAAAGACTGGACACAAGTTGCTTTTAGAAGTTAAAGGAGGGCTGTTTGCAATTAACTGTATGTTGGTTGGATGGACACAAGCTGCCCTAAATTGATACTAGTTGACTACTTCTGGTGTTGAACTTGGATTCTCCCATTTAGGGCTCTTAAACGGAAAGATCTCATCTCTGATTATAAAGTAATGACACCAGGTTTATAATTTGGTATTTTGTAAAACTCATCAGAATGATAGATATGGGAGGAATATCATAGCCTAGCATCTTATCCTGACATGCCTTAGACTGGTAAAATTGTAAATGATGTCACTTGGTTAGTGTGGTTTGGTCTAGCCATGCTGTTGTGGAATCATTGTACCTGGAAGTGATGGGCAACGCCATCTAAAAGTTTTTTCTGGTACCCATAAATACTATAAATACTATAGATACTGTTTGACCTACCTATCCTTTCTCTGATGCCTATTTTCAGATCATTAGATCAGAAACTGATGTTGCTGTGGACTGGATACTGCAGCACAAACGGATGTTGGGACCTTCCTGCCCCACCTTTCCTTTATGACAGGACCCTTTCCCCACACAGCTGTCTTCTTCATCTGTGTTCTCCAAACTGCAGATACTTTTTGCATGAGTTGCATAGCAGCTCTGCTTTTGCTCTGGAGAAGGATGTGAACAGCTCTACCCATCGCTCCTGTGGGCCCAGGAGCCCCATTTCAGCTGAGCCTGAGGCCATCAGTCCCTGCCCCACTGACACGGACACCAACACCGCAGGAGGGCCAGCCTCCAGCTCTGCCCCAGCCCAGCCCTGCCGAGCTGGGCCCAACCTGCAAGCTGACATCCTGGCCTGGCCTCAGCACACCCCTGTCCCCCGAGAGGTGCATGAAGCCCAGGGCTGGGGCTGACCCCAAGTTGTCCTAGTCCATGGCTGGGACGGTGAGGCTCTGCCCTGCCGGCTCCCTGGGGAGCCCACACCACTCCTGCACCCCAGGGAGCTGCTGGTCCTCACTGGCACACAGGTGCCACGATGGCATGGTAGAATCAGCTTTAGTACAATTATTTCATGGATTTAGAACCCCGATCTTGCAGTGATATCAGCATATTAGCCATCGCAGTAGGAAAGGATCAGGCTGCACAGAACAATATTAGTGTTTGAAACAGTTTGAAAATGTTCAAAATTTTAATATGAGATTATTTTCTTCAGTGAGAAGGGTGCTGCAAACCTCAGCTGATGGATTGTGTGACTAAGCCAATTTCTTTCCTATGTGAATACATTAACTGTGATGATAATACCCTGAGAAATCCAGAGGGCCAGTTCTTCAAAAGTAGTTTGATGAAAATTCTCATTCATTTTGAACAGATTTAAGTGTCCATGTGTTTTAAAGATCTAGGCCAAAATATTTTAAAATCCACAACATTAACTAGGAATAATGGAAATTAACATCTTTTGATTGTGACTCAGTCTTAGGTGAATGTATTGGTTAGCGGTTCATCACTGCTGTGGTTCTCACCTAACTCTTTAAATTAGTATTTTTTTTTGAGTTTTATCACAGTTAATCAATTTTTCATAATGGTCCCTGTAAATCCATATATAAAAATATATTCTCAGTTGTTTATATTCCTTTCTTCTAGCACAAGAGGAATGTTTTAGAGTATGAATTTGCATCAGAATAATTCATAAAGCAGAGTTTGTTTCAGGGCTATTTATTTCCTCCCAAGCCCTCTCACAAAGTAGCCATAGTAGAATTATGGATATTGTGATCTTTTTGCAAACTTGTACAATTGCCGTAGGACGGCAACTTGATACTGGGCAGTGGTTTAGTAGGTGGTGGGTGCAGGTTAGGATTGCAGGAGGCATTGCCTAAGAATGCAGCTGGAAATAACAGCGCTCAATGCGAGGGACAGCACAAAGGTTGACATAAGTTTCCATGCTCTGTAGAGTTGTTGAAGAAATCCAAGCAGAGTGAGACAGTATGTATGTTCCTCCTAGCACATCACAGGCTGTTTGGAAGCATGCTGTTTCAGCGAGGAGGAAAAAAACTACATGTATGTTGGTGTCACAGCAAAATGTTTCAAATATGTCGGTGTCCAGAATATATCTGGCCACAGTAGGGGAGGATGTAGTATTTTTACACTAAAAATAGTTTTCATTGTACTCATAAGTTACGTTGGTGTTTCAGAGGAACATTTCTGGAGAGCAGGCAGGATGGCTCTGTCAGCATGCGGCGTTTCAGATTTACTAGTAGATATTCTTGTCTGAGCGCCTGTCCTGCAGAGGTCTGTTGCTTTGCTTCTCAGACAGTTTTACGTTGTAAACATTTTGGTTCTTATCAGCCCTGTCAGGAAGCAGACAGTCTGCTGCTCTGTCTATACATTAAATTGTATTCTGAAAATGGAAATATTTGGAACACAAATGCTCTGAATAAATGTTCCAAACAGCACAGTGATACAAAGCAGCAAAAATAATAAAAATGCTAGGCTCAAACTTGCAAAGTGATAACTCCATTGAAAGCACCTCATAACTGTGGGTCTGTTTCCATCTTCTATAATTACACAATGCGGAGAACTATTAGTGGAAAGTCTGTATGTGCAAACCCTGAGGAGGGCATCAATGAGAAGAAAAGTTTCCTTTGTATTGATAATGGTGTGCCTTTGATGTGCAAACAAAAGATAACTGCTTTTTATGCTTTTTTTATCAGGAACCCTGTTTTCCCCATTTCTGTTAAAATGTGGCCTCTTTTGTTGGGACTGGTCTACGTGCAGTTTTTATTCTATTATGTTCACATCCCTAATGGAAGTAGTCATCTTCTGCCATGGGCATAGATGTATAGTGTCAAGATGCCTTATCCCAGAAATGCCTTTTATTCTTGTTCTCCAAGACTAGCATATCATGGAACAAACACCTTTGTACCTCTAAGTCTGCATCCACATTAAGACAATTGTACTGCTTTAATTATACTTTTATAATTAAAATTATGCAACTTCTGCATGTGCACTTATTTCAGTGAACACATTGCTTTTGAAATATTTTTGAAGATATCCATCTAATTCCTAGCATGTTTGTATATAATTCTACCTCTCACTACCAGTAGTCTATTGCATGTATCTAAGTCCCTGATGGTGCATTGTATCCTCAAGTCATTTAGCCCTTTCTCTGTTCATAATGATACCACTGACCCCTCTGAGGCAATTCCTTGAAAGGAGATAACAGTTTTTTCCCTGCCCTTGACCAGTAGGCTGACTTCAGTGTTCAGCTCTCCTGAGAACACTGTTCTGTTTCCCTCAGGAATGTGAAAAAGTAATTTCCCCAGATAACAGCCAAAAACCCAATTAAGCTTAGATTAAAGAAAAGGAGGATTTATTGGCATTTTATGGAATAGAGGGAAAAGGAAAATAAAAGATAGGCGATATTAAATTGCCTGAAGTGGAGGCACAGACTGTCCAGTTGCTAGCATTACTCTTCAGTTTACAGAATAATTGGTGGATTTTTAGCTGGTTTTAACCATATAACAGTAAAACATTGACTCTCCCACAGCCCAAAGCCATGTCTGTCTTTTTCTGTCAGAGCTGGAAAGACAGTGACATGCTGTCTTTGAAACACTGTGTGTGGCTGGAAAACCCGCTCACTGACTTGGTGTCAGTAGTTACAAAACATGTTTATTTTCCCAGTGGGTTGTTAAAATACATGCAAATTGGGCCAAGTATACAAGATTTTCATTTCCATTTTCCTGGTACATTGTATTTTAGCACATGATTTTTTAACACTTTTTGTACAATGTGTTTCATATCTCATTGTGATTTTTCAGAGGATCCATTGTCTTCTCCTCCCCTATTTAAATGGGACACTAGGTACTTCCTAGCTTGAAACACAAGAAAACAAATTATTTGCATATCTTTAATTAACCCACTCTTTGTGTAGATAAAGATTGCCTTTAGTAACTGTCAGGTTTCTTGGCCAGTTGAATAAACAGCTTCTTGCATGCATTTCAATTACTGCACTTTTGTATTGCTAATGAGACTAAGCAACAATTTCTTGGAGGCAATCTTAATTTAGCGATTTCATTCACATTTTTATACAGGTACAGTGTTCCAGCTCTGTAATTAATGGTGCCATCTCAGCTTTAGAGGTGGATAGAGAATTAAAAATCAGCATGACAAATATATCAGGTATAATTCAAATTGTGAAGCTGTGGTATACTTATCTTAAATTATTTTCATACCACAGAGTCCCAAATTGCTTTAGGGTATATGCAGGATATCATAGTACAGACCATTCTGTCCTCAGAAGGCAGCAGCCAAGTGGACAGTGTCTGATTTGGGAAGGTTTAGTCATGGTGAGAACATGACTCTTGTGAGGAAGACATGCCATCTTCATTACTGGGAGCACACAGGACTTCAGGGTTTTTATGGCTTCCTTAGGAGGGTTTCCTTATGGCGAACTGAGTGAGCTCACCAGTCTTATTAATATAGCCAAATTCCTACCAAAACCAATGTTTACATGTACAATTGCATATTTTGAAGTTTCAGCAGCATTCAGAATGCTCTACAGGCAAAGCTGTGCTGTTATGGTCAGCTGCAAAAGCAATAGGATAAACTGTAGTAGGATGATTCGTAAATGAGCCTTAGGTCTTTCGTAGTTAGGCAGAGGAAACTTGATTAATTCTCACTATACTAGTAAAACTAGCGTTCAGCTTTTTGGCCAGGTTACTTCAAAGAGGACTTTGGAGCTATTGCACCAGGAAAGCAACCAGAGCTATTTCAGGGTCAAATGGTAAAACAGCATCGGGGAAGGTTAGAGGGATGCATTTGCAAGTCAAGAAGACATTGAAGGGGATCTAATTATAGGCTTAATCGCTGTAGGTAATGACAATTCAAGCTACTATATTTAACATAGCCTGGATAGTATAACTGAGGTCATCCAACAAACGAATGAACAAATCCAAAGCAGATTTTTGAGAAATGTTTAGAAAGGAATGGAAAGTCTTAGACCAGCTTGTTGTGGTTTAGCCCCGGTCAGCAGCTAAGCACCACACAGCCGCTTGCTCACTCCTCCATCCCACAGGGGTGGGGGAGAGAATCGGAAGGGCCAAAGTAAGAAAACTGGTGGGTTGAGATAAGAACAGTTTAATAATTAAAATAAAACAGCAATAATAATAATAATAATATAATGAAAAGGAAAATAATGAGCAAGAGAGAGATGAAACCTTAGAAGAAGAAAAAAAGAAAAAAAAAAAAGCTAAACAACAAGTGCTGCAACCGCTCACCACCCGCCGACCGACACTGCCGGTCCCTGAGCCACGATCGCTGCCTCCCCCGGCCAACTCCCCCCAGTTAATATACTGGGCATGACGTCACATGATATGGAATACCCTTTGGCCAATTCGAATCAGCTCTCCTGGTTGTATCCCCTCCCCTCCCGGCTTCTTGTGCACCTGGCAGAGCATGGGAAGCTAGAAAGTCCCTGACTAGTGTAAACACTACCCAGCAACAACTAAAACATTAGTGTGTTATCAACATTATTTTCATACTAAGTCTAAAACACAGCACTATACCAGCTACAGTGAAGAAAATTAACTATCCCAGCTAAAACCATGACATGGCTGAAGCCAAGAAGACTTTTATTAGTGAGTTAAGTTTTCTAGCAGAGCCCAGATTTCATCCTATGCATAGGACTGTGGCTTTGTTTCAAAGAACGTCTTCAATACGTTTATTCATGAATTTCTAGTAATGTGTGTGCTTAGCATTTTGCTGGAGCAGTGCCCATGACACGCTGTGGGTTTTAGAGCTGAAAGTTGAGCCAGAGTACGTACTATGGTCCTGTTACCAAATCCATCACTGACTTGTGTTTTGACTTTGGCTGAGGCATGTGCAAATGTTTGCTCCCGAGTCTCTCCACGTCTAAACTACCTATCTGTCTTCATAAAAAGCTTAAGCATCTATGATGAATAGTGCTATAGAAGTGCAGTAACTTGATGCTTTCAAGGAGGAGACAAACAAGGGCCAGTGAAAGAGCTGACTAGGTGGGTGAATGCAGCTATATTCTCTTCATTCCTGCTTGTCCATACTTGTAGTTCACAAAGGTGGAAACAATGTGGTATTAATTCATGGTCTGTAAAACAAAATCACATTTTTAGTCTTGCATTTCAGTTGGTCTCATTTTTATGAACTTCGCAGTTGTGTTTCACTTGGGATGTATTTGGCTGCTTGACAAAGTGACTGGAGATTTATAATTCCTTATTAGTAACTCAGGGCTCTAAAGGGAATAACAGAGTACTTATTTACTTTTCTAGGTCAGACTCATGATGTAGGAGTTTAATGAACTTCTGCTAAACAGGAATTGAAGCAGCTAAAATCTCAGAGTGCATCTGTCCAGTAAAGTTATTCATCTTATTTTCTATAGGTTAGGTATATTTTCCTTGTGCAGGGCTGTTTAGGCTGCACTTTCTAAGTAATCAGCCAAGAATATGAGACTCCCATATAGAACCTGGTATTAAGTCAATGCACTGATGTGATTTTGCTCTGAAATTACATTATGTCAGATAACTGTATTTATGTATCAGTGTTCAGGGCAGTAAGATCCCAGTCCGAATGTGCTGAAAAAGAGTTTGTGATTCATGTTACCAGCTAAACTATTGCTGTGGTTTCGATGCCTCTCAGATATTGTTTGAATCAATAAGGTGGGCACTTCTCTGTCAAGAACACATTCAAATCTATGTTCAGGAAAAACAGTGCAGTATCTCTGCTTCCCTGTAAATGTGAAGGGAATACAGTGTTTCATATTCGCACAGGAGATATACGTTGGGATTTACTTGAAATTACAAAATTAGTGATGGAGATAAAGATGCATGGAAGAAACACAACAACGTTACATAACCACAGCCCTGCTTTTCACTGGTCTTGTATTGCAGGAAATAACATCTCCTCTTTATTGAAAAGAAGAGTTTCTATTACATTCAGAAATGTTTGTGAATCAAATGTATAAAACACAATAATATATTTGAAGATCCTAAGTATTTCAATAGGTACTGTTTAAGCCTTGGAGGTGTAATTGTGTATGCCCATAAAATGCCAAATCTCCTTGGTTTATGGAGTATTTCATAAATATATATCCATTAACATATGTTTAAGACAGTATACAATTACCTGGAAGAAAACCCCAAAAATACAAACCAAGAGATAGAAAACAATGAGTGAGGGGTTATGTCTTAAATATCCTATCTTCATGCCTGTTCATAGCTCTGAAAAAACACCTTCCTTCATGCTGTCCTAAATGCTGATCCTGATACAAGTTCCTCTGCCCTTTTC
Organism: Morus bassanus; assembly: GCA_031468815.1. Classification (NCBI taxonomy): domain Eukaryota; kingdom Metazoa; phylum Chordata; class Aves; order Suliformes; family Sulidae; genus Morus; species Morus bassanus. The sequence continues at coordinate 11,112,235 of CM062576.1, read as the reverse complement.
GCAAATATCAGAGATCAAGGTCACCTTTGCAAAAAACCATCTAATCCTCAATTAAACCAGAAGGTCCTCTGCTTTGCCCTGAAGAGTAGCATGGTGGTTAGAATGCTTATCTAGAATGCAGAAAGCAAAATCTTCTAGTCTTCCTTGGTTGGAGGTGTTTTACAATTCCTTCTCTAAGGATACAACCCTAATCTCTAAACTACAAACTAACGTGGGGGTCAGAGTACTTTGTGCTTCTTGATAGAGCTGTGCCTCTAGGCACAAAGAACTGAGCAAGCAGGAGTGTGAGCCGAAGGCTGGGGAGAGCTTGGTTCAACCCCTGCTCCTCTTTCTGCATATTATCCAGTGACCATGTTGCGCAGAACTCGTGAAAGTCCTCGGAGCACTGACTAGCTTCTTTAGCCTTCAGGCAAGTATGTTGTACAGTCTCTGTTTACCATTTCTTCTCGTTATTCACATCAGATTTTCTTTTTCTTTTGCTGATTTCTGCATTGAGTGATGGAAAGGAGTACTGAACTTTGAATTCTTTTTCTGCCTTACTTCTCATCAACCAAGTTGCCAACTGGCAGGGAGTGCAGAATTCTGATTACTCCCTATGATATAAGAAAAAGAACGTAGCTCGACATTTGGATCCCAGGTGCTAAGAGATACATGGGAGAAAAACAAAATGGCCTTTTTATTAAACAGATCTGATGGGGAAGAGGGGGAGGGCAGATTTTATATTTGCTTTTCTGGTTTTGACCAGAGAATGCTTGGCTCAAGAGCAATAAACTACCATTATTCTTGCTTGTAAAAAGCACTTAAGAAGCAGGACTGCAAATAGGAAGATGAAATTTGTATTTAATAGTAAGCAAGCAAGGCTGTGCCCATGTGACATCTAAGCAGAGAATTGAACAAAGGAAGCTTTCAGAGCATTACTGGGCAGTCTGATTTTGTAATTGGTCAGTGGGAGGACCAGGTGTAGTTGTTGGTTTGCCAAAAAGACTAAAGAAATCGGAATTTCTAGAGCTGTTTCGGGGAATGCGTTACTGAAATGGCAGTGGGGGTTGTTGGCTTCTTTAGGATGTGGATAATGGGAATAACTTTGTCTGTGCTACTGTTCATGGTCAAGGGAGGAAATCAGATGCCAAACCTACACTAAGGAGCCCTGTAGGTGTTGAGAGAGGAGAAGAGGTGTGATCACGGACTGGCACAGTTGTTTCGGAAGAGACTAATGTAGAAGTATTTGTACCCGTAAGTCTGGTAGAATTTGGCTTGATTGTGAGGGAGTGATGCAGCTTGCCTAGTAAAAAGCACTTCTTTACCATATAGCTGTACCCCTGATAGGACTGCATTTTTTGGCATAATATACTTGTTTTGCTATAACAATAATGTGCCTCTAGAATAAAGATGACCTGAGAATGAGAAGGGCTGAACACAGAGGAAGAGTGTCTCTCTCTTTGGGAGGGGTCAGTAGAGACAATAATGTAATAATAGCATTCCTATCCTATTCATTGATATGGATTTTTTTCCACTAAGCTATATGAACTACTTTGAAAACTGGGTCAACTTAAATGCTGTCACAAATGCTCATCACCAAGCGTATATTGCTGCATACCTGTCACACTCGGCAGCTGGAACGAATTTCATGAAGAGACTGGGGTAAAAGTTGAAGCTCAGCAGGATTATTGGCTGTGAAGGAATCACACTTTTGCAGTTTGTCTGGTACAAAACAAAGGAAATGGGGCAAAATTGTGCTTAATACTGATAAATAGAAATAGTATTTGTCTTTTTGTTTTTAAACTGATATTTTTTGTTAGTCAAATTCATTTGCATACATTTGGTAAATGCAGTATTATTCCCATGGTGGATTATTCTTGCTGCTCAAGAGACTGAATTTATTGACATATCTAGACATGGAAATTTACTGGGAATTGCTTGAAACCCTTTAGGGTTTGAAAGTTCTTTGGATGGAGTTAGTTTCAGTGTAATAATGGGATTGTTGGTGATAAATTACAATATTACATATTTACTGCTAACCAAGAAAGGGCTTTTTAGAAGATGCCCTTTCTTTTATGCCAAAATGAAGTTACATGGATGAAAGCCATGGTGTCCTCTCATGGCATATATATTTGCTCCAGCAACTCTTAATGATCATAGTTCACCGTAGAAAATTTAGGATTTGTGCCGGAGAACAACAGCATCTCATCCTAGTTGAACTGTCCAGTAACGCCTGGGAAATAACAGCATGTATGATTGATGTGCCCCTGTGTTGCATGTCAGTAGGTAGCTTGCCAGCCTGGAGAGAGCCAACGTCAGGGCTCAAGCCTGTACTTCCCTCACGGTGTTAACACAAGCTGAAAGCGTCCTCTGAGACCCATCATAAGCTTTCCTGCACGGGTAGGAAAGTGGTAGGGAGCAGTAGTTAAAGTCCAGGCTAGCTCTGCAGCTAAAGCCTGCCCTAGGAGTGATTCTCATCTGCATCTATATCCATTCAGTCCTTGGCTTTTTCACTGACAATGCCTTCAGGATGCCAGAAGGCAGTGGTGGCTTTGTGATGCAAATCAGTCCTGCCAAGTCTTACTTACTAAGAAGGTGATGCATTCATTTGGGATCAATTTTTAAGGCAGCTTGTAACATCTCTCTCATTTGGCATGAAGGATTTTGCCGAGCATTTCGATGAGTCAATCTCACTCAAATTTAAAAAAAAAATTTCCTTTCGTTCACATTGTCACTCTGAGAGTTGTCTGTGAGTGCCAAGAACTGGACAGAGAGACTGAAAAGCAATAAATTCATTCTCCCAGGGTGAGCAGAAATTTTGCCTGCAAGAATGAGTTGAAGGGTCGCTGGGTTTTTCTGAGGAGGAAGGCAAGTGCAGAGAGGAGGAGAGTGGTCCAAATGACCTTACTGATTTTATCAGGACATGTGGCAGGTGACTCCTTAGTGGCCTGTTCAGAAGGAGGAGTGGAGGGGAAGCAGCACAGTAGAGTCTTTTGCTAAAGTGCAGGGAGTAAAGCAAATAGAAGCTCCAGTGCATCTGTTTGAGAGGGAGGGAGTAGGAATAAACGTGCTGAAACATGTGTAGCGTGTCCTGGAGAACAGGGACGGAGCCAGCAGCAGGGTAGCCAAGCACAGAGGAGTTGCTGTGATGCTGAAGGCATGCTGGTTACCCTGCAGAAGCTTTGTGTATACAGGAAGTTCTCAGGTTTTGCTGCAGAACTGATTTTGGGGAGGAGGACATAATAAACCTAGGCAGAGGAAATGCTGGGCTTAGTTAGTTGGAGGCAGAGCACCTGAAACACTGTTCCCCAAAACCCTGGTGGGTATCCTGACATTAACAGGGTTAAAGAGCAGAATGTGATGCAGCCCTTCTCAGTGAAGACTACTCAAAACTTCTGGGTCCAGAGTAGATACAGATTAAGCAGTATGTCAGTTGTGATAACTACAGAAGCCTGAAATGAGCATATATGACCATTCTTCACACATTCCGTAGATATCATAGCTCTGGACAATCCGAGTCAAACAGTCAGAAATTGTGTCCAACTATTGGTTTAAAAATAGTAAGTTATAAAGTTATAAAGTAAGTTATAAATACTAATATTATATCTGGAGTTTATATTTTCCTTTGCTTTTGAAGTTTCATTGTGTACTTAACGTTACACTTCCCAGTTTCCCACTCAGCCGCTCTGAGAAACTTGTTCTCTTCTAATCCCATCACTCTGGGAGCTGGAGATTTAAGAAAAACATGCAATGTTATCAAATATATAATAAAATTGTAACAATTGGTGATATGGTAAGAGTAAACAGATTGTCAATCTAAGACTACTGTATGCAATATTTAATCCTTCTCTGTAGGTGATGCCTGAGCCAAGAAAAGCCTTACGTGGTCGCTAGAAGGAAGGTTGTCTGCTAAGGTCCAGAAATGCTGTTAATTTGCAGGTTTAAGTTATAAGCAACCATCACTGTATTCCTGAAAGAAAAAAAAACCAGAATGTAGACCCTGAACTTCTAAATATATTGAAGTTACCAAAATATGCTTTATTAAAGTAACAGCTATATGTTTTTAACAAGTGATGAATACATACAGAAAACACGTTTTATAAACTATCCATAGGCTGCACTTTGCCCATACGAAGTCTTTGGTAACCCTATGCTGATAGCAAATACAAAAGAAATAGAAAAAAGATTGAAATCTATAGTGTGCCCAGCTGATTTCTATAAGATCCTAAAATCTACATTCGCATTCTCAATTTTTGATGTGCTCCCCTCATCCTTCAAAACGAATTTCAGGGATGTTTCAAATGCGTTCTTAATTTACCATATGTGCTTCATTTATGTTGTATCACTGCAATGGCGTATATGTGGCACAGAGATTTTAGCCTAGAAAATAAAGATCTACTGGGGAGTGAGCAACCATGAATGAAAGGAAAAAAACACTGAAAAAATAGTGAGTGGAGAAGCTTGGTACAAGGGAGGCAGCCTGGATTTGTGAGAGAATTCAGTGATACCAGCCTGCCTTTGAAAGCTTGCTGAAGTGTGTTAGACAGTTGGAAACAGAGTTGTAAAGGGGAAATTTAATCTCTGACAGTGAAATTTAACTGATGCTGGATAAAGGGGAATCTCTGTGATGCTGTATGGCTAATTTTCACACAGAATGTTTAATTCTTTAAGATATTCCAAGACTGCATTTACCACTTTAGTAAATAGAAATTGCTGCTTGTGAAAATCCATTTAGTAAATATTATTTTGGAGGGTGTTGACATCTTACGAAGTACTGAGGCTTCTTTATCCATTTTCAACCTGACCTGCTAAACAACTGCGAGTTTTCCTTAATTCAGTAAGCTTTAGCTGAATAAAAACCCCTACCAATTCATAATAAAATAATCAGATAAGAAAAGGCAATGTATTAAGAAGAATGGTTAATATGTGGAAAATTATTCAAGACAGAAATATTCTGCCTGCAATTCTATTAATTTTATCAATGCATATATAGTGCACTATTATGGTATATAATAATTACATACACCCATGTGCAGTAGACTGCATGGTATCTACCAAATCTTTACACTGTAAATAATTTACATTTAGTGCCAAGCAGAATCAGAATTTTCCAATCTCAGAGGAAAATAAAGTCTTGTCAGCCCATCATGTTGTCATTATTACTGAATGCCTAGTAACCATTTCCACAAATGTAAAAGTCTAGACATCCTACCTCTTCTTTGATGAGATAAGTTGATTGATTCCTGGAGCCAGTTTGTTCAAGATGCAACTGTCTTTCTCGAACTTGATGTAGCATTTGCTCTGGGTAGGAAGAACAAAGAGAATGCTAGTACTTGTTTGTGCTTTCGGCTAATCTGGAAAGGGTGGAATATTTTATTTTATATTTTATATACCCCCTGCTACTAGTCTTGCTAGCAGGGAGAAAGGAGGCAATTTTTCTACCATGATACTCACAGTGCTTAATTAATACTCACCAGAGCTAAGCCCTGTAGAAAACCACAGATAAGATTTTTTGTTCTTGAAAAGGAGAGGCTGACTAACTATGAAAATCCAAATTGCCATTAGTAACACAGGAATTATGTGGTTATTTCTGATGAAGATGATGTTTTAAGGTTTTGTCTATCTGTGAGTTTGAGTTGGTCATTCCAGTCTTTTACTCAGGAGGGACCAACACATTGTAAAATATTGCGAGATAATGTTGGATAACTGGTCTTCAAATAGGATTAAAAGGCTTCATTTGGAACATATGAGAGAAAGCTGTTTCAACATGCAAAATGCACAGAACCAGATTGCTTCTGACTACACTCATCTGCAAGTAGTAAATATATATGTAACTCCCATAGTAAGAGTTTGCACACTGCACAGAGCTTGCATAGCCTATACTTCACAGGCAAATACTGTTGAAGCAATTCAGGGTGGCGATCAGTCCAACTGGTGCCACTTCCCTAATTTGAAAATCCCATTGATAGAGTTGCACAAGAGAGCTGGTTTGACATAAAAACATGTGCATTGAACTTGAATATATAGTTTGTCTGTGATACAAGTGTGGCCTCTGTAATGCAGATTTCCTCTCTTAAAAAATACTCACTTCCAAGTGTTATGCAAACTGCTGCACTAACAGCAGCAGCCACAGAAACATACTGCAGCATGTCCCAGCTATTACACACACCTGTCGAGCACAGGGATCGAAAAAACAATCAGCCAACAAGCACTAGGATAGCCCCGGTACGATATTTTCTGCCAATTTAAAACAAAGACCTAGGATGGGGTTGGTGTAATGTCCAAAGGAAGCCTTTTGTGGATAGCAAGCTATGGCATTATGCTTTTAACCTGCTGTCAGCCCAGAGGGAAAGATGAATCTGTTTTCTTTGGATTATCTGAGGTGCTGCTACCTGGCAAACCAGAAATGTCTTCCATTTATGCACACTAACGTGAGCACTAAGCAGGGCATGTCTTTATTAGCTCTGGGAAAGAGCTTTCCTATTCTTGTGTTAGCAAAGGCTAGGATTTATTACAACGTGGTGTGGGAAGAAATTAGTCATCTGTGATGTGGAGTAGGATATTTTCTTTTTCACATGGTTTCTTCGTTTTTGCCTTGTAAGCCACTAGCACTTTCCTGCACTTTAGATGATTCATTTGCATTTTCAGTTTGTACATTTCCCTTTCTGGTTTTGCTCTTCATTGGCAGATAAGAGGGGAATAGATAAGAGAATTAAGGGGAAAGGTGGTGAGCGCACCCAAAGCCGCAGCAGAATGGTGTGGGGAGAAGTGCTGTCTTTAGATACTGCTGTGGCACCTGGATACTTGGGAACTACGTCCATGTATGTGAACTAAACATAGAAATGCCAAGGTACTTAGAAAGGGCCCAATTTACAAGTCATATGTCACTTTTTGCACTGAATAACTGATTTGTATTTGCAGTTAACACCATTTGTGTCTGAGATGGAAAAGTAAATGTAGCATCCCTGTTTGCTAGTAGTTGAGACTTGGGACTGTAATGTAAAGTATAATGTTGGGCAATGCCTCGCCTAGACTTAATTTATGGCTTTGGAACAGCTTGTTACACACCCAGTGTGGGACTGGGTGATGTGAGTAAAGAAACCACCACCTTTTCCTGTGCCCTAACAGCAGATTGCCTGGTCTGCAGAGCTTTGCTGCATCAAAAGTAGATTAAATCTTTATTTAAGAATCACAGGATGGTGATAGTGCTCTTAAACAGTAGCTGCTATTAAAATGTCAGCATTGCTGTCAGTCACCACCGAGTACCTGAGTTAGCGCTGTTTCCCCTGATACTGAGAATGGAAAACAGACAGGTTGCTACTTAAAGTGAACTATTGTAAATGAGGAGCACAGATTTAATCCTTTCTGATACGGCTTATTATCCATCTGTAAGATTAAAAATGTATGTTGTATTAGTTCAGGGGTTGCACTGACCTCTAGATTTCATGCTTCTGGATTTTACTACTTTTTATGTACCGTTATGTTTTTATTCTGTATTTTGGCAATATCAAGGCTTAGTCATATACATGAAAGCAAATGTAAAGTTACAGATAACATGGTAATTGTCCGTTTTATGAAAACTGTAGGGATTTGTCTTGTGAGCATTGTGCAAAATGGCAGATATTGATATCTTAACTAATTATTCAATCAAGGATTTGGCAGGTCAGTCAATGGGAACAATGTACAATGGACTAGAATTGATCACACTTCATTTCCCAACAATTGGCAGAGCAAATGGTAGCTCAGATGATAAGTTAGGATCATTGCCAGTCATTTTTGGGCTCATGCCTTCCGTTTTTTCTTTCTTTTTCTTTTTCTTCCAAACGAGAACCCCCAGACTATTTGATGAAAGTGAGTGTCCTCTGATGTTGGTGAATAAAGCAATGCAGAGTTTTTGTAGCCTCTGAGGGACGTGAGACTATTTCTGGCTCGATAATTGATGCTGCTGCATAGTCCTATAATCACCTAACCTTATTGAATTGTCCCCATGTGAAGATTTGATTTAAAATTTAGTAATCATTATACATCATTTATTTTCACATAGATTACAGGTTCATCTGTAAAGTGACAGAATTCCACCCCAGAGCTCTTTGAATGTTCGGCTCTTCACTTTTACTCTTTTTGGATATGCTTGTGACACTTCCAACTTTGGTGATTTACTAGCAATTAGTAGGCTACCATGACAGATTTATTGTAGCCTTCCAAAGAGTGATGAATCAGGTATGTGGCTACGAAGAAGTGGTTCCCTAGGACTTTTACTTAATACAGAAACACAGAGCTTTGGTGTCTAAAGCAGGACTTAACCCAATTAAAGCTCCACTCCTAAACCTAAATGTAAAATTGCAGTTTAAAAAAAGCTTTGCTTAGCTGCTGTCTAACCCTGAAAGCACATAAACCAACTCGCTGTTTCCTCATTTGAATTTCAAGTGAACTCGATGCCTACACTTCTTCCTCTGCATCTGCCAGAATCTTTGCCTGATTCCTGTATAAGGCTGCTCAGGAGCTGGAAATCAGCATTTCTTTCTCCCAAATGCTCTGCTGGGTTCGGCAGATCCACCCTGTGCTCATACAGCCAGCCATGCCCCTAGAAATGTAGCTGGAAGGGATGGTGCCATCTACCCATCATGGGAGTTCTTTCTTCATACCACCGTCGGCTAGAGGATAGTTCATACTTGGTGTGAGGTTTCTGTATGCATTCCAGTTCCTGCTGTTGTGCTATTTTGTTCCTGTCAAAAAGGTAACTTACTGTTTATCTGTTGGGATAGGGATTGATTCCTTTGGAAATGGTGAATATTCAAAAATAATCTAGTTGTGACAGGACCAAATGTTTTTGCATTAACAAGCTTTTTTTTGAAAATGTATTGATCTGTTCTTTTTATTTGCTTTCCCAGATGTCTGTTGCTCAATACTGATTGAAAAAATATCTCATTTCTGACGTGAAACCACCCGCATGTTAAACAAATATACATTGAACCAAAATAAACTATTTTAATAACTTATTTTTTAATTGAATGCAAATGTAGCATTCATTGCAGTCTGTTAAAGCAAACAAAAGCCCCAGCACATCTAGCATGTTAAAAAGACTTTTGCTGTGTTCACAATGTTATACAATAATTAAAACGGAAACCAGCTAAGCCTTCAGAACCTGTCCCCTTCTATAGAATGTAATTAATTTCTGTTGAATTATAATAGTAGGGCTGTAGTGCAATTGTTATTTTTGAGGGGTAGAAATCTTGCACTGTTGCTGTTTTGTGTGTTTTGAGAAGCAGAACAAATGGCAGAAAGGGAAAGATTTGAACCACAGTCCAGCTGTAATTAAATGCTGACATGTCAGTGGAGTTCGGCTGCTCCTTTCTTCAAACGTGTACCTCCAGGACGGAGGCTCCTCCCGGCTGTACTGGGCTAACAGGATCAACGCTTTCTCCTGGGAGGATGTACAGTTCTCTCCTCGGACGGGCGAATCTGGGAAGTAGGCAGGCCTGACACATGCGGTGCAGACTCTGCCATGCTCAAGGTGAAGTTCCCACTTCATTCACACTGGTTTGAAGGATGTCAGGGTGCCAGCTGTCCTCAAGGGCTCTCCCTTGGGAGCGCTGCGGATGCCTGTGGGCTCACTGTGCTTGCGGCCGGGCGGGCCGAGTCAGCGTTATGCTCTCATGCCATCTCCTGGCAGACCGTCACCGTGTCCGTGCTGTGTCCCTTCTGCCCTGCCCTGTCCCCTCCAGATGTGTTTCTCACAGCGCGCCAGCCCCACGCGATTGGCGTGAAAGTCAGCGGGGCTGCAGGTGGCCCCGTGCGGGCACGGCAGGGGACTGGAGAGGGCGGCGCAGGTACAGGGACGCCATGCAGGGCCCCGCTGGGGACGCCGCGGGCGGCGGGGGCCGGACGTCGCGCCTGTGCAGCACGCGTGCAGTAAGGCCGACACGACGGCCGGGCCCTGAGCGCGTGCCGGGAGCGTGGCCCGTGAGGCGGCTCCCCAGCACCGCCCGACACTGCGGGCGGCAGGCAGGCTGGCACCGCCTCGCCCTGCCAGCGAGGCGCGGGGGACTGGGCGGCTGCGGGCAGAGCCTCCTGGCCCCCTCTGCTGCAGGGTGAAGCAGCCCCTGAGGACAACCCAAGGGCCACGCAGTAAAGACAGGATGAACCATCTGGTCACGTCTTTGTCCAGTGGAGTGAAGCAGTTACACCTGAGGAGTAGCTGGTCTTCCTCTTTTTAATTCTTTGCTGACAGATTCCGATACAAAAAAACTGTCGACACTTCAGTGTTTCCCCCCTACAAGAAGAAAATACCCTGCTGTCTCTCCTGAAAGTTGAAATTGTGGCTCTAGAGAGGTCTAGGTTTGTCAAAAATGCTGTTTAGGTGGGTGGGTATTATTTGGGGGCAGTAAAGCTGGAGAGATGACCTACATGTCCAGTGCAGAAAAAGTACTTTAGAATATGCCTATTGCTCTGAAGAAACTGTTTGACAGAAGTTCATTCACATGAAACGAGAATCCTGGGCTGCAGCCAGGCGTGGTACGGAGACCTGAAAAGCAAGCACTGGTTACAGAATTTAAAATTTCCTGCTGACAGGTATCAGTTTGATGTCAAGGCATTCAGTAACGGTGATTTGAAACAATGAAAGATTAAGAGAGACTTTGAAAACCTTCTTGGTCATGCTGCCATGTTCTCCCTTTCATTCTTCCATGACCACCACCACCATCACCCATCTTATCGTAGCATTTTGGGATGAATTTTCTATACATTCAGTGTCACCTATCTTCTTTTTTTGTCTGCCTTGTGTTTACTTCTCTTTGCCTCCTGTTCCCATTGTGAAATGGATCCAAGGAGTGATCCAGTGAAATATACTCCCCCCTCCCAACCCTGGAAGAAGTGAGTAGAATTAATGTCACTACCAGGTAAAATGCACTTCAAATGACACAGACATCACATCCAGAGAGTACAATTTAGGACTAGTAATGTAAAATAAAAAGCAGATAAAGTATAAAAGCACCCACAAATCCCCTGGGACTCCTGTACTCTACATTTCACTTCTTTGCAGGAAGGTTTTGTCTCTGCTGCTGCTCACTAAAAGATGATTCTTTTTTTCCTGATTTCTGTGGTAGCTGTTCTTAAACCTACCTCTTGCATCCTCTCTGTGGCACACCCTTCTACACTTTAAATTCCTTGACCAAATGCATTGGGTAACTGTGGATTTAAGTTATATCATTTCCCCAGTTATAGATAAGCTACATCTTTAAGCAAGGAGTATTACTGAAGAGTGTTAGCCAAGTGCCTGGGAATCATACTTCACTCAAATCAGTAGACGGTAAAACATAAATAAAAGCATTTATGTGCCACAGCCACAAGAGGTGGCACAGTTATACATGTCTGTGAAAAACATAGATATGGAAATAGACTTAACTCTACTTCTAGCAAGGTCAACCCCCCTCTCTCCCTGTAATTAGCTGACTTGCTATCAGCTCTTTCCTGGCTCAGTTTTTCAAGGACTCCCTCTTCTCATTTGCCCTGCAGCTCAGGGTACCTTCCTCTGAGAGAGACCTTCCTTTCTCTCCAGCAGCCTTTTTCTCTGGTTCTTCCAGAGATTCCAGTTAACCTCATCCTTTTCACCTGAACTTATTTACCCCTAAGTTATTCAGAAGATAGTTTTGATGTTCTGCTATAAATTGAAGAGCATCTCTTTGGAGAAACGATGCATGTTGGCAGACAAAGTGCCATCTCTTGTACTCGATTATCTAATTAACCCTTGGTGGTAGGTGCATTTCACTGCTAAATGCGTCCATGCACCGAGTGTTTAATTTCATGTTAACCTGCACACTGACAGATGGACTCCATACAAACATCCTGATCAGATAAATATGTTTATTTATTGACTTTTGTCTCCTGATCAGGACTGTGATAATAGTAAACAATTGGAGAGACATGTTTGGAATGCTTGAGACCCTTTAAAAAAAAAAAGACCTGAAAAGCTGACCTCTGAATTCAAAGGATTATTTTTCAAATTTAGTTGTAGTCCAAAAACCAGTTAAAATTCTAGTGATACATAGTTGCAGATACAGGTACAGATTTTTACACATCTGTCTTCAAGATGTTTTCTTTTCATCTGGTTTTAGTCCAAAACTGAGTATACAAATATTTTAGCCCAAAAGACACTCTCTTTGTCTTCTCTACATATGTGCTGGGAGAAATTCCCAGTGACTTTCTGCAGCCTTGTAGCTATGGAATGAAATGGACGTTTTGACCAGTTTTCCTGCCAGTACCGGTTTCCAGCATCTGTCTTTAGTGTCAATAGGCCAATGATTATGGAGGCTACCTTGGGATCATATTGCAGAGGTGGGTACCGCTTTGTGTATTGTTGAACCTGATATATCCTCAGGAAAACATTCTAAACTCAGATGCAGTATCTTCTGGCAAAAAAAAACCCCACCAAACAAAAAACCCAAAATTTTTAATCTGCTTTCATTCCCTAATATCTAATGTGCTGTTAACTCAGAGGGACAGAAGTAAGAGCATATAGAGCAGTGTGGGTTAGTATAAAATAAGCTGATGAAGATTACGTGGAGCTAGCCACATGAAAATCAAAAGGCCTTAGAGAACACCGTGAGGCTGAACATTTTTGACAGTTTTTGAAACAAAGACCTCTGAACAAGAGTTTTGAACAGAGACCTTTCAAAGGCATGAGAGCCGTATTTTTTATTTCAGTCTACTTCAACAAGATGAAGAAATACAAGACAAAATATATTTTAGAGAAAATTCTCTGTAGGGTCATTAACTCTTTCTAATCAGTCATTTGGTCTTAAATTTCATCTGGCCTGTTCTAGGGACTCTGTGTCCTCTGTTGAAGTTGTCATGTTAAAACTGGGTGCCGTTGGAAAGGCTTGCCTGTGTCCTTGCGATTGCTATCACATTATTGCCTTGTAGCGATAATGGTCGTAGTGAGAGTTTAGATGCGTTTGGATGAGCCAAATAGTGTCACAGAAAGCAACATGTGCTTGAACTTGAAAACTTAGGCACAGACTTTAAGGATCAGTGGCGCTTAGCTGTGAAGCTGGGTTAGGTAAAAGAAGTGACCCTGTAAAACTTGAACCTCAAAAAACTCTTGAACAGCTGTGACAGGTGCAGAGAGAGCAGCTGAGGGCATATTTCCATGAAGCATTTAAACTGGAAAGAATTGCCTGAACACACCAAAGCAGACGAGAGAAGTTGATGTGAAAACTTTCTGAAGCAAAAATCCAGACTGTCCAATACCTTTTCCATACATGGTTGACATAATTCCTGTTTTTCTGACACTTCAGTGATAACAATTTGCATAGTTAAGACACCACGCTTGTGGCTTTATTGCATTTTAGTGCAAGTACTTTAGCAGCAGAACAAAAGGAAAGCAGTTTGATGTAATATGGATGTCTATTTGCACTCCTTTTAAGATAAACATTAGGCAATAACCATTTCTTTAGAGCCTGTATATTGTTCATATGATTCTCTCTCTTGTATAGCAGCTCATGTTCATCAACATGATACATTCCTGCCTGATTTTCCCGTTCTGTCTTTCATTGAGGATATTCTTTTCTTTCTCTGATTGCTTTTTCTTCTTAGACCATTACTCTAGTTGATAGCTTCAGGTTATCATTGTATCCTATCTCCCTCTCCAATAAGCCTATGATTGATACTAATCTTCCTCATGGGACACATTTATAGGATGCAGGATGGAAACTACTCTCTAAATCTTAGCTTTATATGTGCTGACAATTTGCAAGGCTGCACCTTATATTCACTTCAGGTGGCTTAGGGGAAAACATCAGCTCCTGGTAATCATGCTTCCAAATAAGAAGAGAAATGTGCTCCATATACTAAAAGTTATCTTGTTGTTCAGCCTCCTGTGCTGCTTCTGCTTGTATTTTATGTAACTAGAAAGGGCTCGTTTTCTATAGGTGGTCAATGTCCTGTAACCAAACTCATGCCTTTTCTTTCCAGTGAGAGGAGCCATATTTTAATTAATCTAATGGAAGCTTTGACTAGCAGGCAGTCCTCTGAAAAAGAGTTAATGTGCCGGAAAACACTTCACACAAGCAGAAGACTCTTCATTGACTAATGTGCTTAACGGTACTTTTCTAAGAAAATTATCCCAGTGAAAGCTTCATGGAGTGCATTTGTTTTCTATTTTTCTTCTCATAATATGGCCTCATGTTTTGTAATTTAATTAGGTATGTCTAAGGACCTTTTGAAAATAGAATTATTATATTTTTACTACAGGTTTTGCAGATGCCCGTCAATATAGTGTCATGGAAAACAAAAATATTCCATTCCTTGGATGAATAAAACCTAGGGCGGTGTGATCACTAGTGTGATGAATGCATTTGCTGGTTTGGCTATTTCATTGTTTCTACTCAACAAATATCTGAAGGCAGAGTCCAGTTATATAATTAACTTTGAAGAATCAATGGGAAATGAAGATGCTAATGTTTCCACAACATTTGCATATTCAAGCTCCACAGCCCAAGAAACAAAGAGAAGTAATAAGAAATTCATTTGGTTTATCTTTTATCTTTTTGAACAGACATGCATTTATCTGTATGAACAGACTTGCCAGACCTTTTTTGAATTGCAAAGTTTTGCCGCAAATGCTTGTTATTTGGATTTGCATAAGGATTAAAATGTTGGGCAAGTGGTATCTCCTAACCCTTTCTGTTTCCTCGTGTGATATCAGTCACCGGGATACAGTTTTCAAGGCAATCAGTGCTTTTAGTTCAGTGGATAATGCAGTTTGTTTTCAGGCAGATTCTCTAACGTTCCAAAAGTCTAGGTCAACAAAAATTATACATGTATTTGCTCAGAGGATTTTTTTTCCCCCCCTTTAAGAGCTCTCTGTACCTGCTAGCATAAGGGTTAAAGAATGAAAATATATGAAACTTGAGGGGAAAGTCTGAGCTGGCATGCATAGTGTAGAAATTAAGCTACACTCCTTATCTGAACATACGTGTGAAAATGTCGTGGTCAAAGCAAAATCATCTTAGATCAGAACTTGGCACCACGAAATCAAAACTCCCAGAGACTTGAAAAGGTTGTGTACCACAGCAAGTTGAAGTTGGTTGAAGTTCAAAACTCTCTTCACGCTTCAAGTGTTTCAGTCTGTTTTTTTGTTCCAGCTTTTTATAGACAGAAGTGTTACCTAAAATAACCCAATATGCATCTGAATAATTTTACTATTCAGAGAAGACTAGTTTGAGGGCATCATTGCATAGTGTGTCAGGTAGATGGGACTTGAAAAATACCAAAGCGAACTCTTTGTGCTTGTATGTCTTTTCATTTTTAGTTCTTGTCATATTATTATGAAGGCACTGTTCCAACATCAATATATTACACAGCAAATATTATCGGGGAACTTGCGTTATTTTCACAGGATCATGTCTCTCAGAGTACTTGCATTGTGTGCACAGAAGTGTACTTCACTAATGAGACAGTTTGAGCCCCACAGCTTCCTGCATTGACTTACAGAACAGAAGTTAACTTTGCAAACGTGAAGCTTCAGGGTTTCTATTCTACTTCAGGGTGATTGTTGGGAATTTTGCATAGAAGAGCAGATTTGGCCTTAAAATCTTCAGACCTCTAGGAAAAATATTAAGGAAGGAGGCACACCCGTAGAATCTATATGTATAGCTTGCTCATGAGGGACAGATGTAAGGAGAAGAGAAGCGTTATACCTGGAGCAGTGCAGAGTGACAGGGGCTCACAAGAGCTGGAGCAGCCATTTGTGACGAGCCAGTGATGGTCTGGGGATGCCTGGAGCTCCTGCAGAGGTCGGGGTGCCCACTGTGACAGGGGGATTGTCCTCGAAGCCTCTGGGAGAGGAGAAGCCTTAAAGCTGCTCAAGGCTACAAGAAAGTATAAACTTAGAACTGAAGCTGCCAGGACAAAATATATTACTGGTAATGCATTAATTACTCAGGGTTGTTGCTGGCAGCTGATGACCCAGCAATCAAGAACAAACCATAAGTAATAAATTACACTGAACATGGGGTGAACACAGGGTTCATTGACATCACGTATGAAATGCTGATTAAGTTCTGTGCATGAGGCAAGGAACATAAAAAGCAAATACCGAGGTAACATACAGTCAGTGAGTGTCACAGGCTAGCTGTTGTGCTTAGGCCAGGCACAATGGGCACTAGATAGGGGAGACGTGAAACTCCTACCAATGAAATTATCAGCTTTATAACAAAAAGGGAAAGCTAGACTGCTCTGGAATAAGCTCACTTTCTCCTGAACCAGTAAGACTGTCTCTTGTAGTGTTTATGTGTCCTTTTTTAACCATTATAGCCCTGTACTGGGTTAATTCAACTGAAAATGGAAACAGTTTTGCTTTCCTGTACATCAGTCGTCTTATTTCTACCACTGCTTTTACTTTAGTGGTCAGTTTGGGAGTTCTTGCAGCGGAGGTGGTTGGTTCAGTGATACGGTTCAGGTAGTTATTATAGAGTGAAGAAGCCCTATAGCTTTTCATTCCAGATCAGACAAAAAAAGACAAGCATACTGGCGCTGGCTAACAAAATGCTGTAGAGGTGTTGCAGTGCAAGAGAAAAACATAGCTGTCAAATACCTTACAGATATTTTGCACTTTCAGTCTCAAATGCTTAGTTAAAGGTCATTCATCCAAAAGGAATTTGGATATTCTTTAACCTTTCTCAGTCTCTCTCGCTCTCTCCCAATATACTTTGGAGTCATTTGTAATATGTCCAGATTTATCTGTGAGGAATGCTGATGTTGATGAACTGACAGGTAGTCTTTTTCTGCTGAACTCAGTGAAGAGCTGTTCTTTGCTCCAGAACATCTTTGTTGTTGTGGTTGTTGTTGTTGTTGGCAGCCAGGTCATGATTGCCAAAATGAAATATTTTTTATTTATAGAAGGGAAACTTTTATACCACTGATAATGGTACGATCTGAACCCAGGGGTCTTGAAAATAGGTCATTAAGTACTCAGTGTAGGAAGAAGTGTGTTTTCCAGTGTTCCTGATTTAACTGGAGGGAATTGTCCTGTTTTCTAAATCTTGGCTTTAAAATCAAAAGACTTTTATAAGCAAAAAAAAATATTGATCATTTGATTTCATCACAAAGAAAAATAATTGTATCTAAGAGTAACGTATTTTGAACCAGGAATAACATTTTTCCATTGATTTCTTTTGAGCAATAAAATATCTGAAAATAACATTTTTCTATCATTGAAAACATAGATTTTAAAGTCAATAATAGAGCAGATTACCTCAAATTGGAAAAAACAGAAACAACTGTGGCATTGTTTTTTTGTTTCTGTTTGTCTGTTGGTAGGTATTAAACACATCAGACACAAATGACACAGTAAATGTACTTCCTGGGCTATAATCTGTGTAAGGGAAAGCTGCCAGGAGTCAGTTTGGCCCATGATAGTTACAGCAGTGCAAGGTTGCACTCATCTGTTACGGCCACTGAGGTGCTGTTCTGGGGTTTACCAGGACGTAGCAAGGTTCACCTGCTCCCTTCAGTCCCTTGGGATAGCCCATCTATCCTGGAAAAGCACCAGCTGATTTTGCCATCTTCCGGGGTTCTAGCACTGTGAGCTTGCTTTCTTCTAACCTCTTTTCTCTCTGTCCCTGCATGTATTTTTAGGTGACTGGAACTGAGAGGTAATTTGGGCAATTTATTTGGCTCCTTCACTGGGTGCCCCACGTATTGATATGGCTGACTTGTTGTAGAAGTAGCCACAAGCTCTGCCATGTTGTGCCAGGTGCTGTATATGCAGTCCAGGTACACATGAAAATGTGGCGGCTTTTTGACAATGGCTACCATTAAATGTCAGCGGCTTTTACATGCATTATGCGTTACATTTCATGATAATTAATACAGATGCTATAAAACTCACCTACCTCTCACCCTATCCCTTTTCTGGGCATTTTGAAGCAAGGCTCATGAAGTAAGGATTGCATCGGCTACCTAAAATGTAACTCCTATATCATGGGTTTGCTTTTTTTTTTTTTGGCTTGCCTTTTTTTGTCCAAACATCACTGTAATAATTACCGTAACAGAGAGCTTTCTGTGGAGTTAATGTTCTTCTGGCTTAATGGCCCCTGGTTATTCTCAGGCCATCAACTTTTCCCAGCTGGTCATCAATCCCAAAGAACTGCCTTGTGCCTCCATTATTATTGCTTAAGTAGATGACATTTCTGGTGCAACCGCTGCCTCCCAATGAGATGATATTACAGCCAGTAGCTTTTTCCCTCTTGCTTTCAATATTGTCGAAGCATTATAAACAGCTGGTACAAGAATGTTGTGGCTGTTGGCTGTGAATTCCTCTGACAATTTTTAGGTGCGAGTTCTGTAGGTTTCGACTGAAAGAATCTGAGTGAGGTGACTGAAAATGACTTGCCTGGAGCAACTACACAGGCTCAGCCCCCATGCATCATTCAAGAAGTAGCTGGGCAATACCTGAATGTTTCAGTCTAAAGACTTTTTCCCAGAAGGAACAGTTTTCAGACAAGAGCTGGGACAGATGTTTTAGGGGTGAGTTAATGTTTATCATCTAGCAAATGTTGACATCCCCTCCCTCCCCAAGTTTCCACAGCTCCACTGATGGTCACCCTTGTTTCCTAACAATTGATGGATTCTCTGGCAGACTTTTAAAAGAAACAAGTAAGTTGTAGCTCAGTAGGTTAGAAACCAGCAGAGATTGTTTAGGTGAAATGTCTTGCTATGTGGATATTCAGACCCATGTGAGTTAACATTGGTGCTGACTGCATTTCCTTTAACCTCATTAGCACTTCATCTCGCTTTCCCAAGCATGATGGTGGAGCAGCTAGTTCACCTTAGAGCCTTTTGCTAGGTAATTCATCAAAGTGGCAGATGAAAGCTTAAAGGAAAATGCATGTAAATACTGCACTAGGAACCTTGGCTCACAAAGGCGTGAACATTTCTACCCATATCATTAGCTCTGGATTACAATCCATGTATGTGAAAGACAAGGGACTTTGCTGTTTGGGGAAGATGGAGATACAAAGCTCGCTGGTTGTATCATTACACAAATTTTATAGTTTAGTTGTTTTGTCTTTAATTAAAAAGCACTTCATCACTCATTAGCTATTGTAGAAAAAAGCTCACACTGCGACCACTTGCTACCTTCAAAATTAAAAACAAATTACCTAAGTAAAATACCCCCTTCAAATGCTAGGGGCCAAAACATTTCCAAAGAGGGGATTGAGATTATCTCAAACCTAGATTATTTCTTTTCAGCTTTAGATTTTTAGCTGTGCCTCACAGCATGCCGATTTAGTCATTTGGTTCCTACATACGTGTAGTTGATGCTGAGTGTAATTATATGTCATCATAACTTCTCATTGCTAGTAAACCCACCAAGTTTACACCTGGGGACATGCTAGCTATGTTTGTAACGGCATGAACAACAAGCTGCCATGGAGAGCCACAGGGTTTGATCTGGAGGTGCTGAGGCCCTCGTTGTCAAAGATGGGTTTAGGTTGCTAGTGCTCTTCAGAGCCAACGAAGACTGTCACCTCCTCGGTGCACTACAGGACCAGGCCAGTGCCACAGGGCAGGAGGTGACTGTTCTCAGCATGCTGTGTGGCTGATTTGGAGCCTCTGGCATTAAACAAGCCTGTTACTCACCAGGAAGGTATTGGGAAGCCATTCCTAATGGTTAACAATGAAAATAAAATTCTGATAGACAGCTTTAGGGAAGAAGATGAGTAGATCAAAATGATCATGAACCAAAATGGCCTTCCAAGGAACTTCAGACTGATGACCAACCAGTTCAGTTTGTTGCCCCCCCCCTTTCTTTTTTTTTTGCAAAGAAACTCTAAGGTACACACCCTGTACTGTCTATAATCTGATGTTACTGGTCTTAAATGCCGCAAGATACTGTTTCATGGAGGACCACCGAGGCACACTTTCAAACAGTCTTTACCTCCCAGTTTATTGTATTCGTGTTAGAAATTAGCACTTTGGGGATACTGTTAACCCTTTACCCCTTTTTAGTTCTTGGGCCGAGTAGCAGATACACTTACATACTCCTCTGATACCTATATTGGTGGCATACTTCAGTAATATGATTTATAACGCATTTTC
The DNA here is from genome assembly GCA_031468815.1 of Morus bassanus. Taxonomy (NCBI): domain Eukaryota; kingdom Metazoa; phylum Chordata; class Aves; order Suliformes; family Sulidae; genus Morus; species Morus bassanus. The sequence goes on along the minus strand of CM062576.1, from coordinate 11,092,153 downwards.
ATTTTCACGAAAGCTTGTTCTACTCTCCTGATTCCATTAGGTCAGACACTCACTGAACAGGCGCCTCCTGTTCCATTTTACTGTGTAACTTTTAAACATGACCTGACAAGCCAGAAAAAGTTCAGTGCACTAACTCACTGTCATGTAAAATACACGCAGACGTTAATGACCAGCTCTGACTGTTGAACCACACAGGAGGTACAAGAGCATTGCAGTGGTTATGGCACCAACTAGGAGATGGCGTGGAAGGACTGGACCAAGGTATAACTCTCTTCCCTTAGCAAAATGTCCTGACCCCCCAGGGTTGAAAAGCTATTCACACCTGTGCTTATGAGGACTTAACCATTGATTATTTCCTGCAAAAAATTGGAAGAGGAAGACTCAAAAATACTCCAATTATAGCTCATTTTTGGCAAGTGGAAGAAATACAATCTTATGCAGCTGGGAACAGTATAGAAGCTGTTGTGATTACGGTATATGACGTAGCAGTGGAAGGGAGGATTTAAGCAGCGGGCTTAACTCCACAGAGGAACTTTAAGGGCTACACATCTATACCTCATTTTCCCCATTTACAAAATATACAGGTAATGTGTCACCAGTTATTTGGGAAGACTGCTGGGCGAGATTTATGTAAAGTCCTCTTGAGATTTTTGCTGTAAAATATGCCATGTACATGTAAAATATAGTTATCATGGAGTGAATGGGAAGATGTTTACAGCTAATTTTGAAGTATGTATGTTTTTGCAGCCTTTAAAAATGCACTGCAAGAGTTGTGCATTGGTAACCAGCTCTGGACACCTTCTTGGAAGTAAACAAGGTGACAGAATCGACGAGACGGAGTGTGTAATACGAATGAATGATGCACCTACTCGAGGTTATGGAAAAGATGTTGGAAACAAAACGAGCCTTCGTGTCATCGCGCACTCCAGTATTCAGAGGATTTTGCGAAATCGCAACGAACTCTTAAATATGAGCCACGGTGCCGTGTTTATCTTCTGGGGGCCTAGCAGCTACATGAGGAGAGATGGCAAAGGCTTGGTGTATAATAACCTGCAGCTGATGAATCAGATACTGCCTCAATTAAAAGCATATATGATTTCTCGCCACAAGATGCTTCAATTTGATGACCTTTTTAAACGGGAAACTGGGAAAGACAGGTGAGAACTTACGTGGATGCATTTGGGGGATGTCATACAGTAGTAAAACAATGTAGTTTATATATACCAATTTCAGAAATGCTCAGAGGGACCATCACACCCATTAAATCCTCTGCCTCATGAGTTGTAATATGGTATGACATGCCAAGTAACATCACTGGTAACATAAGTAAAAAATATGCATCAAAATAAGTTGTATGGAGTATTGCCTCATCAACTTAGAATACTGGAATCTGGATGCACTGTTATACAGCCAAGGAGGCAGGAGCTGTTTAAATCTCACTTTGGGGTAATATACCTGAAAGTTTTTTACTGATTCTGAAAAATCAGAATGGATAGGTTATGTTTTCTTATAGAGGAAATGCCACCATTCAGTGAATTATAATAGCTGTTTATTGAATTTAAGCATTCTTGGAACATTGCAGCTGTAAAGCTTCTTGTAAAACAAATAAACATTAGTCATACATTAGGTGCTTCAGAACAGTTCATCTTGTATTTCCAACTGGGAAAAGGAAAGTTATTATGATAGTTACATCTTCATGAGTCTGTTTATGACTTGTAGACTCATCTTCAAATCAAATTTTTAATAAGTGACCCACTGCAGGACTCCAGCATTTTCACATATAATGTTTGAAAATGGGCATTTAAACCAAAGACTTCCTAGCAAGGAATACATTTCTTTTTAATGAACTCCTATTTTTTACCTATTAAATACACTGCTGTAAAAATGGAACAGGGTCCCCACTCAGGTACAAGTGAAGAGGTAGGTATATTGTGCAGTAACTCATGGTGAGATTTTCTAGCTTCAGAAATATTATATGTACACACCAAAGCTTGGAGCTGGGCTCGATCCTCTTGTGGACAAGGAGGACTCAAGAGCATGGACTTCATTTTCTGAGCTGCACAACAAAGGCAGAACCAGTGTTAGAGGAAACTGTTGTATCCTCTTAGCTGACAGCAACTGTATCTTTGCTTCGCATTTGCTGCCTTTGTCTGTCATACCCCACATGGTTTGCTTGTAGAGCTCTGTTCAGTTATAGTGGATCAAACCACGTATCTAAGTTCTTGATTGCCTCACACGAACACACTAGAGCACAGAGTAATTTGGTCGGTTTCTTACCGTTAAAGGTCCTTTTCTCTCCATCCTCAACGCGGTGCATGCGAGTCTCTGCCAGAGACTCTGCCGCTGCCAGAACGAGAAGGAAGGATAACAAGGGGTGATACCCTGCCACTTCTGATGGGTTACTGTCTTTTCCAGGTTTGTTCACCCAGAGTAGAGCGAAGTGAGAAGGTGAATTAAGCATTTGATCCCTTCACGAAAAGCACAAAAGATTATCTGTATGCCCAGTACTTACAAAGGCACGGAAGTTAACAAAGCCGTGGTTGTGCTGTAAGATGGGCCACCCCCCGCCCGAAGGGTCAGACCCTGTGCACAAGGCGTGCACGCTGCCACCTCCTTTCCTGGATTGCTCTGTCAGTGTACGACCACATGCAGTCCCCAGTTTTGAGGAACAGTCTACCTCCTGTGCTTCAGTCTGGCCAGTTCTGCCATGGGGGAGCCAGGGTCCCATTCCTTTCCTGACACTTGCTGTGCGATTTCAGGGAAGCTGCTCTTTCTGGTTCTGCATCCCCCATCCGCAGCAGGAGGCCTATAGCTGTGCATGGGATGAAAGCATCTCTTTTTCTGCACAGGCACCAGGCTCAGTCTTGGCTCCTGAGATATTCTTAAGGCGTTTGAGACAGTAATGACATTATAACAGGTTTATAGTGGACTCAGTCATGGGCACCCTGAACTACCTGTGTGAGCCAAGGGCACTTGGATGGTAGCAAAATTCAGCCTCACGAACAGGTCCTGTCGCTTTTAAGAAATTTCAGGCTCTGCTGTGTATGGGCACATACAGCATACTTGAAGGACTAAGAAGATTAAAATGGGAGATGAAAATAAATGAATAGGCAGCACAAAAAAAGAGAGGGAAGATGAAGAGAAACACAGGTAGGAAGGAATTTGTAAGGGAAGAAAATCTATGTAGCTGTGGGGGCAGGAGCACAACATTGTACAGCCCAGAATGTTGCTGTTCCCTTGGAGGTTTCTGCTGAGCTCTTGACATTAGTGCCTGCAAAAAACAAAGGAGGGAGAGAGAAGCCTGATTGCAAGGCTGCAATAATCGAACCATTCATTTCTGTCTTGAAAATGATGAGAAAAGAGGTAATTGGATGTATTGTGCTTTTAGGAAAAAAGCTGATTTTGAAATGAAGGGAAGCCTTCAGAAAACATTGCCAGCTTAAATAGTATGGTGAATGACAAAGGCTGCAGAGCAATATACTTGGTATTATAAAGTAACTGTACTTGAAAATAACTTTATAATTGAATAAGGGTACATTAAGAAAATGTGATTCAGAACCAATATTATAGTAATTAGATAAAGGAAGCATAAATGAAATAACTGCAGGAAGAGTATTTCCATAGAGATTATAAATGAGATTTTGGTGGAGCAGAAAGGCCTTTAATTGTAATTTAGTGTGCACTACAGAATTATCAGCACAGTGTGTTAGTTCATCATATAAAAGGATATCTGATAATTTCCCCTAATAAGCACATGACAGTTCTTCATATTCTTTCATTACAACTGATTAGGTATAAAAACAGTATTCTTTTGTTGGACTCTTGTTCAGATCTTCTATGAAAAGGCAAGACACTGTAACCCTGTTTCTATATTGCTGTCCTACAGACACGGTATTTAAAGAGGCCAAAGTGGTACTTGAGTAAATTTTTAAATCCTTTTATTTCATTGTTTAGCTTTTAAGCTAGTTTATTTAAATTCAGTTATTCTCCTGTTTATTGCAAACACTAAATTACAGCATAAATGTCTGTAAGCAAAAAGAAAACGAACCCAGCAGACAGCCTGGCTAGGATGCCTGGCCTGCGCAAAGCCCAGCCACTTCGGTCATGGTCTAGATACAACTGCTCCCACGGTTTTGGAATGTAAGGTCTTAGGCACCTTAAACAGTGGCCTTGTGCAAGTTCTGAAGTACTCTTAGCCTGAACGTGTTCCTGAATTACCTAGCGATTTGTAGGCTCAGAAACTCTCAAGTGGCAGGAAAGCAGATTTTTTAGACTTTTCCCAAGCTCTCCCTTTCCTAATAATTTTGAGCCAAACATTATTATTTACTCTTTTGTATTGCTGCAGTGCCTGAAGGCCTCTGCTGAGTTTATGACCCAGCTATGACATTGTGACAAACTGCACCACCCCCTGCAAGCTTAAGTGCAAATTCAGAAAATAAATAAGGCCCCATAATTGGAACTAATGAGATGCTTAAATCATGTTATTCTCCAAATGCTAGCTTAGCCTGAAAGTCTATATGTCAGGAGCAATAAAAACATATGTTTCAGGAGTGCATACGTTACCAGGTGACCCACAAAGGACAGCAGAAATTACCTAGGCTCTCCAGCATCCTTCAGGCATTTTTGGTTAAAGAATTCCCTTATGTTCAGAAGTGCCTTTTAAGCAGCTAGCATTGATACCACCACATTTTTTTTCTTTGCAATAGTCTAATTCACTGAGGAAATGGGAAACCTTGGTACAAGGCATTCCTCAATCTGACAGTGCTCCAAAGATCTCCCTCCTACTGCCCTGTAGGTGACCTGCCTGGAACCAACTTGTTCAGCATTAGCTTGGGGGCTGCACGGTGGGCTCTTGCCTGCTGAATTACGTATTAGCGACTGCTGGCACTTGCTTGCAGTGGCTGCTGTGGCTTCAGGTCCCTGCTTCCAGGACTGTTGTGCATTCTGCTCTCACTGGGTAAACTGCAAAAGATGGCCTTGGAAGTGGGGTCAGACCTGGGATTCCCAGGTGACTACTCTGATGAGACCCTCATGTTCTCTACTGTGCTTTTTTGGGTGGGTGGGGGTGTCACAAAATTTTGCAGGTGTCAGGCAGATGGGAATGGGGTTAGTGTGGGTTCCATATTAGTACAATCTGACACAGCACACAAGCCATCCAAGAGCCTGCACGTGCTGTCACAGTACCTCAGCTTTAGTAGGAGATGAAAGGAGAGCCAGTCACTGTGACAGGCTGGCATCAGGAATCTGAGGCCCTTTTGGGGCACAGATGACACAAGCTTGAACTTCTTCCTGCAGGACTTTTCTAGCTGAGTGAGAAGCCATTAGGGAGACCTGCTGTCCCCTTCTTTAACAATATTTGAAAGGACATCTTTGCGTGAACTTGTTTTCTCCAAAGCAAATACCTGACCATTTCTAAGAAAGGTGTCTGACTTGGTCCTATAGGGCTGCCCCTAAATACACCTTGATGGCACCTTTAAGACATGCTCCTCACTGGCATTTCCTTGACCCTCCCATTCCAAGACTGCCAGCTCTCCCCAGGCATAGGAGGAGACTTAACAGTCTCCAGTTCTCCAACAGTTCTCCAGCAGGAACTTAACACAGGACTGGGACTTCCAGTGCACGTGCCAGGCAACCAGTAACCATTATAGTTCCCAGCTCTTGCACACTAACCAACAATGACAAGCAAATGCTAGGAAGAGGAAGCGTTACTGTTGCCATTTTGCAGATAAGAACCTGTGATACAGCAAAATTTAAGCACAGCTTGTAAATCTCTTACATCTGTGAGCAGTTACATGGAGATATCTCCTATTTTGCATAAATAATGCTGGCATCAGTTGTTCTTCTTTTAAAGATTTCTCCCAGCCTGCAGAGGAGGCCAGGAAAGGAGCTGCCTTACAGGGCTCCCTTGCAGCACTGTCAGTCATAGTCAAAGGTCCCACCAGGCAGGGATGGGACTTCGGGCAGGCAGAGGGGTAGCACCCAGCATGAAGGTTTCCCAGGCTTGCGAAGGGGTGGGCATAGCTGCAGCTAACTAGAAGTTTCCTGCCAGCAGTCACAGTGAGTGGCTTGGAGCTTCTAGAAACCGCATCGTGGACGGGGTGGGAGGAAAGATGGTTAGACCAAGCACTTGAGGCCAGCCCTTGCTCCAGCAAACAGGCTCCTCTGCGTGCTGTGGGAGGCAGCATTTTAAGCAGCCTTCTTCATCCCCGGTGATGTGTCTTCCTGAGCACTTAGTGTATAAGCTCCATTAGGTGATTATAGATGTGTATAGATTACTAGCAGAAGAATATAAATATAAGACATGAAGTTTCAGTCACTTAAGGTAAACTTACGAAAAGGTCAGCTAAATATTAATATTGCTGTGCCCAAAATTAATTACAGCAAGGGCAGTTTCTGCATAGATTAGTCCACTGACAGAAGACACGAGCAAAATCATTAAAAGATGAATGAGCACAGTAGTCTTGGTTGCCCAATTTTCATAACCTTTCACAAGAATGAAAAAATGCCCAGAAATTGCTTCAGATATCTCAAGAATTATTTGTCAGCCTAGAAACTTAATTATGTTTTTGCTTTCAGGAAGATATCCAACACTTGGCTTAGCACGGGCTGGTTCACAATGACTATCGCATTAGAGCTCTGTGACAGGATAAATGTTTATGGCATGGTGCCACCGGATTTCTGCAGGTAGGATTTATTCTGGATCCATTATTAGCCAACAAGGTTGAACGTTACAGATAAATATCTGAATCTTTTAATTTTTTTTTCTCTGCAACATATCTTCAGTCCTCTTAAAGCAATTAATTAACATGACCCAAGATCTGATTCTGAAAACAACAAACAGCATTTAATTATGTTATATAAAATATTTAAAAATTTTGTTTGTAGTGTGGGAGAATTAATCCATCTTGTTGGTTTCTTTTAGTCTCTGAATATTTATCAGCTAAAAGTAATGCCATAATTGGCATGAAATTAATCTGAAGAAAGGAGTACAGGAAAACATTACTTTTAATTTGTTCTTAAAGTTTCCCCCCAGTTCATAGAGGAACAGAGTTCTCACAGTGACTAGTTTCTAAATTGAACTTTCTACATGACTCGAATTAAGGTTGTTGTATCTCTGTCAATGAATCCCAATCTTCCAGTAAACGAGCTTCCTAAATAATCCCCACCAAAAAAAGCCCTAGAATTTGGGCCTGCAGAATAGATGATCAACCCTGCAATCACCCATTTTGGTCATGTGGAGTTTGGGCCACAAGTGGTACAAGCAGCACACAAATGCTGTCCGTGGAAGCTATGTGACCCCTTCATGCTGTTCTATAAAGTAACAGCACGTGTACATTTGATGGCTGTGTTGTGCCTCCAGCCACATTCAGGCCCAAGGTGCTGGTTAAGGTTTCCTACTGTGGATCAGTGATAGAGGGAATCAGTCTTCAGGATTTCTGGTGCTGAACCAAAATCATGTTAGCCACATGATGCAAAGCACTGATCCAGTATAAATTCATTCAAATTTGTTTTACATCAGCAATCTTTATGCTGACTTAAGTATCACCTGTCCATCTGTTACTAGGCCTCCCACTCTCACCTTTCAGAAGAGTGTGGTTATGTGCCCATGCCTCGTCCTGATGCCATTTGGCCTGTTAGGTGAGCCAGCAACGCACAGAGCTGGTACTGGCAGTCTGGAACAATGGCATCAGCGTAACGTTTCATCACCGGCTCACAAATCCCTTTCACAAAGAAGTACTTGCTTGTATTTTCTGTTGCAAATTTAGTGATCTCACTGAAGTCTGGTTCATTGACTAATTCAAGATGCCTTTCAGGGGCAAGGGGAGCAAGGCTGCAGTGACAGGTGAGCTCATCTATCAAAGAACAGGACTGCTTTGACTTTCTTCTGAGTACTGAAAAAGATCATTTGGGAACCTGCATTTGTCCTGGGCACATAGTAGAAATCCCTGAAGAAATTACAATATAAAATGTCAACACTAAATTCCACTTTGTAAGAATTTCTACAAATTATAACAAAGCACTGATGATAAATGCTGTGATGTACTCCCAGATTTCATCATGAATTCTCCAAGGAAAATAACAAACTAGATCAGATATTCCAGACAACATAAATACCTTCCCACAGCACAGCATTTCAGTTCCCCTGTCATTTCAGTTGGCCAAGACACAATTCCTCAGTTTCTGTAAGTGGCTGGTCTGTCTTACTCCAGAAGTAGCTTTATTCCAGTGGCACATGGAAGTAATTCTTAAATAAACTGATGATCTAAAAATGCAGAAGACAGCAATTCACTGTAAAGCAATGGTCAATCCTAACTTTTCAGGCAAAGTCAGCTTACTTTAGATATATACTTCAATTAAAAAAATAAAACCAAACCCAGCTGTTTTTAAGAGAGGCTAAAATTGTCACGGAGACCATATGAAAGGCTTTCATAGAATTGATACACTGAAATCAAATGGATAAAATATTAAATTATAACACAAGAAAGGCTGTAATCAATCCGACCACTGATAGATGTAATAATCCTTACAGCCTGCATAAAAAAAAAATAATCTTAACATAAAGGTACATTTACCTGGTCGTAAAAAGGGAAAAGGTCATTTCTTAATCAAAAGAATGTAAGGTGTCTTTACTTCAGGTTTATTCCCCAGATGATGAAGGGGAAAACTTCCTGGAAGAAGTTATCCATGAAGACCTATGAAAGGGACCTCTTGCCATAAATACAGTTAACTTTCTTAGTTTGCTCTTCAGCCACTCATTAAGAGGCAAATGGTGCTTCCTTTCAAAGAAATAAGACAAAAAAATAGAATAGCAGAAATAAATAGTCTGTAATTTTAAGCCATATTTCCTTGTTTTCAGTCAGACAAAATACAAATCTACCATTTAAAAAAGAAAATCCAAAAAACAAAACAAAAAAGCCCTCCACCGTACCTCTCTCGTGTGTGAGATGGTATAGGTACTTCAGTTGCTCTGCAAGTAAAGAATCATTAAGATTAAAAAAAAAAATACTCTTATTTCTATTCAGAGTTAATATCATCAAATTTACAACTTCAGCAGATGCCCATTATTTTTTAAGTATTAATTTGTGGAGTAAGTAATGAGTGTGGGTGATCACTGTCATGGAACTAAATTAGTATCACATCTGTAACGTGAAGGACATCTCAAAGGTCTCGTGAATATCATGCTGTTGATTCTGCTACCAATTATTAGCTTAAGACCATTAACCAAATTGCTTCCCACCCGTGCAGGAAAAATAGTCCAGTGAAGGACTCTGGAGTACAGACTAAAAGATTTGTCACTGTTAATTGCAACAACGTGTTTTAGATTCATTTCTATTTACTTTCACTGGACATTGATTTTGTAGCTGAACTGGAATTGGTGACCTGATTATTACAAATTCCTAGTACTTTACAGCAAAGCTATATGTAATATCGAATCCCTTTGCTACAGATTTATGCTGTAGTAAGGGTTAATGGCTTTGATATTGCTCTCATGCTGTTAAATACATCTGACTTGCACATTCTAGATTAAGATGAAAGCTTGTGCTTCCATGCACGTTGCAAAGATTTTGGAGAGCGTGTGCGCGCCCCTCTCACTGTTTTGTCAGAAGACAGACAAGCCATCTTGCTGTATTTTTTCCAGTGCCCAGGGATGCAATCCTAGCCTTCACTGGAGCAAACTAGCACCCCAGATGGGAAGCATTTCCCTCTCTGAGCTCCCTGTGGCAGCCTGCCGTAGGCACAGGACTCACTCCTGAACTGGGACGTCAAGGATTTTCCTCTTGCCTCCCTCCATCAGCAGCCAGCCTGCGGTGCACAGACAGCACCACAACTCCTGAAGGCACTGCAGTGCTGCTGCTGTTCTTTGTGGCTGCCCAGCAGCACCGGTGGGAAGGACACAGACAAGGCTTAATGCCGTCTGTAATAACTCCAGTCCCTGCCCATCGGAGTATCGGCAGCAGTGAGAGGCTGGTTCCTTGCAGATATCTCTGGGTGCTCATGCACAAAAGGAGAACTCAGGGTGTTAGTGAGAAGAGCCCTCTTTAACCACCCTCCTCTTCATGGGCCTTCTGGAACTCACAGAAATGTAAAGCTTCATTCTGAGCCTTATTTTAACTAATAAGAATAATTTTTGCTGCAATTACAGAGCCAGATCATTTTCCTATAAGAATCCTCATTTTACTGCCAGGCCATGTCCCGTCTGTGATAATTTGCCTGAAAATTGGCATTTGAAATCCTTTAATTTATTCCTTTGGGTACAGCTTTTAAATCTAGTGTTTTCTTACCTCCCTCTCCGCACTTTCAATTCAATCAACGCACTATTGCCCCTTCAAAATATGCATTATTTTACAAAGTGTGTGAGTACATATAGTTTTAGTGGGTTGATTTATAACAGCTCTTCATTGGTAAAGGAAGAGGTTGACCAGAATGTGATATGGGATGGCCTTGTTTTTCTGCCTTGTTTCTTTTGAGGCAAACACTGCTGTATTTTCAGCTTTCACTGTGGGTGGATACCATCTGTGAGAAAATGTGCACTGAAGTGGCAAACAGTAGATGACTGACATTGGGTACAAGTGCTTACACGGTTGCTGTGCTGGCAGGCTATTAGGCAGGAAGTAGAGTGTATTTTACAGAGGAACTTTCCTAGATTCCTCCCAGCTGTGATATTAATATGCATGGAGAGTCTGACAAAATACTGATTAATGTCCAGTATCAGTCAGTGATAAAACAGCATCTGTTTTAATGTTAATAAATGAGGTGGCAAGCAATTTCCGTAGAGAAATTACTCATGCATTTCATTTGCTGGTGACACAAGCTAATTGCAGAGTTAGAAGATAACACAGTACAGTTAATTTGGGTTATGGTGTAGTTACTCAAGCCAGAGTTCAAATGCAAACCTTACTAGCATGCAATCTAGGGGAATCCAGAACCCCCACGAAAGGAGGAAGACTTCAGACAAAATGTCTTAGGTACCTAACTGCTTTTCAGAGTTCCTTAAGCAAATACATAACATCTGCAGTTTAGCCTCAGTCAGCTGCAGAGTGGGCTCAGAGAGGTCTAAAGCCACCAGAATTTTCATTTTTTGCACTGAATTCACCTCCAGGTCAAGCTAGTAGACCTGCATACAAGCCCTGACAGCACCCATCAGGGGATGCCTGAACCCAGCGGGGTGCTCGGACTGTGCTCCTCTGCCTCTCTCGCCTGCCAGGCCCTGTGCAGCAGGTGTTTCTGGACTGTTTCTGACAGGATGTTGCACGAAATACAGTGACCCAATACAGCCTGGAGCTAAGAGCATCCACTTTGGGTACCCTGGTGTTAGCTTCAGAGCCTTTGATGTAATGTAGAATCCCTGTCTTCAAAAGGGAAATCAATTGCTAAAATATCCACTGGTAGAATACTGATAACATAAGAGATAAAGCACTTACCAGGAGGTACAGGCTTCAAAACGGTGCTTCAAAGAGGTAACGGAAGAGTGTAACCCTAGGTAAATACTAAGTTAGCAGAGTGAGGGAGAAGAAGAACCACTATCAAGCCTTCTCTCCTTCCTCTCTCTGTCTGATCCAGCTATCCCTGTACCTGTATACTATACTCCACTTTTGCATGGAGAAAAAAAATGACCTATAGCATTCCTATACATCCTCTGTGACAAATCTGATTCCAGTTTTCACTATCATCCATTGCTAACTTCAGCGTACAGCAAAGGAATAGGGAAGAGACATACAGCGATCGATTTCTTGCTTTTTGCTCTTCCAGTTTAGGTTCTGCAAACCCAACTTGGGCCTTCATAAAAGAAGGGGTGGGGTGGGCTGCAGAGGGAGATCCCAACCAAATCTACCCAGAGGAATCAGGGCAGCAGCTTTGCAGGCTCACTTTGCAATACTGGGCCCTGAGCAGTTAACTTATTTCCACTGTGACTGCATTTGTTCAAAGTTTGTCGGAGATACGATTGCAACTTTACTAATCCTAACTTTAAAACAGTAAATATCCACCAAGCAATATAGGTTTACCCTCGAGAACACAAGAGTAAAATCCAGCTTCAGTGCAGAAAGGAAGAGCAGTCTAAATGAGAGGCAGAGGCCTATTTGTTTCGTAGTTCTTAAGGAAAAATAAATCATATTAAAATGTATCCTGTTAGATTTACAGTAACCATACAAATGATTCATTTAAGAGATTATAATAAGAGGTCCAACGTGTCAAAAAAGTATGTGAAAAATTAATTGAAGAAAGAGATCTAATAGTTGTAGCTAAAAAAAGAAGTATTCAATTTCTATATGAAGGGTATTTTTTACATTACAAATATGTTTCCTGTAGGTGAGGTATTGAAGGATTTCTTTTCACTCTCTTATGTATTCCGGTGAGAATATATACAGTAAATTTAGAATCCATCTTATTCCAGAAATGTAATTTTATTGTTATTCTGGTCTTGTAAGATTGATCACCGTGTTGTGTTACCAGGAAGCTAGATTGATTGAATTAAAATGTTAATCTAAGGTACAAATGGAAAGCAGCAGCAATATCATACATTACCACTGCATATACAATATGGATAAAGGTAAAATAAGAAAAATTAGAGAATTGCATAGGTGACATCAGCTCTCTTCCCTATCCCCTCTATCTTCCCCTTCCCTTTCTTCCCCCAGTTCAGTAAATACCTCCACAAGGCTTTTTACAAATCACAATCTAGATATAAATCTCTCTTAAGCAGTTTTCTTCAAATTTCAGAGTAGTAACAGCCCTGCAGCACTCTCCCTTGTTTTTGAGCTACTGCTGTCCTTTATATAACTGGGAGAAGGGTATTTAAGAAGAGCAATAGAAACAGCAAACACCTTTGCCCCATTCTGATGTATTAAATATGCAAGAAAAATAGAGCTGCCTAGAAATTTGGTTTAACTGGGAGAAAAAGTGGATTTGAGCCCACCAGCTTATTAAAGATAGCATCTTTTCAATCAGTAAAAAAAAAACATCTCGGGCTTCCATCTATTTTCTTTCTTCCACAGGGATCCTAATCATCTTTCAGTACCTTATCATTATTATGAACCTCTGGGACCTGATGAATGCACAATGTACATTTCACACGAGCGGGGACGAAAGGGCAGTCATCATCGTTTCATCACAGAGAAACGGGTCTTTGAGAACTGGGCACGGACATTCAATATTCACTTTTTCCAACCGGACTGGAAACCAGAACCACTCACTGTAAATCACCCTGAGATTAAACCGGTGGTCTGAGGGATGAACGCACAAGACCGCAATCACAGTCACCCACTGTGTCAGCCTTCAGGGTGTTGGACCTTCGGGGACGGCAAGGCAACCTAGGGGAGAAGGGGTACAGGATTTGCACCTGAGGACTGCAACACCAGTCAGGAAGTTACGCTGAAGGAGTAGAGCATATCAAGAGTACTTTCTGTCGAACTGTGTATTAATCCAGTATATAGCCTTTTTTGGCCATCTGACTTCCTGTGTGTGTACGTGATTTGTGAAAAACAACTTGAGTATCATTAACGGGATGGTTAATTCATTACGGTTTTTTAAAGTACAATGCCACTGAATTTTCATAGTGAAAACTTAGGGTATTTATTTAATGGAGGTTTTTATGCAACCTAGGCCAGTATTTTTCTAATTCAGTTATGTGGTTGTTTATCTTTCATAATCTTTCAAATCCAAAATTAATATTGCTGATGGGTTGAAAGGCCTAGCTTTTTATTTATAAAATTTGTTTGAAAAATAAGATTCTATATAGCATGTAATTAATATTTGATCTGGAAATGTTGCATTTCTTTTAAAAATTTTGGGCTCTGTTCCAGCCTAAAGCCTTTAACAGCAAGAATGGTCCCACGTGCAGTTCTAGCTAACTTTACATTCTGACATCTCATGTTAATATGAAAACGATAGTGAAAATTCTGTTTGATATTAATGTGCATTTGCTGCTGTGCTATCAAGCTGGTGTTTTTTAATTAGGGGTAGGAGGAAGGACAGCAAAGTTTATCCAAAAAAATCACTGTCTATAGCAGCATGCTTTCAGTGAAGAAGAGACCAGATAAGGCTGGAGGGGTTGTGTTCTGTTTTGCCTCTCATAGTCCTGCAGGAGGCTGAAGGAGCAACCCTCCTGAGGCAAGAGACTACAAACCAGGCAACAACGGCTTGGAATAACATGACCAAATTTCTGAAATCAAGAAGTTACACTACCAGGTACTACAACAGCAGCCATGCTAGCCAAAAAGATTACAATGCCGCACCTGCAAAAATCTCTGCCTTCCACTGTTCCAAGATGATCACTGATCTCGGAGATCCTGGACTGCACTGAAGGTGGGATGTGAAAAAGAGTTACACAAGTACAAAATTGTCCCCTTGAAAAGAGCAAAGTTACACTTGGCAGTTTTTTCATGAAGTACACGTGCATGGCGAGTCCCTGCAGGGGACGGACAATGCTAGTGCTGTATATGGAACCTCACAGTGTGAATTACTGGGTTACATTTGGCTTGTGAATAAAGAAGACTTCAGTTACAGTATGATTTTTCCTTTTGCATCATAAATATTAAGTCTCTAATTCCTTTGAAGTAATCAGTAGGAGTAAGTATTGCATGAAACATTACACTTCAGGTGACGAAAGATGTCTCTCATTAGACAAATACTAAAGCTAGAACAATATTACCTTAAAACATCTAAATCCAAGAAGCTGAACCTCAGAGGCGATATGTAGAACTGGGAACCAAACTCACTATCATTTAAAACCACTTATAACCCATGGTCTTCCTCTTTCCAAAAGTGGATAGCAATAGCTGCCGCTGCCCTACAGACACCCCAGATCTCTGAGGACAAAGCGAACTGCCCTGCCAGGGTTTGAAAAGTGTTATCCCTGTAACGCTGCGTGGACCTGAACAGCAGGCCTCCAGGAGCCACTCTCCTTGCTGCTGCAGCCCTCCCCACTATCAAAGAGCAAGAAACTATAACCTGTTTTGCCTTAAAAGTTTTCTTTCAGTGTTCTTCCTGGCACACACCACTCAGCATACAAACTGAATGCAAAGCTCTACTATTGCCAGTTGCTTGTAACCTGTCTCTTGTCCACTGGTGTTTAACTCTCCCTCTTTCACTGACTGTGTTTTATTCCTTCCACTTGGTTTCACACCATTCTAGAAAAAACAGAATGGATTTTGAACTAATGGTAATTTGAACATCCCTTTCAGCATGTGTACTGGGGCGTGTAGCCAGCATATATTGCTCAAATTGAAGAACTCTGTCAAATTGATTTACCGATCATTTCTAATGGGACTGCAGGATCACAATAGGTCCTCGGATGCCACCATCCTTTTGTTGTTTTATTAGTGATATGATTATAACAAGATCTTGTCATTCTAAAACAGAGCTCTTAGTTTTTCCATTAATCGAGAGCTGCAGGATGTGTATGCTAAATATTTAGTTATGTTATTGTTAACACCAGATCATTTCAAAATAGATTACACTGATCTACTTTAAATATTCAGTAGAAACATGGGGACTTCCCACACTCTGCTGTGCTCCACATGCTTGTTTCCTGTGAGCAAGACTGGTCAATACCAAGTAGATCAGATGAAGTGTTAAGAATAAGATGAAACTTGGGATAAACTGACATTAGATCTCCTAACTTCTAACAGAGTGAAGCTAAATATTCCTTCTTCAGTGTCTGTTAATAACAGCTATGTGTTCTTATTACCCTTATACACATCCAGTCTTTTAAAAAAAACAAACCCAAAACTCACTTTAGTCTCACCATCTTCCTGTGGAGTTTCAGCAAGTTCCCCCATCTAATTACAAAAAGTATGAAGGAGTATTTTCTAAGAGTAAGTCATACCTGTATATATAAAACTCACTGCAAAAGGAATTTGATGAAGCCACAGAGACAGCAAGTTTTAAATAGGATTGATCACACAAATTTATATGGAATATAAATCCAGTCCAAAAAGCAAAAGTTATAAGAGTGCAAAAGAAATGTAAATAATTTTTAAAGTGCTGCAATTTTAATTTACAAATTACTGATGTATTTTTCTACAAAAGCACAAATTTTCAGCTACAGCATAGCCTGCTACATTTCAGCCTGAAGTAAGGTTTTATGGCCTAGTTATAAACCAAACAGATTTATGATAGAAAGTGCTGTCAGACCAGAGATAAGTAGCACAAACTAGGCACTGCTGCCGTTCTCTGGTTTATGCTGTCATCTTGCACTCTTCACCTTAATTTGATCGATTCATGATCTTCAGTGCGCATCATTTCACATATTAAAAACTGTTGCAAAACTGTGTTTACAGACATCAGCAGTTTTAAGATCTATGTTACTTTAGTTCTGAACTCCTTCCATACCTTATGCTTTTATGCTTGGCTTCATCAGAGCAGCTATTTTTCATCTCAAAGAACCATAGCTCTTATGCCATGATACGTGCAACTGGAATTGAGAATGATAAAGAAAATGTCTCTGCAACTAAGAACAGAAAAATGAGACCATGGGTGTCTGTTATTTTGGCACAATGGTTGCAAGATGCCCAGCTAAGAGCATCGTGATACAAAGCAAAAACACAATGCACTTTGAGAGAACTTTCCTTCCAAAGTGTTAAAGCACCTCAGAAAGAGAAGTTAATACTGTTTATTCCTGGGTAAGGAAATGGAGGAAAGAGGAGGTTAAGAAACAGTATTACTAAGACCCAGTTACACCCTTAGCACTAGATTTTAGAAGAGTGTCGGGTCTGCTGACAGCTACTCCTGGCTCTAGCCAGTAGAACACACAATGGCAATTTCACATATTACATATAGATACACACGAACAGGAGCATAAAGTGCTAAAATTCTGCAGGAGGTGCTGACCTGGGTCTTGTCCTGCAGTATTTCTCAGGCAAACTTCACAGGAAACTAAGTGATTTTTACCCAAAACAGCTCTAAGGAGGCAAGGACACAATAATATAAAACTAGCTGGAAGAACACTGGGAGATGGGGTGAGGGGTATCTAAAGAGTAAGGAATAAAACATGGTTTGAGCTATCCAGCTGTATTCCCCTGGAATATGAAGATCAAAGTCAGGCTGGAGCTGGCAGAGTGGAAAGTTGTGGCTCAATAGCAATGGCCGTCCTGCAGGAGTTTCCTTTCAATATTCTACAAATCTGTCACGTGCCACAAAAACTCTTTGAAAAATTCTGATAATCACCTCTGACTAATGAAAGTTAATTATTTCATTTGATGTAAGGAGATGTAATATCTAGTTAAATTAAAAACATAGCTTAGGGATAAAAAAAACAGTTAAACAGTGAAAGAGTGCTTGTAAGACAACACAATGTAGTGCAAAAGAGAAGAAAGTACAGAAACCTTACAGGTATCAGTACTTCACCCTTCCTGGTGCATCAGTTAATACTGGTCACTTTGAGTTTCCAGCTGCCTCCTGCAAGCACACCTTACCTGTCACACAAGTATAAGATTTTATAAGGAGAAAGGAGAAGGAAAAAAAAAGATTTAAGGGCAATCTCCTTTAAAAAAACACTAGGAAATATGAAAAGGCAAGAGTCTAGATGGTGAGAAAATTTTCCATACTGAGGCAGAATAATATAAAATTTCAAGGATGTCTTACGAAATGGCTCTGCTCATGCTAAATACCATTACAACCACTAGACTATTAAATGTCTTCTATGCTGAAAATTACAACAAAACATGAACTGTCAAATGATACCCTTTCACCGCTGTGAGGACAGAGTTTCAGTATCACAGTGGAAACAAAGATGGTGACTTCTATCTTGGCTGACTGTAGAAGAGGCCCTGTGGCAAATGCAGAACTGTGGAAACAGGCTGTGAACCAGCATCTCCCTCCCTTCTGTGGCACCCTCCCAGGGGTGCCAGCCAGAGAGCACACAGCTGTCACAGCGCACACTCTTGCACTGCCAGCAGAAAAGGGAGAAATTCCCTTGTGTTGTCTGTCGTTGAACACCAGACCAAGCCAGAGAAACTACTTGGCAGATAATCAACATACAGTCTCCTTGTTCACTGTGGAGTCCTTTGACCAGGAGCCGTCTTCAGAAGTCAGGAAGACAGAAAGACTGAAAACTACAGACAAGCAATCCTAGCATGTTCCAGACAAACGGATGGAAAACTTAACAAGGAACAGAATTAGCAGTCATAAAGAAGGTACATTGGCTAAGATGTAATGCAGCTTTTGTAATAGAAGTCATGCCCCGCAAATCTCTTTAGCGTTCTTCAAAGTTTTCTGAAGCAAGCGGACAAGAAGATCCGGGTGATGAGTCCACTTCGAGTTCCACAACTAGCTTTGCAAGGCGTCCCTCGAAAGACTTCCAAAGAAGCTACAGTACCACGGGGTAAAAGAGAAGATCCTCACCTACGGAACCCATCTGAACATAGGAAATAAGGGCTAAGAGGATACATCATCAGCTTCAGGTTACAAGCAGAATTCCACAGGAAAACATCTCAACATATTTTCTCTGCTTTTCTGTAGTCTTCCTTTGGCATCTACCACAGACACAGGATGCAGGGGCTAGACTCTGTCTAAATAAATAGATAGATAAAAAATATGAAAAAAATTCTTTTATCTAGTGAACATCAACTTGTACACTAAAGCCCAGGTACAGCCTTGCCATACTGACAATGTGCCAGGCAGCTGCAAGATCTAATGACAGTATCTGCATTCACATTTTACTGAAAGCAATGTCAAAGCCCCTAGCTCAGATAGAGAGCAAGACTGGACCCTTTTCAACAGCAAAGGAAAGTCATCTTAATCATTTGGTTTCTCAGAACAGATTTATCTCCTTTAGGAGATGCCCAGTGATATTTAAATCTGTCAGCTTTCTTACACAACGCAGACAACTGTTAAGATAGCTTTTAGGACACTAGATACTTCCTGAAGTACAGGGAAGATAAAGGGAATAATGCATATTTAGCAAGGGCTACGGTTTTAGGACTTTGCTGACTTCACTTGGCTATCAGATCAGTTGGAGCCTTTAGGATCCAAACATGCAGCATGATGTGAGTCTGTTAATAGCAAAACGAAGGAAATTCTGAAGGTAACCATTTGGCGTGTCTGAGTTTACGGCAAGAACTTAGGTTAGGTTTATGTTTTAACAAAAAAGGCAAAAGACGTGAACAAATTTATAACCTATGAGGATACCCTTTCCCCCCATTACATCCTTGCTGTAACCAAGCTGCACACAATGCCAACATTGGAAGAGGTTACTGGTATTCACTGGGAGTGTTCATTTGTGTTGGACAAAACTGGAACATTTCCCACTACAGCAATTTTTTTTTTTTTTTTAATATGGCTGTACATCTGCAGATTAGCATTACATGAAACACTAAAAAACTATTCCTGGTCAGTCCATTGCAAGTGATATTGCAGAGAAGGAGCAGCTACAGAAATGAGCAGCAAAAGCAAGTGCAGAAAACCTATACACACACACACACAAAAAAAAAAGGCAAGGATAGGGACTATTGCAGAGAAGGGTATGTAAAAACTGTACAAAATACAAGCATACATTGCAATGATATACCGATGGCCCCATTTGCCATTCCACTTGCACTAGAAAGACCAAGGGAGGTAAGGGGACCCTAAAACCATCACAATTTTGAGTCATAATATTTTGAGCTACAAACTTAACCTGGACAGGAAAACAAGTATGGAAAAAGTAAGTAACTTAACAAAAACCAAACAGCAGTGTCTAATGCTTACTGATGCTCTTCACTGGTAAATATCAAAGTATTTGATGAAGTAAGTACCATTATATTGGAACTGGATATAAAGGACAGAGCCTAAGCTTAAAACGCCCACTACATGCAAAACCAGTGGACCTAGCCAAGTGTTTACTACATGTCAGCATTAGTCCAGTAAGTCCTTTTGCAGGCAAGAAAGGAAATGTGTTTGCTATTTCAGAGGAGTTGACTTTGACATAGGGACTAGCATGACATGCCACGAATCTCCCAAATAAGCCACAGCCCAGTTGCCTCGTCCCTCCAGAGCTGTGGCACCAAAGCTACGGAGTGGTCAGCAGCATGAAAACAAGTCACTTCATAGGAAACAGCGTCTGTGCTAGTGCTTTGCCAGCATTGCTGTTACACTATCGAAACAGTCTGATTCTGGTATAGCTTGGTTTGTTCAATGGACTGCTGTAAACAATGCTGCCAAAATGACTTCCACTGACACAATTTGCATCCCTAGTAAGCCTGTTGGCCAGAGCAGCAAAACTGGCTCAGTTTTGGACAAGGCTTCAGTGTTCTTTGTGCATATAGATTTAAAAAAAAGGGGAAAAAAAAAAGTTTAAATCTAAAATTTGCATGGGGAGGAACACATGGCACAATCAAACATTAATAGATGTACATCTTCAGAAACTTTGAACTGAAACCTTAAACACTATCAATTTAATCACTAAATCAGGCAGAAGTCCTCATTAAGGGAGAAAAAGTAACTCATTTTAAAGAGCTTGCAAGTGAAATTAGTGCTATGAAATGCTGATTTCAGAGTATGTTATGCAGCATATACAAGTTTTCATCATAAAACACCAATGCTTTCAAGATGCATTTCCCTACAGCATATTATTTTTAAAAGTTCACGGAAAGAAGGAAAGCAGAAATAATAGTAGAGTGCACACAGCAGAGGATATTATCTTCAACGAGAAACACATTTCCTCCCCCTTTTTTTTTTAATTTGTCTTTCACCACTTAAAAAATGCAAAAACTATTATGCTCATTATTGTACAGAAGCATTGAAGTGATGGTTGAGAAGACACTTTCATCATATCCACTGCTATTTTCTGTAGTTCATAACTTTATGGATAGATTAGTCTCATGGGTCAAATATTTTACACTTGTCCTCAGTCCAAAGGTGAATTAGTCTGGAAGCATTCTACCAGGTCACTCACAGCTCTGTGAGACAGAGCTGGAAGATCTGTACAAGGGGACACGTTCTCTTCTGTCGCCCCCAATATTTGTCCCCAAATTGTACCATATACAAAGGTTGTCATCTCTCCAAATGCTGCAGAAATACACCATTTCCACTCTGTGAATTGCCTTCTATTTCATCTATTTTTATCAAGTCCAAATAATCCTGAACTTGTAGAAGCTTTTCAGTTCACAACACAACAAAGTACGAGATCAAATCTAACTATTTACCAGCAACTGGCAGCATCTCATTTCCTCATCTATATTGAAGGGGTAATTAGCTCAGTTTTTGGAATTCTTCAGACCAGAAACTTCTCTTATTCCTTCCCTCTCTAAGCATCCATCAAAGAAGAGAAAGAAGCTCTCAAGCTAAAAAAAAACCAAAAAAAACCACAAAACTTGAATGACATGCTGTTGGTGTCAGGACTGCCAGGGCTGCAGACTTCGCTTGTCTGCCTCAGCAGGACAATTAGTCCTTCAAATCTCTTTTACGTGTTGAGGAATACAGTACAACACTTCCCACTCCTCATCACTTTGCAAATCCTCTCCACCCAGGATAAATTCATAGCTGAATCTGGTCTTTGCTCCTTCACAGATCACTGATTTAGTACTATGTGAAACTGAGCCCTGCTTCAGCACGCAATGATGCCCCTCTGAAGGCACATTAGACCATGAGGATCCATTCACTTCCAGTATGTTTTGTGGATGTGGTACCAGAATGGAAATCCCTGACTGCTGAAACAAGAGATGGAAATGGGCGCAATTTGCAGACGATCAGCAACAGAATTAGAACCAGATTACATTTGCTTTTCCGTAATCAATAATGGAGACCAGCTTTTAGGGGGAAATGACAAAAAAAAAAAAAACCAAAAAAAAAAAAAGAGTCCACTCTCAAAAGAGATACACTATAGCTAATGATATTTGTAAAGATACTTTTGACCAGCCTATGATCTTTGCTTATGCTAAGACAACAGCATTTCATGGTGATATTCACATGAACAGAAAAAGATGTAGCTGGCACAGACCAATGAAACGCTGATTGGTTCATCACTACTCAGGCTTCTTTCTCCACTCCTTTTTGTGGGTATCTCACTTTTCAGTCTGTTACGAAAGCGTAGCTTAGAGTCATACATTTGTGTAAATGTTTGGGCATGGTCATACAAAACAGTGTTCTCAAATGCATACAGCAATTCATAGTTAGAAATCAAATGAAGTGCAGAGACATAAGAGAATGTGTATGTGAGTATGAACCTACTGTTAAGTTACCATTTCTTCAGTTCAATAATCGTAATGCGCTTCAATATGTGATCCCAAAAGAGCTGAAAAACTGAAATGAAACAACTTATATTTTTATCATCCAAGAGTATTCTAAACAATGTCTGTGAAACCCCTGGCAAGACCTGTCAATGCAGTTACATAGTACAGGGTGCAGGTGTGAATGTACAAAATTTTGCAAGCCCGGGCATGCTTCATAGCTAGGTTCACAGACCTATCTATGTAGACCCACAAAATGCTGAAATTTAATTCTGTTCTAGAAGTTTCTTTGCAAAGAAGCACCAAGAAACTGCCACCTGGCTTGTTTTCTGGATTCCATTAAAAAAAAAATCATCTGTGCACAACGGAGGAAGCATCTATACTGCACAAGCACATTGTTTGGCATGAAAAACACAAATGGTTTGTGAGTGAGAATGACCTGGCTGGTTCCCAGACCCCAGATCCCAAACCGAGTTTGAAGGGGTCTCAGGGAAAACAAAAAGATTACTAACTTTAAATAAACAAACAGATACACAAAACACATTTACAGACCATTCTGTGACATTTCTATACTTGCTTTCAGACTATAACTCTTCAAGGAATAAAAGTTACCACTGTAGAGAAAATACTGTGTCATAAGTGTAGCACAGGCAACTTCACGGTGACTCTGAGAACGATCTATTTCAACTCCACATTTTGTGCGTATAAAAATGTTAGAAATGCCCGAAGCATAGTTTGCTGCATTCCAGTCGAATTGTTGTTCTCCCTTCAATTTAGTCACCTTCACAGGCACACTTAGTCAGTGCCTCTATTCATAAATTGCATTTTAATAACCCACCTAATTGCCTCTTTTTCCCCAAGCAGATAAGCTTTTAAAAGGACTGCATCTTTGGTACCTTCTGCTACTTGCAAAATTCAACTGAGTTCTGTTGATGTTTCTATCTATCACTTCCTGCAAAAGGTGGCTGAAAGAGGGAAAGAGAAAAATTTAATAGGTTCCAAGGAGCCTGAGTAAGTGTAATTGCAACTGAAGCAAGGCACAAAGCTCTGTCAACTTCACTTCAGTCACTTTTTGAAGTGTGACAAAACTTGCCTATAAAATCAATATTTGATTAAAAATAGTCGTTACAACTGAAAAAGAGTATCTAAGGCTGGATTAAAAAATGAAAGCTAAGCAAGTCCTCCAAGAAATTCTGTAGGATTCATTTCTATACCATGTCTACATATTTCAATAGTGTCTCTCTGCGTTTCTATACAGTCTGTCTACAACAGATTTTAGTTGATTGTTCCATTAGAAATAGCTGAGGGGAAATTTAAAATAAAAAAAAAAGTTTTTCTCATTTTAAGAAGAGTCACCCTTGTATCAGATTCTGGATACGAAGTCATTGCTTACGAAGGGTGCTATCAAAAAAAAAAACCAACCCCAAAACCCAACACACTGAAGAAATCCAGCACTAGGAACGCTGCTCAGACCTGTTCAACTCCTCCCTCCCTGAGGGAGGCACTTTCAGCAAACAGAGCTTTCATCTTTCACGTTCAGTGGCATTGTTTTTGGCAGGGGATACCTGTGCATCAGTTATACAAAAACTTCCCACCAGCAAACCCGGAAGAAATCTCTAGTATTATTTATCACAGCATATCAGTTTACAGAACTAAAAGGACAGTGGTGTAGGAATGCTTTTCTTTTAACTACAGATTAATTCCTATTCTTGGTGCTTAGCACGTGCTACTGAGAACAATTCCTGCTGTTCACCAAAAAGTACAACAGAAAGTTCTCAGTACCATAACTTTATAGTGAGGTGGAGGTGTAGCAGTCTAGTGTTTACCTCCTGATAACAGATCATTCTGTACCTTTATCCTCTGCAAGCCTAGAAGAGGTCTGGAGAAAAAAAAAGTTTTTCATACTCAAGAGATGTACTACACTGCTGTTTTTGTTGTTCTCTGGCACCAGCCCTTAGAAACAGCTGGAAGCCTCGATGGCTGCCTTCTCTGTAGCCCTCCCAGTCAGTGTATACACACAGCTCTCTGACAAGTTCACTACTCCTAACCCGAGGCTATGATGCCACAATCAGTCTGGAAGAGAAGAAAAAAGGACAACGATAATGTTTAAGCACTCAGATTTGTATGTTCTGTGCAATATGGAAATGCTAAATACCATATTCTAAGAAAAATATATTGATTCTGGTATTACATGTGATTACAAAAAATTCCTGATAACTTTTAGAGATACGTATCTAGCATTTACACCACGTATGCATTGTGTAAGCTTTATTATGATTAAGCTAGAGAACAGGTTCCAAAAGCATACTGCAAAAAGCTTCTCCTTGCTGACACACTTGCTTCTATACATGCACAAATTTGCTCTGCTCTTCACTAACATCAGTATGTTATACAGACAAAACCCTTTCAGCATACATGCATCAGTAAAGGTCCAAAAAGAACAAATCAATATGCCAAAACAGAATTTACAAAACCTAGGTGATAAAGCTCATTTTCCAAGGGCTCAAAACTTACAGAATACAATAGTGCAATTTATAACATTTTTCATCCTGATGCCAGGGTCAATTTTCTTCTGTGCAAAAATCCAGTGCACTGACAGTCCTGAAAGCATCCAACTCCATATTGTAGGGAGTGAAAATACAACACCTATGAAGGGTTCCTAATGGACACGGTGAAGTCGTAGGTTCACTTTTTTTGGCATTTTTTGAAGTAGATTCAGTGAGGTCATCATATATTTTTGTTTCACCTTTACCAACTGAGAGAATCCTAGACTCAAAACTGCCTAAGGTGAAAGGACTGATCTAAGGGTTGTATTTAAGAGGGAAGAAAAAAGAATAAGGAAAAAAAATCTCAATATATTCTAGAGTATTTTTATTTTGTGAAGAAAGCTTTCAATACGTCATGCCAAAGTCTGCAAAGTGGCTTAAGTTTTTATTGATAAAATGGCATCTTAAATAACGTTCTGCACAACATCTAGTTCTGTAGTGATAGGTTGACTACTTTGATTTACTTTGAAGTATGGGGGAAAGAATTTGCCCATTTACAATTCACAATCAACCTCAGAAATTCTGTTACTGTTTTTAGGTCCCTCCTCTTTTCTAAGTTTAACCACAAAGAAAAATTGCTCAGAAAAGCATTAAAATATGTTTAAAGCAAGACAAAATAAATAGAAGTCTAACATTAAAACTACCTGTTAGACTCTTTTCAGAAAAGAGACAGATGACTTCCAAAGAACCTTTAGCAGCGAGATCTCAACAGTTTTTCACTACAACCATAATACACATACAGAGCACCCAGATGACACCAATGAATCCAGAGTAGCAGTCAATGAAGTCATCTTGCTTGCTCAAATTCAGAAGATGTGTTTCATGTGTTTGATTCCGTATGTTTTGAAGAAAACCATGATGATCAATGCCCAGAGCCCTAAAATAAATCCTCCAGGAGGATGCCAGTCCTTTTGTTTTGGTTTCTGAAAAAAAAGAAAAAAACAAACAAAATGAATTTGTACTTAGTTCTCACATTAAACAGGCACTGTGTTTATCAAGTGCAAAAAAGCCCCAAACCCTTGCAGTAGAGAAAAATACCAATAATCTGTATTTCTTGAGAAAGTAGAAGCATCTGCCTCGATGTGGTGGAAAGGCTGATGGGAGGTGAGCTGGCACTCAAGCCGGGAGGTTAAGTACCATAGAAAGGCCACTAGAACTGTGCCTGAGACACCACTTTGCCAGTGGATATCAGCGTTGTAGGACATGCTCAAAGTCATTTGTTTGGACAGAATTTCTCATATCTGGTCTCATATTAATACAAGAGAAAAATGCTGTGAGTATGAAAAACAGTTCCTACAAGTGAAAATGTGGAAGAGAAAAGACACTGTTGTTTTTCCACTACCTAGAGTGTTTTCTACAGCTCCTTTTGTACTCAGAATTATGTGAATAAACAGATACCTAACCACATAAGAAGCTAAGATTCGTTATTACAGGAACATCATAAAACAAGATAGGATTGTTTTTAATGTCAATCACATTTCCCAGGGGCCTCATTGAGTCTAACTGCCTTTCCTTAATGTAGAAATATATTCTGCAATTCAAATACCTGTCCCTTCAACAATTTTTTCCATCTTCAGTAAAAAGCAATACACTGCAATTTGTTAAGGCCTTTTCTATCTCACACGCAGCAGTAAGACAAGATAAAACTTGTCTGTCCTCTTCCTCCTCGTATTTAAAAACATTTCAAATACTCCATATTCAGTGAGAAATGGATTATAGAAGATAAGAGCTGCTATGTGCCCCAAGATCTGTCTCTGAGGCTAAGAATAAGGTGAAGCTATATGAATGCAAAATTTTAGTTAAGAACATCATAACAAAAATATCAGAATTACAGTATTTAGAAGTATAACTCAGTCCCTCATGCCTGTGCCTACTCTTGCCCTCAGCAGGTATGTTTCACAGGTCTTCTAGGCAGACAGGGATGATTTACTATTACAATAATAAATACTGAAGTGCTTGCTGAGCTTTTTATTCCTGCCTTGCTGAAAGCTTTGCACTATTTTGTCCTTGACTAGAACGAGACACAAGGGGCACAGAGAGTATTTTGGTTTTGTTGCATTTAAGTCAAATTTAAAATTCTCTTTCTGCCATGTGCATAACTATTACAAAAGACGGTACGGTTTCCATTTCTGCGTGAATCTGCATACGGAAGCTTGTCGTTTTCCACTAAATGTACCAGGTGGCTGGTGAACTTTAATGCAATAAGGAACAGTCTGCAGCGTCTGTTCTTTCAAAACAGCTTTCCTATCAACAAGAAAACAATGTTTGTTGAGGCTCCCATTTTCTAAGCCACATAGTTTTAGCTTTAGGATTTTTCTCTAAGTAGCATGCTTGTAATTAAAAAGTGTAACAAATAGCCATGTCACCTGAGACACCTGAAGAACTTGGCACTCTGAAATATTAATGATTTTACTCTGATACAGGAATCACAGAACCAGCATTGTAATTTACATCAACAGCAACAAAACCAAAGGTACGAGCAGAGATGGTGTCTATATATGCAAACCACTCAATTTTCCTACGAAGCGCCCATCAGCTGCAGTGTACCTGCTGTTGGTAATCTGCCACCTCGCTGATACTCGCAACCACACATCTCCATATAAACATCTCAGAAAATCAACTCTGCATGTTCAAAAAGGCTGCCATCACACCTCGCTTCCAAAAGTAACAGCACACGACACTTCTCCCCACAAAGGAACTTTCTTGTTTAAATCCTCCTAATTAACCCCTAACTTCGTATGCATATTGCAGTGACCGTTTCATCAATCTCTTTGTACTATCAATCTTTCCCTTCTTGGATCTCAGACAAATTCCTTACCACAAAGTGGCACCTGACCCTTCTAGACAAATGACTTCAATTTGCAGTCAGTGACACTAAAAGCCTCTCTCTCCTATTTTGTATAGAACACGTAATTTAATTTCTTTAAAGAATTTATATGAATAAATATTTATAAGGTGATCTATGAGTATGGTTTTACATTTTGTCATGCCATGTACTGAAACCTCCATGGAATTCTGCAAGCAAACGGAGGCCAGTGCAGCAATGGCTCCGCGCTGGGAAATCAAGGACATACATGCTGTCAATTTAAAGCCATGGGATGCAATGTTAAAATATGAAGGATTAAAAACATGAAGGCACAACAAAAAATACATTTGAGGCTATGCAAGAGCTACCTACTTAGTAATCGTAAAAATAAATTATCTTAATGAGAAAGATTTGCAGACTCAGAAACTGAAATCTACACATAAATATTAAACCTCAATAAAAGGGCAAAGAGAAGCAACTCTATTGTACATCTGTAAGTCAATAGTGAGGTTAATTGAGCACAAAATTATGCTGAAATATGCCAGTATTTTCCACCAGGGGCATTCAGACATCAAAACCTCATGAATACCTAAAACAGGATTACACAGATTCATGCTTAAACCTACAAAAGAGCTGAAATATGTAATTTTCTTTAAATTAACTTGATCACAGATTCCGAAGAAAGTTCATCACTGAATTAAAAATGTAATTAGCTTTCGAATTGACAAGTTCATCCTCCTAAAATCATAACAGATGTAACATAGAAAACGTCAATAATAAGTCTTTGTCCAGCTGGGCACATCAGCTAAGCAGCAAACAGCACTGAAGCTCCTTTACAAAAAGCTGCATTTCGCACCTGTGAATCAAACCCATCTACATGTAAGATGGAGTCACTGCTTCCAGCAAATTATGCCAGCAAATTGTACATGTAACATAGGCTGGCAGAGAGCTTTCAGCCAGCACCGCTGTAAGAGCAGACCAAGCAATTCTCTCCCCTTGGCACAGCTGTGTCACTACCACAAGTGCCGCCGGTGTACCTGTGTCAGCAAGGAAGCGCGGCATCACTCCGAGTCGTCACAGCTATGCCAGCAGTCTTGCATAATGAAGTCAGGGGCCAAGGCGGGATGCCCTTCTATAAACACACGTGAGCCTCAACTGTATTGCTGCAGAAGCTGCTTTGACTATTTTGTGCAGGGAGGTGGGGGAGAGTCACAGCGATCTCTCCTAATGGGAAAAACTACTAAAGTAAGAAAGAAGCACTTTAATAGCAAATGAAAAAGTTCCCTTTTTAGATCCACATACTGCAAAAAAGATTTAGAAAAGACAGAATTTCTTCCTATGCTTATACCAGTTCTGTGCCATAAGCAATCCCTAGATAAACTGTCCCTTTCTATCGATTTTAAGACTGATCAGAAAGCATTAGTGAATACAAAGTTTTACCCAGATTCCTAAAATAAAATTCAGTATTTATCCTATGAACATTGCCTAGTTCAGGGTCTTATTCCAACAGATTTCTGTGAAAGTCAGGCAATTTTTGAAAGTCAGGCGTTTTCTCACTTGCGAGAAAATGCTAAATGGACAAAAAATGTTAAGTGTTGCAGTATTTTAATTTGCAATTAATTATGTATCTTTATTATGCCTAAATTGATGTGAGAATGTGTACTATTAAAAGTCTACAGATGGGCTGCAGTACTTACAAATTATGCATAACTTTCTGATATTTGGACTGATCTAGAGGAGCAGAGGCAATAGTGCTTTCGGCTCAGGTTGTTCTCAGTTTCACTGTTGTAGTACCCACCTAAGAACTCCATATACCGAATACTGCTTATGTAACAGACGTATTTAGGTTTTGTGATCTATGCCACAATACAACCCCATTATAAATGCCCTCTTTACCCTTACAATAATAGCAGTAACACATAGGTGAAACACACATATAAAATGGTACAATGTGTCACGAACAAATACATTTAGCAGCTTAAGGGCTAGATTCCAAATTTAAAAGATAGGTAGCTAAGCAACAGCAAGCTTCCTCCTGTGAACAGTTTTCTGTTGTACGCTCCCTAGTTCTGGTAGACTCATTATCCGGTGGAACTTAAAAACAGTTAACAGGGAGTTGTTCCAAGTACTGTAATTAAGGAGAGGATAAAACAGTGTATTTTCAAACCGGATGAGTCTGTAGGGACCCGAATGGAAAGTATCCAAGACTTTCAATGAAGGTGTTTTATAAAGCATGCTATACTTGTTACTCAAATTAAAATGAGTTTTATGCAAAAAAAAAATAAAAAAGTCTTAAAGTTGAAGTGGTAATCAGATTAAGAATGGTTTAATTTTAAAATGTCACATCAGAACAGAAGTAAGATTTAAAACATCATGTATTAACATTTTACATGGAAAACATTGTATTAAATATCATTATAATCCAACCCTACTCTTCCAATCAACTCTTCCAGCAGAACTCCCTTTGCATTAGTGTCCTCAATAAGGACAAAAATATTGGTACAGAAAGCTTTGGGTTAAACTCAGAATCCGCATTGGGATGGTAGCGGTAGAGAAAGCAGTGCACACCGTATTATAGTCAGGATTGTAGTAATTCCCAAGTGGAAAAGGAATACGCAAATTCTTCAGTCTCGTCCAGCATCTTATTCCAAACAGGGCTTTAAGAAAGTGGGCAAAACCTGAAAAATGAATGCGCACATCATCCTTGCTATGGGGGATGTTCTCCCCAACCTGAGGTAGATGGTGTCTTTTTGTACCACAAGTGCAAAATATCCATATGTAATTGCACAAAAATAAAATGTTAGAAGTGCTGTGTTCCAACGAGCCCATTAAAGTGGCAGCTATCATATTTCAAATTAATCCCTGCTTGATTCTCTCTGGAGTTTCAGTGCAGAGTGCCCTAGACCCAGTTTTGGCCTATTTATTGCAGCAGACGTGGTATAAAATATCACCCAGGGTTCTGAGGCTTCCTGGCAGACAGCAGCAGCCACAGCACTGGGGGGAAATCCTGTGCACACCCCTCTGTGGAGTTCTCCTCCCCTACTAGTCTTGGGGGCCAGCAAGCACTTGCAGGGAAGTAAAGCATGCTTGCTGCTTGTCTGTGCAGTGCTCACCATCGTTATTAGATCATTGGGGTGAATTTTATGTATTTTGGGGTGTAAATTTCCAAGTTTTCTTCTTGGTCATACTCCATTTAAACGAATGTTTCTATTTCTTCCATTCCAATACTAAAGGTTTTCTTTTTTGTTTCTCGAGATACCTAATTTTATGTTAGGGTCTGTGTTAGAGACCAGTAGTGAAATCTGAAAAAAGAAAGATCCACATTTCAAAACAGGTCTTTGAAATCCAAGGCCAACCTCAGATCCAAAACTCAAACAACCCGCCTGCTTCTCATCTCAGAAAAAAACCACTGATCTCAAACTGAAGGACAAGGGAACTCCTTGGAAAAGCCAAATTCTGCTATGCAGCGCACCCTGCCAACAGCACATTATGTGCTTCCTAGAGGCACTCCATAACAGTTCAGGTTTACTTGCAATTTAAAATTTCAAACTGGGTAATCCTCTCAATTCTTATGACAAAGCACACAACAAAGTTTAATTTCAGAATGAATTTATATGTATCACAAGCAAATCACAGCATAAAGTATGTCCTCAAAGCTTTTAGTGGAAGTATGCACTTCTAACTTGTCAGCTACAGCTTGGATTTGGGGCCCTTGCAGGGGGCTGGGGGAAATCAAATAACTCCAGCCATCTAGTAATAGTTTAATCCTCTTTTGTGCCCACAGCAAAATTAAAGTCATAAGAGAACTCCAACAGAAACGGTGCCCGTTAATCTGCCAAAGAATTTAAAGCACTTTTGTCTAATCTCCCAGTTTGTATTTATTAACCACGGTGCCATGATTACTCATATCGCCAATGTTAATAAAACAATGAAGCAAGTTCACTCAATCAACAACAAAAACTCACGAAGAACACAGGAAAGAACAGCAGTTTAAACTAAATTAACATATCGATGCCAACAACTGCATTTTAAATATTTACTTCGAAAACTGTATAATCATCGTAATATAAACTACAACACTGTTATGATAGCTTTAGTTTTTCATTTCCTTCTAAAATATGTAATCTATAAGGGCTTTTTAGAATGAACTTCTACTTATTATTCTCTACTTTCAGTGCTATCTCTCAGCATTACATAGCACTTTACAGTGCCTTTAGTGGTTTAACCATTATTCATTAATCTTCCAACCTGTGACACAATACATAATACACTTCTTCTAATCAAAGGGAGCTTTCCCAGCACCTGGGACCCAGTGCAGTTTAATTCCCAGAGAAGGCAGCACTCAGATGAATCATGCCCGCCTGGCAAACACAATAGACATTGTACTAGGGAGCCTCCAAACCCAGGCGTGTGGTTTGCGACATCCAAAGCTGACACACACAGCTCTGTGCTGGCAGAAGCAACCATCCATATCTCTCTTCGATAGACTGGCACAGCAGAGCTCTTACCTCTGCTGAGGTACAAGGGCTGAGCTCTCACCTGCTTAGCTACCAGTGAGTTACATTATGGAACTCATGTTTGGTGGAGATGAAAAAAGTCACAATATGAAGTTGTATTTAGAAAAAAAACCCAACTACATCTATTTAAGGTACATTAAGCAAATAGTTTTTTATATTTTAATCAAATTCATACTCCTATATGAAGCCACGATCATGATTTTTCACGAAAGGACACCTAAGTCCACAGCAAATACATGAATTACATTTAGCAAACACAAAGCTTCATGCCAACTGAAGCATGCAAATATAGAAGATGAGCAGCTTAATTAAGTAGACTTGGTATTCAAAACTCGGCCACTGCTACTTCGAGAAGCATCCTTCTTTTTCAATATGCTTATATTTAATTAAATTAAACAAGAGGAGGATTATTGGCAAAAACAAGACTATAGGCATTCAGTGCACAGTGCCATGCCACAAATGGAAAGAAAGTTCTCAAGGTCCTTACACTGGAGGGGGGCAGAAAATGACACTACCATGCACTAGCGAGGCAGACCTCTGTGGAGAGGACCTCTAAAAATGATCAGATATAAATGCAACCCACTTGCTGCTACTGAAACTTTGGGTTAAGCAGACAGAAACAGCAGCTGCAAAGAACAAAGGAGGTGAAAAGGGTGTGTAGAGGTTGCTAGAGGGACAAAAGATATTTTGTATTCACAAAAATACAAGTGTGTAAATAAGGCCAAGCTATTCTCAGAGCACTGTTTTTCCAAGCAGCATGCACTGCTCACCTTCCCCTGGGCAAAGATTATCTCAAAGTCTTCTACAGTGCAGATCTTGTTCATACAAACACAAAGTCACATTGCCAGTGGGAGCAGAACCAGCCCCAACCTCTCAGCCCTGCAGAGACAAGGCAGTACGTGCACGCATGGGCTCCTACCTGTTTCAGTCTGGGATGGTTACTCCAACTACCAGCCTCACCCAGCCCAGCCTTTCTAAGGAGCACAGCACTCCCGCTTGCTCCCTGGAAATCTAACTTGGATTTCCCATAGTGTCCCTCTGGACCACAAGGCAAGTTCCATTCAAATGCTTTTAAATCAATACGCTCTGAGGCAGGTCTGTTTCTTAATCTCGTAAAATTAATTGTATGCCTTAGAACTTCCATTATGAAGCATAATTTTGATCATTCAAATTCAAACGAAGTTGTTTCTGTTTATATGGAGAAACCATAATGTTCATAAATTATTATGCTATTCCTTTCAAAGTAGTAGTGACACTTCTAACCACACATTTTTTTCTGGATATCCCATGAGTATCTATTCATTTATTGCCAGGTGACAGGCTCTATTAGCAACAGATGTTAGACAACATTAGATCTTATACTCAATATGCTATACTGAGTACAAGATCTAATCAAATATCTCAATAGCTACATTTTAAGAAACTGGAATTCAAATAAATATTCCTTATTCACGTAGTTTTTACTGCTCATTTTTTAAATCTCTACAACTATAATTTAAAAAGTTCTCCTTTGCCCTGAGCTGTGTGCTACATTGCAAGTGTGTGCAGTAGAGCTCCACTTTTTCTAGCTCCAGCTTGCACAACTCAAAACAGCATTACATTTAAGAGGAAGGCATGAAAAAATGGATGTAGGGAGAAGCAGGGCTGAGGCAAAAGGTGCCTGCACATTTATATGAGCAAGATCAAATTTGGCTTTATTTTTATTGCAAAACATTTTCATTTTCAGTAAGAAACCAGTGTATTACAGCTGGTGATAGATCGGTTTGTTCCCCACCACCACCCAGCTTTTAAAGCCAATTGTTGCATTCACTAGCTTTGCACTCATATGCCAGACAATTATTCTCACCCAAATTTGTGTTGTATGCACTCTCTATGCAAGTGGAAAAAAAGGAAGAGGAAAAATAACTATTCTGAAATATCAACCTAATACTTTTGGCTACTCTAGCTGTTACACAACCTTGAAAACAAATCATAAAATGTAGACACAGCAGTAATACAGACACTTATTTAGTGATTGCACATAATTACACCTACACCAGAAAGCCATTTCTGTTACGCTTGGTATGTCAAAGAACAAGAGGTCCCAGAGAGCAGATCCATTCCTGCAAACAATTTTTGTAGGCAGCTGCCATTAAGAAAGAATGGCAGGTTTATGGTATCATAAATATTAACTCTTCCCATATGACATTCACATGACACCATGTTCATCAGTCAAATGCTACATGGGGCTCAACAAAGACCATCTTTCTGGAAGAATGAACGAGTGTAGCCAAGAATACATCCCCCTCAGAGTACCACATGTAATATGTACAGTATCAACACCTTTCCAAAAGGGTAAGGCTTAAAAAAAAAAAAAAGATAAAACCACAGATGGTCTTATCTAGTGGCAAACCAGTTGCACCTTTTCTGCCTACCATCTAAACTAACCACAGGTTACTGCCCTACCCATGTCATGTTGTCACTCAGTCCCCTGTAAGTACTACTCATCATCTGTTCTGTTTGCTAGCCATGTTTTTGTAGGTCTTTCGTGTTAAGCAATCCCTCCTGAAAATATGCGCTAGCTCGCTAATTCACAGAGCCCCAGCACTGGAGCTGGGCTTCTCCAGGAACACCGAGCCAGAGGAGACAGCTGTCAATGTGCGGGGCCTCTCACCCTAGAGGGGAGGCTGAGGGGAGGAGGGAGCTGGCTATGGCAGGGTGCCACACACCGAGCAAGAAAGCCAGTCACTACAGCAGTAATCACTTGCACAAAGCTGAATCACAACCTTACGCAAAGAATTTGCACAAGAACGACAATGCGGGATGCTGTCTTGCTGTCCAACAGTAAGAACACAACTGCTCCATTACTGGAGTCTTCATTCATTTACCCCTTCCATTCATTCCTCAAATGGAAATGATTTCATCAGATTTCAATCCTCTGAATTATTTAGGAAAACAATTCTAGACAGAGCACTATAGAGCAGCCTGCCAATATCCCTATCTCTGGCCATTCATCAGTCCTGTCAGGAACTTGTGAGTTACGCTGCTGTGCTCCTCACAGCACGCTATTGAAGGGTAAACAAAATATAATTAACTTAACACAAAAAAAATCACCAATAACACTTCACTAAGTTTACACGGTAAAGTGGGATAAATGCGTGGATATATTTGGAGCTAACAGTGCCTTCACCTGAGGAAAAGTGTTCAGAAAGGTATCTGCCATCAGAGCACTGTCAAGCTAAGATTGATAACATTTATATTTTTTCCTTATCAATGTGAGCTTATTGGTAACAGCTACTTTTTATGCTGCGTAAACCCAGAAGAAATATAGTACCTAGAAGGAAAAAAACTAGCAAAACTGTTACTGCTCATTTGACTACTCACTGAAATACCATTTAAATAAACACTGTCTATCAGAGAAGTTTTCATGTGTAAGCAATAAAAAAGTAATGATTAATAAAAACTGTACAAGGTTATGTGAGAAATGAAAACGTTACAGAACACTGAACTGACACCAGAAACGGAATTAAATCCTGCATCTTGGACAAACTACTGTAAAATACTTCGGTAATCTGCTTTATATAGAAAAGTCCTGATCCTGCATGTATTTAGTGGCAGGTAACACAAACTAAGTTAAGAATTTAACCTTGCACTCAAATTACACATGTGGTTACAGATACATACAGAGTAACATTGTTTCTATGCCCAGTGCAATCCATGTTAAGCAATAAACTAAGGAATAAAAACGAAGAAATACTTTGCCTTTTGCCTAAGGATCTAACAGCATCCCTTCCTTTCCCTCCACTCCACACACACATCCATGTACACACTTGGCTTTCTTATTCTTGGTGTTATTATCCCAGGGGCACAAATACAAAACACCAAACCTGTAAACTGGAGAACTAATTTAACAGCCAGAATGGATGCTGACCCTCCTCTCCAGGCCTCATCTCACAAAAACTGCACCATATTGTACTTATAGTTGGGTAGTTCCCGTTCACAGCTTTTGAGGAGAGAAGAGCTAAGGAAGAATCGGACCTCTCTAAGGTACAGGTTAAGAGAAACGGAAAGTGGATCTTGGCAGAAGCCATTCAGCAGCGTCAGGAAAAGTGATAAAGCAGAATACGCCTCATCCCTGTACCAGCGCAGATCTCTTGTCTTTTCACCAGTTTATACTGCTGGCAAAGCCAGAAAAATTCTGAACAAGTTGGCGTAATTTGCGGATGCCAAAGGCAGCTCTTTCGTTGCCAAAAGAGGCTTCTGCACAAAAATTAACTGAAAGGTAGGAAAGAGGCCCTTCTCTGCATATAAAAACAAAAGTCTTACTAATCAATGACCACTCAGGAGTACTGCTTACTTTCATATTTGCCAGTAAGTCTCATTCCAAATGCAAAGCTTGTTCCACCAAAGACTCCTCCTATGGAACAGCAAAACTGATCACCGAAATTAAGGCAACTCTGGAACTGTATATCTTCTGTTAAATACTGTATTTAGTAAAAGAAAAAGTGATTTAATTTACCATTAAAAGGTTTTGCTAAATCAATTTTCCTTCAATTTGGAAAGTACTACCACTTGTTTTAGGTCAAGTGTAATTTTTAAACTATTACCCTAGTACTTCATAGGCTGTTACAATACAGACAAGATTTATAATTTTTTAATTCAATAAAGATTAACAAAATAAATGTAGTAGCAGCTTTTCATTCCATGATGTTTTCAGCTTTTAATTCACATTAAAAGACAATGAATAAAGTTATTAGGTATCTTTTTTTTTAGGTAGACTTTTACTGCTACTGTTTATGATAATAATAATGAAGATGATAGCCTCTACAACCCCAAAATTCTACTACTAGGCATTATGCTTTCTCGCTAAGGTTTTTGTAGTTTAATTGTCTTCATGTAATATTGATATTTGGTACTTGGATGTAATTAAGCATAGGGGAACCATTCTTAGAATACCATTCCAATCCATTAGGCAAATTTTCTCACCATGATATGAAAATTTTCATCTACTTAATTAGCACACCTACTTCTTCCGAGCCTAAGTGAACCTAAACTATGTTTTATGATGGCCCAAGGAAAAAAAAAGAAACCACAACACATCAATTATGCCTCCACTCAATTGTACAACTATTTTAAAATGTGTGAACAGTTAAGACAAAATTGAAAAATTACCATAATAGGCTTTTGACACTTCCCTGCTTAAGCAAAAATTAATTCTAACTCCCTGTTTTTATGCAAAGCCTTTATAATTTCTCTAATCTCGAGTTCCCAGGAGAGCGAACACAACACTTTCAAGTACAAGAGTGTGAGGCTTGGCATCTTCTCTTTTTAGTTATGCAGTTTATTTGATGGAAGTCTAAACCGCTAAGCCTCCCTTTGTGCTTAATATAAGCCATCCTCAGTGGAAATACAAGTTAATTTAAGTAAAATGAAGTTTTAGGAAGAATGCATTCCCTTGCACAGAAAGCTTCACTAAAGCAAAGATTTTTTTTTAAATGTAGCATCTGTTTCCTGAATTGCTCTAGAACCTGTAACAAAAATAAACTAAAAAGAAGCAAAATTTTTAAAAGGTAATTTACATGTGAAACAGCATAAACATAAAAAGTCTAATGGAGAAACTTATTTATCATTTTACTGTATGTTTTTCAGTTTAATCTTACATCATGCATGAAGATGCTCTACCAAAGTAATGAATTAGCGTGTTCTAAGTGTAAGACATTAAGCATCTTCTGTTTTATTAATGGTGACTATTATTAAAACCTACTGCTTATGTTACAAAAGTAAATCAGCTATATCGCTGGTATACACTTCCATGCACAGTAAGGTGTGTGGATCACATACTAAATTCACAGAGTTATTTCACACATTTCTTTGCCCTCAACCACAGTTGAAATATTTGTACATCAGATACTATGCTACAGCAGCACATGGTGTATTATGATGCCTACAAACCTATTAAGGTCACAGAAAGCTTGTGCATATATTTAGTCTATTCCCAGGAGAGGCAGAGGTATATTATTTGCATACCATTATGCACTGAAAACCTATTCAGTTATCCCCACTGGAGACAACTCACCACAGTGACCTAAATAGTATTCACTTTTCCAGTATTTGAAGGAACAGCAAATAAATTGGACCCAGTGCAGACAAATCCAAAAAGACTCAGAACATCTCAGAATCCAGGCTTATAAGTGACAAATGCAAATGAATGCAGACCAGTGTATCACAAAAAATCTCACAGAAGCAAAGAATAATGAAAAAAATGAATTATATGCTTAATAGAGGACTACAATGTTGAGACTGAAAATGGCTGGAATGAGAATTTTAGCAAAAAAGCCCTGACATTAGCCAAGCTTATTATGGCCGTAAAGGAGAGCAAAAGAGTCTCAAATCACAGAACTCACTTAAAAACAACCTCCTTATATTTGCAGCAACAGCAGCAGTTCTAACATCAGCTGCCCAAAACAAAGTGAGATAGCTATTGATATTTTATCTATAGCACTGTGCAACAATTCACATGATGTTAGCAATTGAGGCCCCTGAGACACGTACGTATCGCTTCTTCAATAGCAGCTGTAATATTGTGCATACTTTCTGTAATCATGTGCATGTACTAACATGCTGTAATTGTCCTCCTCATTTATATTCCCCCCATAATTACAGTATTTTGATTAAACATCTACCAGCCTCTACTCACTCCCTTTTTCTAGTCATTCTTCCTGATTTCAATATAGCCACAAAGAAGACAGAATATAAATAAAGTATCTACGTACTCTGGGCAGAAAGTCAGAAGAGATTAACATAACAGTCCTCTATGGCCTTAGTCTACAGATCAGAATCTCTCACTGTCAACCTTGTTTCGCTTTTTGCCAGCACGCTATGTGAAGTTTACTGTAAGCTGTAAGCATTTTTGAACCTGTCTTTTCCCGTAAAGCTCTGAGCATAGCTACAGCACAAGAGAAACAGTAACCACAGTCTTAAAATCGCAGTTGTGAGCAGGTTGCAAAGCACAACAAAAGGGGATCACGGCACAATCAAGTCCAAAGCCAAAATAAAGACATCATAGAAAGATTAGTGCTTATTGATAGGTTTGTGCGTACAGGGCCGTCAAACACATGGCTGATTCAGCTAAAAAAAAAGCACAAACCATTATTTTTAATATAAGAAATGTAATAGTTTTTAGAGTTCATGGTTATACAGCTACTACTGATCCTTCAAATGCAGTTATTTGAAGTTCAGATGAGTAAACCACAAAGATCTACAGCACTCTATAAAGCCTGACATGTTACAGTCGCTTCCTGAACCTCTTCCCTCATTTTACATCTTAGATAGTGCTTATTAAAAAGAAACGATTACAGGAATTACTTCTTAAAGAAGCTGCAAATCCAATGTGGCACCTCTACAATTATAGCTACTATAGAGTTGGGGTATCCTTTAATATATTTTTTTAATAGTACATCTGACAATTCTATATGCTGTTGGGTATGAAACTGATGTCTCATAATCCATGAAATGGATGACACTACATTCTCATATAATGCCTCATATTACCAGCATTCTCAAGGGCAAACTGAGCACTCCCATGATATGTACAAAAGCCTTAAATCTACTTCCATTTCAACTTTCCAGAGTCACAATTATTTTCACTCTCTCTCACCTGCTCATGAGAAATATAAACAAAAATTTGCAGGGAATATACATACACTATATCAATTTTGGCTGATACTACCTATTCCAGTTGGCTTTAGAAATTCTGCAGTCAAATACCCAGCCAGGCTGAAAAATGCCTGGTTTTTTTTTTTTTTTAAGCAGTAGTTTTCAGCTCACTGCTGTGCTTAATGAGCACAGGACTCTAACAGGAGTGGGGGAGTTGCAGAGCATGGCCATTTGAGGGGCAGCCCCTAGTTAAACCACTCCAAGCTGCCTGTCAAACTGACCTCCCACCCTGTACCAAAGAAGAATGAAGATACAATGTCAATCTTTAAATATAAGGGTTTTCATAGGTCAGGGACAGAAGAAAAAAAAAAAAAGACATGACCTCAGAAAACTGAACAGTTTGGTGCTATACTTCTTTGTCCAAACTGCAGGATCTGTACAGCCTGAAATGGTTATTTTGAAAACATTGCATCAGTTGCATCCATTTCTGCTATTGCATCTCCCTGAAGAGGTGACTATCTTTGAGGGAGAGCATGGTGTAGGGGTTACCATTACCTTGCTGGGTGCCACTTCTATGAAGAAGTGATGAATTCACATTCCAAGACATGACAGCGGAGACTGGACTCTACCAACATCCAGATAAGCTAATAACGTACATGCACATCAAACAGAACATTTTGATAACTGCTCAACCAACTGTTCTTAACAGAGCTGTGTAATAGGAAAAAAGATAATTCTTTTATTGTTTTTAAAATATACTTTGATTTCATTTTAAAAAAATGCAAGGAAGGAGGTGAAGTTACATGTTTTAATGCATAAACAGGGAAGAAAAGATGGACCATGCATGCAACATTTCTGGCAAGAAAAAGCTACCATCCTCCATCTCCAATATCTCTGGGCAGGTGGAACAAGCCATGGCAAAGTTTCCCCTTCTTGGCTTACAGAAAATGTTTGGTGTGGTACTTCTAGTAGGGAACAGTTAAAAACAAGAACCCCACAACTGACTGTTCAGGCTCCTCATGCAAAATGCCCTCCAGTGCATTTAGTTATTCAATCCATTGTATTCAGCTATAATTGGAAGAATTTAATACTACATTCAGTTCCCCTGTAATGCTCGGTCAGCAACAAAAAACTCATGCTTCTGTTCTGGCTCTGCAGAGCAGTGTTGTGTGCAGACAAAAGAAGAGTTCCCCATGCATGAATGTTTCGGTAGTCCATCCTTACAGAAATTAAGTTCCTCATAATTACTGCTAAATTTTTAAGATTTGGGAGGCAGCATTTGAAAGAAAAATAATTCTAAGATACTTTATTGTGTCTTGAAGACTAAAATAAAAGCTTGCATCTAATATTTCAACTTAACAACGAGATAAGGAAGCAGAACCTTCCCTGTGGTCGAGAAACAGTAAAATAATGATCCTGGATAGGCAGAGTGATCGCCCACAATGGTCCTTTAATGGGAAGATGGAAGAAAAGAGACTGCTTTACTAGGTCTCTGCTTCCAGAGGG
Source organism: Morus bassanus (assembly GCA_031468815.1). Taxonomy (NCBI): domain Eukaryota; kingdom Metazoa; phylum Chordata; class Aves; order Suliformes; family Sulidae; genus Morus; species Morus bassanus. Next base: position 11,050,998 of record CM062576.1, on the reverse strand, counting down.
TTTCCCTCATGCTCAGATGAAGAACATAACAAAACAAATACAGCTGTGCCTCTTCTGTAAAAAGAGATCACTAATTCATGCTAACTCCACTTCATTGTCTTCTGTGATCAGAAAGCACCGAAGAGAAAAACAGCAGCAAATCAAAAAAATTAGAGTTTAAAACTTTTACAAAAATACTTCATGCTACACTCAGAAATATACTCTATTTCAGGAATGTTATGACTTTGCTTATGAGGTTTCATTAGGCTAATGTGCTACTTAATTTCTGACGAAGAAAAGAAGAGAGACAACCTTCTTGTTTGTGTGGACTATCAACTTACATATGAGGGTGCTGAATACCATCACGACCATCACTGACTCTGCAGTAGTTCACTAGGTGAAAAAATGCCTGAAAATGCTTCTTGTTTAATGTTTTGCCAGTAAAAGGTCTGTACCAGCTACAACCGAGTCAAGAATGTGTTTGGTGATTTCTTGGAGTGAGCCAGAGAAACAGGGGACTATTCCATTCTTAATTTATTATTTATAGAAAACAGTACTATCAAAATAACTAAACATTCAGTCTTTAGATTTAAAGGTACACATTGCATACGCTACATGACTCTCACACACAGCAAGACTCTGCTACTCAATTTTTTTAATCAGCCTTAATATAAGAAGAAATATTAGGGAGTGAACTTCAAAGCACCTGTACGCACCAAGTAGCACACAGTGTTGGCAGGAGTATCTTTGCTGCTCTATGACATGTTGGTTTGGTGGTTGGCAAAACTGTGCAGTAATAGCTTTTCACAGAAAGTTTGTTTCGTTCCTTTTGAGCACAGTTTTCTACTAGGTAGCATTCAATTTAAAGGAAGCCAAAAGAATTTAAATAATCTCTAATTTATGCAACAGGGAGAGAAATTAAATCCACATACTGTAGGTAATTTAGGGAAAGAAGCAAGTTCTTATTTACTGGATAACATCCAGTCATGATTCCACTTGAGACCACTTCCATTAGAGTCATAAAATGCAGGCAAACCACCTCTAGGTTACACAATTCACAAGCATATGTTTAATACAGAAAAGAAAAGGAATTGGAAAAAAAAAACTTAATAAAATGCATTCATTTCTAACTCTCATACAACCCAAGTGCCCTAGATGAAGAAAGGCTCGTTCAGCAAAAGGTGTACAGCACACTTGGTTTTCGTTCTGCACATGATTATAGTCACTATGCTTCAGCCCCAAAAAGGACTTTAGGTCAGCTGGTGAGGAAGAGGATGTTGACAGACTTCCATAACATGCATCTGAAACAGCTTTTCTCACTTGTAGTCTGGACTAGACAGTCACAAACATTGCCACAACAGGCTGCTGTTCTCCAGATACTCCAAAGTGGCCACAAAAAGTGACAGCAGTAAGGGGACAACACTGTCTTCAGTACGTTGCTCAGAACTGAAAAGTAAAACCTGACCAGGCAGGTGTCCTAGTGCAAGGTGACATGCCACAAGGCTTTTTATTGGGGAGCCATATAATGAATTTCGTTAAATTAAAACTGAATTCTAAAGTGAGAGCACTTTCTAATCTTTGATACAAAAAATTCAATTTTCAATCATCCTGAAAAAAATCAGTTCTGACAAAGAAAAGCATTCCTGAAGAAACCTGTGTTTGTGCTAACAGGTGCAGCAAAACTTGGACCTGTTGAGGAAAGGTCATATTTTATCTCTGACATCATCTAGCTAAATACTGTGACCAGAGTTTAAAAAGCAAGCTATGCTTTAAAGTTATTTTCAAACACAACTACAGGAATGCATTTTCAGAGAATGTATAAATAGCTGTGTCTAAAACTTTACACATCCAACCTGACACATCTAAGTGTCACAAAATGCTTTTGAACCTCTTAGCCTATAAAGACACAGTAAATTCCAAGTATCACTTACCAAAGTACTTTAAAACTTTTAATAAATTAATATCCATAAACCAAAATTACTATCTGCATCAAAAAAAAAAAATCAAAATCTGTGCTACTGCTGTGCTGTTAAAGACCTTGCATACTTGACCAAAGTTCTGAACACCATTAATGGTTTTTATAAAACATAAATAGGAACCAAGATGCCACCATCAGGACAGACATCGACTGAGTGTGAGAGGCCCCCCTTGAAACGTAACAAGTGCTATAGGGCAGCTATGAGGCGATGGGAAGGGCACCAGTGTGATCCCTGAATTTTAAAGTTATGCTTTCAAGACTTTATCAGCATGTGATGGGTAAATTTTCACATCAAGCATTTCACAAAGATCATAAGCCACATAAAACCGCTTTAATTTAATGTTTGTGAAAACATTTAAGTCTGAGAGCTAAAATTGTTGTGTTACAGATAATAAAAAAATACTTCAAAAAAATCTATACAACATGGTGTGTTCTATTTTCTTAATACTGTTTCAACAGTTTCTGCCAAATGCTGCTAAAGAAAACCTCTCTCAATTAAATCAGCGTGAAACAGGAATAACATCAACAAATGCAATAAACTAACACCCCTCTACTACATGAGAATGAGGTCCTGAGAATGAATAAAAACTAATCTTCAAAGCAAAAGCTTTTTCTTGGGGGGGGGGGGGGGGCAAACTCATTACAGAAACACAAAAATTATGGAAACAAAGACCTTCTTGCAAGACTTAATACAGAACTGCAACTCTACAGTCATCTTTGATGACCATCAGCCTGTCCATCTATAACTCTGCAGATCCCTCTCCCATCTTCTTTCTTAAATTTCTTATTTAATTTTCCTTGTTGTGGACTGCAGTCAATACCCTCAGGCTAGACTCGATGTGGCAACTCCCTAACATCCTCGGAGTCTAAACTCAGCAAAGCTAATGGTGCTCACATGAGTTGCTCAACTGGATTCTGGAACAGAGAGACATATTTACTCAACAGGCTTAGCATGATCTCCCAGTAATCTCCTGAGATTACAGAAGGCATTTTCCACTAAGGCTTCTACAGAGAGGCTACAGAAACACAATGGTTAAAAACAAACTTAACACCTTCCTCCAAAAGGAAACTCAATCTAATTTATTAGAAATTATATCTAACATTCCCCCATACATTCCCCTACAAGAGAAAACACCTAGGAACTCTATTTTTAAGTAAATGTGCAACTGTAAACCATGTCAAATTTTAAGTAAATTATGCAATTGCCACTATGGGCTGAAATTTAGTTTCCTGAAATACCATCCCATTTTAACAGCATGTTAATTTAGCTGCTTAATATTTTACAATGGACTAAAATAAGTAAACAAGTTGATCGTGGTCTGAATTTGCTGTTTCATTTTGTTTTCAATTATAACAACTTCAGGAGATCTGGCATTTATCCACTGAAATGTGCCTTTCATCAATAAAACATTCTTCCATCAGTAAGACACCTGTAACAATTTAAGTCTCTTCAATATCCTAAACCCAGTTAGGCAAAATACATTAACACATAGTGACAATCAGAGCATGAGCACTGGCACTGAAGTTAGGTACTTTTATTAAAATACCTTGCTGAATTGGAAAGCCAGCAATGAATATCCTTTATGATAAATGAAAACAATCTTCTCCTGTTCTTTCATCAGACCTGTTTCAACTAAAGACAAGTGCAGAATTAAAGTACTCTCTCCTTTTTCTCCTTTTTTGGCCTTACTATTCATAAACTTATGCACAGCTGTACACAAAGAACCTCACTAAAAAGGCTGTCTTACGTGGGTATTCCTCTGAAAGCTTAACTTTTGCCATTTTAGAAGTTTATATTAATGACTGTATTCCTTTACCAAGCACTAGTAGTTTTTTATTTCAATTAAAAGCACATGGTTTTCCTTTTTGGTTTTGAAAATGGAGAAAGCTACTTTATTTACAAATGTCTGATTTTGGTTCGTGTCTAAAAACTAGTGGCTTAAATGTTAGTATTTGTTTTCATTCTGCTATTTATTTTCATTACTTCACATTTGTCTTTTTAATTAACCATGGTCTAATGCATTAAATATAACACATTTCTGAGAATTGGAAGTGTGAACTTTATAGGGTTGCTATTCTTTTGTTTTTATGCTGCTATAATAATAAATAATTACTAGTGCCATAAAGTTTAAGATCAATCCCAAAATCAGAGTCTGGGTCTCCTTTCCTTAAATAGTTTAAGATGTACCAAGTCTGAAATTTTCTTGTGGAACAATCAGATTAGAAATCAAAAGGCAATATCTGTTCATTAGTATAATGTTTTTCAAAACACCAGATATGAAATACTGAGCAGAATGTTAGAAATCACATGTAAATGCCCAAGAAAAACATGTAGACTTTTAGTAGTGTTCAGGAGAATAAATTTACAGTGAAATTGGGATAGAATAAGGGGCCTTGTTGGCTACTAACAATGATTAAAGTGTAGTTTGGCATTATACCCATTTAGGATACCTGTCTAGTATTGTGATACCTTAATTTCTGCCTAGAGGTAAACAAAACATGGGTTAACCTGAGAGAAATCTTCCATGTCATACAGAAACAAAAGCAAAGGCCCATACTAAACACAGTGGTTACCCATTTCGATACAGCATCATAACACCACAGATTCTATTCAATGTTTTTACTCATGTTATATTTTATTTCTTACTTTTTTTTTCTTAAAGGAAAAAATATTTGGTCATTTAAACTTAACATGGCCCTTGCACTACATGTCCCAGTTGTCACAGGTCCCTCAGAAATGATCCATTATAATCTCTGCAGTGCTAATTCACCAGGACACTGGTGCCAAGTGGGCTTAGCTGATTATAGCTCCTCAAGGCTCAAAAAGGGCATCACAGTCATACCAAACCAGGGCATGATGCCTGACTCCCTGACATGATAGCTAAACAATGGTCATTTTATTCTTTTTCCCTACATCAAAGACATTTGCAGTTCTGTTGGGTCTGTTTTGCTGCCTTGTGTGGACCACAGCTCTATACTACTGACAAATTTGTTATAGCAAACAGGTATGAGTACATAAAAAACAGATTTTTGCCTTTCACAGTGCAATATTCTATTGCAGTATAACACACAGTAGCCAAATGAACTCTCTGTGGTTATTACCCACCTAATGTTGTAAAAATATTTCTCTGACATTTTGTCTGGTCGACCATCTTAAAGGTTAATTCTGTTTCCTATTTGAGATTTTCCTCTAGGTAAGCCATTCCATGCAGTTTCTATTTACTGATTCCAAACAACCCCCAAACTGTTTCATTGCTCACTCTCACTGTTAAGAACATATTGACTGGCTGCCTGCTCTGCTGTTTAATTCATTTATGCTGAGAGTCAGGCATGAAGACAGAATTTTAAATGTGACATTTGCAGGCTGCTGGGTCATTTGAAGCTCTGACAACACCAGGGAGTTCCTGACATACAAACTGGTCCTGATTTCCAATCTTCCATGTTCTGAACACATCAGAGATTCTTCCCGGAGGTGCAGATTTCAACCAGAAGTTTTAAAATCCCTTGTGTTTACATCTCGCAGAAAAGACCTGTACACTTTGAAGTTTTAAAATAAGGCTTATGTTTCCTTTAAGGTAAAACCAGCACTGCCTTCAGCGTGCGACTCAGCTGCTTAAAATCACTGAATGACAAAAGTATTTGGAAAGTTCTACAATAATAATTAATACTAATAGGATTTTGTAAGCAACTTTGACATTTAGTGGACTTTTATTTGTTCCTGTTGATGTTTAAGCATTCAGAACCAGCTCAGTCTGAAACCACAGCTTTATCTCACAGTCTCTCTGACTATTGCTACCCTGACCAACACCAAGTCCCAGTTTTCAGGCTGGAAGTTTTCCTTATCTCAAGGCAGCAAATGGCCTGTACCATTTTGTCTCCCACAATGAACTGTCATTATCTTTCCCAACTTTCAGGTCAATTTTTCTGAGTATACCTGATTACCTGAAAGACTCCATACTGCCAAGGTACCATTAGGAAAACAGTATTCTGACCTATTCAGTCCTAACTTAACAAAACTATAGGTACCTGTACTTGAAGCAGGACTCACAGCTACTAAGTTAAAAAAATAAATGACTGCAACAGAGTAGGCCTTTTTGCTTTCTTTAAAGCATCACCAAGAAGGGAGATGCTAAGTCTCAATACTCATGTTTTACAGTACATCACAAGTTTTATGTATGTTATTTGGCCATGAGTGGTTCCACAAAACAGAGTCCACTGTGGCTAACAGCAAAGAATGAGATGATGGGAATGCAGGCTAGGCATCTAATCTACCAGCAGGATGGACTGAAATTCAGACCTTGAACTTTTGAGAAAAGAGCAAGAAGGGAGTATAGAATCTTGTGCACAGAAAAGATCACTTCCTCCTTCCTGCCATAAATTGGGGGAAAAAAAGAAAAATGCTGTAATAAAAAACTGTAGCCTGCTATTCAATCCCAGCTCAGATGTCCACATCTGCTGCTTTTGGCTGGGATAGAGTTAATTTTCTTCACAGTAGCTAGTATGGGGCTGTGTTTTGGATTTGTGCTGAAAACAGAGTTGATAACCCAGGGATGTCTTCGTTATTGTTGAGCAGTGCTTGCACAGAGTCAAGGCCTTTTCTGCTTCTCACCCCACCCCACCAGCGAGTAGCTGGGCGTGAACAAGAAGCTGGGAGGGGACACAGCTGGGACAGCTGACCCCAACTGACCCAAGGGAAGTCCCACACCATATGACATCACGCTCAGTGTATAAAGCTGGAGGAAGAAGGAGGAAGGGGGGACGTTTGGAGTGATGGCGTTTGTCTTCCCAAGTAACCGTTACGTGTGACGGAGCCCTGCTTTCCTGGAGATGGCTGAACACCTGCCTGCCCATGGGAAGGGGTGAATGAATTCCTTGTTTTGCTTTGCTTGCGCGCGTGGCTTTTGCTTTAGTTATTAAACTGTCTTTATCTCAACCCACGAGTTTTCTCACTTTTACCCTTCCGATTCTCTCCCCCATCCCACCAGGGGGCAGGGAGAGAGTGGCTGTGGGGGGCTTAGTTGCCAGCTGGGGTTAAACCACAACACCACATCATCCCTCATTTGTTTACCTAAATCAACGGAAGAGTATTGATTTTAAATAAAGACACAGTTAGAAGGCACAATCTAGACAAAATCTCAATCTGTTTTTTTATTGTGCAAAACAAAAAGCAAACAACCCTGTGCAAAGCAGAAAGTATGATGACACTGCTATAGTTAGAAACAGAAATAGTACTAATTCAGAACTGTATTAGGAAGGGAGATTGTTTTCCCTACTCAACTCGTCATGACAATTATTCCACAATAATGATTCTATACTTTGGCTGCTTTTTCAGGAAGGGGAATATGATTTAGGTCAAGATGCAAATTCAAAGAAATTAATGGATTTTTTTTTATTTTGCATCAGTAGACACACAATAATTTTAACAGCAACCTCTGAAGTGTCAACTGTGTCATACAGCAAGCATCTTTTCATTGCCATGTTCAGAATAAGACTTTTATAATTTAATAGCTATCATCTGAACAAAAGTATGTTGTTTTTACATACTTCCAGCATAAGGACATTGATTCTGTATGATCTAGAAAAGCAGATTTTATTACAGATGTTGTTTATTCTCAAAGAAAATCCCTAAAATAGAAAGACATACCTGGTGTATTATCTGAGCTACAGGAAGTTGTTCAGCATATTTTAGTGGTTCTGTTGCCAACTCATCCTCTGGAAGCCTGGGAAGAAATGAAGTTAACATTTATCAAAGTTAGTACAATCTTTCCCAAGTTAAATTACTGAAATTTAAGAATTTCAGGTACATTACTTTTAAATATGTGGTATCTGGGAGATTATTTTGCTTAAGATGAAGAAAAAGTGTATTTTAAGACCTGAATTGAATATATTTCTTACAAAGTTGAGTGAAAGAATAAATTTATAGTAAACAGAAATGTGTGCAACATTGTGGATTTTTTCCCTGACCAAAACATAAAACACAAATTTAGCAGCAGAAACCTAAGAACACCTTTACGTTTAGTTTTAGATGAACTAAGTGCTGGTGAAAGCTGGATTGAAATCCCCACAGGAAAAAAAGTCTTACACGTTTACAGAGCAGATTCAGCACTGTTAACAGTACGAGCTTCTTCACTCAATCCTCCCAACATAATTCAAATGCGACCATCTCAAAAGGCAAGAGGGATTATTCACCATTTCCCATTTTTGCTGCAAGTGCACATCAGTGTTCAGCTGTGGTAGTTCAACACCACAAACCTTTGTGCTTTTGCCAGCACAGTAGTGTGTACTACTGGTTTCAAATAAGCCAAAGAACTAGCGTGAACAAAAGGAGTAGAATATTTCACAAACAAAATGCATCATATCCCTTTAAACTTCAAATAAATTGTAGTTGCAACTGAAAATTCATAATCCGTAAGCAGTCTCTTAAAAGAATATTTAAATGATAGTAAATTAATATGAAAGCATGTTTTAAACCCTTCAACCATACTGCTTTCTTCTACTGGAACTGCACAGCATATGCTACATTTTCAAAGTATCATTGAAGGTTTTTATCAGTGATTCCTCAATCTTCGTGAAGAGTTCTGAATATAGGAATTTGAGCAATATGACAAGAAATGAAGAGGGGGGAAAAAAAGAAGATCGCTACAAAAACAAGGCCTTTCTATGAAGTTAAAGCAAAATTACTTTCAGACAAAAACTGTAGCCAAGACATTATTTTCCAGGTTCAAATTACTACCTTATACCCATTTTAGTCAAAAATGATACATGCTTGCTGGGTTAATTTACCTGCAGACTGGCTACCAGGTAAGAGCCAGAAACTACAGGCTTAGACTCTGCACTGGGAGTCAACAGGCTGTGGTAAGAGAGACGACAGTAAACGCACATCTCTTCCTTTTTCCATTTCTGAATTTATGTTGTGGTTTGGAATGCTTTTAAGCTCCAAGTAAGAGCCTGAATACCCAGAAATCTGTAATGAACAGAGTATGAGGAAGTATGAAAGTCTTACTGTGTAAGAAATTTAAAAGCAGAGAACGAAAGAAATGTGGCGATATTTCAAAGATCATAGTGACAGCCTGTCTAGAACTGCTTAATGTGCTTAAGAAAAATTAAGTAAGCAAGCTCTGAACTACTGAAACTGGTCCACTGAAATAGCTCATTTACTTATATGGTTTTTAGAGGTTTTGGACTATTATGGCAATGATGAATTTGTACTCACAACATGAAATATACTGCTGTTACAGTCCAACACAACCATCAGAGCTTACAGTGTGCTCCGCAACTCCACTGTGGTGTGCAGAAGGAGCCTTTCCACTCATTTCCTTCCTACTTTCTATCATTTGCGGAGTCCTGACTGGCAAACATACCACTGTCTATTTAGCTACCCACAGCCAGCGTGAATTTGAGATGACTTCTGTTCTACTGGGAGCCTGTCAGCTGACACACCACCTTGATTTATGGATACCAGCTACATAAACCCATTTCTTAGCCATAGTTCTAGATATGAAACCACCGTACACAGAACAAAATATTCATCAATATCCTGAACACTTATCTCTACAGTCTTTACAGGGACACTGCAAATGTGGAAAAAAAACCCCTAGTATCTCAAATCCCAAAATTAAATACTTGAAGCTGCAAATAACAGCTACAATGACTATAAATGGAATGTTAGCAGGAAAGAAAAAAAAAAAGTCTTGTCTGTTCTATCAAGGACTTTGTACATTTGGCAATGTTTTCTGTCTAGACGGAGTCAGCATTCCCTTGCATAGTCAAACACCCTTCTTGTCAATTGCAGAAAAAGACCTTTCTTCAAATGTCAAAGGACTAAAAAAGATAGAGAAAAATTATCAAGATAATTTTGAGTCTTAGGAAGCTTTACCAGAAAAATAGGGACGGGAGAATAGTATAAACATGTATTTTAAAGTAATTAGATTTAAATTGAAATGAGGCTGATTGGAGCCTTTCAACATCAAGACAGACTATTTTTTAGTTTTTTCTAATTTACTTTCTGGAAAAAAAATCAATTGAACTACACTACATTAGATACATATATAAATTATCAGATATAGATTAGATAGGTGCACATTACAGTATCTATACATACACATATCTACATATATGTACCCACACCATAGTATGTAAACATGCAGGCACACAGGTATTTTGGAAGAAAAGTTCAGAACTGTTCCCTCAAAATTTTTGCTTAAATGCCATGAACTTCTTGTGTGTGCACTCAATGATGTACTAGCTGTCAAGTCCACAAAAGAGAGTTTTGATTCTTCTCTCCTGAAGATAAGCCTCCTCAACTGGATGAGCATGTACCTCAATCTTTCATATTAAACTGCATCAATTAAAGCATGGAAGCTCAAAACTCTTGACAAAAAAGCTGTATGAAATATTGCCCAACTATATCCTCTACCTGGAGCAAGTCATTAACTTGAGCTAGCAGGTATGATAAAGCAGTGTATCAATACACTTTGGGCATTTGAGGCTACTAAGTAAAGTGCAAGAATAACTCACAGTAAATGATCTTTGCAAATTTGACAATAATAGTGTAGTCTTCATTATTAAGATACTGCAGTGCTATCATCTAAAGCCATTGCATGGCATTTTGTCAAGTGAAAGAAGTCTACTCCTAGCACCATACGCTCAAATCTGTCTAACAAGAACTAACTGCAAGAAGAATATGCAGATTATTGAGCTAACCTAAAACGTCAGCAAGTTCTTACTGACCATGACTGATTTTTTTTTTTTTTTTTCCCTAAATTCATAAGCATATATATGGCTTCACAAAGGTTTTTCCTGAATGCTTTGTTCCCAACTCTTTTCTCTTCTTTGGTCAACTATCAGAATATTTCAACACATATTTTTCTACAGTTATTCTCATCTGCTTCTATACCTATGGTTCTGACCAAGAGTCAGATCTGAACTGTCATTATATTCACTGTTCATAGCTATTTACACACTAGAAAATTAAAAGCATCTAATACTAGTGACATTCTTTTTAGCTAAAAAAGGGAATTACCCCTAGAAGTTATGTTCTATTTTAAGCAAATAAAATTAAAATTTTGTGAGAAAAAAAACCCACATTTTTTGCTTGTTTTATCTTTTAAATTTTCCTATCAAGTCATGATACCTGTGACAGAAATTGACCTTTACAACAGAGGGATCTTTCAGGTCTTGGTTTTCAAGTACTTACATACAATCAGTTTCGAAAATGCTTTGAAGTGCTTCAAAATGTCTGGCATGCAAAGTTCTACCAGTATAACTATGTCAGTTAGCAATACCACTTTCAGCATTCGTTTTAACAGATATAAGCAATATAAACTCCTTTGAAGTGAATTATATTACTATGAAGCCTCCATAGATCTTGCTTTCATTTCTCAGGGCAAGCACCAGCTTACTGGTGTAAACATTTGTGTAACAGGTATAAGGCAACTTCGTCAAAATTTCTTTTTGCTTCTTTTATCTTACCAACAAAACCTGCTGTGCAGTCATTCTTTCTAACAAAGCTGAAAACTGGATGATGCAACAAGAAATTGCTATCCTATAAGCAGCACAGAGGATGAAACACTTATGAAAGGCTTCTATGAAACAGCATCCATCATGGGAGCTCCAAGAACAGCAGTAAAGTCAAGACTTGTCTGTCCTGAGAAAAGGCCAGAAACAGCTATTGGAGCCTAAAATCCCCTGCAAGTGGGCACAGAGGCTATATTTTAGTCTTTTAAATAAGAACAGAGACAGCTCGCTGCCAGCAAGATCAAGCAACGTGATGTAGCTCACAACTACATGGCTGAATTCTCTTACCCAAAGCAGGGACTGGATCCCAAACTGGCTACTCCAGGCACGTGTTATATCCTGAACCATGCACAAATATTGTCCAGAAGAGTGCTAGCTGGCATAAGCCAAAGTAGTATCAGGGACCATGCTAGCAATTAAACATCACATATGACTGCAAGACAGTACATCAGTCTGTCTAATTTACAAGCACAGAGACAGCCTCGTGTTCTGTCTTGAAGAAAACTACATTGGTTATCTCGGTCAGTTTTGCAAGTGGATCAAAGAAAAGCCACAATCAAGGCAGTCAGTACCAAGGAGAAAGCAGCTTGCTGCAAAACTGCTGCTTCATTTTACGCTAGCCCTAAGATTAGTAGCCCACTAATGTTGGGCCTCCTAGACTGGCAGAATTACCTCTAACAGGGAATCCTCTTCTAAATAGCACAAGGAATAGAAAGGCCATGGCTGGAGAGGAGAAATAGGTCAACACAGAAGAGGATGCTCTACTTCCTCCTCCTTTGCAGGGTGGAGGAAGAGAATAGGTCAGGAGAAAGATCATCTCCATCACAATCATCCTGACCTTGCCTCTCCCTTTCACAGAGGGATGCAAGTAAATTGGTTACTACTCTCCTTCCAGAGATAACTTCCAGATGCCTGGGGTGGCATTCACTTTTGCTCAAAACCAGCTACATCAGGGAAAAAAACAAAATACAAAAAAATAATCTCTGTTGATGGAATTTACGCTCAAATCATGTGCAGCAATTTGAGGCTGTAATTTCACAAAATTAGTTGGCCTCACTGTTTAGTACATTTATATGTGACACTTAAACCTTTATAAAATTATGGGCTAATTTGTTGTAATACAAATTTTCTTGTATGTTTAATTTCTTTCAAAACAATTCTATTACAAAAACAAAAGTCATTTTTCATGAATTAATTTTCCAGTAAGAAATGGTCCTTTCTGTCTCAATTGAGCATGACAGCAGAGTGCTGCCGACAGTGCCAAAGCAAGCTAACACAGTGGCATATCAGTATATACAGCATCACGCCTGACAGCTGGTAATGCAAAGCATAAGGAGATCTTGATTTTCAGGGCGAAGAGTAGAAAGAAACATAGAATCAGAAGAGAAGTGGGAAGCAGTAAGAGATAGCAGAAGAGGAGGATCTCGAAAAATTCAATTTAAAAGTTATTTTTATACTGCCACTGTGACTGCTCTTAGATGAAGGAAAGTAAGCATGAAACAGAAACTGTGGAAAGTGAATGTAAATCCAGTAAAATGTGTCAAGATATTTAGTGAAAAATCTTATTTGTTATTTATATTTGCATGCTCTGTCTTATGGGAAAAATCCAGAGAGTCAACTTGTGCTAAAGAAAAATAAATCCCTAGCATCAAGAGGTGGCACATTTTGCCACAAGTGCTAATCCAGCCTACAGTCTGCTACACTGAATAGCTACAGTGGCTTTAGGGCAGAGATGTATTTTATCTCATGCAAGTATTACAAAAATACAGGAAAAAAAGAAAAGCATGTGATCACTAACTGGTTTGCTCATGCCAGAAATGGGCTGTTAAGGCACTTCAAGAGAGAGAAAAGTCTAGATAACAGGACAAGCCATAAAACCTGGCTCTCTGGGCAAATATAAACATTCACTAATTATATGAGGCAACAGGATTAAGGCAACTATTTCTTCCTTCCTATACAGTCTCTAGATTTGATGGTTTGGACAGCTCACACATTCTTTCATGCATATGACCCATGCATTGGTAATACTGCACCTCTTTGAAACTATTGTTCCTTGATGGTTAAGTCCTAATATACAACCACCTCTCTTGAAAACTACACAAAATCAAAGCCAGAGGGTGAACAGGGCAAAGAAGAGGGTACCGGAGACCAAAATGCTTTATGGAAAAAGGAGTTTGGGCATTACCTTCTTTATTTGCTGTAGATGTACAGGACTCGCACTGCTCCTAAAGTGCAGCCTGATTTGTTTGACAGATAACTTCTGAACAGTATGAATGAAAGTACAGGAATGGATTGTCCCACTTCTAGAAGTGGCTTGAAAGTAGAAATACTGCAATGGATCAGACAGTCAGTATGTGACCAAAGGATGCAAATAACACAGCAGTGGCCTAAATCAGACACCCCAGACTGAAAGGTTGAAATTATTAGTCTAAACCTGTGTATAACACTGATAGCTTTATTGACTGTAAATACATGAACATGCTTGCATCTGGCAATAAAAAGAAAACAGAATGCCAGAGCTTTATGCACCACATCAGAAAAAGTTATTAGGTTTCCTATTAAAGAGAGACTGAAATGGGCTATGTCGGGTTTGAGTGAATAGTTTTTAAAATTGGCCATTGAGAAATTTATCTACCATATCCATTCTACAGAAGATTAAGAATTAGACCTTGGATTAACGCCAGGTACTTGATCTATCTGCTAAACCCTAACATCACACATAATCTAAGAATATGGTATGTTTAAACAAGAGAAGCACTAACATACATGGAAAATGCCAGTGCTTGAAAAGATGAGGTCATGGTTAACTCTGCTCTTCCCCAAGAAGTGTGCTAATCAATCCTTTTCTTATCTTTTTAAGGGAATGCAGGATTTGCCTATAAGCATGTTTACTACATGGATAGTCACAAAGAGAAGCAAACACTAGAGAGTATAATCATTCCGAAGAACTTCCTGAAGTCGTCTCCTTCACGGCATCAGTTTCTTCAGCTAAAGGGTCAAAACAAGTCTTTCGGCTACTTAAGAAAGCATTCTGCGTAGGCTTTGTTGCCACAACCTGTGCTCAGGTGAGTGCGGATGTCCTCCTCTAAAAACCTGATATACCTAATAATGCAAACAATTTCATTCAGTACCATAGTACTGAGCTTTGGCAAGCCGGACAGCTGGCAGCTTACCTTGGGCGACCTTGCAGGACTGTCTAGCAGAATGCTAATGTGCATCTTTTGCAGTTCATTGCTGTGGAGTCTGAAAGTCATGTCTTTGAATGGGTAAGTGATTAGCGCACATTCAAAGGTGAGGAGAGGAGGGAGCTATGTCTACAGTGGAAATATGCAGGCGTTTCGCAAGTACAGCCAAGCACACCAAGATTCTTTGGTCCAGGAATGCTGCGACCTCCACTTCACCGTGCTTGCAACCTAATGCAGCAGGTGACATACTATCAAAGATAGCTTAAAAAGAAGATTGCACAAAAATGAACAATACAGTATGGAGATGAATGAAGAAATAAATTGAAGGCAAAAATTACCTTTGATGCAATGAAAAACTAAATCAATGTTAGACACAATCAGATTTATAATTATCTGAAGAAGTAAGCTACTGACTTGCATTGAAAGGAAAAATACTTTACTTCATTGTGCTGGCCTTTACAGAGAGATATTCCTGTAGAATAAAGCAGCAAAGCACCTTATGGTTTAGAAATGCAAAATACGTTCTGTAATCTGTTCATTTCTTTTCAAATAAATGTGAAAGATTTTGACCCAAACTAGTCGTACAGACTTACTCCTGGAGTTTAAAAAAAAACTTAAGTGTCTGAATGCACAGTGATTTCTGTTGGACCTGGTCATAATCAGGTCTGCTGGTGTTCCCAGAGTCTGCCAGACACATTGACTTATAATCTGTTGCTTCACAAACTGAATAAAACTAGACTGTAACAGATGTTTCCTCTGCCTTTCTGTGATCCACACAAAATTTCTTATCTAGCGAATTTCAGGTGATTAACCTTTGTCAAGCCACATATTCTTAACCATCCCAAGATCCTAAAAAGAGGTAATAGAAGTCTATCACATGTTTTAACACAGGTTGACCAATATTGCCTCTCTGCTCTTTTCTAGCCAATGAGTCTTGTCAAAATATGTTTAGTCGCTGAAGGGACTCTCTGTTCTTCCTGCTCCTATTTTTATACTTAGGCAAGATACAGGAAAGGAATTAAAAAGAACATTAGCTTAAGTAAGCAGAACTGACTTTGCTGCTACTGGAACACACATGACCTGTAGGGCTTCATTTTGTTATCTCAAATATTGCACATTTTAGGTAAATTAGAAAATCTCTTTTGAATTAATTTAAGCTTCAACATGATGATGCTGCTGAAGCACAAAATGCTAATCAAAAATTGTAGATAAAAAGACCAGCTAAGTTTCTCCTCTATCACTGAAAATCACCGTTTGAGTCCACAGCTAAAAGTAGATATTCACTGTTAATTCATTCTCACAGGAGGCAGGGTTTGAGGAAGGAGAGGGGGGAAAGAGAACAAGCGTCTCCATCAAATTTCCCAATCTCAGGGCACGTCTGTAAAGACAAGTCCAGCAGTATCAGAGGAGCTTCTATGGATGGTCCATATCAGTCAGAAAAGAACACCACCCACCTAGCTGAGCAAACACTCAATCTAGTTTGAAGCGCATATGTGCTGCTAGTAACTAAGGCTGCAAATTTCCTCCTTGGACCCTGGCCTTCCTAATTGCATGGGAAAATATTTAAAAGAGTGGTTAAAAAAACCCAGGTTATTATCGTTCTATGACTAGTTTGGAAACCTGTGACTGAATTTCACAGAAATCTTAAAGAAAAAAGACCAAACCCTCCCCTGCCACCACATCACACATGCAGTTTAAATGCTACTACCACTACATGTAAGAATTATACTTTCAGCTGGATAAAGCAAGCTTGTTCATTTTTCATAACGAAGTTTATCAGCAGTGCCTAATCTTTACATAGACCAATCAACACCACCTGTCAGTGCACAGAAAGTCAGAAAAATCAGCAGGACGATGTTTTTAAAACAAAGAATTAACATGGGAATGTGCCAGGATAGCAATTCCATTATTTAGTGGCCACAATTACTCTTTATAGCGAAGTTCACGTTTTGTTTAATACTACTGTTCCTTCCTGCATATGTTCAAATTACACAATATATCTGCATTTGTTTATATTGTTACACTTTTCAACAAGCACCTTCTAAAAACCCTGTAATACACACACTTTCAGTCCAAAATTTCTACACCTATGGTACATATTTCTATTTCTTCAGTTCATGAGTCATGTAATGTACCGTCCAGCTGTAATTTCTCATGAGACTGCTTAGTTCACCACAAGAATCTGTCAAAGTAGCAGTGACAACATCTGTTCTCTGCCCAGCACCATCCGCAGACCTTCTACCTTACCCCCTCCATTTCAAGCTTCCCACTTTACTTTTTTGCCCCTTTACTCCAATTCACCAGCGTAGATAACTACACAGAATTACAGAAATGTTGTTTCTAGGGGACTTTCAGAGATCATCCAGTTCAACCTCCCAACGCCAGATCAGGTCAGCCACGGCTTTGTCTAGCCGAGTTGTCAAAACCTCCGCAACTTATCTATGTAACATGCTTTAGTGCTACTTTACCCTCTGCAAAAACATTTCTCCTAATGCACAACCTGAACCTCCCAAGCCACAACCTACAGCCAATGCCCCTTGTTACCAAAGAAGAGGTTACCTTAACCATCTCCATAACTGCATTTCAAACAGTTGCAGCCTGCTATTACATTTCCCATCTTTTCAAGGCTAAGCAAGCCCAGATCTCTCAACCACCTCTCACAGGTTGTGTGCTCTAGGCCCTGACCATCTTGGCAACCCCCCTCCGCTGTCTCAGCATCCCCTCTCCACTGTCTCAGCATCTTTCCTGAAGGGGAAGGCCAAAAGCCAGACACAGTATTTCAGGTGGGGCTTCTCCAGCATCAAAGAGAAATAATAACAATATTGCTCAATCTGCTCATCATATTCCTCCTCACACAGCTAGGTAGGCAGCTTGCCTTATTGATGATGATGGCACTCTGTGGGTTCATATTCAACCAGGTGTCCACCACTACCTCCAGATCCTTTACAGCAGGGCTGCTAATCAGCCTGTCAGCTTCCAGCCCCTCTTGATATGAAATCACAAGAAAAGACACCAATTTAACTTCTTTCTGCAGGTGTGTAAAAAAGCATATATTGGTACCAATTATACATGCAAGTTTTCTTGAAAGAAACATGCTATACACTGGATACTCAGAAAATTAATCATAAAAATTACAGTTCTGGGCTTCCGAGAAATGGTTTACTGCGCAACCAAATCTCCCCTGAACACCAGATGTTGCATTCCATTTTTTTGGGTACAACATGATGAGTAACTCATTTCCATAAAGCAGACAACAAAGATACACTGCAAAACGCTATACCACAAAACTTAACCAACTGTTTTCCCTTCTTTCACCAGTACTGTTCCTCTCTGTAGCCAACTCTAAGAGTCCTAAGAGTGGCCACAGCAGACAGAACTGAATAGCATTCCAATCAGCTAGCAGTAAATGCTTTAGATCTCCTGTCAACACATGTACCTATATAACATTATATTACTAAGCACATTAGGAAGGTTTTTCTTCCACAGAAAGCTGAGCAGAATGCATGTAGCTTTTAAGCTTTTATCAGTCTTAGTTTCTGGACTGTGATTTTCTGTTATTTATAGATGACTCGTGCACTTTTTTGACTGGATTCTGGTTTTGTTTGTTCTTGTTAATGGCAGATGAAACCTCAGGTTCAAAACCAAACACTTAGCTATATTATATTCTCTGGGGCCAAGGTACTGCAGGTTGCTGAGTCTGCTGATGTTGAACAATGAATCTATTAATGATTGCCCCTGTAAAGCAGTCGCCCTTTTTCTTCATATTGCTATTTTATGGTCTGCCTTTCTGTCCTCACTTATTTCACAGTATTAGGACCAGAAAAGCCTCATCTCCCGTCCACCACAGACTGCTGCATATTAACCAGAGTGCCCTATATTAAGTTCAGTGACTTTACAAACTTCACAGCCTTTAAGCCTGAACAATTTTAGTGGTCCGCTCCCAGGAACAGAAGCAATGGCAGCAAGTCATGCTTTTCCTGGGTCATGTACATGGCATGCCACTTGCCAGGCTCCCAGCAGGCATACAAACTTGGGAATTCCCCTGCCTATCCAGGCAAGCCACTAGGTCTGAGGTCTGTGCAACAGAGAGACACGCTGTCTCCTTCCACTCAATTCAATGCTGTAGTAGTTCCAGCATCTGCCAGCTATACCTGTACAAGACATATGCCTAGATTTGCAAGTTATCCCTGGTTGCAAAGCCAAATGGTAGGCCGGATAAGCCAGATTTCTGACGTTCCAAAGCGATTTCTAATCCAAATACCTGACACGAAATCCGGCATCTCAGTCACCTGCCAAGTCCAGACTTCCCATTACCTCACCCTCATCTTGGAGGGAAGGGACAGATGCAGTAGCTCTGAGCATGCCACAAACCATCAGCTCCCTTTCTGCAGTCTCCAAAGGACAAGGCTAAAGCAGGAACAAAAGCAGCTCTGAGGGCTACAGGCATGTCCCTCCCCATCTTTCCGTCTCAGTTACCTTAAATCCTCTGTAGTGTTCTATTTGTCTGACTGCAAGAGTAAAGAGATAAAACAATTTAATATGAAAAAGCTTTTTTGCAGAAGTTTCAGTTTATTTCCATACCTATGTTGATGTGAATTCTGCGACATCTTAATCATCAATGCTAAGCAATGTTTAAGCAATCAAAGATCTTCTTTATAATGCAATAAAGCAAAAAGCTACTTCTATGAAATGTTAAGTTCCTAAAAAATTAAGCAGTACATTTTTCAAGAACACCTATATGGGTTGGACCTTGCCCACAGTAAAAATAATTTATGAGTCAGTAGAATAATTATGCTAACAAAAATGTCTAAGAAAGACCAATATTAAATAGTTATTTTTGAAAATGGGACTTTAACTTTTAAAATTAAACCTTCAGTATTCAGTCAGAACATGCCCAAACTTAAGCTTACCACGACTTTCTAAGAGTGTCTTATGGCAGTAGATTATATACATTAAATAGGTTGATCTGGTTTTACTTTCCAAAAACAAAAACAAAACGTGGAAAAAAAATATCCACTTCACTCTTTTGTCAGAGGATTGTTCATGTTATTTTTTTTAAACAAATGTAAGGGTTTACATAAAAGTGATGTGCAATTTTAATTAAGATTGAAGCCCTAGTATTATTAACCTAATCTCAGTCTTCATCTCATTGCAGTGGTAGGTTCTTCCATTATTTAAAAGTAACTTCCTGCAAATGTTTACAATCTACAGAACATTGTATCAGTAAATCTGAATGTTAAGTATACATTATCAGTAGATACTACCAGCAAGAGACTGTGTAAAGCAGAAAACATCACAATGCCAATCTGTCACTCAGCTTTTAGAACTTCAGGCTCTCAATACACGTTACAAAAAACCCAAAATCTCCAATGCTGCTAAAGTCCTTCACAATCCTATATATAAATACATATGTGTCTCTCTGTGTGTATACACATACACGTAAAAAGCAACTATGAAACTAAAGCAAGAATTAAAAGTTTCTCGGTTCATTTAGTACAGATAACAAGGCCAAATTTCTCTTTCACCACCTGCATATGGACTAACTAACAGTTACAGAAACAATGGAACAACTCCAATTGCACAGTAATATGCTCCAGAAAAAAATCTGAAGCAAGGGAAGCACAAAGACATGCAATAGCTGAAAGAAGATTTCTTTCTACAAAATTTTGCATGCTACATATTATCAAATATATGAAGTCTAGTGAAGAGTTTACATTCTGTCCTTTTAACTTTGTATTTTAAATGTTTTGTGGAAAACAAACCTGATTTCTAAATTAGCCGTTTTCTCTCATGTTTTCATAAATGTTCAACATATCTGTCACCAATATTGTTAGAGTACTTCGAATTAAGCACCATGGTGGCAGGTGTGTATCTTTCTTGTCTATGTTCAACGCTCAGCTATAGTGGATCCTCATTCACTAGTGGGACTCCCACACACTACTGCAATGTAAGTAGCTAAAAAATAGGCACTGATATTTTTCAGCACGAATATCAAAGTATGTTAATATACATACTATGAAGCCCTTCTACTTGCATCATCATGTAATTCTACTCTGGTTTTGGATTTAATGATAACCAAAAGTGTATGATGGCAATCAAGTATGTTGGTCCTCTACCCAAGGAAACTAAGAAAAAAAAAATGTCGTTCTGCATTTTAAGACTAATACCTCTGCAGCAATTTCCTAAAAAGCCACCAAAACAAAACAAAACCAAAAACCTGCTTCTGCTGCATTTATCAAGACTAGGATGAATGCGGCAAACACACCCATCCCCACCGATGAATATATAAGTCACTTTGAAATGAAAAATTTCCATTTCAGTAAATAGACTGCACTGTAAAGTACTGAGCTTTCACTAGAGAGCTGCTTAGTGACTGCAGTTATTGTCTTATTACAGAGTCCTGGATGGAAATGTGATAATATAGTATTTACTGATGCACTGTATTCATTGAGAGAGAAAGGCCTGAAAGACAGATATAGTGGGGAAAACAGCAATAAGAAGAACACCTGCTATCTCAAGCTGACTACTAAGCACCGATAACACTTCCACTGCAGCACTCGCCCTCTGGCACAAGCAGGGGTTTCCTCAGTATCACGGCAGAACCACGACGCCATTGCCTTCTCAGAAGAGTTGGCAGCCTGGGGTCCACTGAGAAGCCATACAAACTCCGGTAAAATATGATTTATAACAAGAAAATGACAGTGCTGATGGCTCTCCATAAGTAGAAAGCCCCAGGATTTTCTACTTATCTCAAGAATGTGGATTTTTTTGTTATTTAAATACTTTTCCCACTGAACTTACAGCTATAAAAAGATGTTGACTAACTATTGGCCAGTGCATCTTCAGTAAAACCTCCATTATGCAAGAGGTCTTTTCAATGGGGAGGAGGAGGAGGAAAAGAAAAAACACTTAAAAAAAACAAGCTATTGAGAAATTATATAGTCTGAATTCAAGGCAATGGTATAGCCAGTGCAACACCAACTGAATATGTTTAATTATAATCACCTCCAGGAGTACAATGAAGGAGTGGTTCCAGATTTGCGGTTTTGTTTTGTGGTTTTCTGGTTTTGTTTTGTTTTAAAACAAAACATAATAGAACCACTGATCTATTAGACATACTACATCAACCCTTACAGACCAACCACATACATTATCTTTCAAAAATTATTTTCTACTGGAACCTTATCCGCTCCACTTCTATCAGGCAGTACATTAATGGTACGCTATTGTAACTTACTGTTTGAAATCCCTTTTTCTCATAAATGGTTTTAATTGTATATACACAATACTGCTGTAAAGGTAAGCAAATCTGAAGTGAAACTAGCAGAGGATAAACCGCAACAAGAGAGAATTCTCCAAGCAGATGATAAGTCTGAAAATGCCTCAGTAAGCCCCTAGGAAGGGTATTATTTCACAGCAGCCACTTCTGATAGCACAGCAAAACGCAGTGGAAGCCCGCTGCAAGCCACTACCCCAGCTATGAATACAGCATCATGATACCAGCCCACACTATAAGAAAAACAGATATGCAAGTCTAAGCAAAAACCAGAATGCACTTTTTTCTTGTATGTGGAAAGAGCAGTCTAAGACAGAGTTAAATGTTAAATTTTAATAACTATTGTACACAATTGCAAATCAAGAAACAAAGACTGTATTTTAATTTAGTGAAAGACACCCCTTCCCCAAATGTATACATCCAGAGAGTATTTGGCAAGGTGATTTATTTGCTTGCACCACCTAGTGGGGTTTAGTTTAATCTACCAAAATAGTCAGAGTTCAGTTGTGTTCCTACCTCACGACATTAGTGACAGACCGCATTTTCTCACCACATGCCTAATATTTCAAGCCTGCACAATCCACTAACAGCACTACACTGCTAAGTTTTCACGCATCTATAAAGACATAGCACAAAAAAATGCTACAAAACAATTCCTGTTTTGCTTGTGTTTATGAGTTTCTAACTTGGAATACCGGTCAACAGTACCTTGTCAGGGCGTACCATACATAACCTCAATAGCCTTAACAGACTGTGTTATGTGATAACAAGGCCGCACATGGAAATTTGGAAGATTTCTGCAGGGCTTTTGGACCAAAACTCTGGCAGAAGCAGGCACACGGTGCAGTGCTCTGTCTGCAGGAAAGAGGGCTACCTTATACAGCAACCACCTGTGCTAATGTCCAATTGCAGCAGGAATGAGCACCTACACTGCTTTTGTTATAAAGGTTCCTGGTTGCTCCCCTCCAGCCTGTGCTTCTAAGTTGGCTGTTTTATAATGCACTGCCCCAACACAAAACTTTACTACGTGAGGTACAGTCACACTGGAACAGTCCTTTTCTCAGGTCAAGCCCCAACCTGATACAGACAAGAATTCATGAAATATTTAAATACAAGTCCTGAATGGCATAAATGAACTGATCCAGAAAGCATTTTTCTCATCATTTTTCCTAAAGAAAAATTTATATACTCTAGTAAGAAGTCTGTTGCATTTAATCTGGAGCATAAATCATACTATAGAGACACTCTAGAATATTTAATTGCCCCAACTAAAAAACAAATAAGAGATCAGTGCCAAAGTGTTTCTAGATCTCCTACCTGTTTTCCAGAGTAGGGACCTTAAGCATTTACAGAAACTGACACCGCCTTTCTTCTTTACCACAATAATTATTTCATTATTTCAGCTTAATCAGTGTCAGTTCTTACTTTAATGTAGACATATATTTGTAACTCTTATAATATCAAAGGAGAAAAATATACTGTGCCCAACTTTTCAATAAGGAACTCATCGCAAGTGTTTTAGCTGGACTGACAAGAAGACTTCGGGGAATAATGCAAAACTTTCTACCCTACTATAAACTTCCATATGAGAAAAGATGAGAGGAAAAAATTTTCATTTCACAGTGGTTTATAAAATAACCAAAACCTGTTTTTTCCAGGAAAAACAGACACTAGTAACAACTGCACTGACATGCATGCAAAGCCCCAGGCTACGGTACTGCCTAGGACAGTTAGGTACTATCTACTACTATATGACAGAATCACATTCTAACAATATCAGAGGATAACTGTGCCGCAACCAAGCAGACACCAACACAGTCCTTTGAGGAGAAGGCAAGAAGTGAGTCAGACTGTATTTTAAAGGAAGGATGAAGTGGTTTCTTTTCCCTTTTTGTACTCAAACATTCAGACTGTTTCAATACTCATACAAAGCACTCTTTCAGGATAAATCATTGAAGTGCATTTTTCATTTTCATAGTTTTCTTATTTGCTCAAGGTTTCAACATAGGTCGTTTTGCTCTATGAGGAATAAGATGAAATTTAAGACTTAATTGCTGCATAGGCAGTAGAAAAGAAACAACGCTTGCAATCTTATCCTGTGTACATTTGATGTTCACCCACATAAAAATCTAATTCTGCACAACTGTGAAGCAATATATAGGCAAAACACTAGACTTCATACCCAATATCAAATCAATGCAGAACGCTGACTCCATTCAAAAAGACAAAAAAAAAAAAAATCAAAGCTCAGCCTTTAAATTAATCACTGATATGAGAACAGGTTCAGACACAAAGGCACAGGCAACTGACTGTACACATTATTTTACCTAAAACTGTTATATATGGGCAACTCTCACTTCTAAACTTACCAATGCTGCTCCTTCTTGAAATTTGGATGTCCAAGAATTTTAAAGCTGCCTTTGTCACTCCTGTACTAAAAGGAGTGCTACATGGTCAGTTGACCCAATGTACCATCCCATGAAGAACTCGCAGTATTCCCACTGTGGGACCACTTTTATTATGAAAACTTTTGGTCATGTTTATATTATGAAAGGCATTTTCAGAGCCTATTCTACCACACAGGTTAAGACTGCAGTTACTCAGAAAACCAAAGAAGAGACACAGAGAAGAAAATAAGAGGGAAGGGGAAATCATAAAACTTTCACCCATTTTTCCACCAAATTCACAAAAGTATCTCCTTAATAGGGTCTAACAGACTCCAGCACTAAAACTTCTTTATTAATTGTGGTCCTCATATTTTTATTTTGAAGACACTCAGCTGCTTATCAGGGATTTCTAAGTGATAAAAGCTGAGTATTAATTGTATTTGCCTTAAAATTTCATTTTTATTTTTTAATGCTTTATGAAATGGCCCTCATATTTTCTATTAAATTTCTCCTCTCTTTACTTAGCTTCTGTCTAAAGCACTGGTGGTTGCTATGGTAACTTTGGCTTTTTTCCCCACTGTTCATGCAGGTTTTCATCACACCCAATGA
This sequence comes from Morus bassanus, assembly GCA_031468815.1. NCBI lineage: Eukaryota > Metazoa > Chordata > Aves > Suliformes > Sulidae > Morus > Morus bassanus. The sequence continues at coordinate 11,026,068 of CM062576.1, read as the reverse complement.
CTTTTTTTCATCTTATCTGCTCTATAACAATAGTTCCTTGACTAAGGTGCTGCATACTGTACCAGATGAGAATCCTGCTATTTCACAGTAGTAACTGGAAAAACAGTAAGTTTTGCTAAATTTTGAAAACTAGTGATTGAAGTGGAGGTTTTTTGGTTTGTTTTTTAAATGTCTGAGTATATTTCTTTCTTTCAGTCTGAACATTATTCAGGTAAAATATACTAATCAATTAACCATTAAATGTAAGATAAAGCAATATTTATAAACAGTAACACTTAAGGAACAAAAGACCTTGTGTGGTAACTTTTTTTTGAAAGAAAACTAATCATTATTGTTTCATGTAGACTAAGCAGGACACAACTAAACAAAATGAGAACTGAGTCATTTTCTGCAATCGCTAAACATGCTTAAGCTCCACTCTACCCCTGCAGATTAACATCAGTTCAAATCTCCCTGTCACAGAAAAAAATACTTCTGGTCACGTTAATAAATTATTTCTTAAGATTAGCACATAGTCTGTTATCAAGTTGGTCTATAACCTACAGGAAACAATCGGCATATGCCAACAAACAGATGAAGTACGTGCAAGGGCTTGAGCCATTTCCAAACACTCTTCACTGAGATTCTATTTTTAAATCTATTTTTCCAAGAATATTTAAGTTTAGGGCTAAATTCTTCAATGTGGGTTTGTTCTTGAAGTTTTTCTTTTCCTTGAATTAATGCAAAGGGGATGTTCTTTTGATATTTTCTATAAGACAATGTCATCTTTTTCTGTTCCAGACAGAAAGCACCTCTCATGAGTATTTACCACCTTACTCACGAAAAGGAACTCAAACACAGGGATTCAGTCAGACCGAGCTGATTAAACAATTAGACAAAATTAGTCCAATGTACAGGACTGAGCATTAAAAACATAAATCCACACCAAGCTATTAGCAACAAGTAGATTAACTACCTCATTCATTAAATAAGGCCCAAAAGTAGCATTCCTGGACTAAAGCTTTACTGAAATATGGTTACCTGAATCTAGCCCCTAACTTTACTCTGGAATGTATGCAGGCAGGGCCGTCTTCAGTACAGTTTGGTCCAGTTCAGTAGAGTAGGCTACTGAAACAACCTCTGGTGAAATTAATTCACCTTTAATACTGTTGTCCTCTTAAGCAATATCAGTAATATGAGCAAAAAATAGAAAGTATTTACAAATTAAGAAAAATCACTATTTCACAGAATTCAACCCTGAGAATGATTTTGCATTAGTTTGTTTGGGGATGGGGTGCATTCAATATCCACTTACCTCAACAATAATAATTCACCTTTTTGTCATATATTATGGATATGGACATTTTCCTTAATTCCAGGTTTTATAACCAGAAACACATTATGTTTTTTGACTTGGGTAGATGTATATTGCTGTTATTTCTGATTACATTGATTTCCTGATTCCCTCCTCTCCTATCAACTTTTTTTTTAAATTCTGTTTGAAAAGAAGCATACCTAAAACTTACTCTTTTATTTTACAAGGACAACTACCAGTGAGAATAAATAATCTACAATTTGCTTCACTTCATTTTAGCAATTTCTTTTCAAATTTCTGGTGATGTTAGCTTTATTATGTAATTATTCTTTTGTACAATTCTGATTACATTTAGCAAAATAATCTGATTAGTAGATGAGCACAGTAGGCACAAAATGCATTAATACATTAATTATTCCCTGTTTCAATTTATATTACACTAACTTTACTGAGACTTCAGTTTGTTACCATGTGCAGGTTGTATATTCATTTGGCACATTGAAAGGGGGTGGGATTTCCTCAGTAGGTGGGATTTCCTTTCTAATGATATCTATATCATAGCCATAGTTTCTACAGCTTTCTCTTGTGCTCACAGCCAGATATAGGTAACAGTCACATAGCGATTAGGTCTGTTCCATAGCTGCATTTTATAATATAATCACTGACATATAAAATGAGCTAAACAGTTAGAAACCAGTAAGAAACAATTATCTAGGATATCTAAAAACTCAACCAAGTACCTCTTGGATGATGTACTACCGTAAATAAATTCCATGTCACACTACTAATCGCTATTATTCTAAGGCATCTCTTGCATCTATTATTACCAGCCATAAAACTCACATATGTGTACACAAAATTCAATACAATGATAATGATAATCTTTTAAGAACTGCACTGTAATTGTAAATGCTTTATATTTAGTGTTAGATGAATTTAAGAACAGTCATAATTTCGCACATAATTACCAAATGACTCATGTATACTCTCTCATGATGTTAAAGAAATAATTATGTTTGCATAAAACCCTGATAGTGCAAAATAATAAGAATTTTGTGACCAGTAATGGAAGCCCTCTATTTGCAGAAAATGTACACCACCAGTATATTTTTTTTTCCACACTCCGTCACCAAACTGGAAGCATGTCCATCCCTCTCCATAACCTTTCAACAGCCACCAGTGCTGTTGAAAGCATCCCCAAGAATGGAAACTGGGGAAGCTGTTTTCATGGTGCTTCTTAGATGTTTGCTCATTAGTTACAGAACAGACAAACACACACCACTTAATATACAACAATTATTACTATAAAATATTTAGAGCAACCACTGACGTAAACTATCTTTGAATCTATGGCATCTAAAGTCTTCCTGCCACAGCTAGCATAATACTTCCTCCTGTGCTTCCTAAATTACTTTATAAACCCACAGATTAATATGCAGTCTCATATCTTTCAATAGTGCCATCAGATTCGCAAACCATGTAGAAATATTCTGTTTTAAGGATAATTTTCCATCTAACCACATTTTTTGTGAGCATACACAGTTTCCAGTTTTAAAACATTACAGCAGAGTACAGATTTATCCATTTTACAGATACACCATGTATTTTTATGGAGACATTTGTAAAAGCTCCTAAGCATCTATTAAGATAGAAGTCAGCTCAGAATATTTTGTAATAAAGTACCTATTAGTAAAAACTGTATCAGAGGGAAACCACACACAATGGAAAAAGTAACTAGGGCACTCTATTTGACAGCTAAGGAAGAAACAGAGGTTACATCCTCTATGGCTGAGATTTAGAGCAGTTTCACTTAGTGGCTGTTCTGCTCCAATTCCCCAGATAAAATTTAGACCTACAGCAAGCAGTCTTCATTCCTATTTTATTCTAGCAGGAAGTCATGGTTCAGACTCTTAAGTAACCAACAGAAAAAAAAACACTAGTCAGTGGGGAACTATGAAGCTTAAATATTATTTTACAGTTAAATTGAGATAAACCTTACAGTAACTACAGGGTTCATTATATTCTCACAAACTAAAATGAGTCATAAATTGCTAAATATGTAGAGATGTAACTTTCGTCCTACTATTTCAAACAGAAAAATATTACTGAAATTTTAGAGCAGCTGAAACATGCCTATGGCAACATGTCTCACTTGCAGGTAACACAGGACCCAAAATCATCCAGGAATACAAGTAACCCTTTCTGATTTTTATCTCATTCAAATTATTTAATATAATTATAATATTATAATGCACCACCTCACCTGTCAAATTTAAATAGCTACTGTGGAACTGCAGGAAGAACATACTCTTCTCTGCTTGTTTCATGCAGTTTACACTTAAGTAATCTTTCTGATTGCATAGAAAATCTAACCATTCCTAGCCTTCAGAGCGCTGTGCTGCTCAGGAGGAAATTCAGATGTATTATCTGCAAGCCATATTTGTCCCTAGTTTAGGAAAGCTTCTGCCAGCAGAACTGTCACCCTGGACTGCAGTTCCAGGAAGGCAGCCATGGGGAAAACATATTGGCACCAAGCAGCCCCAGCCCGCCTGTCCTTCTACGAGCCCATATGGGGCCTGCGCAAACTGGAAAGCAAGTCATGCAGTCCAGCAGGACGCCTTCAGCCGCTCTGGCTAGCACATCCTAGCCACAGATTAACTCTGCCCCCTCCATGATATGGTGCCCTCAGTGAGGAGCAGAAAGACCATCTGTTCTCTCCTTGCAATTAATCTCCCTTCCAGCGAGGGCAGCAGGCTCTTCTATGCCAGCAGAGTACAAGTTATACAGACGAACAAACTACCTGGGACCAGCTACGGTATGGATACGTAATGTGGGATGCGCATTTTAGTGGCTTACTCTGCTAGCCAATTTGGCTTTTCTAAGCAGAATAAATGAGCCAGCTTTGGCTTAAGAACATGCAATGTCCCAGGCCAGCAAAACCACTTTCAGTAATGGTTAACTTGATGGGGGTACTCAGATTCCTGATGTTAAATGTGAATTCAAGCTTCTTGCAGAATAAGAACAAGAGGTAGCTCACTTCTACAAAGTACCCTTCCAGACACCTTCTGAAGCAGTATGAATCCAAACCTTTGTCATTTATCATTCATGACTAAAAACCAATAGTCTAATAAACATTTTTTGAAATATTGAGATAAGAAACAAAATAAGAGTAAAAAGATACCATCAATTTAAAGATTATAGTCTGTTGAAAATTATTCTGAAAGATTAGCAGAGTTTTTCCTCATCCTTTAATCAGAGTGTCTAAAACCGTACATGGCCAGCATTATTTGGTCTTCTCCTCTGCATCTGGTCCCTGCGGAACTGATTTTTTTGTATTTTTCACAGAGCAATTACACAGAGAATTACACAGAAAATACCACTGTAAAGTTAAAAATCCAGCAACAGGAAGCAGGAGGAAGGTGCAACACTTAATTCTTTCAGTTTCTGATCAACCATTCCCTTAGTATTGGAACAAATTTGTATGTCAGCTAGACTTCAGCAACAGGGTTTCTTAACCAGTAGGAATAGAAGCTTAAAATAGCTATCATATCATTCAAGGAACTCATGCTAAAGCAACTGTGAATACCAATATTGAACATTTATTCTTCCCTTCCCCACAGGAAAGGAAATCCTAGCCTGCACTGTGGTCTTGCCTTCTCTTGGGAACTACTGGATTGAACTATTCATGCCTGAACACTCGGCAGGTGTGGGATGGAGAAACACTCTCCCTCTCCAAACTTGCTTCTAAATCCTCATTCCTGCCAGTCACCAGAATGCTATTCCCTAAACAATACTGGTGGTTTCAATTCATATTTTTTGGAAATCCAATGATTTGAACCATTCCCGCATCTATAAGAAACATAAATATAGTTTGGCTCTACAAAAAAATAGTAATTTCAGTTTGCAATGAAAATATGTTTGTTCCATTTATGATATGAGAATATACTGCTTTCAGTGGTAATAAATTGTGGTGCTATATTACAAAATATGAACACACCTCTACACATATACACATAGTAGGAACTTCCAGTTCATTTTGTGAAAGAGAAATCCTGCCTGTCTGTACGTTCCAAGTTAGATCTGACCTCGAGGCAGATGACTAAGGGGTTTTTAGGCTTTTTAGTTCTTTTTTCAATGTTACGTAAAGTTGTGGCCAATTTAATCTTGCTTTTTTAACAGTAACTGGCACAACGGAGATGGGCTGTCACCATTTTATGAAAGCTGAACATCCACAGTTGCCACTATATTCCGTTGCAGCTCCAAGAACCTCTAAACAGTAACTGGAGCCAAATGAATTAAGTTTGCTAGGATTCAAAAGACTCTACAACATATCCAACCTCTGAATAGTTATTCCTCCAATTCCCTTTGTATCCCACTTCCCTCTTTTTTTTCTTTTTCAGCTTCAGGGGATGCAAACCACTCTATTGTGTTTCATTACTTTTTGTTTGTTTCTCCTGGTATTTGCCCATACCAACCTTCTGTGCAATCATGGTCTCCTACCTGCAAAAATGCTGAATAAATCTCATGTTGTAGTAAGTTCTTTGTTTATAGAATTACTTTCTTCTCCTGAAAGATCAATCTTACCACAGAGATAATATTCTGCTGTCCTACAAATTTCATACAATAATCTTAGCAGTAGCTTGGGCACTTCGGCAGACATATTCAGCATCTGTTATTTCCCCTCCCACAGTTTCTATAGATTTCTGATACCCTTGACCAAGCACAAAAAACAATCTCATTTTGTAAAGTAATATTAAACAGTGTTCAGCAAACCATCTGTAAATCCACTTCTTTATGTGATTAGTATCGCCTTTTGTAAATCACCTCTAGTTTTCTTTCCATCCTTTGATGCAATTGTGACTTCCTTGCTCTCCCATTGCCAGAAATTCACACTAGTCTTTTCAAATAGCTAACTGGATAGAAAAGAGATGCCTAGCAATAATGCAATGGTTTTTTTGGGTTTTGTTTTGTTTTTGGTTTTGTTTTTTTGTTTTGTTTTGTTTTTTTGGGGGGTTTTTTGAGTTCAGCTCTTCTCCTCTCACAACTCACATTTCACTTTTTTGCTAAAGAACTAGGGCCCTTAGTATGCTCCCTATGAAGCATAACTTCTCTGAGTGTAGTAGAGCCTTCCGAAATAAGCAGTGCAGGGAGACATCTTACTATCTTCCAGACCATCAGGCAGCTTACCAAAATCAACAACAGGGCTTCAAGGACTTTTATTTAAGTAATAAATTTAATAGTCTCTATGACAAGAGCTTTGGTCCACCAAACACCTGACTTGAGAAGAGTCTGTCCTGTGGGGAGGGCTGGGAGATGCAGACAGAGATCACTGTATGGCCTTTTAGCCACCAGGTATATAAATGTGTGGTGAAGGCAGAGTGCCCCTTTCTCCCCCACAGCTTTGGACAAGACATGAATTTTCAGTGGCAGAAATCTCTGACCATCTGGAAGGTAATCCCTCAAGCACTCAAAAAACAAGCGCAAGCTTTTTCACAACATCAAAACAGGGAAAGACTAAGAGCATCTGCATATGCCTTAATACCATATCAAAAAAACCAGTAATGTTGCTTGAGCCCCGGAGACTTAATAGTTATGTGCCCAGATTAATTTCTGGGGCATAAGGAATGCCAACGTATGCCTGGCCACTACATTCCAAAGACCTAACAGTCCCCTAATCACTGTTTCAAGCTGCCGTTTTGCTCTTTGCCCCCCATTTTTCTACCTCCTCGAGATTTTCTTCTTAATCACACAAAAAGTGTATCCTAACAAACATCAACAGCAGCTCTGGTACTTTTGACAGGAAGGAAATAATAGTAATAGAATTTTATTGACGTTATCACGCTATCTCAAAGTGCCGAGAACATGCCAAAATTACATGAAAATAATTCCTGGTCAGACTTATGCCAAATACTACAGCTGTTTGCATGGCCTTCTTGCGCGGCGACATACAGTACACAACTACAGGAGTACCCATAAGAACAGACATTAATTTATATTTAGCACCTGGACAGCATAGCAAGATCATCAAGCCAAGACCTCCATATAAAGAGCACTGGAAAGACTAACGAGCACTTCAGGAGACTAGAATTATAGAGCAGCCCACTCAACTGCAAAAATCATAGCAAGTAAAGATCCCACAAGGGAGAAGAGCTGAAGAAGGAATAACAAGACAAAGTAAGAATGCTACATAGGAATGGCGTAAAAAGGAGTGGGTAAAGGAAAACAAAGTAAAAAACCTAGACTGAACACCCTATGATTTCTGGATATTCTCAGCATCTAGATGATGCCAACACTTACTAGACTTACTTAAGACCTCCCTCTAAATCTGCCATGCAACAATTTTAGATATTACCTGTCTACTACCTAACCTAATAATATGTATAAGGCAATTGGCATATGCGAGTCGATTATGAAGAACACGTAGCTTCTGGACTTGATTCAAAAGCTGAAGTTCACAAAAATATTGCCATTGACTTGCACGTGCATCACAGCACCTTTGCAGACCGAGAGGCTTGCTTTGATGTCAATGCCTATTAAAATTATACGTAAGAACAACTATATGTAGGTTCAGCAAAGTAGTGTTCTACTGAAAATGATGTGAAATGATAGAAGCATAACCTGGTACTAACAGTTGAAGATCTCTCATAGAAGAAATGCAGGATGCCACACAAAACCTCATTAGAAGCTGGAGGAAGAAGGAAAAAATCATCCTAGACCAAAGAAAATCTGACTCAAGAGCTATAGTTTTGCAACAAAACATATTTTCTTACAAAAACCCAAAATCTGGCAAAAATACAGTAAAAAAAAAAATCCTTTCAGGTGAACAAATAACATATTGTTCAAAGCTGCTTTTTAAAATACGTTGCTAAACTGCAATTACTGAGCATAACACTTCAGTGTATTTAAAGTCTTCCCAACACAATTTATACCTCCAGTTCCTTCTGATATTGTCAGTCATCCTTATTTATTTTATACTGATGTTATACTAATGAAATTTTACCCTCCTATACAATTTCTCCTACTATAGCCTTCATATTAATTTTAGGTGCATTACTTTGAAAAGTTCTTTTACACTAACAGGTATAGGAGCATATCCGTACGTGCATATGTATATATTGATCTGTCTCTAGGCAAGCAAAGAAAAAACAAACATATTTATGAAATACTTTAAGAAATATAGCAATAATATTTGACAGCAAGTATTAGTTCACCCATCTTTTTTCATTACTTGTAGGCTATTAAAACGCACACGGATCAAAAAATCCACACTTACAAATGTATTCTGCTATAATGGCAAGACATTCGAGGAAAATATACTACAGGTGTACTGATTAGTGTGTTTCATGAAAAAAGAAAAAAAAAAAGAAAATTATTAAACACATCTGAACATGCTTCCAGAAAAACAATGCTACCTGGAACTAACAGCTTCCTAATCCCACTGTCAATTCAATACAGATCAGTAGAGGCCTGCTAATTTATAAGTGCTTTTTCTATTTACGCATTACTCTGAAGCTGAAACGCATTAGATCTCCACGAGGTTACCGTCCAATGGGAAAAGAAGAAAAGAAAATAACAATCTTGCATCATCCCCTCAAGGTCACGGCAAACAACAGCAAAAGCTCACCCCCCCCTTTCCCTCCCCAGCTACACTAACTGCAAACTGCCCACATGGGGGGGGGGGTGTCCCCACGGGGCCCCGCACACGCCGCCGCCGGACGGCCCGGCCCGGGGCTCGCCCGCTCCAACGCTGCCACCTGCCGGCGCGCGGCCCCGGCGCGGCACAGCGCGCGGCACCTCCGCCCCGCCCCGCCCCGCCCCGCCCCGCCCCAGCGCCGGCAGCGCCCGCGGGCAGGCCTGGCCTAGCGCTGCCGGGCAGAGCCGCGCCGCCGGCACAACGCGCGCAGCCGCCCTTAGCTTTAAAAGCCTTCGCGCAGGAATAGGTAGAAAATACAAAGGGGGGGGGGGGGGGGAAGCTGACATAAATCTATCACTGACATAACAGCAAATCAGGATGCGAACGAAAACTGGGAATTTCTCAGAGAACAAGAACTTTCAGAAAGAGTCCTAAAAATGACTTATAAAATTTAAAAGAACTACAACTCTGAGGCATCTTGTAAAAAAATGAACTTGTTGATCTCGGAACAAACCCAGCCTTCTTTATATTAAGAAAAGCCCGCTGAGCTGAACAGCGTCTACCAGCCAAAAAAATTACCTATTGGTTCACAAACAGCATCCCCACGGATTCGGGAACACACAACAGCAGCTTCGCTTCTTGAGCACACCAAACTGAAAATAACTGGTGGAAAAGAAGAAAGGACAGGAAGGAGATGGAAAAGAGACACTAACACACACAAAAAATTAGATTGAGAGAACATTAGCTATTAACATACTGCAAATGAACCAGTCACTCACAATTATTCTCTTACACAAGCATCCTTCCTAACACAAGTGGCCAATTTATGTATTTTTAGAAAAACAGACCCTGCCAGTAGTACCACAATTCTTCTTAACAGAAGTATTAAATATGAAGCCCAATTCTCAAAAGCAATGAAACTAGGATGGTTTTATAGGATGCTATCTTTAATTCACTTCTTACTACCCTCAAGAGAAATATTCATCCCAATTGCTACCAACGCTTTCCGCTAATACACATCTTTTCCTCATGACAGGAGTTGAAAAGGAGAAAGTGTTCCAACTGGCTGTACAGTTACAATCCAAGTTTAAGAGACACAATCCTAATTTATTAGGTGTACTAAACGCTGCAAAGCTCTCCAAAGATGCAGGATTTCTTCTACTCCTTAATGTTTACTTTTTGCTCTTTCATGGGGATTTAGACAAAATATAGTCAGCTGAAGCCCCCGAACCCCTAGACTGTCAGGTTTCCTGCTAAAGTTGGCAGCTACAAACCCAGTCAGGACTGCGGCAGCTGCAGAACAAGCCCTTTGAAGTGAACGTAGCTTAGACTGAAACTGCTATGAGGAAAGGAAACAGCAGAGGATTCTTCTTTTTATTTTTTAAAGCTTTTACTCACAAATATTCACCTACTACTACATGGATAGAAAGAAAGTCTCTTCTTTTGGTTAATTAGTAGTTGTTCTTTGTACAAGTCTCAGCCAAAGCCAAAGGAAACTTCAAAGGCCTCACTTATCAAGTGTCACGGCTTGTGCTCAACGTGAAACTCCAGTTCTGATATGTTTGCACAGCTGTAGCATGCTGAGCTTTGGGAGTGGATCCGTATTATGAAGTAATTGCTAAGCAATTGTGTAACAAAAGAACAAACTTCTATTGAAAAGATTTGGCAAAGTCACAGCAGTGGGTTAGATGAAAACTTGAACAGTGTGCCAGCAGTACGATCCCAATACATGCTCATGCCTCTCGTGACGGCATCTTCTTTGCCCATTACCTGTGTAATCACTGGTTCGTCTCTCTTGTTCATTTGTTTTTTAGTGCCCTTATCTGCACGTATGACACTTGCAACTTTAAAACAAACAAATCGCATCTAACACGGACTACTTAAGTCTGCGTCAGAGTTGAGGTCTGTATTTCATTTTCTGGTTATGCTCCATAACACAAATATTCTGTAGCATTCTACTGCCACCAGCGTGTAAAAGGAAAAAGGTATCAAGCTAACACTGTGGGAAGATAAAACAAAGAGGAAATTATTCATAAAGGAATGAAGCCAAGAGACTACATCAAATATTAAACCAATAAAAGCTCTGCAAATTATCTTTTAGGGGAAAAAATTGTAACTGGAATGCAATACAGAAAAAAGGAAAAGACTTAAGATTCTGCATACATTTTGTCAGAATAAGAAATGATCTGCACACTCAGTAACCAATCTAATACATCAAAACTTGTTTTAGCGGTATATATTTGTGATCTATCAGATACTTCCTGGTAAATACTTCTTGCAAACCCTGAAGGGGCACAAATTCAATTCTACATGACTTTTTTCCTCTTCACAAAGGCTTTTAAAAAAAATATTAGGCATGAACAAGATTATTCATGACTAATTTGGAAGGATTATTCATTTTTAATAAGCTTGGTTTAAATCTCTCCCAATGATACCAAAAAGAATAAACCAGGCTATGCTAGCCCCATCTTTCCTAGCTGTTTTATATAAGAGTGCAATCTGGGGCATCCACAACCATCACATTCCCAAAAGGCACAGAATGGTTTAACTAACACTGAGAAGTTAAGAATATACACTCACATTCTTTCATTGAAGGGTCATTCTTACATTAATTTGGGACAATCTGGGTAGTATCTATTCAAAGATCACATAATTTGTGAAGTGTTCTGACTTCTTAACAGGCTCGGGAATAGATCTGTGTAACATTTATGATATTCTTTAAATAAAACCAGAGTAACTAGTTCTTGCCAAGCAGACCCTCCCAAACTGCATTTTTAAAAAGCATTAACATTTTTAATTACTAAATTCACTTCAAGCTATAATTCTTAAAATTTGTAGTAGCGAAACAGATCTCTCTCATACTAAGAGGTACTGATATCAGAATTCTGTTTAAGGAATTTATTAAGCACTCCACATTGCTATCTGTACACTTATACTACCATTTTCCAGCACTTTTCTACAAAGTCCATACTTTCTTCTCCATTAAAAACATGCTCTCTATAAACTCTTCCGAAGTGGTAACAAGAAACTGAGAACTGACGTACATTTTCGGAAAACTGCATCTGAATATAGTGCAATGAATAATTAATGTTTTACACAAGACCACTTAAAAATGGTCATACATGTTATAGACGTGAGGCAGTATTCCATCCACAGCTGCTGCTGTGTGCTTCCATTCCAAGGTGTACGTGTTCCCAAAGACTCTCTCAAGCTAGAGGGGAACTATTTCGCTTCCAATTTCACAGATTTAAGTTAACCAGAATTGCCATGATAATGTGATACACCTTTCATTAAATATCAGAACATTTCACAAGGATAATATTCCTCTCTGTGCATGAGTGCCCATTTCTCAACATTGCTTCCATGTGTCCAATTCAGCACTGTGTCAGGTACCTAAGAAAACCTCGTATATTGGCATCAAACTAACTCAAAAATAGAAGCTGAAAATCCCAACCAGTCATTCCTGTTTCAGAACAGTAAAGTCATCCAAAACCTATTTCTCCTTTTAATTGTCCAAAAATTAGAAACCTGCATAGGTAAGTTATCATGTTTTTTGACTGGCAAAATGTCTGTTATTTGCCAAAAGCTTTTTTATTCTTCAGAGAAAAAGTAAATTTAGTGTCACTAAATACTATTCTAAACTAAGGAGTCACAAAATTAGCTTGAGATACACAGGGTTAGTACTAACACGCGTGATACAGATAAAAATACAGGATGAAAATAAAATACGAAATACACTAAATCACACAGGATATTTTTAATTATGGGGACCAGAGTTACTGTTATCTTTAGAATAGAACAGACTATTTCAGTTGGAAGGGACCTACAATGATCATCCAGGTCCAGGTCCAACTGCCTGACCAATTCAGGGCTGACCATAAGTTAAAGCATGTTGTTAAGGGCATTGTCCAAGTGCCTCATAAACACTGACAGGCTTGCAGCACCAACCACCTCTTTGGGAAGCCTGGTCCAGTGTTTGACCACCCTCTTGGTAAAGAAATGCTTCCTAATGTCCAGTCTAAACCTCCCCTGACTATTTCAAAGTTAATAAAACTGCTATCCACTAACCTGTTCTTTGATTTGAGCAAAAGTAAACAACAGGGTAGAAAATAATTTATGTAAATTTATGGGTTGAAAAATATTTCATCCCTGGTATAGCAGACTGTTTCCATCTTTCTTTTTTCCCCATCCTAGAGGACAGTATCATGAAACATAAAAGATGCAACAGAAATGGAAGTACAATGCTAAATAAACTCCACAGTACAAGCACATCTTCCTTTACATGTTCCCAATAGGTGGCAACAGAATACCAAAAATACAAAGTAGTTTATAATTCTTTCTTCATCCACAAAGTAACGGAAGCCCCGTTACAACTTCTATCATTAACTTGCACCAGCAGTTTTATTGAAATGAATTGTTGCATCTCAGCAACAGAAATTCTCAGGACAGTTAATGTCAAAAGCCAGAGAATTCACAGAACAGAAAGAAAGCATTTACTGAAAAGCTAGTTGTTATGAAACAACGAACTGATGGCTTATACTCAGAGCTTATGAGAGGGAGTAAGCTATTACATGCAGGAATCTACAGTAACAAAATGTTTCTGCACATTAAAGAAGAAATGTTAAGGAAGAAAGAAAACTTTAGACTAGGTTTGTTGTTGTTGACATCCATACCTTGGTCTTTAGCAGTATTTATTTATAAGACTGAATAAAGGGGTGACCATTTTTAAACAAAGTTTTCAGCTGACAAATACCAACTTTACCAGTAGTAGCAGGTCCATACTAACTCGCCGATTCTTTGCAAGAAATAACAGGAAATCAGAGTAGTTCTTTCCTTGACAGTTATATGACTACTTTGTTTCTGTGGCACAGAGCTTTACAAATCAAGTCGAAATAATGACTACTTACTTGCTTTCAACACCAGCTAAGTCACCGTCCAAAGAAATTGTCTCTGTCGTAATTTCCACCTTTCTCACACTGCCAAAGAAGTCTGTTATCAGAACATTCTGCGGGTCTCGCTGAAAGAGATCAGTTCGGTGCCCGGGCGTGGAAACGCACAAACTTTTTGGACAGACCTGAAACTGGAAACCAAGATGGACAATCATATCCTGTCCCTCATTCATCAATAGTCTCTACATGTACCTTCCAAAATGAGATCACTATAAAAAGAAAGATAAATGCCACACTTAACACATTAATTTCAGAACAACCTCCACAGCTGAAAAAAATGATTGAACAAAAACATTAAAAAAGCATAAACATCTTGATTATGCATTTCAGAAAACCTTTATCCTCACAATTATGCTGTTTGAGTTTAGAATTGCTTCTGTGAAACCCAACCATCAATTACATGTAATTGATTAAGTTCACAAATGTATTTCTGAATATAGATGCAGCAATGCTGCTATAACCTTCCAAAAAGCACAAGTGGGTATAAATTCTTCATATTTACCAAAGGGAGGCAGGCAAGATTAAACAAGCCTTGATAAGTAGCTAATAGTAAAGGCTTCAGAAAGAAGCAAGAATTTACATTTTCATTGAAAAGAAAAAGTTCTCTTAGTCTTATTTCTAGTTTATAGCCTGCAAATTAATGCGGAATTAGGATCTTCAAATATCAAAGGTGTTTTATGCACATTAAGTTCACAGAGACATCCTGTAAAACCTACAAATCAGCTATACACCTTATTATTTATTTTACCTATGCATTTTGTCTACATATCAGATCCACTATATCCAGCACACATTGCAACACCTGGAAGACAAGAACAGCACTAATGAACCGTTTTCAGTGGACTCAATTCTGTACAAAGGTACATCTGCTGAAAATAAGTAGATGTAACAGTAGCAGATTTGCTGCAGCATTTACAGTATCTTACAGGGCAGCATTCCTATTAAATAACGAGATTGTTATGTACCCAGCAGATATTCAAGGCATTTTGGACACGATGCCTTTTTGCACAAGTCCTACCACACTTACCACAAAAGTCTCTAGTATTTCCCATCTGGACAGATTTCTTATTTCAAGGGATCTTGTAATGCACATAGTGTAATATAATGAATAATAATTGGCTTGTATTTTTATTAATAATGCTACATAGATTAAAGTACCATGAAATGCAGCCCAAGGCCTCTCTTTAGCCTCCTTGATGAGATTGGAAAGCTGAGTTCATATCTCAATCATTAAAAGGCACTTCACAACCACACACACAATCCTACTAGACACAGCAGCTAGACACGCATCCCTGCTAGACAGAGGCACTAACTCTGCAGTGCTCTGGACAGTTTCATGAGCAAATGTTGCTGTCCATTCAACTGTCTCATGGGCAACCCACAGGCCACCCAGTCACAGTGCAAGTTATGTGAGTCCTTGCATGTTCCAGCAACAACTAACATTTAACAGAACAGATGAACGTATAGGACTATGAAGGACACTCGACATGGGTGCTCATCTTCCTTAATCTTAAATTCTCCAAGTGATTTTCAGAAACAGGTTCATCAGTCACTGGATCTACAGCTCATATACCCAATTACATCATGGGTCAGTTCTTAGAAGGTAGTCCTAAGAGTGCAAAATCGAAGGTCCTAATTAGCTCAATGCAGATGCAGCTTCAGTTATCCCAAATCATGACTGACGAAACCTGTGAGTACAGTCCATACTTCCTAGCAGAAATTCTGTGCTCAGCCTGACAAAAAATGCACGGGCTTGCATGGCTCCTTCTCTTAGGACAACAGAAGCCTGCATTTAAGAAGTTTCCCAGAGATGAAACAATGTACCTGGCTTCTCTTCACAGAGGGCAGATTCTATCTCCCCATTCCTCCCTTCTGCTCCATTACAGTTTCTCTTTCACGCCTTGTCTTTTTTTATCTAAGCCCATAAGCTTACGGCATTAGGCTGCCGGTCCAGGGAGACACCAGCTCGCTTTAACCTTTACCTTAAATGAAGCATACCACGCATATCCACTGAGCTCCTTTTTAATGATCCCCAACTCTCTTGTTCGCAGAGTATCCCACAGCTGCTGAAGAAAAGATAGGGGCAGATCAAATCTGTTACCCTCCCTATGAAGTGAAAATGAACTAGACTCATCAGCACCACGCTTCCCATACAAAGCCATTTGTCAATGCACACAAACCCTCTTAAGTTTCAGTTTCACCAGAACGCAATCAATTTTCTTCAAGTCTGCTCCAACTAGGGGCACAAACACGAAAACTGAGTCTCTGAAGTAAGCTATAAAAGGGAAGTGGTTTAATCCTGCTATTTGATGCATAAATCTGTGCTGCAATTATACCATTAAGTCTCTCTTCCAAGCTCTCAAGAGAGTATAAGTGTCCCAAAACAACTGCATCAGCACTGAAAGTGGGCAACTGATACTGCACCCAACTATTACTAACCTGTCTCACAACAATTTATTACCATAAGATGCTGAGATGAATCTTGGAACAAAAACGTACAATGGCACTGAGAAGACAACTTCAGTATTCTGAATCTACCTAGCCAGTACCAGTGTGAGAAAAGAAAGACTGCAATTATGCCATAGCAGACTAACACTAATACCTGAGGTCTTCTGACAAAAAAAAGAAAAGGCAAACGCTGGCTAAATGAAACACATTTGTTCACGCGTCAATTTTTCCAAATTTATTTTAAAATAAGATACTACTCCAATAAAGCCAAACAATTCCCCAAAATGGGAACTTTGTTATCTTGACTTTTCTTAACAACATTTTTAGCTATTTTATGACAAATGATATCTCATTTTGAAATTTATTGGAATCTTATTTTAAAAGTTCAAATGTGTGACATTTCAATTTAGCCTTTACTTTTTTGGAATTGTGATCAAACTGAAAGTCAGTCATTTGCACAGCTTTCTGCTATCCCTTAGCAACGCAGATGGAGCAGGTGGGGAGTAGGTGGAGTGGATTATGAAAAAAGATGTCTCATTCTTTGCAGGAACGCAATATCCAAATCTTAGGTGGATGTGAAGAGAAGCTGTTTTAAGAGTGGTTGGAGAAAAGTAAAGAGGTGATTGGATAGAAGTGGTGTAACAAGTACACGGTACTTCTGAAAGAGCAGGCATCTGACATATCAGAAGATCAAACAACTAAACATTGACTAATAATTTTAAAGCTAGTTAGTGAGCCACTTAATATGTTATCCTGAGTTTGGAAAGTGTTAATTTTTAAAAAATGAGACTTGGATAAGCAGTAGGTCTTTGTTCTTAAACCAGCACAACACTAACAGTGCATTCCGGTGCCAAAGTATCCCCTATAACTGTTGGCAAATAAATGGACTTATATCCTTACCACGGGCTAACCATATGTCATTTTGGAACTCTTAGATGAAGGCCTGAAAAGCACTGACTCGAAATCAAGAGGTCACGTTCACTGAAACGCATGCGTATTATGACTCAGTACCCGCTCATCACAAATCATTATGTATTTGGGTCCATTCTCTTCCCTTCCCAGAGCAACAATAAGCGGATCGACGTATGATGACTTACGCGATGTAAGGAATTTACCAGTACGGGATAACTTCCCACAGCTCTTCCTGTGTATTTGGCATGTAAGTAAAAATAAAAACGCAAGGGAGAATTGTTTAGATATCTCCTCCAAAGAGCTCAAAAGGTAAACTACTTGGCCAGCTAACAAGTTTTCTGTACTTTTCACAACAGCTGGATTAACATCTAGCTGGCTAGACCAGTTATACTGCTTCCCAGGTGGTATCTTATAGAGTAGAAACCACTGTTTTTTTTGTTTTGGTTGTTTTTTTTTTTTAACACCAATTCATTTTCTGATTTACTGAACACAGTTCTAAAGTGCTGTTTGAATGAACTGGCTAGAAGAAGATACTTAATCAACAAAGAACTTGCATATTCTTCTTCAACAGTATTTATTTTACAGTTATCTGTATCCCGTGATCAGAAGGTATTCAATTCCAGGACAGAGTTTCATTCCCATGGTAGTAAAAGAATCTTGAATCTTAGTCACTGAATCAATTCTGTATCAACATAAAATCTGTCAAGTGTGGGCTGTTTAGAGTGAATCCTACTACACATCTAGCAGCCAGGCTAACGCCATCCTCTGTAGACAGAGGGTGGCATAAAACTTTGCAGCAGCTGCTCCTTTTACAGAAATGAATCAAAGACAATGTGTTCTGTAAGTGGTGGCTCTTGGATCACTGACACAGCATGCCAGGATTTACAGCTACAACATACCAAAGCATAATGTATTACTACAATGAAACCAGTACTGGAACAGGTATAAAGAGTTAATAGAGTAAATAAAATACGGTTATTTTTGATGTCATCTCACCAGTGTATACATCTAACTGTTATAGAGGAATTTTCATAAATTTTATCACAGGTTATCTGGCTGGGGCGGACGATTCTGCCTCATACCTGAAAGCTACAATTAATATTTACCTAAGATATAACTAACTCCAAACACTGATGGATTTGGACATATCTAGCTCTGGAATCTAAGCAGATACACAGAGAAATTAGTCTCTGCAGGCATTTGAGAGTGCATGGTTAGAATTTGAACTGTTTAATCACCTTTGCAAAACAATATCAGTGGCTGCTTTTCCACATCTGCAAGGTGTCTGCTATCCATTAAGCTGATTTTTAGAAGCTTCCTACTATTATTTTTCACGTGCAAATACTTCAATCTGTTGAAATGAATATTTAATGAATACTTTAATCATTTTTCAATTAATAAAAAAAATAATCTGGCTAATTATGGTTAATTTTTTCTGTAGCCAGCAAACCACTTTCACACTGAGGACAATCCTTCAAGTTTTACACTATGAGTCCATTTAATAATGACAAAAAGACACTCCCCCCAGAGCTGCTTCCGAGAGAAACAGCAGGAGAACAAAAAGCAGTTGGAGAACCCTACGGACAAAATAAATTAGTTTTGAAACTGTTACAGTCATTAGCATATCCATGAATGTTGAGTATTCTACTTACTAGGTCATTCATATTTGTTTGACTGGCTGGATGAATTTCTTCCAAGAACTCTAGCACATAGAATGTGTATCTGTCCATAAGATGAACGCCAATCCCAAGATCAGGTTGATGCTTAAAAACAACACACAGCAGTTATTGGGCATTTGCAGGAGAACTCAGTATTTAGAAGAGGGAACAGAATGTAACAGCACGTTACAAAAGTTATTTTGAATATAAGATATTTATATATCTTTATGTATATATATAATCTAATAAATCATTATATTGAATTATAATGAAGAATTTGTTTAGTCAAATTACGCAAAGAAAATGACTAGCCATGAAGAAACATCTTCTTGACAAGCTGAATAATACAGTTTATTTTCATTTTTCTAGACTATATGGTAATCTCCATGTTTGCCAAAAAGCAGGGAACCCCTTCTTCTTAATGGTCCAGTACAGAGTTGTGGGCTGCCCTGAGCTTCTTAGGACTTAGAAAACAGGGCTGGGAGAGACAGCTTATCTTACAGCACTGTGTGGGCTCAGGTAATCCTGACCTGCTGGATTTTGCCTGGCTAGGATCGCTCTCCTATCACGCCTTCTGTATTTCAGCTGGGATATAGTTACAGCAGGTGAAACGTCATGGGTATTTTTGTTTTTTATATCAAGCGTAAGGAGTCCTAGATTGAAAATTTCCCACACATCTCTCTCAATAGTCTTCCCATAAAATTTCTTCCTCTCCTAGGCAATGCACAAATTGGCCAGCAAGCACAGAAATCTAACGTTAGCCTGGTTCTTTGGGACAGCGCACAAAAACAAGCAGGAAAAGTACACTTAGAAGTTTTGTCAAAACCACACTTTGTAACTAAATACCTGACACATTCAGCCATTAGAAGGGAAAATTTTAAGTTAGAAGTCAATAGGACCTGTGCTTTTAACTTAGGCATTCTGAAAATTGTCTTCAGGATCACAAAAATCTACTTACTGATAAAGAATCTTCTCCAACTTGGCTGCTAGCCAAGGCCATTATATTAGGTGAATAAAACCGTTCATACATGGAGGCTCCTTGACAGGTATCAATAATAAACAACAATTCATTGTACCTGAAAGAAATAAAACAGCCTCCTTACCCATCTCTCTTTAAATTGAAAGAACACATACATACTTTGCTTTTTAGTCACCAGGACAGCTGCTAGGAACCTAAGGGACAGAAGAGTTCACACTGACTGATTGTAAAATACATTTGAGCAGCTGTAACTGCAGGAAGCTGAAAACAAAAATTAAAACTCTTCTCTCTGAATGCAAACTTCCATGAAATTTTATGGACAACAGATGGTATCCCTGCTGAAGGTAAGCAAGGTCTACCAGTAAGACTTCAGGCATGTTCGTGAAATACAGTATTTAACCTCTAAATAATGCTTTTTTCTTACCTTCTTTTCTGCCACATTTGTTCAAAGGCATCAGCAAGTTCTACATTTGTGATTTCTTCAGAATCTTGAAATTTTAGGAAACCATTTCCACCATGGCCTGACAGAAAAAATCAGAAGTTAGGCAAGTATGTAGGTTAAATGAAGATATACAGCCTGGTTGACCATTTTTCTAAAAAAGGCAAATGCAATTCTCTTTCTCCAAACAGACTCCAGAAAAAAAAAAAAAAATTAGTACAGTAAGAACAGTACACAAACATCATTTAACCTGGAAACTACACTTGCTAAGTACTGCCTTATGGGGTTTTTTTCTTAATTAGCATGACATGCTAAAAAAAAAAAGAAAAATCCTTTTGTTGATCCTTTTGTTTGTTTGGACTCCCAATGGGATTTCATGCTTTCAAACAGGCCCATCCAACTGAATAACAAACATCAGTAAATTGTATACAGAAACCTGTAATTACCTGTCATATATATAAGAATATTGCTTCTGTCATCAGAAAGGAGACGTTTAGATCGCGGTGTGCTTGGTGGGATTCTTCCTGTTAATACACGCAAGAAATTTTCGACAGTAACCTATGAATAGAAGCATGAAGTAATTTTCTAAAGAGAAAAATATTGATTAACAGCTTTGGCTGGGTTACGGAAATTAAATAATGGAACACTAAAATATGCAGTGTATCTAACCAGATGCAATATTGCACGGTATAAACTACATCAACAGACATGTTCTGTTTAAGGTTTTATTGCAGGTTCACAGCCATATGGTACCTTTTACTTTATCCCACTGACATCAGCTTGTTGCTTTATTATATCCAATAAGTCTACTACCATTATAATTTCTAAATAATTTTCATTGACCTGAAAACATGTCAGCGTATAGCTTTATTCTGCCAAAGCTGCTCATGTACTCACAGAATGCTCTAAACATTAGTGCGTGTTACCATGGAAAAATAAAAGTTTAAATTCCCTCTGCAACTTAGGAAAGGAAAAACAAGATCTATTTTGGTTACATAAGTCTTTGAGGGATCAGGTAAGACCCATCTGGATGGTGACTGTAAAACATCCCATAAAACACCACTTCCTCTTCATGCAGATGTACACAGCTCAAACACCAGCAACAAATCCATACTCAGGAAAAAACATGATAAAAAGAACATATCTCTATTTCAGTGCTGTATCTTCATTTCTTTATAGAAAGCTTCAGAGATACAAAACATCTACTATATACTTAAATATGCTCCTATAAACCTTTAGGAATGATTATATAGCACTATTAAATTGGATACCAATTGTAAGGTTTAAGATCAACTGGTAAAGACACTGTCTGTTTGAAGGAATATTACACAAAAAAGAAAAAGTGATAGAATGCAGATTTCTACATTGTAATTACTTTACGGTAATGATTAGGTTATGGCTTTTGTTTTATTTTGGTAAAAGCATATGCTTAAGATTAGAAATTTAAGTAGGTCTCCCTAATAAACATTTCACTTGCACGCCCGAAGTTTCACAGTGGCGTTAAGTGTTTGCAAGATGAGACACTGACCAGCCACTTCCAAAGAAGAGAAATTTCAGTTATATGTGTGTATTCCTAGCACATACAAGGAGTTCCATATATTCTTTTAACTGTGACGATTCCGTTATTTACAATGGCCAATACACATGTTTCTAGTATAATAAATTTCAAATACAAAACCGAGTATGAAAGGGGGGAGGGGTGTGTGTTTTAAACCTATCAGTTGCTAATAAAAGCCCAGCCCAAAACCAGTTAATGTGAACAGAAAGACTTCCTCGGACTTCACAGATGTTGTATAAATCTTTAAACCAATGCTAAAAACAAAGACCCAATGATTTAAAGCACAGTTACCTCATAGCTTCTGTAATCCACTTCCACATCATCTCCATAGACATTTAGCTCCATGTTTTTATGACTAAACACAGTAGCTGGTTTGGGATTTCTGGGATTACATGCCATATCATCTGCTAGCATCAGGACAATGTGACTATGGAAAATAAGACAAAACTATTTCAGCCATTCTACTTTCACGTAACAGTCAAACAGAAATTACAACAACACTGTCCCATGATTACAACAATAGCTTATAACATTAAGAAGATTCCTGGAATTGTAAGTGAAACTTTGCTTAGTTATACCCTATTTCCTTATGTACATCCTCGCTATTTTAAAGGTACCACACATGGAAATGCAGCTAGCTGTTATTTACCTACAGGACTAAGTTAAACCAAAGATGAGCACAAGAATAGTTGACACGAGCAACTTCATGATACAGACTTGCCTGGACCTAGGCTGGCAGAACTCTTTATAAAAAAACTGGAGATTTTTATGAGGCACTAAATCATTTCATGCAGCTCCACAGAAGAAATCCCAGCCTGTTTGCACCTTCTCAGACAGATCAATTAAAACCAATTTTAACTAAATTTGAGGAGCTCCTGAACATTTCTCAAACCATTATACTACACATGATACACTACTGTATGATTATCTGTGTTAATGGAATTTTTCTGAAGAACACAAGTGGGCTGACACCATTTTGTCGTCTTCACAGTACCAAGAAAAAAACCCCAACCCAGCATTTCATAGTACCAAGAAAAAACCCAAAACAAAACAGCACATTATAAGGCTGTTCCAAATTGCATGCAGCCGAAGATCTATATTTCACCTGGCAGGATCAGGTTTGGGTCAAAATATGAAATAACAAGTAGTCACTGGAGACTGTCAGCACTAGGAAGAACATGCCAGAGATGTCTGGAACAAAGAGAAGTCAGTTCTTTCCTTGGATAACCCTGTCTCGGATATAGTTTCTCCCAGACTGTGATCTTTGTGTTATCCCAAACAATGCTTACAAAAGGAAAGCTCTGTATCCTGCAAAGAACACTGCTAATTCAGACACTCAGGCAAAAGTTGTAAATTAAACAGTGTCCAGCTATTTAAAAACCATTCCTGTGCTTGTCATCGTTCACCTATATGTCTGCATGAGCACTTTAAGAGTAAAGTTATTCTTTGTTAAGTACTGATACACTCCGAACTACACCAAAGAAAAAAGAAAAAAGAAAAAAAAAAAAGAAAAAAGAGAAGAGAGAGAAATGCTGTCCAAAATAACATAAGCATAAATCCTCAAAAATAATCGAAGTAAATTATTTCAATGGGAATAAAATGCTGGCATAAATATGAAGTTGCAATGACAGAAGTCAGAGGAGGGCAACTAGAGAAATAAAGATTTTTTTTCTCCACACATGCATGACAGTACAAAACTATTTTTATAAAAGAGTATCATTAAAAGGGTATTAGTTGGAAGCAAGTGTTGAATATATGCCTTGCAGATTTACTGAGACACTCAGGTGTACACCCATTTTTTGTATTACACTCAGAAGAGAATATTCCAGACTAAGCCATCACTAGGATTACAGTTCAGCACTGTATTTTTGCTAGGAATGTGTCTATTAAAAAAAAAAAAAAGAATTAATAATCATACATCATTCAGTAAAAGGTTCTGCACAGTAGTAGTACAGCCAGGGGAGCACAAACATGCAAAGTTTGTATACCGTATGGCATTCTTAAAAGCATATGAATTATCCCACAGTTAAACAGAACCACTGTGTACAAGTGGTTCACACATACAGCAAAACAATCTAAGGGGTAACTTGCAGCTTAACTGTTAAACTGAAGTAATCTAACCATATATTATATTAATGCTATTTTCAGGATGTAAAACTTACAATGCATAATGATTCCAGGAATCAGAAAGAATTTCTGGATTCATTCTGGCTTTGTTTTATTTTAACAAAACTTTTCTTTTATGAATTGGAGCATTGTGCTCACATGACAACAAACCAGAGCAACTTATAGTTATAAAACCACAAGTCATTTTCCTAATGAGTTCCGTTGTTGGATGACAAATCTATTTAAACCATCGAACTGACACAGTTCCACTCAATACAAGGTCATGCACAAACCCCTCCAAAAAAAAAAAAAACACCAATCCCAAGAATCATGATAAATGTTTATTTTTAAGATGTGATTTGTGGTTTTTTGGGATTTGTTTTGTTGGGTTTTTTTTTTTGTTGGTTTTTTTTTTTTTTCTTATGTTTTATCAATATTTTGAATGCAGTTGTGCAGCAAAGAAAGAAAAACGGGTAGAAGCAGTAGTTTGTCTAAGGGAGGAACCCACTCAAATCCATGTAAAAATTGCAAATGGGAAAAAATAGGGTCTCTCTCTAGGTCTTTTCCAATGTCTTATTCTGACCCTTGTCTAAAGCATTGCTGGCTTTTTGAAATAAATTTCCAGATCCTTGGAAATGGACAAGAAACAGATCAGGCTACTGAACAACAGACATCTCCAGCCATGCTGTAGTTTTTGCAGTATATCTAAAACTGCCACCTATTTTGACCTTAATAGCGAAGACAGATGGATGCAGAGAAGATGAAAGTTCTCAGGTAAGGGTAGAACTAGTGAAAGAATTTCTAAGGTAGCGCCAAGGGTGCCTATGTTTCAAAGACTATATAGGAAAGATGACAGATGCTTCTGAATGAGATGTGCAAAAAAATGCCGTATTTCTGTGGCTTTCAGCCCACAGTGCTTAGGCAGTACAATCCCTTGGATTTATAGCCCCCAAATGCTTCCAAAAATTAGGTTTCAACATCCCCTCTTTCAAAAACCGAGAAGTCATGCTTTTCGTTTTAAAAATAAACACAGGAAACAGGATGATTCTGCCACTGTGTTCACAGCTGAGTGGAAGCTAAGTGCGGACTCCAGATACTACAGTTTTGGACTTGGACTAAAAAATGTCATACAAATTTAATCCAGCAGAATATGCATTTTGCAATGATGGAGCGGGCCATACACCTTTCAGCAGACATACTGGAGAAACTACCAGTCCTCTAAACTAACATTAAAAACCAGGACCACCAGGATTTCTACAGATGCCTGTGGATACATATAGGCTATTATTCAATGGATGCTGGTGCCTAAAATTCACTTCCACATTGCTGGTACAAGTAAACTGCATTCCAAAATAGCTGGATGGAACTGTGCCAATACCCCTACAACTTCTAGTAGGAACACAACTAAAAGACACCTCAAAACAGTTTGTTCACCTTCCCAATCCTGTTGTCAAAGAACGGATACTATTTAAACCATTGTGCTATCGCTAGAGAAGTACAATTTCATGGACGAAGCTTCTGGCTTCTCTAAAAACATAATGAAAAAATGGATTTTTCAAGGCTACTGTCAATATGTAGGAGCTGCTTTGTTCTGGGCCTTTAGAGACTCTCAGTGTGGTTGCAGATATGGAAGTCTTACATTTTAGTACAGTTAGCGTTGCTAACATCTCCACGCCAAAAGGAAATTAAAGTACAGCAAAAGCCATATCTCAGAGTAGTATTGTCATTGCTGAATGCATTTATCAATTTTCACATTATGCTTTCACCAATTTACTAAGTGGTACATTTTAGTGCCCAGATAGCTCCTCAGGTTTTTAAACTAATTAGCCTATTCCAACTGGAAGTTCTATTATATAACTTGTTGCTTTTCCTTTCGAACAATATTGCCGCACTTTTCCATATGCTGATGCAATCACATCCTTCCTTTTTATTTTCATCCAGCTAAACTGGGAAGAGAAATGTATTTTTATACTGCTTCAAACAACAAGAGAACTTTAATAGCACATTTGCAAGGAATTGTATTCACCAAGATTCCCTCACCTATCAGGAATGCCCAGTCTCTTGACACTTCTGTACACTGAAAGAGTATTTGCCACATGACGATAATTAAACCAGAATCGAGATGTACACACCTTGAATTTTTAAGAAGAAAAAAAAAAAACACAACACATTAAGTAGTGTAAAAGATACAAATTGACCCACCACATTGCATCAGAAGACTGTGATTACAGGAATATCAACAAACTAGTAACAAATCAGAAAGAGCATAGCAACACCAAGAAACTCATGCTTCAAGCTATATAAATCTTTGTTGTACCAAAGCAACAAATGCTGAAAATAAAAGTTTAAAAAAAAAAAAAAATGTTCTTAACATACTGACTCATGAAAAAATTGTCATAAAACCCAACTAAGTATAGAAAGTGGCACTTCAGGGAATAATTCAGCAACAGTAAGTGATAATTTTTTCATTTGCTTTCTCCATATCAAATGGAAGAAAAATCAAAGGCAGAGTTCTCATCTCAATAGCAAACCCATTCTGGGAGCATTCTTGCACAAAGGCATAAGTGAATTCATGCAGAAGCCACACACAGGGGAAAATACACTGAGGACGCTTGCATTTAAGGAGTCCAATTTAATAAAGGAAGAGCTAAGTGAGCTCTAACCAAAATCTGAAAACAAATTCTCAAAAATCTCAAAGAGGTTCAGGTTCTACTGTTCTAACAGGCAAAGGGTTGGGGATCAGCCATTCCTGTACTCAAACTGTTCCCTAGGTCAGATGTTATTCAATCCATCCTAAAAAACCTCAAACCAATGAGATTTCAAAAACCTTCAGAGGCAATCTGCTGTAGTTCCTTACTAGCCTTATTATTGTCCTTGTGTTTAACTTCAGTTCACTACTTTTTGTTTGTTCCACACCAAGAACAACAATTCCCCTTTGGAGAATTTTTCAGCTTTAAATGTACAGCTCTAATTTAGATAGAGACATCTTTAAGTTACACTATAGAATATCTTTTTCTCTAGCCTTTTTATGAAAAGAAATGAGTAGTAGCTTAAATAATAATAAAAATTCAGCCTGAAAGGATCCCCTTGTGTCTTGATCATCCTGTCAGTTAGGAATTTCAAAAAACCCACGGGAATCAGGCCATAAGAATATTTGCCTTTCAGCAAGACTTAAAGCTCTGAAAACTAACTGCGGCCAATCTAGCTGTGACATTTCAAGGCATTATCATCTGCCCCTTTCCTCCATTACCTCCCCTACAACACAGTGGAAAATGTGTCTATGCTTTAAATACAGCTATTCACACTGCAGCATATTAATTCAAACAACTGACGAGGTGGAACTGCAGTACAATCCCAGGCTTAAAGTGCCTGACAGCAGTAAAACCCTCCCTATTTTACTGCTTAAAAAATTAGAAGCAATTGTTATGAAGCTTAATCATGAACTACTAAAAAAATATAACCAGCAGAGAATCTGTTGAGGACAAAAAGTAGAGCTCCTTGGACCTAATTTTCCCCTTTGTGTGTTTTTATGGGTACTAATAAAAGCACCTATTTGTTAATAGTATTAAAGTAGTACTTGATGTTTTAACAGTTTTAAATTTCTACATTGCAGAATATAGAAATTATTCCTTCTAATTCAATTAATTACTGTTAATTTTCCTTTTATATTGCTCGATTTTAGTATCTGGAAAACAAACAGCTGCTACTGAGTAATTACAATAGTATTCTGAAACAAATTAGTCCTTAAGACCTGAATTGTGATTAAGAACCAATCATGTAGCACGATTCAAAGCTAATAAAAGATACATGGCAAAGAAAAAAAAACTAGGATAAGAACAGTTAATCTAAACATTACGTTGCCTGAATTTATTTTATTCTAAGCCTGTTATCACAAGTTAACAGACTGAGTAAGAACAAAAATCAGACATAAATTGTACCTTTCTGGTCAAAGAGATATACTTCTCTGATATCAGAATTACACTTTTGTTCAATATGCAGTATGGTAATTTAACTGTTTTAATGCTGTCAGAACTTTTGTTTTATGAATCCTGCCATGTAGCTAGACGTTTTGAGTGTCTGAAATACAGTCACACTGAAAAGATAATTTTATTATAGCATAATACATTTGCAGGCACAATTTCAAATTTATTCATTTCCAAGTCTTTATCTTTCCATTTCTTTCAAACAGAATTCCTGAGTGACTGTTGCAATTACGGCTCCTGATGGAAAACTGTCAACTTTATTGGACACACTTACCAAAACTGCCCAGTTATTTGTATGTCCACTTCTAAAGAACTGTTCTGCTTGATCCTGAAAAATGGAGAAAATATTAGATGTTTTTCAGCAATAAGAAAGAAATGACCGCTCATATTTTTGTTGTTTTCACAAAAGTGTTCAATTCATATGTTTACCTCACCTTAACACTGAATAAACCTTACAAAAGCTTCAAAAGACGTAGCTTTTCTTACTGCGTTTTGCACATTTCATGCAAGCTAATTGCTCCAAATCTTTCCTTGAAACTTGCTAAATAACAAAGGAGAAGGAACTATTAGTCACTTTCAGCTTAGTTAAAAAGCCCACACATCTCTATTCCAAAGGACACTCCAAGAACAAAATAAAATGATTTATTGACCTACAGTTTCCTCCTTAATGAGAAAAGAGGCTTGGATTAATTTCTCTTTTCATTGTTCCTCTCATCTTTTCAAAAGCAGATAAGCGAATCTGCAATTTTAACCCATTTTAAGTCCAAGGCAGTTACATTTATCTTGCAAAATCAGGAGCTATGACAACAAAAACCTTCTCTAAAATCTCTGTTGTCCATAGTTCCCACCATGCTTTGCAGGGGAGAGGGCCCTTTTTCTGTAACAGATAGCATAAAGCAGGACACAGAAAGGGCATAAGACTTCCCTGAGGGTAAGGGAACAGTCTGGCACAGGACAAGAATCCAGATTGGCTGATTCTTAATCAGACTGTGTTAACGCTCTGAGGGGTTCTGGGCTGAAGCCTGGGGTCTCACCCAAAACACACAGTAACAGAAAAAGCATTTGTTGGAATGTATGTAAAGCATACTGTACTTCAAGTAGCACACAATATGTAGTGTAATTAGTTATCCAAAGACTCTAAAAATATTTCTATTGCCTATTTCTTGTCCTATCTGTAATTAATTTCAAGTATAACAATTTGTTAATAAAGCAGAACTCAAAGGCAAACAACACTCCAGATGTAGT
The DNA here is from genome assembly GCA_031468815.1 of Morus bassanus. Taxonomy (NCBI): domain Eukaryota; kingdom Metazoa; phylum Chordata; class Aves; order Suliformes; family Sulidae; genus Morus; species Morus bassanus. The sequence goes on along the minus strand of CM062576.1, from coordinate 10,996,864 downwards.
GTGGGCACTGTGCAAAAACCCTAATTACTGAAATATGACATTACTCCCACTTAAAAAATTATCTCCTTCTATGTGTAAAACGCCTCCCACCTGAGAGGAGGGCACAGGGCAATCATGCCCAGGTGAGCCCGGGCGGCTCGAACCCCTGTGAAAGCGTCTAACACCAAAACCCAGGTTTTTCACCGAAGAAACCGTTCACAGGTGACTCGGCCCGCCAGCGTCGGGCGAAGGACCGTACAACACCGACTACCGACAGTCACGTTGCGTAGCCCAAGAGAAAGCGCCCTCCAGAAGCCTGCAGGGGTACTAAAAGACCGCTGGGATGTTTTTATCTTTCCACAGTTTAAGCAAGTTACGCGTGCCAGACGAGCCCCTCGCCCCAGGGACGGGCCGCGTTACGGCTCACAAAGCACGAAGCCCCCGAGGGCGGGTGGGCAGAGCGAGGCGGGGCCGGGGGAGGGCCTGACGCTCCGTCCGTCCGTCCGTCCGTCCGCGCCCCCGCCCGCGGGGGAAGGGCATCCGCGGCGCAGGGCACGCTCGGCGCCTCACGGACGGCGCGCGCCGAAGCCCGCGCAGCCCCTGCCGGGGCGGCTCCGCCGGCGCGGCCGCCAGCGCGGCGGCGGGGCGGGCTCTGCCTGCGGCGCGGAGGCGGCGGGGGGGGCCACGGGGCCTGCGGCGCGGCGCGGCGCCGCCCGCCCTCTCCTCTCTCTCCCCCCGCCGGCTGCTCCCACCAGCCTTCGTACCTGGACGCCGCTGGCGAGCGCCGCGGCGCAGCACCCCAGGAGCAGCGCTGCGGCGGGCGGCGCCGCCGCCATCTTACCCCGCCTCCTCCGCAAGGCGCCGGCCGCCGCAACGGCCGGGAGGCGGGAAGCGGGCGCTGCGCATGCCCCGCGCCGCCGCCTCAGGGCGGGCAGCGTCTGCGCCGGGCCCCGCGCCTTCCCTTTCGCCCGGCGCTGGGAGGGAGGCTCTTCGGCGGGAACGGCGTCCCTGCTGAGCCGCGCCAGGCGCTTAGTCACGTATCGGAGCTCCCCGGGCCTCGCCAGCCCCTGGAGAGCTTGCTCTAAATTCGGTTGTTACAGAGCTGAGGCAGTAATGGTAGCAGGTCTTGCCGTTGCCTTGAGCGTGCGTGTTCGCTGTGGGTCTGTCGCGCAGCCCTACCCACACCTCGTCCATCCCTTGCACAGGCCCAGCCGGTGGTAGAAAACTGGCCTTGCAGCTTGCCTTTGGCTTGGGAGGCTCCTGGGGGCGTAACGGCGGCCGTTTCCCTCAGCCCTCTACCGAAAATAGGCTCTAATCGTGGGGCTTTGTGGAAGTTACCATGAGGGCAGGGCACGGGGCGTGCTGAGCCGTGGGCAGGGGTGGCCTCAGGCCTCGGCGGCTGCAGGGCAGAGCGAAGGGGAGAGCTGGGGAAAGGGACCACCTTTGGTGGGGGGGAGAGGGGGATGCAGATCCCGCTCTCAAAAGTACACCTGACAAAAGTAGGTCTTTAGTCAAGATGCCTTGCGATAGCCTCGCCTTTGGCACGTACATCCGTCAGAGATGAATCATCAGATTTTTATTTCAACCTATTGAACCACTTGGTATGATTCTTTTATTTCTACTAACTCATCCTGTCAGCACTTTTGTTCAATTGCCTGATGCCTTCCATTAGTGAAGATTCAGGATCTGCCCTGAACCATGGAAGCTATTTCCTGCTCCGTGTACTTGTCATCGGTAATGACTTTCTCAGACAGAAGCATATTTCCATGTATTGATGTTGGAATTTCAGTAACATCACGTTTGCTGTTTGAAGGCATCACTGGTTTCCTTGATAAAAGTAATTACCTGTGATTAGATCACTTTTTGTGCCTAAAGCTAATGAACTTACCCTTTTGAAGACTATAGCCACCAGCTTCTGTTGTGCCTGAACATGTCTCCTGCATGAGCCTTTTATGAACCTACTGAGCAATGCTATGGGTGTCTGTGTCCCTTGGTGCCTGCTTGTAAGCTGCACTGTTTATCTTCCTGCTCCAGAAAACTAAATGAATTTAAGACTAGGAGCAAGCTTAAGCTTTTTCCTTGCCCTTTCAAATGCTTCCACTTAGGTCTCTGATCATTCTCAGACGTATTAAAGTTGGGTCAGTAATTCTAAAGGATAGGCAGCTATCTTTCAGAGCATGTACTCATGCAGTTTTATAAACTGGTGAGTTGATTACATGCGCTTGGACTCAGTACCTTTCAGCTCCCATGTGCAGTTTGTCAGATAACACGTGACAAATCCAGAAGGTCTTAATTCTTTGACAGCTTTTTTCTGTTAAGCTTAGTTCTTTGCTCTTTGCAGTTATTACAAATATTTATTCTTTGGTATTGTGCATTTTGGTCAACGGCTTTTCCCATAGAAATAATGTCATCAGCTGTATCCTGATGATGCATCTCTGAACCAGGTGTAAGTCCCGATATTCGTACCAAATGAAAAGATAGGTCAAATGTTACCAAAAGGTAACTTCAGCTTACTGAGAAACATTCCTGACATGAGAAGCAATGAACACCTTTTCTGTGAAGAAAACTTAAAAACATCCTGTTCACTTAAAAAACAACTGAACCTTCTGAAATTTGTATCACAGGTGACCTTAATTTTGTCATTCTCTGGAATACTTGACTTTGTAGTTTTAATAACATTCTTTTAAGGTCACTGTATATGATTTGCTACATAAGACAAAAAGAAATGGGAAAAAAAAAACCAAAACAAAACGAAATTTCTGTCATGTAGCATTGGAATGATGTAAACATAGGTTATCACCTGTGGACTCTACAAGCAGCCATCTGGTACTTGTGCTGAGCAATTAATAACTGTAGCAAATTCTCCTTACATGAAAGATCACTTGCAGGGGGTGAGACATTGAAAATACTAGATCAGAACAGTTTGAGCACACTTGTCCAGTCAATATTGCCGCTATTTCTCATGGGTTATATGGAGTTGGTTCTGCCATCTACGGGAAGGTTTTGCTGGCTCTTCACGTAAAAGCATAGCTGCAAACTCATCTGTCTTGTGTCACACGCTGTCTGCTGCAGCGTGTGAGCAATGCTTAGATCAACTACAGTCACGCTGCAGGCGTTACTCTTTGATTTTAGGTGTTCAGGTCATATTGCTGCCTTTCCAACCCAGGGCAGAGACAGCACTGAGTTACGGCAAACTCAGTTGCAGAAGCTCATTGGAATATTCCAAAAGAATGGCCATTATTCCTTCTTATTTATATGCTGTGTAATGCAGTGCATAGTTCACTTTTTTAGATCTGTCTCTGGTTTCCCTTCTGGATTCCCTTAGCTTGCTTGAGTGTATTTTGTAATGGATCTATTTCTTCTAGTTCTGGCTTTTATTTCTTTACAGTCTCAGTCTTTCAGGGGCTTTAGTATTCATCAGACACACATGAGTGTGCCAGTGCTTCAGGCATTATTCCTGGAGGTGGTATCACTTCTTTTTTTTTCCCCAGTAAGATAGTACCAAAAGCTTTGCCTTTGTTTTTTTCATCTTTATTCCCTTAGGCAGTTCTCAATACAGATTTGGGATTTGCTTCCGTGCCTGTACAGGATTTTTTTGTCTAGAAATTAAGTTCCATGCTTCTGTTTCTTCGTTCTGTTTTGTTTTCATGCTAATCATAGTATTTTTCATGCTCTGAGTCTCTTTAGCTTGACCTTTGCCACAATGTTTCTTGTACCTCATGCTGAGTAATTAGAAGGGACACCAAATGTGTATCCCAAAATGATCTGTAATTAAAACAACTGATTAAAAAGCTGCTGTAGCTGCAGCTGGTATTCACATTGGTGCACATCTTGGTGCCCTTCCAGATTCTTTCCTCCTCCAGCAGGTTGCTCAGGCCCTAATCCTCTAATCTATACCCTCTAGAAATTGCCTTCTAAGAGCCATCTGTCAGCTTGCTCCTGTCCAGCACAGAGCAAACAAACCTAGCCTTCCTCTGAGGATGGGCAGCAATCCCTAGTGTAACCCCATGAGCTCCTAAGACACCTTTTAACCACAAACTTCTTTTTTCTGTACCAAAAATACCAATTAAATATCTTTAATTTTGTGGGTATTAACCTTGATTATATTACCTGTATGTATCATAGTGTATCTCTTCCTTCTTCTATACTCTTGATCCTTGTTTGGTGTTTCTTTTCCTGTTTTTATCAGACTTGCATGCACTGCCTGATAATTTTCTACTATAGAAGATAAAGAAATAGATCTTTGTCTGTATTTATTATGCTTCCAAAAGAAAAATGAAAAGGAACTGTTGCAATAAAGTAAGTCAACAAGACTGATTCTTAAGGAATCGTCAATAATAGCTCAACTGTATTATCTCACTAAAAAATGTATTACTTTCTTGACTGTGAATACAATAGATTAAAAAATTTGTACCAACCAAACAAGTCTACTACAGTTTGGTATCTGAGCTGACAGAATGGCTATCTTCAAATATGGAACCTGAATGAAACAACAGTAATCAAATTAATGATTGATCTTACTCATTTGGGGTTTTTTCCATTTCTGTTAGTGGAAGACTGGCTTGACTACAGAATGATTGTACCTTGAATGTACCTTGAAAAGATTTACAATAGCAAAGTAATACTGATAAAAAATACACAAAAAGAATATGGTGAGAGTAATAGATACAGAACTTCCAAAGGAAAATAACTTCAAAGCAGTCTTGCTTGTAATATTGTTGGGCTGAAACAATTGTGCTGAACTGTGTTTATCAATAGATTCTTTTTGAACACTGGCTGAACACATTAGAACCTACACTTTTGTTCATCCATTGCATCCAGTTGCTTACCTCCACACTGGAATCAAACTAGACAATATTCTTCACTGTTACTTACAAAGTGAGATTATAGACATTATTTTTTACAGTGCCTTTTGAGGTCAGAATAGGACACAGGCAAAAATCTTGAAACCTACAATGAAATTCAGTTGACATTTGTTCTTAATGAATTAACCATCTACCTCGTCATCAGTTCTGTTCTGTCATTAATGATGCAAATATCACCAGGCATGGAGTTTCCATAATGCTGAATTGTGTAATAATCCAGTATTTCATCTTCAGAAGACATGAGGTTACAAACCATTCCAACAGCTTATCCTGGTGGTAAAATAAGTAAAATATGAGAAAACAAAATATGAAAAAACAGTGGCAGCTTGTTTACATCGTTTTTTAGCTAAAATGGCATTCATGAAATATGAATGCACATCACATTTGGTCTCAGTGCATCAATATTTTTCTCAACAGAAAACTGCTGAAAACTTTTGTCAAAACATTCTCATTTATTAAAATAACAAAATATATGAAAAATACAGCAGTAAAAAAAATTCTGTATTTTTTTAAAATTACCCTCTCCATTGTATTTTTCCATTAATATTACAAAAGGGTTCATTCTCAAATAGAAAATTCGTGGGTTTCTTAATTAGGAACAAGATAAGAATCTTAATTAAATTGCCCTAAGTAAAGCTAAGTTTATTACCATAGTTTTACTCTTGATTTCAAGCAGTGGATATAACCCATCATGTCTTAGAATCATTAAGAAGTCACCATTTTTATTCCACTACTAGTTCTGACATCTCTATGATAAATCCGTTGTGTCCCAAACACACCGAGCACCTGAATGTCTCCGGAAGGTCCCTCCCTGTAGTGAATGAGCTGGAGTGGTCTCGGCTCTGCTGGTTAAATTAACTCAGGTAAAGGGCCACGTTGCTGATGGGCTCATTTTAGCTCCCAAACCACTACTTAAAGCTATTGTGTGTAGTCTTAGACTGCTCTACAGCCTGCAATCTAAATGTATCCTTTTGTCTTCCAAGTTATTTTCTTCATTTGCAAGCAAGGGTTTTTTCACTCCGTGGAGGACTGCTCATCAGCTATATGACAAAACAAACACAAAAGTTTTGAAAATTAAAGCCTGGATGTACATCAGCTTTACCTGAAAAAATATTAGATTTAATAATAGGGAAATTTTTATTACAAATAAGATATAAAGTGAGCACTGAGTCAACTTTAAAAAAGGTTACTCATACACCAAGTACAATAACAGTGATTAATGTTAAATATTTGAACAGTGACTAAAACTGAATGGAGTAAATTGCCAGGAAAGGTTATGTAGATCACTGTGCGATGAGTACTGAAATGTTAATAGAACTGATTAGTGGAAGATTGCACTCAAGAAGCACAATTTAAGATAAATCCAAAAATAGGCCATTAAGAAATGTAAAGAAATATTCTCACCAGAAGGAGTAATTTAATTTTTTAAAATGTAAATATGCATGATTATTTCTGTTTTTCCAGGAGTTATGGGGTAGAGTAGATCAAACCAGCCTGAAAAATCTGTAGACAAAAGGTCACTTGTACTTTTCAGCATAGCTGCTAGGCTGTGAACAACAGTGGCAGTGGATCAGCAAACACTAATTTCCCTGACTACTCAAACTGTGTAAAGCAGAGCGTTTGGTTCCCTCTTTAGCTTCATTTAGCAGGATACTGTAAAAGCTGCTACAGATCAGGTGGAAAGTACTCATGCTGCAGTAAGCATGGGGTATCCTTCAGCATACTATAAAGTCTAAGTCCCTGCTCTTTGAAATTAAAAGTACCTATTTCTTTAAGCATATTTACTGGAAGCTGTTTCCAAGTAGAAGTGCCAGAATGACTTCATAAATTGAAATCATAATGCTTGGGAGCCAGGTTTTGCTATGATTTATAAAAATGCAATTGTGTTGAAATTTCCTTCTGTGCAGAAGGTCAGTAAAAGGCCTTTTTACCATTACAGTGCTGGCGCTCAGGGCAAGGTGGAATTTTACTTAAAAAGTTAAATGAGCTATTACTAAGCACTGAGTCTGGATGAAACCAAGTAACACATTCAGCAAGAAAGTAAACTGATGACTAGGCCATCCCCCAATACTTGCTTTCTTCAAAGCCGTATCACGCGGCCTAAGTTCATCAGGATATTGTGCAGACTGAAGAGGGCTGTCCACACGAGAGTGCATTCGGTTAAGAAATCTATGGAAGTTTTTCTCTATTGTTCTGCAACTCTCTCATGAATAAAAAAATCCGAACACTTTCTTTTTACCTTTCTTTATCTTCGTGTTAAGGAGAGTATCCTGATGAAGTGTTTCTAACTGAAAGAGACCATCAAGAAAAAGTCCTAGTGATAACAGGAATTATCAAGACCTGAATATGTGCCTGTTGCTTCTGTGTATCTGTCCTGTTCTGTGACCTGAACTAATTGTTTTAGCTGCTAAATATATATTACAGGAAAATGTAAAAGCGACATTTACTGCAGTTAATGACCTTTTACATTTTAAGATAAGCATTCAAATTTACATGTTCATTTGAGGTGATTGATTTTTATATGGAGAAAAGACACCAGTCAGTCAATCAGTTTCAACTGATCAGTGCCTTAATGGATGCATTTGCAAAATTATCTCGGCGAAAATCATCTTCCTGCACTTTAACTCTCTGATAGTTACCAAGGATTTCCTTAAACAAAATTTCTCTCATTATAACATTATGTAAATGCTGAAAAAAAAAATCTTGCACTTGGGGAAAAAAAACATTATTAACAATACTTTACTAAAGAATAACCATTATATGTGTACATAGTAAAGATTTAAAGCATCAGAGCCTACCACGTGTCCTAATTTTGTGGACCGTTCAGTGTGGGAATTTTGGCAGTCTTTTGCCTCACCACCCTGGCCCAGCCCAAAGGCGTAAGTTCAGGGTCAGGGAAATGGCCAGACTCCCCACAGTGCAGTGACCCAAAAACCCAAACAGCACAACCTAAGTAAAAACAGACCAGGGATTAACTGAATATATGCCTGTCTTGGATTCTAGTGATTATAAAGGTGACTTAAATCTGCATTTGTGACATCCTCTTTTCATTTTTTTAACAGATTATTGGCTTTCTGAGCTGGAGGATATGACCTTCTGGCAATGGATTGATCAATGGGGAAAAAAAAAGAAAATATTTCCTTTTGGAGCTCTCAAATCATTCAACCCAAGCTTTTAATAAAAGATCCAGGGATTAAGCATGTCAAATACATATTAATTACTAAGGCCTATTAGCTGCATGTTCATATTAAATATATATCTCAAGAAAATAATATATATATATTTATCAGGTACTGAAATGTATGCTCTGTTTGTGGACTGCAAGAATTCAAGATTGAAGTTTCATAAACAATACCTTAAAAAGAACAAATTAAGATTAATCTTTTCAGAATAATGACATCAAAATCATGCTATGACGTCAAAGATACATAACTTCACTTGCTACTTAACTTTGGAATAAAGATGATAATCATTTGACTTTCCTAAATATAAAAACAATAAATGCTTTGCATCTGTACAGCACCTCTTACTGAAGGATCTCACGGCATTCAGTGTTAATTTCATGTCATCTTGAAACCAGAAGACTGCAAACCCTATTCAAAAATTTTGGGTGTTGCTACTATATATTCATTTTTGCTCTTTCATCTGATTCTGTTTGCCTGCATATTTCCGCAAGATAAGGAAAAAAAATGTCAATTTTTTTGGTTGTTACATATTATCATATGAGAAGCATTTTTAATACAGATTCTCTTCCATGGATGGATTTTTATTACAAGATTCTAAAAGAGTATTTAAAATTAAGGAGGCTGAACATATTTTGCCTTCCTTCTATCCTCGTCTAGGAACCAGAAGAGTGTAAACCATCTTTTCCATTTCCTTCGGTAATTCTGTATCTAGTTATGATGATCTAAAATTGCCATATTGGTTTTCAAATCCTTTTGTGAAATGAATTCATCCATTAGGCTATTTATCTGCTCAGAATTCTAGAAACCAAATGTATTTTCTCTCTCAGAGGAGATCTTGATAGGTTCATAAATGAAAATTTGTTTTGGAAAGGGAGTATGTCTGTGTGTGTGTTAGTAATATTGAATGGTAAAATCAGTCTTTTTCCCAGAAATTGCTCATAATGCTGTTTCCATAAAAGAGGTCAGCTAGGAAAGCTGTACAGTCTACCTCTATCAGCCATGATTCTCTTTTCCCTAGCCCAGAGGCTGAGGAAATAAAAAGTTTCAGCAGAAAGTCAGGAGAATGCAGTAGAATATCATTAATTGTCAATCAACTTACATGGAACAATAAAATGTCAGCTACATTATGGGGTATCTTTAAAAATTCTGTCCAAAACTGATGTGGAGGTGATTTAGCTGTATAATGTACAGAAAGAAATAATTCAAGAGATCTTTGAATACTCAAATCTTTTCCAAATAGTACCAACTCAGCTGTAAGCCAGCAACAAAAGAAACAGTAAAGACTATAACAAAATGCCTGAATCCGATCTGTTTGTTATACTGAATATACCCACTACAGAAAAAAACCCCAGAACTACTTGCTTGGTGTTATTGCTAATAAATTCATTTCTGATTCATCAGATACAAAGTATTCAAACACATGGCAGAGTTAGTAACGTCTTAGTTTCTCACTGTCCCAGTGTACTCTGAGAGCTGTGAAAGACATTTTTAAAGACTGTGAACTTTGAGGCAGGCGTACTTTCAAATTTTTTAATAAATCAGGACAAGGAACATGTTAGTGACTCCAGTTTTATAAGGTAACTTGAATAAAAGGAAAGAAAAGATACTGACATGGCTTGCTTCATGAACCCACTAAGATCCAGAATATACAAAGAAAAACATTTGAAGCAAGTGATCACTTTTTCAAATACACAAGAGTCAAAATAATATTAAAAAACTCTTTTTCCTGAACATTTGTGAATAATTATGAAAGCTGCAGCCACAGAGTTTGTCACTTGTACGGCTGTGTCATTTTACAGTCACCCGTCTCTTTAGCCAACAGGTTCACATAGGAGCAGAACTTTGTAAGAAGTTCTCCTGAAAACAGCTATGCTTAACAAGCTTCTCCTGCATCCTACCTTGTGTCATGACGCCAACACCCAGCCAGGGTGTATTCGCTTTCCAGAACACAACTGCCTCATCTCTTAAGAGATATTAGTAAGACAGGGCCAAGGGTCCTGTTGAGCACTGCAGTTGAACAACTACTTAGTTTTATTGGATAGCATGACTGGAAAAAAATGCCTTGGTGATTCAAGAAGTGCTGACGATTCTTAGTAATTTCAAATGTTAAAAACTATTCAGAATCAGGGTCTATCCAATGTCAGGCTAAACTCTTTTCTTCCATTTAGCCAAAGGTTTTCAACCCATTCTTTGTTGAATCTGAGTTCAAGTTCAACCATCATATGACAGTTTCATCAACTGTTCCGTTATCTTTGCTAATAAGCCATCTGGCAGGGTGTCATCTTCTACTGAAAACAGGTGTTTGATCCAATTCTCATTTGTTATACTGTCAAGAAAGCACTCTCTGAAGTTGGTGACTAAATTCAGGCAATGTTCTTATACGTCAGCAGGAAGTCAGAATGAATTTCAAATTAACATTAAAATATTTCCATGGTTAAAACATTTCCCAGATTCTCTCATGTTGTCTCTCAATTAATCTCATTGTATCTTAAGATGCAATTTCTTTATCTTGTCCTTGTTCCATATTCTGATTTTTATCTAATTATTATGTAATGTTTATAATGTATGTGATGTATGTAGTTTTAATCTCTCTCTATTGCATTCTATTCATTGCGATGCAAGAACAAAAAGTTGAATGGATGAGTTCAAGAACCTTAGATCGTTGAAAAAGGACTTAATAAAAATTAAAATTCCCCCCCCAAAAAAAATTATTCCTTACAATAGAATTCAGAGTTGTGAGCCAATACCTGCCTAAGTTACAGCCTTCCTGGGTTTAGAAAAGTGGGTTCAGACGGTCACTTCCCACTTTAATATGAAATATGAAAAACAGAGCTTTAGCTCTAAAGAAACGAAGTTCTTTAACAACAAAACAACAAACACCAGTGGCTGACCAACATTTTGACAGCTACTGCTTTGTGGCGACTACTGAATACACACTGAATATGGAAATAGGTGACTCTCCACTTTTTACCAGAACACTACAGTTATTGCCTTGATCACTCTTACCATGAGCACATGCCAACATTATTCCATTGTGAATCCTAATTATAAAAAAACTGCCATGTCACAAAACAAGATTTTTTCCTTAACTTTTATTTTATTCTTTGGCATACATGTACAACCTGACCAAAATTAATAGTACTTTTGTTTGACTATAGTGAAACAAAAATCTGTATTTGTAAATATCCTATGGGCCTTTTCCTACCTGAAAAAATCCCAGTCGGGAATCCTTCTTGACTCTAGGTAAAAAAAAAAAAAAAATATCAAACTAACTTGCACCTTTTTCCCTATGGCTTGACATTTACAACATGTTGTGCCACTGTAAAGATACAAGTGTCAAAAAATGATGAAGGTTTCTCAGTGTGAGCAGTTCCTGAAATCATGATATGACTCTTGTAAGCCCTTCATACAGGAAGTTGGTATTACTTTCAATTCATTTAGCTTTCTGTTAAAAAAAAAACCAAGAGGCTTATATTTTTAAGAGCTCTACTTTGTATCAAGGTGATTTTCAAGTAAGGAAGATTTTTCACTGTATGATTGAATAATAGGTTATAGAAATAATGTCATAAGGCACTGGACCATTATACCGCTGAAATAAAACCCAAATGAGAAGTAGCAGAGACTCATACTTTCTAACAATCTTATGCTCCATAACGTTCCCAGGACGAGGTCTAACAGCTGTGCTTCAGTTCTTTTCTGTTCTCACCACCACCACCCACAAGTCATTATTGAGTTCAAGCCTATTTTATTAACTGAGTTTTGCTGTGTTTCTTTGTGGGGTTTTTTTTCCTACAGCTACCCAAATTTCCTTAATTTATAAAGAGTAAACAGGATGAACTGAAATTGCTTTATTGTCAATATTTATTTGGGGACAATTCATAGATTAGAACCTTAAAATCTATGGTTGGATCCTTAGGACAAAAAGGCAAGGAAATTAAGCCTTTCTTGGAAAAAAATAGCACAGCATTTCTAAGTCATTGAAAATTCAGTATCAAAATATTTGGAGTGTTTATTAATCAGTTACTGAAGAATGGTAACTGAGGAAAAGAAAATCCTCCCAAAAAACAATTCCTATAACATTGTGGGGGCACAGATTTTCAGTTTAAATGACATAAAAGCAAAAAGCATCAAGAAGCTGTAATGGATCAGACTGAAAGTCTGGGTAAGCCCCCAGTCTGTGTTCTCACCACTACTGACCAGCCGTCTTAGGGACTGAGTTAAGAATGAGGAAAACCTCTCCAGGATCTCCTGCCTCCCACCTCTCTGAGGCTGAAGGAATTCCTGAGGTGGTAACTTTGAATTTATTAAGTTACATAATGCCTGTACAATATCCTCATACTATCTAATTATTATGAGCCAGATCAAGGATAAGGACTTAAATAGGACAATATGCATGATATTTAAGAAATGCTAACAAAACAGCCAAAACACAGGCAACCTATGACTGAAAAAAAAAAAGAAGACAGCCCTGATTAAAAAGCAATTTGGCTTGAAAATAAAGATATGTAAGAATAAGAAAAACATCTATAGCAAATACTAGAACCTGCAAGAAATATATGTGAGAGAATTAAGAACTGTAAAAAAATGAGAAGGGAAACAAAATGACATAAAGCTCAATGGTCAGACAGGTGGAACAGCATTTAAGAGAGTTGTTTTTCTGAACAGAAGAAAGAAAAGGATCCTAACTATATTATTGGAATATGCTTGCATAGATATAACAAAAGCCGTTGGAAGCCTTCCCTAAATATTTCTGTTCTGTGTATAGAGAAATAATCAGATGATGTAATTATACCATAGGATGATGATGAAGCATTCTCCATTACAATTGTAGTCAGGTAAGTTTTATAAATAATAGCCACTAAAAACAACTGAGTAAATCTGCATATTTGGATAACTTGTATCAGAGTTTTAAAACAGCTGGAAAGGACATTTTGGGCCTCTAAGAACCGTTGAAATATTTGCATTCTGGGAATATGTTAGACCAGTGCTTTAAAAGGATGGTGGCACAGGGAATTATAGGCCTGTCCATCTAACATGGAACTTAGTAAAATACAGAACCGATAAGAACATACCAGAATATAGTTTATACGGAATTTAATTTACGCTAGTCAATGCCAGTTTTTGAAAAATAGATCCTCTCAGATCTATCCACGGATACTTGTTCAAGAAGATTTGTTTTGGCTGATGAAGAAAAAGGTGCTGATCTGAAGGTATTTATTTAGTGCTGCAGCATATTTTGTTTCGGAAACCTGAATGAATCAAAATTAATGCACGTATACTTAATGAGTAATTGACTGGTCTCAAAAGTGAAGTGTAAATGGGAAATATTAAGTGAGTTTCTGGTTTGGTCCCATGGAAACTGTGTTTTGGCCAGGTGCTGTATACCAGTTTTACCGAGTAACAAAAAAAAAAAAAAAAAAAAAAGAAAGAAACTCACCGGTACCACTGGCAGATAATGAAGACTGGGGAAGTGGTAACTCACAAAGGGGATGGCTTATTGGTACTGAGCAAGCTGGTTTCTTGGTAAATTGGCTGCAAGCAAATCTATGAAGTTATATGTCAAAGAATAAAGAGCAGGTGTTGATCCTAGAGTGGAGGAATCTGTGTGAGAAAATAGAGTGGGAAGCGGAGCTGCTGGGAGCCTGCTAGATAACCAGCTAAAGGTGAACCCCACTGCAACACCAAGGCCAGTGCACAAATGCAGTCCATTGCTGTGAAAACAACAGAATGAGGACTGTGAGGATGTTACAGGCAGGCTGAGTCACGTCAGTACCTGGCACCGGTGTGACCATTTCTGGAACAGTGTGTCCTGTTTGATGCCTTCACTAAAGATGCCCATTGATAAATTGGAAAGAGTTCAGGGAAGGGTCATGAGAATGATTACATTGTAATTGGAAAATAAAAGCTACAGCTATTTAGCTTATCAAAACAAAGGTTAAGGAGGGATTTGATCATAGCTTTTTTTAATTTTTTTTTCTCAGCAGACTGAAATACGCATCCTCAAACTTTTAAGCAGCACAGCCTTCTGTCTCCCCTCCCAGGTTTTATTCATCTTGGTGTCCACAAAACTTACATAAAATGGCAGTTCTGGGACTCAGTGAAAATTAGATCCAGAAATCAGATTTTTCTACGTAGAATTTTCACTACCTTTCAGTTAGTGATTTAATTCATTTAAGTAATATCTTTAGATATCAGTAGAAAAGAAAAAAAGGTTTAGCAAAGTGGTAAACAAAGGGGAGGGAAAATAGGAGGTTTCAAAAAAATGTTAACAGCACTGTAGCAAAAGAGTTCAGAAACAGGTTTCTCATTAAAATGAAAAGATCATCTTAGCAATCTTGGATTAATTTACACCACACTAGGCACAGTACGGAGCTGCAAGTTCGTTCTGCATTTACAGTAAATGCATATTATTTCTGGATCAGGACCATATAATTCAGCACATTCTATTAAAAAGGCTACACATAATTGTTTTACTTACAGAATCTACAAATTCAAACTGTCCACGTATCTTGCACCAGCCTGTATAAGCACATCAATCCAAGGACATCAGTTCTCATTTAATAAAGACATCTAGCAGAGCAGCAGCTTATGTGAAAAATGAGAGCCACTAGTGCTCGAACAGGCACTAGACAAAAAACTAGAAGACTCTTATGAAATACTGGGGGATTCTGAAGTGATTTTTGAAAACATAGAACCTAGTTAAGCTTTGACCGAAGGCTACGGGTGTTAGGTAATTGGTTTAAGCAAGAAGAGAAGGCCCAGAACAGCGTATTCCTGCTGCTCCCATAGTGATTTCCTGTTAGTTCAGCTTCATGTATTTATGAGAGGAACCAATGAGAATGAGAACAGAATCAGCCCAATGGGATAGGATCCATAAGAAGTTTTCAGGATGAATTTCCAGAACTGTTATCATTTTGATAGCAAAATTTGGTTCTTTCTACTGTAGCTTCTTCCCTTCCAGAAGAGGTAGGAAGTGGTAGAAGTATAACCGAAGTGATCCTTCAGCCTCACCCCGGTACCATGAAGAGCTGCCTGTACCCTCAGGAATGGGCAGTGCGCTGGAGCTCAAATCCAGGTTCCCATTGCTGTGAACTTTTTTTGCATCCTGTGTTATTTTCTAAGGCAGTGAGACCACTTGATTTCCATCCACACTCTTGATCAGATACTGTTAAATGACAATCAGCTAACCTTCTAACAGCTGCCTTTACGTTACCTACATACCTGAAATGACAAATAACCCCGCTTTGTATTTACTTAATATATTCTTACTCCTTTGCTGCCGATGTTCTTCAGAGCCTTTGAGAAGCATCCACCTGTGACCCTGTTTCAATATGGGGATTTTGCCAAAGGCAAACACATAACAAATTACTTCTCGAAGGAGGTACCATATTATTAGATCCAAAAATATCCTTTCCAGATACATTTCACACATACAGTCCGACAGATTTCCTAAATGGCCGTATTTTTTTCTGAGGTGGTAATTTCCGCAACATAGAATTTGATTTTGTGCAACAAAAATCAGATTAGCTCGAAATCACTCTTTTTTTGAATAATTTAGATGTGCCTAATGATAATAGTTTTATGGCAGAACAGTCAGAATTTTTATTTTCTGTTAGCATTATCTAACTGAGCAAAATGCCTGGGAGCCTACAGTAAAAACCAAACATCTCAGACAAGACTTTACACAAAAATTTTTCACATTCCTGAGGAAGATGCCATGGAAGGCATGTGAAAGGAAATATCCTTCTCTATCAATCCAGGACATTGGATGAGATACTAATTTACCCATAAATGTTCAGTATATAAAAATATATACGCTGAAAGCCTAGAAATTGAATTTGTCTGAGACAATGATAATATAGCTGAATTTTTTTGTATAAACTAAAAAAAAACCCAGAAATCCCCCAGAAACCACAAAATGCCAAAACCACAGTGCTGTCTTCCTAAATAGAATGGCATCTTCCATTAGCCCTCCTTAGGAAAGATCTTATTTTAAGAAAATATCTATTTACTTTAATTCAGTCTTCCTCTTGTCAAGCTTCATTTAAGGTCTTTTAAAACCAATTATATCTCATATCTTTTGATTAGGACATTGGAGCCTGCTCTATTTTTTACTCAATCAAAATTAAGATACTGTGCTTTTCCACGAATGTACATTTGGATGTATTAAAATCTTAGCAAGAGAAAGCAGGGTTGAAGCCACATCCAGAGTTTATGGGAGGATGAGAAAGATTGCAGATGAATGCTGATTAAACTCTCCAGTGAAGACCAAGGCCTTCCTTAAACATACGAGACGTGCCAATTCAGCGACATTACTGCAGCTTCCCTAAGTGGCCACCACTAGATTCATAGAAAATGGAGCTGGAAAGGATCTTGAACTGTCTAATCCGAACTTCTTTTCAGAGACACTTCAGCTGAAGTGGAGAACAGGCCATCCATCAGTGGACTGCTGCGAAGGGACGTTAGTGGCTGCCCTTCAGGTGGAAGCTGCTGGCTGTAACTGGATGACTTGGAAAACCTTCCAGTCCAATTTGTCAGAAGATCACGGGACTGCCCCTGGGGCAGCATTTAGCAGTTCGGGGAGTGAACAAGGACTGGAAGCCTCTCCAGGAGAAAGGAAAGCACCTACATAAAAAGCTGGAAGCAGGGCAGAGGGAAAAGAGAGCAGTTTACCTACAGAAGCAGCAAAACAAGCAACATGGCTGCAGCTGAGAAGGAGGAGCTTGTCAAACTGGTATTGGTCCACATATCACGCACAAGGGGGAGAAGCTTCTTAAAAGACTCCTGAGAAGACCCATCCTGTGTCTGAAAAGTGCTGAGATACGGAAAGCAGTTGCTCACTGTTCATACGCTTGCGCTTACATAACTTATTTCTGCTAGGGTGTGCAACAGCGAAACTGCATGGATGTTGTTTTAGAAAAGATAATCAACAAAATTAAAATCTAATTGGAACATCAGACTTGATATAGGACAATAAAGCAACTGAAATAATCTACTCTGACTTCCAGCATGCTACAGAATATCACAGACGCTTCCCCCCTATTTGCCCTCCTCAGAGCACGTCTAGAATAATGCATCCTGTTTCGGGCTCCCCAGTAAGAGACGTTGATAAACTGGAGTGAGTTGAGTGGACAGCCACACAGATAGTCGGGGTTGAGAGCACTTGCCCTTGAGGGAACTGGGCTTGTTCAGCCAGCGGCAGGCTTAGAGGGGACGTAAGAGCAGCTCTCCGGTGCTTGTGAGGAGGTTGTCACGAAGCTGGAGCCAGGCTCTTCACAACGGTGCAATGGCGGGCGAGAGACAAACTGGGACACGGGAGGTGCGGAGTAGAAGAAAACCCCTTCTCCGCCACGAGGCCAGCCGAGCACAGGTTGCCCAGAGAGGCTAGGCAGTCTCCATCCTTGGAGGGCTTGCAGGATGAGACTAGATAAGCCCTGAGCAACCTGGTCTGACCTCAAGAGCTGCCCTTGCTCTGAGCAGGGCTTTGGAGCAGAGACGTCCTCAGGTCTCTTCCCGTGACCCCACGATCACAGATGCTCACGAGCGATCACAGTTCCCAGCCTTTTACTAGCCCGAAGCGTATGAAACGCCAAAAAACGACGCCAAGGGCAGAGACCGCCGTCCACCGGGCACCTTCCCCCGCCTCAGCGCTGCGGCCGTGCCCAGCCCTCCCCGCACCCTCCGCCACCGCCCTCCCGCCGTGCGGGGCGCGCCCCGGGCCGGCGAAAGCAGCCGGTGCCCCGCGGGGAGCCGGGGTCCGGCCTCCCCCGGGGCCGCCCGCCGCGGCTCGCAGCCAGGCTCGGCCCCTCCCGCCTCCGCCGCCGCAGGCACCCCCCGAAACTTTCCCCGGCCGCCTGCGCACGCTCTTCCTCCGCGCCGGGGGAAGACGTGCTCTCGCTCGCTCCGTGCAGCGGGGACGGGGAGGCGGGCAGCCTGCCTCCCTCCTCCCCCCGCCCGCCCGCCCGCCGAAGCCTCGCCGAGGCTCCCGCATTGCACCGCCGCGCCGCGCCGTGCCGTGAGCGGGGCTCGGCGCTGCCCACCGCGCCCCGTCGCCGGCCGGCGGTATGAGCGCCGGCGAGGCCAAGGAGTACCTGGCCCGCAGGGAGATCCCGCAGCTTTTCGAGGTAGCCGAGGCGCGGGGGGGGGCGGGGGGGGGGGGCGGCGGGGAGCGTTTTTCGCCCCGTCGGGGGGTGCGGGGGTGCTCCGCGCCGGGACCCCGCGGCGGGCTGAAGGTGGCTGCAAGGACGGCGCCGCCGGCGGAGGGAGGCTGCGGCCCGCGTACCTTGCGCGGGGAGGCGCGGAGGGGAGCGCGGAGGGGAGCGCGGAGGGCCGCCCGCGGGCCGGGGCGGGGGGCGCTGCCGCTGAGCGCCGCTCCCGGGGCTGACCGCCCACCTGCCCGCCGCCGCCCGCGGGGAGCGGAGCGGGGCGGAGCGGGGCGGGGGACCCCCGGGCCGCCCCGCCGCGGGGTCCGGGCGGGCGGTGTCTGCCGGGCGCTCTCCAGCTTCTCAGCGGTCTGGGAGGGAGAAAAAAAAAAAGGCACAACTGTTCAGTGAGGTTTTGTTTAGCTTCCGACAAGTTACCTGCTGTTAATGGTTGGTAATTACTTCTCGGTGAAATGTGGATTGTTTTTCTTTTCCGAATCAGACATCCTGCCATCTGTATAGAACACACACACATATGTATTTTCCTTGGTCTGTTCCGAAGCTAGACGGTTTTTTAGGTATTTGAAAATTGCAGGACGTAGACCAGGCTAATAATGTTCTACTAACACGTTTAGAATGCGAGTGGTTTAACAAGAGACGCAAACAAAACTGTTTTTCTGTAGAGGCTCAAAGCTTGAGCTAGCAATTTTTAAAAAATGGTGCACATCTGCAAAAATATACGGCTAGTTGCTGTGATCGGTTAAGTAGTATAACAAGGCCATAGAGGCATATCCTATTTTATAAATACAAATGTGTGTAAATAACAATTATTGTATAAACTGTAGATAACAAATAACTGAGCAAATCCTGAATCGGAGCTATTTATGTTCATTGCTAATATCAGCTGTGACCCTCAAGTTTGTTTGCACAAAAATTAGGAAGAGCACAAAGAAACAGAAATCATCCTGAAAGGCATTTATTGTTAAGAGAAGGTTGGATGCAATTGTCTTGGGGAGAGGTGAGATGATCACTTATGTATCACTTTGTCAAGGAAAATCAATTCCCATGCGTCAGAGGAGGGCCTGGCATTCCTTCTGCCACGCTCCCCGTGATGCCCGTAGGTGCGATGGGTGCAGAATTCATACCGTAGGCAGGGGTTTTCTAACGGCTGGGGATTTCTGGTCAATTAAATCTGGAAGCACCTATGGACTTTGAGGCTGGGGTTTTTTTCCAGTATTGATCAAGATGACATTTGAGTCATCTCTGAGTATTTTTGTGATTCAAGTCTACAATTTGAATATTTTATGTGATTTTTTAAAACTCTTTTTTTCACTATTTGTGTACGTGCTGACTCAAGAATATGGATAAGATACTTGGTAGGTGCGCTAGTCTTTTAGGAAGAGATACATTTCAGTGATCTCGTAGGCTACGCAGAATATGTAACTTTTGGGGCTGTCTGGCTTGTGCATTGATCTGCGTATATTTGCCAGTGGTAGTTCTAAGAACAATGTAGGGAACTTTTTTACTATTTTCAGTTTTTATTACACTGCAAGCAGACAAATATAAGGACATAGCCACGAGCTTCCTGTTCTGAATCATTTTTGTGACACCAGCAAACCAAAATCATACAGTTTTTGCAGGCCCTGCTCTCGCGCATTGGCTTGAAATTGAGAGTCTTGAATATACAAGGAATATGAAGTTTCTCCGTATAAAATAAAATTCAAAGTGCTTGTTTTTTCCTGGCATCTATCATTATAGCGTGTATTTCTGATCTTACGTTGCAGAGTCTGTTGAATGGATTAATGTGTTACAAACCCGATGACCCAATTGAATATTTGGAAAGCTGTTTGCAGAAAGTGAAAGAGCTTGGAGGGTCAGAAAAAGTGAAATGGGACACTTTTCTCAGCCCAGAAAAGAAGACCCTGCCTCCACTCAATGGAGGACAATCCAGGAGGTCTTTTTTCAGGAATGGTAATGTATTAAGTATAAAAATGATTGTATTTCTTGTGCTGTGGGTGGTTTTACATCCACTCCTGATTTTTTTTATACTTACTTCTGTAGCAGATCATGCCTCATTCTGATTTTCCTTAGGCAAAGGACTGAAGGATTCTGTTTCCTTGCGTTTTGGCATTTGTTTTTCCCCTCCCGTAACGGATGCTATGCAGGAGAGGAAATTGTGATCATTTTGCAGCCTAAGGATGGATGTTTGCTGTGTAAATGCTTAACACGTTAGTGGAGAGATTTCCCATATCCTTCCTAAAACATTTGCAAAGATAGGGGCAAAGCTGACTCAGTGCACTTGGTTTATATTTTTAGTTGGCCCTTATGGATGACGTACATAACCACTTCAATGCAGTTACACTAGGTTGTTTTTCTAGTTTATATTGGAGCTACATGCTAATTTACTAAATACAACGTAAACGATAAGTACTTAGAAAAAGGTGTGTCTCATAAAATCTATGCAAATGTCATACCAATATCTGTAATTATTTTATTTGTAATGTTAACAAAGAGTAATTAGCTCATTTTTCAGTTGCCATAGTTATTTGTCTTTGCCATCCAGCATTTCATTAAGCTAATTAGCAAGAATACAATCTCTCTGTACGTTTATCACCAAAAGAGTTCTGCTTAATAGCACGGGTTATCTGCACAATACAACGCTTTTCTTCTAGGAGGCCACTGCTGAACTCTGGGTGCTATGGGCAGATTTTCACAGAAAAGCTGACGTGCTTGTAAAGGAACACCAAAGAAAACTGACTCCTGGTGGTTCCAATTTAATAAATCAGCTAAATAGAGGCCAGGAATATTTCATATAGTAACAGCAAGCACGTTGTCAAATTAGGAGATATTTATGTTTATTTATTATACTTATTTAAATCTGTATACACAATAGGTTTTGCATTTTCTGTGTATTTCCACAATTCCCAGTTTATCTTACTATTTTACAGTGATGCCTGATAATTCTAACTTCCCCTACCGACGGTATGACCGACTCCCTCCAATCCAACAGTTTTCGATAGAGAGTGACACTGACCTCTCTGAAACTGCAGAGCTAATTGAGGAGTACGATGTATTTGATCCTGCAAGACCTCGACCAAAAATTATCCTTGTCATAGGTATGAAGGAAGAGTCATTTTGACAAGATTTTATCTTTGTTACTTTGCCTTTTTATTTGTACTGCAAATACAGCGAATGCCTATATGTATTCAAATACAATTTTTCTGTCTGCCATAGCAAGTGGTGCAGCCCAACTGGAGTGTGTCAGAAAGTTAATTTGTTAGTGCTGAGGATATAGCATCCCAACTGTAAGCGCTTTAGGGGTTACAGTGAGCGCCTCTGGTCACGTTCTGTAGACTGGATGTCCCTTAGCAGCTGGAGAACCTGACTCATGCATTTCAAAACAGCTTCACCATGTGAACCAGTGCTGTTCCAAAGCGTGTTCCGGATCTGAAGTAAAACACTGTCGTAGATGTACTCAAAGCTGCTCACAAAAAAAAGAATATTTAAAAATATTGGAAAAGCCAGCTCAGAAAGGTGGTAGGGAACTGTTGTCCCCTATATTTAGTACCTTGGAAACTGATCAGTATGTCCAGCTGGAGTGGGCGTACATGGTCACTAGTCCATTGCATTGGTAAATTAATCCGTAGATCTATTTGGCGAATGAATCCTGTGCCATCTTCAGGGAGAGTGAGCGATCAGTTGGCATTAGTTAATTGTGCTCTCTCCCCAGGTTCTCTCGTGTGTGCTGTTCAGTGTCCGTTCTAAGCAACTCCTACTTTCCAGCCTCAGACAAGCATACTGTTTATTAAGAAATAGCTGCAGTTTAAGTCTAAATCAATGTTTTATTCTGTTTCTGAATTTAAGTTCTTTGAATTAGTTTCCTTGTCATCTGGGATAGTTGGCTTTTGAAATTTTACTGCCAGGCCTAATTCTCTGGTTCTCTGGACTGTTTAAATAGTTACAGCACAGGTGTCAGGTGATGGAGAATCACATTTTTAGTCTATAAAGCTTTATTAATATTAAAGAGAGATATTGCTTCCATAACAGAGAATAGTATGTAGTATAGTAAAAGAGAATAGAAATGTCTTCTCTGTATTATAGAGTGGGATCTCTAAGAACAGCACGTCCTCTAGGCTCTGCATCCAGCAGGTTTCAGAAATGTGATATTGGAATATACTGAAAGCAGAAACCCAGGCATTTTTCTAGATATCTGTGGTAGCCCAAAAGAAATGCTTAGGCATTTGAATTTTCTTAATCTTTTGGTTTGGAATTACCAATCTCAACATGCAAATCTCTCCATGCACCATTCAACGGTAAAGCTTGCATTAGATGGAGAAATAACACATGCCTTTCTTTCATCTTCATTAATTAGCTAGCCTTCCTTTTCATAAAGGAGAAAAACTGGCTCCTTTTCAGTGATTGTGGAAGGCTCTTAATGCATTGAAATCCATGTGGCTCTTTTGCGGTAAGAGATGAATGAAGGTTTGATCTAGGTGAAATAAGGAGAGGTTGACTTTCACCTCTGGAACTGAGTGCAGGGGTATTTGAAGTGAAATCCTTGAGTGCCAACATATAGTGAAGAGACCGTGGATTTACCAGAGCTTTTCTTTTCCCCCATTTATATAGGGAACATTGTAAACATTCCACAAAGGCTATTTCAGGTTTATTTTCCAACTGGATTCCTCTGAATCTGTCTATTACAGTATGATCTGATAGAAACACAATACTATAGGTAGCTTAGCAGCTATTGTCCAGTTTTGTACAGTATCAAGAAAATTTCTCCCAAATTCATCTTTCTATTGAGAAAGCACATAAGAACACACACTGGGAAGAATAAAAGAATAACTAATACACTGAATGAAAGAGACAAAATGAAAAAAAAGGTACTATTAATTTCAAGAGACGAATAATGTACACAAAAGATGTGTTGCATATTTTTGAGTTTGCATAAAACGCCAGGTAAAACTTCAGTTAAGCAAGCTATTTACGTCTAACTAGTGCTAACTAACCATACTGCGGAGCTGAGATGGTACTGGTCCCATTCCTTGGTGGGGACTGAAATGAATAGAAGTTAAAGACCTGTCTTCTGCTTTACGTATTACGTGAACTTTTCTTTAATAATGCATTAGCCCAATGCTTTTTAATGCTTCCATAAAGGTTTTTACAACTTGATGGCTTTCTGAAATCTATCACCCTTATAACGAACCAGGTAGCTCCAAGGCAAAAAAACCTCGCTTATAAAGGTGGGGGTTTTGTTCTTTTTCTGTGTTTGCGGAAAAGTCTTCTGGTGAAATGTAAAGCTAAAAGCTGCAAAGTGAGTATGTGACTGGATTTTAGAAAAATCAGATGGAACCAGCCAGGATGGCACACATCTGAATCACTGGAAAATTAAGTTTCTAAGGCATTACAACACTAGGAAACTAGATTGTGTTTAAAAATGTGCTTCCTAACATATTTTGACAAACGCATTTTTACTGTTGATACAGCCTGAATACAAAGACCTTAAAAAATTAATTACCTGGTGTTGTTAGCCCCATAGTTCAGTATGTTTTTAAACTGTGCTTAATTAAAAATATTAGTTAATATTAAAAGAATATGTTTTCCTTTTATAATCAAAGTTTAAAGGATAGATCAAAGATAGTGCTGTCAGCAGTCGGCTGGCCCATTGATTTATTAAATCCCGTCCACAGCTAGATTTTAAACTCATAAGTCTTTTCAGGAATATTATTACATGAATTTATTTTGAATTTACAACAATATAAGCAAAATTGAAATTTTGAACTTCTGTTGACAAAACTAGATTAAAACAAATGCTTTAGTAAAACTTTTAGGACATACAAATCTTCACTTGAAACCAGTTAGCAAACATAATTTTAGATGCAACAAATGTTCCCTAGTCTAGACATCTTCTAAGAAATATGTAAAATAATCACGCTTTTCTTGAGTAATGCATAATCTCAGAATAAGTGAAAAGAATGAAAAACAAAAGTGATTTGATTTTCCTTCCTTGTGAACAGTTTGTCAGTATGATTTATCAAAGAGTCAGGAATAGATACACAGTTCAATAGATTCTAATGATTTTCTGTGGGAAGTAATTTTGTCCTATCACTTTTCTCTTATTTTATTACCTGAATGTTTCTGCTTAGATTGTAAATGGATAATTCCAGCTTGCTATAAAGGGTTATTTTTGGACTGAGAAAAATAAAATGTATGAGAAGTTTATGAACATTAAAGCAAATAATTAATTAGGATTTTTTCTGCTTGCAAATCTAAACTGAAAGAACAGAAGTGCCAAACTACACATTTTTTTTTGTGCTTCTCTTTAATGGCAAAGCAAAGCTCTCCCTAACAGGAGTGTAAAGTCTATCGACTTGTTTCAAAAAGGTTTTTTCAGCTATTTTATGGTTTTACAGAGGCTGATGTTTTTTCAAGTAACAGTTCTGTTTTTTCTGGCATCTTCAGTATCTCTGCTGGAATAGTGATACTTTTTTCCTCGTTGTCAAATTTTCTGTTTCTAATTTTCTACATGTTAGCTGTATATGTTTTGTATCTTTATTGTTTCGGGGGTGCAAAACAGTCTGTTTCAAATTTGTCTTGAGCCTCCAGGGAAATAAACTGAATTTCCTTTCTTGGAAGTTTTATATCTGCAGGAATTAAGCACAGCATTGGCTCCGGTATGTATTAAACCCTTTGCTCTGAAGCACAGTCACAACCTACCACTCCTTTTTTCAGTAGTTAGGATTATTGCCAGTAAATAAAGCCACATACATTCATAGTAATAAATGTTACACATATGTATAAACACACATATATAAGATACATTATTTATATGTTGTACTCATTAGATTGCAATATGTGGCTTTATACGGAGAGAGAGTGTTGCTTATGGAAAACTACACGAATGAGTAGATGTTCCAGTAACGAGTGATAATCCTATTTATTCACCTGGCAAAATCTGCTCCATACAAACTGGCAGCAATCATTGAACAATTAGCTGCACTTCTTTGTGCTGTTGTTTTCGTCTATGTAAGAAAAAAGACACCAGGAATCAGTTACTCCAAACGTACTGTCATTCCAGATCACCAAGAGCCTGTAATAAACTGTAGACTACATAGAATTATTTTGTTTGAACATTTGTGTCAGGTGTGGTTTTGATACAGGAGTGAAACACAATGTAAGGTTTGGTGAAATGCATTTTTCATGGGGAAGGCTGAGTGTGCCATCAAAGGGAGCGGGGAGAGCCAAAGCAGAATTGCTTTGTAGCCACTTTGGTGGAGGAGATGATTCCTAGTATTTCAGATGCTTGCATATCTACAAAAGGGAAGCGTCCTTTATTCTAACAAAGAGGATAGCTAAACTGTCTATGAAAGGAGGAGTTCAAGCTGAAAAAACTGAGCCCATCTAGATCACCTAGAAGAACCGAAATGGAAGAATAGCTGTAAAACCTAACATAATCTGCCGGAAGAGAAGAGAAAGTATGTGCCTTTTTAGGAGAGAAACAACAAGTAAACTGAATGAGGGAAAAATATTTTTCAGTTGTAACCTTACTGTACAGAGATAAGATACAGTTTTTCTTTCATTTCTTTGCTTGGGTATACATACCTGAACATCTATAGTTGTATTGACTAGTTGGATGTAAAAGATAAATGCTTATATTTGCACTTAACCTGGCTTGATTTAAGCATTATTTAAAAATTGGATAATGGTAAAGCCTTTTTTTTCCCAGGGGTATAACTGAACTGTGGGCAGGGTATGGGAACACCTTAACAATGCGCAAGTTTCCTTGTGCATTCGCTTCACATGGGTCCCGATCTGCATTGCAGAGGCCAGGTGGAGAGTTACTGTCACAGTGTCAGGGGTACAGAATAGTTCCTAGTGACTACTGGCGACACTGAAAGCTCTCTGACATGTAATGTTGGGGTACAAGTTTGAACCTGGTTACACAGAGAGTGTCATAACCATATATGAAACAATATTGTAAACCTTATTCTACAGTCAAACCTGTATTACTTACATAAATGCCTAAAAGCTATTTATGGGACTAATGCAGGTGATACAAGAAAGAGTTATATGATTATTAACAAGAAGCTCATTGTATTCATATTTACTTTCATTGCATTGCTGTATTTTTAAAGTTCATAAAAAACATATTTTAAATAAATCTTAATTCTTTGTCTGTTGAAATAAAATTCAATGCTCTCATACACAGTTCTCCAAAATATAGCTACTTAATGTTAGGAATTAATATCAAAACATTTGGTTTGGTTTTCTTTGTTAGGCTATTCAGTAACATACACTTTTCTATATATAAAATTTATTTTTATCAAAACAATTCCCTATTTTTACATACTGGATTCCAGTTTCTCTGTTCTTCACATCATAATGTGTCCTTTTAATTCAGACGTAGTCTGATTTTTTCTTTTTTTTTCATGCATTCTTGCTTCTGCTGTCCAGCTGACCTTCACTTCAGCATTCCTTGCTATCTAATGTAGCTGTTTTCTGTTATTTTGATACCTATTCTGCCTGTGCTATACTAAAGGGTCTCTTTATTCTTCAAGTTGTCCGGCAAGCTGAATCTAACAAATTGTCTCTCTGTCAGATGCTTCCAGCATCAGTACCAGAAGTATCCATGGTTCAATAAAAGTCCTTGTACCAAATCACTATGGAAACATCGCAGCTGATTATTTAATATTTTTCTGTATTTTAAAATTAGAAAACCTCAGAAACTCATGCGAGCATATTTAGGAGCAGATTTTATTAGTTCCATTTCATGACTAGTCCATTGATTTCATTGGCTTATTTAATCAAGTATGATTCTTTCGGACATGAATACGCTTCAGACTATCTGGCTCTATCTTCGGATTCACAGAGTTCAAGAAGGGACCAGTTCATGTCTCTTCCTCTACTACAAATCAAGAAAAATTCCTTTCTAGGAACAGCTTTAGAATGAGGTCAAGCCTAAAAGAACAAGTTTATTTTTAATTTGCAAGTAGATTTGTATTCTTTCTTTTTTACTCCGTTTTACAAACTGTTACCTTTATGATCAGGTAGATGAGACCCATTTCTAAATGGCTGGTAACAAGTCATGCAACTGCAAGATTTGCTGTAATAATGGTTGGAAAATAGGTGCCAGTAGCAAAGATTTCACAAGTGATTGGGTACTTCAGATGAAAGGTTAATTTAATGTTTTGCTTACAATTACCAATAGGTGGCCCAGGAAGTGGTAAAGGAACACAGAGTTTGAAAATAGCAGAACGTTATGGATTTAACTACATATCAGTTGGTGAATTGTTGAGGAAGAAGATCCACAGCACAAGCAGCAATAGGAAATGGAGTCTAATTGCCAAAATAATTACTACTGGAGAACTGGCCCCTCAGGTACAGTGTATCCTGTGTTAATGTTTACTTTTGAAGATTTGTACGTGCTGTATTAACATGAACCATCAAGAAAACCTCCTTTACAATGTTAAATAAATAACTTCTTTTCTCTGTGAAAGGAAACAACCATAACTGAGATAAAGCAGAGATTAATGCAGATCCCTGATGAAGAGGGTATAGTGATTGATGGATTTCCCAGAGATGTTGCCCAGGCAATCTCCTTTGAGGACCAAGTAAGAGATTGTTTTTGTTCTTAAAATAACTTGCATATCTCTACAATAGTTAAGCTTCTTGAAATCATCAGTAAGATTCCAAGAAATACTAGATGTTATTTCTAACAGAGCACTGCTCTTTAAATCTTTGCAAGTATATAATTACAGGTTGACAAAAGGTTATTCTTTTGGTTTATGTTATATTATTTTCTGTCTGAAGGCAGAATATTTTGTAAAAAGACAATGTGATAATATAACCAATAATCCAAGCCTCTTGTCTCAGTAATGAAAATCCTCTCAAGATGAAGAAGAAAATAACATTAAGTCTAAAAATCAGTATTTTTTGTATCTTAGTGATTTAGAAAGGGGGAAGACAGTATATTTCCATATCTATTTGTTCAATTTAATCTACATTAAGAGAAACTTACTTAAATCAATGCATACCTTCACAACACACTTAATCTCAAGTTTATTACAGTGCATTGAAAAGACTGCAATAAAATAAGGGTTAAAACTGCCCACGTTTTGCAGGTTTTTGGAAACCAGAAATGATGCTTTTTTTTAGAAATTTAGATAATTTTGGTTATTCTAAACTACAGTTCTACGGTTTAGTCAGCTAAAACTGTATTCCTGAGTTCTATTTACATGTTGCTTTCAAGTGTGTATTTTAAACTAATCTAAAAATACTTAAATTCAGTGGAAAAACAAACAGCTTATGTCATTTTCTGATCAAGCGCTGTTAACATAACAGTTATGGTCACAAGTGAAGGTTGCAGTTTCAGTGCTGAATTTTTAAAGCACCCTTCATGCAGAGCATTTCAAAGTCCTTCACAATTGCTGGTGTACTACTGTTTCCATACTTTGAATTCTAAGCGGCATTGCCAAAACAGAAGTAACATAAGAAAGCAGCTAATGAGGCTTTTCATTAGTGTGCTTTTATAAGGTATTATTCTGGGCAAAATTTAGAAGACTGAATTGAGGAAATTAAAGAAAACAGACAAAATAGTTATTACAGAAAATAGCCAATAACTGCCAGCTATATCGTCTTATAATTAACAGAAAAGAAGATTGACTATTTTATCAATGAAACATCAGAAGTTTAGGCTTAATGGTCATTTCCTTGCCTCATGCTTTTGTGCAGAATATTGTGTGATAGTGTGACTTAAGTGCATTTCTTGGTGCTATAATTCTGTGCTGATGTATTCGATGAAAGAATGGGGGATGTGAAACTGGAAGACTGACAGGAGTTAAATTAAGTGCTTTGAGTTATCCTAGGGTCAGATTCTCCTTCTACAAAGGAAAACCAGTTAAATAACACTTGAGCATCCATCGTAGGGTCCATTAGTAATACCACTAAGAAGTGGTGTCCAGGAGGTAATAGAAAAAGCTCAGGCAATACCATGCTGTAGAAGGGGAGAAAGATGGACACGATGTTTCAGATATGTTTGAACCCTCCCTTTGCACCAGTCTAACATGCTTTCATTTAACTTGAAATATTCCCCTCTGCCAGCCTGGTTAGCTCTTGTTGACTGTAGAAAACTTTTTTTTAGAGAAAAGACAGGATGGATTTAGTCATTTTAGACCTGACTATATTCTCAAAGGGTTCCTTCATTTTCAGTCAGATGGGATTTCATACTCCTCAAGCCCTGATTCTGCCTGAAAGATAGATGACTATCTGAGTCTCTAAAAAAATCCCGGAACACTTCATATAGGGCCACTTTTCATTCTCATCTGTTCTAAAGTAAACAAGGGAAGGGAAAGAAGGAATCATAGAGCTTCTATAGGAGCACAGGGAAATATAACAGCATATAGGAAAGAAAATTTGGTCTGTTTAGGCTCCCCCTTTTTCACCTGTCTTCATAGCTGACTTCTTATATGAGCATATCTAAGGCCATGGAAATAAATATACAAAGGACGTACGTATTTCACCATACAACGTCTGTTTAATCCAGTGGGATATGTTCAGTGTTTTATCTTGGCTTTATATTTTGAAGAAATAAAATATGCTTGTTGCTTCTTTAAAATTCTCTCTTTAGTAAGCCATAATGCTACACATGTAAGTAAGGAGGTCTTCTGGTAAGGAACGGGGACTATTGGCAGATGTGGCACCCATCTTCCTTCACAGGATGAGGCTGACAGTAATCCATGACATGTCAGGTTATTTACACTAAACATGCTAACATTTTTAAGGTACTCAGAGATCCCTCAATGGGAAGTGCGACTGAGTTGTGGAGAATTCAGTAATTAACTGTTGTCATAATTTGTGTGTGACTGCAATTAAAGATGCTATGGTGTTTTCTACAGCTTAGAAATGTTATAGCTTTCTTGCTAGCAGTGTGTAGAACAGAATAGAATTGTTCTCATGAGCCAAAAGTGACAAGGTAGGAAATAATTAGTTGAAATTTCAGGAAAGAAAGTTTTGATTAAAATAGTAAGACACTTTATAATTAGAAGATCTATTAAGCAAGGGAACATCCTTCTGAGGAAAATGATGAAATCCCACAAAATGCAAATAGCCAAATCACATTATTCTGTAATACATATGCCTTATTCTTACAAAGACATCCCCTGCGGAACTCTGAGAACTGTTGATAAAAAGTTCTGAGTAAGAACTAATTCTTCTTGTTATCATTAATTTTGTCATGGGTGAATACTTATTCTTACAGATGGTCCCTTGAAGACCATTACATGCTTATGTACCTGAAAACAGCAGCAAAGGTTGTATGACACAAGCCACTTTAAAAGTTACATTTAGGGGAACTGCCAAAAGATGCATGAAGTAGAAGTTGCTCTTTATTTAACTGTTTTCCCTCATTCATGATCCCTTCACAGCTGTTAACTGTTTTGATTACAAGGGTTCTAAAATGCAATTGTGTGCTTTCAAACAGTGACTTTACATTATTATTTGTTCCATAAAGCAGCTAGAACACTTTTGGGTTTTATGATGTAAATTAAAATAACCATGGTAAGTTTGTATAAGGGTAAATAGAATAGACTGGCTTTCTCAGTTCTTTCAGCCATGTAGGATACAGAGTAGATGCCAGTGGGAGGAATGAGCAGCAGGGACAAGGGTGACTGTTCATTTATCCTTTGTCATTTGAGTGTGTTGGGATGGGTATTCATCTGTAGTCCCATGGAAGCTTGAAATAAACAAAGCAGCATTCATTTTAAAAGTAGCATTTTCCACTGTATAGCATTTCTCCTTTGCCGTTGTTTACACAGACAGAAACAAACTCCAAGAATATATGTAATAATACCAAAAATAAATTGTGGGGGGAGAATGTGAAGGACAAGTTATTAAACTGAATGGAAATAGAGATGAGTAATACAGGATATTGAGGGGGTAGGTAAGGTTGGAACAGAGACTGAACAAATGTGAGGAAAAAAGGAGGTCTATAAACAAAACAGGCTACAAAAACCTAACACCATTATGGGTCAAGAAAGCGTGTCTGGTCTTTATTAATCCTGAGAAGTCTATATTCTGTTGCCCATCCGCTGTTCCTCTTTGTGAGGCATGATGCAGTAGGGTCAAGAAAGTATCTGGACCCTGTGTCACATAAAGGGCCAGGAAGTCACAACTTGGACTAGATGTGAGCTGGCCACAGTGGTCAGTGAAAGGCGGACCAGGAGAGAGCCTGTACAGTTTTTGGTCTAAGCCACGTCATCTCCCCTTTCCCCACTAGTGCATGTTGTAGACAGCAGGTAACGAACAACTGAAAGGCAAGGCAGAAAGGGCATAAAATCTGTCTTGCTCCCAAACACTAACACTATAGTTCCCTGAATGCTCTTTACTGAATGTTTTTGTATATATTATTACATGGCTTTCACTAGTAACAACTGTGCTGAGTTATTGTAAAGATAAACTGATTTATATTGGAAATGGTTCACCATATTAGTAGAGGAAAAGGAAAAGGTCAGCTAAGGTACCTGGTTTCTCTTGCGAACACCTGTAAAATCTAACTGTGCTGTGTTTGCAGACATCTTTAATACAGCAAATTATTTATGCTAAAATAATCTCTTCAGTTTTATGGCTCACATAGCTGTTACTGAGACTTGACACTATTTGAGGTTTCATAATGTCTTCATTTTGTGAAAAAATCAAATGGTTACATACATGTCTGACCTCTAGTTACAATACCTGTCCTGCATAATGTCTTAGTATAGAAATATGCAACGATAAGGAATTCTTGTTGAACTTCGCTTGTAATTGCTTTTGTTACTACCAGCACATTTTTATCCCTTTAACTAATACAGAAGCTGAACTTTTCTCTGGGAAAAAAATGTTATTTTTAGTAAACGAGTCAAAGCAAACCAAGTTTCGCTAACATTCCCAAACATAGGTATAGCTACAAGATGACGATTTCTTCCTTATTATGTTGCCAGACTCTCATGTGGACAGTAAGTTCTCAACGTGTTGCTAGGCAGAATTGTATTAAAACACATTGCATCTCAATGACTAAACTGCCTAAGATAAAGCAATGTATCATTTGCAGCACTCACAGTATTTCTCTTTCTGCTCAGATCTAGAAACCAGAAGTAACAAACACTGCTCCCAGGCAACAATGTCAATCTGGAATAAGTGGATTAAAAAGCACTTTACACATCTGAAGAATTTTACATTTGCATTAAAGCTTTTTTTCCCTCTTGTTTATTGAGTTTTGTTAATATCACTGTTCCTGTCACCCAGTGAGCAGTGAAGAAGGCTTTAAGATGGCATCAGTGGTGTTTTCAGATTTGCAGCAGCACTTGCTCACCAGCAGCAACTCTGCTATTCTGGTCACTTACTTAGACCAGCTTTATTTCTTAACGGTCAGCTACTCATTGCAGACTCACTGCAGCCTGTGAGAACTCATAGCCATGAGCACTGTAGTTTTCCTGAACTACTTCTCTGAGTTGAGATAAGGCCTGTATTTTTCTCTTTGAAGAACGAATACATGACATATAACATCTCTTATTAGAAGTGTTTGATTGTTGCCAAATCCTGATCCTGCCATTTCTTAATTCCAGAAAGCAGAGTCAATTCTGCCAACACTTTTGATAGGGGTACTTCTAATAAAGCCCTGAAGTCATGTGACTATGAGAATCTCAGCTCTCACTTTAAAACAAAGTTTCAAGGAGTCATGGTTGTGGAGAAAAAAAATGAAAACATGAATTTAAATGTCTTAAAAGCAAATAGAGCTTCTAGTTTATGTATTTGTTTTAAATATATGAAATTTTCTGGATTTTGATCATTTTGAAATCCTTCTGCATAGTAGCGCAGATTTAATACTGATTTATTTAGCCTTTCAGTTTGAACCTAGGGGTAAAGCTATCCTAAACCACAAATTTCTAAGGTATCCATGATCTCTGCTGAGTGCAAAGAGTAGAAAGGTGTTTAGATTCCAAGCACATATTTGAAAATGCCAAGGAGAAAATGGTTTATTTACCGTCAACCTGTCAGCTTGAAATTCAGCAAGTCACCTACAGTACCAGCATGCTCAAGCATGCTGAATATCTTCCTCTCCAGTAATACTGTAATGAAATGCCTCTGACTGGTGTATTGAACTCAAATGACTTGTGAAGAAGAAACTGCAGTTTGACTTTCTGTGTAATCTCGCACATGGCAGTAAGTTTTTACCCTTCCCAGGAGAGACAATTTCTCACTTCAGTATTTTCCAGTTAATTTCAATTACTGCTGTGGTTTGGGGTTGTTTTTTCCCACTTTCAGTCATTCATGCATAACTTTCCTTCTGATTTCAGTAATTCCTTCACCAACATTAACCCTGTTAGTTTCAATAGAATGAGTACAGATGAAGTTTGCTTAAAATATATTAATTTTGTGTTAATAGTAAAATGAAATGTGGAACATGTATTAGAATTAATGAATATTCATTAATGAATATAATTTAATTCCTTGACAAAAGAGAAAGACTATTTTTGTAGAAATTATCTTTAAAATATTTTTGTTATATGGCCTAGCTGACAAGACTGTATTTGAAGAAGTAAAATGTTAATTTAGATAATAAACAGTAAATTTTATCTGATTCTTTGTTTAAAATGTCCTTAAGAATATTCATAAATGCACTACACTTACAAAGAATAACTAGTTCATCTTGGCTGTGATTCGAGTTAACTTCTTAACACCCAAATATATTCCTTATGAAAATCATTATGAGAATTAATTGTGCTAAAGTAGAACAAACTGTGTAGATGGCACAATATAGGATGCTGGGAAAAACTGGCTAGTCCTCTCACAGGATCCCGGGCTAAGGACAGCAGTCCTATTCCTCCAAGTCCGATACTTAAACCTCCAAGCAGAAATGATGCCTGCAGTCCCCTCAAAGTTTGACATCGGTATTTGCGGCCAACTGACCTATGGTGGTCTGACTGCCAAGCTCATGCCCTGCAAAGAGCTTCTCATAGAAAACCTACTCTGTCACTGGCCAAGAGTATGGGCTCCAGAACAACTAGTAAAATGAATGCAACCTTTCTGTGAATCTTCTTAAGGGGAAAGGATCTGTTCTTTGCAATAGGTTTTTGTTCTGGTAAAGGTGTTTTTTCTGCATCATGGTCTATGTATCTTCATGTCATTGCCTCCTCAACTTCTCTCTCCCTTCTCCCGTATCTCCACTTCATTGTTCTAGGCTGATAAGCCTCGGGTACAGTCCCCCACTGCATACATGTACCCAGTCATCTGTATGAGGAGTGGGAAGGCTAGCACATCAGCAATCTTCATTGCTGTGACTCCTCTCATTCATTCTCTGTGGCCCTCTAAGTTTTACATTGCTTTCTTAAAGCCAAGCCTGAGCAGAAAGCCTGTGGAATGGTCTTATCATTGTCTTCTTCCCTGGAAGCCAGGGCACTCTCCTGGGAAAGGCAAGCAGTGGTTCAATTTTCTGCTGGGTAAGAAACCCTAGACCTCAGGTTTTCTATTTTTCTGGACAAGGACTCTTCTCTGCTAGCCAAACTAGCCAAAGGAGAGCGCATCCATTGCTGGTCCTTAACCCGCAGGAGAGGACCTGATGTTCTGAATACAGAGTGGATAGAGGTGCCTGCTGAGCAGTTCTGAAACAGAGGTCTACTTAGACCTTTGTGGCATTAGCAGTAGTGCTTACAGCTAGGGATTCCTGTCAACTAGCTGCCCTACACAGGGGAAAATCTCAATCAGTTCTTCCCAAAGACACCTGCCTCTCTCAGTCAATTATTGGGGGGCCTAATTATGTGGTCTGGACAATTTGCTGGAAGCTTATTTCTTGGGCAGTGTGAAGACAATTCAAAAGCAGTTACCAGAAAAAATTCTGTCAGCGGGATTCATTCTTTGACAACGTGATTCATGATTTCGCTTTTCTAAAACAACAAAAAACTATGCAAACAGCCTAGTAACCCAGCAAAGATGGAACTATAAAAAGCAAATCAGTAATTACAAGGGAGAGCACCCATACAATGGACATAAACTAGCTTGCTATTAACCTTTACCAATTAGAATAAAATGCACTGTTAAATTAATGTCAATTGTTCATGAGCTGTCAGTTAAGTTTTCTCAGGAGTATCTAGTAGAACATACCAGGAATTAAGAAACGGAGTATTTTCGTCTTTTGCCTAATGAGGAATAATGAGAGAGAGTGTAATCATCTAATTTCTAGCAAACCACCACACTACTCTCACTAACAAGAGGAGATGTAGAAAATATCCCCGGAGAGAAGACAGCATCTTTCCACTCATACTGCTTTACATCAATAACGCCACCGACTTACATGGAATTACTCTCAATTTATTCCTTGTTCCAGTTAAAGGAGATTCAGACCCAAAGAAAGTAGGATTTACTTACTAGTAAATACTGATCTAAAAAATGGGAGGATGTACCCACCAGTTTTATTCTGAGTTGACAGCATACAGTCTTTGTCTAATTTAAAATTCAGAAGGTTGTGAATAACCAGAAACCTGTCTGTTCTCCTAGGCACAGATTTTCCCTTCTGCTGAGTTCCAGCTAGTAAGTAGTCAAATTCAATTCCCTGAGCCCCACAGTCCTTCTTCACATGCATTTCTGGACATGAATAAGACCCTTTGCCTTCAGCGCAAGACGAGCATGTTATGGGAAATCAGCATGAAGGAATCCAGTTCTTCTGTCTGTGCTGGTTCTGTACACCCTTTCTACAAGCTGAGTCTCAGAAGAAAACTTACTCCCTAGTCATAAAACTCAACAACAGTTAGTTCTGGGTTAAAAAAACAGGTTTGTTTTCAAATGAGTCATAAAAAACCCCTTTCCTTTGTTAGAAAAAAGCAATTTGTACTCATATTTACGTAGGAGAACTAGATATGTTTCCAGAGAAGTAATCCCAGATGTCCATATGTTCACACTAGCCTGTTACATTCCAACTTAAAGTATTTATAAGCACATCTTGCTGGCAGGTGCAGCTGAGGTAAGTGGAAGTAGAGTGGTTCATAAACACAGGAGTGAAATATCAGTAGCATTTCAAGGGTTTACCCTGAAGGTTGTAAATGCATGTAGGAGAAATATATTAAGTGGTATTAGGTCTGTATACCTACGGATATAGAAGAGATGTTACCCTTTTATGCATCTAAAACCAAGCAGAGGCTTGTGTGTATTAAATGGTTTTCAGCTACTTTCTGATGAAAAAGATGCATATTCTGCAGGTGAAAGACGAATTCATGGAGGCTTCACATAATCAGAATCTCCTTTGTATTCCTACCTCAAATATGCTTGAATTGCTTTTTTTTCTTTCCACTTCAAAAAACCTTTTAGACATTACTTCATTTGAAACTAGGCTTCTTGAACTGAGAATTTAAACCATTGTTTTCATTGGCATTTTTATTCTGTGAGTGAAATGTATTTCAAATTACAAACGCCAGAGTGTTGGAAAAAATAGTTTTAGTTTCTGGGATTCTGATAGTCTTTTGTATTGTTGCTGTAGCTAGTCAAAAAATTTAAAAAAATATCATTAGTCAGCTCCTGTAGAGAACTTTCTATCTTAAAATGCAATAGGAAATAATTAAAACCTAATTAATTAATCTTCCACAGTAATTACTGTGTTGTACCTCGTTATTATCCTCATTTTACAACTAGAAAAAAAAATTAAGCCCAGGGCATGCTTTCCCACTTTCTTAAAAGGGAGGTGACCTCTGAAGCCAGCGTGGTTTGTGGGAAATAACAAGGTGAGAACCTGCACACCTGATGGCATCCTGGTTTTCAGATCCTCCCCTTGCTGTGGGGCTGCACATAGGCACAGTTTCTTTAAAGAACTGAGATTGTCCATGGAAAGCTGCACTCTCATGTTTGTGTGAAACGGAAGGAGACCTTCCCTTTGTCTCCTTCCTCTTTTTCCTTTAGGGCTAATAATTTCCTGAGAGATCTATTTATTTTAAGTACTCACTGTAAGGTTTGATGCTATATGTGAAGTTACATGATATGCAAGCAAAAGCTTAGGTCCTACCCTTGAGGAGGTCTGGTATGACTTCATGATCTGAGCATGTGGTAGATGCTAGTGCTGAAGATGTTTGGGAGCGAGTGTTGAAAGTGAGGAGAAGGCCAGCTGCAGCTTCTTACCATCTTTCTTCACTATAATTAAGATCCACAGAAATGGAGATACTAAATAAAACTACTCACTTGTATAAATTCCTTTTGTCCTTCACTTTCCTAGATCCCTGATTTGCAGTTATAATTTCTGAGTCCCTGTATAATATATGTTAGGAATCTCCAATCAGCCGGATGTCCACACTGGGACTTGAGATGTCCCTGTGCTCCATGACCTAAAAGGCTTTGAAATCTGTAGCATTTTTTTTCCCAAATCTGTGTCATTATTTAGATTTCTTTACTATTGTATGCTCTTTAAATTCCCAACTTCTGATTCCTCATTATGCTTCTGCTAATGAAGGAACCTTCATTTAACAGAGCTACTTTTAATAATGTCCATATTGCATGGAAGTCTAACACAGAAACTTACTTTCATAGTCTTTCATATGAATAATTATGTGCCTTAAAGCTATTATGTGGTGGTAAAATTAACTGTCATAATTAATTCATCCTATGAAAGGACAGAATAACTCTGTCCATTATGTATTTAAAATAGTCTGAAGAGAGGAGGAAAGTTACTCTGTTTTTGTTGATGTTGAGGTACATATGTCAGAGGTAGGAGAGAGCTGCTCTCCCACTGGCAGTATTTTTAAAAAATTGGATTACAAGGTTAATTGTTTCACAATCTAATAGATACTCATTAAAAATTAGCAGGATTCATATTTTTGGCGTTTGGTTTGTAGTTTGTGTCCTCATGTCTCCAGTAATCTACAATGTGCATAAAAAATAATTTTATTTTCTTTGAAACCCTATTTAATTTTCTGTAATGATAAAGAGGCCACCATCCTGCTTGCTAGTGCTGCTCATCAGGCTGTCCTTTATTGTTTGGAAATGGCTCTGCTTTTTAGCCACTTTCTACTTCCTCATCTCCATATCCTACTCTGTTAGTGACCACTTTTGTAAAGGCCATCACTCCGGTTTTGAAAAGCTGTGTTTGTTACTTGTGACTTCAGAAGAACCTTTTTGTGTTCAGACTTCCAGGAGAAAAGGCCAGACTGTACTTCAGGTTGTATTCCCTCAAATGAGGGAAACCCAGCTAGATGGGATTTTTTTTTTTTAATTTTGTTATTAATTTTCCAGGTTGTCCACCTGTGAAGTCTTGACTATTCAGTC
Organism: Morus bassanus; assembly: GCA_031468815.1. Classification (NCBI taxonomy): domain Eukaryota; kingdom Metazoa; phylum Chordata; class Aves; order Suliformes; family Sulidae; genus Morus; species Morus bassanus. Next base: position 10,958,419 of record CM062576.1, on the reverse strand, counting down.
TACCATATGGTTGTCTTTAGGCAGTTTAACATGCTTGGGTAGAGGGACCTAGGTACAGAGAGTATTCAGAAGCACAAATGGTTTGTTCTGGCCCTCATTAGCAATGTATTAATAACAACTGTATGATGAACATAAAGAATAAATCAGTTCCCTCTTGACACAGTAGCAGGTAGAATACATGTAGATGTTTTGGTGATACTTTTGTATAGTTCAAATTTGACTATCAAATTTACATAGTGTCAAGCTGAACAAAGAAAAAATTTATTCTGTAGGTAGGAAACATAATGAGGAAAATGTCTATTTAGCATTCTTGAGGATCCACTGTCATTTGTAATGTAACTAGATTATGTAATTTCTAGAATAGTAAGCTAATTTTTTTACTAATATTAGTTAAAATTAAAGTGTGAACCTTTTTCTTCAGGTAAGTAAAGACAGCAGAAATATCTTTGTGCTTGTATGTGAGAACAAATAAAGCCTCTCTAATCTGTAACTGGATAAAAATGTGCACAGTACAATAGGGTTTGTTTTTATCTCAAATGCTTCTTACAGAGAATTCTAGTATGTTTTAAAAGGCAACACTAAACTAGTGAGAAAAAGATTTTTAGGTGAGTCTTTAAAGAGAGGAAAGAACAAAACCGATCTTATGAATATGGTTAATATACACTTGTAGCCCCATTTTTAAAATACTGTGAATTCAGGTGTCTGAGAGACTTCTGTTTTTTCCACTACATGTACTAAATAGTGGTGACCTCTGAAGATTGCCTGTGAACATTTAGCATCATTCCTAAGAAAGTGGGGCTATAATTGCTTCCCCTCAGGCACCAAAGGTGTCTCTTCTGTAACTGTTTGATAGCACAAGTAACCCAAAGTTATGTAGAACACTGGAAGCCATAAGGGCAACCTCAGTTTAACTGGGAAAGAACTAAAATTCCAAATTTTTTTTTTCCTATTGCCGTAAGGCTGTACTTCCTGAACTTTAGTGTGGGGATGGGTGTGAGATAAAACAGTGCTTACCACACAGACCAAAAAGGATAGGAGAAATTAAAATCCTCTTAGCTGCCACACCCAACCTCTTGAAAAGTGCACTAAAGCTTGGGTGAGATTTAGAGAAGTAGAGAAAGTGTTATAAGAAACTGTGGATCTTGGAACAGGTCTGTTTTCACCTGGTCCTAGGCATCAGTTAGCTTCATAGTGGCTGCTGGATTTTAAATACCATCTTACTTAAAGGCTTTTAGTTGGAAACTATACAACCATTTTTCTGCAGAATATGAGACATTTATATTTTGCTCTTTTTAAAGATTTTAAGTTTAGCTAGGGGAACCTTCTGGTAATACAAATAATGAACATAGTCTAGAGAAGGTTTCTGGGGTGAGGTATAAATTTTTCATTAAATGTTTTCCTTAACATTTCAGGTGAAACAAATTGACTAACCTTCACATAAGCCAAACAAACCCCTCCTTACGCCTATGAATTTCTTTAAAAAAAACCCAAAAACAAAAACAAAAAAAAAAAAAAAAAAAAAAAAACAAAAAAAAAAACAAAAAAACAAAAAAACAAAAAAAAACAGAAAATGAATGAATTAATCAAGTTCCAACTTACGCAAATGTAGCATCTGAGCCTCACCTAATAATGGAATTGCTGAGTCCTGTAGTGCTGGGCAGTCAACTTAATCACAGACTTCTTGAATTGCTCTTTCCACAGATCTGTACCCCAGATTTGGTGGTGTTTTTGGCATGTTCCAGTCAAAGGCTGAAAGAAAGGTTACTGAAGCGTGCTGAACAGCAAGGCAGACCTGATGATAACCTGAAAGCCACTCAAAGACGACTAATGAATTTCAAGCAGAATGCCGTCCCATTGGTTAAATATTTCCAGGAAAAAGGGCTAATCATCACAGTAAGTCCTTTAGTATATACCTCTGAAAACTTAATTGTTGTTGTGGGTATACTTGGCTTCTTAGACCTTTTGCTTTATAGGCTAGATGAGTCAAATTATGTTTTAGGTGTACACCATGGTTACTGAAAGCAAACTTTCTGTTTGCTGAGAGAGTATTCTCTGCAAAATGCAGTAACACAGAGCAAAAATCATATGCGTATAGATGACATGGTAAGCATCATGTCAATTCTTTGCTGCAGACATAAGTTACTTCGCCATCTACTTGCAAACCCTTTGCTCAGAAATTATTTGCATGAAAGAAGAGCTTGCTTTGAAACACTGGTTGCTCTTCCAGTGCCAGCAGTTTCATCCCTGCAAATAGTCATGTACTTTTTGGATGGTTGTCTTGAAAAATTACATTCTAACAGAAAGCATACTTGAGTTGGATTAAATCAATACAGGTTCTTCAAGGAATAAATATACCTGGTTGTTGACTGACTCCAGTAAATAAAAAGTCCTCATATTATCTTATCATGGATTAAATATGCCTTATTACATGGTCTCCTACAAGCTTTAATATTTCAGATAAAAATTTTGATGACAAGAAAATTGCAATGGAAATAGACTGCTTGGATATCAGTAAGAATATTGATTTCTGCAATATTTGAGGCAAGAGAAAATATCTCTAAACACAGAACATACCAAAAGCTGCATTCATAAATAAAGCCAGAAGTACTTTATGGAAGTAGGGCTAGCAAGTACTGCTGAAGTATTTTAAGTGCTTAATGATGACAAGTTCAATGAGCAGTTGACAATGATTGAATTATTTACATGTTCTAAATTGTGGACTGTGTCTGGCTGTAATTGTGCACAGAACTTGGTACCACATATGGTACCATGAGAGCACAGATGGCCTATTTTGTTTCTTTTGATAGCCTAAATAGCCTTGGTAGTTCACATTGGTACATTCTCCTCACAGCAAATATGACTAATTCTATGTGCTGGTCAGATTCATGAAGGGCTAAAGCATCCTTAATTGCAAAGTCTTCTGATGATGTTGGTAGACTTCATAATGCACTTCAACATCTTCCTGAATTTCAAAATGAAAATCCCAGGAAATTATTACATTGTTTTCTCCAGAGAGTATTTTTCTGTTTGAGGATTTTGATTAACTCTGTTTGGAAAGAAAGTGTGTATTTTATGACATTTCTATAGCCTTTACAAGTGCTCCTCCTATAGAAAGCCTCCTTAGCTCTTCAGGTAAAATGTGCATTTGTAGATAAAGCATGTGGGGCATCTGGACAGATGTGTGATGAGACCTGTAAAACAGAGGATGTCTTTCCTATTGAAGTTTTGTCTTCTGCTTTTTAGCTCTATTTCTTGAGAGTTCCAAAGATAATTTAAATTGCAATGTTCACCTTAGATACGTCTTTTCTTTTTGAAGAAAGCGGATGTTTGTGATGGGTATGGAAATGGTAACATGGCATGTGAACATTATATTACTATCCACTACAGGATTAGGAAACAGCATATGGAAAAAACAATGACTTGGCAACGTGTCAAAAAAGTTTTTAATATGAAAAAAATATGTAAGAGTTGAATTTACTCCTTCACTATATGGCATCTACTCAAAGTGTGTTAATATAATTTCACAGAGATCTAGAAATTACTCCAGATTTACTTTGGTGTAGAAAGGAAGAGAGTTAGACTTTGGAAGGGAGACTGTTGTTCACCTGTCATTAGAGCTGCTACAGTGCAGTTGCATTTCCCTTGTTGCAAAAACAGGATGCATTAGTAAAGCCAAGCCCTGAGAGTTAGATGCATGAGTGATTTCATCGCCAGTGCATAAAAGGTTCTGTTACTGTAGATGGTAAAGAATATATATGGCAGACCTCATTTCCATAGAATTTCATTACATATGGGAGTTACATTTTGTAGTTGCCTAAGGCAACTAAGTTATTGGGGGATAAATGAGAAAAAGGAATATCTGGGAAAGGTGTAATAAAAAGAGATTAAGCATGCATACTCCAGAGCAAGTAAGCAACTGAAAATTTCTACAAACAGGCATTTTTTTAAAACCACATGACCTTGAAACAGAGGAAACATATGCTAACTCCACATAAAAAACTACATACGACTAGAGCAAGTTGTACATTTTAAAAGTGTTTCTAAAAAATGGTTATTTTGTCACAATTTGTTCCTTTTCTTAGCACTCAATTTATAGATCAGCATTATCTGTAGAATTTTGACATTCTTCTGACAACGTAATTTCTTCTTATATGTTCATTTTGTTGGAAATTCATTTGTACAATGGGAAGTCTAAGTATGTTTCTGCCAACTTCCTGCCCTATTCCTTTAAGCAAACATCAATGGAGGTAACAGATGTTTTTTCACTCCAGATGGCTTTGATCCCATTGTCTTTACTGGTGAACTTGAGCTGTCATTTGGTTTTGAAAAAAAAAAAAACAAATAATGTAATTTTTCATAGCCTCCCATCAGTGGAAAAGTCAGAGTTTTCTTAGAAAGCCATAGGATCCAAGAACCATCGCAGTCCTTATCACCACCTTCTCCTGCTGGAAGCCCTGTATCTTCAGCTTGCCTTTACTAGTATGTATCGGTATAATACACATGTAATATTAATGCTTCTACATACATTTGATGCACTTGTGCATGCCGTTTCCCTACAGAAGGAGGAAGCAAGAAAGAAAATCGCATTTATCCCGCCGCTTATAATGTTGAACCTGGAAGGCACTGAAACATTATGCAAATGAGAGCAGTGTAAGACCTAGAACAGCATAAAATAGAATTACACTAGCCTAATTCCTAGAGGAGTGAATCCCTGAGGCAAGGTCAGGCAAGGTCAATTGACCAGGAGGGAAAAAAAAAGTTTTACATTTTTCTTAAATCCTTACCTTCACCTTGTCACTGCTATTCAAAGCTCTAAATCTCAGACATTTCTTTTACCCAGCATCATGATTCTACTCAGGGAAAAGAAACAGAACCATTTGTCTTATGGAGAGTTATAATTTTAGAACCACAACTCAAATTTTAAACATCTACTTAAATACATTGTTCTTCATCAATAAACAGAGCAAAAGAGAAAAGAAAATTCACTGAAGTCTAACTAAGTATGATTAATGAGAAGACATTTGATATAATTATAGTCTACTGTTAGACACTATGTGAACAAGAAAATAAAAATCTAAATTCCCAAATAATATTAATTTTCCTGCTCCAACAGTTATTCCATGCTGGCTTTAACATATTGTGGTTAATAGAATTAAAAACCACATTCTTCATTTCAGATCTTATTGGTTAGGTTCCTTTGGTGTAATTCTTCCCCTTCATCTTTTTTTTTCCCTTGATCTTTGATAATTTTATACAGTACATAGCTTACACTTGTTTGCTGCTCTGTATGCCTTATGTTTTCAGTCTGTGCATGGTATCCCTGCTCTCAGAGTCTGATCCTGGTTTCTGTTTTCAAGGAAAGAATTGAGGGCCCAACTACAGTACTTCTAAGAAACAGGAAGATTTAACTCTGTCCTTTCTGAAAAACTCCTTCTTTGGAATATCCAAAATTTTGGACTGTTGTTCATATTGAATAGATCTGTAAACTACGTTATAATTAAGAAAGAGAAGTAAATATCTGATGTTTTCATGAACACACAGTCTGTGTTTAAAATTCTTTTTAGCGATCTATCAGTAGGTCTAACAAATCAAAACCTGACTTTTCTTAAGTCAAATCTGGTTTCAGAAAGTATCAAGACAATAGTAATAGATATCACAATATCGGACATGGAGTATAGAAATGGATGCATATGCTGGCAGAATTGTGGCATTGGCCACAAGTTACCCAGGGAGGGTGGTGGGGGCAGGAAGATATTAGTTAGATTAAATTATAAAAGGGAGAAAATGTAAATACCTAGATGATCTGCAGGTACTCTAATGTTTAGCAGAGGTCTTCTGTTCTGAACACAGTTTAATCCATTCCTGTATCCTTCCTACCATCTAGCTAATATTAGAATATTATTGTATTTAGTCCCAGGTGCTGACATGACAACTGGTATGTGCACACAGCCATGCCCAATAAACCAAGGCTACTATTGAGGTGTGGTCATGAGTAGAGAACTTCAAAATAAAATGGTCTGTGTATGCAAACTTCTGGACAGTGCTTGCAGTTCAGTTAAAAATACTGAGGTGGTTCATGTCATTGACCTATGAGAATCATTGTTAGCTACTTTGTTGTTTTGGCTACAGTACTCCTAGAGATACAGTATGGTATAATTTCCATTCTAACACTGGTGTTTATAAGAGTTTCACTCTTTTTTTTTTTAATCAGATACTAATGAAAAAGTAAGGCAAAGAAGGAAAAACCCTTAATCCCTATGTAACTCATGTTCCTTAATGCTTTTGATGTGGTTGCTGTCCTGAGAGACAGAGCACTAGCTTTCTCTGAAAAAATGTGATGAGAGTTACAAATAATAAAAAGTTAATCCTTCTCCCTACCCCCACCCCTGGAACCCCAGCATAGATAAACTTTGTTTCAGGAGAAAACTGGTTTGTGTTAGCTGAAGTTCTAGTCCAGCACACCTTTGTTGTTTGGTGAGAACTTACTCTTAAAGATTACTATTAAAAGAGTTCCTTAAGAATCAGCTGGAAAATTCAACTGAAAACTGTTTTATTGTTTTGTTAATTTAAAAATACATTTCTCTTCTGGACATTATGTTGCTGTTTAGTCATTATTAGACCTGCTTCTATGAACTACCTAGCCCTTAAGAACCGTCGGATAAAGCTCCAGAAAATCACATTCACTGACCTTTGAATAAATTACTACAATGTAAAATTATTCTAACTGGGAAACATTTGCATTTACATCCCATCAGATATGATTCATCCTGCTGCAGGGAAGTTTAAAGAACACACCAATACAGCATGGTAGACTGTAACAAACAAACCATTGTAGCACTTGTATCATAATGTCTCTAAGTCATAAACAAAATCTCCCACAGAAAGCAGCCTCTTTGCCTACAAGAAATGTTTTTTTTTCCGCTCAGCTGACTTGGTTAAGTTGTTCTCAGTCATAGGGATGAGCTATATTCTGGAGAGAAAGGAATGAGAATTCAGAAGATAGTAGGTGGTGCCCACACAGTGAAAAATACCAGAGTTGTCCTTTTTTTACTGCTAATCCACTGAGGAAAATTCAAGAAAAAAATTATGTCTACTTATTTTTATAAAATGAAGCCATTGGTAGCAATCAGCCATATTCAGTAAAGAGTAAAAATTTTCACCATGCTTATGGTTATTGCTATTATGTCTTTATCAGAGGAAAAAATTATCAGAGGTGAGGAGGGCAAGATAATATGCAGGATTTATTTCTCCAGATAATCTGTATTTCAGAAACTAGTTATTTGTATCAAACCAAAACTAATTGTGGGAAGATGGTAGGACAGAGGAGAAGTTGGGTAGAAAAGGCAATTAAACTTCAAGACTCTACTCTGCCTTGTTCAGATGGATTTTAAATCTCTGCTATTCGCGCCCCAGTGATAACCATCACCCAGCTATTGGTTATTTTGAAAAGGGTCTCTAAATCACCACTTTATCTGGACTCTAATCTGGTATAGATATTGGTATAGTTATTGGAGAGAAGATCATTGGGTTACAAAAATCTTTCAGTCACAGTTATTAAAGCTGTTCTCAGAGAGCTTAGCTGTTCTTTGTAGAACATAATCCGTTGGTCTAGACAGAAAAAAAAAATTTACAGAGCTCATTGTCGTAGCAGTGGAAGTTTCTCTTACTGGAGACAGGATTAGGCCCAGTCTGCCTTATTTATAATATTTCAATGTAAGCATAGTGCTTCAGTGTCAACCTTATTATGTTAATAAGTCTGTGTGTATTTAAAAAAAAAAAAAAAGACTGGCTTTAGTGAGACAAAAGTGCTAAACATTAAAAAAAGACTCTGGGCCTTATTTAAACAGCCAGGACAGGACAGCATCCTGTGGCATAAAATACTAATTTCACTGATATCTTCATTATCTTGTGTCCTTTTAGGGAATTTACCATGCCTATGCAAAACATTAAAATGACATTCAGATTAGTCAGAGAAGTAAAGAGAACCCAGAAAAAGCAGCTGAAGCTGGAAATGGATTTTAAGCACAAATTTAGAAGTTAAATAGTTGCAGGTGAGGGAAATAGCTTATATAGCTATCTGCCCTGATTAGCATCAAACAAGCCTAATGGCTGTCAACTGTCACAAAAAAAATTCCCCACGGAACTGCGTTATATAAATCTTTCTCTTGATTTGCTTAAAAAGGGGATTTTGCTATAGCATTGCACACTGACATGAACTTTAGCTACAGGCTGTGACTTACCAATACACTGACAACAATATCAGTTATAATGCATTTCTGAAGTTTCTGTGCTATCATATTGAGGTTTTGGTTTGGGGTTTTTATCTATTTATTTATTCATTTAGCTGTGAATGCTGATTCCAAAGGACTTTCAATTATTCATTCCTCCTTTAATTCCGGGCCCCTCCCCGGAGAAATGTGGGTCCTGCAGTCTTTCCAGCAACTCCCAAGGTCAATCCAGATCCTGTCGATAGCAAACTTATGCAAAGGCATGATATGATCTGCTCCCACGTGCTGATGGCAGCCACTGCCAGGCACCTCTCCCACACCAGAATCCAGCTCCAAGAATCTTCTCAGTGGAGAAATGTGCCTCTGATTAGGTAGAACGCAGAATGACTAGCTGCTCTTGTTTTTATGGTGGTTGTACTTGCTCTCATCCATGCAGTTTTGCATTAAACAGTCCTTAAAAAGAAAAATAAAAAAAGTCCCCCTTCCCTGAAGTAATGCTAGGAATAGAGACTGTTAGCCACCACCTCCCCCGCGTGCTCTTGCTTCTCCGCTGCAGGCTCAGGATCTCATCTACATACCATCTGATACCTTGGATCTTGCATTTTTGGCTGCAAAGCGATACAGATTTGGCAGGAATGGTTTTACTCGAACCTAGCCTCGTCTGTATCTGAGCATAGCCTTTCTCCCCACAAGTCATAGATGTGGGTTTGAACTTGCTTTGTAGAGAGTACTGAACTGAGATTTCCCGTTGATTGGCCAAATGCCACCGATGTATTTTCAAATGCCTTTCAGTTGTTTTAAAAATACAGCAGTCAGGAGAACAGTCTTGTAGGAGCATGTTAGATGTGCTTTTAACATGACTACTACACTGGCTCTTCAGGGTATTTCTGATTTCTTGGGCATGACCAAGTAGGGGTGTAAAGAAGAACACAGATAGCTTTGAATGTCAGCTGGAGCAAAACTTCAGTGTTTTAGGAACTTTTCAAATCAAACAAGGAATGTAGGCAGCTATTTGTGGGAACCTTGAGACCAGAGGTTTTGTCCAAGATTCAGGAGTCTTCCTTTGTTTTGCTGCATGGTTCCTAAATCTTTATTTGGCTCCATAAACGCATATGCCTGTACAATCATGAGAAAAATTTCTATGCAGGGAAAATGAGATGTGGGATGGCAAATAATTACTATCACTTTTTCATTTTTTGGTGATTCAAAGCAATGAAAGGTAAGTTGAAGACTAGAAGAAGTAACCAGATCTCTGCAGACACAGTTAGCTAGCTGTCATTGCAAATTAAGGGTCTCTGTGTCTCTCCTATGTTTGATAGCCCTTTTGCAGAAAAAATGGGATATAAGAAAGAATCTGGAACTGTTTCCTGTGGAACTGCTAAACTAGGGAAAGTTTATGCATGCTCTCATCACTGCTAGGTTTAACACTGTGTCTCAACACTATTTATGTGTTACTGCTTTGTGAGGTATTTTGAAGAACATACAAAATAAGGTATATGAATGAAATTTATGTAGAAATGAGTCTAAAGAAACTGTTTGTAAATATATGCACATTTTAAATGGGCAAGATCGATGAGTAATTTGTGCATATGTGGAAGCATGTGCACCATATACACTTTCCAAGCTTCAGAATATTTTCAGCCTCTGATTATATGATTTATGTCAACAAGTTAAGTATATCAGAAATACTAATGTCTGCCAGAGAATGACCAAGCTTGGAAACTTGCCACCTGTGTACAAGCAAGCGTGCAGAGAAACCTTGAGGGTGGAAATCCTTGCTGAGTTAAATAGTACTGGTGCAACACTGTGTTCTTTTTTAACTTTGGAAACATGATGATTTAAATGAACACCAGCTTTTTGAAATCTGCCCTGCTCCCTGTACCCCCAATAGTTTGCTTGAAGAAGTAGACTTTGAAAAAAGAAATAAACTTTGACAAGTCTGGCTATAGAATTAGCCATTGATGAGTGCATGGGCCAAGCTGATTTAGGAAATCCAGAAGGAGAGGGAATGCTGTTTCTGACAGCCATACTATCCCAGATTTATCTATTTCTGGCACTGTGAAAGCTGATACATGTTTAAAATTAACAAGAGGTTTTTTTTCCAGATCTGAAGCTACAGCTGAGATAAGTAATTAAGCCAAGTTATCGTGCAGAGAAATGAACTGTAAGAGATATTTTAAATAACATGCCCTACATCTTCTTCAAGTTATTTTAAACAGTTCATCTTAAGGTAATTAAGCTGTGTCCTTTGGGTGAATATTAGCTTCTAATTTCCTTTTTGTAGTTAAAGTGTGGCTTAAAGAAGATTAATTTTTCTTATTTAGAGGAAACATATTAAGAAACCAGCTTGGAAAACATACCTCATCTCTGGGAAGCCCTTTGTATTGAACTTGGCATCCATAAGCAACTTTCCTATCCTAAACCACACCTGATTTTGTGAACATCCAGCAGAAGAACCAAAACTGTATTTCAGCCATGCTTTGCTGTAAACATTAAAATACCACTTTCTTACCAAAAGTTCCATTAGTGATTTCCAGCTCTGATTAGCACTGGTGGATCTTCCCAGTGAAAAGTTTATAGTCAGTGACTTCCTGATTTTATGGCAAAACCATTTTTCTGCCATTTGATGCAAAAATTTTGGATATCAACTCATGCAAGTTGCTACATCAGTAGAATCAGGATGGTCTTTCAGCTCTCACTCTCACAATCCTACTAAAATGATACTACATCTCATGTAGGGCTCATGCCCTACAATTCCAGTATTTAACATCCTTATTTCCTGAATCTTAAGTTGGTATCATTAGCTATTGTTAAATATTTCTATTTCCTTATGCATGTGACAACTGAATGTTTGTTCTGATATCAGCCATGCTCAACTGATTCAAATGGGTGAAATGAGACTGAGTGGACTGGCCTCTAGTCCTGCAATCTAGTGTCATCCTGTAATTATTTGAGCATTTGCTCCTGTTCCTCCTTTCCTGTAGATGTACTGCATGAAAGAGAGGGGGGACATAAAAAATTACACTTTCTTATTTTTTAATGCATCACAAAGATAAATTTATTCACATTTGTGAATGCTCAGGTACTGCAACGATGGAAGCCATTTAAGTGTCAAAATGCAGAAGAGATGCTCTGACTGTCAGCAGGAAGTCTGATGCAGTTAATCTTCTGGACCTGTTCTTGCATTTTTCTCTAGCATTCTGGAGTCTTATTTAAGCATTTAGGCTCAACAAGACAGGGAGCTACAGTGTTGGTGGAGAACTGAGAAAGCTGAAGAGCTACTCATCCGTTGTGTGACTCAGGGAATACACCACACCAGACAGTACTAAAGTAAGAACTATAGCCTTCCCCTAGTACACCTTCTCCTTTGCAGAATATCCTTTTGAATGTTTCTGTTAGCTCTTTGGAGGATTTGTTTTTCTAATACAACTGAAGAATATCTACCAAACAGTGCTTTGAACAACTGTGTGAAATACTTCAGAATTAGGAAACACCACTGTTGTGTTAACTTGGCACTTCACTGAAGTAATATATCCTTGCTTCTTAAATTCACTGATATGTACACATCAAGTAGCCACTAATAGAGCGAATTTGTTCCTTGTAACTGTGGTACATCATTTAGTGTTAGCACAAACATCTCTGCACAGCGTTGCCTTGTATGATGTAGACATAACCTAAAATTCTTGGGAAAGGCTCTCTTGTGAATCCTCTGCAGTTTGCCTTTACTGTAACTAAGCATGTTTCCTTTATCCTCTTGCACAATTATCATCCCTCCTACTTTTGTAGGTTAAAATGGTTAACATTTGTACCTTTCCATCTGACACAGGACTGCAGTTTGTTTCATTAAAGGCCAGTGAATGTAACTTTCTGTTCACTTTGCTGTCACCATATCACGTTCTGCAATTCAATAGTCTACTTAAATAATAAAATGGGAAAAGAAGCCTCACAAGACATGACTATAACACTGCAATCACAATTATCAGTGTAATTTTCTGTGAAGGAAGAACTGTTGTCTCCATTCTCAATTCTCTGAATCTCTTTTTATGCCAACAAGATGGTCATTCATGCCAGCCACGGTATAGCAAATAGAGGACTTAATGTGTAAAATGCAGCATCTTTTCACTGCAACTTGCTATGATCAGTTATTTATATATCTAGGATTGTTCACACATATGTTACCCCTTGATCCATTTTGTTAAAAATATAATTGCTAAGATTACATTGTTTTTAGGCAAATCTTAACGGTTTTTTATTATGTCCTCCACTGGATTTCTCCTCATGACTTTAACCAGAATGTCAAATTGAAGCTTCACATTCACGTTTTCAATACCGGTACTTTAAAATTCTCTGCTCTGTCTAGCATGTCAGGTCTTGTCTTTTCTTGCATTCTACCATCTATTGTATTTTGGTAATAATATAGTTTTTGTAATGCTGAGGTCATCTCCCTCCTACCACTGCAACATGCCAATTAGGCAATTTAAAAATATACTTTTCACTAGTTTCCTACTGTGTCCTGCCTTCCGTGCTTTTTTGGTTGGCTCTATGGAAAAGAACAGACTTCTGTATAAATGCAAAGTCCTTACTAAAAGGGAACCTAGAATGTGGGTAGTACAATTTTTACTCAAGTTTCTTATTAAATTTATCAGTCCTTAATACACTGAAAAAAATCCAGCAATCCTCTTTGTATCTGTACCTTATTGCAAGAATTTCACTTTATAGATTTTACATAATATAGATTCACACAAATGTAAGGCAGCTCATTTCTGTTTCTTTTACAAGACTGTTACCTCTGCTGTCCTTCAGGCTGTGTATGTCACCTCAGTCTGCTGTAACGGCCATTAAAGGTTTTGTGGGTACTTAGCTTTTATCTCTGACCCTGTTCATGGGGTGCAAGACACAAATGAGCTCAATTCCAGTACTGTGAACAGAGGCTTTTCTTCATTTCTGCAATTCATGTTCTCTCATATCTCTTGAACTTTAGAAAGAGGGTCAGGAGCCATATGAATTCTGAAATTAGTTTGGTTTTAAGAACTATTCATTATATCCTTGAACTGCAGCCAGGAGATCACTCCTCAGAAAAATCACTAGATTTAGTGGGGAGAGTGTAATACAGAGTAGGTTAAACATACCTGGATATTCTCTCATAGGTAACATGGTAACAGAAACCATGTCAGTGTTTCTTGGACAGATGTCTCTACTAAAACACTTAGCTTAACAGCCAGTTATGTTAGAGAGAACTTTCAATAGAATTTATTTGATAGCTTCTTGTTAAGGCTGCACAACAATTTGTTATAACCCCATTCTGATAATATACCTTGTAAATATTAATTATTCTTTAAGTTAAAGGTTACAGTTGCTCTTTTTACATTGAGCAAAGTTCATACAAAATTTCAAAATTCCTTTTTTTCCCCAAGATTTGCACCAGCATGGTGAACTTTCCTGATTTTAAAAAAAAAAAGTGCCCTGAAAAAATGTTTACTGGAAAATGACTGACAGTTGAGGCATGAAACAAGACCTAAATCTAACCTTTATCGAGTGCACAATTTGGCTTGAGGATGAAAAAGGACAAATAAAAAAGTCTTAAGCAGGGATGGAAGCTTGCGATAATTTATTCACTGGAGTAAGGATGGGACATAAGTATGTGGAGAGTCACTCTCTACCTCTAGTGACTATTTATTTATGTATTTACAAAAGTTGTACAGCTCTGAGAGAAGGATATGTAGGAAACCTTTTGCAAAATAAATCATGGGCAAGTACCCAGGTTCTTCATTACATGAGGTAAGAGAGTGTTGAGTTCACATCAGGAAATCAGTTAAAAATTAGCTGGTGTGCAAAATCAATTGCTTGCAGAGCCAGCATATATAAATGGGTTCTCTGTAGACTCTGGCTTTTCACACTGGAGGAAGGAGGAAGTCAACAACATCCTAAGACCCAACGGAGGGCTTTTAATGGAAATAGGATCAAGTTTCTTCAGGGTAGACTGGTCCACATGAACTTTTGTTTGATGAGGTATTTGTATTTAGTCAATTCCCCTACTCCCTTCACATCATTATAATAGAGTAAGCTTTACAAATAATGAGGATCTGCCTCTAAATTATTTTTCTTCTTTTACAGTATAGACTACTCTCAAAACTAATAGATTCAAGTAAGAGATTACAGTTCAGTGAATTCCAGAAGTTTCTGGGAGCTAGAACACTATAGTCCAAGCTAAAGGAATTTTTCCTTTCCTCTTTTGCATTCCATACAGTCATTACTGCAGTCATTGTTTCAACTTACGATTTTGAAAACTTGTTTTAAGAACTAGCATATCTGAACAGTCTTGAAAACTCTGCATATCTTGTCTTTGTTCTATAAATTATCACAAGTCTATTTTTAGAGTGAGTCTGAGTATTGATTCTTCCTGCTTAATATTTATCATGCCCATTGGAGAAGACTGCATCCCTTAGAGTGAAAAAATATAATTTACCTTTGATACAATACTCCATAAGAGTTACAAGATCTAATAATATTTATGATATGCAAAAGGAAGGAATTAGAATTGTATTAATGGTTATTAATTAGGATATGCTTGGTGAGACCCACCAACTGAATTTGACTATCTGCACAGTGCAATGCAATGTATTGTATTACTTAAAAATGGGACAGGTAGCCAAAGAATACCAGAAAACTGAGTTAAAATAACAGGTTCAGGCTTTTTTGTTTAAAAAGATTTCTACTGTCAGATTATCCAAGTTATCTTACTCAAACTTAAAACAAAAGTTATAGAAAGAGAAAGGAATATTTAAAATATTTGTTTTCTATCTCACTACAGCTTAAACCATGTGAAAGGAGAGTGGGAACCTAAAATCCCCCCAATCCCTTTTGTAAGCAAAAAAAATTGGGATGTATTCACACTGTCTTTTTCTCCACTTTAAGTAATTTCAGTGCAAAGGTAAAGAAATCTTCATTTTCTTGAATGCCTTTTGTTTAATTAGAATTTTAAACAGAAAAAAATGCAGTAAAAGATATCTTTAAGCCTCGTATCAAATTGAAACTAAACATGACAAAACTTAATAATAAACTTGTTCTATGCCTATAAATTGCATGTTAACACTTCCTTCATTTACTGAATATATTAAAAATAAAAACTACATTGCTTATACCCATTCACATTGCAACTTTTCAGAGTATTTTGACCAGTATGAACTATAGATAATTTTAGAATTTGTCATATATCTCTCATTTCATATATTTTTGAGTCTTAGAAGCATGCAAGAATACCCGTTTACACTTTGAGTTGCTTTTAACAGTGCTTCTATAAGCTTATACTGAGTTAATTTTCAACTGCTAACATAAACATGGAGCAATTCTTAGCCATAATTGTATAGCTGTTCCTTAACTGTTTAGAAGCAGAAAATACAATTGAATGTTTTCTCCTAAAGCCTATCATGAATCCAAACCAAACCTGCTTTCCAGGGTCCATAAGTGTGTCAGACTATGCCATTCACTCTCTGGATAACATGAAAGGTTTTACTAATAATTTTATCAATAGTAAAATTTTAATAATAAAAGAAAGGCAAACATAAATCAAACATTCATTATATTACAGTAAATAAAAAACAATGGATAATTGTTAAATGTTCTAAATAGCTATTATTTCTAGTCACTGTTTGAGTTCTGGTCAGTACAACACCGGTGAAGGTTGAAAGAAAGATGTACACCTTCCATACACTTTGAGCTGACTTACATTACAAAACCAGACACTTTGAAAACACTTAATTTTGTAATTTGCTGCCCATGTTTTGCCAGAATCCCAGTAGAAATTAATATCACTGTACAGCTGTAAGATTGAGATTATTCTGCTAAAATAATCAAGAGTGAAAACAGAAAAAACCCCGCATACTAGCACTAGGCAGCAAATGGAAAGGTAGAAGCTTCTCAAGTATGTGTCTGCCATTTTGCAAGATGACATTGAAAACAACCATAGTGTGAGAAACGCCATGATGGAGTCTCATCCAACAGAAAAATATAGCAATGGTGAAGGAGCTGCAGTGATGGAGAATACTAGCCAGAAGCTACTTTATTACAAAGAAAACTCCCAGTTTATAAAATAATTACTGTTTAGTAAGTGTAAAGTAATGGATTCTCCTTTAGTATACCAAAAGCTCTAATTTTCTGAGTAAATTGAAGCAATGGTCAGTTATAGCAATTTTTATAGATAATGTTGTATAAACACTCAATATAGGTTGTTTTGCTTGCTTTTGCAATAAATTATTGATATCTCAGCGATGTACTAATACTATGGTACTAGACCTCAAGTGTTAGAGTTTCAGGTATTCTGTAGTTCACTTAGCTCAAACAAACAGGTAGTGGACAGTCAAAGGTAAAGTTATGAAATTATATTAAAAGAAAGATTGTGGAGGCTTCATTTTGATCTTTCCTGTTTTTTTTTTTTTAATCTTTCTCCTGCAACACACACTATTGTGGCATTACATGCATTTCTTGGCAATATCTGTCCCTTCTCAGACTTCATTTCCCTAGTCAGGGTAAGTGAACTGGTCTAGTTTTCTGATTTGTACTTTCTATTTTCTTGATCAATATAGTGGTCATTTTCTGTACTACTTGTTGACAGCACATCTCTTGGACATTTCTCGTACTTTTTTTTTAACAAGCTGATTATATTATTTAGTGCTTCCCTAAAATTACATTTCATTTAATAGCCTCTAGGTAGAAATATTGTCTAAAGCTTTTGAAAAGTTAAATAAATTATGTCAATCAGTTCCACTTCATCCACTTCCTTGTTATGATATTTAAAAAATGCTTTCAGCCTACATAATCACGTGGGATTTTGTCCTGCATTTGTTTCCAGAAACTACATGCTAGATGCAAGAATGTCATATTCTGTGATGACTAAAGCAATAGTTTTTGTCAGTATCTCCTTAGCCTGCCAGCTCTCATTTATAAATCAAATAGTCTCCTTTGTGCTCTGTAACAACATGCTCCAATAATTTAGACAGCTAAACAGAACTTTCTGGTACAGAAATTAAAATAGCAGTGCACTCACTTTTTGCTGGAGGTAACAAATTCATGTCCTTCCTGAGACAGCACAATTGGAAGTTGGTTTTATGAGCCCATCCTGAACTCAAACTGACATTTGCTGAATATTATCCTGAGTTTGGTATGAGTCATGCTTCTAGAGATAAATAATTTATTTCATCGAAATTTAGCACTCTTCAGCTCAAGATGACCAAGGGAGGGCTTATTATCAAGGACTCCAATGCCATTTACAAAGTTTATTAATATAGAGACCACCACTGGAAACACTGCTTATCATGTGTCAGAATTTATTTAAATACACAGCAGCTGTTTAGCTCAGAAGTAAAATTTGTTTTTGTCTTCCAAGGAAAATGGAAAAGCTAATAATTTTCAAATGTTCTAGATCTTATAGTCTGAAATTCCACTTTTAATAACTACAACTATTGCAGATGGAACGATCTATATTGCTAAGACCTTAGACACCTACAAATGTCAAATTATTTCCTGAATTAAATGCAGATTTTGCATATAAAACCCCCACAGCAGCAGCTAATGTGTAAGCTGATGGTATACCCTATGCTTGTTCTTACATCTGAGTCATTAGTTCTTGCTTTATTAACTAGTTAAATTTGCAGTTGAAATTAATGCAGGACTTCTCTTGTTAGCTTTCAGTTGGTAGCATTCTTCCTTAGAAAACTGTGATGATACATAGGCAAAAATGTATTTTTGGTAATAGTTGTTATGATATCATTTAATGATAAAAGACCAGCCTACAATATTTTAGTATTTTTCATTCAGAATCTCTGCCACAAAGGCCAACAGGAGAAATGCTATTGATCTTAAAAGGGAAATACTTGGTGTATTTGGCAGCAGTATCAATGCTTTTCATTGAAGCAAAGTGCAAACTAACACTGGAAGAAAATAAAGTTTTTAGGAAGAAATGTCTTTTAATTCTGAGTTTTTCAAAAATTTGTTTTAGTTGCCTTATTTGAATTACAGTTGTTGCTTATATGGACCTTTTCTGGGAAACCAGTATTGCTATATATTTATTTGGGGTGCCTGTCTGCAATCTGTACGTGCTGTGGGAGCCTCTGCTAGAAAATTATTTGGTTTTGTTTTAAACAAAAGGAACAGTGACATGGGAGCTCCAGGAGCATTATAGGCAGGGGAAACATACATTTTTTTAAACTTCATTGAGGAAAAATCTCTCTATACACAAACATATTGGTTAACACCTTGTAGCTTAAGGGCTCATTCCCACTGAGAAGTACTGTTGCACTCAATATTAAAAATTAGAGGTATCGAGGAAAGCATGTATTTGAAGATACTAGTAATCAGAGCTGTTTCACTGAACTGGGTGCTCTGGGAATGGGAACATTCCAGTACTCGTCTGATGTGGTACTGGAGGAAATAGGGGAATTATGCTGTAGCAACTGGTCCTTAAGTGGTTTGTTCCCAAAGAGTCTCTTGGTTCATATGAGATAGGGTGAGCTCCCAGGAACTTCTGAAGAACAAGGACACGTCCAAGCCCCATCAGAAGTCTTCCTAGATAAAGATGGAAGAAAAACTACTGAAGGACAAGCATTATTGCTGTGAAATTTAAAAACAAAGGCATTTGGGGAAGAGTCGGGCGATTCTAGGTCTTCCTGTAACGTCACTGAGCTGTATATAGCAAACTGACAACTACAGCTCTTATTGACTGAGCTTCATGCAACTTGTTTGTACTGCTCTGCCCTTTGTCTAGGTTTCAAAATACTGAATTTTACATTAATGTTTCATTAATTGGCAGCATCACTGTGAGTTCCGGTAATGTAAGAGGAAAGAGAGGATACTGCAAGCTAAGACACAGAGGGCTATTAAAGCTGTATGAGGATTTGGACAGCATCCAATCATACCTGACTCTCTGTAATCAATAATGTCTTTCCCTTTCCTTTAGGGTTAGGTGCATTACAGTAAGAATCAAACAATTTATTCTAGACCCAGTGGAGGTGAGAGTAAGATGATCTCTCCCTCGGGCTGAATGTTTTCCTGGGTTGTACAGGAACAGAGTAACAAATAAATCATGGGGCATCTCCTAACTCAGACTGTAATTCAGTTTTCCATTCAAGCTCTTCAGTAGTGATCTGTCTTGATGCTTGACACCACTGTTCTGTTTCTTTGCAATACCATTTGTGTCTTTAAAGGCAATTTCCTTTAAAAAATAAATGCATACTGAAAATAACTCCAACAATGGAATGCATGTTTTTCAAAATAAGAAAAAGTAAGTGTTTGTGCTTTCAAGGTAGAAAAGGTCTCTATCTGTGCAGGTGCTAAAGAATATCTTAGTTTTTAATTAATCTTCAAAAATAATTAAAGTAGTTGACTTTGCTATGGAAGCTGCTGGACAGATGTAATACATGCCAAGGTGCAAGTTTTCAATCATTTGCAAAGTGAATATGCATAGAGAGTTTATATGTAGAGATGTTGGCTGTATTTATAGCTTGACAAGTTACTTCTAGAAGTCAACAAGTCAGATAACCCAGAACAAACACACACAAATCATGTCCCTTATATACTAGGCATATATTGCCTCACTCAGTCTGATTCCTGATGACAACTTCAGAGAGAAATAGAGTATTTATTGTAGGGGTCATGGTAGTGTAGAAAAATGGCTGAAACATTTTGAATTGTTTATTACTGACTATGTTAAACTGACTTCAGCTTAAAAAGGTTAAAGAGATACAAATATAGTGGAGGATAATGCCTATTGGAAGCTCAGACCCCCTCTGAGGAAATGGAAAACATGATGCAAATATGGTTTCAGAAATAAAACAGCAATGTATTTGCCTTCCACATAACAGTCACCAGCCATCCAGACGATTGCCCTTATTGGGAAAAAAATTAATCAGCCAATTCTCTTAAGTATCTGCTCAGACAGAGAGGCTTTGCATCTTAGTGTTATGAGAAATATGTGTGTTCCAAAACCACTCTGTGGCACCATTCTCTGCCTCCATCAGCTTCCCTACCAAACTAGTAATTGCTTTCCCCCCAGTTCATTAATTTTCTACCTAGCATGCCACCAAATTATTGATTTCTCCCCTCACCCCCAATCAAATCTAGCTCTCCTTCAATTTGCCCATTTTCTGCTCTACAAGGGCCCATAATTGCACGGAGTCTTTCCCATCAGCTCTCACCACCACATTGCCTGAGGAGCTCATTTTTAGCAGCTGAAAACTGATATAAGTCAGGGTGTTGCTCAACATGATCACAGCATAGAGATAGGACTTTTCCCTCTTTCTGCCTATGAAAAGCTATTACTCCGCATAAACCTACAAAGACACACTATTACTTCTGCTTACTGTTAATTGTTTCTTCAGATAAGACGTACCATTTACTTGGTGTCATACTGTTCCATATTACAAGTATGGATGCTTGCTTAACAAAGTTTTACCATGAAGGGAATTAAACTGTCAGAACATCTCCACACTTGTGTGCCATGGCACTACGTTCTTCAGTTTAGCATGAAACAACGGAAAATCACTTTAAGAACAAAAACCCCAAAGCCCTTCTTTTGTAGTAACTGCATTGTTCATGTACTGCCAAATTAATAGAAAAGGCAGATGATTAGCAATCGAACTACAAGTGTCCCAAGACATCCTCTTTTGTACTAATGTGGAAATGGGCCAGAATCTGACATAATTTTTGCATTTTGTATCAGCTGTAACAAAATCCCTAAATCTGTTCAGGGTCCATCTCTTTGTTTCTAGAGGAGCAGAGCAGATTTGATCTGTCTGTGTGCATGGGTGTGCATGTTTGCATTTTAACATTTTGTGGCATACAGCAGTTAAATTAGCTGATTGTTTCCATTATAACTGTGTATTTACTCTTTTTGAGGGTCATTTCAGTTCTCACTAATGTCACTGAAGGATGTTATTTGAATTCAATGGTTTAATTTTTTCTTACCATACTAGATTCTGTCTATGCACCTAATGTGTTCAGAAATTACATGGTTAGTGCCTTCAAATTGCACCTATTTTGAGTAAATTCATTTGGGATATACAAAAGCTAGCAGCAGCCCCTACAGAGCTGTCAGCTCCACTCAGGACTGGTGAAGGTTCACCCTCATGCTTGTTTACAAGTAGCACTCAGAGCAATAGACACTCAGATGACAAGTGGAATTTGAGAAACTCTAATGATAGAAGTATGGAGACTCTGCAATGATTTATGAATCCTCTGTGGAACTCCTGTGGTAAAGTATAAGGTGTTAAGTGGTTTATTTTAGATAACCCAGAGTATTCCTTAGGATTTTAATAACGGTGATAAAATCTCCAGTTCAGTTTCTTTTCTAAATTTCTGTCTGATACCAATTTATGACCTCTGCTAATTGCATAATTTTTTATAAATCACTTGTGAGCTCTAGTGTAATTTTAGTTGTAGTTTTTCTTCTGTACATGATTCAATATCATATAAAAAATTAATCTCAGATTTCAGAGTACTTGATGTAAAAGATAGAAAATATTAGAACTAGAGAATGGATTACAGAGAAATCTCTCTCCCCTATGTCCCCTCCCCCCTTTCTGTGGTGTTTTGGAGGGTTTTTTGGGGGTTTTTTTTTGTTTTTTTTTTCTTTAAAGAGTATCATTATAAGTACTTTATAATAGGGAAATGTTCCCTGAGCTCTCAGTCTGCACATTCCAGCTTCGTTCCTCAGTTCCTCTGCTTATTATTTTTCTTATACAAGGCTTCAACTCTTTTTTTCTGTCCTCCCTTCCTGATGGTTATTATCCTACCTTATATATTTTTTCTCACATATTTCTTTACTGTTTTCCTCTGTTGCTGATTTTTTTTTTGTTTTGCTTTTTCCACAGCTCTCTAGAAGTAACTGCACAACTCAATTAGCTTGTAATTATTATGAGAAGCAAACTAGGGATGGAACAACAATAATAAAAGGATTTCTGTGTGGGTGTCCAAAAATCATAAAGCAGTACCTATATGCTCGAGTGTGTGTGTCACTTCAACTTTTAGTATTACCAAGGGTAAAATAAAACTAGTTCTTATTTGTTTTCACTCCTTCAGGAGCAAACCCCTGCCTAAACCAGTCTGAATAAAAATAGTGAGTTGTTCTTGTCACAGGTTTAGCACTGCCACCTGAAAATCATTATAACTTGCTCAATCTTATGAATCTCTTTATGTTACTAGCTAACTTTTCAACTTTTCAACTTTCAACTAGTTAACTTTTCAACCAAAAAATAGCAACACTTCAAAGACAGTAGTACAGTCTGATTTCCAAACTAGGTATCTCTTAAAAGCATGGGATAACTGTGATACAAGAAGCTATGTTCTCTTGAAGAACTTGTCAGAAGTAACAACTATGGCTATGTAGAGCAATTTTTGACTGCAGACTTTCCTGAATTAATTCATATTTGAATTTGAATGTATCACTATTTTTCTTTTTAGGAACAATCTTTAAAGTTTTCAAATCATGGGGAATCCATTGCCGATTGTGATTAATTAAGCAGTAAAGAAACTGGCATCAGAATAAGTTTTGCTGCTTGCTTCAATTCTGAATTTGTCTCACTTGATCTTCATCCTTGCATCTTACAATTTTGTCTGCTGAATATAATAACTTCTTCTAAAGTTTCTCTTTCCCTTGGCAAGGTATAGGAAATAGATTCATTTTTCAGCCTTCTCTGATCTCAGCCCTAATTCTTCCCTTATTAGACATGGTAGTCAAGTAATCATTCTCATAGCCCATCTGGAAGTCCCTCCAGTTTAACATCTGTGGATACAAGCGCTGCACTGAGCATCCAGGAGCTATCACCCCTGCACCAAACAGCACGATGCTATGTTATCACTTGGCTTACATTCAGTATTCCTGTTCATACATCTAATTAGACCCTCTGACTAAACAGCACAACCCAACTCCTGTTCACTTAATTGTTCACTCTGAATCCCCCTTCACAAGTTGCTTTGTCTGAGAAAAAAAAAAATCCCCTATCCTATTTATATGACTGGACTGATGGCCTATTTTCCACAGCCAAAGATCAGTCAAACACCACAGAAAGGTCCATACCTGAGGATGTGACTTAAAAGAACAACTCAAAGCAACTCTGTTGGTTTTTTTTCCTGACCAGCATTGACTGCAATGGTCAGAGGCTTAGCACTCTCTACTCACTCCTGCTCTTGAAGACCAAAGACCAAGAACTTCCTACTGAGGCAGGACCAAGAGGTCAAAAGAGCACATATGAATACCATCTTGCTTGCAGCAAGTGGGTCTGATAATCAGATCACCTGTACCTTTAAATGTACAATATTTTGGGCATTTCTTCAAGTGACATGATATATGTTTCAATGACTGAGAAAACACTCAGACATCTATGAATTGCAGTTATTGTTGGAGTCTTTGCCTGCAAAGAGAGCAAACAGAGCATTCATCATCCAATTCCTGTAATTCTATTTGATTTTTAGGTGGATGAGAATATTGCCATAGAGCAGTTAGCCCAATGTTGTGTCATTTTAATTTGGGCATTTCTTTTCATTGACATCCATTATGTTCTAAAATAGAGGACATTTTTCATCTACTGTTGCAAATGCTGTTTAACTACACCTGTTTGCTTGGGGTTTTTTTATGCTTTCTCCATTTCTAACTTTATTTCAAAGTGCACAAACAAGAATTCCCTGAGAGTCTGCTGCAACCAGATTTCTTTTTAGTTTTCCTGTACTCCAGTTTGATCTCCCCGTATTTTGGGGCTGTCATTTTGGATAAACCACCTGCAAAGACCAGCAGTCTCATTGGGGGTGAATCAGTCTGTAGGGAGCACTGCCAGGCTGAATGATGTATCCCTCACCCAAAATTCTAGTTAACTACAGTTTCCTTGATGCTTGCCCCCGATAGACGTGAAGAAAGAGCTGTGCACTTTTTTCTTTAACTCAATATGTGGTATTACAAAACCTCCATTTATCATCATTGACCAGTGAGATTCGCAATGTTCAACAACTCGGACAATTTTTCTGTGAAGCTCCTTCTCTTGGCTAAGATTTGTTGGGTGCTTATTTAGAAACACCAATCATTTTCTCTCTGAGAGCAGCAAGTACAGCCTGCTTTCCCTAGAACAATTATTTACAATGCAAGATCTAGAAAATATTTTCCACCATTTTTATATATAACACTGCCAGCCTCAAATCTTCCAGTTCAACAATGTTCACATGAAACTGGGACAAACTTTCCAGAAAATTCATCATTATGCCAGTCATCATTTATTTAAAAAAAAAAAAAAATCAATATATGCTGAGGTACGTGAACTCTAGTAGTCATTTCTTTACTAAATCATGATTTCAGAGCAAAGCAAAACTATCTGAAACTCAACTGAAAGGAAACCTTGGAGACTTCAGAGTTCTGTTCTTGTTCCTGCTTTAATCCTTGGGATGTGTTCCCCCGAACCAGGTGGGAGCAGAACAGCGTGTGGTGTAACTACAGTGTGTGGGTGTGGTAAATTCACATTCTCCCAGATGATGCTGTATTACCTCTTCCTCCCACAGAAACACCATTACTGAACTGACTGAGGGGAGAGAAGGTAGAAGCAGCCTCTCGTACTTTCCTTCGTAACAGGGAGATAAATCTTGGAAGCAGGACCACTCATAGAAGTATGTGGAGATTGCTGCCCTGCAGCTTCCACGTGTACATGTTGGGCAGGGGAAGGACTTCACTAGATTCTTACCAAGCATAGCCCCCAAATGTACTTGAGAAAGGTTTGTGATACCTTTTTTAGCTTAGAGATTTAGGCTGCTTTCTTAAAGAAATGTGATTCTCTTATCCTCTGAGATCCTCCCCATCTTTTCCTCCCCTGACAAAACAGAGGTAGAGAAGTACAAAAACCCTGTTAGTGTCTCATTGAGGGAAACACTGTAGTGTGAGTTCAGACCTCAAACCCCACTGACCTCACAGGGAAGAGATACTTTGCTTTTTCCTGCATCACTGGTAAAGATTGTATCAATTCAGATAGCAATACAGTTAACGTGTCTTGTGTATTGCAAATGCTTTCAATGGCATGTTTAATAGAGTTATATTTCTATAAAATGTAGGCCTTGACTATAATTAAACTGAGACATTCATAAAGATACCAGTAGATAATTTAGTTGCAAAGAGCTATGTTTTGAAGCAAGTAGGGATTTGTTTTCAGTAGGGAAAGCAACCTATTGATTTAGACATGTTCTGCTAAAAGTACGAGTTTTACTGCTGTTTGTTCTTTGTGAATAGGGTTGTTTGAGTACCTTTTATGTTTTATTCAAGCCTCCAATAATTATCAAAGGATTTAATTTTAAAATGTTTCACAATTCAATGAAGTACAGAACTCACACGGTTACTTGGTTTCTTTCAAAAATATTTTCTCTGTGAAAGCTACCTTGCCTTCCTGTGGCTCAGGGAATTACAATTCTCATTTTGTGAGGGGAAAACTGAGTCTATGTGCAAGCTTCAAATAATTGGTTTTCTTTGGGTGACAATATAGGCTTTTATTACAAAGCCCAGATTTTTCAGAGTACTGAAGCACAGCTGGTGTTCTTTGAGTGGGGGAAGCTGATGTTTCAAATTCTTGGAACTTCAGAACATTTTGAGACTGATCATGTGTTTTTTCATGGTAAACTGGATTATTCAGAGGAATGCTACTAATGAGAAAGCAAGCCTGCATTCTCTTCAAGTGTGATGTGACCTATGCAGTAACAATCAGACACAACCTGATTACAATTTAATGGGTTTTATGCGTACACATACCCACTAACATCATATTATATGATATGTCTTCCCTAGCATATCTAATGAAACATATTTTTTGCTGAGAAGCGACAGAAGAAAAGCATATCCCCACACTTCCTCAGAGACAGACTAGTGCAGAATAACTTGCAGAGATCAATACTCTTTTCTTATCAACAAGAAAATTCCAAAGCTGTTCTTTGTGTATGGATAATAAATTGCCCAACAGTAGCCCAACAGCTTCATTTAAGACCTGTTCTTCCACACGCCTCAGTTTTGACACAAGTTAAGATGTAATCCTTCTAATAGGTAAACAGAAACAAATTTCTGCTTTATAAATAAACAATAACGCTTTGAGTTTTGATTAACACTGAATGGCAAAAGAACACTCCTCAAGAATAGATAGATGTCTGCCCAGACAGATGAACAGCTGTGCTACATCACAGGATGAACTCTTGAGTGGTCCTCAGGGTCAGAGCAGAAACTCCATTTCAAGAACCAGCCAGAAAATGCCATGTATTGACAATTACAGTAGGCTCATCTATGACGCAAATGAACTCTAAGGCTGAGCTAAGCATAAAACATAAGTATTTAAGACCTTAAAGATTTAAAGTGGGACTAATACCGATTAAGATTTGAGCACTCAGACAAGTCTTGAGAGTTAAGCTTGTTGGCAGCAAACTTTCTACAATGGTTGTCTCTCTCTAGTGTACTCTGGCATCCCACAAGCTTCCATTTTTCTTCTGTTCACACAGACCTAGTTTTTAGAATCATTCTTTGTCTCTTTGATGTTCGCTTCCTATTTTTGAATTATTTCTGACATCTGCCGCTCTAAATAATTGTTCTTGGGCTGATATTTGCCTCTGAGTTTACCTTGAGGTGCTAATGGAAAATTCCAAAAGAAAGCAAATTTCATTACCAGTGACAGAATGGCTTAAGTAATATAGATAATAGACAAGTCATCATAAGGCATAATGAAAAAAGAATGATATTGATTTTGCAATAGTGGGTGGGTGTTGGACAAGCAATTCAGTATCTCCCTAAAATTAATGCATTAAGTATCATGATATATTCTGAGACAGATATTTGGAAAACAACTTCGTCTCTATAAATGTTAGCTTCTGCAGCAAAGTTCCTAGCTGGGTTTGAACTTCTCTCTCCAAGGGTTTTCCCTGCCTATTATTTTTACCATGAGACAGGCAGGTATTGGCAAGACATCTGAAAAGGTGCTCAACAGTCTTGGACTTGGAAGAAAGAGCCCACTGAAGTTCATGAGCTTGCAATTGCTAGTGAAACGCTTTTCACCCCGGGGTTCATTCTGAATCGTAAAACATATTGCACTGAAGACACAAAATGATTGAAAATAGTGACTCTTATACAGGGGGGGCATGCACTGAATGAGCCATCTGATGTGACCATTATTTGCTTACTCCTGTAACTTGAGGTTACAGTATTCCCTTTTTCCATAGTAATGTACCTGGCCTCAATTCAAGAAATAAGGAGAAAATCCAGAGCCACAGTAATAAAATGTCCAATTTTTTCCAAAGAAAGCCTCAATAAGTGATGATCTAAATGAATGAAACTTGATAAATATGATAAGAAAAAACAAACCCACTGTCAAGCATGTCATCTGGCCATAAAAAGAACCTGTCAGACACAGCTGAGAAAAAACTTGGGAGAATCAGTATCAAAATGCAGGCAAAACATAGAGTAAATGAAAAAAGTTGAAAATGGTAAGAAATTAATTGTTTGCCATTTTAGAGGAGCTTTGCTTCCCTAATTTTATTAATTTATCACTGAGCCAAGACACTTTCTGCCAGTGTGAGAGCAAGGAAAGCTTTCTTTTTTATATAATAGGGGACTTTCAAAAATAATTTACTTTTTCCTAAGAATTTTGCTCAACTACTTAAAGGAATTGTACACACATATATGTCACAAAAATTGGTTTCAAACCATTCAGAAGTTGCTGAAAATTTTTCACTTGCAAATTAAATAGTTAATTATGCTAATCTCTGAAAAGAAGTGACAGTACAGTAATCACATTTCTGGTTTCTACGCTGTCATTTTTTTCAGCCATCCAATGGTTGAAAAAGTAATATGCATTACTAGTTTTACTTTCTCCTTTGAAACTTCATTCTCTGAGAGCATGTAAATTTTACTGTAGCTTCTGTTCCTGACAAGCTATTAAAAATAGGCAAAATGGTTTACAAAATTAGTTTAGTTTTCAGTCCAAGTTAAAATGATTAATACCTAAAGCAATGGACAGCACACAGAAAAACAGAAAGGTTCTCATCAAGAAGGCTTCGGGTGAGAAGTCACGTTAGATGTTGATGTTCAGTCAAATAGTAAGCAGTGTCTGACTGCCACCTTTTTTTTATTCTTTTTTAATAGTTTGATGCAGACAGAGATGAAGAAGAAGTGTTCTTTGACATAAGTTCAGCAGTTGACAATAAACTATTTGCAAACAAGGAGACTGCAGCAGGTGAGTTAATGTAAGATTTAAAGAACCACATTTTTTTATACTGCATTTGACATTGGTGGGATGCATTTTTTCATATTCCTCAAGTATGGATGTATGTACTGTAGCAAGGTCTTGACTGACCTCGAACATTCGCACAACCAAGGGCAAAAAAATCTCTTTACACTTGGAAAATTCAAACAACCCACCTGACATCTTGTCTACCTACAAGCTCGCCTTAAAATACTATGGGTAGTGCAGTAAACAACTGTATCATTAATATAAAAACTTTATAAGCTGATTGATTCCAGTTGTCAGCTATCTGTTTCAATTCCAGATGATACCTCAGTGTTCACCAGAAAACCAGTCCTATGAGATTAATGATCATACTTTTTCCCTAATAATTGGTAATAATTCTGAAACTGTGTATGAATATAATCAGGTGTTTGGGGGGGTTATTTATTTATATATGTATTATTTGTGCTTACTGAGGCTTGAATGTCTTCAAAGGAAAAGCCTTTGAGAGACAAAGGACTGCAAAAGAATTGAAGCTAAAAATCAAAGCACTGAAAATCCATAACATCTGTCAGAAATACGTTGCTTGAGGGGAACAGGAAAATATTCCTTGATAACTTTACAGCTTTTTCTTTTTACAGATGGCATTCCTGGCTGCCTTCCAAGCAGACCATGAGGGTTATATAGGTAGATGAGGACATGTATGTCTTGTGAAACAGCCACAAAAAGACAAAGAAAATTCTAAGTGAAATATTTTCCTGTAAAATTTACTAGCTTTATTAAAACAAAGATTAGATATGCATAGTAGAGAAAATCGTGTATCTGATCTCTCCTCTATTTAAAGGAAAACTCTTCTGCCATGAATTGGCAGACAAGGTAGCTTTAGTTATTTGTAATTGTGAACAATCATCTGGGGGATGCCAAGGAAGGAGGAATTGATGCAGCACAATGAAGTCTAGTAGTAGCAATACATCTATTCTCTCTTTCTGACAAAGTGCTTATATACTTTTCTCTACTAGCAAAATATTTGCAAAGAGCAGTGCTTCGGACAGAAAGATTAGGTCATATTTTGGAGATTTGAAAGGGGGTTCCAAGCTAGCTAGCCTACAAAACCCACCCATAAGGCTATTTTTGATAATATTCAAAATGAGATAAAGTTGAATTATCAAGGCAAGGGGGTGGGCGGTTTGAGAATGATAAGTGCATTAGCTAAAAACACAAGTTTCTAGTAGTCAGCTTCGAGATGAGATGCACACAAGAATAAAGACTACTAGCTTTCTCTGTTAAGTGGCATGCTTACCTCTTTTGTGCTTAGCCTTATTCCAAACCTAAAATGGCATTACCACTGCATAGCACTGTATTGATAATTACCTGTGGATTCCGTAATTAAATGGGCTAAGTACTGAAAAGCAAGAAGACAAAAAAAGTGGCATAAAGGTGCTAGCTCTGACAAACAGACTGACAAAAGCTATACAATTTGCACAAATTGGTTGTGATTCTGGATTAGTTCCAGTCAGTTCCTTGAAATTCTGATCTACTTAATAAATTCCTCAACAAAATAATCAGAGGGCTATGAGCTTTATCAGAAGCCATGCCACAGTCATCTAATTGGTGCCTAACCTGAGCACCAATAATAGTAAGGAGATTCAAAGTAGGATTTCTAGAGATCCTATGAGACCAGATATTTAATTTCTAGAAGTTGCAATTCCAGCATTGCCTTGATCTCACTTTTTGTCTTTTAATCGTATTAGTGATCTTGAAATGTATTTTGGTTCCTGGTCACTAATGTAAACATAGTATTTCTAATATTTTCATGCTTCCACATCAAATTAATATGTTAGGCCTGTAAAATCCAGTTGTAATCAACTGTGTGACAATATATGCTGAAAGAAAACAACTGAATGTTTTTATGGATTAGAATACAATTTTCTCATTGTTGCCTTCTATGACATATTAATACTGTTGCTAAGAGCAAAATCCTGTCATGCAACTCAACCGTGTAAGGTTGCAATAAAATTTGTATTAGAAGCATCTTACTGAGAGCAAAATTAAAATGTAATCATTCTAATGCTAATCAGTCCTTCAGTAAATTATTTCTATTATATTCCACTTGAAATTTATCTTTTAAGCATTTGTCTTGCCCAAGTGCTTATACGCAATGTGTATTAATTATTAGTGCTTCAGAGCATATTTCATAACATAAAAAGACATTTTTATTTTATTGAGCTTAAACATGCTATTAAGAGAAGCAACATGCTTCACAGGATAGTCTTAGATTACTTTTATAATAGTGTTGAACAGTGCAAATACTATAGTTGTTAAAATATGAGCATGGGCATATTTGAGCCAATGAACCATACTGAACAGAATTGCTACCAGGATTTGAAATAAGTAATGGATTTAAGCAAGGATTGGAAATTCACTAGCTGATTTGCCAAAACACAAATGGTCCAAGGAGCAGACTTAATTAACTCACATGATAGGGTGTAGCTACCTTGTAATGGGAAGTTAAATCAACTGCAGATAAATTTAGACAGATCAGTACAATTTAGTTTTACTGTATAAATGAATTTAGTGAACCATGAAAAAGCAATACTTGACATTTGCATTCATGAAAATGTAAGGAAGAACACACTTTCAGAGAAAGTGACACGCACCCAGGGTCAGAGCACTGAAATGCTTTATAAGACCAGTGACGTTTACGGCCATGATGCACCTGGGTTCTGGGGTGCATTTCTGTGGTAGGAATCACACACCTGCCCGTAACAGCCATACCCTCTCACCTTTCCATGACCAATCCTGTGCAATTCAGCTTAGGAGCAACAAACAATACATGAAATACAGCACAGAATTTAAAAGTACAGCCTCATGGTGAAGGAAGCGACTGAGCACAGCCCCACACCCCTCCAGGGGTAGGGGAGTCATTCTCCCTGACTGTCAGACCTGGCAGGGGTGGCTCTTGTCAGTACAACCTTGTACAACTGCAGCCACCCATTAATTCAACTTGTCCCTCAATGCTGTTTCATTGGATCCTCTTGGGTTCCTAGCAAGACAAATCTTTATGAATGATGCCTTCAGTGTCAAGATACAAAGCCTAGCAAAAAAAGGGAATGCATTCTAGCTGATCTGCTATTTCTTTTTTCAGCAGTCTGTTTCTCCCTGGAGAGCTGATTATTCAGTTAAGGGGGATTTAATAAAAACTTCAAACTGATTTTTTTTTTAATTGTGCAGCGCTGTACCTAATAAAATCCTCTCTGCTTTTCTCCTAAGGAAAACACAAGGCACATGAAAATGACTAGGTTTCCCTTACCTCAACTTTATGCATGCACTGAAAGTGAGGAAGCATATTTTAAGTCATAAGGTACCTTTTCAGGTCAGGTGCTTGCAAGCTATTTCTCTGTGGCAGTAGAGCTTTCATGCATTTTCTTAATTTTTTTTAACTGTTGAGTTTCCCCTTTTGAAATTGGTACAGTTACTCAGATTGTTTGCAATAGGTTCATAGAAGCGCGCAAAGGCTCTAAGTTAAACAAGAGCTGAGATTATCTGGTAGAATGGGGCATCCTTTCGACAAGAGTTAGGACAATTCAGACTGTAAGACTTTCCTCCTAATGGTAAACAAGTATTAATTTTTTTTATAGCCTAGTTCTCAGTCTACCAACTTAGCAAAGGAAAAACAACACAACTCAGAAAAGACAATGAAACTTACTTATGATCAGCTGTTTTGTTGTCAGAGCACAAGATGTGCAGCCTGCAGACTCATTGAAAGCAGCAGGGCATGTTTTGCTTCCAAATGCAAATTAACCAATCCTCCTCTTTTCCTTAAGCCAACATTTTTTGTTTCTCCTTTGATAGCTGAACATTGCCACAAGTTTTACATAAAATGCTGCTGATTGAAATTTGGGCTTAGAAAACTTGAGCTGAGTTTTGAATTAGCCACTCTTTATCACTCTCCTCTTCACTTTAGCCTTGTCAGTAGCTTTGCCTATTACCAAGATTACTGACTCCCAGTACCTTGCAAAGTGGCTATCTGGTACACTTCTGCTGCCATGCCTACTAGTAGTTATTTAGTAAGCCTGTTGTCCTTCCCTAGAAGACCTGTTTTAGCAAGATTTAGTCCAAACTCAGCAAAATATGCTCCCTCCAACAACAAACTGAGCTGGAAGATAGCAGACTACTCACGCTTATTCATACTCCACCAGGGATATCACAAGTACTCTTATACGTCCCCTCATTACTTTATCTTGTCCTGGGAGTAGCCATTTGCTTCAATTCTTTTCTGGTAGGTTTGTCTTTAGGCAATTTGAGAAGGGTAGAGAAGTCTGTATACTGTTCAGTGATAGATGGTTATGGATTTTGTTAGTTTTTATTGAACCAAGAAAGAAAAGACATATTTTCAATTCTTCTGACTTTCCCTGAATATACTGTAGAAATGAGCTATGCTTCCCCAAGGAAACCGGTGCCCTAGTTCAAGAAAAAAGGCCTTAAGATGCTTGACCATATTAAAATTGTATAACCATTATGGCTTTTATCACTCAAGATGCATTATGCATGAGTACTCATTTTCAGCCTGACCTTTACATTTAAGTTTGCAGCACCATATTTCATATTAACATTTCTAGCTAAGGATACATACTGCTCTTGGTAGTTAAGTGACAGTTAATCAAATACTTGCACACAAGTGCCCTTAAAAGTGATTGATGTGTCAAGGTAGGCCACTGTGCTGGTGACGACTGAGGCTTAGTTAAATTATTTTATCAACAATGACACAATGTTAAGAGTGAGGTGTCAGCTGTGTAAAATAAATCAAAAAATTAAGAGTCTCCCAGCAGTTGTAAATCTATTTGGTCGCATATATCTTTTACAGACAGGTATTTTCAAAAGACCATAAGGTGTGTATGCCAGAGAACATGCTGCATATATACATGTGACATTCTACGGTCGCAAGAGTATAATCCCTTTCTGGTTTTGTTTTTCTTTTTTTAATAGCAATCTGCTACAGTATACATGAACATTAGGGGTGGGGGGAACCAAACCAAAACCAGCAGCAGATGGTAGACCCAAGTCTTTTCCTGGTATCTCTTATGTAGTCCAAAGAGTTGCGTCAAAGATGGATTTGGCAGCAATTGTAATATGGATTGCAAATTAAGACACCCTGGAATCATCATCTCTACCAAGCAGTTATGGTTTTAGTCATCATGACATCTTGTTCCTCTCCTCTGTTCTCTGACTTAGTGATGTTTAGTTCACCACCTACATAGATTATTACTATGTAAACTTTAAAAGCAAACAAAAGCAGATTATACATAAATGCACCTGGCACAAATTGAACCACAAAATCTGTTCTTGATAGTGCTTGTTACAGAGAGCCACCCATCTCTAATGGTGAGAAAACAACTTCAGGTCAGCAATAGTCTTAGAACTATGTATCCTCAATGCCAGTGCTTGCAGGAAAATCATACAAGGTAGAGACACCTGTAACCCAGGAGGGAGAGAGTTGTTTTCTCTTCCTTATCTGGGGACAGATCTGACTGGGGACATGAGGGCACAAAAGCAAGCACATTTTATACTTCCCCTGGTGTTACCTGTTGCTCCCCACATGAAGACAGTGATTGGATTCACCTGTGGCTACTGGCTCGTCACAAGTTTTAGATCTCTGTGTGTCATTACAGTATTTTTGTTATTCTCATTTTAATAATGCTGTGAAAAATACTCCTGTAGTCACACGCCTATTGACATTTTAATGCGTGTTGAATACATGCAGGATTTGTTTTAGGGCTGCACCATCTGGAGGACACAGGAGGCTCTTTCCTTCCTCCGTGCCCAGGAATGAGATAATCTGAATGGGGTTATAATGCCAGAATATGAATATGAGGTCCATGCCACACCCTTCCTATGTTTATATAGAAAGATGATTAGTAGTTTATCCTCTCATTCTGGTTTAGCAACAACTATCCCCTATGTGAGTTCTTGAAATACCAAGCCCAATTTCTGTTATCCTGCACCTTCAGCAGTTCAGCCAAAGCTGAACTGTAGAGCTCAGCCACCATGTCAAAGCTTCTCAGCAACAGAATTTTGTCATCCCAAGTGCAAGAGGCTGCGTGACTTGCTGATCCTGCCACAGGAGGATGATGGGGAGAACGGGCAGAGCCACACTGTTGCCTTGGAAAGGGATAGGAGAGGAATGGGGACTGTTGCTGCTGGAAGCATGCTGCTTTGGTCCCCCATCAACATCACTCCAGGATCCTTATCTGCTAATCACCAATTAGTCAGTATTTCCTTTCTCTTTCCTAAACATGGTTTGTTTTCTCCCCTGAGCCAAGATCCCTGTGGCAATTTTACAATTGCAAGTCATGGCATGCAGAACACCCTGCCCAATAAATCTGCAATCTAGCTGAAACAATTCACCCTTTAGTATTACCATTCCTTATTAAGATTTGTGGTAGCTTTTATGGATGCTTTGAATGCTTTGTTAATGGAATACCATTCACCCGGGTACTGTAGCAGATCCGAATGGTTCCTTGGATCACAGTTTTGCATACCTACAGACAATTGAAAATATTATAGTGTTCCATCACATAAAGTGAAAATTTCCAATCCATTTCTGAAGTCTAATTTTCTTTCCTATTTTAGAGCCAAATGAACTTCAGTGCAGTCTGATGATGGATTCTGGTGATACTGTTTATACAGAATTTGACTTTGAAGACCAGGTAATTTTATGTATATATGGCCGTTCTCTAGAGAGTTTTATAGTTTATGTCCATACTGTGCTATACAATTTGTCAGAACAAGGTGGTGGAACCTTAAGGGTACCTAAGCCAAAGGGCTTTTTAAGTGCAATATAAGTAAATTTGTGACACACAGAGGCTGCTTTCTGGTTATGAGAAAAGAGTGAATATTATTGTGGTATTAAGAACTTATATCTTGCAGTATTGTACATTGCTGAGTTTCCTCCACAAATTTTAAAATGTTGGTAAATGTGGCAAATAGAATTGTTGGAATGCACTGTAAGTCTACTGTATATTTAAGAAGAGGGCGTAAAACATTTTTCAAAAGAGAGGCATGAAAGTCCAAAAAGTGTGAAATGTAACTAAAACCAAATAAACATTCACCCCCTGAAAAAGTGTTTTTAAGAATAAAACAGCAATAAATGCTTACAATGTGTTGAAACCAGCCTTTCTACTGATCCTATTCTATCCACATCTAAAAACTAAATTTTGATAGCGTTTTCCCTGTACATAGGAAGAAAGAAGGCTAGAGAGGGGAAGAAAGGTTGTATACATCTTTCCCTTCTAATTTTCACCTCAGCATTGGTAAGGCCACATCTGGAGTACTGTGTCCAGTTCTGGGGTCACCGGTACAACATACGGAGCTACTTCAGAGAGTCCAACGAAGGGCCACTAAGATGATTAAGGGACTGGGCCATCTCTCCTGTGAGGAAGGGCTGAGAGAGCTGGGAGTGTTCAGCCTGGAAAACAGAAGGCTCGGGGGGATCTCACCCATGTGTACAGAAATCTGAAGGGAGGGCGCAAAGAAGATGGAGCCAGGCTCTTTTCAGTGGTGCCCAGTGACAGAACAAGAGGCAATGGGCACAAACTGAAACACAGAGGTTCCTGTGGCTTGGATACTGTGCTAAAGATAAGCGTTGTTATTCTTGTTACTGTGTGTGTATTAGCATTAAAAGAATGACTTATAATTAAAAAAAATATTTTTAAAGCCATCTGCCTATCGCACCGCCACTTAAGGGTGGTGTTTTTGTATGTTTTGCTTTCTGCCTTTTACTTTTGCATGACTCTGCTTGCATTTTCTTCATGAATACCACAAACACTTCTCTAGATTTGTGAACAGCTTGGCAAATAATGTTATTTTGTATTTCTGTTTTCATTCAACTAAATGCAGTTGCAAATGTTCACCTCTTTCCCCATTATTTGCAAAAGATGCCTTTTCTTGTGAAATTTTAAAGCTACTGACAAAATCAGGACCAACAAAACTGAATTTTCATTCAGTGTCATCTGTTCATTCATTGGTTTTCTTTCACAGTATTCAATGCAACACATTATCCTCACCTGCAACAAGTTATATGTACTAACTCTATTAATTTCTGTTACTTTATGATCCTTTTACTGCTCTTTTTGGCTCAGTTATTTCAGTTTGGCTTTTTTCAAGCAGGCAGCTCGCCCCTGTCCCCAAATCCCATTTTAAATCCCATTTTTTTAATAAATCCTTCTTAAAACATTCTCTACCCCAGGAAACTCTCTTAAGTTTCTCATCATCTTTGTCTTGACTGTACTACTTCTTTATTGCAGGGCTTAGGCCTTTATGCCCTATAAAGCAGAATATATATTTAAATCATGTTTGGATTATGTGGATGTTAAATTTTCCATTTTAACGACACTCTAAATAGATTCTTTCGGCAGAATATGAACACTAAAGAAATTATACTCTTGGTTCATAATGTTTGAAATGCTGTTCAAATAATAAGCACAAGTTTTATTGTTACAAAATAAAATTAACAGAAAGAAATACATGAAAATTATACTAATTTATAATTTCAAACTATATGGTTCACTGATGATACAGTGCAGTCCATAAAAGCACTGACTGTAGTTTTAAATGAGTTGCATGCGTGAGGTTCTTACGTGACAGTAAACAAGAAGACTATGATGGGACCTTATTGTCCTCGTCAATAGCAAATATTCTTTCTGCCAGATGTGATGGTTAGCTTTTCTCATTATTTTGCCAGACCAACACATTGCCATTCTGGCAAGAGTGCCATAATTTTATCAAACAGAGAAGGAGAAGTGAAGTAAAAATAGTGCTAAAAACCCTTCAGTCAAAGAGAGAGATATAAAAATGAAGTGGTTGTCAGTGACTCTCTTCAACTGCAAGTTGATATCTTTGATACTTATTAGTGACATTTTAAAAAACACAAATATTTCTATTACTAATAAATATTTCTATACCCAGTTCATATGAGATGCCTTGTACAAATATAAAGAAAATATAAAGGAGAAAGCAATTGCAACCAAAAGCCCGTCTAAATTTTGAAATGGTGCAAGCAAGTATTATATGCAGAAGCAAAGAAGGGAGTGGAGATTACCATAAAGTCATAATACCATCTAGCTACCTGGTCTGAAAAACAACATTAGAAATTACTCTCAGGAAGAAAAGATCAATAACTAAATTCAGGAGTGAGGAACTGCTCGTGTTGGAAACTTGAGCTCATTTTGACTGTGGCAGTGATTTAATACTCCAGTGATTTACCACATGCTGTTTACGAATTGTGCGAAGCACCAACAACCTTTACTCAGAGAATCTCAAGTGGAAAAGGAACGCGTGTCTGGATACAAATGTGTCATGCACTGATATTATTGCATAGGAAATCTGTCATGAGAATGTGGGGGATAAGAAGGCTGGTTTCTAAGCAACCTTACACAGCTGAGCTGCTAAAAATGGCTGAATTTTAGCAGAACATCTTGGTAGTCACTGAACAAGAGGAGTTGGGGGTTAGAGCAATACACAACATACTGAAGACAGAGCCACAGCTGGGGATGGGTATCACTTGGCACAGCTGAAATAGACATACACAGATACCTTTGCCTTTTCCTCAGACTTGGAATGAGCCAGGAAAATTGCCAGTGTAAACTAAGCCAACAAAGAAATATCTGAGTTCTTCAGATGTATGCTACTTCTTCCAGAATAAACTCTCTTACTGGCAGGCAGAAACAAGGAGAGTGAGTGGTGTGGTTCCAACTACTGATGTAGTCATCAGCTCAACTAGGAGTGCTCCAAAATACAGCTTTGAGAAACACTGGGTACCTGTTGTTGAAACAGTGCAAAGCAACAGTAACGCAGGCTAAGATCTGGCTTTTCTGGAGGAGTACACAGTGGAAATTGAATTAAAAATAACTCAGAAAAAGCTTGAGCTTTGTATTGTAGATTTCATAAATGAACATTCCATTAAATTCATTTAACTAGATTAAAAGCAAGCTGATTGTTTTCTACCAGCTACACATGAATGCTTCAGGAACTAGAACACTTGTAATCACTAAGTCTCTGCATCATTGAAAAGAGGGAAATACCCACTTCTTTTTTTTTTTAAAAAAACCCACACCAAAACCATTTTTTTTATCCAAATCACTAATAACTATTTTTCTGTTTCTCAAATCTGTAGCTGTCAGATCCTGTATTACAGAAGGAATAATCTAGGTTTTTAGAATAACTGCCCAAAATCTATTCTTCCAAAAAATTAAAAAAAAAAAGGCAGACAGTACCTCTCATTGAGAATGCCTTGTGGAAGAACCAGCCAAAATTATGTTTTGGGCCACTCATTTTTGGGTCCAACAGCACAGCTTCTAATGAGGGAGGACCTGTGCTTTATAGAATATTCTCAATTTGCAGAACTCGCTGCTGTGACTAGCATCTGGTTTAATATGGATTGTCTTTTGCTGCTGGAATGCTCTCAAGTGCAATACAGGTTTTCACTGCTTACTGTGTTCATTTATACTTGCCATTCAATTTCTCAGCTTTGCCAGAGAGGCTGTCAATATAATGCCACTTGTTTCCAGAGATCAGACAAGTTTTATCTTTAAGAATTGGATTTTTAATTAGAAACCTACCATTTGGCTTATTTCAAGTGCATTCAGGCCAAAAGGGAGTATTGAAAAATTGGCATCAGTGAATCCTATCAAAGAGTTCCAGAAGAAAAGAGCATCCAATTATTTTCTTGTGAAAACAAGGCTTTTCCGACAACCTTAGCTAGTCTGAGGAATATTTAGACTAATTAGAGAAAAAGTTAAAACATACAGTCAGATGACTGTAGAATGAATACACTCCTGAACAAGTGCTTATAGAATTGATAACTTTAAAATTTAGGAAACATGAAAATCAGGTAGACTTCAAGTAAAAATCTTAAAAATATACTTAGCCTCTTCTAATATTGGCAGGGGGAGAATATATTTCACATCTACAAAACGTATTTTGTGCCTCAAAGGAAGATATCAGTTCATAACTGAGGCATTTTCATGTCCTTCCAGTGTCAGACTACATTTATTTACACAGTTAGGTAAAAGCAATGACACATGCAAAGGAGAGATTGCCTTTCCCACTCCCCCCAAGTGTCTCAAAGACCTAGGAAAAGTAGATGTAAAAAAGACTGAAAGATAATAAAAGGCTTTCTGTTCAGCAGTGACAAGCAATCTATTGAATTAAGAAAATTGCATAACCCAATCTTTGCTGCAAGTGCAGAATGTTTTATAATTAGAAAATGTGACAGCTCACTTGAAAAGCAAGAAGCAAAACCAAAATGAAGTGGAGGAAAAAAGCCCTCAAAGAGACTTGCTCTCATTCTAACAAGAGGAAACAAGCTCTTGATTAAAAGTTGTTGCCATGTAGTGACAATTCTTCTTACAGCTCGCTGTCATTTCCCACCCAGAGCACATACGAATCTAGGCTTTAGGGGAGCAAGAGGAAAGCTTTAAGTGAACTTAGGAAAAACAGACTTCATCGCTACCAAGACTGTAACAACATTTCCAGCCTCAGCCTCCCTGATTATCATAGCTTGAAATTTCAATATTCAAGAGAGAAAATGAGAAGACCCTGAAAGTCTTTTCAATGCAGAAGCAAAACACAAATATTCCTGAAACTGATGGGCAACAGCAAATGGAAAGCCTCATTTAACTAAAGCTCTGTGGATTAAATCAAAGACCATTTTCCTCCATTTACTATGTTTCATATCAGTTGTCACTGTGTTTTGACTCCATTTTCTCTACATCAAAGATTCAATCCAAGTAACTTATTTAACCCTTCAGACACAGTGCTCCAGGGGTTGACATTACAACAAAGAGCAAACTGCACATGTCCATTAGCAGAAAAAATTTTCATTGGGACTCTTAAAGCTACCTTTCAAAATTAGATAAATATTGATTAAATCATGTAAGGGGTCAGATCTAGAATGTACTGTATTAATCATGTGCTTTCTCTTTACTTGAGAACACAGGGAACTTCTGGTATAACATATAAGTTTTATTCACATATGCGGTGCAACATTAATTATTACAGGTCTTAGTAAAATGACTAAAAGTATCCAGAAGCCATTTGGCCTTTTAATGCTGAACATTTCTGCGGTGTCCATTTCTCTTTCATTGATAGGCAGGGGTATCAACTTGAATTATAGGTTCTGGTTCTATAGGGAAACTGATTAAAACAGGAGTACACGATACAAAAGAAAATGGACTCTAGGAAACTTGGAGAATAATTAAGTAACTCTGTTCCCTCAACATTTGTTTATATTAAAGAGCACAGAAAGGTGGAGTCCAATCTAGTTTAAGGATATCTGCAAAAAGAGATAATGCATAAGCATCCAAAGAGGTGAAAGAACTGGAGAGGCAGGCGTAACTACAGAGAAAAGATGTTTAATGGAAATGTACTGAAGTCAATGAACAATCTGTTCGGTTCAAGTTGCCATGGAAACTATCCTATTAAATGCTTAAAAAAAATAATCAGTTCTTGAAACAAAGTACTACAGTTCACCTGTTACAAAGTGCTCCCTTAATAAGATCAAACCAAGTGTATTTTGGTGCTTCTATATAATTTTGCAAGCTTGAAGAATTATTTTTCTTGTTCAGAATCACCATTGGACACTGTAGTAAAGGCATGTGAAAGAAAGCCTATTGCTCTGTTTTCCCCCATGCAAACCACAGTGAAATGGGCAAGAAAAATTGCTGTAAACTCAATCTGCATTTTTTCTTTGGAATGCCAGAAACAGTTGTTTGCTCCTCCTTTCACAGATATTATTTGTATTTACTTTCTGATGATACATATATTAGGGGGGACTGAACTGCCAAGGTTAGTCAAAGTCTTTGCATCCCCATTTCTTTTCTGATTTTGAACAAAAAGTTGCTGCCTGCAGCTCTGGCGGGGGCAGTCCAGGGCACGAGGACTCGGTTACAAGAATGGTGAGTTCATGTGAGTTACTGGAGATTTAAACAACAGTGACAGCATCATTCTTCAAGATGTGCTGCATTTATGCTCCACTGAATAACTTTTGCAGTAACTTAGGAGGCTCTTC
Source organism: Morus bassanus (assembly GCA_031468815.1). Lineage (NCBI taxonomy): Eukaryota > Metazoa > Chordata > Aves > Suliformes > Sulidae > Morus > Morus bassanus. Next base: position 10,916,909 of record CM062576.1, on the reverse strand, counting down.
TCTGTGGCTTGTGGAAGGTGTCTGTAGTAAAAAGCACTACAATTCACAGTATCTCACCCTCATTTTTCTAGGCAATAGCACTAGGATAGTGTACCTCCTTTCCTCAGACCAGCTTGCCCCTCCACTGGCAAGCTCAGGCCTTATCCTTTCATGCACAAAATAGAACTTTACAACTAAATTTATGAGTTCTGTGTTTTACATGTCTACCTTTACAGCCCAGAGAACCTGCATAATTCTTGGGGAATATCAGGCATCCCACACAGTTGATGCAAATAGGATCCACATCAGAACATTTCATATTGCACCTCGAGCTGATAATGAAATGCAAAGGTGTATTTTAACCGCCCCGCCTCCTAGATTTAGACATCTTACTCAGGGCTGCGGACGGGGGTTCTGTTTACATAGCCCAGCATCCCTAAAGACAGCTACCAAAGCCCTTCATTAAAAATATTTGTAGCAACAATTGCTATATTTTAAAGCACTGAAGGAGAAACAGCTTTTTGTAAAGCATATTCATATTTTTAATCACTGTCAAAGTACATACTATAGATTTATACATTTACATATTTAACTGCAGTGATTGCAAGGATACTAGTTTACTATATGGGATACAAAACTGCTCTTTAAATAACTTATTTGTATTGTATTGAAGTAGAAGAGTGGCTTCTCTGGGTACATTGGAAACACTTTAAAAAGAAACAAACCTCCATGTATTTTCAGGAAGCCATATGTTTCCTATTTGGTGTCTTTTTAGTCCTTGTGTATCCCATGATTGGGCAGCCAAATTTAGTCAATTTGGGCTTAAATATCAGTCATAAGGTGTGAGAAGTAGCCTAGTTTTGGAATTTCTTCACAGTAGTACATCTCAGATCACTGGACTGTTTCTTCCCATTGTTAAATTCCTTCTTAACAGAGAAGTTCTTTATAAATACTGTAAAAGTTCCTTACTGAAAGTTATAAAACTACCTAATAAAATGCAAATAGGTGTTTTAGTAAACCTAGAGTATGCTTGGTCAAAACATGAAGCAGAGAAGGTCTTTAAGAGGTAAAATTTGAGCACAGCTGTCAACTTTTATCATAATAGCTGCAAATCATAGGATCTGAGGCCACACACTTGTGTTATTTTTACAACACCCTATTCTTGTCCTTCTCTGTGCCAAGATCTTTCAGACGATGCTCTACTTCCGTATTTTAAAAGGTCTGTTCTCATTAGCTACATTTCCTGGGTCTGCATTTCTTCCCTCTTTCTCTCTACTGCAGTTCTGTGTGTTATGTGTCTGTGAATTATTTATCTGTACATGTGTCTTTTTTGTAAACGGCTAATGTGATCAAGGCATAGCAATGCCAGCAGCCCTTACTCACTGTCTCAAGACCTAATCATCTGCCACACAAGGAAGAGTAATTTACTCATTGTTGTGGTGCCATCCTGAAACTAAACAACCTCTTTCTCTTTTTTTCGATGGCAGCACTAAATTATGACGGGTAAGGTAAAGAACAGAGCTTTATATCAAACACGTTACTGTGCAGAATCTTGGGTGAGTGCTGCAATGTGTGACACTGGATTCAGGCTAGAAAGAGCTTATAAGGGGAGCAAGCAATAGAAAAGACATTTTTGAGCAGACTGCCAGTTGTAGACGTATATAATAGAGGACAAATACTTTCATCTTAAAGAATGAAATAAAAGAATACATATATCTTAAAGACAATTAAATGTCCTTAGAAAATTCAAATTACAAGTGAAAGTTACGTTCTGCCCTTGACTCATTTGCTGTTTATATTCCTAAAGACAGTTTGAATTCCTGTAACAAATCTTTAAAATTAATGACAGGTTACTACTTACAGGTTACTGCACCTGTCGCTGAGTTTGATTTTCATAAAATAATGGAGCTCACATTAATAAAACAAATAGGTGATGCCATGGTGATGCAAGGAAGCAGAAGCATAACACTTTGTAGGTTATCTGTGGAAAGTAACACCTTGAACTTTCAGTTCTTCCAAGAGAAGCAATTACTGAGTTCCACCACAACTGAATCTTATCGAAGTATTTGCATCTTTTTCTTTTTGGAAATTTAATTGAGACTGGCCTGCAGAAAAGCCTTTTACAGCTAAAGTTTAAAAAACAAAACAAAAAACCAAAACAAAACCCAAACCAAAACCCCCAGACCAATGAATTCCAGCCCTCAGAAGGCAATGTAACAGTTCAGGGCAGAGAGACTCTGTGTATAGTGCCAATGGTGTATGGTTTGAGGGATCCATTTGTTAGCATTGTCATTACCAGTCTGAGAAAAGGAGCTAAGCTGCGCTGAATTGGCAGTTCAAATGCACTTGAAGGTCCCCTGCTGCACTTCTCCGCTGCAGTGGCTTGATGTAACAAAAAGCCCCTGAGAGAATTTATACCAAGCAGTATAAATACTCCACATAGAGAAGAATGATTTAAAGAGTGAGGGCTATTTACAGAAAAGAAAAATGCTAAAGGAATACTGTATGTGACAAAAGTATTTTAAAATGAGTGATAGATAATAACTATACACAGATAATATGGGTGTCGAGTGTCTGAAGTGTTTTCAAAACACTAAGATATTTAAAAATCAAGCCCCAGTTCTTCTTGAAGTTAGATATAATGCTGTCCCCTCTAGTTCAGCCTTTTAAACCCAATATAAAAATTGCAGATCAAGTGTTTGGTTTACCAGAACACTCATGCTGCTCTGATCATGCAAAATGCTGCTGCCACGCTGGGAGGGGTGTCCTTATTGCATACCTTGGTTGGTAATTTTGCCTTTAAAAGTTAATTTCTTTGAATATTTTTTCAGTTTTCTAGTGTCTGGAAATCAATATGAAACTAAATTTTGCTTTCATTTTCATGCTTAATTATCACATGTATTTTTGTCATTAAAAAAACCTACAGAAGTTAACAAAAAAACAACCCTCACAGACTATAGCAAACAGATTTAGATTTTTCCCCTCTAAGCTACTGATAGGTACTCTTTATGCTATCGAAGCACAAGAATGAAAAACCTGAAGAAATATTGCATATCTTTAAAAGCCAAATAACTCGATCTTGGTTTACAAGTGTTAAAAGCAAGTTAATCTCTACCTCTGTATAGCTATAAATTCATTTTCAGAATTGATAATTAACTTTATTTTAAAAGAATAATAGCTTAGATATTCTTGTCTTTGGTAGAAACCCAAAAGTAAAAGGGAATCATAGCGATTTTATAATCTGTCAGCATTTCATAGGTGCTATTACAAACACTGATTTTTGTTTGGAGTGCACACAACTAGAAAGTGCAAAAAAACCAAAAATCACCTCAAATCACAGTAGCACTGTTCTCTCATCTTAATTACTATTAGTCCCTTTTGACACAAATAACTCCGCTCTGCTGAGCAGTATGAACTATATAAGAAGATATGCCTTTCAGGCAAAGAAAAGCCTTGAAGTCTGAATGTGTTCATACTGTTTCTTATCTTATTTATACATATTCATTAGTTCTGGACCAGAGGAGGTCAGAGCACAGCCACACCTGCTTTCCAGAGGCATACTTTAATACTCAGCTTGCAGAAAGCAGCTTAGCCTCAAAAAGTGATTTCAATCATAAATCAAATTTAATGGCAAGCAACTGTATGGCTCATAAAAGCCATTCCCAGGGACCATTGCTCATACATAAAACCTGCGGCTAACCCAGCATATCTCATAAAAACCAAACATTTGCTTTTACAGGAAGAAAACAGGAATTTAAAAGACAAATTCCACAGCTGAGCTCTGACTAGCCCCAATTTAATCTGATGCTTAACTTTGCCTAGCTAAAGCTTGCTCGGGGTCTTTATGTTTTGCTGTGTATGTAAGGACCCTACTCAGTGATAACTATATTTTTATAAATAGAGGCTGCATACATCTAATCTGAAAGACCATCCTCTGTGATTAGGCATATGCCTATTAAATCCAGTTGCAAACGTGAAACTCTAAAACCACACAGATTGTGACAGACTGGACTGTGCTGAAGCAGACAAATTGTATACTCAGACGGTGCTCAACAGAGATCTCCTACTGCATTCTGATTCCCTAAACTATTCTTGAACAGTGGGAGAGTTTATTTAATTGAGTGCTAAAGTTGATTTTAAGGGTACTAGATGTAGAAGCATCATCTGCAAACATTTGAGATTTCATTTAATACTACTTTATTAAGGACTAAGCATTCAAAGTAAATACACTACAGGCTTAAGAGGTGAAAGTGGAAATCTAAGTCCTAAACCTAGTTCTGCTTCCATATATAACTGTGTTTACATTGACAAGTCAGCTAATATCTCTGCTAAAATGGAAATAATACCCTTGCCTCTATTCCCAAAGGAAGTACCAGGAAGATTTATGTGGAACTGTAGTGTTCTTTGAAGAAATAAAATGCTACTGGAGTACAAGTGTTTTGCATACCTAACAGCAGCAAAAGGAGAATTGTATGACTACAGTGTGCTGAGAAATTGATGGTTATATACCTACATTCCCATCAAAGGGGTGCTGATGAGATCACCATGATAAATCTGCATAGTCAGTTCTTGCCTGTACTTGTCTGTCATTCCATATTAAAGTTATGTTTGTCTATGCTGCTTTTTTTTTTTTCTCACACATTAAGATCCAATCTCAACACATATTTTTAGGCAGAGAAAGGTGTAGTTTTTATTTGTTTTAAACAATTTGTGCTTGACATGTTCCTTTGAATATTTACATTCTCAAATTCAATCTTGAAAATAGAGCATAATTTTAGGCAACAATCATGCAGTATTTTAAATTCAGTCTCACCCTACTGCCTCTTTTCTTCTTAATCTGTGATTATTTCTCCTCTTCAGTAAATTTCTAGGAGGAACTCTTGTTCTATCTGTTAGAAGTCTGAATAAAATGTATCAGGCACTTTTCACCACTGTTTTCAAGAAGCATTCAAGGAACAAGAAGGTGATAAGAGAGAATTTTTTTTCTTTTCCATAAAAAAAAAAAGCCACCAAGGACTGGAGCAGAGGTCATTCATGGGTTACAGAAAAGCTTTCTCATTTCATCAGGTAACAAACATTCACAGCAGTTGTCGTTAAATCCTAATGAAGAAAATGTCCCATCATTAGATAAGAAAAGTGTTTTATTGCTGTCTTTAAAGTGATATGACTTAAGAGTCCTAATTCATTAGTAGCAAATCTCAAAGATCTGGAGAATTCTGTATCATTTCCTTATTATATGCTGTGACTTACTGTCACTTTGTTTTATTATGGAAGTTACTTCACAACCTAGCAATGACACGCAGTAACATAGACTCATTAACCTATGAACTACCTACTACTAGTCAGATATTTACTAATAACGAGCTAAATGACAAGAAGTCTGAATACAGTCGAAAGCCTGCGTTTTCCAACTCTAAAGGCAAATGTCGAGAGATTCTTTAGAGGTAGCAAACTTCTCTATTTAGCAATCATTTTAATGTACTGTTGATATTGTTTAAGCAGTTACATGGTCAGCTATGCCCCACTGATTGCTATGTTTCCAAAAAATATCTGTAGATATAACCTGGCTCTAAAGGCATCTGAAATTACAGACTACCACCTTTCTTCAGAGCTCATTACATATAAGTATAATCTTCCTCACCTTGCTTTCAACTAAATGGAAACAGCTATACCAAGAATACAGAGGCTGTTCAGCTGCTAAAGCATTGTTTACCTGATGGCAATGTGGTGTAAAATACTATTAGCAATCTAGTAATTGGTGGGACTTTTCCTCATGTGATCACTTGCTAAATCCAGCTCTTATTTTCCAAAGCACTCTGGTGACCAGGCAGAACCATGCTTTCAGGCCAATATAGGTTAGGCCATTCACAGTTTAGAGACCTACTTACTAGAAAGGCACAATTAGAAATAGAAATTGTCAAATGTAAACAGGAGGGGACTGGCATTAATCCAGATGCCGGTCTCTTGTTACTCTCTACAAAGGACTGCAAGCTCCTCACCCAGATCAGCAGAAAAACGGGTTGTACGTCTGAGGAGACTGGGAGGAAAGGGGTGAAGGGAAATGGTTCTAAGTCAAGTTTAAGTATGGAATAGTAAAAACTGTGTAGGAATACCTTGTCATCAAAACCAAATTAATTGTAGCCCAACTGTTCTAATTCGTTCCTTCTGACTTTTCTTACAGCTCCCCTAGAGACCAGGCTTTCAGGACCTCTTTCATCCCCAGCTGGGTCAATTCTCTCTGAAAAAATGTTTTTATGGAATAACTTATTCTCTGAAATATGGGGAGGCTTATTTTGTCATGGATATTCAGCCAGGCTGGTGGTCCCACTCACATCAAGCTGTGTGCTGAGCTATCTTATAGAATTATGAAGCAGATGCCCTTTGGAAAAAAAAAAAGTGTGGAGGGAAAAAAAAAGCAATTCTTTTGAAAACAATATTTCTGCATCTGAAAAGTGAGCAGTTACAGATATAAACAGCATTCATTATTTTGATGTTCTGGGTTCTGATCAATGTCACGCTTCCTGTTTACCTGCTTTTGTAATTGTACAAAATTGTTACAGTGCTTGTAATTAGAATTCACTTTAATGGCTTTTCATAACACTTGTTCCTTATGTGAACGTGGCTTGTTGGTTAGTCAACCTGTTGTTCTGTTAAAGCAGATATGGTTGGTCAAATAAAATCAGCTGATAGCTTAGATAGCTTCAGTTCTGTCTCTAGTTTTCACATATTTCAGCTCTAAAAAATTAGAGCTGTTCCTGACTTAAACTGACCTTTATTATCACCTGCTGCTCTGAGCAGCCCACCAGTGTTACAGAAGCAGTTTCATTCTGCAGCTGTAGGGGAAAACAAAGCAGTACTTGAAAGGAACAATGCCTCTTTCATTTGATCATAAACTTGCAACTGTGATTTTGATTTTAAAGAAACTTTACTCTAAACTTTGTGCATAAAATTATTTTGATCCATAAATGTTTAAAGGCATGAGGAGAAGCTGAATCTAAAACCAGGCCTTTTATATGTAACATATCCTTTGCAGGGTCAAATATTGTATTGTATTATCAAAGAAAAAGCATGTAAGGTTAATACTGTCATTTGAATTGTAGGAAGAGATTAATCTTTTATTTGAAATTTTTTTTTTCCTGAAATACTCTCCTGTAAACTTAGGGGATCGAATTGCTTTTTTAATTTTGCCGCCCCCCCCCCCCTTTTTTTTTTATTGTAAGATGGCAGTTCTCCTGCTGCAGTGTAATAGGCTGAGAATTACTGTGAATCAAAAAATGAAAGTGTTCTATGTAGCCAATGCAATGGTACTGCAGCCTAATGAAGAGTACTTCTGTTTCAGTGATAGTGGGAACACAAGGAGAAACCTGCAAGGGCAGTGCAAGAGCCATGCAAATTACAGTGGCCAGTAGTTTACCCGCTTTATTCACCATGCTGTTCATTTCATCTATTCATGCAGCTACACAAATTTCTAACAGTGGCTATTTCTGACAGCATACTGAAGCAGAACTGTAAGAAACTACAGCTTGATAACCCTATGCTATTTTGAGAGGACTAGCATAATGTATTCCATGTTGATATTACACACTGATGATGTCATATGAGCATGTTACTGTCAATGCTATTATTGATATTTTATAGACTAGATTAAAGCACTGATGGTATGAGTATATTGACGCTACATAACCTAGACTATGTCCAGCACCTGTATAATTCTGATTTATAAGAACAGCAAAGAATTCCCGCTCTGACACTCTTGCTGGCCAGTATTTGTAATTCCTCATTGGTTGTACTATACAGTATGTGACAAAATAATTTTAAGTGGCCAAGCATCAGGAAAAAAAAATATGCCAGGTTCCCCATTTCCCTGAGGTAGTCCCTCTTTGTAGTTCAGCAGCCTCTGTAACAACTTGTAGCTTGTGTTGCGTTCTGAAGGTAAACACATTAAAGTTGTTTTAGACCAAAGACTAATTTCATCTTTATATTGTAGCTCACTTCTAGAACTTACTCCAGTATTGCCTTTCCACTACTAACAGCTTATCATACCATATTTACTTCAGAAGCAATCTAGCATGCACAATGGTTGCTTATATATATTGTGCTGGAACTGTGCAGCTGGACACTGAAAAAGCTGTTCATCACGAAAACAATATTGGCCAGTTAATCATCTCAAGTTGTCTTGATGCTCACGTTCATACCAACATCATAGAATACGCTCATCTTCTACCAACTGAAACAGTACTAAGAGCATTTCTGTGATATTGTTAACCATATCTCAACATAGATTAAAACTGAGAGGTTAGAATATGGAGAAGATATATCTGCTTATATGTACATCTTAATAAGAAGAAATGCAAACTATGCAGAATATCCATTTCAATTTATCAATTGCTCAATTAACAGGAGGAGGATCAGTCAAGTTTTTCTGGTTATGAGAGCACAGGAGGTAAGTTTCTTTTTCAGTACCATTTGCCATTTAATTTTGAAAGCTTTGATTTCTCCTTGTATTTGAACAGTTACTTGGAAGGTAAAGTGAATTCAGCTTATTTATATTGTGAATGTTATGTCTCAAAGGATTTTATCATGTGAATTCTGAATGCAAATTAAAGCTTGTGAAAGACATTTCTACGCTCTTTAGACCAGTGGATCCAAAATTATTAGAAATATTACTGTTAATCAGCATCAGATCTCATAGGTGTTTTCAAAAATTGGCAGTTTTAAAAAGCTTGTTGGAAAGTATGAGCTGCTAAGAATCTAAGAGGAATGAAAGGATTGATCAAAACCTTTTACAGCTGATGATATTATGACATAAGAGATGTACACACCACATAATAAAAACAAGACTGTATGTGGCAAATGCACGTGTCTTGTAAGTGATTAAGTCAAGATACAATAAAATTCCGGCAGGGTCAGATAGTGCAAGATCGCCTTCTATACTGGTATAATCAGGCCAATGACTGGGACTCGGACTAGAAGGAACTGCTGTTTTAAAAAATACAATTTCAGTAAAAAGGCACAGCTGTAGTACATTAGTTTTGGTGCTAAAATTAGAGTAATACCTGGATTTCATTTAAGATTATTATTATTTGGCTGAATTTAAGGCTCAGGGGAATTTACGTCTACATCTCAGGTATAGTGCACTGAATATAAAATCTGAATGGGATGTGGACAATATTCTGTAGCAATTATAATGTAATAACATACTCGGAGAAAAATGCAATGGCTCAGGAGGCACATTATTTCATCAAGATGCATCTGCTTCTCTTTTTTTTTTCCCCTCTCTTTTCTTTGTCTTTTTTAAAGAACTGATGGGTATGTGCAAGGTCTAATTTTCAGGTAAAATATTTTTATCATATCTGCAGTGAGAAATGCAAAACTTGGAGATAAATAGGCTTGTGGATAATAGCTCCTTTTGGAATGCAGACTATTACAGCAAAAAGTAAATCTAGTAAAATCAGATCACCTTGCATAAGTGTTACACAATTCAGTATGGAAAGTAGCTAAGATTAAAATTAGTAGCTCTTGCCAACTAAAGAATTTTTATTTTCATTTTAGACTTTTCAGAAGATCTGAGGAAATCAAACATAATTTTTGTAGTTGGTAAGTAGGATTCCTAATTTAACTGCTACATTTGAAAATCACCTTGTTACTTAGTTTTGATTATAAGTATATGATTTCTTTTAACGTTTAGCAGAACAGTTTGGTTAAGAGTATTTACACTACAATGGTGGGTTAGCCTTTTGAAAGTGAGTTAGGATTTATATCATGTTATTAACCTGGATCTGACCATGCTAACAATGGTTGTGTAAAGCTCAGAGCAGGAGGTATGTTTAAGTGTGAACATATTCAAAATGACCTTAGTTCTTGTGCAGTTACAGTAGTGCTGTGTGATCTCCCATAGCAAAGATGCCTCACCAGTATTAGTTAAAAAGTTACTAAGTTGGATTTATAACTCAGAATTTTAAGGTTTAGGTGAAAAATTCAGGTCTCTTCATTTGTGAAACCATTTTTCTAAATTCAGATTTCAGTTCTGCATGTGCTCAACATGCTGTTAAAGAGTCAATGAGCTAGTGACCATGCATGATGCTTAGCACGTAGTGAGGCTTTGCAGGTTCAAGGTTTACTTTATATTTGCTTTCTGGAAGTCCACAGAGGAAAACTACCATGTTAATGCCCATTATTATATAAATGTGACTAATGTAATTAGCATAAACTTTGAACAGTCTTTTAAAACAAATTATAACCAGAAGACTTACAAGTTTCACCTTAAAGCTTGGTACTAGATACTTGGAAAGAATAGTTGCTTTTCTATCAAGCAGAATTTTTCAGAACTGCTTTAAAATACAGAGCAGGAGCAACACATTTCCAAGGACCTAAGGATAGATACCCAAACGTGGGTGATTTTACAAAAAAGCAAGTCACTTTGGGCATTCTTTTTCCTAAGGAAAAAGAAAAAAGTTACTTCTGAAATTAGTCATAAATGAATGGAAGTTTTATTCAGAATTCAGGAGGCATCAAAAAACATTCCAATACCAGCAGGTTGAGGGAGATGATCCTTCCTCCCTATTCCGCACTGGAAAGGCTGCACCTGGAGTACTGTGTCCAGTTCTGGGCTCCCCAGTACAAGAAGAACAATGATTTACTGGAGCAAGTCTGGTACAGGACCACAAAGGTGTTTGAGGGACAGGAGCATCTTTCACATAAGGAGAGGCTGAGAGAGCTGGGACTCTTCAGCCTGGAGAAGAGAAGGCTCCAGGAGATCCTATCAATATGTATAAATACCTCATGGGAGGGAATAAAGATGAGGGATCCAGAATCTTCTCAGTGTTGCCCAGTGACAGGACAAGAGAAAGTGGGGACAACTTAAAAATACATGAAATTCAATCTGAATACAAGAAAACACTTTTTTATTGTGAGGGAGTCAAACACTGGAACAGGTTGCCCAGAAACACTGTAAAGTCCTGAACAGCCTGCTCTAGCTGACCCTGCTAGTAATGAGGTGTTGGACTAGATCCCAAAAGGTTCCTTCCAACCTAAAGGATTTTGTGAAAAGATAGCATGTTTACGTGTCGTACTTTTATCTCACCCTGTCTTATACCAAATACAAGTCGACTCAATTTATTGCAAACCTGTGGTGGATATTATGTGTTTGAAAAAGTAAAATTAGGTTATTGAAAAGTTCATTGGAGACTTTCTCTTAAGGGAAGGTTATGTAACACTTAATTTTCAATCTTTAAGCAAACTTTTAATTCCATGCTTACTGAAGTACATCTTCCTGCTGTTTGCTACAGTGACAGATTTTCATGCTCTCTGTCTCACGTATCATATTGGAAAATTATGTTTGGGTTTGTAGAAACACACACTTTAAAAAAAAAGTGAAGATGCTCAAGGAATATTGCCTCTGAAATTGTCCATGTTAAGACATATTTTTCATTTACCTCTGGACTGCTTTTTCTTTTTCAAAGAGTGGTTTCCAATTTTCATTTATAATTTTTTACAGGCCATGTACTAGCCATCTTCCAATTTAAAACTGAAGACACACCATTTCCCTATTTATTCATGCTCTTAAATCCATCTCAGACTTTCTAGTAAAGGCTTTCTAGGAACAGAGGAAAATTCTGCTTAATCAAAAGTCTAAGGTTTCTTAGTTGAAAATGTTATGATGAAAAGTTTGACTAAGTCCAAACATGGGTTACTTGTCAACAAGTTATGTAGAATGATTTATACTTTTTCCCAAAATATTCCCTTCCTGACCCCCTGTCCTCCCTGGTGTGAAGAGTGAAGGCGTATTTTTTTCTGGATTTTTTTTTTGTGTGTGTCTGTGTGACCAACATGACCAACATGCGATCTCCACGGTTGCTCATTTGGCTGAAAAATCTTGATTTTACTCCATCTAGGTAGTGAAGGTAAATGATATTTCCCAGAGGCAGGTTTCTTGCTGGTGCTAGGTTGGAGTGGCCACAAGGATTTTTACCTACGGCTTTTTCAGGGAGGTAAATCTGCCCAAATCACTTTTTGACCCGAATGCACTCCAGGTTTAACATTATACACACTAGCCAAATGCATACTATTTGCCTAGGCAGTAAAGTTGTCTTACACATCAGTCAAGAGGTGAAGCCCGATCACTGTGAATTGTACAACAACAAAAGAAAACTTTGAAGAAGCCTCACAGGGGCAGAACAAAACTGGTAAGCTGGGGTGGAGGGGAGGATGACAACAACACAGGATGGAGAAAGAAAAAAAAAAGAAAGCAGCACCACAAATTCTCAGTGGCCAAGTACTCCACTGCAGTGGACAGTGCTAGGTATGTTCAGCCCATGATACTAGACTAGAAAGAAAGCAAACAAGATGGGTTGGAGCATGCTGCTGTAGATGCTTGAGTGGGAAAAACTGTCTTGGTCTCAGGTGTCATTAGGAATGTTTACTCATTACATAGATGTATTCATGAGGAAATAAGATGCTTATAAAGATGTTTTAAAACCAGAGTTCTAAAGATGCACATTTGAAGTAGTTTACAAACTAATTAAAATAAATACACTATCTGCCATAGCTGACAAATTGAGATACTGTTTATAAGACAAAGGGGAAAAAGCAGGCAATTCCCTCCCCTACTAATTTCCCTTGAAAATTGTCAAAAAAGGGAAAGGAAAAAAAAAATCTAATTAGGAAAGATTTACATTAGAGCTAATGCAGGAATTAATTGCAATAACAGTCAACTTGGATTAATTAAGCAACAACGTCAATGTTTTATCCAGACAGCAAAGCAGAGACATAGAACCAGCAAGTGAAAAATATGGGAGATAACACGGTAATAAAAGACATAAAACCAAGTTAAATTTGGCCTGTAAAGTAAAATTCAAGAGAAAAATAAAAAAATAAACAGATTCAAAGATAGATTTGGGGGATGCACTAATATTCGAAACTTTTGTAATTATTGTCAATCACTAAAAAAAAAAGGAAAACCAAAACCAACCAAAAGAACCTTTTTCATCAGAGCAACATGAAAAGTAAAATCTTAACCACACTGAACAATGTATGATTTTATAATTCTTAACTAATGCAATACTCTGTATGACATTGAGAAAATTGTCATACATAACAGAGTTACTGGGAGCATTATCCCTCCCTATTCTCCACAGGAGTTTCACAAAACATAGCCACGTTTGGGTTTGGTTGAGGCTGAAACCGAAACAGAAAGTTTTCAAGAATCTTTCTGCACTTCGGATCAGAGACAAACTCCCCGCTTACTCTTAGATGTAGTGTTTAAAACTTAGTCAATGTAACCAATTTCCTCTGCAGAATCCTTGTCATATTCTTGCTGCTGACCAAAAGCTGATAATGGTTTAAGTTCAATGGTAAATAAGACCAGCTTTTCAGCTGACACTCTGAAAATATTATCACCACCTACATTTACAGGTAAAACATCAGCTGCAGACGCTAGCTTCTTGCGCATATAAAAAACCCAACTACAAAACCCCAAACTCTTTATTTGTCCAAGGTACATCAAGCCTTGAACGACCTGATCTAACATTGAATTTAACCCTGCTTTGAGTAGAGGGTTTTACCAGATGAGCTCCCTTCCAACCTAAATTATTCTACGGTACCTGTATTACAGCTCCTTCTACAATCAGATAGGCTCAGGATGAGCAGTGCTGGTAATTAAAACCCCAGTCAGTCCAAGCACTAGCTGTAGGAGCTGATGAAAGCCGCTTGCTCTGACTTCCCATGAAATGAACTCCGTGTTTTCTTTAAGAGGGATGAAAACTCAGTGATGTCTGAGCACATCACATCACTCTGCCAATGTGTGCTCCAGGTTGGGTTTTGATTAAAATCATCTTTCAGAGAAAGAAAAAAAATGTTGAGGTATTTTTGTTGTTGTTGTGAAATAACAGCATAATTCCTATATGGTTTCACTCAGACTAAAATCATACATGAACAACAGATGAGGTGCTAACAGATACTAACAGATAAAGGTATTATAGAAACACATTCTGAAGCTAAGGCTTATTTTTATTTGTATAAATAATCCAAGTAGCATTGATGGAGTTGCCAAACTGATCAAGTCCTCCAAAATCATAGCTTGAATATAAGGATAGCTTGACTGGGGTTATTTTGATTTCAATTCTCACTTCTGAGGGTCCGTTGTGCAGCTAGGTTTCCCATGCAAGCACTTTTCCGTGATACTCATTATGAAAATAAGGTCTAGAAATTGAAACATTTTTAAATGAATGGTGGGACTCTCTTGTAAATCCTGCTGCTGTCATTTTATGTAAATGTTCATAGTATATTGGTATACGATAAACTCATCAGATTTGGCAAGTTTAAAATAGAGACATCCCAGTCTGTCTGTGTGACTCTTCTGCTTTATTAATATTTCTGGCAGCAAAGCCGGTTCATGAACTGCTCACATTGCTCGTTCCTGTCCCTGCTCACTCCCAGCGGCAGTCCCACCTCCCTCTAGCATCATTAATTCATCTGCTTGTGATGTTGTGCTCTAGGCCAGACAGGTACATTTGAATCACATGCCTAGGCTTGTGGCCTTTCGTAGTCTGGGGGGGATTGGGGCATGAGGGAGAGCAGATGTAAGAGACTTGATTTCTTAAACTGAGATCTTTCACTGATCTAAGGCAGACTGCAGTTAAACATTCAGAAGTGCTTCTTGGGCGATTGTCATTTCTCCCTACCCACTGAGACCACTCTTTTTCTGCCCTTGAAGTGCTCTCTGTGAAGCATTTCTGCATTCAGTAATTAAATGGGGAAAGCTGACCACCTAAGTCAGCAGTGCTGCCAGAAAACTATTTACCAGAAGATCCCCTTACACGGTTTCACAGGCAGCTGAATCAACATAATGGAAGGGAAAACTGCGCTAAGGGAGTGCATAGACTTTTTAATACAGCCTTGTCTTCAGAAAAGCAACATGCAGAACTGCATTTAATTTTTATGCTCTGTCTAGTACCCTGGTTCCAGATACTTGCTTACTGTTTGTATCAGAAAGCACAAAGGGACACACAAAGGATTCAGTTTCCAAGAATAATCTCACTGACTGATAAAATGTGCTTAACTTCTGAATCTGCAACTTTTTCTTTTTATGAAGGTAATGAATGAGTTTTAAAGCAAGATGTGCTGCACTTAGCAATCCTAGCATAATACAAGAGCATGCTAACTTTGAAGAACTGCTGGTAGTTCTACATTCTTCTACAGGTCACAGCATACTCATAATTCCTCTGGCCATTTTCTAGGCTTTAACTTTTTATCTTCATGCTATGTATGAAAATGGGAAGACAACATGATTAATCTGAATAGCAAATTATCGTGAATCAGTCTGTCACTGGTTAACAGAAGTTTTTTTCCAAAATATACATAGGCAGAGTAAGAGATGACAGATACAGAAAAAAATGACAGTGTTCACAAAGAATCTTACGCCTTCGCAACAAAAGTGGGGACATTTTTCTCCTCCTAACAATTGAGCCACTGGAAAACTTCCTTTTTCAATGTCTCAAGTTTTTTCTGTTTGAAAAACAGCATAACAAGTTGCAGTGAAGGCTTCTTAACTGAAAATATCTTTGTGCTAGCTTTTGTTATATTTAATATGCAGCTGTTGGTCCTTATAAACTTTCTTCAGTTAAACTATTAGATTTGTCTCATTTTTTGAGAGATGCATAGATTTAATAAAGAGACCCTCTAAAAAGAACGAAATACAAGTTTTGCAACACTACAGATTGATAATAAGCCTCATGACCGCAGGGTTAATTTGCTGTTAAAGCTGCTTATGTAGCAGTCCTATGAGCAAATACCCTGGGTCAAAGTATCTAATGAGTAAGGAAATGCACTTTCACATTCTTTCCCACCTAATAGCTGTCTTTCAGTCACATTAAATACTGGGCTTAAGAGAGAGACAACACGTTAACTAGTACTTGAACTTCAGGCATGTAAATGAATATTGGCCTAATGCGTTTGGCCCTCAATGCTGAACTTCCTGGGGGCATTCAGCCTCTTCTCAGATAAGGCCGAGCAAGAACTGCAGTCTCATTCCTTGATAAGAAAACACAAGACTTTGTAAAGTGGATCGTATACATTTGTCAAGCAGTAGGATGCCTTGCTACTCATCAAATGATACTGAATTAATATCAGTGGCTGTTAAAATTACCATTTTCAGCAAATAAGTGTTATTTAACTATGCCTTTTCCTCTTTAAAGAGCTCAACGTTTTAATCGCAGCTTTGTTGGAACTATTCTATAAAAAAAATAAAGATGGTCGATTTTAATTAATGTTTTGGAGGCAAAGTAATGCTCATTGTGGTTTGTGCCCTGCATAATGGGTCGTTCTGACAGTGTTCTCTTTTAAAATACTAACAGAAAAAGGTATTACAGGAACACATCAACTTCTATTCATCTGCTAGCTAAACAACCAAAAATTGTCCTTGTATTGTTATTTCTAAAGAGAGTTACAGTTTATTTAGTATATGAAGGGACATTATGAAATTTCTGTTTAAGCTCTACAGTCAGAGGAGAAAGTTTTATAAGAAACAGAATAAAGTAATCCTCATAGCTGTTTTTTTCTAATACTGTGTATATACACCAAATAAATGGGATTAAATTACTGCACTGCTAGTATATTCAAGGCCAGGAGACGGAATGTGTAAAAGAGCACATGCACACACAAATTTACTAATCTAAAAAACCAAACCAGACCAGAAATAAAATCAATTGCCACTACAGATATTTAACGGTCTCATTACAGATAATTTGCCTATAATTTTTCTGTAGCCACTCTTATTTATTCCTTGTTTTCTTTCAATCGGTGCTTTTATGAAAGAAAAATTTTCTTCTTATTAAAGCAATAGAAAAACAACATGCAACACACATTGGAAGGAAAATGAGACTGTGACAAAGGTATTTCTAGCTAAAATTGTAGCACAAGTGCTATTTTCACACCATTGGCTGATAATTGTCTTTGTGAAGCTGAAGTAAAAGACTCCAGGTTACAGTAGACAAAACCGTTCCTTTGATGCTACTGCCTTATGACCCAATTTTTATTCTCAGCTACAGTACTCTAAGTTCCCTGAAAATTATATGCTTGGAGCAATTATTTCTTAAATTAAAAGCAAAAGTTAGAAGAAAGTTTAAGTCAGGAAGAGATGGTGCCAAATTCACTCTGTTGTGAACATGTTATTCCTGTATTTGTTCATGGAAATACAAACAAAAAGGAAAATCAGGTATTTTGTAGCATCTTAAATCCACATAATAAAGCTGTGTAGTCATATTTGCAAGTCACAACAGCTGATAAATACACAAGTCACACGCTTAAAAAAACTTTATTGAAAAGAGGATTGTTTTTTTTTATTTTGGCCTTGCCTCTTCTTTTGATTTTTGAGCACTGTCTCCATACAAGGGTATAATTACCTCCTACTGCAGTAGATCTTCTGAATAGATCCTTCAAAGACTGTAAAACTGCTGCTACACAAATGCTGCTCCCCAAATCCTGGTATGGTCACAAGAGAGACTTGCTTTCCCATCCTCCCCCACCCCTGGCACCAACACGGCCCCTCAGCCCCCCGCCCAGTTCAGCCGCCGTGGGGTGCTCACCGCGGCTCCACCAGCAGCTCCGGAGGTCACAGCCACAGGTGCGGGATCCCCAGGAAGTAGCTTCCAGCAATCTCCATGGACTGCCCGTCTCTCCAGCCAGGTTGGGGTGGCTGCTGCCGCTCAGCGAGCGGCTGAAGAGGCGTTTGGCATTTCACGGGGTCAGACCTCAGCGTGAGGAAGGAAGAGCAGCCACCTCCATTGAGGAGGTGGGACAGGGCAATGCCAGCACCTGCAGAGCAAGGAAGTGTCCAGAGCTTCTGAGACAGCCCCAGAAAAAGGGCGCTTGCCAGAGAGACAGAGTTTTGGGACCCCTGAGGTGGTGGCAGCTCTCCTGCAAAGGAAGCAGGGAGGCTTGAGGTGCCATTTCTGACAGGACACCTGCAGCATTCACCGGAGTCGCTGCCCCGCTCCTCCCGCCCTCCCTGCCTCCCCGCAGGCCCGTGGGACATGCGAGCACCCGGCCCGCAGCTGTGGTGAGCTGGGGGGCAGCCGCAGGTGCCTGCCCGTCAGCCTGGGGAAAAATCACTCGAGCAGCTTCACCTGAGTGCCCTGTTAGCTGAGACTGCCCTTCATCCCTCTGGTTGTTTGACTCTGGGCCTCGTTCAGATATGGTTTTCCAGCTCCTGACAGAGTACAGTTGTGGATGTAGGTGAGCGGCTGGTGGCAAGATCTCCACGTGCCCTCCATTGCTGAGCACTTTACTCTTACACTTCCCTGCAGTTTGCATGAAGAGCAAGCCAGTACCGCAGCTGCGGGGAGCGGCACGAGCGAGCCTTCCTCAGGATTTAGCAGCTTCAGTACATGGCTCTCAGTTATCGGCAGACATACCAGCCCATGAGAGCTTCCCAGCTCAAAGGGAAGGGGTGCAAGCACAGTGAAATTTTGCTCTTACTTTTACCACAGTGCAAAAGGGTTTAGTTCCTGTACACCTACGTGCATCCCATGTAACAGAGGCAGGTTTCACCATCTCTTTGCTTGTACCTTTCCATTCCATAAATGGGAGCAAAATATTTCCCTTGCAAGGATGTAGTGAACATTAGTTTGCTAATATTTGTTGCAGCTATCAAGCTGAACATACACTGAGTCAAATACCCGTCCCCACAGGCTGTCTGTTTCATGTTTTTCCTTTACATGGTAATGGCATTTTAGGAACAGGTTCTCTTCTGCAAGAGATTTCACACTGTTGTGACTCCTTCAACTTTGGTACACATTTTTGAGTCAGCAGCGTAGTGTATCAGAAGGGAAGTATATGACTTGTTCTATTGTATAGACTGTCTTTGCACAAAAAAAAAATTGCAAAATAGGCAGTCTCATTGATTTCCTCCCATTTTCTTGGTTGCTATAGTTTGAGAAAAGGCAGATATTTATTGTTTTCTAATTCTAGATGTTTTTTCCTCACAAAGGTGGCCCTGGCTCTGGCAAAGGTAGCCAATGCGAACAGTTAGCCAAGAAATATGGATTTACTCACCTGTCTCCTGGTGACCTTCTCCAAAATGAGTTATCATCATTATCAGAGAGAAGTAGATTGATCAAAGACATCATGGAATGTGGTGAACCTGTGCCTGGTGTAAGCAAGTTTTATTTGGTGTCCTAATGGTTAAACAAAGGCAGTGGTAGGTAGATTATCTAAAAGGGTGGAAATAAGAGGCTTGAGCTGATGATTCCCATTTAAGTAAAACTAATCTGCAACTTGAGGGAGAAGTTTCTTCATTGCCACATCTGTGGCACTTCTTTCCCCTCTCTGTGCCAGTATTTCTTTACATTTCAGCCTCACATAGGCAACAAATTAGTCATGAAATAGAGTGAGACAGATGCTGCGCTATGCATTGCAAAATGTAAGAATAAGTACAGGAAACAGACACTTAATGTCCATTTTATAGCTTCACATTTCAGATTCAGAGCTGGTTCTCCTGGCAGCTGTTCTAATTTACAGTACCTGCAGCAGTTCCCTGCAGAGCTGGCTGGCATCCCAGAGTAGCTGGACTGCAGTTTAATGGAGACTATGAAGACAGAGTGTGTTGTTCTCAGCTGGACTTGACTTTTACATGGCAGGTCCGCAGCCCCAACTCTTGATGGTTCTTCAGCAAGTGCAGCTAGATCATAGGATGCGTTCGTTAATGAAAGACACTGGGAAGTGCTGCTCAGGGGAAACTAAAAGCTGTGCTGAGGCTTGATTTTGATTGCTTTGCTCTTCAGTGTGTTTGGTCAGATGGGTCTCTTATCACTTTCCATGTGATATAATTATAACAATGACATAGCAAAATGCAATCAGATTGGAAATTGCTGCAGCAGTACTCCAAAGTTTCACAGGTATTAACATTAATTTTGAAACTATGAAATATTGCCAGCTGTCCAGAGGACAGTTTGGAAACTCTTGGATGGGTTGTAACACTAGATCTGTGTAGCATAGCTGGTCCTGAGAGAAGAAAAAGTAGGGTGTCCTGTCTTGCAGGACATGAAAAACACCTGCATTCACAGTACCTGCTTTTAGCAAAACAAGGCAGTTCTCAAGGGTGTAGTACAAAAGTCAGCATAACAAACAAAGGTGTCAATATTTCTTATTAATTAATCAAGTAACTCCCTTTCTTTCCAATGCAGGGTATTGTCCTACAGCTACTGAAGGAAGCCATGGTTTCCAAGTTAGGGGACACAAAAGGATTCCTGATCGATGGGTATCCCCGGGAGCTGAAAGAAGTGGAAGAGTTTGAGAGCAAGGTGACTATATAATAGTAATACTGTTATAACTCCTATTAAGATATGATTGTACTGCTGATGCTACTTGGGTCCCCATCTTTAGCTGATTGCAACGGGGATGTGTAAAGAACCAATCCAACCGTGTTGTGCTGCTGATCACCGAAACTTTGGCACCCCATCAATATAGCAACTCCAGCTTTTGCCCTCGCCTACACAAACTCTGTCATACCAGGAGAAATAAAGGCTGATTTTGCCCAAATTTAATATAATGGAGGAACTATTCACATTTAGTGGAAAGCACCATTTTTAGAATCAGTTTTCTAATTCTAGTGGATGGCTGCTATACTTCTCATGAAAAATCTCATCAAGCTCTATTTGATGTAGGTTCATGAAAGCATGTATCTTCACAGTTAATATCTCTTACCATTGAGCCAGCTCTGCTAAAGCTTGCTGCCACTTTGAAACAGCAAAACACAGATTAAATTTTTGTGATGAGTAACAGGTGGCATAGCCATAAAAAGAGCATTTTGAAGTGACTGCATGGCAGCTCAGAGCATTATCGATTTCCTCGGTATGTGCTAAGACCTACTGAGAAGTCTCAGCTGTACATTTCTCAATCTGCAGAAAATACTCTATATAAGCCCTATGAATGAATTTGCCAGGGTTTGGAATAAAAGAAGTGGTGAACTAGGGGAAATAGTTAAGTATATATTCTATCATATTACACTCCACAAATATCCTGTGCAAGTTTGAAAGGTAATAAAACTTTAATGAATCATCTGTTTTCTCCTAGAACCTCTAGCTGCTTTATTTAGTTGATTACCACAAACGCCTAGCAAGATTTAGGCATCAGAAGCTGGACAAAATAATGGGTCATAGGATTTGCTATAGAAGCCATTCACAGAAATGTTGATCTATTAGTTCCTTTACTAAAATGCCACAGACTATTAAAAAGACATTGGAGATTTCTTTCATTTTGTGTAGGAGGAGGAACTATTTCAGCCGGGCTCCTTTTCTGGCAGGCATATGTGTCATGTCCTCTGAACACTGGTGTATGCAATGAAGTAGGACTTAGAAATTGGAGTGTCCTGGACTGAGGCACTGCCAGGCAAACAAGTCCTGATGCATCCAGGGCAAAAGCAGAGCCACTTTCAGTTCCTGTAGACACTGTAGCAGCAAAAGATCCTGTAGACCTGAGCTGCCTCTGACATTTGGATTAAAATACAAGGACCCCAACTGATAATTTTGAATGTGCTAAGTCATCCCCGTGGTGTCCATGTATCCACTTTAGTTTTCACAGGGTGAACTTGGCTGGCTGTAAGCCGCTCAGTGAGTCTGTGAAGTTTTTTTAAATGAGTCATTATTGAGATAATGCTTTGCAGTTCTTTCTAAATGGCAATGAGAAGTTCTTCCTACATTATAATTGAATGAATAGAGGTGGACATCAGGCTTTATTAATTAATGGAGGGAAAGTGCAAATGAATAATGCTGCATATCTACGTGATGTGTAAAAAGCATTATAATTGGTAACAAAGAGCTGTTCTATTTAGAAGACATTGGGAATAGTACTTATACTTAAAAGCTTGACAGCCCTAAATAGAACTAGCTATGTTGAAACAGCTTATTCTCCAGCCAGTTTTGCCCAATTCCTTTCTATGTTATAATTGTATTTTTACCTAGCCATAATTCTAGAGAAGCACATGTCTCTGTTCCCTACTCGGTCTTTCTGCTAGGTGAGAAGTAGAAAACAATATTAAATGATGAGTTCCACCTCACCAGCTGGAAGATATCCAATAAGACAGAGTAAAGATCCAATACATTAGACTTGTTTGGCTTCCTGCAGGTGTCTCCACGGCATGCATTATTTAAGCTAAATTGTGTCAGGAAAGGAGTAATTTAAAAAAACAGTAGTAAAGGTTGCTGTAATATTTGTCATTAAGGTAGTAGAAAGGTCAATATAACCCAGCCATACTTAGCCAAATGCAGAAGGCCTAACACAAAAAATTTACCTTTGAATATTTCTTCTTTTAAGGGCTGTCAACAAAGGTAGCAATTTTCCATATATCAGTCATTTAGACTTTCTTTGCTGTAGCCATGGTAAAAGCATGACTTTCTAATGGTCACTAGTGTGAAGAACAGTTGTCTTTTCTCAAGACTTCTCACTCTTTCCTAAAAAGTGTTCGCCAAATCCCTGCTAGAAAGGGAAGGAATGAGAAAAAGCCTGAGAGCATCATTGAAGGATTTAATGCATAACTGCATGGAAAAATTATCACATTATTTTTCTCTGATCCTGTAACCCCTGTATTTTACTTGATAGACTGGAGTTTATCCCTTTAGACTCAGCCCAAAAGTTGTTGCTCAGACAAAACCTTGTGTCAGAGACAGCTGTGCTTGAGCAGGGTGCAGGACAGTGTATTGCAAGATTTATGCTAAACGACACGCATATTTTTCAGCATCTCAGGGAGAGAATGATGCAGATTTGTGTTTAGAACTTTTGGCTCTCTCCTAATATATTATAAGGAACATTTTTCTCTTTCTTGCCTGTTCTTTTTCACCCATAAAGTACTGCAATATCTCATCAAATGTAGATAGAGACAATTATTTACTATCTTTGCCAAGGCCTGGGCATAAAAATAAATAAATTCTTATTTACCTTGTTTATAGACAAGGACAGACTCTCCCTTACAACTAGTTTGGCACTACCCAAAAAGCACTAAGTGGCGGGCTTCTCACAGAATTTGGAAATTACTTATCAGTTTGAAAATGCAGAGAAATATATCACATCCTTCCTTTATGCCATGTAGTAATGATGTGGAGTTACACTGCAGATATTGACATAAAATAGCGTGTGACATAAAGTAATTCACAGGATGTATTCCTGTGAATACATCCAATAACAAGCATTTGATGGTGTCCCTGAGCCTGTCTGTTGCTACTCATTTCCTTTTCAAGTGGGCACACTTTAATTTGGACATCTCCTTCTATTGCCTCTGGAAATTCTAAGCTATAGTTTACCAGTCCCTGAATGCAAATGTACTCTTCACAGATTGAACAAAGCAAAAGCTAAAAAAATAACTGTCAAGCATTCCAGGAGTCCGATGCTGTTTGCATCAAGCTTTTATCAAACACTTGCAAATAATGAACAAACTGACGATCTTCAGTCAAGTAGCCAGAATTTTTCCAATCATATCTCTTTTTCTCTGTACGTGTAGAGCCCAGTCAAGCACAGCCTAGATCCTGAATACTGGGATCTCTAAGGGCTGCTAAAATGAGGTGTTTGTTAATAAGCATAATTTCTGCATAGACAAATATGAAAGTAATTTGCTAATAAATTCTTTGATGACTCTTTTGGTAGCATTTGTTTTTAAAATTATCCAAACAAAATCAATTTTACCAGGACAGTGGTTTGAATACTTACTGTTTTTCTTTTTCTCTAGATTGGGGAACCAAAACTTGTGTTCTGCCTGGAATGCTCTGCAGAAACCATGAGCAGTCGCCTTCTGATGAGAAATCAGAGCAGTCAGCACTCTGATAATGCCGAAACCATCAAGGAAGGAATCGAAAGCTATTACCAAGCATCAAAACCTGTGATTGCATACTATGAAAAGAAGACACAGTTATGCAAGGTAAATTGCCTGACCTTTTGAATTAAATTATTGCTTTTTACTCCAATAGATGAGCAATATTTGGAAAATACTGACACAACACGATTTATGAACTATATTCCTTTCTACACTTCCCAGTTTGTTCTCATCTTACACTTCCCTGGTTTGTTTCCAACTTCTACAAACTTCTGAGTTCCACAATACAATTTGAAAGAATAAAAACACGGATTTATCCTGAGTCTGAGAATATGTCCTGAATCACTACCTCATCTGTATAGAATCTCTTAGTAAACATTAATGCTGGAAAGCTTTTCTTTAAGTATTAGGATTTATTTTTCTATAAGGGCTTTCAGAGTTAGGATGAAAGATTATGTTAATCCAAAGCTCTTTAGTTAAATTTACAAAACTGACAGTGTATGTCCTGAAATAAAACAGACCTGCACAACAGAAAGATATTTCTGCTGGAACAAATGGCATGGTTATGTTAATTTCAATTAATTATCTCAGTTTACGCCTGCTGAGGATGTGATATTTAAAGCATTCTTTATATGCTCTAATCAATACTTTACAGAGAAGCAAGAAAAATTCCATCAGTGCAATTAACTGATGTATATGCTGGCACATCTGTGAACTCATTTACGTGGGATTATTATATTTCTTTTTATATATTTCTCTGCTCCGTCACGGCAAACTATCCCTTATGTTCAGCTACAGAAAGATCTAGTCCTACTGATCCTTCTTGTCCTAAAATGGAAAGAATCCAATAATAGTTTCTGGAAATATTACAGGAGCTTTTTGTGGCAGAAACCACGACACATGCAAATCACATATCCCAAACCTTTCTCCTCTGCAAAGTTCCCAAAAGAGAAACATGCAGCTAATTTATGCAGCCGTAGCCTGACCTGAAAACAGAGTAAATGACATAGTCCTGAGAAAAATTATACTCCAAGGGAAAGTCCTGATTTATGTCCTTTGCTAACCCCACAGTAAGTGCACAGAAGGCAAACTCCAGAGTGGCAGAAAAAAAATCCCCAGTTGCTTTTCTTTTTCAAGCTTAAGAGCGATTATCTGGTTGTATTTTTATTTTCTTTGACGAGGTACCTTGCAAACATTGCAAGGATGCGTCTAATTAAGAATACAGTACAATACACAATACACCAACACAGTGTGATGCAAAGGAAAACAGAGCTCTCTGTATGTCTGAGATCTTATTCCAGTGAGCTGTGCCTACCGCAGTGTTTCCGTTTTTGAAGCATCAGGGAAGTGACAGCCCCGAAGAGAATGAAACTACACTACGTACTTTCACGCAGATTTTTGTATTCATGGTCTGCCTTATTTCACTTGATGTGGACTCTCGTTGCCCTTCCTTCATAGTTCTGCTGCAAGTTTCTGCTCCATCTCCTACGCAATCTGTGCAATAGCAAAACATGCAGTCTTTTCTTGAAAGCTTACAGCTCATTAGCTCCTTAAGGGACTTGCCTAGTCTGTGGGTCAGAACTGGATAAGTGCTTTGCACTCTTTTATCATTAGTTTTTGGGGGAACTGACATTGTGTATTTGCATGTTAGAAAAATTTCGTGCATTGCTTGAACAGTATTCACACTTTTTCTTACAATGTCTGTACAGTGTCTGTACTTCCTTCTGATGAATGTAGGTGTTCAATGTACTTCCATCTTCTGGATGGAACTATTGGGTATGAAAGCTCTGTAAAATCAGCTTTATAAATATTATCGTGTAAAATGTCCTTTTAAGGTTGAAAAACGTGTTCTGTTTTACTTGAACACAGGTATTCTGTTGAAATGTCTACGTCACCCACTTTTTACTAAACTGATAAAATACACATCTGCTATCAAAGATGGGATTCCGTTATGGATTTAAGTAAAGTAGGGAGATGCCCCTCCCCAACCCTTATGACGTAGACAAGTTACATGCTCAGTTATTTATCAGCAATTAGAGGAGAACACTGCCAAAGTGCTCAGCAGAGGTAGGCCTTTAAAACTAATCCTCCCAGGCTATTCTTGTCACCCTCAGCCAGCCTCGGGTACAAGCCTGCAGCCCTGGTGCCTGTATGGCAAGGAGCAGAAGCAAATGTAGTTTTCATACAAGAAGGCTGTTAACGTTTTATTGTTTATGGGTGAGAGAAGGGATTTTTTTAACCAAGTGTTGTTGAACAGTTGTGGGAATCTATTTTGAAGTTAACTTTGCACCTATAGTCAAAGTGGAAAAGTAGGTCTGAGCACTTTTTTGCTCAGGGCAATTGACTTCAATAGCTATTCTGATCCGAATATTCCCAATCATTTCTGCAGTGGACAGTGCTGGAATTGAAAAAAAAGCCCGACAAAACCAACATTCCGTTTTGGAAATACACTAAATGCTCTGAAACAAAGTAATTTGTTTTCTGGAAGGAATGCTTGTTTAGGAAATTTTTCTAGGCCATTTTCCTGCATAAGTGAACTCAAAGGTTTTCATCATCCAGCCTGACTTGGTCAATGACACAACTCAAGCACAGTGCCTGGCATAGGGGCATCCTTCCAGTGGCCAGTCCTGCTTTGAGCAGGAGGTTGGACTAGATGACCCACTGAGGTTCTTTCCAACCTGTATTATTATCCTGTAAATGCACACCTTACAAACCTATACATTATTTGGCTCAACAAATTGAAGAATAAAGACAAAGAAAAATCAGTTAAGACTCGCTCAACAGCTGTTTTGAAGCAAAGAAAACCAGATAACACAAAATGTGTAACTGTTCGCTATGTGGGAAATTAACAGAAAATAGGCATTTAGGTTGAGAGTTTTAAAACTATTTTAGCAGCTAATACATTTAGGCTGCATGTACTGAAGAAAGCAGAGAGTAAAGGGGAAGTTTGCAATTCCCAGGACATGGGCTTAGTTTCTTATTTATAGCAACGTATTTTGCAGTCTGCTAAGCATTGACATTAGCAACCACTCTGATGTTCTCTGAATGAAGAAAGGAAATTCAGGTGGAAAGCAGAAAAACTATCAGCAATACTTCTGACTGCAATTTTTTTGTGGGGGCTAGGCTAAAATAGTCCTTTTTTTTTTGTTATTTGTAATACCATACACATACACAGAAGACTGAGACTTTACCTAGAGGCAGTCTAACATGTTTAATATTTTTCTTCCTGATTTTAATTATAACACCACAAGTTTTCAGCTTTTGGAATCTGTTCATTCCTAAATGGGTTTTATTACTCTCCAGCATTGACCAGCAGTGGTTGAAGATGTTAATGCTCCCATTAAGATGCTGGTGCCTCTGTAATTCTGCTCTCTGAAAGAACTGTGTATATGTTTTCTAATCCATTTCAAGCAAAGCCACCAAAGTTAATTTACAAGTGTTGATTTGAAGATGCCTGAAAATAAATTATCTCATCTACATTCATGGATTTTTTTTTTTTTAAATAATCCATGGACCTTCATGTAAATACAGACCAGAGGCTTGTGCACTCTTTTTCTCAGGCAAAGCTGGTGGGATCCAATAGCTTCAGGGAAGTGATGTCTTACCTGAAATGTGCTGTTTGCAGATCCAGATCAGTCTGTAATTCCAGGATAAGCGATGGAGTCTAAAAGAATCTTTAGTTGCCTTCTTCTGGAAAGCTATTCCTGCCCAGGCTTGTTTTTTCAACATAAGCAGCTCTTCAGTGGAAGGCCCATGTGAGCTTTATGTCCCCTGAGAATGCAGCCATACACTTTCTTAAGAATTCAGAGGAGTGGATGCTGAGATTTTAAGAGGAAAATTAGAGTCTAAATCCCACCTAACTGCTGTGAAGATTCAGTATTGACCTTTTCTAGCCAGCTTACTGCAAAGTGTGACTAAGCGCCACTAATAATTGTAGGTGAAATAGTGTTTAATTGTATAAGTGATCACATCTTATAGGGCTTAACTGTAGCACCCAGTCCCAGCTTCGCCACAGAAGAGAAAATCAGAATTGTTAAATAGGCTTGTTTAACAAGCAAATAGAGTTGGCCTATGGGTATTATTTGATTTTTAGGGCTGGGCAAAGTTTTCCACAGATTGGGAACAGCACATGGCAACGGTGCTACATGTTTAACTTGCCCTGTCCAGCCTAAAAGTTTTCAGTCCTGAAACAAGCAGATTAAATTTGCAAATGTAAAATCCAGTCGTGGTCATAAGGCCAGCAGGTCTGGCGTGGGAATTAGATGTTGGATGAGCACTCAGTGGAGGAGGCACTGATCTGTCATGCCATATCAAGGTGTGCTTGAGAGTACATTGTCAAATTAGCTTTCTCATCCTCTGCATTGGAACAGGTATTACAACACAGATGGAAGGAGGCTAATAAACACAGTAGAGACAGAAAAACTCAAGTCTGACCTAGCTTCCTCTGCAGTCATTAGGAATTCTCTCTTTGCTTTGCTTGCACAGAAGAGACAAAGGTTTTTGGTTGTAATAGCATTCCCATTTTAATCAATGAGAATTTTACTACCTTCTCTAAACCTGGAGTTGTTGTGCATAGATGCATTCATAAGTAACTAAGATGATATTTGGAAATGGAACATTTTTCCATTATGCTGACCTCTGAACAAGAACAGTGACCCGCCAAAAGATCAGGACTCTGTTTGAACAATTTCCCTTTGACCAAGATTGCCTGTCAGTGTTTCTGCTCAGCAGTGGAAGCGTGAGGCATGCACAAAGGGTGGAGAATTTGAATGCAGATGAAACATCTGTGAACCTGACAGGAATAAATAATAGTGATCCTTACAGCCACCCAGCTGAGGGGAAGAACTGTGATGTAACTCACAGGATGTATTCACAGGGGAAGATTAACTGACTGAAGAATGAAGGGCAAAGAATGACAGTGTCCTCTGCTCACTTTTCTGCTAAGGAATTAATTTTCTAAATTGTGTTCCGGGAGGTAAAGTAGTTGTAACAATAAGTTAGAATTTTTCCAGTTAATTTTTAAAATGTAATGTTTTGGGGATATAGTTTAATATTCCACAATTTCTTTCATAGTTACAGAACACCCACCTGCTGCTGAGGACAGCAAGCGGGTGCTTTTTAACAAAAACCTTGTACTGGAAATGTAAGGATTGAAAGCGCTACTCACAAAAACAACAGTTGCAAGCTGCTTGATTCTGTGGGAATCAGATGTTTCAGATGAATGAAATGAAGCGAAATGCACTATGGTAGCTGTAGTAAGCAGGTAGATACTGTTGGTTTTAAATTTATTTCTCAGTGATTTCGAAGGCAGCTGGGCAGAAAAGTGTGTCTGAAAATTTAGTAGGCACCTACTTGTGTTTTAACGTGGTTAGAGGAAGTACCTTTGAATATACGGCCCTCTGTCAATTGAGAAGAAAGGGAGAAAAAACCCTGATTTTTTTTTAATATCTGACTCATCCTTTGAAGCTTTTTTCTACTGACAGTATGTAGGAGGGTAATAGGTAATGGAGAAGAGCAATGCATTGGTAGTCAAGCAAGGCAAAACTGATCCTACCTAGCTAACCTAAGGCACCTAGTAGGTGTCTGAAATACAAGTTCCCTATTCAAAGCCATCTGAGGAAAAGGGGCATGAGTATAACAAGTAAGGAAGGCAGTCCAGAGCAGAGGGTTTGCAAGGATGTCCAAAAACCTTCACTATTTCAGATCACAGGCTATGGAATCTTAGCCTACAAAGTTCAATCAAAATGCATTTCTTTTTCTTTTTCCTTCTCTTTTTTCTTTTTCTTTTTCTTCTTTTCCTTCTTTTTTCACAGTGTTGTTCTACTGTTTCTTTCTAAAATCAGTTGAAGTCCCATGTTGGGTAAGCAGTAGTTACTAGATTCTTATCACAAACATTTTCCATAACCATTATGAAAGAACGAGTGACCATCCACCTTCTCACAGTCTTCCGCTTCTGAGCCTTCTCATGCTGATCCCCTGTTAGAAGTTTCTCTGGGGAGGAGCAAATGTGTACTTCGCCCTTTAGATAATCAATGGTAATAGTGATAGCAGTATGTAATTTATTTCTGTCTTTCAAAAGGTTGTCAGAGAATCATTAACCCGGGTAGGTAGGTAGATGGGGAACAAAGGAACAAGTGTTTCTGTGTCATCCCCCTTGGTGGTTTGTGATCCATTAGATGAGACACCGGTCTAGAAAGATACATCAGAAACATGGGCAGGGGATTATAGATAAAACGCAATGGGAAATTCATGCCAAATGCAAATAGGTATCAGGGCAGCACGTTTCCACTGGATTTCCAGACAGCTTGTTCCATTGCTCTGAGAACCAGGTACAGCACTGTCTCCGAGAGGCTTTTAACTCTTTTTAATGACAATGATATAAATGCTAGTGACAACACAGCTGAACCTGACTGACCTTCAGTAAGAAGCTTCTAACTAGTGAGTTTATTGCAGAGTCTCAGTCTGTCTTTCTGAAAACAATGGTCCTCAGCCGTCCTTTCTACAGTCGGGTTTTTCTCAGTGGCAGTATACATTTAGGGTTCTAAATCCCCAAACCTACAACAAATGGAGGCTTGATGACAGAAAATTTAATTGGCTGATTTTAATGCCAAAAGGAGCAACATTGTACTGTGAAGATGGTTACTCCAGTCATTTTTCATATGAGCTCATTAAATTTCTCTCTGTGGAAGTTACCTAAGGCCATAGTGGCATTTCAAAACTAGAAGCACTATAGAAAACTGTATCTGGATCTTGCTTTTATGAGAAGACAGTAGCCTTGAATAACCTTGAAAACAGTCCTAAATTATGAGGTTTGTTATAATCTGAGAAAGAGAAATACACAGGTTTTTTTTTCTCCTGGAGCTGCAGAGAGTGTCATTGAATTACTGTGGTACTAGCTGTGAATTATTGTCACATTAAGTTAGTTTTGTGCCACAACTTTAAGTTAGTTTTATGAATTGGACCTTTGTTATTTAGGAGGCCAGCATGGGAAGCACTGGGGCTGTCATTAGTCACACTCATCCATATTTTACTGTGACTGTTAGGAAGGCAGCGTTCCAGCCAGTCATAAAGGGCAGCAATTTCCACGCTCACCAACCTAATTCTTCATTGCAACTGCCTAGATCTAGACTTGAGAATCAGTCCCAGTTCTAGAAGAGGTTGCCGAAAAGCCAATGGCAATCAGCTGTGCTGATGAGGTTATATCGGTTATCCAGTGCAGACGTATTTATGGGATACAGAGATAATAAAAATACATATTAAGACGAGAGCTTTTTAATGGCTGCGGCCTTCACCCTGTGTGAAGCATATTTCCTCTGGGATACCCATATGAAAATAGGTGCCTTGGCAGTTGGGACAGACAAAACAAGCTGCTTTATAGCAGCTAGGATGGGAGTTGCTAGTTTTACTCTAAGTGGAGAAGGCAGGCATTTGGTCCAGAATGGTCCACCATTCCCCTTTTCTCTTTGCTACTAGTAAGTAGCCCCCCCCCAACCCTTTGTTTCTGTGGCATAGAAAGCTTCTGAAAGACATGCAGCCCTTGTTTGAGAACTGACCTTTCTAAGGCACCACCTGCTGCTTCACAAACTATTCCAGCATATGCGTACTTCAGCATTGCATAAAGCAGCAACGTCAGCAAACACCAACGTGACAGAGAGCAAGGGAAGCAAGAGAACCATGCTGCTGAAAGCTTGCCAGGAGGGGAGAGGGGAGTTCAGCTCAGACTGTAAGATACCCCTGCGGTGAGTCCAAGGGGGCCGTACCCAGTCCGGCATGGCTCCTCAAAGGTTGGACAGGCTGGTCGTTTCCAGTGCTGGAACTGCTGTGCGTGGAGGTAGACCAGCCGGGTGCGCCAGCACTTCTGACAGGATGCAACAAGGGACCAAACTTTGCAGCATCTGTGGATGCCACCAAGAGCGAAACCAAGCTACAGGGCGTGAATTCAATCCCTTGCTGGATCTCTGCAAGGAGCAGCTGCTGACTCCCACACACGACTTAGCACCAAGGGACTTAAATGTACATTGAGTGCAGTCAGACTGTACAGGAGCTGGCTGCAAGCCAACACCATATCTGAGAAGAATTTCATGGCCTATTTCAAAAATACATTTTTTGGAGTTTGAAATTCCTTTTATTCTCCTGCAGAGCAAAGAGGTGGCAGAAAGTATGATGGTCAGGAATGTCCCCTTCAAACATGACAATTGTTTGACATCCTAGTCAGCAACTTGGAGATGAAAACGCAGCACATACTTCAGAAAAACAGGCTTTAGCGAAGTTGTCATGGGCCCAACTTAAACGTGTGCAAACTCCATGGCACTCATACATGAAAGACTAAGCATGGAGAAGCAGAGAGGAAGCTTGCTTTTGCGTAGCGAATCGAGGCTCTCACCAGGCATTTGAGAGGAACTAAACAATCATCAGATGCATGGTGTATACAGCCAGTATGGAAGCGTCTCCCGTCAATACTGTGAAGGCAAAAGACAGCTCTCCTTCCTCAAGTAATGACCTGCACGACACTCACTGCATGGGATGGACGTGAAACTCATCGCTCATAAAAATTCCGTGCTACATTACGTTTTCTAGGGAACACACAGAAGTATTACTGGCTACAGACAACATTCCTCTTTGCTAAAATGCAGCACTCTCTTCCTCAGCATAGGAGAATAAATTGGTCTTAAGTTTTTGTTGAAGTCCAGTTATGAAAAATAAACTTGCACAGCCTGGACAACCTTTGGCCAAAATGGAATCTTTGGGGTGAAGAAAAAGATTTCTTCAGTGAAAGTGAGTTCTCTTACAACAAAACCAGAGCCACTGTAAAACATGCGTTGCCCAAAGGTCATCATAAAACCAGAACCAATTCACCAAGCTTGTAAATGCAAATGCACAGAAACACACAACCTCACTAAGTTACTGCCAATTGGAAGCTTTTGGGTCAGTCACAGCATTACATACTCTGACACTTCAGATGACGAGAAACAAATTAACACGTCAGTGCTATTCATTGCATTAATGGTATGACATCAAAGTTATTCCATTAGGTTTCTTTTGGAGGGCATTAAATGTTAAAATAGTTTCTAAAAATCTTTGGAAACTGTTCTGTATATCAAAGGCATAATTTTACTTTAAAACATGAGTACTTACAAGAAAGAGCTTAAGCTCCCTCATTTGATTAACGTACTTTGCTCCAGACGATGGAGCCTACAGGATCTTTGCACATAAATCTGTGGGAACACAGTGAATAATGTGGTTTATGGAAGCTGCTCCTCTACATTAGCATGCTTATAACATGAAACAGAACAACTTTTATTTTATATTGAACCATTTTTTTGTGCCAATGCTTAGATTTTGAGATAATCCTTTGTAACTTAATCAAAAGTAATGTTTTTTGCCTGCTTCACAGGTCGATGCTGAAGGAACGCAGGAGGATGTTTTTCTGGAAGTCTGCAAGACAATTGACTCTTTTCTGAAAAAGGAAGAAGCAGCATTTTCTTCTTCCACAGAAACGCAGTAATGGCGTGTACGCGGCCTCACCTCACCCGCACTTGACGGTCACAGTTAAAATGCTGTTCAAAGCAATACCGCTTTCTTGAGAGGTATCTGGAATTTGTGCATGTGGTATGTTATTTTAGATGAAATCTTTTTTCTCCGCTCTGACAACGCACTCAATAGAAAGTGGTCTGTACGCTAACCCTGCACTAAGAACTATGTATTGTTTTATTGGTTGTTTGCTCTTCACGGGTTAAAAGCAGCATGGTGAACAGCAGCTCTGGTTTGTATTTCAGTCTCATACATTTGAGTGGAAGTCAGACAGTGCCTGGCCAGCAGCGAGCTCTTCAGCCACATCATCCACCATTTAGCATACTGACTTTTAAGATGACTGCGTACAAGTTTCTCATTGGTTATTATCTTCTTTTAATTATTGGTATTAATTTTTGCGGTATCACTTAGCTTGTTCTTGGGTTTTAGTGACTAACTCTGTTCTCTGTTACATGCAGCTGTAAGACAGCTGGAATTAGTCAAGCTAGAAGTTAAACTTTTCACCCATCCACAGAACACTATTACAAGAAGAAGTAGAAAAATTAATTGAAGGTGAAGATACGGCTGAGTGTTGTGGAAGTCTGTCAATCCATTATCGTGGAGCAGACACCATTTCTGAGACAGCCTCGTCTTCTGCTGGGAATTGTAGGATATTATAAACGATGACTTCCCAGTTTTGTGAGCCGAGGTGAAAATAACGGTTGTATTGTACAGTTAAATGTGCGCTCCAGTAATTATCCACATTAACAACAGTTTTACTCTATGAATTAAAGTTTACATATAAAGTTGAGTGTGAGCCAGAATGTATGAAGATGTCTTTAAATCACACTTGGGAAGCATTTCAAATGCAGAATTCAGATCATCATCTGTCGTCTTGTACAGGCATTGCCAAAACTTTTTGGGGAAAGACAAAAAAAAAAAAAAAAAAAAAAGGAAAATGTCAGGGATTATTTGATCCATAGTGCTTGCATCTTTAGGAAGCCATTTACCTGTAATACCTGCAAAAAAGTCTGTAAAAATCGTATTGTATTTCTATTACATTAACCAAAGTATTGTGGCATTTCTTTGGTATTCTGATAGCTAAATAAAAGCTTGTTTGACGTTCCTGTAAAGTAATTGCATCCTCTTACTGGAACTACTGGGTGAATTCACAGTTGAAGTGGGTTGCATGATTGCTCTTACTGTCAAAGTTGTACTTTATGCAGCAGATTTGTATTTTTAAAGTTACCTTGTAACAAAGACATAATACAAATAAAACATGTACAAAAATGAGGAGTAATGATTTCTGTTACAGTAGAGGTGGGTTTAATCCTTTTTAAAGCACAGTACATGACTCAAAAATATAGCTCAAGCCAGCATGCTTACAGAGTATGTCCCTTCTCCATTCAGGGCAGATTCTTCTGTTTTCTTTTTCTTCCTTGGCATTTGCCCTGTAAATGCTAATTCAATTATTTTTTAAGGGACTGTTTTAGATACGATCTTATCCTTCATATCCTGGATGTTCCTTCTTTCCTGGGTCCTTCTATAGCCTATATTTTACCTCTGACGCTCTAGGAAGTGCTTCTCCAGCTCCAGACCCGTGCCATTAAGCAACCAGTAACGTCTGCAGTACAACAGCTCTAAGCAAGAGACTTTCATAATGCATCAGCCTGAGAAGGCAGGTTTTTCCTAAACCGAGCTCGAAGCACTAGCAGCTGTCTGGTGTAGTATTTAAAAAAAAAAAAGTAAAATATTCTGGAGTTACTATGAAGTTGCAGATTCATCGGGGTAGGTTTTCTGCAGTATTTTTTATTACTTCTAATTACAACGTAAGTTAAAAAGTGTGCAGTATTCATACTTGTGCGGGATGGGAACAAAGGCAACAATCAGCTGCTTTTTTTTTTTAATCAAATTACAAAAACTATTTAACATACAGTTTCAGTTTAATTTTTCTTTCTGCTTCTTCTGGTCTTTTCTGTTTAACAAAACAAAAAAAACTCCCATGCTTGATTGGGTGTGTGTGCATTAGAGATCTATTTGCATATGTTCGTAATGTATGCAAGAGAAAGAGCTGTATATGCATGCATATGGAAATATAAATATTTATACATATTCAATAAAAAGAGGACTTATCCAGGACACTTCTTTCTTGGGTGATTCAGACTTGAAATTCTCATTATGCTTCCGATCTCATTCAAATTATACCGTGGCTTTTTGTTCTCCCCAAGCTATTCTAAAGTGATGACGGAATATTTGCACTTGATCATATTTTCACTAATGTGCTTTTGTTATTTTCTTCCAGTAATTTTTTCAGGATATCAACAGAAAACAAAAGATTACCACAGATTTTCTCCACGATAACACACCTTCACCAACTGCAGCTTCCTATAAACAGCATGAATGATGCAGAAAGCACATTTTTATTGTATTAGAGAGCCTCTCAGAGCAGTATCTTTTCCAATTAAAAACTAGAATACATCATGTGAATTTTTGTGTTCACAGACACTACTTGCTCAGTGTTTTAGTAACTGTACTGTATTACCTTCTAAATAGATTAATGCTTAAAATTACATTTTTCTGAAGCAAAAATAACTACACCTAAATTTATTGCAAACCTTAATACTGATCAGTTTATAGTTATTAGGTGCAGCCAGCCAATTACCCTTCTTATTGCCATCTTTTTACGTCAAATGTTTCTTTTCTAGCTCATTACTCTGAGTATTCAAGTTTCAAAGCAACTGGAAGTCTATTACAGTTATAAAATAATCAAGTGTTTCTGAATCACAAGCTATACATTTCAAGAGAAAATATATTAACTAAAATATGTCACAATAATTACAACGCTTCTCAGACAATGGTATACAGTGTACCGAGGCTACTAAAATCTGAATTTTCTGCAATCTGAAAAGGAACAGTTTGTGAGTAAGAGATGAGAAAACTAAAATGCTCATCCTGCAAAAGGCGAAGCACATTTTAGTAGGCGCAGAGCACCATCAGTTCCCAGTGAAATGAACAGCGGAGGAAGGCGCTGGGCATCTTGCAGGTCTGCATAGTGAATATTTGTATGACGTGTTAAAATGTCCTTTTAATGTTTTCCATCTCGATTAAAAAGTCAGAACTACACAGAAAGGAAGTCACAGCAAGCATTCTATATATAAACAGACTGTATCCACATAGTTTATTTCTCACAGTTCTCCTGACAATTGAACATTATTTAAGAACATACTGTATACACAGATAAGAAGAAACATACAAAATGTTTTAAATGATGCACAACAAAATCCAGCAGTATAAAAGAATGCATGTGAACCCTTGCTCACTGCTCAGGCTAAATTTAATCACTGTTTAAATAGTAATAAAAATACAATCTTTCATGGATCTTGTGCAGACTACAAAAGAGGAAAAATTATTACCATATATATGATTTATATTAGGCAGTTTTCTTTGATGAGTTGCACTAACAACTCCAAATACAGAGGCAGAAGGCTGTGTATTTTATTTTAAAGGAGTTAATGTTGAGTATTAGAGACTTTACACAGTTACTACCACTGGCACTTTTCACCATATTTTGTACACATCACATGATCATCTTATATAACATTACATTTAAAAAATATATCTGAGTGACAATTTTATAACATTCACACACCATGAGCTGGTTAAGGAAGCAATGCCACAGTTGCCCCCTGTAGTGCTTCACTGTTGGTAAATAGAGTTCATCGTGGTTTAAAAAAAAAAAATTAAAAAAATTGAAAGTCAATGTGATTAAGCAGCTCCGATTTAATAAAGGCCTGTAACCAACCATCGCTGAGACAGTGAGTATTTTTTAGAGTACATCCTAGAAGCAAACACTGTCATTGGTTAAAACCTTGCCTAAAGAAGTCAGTTACTGTGCTGAAAACTATTTCACAACAAAACTGCAAGCTACTAAACTGTTTTTATATAAATACTTCATCTCCTCTGGATCTCATTATAACCAAGTTCTTCAAAGCCTTTGGAATTTACTCTATCTTTAATGTGTGCTCTCATTTCTGGCTCACCCTTTTGTATGTTTTTCTTTTGTGTTTAGATTCACCACCTAAAAATGACTAATGTGGTGAAAGAAAAGTCTCCCAGTGAAACCTTCTGCACACTAGGAATGTTCAGCTGCTGTTCAGTGATCTAGAACCATGACAGCTCAAAGCTGTAGTTTGACAAGTACACCCAGGAAGCTGTCATGCTGTGAGCGACATTTCAGGGAAAGCAGAGTCTTTCCAAAATGTGCACAGAATTAACAATGGTGCCATTGTTATTTTTCAAAGAGGATAGTAAGCCCAAGATGGTAGATCTGCTTCCCATGTCATCTATTTGCTGGAAAGTAGTTTGGGTCAAGATAATTGTAACTGGTGCCCTGGGACATGCAGTAGTCTCTGTCTAAAAATGTCTCTGCTCTGTAAATAGGTTCTAACTGATGATCTTCCTTATGAATCTCTGTTTCATGCAGACTGCAAGGGAAAGAAAAAGATAACAGTTTAAAGGTCAAATATTTTCCTTATCTTTACCTTTCAGAAACAGTGATGATACTAACAGATTCATACCAAATTTGATACAATTACTTCACAAAGTATAATTTCCCCCCACTATTTAACACTACCAAACCTATCTGCCTACTGTATTATGAAAAAGAAATTATACATCCAGAACATGCTTATAAAATATATCTCCTACAAATATATCCTAAAGTGTCTTCCACTTCACCCAACACAGGAGATGTGTCCTATGCTGGAGCAATGATTTCCAACATACACAGCAATTAAGACACAAAGATATTCAAGCTAATTACAAATAACAAGAAGAAGCATATGCTGCTCACCAGTCCGAACAAGAATCACAGAAATCCAACGACATTTCTTGAGGGCAGTCTTGGCAGTGCCACCGAACACCCTGGATAGGTTCAATTCCACAATTATCACACTGTAAAGCAGATGAAAGAGCACTGAAAAAACAGCAACTGTAATCACTTACGTTAGTAACAGTATACACCAATACACCACATAGAAAGGCATTTGTGTAGGTTGATTATTACTAGCCCACACAGCTGAATTCCTCTCATCACAGACCAGAATGTATTCATGGATAAAGAAGTCCTCATACTCTAGGAGAGGCCCTCCAGAGCCCTGAGGATTTATCAATCCTTCTCTCGCTTTGCTTCCCACTCCCCCAATGCTCCATGTTGACATTATCCTCCTCCTCAACAAAAGCAGACCTAGTCCTGCCTGCAGGCACTGCTTATCCTCACACGGCTGTAAGAACTGCTGCAACACAACACATGAATGTGATGTTTCTCTAGCTTAAGTCCAACTATGTGAAATGTCTAAGTACAGATTCACTTCCCACGGCAGAAGAAAGCAGTGAGACTAGACCAGTAGAGCCTGTCGGAAGGCTGTCGATGGGCTGCAGATCAGGACATGACAGGGCAGACTGATGCACTTTCAAACTCAGGAAATACGATAACACTATAGGTGGGCTGTAACTAAAAGCCAGGTGGCTGGGAAGGAATTGGGACAATATACTCAGGGAAGGGAACAGAAATCTAAAACTAAAGCTGAGCAAGACGACAAGAACTAATCCCTTGAGAAGAATCAGGGACAACACAAGAGCAGCTAAGTGCAAGAACAGTGTGGCATGAAGAGGAGGAAACAAAGTACGAACCAAACATCAAGACTAGATGAAAAATTGATGATGGTAGAGAAGAGAGGCAGAAATGCAAAGATATTTGATAAAAAAAAGGAAACCTGGAAAAATGGGACTTGGAGGCAAGGAGAACTTTTCAAAAAATCTAAACTTTGAAGAGTGCTGCAGAGACAGGATTGAAAAGGAAAAGGAAATGTGGGAAACAAGCCTGTGCTCCCATAGCTCATCCTCCTTCAGAGCCTGAAGTTCTCTCACAGCATCTGTGAAACCCACTCACAGAGCAGCTCGGTCCCAGCCACAACTAATCCCTCAGGGTTACAAGCACCTTACACCTTACAGGTTTATCACAGCTGTATCCTCTCCTTCCACAGGTGGCTTTCAGAGTTTGAGGGCTGATAATGAGGAGGGACTAAACATACTCAGAGCTGTTCTCTGACAATATCAAGTTCAGTATAATGCTAAATACTTAAAAAAAAATTGGTTCCAGTTATCTCAGTTTGAGAACCAAGACAGTAGAAACCCTTGACCTTAATTTCTGTGCTCCAGCTTCCCTTTCTTTCCCCTGTGAAACAGAAATAATACCATGCCTTTCATTTCCTAAGCAAAAAAAGAGTATTTGCAAAGTGCTCTGATATTATAGCAATGAAAGCCATAAAAAGCCCACAAGGGATTCAATAATTCAATATTCAAAGTAGAGTTTGAATAATGTGTAGTAAATGAAGCTGAAGGCCATGCAGAACCAAAAGTGTTCTGAATAATTGCTTATTAGGTGAGCTCCATCCAGCCCATGCACTGAGCATGGCAGCACTCCTGAGGGAAAAATAGTATATAATCATGTAATTTCATAGCTTACTATAATGCATAATAAAATCAAATTCAGACTGCAAAGAAACTTTCAAACTTTGAATGCTTGACACTGCATAATGCCAATTTACTTTTGAGAGTAATTTTTTATAGAAAAAGCAACTAGTAGTTTGTTACCTAGAAGTCTGGTCTGCCTGATCAAAGTTTTGAATTTTGGGGAAGAAAATGCCAATGTAAAAACAATCAAAC
Organism: Morus bassanus; assembly: GCA_031468815.1. Classification (NCBI taxonomy): domain Eukaryota; kingdom Metazoa; phylum Chordata; class Aves; order Suliformes; family Sulidae; genus Morus; species Morus bassanus. Next base: position 10,876,897 of record CM062576.1, on the reverse strand, counting down.
AAACAAACTGCAAACAAACAAAAAACCACCAACCAAAAAAACTCACCCCAAACCAAACATACCATGCTAACTTAAAAAAAAAAACAAACCAACCAAACAAACCTGAAACACACCTTGGTGGTCTAACACCATGAATAAGGCTGTCAATGCCAACTAACAAGGCTGGCTTAATTTTCCAGTCATTTTGAACTAAACTTTAAACTGAATATCTTTGCATTCTCATATAAATGGGTATTAGAAAATAAATCTAGCTGCATAACACTAAACAAGGTGAAGAAACTGTTCCAACATAGCAACCGGTTACATAGAAAATCCCTTGCAAACCAGAAAATATAATTTAGAGAATGCCCCTTCTTTCAGGTCATCTATTAATGGTTGATACTAGGACAACACATTAGTTTAACTTAATGATTATTTTCTTAATTTCACATAACTATTGTTTCATGTCCTTGCTTCAACTTCTGTGAGTTATTACTTGATAAGATCAGGAAGTTGCTACAAAACAGAAATTATTAGTCTATTATTGTTCTCATTAAAAATCTTTGTCCCTTCTTTGGCCTCAGGTGGAGGCAAAATGAGTCCAAATTCATAATCATAGAATTATCATCAATGAATCATTCTCAAAACAGTGTAGTGTCAAATGGAATTCTGTGATGATTGAACCTGGCTCTAGAGCTGTATTTTCATAATACAAATGAGGAAGAGACAGTATGTTTATTAATTTTCATACAATATCAGTATTCAATGAAACCTGAGCTATTGGAAAGAGTGAATTACTTGGACTGTTTTTATTAAAGATGAGAGAAAGCAGACACAGTGAACAAGAATTAAGGAACCAAACTTGCTACATTAAACAAAGCCTTTTTAGGAAATCCAAACCATGTTATCTTTGGAAACTTCTACAATACGCTGAGTAACGGAAGAACACCTCTTACACTCACCTTGAATCCCACATGCTGCACAAATCCACTTTCTGCATGCATCTGCTGGAGTTTCTGTTTCTTCAATTTTTTAAACTCTAACAGTTCCTTGTATTCAGGTAACTCTCGATATGGTATTGGAATACTCTCTTCATCCTGTTCATGGTTAAAAATAAATGAGAAATAATCTTTACTTTAGGGATATAATAACCAGTAAGACATATATTCTTCCATTAATCACTATGTATGATTAATTACCTTTGAGAAAATGCTGGCAATGTATTCTAACTAAGAAACATGCTGGGAAATTATTTTTAAAAACATAGCACAAAACAGTGCATACAGCTATGCTACATCTTGTTTTGTATTATTTATACTTTACTATTTGTATTAAAACAAAAAAAACCCATTATCCTACACAGCTCTTCTGGTGAAGAGCTTAGTTGCAGTACAAAGGAGAGAGCAGTGCCTAACTTTAATTACTAGGGTTTTTTTTCTCATGTTAGATGCTTAACTGCAATTTGCATATAATCCAGTTGTGGGCAAAATGGCAGCTGCAGTAGAAGACTTAGCTTTTGTTTAAGACAACGCTAGTTTATTTTAGTTTTAAATATGTGGCAACAGATATTATACTTGAAAACTGAAACTTAAGGTCAGTTTTATCAAGTTAATTGATCTTTACTATTCTGTGGAATGGCATGGAATACTTCTATCCTACGGATAGTTACAATCACTGTTCTGAAGTACTTTCAAAGCTGTGAAAATATTAAAAACAAACGACACCCCAAAACTTTTTGCAGTTTTAAGAATTTTTGCACAAACTCAGATTTTCAAAAGACCCATAAATCAAGACAGTACCAAACTTCCATTATATGTATTTTTTATTTGAAGCCAGTCCATCTTAACAGTATTAACTTCCCAGCTCTACCTGTAAGAATAAAAAGTGATGAGAAGCATCATTCCATGACTGGAAGAGTAGAAGTTTCAGATTTATTCAACTCCTTCATCCCTTTACTTCAAGCTGTCTCTTAATAGCTTAAGAAAATAGACTGCTATTTTTCCTAAATTATGAAAAACTTTGTCTCCCTACAGGCTGGTGCATACAGCTTTGCCGGAGATTTATACCAAATACTTCTCTCTTTTTAAAGAAACACACTATTTCTGTTTTTTCTCAGTCAATTTTCTTCCACAAAGGTTGAGGACCTCTATGTTATGAGAAGACAGAAACTCTCATTCTAATTCAGATGCCCATTTCGAGATGGCTATTTAATTGTAGCAGCTGTACTTGGTAGATGTCAGCTGTTTTCAAAGATGACAAGTCTTTATTGATGTAGAGCAGTTTTCAGATCCTATACTGAGAGGAATGTTCAGCTATGGAAAACAACTACAAGATAGTAATCAAAATTCTTCTAATGTAGCCTACAGATGTAATTTCAATTTCTTTATACGAATCCATGAAGATTAAAGAATCTGTACTATTTAGTAAGTTTATTCAAGGAAGTGAGGGAAAGAACCTTGCTCTTTAGTGTTAAGTTTCTAAAGGCCTTATCTATTATTTAATTGTAATTATGAACCTATATAAAGGACTAGACTGCAAATGTTCAGAAAAATCAAAGTTAAATGACAAGGCCAAGTGCAAGGTCCTGCACCTGGGTCGGGCCAACCCCCGATATCAACACAGGCTGGGGGATGAAGGGATTGAGAGCAGCCCTGCGGAGAGAAGGACTTGGGGGTACCGGTGGATGAAAAGCTGGGCATGAGTCAACAATGTGTGCTTGCAGCCCAGAAGGCCAACCGTATCCTGGGCTGCACCAAAAGAAGCGTGGCCAGCAGGTCGAGGGGGGTGATTCTGACCCTCTGCTCTGCTCTAGTGAGACCCCACCTGCAGAGCTGTGTCTAGCTCTGGGGCCCTCGGCACGGGAAGGACATGGACCTGCTGGAGCAGGTCCAGAGGAGCCCACAAAAATGATCCGAGGGCTGGAGCACCTCTCCTTTGAGGGCAGGCTGAGAGCGCCAGGGTTATTCAGCCTGAAGAAGAGAAGGCTGCGGGGAGCCCTTATTGCGGCCTTCCAGTACTTAAAGGGGGACTATAGGAAGGATGGGGGCAGTCTCTTTAGCAAGGCCTGTTGTCACAGGACAAGGGGTAACGGTTTTAAACTAAAGGAGGGTAGATTTAGACTGGATACAAGGAAAAAAATTTTTACAATGAGGGTGGTGAAACACTGGGACGGGTTGCCCTGAGAGGTTGTGGAGGCCCCATCCCTGGAAACATTCAAGGTCAGGTTGGACGGGGCTCTGGGGAACCTGATCTAGTTGAAGATGTCCCTGCTCACTGCAAGGGGGCTGGACTAGATGACCTCTAATGGTCCCTTCCAACCTAAACCGTTCTATGATTAAATTGTGTGGTGATAAGCTATGTTCTCTTAATGTAAAACAGGGATTCATCCTCCATGCAAACCTCCAAAGTTTTTCTGAGAAAAACTGCTTAGCACAAAATAACTCTATATTGAATAAACTACGCTATAATAGGTCCCTGGGTGGACACTTTATTCTGGAATAGTAAGTAGTTGTATTCTAGAATAATTAGACTACTCACAAAATGAAGTAATTGTAAAAAAGTAAATTCACTCTGTGGGGAATAGAGGGTCTTCACTTGGGAATAACTCATTCATACTAGAACACCTTTTCAGGAATGGTTATGCCAGTCAAGCTGACTAGTAATACCCAGGCAAAATATTTTGTCTTTACAGGGGAACACCACCTGGTACTTCCATTGTAAAGAACTAAAAGAAAACCTTTCCTATAATTTTTCTGCTACACTGAATCTCTTCACTATGTTGATGCAAAGTATTTTTCTCCAAGACAGTGACTGTCACTAAGAGACCTGACTTTTAACATTAAAACAGAATCCTGCACATTCATTTTGAATATAGTTCACGATCTCTTTTTTCTTCCAAATTGCTTCCATTTTGCACTGATAATGGGGAACTTTTTGGTAACTGAGCTCACCTGTGTCTTTCTACATTACTGCAAGCCAGAAATATATCCATCTGGAAATGCTGCACTAGTGAAGAAAGAAAAGATTAAGCCAAATTTAAAAAAAAAAAAAAAAAAGGCACAAGTCCACCATTATCACTGCAAAAAAGTAAGTCAGCAACTTCTACCCAAATTACAATAAATCCCAGTTAATTTATGGTGCCTATATTTGTTAGAGTTAGGACACCACAGAAAAAACAAAGTGTTCTAGGAAAATATTCAGAACAGTCAGAAAAAAATGTATTTAAAAACAACACAGAATGAAAGAATGTTTGCTCAAAAACAGTTCCATTGAGATAAATAATAGTAATCTGCATCTCTTCTAATATGCATTTTTCTTTCCAGGCCTTTTAAGGTTCTTACTGGAATATGCAAAATTATCAGGAATGTCTGTAGATGAACCAAAAGACCATCAGAGAGAGAATATAGAACGTGAGTGAAGATGAGTAATAGATGAGCAAATTTAATAATTTAAGGAAGATTATGCAGTGCATGTAAAAAAGTCAATAAAGAAAATGAATGGACTTATACTGGGTGGCCTTAATACTTCTGTTATGCAACAAGCCTTTCACACAAAAGACGTCACCAGGCTCACAAAAAACAGAAAAAAAAGAAAAAAAATTTAACAAGTCAGGGTCTTCAGTCTAAGCACAGTAAAGCCACAGTGATTCACACCAGCTGTAAATTTTGCCCAGCATCCTAGCGCTAGGATATAGTCCCTCTATATGGAAGTAGGAAAGACATATATCTAAATTCTTGTATCACATGTGACAAATTAGGAAAGTGGAACACTACATGATGCAATCATACATTGGGTGAGGATGTCTACTAGAATTTGCCTCTTAAAACACATACATTTGCTGGTTGACAACTCAGTCTGTTAGTTCACGCTTTGAAGCGGATTTTTAAAAAAATCCATAATTAATTCAGCCAGTGAAGGAAGACAAAAAGCAATGCCGCCAGTAGCATTCAAATTTTACCAGGGCTCTACGTAACTTTTCTAATACAACACATCTTTAACCAGAATCATAACTATACAGTTTATATGATTTTCAAACCGATCTCATGTCAGATCACTTTTCAAAAATATGCAACTAAAACTTTTTAGAGCTGTTTCAGGACAAAACTGTTTATTACTTATTTTACATACTTCCCTTCTGACTTGGTCTATGTTTTCTGCAACTGGGGGCCTTTATATTAATGATGTGTTTATAATTCAAAATGACTCATGAATCTTAACAAAATTTAATACTTGATGTTATTTATTTTATGGTAAAGATGCTTAACCCTCTTATTATTCATTAAACAAGGTTAAAATGACAGTAAGCAAGACATTCTCTGACTGATTTAAATGACATACCGATACTTCCTCTTCTGCTGCAGTATCCATATGGCTGTGAAAACTGGATCTGTCATCATCTTCATCCATATAAACTGGAGGTTCATGAGATGTCATGAAAGTTGAAGGTTTGAAAAGATGTTTATTTAAAGGATGCTGCCGTCTACCTGATGACTACAGTGAAAAAAATGATATATTTTTAAAAACATTCCTTGGTTATTATTTAAGTAATCCTTATCGATAAAACCTTGCCAGAAATTTGCTCTTTTGCACTAAACTGTCTATCAGCTTTCCAATTATTTTTAGTTAAACCTCTCTATCAGAGCCTCATACAGCTGGAGTTTGTCCTCCCCCATAACAAGTGACATCAGATGAACAGTGCAACAATTCTTTGGTAAGAACCCAGTAAGAAAGAGCCCTTACCATAAAAACCCTGCCATCTAAATAAAGGAGATGGACAACAACAGAAAAACAGAAAGTAAAGCTGTTACAATTCTGAAGACTGAGAACCAAAGTGCAAAGATATTAAGACTTCCAAGAGTCATGAATGGTGTGAGTGCAAGACTAAACAAAGAAGTAGTTTTGCACAGGTCCAAGATCCAAGAGACCAATCCACGCTTGACACTTATCATCAACTTATTGTATTAATTTGTGCCTTAGAAAATCTAAGTCTAGGCTAATTGTCCAGATTTCTTTCCTAGTCCAGGGAAAGAAAAGGTAGTTCATTCCACCATAAAAGAGGTTTCTAAGAGTTAGAAAGACTTGCTCTCTGAAGGTTCTTTTTCATTGCCACTGACTGGAAAAGGAACCTAAAAAATGTTAGATACATTACTCCATTAGTGTATATCTAAAACCTTCCAACTTTAATGCTGTCTGAAGGTGCAGAATGCATGACAGTTTTAAAATAGATTACTTAAAGGCACTCAGCCCCTATTACTTATTCCCCATGGAAGAATATTAAATACCAAAAAAGAAGAATTTAGGGTGAATGAAACTGACTCAACTTTTTACTTAGCTACTTTCCAGACCAGCGTTTTGACATCTTAAATGTCAAATCTAACGTTCCTCAATTTAAACAGTGTGAATCAAAATTCAGAAGTATGAAAAGTGCTTTTTTTTTAATAATTGCAGAAGAGAGATTGTCTCATACCATGTCTAGCTTGTCATACAGATAAAGCATAAGGAATATTTACAATAGTTAATACTTTCTCTTTTTACACAAGACTTTTTATCCCAAAGGTTCCTAAATCAGTTACAAACCAGTAATACTATAATACAATCATTTATCTCTGAAGACGGTTTCAACCTCTAAAGAGGGATCTAGCAATATTTTACAGTTGTGCACAGTTTAAAAAGTAAAGGCAAAGATCACACAAATTATCTTAGATGGAACGTAGCTATGCAGACAAGGAATTGAGACTAGCCCCATTCACTCTTAGGGGAGGAGATGAAGTCTGTAGTAACAATTGGAAGCTGGTACCTCAGATCTGCAGAAGAACTACAGTGCATAGAATAAAAATGAACATTTTGTTCTAAGGCTAATGTACTGTCCATTGTGTTGAATTTTTCCACCTTCTGCCTTATGATCACTGACTTTGTGTGTTTTGCTGCTTTTCTGGTTTCCTTTAAGATTTCAACCCCCACAAAATACTTCCATTTATAAGGTTAGACGGTATTTCAGCTTGAGCTGACAGTGATTTAAATTTTCTGTTAATAGAAAACAGATGTGCATTCAATACTAGATCTGGAAATCAAGAAAGGAAAACTGTGTCTACACTTAAATAGTAGCACTGTTATGCATAGTTATGACCTAGGAATTTAACTGAGGATTTGAATTCTCTTTTTAACATGATTCCACTTCTGGTGAAGAATGAACTAAAATACTGTATTAAAGCAGGCAGTTAAAAAAATAATTTTTCCTGTGGTAAATGTATCTTCTGGATTAAGCTTAAAAGCAGGTGCACTAATGATATTATATAAGCATTAAATTGAAAATGATAAGCCATAATTAAAGAACTGACTACTAGAATCCTAAATCTCCGATTCAGTTTTATTTTCAGCAGTAGCAGATGATGGTTATACAAGAAAATAAACTGATGCATCCTGTTTAATTTCCTGTATCACTTATCAGAAGAGACATTATGTCATATGAGGAGATACACACAGTAACTTCAACAAGATGTTCAAGAATGGAATATGCTTCTCACCTCCCCAGTAACCATTTAAAAAAAGCATCCTGGGCAATCCCCATGGAGAAATAGAAGTACCTTCTTGTGAAGCATCCCTTCTGACACAATTATTTACATTAAATATAGCTAGGTTTTTTGTTCTTCCATAGATATGTACTTTAAGTATCAGCATCCAATTTTAATACTTCTATTATTGGCAAAAAAGCAGGTACCGTAGTTTACAGCATGTGTGCATACTCAATATCAAAATAAGGACAAGCAGAGCTTAAGCATGACCCAGGCTTCCAATACCCGTGCACTTCCTTTCTGCCACATGATGTTATCTCCACTGGAGACTTGGGAATAACTACAGCCTGGTACAGTGCTGTCAATCTGTGCTCTAAGGAGACAGCTATATTAGCAGACTGAGAGCTCAATTCCCCCACATACCCTATTTGTTTGGTCTTTTCATCTGCTGTATTTCTTACATGGGATACAAATACAAAATGGAGACGCTACCTTAATACAAACCAGGGCACAATGACCTTACTCTTACGACTTGGTAATAAGGATATGAATCATACTGTGAAAACAGACATAAGTATTAGATTTGTTCTACATATAAGCTTAAGAAAAATCTGTGGGATGGTAGCATTACCATCATACTATGAGAATGTTAAGAATTTTATAAAAAATATGTTTCACTCTTGGTATATGCTATGTTTGTAAGCACATCAGTGGGGTTAAAGATCTTTACGGATCACTGTTCCAATTAGTGATAAATATGGTTAAAATGTCACATGTACTGATTAAGTATTCCCACTATTTATCAAATACAGTGATCTGCTGCCTGGCAGCACTGCTCACATTCTGTAATAACAGTCTTTCCAAATAAAACTAAGAGGACTTAGTAATTTAGGTATGGTAATTTAGAATGGTAAGGTGACACACAGAACTCAAAGGACTATAATTTTCAAAACTAAATTTTCAATTCTGAAATTAGCCCCACAGTATGGTAAACCATACAAGTAATTCGAAGTTTTAAAAGATGAATCTCACCACATTATTTAAGGTATCAATGTTTACAGCTGTTTTTTTGGTTCTTCTGCCAGAAAGAGCTTTTCCAATAGACAAGGCGCCAGACAGAGACATGCCTGCACTTTCCCTGCCTCTGTTTATAGAGCAGAATAGTAGATTAAAATCCTGGTGAAAGTAAAATGGCATTACCATGATGGATGGCATACTGGAAAGCCTCTGATATGAGCACTCATTGTTTGCAGCTACTTCAGACAATACTAGGAAACAACCGGGGGTGTGTAACATTTTAAATCATTACTGATGAGCTGTGGTAGATCTTTCTGTCAGGCCCCTCTGGCTGTAACTTTTGTTCCCAACCTTTCAAGGGACTAAATCTGCAAATTTAGTCTTTTTGCAAAATCAATGTAAGGCTTACTCTATTCTTAATAAGAAAACATCACAGACACCTGGATGCAAAAAAGTAATGTTACTCTACAAAATTCCATTGTAACAGGTTTTAAAGAACTTCTGTAAACACAACGGTAACAAGAAAACCCCCAACAAACAAAACCCACACAAAATCTGAGACTGCCCTCTTCAAATGCCTAGGGTCCTCATTAGTACCCAAGAGTAGTACATTATTTAAATCAAAACAGATGACTGGTCTGCAGAGAAATCTAGAGTCTTTTCTTTTGCAAATTAAGAAGATTTCGCAGGACCATATTCTCTTCTCATCCATTCCAAGATCAGGAAAACCACCATATTTTAATGGCCATTTATATGGTCATGTATGGCTATTTTAATGGTCACGTATGTTGCAAAACAAAATAAGGCATGACGTATCAGTCTTAAGCCTACGCTTGTGCTAGTTCAGAATGCTCAGTTACACATAATTTTGTTTTTATTAATTAGAAGATGACTGTATAATACGATTTATATAGCTCCTTACCCTCTTCCAACAGGGTTCACATTATGCTCTTCTAGATCAATTACAAAACACTTACAAAGGAGGAAAAAGTACCCCAAGACCAATCATTCCACCCTGCTAGTTCAGCCTGCAATCCGACTGCTGTGTTCTTTTCTGACACTTCATGTCCCAAGGTTATCTGATAGAGAGGTAATGAACAGATGTTGATGTGGAACTACAGTAACAGCCAACTGACTCTACGGTGTTAACCGCAAAAGAAAAAGATTACTTAAGTAGGAAATACATGCAGGGTGGAACTAGTTAGTAAGAAAGCACTAATCAAGAGTTAAATCTATTGAAAATATTAATGATTTAGACACAATTTGCATGTAGATGCAAACAGAAATACAGAATTTCTGCTGTAAAATTGTCTCACCTTTTTGGAGTATAAATATAAGTTTGGAGTTCTTCCTGGAACTGGAATACCAGCTTTAGTCAGTTTAATAAAATATTTTTGCACTCTACTGGCAACCTAAAAAAAACAACATGTGACAATTAAATGTCAACTGAAATGTAACACACCTTCACTTCAAGGTTTTGCCAGCATTGCTACATTGGTACAAGGACAAGAAATCCCCATTTTCTACTTTGTGACAACTGCTCTAATCGTTACCTATCTTGCAATGCTGCATTTCTAATATTTCCAGACTCTCCGAAGGCTTTCAGAGAAAAAAAAACACTACCCTTTTTAGAAGCACACAGGAAGTCTAGCAAAAATTGCGATAGAAAGGAAAGAATTTTAGTAGTTTGTTACCTGCTGAAGCTAAACTTATTATTTCCTAACAATGACAGATAAATTATGCATAGTTAGCATACATAAAGTACTTCTACATTTTATTTATGAAATAAGTAAGCATGTATTTTAATATTTTCAGGTACGGAGAAATATATCTGTAAGTATAGGTAAGATCAGAGATGAGGTAATCTTGTATATTGAAATACTTAAGTGCACTTTTACCTGAAAGCATACAACTGAAATAGGAGAAACTAAAATACTGTGAACACAGAACATGAGCATTTTTTACTTCTGGTCAAAAAATGGAGAAATTATGTCATTTTATGGGAAAAATCCCAACCAGTCAGATGCAGAAACATTTGGTGTCTCCACATCTGTGTCCTTTTGTGGATCTCCGCCCCAGTACAGAACTAATTCTTCTGTCTGCAAGTATTAAAATGTCTGTCCATTCTACAGTGCTGAGGTGCAGGAAATTCAGCTCTCCAGTGTAACTCAATCTAAGAACAGTTGGTGTCACTATACCTGCTATAGAGAATTAAATGCATGCTGTCAAAATCTAACCAACAGCTAGGTCTGGGAGCTTTGTCATAGGCTTTGGGGCACTTCTAAAGTTCTTTATTTGAGATCAAGAATAAGAGTCGCATTGTTATTACTGAAATGCAGGCCCCGCTGTTACATTTTTAAGAAAAAGCGATTACTGAAAAGATACTGGATTTTATTTACTGCTATTTCAAAAAAAGAAGCCATCTACAAATAAACCTTCTGTGAATCTCTGTCAACTGCTAGGATGCAGTGACTGGCATCACTACTACCACAGCACAAGCACTCAAACAATCCCAAGCAGTCAGATCTTTTTTCTAGCAAAATAAGTTTTATTGCTTTAATTATGAACATTATAAAAAATAAACCATCTTTTTTAATTCCTCAGTTTATGAATTGGGTTTTTTGACAGAAAACCCCCTCAAATCAAAAATAAATGACTTCAGAGATTGTATCCAGGTTTCTCTTCAACACTTATCAGTGCTTCCTAAAAATCTTAAAAAAAGTCAAGGAAAGGGATTACTTCTGCAAGCATTTTACTTGTTACCTGCTTTGCTGTCCTATTTCCTAGTTCATCAGCTATCTTCTGCCACCGTCGGGACTCTACTTCCTCTGGTGGATACTTCAAAAGCAATTGCTCAAGTTTTTTCTAGATCAAAAGGGAAAAAAATAAATACATCTTTCCTAGTAGAGGTATGAGTTGTCAAAAGATGAGTATCTACATATATGTGACTCTGACCTTCTAAGTGCTTTAAACATTATTACACAATTTGCTTTTATTCTCATGTATGTTACCACAGCTACAAAACGGAAGTTTCCCATTACCTGTTCCTCTACAGTCCACAGCTGGTTAAAAGTTTCAGGTTTGGTCTCATCGCAAAGTCGTCCTCTTATCATCTGCTCAAATACAGTATATAAAATGGAATACATGTTTTAAAAAAAGTACAGATAGGATAACTTGATTTTAACCCTTTTCTTGCCTAAGTAAAACCAAAATCAAACCAAATAAACCCAAGAAAATTTGAAATAAAATCTGCCTAAACCAAAAATAAGTTCTCTGAGTACACAAATGAAATGTTATCACCAACATTAACATTTGAAGTAATAGTTAAGATTACCCACATACTCAAATTAAAAAAGAAAAAAATCCAAAAGTAAATTTTGTAAAATTTTATCTTTCCTTTTGTAACAACTACCTGCGGACGACTGTTAGTAGAACCTTCTGGACCATCACTTAAAGGCAAGACAGAGTATGAAATAGACTCTCCATCCTTCTTGGGATCCAAAGGACTTTTTGGTCTTGCAGGTATACCTACTGTAAGCAACACAAAAAAGGAATTATTATACCTCCACACTGGTCATTTCTTTCTTGTAACGTACGCTCACATCCCTTTTACCTTTGTCAAAAATCAGCTTCACTCTCCTACTGTTACGTTTTCGGTTTTTGAATTCTCTCTCAAAGTTTCCAAGGCTAGTGGTGTATTGGTCCCAGGCAATCTCAGGGAGCTGAACAACTCTCTGAGGATATGGAAGACCCATATCGACCTGAATAAAAGAGTGAAAAGTGAAATGCAATATTTAATGCAATCACTGTATATCCAAAAAACTATAAATCATGAAAAGTTATGAAAACCTGCTTTTTAGCTAACAGCAGAATTCAAAATCAGAATTTTTAAAGTGCCATGCAGCACACAGTCTTTTTAAGGAGAAGATACCTTTCAAGAGTAATACACAACAGTGCATATAAAACATGCAGCGGCACGGTCAATGATGGCTTATTGAGCATAAAACATTAAAGCATATATTTCATAGCTGAAATCATGTGTTTCTGACTTCAATATCCTGTTACTGTCTATTTGTCTTTTATTTTGTTTAAACATACTGTTTGCCCAGGATCTGTACCTTTCTTAACACAGAAAACTACAGGACTCAGAGTTTTATTATCTGATAAATCTAAACTCCTCCCATGAAAGAAATCAATGTATATTTCACACTGATTTTGCTGTCTTCTGCCTAGAACACAACTGTTGCAAAGCTCACCACTTTATATAAAGGTCAACCTTTGGTTTGGAGACAAAAATACACCAGACACTTTCAACTAGCATTAGTATTTCCGTATACAATGATTATCAAATGCAACACTATTACATCATGCATGCTATTAACTTATCTCAAAATTTAATGGAAAGACAACTGCTGAAACCAATGGGCCTAAATTAGACCTTTCCTTAAGACTAGGTCTCTACAAACCTAGGAAAAGAGCACCATAAAATTCCTACTTCGTTTTCCACTGAAATACAACACGTTGCTACTAGACTAGAAGGTCAACCACGCTTGTCACTGGTAGACATGGCAGCAAGAAAGTATTCAAGCTTTAAATATTTTTTCAGTATCCCTGTTACTACAGGGGTTTTTTTAAAGCTTGAAAAGAAAATGTTTCCATATCAAAATTAATTCTCCTCCATCAGACAATATTGTATTATGTTGTCCAGAACTCAGGTATGTTTTCTAGAGTTCATTTTGGGTTCAGGCTATGAACTACGTTTCCTGCTCTTTAAAAAGTACCTTACCAAATTATCCCATAGCACAACATTTAATTTCTCTAATGAGAAAAGTTATGAATTCTTGATCTGATGCCTTACTATGAAGTACTTCCAGTCACCTGTAGATTTCAGGTTGTCTTAAAATGCCTACTTTACAATTAGAAATTTAAAGATTACATTTCTACATACCAAAAAAAAGAAAAGAAAGCACATCTAATAAAATCTAATAAATCTAATAAATATCTAATAAATAAATAATCTAATAAAATCAATAAAATTGAAGACTATGTCTTACAGATTTAATAAGCACAGGGCCATTTTTGCTCAGCAGAGAAAGGATTTTAAACTCATGTTTACTCAAGTATATGTAGAATTCTCTGATTTCTATAGACGATGAATTACTAGTTATTAAAAAAAATTCCCAGTAAGACTTAAGAAAAGCCCATTGAAATACCTTCTTCTGGAGTCTTTCCACAAATCCAATAGGATCTTTCAGTGCTTCTCTCTGGTGTCTGCCTAAACTTTCAAGGTCTTGAACTGCTTGAGTACGTTGAGCCTCGAGTACCGCAATCGTCTGTAACAGTCTCTGATAACTACAGAGACAAAGGAAAATATCTCACTAAATTTGTCTTTAAAAGTGACAACCCCCCAATCTAAATACTAGCCATCATTATCTGCTAGTACCTACCAGATTTCATAGCTCATCTGAAACAGTTCATAGACATTTTTACTTAATTATATAAAAAATTTTATCAAATCTATTTTAAGTAGTAGATGAACTTACATAAACACATTAAAAAATTATGTATTTAAACCCCCCAGTGATTTCCTTTAAATGTAAATTCTATACTAGCTAAAACAATATGGTATCAGGGACAAGCTATTCACATTCTCAATAGCTGTGACCAACAAGCTTTGCTTACAAAGTTAAAAAAACACAAAGAAAATCACCTAATTTCTCTTCCACTTCAAAATCAGCTTCCTTCTACCCCAATACAAATGACTCTACCACAGAATTTTAATATTTCGCTCAGCCACCCACAGGTTGGACAGGAATGAGTTAGAAATTGTACCTAAACATTTCATAGAAGCCTCACCTTCGAGCGGAATACGAGAATCATTTATGAAACGTAATGATAAACCAAGGAATAAGTAATTTGCAAAATAAATACAGAAGATATTCCTCAAAGAATAGAGAAGCTGAATGAAAATGTCAGCATTCCCTCAAACCTGCCATCCCAGACGCACACACAATTTTGGTTTTCCATTTAACAGATACGTTTGAGAGTCATTGAGGTGACTATCATACCTGTAGCCAATAATGTATGCTTCCCAAACTGTTTTTTATAAAGCTAACATAGTCATACAATATTCTAACACAGCCTTTAAAAAATAGGTAATGACATTTAATACCTTTTATTAGGTTTATAGTTACAGCTGGCCACTTTCTGACTCGTGTGGTTGCTCATGGCCCCTGTTGTTGCAAATTATTATGTATCAACCTAACTTATTTAATGAAAATGTTTCTGACATTTAATACTACAACTGTATTTTAGTTCAGCGCAAAATGCAACCTAATGTATACTAAAATCAGGTAAGATCTATTCACTACTACACTATTTCAGTAATTTGTCTTTCTAATCTCTTATTGCTAAAACAAAGACAAGCCCAACACGATGAATTCCACATGTATTACAGAAAAGATCCAGAGGTTACTGAGCTAATGCAAGTTTTTCAACTGACTGCACTGGTAAGCGGGTAAGGCTCTAAGTGGAGGGAAGTAAACAGCCTCAAGGTAAAATACAGGCTTTGTACCATCAAATATTTGAGTTTCTACCTAGACATTACATTGCTGCCTCCTCATGAAAAGGGTATTTTTCTTTCCGCTCCAATGTAATATTTGAAAACATAAAATATAGCCATACATTCTGAAGCTCGAAACTAAAATACCGAGAGCTTGCTTAAAAACAGTAGGATATAATTCTGTTATGAATTTATTATTATTTAAATTTGTCTGCACATCTTCAAAGTTTATATGCAACTAAGACCAAAAATGCTTGTTAAATAGGCTATTACTATTGGAACAGTAGTGGAATATTTTCACTACTGGAAAAGTGCTCCAATTTCTCCTAAACAAAGTAACTTCGCATAAAGCAAGATAATTAACGGGACTACTCTTGAACAGGCAAAAAAAGAACTTCAGAAATAAGTTACAAAAGTAGTGAAGGCATATCAGAATTGGTCTGAGACAACAGCACAGTTCAGATTGTTACAGGCTTACAGGAATCGTCATATGTAGAATTAAGATCTTTACTTAGATTTTACAAATAGCATCTGATTACTGCCTAGCTTTGCGCTGGGCAACCTCTGCCCATGCTCAAGTGGGCTGACAGCACTGCTGATGCAGAAGCCTGCCTTGCACGCTCCAGAGAAATGAAACATAGGCAGGCTGCTAACGTGTTTGATATAGATACAGCTGTAAGAACACAGAAGAGCTTAATGATATCTGGGGAGATGATTTAACCTGGACAACAGAAAGCCTTTTTCTATCAGCAGGTGCCAAAACTTCTAAACAAGACTCTGGAGTTAACTCTAGTCACAGTAACAGAGGCTCAGTAGCGTACACAAAAATTTGCATCTAAGATGTTAAATAAATACCTGCCTTTCTTTTCTTGACCTATTTTACCTCATTTATTCAAATTGTATTTAAGTAATTGCTTTTCCAAATGAAGTTGAAAGAAAATAATAATTTCATTTAAAACATTTACATACATAGAAGAAAAAAAGCAACCAGACGTTGGCGATTTAGATTAAGTGCTAATTTAACAATGATTCACATCATTACGGTACATGTAAAACGTGTAAAGTGGGGGAAGAAATCAGCTTAATGAGGTGATCTTAATTATTTAAGTCTGAATGGAAAGAGAAGAAATTACATTTGGGGAGAAATAACAAACAAAACGAGAATACTGAAGTCCAGTTACTTCCCTTGTTAAAACATTCATGTGACCTCACTGAAGTAATCACAGACTTGAAGATAAATGGTTCAGAATCAATACCTCTGGGTCTTCATGAAAATATGTAAAATATTACAGGAATGTCAGGATCATTCAAAACCATGTCATGGGATGTTGACCTGTGGCTATATAGCACTATTATCATGAAATAACTGAAGAGAGAAAAAGGTGGTTTTGAGCAAGATGTTCAGACAAAAATATTTCCTGGCACTTTTTTGTACCTCCGCTACAGAAATGCATAAAGTTGGAGCTATTTGCTTCAACTTCCATATTCAGTTTTTATGAATGAATATATTCTGAAGCCCAGGAGTAAGAGTGCAATTTTATCGAGGGACTATCAGAAGTATTGAAATGCACAAAAACGTGCACTTTGGGGTCTTACATTGCCAAGAAAAAATTGAAAATACTAATCCTGAAATACATAGTTTGCATATTCACTATTCAGGTACTTCAGATTTGCTGCAGTACTGCATTCTCCCCCAACCATTGCACGTCCTTTTAAATTCCAACATGACTTTTTAACCAATATTTCTGACCAAGAGTTAAAAAAGGAAAGCCACTTCTTAAAGACTGATGCTGATCAGCAGGGATTCCTGCCGATTCAGTTGTTCTGCTGCAGTGATAACTAATTCACTCTTTTGGATTGCTTCATAAAATAATTATCATATAGCAGAGCCATATTTCTGGAATTCCTGCCATAAGCAATTAGTTATTACACTATTCATTTCCATGAACCTTGTTCTAATAGCGATTAAAGACACACAGCAGTCTCCTCTCGTCTGTGATAAAGCTTGACAACAGCATAGCTAGTACCTTAATGAGACCCATTTCCATTTTGATCCAGTCTTCTGACATCTACTTTCAAGATGCTTTTTTCCCCCTATTCTTGCCATCCTGTGATAACACTATTTACATTTCCACATCTAAGTACCCAGAGTTACACCACAGATTTTGTTTTCTTTGCATCAGGAACTAGTAATGAGCTTTAGAAAGCACTATATCTATTTGCAGCCCATCTGCCTTAAGAACAGCATGTTTCTTGAGTTTAGTCTTAACTTTTGTACTAAATAACTTAATGCTAGCCTGAACAAGAGGCCACATGACTCAGCATTTTTAAATAAATTAATTTCACTATTACAATAAGAGTCATTTAGTCACAGAGGCTAGTCCCTCTGTGGTTTCTGAAAGTTTCTTCTCCCTTCAAGAAAAGAACGTACTGTACTTTAAGCCTTAAGTGAATGAGTGATGTGAGAAACTGATACCACAAAAATGAAGATTTTAACTTTTAGGTAGCTAATTCAAATCAGTGGATAGAATAAAATAAGTAAGTGAAGCTTTTCAGTTAAATTGTCCTAAATAAATGCGAAGCATCAGTTTTGTCCTGTTGGACAATGTAAGGGGCAGACATAAAAGCAGCTGTTGGCAATATTCACCAAACCACAAAAATGCCAAGCCTCCTCTAAAAACAAGCCCCCCTACAAAGTTTTAATGCTCAGACATTTAAGAACACATGAGGAAATTTTCTGCCATTGGTCTTATCCATAAAAAGAAGAAATTTCATCTTAAGTATCTTTATCCAAAGTAAATGTACACACAAACTTGAAATTAGCAAGAGGTATCACAAAACACGACTGTGCACTATTTGTTGGACCTTCCTTATGTAACACTCCAACATAATTGTAATGCACTTTCTCACATTTTAAGTCAGAGACTCGGAAACAGCAGTATTACTTCTACTCTCCCCACAAATGAAAATGAGTGGAAGAAGATCCTTGCCAGTCCCAAGTTTAGTCCTTATTTCATCTTTTTCAACCTTACATAATCACCTCTGAAGTAATGATATAAAGAACATACATATATAAGTAAATGTGAGAATAACTCATGCAACTTTGATCGTCTCAAAGTTTCACATAGTATTCAGTCTTACAGACACATAGCTAAATGTTTATTACTTGCTTTTAGTGTGAACCATATATGGATTTAAAACACTTGCATTGTTATCACAATGATAATTTTTCCCTTATTTAAATATTTATCATTGTTAGATCACTAATGCAACTCTATTCAGTATTTTTTAAAAAGTTGACAATATGTAGAATAGTTTTATAAAGCTAGCAGGTGACAAAGGTGACACTTATTAACAATGGGAAACTATAGCACAAATTGATTTGTAATGTATATAATAAAATCAGCATACAGAGTTCTCTGTAATTTATTATCTGGATGCTCACAGAAATGACTTGAAATAAAATAAAGTGACTTTGTCAACTATACTTGCCTTACAATCCTCACTTAGTACCTTGCAAAGACATGTACTTTGGTCCCTAATTAAATAGAAGTGACTTATCTTCTCTTGACTGATAAAATGCTGTGCATTTTATATCCCTGGTGGTCATCACTTTCCACTCCCAAAACTAACTACACTTCTACAGTTGTGTGAATATAGTTCACAATATGATAAAAAGTATAGTAACATCAATTTTGGGGATTTGGGTAAAAATGTGTGTGCCATAATTTAAATTTTATATGACAAATATAGATTATTTCTTGTGGGTAGGATTTGTTTTAAATGAAGGACTATACACTTCTCATAATAAAACATAGCTAAAATACATGTAGAAAAAATATCTACCTTAAAACAAACTTGTTTTTTGTATTTCCAAGAGCTGTGACACAAAATCAGTAGGTATCAGTAATCAGGAGGATTTGAGCAAGTCTTTGTTTTAATGCCATCTACTGGCATTCTAGCAAAGTACAGATTAAAACCTGCTCTCCTATACCTAGTCATTTATCACTCTGGATTTTGGTCTACTAACAGCGATTCAGGAAAAAAATCCCTTATTAGATGCTAAGCTAAGAAAGTATTGGGTATTAAACATGTTCACTGTAACACTGCAAATTACTGTAGGAAAAGGGAAACCCCAGGCAGTAAGAGACTGACTTCCTGGAAAAATCTTTAAGTCAGATCAAACAGAATCTTCTCATTTCAAAGAAGTGTTTTGTTTTGTTTGGGGTTTATTTGTTTGTTTCAGTTCAGAAATATCAGATAATGCTCCCAGCTTTTAAGCTTGGCCTGAAATCTTTGCCAGTGTCACAATACAGTAATTTTGACGCTGTAGAGTTTCTCGCATATTATTCTGATATGCATCTGAGATTTAAAAAAATCTGTTACTGCACTAGGGAAGAGTGCTGGGATTCAATGCTAGACTTGTAGAACACACATGACAGAAACGAGGAAGCAGAAGAGACTGATTACGAGTGGCCCTCCTCTGATCTCCCTTCAGAAACAAAGAAGAGTTTAAGGGCATAATCAATAAGGGCATGCATCAACTCCTGTCAGGACTTACAAAAGCACCTTTTGCCTGAAGAAAGCAGCATATGGTAGGTTTTCCCTTACCTAATGCTTAGATACTATGACCAAGGTAATCTACTTATAGCCAATTCTGCAACTCATTATGAAATTGTTTTCCACTCTAGCTTAACCTCTGTACATGTAATTTACTCTATTCTATCCATATTTAATATTTGTACTTCAGACCTTGTAAAATACTTCTGAGATAAGTAAATAATTAAACTGCATCTCCATTTTGTACATGAAACAACTAAAGTATAAAGTGGCTT
Organism: Morus bassanus; assembly: GCA_031468815.1. NCBI lineage: Eukaryota > Metazoa > Chordata > Aves > Suliformes > Sulidae > Morus > Morus bassanus. The sequence goes on along the minus strand of CM062576.1, from coordinate 10,856,993 downwards.
CTCCAAATCTACCATGCCAGTAACAGAAGAAAACCTGCAATTTCTGAATGCCAGCCTCAGGCTAAAATACACACCTATTTAAAACAAAACAGAACTAAGCCAAAAAGCACATGCTTTTAAAGGAAATTAAAAAAAAAAAACAACAAACAAAAACAACAACAAACCCTAAACCTAAACAGAAAACCCTACTGCAGTCTTTTACCTGAATGCAAAAGAGCCATTTTCCACTCTAATTTCACCTTTTTTCTAACTTTCATGGCTACAGACTTTGTATTTCAAGCATTCATAATTTTAATTATTTTATAATAATCATATTTATATACATAAAGACAGAGTATTTTATTGGTTATGAAATTGTGATGCCCCTGTCTTTCTTAAATCCTTAACGCTGGCCCAGAAACAGAATGCCCATTCATATATTTCTATAGGCTTCATTCCTGTCAAGAGCTGTCCACCACACTCAGCAGGATTTAATATCAGCTGCACAAAAGCACCTTTGTCAAATACCCACTTCTCCAACAAGCTTTCAAAACTTGTAGTAGCAATTAGGCCTCTATGCCTCTGAACAAACATGTAGCGTGTTTCAGTCTTGCCCACATGAAAGTTAAAACATCATCCATCAGTCCTCCCCCAGTTAACACATTCTAATACAGCCTTTTGACCTTCCTTTAACAGCACTTCCGAAAGTACTTGCCTGCAGGACAGTGACATTTAGTAGGGAAGATGATACAGGTCCCTGCCATTCCTCTATTATCAAGGCTCAGAGTGACATGGGGAAATGGCAGTAAAATTGTTTTCCTCACAAGGGGCACAGAAAGAAAGACTGACAGCACACCCCCAACTCTTTCCCCTCCCTTCTCATCATCTCGAATGACAATGGTCCCAGTTCCTTTAGCGAGAAAAAATACCACACAAATTCGTCCAGTATCTTCACGTAGATGTTCTTCTCTAAAAAGATGCTGGGGAAAGCAACCATTCAGAAGGGGCTTTCTTCCAGAGACAAAACAGGAGCAACCCATGTTACCATGAAACTGATCCTACTGTACAGAAATCCTCTGGACAAAAAAATCTGAGAAAGTTGGCAACACAGATTACTGAACAACTTCAACTCACTCTACCTCAGTTTATGCAGGTTTTCACTAAAACCCAAGGAGGAAATGCCCCAATTATTCAGGTGTATATTCCTGCTGTAGGAACAAATTAACATATTCCCTCAAGTATTCTGTTACTGTAATATCTGAAGACTATAACTGGATTACAAGAACATGATATGCAATCATGAGAAGCTGAGTATTCTAATAGCAATACACAGAAGTATTCACTCCATCTTTTTTGGGTAAAGAAGGGGAAGAAAAGTTAGAAATAAGGAAGAAAATGAGTAAAAGGTATATTTTTATTAGTATGCACTATGATAATGAATCATGGACACACACAGTTCGTCCTTGGCTTACGAAGCATAAACTTTCAAAGGCTGTTGTACAAAACAACAGCACATCTTCACCTTCAACTCTGCAAAGCAAAATGATGATGTGCAGTAATGAAAAATTAAAAATCAACTTGTTATTCCTACCAAGAACAAAATTCAAAGGAAACCAAAAAGCAGGATCTTTCCTCCTCTCAATATAGCATAGAAGTACTTTCTAGTACCAAAGAAAGACCTATCTCAGTAAGAACTTATTCCTGAGACTAAAACAAGCATTAATACATACTGCTTGTACAATTCCTTTCTAAAAACATACCAACAGCCAGTTTTGTAGTTCATGATGGAGATGCTGTCAAAACTTCCTGTAAGACCAGAACAAATTCTTAAGAGTGGTAATGGAGTTATCATTTCAAGCTAGGTTAGTTAAAACTGAAGAGAAATGATACTCGCACATGTCAGTCACTATGTTCTTGTTTTCTTGGCGGCACCATTATGCTTTCTAATATTTTAGTGAAATACTTGTACATCCCTGCCAAGTAGGCAATTATGTTAATATAATTTATTCCTTGTCCCACCAGCCATACATTACATTGGTATAACTGGTATAACCACACTTTGCCACTTCTGCTTTTGTTAAGTGCCCCTTATGTGCATAGCCAAAACCACAGCCAGAGCCTTACTCTCCACACAGCTGTGCCAGGTGAATACGTTACTACCCCATCTTTTCTTGGTTTGTCTTTTCTTTAAATCAGGACCATGAATTGCCTATGGCATCTGATATTTTTTTTTCAACTGGTATTTCCTACACCTCAAAACTATTTTTATTATTTACTAATACTTAATTTTCCAGTTTAGATGAATTTACTGATAAGGATCCTTAGAAATGGTAAGCATTTCTAAATGAACAGTCGGGAAAATAAGTTTCTACCTTCTTCTGTATTAAAATAGTGGATCTGTGGTTTGTTTTTCTTTTTTAAATTTGTGCATTTTTCCCCCATGATTTCTGATCCATGTTGACCACAGAACTTTGAAAGACAAGTTGAGTTCCTGTATGTTCTCTAAAAACTGGCAGTTTGGGGAGGGGGAGAGACCATAACTACTGTCTCCAAAAGAGAAAGACAAGCAGAACTCAACTGCTTTCTTCATGTTCTCTGGTCAATCCATCAGCACACACACCCAAGCATACCACCAAGCCAACAAGCAGAGAAGCAGCTCTGCGCTGGAGAGCTCACGCTCTCTCTTGCGGGACAGGATGCTACAACAGAGGACTCTTAGAGGTGAGAGCACAGGCAGAAAAAGAAAAGCAGGTATCAGGCAAATCAGGAGAGAAGAGGATTCAAGGACACAATTCAAAAGAAATCAAGCTTTGTTTTCCACAGGATGCATTATGTAAATGAGGACTGCACTGTGATAGTGCTGTTCACTAGGATGGTGCTGTGGTTGATAGCACGGTAACTATGTTCAGAGAAGGAAAAACCATTTTGACAAATGTACTTGACATTTAATGGCTCCTAGAGTAAGCCTATTACTAGAGAGAGAGGAGATGCAGCACATGCCCAAGGCACTATCCTTGCAAATTAAGAACTCTATTATTTAGAATCATAGAATCACTAAGGTTGGAAAAGACCTCTAGGATCACCAAGCCCAACCGTCAAACCAACACCCCCAGGGCTTCTAAACCATGCCCTGAAGTGCCACGTCTACGCGTTTTTTGAACTCCTCCAGGGATGGTGACTCCACCTCCACTCTGGGCAGCCTGTTCCAGTGCCTGACCACTCTTTCTGTAAAGACATTTTTCCTAATATCCAGTCTAAACCTCCCCTGATGCAACTTGAGCCATTTCATCTCATCCTATTGCTAGTAACTTGGAAGAAGAGACCAACACCCCCCTCACTACAACCTCCTTTCAGGTAGTTGTAGAGAGCGATAAGGTCTCCCCTGAGCCTCCTTTTCTCTAGACTAAACACCCACAGCTCCCTCAGCCGCTCCTCATCAGACTTGTTCTCCAGACCCTTCACCAGCTTCGTTGCCTTCTCTGGACACGCTCCAGCACCTCAATGTCCTTCTTGTACTGAGGGGCCCAAAACTGAACACAGTATTCGAGGTGCGGCCTCACCAGTGCTGAGTAAAGGGGCACAATCACTGCCCTGCTCCTGCTGGCCACACTATTCCTGATTTCGTGTTTACTGAATAGTTTATGTAATTATAAAACATGATTCTATGATTACAAAAATACTCTTAACTAATCTTTAGTCCTGCAATAATTTTGCATCACTTATAACTTTTCAATTGATAAGTATTTATAAATAGAAATTATCTTATAAAACATGATAAAATAATAATGCCAGCAGTAAACAATTCTCAAAATACTTAATATTTTAAGCTGGTGTAAAATATACCAAGGATTTCATTAATACATGTGGTTGTATGCTCATAACACTATCACAACATGTTTTAATAACACAATTCTGTGCAACACCAAATTGCAGTTGATCAGAAACTCATTAGAACTTTCTAATTTATTTTTGTTATATTTCTATTTTGCAGATGAACTAGTTGCAGCATTCAACCTCTGGCATGAAATGAGATTTTTACTTAAAGCTCATTTATTTTTCTGTTACTTACTAAGAACACAGACCAATCTACTGGACAGTAGAAACTACTCCCTGAAAAAAGTACCAATTTTCTATATGTTTAAGTCTTACATTAATAGGTAGTTTAAGAAAAATATCACTGTATACCACACCACTCTTGTGTAGAACAAGGGATGAATTAAAACACATCGTGATCTAATACATATGGCATATATGCATTTTTTCAGTGATTAACTTCTATTATTCTTCGACACTAAAAATGTATACTTCATCAATTCTTCTATGTTGATGATATAGTCTGTAAAGTACTCAGAGGTTGCATGTTTACCGTAACATGTAACATCGTTGCTGTCTCGTAACGTTCTTGACCCCAGTATGGATTAAAACTGCCAGTACAAAAAGTAACTTGATTTACTTGATTTATACCAATTCCCTTTATTCCTTAAGATGAAACAATGTAACCACCAAAGCCTCCTCAGACTAAAACGGTATGCCTCATAGGAAAATGAGACAAAGGTGTCCTTAAAAATAATACAGGAGGAGAATTTCTTCTATAGTACTAGCTACTCATAGCTACATGACATCACTACAAAGGAATGTTAGATTACCTGACTTATCTGTACATTAAAATAAATCCATACTGTGTGGTAAATTTGACCTTAATTCTGAGACATATATCTGAATATATGGGGATAAATTACCAAACTTATGTACTGTTTTTATTCTTGCCCAATATGTATGAAGATAGACATGGAAATTTTATCTTAAAATATATTAATGAAAAGCAGTTTAATTTTTAATACTAATTGTCATCCAGTTAAGGAAAAAACATGGTGCAGGTAAAATCAGAAGTTCAACTAACTGAAAAAAAGACTGCTGCAGGATTACGTTACAGTTACATTTTAAGAAGATTCTGCTTAAGGCACTTCTAAAATAATTGGTATGGCAAGGTGCACCCGACCCTATTGTAACAAGTCAAATGCAGCAAATGACCTTTATAGAGAACTGTTTTAATCCGATTCATGAGGCAGAAACATTTGTGACTGAATAAAATACAAAACCTATACCACAGGAAATGCCACAGATGGTTCTTTTCTTTCTCATATAATATTAAAAGTGCATCCAAAGACATTAACAGTACTACTATGAATTGTCAGTTAAATATTAAATCTGATTCTACGCTCCCACATGGTCCTCTGCCTTTCCAAGGCCTCTGCAACAATACAACCCCCAGTAAGTAAAAATTCACAAGACGGGGTTTTAAGAGATGTATTAAAATATTTCATTTTAATCTGTCTTCAGTTTAAATGTCAGTACAGCTATTATGATTTTAAATATTATAAAGTAATAAATGAAACCAAAGATATATGAAAGTATCTATTTACTGAATAAACACAAGGTACTAACTCCTGCAACTGAATGCCTGTAGGCAAGTGCTCATGCCTTATTTTTATATTTCAGTGGGCTTACCTACAGGCCTAAGTGGTCTCTATAAAGCTAGTCACAATTTACAGGCTCCCAGAAATCCACTGTATAATGTATTATACGGACATGAAAAGTCAATTCCTGAATTACATTTTCATCTAGAACACAGAGCAAAGTGTTAAACAAAAATTCTCCCCCATGCCACCTAATACCTGCCAAACATTGCAAATCTCCGAAGAGAGTAAGAAAAAAAAAAAGGCAGTAAAGGAAACGCTGGACAAAGGGGAAAATGTACTGAGAATAGAATATTGCATAAGATAGAAAATTAAAGTAAGCTACTGCACTGTAAGAAAGAATTAAACTATAAAAAGATAGAGCAAAGAGATATGAGACACTCCTGAGGGAAGACATATTCAAAATACTAAGCACAGCATATAAAATTAAGCAGTGCAAAAAGATTTAAATCAACAAGTTCAGTTTTGATGAAAATATTTCAAGAGAAAATGCAAAGGTTTCTGAGCTAGAACATATAAGGAAAATTTTCAGATATGCATCGAACCATGTTCTTCTGAGAGGAATCATAATACACAAAAATTCAAATGGTGCATGTAATAACAGAAAAATTAACATGAACAATACTTTACAATTATACAACCCCCTAGATCAGTCTGTTGTTATCTACAGAAATGTCTATGTTGTGATAAAATTTCTGTTTAGAGATCTCGGATCTGTCTTTGTAGGAGTGATCTATTTTATTAAAGAGGTTGTGGAACAGCCATCATTTCAGCCTTCTATCTGAATAATAATATTCCATAATTTGCTTTCTGTGATGATTATTTTTCCTATTGTATCATCCAGTTTTCCCAGAAATATTGATATATCAATGTTGTTTAAACATGACAACATTCAAAAAGCAACACAATTCATACAAAAATACCACAATATACATTTAGTTGTTTTTGTAATAGCAAGTCTATCAACAGCTGCTGAAGGCTTTGGTATATTCCTACTTTATCAATGTTACAATAATTTCTTGGAGAGTGAAAATCAGCTGTATGAACGTGTATGTCATCAAGCTACGTAATATAACAAGAAATAATGTAAGTTTACAGACATATCAAATTGCTTCTACAACACAGAGGAATACAGCTTTTTTTCTGCTATGGAACATCCAAAGAATGATATTAATGCCTCCTTGGAGAAATCTGCCTCCTCAACCTAGCAAAGATGCTAATGTCTCTCTGAATTTGCTTTTAAAGGAGAACAGAAATATAAACCAGAGAAAAAAATCATCCATAAAGACAAGTTTAACCGCAAACTGATGACGGACCGAAAAACAAAGCTGTGTACCATTTGAAGATCTGAAAAGCAGAAGACCAGCATATTTTGCTTAGGCAGTAATACCGCAGGCAAAGTGAACAGCCTTTACCTGACAGCACGGGAACCCTGGAATTCTTTGCATCTGACTAATCAGGGAAAACATTTCTGCTAAAGCCTTTTTTTTTTTTTTTTTTTTTTTTTTAAGTTTAACATTTTAGAAAATAAGCACCAACTGAGATTAAACAAAAGTATAATTAAGACACTATCAAGAACTGTAAAATTTGAAAAAGGATGTAGTGCACTGTATTTAATGAACTCTTGAACTATGAAGTTCTGGATAAAGGACAACTACACTCAAACATCAAAATATAGACTGAGGTTCTTTAGAAGGATCCTATTATCATGAGGAACCATCAAAATACTAGATTTATTTTCCTGCAAATATAAAGAACAACAACAAAAAAACAACTGCCCATAACTTTCCGATTATATCAACATTTTTTTTCAAGGGGGAAAAAAAAAAATCCAGCTAACACTACCTTCAGTAGCATGCTTCCCTTCCGAAAAGCAGAAATTATCCTGTCTTGATCTAAAAGAGAATTCTAGCTTTAACTTTTTTTGCCACCAGAAATCAGTAAAATATAAGATAGGATAAAAATAACAGCAATTTCTTTTGGAATTCTGCATTTAGCCAGCAAGTTCGTAGCAAGCTACCAAGTCCTAGTTGCAATTTCAAAAGCTCCCCAACAAGCTCTCAGGAACAGGCTGCCTATCTGAACAAGTAGTCCTATCTTCAGAGCAATTCTGTATATTCAAAAGCTAACACCAGGGTACCTTCCTGAAATTTTTCAAGAACAATTTAAATCTGTGTTTAATTGTAAGAATAGAAAAAATTACTTTTATTTTTACGGTATTTACATTCAATCGCATATTCTGCTTTTTAAAAACTGCATTTCAGACATGTTTAATTTGAAAGAAGTAAAAATTGAGGCTACCTCTAAAAATCTGATCTGATCTTTATCATTCTTTTCCTAATAAATACAAAAAATAAAAAAGATACATTACTAATGTATCTTTGTACTAACATAATTAGTACAATCATCCTACATACAGATACAAAAACATCCAAAAAACATCGAAAGACAACAGCCCATTTTTCCCATTTATGATTTAGGAAACAGCAATCTTCTATCTACCAGAAAAAGTGTCCATACACTTTGGGCTGATAGCTGAAGCTGCAAATATTTTTGATATTTTGAAATCATAGTTTGTCTGAACCATGCTCTAATTCACAATTTTCTCTGATTAAAGTAATTTATTCATATCCAATACTGAATAAAATTTCATTATAAAAATAATGCAACTCCAATACCAAAAAACCCAGTCAAACTTCTGCTGGATTAATCAATCATCTGTGCCTTGTGCCCCATATTCATAATAATTGCACTGTGATTATTTACAGAAACTACTAGCAATGGTTCAACTCTTCATATGAAGCAAACTGAAGATCATCTGCATTTGGTCTTTCAGTACTCACAACAAGATGTAGAACATCTACTAAACAGCAAAACACAGAAATCAAAACAGCGTTACAAAGACTGTGCAACAACAATTGTGCCCCGATCTATCATGTGAAGACAAATTTTTTCCATGTAAACTTTCTTCACTGAGAAAATTGCCCTTCTGTTTCAAGAATCTCTTTCACAGTTACCACAAATGTATGGTTACCACAGTTCTACTTACAAACATTCAGATGGTAAATATAAAAAAAAGTTAGTGCTCATTTCTAACAATAATTAGAACGTATATATTTACATTTAATGAATATAAACAGCAATGTAGACATAATTTACTCTGAAGAAAGTTCTCCAATTGCTGAACTTGATCATAATGATAAGTCTTTCCCATGACACTCTGAAAATATGTATCTAACCTTAAATTCTTATCTAACCTTAAATTCTATGTACAACAAAATAATTCCATAAGCTATATGTGCTGTGCCTATTGGATATGCTGATAAATAACTGAATGCTAATTAAGGGTTATAATTCCTTTGATTTTGTTTCCAGCTAGTTTTTTAGAGAAAAGTGATAACAGATGTGGTTAAAAAAAAAAAAAAAAAGAACAAACCCACAACAATTTCTGGCTAAATAATTCATATTGCTAGAAATGTATAAACCACATTGCTGTACCATACTGCATATTAAATAGAGTTTAATTTTGTTTGGGGTAGAAACAAGGAGGAAAAATGAAGACTGAAGAGTACGAAAATTATAAAGCACTTAAATTTTCGTGAAAGTACTTTAAATATGTATTAACTTATATATTTTTGGTAAGAAACAAAAGCAGAATTCATGGTTACCATAGTTACACATACTCTTTGTTGTGTTTCAATGCCACATGATCTGATTCAAAGTAATACACATCAGGCTCTTCCTCATCATCCTCTGCAGTGTGGATGTTGGCACTCTCTTTGGCAGATGGTACATATCCAGCAACAAGCCTAGCCTCAGAAAGTGGCTTTCTTAGTCCATCACTCCCATGATCTCCCGTATTACAATTTCTCTCTTTTTCATTCTGTTTAATTTCTTCAGACTTTTTGGGAGATCCATTGATATTATTAATACCTACAGGTACATTCTTTTCAGTGGGACTAAGATTATTTTCCTCAACCTGTCCGTTTTCTCTACAAGGAGAGTTATTTTTAGTAGGGCTACTTCTGGCAGGGGCAGCCCTTCGTGGAGAAGTTCTCAATGTATATCTGTGTTCTTGAAGTTCTGACATAGATGTCATTTGAGCTGAAACACAGTCCAGCACTGAAGAATGTGGTTCAGGTTCACCTGAGATTGATGCACTGTCATGATGAGTATTCGGGTTGCTATTGGTGTTTTCAGCACACTGTTCCTTAGAGGCACTACTATCTCCTACAACATCTACCTCCTCCTCCGAATCCCTTAACAAAGATGACTGGATTTCAGAAAAGGACCCTGTAGCTGGCTCATCTGCCTGATTAGCATGCTCCTCAGGCAAGCAGTCATTTATTATTTTGTGGTCCTCTAACTTTACCTGTTCTTGAGAGTTTGTGCAAGGCACATAATGGTCTACAACACTGTCCTCCTTGCTGCTATTAAGCAACAACGAAGAACGGGCAAATGAATTTCCGTTTTCTGCTACTGTTTTGTCCTTGGGCATACAGGAACCAGCACTGTTTTGCTTAGTGTTCCCATCAAGCTGACAGTCATCACAGTTAAGAGAATTTGAGTCTCTCTCACCAACTCCATTAACAGTCTGATAACTTGCGATCTCATCAACTATTGCAGAATTATTAAATCCTTCTGCACAGACATTCACCTTTTTAACTTCCCTTTTGTCACAATCATCCAATATAAGACATCGACAAGCACGCTTAGTCCCTGTGGAGACTGCATCATTGTCCGACACTAAGCTTTTATGCTCCAATGATTCCTTCTCTGTTTTAGTAGGCAAGTCTTCTTCTGAACTGTTGGGTGCCTCTGAACGTAGACAGCGCTTAATTCTTTTCAAAACTGGTGAAACAGATTCTGCTTGCTTTTTTTCACAATTTTCCACGGTTTGTTTATCAACATTATCTTTTTCTGAAGTAGACAGCCCTCTCTTTCTAGGGCTCACCCATGACTCCCGAGCACTCTGTTGTTTCAAATCAGTAGTTCTTCCACCATTACTTCCCTTCTGAGTTTGCACAGACTCTGGCCTCTTCTTTGGTGACCTTGACCGTATTTGAGGATGGGGTGAAACTTCTTCTGGATGAGCAATGCTACGGTTTCTTAATGTTCTACCACAAAAGTTTTCATCCAAACCATTTAAACCCACTGTAGATCTTGTAACACGAGTAGATCGAGAAGCAGCCATACTATGGCAAGTCCCTAAAGTATGTTCATCCTGATCCACTCATTGGGAAACCTTCAAAAAAAATGTGAACAAAACAGTCAGAAAAAATATTTAAAAAAACCACACCTACAGACATAGCAAATCTGAAGAATATATTGTCACAAATGTACCTAATGTAAAACTGAATGTGCCTATACAATGCACTAATACCACTTCTTTCTGTGGTACTTCTTAAGGGCATTGAAAAAGTTTTCCATCTAAGCTACAAAGGAGCTGACTTGGTATTTGTGGTCGTTCTGGCTTTAGTACTTGTGTGTGAATGTTGTCCATATTTATCCCTTATGTAAGGCTGGAACGTTCCAGTTAGGCTCCAGTTACTAAAATACACTATTTTTACGTATTGGACATATGATCTAATTTATTGGTATTATTATTTAAGTTTGTCTGGTCAAATGAGAGGTATGAAATCACATTCTTAATATACCACAGTTTCCAGTTACGTGGTTTCACATACTAAGAAGTAAACCATTAAAATTGTATTTGCTTGCTCACCTGTTGCTTAAAACAAAACCAAATCTCTCATAAATAACGAAACAGAATTGCAAGTCTAATTTAACAGGGGATTAAAAAAATAAAAAAAAAATCACACCAGTAAAAAATAGTTACAGTCATTAACAGTAAAAATTAACTAAAACAAAATGTCTGAATCAGAATCATAAAATCATTCAAGTTGGAAAGGACTTTGGGAAGCAATCTAATCCACCCTCCTGTTCAAATGAACATCAAGACTAAATTCAGATTTAGTTACACAGAACATTGTCCAGCTGAGTCTTGAAAACCTCCAAGTACAGATATTCCACAACTTCTCTGGGCAACTTGTTCCAGTGTTTAATTGCCCTAATAGTGAAAATATTTTTTCTTAGACCCAGGTGGGGCCTCCCCTATTTTTGCATCATTTACGTCAACAAAAAGCCTGGCTCTATCTTCTCAGTAATCTCCTCTGAAGTACTGGAAGGCTGTTTCCAAAGACTCCTCCAGTTTTAAACTTTTCATACAGTCAGTGAGGTGAATCATCACCTATATCGGATTTAAGTAAATTCAGACTCAAAGCTAAGTTTAAAACATCCAGTTTGAGAGTGTCTGTATTTCAGATTTCAGGGTGCAATGTAGGAGTACTCGATTTGCCCAATCTCAAAATAACATTTTTAATAGAAGTCAGTTCAGTCTTATCCTTCTGTTCATTTCATCTTTAGAAGTTCAATGTGTCAAACTGCGTATCACCACAAACTTGTCATAATATCCATGATAATGAATAGATTCACATTTGTACATAATGGCATACCTTCCCTTTTCCATCTTCCCAAATTCCAGATTATACAAACCTGTTCAACTGACATACGATGTAAAGATTTATAATTTTAAATATGGAATCAAACCTCTTACATGTTATTTAGAAAGGCTGAAAATGACAAATGGAGGAAAATTGTTTCAATAGGTGTTTTCCATCTTAAGCAAAGGAGAGGAAAAAAAGAGAGCATAAATTCTCACAAATCTACTATTTAGGTGTCAGATGGTCTTAGAGCAGAAAAAAGGGAATGGGACAAGACCAGTATACCTCTAAAGCAATAAAATTCTGTTTGACAATTACCAGTAATTACTATAGTCTGTTTAGGTATTCATAATGCAAGTAGTATTTCTTAATGAAAGTAATGTATCCTAAAAGTATTGCTTGGTATAGCTCTAGATAAGTGTAAGACAGCACATAATTTTTTTAACTGTGGTACAGCTCTAGATACAACTGTATAAGACAGCACATCACTTTGTGTAATGAAGAAAAGGCAATTACAAAGTGGGAGTTTCAAATGTTCTCAAAACTGTTTTGTATTTGTGCTCCTACAACTCTCCTGCTTGTTAGCTACTCCCACTGCCTTACATGAATGCTTGGAAAGGTGCACTGTTTGTATTCCTGGAGATACAGGTAAAGAACTGCTACCGTACTAACTTCCATTCTGTCCATTTAAAAGTAACAATGCAGGACAAAGTGTGAGATGTCCAATGAACTCTGTCTTCAGAGAAAATATAAATAATACAACAAACAGCAAATGGGCAAAACATCAGTAGCTGAGTTGAAGAAAGAGCCATGTAACCATGTGTTAAGCTATGAAGAAAAACCACGTAACTATGTGTTGTCTATATGGTTGTTTATACCTATTTTCCACATGGATGACCTTGCCTATATCTTCTCCCCTTTCACAGATTAGCTCAATACCTTCTCAAGAGTGATCTCATCTGGGGTTGAGCCCAAACATGAAAACCAGGGTCATTTAGATATTCCATTTCACCTAGGTTGTTCTAATTAAGGCTAGCACGCATTAAGGATGAATAACTGACATTTCAAATGGATACCAATAAAATAAATTAAACCAAATTCCAATGTACACTTTGGTGAATAATTACTGCTGAATTCGACAGACGTTGGAAATAATATGTAAGACAGAAATCTTTACTGATTTGCTGGTATGCTACTTTCTAAAGAAATGCACCTTACATAAGAAGTTAAAAAGTTTTTATTTACTTAGTATGAAATGTAAAAAAACTTACCATTGTAGAACTAGAAGAAATATAAACTTCTGACATTTCATACAACAGGCTCTCACTGCACCACTCAAATAATATCAATCACCATTGCTGATATCCATGGTGTAATCCAAATGCCTTTTTAGTAGTTTATGCCATCACATTAACAAGATTCTGAAAACTGTTGAGAAAAAGACAAAGTCATCAATAAAACATTTAAATTATTTCATTAAAAATGAAGAAGAATGCAACAGGACATATAAAAAGTAACAGCTTTTTTAAGAAGCAATTATTAATTTTACAAGTGTCCAACATAAAGAACAGTATGCTATAAAGCAATGAAGAATGTGAAATGCTAACTGAGGTTTCAAATGTAAAGTATCTTTCTTGGTTATTTTTAAGTGATTCACTGTATCGCACTAAAGATTTGCAAGCAAACGAATTCACAACAGAGCCATGCATTAGGGTGTTCAAACCTCAGAAGATATTTGAAGCAGCACAAGAAAACAAGTAGTGAAAGATATTACTACAGCTAATGAATTATGAAATGCATTGTCAAATATATTTTATAATTAGATGCACAGTGAAAAACAATTATTTCTGCTATTTAATTTTAACCAACTGAGCAGAACTCAAAACTTACACTGGCTCCAAATCCCTGAATAACCTCCATCTACACAGTGGGAGTGAAATGCTTTCCAGAGTTCACATTAAACCTATTCTTCACCCAAGGGAAACAATCTGTACTACCTTGTTTACAGTGGAAGTGAACCAATTTTGATATTGAAAGACAGAAATAAATCTATGGATCCAAAAGCCACACAATGCTTTCAGTTGTCTCCAGAGTTTGGGCATCAGTGCCAATGCCCAACAGCTATTACTTGAAAAAACATACCAGGAATTGCATCTAAGAACATCTAGTACTACAGAGGCACCATAAATCACTATGGAATAATGATTACTGAATCTTTCTTCATATTCTGTTGAATTCATAAAAGTGAACTTATTTTCATATTGACAGTTCAGAAACTTCATGACACAGAACACAAGCTGACAGGTTTCTCTGCATTTTTCTTTCTACACAGTTATTATATTTAGATTATATACATCCAAAACCTTCGGAAATTGTCTTTTTTACTTTCAACCTACTTACGATTTCATACTGGTAAAAGCTAAAAACAAATTCCCCATTAAGTTGACAATTCAAAATATAAACTGAGCCAAATAAGAGAAGAGATTAATTATGTCTAGTTACAGTGAAATTCAATAATGAAAGATATTTCTACAGTGATGTTACATGAAGTACCATAAATTCCATTATATGGATAACTAAATCAAATTAGATTTCAATTATTCAGTGGAATTTCTTAATTTAACAAACAGCAGAGAACTGACAGAATAAAAAACAAACAAAGAATGGAAAAACAAGAAGGCAAGGAAAAACATTTGAAAAAGCAAGAGAGATGACTGAAAGGAATGAGCAAAAAGGAACAGTTGCTACTTAGCCATACCAGGAAAGGAATGAGAAACAGTGAGAGATGAACTCCATGAAAAGCTCCAATATCAAGTGACTTCAGCCTGTGTCCCCCCACCATCAAGTTTTTTCTGTTTTTAATATTCTGGTACACTCTTAGTTACTTAAACCTATATTGTTGCCTTTCCTATAGACCCCTTTAACTGACAAGACAGACACATATGTAGATACCAAAAGTGAAGAGATTTTGACAGATTTTTACTAAAACCAAACAACATATCCCAACAAAAATCCCACAGCTCAGTAACTTCGGTAAAATACAAAATACAAACAAGCCTGAAACAAAATATGACAGTGAGTCAATCAGGAGGTCTAACCTCAACATTTTTAACTACCTCACTGGTCCATAAGTAAGGAACATTCGCATAGTTGTTTCAAGAACAGCTGAAATAGTAATGTCAGTCTTTCCTCAGACTTGTACACTTTATCTCCCCTCTCCCCTAATTTCTTTCCCTTAAAACAACCCTATTTTACTCACAGCAGGAAAGACACAACCCTGAACAATTAAGTAACTTCTCCCAGAAGTTTCCTTGGAAAAATTATCTTGAAAATTTTCTTTACTTTGCATAACCAGTTAGAATGATTTTTTTCACATAGAACAACCACATCTTCCATGGCAGAGAAATTCAATGGAAGAGTAATTTAACATTTTGGACACCGCTCATCTTCGAAGATACTTATGAGTTGGAATAAGGAGAGCAAGGGAAACTAAATATGCTTTTAGGTCTAAGCCATTCTTCAGGGAACCACATCAACTCATGGTCCAGTTTGCAAATCCCACTAAAAGGGGAAGTTATAGGTGACAGCAGAATGTAATGCAGACAGAGACAAAGCTTTGAAGTAAGAAAGGGACTCTGAATTTGTCTCTTGTGGGGAAGGACCTGTGTAAGAAGTCAGCAACCCAGTGTTGATGCTGAAACCTTATAGGCAATGGTCATACATTAATCAGTGTGGAACTTCTTCAGAGCGAGACTGAAGTTTGACTGCTTACAGAAATTGTCAATACATCTTACGTACAATCAAGAATTTGATGACAGCATAGGATGGAGTTTCAGGGTATGCATTTAGCATTTGAGAACCCTTAAAGTGTTACATAGCTTTAGGTGGACTCTACGGATACACACCATAGTCATATAATTATGCTAGAATTCTTATTTCACTTAACCAGGAGCCTATTTAGCAAAGCTAGTGAATGTTGCACTGTGTGTGTGGAAACCTCTAGCAACAGAGGAAACAAATTTACATAGAGATGGAAACCAACAGCTAAAGGCAGCAGAATGAGGAAACTCCTTCCTAAATATGCAGAATAACCAATTCCTCACGGGGTTAAGCCAGTACTGGGTATCTGGGAAACAAGTTGTTTAAAGGAACCCCAAGATTTAGGAAACATGTACGTAGTTAAAGGTATGTTCAATGTGGCCCTAAGCTAGAAAAGAAATAGCGAAGAGGTCAATATATGAACATCCTGGGTGTATCAGCATACAGGACCTGAAAGCAGCAAAGCAACGAAAGCCTCTACTATAATTGTGTGGTGGTGCTTTTTATACATATGGTACTTATGATAGATATATTAACTTTACATGCAACATTAAACAAACAAAAAAAATTGTGGTTTTGGGGGGAAAGGAGGGAAGAGACTCTTGCAACAGGAAAAAGTCTCCAACAGTTATCTGATGTCACTACTTTATGAAAATGGACAACAGCTACAGCCTTCCACAACCATTCAACCCTAGAAAAGAGAATAATTTGTTCATCTCATCTAGAGTATAATGAATCATCATCTTATATGAAGAAAAATAATCTGTTCTCTTTCTGTTCTTCTGAGTCTCATCTAATAATCAGGTTCCATTCATGCTCAATAATACTGCCTGGTGATAAAGATTAAAACTTTTGCCTGTGTTCAGATATTGCAACTGAGAATACCTGACAGCAGTAGCACTCTCTAGTCCCCATACTGCAGTAAATCCCAAAATCACTTCAGAAACAGTATATGTTATTGGTGTAGTTACCGTTTACAAGAGCAAATGTGACATATGTATAATTGCCCTCTGCTGTTTCTTTTTCTTTCTGCTCTAGATCTGTGGGACTTTGTCTGCCTCTGGCTGAAAGGAATATTGCAGGATGTTTTATTTCAGTTATAAGACTCTTTGATCATACTTACTTCTGTCATCAGAACTCGGGCATCCTTAAAGTATATTCCTTTTTTAAAACATTGCATTTTATTCTTTTAAAAATCTGTGTCAGATTTTACATTATCTTTTCAAATTGTAACACTTCAGAAGAAACACCGCTTTTACACACATCTTTCTAATTCCAAAAAGCAGAACATTTTCTGGGAAAGAAAACAAATGGAAACAAATCTGTATCAATGACAATAATATGGCGTAATTTGAGAGTATAAGACTGTACATAATTTGGCTAGTTTGAGACAATGTACACTCAATTATTCTATATCTCATCCCAAACTATTTCTTTAATTTTGAAATCCTGCTTCCATTGACCTGATGAATTTCTTGACTGCTATTAAAATGCACTTTATATAACTGTATTAAAATAATTGTGACTTCACATAAGAATATAGCAAAGTCTGCCATATTTCTGAACCTGTAAACATTGTCTGTTTCTTTCAGAATCTCTCAGAAAAGCACTCTCAAACACTGGCCACTACTTACATTTTCAGAAAAGGCAGTCCAGTACGAACAAACTTGCTACTGGTTCATCTCAGTGCAGATACAAAACCGATGGCCAAAACTGGCTTTTCTCAAACCTCTTTCTAAATTCCACTTCTCCAAGAATCAAGAGTTGACAAAACCCGAGTTTGACCTGACCCTGTGTCTGTAACTCACTACATTAAAGTGGTTTAACAAAGAAAAAGCATAACATTTATCATGAATCTCCTGTTTGTCATTACCTTCTATTATGAGCATGTCATAAATTTTTAACCAATTACTGCATCCATACACTAAGCGAGCATGCACACAATCTTTAACTGTTAGCAGAACCCTGTATATACTTCATGCTATGGCCCTTGGCAGGGGTGCAAAATTACATCTTCTTGTTTTGTATTTTCCACAGAGAATTACACCAAAGGTATCCCGAATAAGCTTTTGTGTTCTGATTGCCTAGAGACATCCTGATCGTTACATCATTATCTTTCTTCTTATCAGCTATACACTCCAGACCACACTATTTCAGTGACACAGAAAAAAACAATTAGACTTTATACATTTTAAGCATGCATAGTACGCTTAAGTGTGTATCCCTAAAGAAAAGAATATTTATTAGTTTAAGTAATCTATGAATAAAACTGGTGTATCTCTGTGGTATAAAATAGCGATTCTTAAATTCTCTGCAGAGCAGTAGTATGTTATCTAAAACAGTACATTTTTTAAAATGGAAAGTTTATTGTATAAAATGAAGATTGCAGAAGCTATTTATGTAAACAGAATCTAATCCCTTACAGAAATATTTGCCCAAGACAAATATCATCTTTGAACAGAAGAGAACCTGCACAGACATCAGATTATTAGTACGTTGGTTTATCTCCACATATAAAGCATATAATTTCCTAGCAAAGTGCTATTACTAAATTAGGAATGAATTCCATTTAACAAGTTATATTCACCAGTCTATCACATCTAGAGTAAGCCAGCATCTCTTCCCACACATACTGAGCTTAGCATAACTACACTAGCAAGAAATTAGTTTTCCGGAGAAGGCACTATATTTTTCTGATTTCACATTACATCAAAAAAAAGCAGTATTTTCAAATGATAGAAATAACCCCCACCAAAAGACATTACAAAGGTCTTACCTGAAATAATATTAACAATAAGCAGCTTAAAGCTATAATGAAAATTTAAATGCAATAAAAGTAAAAATAAACAAACATTACAAGGCTCCAAGGTCTGGAATTTCTCTGAGATTTCAGCCATTTCTGACACAGTAAGATTATATTACATAAGGTCAAAATAAAGTTTGTCATAACAGGACTACCTATATTTACTTTATCTTATATACAAGAATAGCAAGATGAAATAAAGAAAATAGAAAAATTTAGAATAGTAGGAAAAAATTATCAACAGTTTTTAAAAGTTGTACCACTCAAAACTAGCAGGGACATGCTCCACCAAAAAACTAGAACTGGCAAAGAACCGGAACGGATAGTTCAATATGCTCATTTTCTTCCTTAAAATAGATGGGTTCACCAGGCCAGACAAACCTATTCTTACATAAGCAGGGGTGGGGAATCTTTAGAAAGAATCTTCTTATGGAAAAAATTGTTTCTAGTTCTTTCTGGGGAAAAAAAAAGTAATGGAAGAGTAAGCGAGTAAGCTGAATCTCATACTTAAATAATAGGATGTGTGAAAACAAACAACAGCTCAACCTCCTCCTCGCCATCACTGTCTTACATTGACCCCTCTTTCTCTAAAACCACAATATAAAGAAAAAGGTCAAACCAGCAAGTTATATGACAATGACTAGCAATGCACATCTGTTCCTTTGTATCCCTTCCAGTCAGCAGCAGGTTATCGAAATGGCTGACTGCACTGATACTTCCCACTCTTCTTCTGGGCTACCTACATGAGGAAATTTATTGGGAGGATGGGTATGATAGAGGTATCACCCCTTTTCCAGTCAAACATTCCAAGATAAGGTTGCAAAGTTACTTCATATAAAATATGAATTACACAAGCGTAACTGTACAGCAGAACTCTAGAAAAGTAACCACTCTATCAAATTTCTTCTCCTTACAGACAAACCCTGAACTGTTTTCAGTTTCTTCTATCTTGGCCAAATTAGAGTTTGTGCTGAAATCATACATTGAAGCATCTGCCTCAGACTGATATTCCCACTCTGCTGCCTCTCCCCTCAATTTTCAAAGTAATTACTCATTTCTGTGCACAAATATGGATTTTTTTTTTAAACCCTCTTACTGCTTAAGACACATCTGATTTTTTCTTCAAGAAGTTTTTCTTCCTCCATAAGAAAGAGTAAGAAATTGGAATTTGGCAGAGAGAAGCATTTGCCTGAACAAAAATCCTGGTGGAGCTGTGATGAAGGCAGGCTAAGGGGAATGCTAAACATGAATGGATAAGTAAGGAGAGCAGCTACATTAGCAAAGTGAGTGGATGCTGACTGGAGAAAGAGACAGACTGGAAATCCTGCAGAACTGCCAGAAGACAGTAATATCACAACTGTGAAAGAGGGAAACTGGAACTGGGAATAACTGGAACAAGCAGACAGGCAGACCTGACAGAATCTGGGATCTTACCTAGTCACAACTAATCTAACTAAAAACAGACTATGCAAATAACTTTCAAGTCCCACTCCCCCACAAAAAAAAAAGAAAAAAAAAATCACATTTAACCTCACTTATTTGCCGTCACCCTATATCCTTCTCACCCCACTATATCATCCTAGGTGAAAGTCCCACTCTAAATTATAATGCTTTTCATGTGAACCCATTCAGCTGCTAAATAGCTTTGCTGTTACCCAAAGAACATTTCCCATGCAGGATTACCAAAACATGTAACTAACATATTTGAGAAACATTAAATTACACAGGTTCTTGAAAAGCTTACTATAAAATTAATTACACTAACTTAATTACAGTAACCATTTATCAAAATGTTATGCTAGCAGAATAGACTCCAAAAGTATTTAATCTCTTAACCACAGCTAGAACAGTTTTATATCAACAAATTGGAAAAATATTATTTCTTTCCTAATGAAGTTATTATTGCAAAATGCAGAAAATAATATCAAGCTTAAAAAGACATTTCTTTTTTCCTACAGGTAGGCTGCAATTGCAAGGGGTGATCAAGCACTTAACCCTGCTAACAGCTTACAGATGAAAATGAAGCTGATGAATAAAAACAGTGCTCCTTTACCTTCTTAAAAAGCCCCAAGACAAACCACTCTGTTCATTTTTGTAGAATACTACACTGGAAATACCTACTCCATCTGATTTATTTTCGGAACAGTGATTGCAAACATGCTATCCTGTGAAGTACACTGTAATGTGCATACTGCATGAAATACTGCATAGAATATATTTTTATCCCAAATGATTTTCAGCCAAGGGCATGCATTTGAAATACACCAATTATTATACTTCTTTACATGCAAAATCACAGAATCAGCTCCATAAGCCTCAGAAGGCTATCATAATGACAGACACTGATGTACAAGACAGAGCAGTACTACATACACACAACCAGGTATTCTGCATGGGTTGTGCTTAGAAGTGCTGTTGCATAGGTACTAAGGCACGTACCAAACCAGAAAGTTTGGAAAAGGAGAGCATGAGGCATGCAATGCTTCCTGTAAAATATTTTGACTGTTGCATCAGAATTAAAATGGTTTTGTTCTCAGTTTTTCATCAAAATTTAAAACATCCCCTCTGTCCCCAAAGGAAAAAAAAAAGGTGAGAAGGATGTTTTTACAATTATATCCAGTTATCTCTATTTATTAAAAATGTTTTAACCACTTATTTTCTATCTGATAATACTTTTGACTCAGTTTAGGAGACAAGCATGTTATTCTATAAGCAGACCAGCAAAACTGCTATCCAATGGGCTGGCTCTTTGCAGTCCTAAATGCAACCCAGTCCTGCCAGACATCCCACCTCACCTCCAACATTTCGAAAAACTTCATGTTCCTCCCTCCGGCCACCTCCAAAACTCCAGGATGGTGTGGCCAATTCCAGCCTATAAACGCACTGACTAGACTGCTGGCAAACTATGTACAGCATGTAACTGCGGGGCTCAAACTGCAATCCTCCTCAAAAAGGGGACTCCAACTTTCATGGAATCTGCAAACTCTTTACACTTCTGAGATCTTCACTCCCCCACTAAATTTAGGGGGGTTGCTAAGTTGGCCAAGAGGTTCAAATGTTACTCAGTGATAATGATAAACAAACAGAGGGACACCTTCTTGCCTAAACTGAAGGGCTGATCTAAATTATGGCTCCAAATGCTTAAAATACATTCTGGACAGATTGGGGGTGGGGGGAATCCAGAACTATCCTGGCATCTATCAACAAAAGAACCAAAGCCTGTCACAGCTATGCTGTGGCCCTGCTGTGTCTTCTGACCAGATGCATTTTCATGCTCCCAGAATTACAGGCATCCCTTGCCACATGAGCTGATACTGCAGGTGTAATTGTAACCCCTCACCATGTAACCAAGCGTAAGCGTTCCCACATGCCAGGGGCTCTAGAAAGTAATGGACAAACTCTGGACTACTACTATGGGACAAACTATGCTTTAACCTTGAATTGAAATACCGTAGTAGCCTACTACCATAGAATCATTTAGGTTGGAAAAGACCCTTAAGATCATCAAGTCCAACTGTAAACTACTTGCCTTATGTTGCTTTTTGATTGGCAGTTATTTTAAGAGCCCTAGCTCTTTTAAATGCTCATGTGGCTGTGCTATGACTTACTTTGATATATTAATAAAATTGTTTAGCACAACTGACTTTGTTATACCAAGTCAAGTCTCTGGCCCACAGCAAGCAGAGAAACACCTATTTTCTGCAGAAACAGTCTCAGATACCACAGCTGTTAAATGTTTCACTGATATGATGATGATATGAAATGATTCACTGATATACCTCTATGCTAGAACTCCAACATCGTGGCAGTTCTCAAAATACTTATTTGTGGCAAAAAGACCCATCCCTACTTTTTGTTCCAGCCTTCCCCACAGAACATTGTTTATTTTCATTGTCTCTTTTTGCTGTTTAGTCTAATAAACAGTGCAACTGCTAGCTACAGCCATACACACTAGCTTTGCCTTTGCAGACAGTCTCTCAAAGCAGTTTTGAGCACGTTCCTGTTGTGTGACAGCTGGATGTCAGCATCATCTACACAGAGAATGAGCCTGTCTCAGTCACTCTCTGAGTCTTCAGAGCGATGAGATGTCTCATCATTCTGTGAGTACTTGAAGGCAGACAGAAATTTTCTCCCAGCACTTGGGCATCCTGACAGAACGGCAGGTATCAGCACTTACAATGTCTTACAACTTATTCTTAGATTCTTTCCAAATTTTGCTCCGCAACTGACACTGAGCTTGTTAAGCAGAGAGATTTCACACCCCTCTATAGTTTGATATTCTCATTCTTTGTTCAGTCTGTATTTAAGTGTTCTGAATAAAAGACCATTATGCATATTTCAGTCTACTTGGACTCCAGAAGTTTCAACTGGCAAGTATTGAAGGTGTTTTAAGTGCATTAGCAACTGCATTTTTTAAAAGCTCTTGAAGTAACAGTGACCAGTGCTTTCTGTTTGATTGCTGTCCTGTCTCCAGGCACAGAAAAAAAAAAACGCTTCAATACGAACATTATCGCATACCTTTTTCCTTTTAATTAAAGCATACCTACTGGTAGTAGAGGCCTTGAATTTAAAAAAGCAAACTTTATTTTAAGAGTGGTCCCCGTTCAACTAATACATTACTCTGTCTAGCTGCTTCTGTCTACATCGAACTACTTCCAGATAGGATGGCTGGCCAGAATTTCCTTGATTTAACAGCATAATGGTAGTCTATTTTCCCTTTTTTATTCTAATGTATATATTTCAAATAGGACTATGATTGCATCATGTGCAATTTTGTTTTGCTTGATTGCTATTTTGCTTTCTTCTCTTGCTCTGCTCAGAAAGTCTTTGTAGGCCAGTACACTCACTGATAAACAATATGCTGCATTTAATTTCCTGGGGTTTCTGTGTCCTGCCTTGCCTATGCTTACAGTGCTAACTGGAAATACAAAGAAAGTTCTGTTTGGCTCGCATTTACAATTAAAATCTCAGCCTTTTAGTAACTGCTTACTCTCTCAGTAAGAAAAATTTTTTTTTTCCGTTTGAACGCTTTGGTATGAAATGCCATTATCACGCTGTAAAAGAACCCAGAAGAGGAGTATTTTTTTTTTTTTTTACCGTAACTACAGGTCTTTGCTTTTCTTGTGACCACTGATAAATAACCTTTAGGCTTGCTCTACTTACATTTTTAATCTAGATGCAGGCTTGCTCATCAGTTTTGCAGTTTCTACAGCCCTTGGCACAGTAAAAACTTAGACCAGTCTGATTCACACTTTTTTAATCTTTAAAAGTCATAAATTAATTATCTTGAAAGATTCAGCCAGAAGAGTAAAACATTTCACACAGTACAACTATGCATCAACTGTTTTTTCTCCAGGTATCTTATTAACTTGATGAATATACATATTTTATAGATTTAAAATGCATTTCTAAGCATTTCTGAGATTCTACACTGTTACTCTAAACCCACCGCAACCTGTCAACACATTGCTGAAATACAACTACAGTTTACCCTCTGTATGCTTTTCTTTTTGCCTCCTTGACTGAACTTTGTGATATAAGGAATACCCAGGTATTCTGCTTTGATTATTATTGTTCTCAGGGTTGTTTTGTTTTGCAATACTCAGTTCATGATTTCCTGCACCTACATGAGACAATTTACTTTCAAAACCGTGCTCACTGTTCAAGCATAAAATGAAAGACTGCCTACAAAGTGAAAAATTCATTCCAATTCTATTATCCCTTCCCAGTTGCTGAATACTTTATCAAGCACTTCCTAAATATGTTCCATGCTCCAGATATTGAGATGTTGCATTACATTTACAGAGCAAAAGGGACTACCTATTACCACCTAAGCACATGAACATACCTATCACCTATGCACATATACACTCAATTCCCTTTGTACATTAATTGCCTATCCATTTTCAAAATTTCTTCCTCATTAACTTTAAAAGCAAATCAACTATTTTAAACTTTATTAATTTCAAATCTCTTTCCTCACACTGAATCAGACCAAAGGTCTCTCCAGTCAGTACTTTGTCTCCAACAGCAGCCATAAGGAGATGGCTAGGCAAGAGCTGCTGTGCACAATACCTTTCCAGCTTCCAACTATTTCTAGCTCAGGGTCCTCTATTTACTAAACTTCAGTGGATTTCTCTTCCATGAATTTTTGCTGTCTTCCCTTCAGCTCCCATAAATTTCTATCATTCAAGCTATTGCACTGTGTTTGTAAAAAGAGAATCCTAATTTTTCATTTTTACAAATGGGTATAAAGACCCATACCCTGGCAAAAAGGAAAGGCTGCAAGGTTAGATATCCAATGCAACTCTCACAGCAACTTCAGTTTTAACTCCTTATCCTTACTGCTTTCAACTGTATCTTTCTTATTGCCAGAACAAAATTTTTGGTTTTTACTCAGAGCTCCCCCCTTCTGCTTCACTTTTTATGATTTTGCCTATATACATTTTTCCAAGAATAAAGGAAAAAAAAAAAAGATCCATGGTATTCTCAATGATGGAAAGGTACTGCATAAACAAAGAATGTCTTTCGAACTACAATGTCTTGGAGGTTTCAAATGGATACACTCAGTACTAGTAACAGGTATGTCTGCAGTTTCAACCTACCCTAATAGACCACATGAGTCTTCAAGGTTTTAAACAGCATCTTGCCTTTTCTCATTTTAATTTTCTGAAGCTGAAGTAATTTCTGACAGCTCTGACTTTCACCCTTTGTCTCAAGACAACAGAACTCATGACTACAAGTAATATCTCACTGATTTTATACTTCAGTTATTAATTCAATAATACAGAGCAAACTATGACTACATTTTAATACAATAAAAATTAGAGCATTTAACCTTTTATATAAAAATATGTCTGGCTATGGTATCTAAATTCTTAATAATAACTATTTCCAAAAATAAAAAGGAGATGCTCATCCTACCATTCCTCGCAGTTACCCTGTAACAGCAGGTTAAAGGACTGAAGAAACATAAGAAGGCTATTCAAGTTCCAGGTTCAGCCACTAGAGAATTTCTCAAAGCAGAAGAACAAAGGAAAAGAGAGCTATCGTCTACCTTCAGCATATTTTATCAGATCAGGCAACAGGAAGGAGCTGCCAGAAGCTGGTCAGACAGTGTGAATTATATAGTTTCCATACCTATCCAAAGCAAACATGAGCAGACTGCCAGAGTTCAGACAGCAGTACAAAATCTGCACTCGCAATTAAGTTCTTGCTCTCCACAGGCATGGGCTTTGCCTCTGAAATGCACACCAGATTGCCCACACACTGTATCAAGTGACAACACATTTAAAAGGTTCTAATTTGAAGAAATTAGATAAAGCTTAGGCTAAATGGCTAAGTTATTTACTATGGACTTACATATTGATTTACACAAATATAATGTAAAATGGATTTTTTTCTGATTTTTATCCCTCAAAAACATTCAGTTAGGGAGATCTGATTACTCCAAATGCCTATTTCTTACAAGACCAAAAACAATTTGACCAGTAGCTTTCTGAGTTTGCCATAGATAGAGTTTGGAATCTTTATAGAATGAATTTGAAAACGGTCAATAAAAGCAGTTACAAAGTCAGAAATCGCATTCATTCACTTTGACAGTCATATGGACATTTGCATTTATAGAGTAAAGATATCAAGCAGAAGACTCTACATAGCTTTTTTTAATAATAAATCACTTACAGTTTAGTTTGCCAGTGATGTCCTAAAAAAGCCTTACTGACCCTAAGGCACAGTTGTTTCAAACTATTCTAAGGATTCAACAGTGCTATGTCAACCCAAGTGCTATGCTTATTCCTTACTTAGTACCTCTGAAGAGCTGACATCAAGTATTAAGAATTAACTTGACAAATGTAATTTACATGCCATCCATAAAACTGCTTAACCTTTTTTTAAAATATTATAAAAAAATAACTGATTGTCAGTTCTCTTTGAGAACATCTAAAATTTCTGTATAAAAGTATGAAATTATTCAGCTATGAACTGTACTATCCACAGCATAATGCTGTAGCCTTAAAAGCAGTACAATAAATACAGTAAGAATATAGCCCCTAAGCAGCCTTCCCTATATCTTGAATATACAAAGCCCTCATAACTCAATGACATTATCTCCCCTAGGGCAATAAGCAATTAAACACATTCCTTTCTTGATAACAGGAGGAAAAAAAATACATAAAAACCTCGTGCCTTTAAAAATTAGTTTCACTGTATCTAGAAACAAAGAAAGTACTGAAATACTGTGACCATGTATGGCATGGCAGACCTGAGGACGTACCATTGCCGTAGACACCCCGAATGAATGGCTATTTTATTTGGTTTATCTCCTTGGTGTTCCACTTAGAGAAGCTATCCCAAACCTTTGATTATTCTTGTTGCCTTTTTCTGTACTAAGGCTAGCAGACAGATCAGTGTGGGATAATCATATTTAAAGCATGGCCTATGTATGTCATGGGTTTTTACCACAGAATAGTAATGTTTTATGTTATGACCCCCTTCTAATAATACTCAACAATATTTACTTTTCTTGACAGCTAGTGAAAACCAAGATGATGTTTTTACAGGAATGTCTATCAGAACACTTTCCTGAGCAGTAACAGCTGATTTAAAGTCAGGGTTGGGTTTTTTTGCATAAAGTTGTTTTGTTCTCATACATTACTTCACATTTCTGAAAATTAATTTCTGCCTCTATTTTATCACCCATTTGCTCAGTTTTGTGAGATCCTTCTACAACTCTGACTCAAGACAGTCATGAAATCAAGAGTCAACAGATTTGTATCATCTCTAGATTATCATCAGAGTGGAGGGTTTTTTTCTACAATCACTGAAAAAATTTTATTAAAATATCATTACTCTAAGTATTTGATCAAAATTAACAACTCTGACCCTCTTCTAACATTTAGAACACCTGCTTATTTTGACTGAAAATCCCCCTCATAAATTACCTGCCAGCTAAGGTGGGCACTACTTCCTTTCTGGAGCTCTGCATGCATACAGTTTGAATTATCCTTGCTCAGTTGAAAAAAAAATTAAAAACTTTTTTATTCACTCTTAGTAGTAAGGAAGAGCTACTCTAAAATGTCCATGTATTTAAACAGCCATTAAGGAAATAAAACTGTAAAACCATGTGTGAGTTAGCAGAGTCATAATTAAAAGTACGTTGTGCCAGTCCAGGAGCCTCTGTGGAAGGTTACACATTGACTGACAATGAAGGTTATGAAGCAGTTGGCTTGATTTAGAAAGGTTTCCACTATTACCCCAAGCAGGTAACTCTCATGAGGATCTCGTTATTTTGCATCCTAATTACTGCAATGCTCTTTTCTCTACCCCTGCTCCACTCATAGCCATTTAGATACTTCTCCAAAGAGCATTTCCTTAGTTTATTGCTTTGTCCAAGGCATCACTTGCCCTGTATCTTCCTAACACAGCAAAGAAAGCCACACCCATCTATCACCTCACTCATTATCAAAAGGGTTGATGTACTCTGGTGAGCCTTCAATCATTCTCTCTTTAATTTTGCAACAAGACTTCCCAGGTGAGGTTTCATTTTACTGTTAAGTGATTTAATCTATAAAAGGAGCAATCCCACTCCCCTGTAACTCTCAGGCACATCATCCTGATCTTTCCCATGCATTTGCTTTAGTATTCAATCCAATCTCACAATGAGCTGATTTAGAAAACACAAACCCCTACAAAAGAGCCATTATTTTTCTGCTGGTTTAGCTCCCTAACAGGCTTACTGTAATGGTCAAACGAGCACAGGTGCCAGTGGAAAGCAGGGGTCAGAACTATGTATTTTGGTGACAGACAGCTGGTGGGTCAGGTTAGCTGTAATGTAAAGCCTTACTCCCAGGCTCTCCCTTATGCTTTGTAAGCGTAAGAAGCACAGTTACTTCTTTTAACATGGAACTCTAATCTTCCATAATGAGGATAAAAATATTTTGTAACTGATGCACAGGAAATAATTCAAACATCTTGTTGTTTCCATCTATCTGTATTGCCCAGCTATAACCTATATTATACTAGAATTGTGAACTCCTTGGGGGAAACGGTCTTCATACCTGCTTCTGCAAAGGAGGGGTCATACCATCACGTTTTACTTCATTTTTATTCTGTTTTACTGTTCACTCAAAAATAAAGCTGTTAAAATTCTATTGAAAATTTAACTGAAATCCAGTTGATGCAAGCCTTCTCTGACAGAACCTGAGGCACAAAAAACGCATCAGAGGGAAAAAAAATAGACCTATATTCTGATTTGTTACTGATCCAAACCCTTGGGTCTTTTCGACATTTCATTATGGAAAATATAGTCAGTGAAGGTCAAAAAGAAGCAGTTGCCCAGACTTCAACAGAAGTTAATTTCTAAGTATAAGAAAAGCAAACATTTGTTTCAAAGCAGTAGCAAGAGCTAACCAACTAGGGAAGCTGTACCTATAGCCCACCTGTAGTAAAGGACACATTTAAGGGAGGATAAACAAAGAGAACTGAAATTCCAGCTCATGCCTCTTCTGCAAATCAGGCCTACTGACAGAATGGATAGGATGAGAAGAAACGTCCACATGATTATTTGGTACAAGTCATATAACAAAGGTATAGTGACATATGCATCAAAACTGAAAATGGTACCAAGAGTATTACACAGTAAGCCTCTACAGAGCTCTCCAGTTTCTCACAGAGAGTCAGTCTCCTGACCTTTTGGGATGGTTTCTTTGGGAGAATCTCTTGGGCCAAGTAAATACAGACATAGAATAATCTCACAAGAGTTTTTTAAAAAGGCAGCTGATCTAGCTGCAACTAAATTCAATTATCATCTGTACCCTAAAAGCAGGACACAAAGGTCTGGTCACCAGAGTTACCTCTCAAGTGGAAAATCAATGAGATTTGAGTCACACTGGATAAAATGACATTAACTGGCCTGCCTTTATCTCCATATCCCTGCAAAAGATACCCTCTCTACATTCAGAATTTTGATAGCAGGAAAAAATAACCCTTCATGCAATATAGGAAGTTTCAATAAAACCACTTCTGGGCTGTAATTAACCAGGCATATTTTCAGATCGCTAGTGACATAACAGAAATTCACAAATATACACAAGAAATTAATTCCCTATGCTGCTGGTGTGGGGCTTTTTTGAGGGGTAGTCATAAAACAACAACAAAAAAAAAAGACTGTCTAGATCTGCACATTGAGAAATTTGTTCCTTTACACTTACACACTTGGATAATTTGAATGGTCCTGACAGCAAACTGTACTCCATAAAACAATCCATTTATGAGAATAAAATATAGATGATTCTTGAGGATTTGCAAAATTCTCTTTGGTTCAACAACAACCAAGACCTTCAAACTACATGTCAAGAACCACACTGAGATAAGACTTAGCATCTAAAACGTCTTGAACTGTAAAGTAGGAAAAGAAATCTGAAGAAGACAGACTTCACTTTGCGGCAGGGCGGTGAGGAGCGGGGGAAGCTTTATTTGCACTAGGACATCATACAAAGAGTGAATGTTCTCATTGTCCTTTTCAGCACTGGCTGTGAGATGACAGCTATGTGAAGAACCTTTTCCATCTTAAGTATCTTAGGAATCCTCTTAACAAAGGATCAGTGGATTCCCAATTATATGATCCAGAGAAATTCTCAGCTGACCTCACTGAACAGAAATGAGATAACTACACTTTGTTCTGTTAGAAACCACTTCCCCACAGATGGATTTAAAACTATGCAAGCATATATGAAAAGTAATTGCGTGACTGCAGCCTCCACAATGATACTGTGAATAATGATTTTCAGCCTCTCTGCATTTTTTGCAATGCACTCCATATAGCAGAATTTCCAGAAAACTGACGCAATAAACACCATGATTCTGCTAAAAATAGAAAACTTGTTTAAAAAAAACAAATCATAAGCTGAAGTGGCTTTCTATTTTGCCTATTTTTCCAGGGCAAAATAGATAAAAAAAATACAGAGAAGTTGCAGACTGAGGATTGAAAAGAACTGACTACATCTGGTCAGCTTCCTTTTTCCTGAAGCCTAGCTTTTGAGGAAATACCCAAAGAACCGTGCTGGCAGCAGAGCAAAGCACAGAAACATTGTTGAATCTTTTCAATTGACAATTTAGACAGAGCAGGTACTAAACAAAAGCAATATAATCATGTATACCTAACCAGTAAAACTCGCTGCTAGTTATACTCTGGCCTTCAGAGACAAGTACAGAGAAAGTGTAAGTAAACGAAAAGAAGGTAGTGGGTGGAAGAGAAAACATGTACCAATATACTCTAACTTCAGAATTATTATTAAAATACAATTTTAGGGTTGCCAAAGAAATTTTATACACTTGGAAACATAAAAAAAACAAGCCAACAAACCCCAGCATCTGTTGTATTAGTAGATTCCCACTCCAAGTTTTTAGTCAGTCACTGCCTGTACACTCCCCCAGTCCACTATGCAAGAAATGCTTCTCCAAACTCCTGGTTAAACCAGCCTTTTTCAGACAGTTCTGTCTGACAACTTCTCAGTTACAGGTCTCCAGGTGGAGCTTAGGGAATAGGTTCATCTGTCTCTGCCTAAGGCTTAAGCCTTTGTGCCCTTACTGCATGAGATACTGTGACTCCTTTATAATACTCTACAAACAAGCCTCTGTACTGCAGCGATACATATAAAGAAAATCCCTGGAAGACTTAAAATACTTGAGGAAAGGAACAAATTCCTTTTCTGACATCATTCTAATGTAGTGAACAGTGTTTGCATTCTTCCTTTACTTATTTTTAGAAACAGGATTCTCATTAACAGCTTTGAGATCACATTTATTTAACTGAAATAAAGTACACAAAACCATTAGAACTAACTTCCACCACATCCTGCTGCATTTGCAACTATATGTAAGCAAACATTGCATCAGGATCTAAAACCAGTGCCACATCAGTTACCAACACTTTGTTTTTCAAAGGTTTAGTGACCGATTTCCCATCGATTAGAACAAACAGAATGATGATATCCTGTGAAGTTAAAGTATATATAAAATTTAATCCATATCATTGGTGAGATGGAAAAAATGCCCTACAAGCCTAATTACAAATAGGCAGTAATAGATTGAAAGCATTATTTTATCTAAATCCTCTACAACCCTTTTTAAATGTTGAAAATGTGACAGAATTTCATTTTAACCCTTTTCCTCATTACAGAGCACACACATACATGACACAGAGCCTATCCTTCATTCGTCATTAAGCCCAAGGCAGCTTTGTCAAATTTCAGAAATCAGAAACGCTTGAACAAGGTCACATCAAATGCAGGCAGTTGATTCCGAATTGAGAAAGTGCAGAATAACTCATTAAACTGAATTTGGTTCAAAACAAAGTTTTATCAAATTGTCCAGTACTTTTAACCCTAAAAAGCTTTAACAACTCATTTGTGTCAAGGTTAGTTCTTCCGACTTAATCAAATATTTTTAAATCACCTAAAAAAAATCTCAAAGGAGAAACCTGGTTTAAAACTAGTATATGTAGTAAAAAGGACACATTTCTATTCAGGCTCTTCCATATTGTGACAAATACACAGCAATGGGCATGAACGACTGAAATCTATTTCCAGTTCACGGAACACAAACCAATTTTAAATAGCATCATATTTATATATCAAACCCTTCAGGAACCTGAGGATACTTTATGAGTTATACTTATCCCTCAAAATACATCTCTCAGATAATAACGGTTATCTCTGTTTTACAGAAGGAAGGTGAAGTTGCATGATTTGCTCTGTTTCAGAGCCTGGAACGCACCTGATTCCCTGGCTCCCTAGACTTAATCTTTTGAACTTTGCTTCTCTTCAACGAAGTCTTCTGAAAGACTTTGATTCTAGCTCAGTGTACTTCTACTGGATCATAAAAAGCACATAAAGGTACGTCAAAGATACTAAATCTACAATGAAGACTATTAAAGTTATTTTGAATATTACATTACAAAAGGCTTTAATAAACACTTTATTAAAAACTTTAATTAATATATTTGATGATTTTGTTTTAAAACTAAATCTTACAAACTGTCACATCACTGATTTTTTTTGCTCCACCATGAAGTTTTTTGTGGGTTTTTTTTGGTTTTGTTTTTTTTTTTTTTTTGTTTTTGTTTTGTTTTGGTTTTTTTTAAAATCACACCCAGCAAAACTACAAAAACCATAAAAATGTGGAGAGATCTAATGCTGACAAGTCATTCCACCTCCTGTGCCAAGGACAGACCAACTATACCTAAATCACCTCTAAATGGAGGTTGTTTAACCTTTTCTAGAGCACTTTCAGCAACAGATATCCCATTACCTCCCTCAGATATTTAATCCTGTGATTATCTATCCTTAGAGCTGGAAAGTTTTTCCTAACACAGCAATCTCCTTTTGTGTTCTTTAGGACCATTATTTCATATCCTACCTAGAGAGAACAGTTTATTACATTCTTCTCTGTAGCAATCTTTACCATATTTGAAGCCCATTATTATGCCTCCCCATCTCCGCTACAGACTAAACAAATGCAATTCTTTGTCCCTTCCTTAAAAGTCATTATTGCAACTCTTCTCTAAATATTCTTGGTCCAAATCTGTTTGAAGTAGAGTAACAAAAATGGAGACAGTACATCATCTGAGGCCTTACACCCGGTACAGCA
Source organism: Morus bassanus (assembly GCA_031468815.1). Taxonomy (NCBI): domain Eukaryota; kingdom Metazoa; phylum Chordata; class Aves; order Suliformes; family Sulidae; genus Morus; species Morus bassanus. The sequence continues at coordinate 10,823,763 of CM062576.1, read as the reverse complement.
GAAGAATTTTATATCTTACATGCAACAACAATCCTGTTCACATATCCCAGTATGACTCTTTTTTTTTTATAGAACTGTCATGTCTCCTTTGTGTTCATTTTGTGATACAGTTGCTTATTTGCAGAACTGTTGCCCAGCCAGTTGTTTCTCATATTTAAGTTTATTGTTGCTACCCAAACATATTGTTTTGTGTTTCTCTTTACTGAACTGTGTCGCATATAGTTCAGGTCATTCATCCAATTTGTCAAGACCATTTCACACTCTAATGCTTGTATTCCCTCCCAGATTTGTACTGTCCAGGAAGTCAGTAAATCTGCTTTGTTCTATCATCCAGGTCACAAATCGAAAGACTAAACAGGATTAAATTCAGAAAATACACCTGCACAATTCCACTCAATGCATGCCTTCAATTTGAAATGTCCTTAAAGCATTTAATTAGTAAGTAACTAACCAGCACAGCAAATCTTCTCTGACAGTAACTATTTTTGGTGTTTCCAGATTCTTCAGCTGTGGTGATAAAATTCCTACCTTGAGCACTGCTGTACAGGCAGAGTACCTTTCAAACACAAATATACAGGGGAGGCTCTACTATTCTCTTCCCCCTTCAATGTATTTGTATGTGACACAGTAACCCAGATGCATAGCTCCTCCAATTCTGAATTTGGGCTATATTCCTGTTTTCCTTTCCTATACTATACTAGGGATACTACAGAGACACTTCAAGTCACAAAAAAAAAAATCACTAACTCTGAAACAAATTCAGATGTTATGTACATATATACACACACCCCCAATAAAACAAAAATGACACAAAGCAGGATGTTACCATTTACGTATCAACAGGAAAACTCTCAAGAACACTAATTTGCTTTTTGACTTTTAAATTTTCTAACTTAATGAGTGTTTTCAACAAAGTTCAAAACTCTACACTTTAGGGACACAAATCCAGTATTTCTCATGACAAAGCTGTAAGAGAATGACAAAATCTCACTGCCCTACTGCTGATGTATTCTCTAAAAGGTAAGCTTTTACCCTTCTTACCACTAGTTTGCCTGGCACACGTGTATCCACTAATCAAAACAAATATTTGTGTTTAAATACTGTATTTAAATCAGAACTAGTAAAAACATCTTTAAAATCTTGGACAATCAAATTATCTGTCTTGCCAACATTCATATTCCTACATCCTATGACGAAGTTCAACAGACCAGAAAAAATGGAGAACAGCTAATGGCAATCTAATAGAGAAAACATTGCCACAAGGAGAATCAACTGTTTTTGGAAGCAACATGACATAAAGCAATCAGCTTAATGCAAAGCAAAAATATTTAAATTGAGTATCAGGTACACCTTTAACCATGGGGTGATGAGCTGATGAAACATGCAACACAAAGAGAAACTTCATCATCAGAGGGAATGATCTTGGTACACTTCCAAAGGGCAGAGGACTGGACTAACTGACCTTTCTGTATTTCTATGTTTAACTGAATTCATTATAAGCATCAAAACATTACAATAATTTTAAAGAACAGTTATTGTAAATTAAGCTACTAAGCTTTTTGTCTGAAGATATGAAAAACTCTTATATGACAAACTGTCTGTATGAGGGAAAGTAGTTAAATGCAAACTGTTAACTAATACACAAATTTTGAACACAAACTGTACAAATTATCAACCTACTACGCTACAAAACCAAAACCAAGTATTTTGATTACAAAGCTGCACTTAATGAATCTCTTTAGAATTCTTTTTGTTTGAAAAAGTGTCCAATAAGAAAGAGAACACACTAGTTAATGTTCAGCTCTGCATTTCTTAAGTGTGTTTTACAAGTTACTTGAAGAGAGAAGTTTTCACAGAACTAAAACCAACTCTCATGATGGTTCTTCTACAACCAAGGCAGTTTTTGAAGCAGAAACCATATTTACAATGTTCTTAAAACTAGAAAAATATACCATTAAGTGTTAGAGTGTAAAGTTTACCAGAAGCAAGTTCTTATAATCAGCAGCTTGATTTCCAGCAACAAACACTTAATTTAGAAACTAAAAAAAACCAACCCAAAAACCTTCCTCAGTACAGAAGTGAGAAAGTTTCTCACTTTCTGCAACTTCACTCCCACCTACAGAGGTGGCAGAATTTTTCTTGTTCAAGGTTTTTAAGGACCAGTTCTACAAATATCTGCCTGGAATAATCTAAGTATGCTTAAGCCAACCCTAAAGGAAGGGAACAATAGGTTTTACAGTACTGCATTTCTAGAACTGTGAGTGCAACGTAAATCTGTGGATATAAGCAAGTGCTGAATACCTGAAAAGTAAGTTCTCTCTTGCAAATCTGGTTATGACCAGAGAGACCTGCATCATCAGTTCCCACACAATGCAAAGACTTCCATTTTTGGGAAAACCAAAACAAAATAAACCCCAACAGATTAGCCCTAAAGACTTTAAAAAGAGAGCTTTTCATATGTGAAAAACTAATTTAAAAAACATGAAAAAGCCCACAGTTGGAAGCAGGGCAGACTGCAAAGACTCCTGTTCCAACTTCCTGAGTACTTTCAGAAACATCAAGAAAACATTTCTTATTTCCCTTATCCAACAAGGTGGTAAAAGAGCATAATAAGAGTCTTTCCACCTTGTATCAACCAGACAACTCTTACTGACCAGAAGTCAACCTAACCAAAGTACCTAGAATGACCTTTAAGAACCAGAAAAAAAAAAAAAAAAGAGAGAAATAAACCTTTAAGTCTCTTGGAAATATTGTGAGAGTAATGCCTTCATTCTGTATGTGAGACTATGGACAGCAGACTGGAATCTCACTACGTAAGTATGTTAGAAACACTGATAAATATCAGAGCAGTCACGTGCTGTTCAGCTGTAGAACAGAAGCCCATAGAGGTTACCTTCCCAAATTTTGTGAAATACAGATCTAGTTATTTTTGCACATTAAATGTGTAATAACGCTGAGCTCAAAAATCCTATTCACTCTTTCTCTTTTTCCAGAAACATTAAAAATTATGAGACAAAACATATTATTCAACTTCATGACTAAATAGGTTAGTAACTAAGCTATTTAATACAACCCATCTCTTAATAATTATACACTTGGAGTATGCAACGCAAAGGAAAAATCATTTCAGTTACCAGTGGTACAACTGAGAACTACAACAACTACCTATATTGGACTAAGTAACTAGACACATAATTTATCAACAGTATTTCAATTTAAGGTCATAACTGCTGCTGCTTACTGACACACATGGCTGTACTCTGTAACAGTCCCTCACAGAAAGCCTTATGGTAAATCCAAGACACAGAGTGTTTTTATTAAATAAGCCTGACAGCGCTACAGAAAGCTTGTAACCAAAGTTGTTCTGAATGGCTTGTTAGAAGTCACATATTGAAGTAAATTACTAACTGCTAACCCCTTCTAAGGCAGTGGGAGTTTCACAAGTCACTTCAATTGGGTGAAAATTTCACCCGATAGCTATTTTTTTTTTTGAACATTTTACCACATACTTTTTACTTCAAAGGAACTGCATTTTTCTCCCCTACTGTTGAACACACACCATCTTTTCTTTCTTAAATAAACTTTTTTCCACTTCTGATTAAGCAAAAACTAATATTATTAATCAGAAAGACCGTACAGTAAGATTAAAAGATACCTGAAAACAAACCACAACAGTAACTTGTCAACTTATTTTCTGAAAAGCTATGCTTGCGTATGAAAAGAATCAAATTTTGCTAACCCCACACCTACCAGTCCCTACTGGATCACCAGTCCTTGCAGCAGCTAGGAGGGGGATGGGGAGCATAATATCTAAACATAGGTTAGAAATACACCCAAAAAGCATATTCTTAAAAGGCTGCACAAGTTAGTATTTAATATGAAATACAGAGTACACTTAGAGCTTCACCTTAAAAGCCTCAGTAAGCGATCACTATGTTATTAGCACAGTAACAGTGGCAAAATCAATGGAAAACATGCAAATATACGTACAACCACTGAAGAGCTACTACAATTTGTTTAGTAATAACTGCAAACATATTTCCAAAATAAAGCTTAGAACTTCAAAGCCTAAAGAATATATTCTTTTACAGAAATTCAGTATCAGCTATGTGGCAGCCTAAAACCAGATTACTAACATGCAGAGTTATACTCCAAGACTACCAAAACTGCCAGCGTTCCTGGATAATCAGGGACGGAATACAAGACACCATAAGGAAGAAGCAGAACCATATGCTCTCCTTAAAGAGAGATCAGGACTAGGAGACAAAGGGGGTATTGCTGAGCTGGGATGCCTGGATACTACTGGAACTATTTGTCCAAATACAAGAGAAAACAAATATGTATTTTACAAGTTTGGGAAATAACAGGGCGTATATCACAGCCTCAAGACAGACTGGGTTCGCGATGTTACACCTCTCTCTTTTGGGACCCCTGCACCCTCAAACACCAGCGTTCCTACAGGGCAGGAGCAGTTTGGGTTCAACAGCGGAAACCTGCACGAGTACAGAAGAACCGCATGGGACAGGTGTGAAAAGCAAGCCGGGACAGCGCAAACGCCACGAAGTGCTCGCGGGGGGCGAGGGCACGGCCCAAGGCTGCACGTCGGTCAGGAAGGGCCAGGGGAGCTCTGGCTGGTAACACAGACTGGAAGCTGCGAGAGCAGCACCGGGGCAGCCAGAGGCAGAGCCGAGCCACCGCTGTGAAGCTGGGCGCCCCGTCCGGCAGGCGGGGCGGCGGCGGACGCCGAGGGGCTCCGCGGGGCGCGCCGCCCGCAAGCCCGGCACCCGCGGCCGGAGGGCGCGGGGCGCAGCGGGAGAAGGGGGAAGGAAGGAGCGGGGCGGGACGCCGCAGCCCGCGCTCCTCTGGAGAGCCGGGGGGGGGGGGGGGGGGGGGCGGCGCGGGCAGGCGTGAGGTGATCTGAGGTGAGGCGGGGCAGGGCCGGGGCGGGGGGGGGGGGGGAGGCGGGAGCGGAGCGGAGCCAGTCGCGCTTCCCCGGGGCGCCCAACCCCGCCCCGCCGCCCGTGTGGCCCGGGGCACGATGGCGGGGAGGAGGCTGGTCCCAGGGTCCCCGCCCCCCGGGCCCCCGTTACCATTACCCAGCACGCCCAGCGCTGCGCCGCCATCCCGCACCCGGCCCGCTCCCGCGGGGACCGCGACACCTCGCGAGACTTCCTCCCGCTCCCGCTCCGCTCCCCCCCACCCCCCCCCGCCCCGCGCACGCGCACCGCCCGCACTCAGCTCGCACCCAACATGGCGGCCGGCGGCGCCGCGCACGTGTCCCCCCGGCCCCGCCGCGTCAGGCCGGGCGCGCGCATGGACACACACGCGCACACGTAACGCTCGGGGAGGGGGGCGGGGCCGCCGCGCACGCGCAGGAGGCGCCGCCGCGGGCCAGCTGATTCGAACGGGGCGCGCGAGCCGCCGCCTCCTCCTCCTCCCCGCACGCGCTGGTCACGTGGGGGCTTCTCCCCTCTCCTTCCCTCTTCCTCCTCCTCCTCCTCCTCCTCCCCCTCCCCTCGCGGGTTCCGAACTCGGCACCATCCGGGTCCCCCTTCCCCGGGGCCGGGGCCGGGGCCGCGCCCTCACCTGGCGCCCGCTCCTCGGCGGCGGCGGCCGGCCCCGCGCGGCCCCCGCGCGGCTCGCTCCCTCCCTCCGTGCTGCCCGCACCAGGCGGCGGCGGCGGCGGCGGCGGGCGGCGCTCAGCGGCGGCGGCGGCGGCTCCGCACAGCGCCTGCTCCCCTCAGCGCGGCGGCGGCGGCTCCTTCCGCTTCCTTCCCCTCCCCCTCCCGCCGCTGCGGCGGGGACCCGCTCCCTGCAGCTCCGCCTGCTGGCAGAGGGCGGAGGCGCCCGGCCCGGCCCGGCCCGGCCCGCCCGCGGCCGGCGGCCGCCGGGCGCGCCCCGAGGGGACGGCGCTGGGGCGGGGGCCCCCCGCGGGACGGGGACGGAGCGGCCGGGGCGGGAGGGGGAGGCGGGCGGCGCGGCCCCGGGCGCTCCCGCCGCACCGGGGCCGCCCCCTCCGGCGGGCCGCTCTGGCGCCGGGCCGCGGCATCGGGCGGCCGCGGCATCGGGCGGCCGCGGCATCGGGCGGCCGCGGCATCGGGCGGCCGGCGCCCGGTGGCTTGCGGGTTCGCTGCGGTGAGGGGGGCGAGCGGGGCTCGGCGGGCCGCGTTGTGGCGGCTGGAAGCGCCGCTCCCCGCGCCGGACGAGGCGGCTCTGCCTCCGCCGCCGGTGCGGTGCCCCGCGAGCGGGGCTGCCCTGGCGGCGGCTCCCGAGCCGCTTGCGGAGCTCGCTGCCGGCTCTCTCGCTCGGAGCGGTGCCCCAGGAAGAGGCACCGCGGGGGACCCCGGCCCTCCAGCTCACGGCTAAACACCGACCGATCACGCCCCCAAACTTCTTGGTTTTGGTGCCGCCTGGTTCTCTGCTAACGTGTGTGCGATCACCGAGAGTTGCTATTCAACGCACGCAGCCCGCTCCAGTAGAGCGTTTACCTCTGTTCTACGCGGGGAGAGGAACTACTGTGTATCTCTTACTGTCCTTGTCGCCTCACTGTTTTTTCCCTGATACACCACAGTTATAATGCGTCTGGGAAGAGCTTCGTGTAGTCAAGAAACACGAAACTCTGAAATTTTCCGTTAAATCCTCATGAAATTCAACAACCTTTCCATTAGGAACAATTAACGACTTTCTAAATTGCTAGAAAATCCTCAGCTAAAACAGTTTTCTCTACCAGAAGCCTAAGTGCTGAAGATTACTTTCAGTTGCTTTTAAAAGTAGTTACTGGCTGTATGGTAGTTCAGCTGATTGATACTTTTGTAAAGAAAGCAGATTTCATAAAATCCTAATTGCCCAAATGGCAAGGCTAGTCATGCAGACGCTCATTCTGCAACGCCAGAGTCCGCAGAAAAACCTCAGTAGCTTTTCCACTTTCCCAAGCCGTTCTCACTTTTCCCTGCGTCTTGCCGACTTGGAAGTCTTCTCCTGTGATCAGATTCAAAACAACTGAAATCCCACAAGAGAAGGAAGGAAATTTTTTTCCTTGAACCTATGCCACTGTTCTCAGCCAGTCTTCTGTCTGTGTGCCCGAATCTGAAAGAGGAATGGTGCTTTTTGGCGTTATTGCAGGAGCACCTGTAAGCGCTAAAATGTTGTGAATCGCAATCCATTTAGAAATATGTTCACTTAGCTAAACAGCTGCAGCGCCTGAAGATATTATTGCATTTCAAACAAGTGTTAGTGCTTTCACAGTAGAACTGAGGGTTCTTCTCAGCTGCTTCAGTGCAAAATCGATGGGGTTTTTTGGTTTTTGATGGTTTGGTTTTTTTTTTTTTTCAAATTCCCATGGCCATTTAAGGGTGCAGTTGAGCAATAGCGCTGACCTAATCTGATGGCCTGCTGGCACACGAGGCGGCACGCTTTTCCCTGATCTTCCCTGCCCCACAGTCTTTCCTGCTCTGGTGCTCATCTACACAAATGGTAAACCAGTCGGACTTCCTAAACCACCACGAAACTGTTCCTGTCGTCTGGTGTGTTAGTTTTCCAGTAGAAAATAAGCTGCATTGGCTCACCGTGGAGGATGTCAGCAGAGCCAGCATGCGAGACGGGGGTGAGAGCGTTGCCAGTGGAGGGGAGGAACAAGACAATGCTCTTTTGGCAGCAGCAACTTTTTGGCAACAGGATTAAACCAGTCAAACTATATTACCTAACCACACCCTACACCAGGATTTGCCTTGAATTCACTAAGGAGGACTTAAATATTATGTTCTGCCATCTTGCCTAAGAAGTAATGATGTCTAGTGATGGGATGATAACAAAGAGCAACTGTTGTTAATGGCGTGACGTTTCAGGTAATGGCTGCTGCTAATGAAAGGGATACTCCCGAGGCTCTTGCCCCACCTCTACATGCCCCCTGCTTTGCCCTGGACTGAATCCAGCCATTGTGTACCTACAGGGTAGTTTGGCTCAGCTAACCTTCCCGCGGAAAATTAACAACATGCAAAGAAGAAAAAAGCAGTTCATGTGTAGTAAGGACTGAGATCAAGCAGGTTTACTAAGACCTCCGCCCAAGAGAACTTACGTTTTAACCTGGAGAAACCTGCTTCGTGTGAAGCTGGCTGGCTGGGGCTCTACATCTGCTCTTTTGCCCCCACAGTTCACAATCTCTTTTTTATCCACTCGTGCTATCCTGCAGCCCCTTCCCCACAGCAGCCTGTAGCAGCAGCTTTTAAATAATTCCTAAGTATAAATGAATATACTCCTGCCTAGCAACACCACATTGCTTCCTCCAATACTTCTAGTCAGTCTCCTTTGCTCCTCATATACCCTACCCAAACTGCATGACATTCCTAAGTCTTGTGGCCGCATTTTCCTCTGTGCTACAGCATCTGTCTTGTTCCAATAATTGGTTATTATGGGCAGCCTTAAGTATCATTCATTTATAGGGCAATAACAATTTCTCTGGCCTCATCAATGTTGGCAGTAAAAAAAAAACCAAACCAAACCAAACCAAACAAAACCCAAAAAACCCAAACAACCCACTATTCTGATCAAGGGAAAATGGTACTAATGCCAGCTACAATGGGACAAGCTAAAACACACTAGACCAGCCCCCTCCCCCAAGTCAGTACTTTCTACAAAATCAGGAGCAGAGATGTTTTGCATCCCTCCATGTCACGTCCGTGCATAGAGAACTGCTTAAGACCAGCTTTGAGGAAGCTGTTACGTGGCTCATGCTTTCAGCAGCAGCATCGCTGTTTCTACTTATCTCAATCCAAGAAATAGCTTGATTGCTTCTCCTATTTTTAGAGCAAATTAAATGTAATTTTTTTCTGACAAAAGATTAACGAAGTTCACTCTTCACAATTCAGCACAATTGAGAAGTTGATCTTAAGGACATCTAGGTTAGTTCTGTGACAGCTACTCTGGTATCTTTACACCTTGCCCTAAGAACAACATTAGCAAGCTATTACTGCTTGCTACCCAACACTGCAGTTGAAACAGGGCTACTGCTCCAGATCTACACTGGTTCTTAAAAAGGGCATGCAGGACAAGGAAGATTATAGCTGAATTCATCTCAAGCTTATTTGTTCTAACTCAAGGGCAGCTGTGTTGGACTGGCTGGTTGTGTGGAATTACTCCAGACAAGAGCAGAGAGACTTTTCCTAAAGCCAGCTTAGGTTCAGTAGGGTCACATTCCACAGTACGGCCCAAACCTAATAAACCATCCTGGACTGGTTGCGAGTTGGCTCAGCACGACACTTTGAAGTCTCTGCACTAATTATTTTACCATCTCAGTAATTTTGTTTGTAGGTACTTTATAGGTGGCCTTTTGGATTTTGTATTTACACATTTCTGAAAGAAAAAAAAAAGAAAAAGCATTTGCATTCTTGAGAAGAAAATTCCAACAATAGACAGTTACAGAAAACAAAGTTACAAAAGGGAAGTTTTTGTTGAGCTAAAAGAAAGAAAAAAATTAACAGTGTTAAGACCATTTTCTGCTTAAATATGCATACTTACACAGTATCACTTCATGTTTGCTTTGTTACGGGTCTTCTGTTTTGCTGCTCAGTTCTGCCTGCTGTATCCCCTGAGAGCCCTAAATCCTGATTTTTTTTTTTTTTAATTCATGCTACCATATGTAAAGAACAAATGTGAGAAAAGCTAGATCTCCCTTAAGATCATCAACAACAAAAAAGCATTTTCAATGTTTTTACCTGAAGCAAAGTACTTTAGATAAACAAAATTGGTTTGTGTTTAAACTTAAAAAAAAAAAAAAAATCTGCCTGAAGACATATCCGACTGACTCACTTAGGTGTGGCTGCGGTAGCCAGCTTACATCAGAGACTGTACAGGCTTTTTGCCACAGCTTTTATTAAAATTTACAGTATTATCAATTCAGTAATATAGTAACAAAATTCATGTTTTTAATAGTATTTCGACTACTTCAGATACTACTTGGACAAAGACTTTACAGTAGTTATGGAATTCAGCATGTCAAAATTAATAATAAAAAAATTACTAAAATAATAATTTTTAAAAATGCAATTGTGGTAAATTGCACAGGATTATAAGTGGTCATCTGGTCTAATACTGTTTTTTTTTGTTTCGGCAGGAACAAGGCGGGAGGAAATCAAAGTTACAGCTATTTATTAAATAACTGAGCAATCTCCAGTCATTGATAAAGGATATGTACATTAGACAATTTAGGAGTCTTATAGCACACACAGACTTGTGCAGAGCCGTGACTTTGGTTACTGAAAGATGTAACATTCCATGTGGAAAAAGCAAGTTGCCAATTACAAAAGTTAAACACATTTGGGAAGTTATTAATTTATTTCCATTTTATGCCTGTATATTTAAAGTAGGGGCAATTTAACCCAAATTGGTCTAAAAATTTGCAGTTGAGTAGATCTGATACTTATTTTTTGATAATTAAATTCATTAGGCTATATTCGGTACAATGTATAACCACTCCTGGCTCACGAGGTATTCCCATTTACATGGCTTTTTCTCACTTCAGTGGAGGCTTCAAAGTCAGGTAGATATGAAATGATAGCTAGACTCTAGTGCATTGTTAAAAAAAAATATTCCAGATGGAACTCATTAAACATAAAAGCAGTATACCAAGAAGCTTGCTCCTTGTTTTTCAGAACGTATTCTACTTCTTAGTTTTTAATGCTCAAGAGTGGGGTTTTATACTTCAAAACTGAAATATCGGTGTCTAAAACATTTCAAGCAACTGTATTTTTTTCCTTGCTTTATTTCAGTTACTTTGAGCACGTTATTTTTCTAGCATATAAACTTGATTCAGGCTTCTAGAAAACAACAGTCCAGAGTCTTCCAGGTTCTGGAAGATTTCACATATGTGCAACAGGGAAGTTTTGACTAAATGGGATTAGAATGGGAGCTGGACCTGCATGGGCACAGGTGTTTTTGCCTAAGGCTACTGAAAAATGAAAGTCCACATTAATAGTTACCTTACTGGAGTGTTCACATCAGCACTGACTTTAAGAGTTAGTTAGCTTACTCTAGGAGTTTTACCCCTTACAGATGTTATGAACTCCTATCCAATCACTTCTACTTTTCCCCTCTCCTTTAGAAACTTGTCGTTGTTACACATATGGAGCACTCCCAGGTATCAGTGGTTCTGCATTAATACTTTCAATTATGTACAACCTACATAAAGATGTGTCAGGTCTTGGAATATCCCTGTTACTGTTTTGACTACCTTGCATATTCCTTCAGGTCCTAGACCACAGTAAAGGGCTCTGTTGTCACTCAAACTAAACAGCATGAAGTATGTTCAATGCAAACCAGAAAAACACAGATGAGAAGTTTTCAAGTGAGATGTAGGTATCTAAATAAAAATAACAATAAAAAAGACCTGGCACATTTCTGCCTAGCCTTTAGACATATTTTTTTTTCCCAAACAGAAAAGTTTTTTAAAGACAAGCCTAGCCTATGATTAGGGCCCTCTCATACAGGATATGAAAGACTGAATTTTTATTTAAACCTAATTGCCATCACACAGGAGTGGACAGCAGCACCACTGCCAGTTTAAAAAGGAGGGGTCCCTGTTCAGGGCTCAAATCCAGAGTGGAGGGTAGGCACTTCTCAGATTTAGGTTAACAGTGTGATCAGGACGCTTAACATCTTCTGGAGGAGGCTTGGAGAGCAGAAGCCCAGAAAGCACCTCCATTACGTGTATCTTTTTCGATATCTACAGGAAAAGCCGGGAAGACCAGCCTCTGCACTTGTGTGCAAAGCCAAGGTCACACATGAAGTTCAGATTGCTACTGATCTAGTTTAAGAGACAAATTACCTCCACTACCTTGCTTGGTTGGAAAGCAAATTAATTATACTACAAACAAACAAGGTAAGAGACAGTACATTTCCCTTACTGAAAATTATTCAGAAGGTGGAACACCAAAGAAGAGTTCATAGCTAAATAAATGTCTTATTTCTTGCTTCTACAGTTAAATTGTAAAGTCAGTCTAAATATAAAAACCTCAGTACTAAACCAGAAATTTAATTGAAAATATTGTCTAACTGAATTAATAGCTGCCAATCAATTAGCATTTTGGCACATATGAGTGCATTTCTTTTGTTATAGCTGAAAATCTCAAAGTAATCTTACTTCTGGTTCTAAAGAGAAGGTGTGCACACTGGTGGAAACAAACACGCATTCACAGCATGTGCAAGTGCTCCTCTCCGTTCATTTGGGTTTGGCGTTTTAACAGACACCCGGGGGAAGGCGGCGGGGGGGAAAAAAAGCAATGTATCACTATGGTAACCAGGACATCTTGTTTTAGCATGTGCATTAAAAAACACGCAGGACAGAACAAAATTAGTCACTTAGAAAAATATTCACTTCTGGGCAAAACTATTCATGAACAATGAAAATCAAAAGGTCTTGACATTGTCCTGCGAGATAAAAGACAAAAATTGCTATTTTTGACAGCTGACAGTTTATTTTGAGCTAAGTTTTTTCTTGTAAGAATCAAATGCCTCCTTCTCCTCTGCCCTCTCTATTCTTTTCAACAAAGTACTTTAAGATTTACTTTCTCATGTCGTTAGTAAGATCCATTTTTTGAAGTAACTTAAGTTCTTAATGTATAGTAAGTTCTTTGTGAGTTCCAGGTGAGAAAGGAGGAACATATCTGGAAATGAAATCTTCTCAACTTCATTTATATTATGAAAACATTTTTGTGGATGACAACTGCTTTATTTTTGTACCTCCCATGCTGCTGAACAGATGACTAATAAGAAAAATAAGTGATTTGAAATTCACTAGCATTGCATAAAGCCTTATCAAAACTGCATAAATAACCAGTGTATTCCTATTACTCCAACTTTACTTTTTTCCTGACAGTTCATTTCATAATGGTATCTAATCAGTAAGTCTAGTGTCAACTGTATTTCCTCATGTCCACTCAACCACCAGAATTTTCCCTTTTAGCTAATCAACTCAATCTTGAACAAGTCAGAAAATGAAATTTCTTGCTTATTCGTCTTATAAACGTCCTATTCGAGTGATCAAGTTCCTGTTGCATTTTCTTAAGTCCACACATATACCCATTTACGACCCTTATAATGAAACTTGTCATCGAGTGACTTGGCATGTGGTATCACTAAGAACCCATAAAACCTATCTGACACATCAGTGATATGTTTCTCACAAACGGACCTTCTTTTTCTAGCTGCATGTCTCAGCTGACACACATTTAGAAGAGAGAAAAGTTTTGTGATAAGTAATACCAGCTTTCTATGAAAAACACGAGTCTGCTATTGTAAGCAAACATCTGTAATATTAAATGTATTATAAACAGATGAAGTTTTATCTTACTGTGTGGCAGTGTTCACACTGTTTTTTATGGAGAAACAGCCTTGTCACCTTGTTTAATGGCTGAAAGCTAGGCTGAAGCTATTCTTAATTTAAGACAAGTCACATGTTTTAAACAGCTATGTATATTATAGAATATATTCAAGAAAACAAGTTATACTTTCCACTGTTAGTGAGAATAGATCTTTTAAAATTTATTTACTGAACAAGGCTATTTTCTGTTCTAAGATTCTGAAGGCTAATATAAACCAAGTTTGTTTGCAACCAGATAATTTCTGCGAAATAATGATGAAAGTGAGAAATCTAGAACTCTTATTTTGCTTCCTGCTACTAATTGTCAGCTCTGGATGGCTTAAGTATAGAGGGAAGCCAGAAAAGCCATCTGTTTGGAAGAATGAAAAAGCCTAGTTGTTTTACTCATTTCCTGGGCAAAATGAAGAGCTGAAAGGTTTTCAGTGAGAAAACTGCTTAGACTGCACTAAGCCAGATGTATATAGGGAATTCAAAAGGAATAAATGGAACAGAATTTTCTTAGTTCAGTATAAAATTGCTGTATGGCAAATATGAAGAAATTACTCGCCCCTTTAAGCAGATAATCTAAGTTTTCCGTTAAGTTTTCCAAATCTCAGTTTTGCTTTTCCAAATGAACTTCAATGATGAATAACATGATAAACTATCCATTAAAAAAAAATCAAATGTTAGCAGTGTCATTATAAAGAAATGTCTATAATAGTAACTTGAAAGAAACTTCTTGGCTTTAGACCTTTCAAAAAAACCTAGGGTATCTTGTGTTAGAAAAAGCCGATCTACAAGTTTTGAATCCAAGAAGCAGGATTCTTACATAATGCATTAGCATAGCACATCGAATTACACCAAATCCCAAAAGAAAAATTCAGGCCTAGGTGGGCATATTTAACTCTTGCTCCACAAATGAAGATTGCTTCATCCACATAATATATTTTACAGCCAAACATATTTCTAACACTTTATGCTGATATCCCGCTGTCAGTGGGAAATACCGCTAACTCAAGAGATAGTTATATGAGATTGCCCTGCTCTGGGGCTCTCTCTACCAAAACATGGGACCATACAAATTTACAAAAGGCTCTAAATATAAATTCTTTCAGATGCCACTGAGTGTTGCACTCTGCTGGAAGGAGAGATTTCTAAGAGTACATTATCATCTAGCCTCCAGAGTAGGGACTAACACACCACTGCTTGTTAGCTCCAATCTTCTGACATCTCTGCTTTGATAGCTCGGTCAAAAGTTAACTCCTGTCAGCATAGCTCTGTTGATAGAATGGTAAGCATTCCTACATGACTATGCGACTCCCAAGCAAAGCTAAACAGACTAGAACCTCGATGTCAAACGTGATATTGTCAGGGAGAAGAAATAATTAAATAAAAACCCCTAAATAAGTTAGCTTCCATAGACCCAGCTGCATACAGTAGGTTTGCAAGTCAGAGAACGGTATCTAGACAGAGCAGTAAAATTCAAACCCAAGATCTCTTTACCACTGTCAGGGGTGTGTAGCAACAATGGGAGAGGCTATTCTCCCTTGAATTCAGATTTGGCAGGTTTGTAGTGTCTCACCACAGAGAGCTTACCCTACAGTAGTTTTTGTTACATAAGTATTAGAGAATACCTTAAAACATATTTTTGCTGCATTCAGGCAGCTCAACAGCTGACCATGACAACAGTGGTGAAATAAAATAGGCACAGTTATCAAAATGGTTCTGAGTTTGTTTGATATGAATTAATAAAAATAGGTTTTGCCCTTTTTCATCTTATCTTGACACAGCTTTTGAACAGCATATGAAGTCTCTAACTTACCTAGCAAACTTTCAGGCCGTTACTGATGGGAAGACTGACACCCATTACAACAGTCAATTGAGTGTCATTTATCTATTCAAAAACAAAAAACAACCTTTATTGGATGTATCTGCTCAAGATCACTATTCTGACATAGAATCAAAAATAATTACCGTAGTGCCTCCAGCCACAGTTCAAATAAGAGACTAGAAAAATAGACTATGTGAATTTATATATCTATATACATCTCTCCCTAGACACAGGACTAATTTAGATTATACTTGCAGAAACAGCTTTCTGGACTACCCAAGTTAAACAATGAATTTGCATCACAGAATTGTCTTCAGAACTTCCTTCATTTCCTAATGTTCCAGTCACAGGAAAGGAAGAGATTGGCCTTTAAGTCAGTAAAAATATAACATGGGATAATTCTACAGCTAACAAGCAAATCATTTTTATTTGCTTTATTAAGCAGACGAACTGCTTAGTTCTCACCTCTGAAGCATATTATAAAAGCTCCTTATTTTACTACTAAGCAATTCAATGGCTCTTCTGTTAATCTTTCTTTCCTTCCAATCACACTATTAGGCTACCTCACACAGTATGTGAAGCACTCTCCTCAACGCTGGCGGTTCAGATGAACAATTAGCTATCCTACTTGCAAAAAACCTTCAGAAATTTAGAAGAATCAGGTTTTGAGCTGCTAAGTCCCCCACACCTCCCATGCAGTTTTCTCCAGAAGAGAGGATTAAAATTATCAGATTGAACAGCAGGCTTTTAACAGCTCAAATCTAGATTCCCAGGCCTAAAACAAGGACTCCACTGGATTTTTCCCTTCTTGAAATGACAGCTTCCCTGGCACCCAAACACATTGCTGTGTTTCCTCAACTGGAAACAAATGAACAAAGAATCCAGTCTGGTGAAAGGCTTATGAAAAAAAGTAGTTTCCACAGCCCCTTCCTGAGGTGCATTCTTTCTTTGCTGTGAATCTGACAGCTCTTCACAGTAAAGGCTTTTCCTTTACCTGTACTCTGAAGCGTTGCCTTCCCTCCAGCACACACAAACCATCCATCTGGAGTTCTCTCAGACTGTCATACTTTAAAAGGCTACTTCCATTTCTGTGGCATAAAATCCTTTGTAGAGCTCTCAAAGGGCTAAAAGCAAGACAGTCATCCCTTTGGGACTGTCTTGAACACAAATGCATCTATTTCATCTCTGCAAACTCAGGATTCTTGTTTTTTTTTGGTTTTTGGGTTTTGTTTTTTTTCTTTCTTTAGGTTTTTTTTTTGTTTGTTTGTTTTTTAAAAGCCTGACTAACAGTTGTAGTGTGAAGTTGCCTTTTACCATGGTGACAGAAGCATTTCACAAACTCTGCTAGTTTGAAGTGTCTCATTACTGATCTATGTGCACCACAGTTTAAGACTATGTTTGACTATGGATTCCCAGACACGCAGTGGAAAAAAGTGACAAAACTGCTAGAAGACTTCTAGATTTCTAATAGGCTACCTAAACCCAGCACAAGTCCCCATTGCTAAAGCCAAGGCAAATATTCCTACTTCTCTAGGAAATAATTTCTGGATAATAGTGAACAATATTCCCACATTGGAAGTCTTCCATCTTCAGCATTCTTTTAAGCAAGAGAACAAGTTCATTTTCAACGCTGAGTTTTGTTTCTCTTCTCTGAAATAACCTCTCCCTAACTTGTATTTATCATCATATAGTATCCAAAATTGGGAACAGTACAGATGAGATCTCACAACAAGCACAGCACCAAGTAGAGCAGAATAATTACCTCCTGTGCCTCACATCTGATGCTTCTGTCACTATTACCCAGAACAGGTTTTGTTTTGGTATCACTGGATTTTTAACTCTTAGTCTGATCTGCTATAATACCCAGAATACTTAGCACAGAACTGCTTCTTTACTCCAACAAGCTGATGTCCCTAACTCTCAATCCATTATTTTCTTGCAGGTTTTCCAGGGGCATTCTGTTCCCCCATCCAGATTATTAATGAAAACATTGAATAAATTTGTAAACCTGATCACCATACGGTGATTTAACCAAGAAAACATTTTGCAAATTTCCAATTAAGAACATCATGTAGGAAAAATTATTCCTAGAGTATTCAGACTTATTCATTGTTATTTAGCTTTTGTATGTTAGAGAACCTTAAGAATAGCTTAAATGAGATAAAACCTTGGGGGGGGGGAAAGAGTTAAAATAAGACAGTATAAACCCAGGTTTAGTTTAGTCACTCTAATATGAAAAAAAGGACAAAAAAATGGAGGTGGGAAGTTAGAACAGCTTTCCACAGGCCAAGATCAGCAAGTTAGTATTGACTGTTCATAAGCAAGTTAACTTTACCTTAATCAGTAAGACAAGCCTAGTAGTAACTGATGTGTTTACCTTGTACATACAGAGGTAACTTGGTATTAACTTCAAGTTGCTTTATGTACTAATATAAAATTGTCCAAATGCATTATCAGCCATTGAAAGCCTCTGCTCGCTGTTTCTTTACATTTACACCTATGTTCATGCAAGGCTTCTCAGCTGCTGATGTCCCAATACCTCCTCTGGAATTTAAAGAACACTTACATACAAGTTCAACAAGGGGGCCAAGAGTTACCTGCAATAGAGTTTAAAATTGAAAAATGTTTTCCTTATGTACCAGCCATATAATCATTGGCTTCATACTGCTTTCCATTTACCCCTCTTACTTGCACTGTTGTGTTTTTAGCTCTAGTTCTTCTCCAGTAGGCTGAGGAAAATACTGGGATTTACATTCAGACAGAACTGACTGCACAGCACATTAGCAAGTACTTAAGGTTAGAGGACTCTTTCAGGTGGCTTTTTAATCAGACTGGCTTTCAGTGCTTTACAAAGTTCAAAACAGGTTTGACTTTATACTAGATATAAAGTTATCCAGAAGAATACTATGTCAGCGTTTTCTTACTTTGGAGCTAGAACTGTCATCATCATTGCCTGAACATAAAGTGGTCAAGAAATATAGTTATATGGGTGTGAGCACAGTACGACAGCATTACTTCAAAAGTTTTTGTATTGATGTAATAAATGAAAGACATTTAAGAAAGCTTTTTTCCCCCCTTCCACAGTTGAATTTTTTTTTTGTTTTTATTGATCCAGCCTTGAATAATGCTACTTATTTGGTAACAGTATCAGGGAAAAACAAGAGCAAGTGCCATTCTGCATTCCAATAAGAATCATTCAGTAAAGTTTTGCAATATATACATTTTATCCAGCTTCTGACATTAGAGGTCATCATGCTAAAGAAAATTTTTAACAATACAATAAAACCCTTCAAATGGAACTGTTTATGAATGTAATTCAAGAGACCAGACAATTTAATTTCTGAAATTCATATCACTCATGTCCATAATCATTTTACATTTCACACTTCATGCTCTCAAACATTACCCTAGAGAAGACTAAATCTTTTTGTCACATATACTATTAAAGACAGTAGCCAGGTTTATAGAGTTACAGAAGACTATAAGAAGATGTAAAATTTAGTAGGTAATAAGTTATGACATTTGCTGACTAAAACAATATTCAATCTACACTAATGTTTGATCCATTCAAATACAGTAAGTATTTGGATGTTATATACTACCCATTTCATATACTTACAGTGCAAAATAAGTGAGAATTTTTTTCCTGAGCATTTAGGAAATTAAAATCCTTTTTCTTTGTCATTGACTGCAATCCATTTAAAATATATTCCGCATATATCTAGGCTTGTCAAGACTGTACAATTAAGACAGGCAAAAGTCTGTAGATACCAGAAGCCCAATCAGGAATCAGAAGGGTTACTGAACACCTCTAAATTTGTTCCCATTTTTCAAGTCTAAGGATATAACAGGATTTTGACTTATACCAAAAAGTTCAGAAATTACATTTTTTTTTCCCATTGACCAAACATTGCAAAATGTACAAACCACATGCCTTCCAAAACAGAGAAACAGCCTCTATTTAAACAAATTGTAATACATATTTCAATTTATTCTTCTGTAGTTAATGTAATGCCCAGTGAGCTGTGCCTCCAACAGACGAGATAATAAAACTTTTAGGAATGTATTTTGGGCATTTTGTAAGGAAGCTAGATTCCTTACAAGTTCATCTTTTTCTCAATAGCTACAGACCATGAGTTTCTAATTCAATCTTCTCCTCTGTTTGCAAGATATCAGGTTCTACTGGAGGAACAGGTGGTCTGAGTATAATCTCTGGTCCTCCACCATAGATTGACTGAAGAAAATTCCATGTTTCTTCAGATATTTGTCCAGAATCTGCACCTGAAAACATTTTTAAAATTTTAATTACTATTTAGAATAATTCTTTCATGATTTCTTTGAAGTCCATAACAGATACAAAAAGAAAATAATATATTCAAATTTAAAACCCTAATCTGAATTTGTGCTTTATCTTGCACCAGCTACCAAACCCAGTGACATATTTTGTGTTAACTTTATACTTCTTGATTCTTAAAACTACCTGCTTTAAACTATCCAGTACTTAACACACCTCAAAAGCATAAAACACATGAAGGTTCTATAATAAACATCTTATCCGATACTTATCAATCAAGCTGACAACTGGTAGCTCTTGGTACACAGGAAACAACGATTCATATTAATGTAAGGATATGCAGTCCCATCAATTACACAGTAAAGTTCAAGGACTCAAAATTCTTGTTTCATCAAAGAAATTAATATTATTGTAAAGAATAAAAGTGTGAGAACCACAGTGAAATTACCAGAACCCCAAAGAGAAACCACTATTAGGACATTAACAGCCCCGCTAATGCTCCTTGTATGTAGCACTGACAGGTCAGCCTGATTTCTTTTTGTTCACTGATTAAAGTATTTGCTTATAATTCCATTCCTCTGGCTAGAGGTCCCTCTCCTGTCTTAGGTCAGCAGCCAACAATCATTTCTGATTTTCTGTAACCTTTTATAGTGGCAAAGGGCAAGGGAGCATCAGCACACCGCCCCTCTAGGTTTTAAACACAAGAATCCTGTCTGATGCAGTTGAAGTGATTTCTTCACACTAACCTAGGCAGAGAAGACAGAATTCTATTCTATCTGAATAAACCCCCTCTTCTTTAAGCAACTCATTAAAAACCTGCCCTGCAGCAAGTTTCTCACAATATTCTTATTAGATACTATTAATCTGTCTTGTTAAGCCTAATTTCAGCACCCTCTTATTTAAAAAAAAAAAAAAGTGCCATAACAAGGGGATTTCTTCCCCTACCTCCTATACTTTTCTGTCCTCCCGACGAGCTCCTGCATGCCTCCTACCATACTTTATGTATAAAAAGTTTCTAAAGAGGAAGGGTACAGAGAGTTGCACATTTGTTTACCTACACTGACTCAACCATGCAAAGCTTCATCTGGCAGTCATGGTGCAGATCCTATGCCAGTACTAATGACATTATGCCTCAGTTTCACTCATTTAGGTTCAGGTACTCAAAAAACAACTCCATCTCTGTAGGCACAGGAGTAGATCTTCACTCCCTTATCCAGATTCCAGCTTTTCTAATGGTCAGGTTTAACTGAACAGGCACACTGAACTAATGCGTTGGGATTAGGACCAGTGGATCACAGAAATATGTAATACCGTACGCTATTTAGTCGCACTCCCACCTCTTCTCTCATGACTTAAGACAAGTTTTCTACAGCCTATTCATCTTCATTTCTACCCAAGTTCTAATTTGAATCAATATAGCTGAAGCTAAGTCAACAACTGGCTAATTTGCTATCAATTACTGATTCTAAAATGATTTTGTATTTTGCTACACGTCAGTCAGATGCTTTATACCTTGTATTTGAATTCTACATTAGTGCTTAGATCATTAAAACGTAATGCAAAACTCCTGAGTGCAAGAACTCATTCTTTTTTAAAATTCTTTAAGCTGAGCTACAATGAATTCAAATATTCATAGGAAGTCTAAAGTCTTCATAAAGCAGGCCATATTAGATTTTTTTTCTCTGTACCTACAAATTGCAAATAAATGGTATTAAGCACCTGACTGTAAAGAATAACAAAGAAATACGTATCTTTGCAAAAACTTCTCTAGCATGCAATGTACAGTGGCAAATAACTTGCAGAAAAATGAACAACAGCATTTACTTACTGTGGTTTATCTCCCTGTGTCAGAAGTAGCTCTTAATTCAACTTAGATTTTGAGATTTAAATAACTACATACAGATACATGACAGTCTAGAAGCCAAGCATCTCCCAATTTACATTAAGAAAACCCAAATCAAGCCAAGATACAAAGCCAAAGCATACTTTCACCATTTTAAAGTTATTCTGCACCTTCTCCTACACTCCCATCTGTACTTGGATTAGTCTATTACAGATACTAATTCTCTATTTTAAGAATAAGCTGCTCCCTCAAAAATGGGCACAACGCAGATTCACTAGGAATTGCCATTTTATCGTAACAGTTAAAAATAGAATTAATAATAAATTTTCCAAACTTCAGCAAATACATCATAAGGAGCCCAAAGCTGCTGCAATATTTGACACCTACCTTGTTTTAGCACAGCATTTCCACATTTTGTTACTGCAATCTTAGTGTTATCAATAGGACCAGGAGGATCTAGTGTGACAAAGATTATTAAAATTGGGAGAGCTGAAAACAAATGGCAGGTTGGAGGTGCTATTTTCAAACGGAAGGAGAAAAAGCTTGTTTGTTTACTGCTTGTTCTTGTACTGCTTAACAGTACGTTTTAAGTTGTTAAAAGCTAAACAGAATTTTAACTGACCAAGTTTTTTAAAGCATTCATGATTACAGTAAGTCTCCAAGCAATATAAAACACAAATTAAGCCTAATTCTTACCCCTAGCAAAGTTGTCCTAGAGCAGACTCGGACAAGACTGTAGGACATTTTATCAGTGTTTCCATTTCAAAACTTTAGAGGCATCTGAAGTAGGCTAAAGTGATATTATTATAGTTGTTGATTAGTTATCTATGAGTTTAGGTTGTGACAGAGGTCACCTTTCCTCCAGAAGCTATAGCATTATCCACCAGTTTGCACAGCAAAATCCATCCTCCCTTGTACTTGGATCCAATTTTCCCAATGCTGCTAACAGCAAACCCCCTGCAAACAAGTAACGTTCTTTCCACAACTATCCCATTATCCATTCGTGTGAATTATTTGACTATATTCTCTAATTTGGTTCCTGTATCTATTTGTAACCTATAAAACACGTCTTAGATGTTTTTTTTTTTAAGAGCTTTTGTTGCCTTCTCTGTTATTCTTACAGCCTTCTACCAACACAGAAACAATTTACTTAACACCACTACATGACAACAAAAAAGAAAAAATTGCCCATATTTTGAAATGGAACACAACTTACCACTGTCTTTACCCTTTACAAATCCTTCCCATTCTCTGAACCATTGCATACTGATGCAGTAAAATGTTGATGGAGATTCTTCTTCTTGGAATGCTCTATTAAGCTGAAAGGAAAAAGAATCCATGTTTTTCTGCTTTTTTAAACTTTAAATTACTGAATTCTTTTAACCACTGTAATTAACAACAGCATAATATTACACTGCTACAGAACACTGTAAAGAACTACAGACAATCAGAACAGTAAACACCTGGTGAACTCCCGAGGTGAGATTCTAATGTAGTGGTAGCCTTCATATTAAAAGATGATTTATTCTTGACTTGAGAATTTATTTATTTTTTTTTCCTGAAAACAGCAGCAAGTTCTTCTTAAGCACAAGTCCTTACCCATCAAATGCTGCTGGATAATTATTGTGTGAAGGCTGAACTTTCAAGTAGCAAAAGAAAGCAGAAAACTTATTTTTGTAAAATAAAATGAAACAGTGTTTTGAAGCATTTACTCCATAATTTTACAGAAGGTTCTTTATGTGATGGACTATATCTTCATCTATGTTTGTTTTACCCCCAATACTTTGAACAGATGCCAGTATGATACCAAGCAAGCCACAGTGAACTAATGCACTGGGGCTTTTCATGACTTTTCTTTGCTTCAGTTTCAAGCAAACAAACAAAAAAAACCCCAAACACCCCCCCCCCCCCAACAAACAAACAAACCCCAAAAAGCCAAACAAAACCCACAAAATATTTTTTGTGCCTACTATTTTAGAATTAAAAAAGAAAAAAAAAATCTCATCCTGGTTTTCTGAGTTTCTGTTGCAAGGCAATGGAAGTGACTGTATAAATTACAAAAAACAGCTAAGTGAAGAGTTGTATTTACCTAAATTTGTTTCTATCATTGTAAAAAATATATATTTTTTTTATAATTAAGTTTAACATTTTATTCTTTTTCAGAGACTACAGACCTTTTCACAACGTTACTAAGAAACATGCAACAGTCACTTAAGTGTGACTTTTAAAACCACTATCTTTTAGCTCTGTAATAATAGAGCCATACTTCCCCCTTCAAGCCATGAACCTAAAGCATCAGCACAACTTCTTAAGGTTTCAGATAGATTAAGTTTTGTAATCATTCTCTAAAGCAATCTTTATAGAGGATAACAGAATTTTTTTGTCTACTAACCAGTAACGATACTTGCACAACAGTGCACATGTAATCATTGTTTATACTGGAAAAATACCGATTGCTAAAGCAAATGAGGTTGACTCAGTGTTGTTAATAATAATTACTATCCAGTGGTAACCCAGACTAAAGAAAAATCAATTACTAAAAAGTTCAAATAGCAGTTAAAATATGGAAAAGCTAACACAATCTCTGAAGTGTGATTAAAGCACAGACAGAACTGAAACAGCTGCAATTCTATTTTTCTCCCTCTCATGAATTAAGATAGCAGAAATGGGACTCCAATATCTCTGCATTTATTTTCACTGAAAACTTCAAAACTCATTCTCCATTTAAGAATTACAAAATCATTATTACTAGTTATTTTACCAGCTCATGCACGTAATCTCTAAGTCATGGAAAATATAGTAGCTGCTTGATATTAATTTTACAGATCCATTACAATACTAAGGTATTTACTTCACACTGAATTATTTATGTTTATGTCTCTAATGATATTTTTAAAATTAGAACAAGAGATAAAGATTATGATTAACTTTTTACTGGCACAGTATTATTGGACTTCAACCTTATCAGATTGCACAGAACAGATCACTGGCAATGAATAAAGAACAACCACTCATGCGGCTGCACTCTGTTTCCATACTATAAAAAAGCAATATAAGAAACACATTAAATATTTTCTCTAAGTACATTTCCATATAAACAGTTATCTGGGATATCACAAGAACATTGCTGTTGCCAAGGGGAAAGAAGGGATTCTATATCAGTATACAGATATTTAATAAAGTCCATTTGTTACAGGAATCACCTATGCACTTCTGGTAACCCCTTGGGCCAAGTCATGAATATCAGGTGATGTCAAAAAGCAGAATGAATAAGTGTTTACTTTTTTTACCCGAATAAACATTTCCAATTCATTTTTCCTTCTTTTTTCAATTCTTTCAGACTCTATTTGGCAGGTGTGACAAACATACAGATGGTTAACAGCTGGTCCTCCTCCATACCTGCAGTAAAAGTAAAAAAACCCATTAACCTTGTGGAAAATGTCATGTAAAAAGATAGTGCACCTGTAGACATTGCAAGTGTCAGCCTCTTATAGTACGTAACAGAAGGCTGATACATGCCAGTCACACTGATCCACAAATGCCATAATTTATTTTCTTAGTAAGATTTTGTACTCCATCCGAAGACGTAACCATCTTTCAAGTTCTAACTGCCTAAAGCCCGTACAAACCACCTCAAACTCTGCTGTATCACATACTTTAAAAGGCGTTACTACGGGGAGAACATGTCAGTGAGCAAGTATTCTGGTATATATACACCATGTGTGATTTTATTAAAAGCCTCTAAGAAACATCTTATGGAAATGTTCCAGCCAGTTCTATCTTAACCACATTCCTCCATTCCATTGCAGGCTCTTCATCAGTTTGCTGCCTCCTTGACACCAGCCTCTAAACTTGTTTATTGTTTTGTTCTTAAGAAGTTATTCTCCATGACCCTCCCCTCCATTATTTTCCTTGTGAGAAACTGCATACATGGAAGTCTTCAGGGGCACTGTTACCGAGCACAGCAGATATATATATATGTATGCGCGCATGTGTATATATGTACAGTGTATATATCTATCAGTATGAACATGGGCAGCATTTGCTAGCCTAGAAAATACAAGCCTGGTAAACAAAATATTCTTGAATGACTAGCAGCCTTAAGAGATACATTTACTACAACAGAAAGGCCAGGTTAAAATACGCATTGAGATAAGGATATTCCAGGTTCTACTTCCTAGCTGAATAATTATTTTTGTCAGAGCTGTCTTCTCTTCCAATTTTGTTTCTCTTCTAAAACATCATATTTTATTCCAAAAATCTTATGTTAAATGAAATAGAGGGCTCTTAAGTATAGCAAGAAGAATTGAAGTTCAAAATATGGAAGTTCTTAAGCAGGACTGAAAAATAACTATGTTTACTTAGTGAATAAAATAAAACAAAAATATGCCATGGAAGGCATTGCCTTTTTTTTCCCCTTTTTGTCTTGTATGTTTGTCAGTGCATAAGAATAATTTGGGATGCTACATTTTTCGCCAAATACGGAAGTGCTGTATTTTAACTGAAAATTAAACATTATTTCAGTACAGCAGCACTTTTACATACTAGTTTTTTGGTATGCACTCAATCATCCCAACTTAGAGACATCTGTTTCATAAAATGGTCAACTTAAATTACACCTCTGAAGATGATGCTTTGTCTTTAGACTACGCTGATCAGTTCACAAGTTTTTCACTAAAATAGGTCAACTATGGATTATCTTGAATATCTGGAATTGAATAGGAGAAGTGCCACGTGAGCAGCAAAATAAATGTGTTT
This sequence comes from Morus bassanus, assembly GCA_031468815.1. Classification (NCBI taxonomy): domain Eukaryota; kingdom Metazoa; phylum Chordata; class Aves; order Suliformes; family Sulidae; genus Morus; species Morus bassanus. Next base: position 10,797,686 of record CM062576.1, on the reverse strand, counting down.
GGGACATGGACTGGCAATTGGCATCCTATACCAATATCTCCTTTTCCTTAATACTATCTCAGTAAAAGTCAGCTTCCACCATAGTTGGCTTCCTCACCCTAAGTTCTTGCAGCCATGGTACTCTCCCATAATCCACAGATAACAGCAAGACAAAAATCAAAACATGGTTGCTTCAGAGCTACTATGTGTTGAAGGGTGCACGTGCCCGTCAGGAAGCAAGACAGAACAGACATTTAAATGTTTAGCAACAACAGTTCATATATCTTTTCTACCTGGCAGATTACTCTCAAAATCTGGAGGATGCTATCATCTCTGGGACTTCTACCTTTCTATCAAGTGACTGAAAACTGTCAACTTGTTAAAAAAGTTTATAGAGAAGGGAAATCAATGAGTTTAAAAACTCATTAAAAACATTTTCTGTTAGATTTAACAAGTATTTCTGCATATAGAAAATAGATAATGCCTTTGTTGGTTGGAAGAAAAATTCAGTACGTCTAAGAAAGTGGAAATAAGCTGGAAATAGTATTGTTTCTATTTTTCACTTGTGTCTACTGAAACTTTAAAACAAGAAAACCCCAACCCTTTAGCTCTAGTGCTTAGGTGGCAGAAAATTAACAGCTAAAAATATTTAATGCAAGTTCAATACAGAGTCCTTAAGGTCATCAGCAAAGCTCTTCTGCAGCTTTTTGTTACTTTTATAAAAGGAGACACATCTTGTAAGAATCCCTCCTTTATAAGCAAGCACAAACCTGACCTACATTAAGAAGTATGGACTAGTTATACAAAACGCTTAGATATAAGTTATTTTGAAGCAGTACTGGCAGCTGAGGCTATGGATTCAAAGCCAACATAAAAGAAAAGCTGTCTCCAGCCAACAAGAGAACAGGAAGCTGATACAGAGAGCTCTTTCAAAATACCTCTTGCAAAGTGTACTTTCGCTGACCTACTTTGTGTCATTTTGTACATACCATATATGTTTATTGGTTTAATCCTCAAGTATTATCCCAGTAACACACTACTTTCTGCAGGCTTTTAGCATTACTTTGCACAAGCAAATTACATAAATCAGCCGTTTGCAATTCCTTTGCTTAGCTTTGTGCCTAGAGTATATATATATTTTTTTCTGAGCTACTAAACTAAACTAAAGTCTGTTGTTGCTTGGCACACGTTTGCTCTCAAACAGTATCACTGGATTTTCTCCAGTTACAGTACAGAACTTACCTGCTATACAGATTATCCCATATATTTTGAGGTAGCATTACAACTAGGTCCTCTATGAAGTTAGCTTTGTGTGGAGGAACACCTGCAAAAGGAACAACAACAAACAAAAAAACAAAAACAAAAAAAAAAGAAAAAATATAGACTTGTGGATTTTATTGGGGGGGTAGGAGACTATGTTAGAGGTATCTAAATAAAAAAAATACAACCTTTCAATGAATTCAGAGAAATCATGTGAAACAATTTTTACCACAATGTAATCTATTACTGTATTTAAAGAGACCTCTCTAATTTTAGTCTTTTACGAGGCTGAAAAGTTTATAAAAAGCAGAAGCAAACTATATGAAAGATTACAAATAAAGGGCTAGAATACTTTTTAGATATTGATTCCAAAATGCTTCTTAAGGTACACAATTAAAATGTTGAAGAGGATTAAATATTTTTTTTAATGCTCGCAAACACATTAGCAAACTGTTCAAAATTCACTTCTTTACTCTAGGCCTTTTTTTAATTACTTCAAACAACATGAATGCTTGAAAGTAGCAAAATTTTGAGAGAGGCAGAAATAGAGAGGCTTGCAGAATTAGAAACACTGAGTTGAAGCATATGGTAAGCAGCAATGTGCTGTGCAGGAATTCTTTGAATAGGGAAAATCTAGTAGTTCAGGCACTCGTACTACAAGAGTCATCTGCTGTAACCCTGCAAAAGGAAAGCCACAGCCACAGGGGCTCACATGTACACACGTCCCAAATTGCTACAGGGGCACAATATTCCAATGTTAAAAGTTTGGTTCAGCAACAGGGGCAGCACCTCTAACTGCTAATCTAACACAGCTGTATTTTTATTAAAAAAAAAAGGTATGAGAACACCACATAGCAATGATTTCTTGGAATGTTAGCACTCATATACGGATATTTCCCCAAATATGTTTTGCTTAATATAACTCTCTCATTTTTATTAACATTTAGCACAAAGTAAAGTTTTCATGCTCCTATACAAAATATACAGAATTACTATTCTATTTTCACACTGCTATGCACTGAATACTCTGCATCAGACCAATTTCTTGTCCCACAGCTTTCAAACCTTCTTGTTACTTCTAGCATGTAGGTGAGATAGATTTATATCAGCAGACCAAAGTATTAAGGATGATGATAAAGTAACAGGATTTTTAAAAATGGGAATATACATGTTTAGGATGCAAGCAGATAAGCCAAACTATTCCTCTTTAAGAATCAAGAAAGGTTATAAACAAAAAATCAAATGCACAAAGAAGAGGAAAAAATTAGGAGAACTTCACACAGTATCTTTTCCAACTAGTCAGCCACTAGAATGGGAGAAATAATTTACTTAGGAGTTGTAGTTCTAATTTACCTAAGAAGTTACAGAAGTTATAATATGAACTTACTATATTCAAATTCCTTTAATTAAAACAAATGTACATCCCAGTATAGCTACAAGGCAACAAATTCTTTTTAAGTGATACTCAGTTACAGTCTCACCTCCATGCATACAGAGAAAGTCATTATTTGAAATTGGTCCTGGCTCTGCAAAAGTCTTGAATTTATTTAACCACTGTCTGGAAACATAGAACTGCAGAAGACTTGGTTCCATCATATTCAGTAGACCCGATATCCTCCGCCTCTCTCTCTGTGCTTCTTCACTGCTCTTTCTATTACCAAAATAGAAATCATTAAACAAATACATATCCATGCATACAGTGCAGATAATTTACTCTGTGAAAAGAAAACTGTACTTCCAAGTAAATTCCCTGGCCATGTCTATACTTCAAAGTTCTACTAGCATGAAGTAGTTGACTTAGCACATGAAAGAACCTGCACCTTTTATGCACAGTCAGAGCCACCATCTAAATGCGTGGCAGGAACCTAGACTGTCACATTACAGAACCGTGTGTCACAGGAGTCAGTACAGTTAGTATAGAGTGGGAAGGGCAGCAAAGACTACTTGCTTTGTTAAACCTTTGCTTGTCCTTAGTTCTGCCAGGCCATGGCACAGGTGTTATCATGCTTACAAGAAAACTTTTGCCTGCTTAGTTCAACAACTCAAAGACCCCCCACAGTTCCCATTCAATCTACTAGCCCGAGAAAGAAAACAGTTGGACCGCAGAGACAGCGGACTATACTGCAGAGGTGATTACTACCACAGGAGAAGGAGATAAGGCTTTACCCATCTGCCCATTTCCTTTATGCATCTTTTGAGCTACAGCTTTACAAGCTGTACTCCTTGTGCAGATGTTCCTTACTTACCTTCAGAAGTAAGGTTGAACAGTAAGTAGATCAGGTAATTCCCCTACTTTTCCTGCATCCCCTTTACTTTTCTCATTGAGGCTGTTGCTGCTGTCCAACTGGAAGTATGTCTGCTCTCCTCTTTTTAGATTGAATAGAATCTCTCTTCTCCAAAAGCAGGTTTGAACCATTAATTCATTCCATCATCCAAAACCCTGACCTGAAACTTCACTGAGCATTGCAAAAAAGCTGGGCCAGCTCAATTAATTTACGGAGTCAAACTTGACTCAAATAGCTGATAGAAAAGCTTCAGGTAGACCTAATGGCTATAGCAACAAGGCTGTTTATACTATAGCAAAACAAGACTAAAAGAGTAGGAAACTACCCAAATGCTATGAACCCAATTAAAATACATTACCTGTCCAGATCAAAAGTATTTAACAAAAACCTTAAAAGTTTGAAAATTAAATTCAAGTAGGTAAGTTCACTTGCCAGCTGTCATTTAAAAATGCATATATCTCTCCACTAAGCTTTCTAAAGTGCGCTGAAAGAACATCTATTTTATGTGTGTGGTAGTGTTTTGTGGTCATATTCTTCTCTAAAACCAAATTTTATGAATGCTATTCTTTTATTATTTAAAATGTTTGCCCACAATCAGGTATGGTGTTCTTTCTTGGCAATACAGCACGACTTCCATATTCCTTTTAAAAGACCTACTGAGTCAGACTCACAGGCTTAACTCAGACAGTGACAGTACAAGTGCTCCTAATGAAAGTTAAAATATTCTCAGAACACATCATCTATTTTCTTGTGCAACTCTGACACAATCTATTTCGCACTCAACTTTTAGTGGAAATTTGACCTCAGTACCAGAAATTTAGAATTTGCAAATTGAATTCAGTTGCTTTTATTATTTCAAGTACAAAAATTCCTTAGACTGAAGATAATAACATGATTTCTTGCCTTTCATTTCAACTTTCAGGAAAAGACCCGCCTATAAAACTCCCTGAAATTAAATTACAACACCGTAAAACCTCTGTTGTTCCACATCCCATCTGCTAAAGACTTTCCACAATTCCCTTTAGAGCTCTAACAGCTGGAGTCTGTGTGCAAAACCTCCCCATGTGCAAAATTCCTCTCCTCTAATTGGAAACAAGGTAAATGGTGGCTAGTTCTAACAGTTGCTTAAAGTTCTCTTTCTAGTCATCTTACAATATTTATGCAGATTTAATTTTCATTTTAAGTTCTATACATGTTTTAGCAGAGACAGAGCAAGCGTTAAGGTCATAACTGAAGGATTACGTCTCTCTCCAGCATAGGCTTTTCTGGTTGGTCAAATTCTTCCATTATAATTCTTGTGGGGCAGCTAATTTCTGAAAGCTCCCAACTGCTTAAGTTATTTACACACCTGTCTAACAGGAGTATGATCATACTTTTAATTTCTTACCTGTAGAAGAGAACATAGGCTTCTGCATTTTGCACTGTGGATTCTGATACTTCTGTGACACTCTGGTCATCAAATTCATACCACAAATTATTTAAATTGTTGCGACAATAAGCTATATAATGTCCACCTAGAGTGTTAGAAGAAAGAGTTATCAAAAAGTGTTTGGAGCTGCCCCTTTTACTTCCTTTTCATGTATTGCATAGTAGGTCCAAAAGAAGCAAGTCTTAAATGGGAGAAACATTAAATCATTAGCAGACAAGACCTGGATATTAACTTCTCTCAGACTCAGGATCAGCTTTTTTTTTTTCTGAATTTCTATCAGCTAGCGGAAAGTTGGATACCGCTCTCAGCATATTCTTGAACTCTTCAAACAGCTTATTGTCCAATGCACTCCTGAGCCATGATATTCAAATTGAGTAAGACTGTCTGAACAATTTACCCTAACCAGTTTCCACAATGAACTCTCTTCAAATCTTTGTATGCTTTGTAATAGAAATTAGCATAGGTGTGTAACAGCTACATGATATCAAGACCATGCTTACCTCTGTTTTGAAGACTATTCATAATATATTTTAAACTATTACTATTTTGAATACATATTCAACTGTTAATAATTAAACAATCAAATATTTACTAAACTGATTACAAGAAGCATCACTCAGCAAGCACTAAACAGAAGATGAAAAAGCATCCAGAAAAAAAGGGAAACAACTTCATCTAAACAATGGATACCTCAAATTTGGGGAGTAGGAGGGAGGTAGTGACTTCTGTAAAAGTCTATGAAGTTTCTGGCTTAAAACTTTTCTCTCTCCTATTTCCCAAATCTTGTAAATACTGAAAGCACTTGGGCAGGAATGAGCTTGACATATAGCAATAAGACGTTTATTCAGCTATTCATCACTACCCATAAATAGCAGTTACTGCCTGTTTTGAGTTAATTGGCAGCAATCATCCAAGAAAACATCTTTTAAAAAAACCTATGGGCATCTTTGTGGTGCTTTGTGAACTCTTTCCAAAAAAGTAAGGCATACAAAGCATCAAAACTCTAGATAAACAACAGCTGTGTAGAGCAGCCGATCAGCTGGTCATCTGCTGGCACGTAACACTATTTGTACATTTATACTGTTCACTTTCAATAGTAGATACAGGTTTTTTATGTAATATTCCAGGATCTGTTAATTTTTTTCTACCTACAGTTTTATTTAGGTATGCCATACAATTTCAAAGATGTGTCTACTCTTTAGGAGCAAACCATCTCATGGTTCAAGGTAAAAATCACAGTATTTATCTTTCACATTATAATTACCAATGCTTATCTATTTACCCTTCAGTATATGGATATCATCCTTAAACAGAAGTGCTGATGTGAATATCAACTGCAAAGACAAAACAATCAACCTCATACTTACTGCTGGCAGTTCCATGATGGCAGATGACAGACAGGAGATCATAAGTCACTATTTGAGCTGGACTGTCCTTCGCAAGGAAGGGCTGAAGATCAAGGCCTTCCAAAGGAAAGGACACATGGGTCCCAATTTTTGTGGAAAACATAAGTTCATGTCTAAATCTTTTGAGATGGATGCACAATATCTGTAAGAAGGATCAACAGATTCTCTCAAGAACTATACATTCTACGATTTGATATTTAATAACTACACTGTGGATGCCATCTGTTCCTTTCATCATCCCAAAAGGATCGCTTTTCTCTATGGCCTGAGGCAACTGTCACAAGCTCTGTGTTCCACAGATTTTTATTATTTTTTAATCAATTGCGGCTCAAGGAGTTAGAAATGAATTTGTAATTATTGAAAACTCATCTTACTGAGAGTATAAAAGAAAAACAGAACAAACCAGTCCTGAAAAGTTACTAACACTGATGCAGCAAAGAACAACATACCTTTTCTCTTCCTCAGTGCACCTATTGCACAATCTTGTCACAAGGGACATTAATTCTTCCTGATTATTGCAGCCATCAACTCTTGTTTTGAAGTGTAAAAGTGGATTACTTTTAAAACGTAAAGTTACAAGCATTACTTATAGAAAAGATTTCCAGTCTGACTGTGGTATTTAATTCTACAATCTACAGTATAAATAAGTTCTGCAGGCTGACAGTAACAACACAGAAGAACCCACTCTTCTAACTTTACTTTTCATGTACAAGGTTCACTTTCTTACAGGGTGAATAATCAAATGTTGCTCACAATCTTAAAACAAATGCCAATATGAAGATACACTTTCATCATATAACATTACAAACACAATTTACTCCATGCAACTCAGTCTTACCACATTCCTAATCATGCAGAAAAAAGTGCTTTTAAAGTGCATGTAGTAACAATACCTCAGGAAATTTTTGCACTTTGCAGAATTTCACTCCATTTCTTAACCTAAGCAAAGAAAAATAAACAAACAAAACAACTAATACTTAGTTCTGAAAAGGTTTTATTTTATTGTGCTAGATCAGCAAAAGTCTAAGCTGAACATTACATTAGTAAACCCAAAATATTTCTGGAATGTAGACTAGACTTGGAGTAGCCAAAACGATACAAACAATGACACTTCAGAAGGAAAGACAATCTGTACTGCTGAAAAATTTAAAGCAGCAAGTACAGATAATCAAGTTCCATCTAGCTAACAGTTTCTGTTAGCATAAAGGAAAGAACTTTAAGCTTCCTGAAAGCTGATTATTCAGTAAAAGAGAAAAAAGAAACCAACTAAGTTTATTTAAGAAATTACCTACAGCAGATCACCAGTTACATAGCAAGGAATAACATTCCTTTTCCATAATGGGCTTCAAGCAGTCTTCAGACCATGTCTGTTTCTTGGTTCTTTATTATTTGAAGCCATAGTATATTTATTTTTAACACACTGAAGCGACCTACTGCATATCAGTGAAAACCCGCTAGTAATATAGAGGGCTAAAAGTGTTTATTTTATCAATCAAAGCAATTTAGAAAGGTCTCAGATTGTAAGGAACATGAGAAAGAGTTAAGCACATTTGGTTTGCAATATGGTACAGTGAGTCAGTGCTTCCTGACTCCTGCACCTTTGTAATCCTAAATTTCTGACAGCCAGAACACAAGATAGCATCAAAAGATTAATAAAACTGCAACATATCCAACAGAAATAAATGCCTCTTGACTAACAGAAGTATTAAAGCAATCAAATTAAGACAAGTTAAAACAAAGCAAAAAGCCAGCTTACTTTTTACACCTTCCACAGCTGTACATGTTATCACCTACAAATATCAGGGAGAACAAAAAGAGCCATTATTCTCTAAATCCAAGTAGTTATCCGTCAAGCGCATATATTTGATATATAAAAGTTTCAAGGGAATTTATCTTCAGGTTGCATTCAGTATTTAAGAGTCGTAAGAATGTTGATATAGCAACTAAATAGAAATGTTCTGAGGTTTTATGCTTTCCACTATGAAGCACTAAAGCATAACGTGGAGATACAATGCTCTATAATTTAAAAGGGAAATAATTCACTAAGTCCAAATTAGGGTTATGAGAATGGGTATTAATATAGTGTTTTTTGAAATTTTTATGAGCCTTCAGTTGATACTATTTCATCAAACCAAATTCAGATTTACTTGACATTTCTAAAGCAGCTTTCATGGGCATTACTTGCCTCAAATATTCAGTTGAGTGAGAAGCTTACCTTTTAAAAAAGAATGATCCCGTAAGAGCAAGGAATGACTGTATTACAGTCTAACAGGTGGCCTTTGCTTAACTGCGTGAAGCTAAGATGATGATTAATCATCTTATTGTGACAGGAGGAAAAAAACCCAGAAGAGACATGTTCATGTAATTAACCTCTTACCCTTGAGCTCATCTCTGGCGAAAAAGGCAGCAAGACAATCTTGTAAGGTTACAACTGGACCCCAAAACCAGCTAGGAACACATGAGACAACAAACCTGAAACATCATTGACAGAAAAGAAAGAAAACCAACAAATGTTCTGCCAGAAGAGCAGAAACTGGAATTTCAAGATAGATAAATAAATAAAACAAGGTAAATATTATTTACCTTTTGAAATATTCCATAAAAAAAGCTATCCATCCCTGGGGGGCATACGCTTCTCCACATGACCCTGCCTTGACTAGAGATGTCTGATGACTTGCAGAATGGAGTTTAGCAAGATCTTCCTTACCTGGAATAGGCAAGGACAGATCCTGAAAGGTCTCCAGGGTTACAGACAGCTAAAGAAGAAAACAAATGAAACAAAATAGAGTTAAGCTTGAAGAGAAACAGCAATTAAATTGAATTCTGTAAAGTTCACCAGTAACTACTAAGTCACTGTAGAGTTGAAAATTCCACTAGGTAGCAAATTATAAATAAGGAGATGTAAGAATTAATTTTCTAAAAAAGAGGAAGAAAAAAATAACATTTTAGAGTGAACTTGCACATTGTTATCACTGAAACTTTTATTTTAAGTCATTATTAATTATTTGTCTTCCAACTAGTCATACAAAGCACTATGAGTTTTGCCTCAGGCTCCTGTTACACAAGCTAGTTTCAGAAAGCTTCAGCCCATTGTTTTGACAGTGTTTTACTCTGAGATTATCTTGACCTGATGTAACTGGACCTGCTGCAAAAAGAGACCCAGCTGTGCATTTTCTTTCTCCCATGCTGGATTTAGTGATTACATAGTCACAGAGTAAAACATCAAGCAAACTTTAAAAATTCTTATTTGTTTTTTTGAACTGGCTCACCAGATTACCCTGAGGTCTCAGTATTCTTAGATCTGAAGCAAGGGAAGCAGTAAGGGCACACAGCTGCATCAGGGTTAAGTTTAAAGTTTATATTGAGAAACTTGTTCCCAGTGCAAAGACTTGGATATCCAATATTTGATATTATTGCTTTGAAGCTAAAGTGGTCTGCTAGACACGTTTAGATAATTGACTTTTTTTTAAACGATCGCAGGTACTGTTTTAAGTAATACTATGAGCAAACAGTACAGAAAAAAACTCAACTGTTCCTATACTGCACTACGTCTTGCAGTAGAGGACAGCTTCAAAAAGCAGTTAATGATTCATATAACCTATAAATGTGTCTTTACCTGGATTTTTTTAAAGACATTAATTTTTTTAGCCTCGATCTATGTGATAAGACTGTTACAACAGTATGATTGGACTACTGTCTTTTACTTTTCCTTGTAACATTATGTACCCGAGAACTTACTACAGTAGCAGGTATGCATTAGGGTATTTAGAACATTACTAGAAACTAATCATGCCTAAGCAAAATTGAAGACCAAGCCCCTTTCTCCATCCTTGCTGTAAACCAATTCTCAAAATGTTATTTTTCAGCTCTGAGTAAATATCCAGCTCAATGAAAGCAAACTAGTCTAAACACAAAGTGCTGGTAGTAGCTGCTATTACTATTTGAGTGAACAAGTATGAAACAACCTAACCTTCTGAGGAAATCTGCCACAAAAGAATAGCTACCAGAGAGTAGCTGTATTTGTAAAACCTTAAGTATTTGTATTGGGGGAAAAAGACACTAAAAGCTAGAACCTCCCCTCCTTACTCACCCGATCACAAGTCAAGCACTGTACTGAGCTTATTATAGTCCCATCAAATATATCAGAAATAACGCTCCTGTACTTCTTGTGCTTCTTTCTTTTTGGTGATGATACAGTTGAAACTATAAAATGACAAAAATGAAATGCTGAAAGTAAATCAAGATGCAGTAGATTGATCTCCTTCAACTTTGCGTAATATAACGAGACACCACACATATTCAGGATTAAATTAAAAGCCAAGCTCTGTTTTCTATTTACTAAATATTTCTTAGAAGTTATGCACCCAGATTATGGCTACTACCCTGCAATTCATGTAGGTTCTTCAAGCAGTTTATGGGGGACAAGAATCAGAAAATTTTGCCTCTGTTTAAGTAAAACTCAAACTGCCAGTCTTGAAATCTACAGCCTACTGCTACAAGATTCATCTTGGCAGGAATCCCCCAAGGTATAAACTTAAAAAGGCACATTTTATCTGACATTTAATTTGATCATATCTTTCCAGGAAGTTTTAACCCTGTTGGGCTGAAGAGCTCATACAACACTGATGACAGTGGGTTGAAGTCGACTAAATTTACTACTTGAGTCCAGCCTAACAGCAGCTTATTAAAAGGAATAAAACAAAGTAAAACTCCAAGCCAGTAACATGTGCTCCCCACCCAAATCCACTACTAATTAGGTAAACACACCACAGCAGTCTCTTGGGCTCTATGGATTACTGGAATAGCAGACTAAAAAGTAGACCACAAAACCTCTTCTGGAGTCACTACATTACCCGAGGGACCACTCAAAAAGTCTTGTAGGAGTCAAAGGCAAACTCTGCCAAAATACTGACAGCCAGTAACAAGATAGGTAGTGAAACATGGAAAAAATTACAGTGAAAAGGATACTGAATTACTCCAATAAATCTTTCACATAGAACACAACCTCCCAAGGCTCCTTTGTACATAAAGAGTTTGCCCATAAGCAAGTACTCTTGTCTCTTTACTGTCCAGCAGTGTTATATATTATCTCTGTACCGTCCCCCAGAAAGATGTCTAATATAATAGAAAAGTCTGAATTCAAAAGTATCTCCAGCAGAAAGAACGGCCATTAGAAGTAATCTGAAAAACCCTCTTTTGCACAAGGCATCAGATATATTTATCATGGACACAAACTGCCTCATACAGCCTTTTGCCCAGAATTCTCTAAGGTTCCTTTCAATCACTTATTTTGCCACTGAACTGCTTTAAGATGGTTCTAAACTCTTCATTTATCAGTGATGTGGAAGACGTGCTGTATTTATCCACACTAACAATCAGCAGAAAGAAATGGAAGACACTGACAAGCAGGAGCATCTTAGAATTGTGGCACGCAACGGACACCATGTGCTTTCAGCAAGGGGGAAATGGAAGAGAAGAAGGGAATAGGTGCGTTGTAATTAGGTATTAGCCCCCAGACACAAGTCCTAGCACACTAGGGAATTCCCGCCAGCATTATGGCAAGTTAAAAAAAAAAACAAACCAAACAAAAAAAACCAAGCAAATTGACCACCTTGTGAGTTTGCAAATGGCTGCCACACTACTCCCCTAGTCAGTTCTACTGCATACATATCTGTTCCCTCAATACTCAATAAAGATGACTGAGAGTGAAATTATTAGGAAGTGACAAAAATCAGTAGTCTAGATTGGAAGAGACCTTGCGATATCACCTGATACAGTCTCTGTTCAAAGCAGGTCTAGTTGAGATTTGGAATATCCATCTCCAAGAACCTTGGGGTACCTCTGGGCTCCCACTTGTGTTCCAGTATTCAACCACTCAACTGAAAGATTTTCTTCCTTCCATCTAATATTTTTCCTTTCTGCAACTTGCTTCCATTTTTATTTGCTGCATGGCTTCAAGAACAGTCTGGCTCCGCCTTCTCTATAACCACCCATAATGCTGATGACAGCAAGAGTTCCCCTTTAGCCTTTCGTTCTCCGGGCTGAACAACCCAGGTCTCTCAGCCTCTCCTTGTACATGACAGGCTTCAGCCACCTAGTATCTCTTCAGATAGACAGTTTGTTTTGTCTAAAACCTTCCTGTAATGGCAAAGCCCAAACTGGAGATAGCAGTACAGATGCAGTGTCAAAACTGCTGAACAAATGAACCGAGGAGGTCAATGATTTAAGTCCATTAAATTGTTGTCATTCAACATGAATGCTAAAGCATTAAAAGGATAACATGAACATTCTCAGAACTTAACATGGACAGCCTGTTGAATGTAAAAGGATCACAATATTAAAGTTGTAGGAGTTTTTTGTTTTGGTTTAATACTAGCCTTAAAAGCATGTTCCAAAAGACGAGCTTTTATTAAAATAGTCTACTGTTAAGACAAATAAGGGCCCCCCCCCAAAAAAAAAATATATAGTTCCTAGTGCCCTAAAGTTGCACTGTCTTGTATCTAAAGGCAATAAAAGTCTAAACATTCTGGATGCTGAGAAACACATCATACTGTGGAAAGTGCAAAAAGAAATACTCTACGCTGCAAAGACAGTAACAACCAGAAAGCAGCTAGCATTTACAAGTGTATCTATGGTTTAGGAACACAAAGCAACTTAAACCTTAATGAACTAAAATGGTGACTTATTGAATTCTGCTGAAGAACTATTGTGCGTGTTCTCTGAAAAGCATTACCTTTCTGTGGGTACTAACTTCTCCCACATCTTCCCTCTCTCCAAACCAGTGCAATTGAGAAAGTTGTCTAAAAATATTATTCCATCCTCCCAAAGCAGAGGCAAATACTACTCATGCTTCAAAAGAATTAGAATTTTACAGAAGTAAAGGGAGTCTTATCATATGTCCAGCTTATATAATGCTTCCTCTGGGGGTAGGGGATAAAAGAAACCCCTAAGAACAACACTGCATTGCTATGCAAGACAAGAAAAAACAAAATGAAAACTGTAATACAGAGCAATTCAGTACCAGGAGGGAGAAAATAAAGGGCCTATACCTTTTTTGTGGACTGGTCCCAGTGAAGAGCACGATGCGAATGATTTTGGAGGACTGTTTGATAAGCGTGTGTTCATCCCTTCATTTGATGATAGGGCTTGGGCTGCAGATACATCATTCATGTGGACATCATTGATGTACTCTGCAATTAATATTTGCATTATTTCATAAATTCTACCAAAAAAATGTACTGCAGAATGAACACAATACTTATGAACAGACACCGTCAGGTCACTGGACATTTAGGAATGAAGCACCATTTCAATTCACATACCTTTAAGTTAAGAACAAGAACAAAAAACCCCACTCTTCTGGGTTATCTGAAACCTTACCCAGTACAAATCTTTAGCTTTAAGGGAACTGAAACTGAATTCAGAACACCTAAACTGAAAAAATAAATTAAGAAGGTGCATTGTTTACAAGTAAATCCACCTACTCTATTTGACCTATGCCTCTCTACTGTATTCTACAACTCAGTTCCACTCAACACAGATATTCTGGCTAATAATTTGACTATTTCAATTGCACATTAGTAATACATTACCTGAGAATCTGCTGTGTATCTGTACTTTGACAGTTCCCTGATTATTTAAAAATTCATTGGTCTCTAAAGCAGTGTTTGTGTCTTTTTCCAAGTCTTCCATAGAATTTGCTCGTTTAAGCTTGTTGCTTGATATTTTTTCTTTCTGCCAATCTTTGGATGTGACTGAGTTGTTATCATCATCCTGAATTAACATTGTTGTCTCCGCAGGATCCTCTAAGACAGGCTTGAAAATAGCGTCATTTTCTGTTTTATCACAGGTACCACAGGATTCACAGGGCTGAAAGCCTACATCTGACTGGGTCTTGTCTTCTTCCATACTCTCTTCAACACCCATAGGCTGGACATCTTCCAGTTCTACAACTGGTTCTTTAAGTTCTTCATGAAGCAAATCCATTAGACAACGCAAAAATTCTTGTGCATCCTAGGATTTTAAACAAATTTTACAATATTATTCCATTTTATTTGAAAGATATTAAAGTCACGTCAGGAAAAGATACAGATCACTAACACAAAAGCTACAGCTGGCTGTTAAAGAAGAATAAGGCAAATTCCTCTGTCCCAGGTCTAATGTTCAAAAGAAATTTCATTTCCAGACCAGATATTTGTTTCCTGCATCAATTTCTTGCATGTCACAAGTAATCTTATCATAACAACTTTCCTCCAAAACACTTCAATTCCCAAAAAGCTTATTTCAACAACTTTAACAAAAACACTTTGCTGGTAATGGATTGTTTTAGGGACAGTTTTTTAAAACCTTATGCAGCATCTTCAGCAAAGCAATCAGAGCCTTGCTTTCACGGGGCATGGAAGTACTTTATTAAAAAGTATTATGATGTACTTAGCCTGTCTTTCCAATTGCATCATACTGTCAACAGGATCTGAATTCTGCTTCTCAAGCCTGAACAAGATTTCTCAACTATCAGTGTTTCCACAAAGAGCCATCAAGTATTACTACAAGTCTAATCCACGTTTGGAAATATTTTAAAAGCCATCAAATTTCAACAATCCACACAGCAGCTTGGTTCCTGGCAATAGAGAATAACTAATAAAGCAAGCATGGGAGAAAATAATAACCTCTTCTTGGCAGCTACTGCTGCTTCTATTTTCTTCTCGTTTCCTTTTTGTATTTTGGTTGTTCATAATAATAATTTTTGCGGCTCAACATTCCCATCCATCATAGCAATTACTTATTAAGCTCACAACTGCTGACTAGAAAACATTCTTTTTCTTAAAAACTACAACTCTGAGTTTTGGGCTTGGGTAAAAAAAAAAAGTAATATGCCTATTTGCTGGTATTCCTTTTACAAAAAAAAAAAGATGATGACTCAAATCTTGAGACACAGATTAACTAATAAACATTTTTTATTGAGCAAAAGAATTCCTTTTTCTCCCTGACTATTGGACATGGCTGTCCAATTGGCTGCCCAACTTGCGAGGCTGGGCAATAGGAGAGTGCTGGTCATGAAAGACCTGCTTTGTTTTAATTGTTGCCATGAAACCTACTAAACATAAAACCGAAAGTGTGATCCAGACAGAACCTAAAACAGTTCTCTCATTTAAGTGTTGCTCTGCATGGAAAAACACATTCTCATCAGTGTTCAAAGCTGCAGGAACCAAGTTTCCACACAGTTTCTTTTCAGTTACCAAGACTGATTTTCTACTTTTCCAGAAATTCATGTGCTTCTTACGAAATTAATGAGTAAATCACAAAACACTGAGATTACTATTTAAACATTTACTTCAAAGCTACGTGCTGCATTTGAACATTAAAACACGTGTTCTAATCCTCCATTCCATAAATATGAAACATGCTAACTGAAACAGCAAAATTCCTTTGAATAACAGGAGATTCCTGGAAGATATTAGTAAGCTTTTCTAATTACAGGGTTTAAATATGTCCTCTAGCCCAAAAGCTTTTTAATAAAGTACTGCAAACTGTATGAATGCAGCAAGATACTGTATGAAGGATCAACTGAAGAATGCCTTTACTATATAATAATCCATGCCACTTTAACAAGTTGCCAAACTTACAGTTCCCACAATACTGCTTACGAAACACACAGCGGCAGGTTTTTTTTCCCCCCAAAGATTCTAAATGAAAATTGGATACTATGTATTTAACTTTTTTAAAAAACATAACTGGTAGATGAATATAAAAAAGTATTAAGTTCTTTTTTATTTTTGAACACCTTTATTTTGTTTTTTGGGATTGCTCAAATATTAGCAGCATTATTTCACACACAGGAAAAGTTTTAGATATGTATTATTTTAAATTTCCTGAAAAAAGGGAAAAGGAGTTATTCTCAGAAGTTGAAGGCCCTTCAAGAATTTGATATAGACAAATATAAAACCTGACTTAAGTGTCAATGGTTCAGTTTCAGATGATCTACATTTGAAGCATATAAACTAAAGTTTATGTTACGTTTGCTTTTAACAAATGCAGGAAGCATGCTATCTTCAGCATTAAATTTAAAAATAAGAGACAGCTTTATGGCTTAGGCAGATTTAAAAGACATCAGAAAGTTTTACCTGTTGAGAGTATCCTCGAAATGTTGGATTAACAGTTTTAATTCCTTGAAATAAACCAGTAGGAACAACAGAACCAGGCCTAAAGAAAAAAAAGTTTCAAATATTTAAATATATATGAACAAGCAAGCATTTAAATGGAATTTTCTATCTTTACTGGGATCATAATTTTACCTGCAACTGAACTATAACATGTCTAACACCAATAATATTAATCTTAACCAAACATAATATTGGTATTGAATAACTAACAACACAATGTTTTTTAAATCTGTCATCCAACAGAAAAGAGACCGCATCAAGACTTTAATGCCACATTTCTCGCCAAAGAATCAGATGACAAATCATACAATACTCTTGGCACTCTGCACAATTACTGTTTCTTTACCTTTGTACTTACATTTTCAAGTATTTTCTTAGACAGAGATAACAGAAATTCCATATAAGCAAATAAGAGAAATTGATAAAACATTGCTACAGAAAGAATGACACAGAAATGATAAAGTAGTTAAACATTTTAGATGTATTTCTGGCAGATAAAAATTTATTTTTAAAAGATTAATGCTACTTTGTATCATATTTATCATCTATTTCTTGTCAGATATTCCTTACTACAATTGGCATCAATTATTTGTCCTGTCTTTGGTAGATATGGAAAACAACAGGTTATAAGGAGCGTTTAAATCCTGCAAGTTAGTCTTTCCTTCCTTAATTCATAAGAGTAATTCTGTGATACACACAAAATAAAAATTAGAAACCTAGGACAGATTAATACATCCTTCATGACTCTGGAGTTTATTTACAATCATTTCATCACCAAAATTATGCAATACCTGCTTTTGTGCCAGAGTTCCGTCATCAGCTTGAGGTAACTTTTACAAATTGCTGGTTTCTTATCAGTTTGGGCTAAGCCTCCACAGTCAAGAAAAAAGTGCGTCAAAGGTGGGCTGATTAAAAAGAAGAAAATAGTATTTTAACAACCTGAAAAAAATACAAGAGGAAATTTGCATTTCATATAAGGTTAAAAAAAAAGGAATACTATCATGTAACTGAACAATTCCATTTCCTACATCTTTAAATGCTGCAACCAAACGTTTCCTAGTGGCACAACTTCAGCAGTACAGCAACACTACTCCTCAAACATATCCTGACATTTGTTAAAGCACCAGAATCGTTTAATGGGATTCAAATTCAAGGCAATTCCTACTAGCCATCCCAGAAGTATGCATGTACCACTACAGCAACAATCACCCTAAGCCTCATCCATAAATAGCATCTTAAACAAATCTTCTTTTCTCTAGAATCCAATAGTGATGCTTGTAGGTATTTATACTTAAATGATTGTTATCTGTTTACTTCATGCAGTGTTGCCAACTCACATACTCTCTCACTTCTCTCCCTTCACCCCCACTTCTGAAGTCACAATCCCTCACACAGATTGGAACAATTTTTATCCAAGAAAGGAGATATCCCAGCATACATGCAAAATATGGCATTTCTCACAACAGAATCATTTCCTTATGATTAGATGCCTTGTCCACTTCTTCACCTTCTAGAGAGATTTGCCTCAGTTCTTCTCTCCCTCAACGAAGGGTCTCAGTGAGCTCTACGTAGCCCTGTATCCTGTCTTGGATTGTAGCCAAAAGCAGATGCATACAGCAAGCATATGTGATATATGCTCAAGTACTGTCCCCGCCTAACCATTTTGAGTGCAAGAAGCTTCAGAGTTGGATAGTGGTTTTATCTCTTCAGCTTTTGTAGATTTCTCCTTCATGAACTTGTCTGGTATACCCATTGGATGAGAAGATTTTGTATTCTAGCCATTCCTAGGACGATTTAGCATAGAATGCCCCAGATGCATTGTTTGTAAGGACTGAATTTGGATCTTTTGATCTTAACACGTCTTTTTTTTTTTAAATTAGGGTTTATTCTTACGCATTTCCTTTGATTTCTTATGTAGCAGGGAAAAAAAACCAACCCACAAACGTAACAGCTTTTATCAGATTTTCTTTTAATTTCTAGAACTGCATGTTTAGGACAGTAAGGAATTAGAATGAAACAGGGGAAAAAGCTGAGTAGCCCATATACCATAATACTTTTTTTTTTCCTATCAGTGACACAACTGTTTGTAGTATTTGAGATTTAACAAATACACATCATCTTCGACAGTAGTGCAGCCCTTCAAAATCCTTAAGTCCATCTTGAGAAAATGCATGTATAA
This sequence comes from Morus bassanus, assembly GCA_031468815.1. NCBI lineage: Eukaryota > Metazoa > Chordata > Aves > Suliformes > Sulidae > Morus > Morus bassanus. The sequence goes on along the minus strand of CM062576.1, from coordinate 10,778,988 downwards.
GCAAATACAAAATAACATTTTCAACCATCTTCCCTACCAGTTGGAAAGAGCTTGTAGAGCTGCATTCATGTAACAAGTGTTTCCAATATTTTTTAATCCTGTTAGACCTGAAAAACAGAATGAATATTCAGCAAGTCTATCAATCCAATGCAAGACATACTAAGGAAAATATTTCATAGAAAATATGTACTAATTAAAATACTCATGTAACACTTCTGATGCTAATTATAATGCAGAGTTATAACTTAAAGAAACACAGGATTCCTAAAGGAATACTAATCTAACTAGAAGAACTAATTTAATCAGCCAAAAATCAAAAGACTTAAACACTTCTGACAAGGAGATTGTATTTCATCTTACTAACTTTTGATGTTTTATGACAGCTGCAGATTGTACTTTAAAATATGTTTGTCAATATTTAAGTTTTACTTGAACTTAATGATTTACCTGTTCAGTTAAGTTGTTGCTATGCTGAGTTTGTAACAGTTAATCATATTACTAAAAGCTTCTCAAGGAAGATTTCGTTCTTCGGTCTCAAGTTCATGCTAGTAGTCAGATTATGCTAAACATTCAAAACCTACTCAGCATATGATTATCCCAGAATCAGAATTATAATTACCTATATGATCAGTCTTTCTCTCTGCCAATTATATAGCCTTTTTTTTAATACACAGACTGCTCAGTTTAGACTTCCCCACAGAATTTATTTTCAAGCCCAGATTGTTTACTTTCTTTACTGATATCCACATAGTTTTTCCACACACATAAAAGTTACAGTTAACAAAATATTCTTTCAGTGATTATGGAGTCATGAAAAATGCTCTTGAAATATTTGAGGAGAGGCTATTTAAACAAGTCATAATTATCATAGGATCTTAATTCAAAAAAAAAATCTTAAACACTTGCTAAGCATAGCTACTAAAGTGTTAAATTAATGAAATAATTAATTTAAAAAAAATTGCTTTTGTGTGACAAAACAGTAACATTTGTAAGCAAAGAATCAATAAGACTGGAAAACTTAAAATATTCAGCAATCAACACCACTGGCTCCATGCAATCCTTGAGGTATAGGAACTTCCCCGATCATTTTAAAATGAAAAATAAAACTTACTAAGAAAATCCTTTTAAATCTAAAAAACAGTTTGGTTACTTCAGTTGAATTTCCTAATGCAGAGAACTTAATTTTTAAGTTTTAAAAGGTTTTTCCATCTGTCTGAATGGAAATATAGTCCTGCTTCCCACATCTGAACCTGCATTCTACCCTTCCAATTTCTGCTACAAAAAGGACAGTCAATCTTACTGAAATTGGAGAGTAGGAACAGTCATAGGATTTTTTAATTTTTTTTTTTTTTTTAACAGCAGGAGATATATCAGGAAGATACTCTCCCTGCAGTTTTAATGCAATTCTACTTTTAACAAAGTTAAAATGGAGCTAAAGAAGTTTTTTCCTTTAAATTTGATAAATGTATTACCATGGTCACATCAATATTACTGAGAACTTTAATGCAATTCTACTTGTATATTACTTCTATACAAGTAACATTCCCAAAAGTATTAATAGGACAAGAAGATACACAAATACACACATTGGTAGGAGACACTAACTGGAAATAAAACACATGGTTTAATGATTTAAGGACAGATGGCAAATTAGTGGGGTGGTGACATATCCAGAAAGACCGTGCCAGACAACAGAAGGGGCAAAGTAGGTTTTTTGGCCAGTGCCAGCAGACTTAGGAAAGGGAAAGCTGGTAGTAGATGAGTGAAGGAGAAATGAGATCCATAAATTAGAATAACTCTTTTATCACCACTGATGGAACACAAACTGCCTTGACATATGCATTGGCACCTCAAAAACAATAGCTTAACCATCTGCTGGTCAGATTTTTCTGAGAAAATGGCAGTTAGGAATATTTTCTTTACTAACAAACACACATCTCCTTTTTAAAATTATCAATACCGATTTGAGACTTGTAAGAAGTAATTATGTTTTAATGAAAAAAGAAAGTAAGGCTTCACTGGGGTTTCATCAACTCTCATTTTCATCTTTATAATAGTTTAATATTCAGGTGGGGTAAGCTTTGGCAGTGCATGAAATCCATTACTGAAAAAAAGAAAACAAAAACCCAAAAAACCTGTACTGGGATACTACAGGCTCAGAAAAGGGTTACCCAAAATGCAGGAAAGCATTCAAATTAGGAACCTTTTAGGACAGGAGAAAACATGAGAACAAACACCAGCTACACTAATCATTACTCCAACATGCTTTCTTATTTTGTTGCTGCTTGCATGGGTGCACTACATTTATCACTGCAGTCTCTGCTCTGACAGTAAGTGAAGATTGCTGCAATAAAGATGAAACTAAAGGTCTTAGCTGGAGCAAAATAGGAAACAGTTCCACTTAGAAGAGAACTGGTATATAGCTGGAGAACAGACCTGGACACATACACATGCAGTAAAGGGCAACAGAGTGGTGGATTTTGCTTTTATTACCTCTAGTCTTTAACTCATCTTCTTCCACTTCTATGTCTAAGTCATCCAATACAGCTGCTAGTGGAATCTTCAGTGTGGGATTACTAGGTATTTTAAAATCCTTATTAGGAGAAAAAGAAAAAAAACTATGTTTATTTATCAATTTTTGTCTTAATTGAGCTGAAGTATAATTTCACCAACAAATCTAGGAACTGAAAATTATGTGAATGCATTTTGAAATCTCACTGCACATAAAATGAGAATAGGATTCCACAGCTACCCTGATAAAGTTTACTAGGAAAAACCCCATAGTTTTGTTTTCAGATTACCAGTAACAACATTGTGAGATTTTATGACAACAGCTGAAGAATCAAAACAAAGCAAGTTATAGTATTTCTTTCCCTTGGATAACAAACAGTAAGCCAGCACTGAAAAGCTAACAGAGTAGTCACCACATAGAAGTGTATATGTTTTTGATATGCCACCAGATGGCTCACTACATTTAACAAAGACAAATTAAACTGTTGGAAGCAAAATGGACAAATAGAGAAACAGCGTATTAGGCAGGCAGATGTTTATTGCACGACAAGCTCTTTCTGTGAGCATAAAAATAAAAGTTCTAAACAAAATGTTTGACAGACTCTAAGTTCTACAGATTTTTGTATATTATACACATTTCTTTGGAAGACTAAAACAGGTTAAGTATAACAGAACAGAAGTTCAGAAGTCTGAACCCAGCTTTATAACAAGTCACCAGAATTTCTGGACAACAGAAATTTAAAAAAAAAATATTCCAATGGCTCTATTCCAATTGAGCTGCTGGCATTTTATGAGAAAATTATCAGATTACATTCATATTAAATATTGAACTTTGAAGTGAAAATATTAAAGGATATTTCCTCTCTACATATACTACAAAAGTACCCATCTTTCTGTCCAACCTTGCATCAGTGTCTCTTCCATAGCTCTATGCCTCAAGCAAAACAATTTTAGAAGTACTGTACTTGTGTCAGTTTTAACTGTTACCTGTCATTTTTATGTAAGTACATCAAATATGCAATAAAGTAACACCTTTTTTCAGATACATGCATTATTCCAATTATACTCAAGAAAGTGCAAGCATAACTTTCTCCAAGACAACACTTGTCTAGAAAATACATTATCAGAGTGAACAGTACTGATGCCAGTGAAGACTAATGTAACCAGAAGACAACAAAACAATAAACCAAACAAACAAACCTTGTTGAAATTGCAGAAGAACAAGATAAGCAAACAGCATATTTCAGAATTCTCTGTGTAACATCCGCTTTGCTCATTTTTTACCTCTAACTTGTCTCCAACAGTAGGTAGTGCTTTATTCATTATCTTACTCTTTGGCTACTATGTTAATTGTTAATAAATGTGGAGTTAGGAACAGCTAAGCACTTTTTACTAAGTCTTGTCTTTGATGCCATAATCACATAAAAGACTACAATCTTAAGCCTGTGCTTTACTTGACTAATATCAACTTCCCAGATATTGGCCATATTTTTCTCCTTGGCATATTTATACTCCTTGGCAATCCTAACTGCCATAGAACACTATTAGCATTCTCCTGATTTCTAGTTTGATACATATTTTCCACATGAATCTAACACAATCTATTTGTCATTCTACACACACATATAGAATATACACAGGTTACTACTGCCTTCTTAGTAAATTCTTGCATCATAGTTAAATTCTTAACTATTCAGGAGCGTTTGTGTGTATACCACTCTCCTGGAAAAATTTTCCCACACACATATACATGCACAAAAATCAAGACCTTTTCAGTCATTTATCAGAGCTGAAAACTAGACATGTTTAAAGCTCAGAAACTAAGTTATAGGAATCCCTCTGAGTGTCTTATATTACTAAATGACGTTAACAATTAGCATATATTTCTCTGAAAGTACTGTGCTTGTATGAATGAACTTGTATCTCAGGCAAGTACCCATAAACACATACTAAGGCATTCTGCCACTCCCTGTAAGTTAGCCAGCAATTACTGTACTGAGTTTTATAAATAACATTTTAAGAGTTGACAGAATGGGGAAGCACAGGTGAACTATATTCCAACCTTGTAACCATAAATTTAACCCTGTGCTCTTCCTGTACCTTACAGTTTACTGTAGATTACAAACAATTATACAGTAAGATGAAAAAAACATTCTTAGGAAGCATGCAGTACACGGAGACAGAACATAGAAGCAGGGCGCTGTCTTTTTAAAGAAATTTTATAAAAAGAGAGAGAAATTATTAGAAAGTTCAGCCACAAGAAAGGAGGAAAAGTCAGTCTCTCACTTGAGAGAAGACAAAACGTATACTGCAAAGCTACAGCTGCCTTTGCTTCATTGGGTTAAAAAATACCTGCACACTATTTTCTTGTGCTTGGTGAGACAGTCTTGCATTTGGTAGTGGAGAATGAGATCCTAATTTTCTATCCAGGAATACTTCCTTACTACAGGCATAACACCAAACACGGAGTGTAGTAAGGTTGACAGTTAGACAGTGTTTTGTCTCCTAAAACAGAACAAAAACCAAAACTGTGATTCAGAAATTTGGAATAATTAAATAGTGCTACATGCAAGCTACAACAGAAGTATTAAAATACTAGATTTTTCAACAATTATACAAATATGTATGTTAGAATATTGAAAAATAGCAATTCAATTACTGAAATTTTAGCACAAACTATACAACACTCATTTTTAGTACAAGTCACTCAAATTAGCAACACAGTACAATCAGAAATCTAAGCCATTGTCATATCTGACATGCCTCTGTGTTACTACAAAAATAAGAAGGAAGGCTGTTGTCAGCAGTGTTAGAGTTAACAACAAACCAATTTTCCAGGAACATCTGCTATTGGTCATAATGGCAACCGCCTCCTCTACAGTAAGGGCAGTGTTTATTTCTACTGGTTTGCTTTAGGAAATTCAAGCTATTTTACCACTTTGCTTTAGGAAATTCAAGGTATTTAACAATCAATCAGAACAGTAAGATAAGATTTTTAGTTCAATTACAGTAAGAGGTGCTCATATTAAAACAAACGTTCTAGACAGTTCCTTTGTTGACAGCTTCATACCGTGAAATAATATAAAAATTTGACATATGAAGAATATTTTTGCTGTTCTAATCTTCATCTGTCTTTTTTTAACCTCTTTGCTTGCTGTAGGGTTGTGTACACAGTTGCTGTCATCCGCCAGATATTTCCACCAATCCTTTCTGTATTTCTTCCTTATATGTCGGCACCAGCCACATTTACAGACACTGAGGGATTTGCTAGAAATTAGGAAAATACTACAACTGCTGCAGGATGCCCAAGTTCCTCCTCCCCTCATTTAATAAGGCCTTATAAAAGAACAATGTTTTTAATATATAACGTGGGCTACAATTTCATTAAGTAGCCCTCCCCCTCCTAAAAACATTAGAAACATCAGATTACGTAAATATCTCAGACAATATTAATCATGAGAATATGCTTGATTCTGCAGCTTCAGCTGCATAAATAATTACAAGTCTCCAGAGCAACAGCTTATTAATTTTCTTGAAGTCGACATGATGAACATGATTATTTGCAGTACAGGGAGCCTTGCTGGTGGAAACTGGAGTAAGCAGAAATAAACTGATTCGTGTCAACCTTGTTCCTCTCATTTTACTGAGTTTATTGAGACTTTTACTGGCTTACTATCCAGAAATTAAAATTAAGTAACAAGAAAATCAAGACAAGGATGCACTGACAGCAAGCAAACTATCCATTCCCCTTCTCTTACCTGGCAAGTTCATCACATTGCTCAAACAGCATGTAAATCAGGAATAAACTACTGTAGAAAGCCAAGAGTTAGAAAATTGTAGGCAAGAAATTCAGGGACCATCTGTTCCCCAATTGCACTACAAGCAGTTCAGTTATACACCTATTGTAAAGGCTTTAGAACTGTGATTCAGCTTAAAAAGCTGGCAAAAAAAGAGACTGTATTTATATTAATGCACTATTATTTTGTATAAATATGCACCAATCTCAAGTCCCTGCTTCAAAAAAATCAGGAGTGGTGGGAAAATGCAGTCATAAAGCGTACTTCTTGTAAAACCCTGGTATATACTATTTGTTCATTTTAACATTCACTAGGGGTTTTTTTTTAGTATTTTTAAGAACCAAAAACTGCTCAGTGTGGAACCTTAGATGTATTTTCTGACAGACAAACTGTAAATTGGTAGCAAGAACTTCATTTAATCGGGAAGTAAGCAATTCTGAAAAGACATGTTAATAAAACTGCCACATCTCTGTCCCCAGTATATTTGTTAAGAGAGAATGATATATCTCATTTGCTCCATTTTGGCAAGTGTGAACAGAACAGACAGGGAGTTTAAGACCCAAACAGATGCACTCAAGCTGTCCAACTTTGCCAGAACTTGGCATGCTGGGGAACATAGGGCACACACTCCCCTGCTCCTACCAAACCAGATCCAAAATCAGGACATAGCAGGAAAGGATATGCTCAGCTCACTCTACAGGTTCTTCGTCTGTAGCCACTGGAACAGGGAGCATAATGCAGAAACAAAGCACCTGTTTCTGGTAATTTATACTTCCTATTTTACACCTTTCAGCTCTCATCTTCATTAACCCAACTTCTCTCCCCTTATTCATCAGGCAGCCACAATCCTAAAAAGTTAGGCTGAAGTAGTGAAGTACTACATGTAAGGTGAAGTACTCAAGAATTCTTTCCTCCACACATCTTGAAAATCATCAGTAATTGTTTTTGTTTTTTTTTTTTTTTTTTTTTTAATTTTCACCATGTTCTTATAAGGAGCACAATAGTCTTAGAATTACATAAATAATTATGCATCTGCACAAAGATTGGAAACTCACATACTCCTGATTTCGTAAGAAAGACCTGCTTCTATAGATGAAAAACAATCATAGCTTATCAAACTTCCAAACAGTTATGCTAACACAGGTTACTGACTTCATTAAAACAAGTAAAAAAAATTCTCGAATTCTACTTCACTGCTTCAAGTAACTGTATTACTAGCAAATACACATACCTGGGAATGGGTGGTACTGTGATCAACATGGGATTCACCACAACCAACATAGGTACATCTGTTCTGTTGAGCAAGATATGAAGAAGTATACAGAATTAAAAAGTGGTGTCAAACAGGTTTACAGAATAGGAATATACTGCCAGTCCATTTAAAATTCACTCAAATTTCAAACTTGCAGAGTCCTACACAAACCAAGAGACATGCACAGTAAGTGTTAAAATAAACATCACCTAAAGCAGATAAGAATGCTGCAAGATTTAACTCTTCTCACTGGTGGGCACTGTTAGCCATTTAATGCATTTGGAATATAATTTTTCGGCCATTTTGATATGTTTATTCAGATTAAGGTCAACATGTATTTTTTTACAATTCATGATTTGATAGAGATTGCTACAGAAAGTACAAAGTTAGCGCAGTGTCTAAAATACTGAATTGCAACAGCCTCAGAACATGACACATTTATACAAAAATGCCTGCATGCCCCTATTGGCAGTCCCTATTTATTAGAGTATTACATCGCAATTAATTAGTTTTTTCATCTTTAAATAAGAGTTTCCAGTACTATATGGTTAAGTACTTACTACATTCTAGTTATAACATGCAAAATAATTGTTGATTTTAATTGTGCTAATTGCAAAACATATTTGGCTGAGTTGAGTGTGGAATCTTGCAGCTGCCAATCTTCAAGCAATTTTCATTAATTCCTCATTTGCATGAGTCAAGACAATCACATAAGCGGGTACAGCATGTTATCTGTTTAACTCTCTAAGCACGTTAATTTATACAATCAAATGGCAGCTGAACACAGCCAATTTTCTATATTAAATCATCACAGATATTTGTTAAGTTACAGATAGTTAACATGCTGGGATCCCACCGTGTTTTTCTACTGAAAAAGGTGAAGGCAAGATGCCAGTTCAGCCAAGAGGAGATATATCACAGCATGACACTAAGTGTTCTACTGCAATTAGAAAACTCTCCTATGGAAACGTTGGTATGAAATTAAGTTTTTCAGTAACAGTTTAAGAGCCCTAACTGAGAAATAAAAAACTTGTTTTAAGCTTCACAGCATTTCTCCACCTGCCAGGCTAATGCATGCCTGAACACCTCTTCCCACTCCCAAGAGGGTTTTTGTATGTAATTAAACTTCAAGCCATCTAACAAAAAGACATTAAACACTGTTTCTTTTCCCCTTCGTTTCTATCTCTTATTGATAGAAGGAGCAAAATAATCTGATGTCTAACTGTACCATAATCCACTTAAAAGGAAACTAATGAAGTAAATTTTTAAAAATAACTCTTACATACACCTAAAGGTTGGCGTCTCAGCCTAGATATCTTCCCGACAGGACTTAGACAAATGTTGCCAAGAAATGAAGTCAAGCCTATACAGCAAAATTTCAATCTCTGGAAACAGCTGTATGTCTGAAGAACTCGCGAGACATTTTAAAAACTAGACTAGCTACATACTTTCCTGTTGTTATCATAGATCCATCAGAAGCAGCATTTTCAGAGCTTTTGGTTTTAAACACACTGAAAATTATGGTTTTTGTAGACAGCAAGAAGAGTAAGGCAAAAGCATATTTAAGACAGAACTATATACAGGGTAAAGACTGTACAAAAGTCAAAGTCTGAAGAATGTTCATACATGCTTCTGCAAGTTTCAAAACAAGTTTTTCCTTTGTTTTGCTTAAGAATAAAAAGAAGTCAGAGTATATATTTTTATGCTGTAAAAAGTCACCATTTACTGCTAGATGTTATTACTGCAAATGCTAAGAGAGGCTTATAAAAAGTAACTTAACTCAGTATATTATTTTTCAGATCTACAGACCTGGAGAAAAGATTAGAAAATTTTAAAAAAATCTTAAGAGTTAAAAAAATCATAACTCAAGAAGAAACCTTAGTTTGCTACTTTCTTATTAAAAAAATAATCTTATTTTCAGTATTCTTAAATTACAAGAAATATGTACCTGAGAAAAGGTTAATAATTTTAAAAACAGAAAACTGCACAGGAGGTTTTGCTTTTAAATAATAACTTAAAGAAGCCAGTTTAAAGAACTTCATTATAGTAGGTTCTTCAAAAAAAGTAAAAATACTACCAACTTTATCTGCAGATTACTAGAAAAGGACCCTACTATGGAACAACAGAACAACTTACCTCTAAGCATGCCCAAAGGTTGGGTCCTCTGACTTTACAGTCCTGACAAGTGCCCTATTAAAGTTAAACACACAAGCAAAGTATTATTTCATTAACTTTCACCAGTAAACCATAACTTTGAGACAAAACGAGGAAAAAAATACTGTAAAGCTCAGTATCAACTGAATAATATTAAGACAGAAAAAAGGATGTGTTGATAACCAACTCCATTTTTGTTTTGCTTCGCATCATCTTAAGATCAGCATATTCTTTTAGCAAAACCTTGAATCTCTAAGTTTTCATCTTAAGCCAAAAACTGTTCTTCTAAATAAAGAATAAACATATATCATATCACATTATTATAAAAATCCTCAAAATTGGTCTTTCCTATCAATTTAACATAAAAAGAAATTAAAGTGATGAAAGTGTTGTAATAACTGCCTATTACTATTTGCAGACAGTCAACACCACCTGCAAAGGTTTACAAAAAAAGATGCAACACTAGAGAAATGCTATACCTCTCTGCAGCAAATTAACTGTTACACTTTTCAGAGAAAGAACTTTAGCACCATGGACAGAAAAGGTTTGGCTTTTCATCATCTCCCAGAGACTATAGTGGTTTACAAGATCTTTCTTTGTTCCATTTATTAATACTAGCTGGAAACCAAGAGTTCAGGTAGAGGCAGTTTCTTAAACTGTGACTCCTCCATCAAAAAGTGAACTGTTATCCAAGAAAAACTTAATCATAAATTTCTTTGTTACAGTTTCTACTTGAAGTCAAGTCAGTTATACTGTATTACATTAACATTCCAAACAACTAACTGCTACAACGGCAGTGTCTGAAAATAAAGTTCAGTCTGGTGTCATGCTAATTCTTTTAAGTAATATTTCCATTCAAACATCACTTGCTTTGGAGAACACTGCTGGGCAAAGTTCTCTAAGTGTTAAGTACTGAAAAATAGTTCTTCAGTCTTATTAAGTCCATAATTCTTCCTGTACTTCATTTAAACCTTACTATTCCAGTACAGAAGATTTTACCCATGATTAACACTTAAGATGCATCTTATAACTAATAATACATGACAAGATATGTAGCTAAAATAAGTGTCCAGAGTTAACTGTGATAGGAAGAAAGTAAGCTGCTACAACTCACATGAGACTTCTGTATCAATTCCTCTTTTGTTATCTCACCAACCGATTCCAAGTGTGGGCAATTGCTGCCGGGCGACGACATTTTAGAAGCTGTATTTTCTGAGATCTTGCAGCTGGGATTTTCAAGACCAGGGAATCACTTGTCAACAGAAGCAAGAATGAGTAAAACCCAATTCCTTACAGTAGGCAGCAATATTAGATACCTAACATGCAACATATACATAACTTTTAAAAGAATGTGTCTTTTTAAAGTAAGTTAGTATAAATAACTTTATTAACAGTAAGAGAATCCAGTAGTCCAAATTAAATACAGATGACTTCTAAAACAAAATCCTCTGACTTTTAGGGCATAACCTAACAGAATCCTGAGTGGAGCAGAGCTGGTTTGGATTAATTAACTTCCTGGCCTCTACCATGGCACCCCAATGACATAAAAATTACAGTTTTCAAGCCTACACAGAACTGATGGCGGCTTTGACTGTATATTTTGGAAAGGGATCTTACACAACACTGAAGCGTGCTGTAGCTGTGACGGCTAAAATGCAGGAGCACATGACTTGCTTGTCAAAGGAGAAGGAAACTTTATCTTGGCTTTATTTATTTACAAAGACACATTCTAGATTCAGGCATATTATATATCAAAAGCAAACTGAAACTTGTAACTCACATGTAGTACTGAACACTCAGCGAGCTTTTCTCTTTGAGTTCTCTCTGTCCATCCAAGGTCCCTGATGCAGGCACAGAAACCTATCAGAAGTAAAGAATGCTAAATATAATTATTTTATCATTATTATTTTGATGGTTGCACAGAAAGCTATGATGTTTTACAGAAGGAAAATAAAAAAATTAACTCAGTAACATTCTTTTATATAAAATACTCCAATTGACTCATAGAGATAAGAACCAACCAAGAACTTAGTTCCAGTTTTGTCACTTAATTACTATTGAGGCCTCAATCTCTCAAAAGCCCAAGAAACCTTAAGCATTCTTTGCCCAATTATTTTCTGTCCAATCTAGCATTTCTTTATCAAGACTTGCAACTAAACTTCCATTCTAACGCGGTGATGCGCGCTCCTTGACCTGTTTGCAGCCTTTAGCACTGTTATCAACATCTCTTTCCATTTTGCCTGTTTGCTTTGGCAGCTGTAGGTCTGGTCCTTCTGCTATACGACCACTCACTCCTTTAAAATGTTCAGTAACCTAGAGCTTTGACAGCACAGGGAGAAAACAAACCTTGCCTAGTAGGCATCTCCGACACACTTCCTAGTAAACTTTCAGTCTGTTCTCTTTGACTTGGTCTTTACTTTCATTGCCTTGCAATAAGATCCCTTTGAATCAAGAGTCATTTCAGTTCCCTTTGATCATCAGGGGGATTTTTTAATATATATGTGTGTGTGTATGTGTATAAATAGTCTATATTATTCCTATAAACATTCCTATACAAATAATTATTAAAGTATTATATATTATTTGCATAAGAATAATATATAATAGTTTGTATAATTTATTATATACATGCATGTATATACCTGCATGTATATTTAAATTTATTTTATTTATATATAAGTAATACACAAGGTATTTATTATATGTATAACGTACATGCATACTCAAGTATGTGTGTGTATCTTTCAGTCTTTTTGAATGTCATGTTAACAGCTGTTCAATAAAATATTTAAGATCTCACGAGACTGGAAAATTACAGTAAATTAATAATTCAGCATTTTTTTGAAGATGAGGTCTAAATTCTCTTCCTGGACCAATGGCATGACATTTAAAAAGCATTACTCTCAAATACAAGCTGCAGCTGGGGAAGTATTTCCTCAGTTCAGTGTCTATTCATAATCTATGTGCAGTATTGCTGAAAGATACTTCAAATATGAAAACGATAGTTTTTCAGGCCAAACCTCCTCAACCTCAGTCATACTAACAATTCTGCTTTGAACTGTAAAGTTCCTTTTCAGAACAGAAATGAAAGCATGAATGTATGTTTTATCTTGCACATTTTGCAAGGTCATTTACTGGCAACGGTTTAACCTTAAAATGTTGAAAATGGACAAGCGAGTTTCAAATAAAGCCCTGAAAACCTTAAAAAAATTCAGTGTGAATTAATGCTGATTTAACACAAATGCTCTAGAAAGACTGGTATAATGGATTAGTAAAGTTTTAGGCTTAATTTTTTTTATGGAAGAAGCTTTCTGAATGCATTATTCCAAGTAATACAAAGCAATGAACGAAGCAGAGATTTCACCTCATGCTACCAGACTTGTATTTAAAAGGTACTTTTCACACCTGGAACTGTGCAAATCCAAACCTGTGGCCCTGAACAAACCCAGGAGTCCGGCTCATGCCAGATTCTGTTTCTTGGTGCAGTCTGCACCTCCTCATAATAATCATCAGAAAGACCAAAGCATGTTGAAGCTCATGTCCCTATGGATGTGGTCCCTATTACTGTTCATATGGAGAGCATCCCTTGTATAAGTCTAGTTAATGTTATAGATCCATGACATATTGTTATATGGGCAGAGCTGAATGGCCTTTCTTTCACCTTTTGTTAACAAAATTCTTGCACACCTCCTTCCATCCTGTAGCAACCGTGACAACTCCCTGTGCTGCCATGACCTTGGTAGCTTAATATACCTAGCTGCAGTTAACACATTTTGTAAAATTTTATGTTAAAGTCTAGAAGTGTAAAATTAATTTCAAAACCATAATTCAGCCTTCATCCCTCCAAGTTCTAGCAAGCCCAGGGTAGCCCCTCCCTTGCTCACTGCCCTTCCTCCATTTCACCACTTCCTACTCTGTCTGAAAAGATTGCTTATCTTCCTCTACTGACGTATCTCATCACACCCGCTTTTTCACAAACTTCTGCACTGAGTTGGCCTCATCCAAAAGTCACTTCTTCGCATTTTCAGTAATTAAAAAAAGAAGTACTGTTGCAGTTTCTCTTACATTCTATTTTATACTCCTGTTCTGAAGCTGGAATATATTTCCACTTCATGCCTCCAGTGATACATGATAGTTTGTTCTGGGAAAGCACCCAAATCTCTCATATGAACAGCTCTACTGGGTCAGATGAAAGGTCCATTTAGCCCAGTATCCTGTTTCCATGAGGGACCAAAAGATGACATCCACAGAAGAACAAAATTATTACAAGAATACATCGCTTCCCTGAATCCTTTCCAGCTCTGGGGCTTTCCTGAACCAAAAGTTTATATATTAGAAAGACAGATAAAGGCTCTGGAAAGGACCTATATCAGTAATTTCAGCCTTCCTCATGTTGAAGAACTCTAAAAAACTGTTATCAAGACAGGAGTTCTTAGACAGCAGTCATGTGTCCAGTGGTAACAAGACTATTTCTGTCTGTTTCACAGACCCTTCAGAAGTATTCCATGGTTTCACAGGAACCTTAGAAAAATCACAAGCTCAAAACCACAGACCTACATATACAGGATGGAAGAAGCATCTTTGTTTCACTACAGGGTTAAGAAAGAAGTAAAACTTAACTGGGAACAGAACTCAAGTTTTCACACTAACCGCTTGTGATCATATTCATGCAATAAGCTTCTCATCAAATGCTTCCCATACATTTGGGAGAGAACTTTGCAGTCTCTCCCTTGTTCTCCCTAGTCCTCTCACTGTTTCCACTTGAAAGGTTTGTTTCAGCCCACCTACCTCAATGCATCATACTACATCATTCAACTAATTGAATCATTTAATGTTCAAAAGAAGGCCTTATTAACACATTTTTGCTTATTGCATGCATACTTCAAAGAAAAAAAAAAGCCTGTAACACTTATCTTGAACTCCAGACTTTTTTTCTGTTCCTGTTTATTCTTTGCATTCACTAAGAAAACATATTTGCTCACATGAGCCATCAGAGAGATGCGAACCATAGTTTAAAGCATTATGATCAGCAACCTATCTATTATTCAGCAGAATTCCATGGCATCACAGACTTGTGTGGTGCCTACCATAGAAGAACTATCACACACAGAAAAAAATCCCATCAAACACTAAGAAAATTCAGCTGATGTTGAAAATGATCTTAGGTTTATGCAAGGAGCCTAATATTTCCTAAAAGAACATAACAGATTTTAAATTCTCTTAAAAAATTTTTGAATTAATGTTTTCAGCTGCCTAGTTAGAGTAGTTAACACTTCAACAGATGCTGAAATAGACAAATATTTATCCTTACTCTGCTGATGTCCCTAAATATGGAGCCATTTTATCAGATCATTTTACAGGGTTCAGTTAGGGAATGCTGGTAGAAGATTTTAAGAATAAAAGGATTATTCTGAAGACAGCAATTACCTGAAGCAGTGATTGTATCTTCATTATAGGCTTTTACTATTTTGCCTGTACAGCTCTGAAAAACAGCATATCAAACCAGTAAGCTCTACGTTCAGCCTTCTTATTAGCACTCCCTGTTATTTTACTAGGGATGCACTGGAACAATTGCATGTAACATTTATTTTCATTTTATGGCAACAAAATAAGAGTGACACGGAGGTGCAATTTTGTATCTGAACATTTAATTTCTTAGAAGACTACAGAGACCTGGAACTCCAGTAATTACCTGTCATGCAGCCATTCTTCACACTTCAGAAGAAACCCACCAGCATTCACTCCAAACTATACATGCCCATTGAAGCTACAGCCTTAGACATACGTATTCAGATTTTTAAGATGTACATTTTTCTATCAGTTTTCTAAAGAACTGTGCTGCTCTTTAAAAACTTTACTGGATTCTTTGACAATTAATGCTGAAGTAATTTCTGTATAACAATGTATGTGAATAATATTGTTACCAAACTTGAGAATAGTCTTCCCAGGTAAAAAAATAGGTAAGATAAGTTTTTATTTCACACACTAAGCTCCTTTATATTCTGTTAATCAGTAGGTGGTTTTGATTTTCATCTTCCATCCCTCCCTATTTCTACCTTTTTTAATCTATCCACTCTAAACACAACTATCCCGTTCTCTTGGAGAAAATAACACCACTAGTACTAACTCTGGTAGAAAGCTTACTTATCTATTTAGAATAAAACCTGCTCTTTTCCCAGTAAATGACAAAAGCATACTCAGTAAGTTGACGAAAGATACCTGGTCCTTCTCTTCAGGCACCAAGAGCTATCCACCCAAGCGTGACACAATTTTTTAAGCCACTTTCATTAGATTTTTTGTGTGTGTGTGTGTTGTAAAGTATTGTTTCCAAAAGAAAGGACAGTAAAAAACCTGCTTGAGAGTATATCCTCTTATAGGGTTAGCCATTTTCCATTTTATATTGCCCTTTAAGGTATACAGGCTGCCCATTCATTTCTTTCTTCCACCACTTTAAATCCTAGCTCTGAAACCCATTAGCTGACCTTTATGTTTCTAAGAGGATTTTCCTAACTCGGGCTTTGCCTGCGCGCAGGAGAAGCCTACAGTGATTTTCCACTCGGTGCTACAGAGGAGCTTTTTCTCCAGCGTATTTCACCCCTCGTACACGGGGACCGAAGCGCGGACACACCTCAGGGAACGAGCAAAGATATTTCTAGGTACATTACCGGCGCTGGCAATTGCACCGCGCCCACGGCACGGCCGCCGCACCGCTTCGGCCTCACGACCTCCATCGGGGAGGCCGGTTCGACGCTGCCCGGCCGCTCCCAGCCGGCGGGGGGCTGACAGGCGCCCCCGGCCCCCGGCCAGCCCTCCGGGAGCGCGGCGCCCCGGCCGCCCCCACCACCGCGCCCGCGGGCCCAGCGGGCCACGCCGCCCTGGACTTTGAGCCCGGCCGCAGACACCGCCCGCCGCGCTCCTGCCCGCCCTCACGGACACCGGGCCGGGCCCGCCACCCCGCCGCCGGCAGGGCTCCCCTCGGTCTTACCGCAGCAACCAGGAGAACGTACCGCGAGCGGAGCGCGGAGCTAAGCCGGGCCGCGGCGAGCCCCGCGGCTTGCACCGACGGCGAAACCCAGCCTGCGAGGAGAGCGGCCCTGGCGGGCGGGCGGGCAGCGCTCCTCCGCGCCCGGGACGCCGCCGTGGCGGAGAGGGCGGCGGCGGCGGCAGCAACAGCGACAGCACCGGCTCCTCCTCAGGCAGAGAGACCCGCCGGCCGCGACAGCCCCGCCGAGGGGACGCGCCCCTCACAAAGATAACCGCGCCGAGCGCCTCCGCCGCTCACGTGAGCGCTGCCCCGCACAAAGATGGCGGCGCCAGGCTCTCCCCGCCCCTCCCGGCCTCGCCCTGCCGCCCGCAGAAGGAGGCTGCCCTGGGTAAAGATGGCGGACGCGGACTCCTAACGGAGCGGGTCACCCTCACGTGGCAGCGAGAGGGGCTGTTTCCCGGCCACCCTCGGCCGCTGCTCGCTGGCCCGGAAGCAGATCCCCCGCCGGTCTCCTACCGGCCGCCGGTGCGGGAAGGGAGCGGCCGGTGGCGCCTGGCCCGGCCCTCGGCAGGTAACCGAGGGCGGCAACCGCAGGGCCGCCGCGCAGCGGGACCCGGCCCGGGCCCGGCGAGGTGCGCCTGCCCTTCGGCGGCGGCGGGGGCCGAGGGGGGCGGCGGCGGCGGGGCCGGGGTTCGCCGCCCCTCGGAGGGCGGCCGGGCCCCGCTGCGTGTCCTGCGGCGGGGAGGGACTCCTGCCCTGAGGGGACGCCCCCGGGGCTGCACGGCCCGCCGGCGGCCTCGAAGGCTTTCCCTCCGCCGGCCGTTAAAGCTCTGCCGGCCCGCCCGTTTCTGTCACCTCACTCCGTGCCGCCGTTGCGGTCGCGGGTGCCCGGCGTCGGGGGCTTTGCCTTGGGTTTAGCATCAGGGAGAGAGAGGGAGATTACATCAGTCAATAGCGTTTAACCTTCATCATGTGCCTGCAAAAAAATTGAAGCTCTGAATGAGATAAACTTTTTCTGGCTGCTTTCAAATCTTTTAACTCCTTTAGCTGGCAGATATGTTCTTCCAACAGCAGTGATCCTAGAAACAGGGTTGTTTCCATGTATGATTTAGCGGATATGATAACTGAACTGCCAGCTAATAAAGGCAGACTGAGTCCCCTGTAGATCCTGGTTATACACGTACAGGTCTCAGCACAGAGCAGTTGGAATGAACGAGGCCTAAGCTGAGCCAGCAACTTTGCTGTCTTCTCATTAAGCACAAGTCTTTACTCAGAAACATCAATCAAACAAGTCGTGTACCTGCTACGTAACAGATTTGAGCTTGTAGAAGAAAGCTGTCCTGGGCTTTTATTGCATAATTTAGTATGTGTCCTTTGTGTGACAGAGTATTCCAGAGACCGGCTGTGACTGTTTTCAAGATAGTTCCACTTAATGAGGTTATGGGAGAGAAGTAGCCATGTCAGAAGAAGCTGTTACTGAGGCACGATTTTCTCTGAAGACGGTAGCTTTACGGGTATTTCATCTTCCCCTTTCTTGGTATTATTCTCTTAACCAGGTAATATATACATTATCTGAATATTGTCACTTTTGATATGCGTTTAGGTGTTGAATTGCAATGTTGTACTCACTCTTCTGAGCTTAATATGAGTTACATTTGTACAGAAAGTGTTGATTTTTAGTTTACTTAGAACACTGAACTAAAATAAGTGGGTTTTTTCTTTTTCTGCTAATTAACGCTTAGTGCATCATCATACATCTAACTGAAGAGATTGCTTTATCTGCAATGTCTGTATGTCTTTGTTTTGCAGCAGCACAATGATTCTTATAAAATCAAACACCAAAATCCTCAAGTTGTTTTTTTTGTAGATTTTTTTAGGTATTTGAAAACTAAGCAGCTGATATTAAATTTTGAAAAATGATATTGAGTGTAGTCTGAAATAATTTCTAGATTAATTTGGTGAGTGGTACTGGCAATCTGAATGATAATTAATTAATGCAAATAAAAAATCTGTTGTCTAGTTTTCCAGTCACTTCTGTTAGATTAAATAAGTGGCACGTCACTAAAGCAAGGCAGTGATTCTTTAAAAACAGGCTTTTTTTTAAACCCATTCACTTCTTTTTGTTGGTTTCATTTGTATGTTTTGCTTACGGAAAGATCTCCATAGAAAATCTTAAGGCTCTATTAATCACAGTATTTCCTTTTATAGATGGCCTGAGTGATTTATTTTTGTTTTCTTTCATTGATACTGTAGGCTAGTTTTCACCATACAAATAGCAACATGGATAGCAGTCACTCAAATCTGGGCAAAGAGGACATTATGAGCTTAGTTTTCAGGTTGACAAAAATCATTGTGAAGCTGAAACTCCTTGTCTGCAGGGAATCATAAAATTTGTCCCTAGAGCACCTTCATGTCAAAGACTGAGAGGAGGAGCTGTAATTGTGTTGTAGGGCTGCAGAGAAGAGAGGTGTTAGTTGTCCATAACTACATATGTGATAAATGATAGAGAGAAATAAGTCAGAATTACTTGAGAAAATATTAAGGCTTCAGTCAGATCCCTCAGAGAATAAATTTCTTGAAGAGTGAACCATATTCTGATGCTGTAATACACAGGAGAGAGAAAAGGGTTTCTAGTTGGCTGCACAAAATATGGTCCAGTCGTTTTTTCCATTCTGTGTATGCTGAATCATTGACAAGGATAACTAAAAGAAAAAAATTGTTTATAATTAGGAATGCCAATAATATTTTTAAAAAAATGGGTACTAGCAAGTCCTAATAAAGTTCTGCTTTTAAACCCCCTGTCTTTAATATGACTGTATTTTATTTTCATTGAATTGGATGCTTGTAAGCAAAACCTATGTCATTTTTCATATTTGCATGTAAATGCTTTTCAAAGTTTTACTGCATGTAAAACCAGAATGAAATATCCTCAGTCTTAGCTGCATCTGATTGTCACACTTCTTCTGTATTTACAATACCTGAAAATTCTCACTGCAAGACTACTGATTTCTTTTTTTACATTGCAGCATATGCACATCCTTTTTAAATACCATGTGCAACTCCATTATGTGCAACTATTAACTTCCCCCTCCTTAGAGGTTTTCATTTCACTGTTAATTTATTTATGATCATGCTTGTAGGCACAGACAAATTTAAAAAAATCCACTTACAGTTTTTTGAAACTTTAGGTCTAGCATTTTATTCTGTGAGCTTCAAGGTTTTAATCTCAGTTATTTGGTTATTACCTCTTTCCTGTTAAATACAATAGTCTTTTGTAAGTATGTGTTTGTGCTGTGTTTCAGGGATTTCCTTTTACTCGCAGAGTACAGTGCTAGGCTTTCAGCCTCAGTCAAGATACAGTACCACTAAGGACAGGGTTCTCAACTCAAAGGTGTTTGACTTGTTGATTGCAAACTCCATGCAGAGCAAAGCTTTCAATGCTTCTTTAAATTGCACAACTCTGAGTATTAACCAATTGCACAGCAACCAGGGACTGCCAGAGTGTAGTGGTATTCTTTGTGGCCAACTCTCTCTCCTGTGAGGAAACATATTACAGAAACACCATATTAGCCCCAAGGACTACAGATCTGATTTTCTCCCAGCAGTCTGTTTCTCAAGGAGCGTAGATTTCCTAAAGATTTTGTGAATGTGGACTCTAGTTTCCAGTTAAATGGCTCTCTTCTTCCTTGTGTATCTTCTCACTTTGAATTTTATAAACTTTGTTAA
The DNA here is from genome assembly GCA_031468815.1 of Morus bassanus. Lineage (NCBI taxonomy): Eukaryota > Metazoa > Chordata > Aves > Suliformes > Sulidae > Morus > Morus bassanus. Next base: position 10,758,563 of record CM062576.1, on the reverse strand, counting down.
TGTCTTTTAATTCCAGTTGCTTGTGTATGTGGTTCTTATTTGCTAATTTAAATATTTGTAAACCTATGACTGATCTATATCCAAAATAAAATTTAACAATTAAGAAAAACCTGGTTTATTTAGAGAAATATGTTTAAATACATGTTCTTCCCGAATTGAAACACCATGCAAATGTTAGCTTTTGGATCTTCCTCTCTTTCACAGTGCAAGGAAATAGTCTGGTTGTGAAGGGTCAGTTTCTTCTCAGTATTTTTTTGCTATTAGAGAATTAATTGAAGCCCTGCATTGTCCTGGCATTAAAAAGAAATAATAACAAAAAAAAAAAAAGGTGTTTGTCTGAAAGTCATTTGCTTAGATCCCCACAGCTGTGGATTTGCAATATACCTTCTAGTTCTTGCTACTGCAATATGTGTCTCAGTGCAGCCACTCACTTTGTTGCACCAGCCCCTTTGTAAACTCTCTCACCTACTGGCCACTGCAGATTTTGAGAAGCAGTTAGTTCATGTCCTTAACTCCGAGTTGGTTGTTTCTCAGGCTATGTGAGAGCAGCATCTCTTACCGCCCTCAGACAAGCTATAGCTTAGGTTGAACACACCAAAAGGAGGGTAGGAGGAAAGGTGGGAGTTACGGAGCATGTATTTCCAATGAAATCACACTCTCTTATTTTCAGATAAAGCTTTCCCCTGGGTTAAAAAAGCTGTTCACGGTAACAGCAGTGAGTGCGATATCTGTTATTTTTCTGGCCCATCATTTTAAAAGAAGACGTGGAAAGAAAAATAAGAAAGTGCCACCATGGGAGCCAAGTCATCTAGTATTAGAGTGTACCAAGGCAGCTGCATCAGAAAAAGGTACATGAAGGAACCCCCAGGTTTTTTTGTTTTCTTGGAGGGGAAGAAAAGCAGTGTGAAGGGATGGGCGTGCATAACAGCGTGTAGTAGTAAAACAAACTATTCTCCTTTAATGCTGAGTAGGTTTGAATTGTTAAAGTAGAAATTGTGCAAATTAGGAACAAAATTACAGTGTTTTATAAATAAGCTGGTCTTTCTCGAAGCTGACGTTTTAATCATGAATTTGGATTAAAAATTTTTTTTTATGAGTAGTATATTAACAATGTGGTTTGCAGTTCTTGTGGACATATCTGAATACTGAGAAAAGCAGAGTTAAATTTTTATAGTATGGGAAAATAATTATGCTCAAATGCATGTTTACTGTTACAGACATTGACTGTTCTAATTTGTAGTTTCTCGTATAGAACTGAAAATAAAAGAATAATTGTTGTTTGCTTCTAAACTGGATTTTATTTAAAAGAGTAAATGCAATTCGTGATAGATGTTGCTAACAAAAGATAGACTGACTTTAAAGCTGCTGCAAACTCAACACATTGTATCTCTTAGGTTCTAGTTGTTCCAGTAGTCGGCAAAACTTGACTCTTTCTCTGAGCTCTGCCAAGGAAAAAGGATCTCAGCCTTGTATCTATGCAAATGGAGGACTTTTCAGTAAATACTCTGGTTCAGTTCAGAGTCTGGCCTCAGTAAGTAAAAGTGTTTTAAGGCTCTTGAATGTCTGTTAACTTGCACTGCATATGCACCTAATGGTTTCACTGAGCTGAAACAACTTTTCTGAACAAGCTGCACAGATGGCTAGAGATGCTGAGAAAGCCATTGTACTTACTACATGGTAAAAGTTTCTTGATAGATAACTTGGATGTAAGGTACTCTGACAGGAATGTAGTTTTAAGGATACTCTGTATAATAACACTTCAAGATTTGCTTATTTTTTTTTAAGGTTCAGAGTGCCACCTCTTGTCACAGTTGTGCTTGTGCCAATTCTAATTCCTGGGATAAAGCTGATGAAGATGATATTAAGCTTGTCAATATCCCAGTGACCACACCTGAAAATTTATATTTGATGGGTAAGTTATAATAAGAATATTCAGCATCTACCAACAATGAACGTAAATAATCTCTTGGTTTTGTGGCAAAGTGACACACAATATTATTGTGGTGTTCTTTCATAGTGTCCTGTGGCCATGTGTCTAAGAACATTTCCATAAAACAATGACATCTTACTTGACGTAGAGTCAGTTTTTTAAAATACCTATTTTTTATTCCTGTACTTGTAGTAGTAAGCCATAGAATTATTTTTAAAAGTAAACAGGAAAAAATACACTGAACGTTGTTGCTTAATCATACTGTGAACTTCTTTATCTCATTAAAAAGGCAGATATGTCTTTTTTTTTTCAGACTGCAAATTGCTATTGTTTTAACAACTTATATCTCTGCTATGATCACGCCTATTAGCTATATAGTTTCTTGTGACTCTAAAATGTGAATATGTATTGAAGCTGTGTATTTGATGGAACGGAGGTATTCCTGATCTCCCGTAGGTATGGAGCTTTTTGAAGAAGCACTGCGTCGATGGGAGCAGGCACTAACTTTCCGTAACAGGCAAGTTGAAGATGAAGCAAGCTGTGGTTCCATTAAGCTGGGAGCAGGAGATGCAATTGCAGAAGAAAGTGTTGAAGTGAGTATATGCAATCTATAATCTACTGTTGTTGCCCTGACAATTCGTTGCGTTTGGTTACCTGAATCTTTTCCACTTCTAATTCAGTTACCAAAACTGAGAATGAATTCACATTTCCAGTTTGGTGACATTGCATTTAAAGGAGATGTAACATCGTTCCTTTTGATTTTTTTGGTTGGATATTTGGAGGAGGGCGGAGGAGGGAGAATGAGCTTTATTTATTTTTTTGGCAATTGCTGTTGCATCAGTGTTTGCTTCTGGATGGTATTATCAAGCTACCAAGCATACTAGCTCTTTGCACAAAATCTCTTGGGTCATCCCTTTCATTTATGACTATGTGAGAGGATATCTGCTTAGCAAAGATAAAAGTCTTGGGAAAGAATATGAAATTATGAATATTCACAAATAATGTGCTTGAACTTTATTTGTATTCCTTTGTTCTTATGAACTAAATGCTAAAAATATTTTGAAATAAAGGTACACCAGTATGATTTTCATTATTTCTAATGCAGTAAACGTCACAGAGAATTTTAAAGTATTTTAAAACTTAGTTTTTATTTTTATTATAGTGAATAAAATACGTGTATGCTTAGAAAAGCGTGTATATTCTGGATGTTGAAGTATTCATCTGGCAGTGTCCTTGTATGGTTTGTAGGAAATTAATGTGGCACAGTGAGCTCTTTGAAGGGTTAATATTCTTAGATTTTACAAAGGAATCTTACAGACTGTAAACAAATAGAAAATCTTCTGTCGTCTGTCTTCTTGCAGGATATCATTAGTGCTGAATTCATTCATAAGCTTGAATCCCTTCTTCAAAGAGCTTATCGTCTTCAGGAGGAGTTTGAGGCTACCCTTGGGGTCTCTGATCCTGCTTCTCTAGCTAACGATATTGGTGAGTGCTCCTATTTTATGTTTTTATTGCTTGTAATAATGACTCTTGCAGGGGGAAATCATTGGAATATCAGCTAAGCAGCATTAAATTTATCAGTAAATAAACACGAAAAAAATCAGGTTCTTTACATTATTATGTAATGTTTGATGTAGTGCTTGTATTTTAGATAAGAATAGATTGAGAGGAAATTTTTTTCCTTGTGGCTTGTCAGCATACTTCAAAGTTTTCATAATACTTCTCTACATTCTAAAGTTTATGTTGAGTATTTAAATATTGTGCAGTAAGAATATATGACCCTTTTTATAGCATGGGTGTATTAGAGCACTTCAAAAGAAGTTATACATGTTTTGAACTCTCAAATTGTGTATGCGTGTACTGGGTTTTTTACCTGCCATAGTTAAAAAAAGTTTTACAAAAAAACCAAAACCAGACCAGAAAGACTTAGCCTGAAACAGATATCCATTACCAAAGCTCTTACTCCCCATGACTGAAATTTATCAGTTATGAGCGACTAAAACCAGGATGTTATAATGGCAAATATAAGAGTAGTTGCTGCCACACATGGTGATTAAATACATATAATTTATTATTTTTATTTAAAATATTGGCTTAAGATGTTCTTAAAGACTGATACTATTACGCTCTTTTATAATTCAAGATAAGCATCTGATGTCAAATAGCTGTCACATCTTAAAGGCAGAACATGTTCTGGGATTAGTTTTAGTCTGTAGTCTTGTTTGTTCGGCTTCAGCTTGACTGGCACGAGGTGGCAGTACTCTCATCTCTTAGCCCTCATGTTATCCTGCAACTACTAAATACAGCTCTGAGTAAGGTGGGTATTAAATTTAGGTCAGAGCTGGCTTTTGGACATATCTGCATGCACCTGTTAATGTAATTCTTAAAGCAGAAAAGCGTTTGGGTGTTATGTTTTGGTGTCTGAAATCATAAGCCCTCAATAAAGTTGCAGTGTCTATCCATTATTAAATTAGAAGTTTATTTGTAATTTCTATCATCAGGCAAAATTAATAAAATGGTATTCAAAGGACTCAGTGTGATGTTCAATGTGTTTAGTTATTGTTTTGCTTGGTTACCCTGGAAGTATTTTAAATTGATATTTTATTTTTTAGATGTGATAACTTGATTCTTGTTTACCAAGAATGTTCTGAGAACTGAATTCCTTTCAAATGTCCTTTGTAGAAATCATTTGTGATCCCTTGAGTAGATGTCTGTTACTTTATTAGGAATTTTATTTGTGCTGGCCCAGATGAGTGAGGAAAACAAGTAATGAAGTAGTTTAGTGAGTAATGTTTTCATTGCTCAGGATTTGGGGCTTTTTCATCATTATCTCGAATTTGTGGCTTGAACAGCAAGTAATATATTAGAGAATGCTTCACTTTTTCAGAATGCTGTTTTAGAATATAAACAGATCAACATCACCTCAAACACTGTGGTGCTTGGAAGATTTAACAGAGAGGATTATTTTGTTCAATATTTGATACAAAAACATTTAATCACTCAATATTTCTTAGATAATATACTTTCCTGTAGGACATGACACTGAGTGTAGTGTATGAATGTTTGAAGTAGGGTGTTTTTGAGACTGGCCTTTTTTGGTAACTTTTGTGGGGAGAGACAGAAAAGTACGTTTGGGAGAATCCTAGAGGCTCTCTTACAAGTTTATTTTTCCCTTTTTTTTTTTAATTTGGTAATCTAGCGAAAGAGAAGAAAAGCTGTTGTCAACAAGCTTTCCTTTAGTACCCCAAAATGTACACATTAACATGTAATACTTATTTTGTTTCACTTCAGTTCAAAGCTTTGTATTACTCTTTTAGGAAGTATGCTAGTAAAAACATTGATCATTTTTTCCCTTTTTGTGTGTGTGCGCACACGCATGTGCACATGCATATATTAAGAACAACAGTTATGGAAGGGTTCAAGAGCAACAACAATAAGCAAGTCCAAGAAAATAATGAAATTCCAGTGGCCAAAACAAATAAAGATGGTACAGCAATCTTTACGCTACTAAGAATAATATCCTACTCCAAAAATCAAATGACAGTTCTGAAGAGAAACAGAAATGAAGGTGCCTCTGCTCTGTATTTGAAATTAATCGGGAATGTGTGTACATCTTTGACACTGGTAGGAATGCGTATCATTTGTGGCAAAAGAGGCAGCATCTGCTAAATCAGAATCAGTAGTCCTGGATGATTTATACCCAAAACTTCTTAAGGAAGCTAGATAAAGAAAGCACCCTAATCTGTTACTATTCACTAATCTTGGAAAGTGAAAAATGTTCCTAATGATTGGGAAATGGCCAGTTTAGTTCCAAATCTTAACAAACAAACAGACAACCCCAAAACTCCATCACCCTGGTTAAGTGTCATGCCTGTGAAATAAGAGTTGCTAGTTACGAGCTCTGTTACCACAGGCAACATAATAAAAGGTGTAATTAGTGCCAGTTGATACAGTTTCATGGTAGCTTGTTTTACTTGGACTGTAGGTTTTTGAGAGATCTGCAATTTGGGGGATTGATACCACATACATTAGATGATAATACTTAGCTCACTGACATGAACATTTGTTTGTACTTCTGCCCACTGTTAAGAGAAAGGTTTGCTTTCTAGGGAAGGTGTTTGGTCAAACGCTGTAATTTTATCAACTATGTAGCTGATGATAAAATAATTTGTAGAGCTGGAAGTTGATAAAAAAATGATCATTTAGGGCATTAAAAGCATTGAATTAATGAAAAGGAAAGGTTAATAATACTGATCTGAATTATCTGTTTAAATGGATACAATCTAACAAATTACATTTGAATCCAGACAAGTATGGATTATACATATAGATGGGAGATTTTAAAAGAAAAATAATAAATAAGCACTCTTGGCATGCATTAGGAAAGTTATGCATCGCAATCAGTGTAAGTTCTCAGCACAGTGCTGTAGGAAAAAGACCATCGCTAATCTCTGGCTATGTGAAAAGGACAGCATTAGCATAGAGGCAGAGATATGATCTTGGTTTTGTATGGTTTTAGAATACTGTGTCCAGTTCTGTTGTTCATATTTCAGAAGATATGGAAATACTAGACAGCTCAAAACAAGTCATAAAAATGATCCATGTTTTGGAAAAACAAGCTAATATGTGGCTTAAGTTGCATATGTCCAGCTCCTTAATGAAGAAAATACTGAGAGGTGACTTACTTGTTCTGAATAGCTACTTACACATGGAAAAGGTATGTGGTGCTGGGGGATTTGTAGACCTTGTTCTCGAAGTCATAACTAGATCCAATTTCTGGTTGTTCAAGTGAAACAAGTTATGTTCTGAAGTGAGTTGCCTCTGAAGCACATTGAGGGTATTTCAGTGTTTTAGACAAAGTTTGTTTGTTTGTTTGTTTTTTAAATTCTGCTTTGAGGGATGTTTTTCTTCCTCTTTGAGAGGAAGGGATGGACTTGGGGGTAAATGGTCATTGTGGTCTTTCTGGCATTTCAGCGTTTCCCCTTACTACTGCTATTTTTATTTCTTTTGTGGGCCTTAGAGTGAACAAGAAAAAGCCTTTTTAGTCCTTAATAGGTTCATAACACTTGCAGCTTGTCCTTAGAATGGTTATAACCAGATCTTATGCTTCAGGGTTTCAACTGCTGACCCACAGTGGTATTCAGAAAGTGTTTTGTTTTGGTTTTTCTCTGATACACATCATGGTTAGATATAGTTTGTGGATTTTTCTTCTATTTTCTCCATCTGAAGCACTTGTGATGAGCCACAGCTAGAGACACGGCTCTGACAGTTGGACAAATGCTATCTAGTGTTATCAAAAGACTTGCTACATAAATGTCTGACTAGCACTTCTTATTCAGAAACCCTGGGTTCTAATGAGCTTCAAATTAGGTCAGGAAGGAAACTTACAACGGTAAAAATTTCCATCAATTCCTGGCTTTCAGCTTTCTGTGTAAAATCTTCTGCCAAACTTCTGGGGCTCCTGAAACCACTCTCTCCCTTACTTGTCTACTAGTCACAGATGTTGCTCCTTCCCAAAACCTTTACATGTTATTCTTCCCAGGTCATCATTTCCCTCTACCTAATCAAATTAAGATCTTAGTGTTGCCATTGATCGATCATGCCACAGACTTGCTTTTCTTTTTGAGATCCCACTTACTAGTTGAAGTTGGTTGGCATGATAAACAATCTGTCAACCAGCTTTGAGAAACAGCCTTCTGGAGGAGACTGGTAATATGCTACATGGGGGAGTCAGAAATGAGTTACCTGGGATGCTGCTGGAGGACAATAGCTTGTCACTGCAACCACTGTCTTTCATTATGTGGCCTGAAGTCCTCCTCTTCTGGCTGCTATGACAGGTAAAAGGTGACTTGTCAGAGCAGGCAATCATCACTTGAAGTGGTTGCATGCTGTAGTCTAATTGCCTTTTGTTTGATTCTTGTGTAAATTAGCATCTCCAAATGCTTTTTTTCCCCCTAGTTATATGTAAATTATATATTTTTTCTTCCAGATATTTCTAAATATTCAACTTCTAGCAGTGCAGAAGATACAGGTATAACTAAATACCTTTCTCCCTGTGGGTAGAATTCTACTAATAGTAATAATAATAACAAAAATAATTGCGAATTATCGTTTTCAACTCTGTAAGCTATTGTTCAGTTATAAACAACGAATACAGCCCTGGAAAAGACTTGCATTTTAAATAGAAGAAATAATGGAATGCAATTATGTTCATTGTTGTTGCATTCTCCACTGGACTTTAAGAATTACCATATAAACCACCAAGCTAAAATAGGTTTTCTATAGCAGAAATATTTCTGGACGTGAAATTAAAACAAAATATATAAGGCTGAACTGCTGTTGTTTCTATTCTGATCCTCTTAGGACTGTGAAACAACATGGGAAGCCTAGAAACAGGCTTTCCTGAGGCAGGCATAAGCTGCACTGAATCAGGAAAGAGGCAATTGGCAGAAAACTGTGAAACAAAATATTCGTCTTGTTGTTTCTGAGTGGTGAATGTGAAGGGGTAGAGGGTTAAAAGCTTCCACTACTTTCTGTAGTCTGTCCTTGAAGAAAGTTCTCTTTTTTTTCTTTTTTTTTTTTTTTCTCTTTAGATCTTTTCTAGCAGACTGAAATGTTAGTCGAGCTAACTTGGGAGGAATGCAAAAAGTTAGGAGAGAAACAATAGCTTTACTTATGAGCAGAATTGCAGGTCAGAGGGGAAAATACTCATATTGTAGGGTTCCTTGTTAGTACTGAATTCCTAATACTTCATATTATTATTTTGATTCCTACTGTAAAAAGGAGAGCTGGCACTCAAACTAATGGTGACTTGTGTACACTGGCCCTTAAACTTTTTGATAATAATATTAAAGCCTACGCATTGATTACATTTTTATTTTAAAAATATTTACTTTTTATTTTATATTAATTATACAATTTAAAACAAATTAATTGTTTGAGCTACTGCAGTAAAAGGTCTCTCACAAAGGTCTGTGTTGTCCGATGGCTTTGTTGGAAGGTTTGTCTGTTTCTTTTTTTAATTTTCTTCTCACACTCAGAGATATGCCTGGCATTTTGGAGAGAATGAGTACAGCCTTTAACCTAGTGACAAAACTCTTTGGAGAACATATTTACATATTAGAAACCTTTTCTCCAGCTGCCCTTAAAACAAACAAAAAAATCTTTGTATAATCAATGAAGCTGTTGAAAGCTCATTTTTATACATGTTACTAACACAGACTTCTGTAATGTTTTACTATCCATGGATGAATATCTAGAGCCTGTATTTTCCTTCCTGCTTCTGAAATGTTAATGGAAAAATTTTAGTTTGAGAGTATAATGTTTTATTTGGTTATGCACAAGAAATGTTTCTAATTCTCAGGCTCCAATGAGGAGGTGAACAATTTGTAATAATTCAGTGAATTGAGTGTGGTTGAGTGGTACATAGTATAAAGTAGTTTCGAAGTAGTGTAACTTTTTATGACAGCTTGAAAACTTTTGCTTGCTTTGTGTTCCTTGAAGATAAATTTACATTAAGTGACCTCTTCATTTCTTGGAGAAGGACAAAACCTTTTCTTAGTGGCTGAAACAGACTTGAAATCGAAGCAAAACAAAAGTTTTTTTTCTTTTTTAAGTGTGGAAATATATTCATCCCAAGAAATGCTTTTATAAAGGAAAGAAAACAATGTTACCAAGGGTGAGGAAAAGCCCAGAAAACTTATGCCAATCCTATTTTTAAAAAAATTAATGCATATTTTGAACATAATTCAGCTATTAGAGTTTGTGGAAGTTCAGTAACTGCTGAAGCTTACTGCGTTTTACTGTGAGGTCTCTTGTATTGCAAATTATTGCTGCAACTCCTTATTTCTGACTCACAATAGATACTCAAAGGGCTGATGTTTGAATTGGATAGTATGTCTTCTGCTATCAATAATATTTAAGACTTTCCTTTGAAGGTATATTTGCCAATATTAATAACACTTTCTTTGTAAATTGCCTTCAGCAAAATTCTTTACCAGAAAGCACCTAAGCACAGAATGTTGCATAGTAGAGTCAGATTGGTAGTTAAAAGTGTAACTTAAAACTGTAAACAAAAATATTTCTGCAAATGTTGTGTCTATGAAAAGATTATAATGCTTGGCTTTCTCAGCAATACTCTTAATTTTGGCAATACTATACTAAAATTACGAAATAGCTTTGCACGGACCTACAGTGAAGTTACTGGTACTGAAAAAGATTAGTATTTGATAATCTGTATCTTTATGTTGGTATTTGATAACCTGGAGTGTATGTTTGTGTTTATCTTAAAAGCTGAAGCTTAGATGCCATTTCATTGCATGGTAAAACAGATTAGCAGTGGCTCAATATAATCTATTTTATTGTACACTGAAACCAGCACTGGAGAACTCAAGGTTGCTTATTGTATGTTAGCCGGGGGGTGGTAGGGATAGAATTTTCCGAAAATACTTCCAATAAGATCAGAAGGAGAGTCTGTTTCTGATTTTTGAGGACCCTTGTTCCCATTTGCCCAACAGCTTTGCTCTTCGATCCAGCCATGCAGGCTATTTATACACCTTGTTGCTTTTCCTTAAATGGCATCTCTGAAACCTGTCTTCCTTCTGTCCACACCAAAACTCCTGTTTAAGCCCTTGTCTCTCTCACTTCTTGACTCCTGCCATGTTCTCGTGTCCTGCCTTGTCCATTTAAAACTTGCTTCTTTCACATGGACTTAACTGGTGTTTATAAAAATCACCTTTGCTCATTTTTCTGACCAGATTATTCCTTTCCCTTAAGCTGCCTCTCTTCCTCAGGAGCTTGTCTTCAAATGAAATAAAAGCTATTCCTCCTTTTAGCTCTAAAGGCCACTCATAATTGAGCCACCTGATTTAATTTCCCAAACTTTGTTCAGCTAGCTGTTCGTATGCTTCCCTGCTCAGTCCTCCTAAAACAAAATCAGTCTGCTATTTCTCAACTGTTTCTGCTCATCCCTTATAACATGTGAGCAGCTGCAGTTGTCTCTTTCCCCACATCTCTTCTTAGCATGAGGTTCCTGGTTCCACATAGTTACCCAGGCAAACTCTAATTACATTCTCCCTCTTTTTCCTTTCTTCTCTGCCCATCAATTTTAAATCTCTGATAAAAAGGGGGAAATATAACTAAGCTGTTTCAGTTCCTTGCATGACTAAGGGACATTTGTACAGCAGTTTATGCAGTTAGTGCCCCACAACACTACTCAAGTAGGACTAGTTAATGCATGCTGTATTATCTGTGTGTTTATCACTTAACCCACAACAGCGAACACACATGCCTAACACAACTTTAAAGGCATATCTTTGAGTGTTCCTTTTGTATCTTTTTTTGTTGGCGATTCTAGTGCTTAGTTTTAGTAAATAGCATCTCCATTTTTTTAAAAACCTTTTAAAAATGTACACGTATTTGCCTTCTTTCCGTGTAAAGAAAAGTGATCATTTTCCCCACACATCAGGGCTTGATTTAATAACCACTTGCCTTCATTTTGAACACTTTTGAAAAGTGGTGTATGGAATAAGTGGAAACAGCCTTCCAAAGGCAGGAAGTTGCTTCCCCCCTCCCCCCTGCATGTTCTTGTGGTATATTCTTAACAAGTTGTAGTTTACAAATTCTTTTTCTTACTAAAAGGATGTATATACACTTAACTTCTATGTGTTTATATACATTGTGAGTATAAGTGTTCCAGAGCAGGAAAAATCATACCAGACAGATGGCAAGTAGTGAGGGCGGGAGAAGTGTTTATTTTTCTGGCTGGAGTACCGCAATGTGAGGTTATATAAACTGATGATCAAGAACATGTTTTGGCCCATAAGGCTAATTCCTGTTTTAGAACTTCTACTAAAACAATTTATTCTTGCATTAAAGTCTATTTTTGAGAGAGGCTTGTCTGAAACATTCTTGGGCAAAATAAAGGAAGGAGAGCCAGAGTGGGGTAGGGGAGATATAGACAGTGATAGTTTAGAGTTTGAAAAGACTTGAAAGGTAATCAGCTCTCTTAGCTTGGTAGGTTAATCTTGAAAGTGCAGAAATTACAATTTGAGTTTTTCTGATTGCTTTTGAGCACAATATCAAAGCGGAATATTGACAGAATCGTATAAAATCAGCAAATGTAGCTGTCTGCATTATAGTTCCTTTATTAATTCAGTAGTTCAGTTAGAACTAAAATAGATAAACTTCTGTCTGCTATTTATTTTTAAGAGCTTAAAATGAAAATGACGTGTCTGCATGCACAGGTGCAAAAGCTAACAACTTTTCTTAACCGATGTGTCTACTATGTTTAAATCTTGCTGCTGTTTAAATCAAAGGCTCTGACCCATCAGCCTGGTATAAATGGTTGTAGGGTATCCACATAGCACACTCTTCAACAATTGCTGTTTACTGGGCTTGTTATTTAGCACTAGCTATACCCCGTTGCTACAGCAATACACGTTTATTTACCAGGCATATAGTTTGTGGGGTTTTTTTAATTGTTTATCCTATAGCTGGGAGGCTCAAGTAGCTTCTGTAAGCATTTCATTCCTAAAGGCCTTTTTCTATCTTACAAATTTCTTAAACTTTTGTTTCAGCTTGAAACATTTCAAAGTTGAACCTATTTTTTTGAAAAGTTATAGCTAAAGGTTATTTGAACAATAACAGAGGGAGTAAAATTTATCATTTATGTGTCATTTTTCTCTCCTGCATGTATTTGCAGTTGATTACTAAAACGGTTACAAAAAATTAACTGGGTTTGACATGTGTTGTATTTCCCTTTTGACAGCTCAAGCTAAACTTCTTTTTAATAAATTACTGTCAATTCTCCAATTCTTTGTAGGATATCTGGTCTGTGCATTATGTCCCACCTTACCTAATAATTCTGTTTGTGGCAAAGTGCTGTAGTGTAGCTGATTCAAGAGCACATGTCGATCACACCAGGCTTTATTCTCTCTACTGCTATTTAAAGCTGCCCCTGTTCTACATGCAGATATGCTGCAAGTATTTAAAGGTAAACATATGCATATTTCCAGATAGCCTAAATTATGTACGTTCTTTATTATTCAAGCTTTGCTTTATTTTACTTTACTCTAATTTACCACAGATAACTAATATATTGACTAGATAGCAGATGTAACTACGTCTGTTTGAGTAGCTGCTGATGAGTGTCAAACTATCTTCCAGGGTCAGGGTGCACTAATCATTACTTACATTATAATTCAAGTATTAGTATGTTGTGGCTAATGCATTTAGCAACCTTATAGTGTTATTAATTTTTTTTTTAAATTGAAGTTTGTTAAGTAGTGTTATTTAGTAAACTAAAGGTCCAGAGGAAGAACTCTTCATTCAGCACAACATTTTAAGGATTCTTATCTCATTCTTTCCTACTCTGGGGGGCAAGTGGAATGCAAGCAGGCCCCAATCAGTAGGGCACTTAAGATATTCTTTAAGTCTTATTGTTTAAAGTTAATCATGTGTCTTGCTAATTTAGGTTCTTAAACTGTATGCTGTGTGCAGCTGGGTTTGCAGAAGCCAGTCACATTCCTGAGCAGTTTCACTGGGTTCTGCAGAATTCTGTAACGCAGATCTGCCCAGAAATTCAAGTGAAGACTAGGATTATCATGCTGTCCCTGCAGAGTTTGCCTGTGTCAAATACGCTAGAGTCTCCATTCTGAATACAGAATCCAAATGCTAGACCAAATCAAATATATATATTTGCATCTTTTGATGTTTATTTCGCCAAGGATCAGCAGTTATATAGTTGGTTCTGTCTTTCTATCCTTCTGTTAATTCCAGGGATAGAAAGGTATCAATCTTTCTTTTCTGATACTGTCTTCATACAGGTAAGTGGAATTACCAACTGCTAGACAGTATATTTTTCTTTTAATGGAAGAACAAATGAATACGTGGGTTCCTTTTGTCAGTCTGTCTCACTTGCTTCGGAATGTCAGCATCCCTGAAGCATAATATACTGGCTAAAGAAAAACCTTTCCAGCAATATTGTGTTTAAAATTTTGCTTTGAAGAGAACATGTTGGATGGTTCCATACCCTTGTGCTGTGTCCAGCAAAAGAGTCTATACAGTGGCATACTAAATTGTTTACTCTTTACTTTTTTTTATATAACGAATTATGAAACTTTATAAAGCAACAAGTTTCAGGAGCTGAGCAGCAGTTGCTAGTTGTTCTTGTCCTTTTTCATCACTGTGTGTGATCACTCTTCTGTGAAGAGATGCATGGTGGGAAAGCCGAGAAGGTGGCAGTGAACTGCCTTGGAAAGAAACAAGGGATACTGCTAGTAATGTACTTGTGTAAACATCTTGCTTTAAGTACCCACTGATTTCAATAGGTTTACACAGGTGTAGTAGAACTGAGGCCAAAGGGATAAGTTCACTTACTTTTGAGACTCTTCGCTCAAGACTGGTGAGAAGACTTTTCTACCTAACCTGACTATGGAGGCCTTTGGCATAGGAAAGGTGTTAAAGGAGCTAATTCTAGATGTGTAAGCCTGAAAGTTAACCTTGTACTTCCTTCTCCTGTAAATATGACATTGCATTTTGAATCTGCTCTGCTTCACAATGAGTTAACATACTATCACACTAAATGTGGTTGAACAGACCATTCCATTGTCACTAGAAAGTGTCTGTGCAAAAATAGCGGTAGGTTGTGCTTGTTTTTAGGATGTGAAGAACTAAGAAAAGGCAGTGACGTTCAAATCTGATGACTAAGGTATCTGGCAGTCTTCACAGTGCTGTGCTATAAATCCCCAGAGGACAGCCAATGTTTTAAAATAAGCAGCACTGGAATTCAAACTAGACTTTGCTGTGGACAAAATAGATGTGATGCTTTGTGAACTACAGGAGAATGGAGTACCCCTATGAAGAGGAAACAGTGACAGCTTTGTGTTGCACATTCATCTAAATAGACTGTCCAGAAAAGACAGCTGAGCAAACTTGATTGTCAGATCTTCTCTCTCAAATCAAATAAAAATACAGAAACTGCTACCTAAACTATTAGACTTGAAAACAAGAGGGTGGTCAGAAATCAAATTCTTCAGTAAAGAATGGGGATTTAAACCTTAAAATTAGGGAAAATCCCCTCATTTTTAGCTTCAGGGTAAGGAAAAGAATTTGCAGAAAATTGTGACCCTGTGTAAATGTAGAACCTTAAAATGTGCAGTTATGAATAAATTTACATTTTTAAAGAAATGAAAAGCTGTATGGTAGGGAGAGACCTAACAGTGACATGTAGTTTACACAGGATATACATCTCAACTCTGTTTCAGGATCATACATCTATGTCAAGCAGAGAGTCAGAGCAGTAAACCAGAGAAGTGAACACATGCATACATTTATTTTGTGTTTACTAAGCTGACTTCTCAGCTGTCAGCACATATGATGTGTTAGTTCAGGTTATAAAATACACAGTAGATGCTGCTTTATTTTCTTAAAATTCAGATTTTGGCAATCTAGCACCACGTGTGTTTACTCTGCCTCTTCCTTGAGATTTGAATAGCAGAGTTCCTCATGGTGGGGTCTTTCTATTTTGAGATTTTGGTTTTGCGATAAAGCATGCCACAATGATTCAGGAACAGCTTTCACAGGTCACACTGTCTATAACAAAATGATATTTCTAGCCTTTTGATAATGTCTTTGCTTAAAAGAAAAATTACATCTGTGAGAAAATATTCCAATTTAGTTATGAAATTTATGGAAGAGTTGTTTTAACAGATTTAAACCTTGAAAGAATCATTTATCACCGTTCCAGAATATCAAAGCTATATAATATCTCTTAATATTCTTGAGTTATTTAAAGTACCTGTGTCTATGGATTACAAGAAATAAATTATACATAAATTCCTTTCTTAGGTATATTTGATTTTTACTTGGAGAGACTAAAATGATTACTTATGCACAAGCATTTTGTGCTGTCTCTACATTTGCTAGATGAGAGGATTCAAGGTGCTTGATTTTACTGTTTTAGGATATGAGCAGTAGCCATGTTGTTTTGTTTTATACATCATTAAATGTGGTGCTCAGCAGATAATATACCTTTATGGACAAAGTCAGAATCCTGAAGGTCTAAAAATAACCAAATTATTATAAACATCCCGGAAATTGCTATTATTTCTTTCCAAAGTATGTGGAAAATCTCTTGAAGTTTATAAGGTTGTTTTAGGCAAGTTGCATCTTCTTCCAGATGACAAATATTGCAAATCAGTACATCTGTTTTCCTGTGGATTTTATTGCTTATGTATGTAAACTTAATGGATTGTACTATTCAATTTTTGTATGCATTCTCTACTTATTTATATTTAAGCATGAAGAATCTATTACTGTCACCTATACATATGCTTTTAATTCAGCTTTTAATCATCCGGACTCCTTTTGTCTTAAGAATAACATCAAAATAATAAATACAGAACATTGGGTGAATGAAGAACATCTTGTGTTTTGCATAATGCTAATTAGGTGAGCATCCAGTGTCTTGAAAAATGAGCCTTCTTATACCTGTGTGAGGGTATTGTAGCAGAAGGCTTTTTATGTGGACCTTGAAAATTATAGCTGTACTTGGAAGCAATTATGAAAGCTCTGTTGAGTCAACTTTTACTGAGGAAGTAAGATTTGGCCTTCTGTTTGCACAAAAGCAGATTATTCTCTGCATGAAAACTACTAAGGTATTTGTTAAGGATGTAATAAGAAGGCTCAGCAGTTAGCTCAGCCAAAGCTTGCCTTGAAAAAGGTCTGTCAGTACTAGGAGGAGGGTGAAATTGCAAATACTAAGTACTTGGTTCTGTCCCATACTCTGTTTTCCCCAGGTGTTCCTTTCCGTTAGACTGCTGCTTTGGTTGCTGAGTTCCTAGTCAAATACTGGTGAGCAGAAGCTGTTTGTTCACAACAGAGGCCTGCTGTACTGACAGCCAGGCTAGGTGATTGTACAGCACTGGAGTACCTTTTTGTAGGTTTCGTGCGGGTGAGAAGAGTGTTTTGGTTTTTTTAAAGGAATATGTCACTTCAGTTTGCATCAGAGCAGTCCCAACAAAGAACCATGAGACATGTTTAACTCGTGATACATGCTGACGCACTGTTAGAGCACAAGATTTGGTTAGATATTTTTAAAAGAACCTGACCTGAAATATATTTTTATGCTGAAGTCAGTAACAGCTTTGTTCATATACAGTGAGGAGGTGAGATGCCTCCAGCTATAGGCACTTTCTTGAACCCAGGCTTTTGTGTTACTGGAGAATGTAAACACATCATTTAACAGTAACTGTTAAATCCAGAATGGTCTGTGTGGACACTCTGCTCCATTCTTGGCTTGCCTTTTTTAACCTGTTGCTGTATGACCCAGTCATCGGAAGGTGCCATCTGAAGGTTGGGATTGTTTTCTTTTTATAAATACAACGTAAAGTAAAATTCACTGCTTTCTAGGTGCATCCTGTAAGAATTTATGTAATACATTAGTAGCTACTTGGTAGGACTGATGATTTTTTTAATGAATGTTCAATCAACACCCTCAGAGTTATGACTATAAATGTAAATAAAGCTGCTTTTGGATGCTTCAACAACAGTGGTGACAAACCACTGTGCTGCTTGTGACTAGCTAGAAGACTGTGGCACATTCTCTTGAAACTGAATTATGTAGTAATTCATGCTTCTGTGCTCTCTGAACTTGATTATTGTAATTCCTTTGTCTAGGCATGAAGCCACACATCTAAGGGGCCTGACTAGCACACAACGCACTGGCTGACTGTGTGGTAGCCTGGCAGAATACTGGGACCCTGCTGCTCTTGGGGTACCCTGACCTTTCATAAGTGGATTCCTTTGCAAGGTTTTCTCCTCTTCAGAGTCTATCAAGTCTCTTCTTTCTCATCCTGTTTTCCTGCTCATGGTGTATAACTGCTCTGACGTTCCACTGAAGTGGGAGGGCTGGGGAGAATAGGGAACCATGGCTTTCACGGTGGCACTGAAAACTAAATTTCTTAACTCCCAGTGAGTTCTTTGCCAGTGGGTAACTGCTTTCCTTTTTTAACTCCTGCACATAAGTGCCAAACTCACTTGCGAACTCATGCCATGTTTCATTCAGGGTTGGAGAGAAGATAATGTATAAACGGTTTTCAGGATTCTAAAACATCATGGGAAGGTGAATACTTCCCAGCTGAACGCTAAAAAGTTAATTTGTGTGCAGTTCCATCTCTAAGGTCAGATGTTGCTCTGAGAGTTTAGAGGGTTAGTTTTGTGGTCTGTCTTACCATACGAACCTACCAGAGCAAAGACAAATAAATACTCTAGATTAGATTAGTACCCTGTGAATAGTTGTGAAAGTAGCTTTGTTTTGGTTTGGGGTTTTTTAGTCTGCTTAGTTTCAAATAGATGGTTGTGTGCAAAATCTTATAAAGCTAGGATTAGTTTCACAAGCTTTAGCAGTACTCCATATTCTTAGCATTTTTTAATACCCTTAATCTAACTTTAGAACCACATATGCATTTTAAGGCACTACAACAAAGAGTCTTTATGGCAATTACTGTTGTCAGTATCAGGTCTGAAACTCTCCTTCATCCTCTTTACCCAAAATAACTCCCTGGCTTCTCAAATAAGTAAAGTATGTTTGAAGCTCACACACTCGCTAGTATTCCTTTCCTGAAGGTATTAGACTACATAAGAACTAGGGATGAGTGTATGAGCAGTTGCAGCCCCTGGTGGGTGGGTACCTCTTGCAGCTGTTCATTCCAGGAATCTCATTGTGCTGCTGCCTCTTTTTTTTTTCATGTTCTTGTGTCTAAGAATCTTCTCCTGGTACTTGCATGGTATGTACTCCCCCTGTAACTTAATTTTCACCCTAACGCTTTCATAATAGCATGCTCTCTGCACAGCGTGGGTACTGATAAGCACCTGCTTGGCTAAGGGTATTTTAGGGTATTAGGGTGGTGGTGGCCAGAAAATCAGAAATAGCTGACAAAGCTGGTTTGTTTTCTTTGGGGAGGCTGTGCTTTGTATGCACTTATCACTTGCCAAAGGTATTATTTCACTCAGCATTACCAACCTTTTTTTAATCAATTTTTTTTGTCATAATATGCAAATTTTGTGTCTGTTTTTTGCAGTAGGGAGAATTTTCTTTGAGTGAAAACACAGATATTCCATATTCAACTAACACGTTAAAAACATACTGGCTAGGTGACAGTTTTAGGCCCATATTAGAAAACTTGGAATTATGACTTCTTCAGCAAATATAGATGTATTTAAAATCTTATTATCTCTAGAGCTTAATGTGATCTGTAGCAGGCTGGATGCAAACTCCACAGAAGATCCTCTGATTCTGTGGTATTCTGGGCTGGAAACTCTGCGGTTCCTTCATTTACACCTTTTTTTTTTTTTTTTTTTTTAATATATAAGCCGAATAAATTTTAAATAGCATTATTCCCATTTATATGTAATCAATCACATAGCCCAGTGTTAAATACTTCAGTGTCAGTTTGGGTGTATGGTGTTGTCATTGAGCTATAAACTCACATATAACAGCAACAACACAGTGGTTACCAGACAATATCCAAAGGCTTTGGGGCTTCAGTCCGTGGTATTGTTGGGACTTCCCTGTGAGGGTGGTGGAGACATTCTTGGATTGTGAGTAAGTTGATATATGAGACTACTTGACAGCTTCACTTTGTGTACCTAAGAGTTGGGTCCTTACCTTAACATCTTCATTAAAGCCATCAGTAAGATCTTTATCAGTATGGCCTACACTTTACTCTTGTAGGAGTTTGTAATTTGCATTGCTACTTATGAATTATAGCTGTTTAGTTCTCATGAAGTAAGTGTTCCGTGTTGCCTACAGACTGGGAGGATCAGGAAAATAATATTTTTTTGAATTGCACTTGAGCCAAGTGCTAGAGGGCTTTTCTAATGGTGAGATGTAGAAACTTTTGGTTTAATTGCAAATTTATTATGGAAAACAACTTAGCCAAAAGGAGAAATTCAGTGGAAAAATCTGCAGCCAGGCTATACATCCCTGTACTACCCTATGTTTAACAGTGTTATTGCAGTTTCAGCAACTGCTTATGTGAAAAAGTGATACTAGAAAAGCATTTAATGTAATATTAGAGGGGGATAAATGTAAATTATGAGCTAGGAATAAGAAGGAAACATGTTACCCGTCTGCTCTTACCAGACCTCAAGCAAATGCTTTACAAACCACAGTTTCGTTTTCTGTTCCAGCTCTTCAAATTCCAGTATGTGATTGTTTCTCAACCAACTTGGATGCTGCTGTACTTTTCCTCTTGGTTTTAAGAGATCAGAAAAAAGAACAAACTATTAAGTATGATCTGAAAAAATCAGACTTTCATATGAATATTGGTGAAGTTGTGATTACAAGTTGGAATCTGCCTAACTCGATCTAGTAAAATCTTTGTCCAAACTTTTAATAATTTTTTCCCTCAGTGAATAGTCTCAAAGACAGATATTTATCGTTATATGCAATTTTTGAGCTGTCATTCCAAATCCGTAACTAATAAAACCATAACAACCACCGAAATAATAGTTAAGTTATGTGGATTTGTAGGATTTCAATTGATGAGTAAACCATTCCAGTATATTGGCATTTGGCCACTTTGCTATGTAATAGTGTTTTTTATGAAGTATTGCTGTAGCAACAGATCTGGATGACATTGGGTAGCAGGTTGCTGCTGACTGTTGGAAATAAAACAGACTTTTAGCAACACATGTGTAATGTCTGAAGGTAAAGTAACCTAAAATAAATGCCTGTGCTCTACTGAGGATGTAGTATGGGGCACATCAAGCCAAAGTCTGACTTACTGACTTATGAATTTAATCCTTCTGTGAAAGCGTGCCTGTACAGTGAAAAAAACACTTATGCTAGTAATATGTGCAACAGTTGAAATCTGAGAATAAAATAAAGGAAAACTGAGAAAAACTGTATTGCAGATGATTTTAAGCATAAAATATCAGTTATTTTAAAGGCGTTAAGAATTCTAACACTATAGGAAGTGCTTCTGGATGTGTTATTTCAGTGGAAAAGCTTGTTGGGGAAAGAGGATAACGTGAACATTAAAAACTTCACTTGCTCTCCTGAAGAACCAGCAAGTGAAAAAATGCATGAGAAGTAGAAAATGAAACAAATTCAAGTGAGGCTGAAACCTGTTTTTTATTAAGGGCTTTTATTTATAACAGTATTTCTTGGTTACTAAAACATTGAGCATTTGTTATATAACACAGCCAAGTTAAAAACTTAACAGAGGATTTAGATCAATATAGCAAAGCAGTCTCTTTAGATAGAGAGATCTTCGGAAGCCTATCAAAGAAAAGGCAAAACCCCTGGGGAAATATTATTTCTTCTCTCTCTTCATTGCAAATGTTGTTTGTAAGTCCACTTTAAAGACAGAAGAATACAGTCACCTTTATATATGTTAGCAGGTCATAGGAGAATTTACTCTCATAGTAGTACAATGTTGTGCCTTCCAAATGAAGTACTACATTAAAGTATACATGAAACACACTTTCAAGACTTAAATGGAATTTTCTGATAATCTAATAAACAGGGTTTTCTTCCTTTATTTTAAAGATAAAAATACAGACATTACTGTAAAGGATAATACAGATGATTTCTGCCTTCGAGATACATTAAGCATTGCATCAACGGACTCCTTTGTTTCCACCGCTGAGGTAAGACTCTTAAAGATTGCTTCTTTAAAGATTCATTAATCTACGTGAACATTGAACAGAAGAATCTTAAGTTTTTGTTAATGAATCTTAAATTTTTGTTAATTATTGTAAGCAAAGTGTATTTCTCTTATGGGGGAAAAAAGCTTTCCTTGCTTAGTTGTAACCAGCTCCCTAGCAGTTCAAGTAATGAAGCTGGGATCAATTTGCCTTTTTTTTTTTTTTTATGTGTGCACTGACAGAACGTTTCCCCAACTCCTTCTAAAAAGAAGTTGCTTTTGAAAAATATGTCAGATTTTCATGAGTGAAGAAGCACAATCAATTGAGGCTATAGTAGTTCCTTTCACCATGAATTGCATTTTTCTAATCCCTTTTTTTTTTCTTATTCCCTTACCATAATATTAAGATGTATGAAGAAGGCTTTGTCTTTCTTGGAGTTGGGTTCTTTTGGAGAGGAAATTATTAGAAATTGACAGCTACCTATTTTAGTACATTTCATGCACTTCATCTAACTTTTAATGTACTTCATTTAACTTTCCCTAATCTTCTTGGAGAAGACCACGAAGGATACATACAGAAATAATCTTGGGATAATAAGGCATTGTCCATTAGCTGAAATCTGCTACAGCTCCCTTGAAGTATTTGGAAGAATTTTATATACAGGGACACACTTATTTGGACGAGGAATATCTCCTTTCATAGTCTCTCAGGAGCTGAAGTGATCTTGAATAGCACTCTTCTCCCAATTACAGGAAAGGCAATTGGTCTCAATAGATACATTCTGCGTTAGATATTGCTATCATGTATGCACTACAACTAAGCTACTAAACTTGTAAAAAGAGAGAGAATTGCATATACGTTCTTTGCAATTATCTTTTGACTGTCCATTGCATGGTTTGTTTTTTCCATGACACAATTACTGTGATTTAGTAATTCACATTAAGTTGTGATGGTATGCCTAGCATTCATTCCTAAGATTGTGTCTATAGAGACTGGTTACTCTTTCCTGTAATTTGGATGAGACCACAATTCAAGCTTGCTTCAACTCTAATAGCTCTTGAGAGGAGCTGTAAACCATTATAGTTTGTACACTTTGTATCTTTTTTTTTTTTTTTGTCCCCATGAACTTTCCTAATGTTTTTGCAAGTAGGTGGAGATGGGAACAATCCATTGTGGTCACCTGTGTTGTTTGACTTAAACAAACAAACAAACAAACAAACAAACAAACAAACAAAAAAAACCCACACACAAAAAAACCCAAAAATCCTAGGAGGTATCACCTCAGTGGAATAACCACCCTATCCTGATGAGTCAAAACTGGCAGTGGAACTGTCTTTACATATGCTGAAAATATTCTCTGCATTTTTATACCTCAAAGCCACTTCTGTCACCTCTTTCTTCCAGAAGAAAGTAACAAAGATTTCCTCATCCTTTCCAGCTGTTCTAGCCTTTGCCAATAGAACAAGCTCTCTGATCTTCTTTCTCAGATTTTATTAAAATTCTCAGCTGATAGGAGTCCTGTAGATTAACAGAGCCATAAACAGCTTGAAGTTTGGTGTTCAA
This sequence comes from Morus bassanus, assembly GCA_031468815.1. Taxonomy (NCBI): domain Eukaryota; kingdom Metazoa; phylum Chordata; class Aves; order Suliformes; family Sulidae; genus Morus; species Morus bassanus. The sequence continues at coordinate 10,735,417 of CM062576.1, read as the reverse complement.
ACCAGAACACCATCAAAATTCTGGATTAAATATGAGCCACTAGGCTTAAACTACAGGGCCAGTTAGCTTGCTAGTAGTAGCCACTGGGACATCATTGTGTAGTGCAGGTGAAATAAAGCTGTGAATTGGTCTTCTCTTAGGCATATAGCGTTACCTTGATGTAAAGTTTTGTCCATGCTCTGGGGGGAAAAATGCTTTAGATTAGTACTGGAAATAACTATGCCAATGAGAAGGATTTATAACTACTTCTCAGTGTATTTCAGATATTAGTAGAGAACAGTGATCACTTCGATGTAACTGGATTAAATTTGACATAACAGATTTTTTTATTCTAGACGTGATGATGTCAGGTAGCTTCTTCTTGCTTATCTACTTCTTTCATTTTGTTATTCTTGCACTTGCAAAAAAAGTGCAGTGTTATCAGGCGAAGAGGTTTGAGGCTTTTCCAGCTTTGTATTTGTCTCAGCTAATCAGCAAATAGGCAATTTTTCTTTTGTCCTATGCTCTCTGATTGCAGTTAAAATTTTGGTAACTATCCTAAACTCTGTGCGCTGATAGAAATTTTTAGCAAAGTTTTTAAATCTGAAATTCATATAAATGTGTACACTGCTGTGTGATCTTTGCCTTACTGGAATCATTTGTAATGTCACCTTCTGGGAAATTACAAAGTAGCAGCATTTTTCATGGTCACATCATGCTACAAGCTGTATGTTGGCAGTTACTCATCTTCCTTTTACATTGCATCCTGTCCCAAGGAGCAGGGCAAAGTATTTTGTGTGACTCTGGTTTTAGAGACTGGAAGCTATTTCCATGTTTCAGTGCTGACACAAAGTCAAGTCAAATTTAGTTCACTGCCCTCAGGAGAGATAACAGCAGAGGCACAGGGAATCCTAAAACAAGACATAGATGTTTTGATGGAAATTGATACGCATACTGCTTAGGAGGCAACAAGAATGTTGTGCTGTGTTATATTAGGACAAGACATAGGAAGGTGGCTTTCAAGAAAAGAACTGTACAAAACTGGGACAGTTGGCAGAGTTTGATCACATGCCCTTTTGATGAGCCCTACAGGATAGCAGTAGGGTACACCAAAACTTCAGCTTGGCTATGGCTGATAATCAAGAGGATGCTGAGGATCATGCACTTGATGACTCCTCCTACAGAATTGTGCCAGTCTGGATACCTACAATATACAGGTGCCCAAATCCTTATAAAGATGATTTAGACAGACAGTTGCCATCCCCAAGCCCAGACAGACTTCTGTTCCTAAACACTTGTAGGCTCTCAGAAGTACTGCAGAAGGGATGGTAAGCACAACCATTAGCCCTAATTAAGTTATTGATACTATATCAATGGTGATAAATAGTGGCATTTTCTTCCCCATTTGAGACCGTCTGCCATCAACTTGTGTTTATGAGGGTTAGTGTCCTTTTCGTATTCTTGCTATCTCACCTACTGTGTGATCGAAATAGCCACCACCTTTGGCAAGAACACAGCAGTGAGTGTGCCAGATAAAGCTCTCCACCCTCTCTTTCCTGGCTTCTTTTCCATCTTTCCAATAGAAGCTCTTTTCTGCTCTCCCTGACAGTGAGCTTCATTGCTGCCTCTCCGTTGTCAGTGCACATGCATTTATCATGTCTTATTTTCATATCTTGACCAGAACTGAATCTGTAGTGCTATTAACAAATAAACTTTGCTTTCTTTATTAAAATGTTAACTCAGTCCAAAGCATAGGAGATTTTTTTTAGACTTGTGAATAAAGCCTTAGCTGCTCCTTTTTATCACTAATTCATTTACTAAGGTGGTCTTTTTCTCAGTTCAAATCTATTAAAACAAAGCAGTACAGGAAGGAGCAGGCTTTGATAACAGGGAAGGAACACCAGTTTCCGTATGCCTGTAATTATTTGTGCATGGCACCAAAACCTTCAGATTGACTGAAATGGAATTTTAGATTCAGAAAGTGCTCAAAAAGAGCCCTGTCACTGAAAGGTAGGGCTACCTTTTTTCTTGTTTCCAGATAGATGTTTTATTCCTTTCCTGAAATAGGGAATACCAGAGGGAATAATGTTGGCAAGTAATAGTAAGGTGTATTCCTATAGCATTTATAAGTGAGGTGCCTGGTTTGGTTTCTTTCCTGTTTCATCATAAAAATCAGAGACATACCTCCTGTATTCTGACTGCCTTCAGAATTGTGACCATAATCACTAATCTCATCTTCTCAGACCTTGTTGTTCTCATCCTGGTCACTTCCTCCATGTTCATGTCATCTGTCTAGTTTGACGTGGATTACTGTCTTACCCCAGAAACAAATGTAGTACAGCAGTCCTGCAGTCTAGCATGCCCTGGGTGGCAAATCATAAGGAGCTCCCTATTCTAACAACTTTAATGAGGTATGGAGGTGCCTCATATTTATAGTCTTAAAACATGTGGAGAAAGAGCGGAAAGAATTAATCCTTGAAGTCTTTCATTCTCTTAACAATAATACTATTTTTTTGAAGAACCTGTACCTGAAGTGCCACTAACCACTGCCTACTACTTCGGGCAAACTCAAAAGATTTCATGGTGTCCAGTGAAGCACGATAGGCAGTAATGAAGCTTGTCTATTCATATCGTCATCAGAAGCTTTCCACCTCCCAATAAAACTCAGTGGTGTTGTAGGCAACAAAAAAGTTCTGTTCCACTTTGAGAAACACCTCCTGTTACTACGTCCTTTCTAACAAATTCCTCAAACTTCATGCTTTATTTGTGTTGGGTTTTTTTTTGTCCTCCCATTATTTGTCTTCCGCAACCTAATAGATGTAGCCGCAGTTAAAAGGATTCCATTGTAGGAAAAAGTTTTCCATGTGGCAATGAAGAGTGGTCAACGGGAACCAATTCCTTTGTTTCCCTCCAAGGACAACTGTGATTGCTTGCTGTATGGCTATGAATAGGAAAACTTAGGCCAATAAGTCATTAAATGGTGCTCTAAAAGCTTAAAAATAATAATAAAATTAAAAAATCTGGAGTTGATCCTTGTCCTCTAACAGAAACCTTAGCTATGTATGGCATTTGCATAGTATATTGAATGTTTTCACTTCTGGGACAAGGAGGAGTTTCGTCTAATAGCCAGTGTGTTCCTATATGCTGACTGCTCATACTATACAGTTCTTAATTCTTAGGAAACACATGTAACGTTTGTAACAAGTCCCATATATTAGCACTGAACTAATTTTTGTACGATAACACCTCCATGTAGGTATTACATAGGCAAAAACCTATGTACCAGGCACAGCACATAGCCTAGGATTATTCTGCCCAGCGAGCAGTAGTACTACCACTGACACACACAACAGTGAATTCACATTCTTCATTATGCTTAAAATTAATAAAGTTGCAGCAATAATTCAGATAAAATAATGTTCTGAATGTTTGTTTTCCTCAAAGAAAATGTATCAGGTGTCTTGTAATATATACAAGTAAGTATAGGAGTTCCTGAAAATACCTGAACTTCCTTCCTGTTTTCTTCCAGGTATTAGGAAGAACACACCACTTTATCATTTCAGTTTATTAAAGTATTCTTAAATGTTTTAGTAATCACCATCACATCTTCCAACTCCCAAAACATGTTTCACACTCATCCTGCAGCTACTTATGTTTAACAGAAAAAAAAAAAATCTTTTAAAAGTTAAAGATACGCAGAGAAAGAGATCAGCAGCAGCCTTTTTAATATAGGGTAAGCGTAGTTTTTCAGAATGTAAGGAATGCTGACTGTGCTGGTAAATGGACCTTTTTATTAGGGGGAGCAAGCAAGAATTCCTAAAAGGTCTAGCATTCTTTATTTTTGTTACATGCATGGAGGTGGTTATTTTGGTAGTCAACAAGGTCTTGATGCACAGCTGAGAATTTTTTCTATTTATTAAGAAACAACTTGTGAGTGCCAAGTAAGAGTATTGAGTCTGTTCATTAGACCAGAGCAGTCAGGGAATCCCAGGCTTAAAAAAACTATTTCAAGTTCCAGAGGTTTGATGCTTCACAATGGTTTCAGATGCAGCCTTAAAGCTGAACTGTCCAGAGGAGACTGATTAGCATCTGAACAAAAACAATCCGTGTTATAATCTTTAGAGGCTGTTTTGCAGCACTTTGTGTAGAGACACAAGTTATCACTACAAGCTTTGGAGTTTTGACAATGTACATATTATTTCAACATAATGAAGTTAGGTATCCACTGCAGGTCATCATAAATGTCCTGTGCAGTGGTCACCAATAACTGCTATCGCTTTCTTTAGCCTTGAATGGGTAGAAGTAAAGCATTACAAGATTAGGTTGCTGCTATGGGGAGTTCCATCTTTTCATCTCTTCTTTGTATTTTTATATTCCTCTTCATGTAAGCCCACATGACACTGAGGAAATAGCAAACATTTAGAGGCTGGCATGTCAGGTCCATCATCACAAGCCTCTGTGTTACTCACAACTATGAGTGCTTTTGGAAACTGTGCACGGAGCACTTTTTCATTCTTAGTGGTGCGTTAAGACTTTCAAAATGGCAGTGGCTGTGCAAAGGAGTGTTCAGTACAAAGTGGCAAGAAAGGACTTAAGGAGCTTTCAAGAGTCAAACTTACCTTTGATGACAAGATGTGGGATGCTGGGGCTTTCTGCTAACTTCTGATAAATACCGAACCACTGTTGAGGAAAGTTGCGCAGTGCATAGCGGCACATAGTGGGGTAAAAAGCAGGTACTTGAATACATATCGTGAATGTGTGCCAATTCATAAAGGTAGTTATAGTGAACCGTCTCATTTAAAACTAACCTTTCTCTCCACCTTTTTCCTCAAAGGTAACAAGTCCTTGGAGACTTTTACAAGAAAGGGTTTTGATTTTCCTTTTGATGTCAGCTTGAGAAGGTCCTATCTAGAAAATGTTGTATGCTCTGCATGTTGTTAAACATTGTACGTGATTTTTCCATTCTTCTAATAGCTGAACTCTGCTATGTTAGAAATGTGGATGTGTGTTCGGAGCATCTACAACTAATTTTATTTTGAATCAGGATGTTTATATAGGCAAGCTTTCACCTTATTTCATCTCAAAAAGAATGGCCATTACTGAATGTTTGCAAGACCTTTTAAAATATAATATTGTATGTTACATATATATATTGTTTCTATCTACGTATAAAATATTTATATATAAATATATTTTTTAATACTAGAAAGCATCAAAAGAAAATCCATGATGACTTCAGGAGCATTACGATGCAGCTGCAGAGCTTGTCTGGAAATAACCTTTTCTAGTTAAACTTAAAGGTCATTTTAGTTTCTGGTTTTCAGTTGGTTTTTTCTCCTCTCCTCTTTTTGCATGCTAAGAGAAGTCAGTGACAGAGGAATTTGCACCCCCTTTCCAAATGTTATTGGTTGGGACTAACTTCAATCTGTAATCAAAACCATCTTCGGAGTGGAAGAATAGTTATACCTTCTCTCCTGCTTAGAAGCTGGTTGATTTAACTGCTTCCTTCCTTTGAGCTCAATAATACGCATTGCAACAGTAACACAGCTATGTTATTTCATCTGCTAGCATGAGAGGAAGTTTAAAAAAAAAAAAGCTACATATAACAAGGGCCTCACCCCACTCCCAGGTATCAGCTTCTATGCTAATCTGTAACCACAAGGGCTGTGATCAGGCATCTTCATGTGCTGAAGATGTTATCATCTCAGGCTTGCTGGCAGCAGCTGGAGATTACCTGCATCTAACTGTAGAAATCACGAGTCCTAATTCAGTCACAGTCAGTCAGTTTGCCTAAATATCTGAAGGTGATTTGCCTGAAGTTCACTAGAGAAAACTAATATAATCCCTTTTACCACAGAAATGATAACCTCCAAGAGAGGGGCAGCTGTTTACAAAGTGCATGTGTGTTCACAACCTATTTCTCCTCATGCTTTGCAAATGAAATAAAGTAAATGGAATGTTTTATGGCTTCAGTAATAGCTGGATCAGGTAAGAAATAAATTAGTATACTTATTTGTGTTCTGTTTTGGTCTTTATTTTGGAAAATATGTATGTATCGTTCCACAGTTAATACTTACTTAACCATAATGTAGAAAAACAAATTCTGGAGTAAAGATTTTTCACTTGTTCTTCTTTATACCTGTTCTAACTATTACACTATATGTACATGTGTGTATATATGTGTGGGGTGTGTGTGTGTATATGTATATTGATTTCTTATATCTGAAAGAAATCAATTTATTCCTGTTTCTTCCAGTTGGTTAAATTATTCCTTCCTATATATTTTCACACATATTTTTGATTAAAAGCTGTGTGGCTTCCTTTGTTTAATAAGAACATAAATTTTCAGGTGGGCTTTCTGAATTAGTGAATCCAAAACACGATTTGGTGCTATGATTAATATTGTTAAATTGGAGTAAAGTCTTTGGTCTTAATAGCTGTAAATGTTTTTTAGGAAGTCAGCTCATTCTGCTCTGTTCTTCCAAGCAAAACAACTGATGAACAAATACGTACTTTGAAAATGGAAATATTTTCAAGCTAGAGGAATTCTGAAAGTGTACATTACTCATTTAAGTATAACATTTTGTTGACCTTAAAACTTTCATTCCTTTACTTATTCCCTGGCTATCGTCTCGTCACTTGAGTCTCAATTCAAGAATTCTGTAGAAATCTGTATAGGAATACAGGTGTTTTTTGTTTTGTTTTTTATTTGTTTTACCCAAACAAATAAATTTAAAATGGACCCTGACAGTTTTGTGAAAGGAATAGTATGTATTTGCTTACAGTAAAAGGGTACTGGTATGAGTGATTCAAAACATTAGTGTAAGTTCCAGCAAATGTGTATCATCTAACAATGTGCGACGCTTGTCAGAACACCAGCTCTGTACTGAAATGTCTGTAACTTATTCATGTGCTTAAATGTTTACATGGACAAAAACAGGTATTGGCACGTGCTTATATTCATCCCTTCAGCAGGCAAGCCTCCTTGGCCAAACTGTTGTTGCTGTAATTGGCTCAACTAAAGTCTGTGGAGAAGACACACTGGAAGCATACTTCTTAATGTCTTTAGGAAGTCTCATGTCAGCACTTGCCTCTGTGTCCTCAGTGACAGGAAAAAATTTTCAACATAAATTTATTTGAAAATTTTAATGCAAGTTTAACGTAAAGTTGTATTTTAATTTGATTACTTTTAATTTTTCTAACTTATAGGGTAACTATTTTTATATAGTTTAATTACTGTAAGAATTATTCTTTAAAGATCTTTCTAGGCTCTCTTTTTATAGCCTAGAAGCACAGGTTTGTTTCCACCACGTGGGATATTAAAAAAAAAAAAAAAATGGATTAACAAGAAAAAGTTAGAATTCATATTCTGGCCATTAACTAAACTGAAGGGTGTGTAAGCCTCTGGGTTTTTTTGGGGGATGATTAATAATACAGTGTAACATTTGTAGTGGACATTGTAGCTAGCCTTTCTTTTGTGGATTAAATATGATATCCTGTAAACAGGAGTTCTCCATGTTATTTATGTGCTTTGATTTCTTAATCTGTTTTTGTTTTTTCTTGCTCTAAAAATGTCTATGAGTTCATGTTAATTTATACGATAACCAGAGAGTTAAAACTGCTGATAATGAAAACCTTTTTGGGAGCCTGTAGTAAAATGCTGGAGGCTCATGCCTCATATAATACGCTTTGGTAACTAGCAGACGTATTTACCAGCAAAACAAAAGCAGGGGTGGGAGGGTGTTACTATTTCCAGCTTCCTAAAGATTTGCATGATGCAATCATTCTGTACTTTGAGTCCTGACAGCTTTCTTTAACAACTTTGAGACCCATTAGATCTAACTAAGCAAATTAAAAACAAAACTAAGCTGCCTCCATTTTATTAATTAAACTTTTGAAACTTGAAACCTGAAACTGTAGCTTTCAGATTTTAAAAGTTATGAAGTAACAGTCTTGTTAGTAATGTGGTGTTTCTCTTCTGTTTACTGGTTGAGTGTTGCCCCTTTGTTTTAAGCAGATGCAGAAAAGGATACATCTTTCAGTAGAATATCAGGAAAACTTATTTAATCTGTTTTAGCTTTACAAAAATTATGTTAGCAAGCTCTTTAATGAACTTCAAAAAAAATTCATTTTTTCAGCTTGCAGAGCACAGAGAGATTCGTAATACGTATGGTCTAGATTCCCTTTGCCATTGCCCATTGTACGAAGAAGCTATGCAGTTAGCAGAAGAAGGCAAAATTTATTCACGAGTGTTAAGGTATTGATTTATGTCTACTTAATTATTTCCAAGAAAAGCAAAAATTAAAGTTAAATATTCTGTATAGTACTCATCTTTTAGAGGTTACTTGTACTACGTATTTTTTCTAGGAACTAGACTTAGTTGAATTTTCTTGTGCTTCTTTTTTTAATGGTATTTGAAAACTTTTCTATTTTATATAGGACTGAAATGTTTGAATGTCTAGGAGACAGTGACTTCCTTGCTAAGCTTCATTGTATTCGACAAGCTTTTCAGGTAAATAGTACGGAGAGTGATTTGTCTGCCTGTCTTGTTAAGCCTAAAGCACGTGGCATTGAAACTATCAATGCACTACCCATGCAAGCATTTTTATAACACATTCTGTAATTAAATATTTACTTCTTGCTTTTACATTTCTGTAATCCTAAAATGGGCCGTATTTGCAGAGGCATCCCAGTTTTGTGATTAGCTTTGGAACCTTTGCAGCAAAGGGTAATTAGGAACTTGCTTACTGTACTAGTGGTTATAATTACATTAAATTTGATTGAAGTGTTTAAGGTCACTTAGTATAACCTGTGAATGAATATGTCTATATTTTCTGAAACCTTTTCTAGATAATTCTTTCAGAAACAGCAAACAGAATATTTCTTGCCGAAAGTGGAAGAAAAATTTTGTCTGCTTTAATTGTGAGAGCACGAAAGGTAAAAGCCTTTTTTTTAACTAATGTTTTATTGCTAATGCAACTTCTACCAGAATTCACTTTTCAGTGTAAATAAACCGTCTCTCTTGTTAGGTTTGCTTGATACTCGTTGCTTTTTACTTTACAGAATCCAAAGAAATTTGAAGATGTCTTTGATGAAATGATATATTTTTTGGAACAAACAGATCACTGGGATAATACTGAAATGGAGCTTGCTGCTAGAGGAGTGAGTCTGAATTTCTGCGAAGTGCTTTTACCCTTAATTATGCAAACCGTAGCATCTAAAAATAAATTTTTACAGTTCAGAATTGTGGGAAAGGCAGCTCTTTTTTGTTTACATTGCTGATTTAGAGAAATGACATCCACCACTGCAGTTCAGTACCAGAAAGCACGTAATAATTTTTTAACTTCTCCTTTACTGACAAAGTATCTTTAATATTCATTAAAAACAATTATAAATCTGGATATTAATCCAGACTTAGAATATGGTGCATGCTGAATTCCACTGCTGAAAGAGAAACTAGGTTACTTAGATGATGTTCTGATTTAATATAGGTGAAAAACCTGAATTTTTATGATGTTGTTCTGGACTTCATATTAATGGATTCATTTGAAGATTTAGAAAACCCACCAATATCTATACAGAATGTAGTAAATAACCGCTGGCTAAATTCCTCTTTCAAAGAAACAGTAAGTATTTATGTGTAATTTTCATAATCATTATTCTGTAGTACGTTACAATAAGTAGATGGTATGATGAATATAGTATTGGTGTGAGCATTCTCATATAAAATTTCTGTATATGCCAAAATTGTTCTTCCCGTGATCTGATTCTTATGTATAAATGAGAATAAATCCAACAACTTCAGGATACAGACTGTGTATATTGTCTTGATAATAACATTACTTTTGAAGCAAAGAAACTACACCGTCCTTCACTGTAAAGTCTAATTCAGTTTCCAATGTAACAGAATATGTACCTGAAATATTCCTCAGGAAAAATAAACAGATTTTATTTATTTTATCAGGTTTTTCATAATAGTAATTTAAAAGCTACAAGTCTGGGCCTACAATATACGGAATGATTGAACATATTGGAGAAAATATTTTAACTTGTCCTACAAAAAGGAGTTTTCTCTGAGGAAGTAGAATTTTAGAAGGGAAGTTTGTTAGCCACATCTTAGATATTAGATACAGGTTTTGGTTCATATACCAGAGATTTAGCAATAAGGCACAAAGTTGCAAGCAAACAGAAGTAAACTAATACAAGACAGGCATTCAAATGTTCATAATGTTTCACACTTCTTCAGATGTTCCTGTTTATTTGTCAAATAAACCTCATCCCTCTGCTATAGACATACATACAGGCTACTGCCGTGATCAGCTGGTAGAGATACTACTGTAATTTCATCCATTTATAGCTATAAACTGCTGGTTTTCCTTTTATTTTTGTCTTTCCATTGAAATATTCCCTCTAGAGGGAAAAAAAGAAGGTAACATGCATATATTTTTGTAGTTATGTGATAACATTGTGTCTTCTGAGTGGGAAATTATCTTGCAGTACTGTCAGCAAATCAGATGAGGATAGTTACAAGCTATGAGGGGAATAAGCCTAGTACTGATATCGATATATTGTATTTCATAGGTCCATATTTGGACAAAACTCCTTAGCTGAATCTGAAGCTATTGCAAGAATGTTTTTGCTAAAATGAAAAAGGACATTTCAATGTGATCACACACCATTTAATATCTAAAATAGTTACTTATGTCTGAGCACACACTTTGGTATATAAGAGACTGGTCCTCCGTTAAACCCGGTGAATGTTGCTGACTGTTGCAACTGTAAAATCAGTCAAGGATGTCAAATTACATTTGAATTAAACAAGGAAAATGTTACAAAGTAAGATTAAAAATAACAAATGTGAACTACATATAAAATTAGTTATTTGTATCGGCTGATATTTTATAGTTTTAAACTTTGTGTTATCACAAGATTGAAACTGAAGAAAATACAAATCCCCAAATGATAGAAAGACAGTATTCTGCAGAACACTTCTTTTGAGATGAAAGATAATTTCTCTTATAATGAAGTTACGCAGGGTTTGGGGCTTTTTTTTTTTTTTTTACATTTAGGCTGTGGCTTCAAGCTGTTGGTCAGTACTGAAGCAGAAAAGACAGCAAATGAAGGTAAGTTGCCTTGCAAATTATGTGGACCAAAGCTACTGATCAGCTCCTAAGAATTTGAAGTTCTGTCCCAGAGCTTTGGCAACATAAATTACAGATCAACCCTTAATCCTGTAGACATGTTAGTTTAGACAGGAGGCTGCCAGTTGTGTAAGTTTAGCTCATGGGGCCCTAATATCAGGTTTTTAGCAGAAAGTCTTAGGTGAAAGATTTTCAGCCTAGTTTAGGTCCAGTCAACAGCGGTGACAGTAATTTCTCTGATTTACGGCCCCACACATGTACCTCAGATTTTTGCAGACCAAGGTCATTAATCTTGTATCTCGCCTGCTTACACTAGGATTCTCAACCCCATCTCCCTGCATCGTCTCCACAGCTAAATAAAATTCAGTCCTGTCCCTTTACCTACTTGAAGTACCATCGTCCTCGACAGCAGCAGGAACTCTATTGCAGCCTCCTTCAGCCCCCTTCTGCATCCTGACCCCTCAGTGAAGGAACTCTGCAGATTTCGAAGTAGAACTCCTCTGTGCCAGCAGCTCCTTACTTCCACCTTTGGAGGCTTTTATTAGACCTAGGAGGCACATGCCCCTTCTCTGTCACAGCCAGTCCAAAAGCAGAGTTGAGGCTTGCTGCAGGACATCCATAGCCATTAGAAGTGGTTTTGCATACCGCAGGTGAGGAATCTCTGCTCAAGTGCTTGGCACTGACACCTTTCTCTGATACTAAGAATAGCTATTTACGTGTCTCCTAACTGCTAAAGACATGTCATAGTAAAAAAAGTTGCTTCCGATGGCATTTGGTGTTTTGTAAAAGGTCCTCAGCTACTATTAAATCAGAGATGTTACATCCCTGTGTCAATATGGTTGGGAATTTTATATAAATAGACCTTTTCTACACTAGTTTTATATAAAGGGATTGTATCTCCAAAATAAATGTTACAGTAACCTACTATTTTCATCTCTGTTTCAATGTACAACTACTTACTCTGCAGTTCCTTTGTATACTGAAGTCTCAATAATTACAAGTTTGTAAATTTGCGAGTAACTTTACTGCTTGGGACTAGTTTCATCAGTGCTGCTGGAGTCATTCAGAAGTGGATGAAGTTCAGCACTATGGAAGTCTTTGTAAAGGAGAGACTAACTGTACCACAAGGAGTTTGAAGAACTTAAATTTACTTACAGGCAGTTCTTTATGTGGTATTTTATGATTTAATTTATGATTAATTTCTGTTTTTATTATTTTATAAATTAACTGATGTTGTAAAATTATAAATATATGAGTATATAAAAACAGTGCATCCATATATTATGTATAAATTTATACTATATTATATTTTATGAGTGCCTGTAGGTTGTAAGAGTAACAACAGGATGGACATTCACAGATATTTTATGTTTTTCTTTAGACTTAAAGGTGGGTTTTTGTTAGGTGTCGTTTTTTTCCATTCAAAACTGTGCAGTTTGCTTACTTCTTTGCAAGTTTCAGCTATACACAGTGTATAGGGGCTCAGAGAGGAACAACTGAATAGAATTATCTTATCTGTCATGTGGGAGTTGGAGTAGATTGTCCATGATCTTTTTGGGCTTATGCCTCTTAATCTTAAAATATTTAAAATACAAAGTACCACTGAAGTAAAAACCTTCTCTAAAAAAATCACGCCACTTGTTTGGTACAGTTGCGCTATAACTTAAAGGAGTTCAGGTTACCACAGCCCCGAAACAGTAGGTGTTTTAGACTTTTCTGAAGACCTAATTTTATATGACGGAGATTTATACTAAATTTACTGTGTAACTTTTGTCTACAATTTTTACATCACTAGGTGCCTGATGGATTTTTTGCACATTTCTATGCTATATGTGAACATATCAGCCCTGTTTTGGCGTGGGGCTTTTTGGGCCCTAGAAATTCCCTTTATGACCTGTGCTGCTTCTTCAAGGTTTGCGACTTTTTTTTTAATTACCACTTAATTTAAAAAAAAATCTTCCAGATTAAAAGAAATTAGGATCTTATTTATAGGCATACATTTGCATTTTCCTAAGATTAAGACTAACAGTAAGAAACCATGAAAATAAATATTTTCATATGAAAATTTATTTTTAAGCCTAGAACTGTTTTGCAAAGTCTATTTTAGTGCACTCCTATCTTAGCACCAAAAGAGTACATAAATGGATGTTTTTAGGAAACGTGTAAAAGAAATAGCTAGCATTGCATACTTTTTTTCTTGTTGTAAGTGAATACAAGTTTTTCCTTTTTTTTTCTCCCCACTAGGATCAAGTGCTTTTCTTCCTCAAAGACATTTTTGACTTTGAGAAGGTGAGATACTCAACTATGGAGAGTTTGGCTGAAGATCTTATGCAATTATTAATCCGACACACTGAACTCTTAATGGCCTATCTTGGAGCAGATTCACTAAGACATGTTGGTGCCTGTGTAAGTGGTCACGGGCATGTCATGACCACTGGGCTTTTAGAAGCAAAAGTACAGTAAGCTTAAAGTCCATGACAAATAAATGGAGTGCACTTTGACGTACTCCTTCCCACCTTTCCCTCTAACACCGAAGCTATCATTGCTGTTGCTGAGCAAGCGTCTGAAAATGTATCATGTCGCTAAGTATGGAAAAGGACTCAGGGAGGTTAAATGTACATCTGCAAAAAGAACTGGTGAGCATATTATTGCGTATACCTAAATTAAATCTGCAGCTCAGCTGTCACTGTATTTATACTTAATGTATCCCAAAGCTTTTTTCTGTAATATTTGGGTAAAGTTTATTTATGAAATACTGTACTTTTGCACAGATAATTTGTAAGTGAAGCTGACGGAGTTGTTTCCTTTAAAGGCTTGTAGTACAAAATGTTTGTTACAGAGTCTCCAAATCATTGTGTGTCTAGATCTAGAAGGTGTTTCGACTGGGGTATATGCAGTCTCTGATTCATGTGACACGTGCAATAAAGTAATCACACTCACAAAACCGAACATGTTGCCACTGCCCTGAAATTACCTTTGTGTGGGTGTAAGCAGTCATTTTGTGCTACAGTGTAATAGAGTGATGCGGGAAATGCAGGCACCATTTGAGCAGGAATGACTTCCAGTATGCATTTTTTACTTTATTTTGTTTTAAAATCTCTAAACATCATGAAGGTGTTTGAGAGCGCTTATTTATATTCAAAAAGCTATGCTAGCTTCATCAATTAATTTAAAACTTCCTTTTCCTAATACTGTTACTACTTTATATGGTGGTGGTAAACTAATACCATTCTCAGTTCATATGTAGCATTTCAAAATGTATTTTTAAATAAGGATGTATGATGAGATTTGTTAATCGTGAAACAGAATGGAAGGCAGCGTTTTATAATTAAAAGCATTTCCATCTTCCTCCCTTCCTGTAGGAAGTCAGGTGTCTATTTAAGAGGAAATGTAAGCAATTGTGGCCATCTGTGTGCAATGCAAAACTGTGGCTGAGGATGTGGAACCCTGAGCTCTAGATAGGAGCACAGCACAGCAAGGAGGCAGTAACATTTTTTCTTGTGCTAGAGGTAATAAATAGCGATGAGCTATAATCTTTGACTTTCTGTAAGCTGAAACAATGTTTCATGGCTAGCTTAGGCTTTTAAACTACACTTCCATATGCTTTGCCACACAAAGCCAGCCCGCAAGAATCTATCCTGTGGCAAGTAGTCCAGAGTAAGTAATTACAGAGTAATTCGAACTATGCAGATACTTGAGAAGCATGTTGTTAAAATCTAGCCTATTGAAACAAACAGCAATTAGAAACATTTCAACTTTTGTTGCAAACACAGCCCAAACCGATGACATTTGGAAAGGAGGGCCTGTGTAATTCCACAGATTTTACTGAAGCAGATGTTTTGCTCCTTTGTTGTACTCATTTGGTAAATATAAAAACGATGAAAATGTGTCATATGACTTGTGTGAAATGCCAACTGATTATAGCTTATTAAAAAAAAAGTATACCTCTACGTGTAATAAAACAGAAATTCCAAATGCTGCTGTTGGCCTATTTCCACCACTCAAGTTGCTGAACTTGGCACCATGCTCCATCCTATACTTTTCTCCTCTGCAGAGTATGTCGTCAGTACTGGAATGTGAAGTTTTTTTCACTCGTCTCGCTTAGCTTAAACATACTGCTCAAAAGTATCTGTATTTTGGCAGCTTTCTGCAAGCCTATGAATGAAATTATACGGAACAGTAAGGTGTCTCGTCGGGTTCAGAATCAATAGGAATAGCTGGAAACAGAAGTAACGGAGTAAACGGCATATTCCACAGCAAGCGTACTACCTGGAGGTCGCAGTGTGTCAAAGGAGACTGTCTGCTGTGGTTTGTCTGGTCTAATAACATGATATGAAGACAATGACACCTTAACATTGATCACAGAAAGAGAGAAAAGCACTTTTTCACAGAAGTAAATGTATATTTAAGTGAGCGATTTTCATATTATTTACAAAAAGCTCTTGAAGAAAGTGCAGCAGCGTTGCTCGTGAGATTATAAATGTTTCCAGATAATTTAAAAGTTGATCTTCTGTCAAAAATGAAAGGATTTTTTTAAATGGAAGACTGGAAAAGGACTAACGAAACACCAAAATATTTCGAAAATGGGTAAGAACCTGATACTATCTGACTTACACAAATGTATCCCTTTAAATCAGGAGCACTTCCATGCACACACAGAGCTCCCAGAAGTCCATAGAATCGGTTTGGAAATTGGACGGATGCGTTTTGCATCCAAAATAAGAATTACAGTATCTGGATGCCGTAAGATACCACCAACAAATATTTGGTTCAGAAACAGTTAAGAAAGGAAGAAAGAAAGGGGGGGGGGGGGGGGAGGGAGAAAAAGAGAGGGGAAGAGGGAAGTGCACAGGTACGCTTTTGATCTCCTCTGGGTCTCTTGGGACCTTTTCCCCAAAAGCCTTCATATGTTCTGTCCTTCCTAACTCAAGAGACAGAGCTAGAAATTTA
Organism: Morus bassanus; assembly: GCA_031468815.1. Lineage (NCBI taxonomy): Eukaryota > Metazoa > Chordata > Aves > Suliformes > Sulidae > Morus > Morus bassanus. Next base: position 10,719,347 of record CM062576.1, on the reverse strand, counting down.
AATAGGAGATGGCTGTCTCCTTGTAACACAGAACTAGAACCAATTCTGTTGTAACCCGCGGTTTGTACACCTTAGCTGGAAGGTGGATAAAGAATATCTGTTGAAAACCAGCCATATGGCTTAAGAATTTCGAAAGTGCCAGAGCTGCACCAAAGCAATGATAGTATGATGCAATTCTACTTTAGTGAACTGATAATAAAAATCGGAATTTAGTTTATGATCTCTAAATTTTTAAATAGTTCTGAATGCCACTTCCCATGCCAACAAGAACAAGCTAAATTTAAAAGCCATCCTCTTCCGCCATAACTCTACTGCTACAGTCAGAAATGTTGAATGTGTAGGGATTATACAAGAACTGAATATTTATATCATTTGTAATTTAGTTGTAATAATAATCTCACTTTTAATGTGTTCTTAATGATTATTATACTTCACTTTTGTAGTCTTTGGTTTCTATCAAACTAAACATGTCAAATCAAGTGTCAGAGTAAGCGTATTTGTGAACTTTCTATTGCCTAAATGAACTGCAGTTGTGTGTATTAAATAAAATAATTCAGTGAAATGACTGTTGCTCATGTAACTGTATCTAAAACTTGACTTTGCTCCCTGAAATCCAACAGAAAACAGCTATTACAAAACTTATTGTATACATGAAAAAGAAGTGGAATGGGAACAGCTTTTGAGCTGTCCGATTGAAACTGATTTTGTGGACCTGTTTAGTTTTGCTTCTCTTAAATGGCCCACAGCACCGATAAATTTTCAACACATAGGCCAGCGATCCACCAAAAAGCCAAATATTGGCGTTTCTAGTCATGGAAGTCAAAAAGTGACTCAGCCAGACACCAGAATAAATGGCACAATGCAGACACAACGTGGGCAGAGTAGATTCCGGCGGTGTGATGCAGGCAGGGGTTGGTCGGCTGGCGAGATCCCGGCCTGCGGCACGCACCAGGGCCGTTTCGTTGCGCTCATCTCTCCGTGCCAAGCTGTTGCCTCTTTCCTTGGTTTAGGAGAAGAGTTTTTTTCAGGATTATTTCCAAACCAAACTGCTGCAGCGAGCTCCAGTTGTTGAATAAGACTTCCTTTGTGGGGTAATATAAACAATTAAATGGGAAACATGAAGTTCCTAAGAAAGCCTTACTGCTGTGGAAGGGCAATGTATATGTGCTTTGATCTGCCCAAATTTGTTTTATGTGTTATATGTGTTCATCTGCTGAAAACCGATACTTTACTGGGAGCTGAAGGCCCTTCCTTCACTGAAATCTTGTGCCTTTGCTTCAGAAGCAGGAGTGCAGCTGTTCTGAGGGTGGCACTGGGGGAAGGTTCCTGCGCTGTCCTTCAGAAGGCAAGCACATTTTGTGTTTTAACTTTGATGGCCGTCGTTCGGATTTGCAAAGCCTAAGGTCGTGTGGTTATCGCCCTAAGAGTTATAGTCCCGCTGAAAGTTAGGTGCCAGTGTGGCAGACGCAGGTGAGAGAGGAAAGTTCTGCGCTGGAGACCTCGCAATTGAACATGTATGAAACAAGTCATCTTTAAGCAGGAAAAGGAATGCATTCAGATAAAAGCATGCTCCTGCCTCTGCTTTTAAAGTTTGCAGGGAAAGGCGCTGCCTTAAACCGGACGCGCTCTCCGTCCCTCGGGTCTGGCACTGGCGGGGCTCCTCTCTGCTCCATCGCCCACCCAACTGTCACATTACTATTATTAGTTGATGGCTCTCCATGTGCCGTGAGACGACCCAGGACCCGAGCACGGCGGGTATAAATCCCCGCCGCCGGCAGGGCCGGAGCCAGCAGCGGCGGAGCGCTCCGTGCGCCCCTCGCAGCGCCGGGCCGGGGCCGGGAGCGGCGCTTCGCGGGGCTGCGGCGGCTGTAAGTACGCGGTGCCCGAGCCGCTGGGGTGGCGGAGCCGCGCCGGGGGCTCCCATCTCCGGGGAGGTGGCCCTGAAAAAGCCGGGGTGCGGCCGCCCGGGCGGCGGGCGGGGACAGCAGCGGGTGCCCGGCGGTCCCCGGGGGTCCCCTCCGCCGGCACCGCCCGCTGCCCCGCGGACGGCGCTACCCGAGAGGCGGCTTCCCCGCCCCGGTTATTTATAGCTCCGTCGTGCTTCCAGCCCAAAATAAGCCCGCCGGCCCGGGCGGCTGCCCGCGGGGGGGGGTGGGTGGGTGGGGGGGCGGTCTGCGCCCCCCGCCGCGGCGAGGGGCCGGGCATGGCGTGCGGGGCCGGGCCGGGCCGGGCCAGCTGCCGCGGCGCGGGGCTCGCCTGGAATGCGGGCGCCGGCCGCGCGTCGAGACTTTTATGGAAAGTTGCAGCGCCGGAGCGGCGGCCGCAGCCAAGGGGCGCTCCGCAGCCGCCAGCCCGCCCGCGGCACCGCGCCGAGCCGCAGCGGCGGGGCAGCGCTCGCAGGTAAGAGCGGCTCCGCATCCCCCCTCCTCCCGCCGCCCCCCCCCCACGGCCCGCGGCTGCCCCGGAGCTCCGTCGGGAGAAAGCGGCCCGTTTCGCCCCGCGGCCCCGGCGGGGAGGGCGAGGGCCGCCGAGGCCCCCGGGCCGGGGCAGCGCCCGGGGCCGGGCGGCCGCAGCCGAGCGGAGGGGCCGGGGGGACGCGCCGAGCGGGGCTCCGCGGGACCCCTCGGGGCCCGCGCTTCGGGGGGCGCGGGGGGGGGCCGGGACTCGGCGGCCGCCGGGGGCGCGACTCGTAGGGCGCAGGTGACACGGGTGCGGGCGGGGCCGGCGTCCCCGGGAGCCCCTGGCCCCGCACACGGCGGCCCGCGGCCGTCGCGCAGCGTGCGGGGCGTGCGGAGCCGCCAGCCGCCCGAGCCCGCCTCGGTGAGAGGCGGCGTGATCTCGGCGACGACTTAATGAAAGTTGTTTGAGAATCCCTTCTGTTCGTAAACCGCATGTCTCGACATAAAGAGGAGCCCGGGTCTGGCGGTGCGGTCCCCAGCAGCCAGGGCGCAGGGAGTGCATTTACAGGTCCTGCTTCACCCGAAAGTGACGGCTGCAAGACAGCGTGCCTTCGGGGAAAATACTGGGCTTCCGCGACAGCTTACAAACCATTTAGTGTCGCGTTGGCTTTAGGCAAATAAGAGCTTCTGCTAAGACAGCAAACATCTGCGAAAAAAGCGTGTTTAATGAAACCTGTTGGGACCTTGAAAATCAATCGGCAAGTAGCTGCATGCTAGAAAACACAGGACTCTTAACCTTAGATCTCAGGTCTTAAGAGACCTCAGATCTCTTTAGAAGAATGTCCAACAAAATGGAATTGTAAAACAATAATTAGTCTTACAAGAGGACCGAGCATCTCACGGAGCATGCAGAAGTATGAGAGTATGTCTAGTGTATGTAGAAAGCAGAGTCTGGTGAAATACAAGAACTGGGCAAGTGCTTTAAGACGTGCCTAAGAAATACCTTCTCTAACTGCACTTGGAATATTTTAAATGAGTAGTTTCCTCAGTGAAGGAAGTCAGACAATCTGTCACTTACTGTACGTGGCTATTCAGCTTTGAAACTCCTTTAATAAGGAGCGGTGCCCTGGCCGAGCCCCCAGGAAGGTAGCTGTGGGAAAATGGAGCTGAAGGTTAACGACGACGGCGGAAGAGCAGGTCAGGAAGCGACAGGAGCGACCCTTTGCTGTGCGCTGAAGGCAGCCCGTACCCGCGCGCACCTGCCCAGATGAGGGTACTACACACAGTCTGGGTTTTATGGGCATCAGTGCTACCAGCAGAGTAGGGTTGGTCAAGTGGAAGCAGCAGCTTATCCCCGGGAAGCCGGGAGACCTCTCCTTCGCGGCAGAGGCATAGCACGGGCACAGTGACCACCACTGCGTTCAGTCTGAGGGATTCGGAGAAGAGGCAGGCAGGCTGTGTCCTGTCATCTGAGAAGAGGAGCAGCAAATTGCAGTAGTGCTTCGTGTCCAGTATTTTATCCCACATTTCAGTACCCTGATCTCTGAAGTCCTGTCAGTGAAGGCAAGAAGAGATGAGCTGAAATCGTACTGTTTCTCTTCAGCTGCTGGGACACAGCGGGGGATGGAGGAGCTACAGCACGGGGGGGAAAACACACCCGTTTTTCTCTTAGGGACCTCGGTTCACAATTTACCGCCACCCATGATTAGGATCAGCAGATAACTTGGAACATAAATCATGGGCCAGAAGATCTCAGCAGGGCTTCCCCTGTAACAGAGCAGTCTCTCAGCCCCCACTACATTTGCTTTGGAGCCCACCTACCCCATAATAGTACCTGAAGAGAGTAAGGAATTAAAAGACAGACCTTTTCTACAGAGAAGGGTGATTTTATTCCTTTAACACATTTTTTTTTAACCATGCAGCTGGACTGCATGGCACTGTCACATTGAGAGTATTTATAGTTACTTAAACATAGACAAAACCCTTTATAATAAATATGTTTTTATAAAAAGACCATATCTGCAAGGACTATTCTACTAGCATATGAGACTCTCAATAAATGTTGAAGTGCAATAAATTCAAGGATTGAGGAAAAGATTGTGTATGAAATTGAATTATCTGGGTCAATTGTCAGTAAACACTCTAGTCTTTAATTATAAAGACTTAATGAAGGAAATAGAAGCGAGTGGAAGTACTTTTGCATTTTGTATTTTACAAAAAGTGAAGTTGAGACAGCTGGTGTTAATTGTCATAACTCACTGGCTTCAGTGGAGCTGACGGATCTTCCCCTATGCACGATAATTTTAGTATCTACTTTAGTATCTGTAATTTAGTACAACAACTGGTGGTGTCATTCCAGATGAGTTACAGTAGAGACATAAATGCTGAACATCGCTCTCCGCTCTCTTCCCCTTCTCTTTCCAGTTCTGCTTAATATTTCGTTAAATATTTTAACATTGTGGACTGTGTTTTCCTCTCCTAAGTGCTTTGGCTGCAAGTAGTGAATTTCCAACTCTCACAATATGGTTTTCTTATATAATGGAGTCTTCCCTGCAAGTAGATCACAAAGAGGAGCCAGATGGTAAACGTAACTTAGACTGTGCTGTGAAGGGCTTATTTATAACTCTCAGTAGCCACGGGACAGCAGGGGGGCCTCCCGAAAGGCGAAATCACAGAGGAACTAGACTTCAAGTCCTGCCTTCCTACTCCGATTGTAAAGAGTAGTATTCCGTTCAGGAAAACGCTGGTATTTTTCTGCGTCTCGTGTGAGGATGTTAATCACTCCACTGAAAATCAAGAGCTTCTACGCTTTCTAATGAAGGGGAAATTTATTATTTGTGGGAGGGTTTGTTTTTTTTTTTTTTTGGTTAAAGCTGCACAACCTTTTTTGATCAATTGAGGACTCTGACCTCCTTTCAGAAATGGAAATTAATTAAATTTAAGGAGATGGATTTTGGGACTCGTGAGCCATCAAACCTTCTGCATCCCTTAAGGGTCATCTTCGTTCACTTTGATTATTTTGCCTAAAGTAAGGTTTTAGGGAGTCTGCGTGAAAAGTTTAAAAAGTGCTATGATCATAACAATATGATAACCGATATCGGAGGTGATAGCTTACCTATTTACAGCAAACAAATAAGGTGCTTGAAAACAGGCCATTTTTTTTTTTTACAGATTTTTTTCTAACATATTGCCTATTTTCCTTTGCATTATTGGTTTTGTATTAAATTTTCACTTGAAACTTCTTAGAGATCGCGCTCTGCATTACAGCCAGCCAAGCCATCCTAGTAATGGCATTTTCTCTTCCATCCAGTTCCAGAGGACCATTGATCAAAGGATGGAGGTTACATTTCTCTTCTAGGAAAAATCTCACTGTAGACCTCCTTTGAAAGTGGAACTGCAGTCTAGTACTGTCAGTATACACATTATAACACCAGACTTACGTTTCTTGAGATCACTTGTCTAATCGTAGGAAAGGTAAAATGTGGAGGAAAAAAAAAATAATTAGACTAATGTCAGGTGAATGCTAGAGTGATGAGAATTGATAGCCAAAGAAAAGCCTAGTAACAAGCTCAATTAATTTTTTGATCGCAGTTACGTTTGACGTTATAATCTGGGATTTTTCTGAGCGGGAAGCTTCAGTGAGGAGCTCTTCCAGCTTTTCCTGAGATATGTTGATCTCAGGAAATAAAAGAAAAGACGAGAATGAATCTTAAGATTGGACAGCTTCATAATAGGAGGACAAATCTCTTGTCAAGTAAGTACATACACAAGTAGACTCCTGTTGCCTCAGAGAATAAGCTTTACTTGTATTAGGTGAACTCTGTGGGAAAATTCTTCTTACAAAACAAGGATATATACACAACTTCAATATACAACTAGTTCCTCTCAAAAGGGAATTGGTAGGAAGATACCTTATTTTAAAGTAGCTATTGTCAGAAAGCAAAATATGTCAAAGTTTCTTGGCTTGGACAATTTATTACCACATACTTTGTGCAAAGCTATCGGCCGATGATGAAGGCACTGTTCTTCCACGATTTGTAGGTGTCAGGACTTCTTGACTTGGCCACTTGGGTTTTCTCAGCAACACAGTAACTGTGTGGATCCTCTCCTAATGATAAGGCAGATACAAAGGAGCTTCAGTCCGCTGTTGTTGCTCCTGAAGCAGTGGTCACAGGCTCATGGACCCAAACTCAAGCCAAAACTCAAGGAGTGCTTCTTGTTTTCTCAGCGGTACTGGATTGTCTTTATTGGAAATTACTCCTCTGCCTTGAGGGGTGCCTGAGGCAGGGTCCTGCTCCTTTTCCTGCTCAAGGTTTAACTGCCAGAGAGAGATGAAAGTGCCAACATGGGTGGTATCATGTTCAGCAAAGCCCTACTGCTTCATACCCATATCTTTTAGCATCAGAGGTGGAGGTAGGATGACTTGCAGATGCAAAATGTCTTAGAGCCAGCTGGCTGACCTTCAAGCATATTAAGAGTTAGTGATGCCAAAGAGCTGGAAAGTAGCCTAAAGTAATAGCAGATATGGCAGTAATCCCAACGGCAGAAGCGGATCTGCTGTCTTGAGGGACCACAACCTGTTGGACTGGCAGACGTTTGGAAGTTCAGACAGCGTAAATTGGCAAAGAAAATTTCTTCCAACATTTGCACTGTTAAAAAAAATTTCAGATTTGTTATTTGAGGGAAGGTCTCACTGCTCTCAGCAATCTTAGTGACGCTGTTGAGGGTTTCAGGTAATTAGAGCTATTGGAAAGGTTCACGACAAAGTTGATCCAAAAGCGCAAAAGCCAAATTGTGTTCTCACACTTGTAAACATAATCTTCTTCCTACAATTAATTGCATATAGTAAACAAATCAGACTTTGAATCGTCAGTTTTCAAATTAAGAGGAAGCCATATAGGCAGGGTATGTTGCTGTCGGGAAGGTTAGCAGTAACCTTCACCCAAGGTGTGTAGGTGAAATGGAATTCCTTGTGAAAGATTATCTCTGGGACTTACTTACTTTTCGGCTCCCACCTGTATGAAGGTTTGAAGGTCTCTATGTCCCAGGCTCCTTCAGTGCATGAATTGTACCAGTGCACGACGTTCCTTTGTTTTCCGATGGGCTCATGCACTAAAACTTTTATTCAGCCTCTGTATTTTAAGTACAAGGCTATCAGCCACAAGTGGGGAAGAAATTAAAAAAGCAGAGAAGCAAAAGAAGAGAACAGAGAAGAACTTCTCTAAGACCTGCTTAGAAAAATGAGGAAGTCAAAGGATTTTAACTGGTTTTAAGGTTACACTGATCACAATGGGGATTTTAATTACATGCATGAAGTAGCTAAAGCTTACAAAGACATGCAAACCCAACTGCATAATACACAAATGCGTATTAAAGCGTATGGGGTCCTTGAGACCACAAGGATGCTACTGAAGTTGTCTGCCTTTCTAGACACAACAGAATTTTAACATGCTGTTGCTGATCTGAAACAGTCTAAATAGGAACTAACGCTTAGTACTTTTATGTGCACGTGTTCACAAGTGACAAACTGAAATGCCTAGGATTCCTATCAATCAGTCTACAAATAAGGTAGTTGTCAACTCTGATTTGGGGGGGGCAGTGACTTTCCATATTCGTTTGTTGAAAAGGAACACCCAAGTGTTCTCTAGAACACCTCTGTTGAAGCTGAATTTGAAGAGTTTGGGATTTGTAAATCAGGGCAGGGATTGGTAGCTAAATGCTCGTTTCGTATGTTGTGACTGCTTTCATTTGGAAAAACATCCCAAGAGATCTAAGAATCTCACCGATCTGTATAGCCATAGCAGCACTAACGAGCATCCGTGACGTTGGTATATTTTTGAAGCGCTTTATATGACACCACATAAAATTCCAATGTTTATAATCTGTTTGTAATTAAGAATTAGAGAACTTAAAGACTAAGATCTACAAAGAATTTAACTTTCCATATCATGAAATGCCCTGACTTTAGTTCCTCTAAACCACAAGTGAGAAGTCCCTTCCAGTGGTAAGCTACTTTTCCAGCCTTTTTACTTTGAGCCCGTTCGTTTGCACCATGTTTGGCACACCGAGTTTTTAGGCTTGCCTGGGACTCGGGGCATCGGTACAGTACAGACAGCAATGGCACTGGAGTCACATCATGATTTCCTTCCTCCCACAAGCTCTGATAGATCTGGAGATTTAAAAGGAAAAGGGGGGAGAGAAAAAAAAAAAAAAAATGGAAAAGGCTTGCCCTGATGCCCTGAACTTGAAGTGCCTTTCTGTTAGGTTCCTAGTAAGTACAGTGTAATTTAAAATTCGTAACACTTTTCTCTTAAAAAATGCAGTGCAATTTCCAGCCCACAATTAAATGATGTAAATACTTTCTCTGAGGGATGTATGTGGCTCACCTAACTCATTTCATAGCTTTTAGCCCTAGTTTTCCCTAGAATAGGCCTAGGAGAAAAGAAAGCATTATTTTGTATTCCCACGTTGGGTGAAGAGCCGAGAGAGTTGCCAGCCTGGCCGAGACTCAAGCAGGGAGGAGATCTGGCTGCATCTCTGAAACGCAGGTAGGTCCCCCCAGCCACTGGGCCATCTTTCCTCCTGTCAGCCATATAAAGGCGAAGCACCGTCTCCAGGAGGCTGTGGAGTTTTGGCCTGAGCACTCTGCAAACTTCGTGCAACCTGAGCTCACTGGCTCGTACATCAGACTGAAGTGGAGTGGCGGAGGTGCAGAGCACATTCCTTTCTGCTAGCATGAGTATTGAGAAAAACAGTTTCGTAACCCTCCAGACAGGGCAGCCAGAGCTTGGCTCCAAGTTATTTTTTTTTTTTTTTTTTAAATGGAAATTAAAAACCAATATCTGGGACTATATAGAGGGGTTATGAGCATGAATAGTGAATCATAAGCTTGTTCTTTTGATTACTGTTGCACACTTAGAACCTATTCCTGTCTTCAGAAGCCTTGAAGGACCAAATGAAATTGCGATACACCAATTTCAGCCTATGCAAACTTATTTACAGGAAGATGGTTAAAGCATCGTTTAAAAGGAAAAGAAAGGAATATAACTACAACTGTTTCTTTCAGGTAGAAACTGAAAGCAATCTTAAACATACCAGGTGCAGAGCACAATACAGTAGCCATGAATGACATTGCACAGAAAACTGAGGTATGTACCAATTTTAAAGTAATCAGATTAATGTCGTACTTTACAAGTGATGCTTGCAAAGAAAGTAATTACAAACAATTGTAAAAGACGATTATACTGGAAGTTGGCTGGTACTGCAGTTATTTTAAGACAATGGAAGGCAACTTGAAAGTAGCTTAAGGAAACTTATCTGATTTGATGGAATCTGTGAAACGTTCTTACTGTTATTAAAAAAAACATGAAGGAGGAAGGCAAAACAAAAGTAACAAAATATGAAGAAACTTTAAATGTTGGGGGAAACTCAGGGCATCATTCACCTCTAATTCTAAAATGTAAATATTAGGCTACTTCAAGTATTTCTTCTGCATAGACTCACTGAACAACAGGGACAAAAGCAGGAACAAAAACTATTGGTTTAGGTGGAAAATTTGAAACATGGAATGTTTTCAGCCAGTTTTCTCAGCATTTCTGTATTGAGAGCATTCCTGAAGTCATTACAGTAAAAAGAGAGAAAACTTCACAGTAGTTCTGAAAAGCGGGAACTTCTCTTACGGTTTGGGCACACGCAGAGTAAGCGCTGGCAAAGCAGTGGCCAGTAGCAGTGTTGGTATCGGAGCCCTGCGAGTCCAGTGATCTTGACACTTCATAACATAAAATCACTGGACTTCTGAGTTTCTCTAAATATTCAAAAAGTCAGTGTATGATGTATTGGAGGTTTTAAATGAACAAATAATACTACTTATTTAAAAACCGTATTGGCTGTTGAAGTGTTGTAGAAGAAAACATACAGATTGTATGACACGTCTGTGTCTTTATATCTGTTTTAAATGCTAGGGGTGGAGAGGCGCTTTAGTGACCGCTTATGATTCAAGGCAACAATATAAATCTGTATCTGATTTTTAAAGCCATATAATTGAAAATGTACATTGACATAGTTCATGTACTTGGTTATGTAGCTATGCATTACAATTACTTATAGCCTAAGTTCAATGCAATGCTAAATGTTGTTTTGGATATCTTAGTATTTCTTACTATTTATGAACAAATACAGTGATGCTTAACAGATGATGGCTAGTGGCACAAAGTTCATAATCCCAAATGCACTTCTGTTTTATGTTCTTACATTCTTTCTAACCCAATCTGTCTGAATATTTCTGTCCATCCGTTTCAACTTTCTTTTTCTTATCTTCATTTCTTCTATATCTTCACCAAGATTCTGCTTTCTTCATCTAAACCCGTCCAAAAATCCTATGTGCCCAAGCTTCACAAGGGTGATGTAAAGGATAAATTTGAAGCTATGCAGAAAGCAAGGGAAGAAAGAAATCAAAGGAGATCTAGAGATGAAAAGCAAAGAAGAAAAGAACAATATGTTAGAGAGAGAGAATGGAACAGGAGAAAGCAGGAGGTCATTTTCTTTGCAAATATTTTGTGGTATTTTAATATTCAATATTGTATGTGAAAATATTTTCACATTATTCTAAGACAATAATATTGGAATTTTATTTAAGGTATACAGACAGTTTACTTTCTGTGTTTCATCAACTAGATGAAAGAACTACTTGGATCTGATGAAGACGATGATGCAAAATCATCTAAAATAGAAAAAGGTTATGTTCCAAAGCTAATAGGTAAGAGAGGCCCAATTTTAAAGGCCACATCATTCACTAGATAAGTAATAGATGTAACTGCTGAACTGTGTATTTCATATTCACAGGAACAGTTAAAGGCAAGTTTGCAGAAATGGAGAAGCAAAGGCAAGAAGAAGAAAGAAAAAGAATGGAAGAAGAAAGAAAGCGCAGAATTGAACAAGATATGATTGAGAAAAGAAAAATTCAAAGAGAATTAGCAAAAAAAGCACAGGAGGTATGTTCATCTGATCACAATAGTCAGGATATAATTGTAAACAAACCACACAAGAAAAAAAGGTTTTGTATTGATCAGAAAGATTTGTTTTTAAGATTTCCAGTAGTGGTGATTCACATAGGAGATGCTCAATGGGTTCCAAGTGGGGAATAACGTTCAGAGAATCTTTACCTTCACTTCTTTACGGTAACAATTTTTTTTAAGCACTGAACTTGAGTTACAGATGAAACCAGGCAGGCATGAACCTGGTAGGGATGTGAATCAGGCACAAATTTTGGTGTCATACGCATACAAGAGTTTACAGAATTTACTAAACTACTTTGAAAATGTTTCTTATATTTTACCAACCCTTACTTTAGACAATTTTTGCTTATACATTCATGAATATAATTCAGTGATAAATGAACTATGGCAGGAAAGAAGAAACAGGAAAATGCCATTGGCAGGCAAAAATGAGAAGATACTAATGCAGTAAAAATCATGAAGTTTCAGGTCATGTTTTATTCCTTTGCCACTTTGTGAGTCTTTACGGCATATATATGTGAACAGACTCCAACTTGTGTTGATGCCAGTAAAGCAAATTTTGTCTTTTGTAGAATTTTGCAATCATATTGAATTCCTTTGGTAAGTTTTCTTCAGTGCTGCGAATACTGCAGTGCGAGTGAACATCTAAATGACACACTAGAACCATAAGCAAATTTTTATTTAACGAAAAGACAGTAGTACTTAATTTAGGTTTGTTTTTGTTGTAAGAAAAGAAAAACAGTGCTATAGGATGAGTCAGTTTTCAACAAGGACTTGGACAGTAGTTTCTACTAAGACTTTTAACAGTGTTAAAACTGGACTTTTAACTGGAAATGTACCTAGCATATACTTAATCTACCCTGAAATGCAGAAGTACACACCATGTAGAATTTCAGAGAGTACGTTAGTTGTAGACAGTAACATATAAAGACACCATACGAAGCAAATACAGCACTAGGCTTTTTGCAGGAGTTGAGGGGAAGACAATGTCACTTGAATCAGAAATAATCAATGAGCTTGCTTTAGCTTTTTTTCTTTTTACCCAATTCTGGAATGCTTAAATGAAGAACGGACATCTAAAGTACTCTTCTCAGTTCATAACTGAAGTGTTAAGACTGCTTTAGCGTACTTTCTGTATGGTGTTTTATGTCATGTTCCCTCTTCCTCAACAAGCAAACCTATCTGAAGTATTCCAGCAAAGGTTCAATCATTACCATCTCTGTGAATTTAAGTGCTACATACATATCACTGATACAAAAAGAATTTCCAGTTCTATGTTTGCAAATCTAAGGCAAAGAGCCGAAGTAATGTAATCATATGAAATTCTCATTTAATAGATTGATGACTTTAACAATACGGGAACTGAATCAGCAGCAGAGGTAATCAGATTTTTTTAAAGAAATATTCACCTACATTTTTATTCACTTTGTTTTATTATTGTAATTTGGGCTGGGAAAACTTAGAAAAGGGCACACAAATACCTAATTAAAATTCAACCAAGAAGCTAACAAATCTTTAAAGTATATGGAACTATATGTCTGTACTTGAAGTGAATTTATTTAAGTTTGAAGTAGAGTCTGCACTGTGAATACTGTGTGGTGGCTAGTTAAAAACATCTAAAATGTAAATATTCAAAGCCACCAGAATGATTTGAGCTATACTGGCAAGGGTAGTCTAAGTCCTCTTGCTTCGGAAAATATCTTCTTAAAAGCTCTTTGCCTTAAACTTAAAAGGGGATTCTGTCAATATGCAGATGTTTGAACACCTTACCTAGTTAGCTTTTTGTTTTTTTAAAATTGACTAATTTACCATATGGGTTTGGATTTTAAGTCTTGCATATATATGTTTAATTTCAAAAAGCTAGGTCCAAAGGTCCTCTTGTCTTTCACTAACACAAGAAAATCACATTCCTACTACAGTTTTGGAAAGACAAACAAAAAAAACAAAAAAACCCCTACCCAGTAGTTTTAAGTTATTTGACAGTATCTCTGTTAATCATGGTATTTTGTGAGAAAAACTGGGCAAAATGTACTTGGGCAAGTAAGTTGTGAAAACAGTTTTGAAGCAGCAACATCCTTCAAAAAAAGCCTGACAAATTACATATTGCTCTCTAGAACTATGAGCTTATTCCAACCACTGTATATCTTTTACTTTGTAAATATAACACTGGAACTAGAGTGTGGCTCCATTTGCTGTGTATTCAAAATCTCACCTGTTCTTCCCCAAACCGTGAATATTTATAACTAACAGTTAAGGAAAATATGTAAAGAAATTAAGGAGTTTGCCAGCAGTTATATTTAAAATATAACTCAGCCTTGATGCTCTTCAGATATTATAAGAAAACTAGTGAGTGCCTCAGGCAGACGCGTTTAGTCTTGTTGTTAATACTCAACACAAGTAATTCTTCTGGAAGCTTTGGTGCACAAAGGTAAAACCAGCAGTTTCGTTAATAAATGGGTCTATCTACAAGCCAAGCTTTGTGAAAATATAATAAATATCTTTTTGGACAGGAAGGGGATGATTCACTGCTAGTTACAGTAGTGCCTGTAAAACCCACCAAAACACCTGGGAAGATGAAAATAAACTTTGAGAACACAGGAAAGGAGAGAGCAGAACAAAGAGAGAGACAGGATGAAGAAATGAAGCTAAAATATGAGGAGCAAAAACAATTCCTTAAGGAAACCAAGTGCCTTTCATTTGTCATGGTAAACTACTCATCTAAAAATACCTAAGAAATAATTATGTATTATTTAAGATGTAACTATTTCATTTTTCTTACACAGGGTAAAAATGAAGATAGTGAAACACAAGAGCCTCTGTCTCCTGGTAAGCTGAAAGTAACATTTGAAGAACTTGAAAGACAAAGACAGGCAAATCAAAGGCGGCAAGCAGAGGAAGAAGCAAGACAGCGTTTAGAAGAGGAAAAACGTGCCTTTGAGGAAGCTAGACAGCAAATGGTAAATACATGTTCTGTTCATGTTGTTACAGAATTTTCACATAGGATATACTTTTACATTCTTTCCTTTATCTGATTCTTCTTTTTTCTTATTCCTTAACAATATTTCAACGTGTTAAGAGTCTGAAAATTATATCAGCGTAAATTTTTGAAAGATGTATTTTTGACGTTAGTTCTAACTCAGTAACCACACTGGCATAATGCTTCAGACATTCTTCTAGTAAAACCAGGAAATTTATGTGTTTTAAATTTGCCAGCAATCTCAGCAGGTTTTATATCTACACTTTGCGACACCTTAGGCTGTAAGTCCTCAAGAAGATAACTAGTTGTCTGTTTGGTTCTTAAATAGTGCTTCAGATGTTTCAGTAACCAGTTTTTGATGAAAACATTCTGTAGTAACAGAATGCTATTTCTTATTTCCATATTTATTTATAAATGCGATAGAAAAATACATCCGTTACAACCTTCCTCTTATGAAGAAAGGGAAAAAAGACAGGTCAGCTCTCTTGTACGTATTGATGTAAACAAGAATGTGCTAGGAAATTACTAGATTAACGCCCAAATTGTCAGAGACGTAGCTCACAATTCCTGTTTTGTATTACTTGCAAAACTGCCTCCATGTTTGTTCTTTATCATAAGCCAGACATAAGCTGGCTTTAGTTGACTTATTCTAGATCAACTATAAACAGACCTCACATTAGTTTGTTCTTTGATCATAGTAAAGGAATCATACACAGTATTAACATAAGATACACCAGACAGGTTAGTTCTACATTTCCTCACTTTACTATACTCTATTTCCAAAAGCATTTTTAAAGTTATTTATTTAAATATCTTTCCCCTGTACGATCCTGATCATTATGACTTTGTTGATTCATGTACAAAGACGACTAATGAGAAATGAGATTTTCATCTTCCATGAAATCTTTGAAAATGTTATTTCTAGGAGTTTGATAACTTCAACTTAAAAAGAGTATAATTATGAATGGACATTCTTGGACAAACAGCTCAAGATCACTCTGTTCACTATACTTCAAAAACATTCAAAGAAAGTGATATTTTCCAAGAAAAAAAAAAATACAAAACAGCCAGCACAGAACCTTCAGAAAGCTGAAACACAAATTCCCAACTGGTCCAAATTGAGAGGCCTCTAGGTTTAGGCAGACATCCAAACTGTAGTTTACTGCTCCGCCCCCACCTCCAGTAAATCACTGAACGTTTCCGCACCAATAACCGTGACATTATGTCAATAATGCACTTTCTTCTTTTTATTTGGGGGTGGGCAGGAGATACTAGTGAAGGAGAAGAGGAAAGAAAATGAAGGAGAGAGAACTTCATGAAGTCACTAGCCATTCTAACTGGAGTTTTGTTCACATCTCCCACCCTATGTATACGCATTTATTAACCAAGTAACATAAAGTAATTTACAGATTCTCTAATCAAAAGAAATTTTCTAACATGCAGTTTTATCTGATATCAGTGGTTGTCAAAATTTGAATTCAAAAGTTTTCTTAAAGAGTTCAGCAGTTAATTTCCTTCAATTCTTTCTTTTTTTCCCTATGAATTTCCAAATAAAAGATTCCTGTAATTCCCTTAACTGGCTACCCCACATACCAGTCCCAGGGCTGCTTGCAGTACACAGAAATCCGGGACATCAATACCCTGACAGCTCCCAGTCAATTTCCTCCATTAACAAAGTACTCCAAGGTATCTTTTGAAGGTGGTTCGTTCTTTTGTTCTTGATTGCAGTTGGCAAACCACAGGCTTCTCTTAGCAGATAAGTGTTCACTGGCGACAAGCAGTACTGAAGAGATCAGAGTATCTCAGTTCCCTTTCTTCAGTGATGATTAAATGCCTAAAAAGAAAAGAAACAAAAATCTCAGTCTGGAGTAAGCAAAGTGTTAATTGATTTAGTTTTGCTCTAAAACTCTACAGCATTTTTTTAACTGGTAAGAGCATTGGTAAAAACAATTTCTATGCAAACAAGACTCAATGATATAAATGTCTATGAAAGTGATGTAAAGAAATTGAATAGGCAGTTATTTACAGTAAAGGATTCGACCCTGAGACAATAAAATATGTACTTAATTGTTCAGCCTTTTCCTGATAGCACATTGTTCTTTGAATTATACACTTGACAGATTTTAAAAAATTATAGAAGCTACTTGTAGGATAGTGAAAGATGTTTCTTTTTTCCCCTCCCCTGACTAAACCCAAAATGTTTCTTATAGAAGCCAAACTCTTGATAGATTCCTTCTCCCCCTCCCCAGGAGAGAAGGACCTTTATCAGAAAGGAATTAATGGAATATTTATTTACTATAAAGAATATTCTTATGTTTGGATAAGTCCTTTCTATTTTTTCCCTCTCCCTCTTTTCTGAAGATAAATGAAGGTGGCGATGAAGAATCTGAAAATTCTGTTAAAGAATTCCGTCCCGGTAAACTCAGACTCAGTTTTGAGGAGATAGAAAGACAGAGGAGAGAAGAGGAAAAGAGGAAAGCAGAAGAAGATGCAAGACGACGCATAGAAGAGGAGAAAAGAGCATTTGCTGAAGCAAGGAAGAACATGGTATGGCATTTTTTTTTTAGTACATAGTTTAATTTTTACTTAAGTCTCCGATGAACTACAAAGCAGCTCTGGGAAAAAGCTTTTGAAACTGTTAGGAATGCATGCTTCAACTCCTTCACTAATTAGTTCACCTGACTATTTATTAGAAGGGAGGAGGGTAAACTAATCACACTCCTTTACCAGAAACCATCACAGAACAAGTCCGCCTCACAGCAAGCCTAGAAAGGATTTCAGATAATTTAGTCAAAACCAGATATTGTGTCCAGCGGGTATTATGCTAGATGCAACAAACTTGGAAAGCAAAAGGTTTTCACAAGGAAGGTTTGCTGGTTTGGTGTTTTTTTTTTTTTTTTTTTTTTGTTGGGGGGTAGGGGGCGTCAGAGCAATTCCTTTTACTTCTCCTAGTTGCCTTAACAGGGTGTCCACCAATCAGCTCTTACTAGCTAAATAATTAACGGCATACTAGAACATTGGTCACTGCAAGTACAAACTTTATAGTCATCTGTGGCCCCTCAGGAAGGAAAAACTAAGAAGGCTGAACTCAGCTAACTGATGGTTTTATTGTATTTCATTGCTTGTTCAGAGAAACAGAAAAAGTAACTTTTGGCATTTACCATTAGAACAATTTGTAATACGAAACTTCCTTAGACAGATACAGATCTTTGTGATATGCAATGACTTCTAAAATTTGAGTTAGGATTATACTGAAGACAAATCTACAGAGACCTAGGATTAACATACTGACGCTACCTGAAAGCAGAGAAAGATGCCCAATTCCAGAGGGCAGCAACAACATTATTTATGAAAAATAACAGTCATGGAGCTTTTCACTATGTTCTGCATGCTTATTCCAACAACTTCAAGTTTCAGCAAGGCTTTGGGTATAAGCCAGTTACTTATTAGTGGATGTTAGGAAACACAGTATTAGATTACACAGCTATCAACTAAAACTAAGTATTGTTTGTTTCAAAAGGGCGGGCAAGACATGCCATACAGAACTGTGGAACAACCTGCCCATCTGGCAGTGTCTTCCCACATTCCCCTCTGTGGTTTTATTGGGAAAGTCCAACTGCATGCCTAATAAAAACTTCTTCATCATTCAGAGCAATACTTTTGAGACAAATTAAAGCTTTCTATGACTACTAATATTGCTAGTAGTGCTCCCTCTGCCTGAAAATTGGGACAAAGACAAGACCTCTACCCTGAAAGACTACCCAGAGAAACTACAATGTAAATTTATATTTGATATTGTACTGGTAAGCAGTTATGGAAAATAGTGTCTGTCCAAACCTTCAAAGAGAGAAAATAGAAGCTAAAGGCACTTTAAAAAAAAAAGAAAAAGAAGAGTGCTGCTGGACTTTTGCCATCACCATTTTTATGAAAAGCCAACAGACAACTAAAGGAAAGCAAAGAAAGTACGTGCTGTCTTCTGGTTTGTTCTGCTTTCTTGAGAATGAATATCGTTTTTCTGCCTCAGTGTGGCAAGAACCTAAGCTCAAGTGTCGGGGCAAGAAAAATCTCACTGATTAAAATGGGTTTAATCCATTAGATGCAGCACAGACTCTATGATTGCACTGTAAGAGCAGAGAGGGAGTACGTCCAGTAATTTAAAAAATTAACTGAAAATGTATTTTCAGCATATACATTAACAGATAATTTTCTGTTAATTAGCATCCTGCATATGAACACATTTTCTATTACTTGTAACAGAAAGTATAAGCTCATGCTTTCCCTATTTTCCACAGCTACACAATGTAGCAGCAATGCAGATGTGCTTTTAAACATTTTAAGAACATGTTAGTCATCTCTAAGTAGTAGTAAAACCTCACATTCCATTTTTATTTAAGCATTTAAATTAAGTAGTTACTTTAGAACCTTTTTCACGTTTGTTAATTTTAATTTAGTTTTGAAAGTATAGACACACAGAAGTAGTAATATTGCTGCTGGGAAACACAAATGCCACCTCCTTTTGGAAGGATCTCCCTATTTCGTCACATTGACTTGTGCTACGTTTACACTTCGATGCTTCCCACCATCAGCATGATCACTTTCAGACTGAAGCATTCACCTTTCATCCCTGTCAGTCTCCTTCCGTTAGGGACTGCATAAAGAACCTGTCTCAGCACAAATGAAAGAACGTTATGCTTCTTGTCAGTCACTGTTTGCCCACTGAAAATTGGGTAACTGTGCTGCAAACTGTGGTTATTACAGGACTGTTTCTCACTACCATCTGTTCCCACTTTGCAGAAAAAGAAGTATGGTCTCAGTTCACAAAATACGGCTAAAAGATTTACTGAACTAACCACAAGGGTTTTGTGCATCACACAATTCAGCTGAATTTCTTCCTGTGTTTTTTAACCAGGAATAAGTTGGTGTACTGTCTTTCCATAACTTACTGATTCAACAATACAGAGCAGACAGCTGCTAGTGTTTGCTGATATGCACAGCTTCTGAAGTTTATACATACATGCATTGGTAAATTTTGAACTAATGCTTCTATCCACTTAGATCTGTATCTTGAAGTGATGAGCATATGAACTAACATATCACAAAGCAAGAGACTTTCACATTTCTTTGCTAATTTAGCTGTGGTTAGCCTCTGAAAACTATGTGGCTATGCATTGTTTTCATTGAAGGAAATAGTTCACAGCTTTGTTTTTTGACTCCACTTCTCCATAACACAATTTCATCAAATATGCTCATATTATGCAAAACGAATGAGGCATGGAAGGAATGGTGGGGCTGAAGTCCAGCTGTAAGTTTACTCAGAGGGAAAATCTGAAGGAAAGCTATAATGAGTAGCAGTATTTGAATGGGATTGGGCCAAAATACTATTACAAGAGCTGTGACAAATAAAAAGGATATGGACAAAGTAGGTCGAGACAGCGGTATGAACCACGATGGCACAAACAGCAGCGAAAGGTGTAAATTACAATGGCAGTAAGTAGCAATAGAGAAAAGGGGGTGCCAAAGAATCTTTTAAAAAAAAAATTATTTTCTGTTTCTTTATAAAGCTAGTCAAAACACTTTCTCAAATGAAAGTTTCACTCCTTTAATTCTTTCTAGCATTTGACTGACTACTGTTGGGAATGCCTACAATTTAAGGCACATTGGGCTCTTCGATGTTTGCCACAAGGCTTTTAAAGCATGCGCTGATTAAATAGTGCCTAAAGCCACATCAGCACACAGTTCGAGATCAGTAGCTGACCTCATCTCACACATTTCTGTACAGAATGTTCCTGTTGAGACAACCTTTGTTAATAAGTTTATATCGTTACATGCACAAACATACATTTATATAGGTTTCATCAAGAAGTTACTTTAAAATCTTCCTGTGTAACTCATGTCATGCTACCTGGCCATTTTATAATATATAGCTTCATATTTTAGAAATGCTTTGCTTCAACAAATTCAGTCTGAAAATATTTGTTCTTACACTCCCTGCTTTTGGAAGTAATGAAAGTCACCTTTCCTAGACCCTACCATCTTCTTCTGAACTAGTCTACAAAATAAGCAACTGTTCATGAATGACCATCAAAGCCCAACCCTACTCTGAAGCCTGAGAAAAGGACAGGGAAAGGAGGAAACCCTTGCTCTCAGGTCGTACAAAGCAGTGAGCTGGCAACATCAGTTAGTATAATCAATCTGTGCACAAGAAGAGTTTCTTGTAGAAAATTCTGTTCAGTTATCCTTACCAGGAATACTAATATTGCTTACGAACACAGGAATATAATTCAGTTTGCTTAGAAAAAGATTCCAGACATATGTACTTCAGTGTTAAGAGCAATAACATTTCAACACAAGCACTTTATCTAATGATAGTCTGTGAAGTAAACAGGAATGAATTGTTTCATGTCCCAAAGCTGCATTTAGAGGACATCCTCTCCGCCATCTCGCAAAAAAGACAGCATCTTAATAAACACCTTCATCTTCATTATAAAAGTTTAGCATTGTAATAATAAAGAGCTAAAATCAAATTCAACTGCCCCAAACACATTCCCTCCCAAAATATTAGAGGAATACCCACATCGTCATACTGCATCTTACTGTACTGTGGCAAAACACTTGGTTATCGTTACGTACTAGAGGTGTCTGAGCAATGCTGTAATTTCATCACAGGTACCTTCAGGATGTATCATTAATGCTCTGAATTTCCAGCAGGTGCTGGATGATGAATCACCAGAAATGTTTAAAACATTTTCTCAAGAATCTCTCGTACCTGGTAAACTGGAAATTAACTTTGAGGAGTTGCTGAGACAAAAAATGGAAGAAGAAAAGAGACGCACAGAAGAAGAGCGTAGGCAAAAGTTGGAAATGGAAAAGCAAGAATTTCAACAGCTGAGACAAGAAATGGGAGAGGTTTGTATAGCAAAGGATGTGTAAAGCATGCTCTGAATAAAAATATAATAGATCATTTCAGTTAATTACTAAAATCTACAACATTGTATATAAGATACATGTTTTTTATCACTAATCTACCAGGAAAATGCTTTTATCCCTTGCCACCCTTAAAGTAAAAACACAACTTCAAATTTGTAATTTTATATTACAGTTACTTCCAAAAATTCTACAGTATTACTAAACCAATGATGTAATATTGACAATATTGGGAAAACAGAAACGTCTAGTTCCCAAATGAATATACAAAAATGAAAGGAGGAAAGAGCAAAATTCTTCCTTTTCCTCAAGGGAATGCTGTGTTAACTAATTAGGAAAGAACTACAGTGGCTTCAACTTATTTCTAGTGTATCAAGGGTTTGAAGACTGTCACAGTTGATTTTAAAAACCACACACAAAATTCGCTTTGCATACCAAAAGTCTAAAACATCGTGTTCGTGAACTTTACACTTCAATTTGATTTGGTTGTGGGTGGCAATTCTTTATTATTCCCTTTTGAATGTCAGAGGACTACATTTATTTATTTTTTTTAAGCAAAGCTAGAGTGAGTAATAAAGGCTCTAGATTGCAAATTTTTCAAGTGAATTTAGTGTTACATCCTGGGGAAGAAGAGATAGACAGGGACATCCAACTAAAATGCATGTGAATCTTTACTGTCAGTCAGAGAGCTTAAAAGGAGGGAGTAAAATATCAACAATTACAGCTTCAGGTGTGGTTTGACTACAGGATCCAGAACTGCCACTTGATTTCCAGCCACAACATCCTGAAATCTCGGTTGCTTTTACTGAATTAAAAAAAAAAAGTACTAATTTTGTTTGACACAGTAGCTGTATTTTAGAAAATTATTTCATTATCATATTGCAAGCAAGAGAGATAAATTACGGATCCAGGACAACTAAGTTTTTTGCCTTGCTAGGTGTCTGGTTTTCTGAGTCTGTGAAGGGTGGTTTGTTGACAGCAATCCTTGAACAAAGGGCACATTCAGGAAGATATTTTAAGATCTCTGTCTAGTTTAGATGTGATACAAACGCAGTAATCCTGAGAATAGCGAGGGGAAAAACCAGGAATTAGAGGGAAAAGGTCTCTATGCTGATTTCAAATAACTAAGAGACCTGTTAAAGTGCATTAAGTTACACCTATCTGTGGGGAGAACAGGTAGTAAGAATAACTAGGGCATTTATCCACCTTACGCATTCTAATTTCTGAACAGCTGGAAGAAGAGTCTGAAACTTTTGAGCTAAGCAAAGAATATGAAGAATTAATAAAGCTAAAAAGAAGTGGTTCTATTCAGGCAAAGAACTTAAAAAGCAAGTTTGAAAAAATAGGACAATTGTCTCAAGAAGAAATACAGAAGAAGATTGAAGAAGAGCGAGCTAAGAGAAGAGCAATGGATGAAGAAATCAGAGAAAGGGAAGCTGAAAAATTTCAAGAGGTAAGTTGCATTCTGTATATGTTAATGATATACTTAACTAGCACACAAATGATCCGGGACTGGACAATGCTGCTGCTTTCACCCAGAAATGCTGTATTTCCAAAATTATTTTCTCCCTTCTTTCCTGTTCCCTCCTCTGGATGCATGAGGAAGTCTCACCTCAGCATCCCTAAAGGAAACAGCACCCATTTATTATCACTTATCTGGTCAAGCAGAGATCTGTTTTTCTGCTCAAAGTCCTCAATTCAGCATCTTAACAACCTGAAACCTGCCAGCCTGAGGGTTTGAACCATTCATATTTAAGAACTGATTTATTAATCATCATATGAATTGCTTCTCCTTCTGAACTCTAATTCATTCTCCACTGTATGAATTAAAAAACTCCACCAAAACCAAACAATACCATTTGAAGATCAAGTCTTTTTATCATCTTTACTCATTTCTCAGGGTAGAGCAGAGAAGGATGCCTACTTTTCCATGCTTCAGACTGGAACCTCTCATATTTTTTCAGAGAGGAAAAACAAATGAAGCTATCAGTCTAACCAATAAAACAACACTATGCTCTGTGACCCAAAACTTTCATGACATAATCACATGGCAGTGCAGGAAACTTAACAGCAGTAAGCCTGATCTGAGCCTCCTTCTGAGGTTCCTGTCTACAGCAGTCACTAAGGACTTACCATTGCCATAAGACAGTACTCAACCTCTATATGAAAATAAATCTTCAGGAGTATTTTTCTACCTAACATTTTTGAAATTACTTTTGCAAGTATTTTGCCCGATCCCTGGGATAAACTATTACAAGACTTGATCTTAAATCCAACATTAAACAAACCTCTGAGAAAAACAGGAGTCTGGGTGGCTTCGCTCAATTAAGTACTGCTCTACAAAACTAGTTTTATCATCATACACATTTAAAAAGGTAATGAGTTAAGTCCTGTTTTTCCCCCCCCCAAGGACGATGAGGTAGATGTGAGACCAGCCAAGAAATCTGAGGCTCCATTTACTCATAAAGTAAACATGAAGGCCCGTTTTGAGCAAATGGCAAGAGCCAGGGAAGAAGAGGAGCAGAGGAGAATCGAAGAACAGAAATTACTACGCATGCAGTTTGAACAAAAAGAAATTGATGCAGCATTACAGAAGGTATAAATTACAAAGTACCTTTTCTTCAGCCCTAAGTGTCATTTAACTTAGCTTCTGATTACCACTGATGGCAACACTGCCAGAGGTATGAAAGGAACATTATACTTGTTTTAACAGCTGCTCTGAATTGCTGCAATAACGTAAAACAGCTTTTGGTGTTTTCACATATTCTTGAAGAGTATGAGATACTGCAAAGAAAGTTCGTCGTATCCTTTGAGTAGTCTGAAAAAGGAATCTACATTCGTGCCTATGTTTTACCCCAAGATTCCAGCCTCATTAAAATCCATTTTACTGCCTGTTCCATATCCAGATTCAGTGCATGACGTTATCTAGTGAGGATAGGGGTGGCATTTCCCCTTCTCAGAAACGTGGTAACTTTTCTGTAATCAAATACATGTCACTAGCAGTCGCACTGCTATTGCCACTTCAACTGTTCTAAATCGACTTATTTTGAAACAGAAAAGGGAAGAGGAAGAAGAAGAAGAAGGAAGCATTATTAATGGCTCTACTTGTGAAGATGAGGAGGATCAAGCTCGATCTGGAGCTCCCTGGTTCAAGAAGTCACTGAAAAACACATCAGTGGTTGATGGCGAGCCAGTGAGATTTACAGTTAAAATTACTGGAGAACCAAAACCTGAAGTTACATGGTGGTTTGAGGGGGAAATGTTGCAGGACTCTGAGGACTATCAATATATCGAGAGAGGAGAAACCTATTGCCTTTACTTGCCAGAAACCTTCCCAGAAGATGAAGGGGAATATATGTGTAAAGCAGTCAACAACAGAGGCACATCTGCTAGCACCTGCATTCTCACCATTGAAAGTAAGAGTTAGCATTTTAATTCGCTTGATTCTCAAATATTCTTGCAGCTTTCCTATTATGAAAATCTAATTATCTGTTTCTCTTAACTCTTATTTTCTAGCTGATGACTACTAATGCTCTACTTTAGCTGGAATCTTTCTTCCCCTCAAAACTTTCTTATTGCATCATCTCTTTCTCTGATGGGGCCAACTAAAGAAAGCAAGGATATGCATTGATTTGTCATTCCTGCATCAGATAATAACCTTCAAATTGTGAGAGTGTCCAGGTTCCTTGCTCTATACAAAAAATTAGTATTAAAGGCTAAAAAGAAGGAATCAATGTATGAAAGATCAACTAAAGGAAAAAGCCGAATTATAATAGTGCTCCCACATTTGAAGTCCAACTGTTGCATAACAGCATAAAGCTAAATACACGATCTGGAACTTGTGTAGTAGTGTAAATCTATTGGTATATTTTGCATGAACACCGAATATTTAAGTTGTTTTCCTGTATCCCAGAGGCACTGAACTGGCAAAAGGAAATACTTATTGATGATTTAAAAAAAAATCCCAGTGTACTATTTTTCAAGAATAAAAGATTACATAACTGCTCACTTTTGTTGTTTTGTTTCAAAGAGCATTAGTTCTTTTGTTTTAAAATGGGCTTGCATTTAAACTCTTATGCTCTTATCAGCCTATGCAGTTGATAATCCAAAAGTAAAAACAATCTTAGTGAAGCTTATCATAGTCTTTATGGTACCAACATTTGCTTGTAAAACTTTAATTTTTTCACTATTTAAATGATACATGAACAGTTGGTGACAAAATAGGAGCCTATCATAGCCAAGCTGATAGGACGCAAGCTTTAAGAAAAATATTTTCAGAAAGTGCCTAACTTCTCAATCTTTGTTCTCTCTTAATGCAATAAATGTATTGCTGCATCCCTAAGCATTGTCTTAAGGCTACTGTACTGTTTCTCTCTAAGACCTCTTGATTTCAACACTAATGTTGTTGTGCTAACACCATCTGAACTGTTCAGCTTAGCCTAAGCTTCTGTAGGAGTAATTTTACAAACAATAGTCACATTTTAAGGTAAAGAACATGTGTGTAAGCCTTAACATAAGGTAAGCTGCAGCAAATTAGTTTTATGCAGTCATTTAAAAAAAAATTTTCCTGCGTTTGAATCTGCTGACTGCTCTTTGTACAGTTACCTATTGGAAGTCACTCTTTTGCCTCAATAAAATAGTTACAAATTCAGAAACATCTTGAAAAAATGGTAATAAGCTGCATGATGTTTTGAATGAATATTTATCCTAATAGCCATACATTTGCTTCATTTCACGTGGGTGATGTTCATTCACAGAACAAACTAGTTGCTGCATTATCTTTCCTCTGAAGCTGTTATTTCAAACTAACGAAGGCAGGGATAGGAGCATAAAAAAGACAAAAACGTTGCTATTATCCATCAGTTTACATTTATTGAGAAAAACCATACAAAAAACATTATACAGTTAACGTGTACCCATATTACATACAATGTCAATGCAAGCTCAAAACCACATTTTTGTAAAGCATTCAATTTACCTCAAGTCCAAGCTGCATCTCCCTAAGACACTGTTCCCATCACAGTTGCCTTTTAAAGCCAATCTTCTTTTTACACACGGGTAGTTTCTGCAGAGAACACTTTTCTCAGGACGAAAAGGCATTTCACATGCACGCAAGAGAAATATTTGTGCATACATAAGAGTCTTACAAGCTATTACTAGGGAAGAGGGAATCCTGTCAACTGTATGCTTTCTGAAAAGCCCAGTCCTCCCTCCCCCCCCCCCCCCCCCCACTTCCAGAAAAAAGCAAAATAAAAAGCTTTCAGCATGCAATGGAAAACTTAAAAATTACTCTGGAAGAGAACAGGGGAGAAACAGTTTCTATCATCCAATAAAACACCACTAATAAAAAGATGAAATATTTCAAGATAGGCTGTGTAAATGAATAATGATCCTGTCTGCTTGGACAACTTAAATAGATGACTTACGATCACACTAGACTGAAGATTATCCACCTGACATTTTATTTCATGACCTATTAAAGTATAGGCTGCAGAAAGTGATCTGAAAATGTTTTTCCTACTTTGAA
Organism: Morus bassanus; assembly: GCA_031468815.1. Lineage (NCBI taxonomy): Eukaryota > Metazoa > Chordata > Aves > Suliformes > Sulidae > Morus > Morus bassanus. The sequence continues at coordinate 10,692,506 of CM062576.1, read as the reverse complement.
CATAACGCTTCCTACTTAAACTTTTGGTACTCTTCACATTCTACTTAATTTGTGGGACTCTAAGGCAGGGGGTGGGAAGGTGAAGCAGGAAACATTTAAAGACACCTTTTGGACAAGTTCAATACATTTCTAAGGAAGTCCAGTTATCTTTTTCGATCAGGATAACTCCAATCATCTATTTTCTGTTCTCCTAAGAACTCTGAGTTTGGAGACAGAATTGAAAAATAAACACTATGCTTAGCACAAAACAGCATGCCTGTGAGCCCAGCAGTGCGAAAGCTGGAAGTCAATACACCTCAAATGCTACACACACGAACATCTCATCTTCCACACACTAGCAACATTCCAATAAACTGGCTTTTTCTTCTTTATCTCCTCCCACTGGCTAAATTTACAATTGAAAAACTGTTAAGATATTTAAGCAACAACAGTTGAAGTAAAAAGTATCGTGTAAAAGGAAGTGAACAAATGACTCACCCCAACACTAAATTCACAGTATCAAAATCCAAATAGTACACACCTAACCTTTTCTCACATCAAAAATGAAGTTACATATTAAACTACAGATCAAATATTAAGTGGCTTGAGAAAAAAATGAAGCACAACTATTAATTTAGTTCAAAAATTCAATATATCTAAGCTTGGCTGTTTAGAAGAATAGAAATAGAATAGATGGTTCATATTATTAAATCACAGTTTTAAAAACTTAACAGATTATGGAACATTTATGGTCAAACAAATAATACTTTAAAGAATGAAAAGTGATCAAAACAAAAATTATACCCTACACCATCATGTATGGGATACATTTCAAATCTGTTATGTTTTTGCCAATTTTACCTTCTACATGGAGCCCTTCTATGGTCCATGCTCATCGGCTCACCAATGGCATACACTCAAAGGATTCCTCTTTACTGGTAGTAACTATCTCAGGACCTGATTCTATGAGCTATGATTTGGTGCTTGCAGCATCTTCAGCACTGTGTGTGAAAATGAAGGCAGTATTTTTGAATATTTTTCTTTGATGTACAGATAAGCAGGACTTTTGAAAGAGGAGCAGCACATTTTAGAAACAGAATATCAACAAAAAACCAAATAGATGCTGCTTTACTTTAAGCTAAAAAAAAAAAAAATACAAAACCAAAACCAACAACAAAAACCAGAAACAAAAACCTGTACCAGACCATCTAAGACATAGAAACATTTTAAACTATCAAAATATACAGCAATTCAGTTAAAGTATCAAGAAACAGGATACACTGACTGCTATATAGATAAAATATTATTTGCTGTACTGTTAACATTTAATTGGTGCACATGCTTTTTCAGTTAAAACATACTAATCTCAAACTCCAGAATCTGTTTTCCTACCATGTCAAGTATGAATAAGCAGACTAAGTTATCCAAAAATTCCACTAACACACTATAACTGTAAGACAAGTTATCAAGTTCAGTGATAACAACAAGAAGTCATATTCTTTATATTTAGGTCTTACTGGTTTGAGTGGGAATAGTGCCCTATTATAAAAAACATTTGTGAAGGCTGTTGACGTTTCTAACCGAAGTAATTACTGCATATTTTTAAAGGTTTTGATTCTTTAATTGCAACAATTAGCTATTTGAAAAAAAAAACCCCAAAAATTACTTATACTGATCAAGTTTAATTACTGCAATCTACTCATCTTTTCTAAAAAAAAAATATATATATAAAAAAAATACATCTTTACCTAGAAATATAAACAGTTGTTTAAAAACTTAAACGACTTTCCACTGAAATGGAACCGTGAATAACAATGCATTTGGGGAAGCAGCAGATTGCTTTTCAATACACAACCACAAAGATCTCACAGGGACAACATTAATGTACTGAAATATATTAATTTATATACTTCCTTAGGTTGTGCTTACCTGTTGCTTTTTTGCAGCAGAACCTAAGGTGGAAGGTCTGGGAAGGCACTGTGAAGTATAAATAATTGCACTGTTTGCAATTAATAAAGATTTTATACCTTAAATGAATCAAAATCAACAGCCTCCATTTTGTGAATGATAAAGAATCCAGTGAATTTAATTTTGCTCAGCTTAGTACATAATAAATGCACCGTTCTATAAGGTTATCTACAAAACACCATGCAAAATATCTGAACTACTAAACTTCATACCCTACACTAAAGATAGCACATACTGTCCTAGCCTTTTTTAAGCTACCAGAATAATTCCTAATTTTAAAAGGGATAAAAAATAATTCCTTCTATTTCTACAGCACAATACATACATTGCTAATTACCTGAATAAACTACTTCAATTTTCAAGCCTTAACTTTTACTTCTCTGTGCAGCCACCCTAAAAAAATTTAAATTCTCAAAGCAACAACATGGTGTTCCAAAAGATAAAGTAAGTAACAGTTATAGAATTATTTAAAACATACCTACATCACTACATATCTGCAAACTATCTGAAGACAAAGACAACTTCTGTCTAACAAGTGGTTCCAAAGACTTCAATGTTACGATATGCATACTTTAAAACACTGAATGATACAGCTGTCTCAGGAGTACTAATGAAAAAGACTATTACTCAGATAAACAGAAACATGATTTTCTTTAGCTATTGCTAAACGTTTCAGGAATACTTACCCACAAAGCTCATATTATGTGTATGTATATGTATACGCAAACCTATGTTTATGAATTAAGAAGCAATTATGATTTCCTAAGATATCAGCACTGTATTCCAACATAATAGTCACACAAGTATGGCATTTTCATTATGTGGAACATTGACAAAAAGATACTGTTGCAGTTCATCAATTTGTCATTCTGATGTACTTACAGTGCAATGCTCCTTGAAGGAACAATCAAGGATGATACACAGCACAGTCCTCCTCACCCCTATAGAGCTAGTTCTATACTGGCTGGATCAAACCTGCACTTCAACAGACAATGGCAAGACAGACTGTATTGCATGTAGTCTAATATATGCAAAGAGCCAATAAATATGCAAAGAGCAAACATAGGACTTCAAGAGAATCAGATTTTTAGTATGAGCATTAGAGCAATAAGAAGTTTCAAGTATATATAAAAAAAAATCATCAGTTGATTCAAGTACTTGAGTATTTACAAAAACAGAAGTTATCTGCTCTGCAGGAAGTTCTCAGCCACTCCCCACCACTCAAACAAAACAGCGTTTTAAGGACAGATGCAATTTCTGTAACTCCTATGCATACCACATTGACTTTTCTACACTGAATTTTGCAGTGGACTACTTTAAACTGAAGGCTTAAGCACATTACACTTAAAATAAATGTTATAACTAGTCTGAAAAAATCCATAAAATAGTTATGCAGGAACAGTTTTGAAGTATTCAATTAAGAACAAAAGTTATCTGTTATAGCAGCTGCACAGGTCTGAAACAGTGGTCATGTATAAAAGGAAATTTCACTGTTAATGCAATGGAAGTATGCCAAAAGATCACCTTCTTAAACACATGCAGTTTTAATCAAATAGAAAGAAAATTAAGGTATCAAGATTACTGGTGCTAGGCAGCAAAATACAATGAATGAAAGAGATCCTCCATCTACAACTATTCTGCAAGAGGGGAAAAACATGCTAACAACAAGTTTTTAAACTCAACAACGTTTCATGGGGGGGGAAAAGTCTCATTTGTGTACAGGTACCTTGATTCAGCGTTGCAAATCAATCCTATAATTCTTTATATACCCACATATCCAACTTACCGACACAGGAGGTTTCATATTATTTATTGTAAAGCACAAAACAGGCATTTTAAAAGTGATAAAGTATACATTGAAAAAGTACATTTATATCACAAAGCATTGACCACATAATTGCAAATACATTTGCTGGAATGTGTACATCTACACTAATACTAAAAACAAACCATTTTCATTTCTACACAGAAATATTACCTCCTATCAGTAGTGATAGATATTTTGTACATTTTCAAAAACACTATTTTTTTTAACCAAACAAAATTAAGATCTTCATCAAGGCGTCTGCATCCATACATTTAACAAAGGTTTTTTCCCCCACACAATGAAGCAAATACTGTATTGTCCACTTCTTATTATTGGCCCTGTGCAGAAGAGATACATAAGAGATACACAAAAAGTTAAAGAAAATCCTTTAAATCGAGCTAACTCAGGAGTGAAGCCTTTAAGAAAGAAAAATTGGTTAATGTAAATGGTGGTGGCTTCTTGCATGGTTTTCAAAACCCTGGGAGGAGAAAGTTTTTCTTTTTCTTTTTAAAAAAAAAAACAAAAACAAAAACAACATAATAACCAAACATATGGATAGATACAGAACTCAAGTTATCAGGTAAACAAAGTCATGTATTATTTTTTCTGATAGTTATTTCGCTAGAAAAAGAGATGCATACTCCAAAGGTAACAAAGCAGGAGACATGCAAAAAAATATCTATAACCACTGAAACAGAAGCCAGCCAAAAAACACTTAAACTTCATACCTGTGGTGCTGGAGGATGTTGTGGCATTCCCTGTGGACTTGTCTGGGCGTAATACGCTGCCTGTTGCCTGTAGTACTCAGCCCATGCTGCACTGTAATCTGGCTGACCACCTGGCGGAGCCCCAGCAGGGGCAGGAACCGCTTGACCTACAAGTAATTAGAATTATATAGCTTTGTTGCTGCAATAGAAATGAGAAAATTTCAAAACCTCACTGCCAAACAAACATCACCTAGCTTCTAGCAATATTCCTCCAAGGCTTTTGAATAATCTTGTGGCTGCTTTTTTTTTTTTACCTAACCACTCATATTATTTTAATGTAATGATTCCCACGTAAAACAAAATTGAGGAACCGTAAGGACAGTTTTTTCCACCTCTTGAATCACGTTCCAGAGCAAAAGTCTTTAAAAGACTGCTGACCTAAAATGACCTGAACAACCAGTAGCATTTAAATTAAAATACAGGTCAACAGGTGAGATTACTTTCTGTACTCCACCTAGACTGATACCTTATTGTACAGACTACATTAATTAATTCACCAGATGCCAGTTCATTCACTCCCCCAATTTAGGTTAGTGCAGGCTATGTTTTTCAAAAAGAGCATTAATTTTTGTAAACATTGACTCCACCACAGAATATAATCCTGAAACTTCTCCTTCCAACCTTTGCTTAAGTTCTGATCTTCTAGAAATAACAGCATGTACACACACAGGTGTACACATGCACACACTCTCCCAGACGTACAGCTGAGAACTTCCAACAAAGTCAACTTGCACCTTAAAAACTCTATAAAGGCAATAGACTAATACACAAGGATTCTTTAGTGTATCCAAAATCCCAGAAATTACAGCCAACTTTTTAGGAGCTCAGTCATGCTGTTCTTCCAAGGAAGGTTTGTTGCAGACATCTTTACTTCCTTTTTCCCTTCTCTTATTTCAGAAACATCAAACACACTCCACTTATATCTTCTTGACAATTTTTTATCTGAAAGGTGCTTTTGCAGTTACCACTGCAGAATGTGCCTGACTACAAGCAGAATAACACTCTCTATCCTCTACCCAATCATCTGTCCTCACACTTGCATGCATCCCGACAGAAGGGTTTTTTATGGAGTGCTTCATTTTAAGTTTCTTGAACTTCCAAAACAGAACAACTACTGTGATACGACATTTTTGTGATCTAGATTCTTAAAGGTTTATTTTTTCAAATCCAAGTTTTACAGGCAGAATTAGGATACTACCGAAAAACTACCACCTCGAAGTTTTTTCTAGGTTACTAGGAAAAAACCGCATCCAACCACACTACATTGAATAAATCCAAGCAAAATGCAAGCCTGCAGCCTGTACAATTCCACGTGCACCTTATCTTCTGTCCTGCTTTCAAGAAAAAGGGGCCACTTCCACACAAAGAGGGCTGAAAGTTTTCAAACCTACCTGAAACTACCTCACCTTCCATTTTGATAGAAGACCACCGCGCAACGTTCTGAGGAACATGAGTATCAAAGATTCTAACAAACTGGTTTGTAAGGTATCAGATAGAAGGTTAAATTTTCTTTGAGTTGTATGGTTTGTTTTTTTTTTTTTTTTTTAATACTTTCACACAGAAAATTGACATGACAAATACTAGCTATCCACACTCCTCTTACATATAAATGTATTCTCCCAATCCTCTCAAACACTTTTAAGTGTGAGCAGAGACTCTGAACATTTGGCAAACCACTATCCTGAATGTCTTCAAAACACTATCTTCCATTTTCCAACCCTCTATACAACTTACATAGTTTTTCCACTTACACTGTGGATATATTAACTCGCCATCACTTTTGGGGTTATGCAGTGAACAGTTACACTGTATGCTGTTGAACAGTAAAGCGATTTGTTTTCCTAGAAAAACTTAAATTTCTTCAAATCTTAAGAGCTGAAATCACATTTTGCAATTTATACTTATAATTTACTACAACTGAAAATTTACACTTCTGATCAATTATTTCAACCAAAATTATTTTTAATATGGTTACAAATTATCCCAGGATACATTTTCGCAAGTTCACTATTGATTTATGAGATAATAATTCTACTTACAAATTATTTAGCACAGCTGAATGTCAAGGCTAAGGCATTTTTTGTGCATTATGACCCAAGAATCTTCTGACATTCAGCCAGCTAGCCCAAGGCACTGCTGAAATTCAAATAATAAATCAGATATAGGAAGTTTAACATCTACTCAAAGATGTCAAACTGGACTTCTGTCCTGAAATGCGTTAGTAAGAATTCAAAGTATTTTAGCTGCATCGTTCTCCTACTAAGTACTGCAAGTGATTCTGAACCTACATGTGGAATTCAGTTTAGTCAAAACTTCCTTTCAGTGCACAGAACTGCACCGAAACAGTACATGCTCATTAATATCCAGATGCAACTGGAACACTAACAAGATTTATAAACTACATACAAAGGAAATACAAGAAACACAGAATACCTCCCCATTAAGAAAGGCTAAGAAATAAAATGCCAGATGATTCTACAGTTCTTCCACTACTTCAAATCATCAAGGGTGATTCTAATAAAACTGTTCTTTGTCCTCTTTCCCGCTACAATGCTGAGGAATCATTAAAGAAGAGTTCTACTATTACATTATGGAATCCCTTAACTATAAATCAAGTCCACAATATACTAGAATGACTTTAAATGATAAATTTACAAACTCCTATAGTGACATACAGATCATTTACTGAAATATGACTTCATGTTTAGAAGAAACTGTTACCCTTGGGAGATTTTTAGGGTCCAGTTATGCCAATCTTTATTTCAGCTCTTGTAGGGAAAAATAAAAATACTCCAATTCAAGACAACAGCATCTGTATGTCTTCAAAAGCTAAACTACTGTCTTGTTACCTGGTAATACTCAAGGGAAATTTACAACACATTTTCTGAATTTATGAAGTAGGGTACCAAGCAAATAGATGGTCTGGGTCACCTACAAGATCCACATACAGTAACTTACCAGTGTGCATGAGTAATTTTACTAGCTTTTCAGTCTTACTTTTAATTTTATTTGCTACTCAAAGCAATAGTCCCTTACCAAAACAAGAGTCTGAAAAAGGTGATGGACTTTGCCACTGTGTTTGTGAGTTGGAAAACAAGTTATTTTCAAGTCACTGTTCCATACACTGAAAAAAATAGGTCAGTGTTCTCTGTGATTAGCCAAGTTATATTGCACCAGTAGGAAGCCACTTCGGAAAACAGTATTATGGTTTTAATGGGAATATTCAGGAGTGCTTTAGAGTTTTCAGGTAACTCATACTTAACAAAGTATGATAAAATCCAGAGCACCAATTGCAGTATCCCATCCAACTCACTCAGCTCAGTACTGTTGCCCTCGTAAGCTTGCCACATGGATTATCAAAGTAGTTTTCTTCAGCAACAAAAATAAAACTGCTTGGGCTCCCAAGTTTCAGTTCAGTTCTTCAAAACAGCTATTTGTGTAATTATCTGGGCCATGAAAAATCTGAAGGAAGAGCCAAAGAGTGAGTGACTTGTAATTCCTACCTTCCCCCTTTTGCACAAATTAACGGGGACAGAAGCATTACAATACTTTAGGAAGCACCAACAGTAGTAGCTGTATTTGAGAGCCTGGAGACCACAAGAACCTGCTGATGGACAGCCTTCTTGTTCATCAGATCATCTACTGCTTCTTAACGTTGTTGTTAAGGAGCTGGGGTAAACCACCTCCATTTAGCATTAAATCAACTCCAGGTGAATACTCTGCCCTACAACCTCACTTGGTCAGTTCTTCCTTTTTTCTAAGTAGATCTTAAGAGAAATTATATCTTCCATATCAAGATTAAAAAGTTCTCATGATCTGAACAGCCAAGCTATACAGGTCCAGACCTCAAGAGTTCTCCTTCAGGTAAAGAACTCAATTTGAACTAGAAAAATACATGAAGATCAGAACTGCCCGTTTTTCCTCTTACTTGATTGTTGTCTTGGGATTTTTTAATTTTGCATTTTAAGAGCAATTCTTTACATCTCCCAATGTCTATCTTTTTTGGGTTCAAAATCCTTTTTGGACTTGCTCCCAGAAACTCTGTCCCAACACCTTAAAAACTAGCTACTATTTAATTAGAGCAAATGCAAGACTAATGCAACCCAGACTTTGCTTTCCAGAGACTGCAAATAAGAAAGATGGCAGAGCCCCTGCCAACAAATTATGTTATTCTTAAAAAGGCAGTGAAAAAAATCCAGAATTTTGCATTGAAGAATGGAAGCTTAACTAATGGATACAATAAACTGAAAAAAAAAAGTAGTTAAACAAAACAGGAACAGGAAAAATGGAAAACCCCATCACATCTTAAAAATCACATCTGGGAGTTGTGTTGCAATTTTCTTAGTCTGATACACAATTCTTGAAGTAAATCATCATTATATATTTTCTGTTTCATTTCATCACTTATGCTGTGCAAAATAAAAAAGAATAAAGGTAGTTATGTCTTCGCCAATAATTTGAGATCAACCTGGTAGAAGGCTGGTAAGAGGAATTAAACATGCTATTAATCTTAACTCCAAATGCTTTTTAATATTCTATGAGAAAATGGGGTGCAGTTGGAAGAGGGCAAACTCACCAAACCCTCCCACCCAAACAATCCAAACCAGATGCTGCTATACATCTGGTCAAACAGATACACCACGGAAAGCGCTGGCATTCATAAGCACACTAGTCCTACATCCACGGGAGGACACTGTGGGCAAAACACTGACCTGCAAGACATTACTATGATTTAAAAGATAACAGCACCTTCTGCCAATGCATCAAGATTTGCTTTCAAGCAATTTTCAAGACTTCTTTCCTTATTCAGTAAATGATGAAATCATCAACTTCAACAAGCAAATACATTTCAGTTTTATAAGTTAGCTCAAGCAAATATTTGGAAAAAGGGTAGCAACAACATATAACCTGCAGATTAAACGCAGCTCTTAATTGCTGCAAAGCAAATGCTATTTAAAAAAAGGGCATGATATAAATGAAAGCTAGTTATGATGCTTTAATAATCTGGAACACAGTAAGCAAGAAAAAAACCCCACCAAACCTCAAAACTACCTGTAATCTTAAGAGCATTAGGAAACAACTATCAAACAAGACAAGCAACAGCTTCATAAAATAGATCAAAGTTGAACTCTAACACTTATGAAATATACTTCAAAAATATACTTAAAAATACTCAGATTGAAGTATTTAAAATATGTTGTTTCCCAATGATCAAATATAGACATCTCATTAGGTATGCGGTATTTTTGTAAACCTAATTACTAGCACGAGCACAAGTAAATGCCTTAAACGCAACACAAATTTTTAAGTCTGTTTTTCTGCAGGCTTCAAGGCCTCTAGCAGTATATGGTTCAGAAGACACACGGACTGTGCATTTTTATCTTTGGGGGGGCTAAAAAAAAATCTCATCAAACAAGATATGCAAGTCTCCTAAAACATTCTACTATGCAACAAGAGAAAAAAACATGCACACATACCCATTTTTTTGTAGTACTCCTCCCAGGCCTTGGTATAGTCAACCTGCCCTGCTGGTGCTGGATTTGGCTGATCTCCTGAATTACATTAAAAATAGTCAAAGTAAAACTACTGGGTTTTGTTTCATACATTGAACAATTTACAAACAATCAGCTGAATTTTTCAGTAATGATCCCAAATAACATCACTCAAATCTGACACTATAAACCTATGTTGTACAAGCTACTACAAATATAAACAATTAGTAAAAGACACCACAAAGAAACAGAATTGTTTCAAGTGTTCAGCATGTTTTCAAGATTCAGGAACGCGTACCACTCACAGTACAAAATGCTACCTAAAATTTAAGTGGTAAGCCTCATCCAGGCACAGCAATTATTCTAATACAGCTAAATACTGTAACTGTAATTGTCCTAAAACCACTGGAAGTGATGCAACTGTTTAAGCAAATGACAATCAACAGCTTGGCTCATTCCATTTTTACTTATGACTGACTGCACTATGTAGGTATAATTAAGTGAGCCCAAGTTGCAGCAAAATTCTCTCTGGAGTATATTACAAGATACATACATTACCCTTATTACTGCTGAAATTAAGAAAAGCAATGTTAAAGGCTGTAAGCAAGAGTTTTCCAAGAAAACCAGCTACCTTACAATAAATATAAGCAATATATGAAGAGAACAAAAAGTAATGGAGCATCTACACCCCCAGCACTGAGAAATTTATCCACTTCACTAAAGAGCTACCTTGTCCATTAGTTTGGGTTGTAGCTGGTCCACCGGGAGGGGCTGCAGGTGGTGGCTGTGCTTGCTGCTGATAGTAGTGAGCATAATAAGCTGCCCATGCTGCAGAATTGGGATCTGTTCCTGGCTTACCTATGAAAGCAAAACATAAGCATTTATAAAAGTAGTATGAACAGAATGCTGGCCTCAATTAACCCTGTCCTAAGCACTCACATTTTCCTCCAAGGAAAAAATCCATCTAAACCAAGTAACCATGTACATCCTGTATGTTTCTTTCTAGCACAAACTTTCCATCAGGTTTCAGATAAGTGTATTGTACAAAGTACACTTTCATAGGACTGATGAGATGAAATCATTCTAGAACCCTTACTACTACCATGTCATTTATTAATTTTCATATGTGATAAACAGAAACAAAATTTTCAGGTTTAAACAAACAGTCACGTTACTAAATGGTAGCAACAAGGAATCATTCTGGCACCAAACAATTTCAGTGGGTTTACGTTCGCTATAACCTCACACTAATGACACTGGCAGAGAAAGCATGCCAAGCACATATTTCTGAAACAGAAGGATACAAATCTTACAAGCAATTTGCAATACTTGTCAGTTAAACTTTAAGGTAACAGTACAATACAGAAACACATAGTATTTGAAGAACCTGAATCCCCATACATGGCTATAAAAGCATCACTCTTTACTTACAGCTTTTTAGTATAACAAATAATAGCAATACTTGCATCTTCTGCAGCTATCTCCACGCTTCCCTTATTTTTAACTACTTCTAGGTGGGCCAACAATGCTGCCTCCTAGAGCCTTATTTCTCTGTTTTTCACATATAGCTTTAGGAATGGCGTATTCTTGCTGAATCACAGCGATTGATTACATTACCAGACTGGCAATCCACAAAAACTGCAAAACTATTATTAGAGAACATATGTTCTATAACACAACCAGCATCCTTTAACATTATTTGCATCCTTAAAGAATAAAGATATCTGCAAATAAATGCGGCCAAATGAGGAAAGAACTTCACGTAAAGACACTGACACAACTGATATTTCAGAGTAACTTATACATGGGAATGAAGTATAGTTCTCCCCAAACACAAAACAGCTAAGGCAGTGACTAATGGAAGAGAAAGAAGAAAACCCCTGAAAGAGGCATTCAGGGAGAAGGAATCTGCAACATAACAAATTTCTTGCAGTATTTCATTTACCATTAAAAAGTCAGATGTAACCACTTAAAATGCACACAGTAGTATCAGCATACAGAAAACAACGTGAACATGCTATTTCCTTTTCAAATTACACTGCTTCCATCAACAACAGTGGTTTTAAACCAATATGTACTATTTTCTAAGGTTACCTGCAAATATCAAATAAGCCATTGCTTGGTTCCCCCCCTCCTTCCCCTTAGTAGCTACTTCTCTAGAACAGAAGAACACAGAGTGGGATTCATTAAATTTCCAAAGAAATCTGACTGTAGTAACTAGCTCCACTTTCACGTGACAAGAGGCAAGCATGGTTCTGGAGGAAGGACCTCTGAAAAAAATACTGAAATAACCCATTTGTTACACTGAAATGAGCAACAAGTGGACAACTGTACAAAACTCATCCAAATAAATGCTAGTCAAAAGAAACACCAACTTCAACTGCACACAGGAAAAACTTCATTAGACTTTTAAGAGGCATATTTCAAAAAAATTATTACAAAATTAAGATGACATCAAGGTGAATATTTGCCATTTTTCTTACAGATCTTTATATAAATAAATTACTTCATAAAAAATGAAAAGGTATTATGAAAAAGGCTGTAACATTTTGGTAGTGGTTTTGGATTAAATGACACTTTTGGTATGCTGAGACTTCAAGTCACTGTGAATCATTCTACTTTAAAATCATGACAGGCATTTTTAAATACTAAACTGAATGCATGCAGAGCTACCTTTTATAGAAGTTACGAAAATGAAACCAGAGATTATTCTTTGCCAGGAAAGGATATATAAAAGACTTGAACATGAATAGAACTCTCTGTAGATCGTAATATCCTCCAAAGCTATCCCCTTTTTCACTAATGGAACTTGTCTCAGGACCAGTGGCTATCAGAAAATATTTATTCCATTTATAACAAAAATAAAATTGAGATCTTTTGGCTGAAATTCCGAAGAAGCTCTACCTCAAACAAGTGAGGTATAAGTGACAAGCATCTAGCCTTACCATGCCTTCTGTGACTGCAGTTCCGTTTCCCCCATATGCTCTAGTCCAACCAAAGGATATAACTTAAGGAAAAGCAGGATACTAAAACTTCGGGAAGTTGTAATTAAGTAAGAATTCCCGGTCTTGACAAAGGTAAACAGAAATAGAAGAAAGATTCTACAAAGATGTGTTTCAGAAGAAAATACAAAGCTATTATAAGCAAAAGCTCAAAATACACAATCCTACCTAGTTTTACTGTATTAACAGCAGTTCAACACAAGTTTTACCCCTCAAAAAGGGCTGAGCAAAATACATTTGTATCAGACTGAGAAGCAATCCTCATACAGGTCAACAAAAGCTAGAAATATGTATTATAGCATAAACAGTGCAAAGTCAGGATCAGTGAGATCGTAAGGGGCACTGTTTAAAATAAAATACAAAGTCATTGACTACTAGGGAAAGAAAACACATCCTAATCAAAGAACTTTATGTAAAAACATCCATTGTAAGAAAAGTGAACTGATTTTCACAAAATCAGTTAAGAGCCTTGCAAGAAGTATCATAAATTGGGATGCAATGTCAATAATGTTTAGTGAAGAAGCATATTCCAACTGTAATAATTGAAATTCAACATCTCACAAGCAACACATGGGAAGTGTAAAACATACATAAACACAATCAGTAAAGAAAAGGCTGAAGAACAGCTTTTACAGATTACAGTGTAACACAAATGAATTGTGAAACGTATATACTTATAAGGACAAAATGGATGTACTCAAAGTATATCCATAGTACACTACAGCTGTGACATTTCTTACCTGGATCTGGTGGATTTGGTGGCTGCCAGTGCGGATAAGCATTTCCCCATCCTTGTGGAGCATACGGAGCTGGAGGACCGCTATAAAAGATCAAGTCATACATACACAGTGAAAGCCAGTCCCAGGGGCACCCTATGAAAAAGGAAGCTAGTTGAAGCAGTACTTACTGAGGTGCAGGGCCAGGAGGCCCTGGATTGTAAGGAGCTGGGTTATATGGTCCCATGGGAGCACCAGGACCTGGTGGCCCAGGAGGTCCATGCGGGCCAGGAACAACACCATGGGGTCCATGAGGAACAGGTGGACCCAATGGATTTACTGGACCCTGTAACAAGAGTAGCATGTAGATGAAAATAAACCTTGACGTTCTCCATTTTTCAGCAGTTTAGAAGCATAAATCTGAACGCTTTAAGAATATAACCTAAAAGGTTTGATTGTTTTTAAATAAAGACATCTCCCTGGAGAAAACAGTCTTTCTGAAGATTAATTAGGCTTATGGCTAGTTAAAGAAGAGAGTTAAAAGCAGCCATGCCAGGAGGAACAACTAAAAAGCTGCATGTATTTCAGTTCTTTCTTGAGGAAATAAAGAATTTTACAAAAATAACATGGATTTTTTTCCACAAGTTTCATTAGAAAAACCCCACAAACTAAAACAAGAGAATCCGTGTTTTAAAATAAACTGATACATCTAAATCTGGCTAATCTTGCTCATTAAATCTGTTTGTAAGATCAGGTACAAAAATCAGGTAGTAAATCTGATTACAACATGCATACACATGCAAACAGAAGTGCAGTAAATTTAAACAGCGTAAACTTAGATTAAAACTCTACCTAAACATACTGAGACTGAAAAACTAAACACACAGTTTAGTAGCTTTAATATCAAGGATGTCTCTGAAGTCGTCAAACTTTTCATTATGCACAGAGTGGGCATATTCAGGAACACCTCATTAAAAAAATACACTATATTACATTGAAGAAAGCAACTATTTCTTTCCATTTCAAGTTTTTGCTTCTTTTGATGCACCAAGTTATGTTTATATTAAACCCAGATTATAATTTATTATCAGTTTTGTGATTGTTTATTACATCATCTACTGACGATTACATTACATCATTTACTACATCATTATGATCCAATGATTAAGTAATTTGGAAGTGAGATGGAAGAAAAGTCTCCAACAAAGGAGACTCGCTTCTTATTCTGTTTAGTTGTAATAGTAAACCAAAATACAGTTATACACTCACTCCAATCTTTTCTTCTATAAGTTGTCGTGCATAATCTATTTGCTGGGGTGTTCCACGGATAGTAAACATCTTCATGTTTGGATCCGCATTAGGTGGAGGATTTCTTTGAAGTTCTATTCTAGCACCAGACTGCTGGCTTATGCTTTTAATAGTTTCACCACCTACAATGCAACATACAGCTTTTATGACATACATTAAAGTGAAAATACTAAGATTCAAACAAGAAAAAGTCAACTACATGGAAGCTGAAGATAGAGAAGTGAAAAGACACCTATTCTTATGAGCCATACAAGAACATTCTACCAACAATTAAAAAAGCCTCTTCAGTGTAGCATAGAGCTTTGATTTTACTAAACTAGTAAAAATAAGTTATTTTTAGAAGACCATAATATTTTTACTCAGAAAGAACAGCAGAGAATTCCTACAACGTTGTCTATTTTTCTCCATTCTTGTGAGGATGTAAAGTTGGACAGAACAACTGATATCCACAGTTATCAGTAAATACAACCTTAAAGCCTAACCTCCTGTAAAGCAGTAGCCAAGCACAGATAACAAAAACACTCCAGAAGCTGACCAGATGGTAAAGTCCACATTTTTTGCAGTGCACTAAAACCAGAAAGTTAAATTCTCTAAACTAGTTCCTCCTCTTATAGAATCCTGAGAAGTTACTTGTATCATTAGTAGGCACAAAGTTTTTAAAACAAGGGTCATTTGGCATTTAAAAAAAAAAAATTAAAAAAAAAAAAATCAATCAGTCAACCTTCCAGGTTAAGAACTGAATTATATCAGCCTATTTGTTACGTCTGGAAAACACATTACAAGCAGAAGATTAAGATAACCCAAGCATTTCATTTAGAAACATACAGTGAATTATTTTTAAAAGAGAATTATTTAAAAAGTAATTATTTTAATAAACACACAGATAAGAAATTGTTACAGGATTCCACTGTAAAAGATCTTCACTGGAATATGTGAAAATTAGTTTTAAGAGTGGGTTACAGATGCAATAACACTAGGCTAAATCAAATGCAAGCTAATTATAAGATACATCATCTAAGAATCTACCAAACACTACCAATGTAACTCAGTACTTATTACTCGTAAAAAAAAAAAAAGCGTTACATAAATTGATTTGTTCCTGACTTTTAACTACTGGGGTATGTGTTTTGCTGAGGAATATCTGAAAAGAGTATTAGGAGTGTTATGATTTAGCAGTATTATGTTGCTCTACTGTACATGAAACTATTTGCAAAGGCTTCTCTTGAAATATCTCTCTAGTATGGCTATTTGTACAAATAGAAAAGCTGAGAGATTTTTTAACTACATACAGATACACATATACGTAAGATATATTGCCTTTGCCAATGATTAATCCAGTTTTGCCAGTGGGAACAATAAAATTGAATTCCTGTAATCCACCAGGAGGCCCCATGTTCCAGTTGCCTTGGCCTCTACCCCTTCCTCGACCACCAGGTCCTGGTCCACCAGGGTTACCAGCCTAAAAAGAAGCAGCAAAAAATTAGCATGTTCTATAAAAATTACTGCAAACAAATTATTAATGCCAACTGGTTACATCACATCATTTGTTAAGAAAAAGACTGATCTACTACTCAGATAGTTTTGATAGTTAAAGTAGTATCTTTTCCAGAAGACCTAAATTACATTTTAAAAGATGTTCTGAACAACTCTGCATATGGAAGACGAAGTAGTAAAGGATACAGAAGAGAGCAGAAGTTTCACATGCACAGAGACATAATTTCTGTCTGCCTTCTGTCAAGGCAGCAGTGGGACTCCTCTCAAACTAAGCATTTAAACCGTCTTCTAAACACCAATTACAAACAAAAGTAACAGCATATTGGCTATTAATACAAGACAACAGAAGAAGCAGCTCTAAAACCAGCCACATCAAGAACAGCCATGACTCAATCAGTACTATCATCCTGACACCTGCAAAACTGTAACTGTAAAAGCAAACATTCATATTCCAGACCAAACTTTGAAGTTTAACCATTAAGATAATTATTTAAGTTAAACACTCATTTTTAAAGTTTTAAGTCTTTCCCAAAGTCTCGCAGGAGATTTTAAATGGTAAGCAATGTATTACCCAACCTGAACACTTCGAAGGAGATCTGTAATAATTTCTGCAGCATGTTGACATCTGTCAGGAGGCCCTGTGATTTGCGCTATTCTATCTGGAGTTGTTCCATCATCTGGAATAAAAATGAACTATTCCAGTATATGTAATCCAGTAAACTTACACTCAAGTCACAGAAACTTACAGACATACTACCAACCTGGCTTAAATTGGATCCTAACACCAGCATCATTCTGTATCTTTTTTATCATCTCTCCATTTCTTCCAATTACAATACCTACAGCAAATCGTGGTATTGGAACCTTAAAGAGAAAAAATAATGGCAAGATGTCAATGATGCAAATATTCCTACCAAATTCACACAACTGAAGGGTCACGTATTAGAATGGTAAACTAGGGCCAGCCCTATGCCCCTTAAGGCTTTTTGTAGTGTTTTCAATTCAAGTGAGCTTTTTAATATCAAGTCACGAGCCTAGCAAATACTGGACAAAAGCATCACAAAGAAAGAGATCCTACGCACTAGAAGTTCTCATAGTGGCAGCAATTCCAGTGGATATTATGCTTCTCACAATCAAAGAAAAGTTCTAATGGGCCTAAAATACAAATTCTAGCAGATGAAACTTTCAGCCTCACCTCTGATGAACAGTTTTAAGTTCATGACTTGCATAATAGGTGGACTTAAATATTCTTCTGTAAAGGCCAATCTCCAATTTCTACAGTGACATTTTATACTTAGCCATAAAACTTATTTGCTTATTTGATAAAAAACTCCAGCTAGCTGAAACTGTTCAGAACTGCTGGTAATGTAGAGCGAACGCTGCACACCATTTAAAGTCGTAATTTC
Organism: Morus bassanus; assembly: GCA_031468815.1. NCBI lineage: Eukaryota > Metazoa > Chordata > Aves > Suliformes > Sulidae > Morus > Morus bassanus. The sequence goes on along the minus strand of CM062576.1, from coordinate 10,674,567 downwards.
AGCAATGATCAAGTAATACTTACGTGCCACAACCACTTCTGGAATCTGTTTAAGATTTTTCAGTGGTATTACCCAGCTTAACATTTTAATGTTAACATCTCAAAATACAGTGAACAAGTTTTTCAACCATGCTTACGTCTATCCCTTCATTTCCTCCTATTCTTGACCCATATTCGTTGCGCACCTCTCTAAAGCCACCTTGATCACGAATTAACTCCAGCACCATTTCCTTGGCTTGCTAAAAGAAGAATGAAAAGTTCATTTAGGTACTGCAACATCAGAAGGGATTTTAAAGTACTCTGAATTCTGAAGGACTCCTTACCTGAACTTTATAAGGGTCTCCAGTTATCCTAAGGGGCTTGTCTGCACCAGTGTTCTGCGGACCATCTTGAATCATGACCATTTTGACACCTGCCCGCTCCTATTTGACAAGAGGAAGGTCAATAGCCACTCTTAATCCAGATGCAATATTATTGCATGTTTAAAAAAAGATGCATATATACCTGTAATTGTTTAATTGTCTCTCCACCTTTTCCAATAACTAATCCTGCTTTACTTGCTGGAATCATAATTTCTTGGACTGCATTTCCAGGTCCATCACCATGATGAAAGCCAGGTGCAGGTCTTCCCTTTTCAACTATCTGATCAAGTAATCTTTTTGCTGATCTGTGAAGGAATATATACATTTATAAATACACTTATTCCTATAAGTATCACTTGCCCACATGTATTCTGCTTGGAAGTTTTTATTTTTTTAATTTGAAAAGTTTCTACAGAAGAAATATAATTACTATCACTAAGAAATATGAGGCAAACTCAGTAAAACTTTAACAGTAACTTAAGAAACTAATTGCTAGATAACGTGGTAGACCTAAAACCACCCCAATATCAGAATAGAAAAGGTGGTTCTTTAACAAACACATGTAAAAGTTACCTCCTCAAACATGATCATCATCCCTGAACATAGTTACATTGATCAAACCTTAATTCAGAACAAAAGATGGAAACCTTTTCCTTTAAAATATTTTTTATAAATTCCATTTTAATTAGAAGATTTGAAATTGTTACAATTTACTCTTTTAACGCATTAAAAAAAAAATCACTAGTCAGAAAGGTTTTTCTAGCTTTGCTTAATTTCAGTAGTAATTCAGGTAACCTTTCATTTGACAGTAATTTTTCTTTAATCTACTAACAGCCAATCTTAAGGCAGATCTATCTTACATTAAGTTTTTATAAAAAGGCAAAAAACCCCAGACTGTAAAATAAAGCTCGCTTTAACACCAAGTACCATGATAGCTGCTGATTGATTCAGCATGCAAAGTAAGGACGTTTGTACTTGTAACCATTACCAGAAGAGTGGACAGAAGCAAGTATATATTCACCACACAATTTAAGTCGGTTGCCAGAGTAAAATCAGGATTACAGTACTAACATTAGTTAAAAACTCTTCTCTCTAATATGCAAGCAGAATAAACTATAATTAGAAAGAAAATTCCCATAAAGGAATGACTTCATTAACAGCAGCCTGCTTGGCTGCCACATAAGAGAAAGCCATGCTACTTCACCAAAGGAAAACATGTAGCTGCAGGCCTTAGCCGCACACATGAAGTGGGAGCAGCTAACATAAATGAGGTAATACCAAATATACTACCACACTTAAGATCTTCCCTAGCAAAGCCAGGGTAAGTCAGTCTTCAGGTGGTTACATAACCCCTGCGCCAGTAAAAAACCAAAACCCAACCCATTTCTATCATCTTCTTCCCTGAATACAGAAAGGCAAAAGTTAACTTTGCTGATAGGTATTACATAGACACCACTTTCATAACTTCTGGTATACATTAATTTATACCAATGACATTTAAGAACTCTGATGGGCTGGGCTTTGAGTAACTCCTATTCTTACATGTTACTGATTTTCCACATTTTCTCTGTGATCTTTCAGTTTATAGTTAATAAAGAGTTTCTTTTTAGCAGACATTTCTTTTTAGTATACATTCACACATTTCATTCTCAAGCTGAAATCAGTGCACGGTTAGATAAGTATTATCTACAACAAGATTTGGACTTGAAAAAGTTGAAGTTCCATATTTTTGTCTTAAAATTCCAAGTATGCTGAGGGATCTGAGTGCAGGTTCAGGGCCTTTGTTCTTATGTATACATTTAATTGTCACCAGACTGCCTCTTCAATAGAGGAAAAACGTAATATTATAAACATACTATCTAGATATTATATTTCAATCTAAAAAATGAATTGTATTGCACAGTTAAATATGAATTTGTTTTACTTACTGAACAGACTCTGGTGTTCCAGTTAGCATACATGATCTTTCAGGCAGGCCTCCACTATCTACGGTCATAAAATAAAACCAATTTAGCAGTACTGTTAAGTCAGAAAGAGATTATGAAATTAAACATAATGTACAAAATACTGGAACTTCACGTAGAGTAATCAGTGTCTGCATTTTGCATTTCTTTAAACTGTGATAATCACAATTAGCACAGAACAATAAAAGATACCTTAAATGAAGGTTCAGGCAATTAGAAGCAATGATCAGCCTTCTGAACTTTCTATCAAAACCCCCCACCAAAATAAACAAAGAATGAAACCCCACAAATAGTTACCGGGTGCAATCTGTATTTTACAGCCAGACTCCTGCTGTATACGTGAGATCTGCTCTCCACCTCTGCCAATTACTTGGAGAAAGAAAATATAGAAAGGTTATTTGTACTAACAGCATCTGCTAACATCCCTCACTGTACTACACCGCCACATCCATACTACTTACTGAATCCAACCATCCCATCTGGAACTTTGTACTCCTCTGTCATCACAGACCTACAGAGAATGTTAAATCAAAAGACAACAACTGTTCAGAGACCAAACTGGCATTAAATTGCTATATATCCTCTCATTAAACTAAAGAAAGCTAGCGCCCCCGCTATTGCTCTTGCTTACTTGCCTCCCGTTAACTTTAAAAGTCATTATGCAAGCACAGCACTAAGTAAACTAGCAATATACAAAAGTGACTGCAAAAAGTTCAAGTATAATACAAATTGATCTAAGTTTTCCTCCATCTTCTCTACTATTAACAGATGTGTGGTATAGAAAAGGCCAGTGTAGCTTTTTAACTTTCATCTGTAGATCCATCGAAGTATGCTGGAAATACATACATTTCTGCATCTCATCTACCAAAACCAGCCAAAGCATAAGAATAATAGTTGCATGTAGTTGTTTAGGGAAGAAATAATGGAGTAAACTACTAAGTTGTAGCAAATGTAACTGACTGAGCAATACACTGTGTTTTTTCTTTATAATCCATTAGCTTTTTGTTTACAAGATAGTGTCAATCCTTTCCCCTTCAGATCTGCTTCCAACTTTGATTATGCTACCTATGCTCAAGTAGTAAAAACCAGCAACGCATTTTCCTTTAACTGAGCCTGATGCACAACCTATGCTGCAAAGAGGAAGAAACAAACAGCAACGTAGATGCATTTTAAGTGTTTGGCTTGGGACTTGCTGAAGCTAAGTTTCAACAGATCACACGTACAGAGTGATTGCTTTATGCATTGGTACCACTTTTTCAGAAAAATTTCTTGAAACTGCTTTCTTTCAGTAAAAAGGAAAACTCTACAAAATACACAGTGTAACTCTTACCTTTGTTGTTGATGCATCGGTGGTAGCTGATTTCCAAAAGCTATAAACAAATATTGTTAAAATTAAATTCAAACAAGTAGGATAATTTACAACTAAGCTTCTCCTTTGATAATAAAACTTCATTTTATCAACTTTTGTCTAAGTTGACTTTAAGAAGTGTTATCAAGAGGTTTAAAAGCAGCTAAAAAGATTCTCAGCTGTTGCTAACAACATTGTCAGTTTTACAGAGCAGACTCATACTGCTTCAAGAAAATAAGACATAAACCCCCAGCCATTCTTTTCATCTTACTGATTCAAGTATCACCTACCAGAACACTGTTTCAAATTCTTGTTCTGACAATGTTACACTTGTTTAGGTTTTTTTTTTTTGGCAACAAAATAAAAATTACTTACAGTCATTCTGAGGAGCAACTTTCTTAGCATCTGGTTGATCTGCAAAATTAAGATTTTTTTAATTTTTTTTGCCAAGAAATTAAAGAAGTGTTTACACCTTTTAGTGTGAATTGTAACTTTCCAGTGTATTTTAGTCCCCCTTTCCTTTTTTTTTTTCCTTTTCTTTCTTTTTTTTTCCTCCAATTTCAGGGAGTTGATCATCTGAATAAAAGAAAGAATCTCACGAACACTCAGCACTTGGTTAGTATAGCTGAAAAGATGTTAGGTTTTTCCGTATTATCTATTCAGTAGTTTAACAAAAGGCAGTTTTCAGAACACACTGTAGATTGCTCATAGATACCCAGTCACTGAAACTTAACTAAGACAAGGAACAAAGTTTAGCTCTGTTGGTTGCTCAAGCTAATGATGCTTCTATAGTAAAAAAGAAAAAAAAAATCAAATCCATACAAAAATCAACAATGATTTAAAGAAAAAATTTTTCCGACAATGACCACAAATCTAGATCAAACATCTGAAAATACAACAGTATCACATGGCAATGCAATCTCAATTTGAATGTCGATATGAAATTCCTATCCAAATATCAAGCATTTCATAGCATAAAACTTCAAAAAAAAGCAGATTCAAAGCAACTACATCACTACCATCCAAATCCTTTCTGTACAGTAAAGGAATAAAAGGCATAATTAACCTATATCCGAAAAGATAAGACTTCAGATGCTTCCTTCCCACCCCAAATAAAAGGTTATATGAACCACCATAATTTATGTGCAGCAAAAACTCAGACACATATTCCAAGAAATATTTGTGTCAATCCAGAAAGATCCACTAGTTTATGTCATGTTTACATACTAAACACAGGTAATAAATAAAAATTCCTGCCTTTAAAAGGAGAGGGCATTCCCTCCCAGTGTGTTGTACTGCTCGGACTTGTCCAAGAGCCATCTACACATAAAATAAAAAGAATACATTACATATATCATCTGAAGCATCATTAGCTCATTTTTTTTGTATATTAAAAACCTCACCGTTAATAGAAAAAAAAAACTTTATTACAGGACACAAGAACTCCTGATATAAAGCTTTTGTCACATTCTGTAGACTGAGTTTCAATCCTCTTAAAGGAAAAAAAAGGCATTGCTCTTTTGTGAGACCTATGAGAACATTTCAACAAGCTCAGAGATTTCTTTCCACAATTTAGCCAGGATTTTGTGTGTATATTAAACATATCAAACCCTGTTAAGTTCAAACTGGATGCTTAGTAAGAGACAGAAGACGACACACACACAGTTCAGGAGAAAACTTTACTGCGGTATAAGGCAAATCCAAAAAGCTGCAACAAGTTAGAGGATTTAAATATGATCTTATCAGGGTTCACACATGCTGTATAGGCTTAAATATCAGACTAAGCAGAAGTGTCTACAAGGTAGAAAATTTACTTTCCTGTCTTTTTTTAAAGTCCTATGCTTTTACAATGAAATGCATTAATACTTTTATTTGAAACTGTGCAGTAATAAAGTATACGAAACAATCAAATTTACAGAGTGAGCACTTCCTATTCTAATTGTAATTTACAAGCGGTAATCAGTCCTACACAACAACAAGACTTAACTGACGTATCTGTTTAAGCGTTTCTCAACCATGAATTTATCTGCCCCCCTCCCTGGCACACATTTTCCTCTTTACAGCATTTAAACTACATTTAAAATATTTTAAAACAGGCTTACATTCACTTCAGGTTAGAGCATAATGGTTTAAAACAAATTTCCCCATTAAACTGAAAATGAAAAAGCGTGTCATGATCTATAAAGGGAACAAAATGTTTTTATGCTGTGCTATGGAAAAAAAAACACAAACAAAAAAAACCACCTGCAATCTTTCTGGCACCGTGGCCATACTCAGTAAAAATAAATGCAGCAGTAATGAGTGCATACCTCCATCCTCAAGAGGTCTTTTTTGTCCTCCATAACCGTAGTCGTTTGAATTCATTGATGTGCCAGCATCTCCTCCAATTTTTGCTGCAATCTAAACAAAAGGCAGATATTGTGAGTTTAAAAAAAAAAAAAAAAATCAGTCAGCCCTCGTTTATTCCAGATCTTCCTCAAGATTTTAAGCGATTTGGACAATGCATGTTAAAATGACCCCAAATAAGTAAATAGAAGGCTGCTGCTGCTGCTGCTAGAAACAGTTCTGCTCACAGAAATTTTATTTTTGTAATGTCTTCAAGGGCACTTGCGCTCATCCTTCAACAGCAAAGCTTCCTATTTTCTTCATCAGTTGAAAAAAAAAGAACACTCCCAACAAAAAACAAACCCTGCCCTTCAAACACCATAAACTTTTTTCTCAGAGGATCTTTTCCTTTTCTACCCATTCTTCACGAAAGACTGCGGTATCTCAGGGGGCCTCACCACTAAAACTATTTCAAACCTTAGTAGTCCCGACCACACCGGGTCTTCAAATATTGCCAAAACCGCGGGGGGTTATTGCCAGACAAGGCGAAAATTTTACCCGAGAAATAACGAAAACACCGCCCGTGGTGCAAAAACTACAACAGGAACTTGGGGATAAAGAACTTCCGAAAAGACAGCCCTCCGCAGGCCGCAGCGCTTCCCAACCGGTCCGAGCAGGTTAGCGGGCACCGAGGGCGCCTGGGGGAACGAAGCGCGGGCCGAGCGGCGGAGCCGCCCTCCCTCCCCTCCCGCCGCCGGGCACCGGTAAGGCGGCACGCCGCTCTGCCGCCGGCCCACGCTTCCCCTCCCGGCCGCCCGGCAGCGGGGACCCCGCCGCTCCCCTCAGCCCGCCGCCCCGCCATGGCGCGGATGGCTGCGGGCCCGGCCGGGGCGCCGCGTCCGCCGGCGGGCAATGGCGGGGCGGAGGGAGCCGGGCTCTGACTGGAAAAAACCCCTTTCACCGCCCGAGGAGGCGCGGGGACGGGACACAGGTCGTCGTCCCCTACCACCACCCACCCACCGCACAGACGCCTCCTGGCGCAGAGGCCCCCCCTCAGCTCTGCCCGGAGCCCGGCGCCGTGAGGCCGCACCCGCCGCCTCCTCCCGCGGCCGCCTCCAGGCCCCGGGACCCGCGGGCCCATTGATATGGCAGAGCCACGTTCCACCCGCACACACCTGCCTAGCCCTCTGCAGCGCGTCTTTAAAGGCATCATTCACTCCTCCACCTCCACCGCCGCCTCCCCCGGGCGCGCCCGAAGCAGGAGGGGGCACCGTGGAATAGTCCGCCATAGTCGCTCAGCCGCCGCTTCCTGCCCCGCTCGCTGCCTGCCAAGAAAGAAAGAAAATGGCGGCGGGCGGGAGCCTTTCACATTCCTGCGCGGCATCGTGCTCGGGGAGGGGGGAGGGAAAGCGGCCTCACCTCGCGAGACCTCGCGCGAGATTTCATGGGCGCGCCGGAGAACGACGGAGAAACCTCGCGGCGTTTCGCCCGCCCCCGCCGCGCGGGTGGGAGTGGGCGGGGGCGGAGCTCGCGATGTTTCCACAGCAGCACGAGCCGTTAGAGACACCCGGTGATAGGGCTGGGAGGGTCACGTGGTGCACGGAGTGCGGCTTGGGGGGGGGGCGGGGGGGGGGGGGTGTTGCTGGGCAGGTCTCGCGCGATTTGGTTCCGGCCGCGGGGTGAGGGAGCGGGAGCCGCGCCCGGGACGCGGGGGGTGCCGGGAGCGAGGTTGGCCCGGGGGGCGGCTGAGGCGGCGTCAGGCGGGTGAGTGCCGGGGGGTGCTCACGGGAGGGGACCCGGGGCGACCGGCAGCGGCTCGCTCGCCCGCCCGCCCGCCCGCGTCAGGCTGCGCCCGGGAAGGCGTTCGGCGCTCGGGGGGGGCTCCGTTCCTCCCCGGGCGGGCCGAGGGGCGGCGGCGCTGACTCAAGTCCTGAGCAGAGGGGGGGGCCGGGCCTTTTGTCCCGCCGTAGCGCGGCGGTGCCGTGCGGAGAGGCCCCTGGCGGGGTCCTGCGGCGGTGCCTGGCGCTGTCAGCCCGCCCGCCGCGGGACACGGCCAGGGAAAATCACATAAGCTGCGTTTCCGAGGGGGGAAGCCTTGGCGGGAGCGGCGGGGCCCGTTGCCGAGCCCCGGGGGGGCAGAGCCGGCGGCCGGGGCGGTGAGGCGGGGCGCCGGCCCGTCCCTCCGTTCTTTGGGACGGCTTTTGGGCTGTTCCACCGCCCCGCGAAACGGGGCAGGGTTTTTTCCTTTCACGGAGCTTCGCTTGCCTCCTCCTGCAGCGCCCGCGGTTGTTTATTCCTGCGTTGAAAACGATCGCTGCTATTGTACCCTTTTTACAGTTAGGAGGTTTTTTTTTCCTGGCTGCGCAAGCAGAAGCTTTAGTGAAAAATTGGAGCTAGTAATGCTTTAATCCGGGCCCTGTTTAGGTCCTGTGACCCGGTGGGGATGAACTGTCATGCTGAATACGGATGACGGTGTTGCAAAGGCTCCGCATCTAGATAAGGTCATAGAATATCTCCTTAGCTATCATAGCAGTAGAGACTAGATAATACCGAAGGGGAGCTAAGCCGTACACCTGCTTTCTGTACTGTTCCGAGGGGATGCTTTGCAGTTTTTAAAAATTTATCTATATGCATCGAACTGTAGCTTTTTCATAGGCTCCTGGATTACATAAATATAATGCGCTTTTTTTTTTAATCTTATATACTTTTAAACTGAAGTGTGGCAGGTCTCTTCCAACCTAAATGAGCCTGCGTTTCTCTGTTGTCAGTACTTCTATTTAAGGAAGTGTTGTTTTGGACTTTGCCTAGTTTTGGGCTCTGCGCAGGGAGGGACCAACTCTGTTGAAGTCGTATAAGAAAATGTGTCTTGCTGTTTCTCTTTTGGCTAGCCTTGTAGTTTCATGCTGCCTTAAGAAGTTCCTGGTTTCTCATTGGTCCCTTCAGTCCTGGCTGTTTATAAACGGGTTCATTTTAGTAGACCTTAAGACACAGTGCTGCTGCTGAGGTCGGATTATCCTGCATCTCCAGTCCAGATTGCACCACCAAAGGAAGCTGAACACATATGCTAGTTTTTTTTTTTTCTTCTATAAAACTTCTGAAGTAGTATAGCTCAAAACGGTTTTAAGATTAATATACTCCACAAAATTAAGATTCCTACATGCCTTTAGGCAGATTACAGTGTATAATTAGAGCTAGGTGAAGCTTGCTGCTGAGATACTTCTGCTGAATAAGCCCGTTCAGAAGAATTAGCATATACCAGGGTTTGAGTAGCTGCCTGCAGGCTTAAACCACAATAATTTTCCATCAGTGTAGCTGTGTTAACTGGGGGAGGGAGGGACGCAAAAATAGGTTTGGAAAGTGAGAACTTCATTTTCATGCTTGACTCTCTGCTATTTCTAAACAATAATTTGATCTTGAACTATTTTTTCATTTCCTTTGTTGTTGAGAATTTGGCTATATATACCAGCCATGCTATGCAAATAAATAAGTTGAGCAATAGGAGTTGACTATGATGTGTTGAAGCTAATACTGGCTACTGGCTATGTCTTTTATGGCTCTTTGCTTATTAGAAGATGTGGAGCGTCTATGTACTTTGCTTTTTATTGTTACGAAATGGGATAATAATTCTTTGCTAAGTTCTGTGAGGTAAGCCAGTAGCTATATGACACTGATGATACTTTTAAGCAGTTATAATGCCTTGGGCTAATGAAAACACTCTTGTCTGGTACTGTAAGTGTTCTAGTTGCATTCATGAACAACTAAGGATAAGTGAACGTTAATTTTTGAATTTTTATCAGCTTTTTATTACTGTTTGAGATGACACTTCATTTGAAAGATGAGAGATTTAGTACATATATGAATTCCTCTATCTTCCAAGTTCTTGAAGTCCCTGTATTTCTTAGGCCTTTCAGATACTTAGAATGTGAAATTTAGCAAATTACCGAGGAGTAAGATCTTAAATATTACATATTATATAAATATTATGCTCTTATTTTCACCATTCCTTAGTTGATCTAATGACCTTTATCAACAGTTACAGAGTTGCTTCTATCTGTGTTTCCCATGATGGCACTTTGAACCTATCTGCTAGAAACGCATGTCTTTCAAGTACTCTATCTCCGTTTCCCTTTATTAAATGATACTTCTGTTGAAGAAAATTATCCTTATGGGATTAATTCCTTCTCCTTAATCTCTTAATGGAGTGGGGTGAGGATGCAACTCCTTAACAGTGCCAACTGCTATATTCTTTCAGATGCTTTGCTGACTTGTTACAGCAGCATATGCCAGGTTATTTTGCTTTCTTACTTGCAAAAATTACTCATTTCCTGTTTTTTCAAATCTGCCTTCTAAGAAATTAAATGTAGTAGATTGGTAAGCAAATATTTGCATTGTGCTGCTAGAGCAAGAGAACTTTTGTCTTGCTGTGTAAAATAAGCCTCAGTTCAACAGTAACGCTTTCTTACTAAAGGATATATAGTAGAGAGATCTACCACTTATCTTTCAGAATTTTAATAATTAGATAGTAGACAACATAAGAGGTAACAGAGAATATGGAGTTTTAAAACGTCTTTCAGTATTTCTTCTGGAGATTGGAGGAAGGCGTTTCCCTTAACTAAACTTATTAGATATCATTATGTCTCACGGTTTTGAGGCCATAGTCCAATGATTACTTAAACCAGCAACAACTAGAATATTCTGGTAGATGTAATTACTGAGAAACAGCTAGTTCAAATGAAAACTCTGACAAGTCAGAAAACTTCTTATGTGTAGTGTGGATTGTCTTGTCACAGACTTAAGTAATGAAGAGTTCTGGGGGCAAAAATACACAAACAAACCACATTTCTAATTAAATATTGTGTGTATGAAGAAATCCTTACTTCTACCAAAAGCTACTCTGGGGTATTTCTGAATTGGCTAGTTAATGCATTGCAAGAGCGTAGATGTAGAAGTGTGGAACTGACCCAAATCCTCTGCATAAGGTAAGACACTTCCGTGCATGCTTTCATTGAGTTCTGTTCTGTTGTTGAGGAGTTTGGAGTTTTTTTTCCCCTGTAACAATTGACTTCAACTTTGATCTGTGGTGATCAGACCAAAGGGTAAGGCAGTCCTGAAAGAAGTGGTTTGCTAGTACAGATAAGGAGACCTCTCGCAGGGTCCTAAATGAAAGGATTATGTTTCTTATAAGGTTGCCTCTGCAACTCTCTGGGTATCGTGTTTTGTTTAGCTTTGCCTTGGTACACTCAACACTTTTTTTTTTTATAGGAAAAGTGATTGCAGTCTCTATCAGAGAAGGATAACCATTGTGGTTAATAGTACCATTTCTTCACCAATGCATTCTCTTTCAGATCCAAATTGTGGATCTGAAATTTGTAATTACTACTTTGGTGCACGTGTAGTAAATATGAAAGCTCATGACTGATCAACAGTTGTTTGGATATAGAGCACATGCTGAATCTTCTCTCAGTAGTTACTTAAGGGAGTGTTCTACTGATAATGTTGCAGATCCTGGACACTCTTTGCCAGCGTGGGAGCACCAGCTAAGAGTTAAGATCTGAATCTGTTGATCTAAATCTCCCAAAGTGCTGAAATCATCAGAAACCAATTGCAAATTTCCCCACACCAGCAATGACTTGCAGAAAGCATAGCGGGCAGATTCAAAGCTGGAAGTGGGTTGAAGCTGCTGAAAGGAAATTTAATTGTAAAACTTGGAAGAAGGGGTCTTTGCTCCAAGCTTTCTACCAGCAGATTTGATTCTGGGCTTGAGGACAGTTGGGCAGTGAAAGATTAACATGACTTAGCCTCTGAAATGTTGACTAGCTTGCGGAAGGCTATCAGATTGCATTAGGCCACCATTGCATTAGGTGTGTCACAAATGCAGGAGGATAAATTGGAGAACATGCACTTCTTCCTTAAATACCACTGAAGTATGCAGTGAGACAGCGGATCACCATATAGAATGAATGTAGTGCAAAAAGGCAGCTGGATAATATTAGTCAGCACGATAATGCGGTCATCAGTCTTCAGTGTCCCCTTGGTCAAGGGGGTTGGATGTTTTTGTGTGGATGTCATGGGAAGGAAAGTTTGGAGAGCCCAGAGAATTCCTGTGCTGTTAGCATCTGCAAAACTCTTCCCAGATGGTGGAGAAAAAGTGTGAAAGGCCTTGTTTGAAATAAATTGGTTGGTGGAGCTAGGCGTGGAACTTGCATATGAATGGGGGTTAAGAAGGGCAGCGATGAAGACTGAGGGACTTGTAAAGGGAGAACAAATAAGTATTGCCATAGTAGCTGTAGGGGGTAGAAGTGTCTGCTGTATTCCTCTGTGAGCAGAGCACTGAAGAATGTGCATTCAATGTATTAATGTGTGTAAATGCATATTTTGTTGAATTAAGCCAGTAATGTTCAGAATTCTCATCTCAAAGAAAAGCTTGATTACTTTAAACGGATTGGGGTACTTCCCTGTTGCATAGGCCTGATCCCTAGCAGTATTCTTTCTGATACTGTTTAATTACAGCTAACATCTTTATTTGTTAATTTGTGAGTCAGACCACCTTATTTTTAACCAAATTGTGCATATATCACGGATTCAGTTAAAAAAAACTGGCATAGAAAGGTAAATCTCTTCTGAGGGTGGGGAAGGAAAAATGGAAGAGATACTTCAGAAGCTGCAAATGTCTAATCCCTTCAGTCCGTAAAACCATGATTATGACAAGCTTATCTAAACCAAAAGTTGTCTTGAACTTTATTGTAAGGGTTACATGTATGTTTTGGGGAAAATAAATGTTTGCAGTGAAGTTTGTGAATGTGTAAGGATATTTTTTCTTTAATAAATCAATATCCAGAGGCACCTTAGAGAAAGCTATAGTCTAACTGCCACTTCAGTATCTATTGGTGGTTAAAAGTATCTTGGTGTAATCATCGAAAGCCCAGTTGTATTTGAAAATGAGCCCTCAGTAAAAATGCTGCATTGACTTGGAAAGGGATGAATGTTGCAGGGTTAATCTCGGATATCACTCAAAAAAATCAGTGATGTGGATGTTGTGATATGACTTGATCTGAAGACCAAGAAGAAAGGAGGTTCTGTAAGTTTAGCTTAAGCAAAAAAAATACACCTGTAAACTTTTTGACTATGGATTGGTATTTCCTGCAGAGAATATCAAGAGGAGATCTTAATTCCTTTTACAGGTTGTTGTCTGTTAGGATTATGTCCTATGAGTGAACTGATTCTCTGTAATGTTTTCGTTTATATAGTCATGGAAATGGTAAATTTTATTTGCAGGTGTCCTCTAATTCATCACTATACTATGTACTGCATTTTTCCAGACGTGGCAGGGAGAAGGTTAAAAAGAAAATATGTCACTTTATACAGTGAAATGTCTTTCCACGGCTTGCTACCATGGAAAGTTTAAACTTTTATTATGAGTTTTGTGGAAAATTTTCACAAAACTATAGAATTTCTATAGTCATTAGTAGAACAGAGGCTGAAATTTGCTATCACTTTAAAACATTATCGCTTTAGAACACCTGGACGTTTTTCTGCTTAATTGTTCATCTTTCCATGTTGTACCTTTTTTACCTAGCACCATTTAATCTAGAGGAGCAAAGTCATTTAAGAGATTAACTGCAGTGTAGGTGTATCAAACTCCTGCCTTCCATCTTCTCTTCCCAAAACTCTTCTAGGTTGACTAAGGAGGAAAAAAACAACTAAGAAACCTGATTTGAGCAGCGGGATGTGGTTGAAACATCTGAAAGACTAATGAGCAACTATTTTGACTTCTATTACAGTAGACTCTGACAAATATACTAGGCCTGCCTGTATTTCTGTCTTCTGTAGGTGAACAGAAGTACATTCTTATTGTTTCAACTTAAGTGAGTTTAGGTATGATAACATATGTTCTCCTTTCAGGTTAAACAGAGTTGTTCTGACACCCCCTTACCAAATTCCTGACTTTATGCAACGGTTCAGTGCATGTGTTTTCAGCCTTGCATGTAAAACTAGCTGCATGAATCAGAGCAGCTGGGTGGGATTTTGACGAGCACACTCTGGAAAAAACATCTAGTGTGACAATCTCCTTTTGCTTATGTAAGAACAGTGTGATCACATGGCCACGGCAAAAATGCGTGCAGTTCCTTATTTGGCAATGCATTAATAACCTTCATCTTGTTTGAGTGCAATTAAAAACAATACAGTGTAGCCGAGCCACTTGTCCAAGTGGATTTATTTGTTTTGCGGTTTCTCTCTTCATCAAGACTGAGGAAAGAGTTTATTTTGTACTGGAAATTATTAATTTCTGTCATTATTACAGGAGAAAAAAAAAATAACCTAGCAGAGTGTGGATAGGGATTGTGCAGGCATCTTCCACCTACCCTTCCCCCTCTTACACGTGACCCATAACTATGATCAGTGTCACGTTTATTCAGTTTTTTCTCTCAGCTTTTCTGTTTACTGTTAGCTTTATAACTATGCCAGAAAAAAATCTAATACTTCTGCAAGAAGAAAAAAAATGACTTGCAGACACGACTTCTGTCTGTTTCTTAATTATGGAGCATTGATCGAAGTAGTGGTACAACTCTAGGTGCGCCTATTGGTCTTCAGTATAAAGCTGTAGAGTATCTTCACTGTTAGGAAAATATTTCTATTATGTGTTATGTTCCACTAATGAATGTTCCAAACTGGCAGTGTGTTGGGGCTGTTGGTTTTGGTTGGTTGTTTTTTTGAATAGAATGAATCCAAATACCTAAGTGGTAGGCTGAGAAACATTGGAAAGACAGACTTCAGGTTCAGATCAGGTCACATCTGAGTCATGCCAGTGCCAACTTCCCAGAAATTGTTAGCAAGAGCTAACCTGTAAGGACTATCTTTATTCTACACGTGCCCTGAATTCTCTGCTGCTGCCTCTTTGCTGAGACAACAGGTTGTTAATTACATTGTTTGGTGAAAGAAACCCCTTAGGATTCCTTTGCTGTGAATGAAGGAATTGCTACCATAGTTAAGGTAAACACCAATAAATTGTTATAGGTGGTGGATACCCTCCCTTTTGTACAGGTAAAAGTCTAAAAGAGGAGCTGTTGTATGCTACTTCTACTGAAACAGATATTAAATGAAACAGTCTACCCATCCTAATGTTTTCTGGGTGGTAAGGTAGTTGTAATAACTAACTTTATGTAGGATATTAAAATAAATGCATTTAAAATGCCTGTTAAAAATATGTTTTTACATTCCAGTTTCTTGAAGGAAAGTCAGCAAGGTTTATTGTGGAAACTAGCACTATTTTTCCATTGTCCTTTTCCTGTTAATCAGTACATTGCACTGCTATTAGGTCACAGGAGTTCTCCTGCACCAGGATTCATTTGGTGGAAGAACTGGTAGGGAGCCAATCACGGTTCCCAGGGTCTGAGTTGGCTGGCCTTGTGTCCAGCCTCAGCTAGTCCCGAGCAAATGTTACTTGGTTTTGTGCCAGCTGGCTCTGCTCAGTGGGGTGGAGAAGGCTGGACTGCAGGAGTAGCAGCATATGAGCTGGCTATTCTTTCTCTATGCTTGTAGGGAGATTTCTGCCCCTTCTGTGCTGCGAGAGTGGGGCTGAATCCATCGAGTGTTAATGTCAAGTTAAGCCTCACTTCTGTTGAAAAGAGGAGTATTAGAAACATCTTTATCAGTGTTACTAAATACCTGTTTAGAAAAGTCTGTTTATTGTAAGCAACACCCCTCTTTATTTCACTTAGATGGAAAACAATACAGATATGCTTAATTTTCATTGCTTATTTTCCAAGGTTTGTATAATAAACAGATCTGCGGGTAGGAAAATGAGGGTAGAGGTCTACATATCTTTTTTTTTTGGTATGTGTGAATTGTCTGTTTCATAGGAACAGATGGAGAGATGGCAGGAGAGAAAGAGGAGGCAGCATGGTTGCAAGTGGTACCCTGGATTATAATTTCAAGTCAGTTTTAAGTAACGTGCCTCCAGTGTATGTTCATTTAAAAAAAAACCAAAACAACAAAACACCAACCCCCAAAAAACCCAGAACAAAAAAGCCCCCACCGACCCTCCTTGGCAGTACTAATAAGAGTTGAATGTTTTTTTTGAAAACTCACCCAAAACAATACTCCAGTTATATGGCAAGGAAGCATGCTAGAATGAAGAGTACCCGAACAATTTTCTTGTAATACCTTAGTTGGAGCAGACCTCTAGCACTTGGCTGAAACATACATTTGGACAGCATTTGTCTGTTGCTGAGGTTGATTACATAGTGCCGATGCTCACATTTTAAGTTTGTGTTGGAAAGCTTTTGTCCTTTAGGACATGGAAGTGGCTGAATTGCATTATATTGCGATTTTCATTAATCTAATGAGGGTGCTCCTCTAGAGAATGCTGAACTGGTTGTTCATTAAGTAGTCTGTTTAGTCCAGTAATTTGCATTCAAAAGGGGCCATAAGTAGATGCTTCAGGGAAAGTTGGAATAAAGCAAATACTTGGTCCTCTTTTCCACCTTCCTGGCTTCCAAATATTTGCAGCTCAGGGAATTCCTGCTCTTGCTTCTCTGTCAAGGAACTTGCAGTGGATCTCTTCTGCGGTATTTTTTCAGTGCCCCATTGAAACCATTTTTGAGTTTCCAGTGTCCTTTGGCAGGGAATCCTATCACTTGTAGAACTTAATTTTATTGTTGAAACTGGCTTCTACTAGTTTCACACAGTGGCTCTGGCTTAGAGGAGAGTAAACCATGAACAGGTCATGTCTTCTCTTCCTTTCTCCGTCATTTGTAGACCTTGTAGAGCTCTGTGACTTCTTTCTGTGTTTTTTATAGACTGAAGAACTCAAGCGTCCTCAGCTATTTCTCATGTAGAAGCACTTTCATATCTTTGATGATCTTTTATGGTCCTTCTCCGAACACTTAATAAATTATACTTGGTTTTGGGGAGTTGAGGGGAACAGAATGGCACAGTGTTATGGTGTAGAGGTACTATTGGTACTGTACTGTTCTTAGGCTACTATAATAATATTTTGTGGTTTGTTCTCTATTTCTTTCCTAGTAACTCCTAACACTTTATTTGCTTTTTTTCACAGCTACCAAGCACTCTTGTATTCTTTTTGACACTAAGCAGAATTAATTAGTGCTTCTTTTACCTTTTTTAAGCAATATCGATTTTGTTATGTGGAAAACTGTTCATGTTGAGAAAAGTGTAACGTGGAAGCCTGTGGCATATGTATAAAGCGTATGTCCAACCAGTAAAATACTCCTGGGTGGCAATACTGAAAATATATTCTGGGTCTGAGTATGTTAGCACTTGAGAATCTGAAAGGCTTGTATTGCAGCAGTATGTTGTTTCTTAAAACAATTACCAGAAAGGGTACAGAACTTAAACATTAATACAATCAAATAAAAAGGAACTAATGTTGGAGGGAAACAGTGAACAATTACGAAGCCTTCAACTGTTCATCACAGTAAACATCTTGTTATATAACCAACACAGGGAGGTTGGTGGCATGGGAGAAACCTGACTGCGTGATAAATGTGTGAGGAAGTCTAACTCTTCATTTGCATATGGACTGTTTCAGGGCAGAATTCCTTGAGTCTTGGAAAAATTCCTGAGCGATAGCAGTCAGTGCCAAAAGTAGTTAGGACAAAAATCCAGGCTTACTATATGTAAAATTGAAAGGAAGAACTTTGATTACTATATTTTTCTGCTTTCTTTGCCCCGAACTGATAACTTAATAGTAAATTGTGCTGAACTTGTCAAAAAAGAACATTTTCTTGGAGGAAACAGAACTTCAGCTTCCTTATGGATTTGCTTTTTTTTTTTTCTGTAACAACAGTGAGAAGATATTTCTCCTTACCAGCACAGTACACTTTTCTATAAAGATGTTTACAACAGTACCTATGGCAACAATGTCGTTAACTACTTGAAGTTTGTAATAGTGAGTGTAGTAAATAGGCGTAGGCAGTAATGTGAAGGAACCTGTTAAATGTTTTGCATGATTGGCATTTTTCCTGGTTGACCAATCAACTTGGTTTGAAGGAGTCCTTTTACAGAAATTTACGTGGGTGGGAATTAAAAAGGACGCTGAATCGAAGTAAGGAATTGAAAAGCACTTGTGGAATCTGTACACTTTCAGAAGAGGGAAGCCTTTATCTGTAGATGAAAATACTTTGTGTGTTGCTTTGTGTGACCATACTTCCGATGTTTCCTTTTGTTTTTCTAAGTGCAGTCTGGTAGGTGACTGAAGTAGTTAATCACACCATTGTGAAGTGAGGGGGAGTAGTTGCGTTTTCATCAGTGCAGTACATCCTGGCCGAGTCCTAAGAACTTTGCCTTCTTGCGAGAAGATGTTCATTCCCTCTCAGCAGTGGAAAGTTAAATTTGGAAAATTCTTCCAAGTGTATTTTTGTTCTTCGGCTATAGTAGAGTGACTTAGTAGACAGGAATCAGGTATGAGAAAGCAATTCTTTAAGTTAATGACATGTAAGTTTGCTATGTTGTGATGAATTATCAGTGTGATGTGTTACTAGTGTGCTAGTCATGTTTTTGAAGATAGCTGTAACCAGGTTTAACGTAAAATCTACTCGAGATTTCGATCAGTTTATTTTCTTTTTCTTCTGGTATTGCACGTACTTCTACGTAGGTCATTATATATATATAGTGGCAATAATAATTTTCTGAAGGTAAGAACCCAACCCTATAACTTTATATATAATAAACAATAGTAAGTTCTAATGTGAAAATATTATGAACATTTTCAGTTGTGCATAGCACTTCTAGCTCTTGGTCTATTGTTACAAAAGTAACAAAAAAAATAAAACTAATTAAAAAAAAAATTGCTAACAGTGTCTGCCTTGTTGTGTAGATTTTCCAAATAAAATTGAAGGCTGCATGGATCACAGGCTTAAAAATTCATTTTGAAAATTCAGAAGTGGTAACAGTATATCTCTGGTTTTTGAGATTTAGCATTTGAACTTGAGCTGTAAATTCATGTCAACTCTGGAATGTATATTTAAAGTAAGCTTTCCCACAAAAGACCGTAGAAACATGTCCTTTGGCCTGTTGGCAGGAGCATAGCTTCGTGTATGTTTCAGTAATATTATAAACATTATTTTGAAGCCGATACTGCCAATATAAAATAGAAAATATTTTTTTAAATATAGAAAGTATAGGAGGTATGTGTCCTATGAAGTACTATTTCACAGTGACTTGGATATGTCTGTAATGGAAGCCAGATATTTCTGTAAAGCATGACTATACCTATCCCACTACATTTCTTCCTTTTTAATCTGTGAGAAAATCAAAAGTCAACAAGTCTTTTTAACGTAAGCTTTAATTGCCAATGAGTTGCATTAAATTACACTGTTGCATATGCCTCAGGAAAGAAACTATGATGTATGTAGTACGCAAACTGGTAAATACTTCAGGGTGCATTTCAATTTGAATCTTTTACAGGTAGAGTGTCTCTAAGACACCATGTATGCAATGTGAAAATCTAAAAAAAGTGTGCCTAGTTATTCAAGTATGCTGTTTAACAAAGTTAATGTCACTGTCTGTTGGAGCTTTATAATTCTATTAATTTTCTAAAGTTTTTATGTGATATTTCACTTTCTTTTATGATCATTTATTTAGATGTAAAATCAGCCCCAGAATCGTTATGTACAACGAACCTTTTACTTCCATTACAGTAGCAGCGTGTTTCTGAAAAGAACAGAAGTAAAAATTTGATAAATTTGGGTAGTTAGTTGGGTATGAAGCGCGTGACTAAACAAAGCTTTTCTTTCAGGGCCATTGACTGATTAGAAAAATCTGTTACGCTCTGCAGGTTTCACTTTGCATATTCTGTTAGATATATAAAAAAATTTGAACTATTGCTTCTGTTGTAAACTCTAAAATTTATTTCTGTGTATGAGATCAGCTACTGAGTATTTCTGTAGTGAAACTCTATTTAATGAATTCATGGATGGGGTTTGCATGTAGAAGGTCTTATTCACAGTCCAAAGGTACAAGTGTAGCTCAGTCAACAGCTACATACAGTTAAAGATGGTGGGGAGAGAAATCATTCTCAAAATTTTTTTTCTCTGGGAAAATAATGAGTGATCTTATAGGGAATTTTACTATTGTATTTGGATGTGCTTTCTTCAAACCATTGTAGACAAATGTCAGTTTATTCCATTCATTAATGTGGTTTTGCAAATATTATGATACTTGAAAGAGCTTTTTCTGGGGAGGGATTTGGCTCCTCTGCCCTGACATTTACGTGCACATGTGTATTTATAGTTGTGATCTCTCTGGAATTTGCCTTTGTGGTTTTGTTTGCTCTTTAACTTGTTCTGTGATCTAGTCTTGTCTTTTTCAGTTTTGTTTCTGAGGTTTCATAGGTGAGCAATGCAGAAGAAATGGCTTAATTTAAAGGAAATAATGAGCATTTTTATTCAACTTCAGACACTTCAGGGAGTAATGGCACTGTTCTGCTTAGAAGCTTCTCCTTAAAATTACCTTATATTGGTGCTAATTTATGATTAATCTAGAATTTGAGTTCAGTATAGCTGCTATTTTGAATGTTTCCTTAATTTATTTCAGTTGTTCTTATGAAGGTTTTTTAAAGAAAGCAACTAACTCAAAGTTAATATTATCAATGCAACTATTTTAAGACCCGGAAGTGGTATGACCTTGCTCCCACTGTCCTGCCAAACTTAGGTTGTGTAGCACTTGTCTGTATGTACGTGAGTTAAACTATGGTTGTTCAGAGACAATAATGGGCAAGATATTTTAAAGCAACGATTATTTTACTGAAATACGAACTCAGGTGGAATACTGAACATGAGCAGTCAAACTCAGTCTCAGAAGTGAAGGGGAACTGTTGAACAATTTTCAGCTTCCTAGTGTACATTTCATAAACATTTTTAAATTAAAAAGGAAGTCTTGTATTATAAAAGCGAATGTCACTTTTGTTTTTGATCAAAGAACATAGAAAATCCTCTGTAGATAAGAGTGGACTCATGTTAGGCAAGTTCTATATGATTTCAAAGTTTTATTCAGTTTTCTTGAGAATTAATAGAATTTTTTTAATAAACTGTCTATTCTACTTTTTAGTAATTTGTTAGTTGAAGATGCACCAATTTTTTCCGCAGTCAACTTCAAAAAGCTTGAACTGAAATTCCCATTTTATGTATATGTGTTTCAATTTGGATTGTAACAAATAACACTGACATAAGGAAGCGCTGAACAAATACAGGCTGCTGATTTTCTTAGTGCGTGATAAGAGTACCCTAAGGTAGCTTATGAGAACAGGAAGACATGTCTAAGACTGCCTAGTTTGGCAGAAAATTGGTTTACAGAATTGACTATCAGCAAAAGCTTCGTGGATAACCATTTGATACTACGGTGATGATAAAAACTTTTTCTCTGAATGCCTGAAATGGAATGCAGCTGTTATATTTGAAGACTGTGTAAACAGAGAACTGATGATATAGATGGTTAATTGATTCTTAATGTGATAGTCAGAAATGCTGATGTGGTAGAATAAGGAAGGAAGGTAGCTAATTGATGGTGGGGTGTTTTATCTGTTATGTTTTTGAGGTGGTGTCACAGCCAAGTGCATTACTGGATTTGTGTGTCTGAGAAGTTGCTTAGCACTCATTCAGGACCAGTCTTAATCAGTCTTAGGTTATGGCCTTACTAATTTTAGAGATACGTAGTTCAGTGGCTTCCTTCTGGGAGGCTTGAGTAAGTTGCAGGATGCACTACTGCTGGCTTGTCACAGCTGAGGCCAGCCTTGGCTACATAGGATCTATCGCATTGTGTGCTGCTCATGTTCCCTAAACAAATCAAATCACAGCAACCACCTCTCCTTTAAAGTCCAAATAGAGCACGCATCCCAGTATGCCGCAATTAGAATGGTGCATGAATAGGTGTGCGTACAGTGCAGGTTCCTCATGGTACTTGGACACAAGGCGTCAGTCTCTGAAGTAAGAGTTCACTGAAATGCAAGCACTCTGGGAAATGGGCTTACTGACAAAATGCCTTGTGATGTTTCTAAATTCTACTACGAAAGAGGAAGACCTCAAGGTAGAAATGCAGAAACCTGTAAACAATAAAATAATCCCATAAATGAGTTCTTCTGTCGCAAACCAAGTGATGACCTTCTCTGTTTTTGTAGGGAACACTTATTCAGGCATTTAAACAAAAAATAAAAGTCTTATTCAAACATATTGGAAGCGGAATCTTTTCACAGTCTAGAAGAATTTTTTAAATACTTCCACTTCTAGATGTATATGGTAACAGGGAAGATAGGCTTTTCCTTTCTTTTGTTAATAACTCTGAAGAGGAATGTGGGATAGAATAACAAAACAAACAGTAAAGAATTGCAGAGATCAGATATTCAGAGTTCTAAAAGTCTAGCAGCTGTGATTTATTCTGTCCTTGAAGCTGCTTTAATAACTAGAAGATTGGAAGATGTAGAAACTTACCACACTTACCAGATGGATTTCACTGTCTGAAGAAGTGCTGGTATGATCAGATGTACCCAAAGGATCATTAGCATGATCACTAGATGTTCATCTTGTGCACGCTAGTCTTTTAATAATAATAAAGAAAGTTTTCACTAATACTAAAAGTCACACCTCTCAATCTATTACAAATTTTTTAAAGAACTCCATAAGCATGTGGGAGGAACTGCAGCCTACTTGTGTTTCCAAAAGATCTCTGATTATATGATAAAGGGAAGGTCTCAGCTTGGAGAAAAAGAAGGAACATGAGTTCTGGAAGGAAGTGCTCCAGTTATCCCATGAACTCTTAGAAGACAGGAGATTCCAGACTGTAAATTAATTCTGACGTGAAGATCTCCTGCAGGGCAGGAAGTAGAAGTAATGTGGTCATTGCTGTACATCTTGCTCAGAATCTTAAGGAATTTCATTTTTAGGGAATAACTTATCCAATTAGGGTATAACTTGGCGCTTATGCCAGGATAGCATGTTCCCCCTCTTTAGGGAGAGAAAGGATGCCTGAACACTTACTCACTGTGAATGTCAGCAAAAAGTCCGAGTGTAGCTTTTGTTGTTACCAGAATTTGTTCTATAAGTTTTGACATTTGAGGGGAAGAAACTTTTGATTTAAGAAGAAATCCTGACTATTGGGTCTTTTAATGAAACCTGTGAAATTAATTACTATGTTTTACAAAACGGGGGGGAGGAGGGGAAGGGAAGGCTAAGTCTTGTGAATTGCAGCTCCTTGAGTATTCTTTTGATATTTAAAAATAAGTGTTTTATGTTACAGTCTCAAAGGGGAAGATTTCTTATACCTTGTTTTTCAAACCTAGTGTATGCACCCTCTGCCACTGCGATCGACTAGAGGTTTTGAAAAATGTGATGAAAAATACAGTCCTGAAACTAGTCTGAGCTATTGCTGTTCTGACAGTTCTATTATATGACAACACAATGACACAAATATCGTGGGGTCCTTCTCGGACACTCACTGGTGGGAATACTTCAAGTGATGTAAGTTATGAGCCCACCAGAGATTGCTCAGACCATACCATGGGAGCACAGCTGAGCATAGCAACTCCTTGTACTGCTAGTTTTGTGAGAGTTTAAGGCTGCTCTAAATCTTATTCTCTCAATAGTGATGAAGTTTGTTTGCTGTTGTAGTTCAGAGTATTGTAACTGCTGGGTTTGGATAGTGATTTGTCATATTGGCAACCATTTCTTGAGCATAGTAAGGTTAACTGCCCACTAAAACGTGTAAGTAAAGTAGCTTCTTAGGCAGTGGTATTTGATCTTACATGAAATCAGTTGAAGACGTGTTTTAATTCAAGCTATTGTACCTGCTGCTTTCAGAACTCCATAGTGGAGAAAATGCTGAATTTAGGATATGGGTCTACAAGAATTTATCTGAAATATAATTGTAAATTAACAAAAGTAGCACTTTTTAAAGAAAGATACAAAGAAAAGGGTGATTAGTAGAAGACTAACTTTATTCCACATGGAGCTCAGCAACAACTTCCTCCTTCAGCCTTAAAGGTAATTGATTCTCTAACCTTGTGGCTCTCAGTGTTCCAAAAATGCAAGTCCTGAGAGATTTGGTGGCAAGGGTGGTGATTTGGTGGCTGATTCCTTCTTCTAGTGCCCTTTGGCCTCTGTTACATTTGAAATAATAACTACAGATATACTAAAGTTTTTGCTTTCTCAAATATTGGGATGAAATCTCATCTTTATTCTGTCTTCATCTTTCCCACCCCTATTCCAAGGGGAATGTTAAAAAAAAAAGGGGGGGGGGGGCAAATCCTGGATACATTGAGGGAATCTAGTCAATTCTATTGTAGAAGTTGGAAAAGAATAGCTATGATGTGAGGGATAGGGGAATGATACATGTCACACAAAAAAAAAAAGTCCCAAATGTTTTGCTAGTACTCTGCTTAAGGAGAAATTTTCTGTCTTTTCTGATCAGCCCCCTTTTAAGTTAGAGCATAGAGCAGGTTCTGGAAAACAGCTTAAAATATAATGCTCCCTGAATCAGAAGGTTAGTGTTCTCATTTTGAGTTTGATGGTCCCTTGGTTGCTAGATGCTGCCTTTCTTAAACTTTTTTTATCATTAGAAGGAAGGCAGTTGAGCCTAATTGCCTTCATACAAGTAACTTCATAACTGAGCCTAGAAATGTCTTCAAATAGGTGGCTTCTAGATAAGACCAAAACTGGCACGTTTTAGTATTTTGTTCCAGGGAGGAGTTATTTTTTAAGCTATGCTAATCACTCTTGAAGTTTATCGCCATACTGACAAGTAGGGATAATTTCTTGAACTATAGCTCTTAACTAAGATCCAAAAGAAATCTTGAAGGCTGAAACTTCATACCATTCCCTCTGCAGAGCATGCGAAATGCTTCAGTAGTAAAATTTGCAGTATGTATTGTAAAACAAATGTGTAGGAACCAGGTATTTTTCTATTGTTAATATCTCATCAGATGAAAGCTATTTGCTTGATATATTGCCATACTTGTGCAATAGTCTTAATATTGCCTCTTGTGTAGGAGGAGGCTGGGGGCTAACAGTTTTGTTCTGCTTTGAGTGGCTTGAGCTGAGGTAAACTGAGTGGTATTTTTGCTCAGATTCAATTTCTTTCTGCTTAATAGTACATGGCTGCAGTCAGCTGTGGTTGAGGGTGGCTTAATTTTATTTTTAAAGAAATGAAGTTATGCTTTCTGAAGCTTTGTAGTTAACTTGGGTGTAAAATACTTCATAGCCTTTGCTGGAAGTGATACAAATCCGTGTTGATATATTTGGAAAACAGTTATGTGTACTGCTGTCTCTATAGAAACTGTGAAGTGAAGTGCTATAATTACTTTATATTGGCTTCTGCATTTCTGCTGGGGCAGTTACGTCTTCAGAGCTGACTGGGTTCAGCCCTGGTGGTAAAAGCCTTCACACTGTTAATCCTTTAAACTTTGTAGTTGCTTGAGAGGGAAGGAAATAGAAGTTCAGCATGTTCTCTGTCTGTGTGTGTGTGTGTGTCTGTGCCACGCGCATGCGTGCGAGAGAGAGTGAAAGCTGTGCTGGCTGTTCAGCTGGGGCAGTCAGGGAAGTGACGTCCTGTATTATTTGTCGTTCTAGAAAGAGCGGAGACACGTACTGTAGATGGGAGGACTCTAAAGAGGGCTGTGCCTTGTCCAGTGTGTATAATTATTTGTAAATGAGCAACGGGGGAAGGAGGGAAATACAGAGAAGCTGTCTAGTGTTTCTTTAATGTATCGGAGAGTTTGTTGATTTGTAACAGTTCAGTTTGTTTCAGTTCCGAATTTGATTCTTATTTTTCCTTATCTAGCATCTCTACGTTGCTAAGACACTGGACACTGCTTTCTTTATAGCAAGAAAAATCTGAATTCCTCCAACACTCAAGATGGGGAAGGATTATTATTCTATCCTGGGAATTGAAAAAGGGGCTTCTGAAGAGGATATCAAAAAGGCTTATAGAAAACAAGCGCTTAAATGGCATCCGGATAAGAACAAATCTCCCCACGCAGAGGAAAAATTCAAAGAGGTTGCAGAAGCTTACGAAGTGCTGAGTGATCCCAAAAAGAGAGACATTTATGATCAGTTTGGGGAGGAAGGTATGTATGTCTCTGTTATACTCTTGTCACTTTCATTATGTTGAATGAAGCAAAATAAATGTAGATGATGCATGAAAACATGGTATGTGTTGGTTTTTAGGCAATGTATTTGTACTGCTTGGAAGTTTGACTAATAAGCTTTTTTAATGTAAAATGTATTGCAGAGTTTTAATGCTGACCTAGCTTTAATTTCTTATTTTAATGTGCATTTGTTTTTTTCTAAAATCCCTAATACTTGACAGGCAAAAAGTTACTGAATTAGAAGTTTGTATGACCCATAAATAGCTTTCTGGGATCTCTTACTGCTGTCTTCCCTTGCCATGGCACTTTTTGAGGTGCAATTGAGAAGAGATGTGTTCTTTTCTTAAATTCTTGCTAAAGGGCAGTCTGCTTGATCTAGGCAGGGCAGTCCTTCTGAGCAGAAGCCCAGGTGTCCAGTCTGTAGTTGTCCTTGGCTTCTTGCCTGGAGAGGAAGGAATTTGGCTGATGTCATGAAATACCAGAACAATTTTTTAGCTTTAATTGTAAGCAGTGATAACATGCCAAGAGAATGAGGCCTCAGAAATGTCATATTTATCCTAAAATGGTTATCTGGAGAGGATGACTTTTTATTTTTGACCAACATGACTCTCAGTCTTATGATTGAGCAACAGAGGAAGTCATTAACATCCCTCTCCTTAAATGTATGGTATCAGAAATTCCACATGAAATAATTGCTTCCCTTGTGAGAAGTAGGTACAATCATTCATTGCCGTTCACTCAGGGCCATGTTTTTTACTAATATAAAGGAGGACACTGAAATAGCACTACTTTGGGGAAAATTGTTGGTTCTTATGAATGCATGATAAAATTTGGTCCTTGGTCATCTGTAGGACTTAATACAATTGTTAACATCCATAAATTCATGTAGAAGACCTTGAGCTTCTACAGAGGATGCAGTGGTTTTGGTCTCTTGTTCCATTGCGTGTGTTCAAAGCTCTAGTGCTGTTACTGAAACATTCTAGGCAAAAAGTGTTCATATAGACGCCAGAGGCCTTTGTTGCCTCTTGGGTCTTCTGCCTTCTTGCACTTCTTCCTTCTCACCCTCTGCCTCCTTTCTTGTATATCTTTATAAGCCTATTTACTCTATGGATTCATTTGCATTACAATGAGCTGCTGCACAGGAATCTATAACTACTTTCCCAAAATACCATTTCAGTCACTTTGACCAAAGAGCTTGAAGTAAAGCTGATAAAGCAATGCAGCCTTTGGCATCCTAGTATTGCATACTTGAAGACATAGATTCAAAACGTAGATTTCTGTTTATTTGGGGCATAATATTAAACCAAAGTACAAATTTTTGGAATGGTGAATCTGGAAATACCTCCTGATGCCTCAGCTGCTTTCTAAGCTCCTCAGTTGCATCTGAGAGTGTAACTAGTAGTTGTGAGGGAAAGGTTGGGGGGGGAGGTGGCGGGGGGAGGAAGGAGGGAACTTCAGTGTTATTACAGCCAGGAACTTGCTGTACCTTCAGTAACTTTTGCTAGCTATGCCAGGAGGTGTCCTTCTACTACCACAAGTTGAATCCACTGATCTGCTTGTTTGACGTTAACAGTACTGTGACAGAAGGGTGTACTACATGTTGCTAAGTACTTTTAATGTGGTCTGGTATTGAGATGGGGAAAGCATTCTCATTGTAATGTCTTACTTGGTTACTGTTGATAACCAGTATTAAGCTTATGTATAGAAGGTCTAAAACACTGAGCCCCACAAAAAAAAAACCCAAAACCCCCGTTTCAAATTTAGGGAATGCATGCTTCATTACTGTAAGCCTTCACATTTTTATGGCTGTGGAAGTAGGATAGGAGCTGTAGTGCTGAGCTGTTGCAAGATTGAAAAAAATGAAATAAAATAACCAAACATTGTAAATTTAGGAAAAAAGTCTCCTAAGAAGACTTTCAGTCTTTCATCTTAAAGGTTTGGAAAGGTATTCTGAAATGGTCAATGCAGGAGAGCACTAACTATTCCGAGGAAATACTTAGAGGTCACCTGTTGGGAAAGAGGCATTTAAGAAAATTGATTTTTAGCTGGTTTAGAATGAGGGTGCAGGAAGTACAAAGGACTGTCCAGTGAGAATTGTAAGGGAAATCTTATCAGGAATAAGTGAGATGTAGATCTCACCTTGTGGAATATAGAAGAGAAAGAGCAAAGCTATTTGAGAACATTCTGATTTTTGCACAGACGGTGACAGTATATACAAGATTTCTGTACCCAAATGAGTCTTAGGAACTTGCAAGCTATTTTTATTGTGGCTGCATTGAAAAGAATTCCCAGGTTTCTTACCTATTTCATATAATAGGAACACAAGCTGTGATAACTTTGGGGTTGTAAATTAAACATTAAGGAAGCGTATGGCTGCTTGACCATTGGCATGTTACCTTTTACTCCAACTGAATTGCGGGCAAACAGAGGTAAAGCTATTTAAAACTGAATTAAAGCTGAGAGACTATGGAGACTATGGAAAATGTTGCACGTGGTACTGCATAATTTTCCCCAGAAGTGATCTTGAAGAGGGATGCAACTCGCAACAGACTTTGCAGAACAAGAAAAGATCAGGTCAAGCAGATGCTAATTTTTTGAATAACTGGCTTTAATCTTATGAAATAAAATTGGCAGCGTCAGAATACTTGTTCTTCTGAAGTAGAAGTCATACTAGAGCTTCAGAAACTTTGTTGCTGTTCAAGCTATTGAATTACTAGTTAGTTGGTACTGCATATTCTGGTGGTGAGTCCTCCTTGAAAAGGAGACCTTTCACTCGACTGCAAAGACCTTTTCGACTCGTCGGTTCTGATATCATTACACTCTACAATAGGAGAGCTTGTACTAATATTTGATTTGTTTTTAACTTTGCTTATTTGTCTTATTTAGGTCTGAAAGGAGGAGCTGGAGGACCTGATGGACAGGGTGGTACCTTTCGGTACTCCTTCCATGGCGACCCACATGCTACATTTGCAGCTTTCTTTGGTGGCGCAAATCCTTTTGAGATCTTCTTTGGAAGGAGGATGCCTGGTGGCAGAGACACTGAAGACATGGAGGTGGATGGTGATCCATTTGGATCCTTCACTAGTTTTAGTATGAATGGTTTTCCGAGGGAAAGGAATACAGTTGGTAGCCAATTACGTCGTAAACAAGATCCCCCTGTAATCCATGAACTTAAAGTGTCATTGGAAGAGATCTATCATGGCTGCACAAAAAGGATGAGGATTTCACGTAAAAGGCTTAACCCAGATGGTAGAAGTGTCCGAACAGAGGACAAAATTCTTACTATTGAGATAAAAAGAGGATGGAAAGAAGGCACCAAAATCACTTTTCCAAAAGAAGGTGATGAAACACCCAACACAATTCCAGCTGATATTGTTTTTATCATTAAAGATAAACCTCACTCTCACTTCAAGAGAGATGGATCAAATATTATCTATCCTGTTAAGATCAGCTTAAGGGAGGTAAGTTTCTCTTTTGGTGGAACTCTAAATGTTTAAACCTGTTACAATATGATACAATGGCTGCGCTGCACAAGCTGCATGGCAGCAGTGAAGTTTTGGGGTTTTTTTTAAAGAGTTTGACTCCTGTAAAGTCAACATGCGGCTGCAGAGCACAGTTATTTATAGTGGAAGCAATAGCTGTTTTGATAAAAATGGAGTATTATTTCAAGCTGTTGACTATAGAGACGGAAAAGAATGAGGGTGGAAGAGTAAGAGTAAAGGTTGATATGTCTTAAATCTTCATACTCTACCTTTCTAGCTAAATATATATTAGCCTGAAGTAACAGACATAAATACCATTAAATACATCCAATATAGTATGCTCCTTACTGCTGTGATATGACTGCTATTTCTGTAGGACCAAGTAGAAATGTCATAAATATTTTCACTACCAACAAATTCTAAGTCTGCCTTTTTATGTCATAAGTTATTTCAGTGTGATTTCAAAGTACATAGAGATTGATTTCATGAGGATAAATTATTGTGAACAGGTGTTATAGGAGCTATATATAACAAAATAAAAGGTATAGCTTTTTAAAATTCTGTTCCAAGTCAAAACACATTGACTTTCAAAAGGAAAAATCAGAAAGACAATTGAGCAGAGTCCTTAAGGATCTGAAGCCTCGACGTGGTCATCATTTCAAAGATAATGTAGCTGAGTGAGGGTGATGTGATCTTTTTTCTTCTTAATTAGCATTAGGTGGAGAAATAAACTAAACTCTTGCTTCCGTTATAAGCTCTTTGTGTACACTATAAGCTCCCTTCTTAAAGGATTCTTAACTTAAAATACATCTGAAGTGAGGTGAAGCACCTAAAATAGGATGAGGGAGGGAGAAAAGACAATATTTAATGTTGGTGTGGGTAATATAGTTCCTTCATAGATAAGAGCTTATTTAGACTCATTGCATTGTTATGTAAATTGGACATTATCAGTATAGACTTAAGTGTGCTGAATCAGGTAAAGTTGGAGGAATCAAAATGTTATTATCAGAGATCCTAGTAATGAAAACAAACTATTGGATAAAGAAGGAGAAGAGCTGTCATGTTTTAATTTTGGTGCACCAAAATAGTTGTTTGTTTTTCTTTGAGCATCACAAATGCTCACCTAAGATGGCTGTGAAATTTGATATGCCTCTGCTTATAGATACTTAAATGTTCTGCAGTTTGATGTAATATAGGTTGATAGTGCATTAGATAAAACCCCTGTGCAATGTAAACAAACAGAAAATGGAACAGGACTCTAAATTTCTAAGGGAAACTGAGAACCTGGACATCTCTAGAGAAGTATGAGTGACGGGTTCACTCTGTGCTCGACTACCTTATTATCTAATAAAGACTTTGAAGGATATATAAGCTCAATTCTGATTCTGTGAATCTATTACGCTCCAGTGGCCATTGCATAAGATTTGTAAATTCTGTGGTATTCAATGAGAAATTGAAGCCTTCCCTTTTTGAGAGGAACACTGTATTTGAATTTTGACATCACAGTATTGCACAGTGGAAATGCTGTTTAGAATTCTAATCTTTTCTAAATAATCCAGATTCAGTTGTAGGTACAAATAAAGTTCTAACCAATTTGTTTTTCTCATGATACTTTCTTTAGGCTTTGTGTGGCAGCTCTATCAATGTGCCGACTATAGAAGGAAGAACCATACCCATGACAGTAAACGAAGTTGTAAAGCCTGGGATGAGAAGAAGAATTATAGGATATGGTTTGCCATTTCCCAAAAATCCTGACCAATGTGGAGACTTAATTATAGAGTTTGAAGTAATTTTCCCAGATAACATTTCTCCAGCATCAAAAGAAGTACTTAGGCGAAATCTTCCAGTTTCATAAAACGAAGACTGTGTATGTCAACTGTTAAAATAGGACACTGGAAATGCAGAAGACTGGCAAGTCTGTGCTTTAAAAGTGCAATCTGTAACAACTAGTGGAATATTTGTTTTTTTTGTTTTGTGGGATGGGTGGGGGGGAAATACTGTAATGCTGCATGAGAAGAAAAGGGTTAAATACAAGTCATACAGGAGACTTCTGCAGTAAAATTTACAGGGAAAACCACTCATTTTATTTTACATCAGAAAAGTTTATTCATTATTTTGCCTAATGTAAAATGTAGTCAGTTTTTACAAAGTCAGCGCATATTTCTGATATAGTATGTGAGCCTCCAAGTACTTTATTTCTTATATCCCTACCCTATCTGTAACATTACCCATTTATTCAGAAATTGGAGATAGTTGTAGAAATACAAAAATGTATAAATATTTTAAAGAGCAAAACATGAATGATACCATTTTGGTATGTTGCCTTCCACTGCACAAAGCATAGACTGGGAAAATCAGTTTGAACTCCTGAACCACACCCCAGTGGAATGAAAGCATTTTCTTTATTGCCCCAGAATGTGTGAGGACTGCATTGCGAGACTAGTGAAGGGCACTGTGGCTTGAGGAGCAAGAGCAGCTGTTTGCCATGGGAGAGTTCCTGAGCCTTCAGGCAGAACAGCAAGAAGGGATTCTACAAGTACATAAACAGCAAATGGTGGGCCTCCCGTCGAACGGGGCAGGGAAGCTGGTGACAAATGACATGGAGAACTCGGTGCCTTCTTTGCATCAGTCTCTCCCAGTAAAACAAGCCTTCAGGAATTCCAGGCCCCTGAGACCAGAGGGGAAGTCTAGAACCTCAGTGGTGGAGGACCAGACTGGGGTGCACTTAAGCTGGAAGTCTGTGAGCCTGACAGGTTGTACCCTTAAGTGTTGAGGGAGCTGGCTAATGCCATTGCAAGGCCACTCTTAATTATCTTTGAATGGTCATGGAGACTGGGAGATGTTCCGGTAGGCTGGAAAAGAGCAAATATCACTCCTAAACAAGAAAAACAAGAAGGAAGATTTAGGGAGCTACAGGCCAGTCAGCTTCACCTCAATCCTTGGGAAGGTGATGGAGAAAATCCTCCTGGGAAGTATTTCCAAACACATAAGGACAAGAAGGTGATCAGGAGTAGTCAGCATAGGTTTACAAAGGCGAAATCATGCTTGACCAATCTCATTGCCTTCTACAGTGAGGTGACTAGCTTTTGTGGATGACAGGAGAACAGTCCACATTGTTTACCTTGGCTTTAGTAGACAGACTGATAAAGTACAGGTTAGACAAGTGGAAAGTGGGTTGGATTAAAAACTGGCCAAATGAGTGGCACAGGGGGGTGTAATCAGTGGCGCACAAAAGTCCAGTTGGAGGCAAGTCAGTAGTGGTGTACTTGATGGCTGAATACTGGGGCCAATACTATTCAACATCTTCATTAATGACCTGGATTATGGGATGGAGTGCATCCTCAGCAAGTTTACAAATCACGTAAAACTGGGATGAGTGGCTGGTAACACCAGATGATGTACCCCTTTCAAAGGGACCTCAACAGACTGGAGAACTGGGCAGAGGATTCTCACAAAGTTCAGCAAGGGGGAATGCAAAGTCTTGCTCCATGAGGAACAACCCAAGGCACTAGTACACCCTGGGAGCTGGCTGGCTGGAAAGCAGCTTTGCTGAGAAAGACCTTGGGGTCCTGGTGGACAACAAACTGACCATGAGCCAGCAATGCACCCTTGTGGCAACAAAGGCCAAATCTTTGCTAGCAGTCTGAGGGAGATGATCCTTCCTCTCTACTCTCAGCACTGATGAGGATGCATCTCGAGTACTGTGTCCAGTTCTGGGCTTCCCAGTACAAGAAAGATAATGACTTACTAGAGTGGGGCTAGCACAGGGCCATGTATGAGAGGCTTTGAGAGTTGGAGCTCTTCAGCCTGGGGAAGAAGAGGCTTGGGGGGATCTTATCACTGCATATAAACATCTGATGGGAGGGAATGAAGATGGGGGAGTCAGGCTCCTCTCAGTAGCTCTCAGTGACAGGATTAAGAGGCAGGGGACACAAGTTAAAATGCAGGGGATTCCATCCGAACACAAGGAAACGCATTATTACTGTGAGGGAGGTCATACACTGGAAAAGGTTACCCAGAGAGGTTGAGGAGTCACCATCCCTGGAGATATTCAAAACCTGACTGGACATGGTCCTGGGCAGCGTGCTGTAGCTGACCTTGCTTGAGCAGGGGTGTTGGACTGGTTTCTTCCAACCTAGATGATTCTGTGAACTTGGACTTAGCACTTTTCACTAGACAGTGCTATGGGCCATGTTCTGCAAATGAGGCTTAGCCCAAAGATGGGTGGTACTGATGTGACAGCCTGAATCCCTAGGGAGTAGGTCCATGCTTGAGTAGAAAGATGCAAAGAACACTGTAAAAGGACTTGGCTAGTGCAGGTATTTCAAGATCATGCTGATCTCAAGTATTCATTATTTTCAAAGGCTGAGCTTTACTCCCAGGAAGAGGAAGGAAGAGCCCAGATCCTAGCTAAAGGAAAGTTTGCTTAACACACAAAGTGGGATAGGGGTTGCCCATAAACCTTCATATTCTCGAATTGAATCTTTTGAATACAAATATGAGTTACTTGTCTTTAGAGTTAAAAGGTGCATAGGGAAATAGAGAGCCCTCTGTAATAGTCTAGTTTTATAATACAGTAATAGGGCTGGTTCCCTTGATTGCGGCATGATTTTGGTGAAAGAAATGCCTTGCAGGTGTGTTTTATCACTTGAGTTTAAAACCATAATACAGTGCTTTAACAACACTTTCAGTTTTTTTGTTTTGTTTTTGTTTTTTTAATAAGAAAATATGTAAGATTTGCTGTCAGCCTTTTGCCTGTGGAAATTTAGTAGTTACCTGTTCTGTTAGGTAGCTTAAGAAATAGCAGTGTTATCTTCATATATGTGATTTTCTACAGGAAAGTAAATCATATGGAAGTTGGGATTTAATTTACAATAACTTTTTAATGAGCACAAGAAGAATCCCATTTCTGTTACTCAAAGGAAGATAACTTCTGGGAGATGCTGTTTGAGTCAGTTTTTCAACTGCAGATCTCTTCATACAGTGTCAGTTGGTTGTGGTCCTAAATCTACAAGGGACTAAACAATTGCTCGAGCAGTATCACAAAGGGAAAAAATTTGCTGCTTAGTGCTTACACATATCATTAATACTATATATTGTTTGTTCAAAAAATTCCCATTTCAGTATGTTCCGTATTGCATTTCTTACGTGGTTTTTAAGTAAAAAGTGTAAAGTTGGTTTTTAACTTTCTCTTATATTTTGTTATGACGGCAGATGCTATAAGCTACATGACTTTAAAAGCATATCATCCTAAAATACCTGTTTGTCAGTTTAAAAGCTAATGGAATTGAGCATTTTGTAATCCAGGGTCTTGTAACCATAGTCCAACTTGTAAAAAAAAAAAAAAAAAAATTACAGCAACTAGGACTATATTTTGTAACCATCTTCAGGTAAGAGGAGTAGTGTTAAATTGAGGAATTGCAGTATCTTGTGTATTTAGAGGTATATATATATATATATATGTATAGCAACCTAAACTTTTCCAACTGTTTTCATGCTCAAAATACAGAACTATAGGACTGCTATGAAATGCTTGTATTTCTTTTCTTATGAAGAGATAACAAAGTATATGTTTCAGAAAATAGCACGTGGAATTACTTCAAAATATGAGAGGAAGCATTAATATCTATCTAATACAGGATTCACAAAAATTAATATTTTTCTAATCAAAAAATGTGCTTAAAAGCTATGTTTTAAAACTCACTTGATTATTTAATAAAGGCTACTTGGGAGAAGGAGGCGAATACTTAGTCACCTACTATATCCTTAACTACTGGAATACACGGAAATAAAATGGACATTCATTAAGTTGGGACGAGAAGGTTGTTTTGATCTCCTGAAGGTTGCTTAGGTGCCATAGAAAGTAAAGGTCATTTGGTTACTTTGGAGCAGTTCATTCAGCAAGTCTATGAAAACGTCTAAAGAACCTTTTTTAATCTCCCGAACATCATGCTTTAGCATAACCTCAAGCTTTTGGAAGAGTAGGGCAAGCGACATTGCAACCATTTCTCCTTTTTGCCATGCAGTGGTACTCTGTGGTCGCTCCAGAGTGGGCTTGCTGATGTCACGAGGATATTAGTATTCCACTCTTCCACTGAGCCTTTTTTGTATTATCTATGCTGAAATATCTATGCTGAAAACTTGTTGAAGCCTATTTGTGGTGTGTTGAACAGATGTTGGGGTTTTGGGTTGGTTTTGAGTCCTGACCTGTTTACTTTGTTATGGAAGTAACAGACTGTACTGGGGTTGGGTCTCCAATGTTGTTCTTACGACCTTCATCTGTAAGTTTGTGTCTACTCACTTCCATTTGCCCGTCAAGGGGCGGAAGCTTTCTCTTCATTTGTATGTCCTCTTCTAGTATTCACCCCTATTTTCAATTTCACCTTCAGTCCAAACCTCACAAACAGTGCTGAAGATGAGCAGTATGTATAATGATGATCAGTCAAATGAGATTATCAGTGTTCTCATTCTCAGATGTGATAGTTCTTGTATTTTTAGTAAATGCTCAAAACAGTATCCGTGTCTGATTCTCAAAAATCCAAGCATAGGGAGGAGACATTCATCAGATTGATGCATAGTGCAGTAAATGAATCAAGCTCTTGGACTGGTTGTACCTTCAGTGCTAAAGAGCCAAAGCATGGATGAAGAAAAGGTCTGTAGCTGGCTTGGTTTTAAAGACCCTGGTTGAGCTGTGCACAGGTGTCAGTGTGCCATGAAATTCTCAACCATGCACAGTTTTGCTTAGAGACTGGAGGAGACCATTGTCTTGACTGGATAATCTGCTATTGTGGATTTTTTTTTTTTTTGGAGGGCCTGTTCCAAAATACATCAGCAGCCTGGTAAGAGAGTTGTATTTGGCCGAGAATCGGTTCTACTTGTTGGTAAGTGCCGCTAGCCCTGTGTTTGCATAAACTAAACTTCCCATATTAACGACTCACGCTTCGTGTTAATTTTTTTTTTGAGACATACTGAGTGCAATTGGCTGACATTTAGTTTTTGTTGAGAGAGGAAAACGGTAGTGGTTTCCAAGCCTTTTTTCCTTGACTGTTAGTTAAGGCTGTATGATCCTTGACATGTTTACATCTTTTTTTATTCTTAGCTTATAACCCTTGAGTCTTTCAAAATATTTTAGTCCTAGAAACCCCCGCAAATCTTTAAGCCCTTAAGATGCTTTTGCCACTCCCCAATGACTTGGTCTCAGTAATGTGATGATGCAGTCTTAAAATGTGATTCTAGCAACTCTATATCCAGGGTGTTACTGAGCTAAAGTGAAGTCCGTAGCCTTTGTAGGGGCTTTGCTTAATTCATGGATGACTGACTGGTTTTTAAGAAGTGCTAGGATGGTTAATCGTAATGTCTCTCCTCCTGTCATGCCAGACTGTGTTATTTCACTGCTTTAGGCACTTCCATACTTGATGATGACCTGTGTGTCTGGCCAACAGGGTTATCCAGTAGCAAGTACTTCACAGATAGGGGGTTGAGAGAATAGTGTGTGTGACTGAATGGTACCTGTAGTATCAGATGGCAGAAAGCGTGGAAAGCTGCACAACGGAAGGGAAAGACACTAAGTGCAGATGATTGTGGAGAAGAACCGAAGTATGTTTGTGAAGATCTCGTGAGTCTTGCATTTGAAGATGCGGAGTCGCTTCCCCTGACTTCAACAGCATCGGTCCCATAGGGATCCACTTACAGAGCTCCAAGTTGTAGTGGTTATGGTAGCTCTTGTGCTGACAGGTTCTCCTGGCCCCCTTTATTAGTTTATATAGTTGATGAAGCTTCTAAGAAGGTCTGGAGGTGACTAGACAACTGACAGCTCGTGAATTGAAGTCAGTAAAATAACTAAATGCAATCCATTCCTTTCTAGCATGCGCATCTTATGTGCTAGTTTGGCTCACTAGTAACATTCATTGAGGGTAGAATAGGTTTTACCCCACCAGTGAAATTTGCTATAATTCAGGGTGAGATTCTGTGCACTTGAATTCCTATGGTAGACCTAAGTAGTACAGGACATGGACATGCTACTGTAAATATCATTAAGAGACAATTTTCCTTTTCCAGTCAGTAAATGCTAGTTCTCCTTTGCAGCTGACATGAATAGTTCTTACTGTATTGCTTACTGAACAAATCCTCTAGAACCAGGGTATTTATATATTCACTTATAGTTTGGCATGCAAGCTGGGCAAATGGCAGTACTAATCTCCTCATGAAGTAGAGAATCTTAGCTCTTCATTTGTCAAATTGCTCAGCAATGGACTGTTAGATGGCATGATTTGCTTCCTTCAGGCTCCGCCAATTAATTGTTCTAGTATTTAGAGTAAAAGTCGAGGTCTGCTCTTGCTCCCCTTGGGTCTAGAAGGTGCAACTGTCCTGTGCTTGTTTTGTTCCCCTGGAATTACTGGCTTACCCAAGGGAGGAGCTATACGACAACAATCTTGTTAGTCATGCCTTGTTGCTTTATCAAGGACAAATGATCATCTTCACACTCCTGCTGCCCTACATAATTAAAAAACCCAAAATCCCTACCCAACCAGCTCCTGAAATACCATATAGCATTTCCCTGAATAAGTATTTTATGGCATGCTCAAAAAAAGTGTTTCGACTCCTTGTATTTATATCCAAAGAAAGGTTGATAAATCGGATTCAATGAGTAGCAGCCCTTGCCAGAAAAGCTGTGACCGAGTGTAATACGGACCTAGAACCTGAGAGCAATCCAGGAAAACCACATATTTTTGTTTTCCTCGTACGCCAACAAACGGATTTTAAAAGTAATAGGAAGCAGGATAAAAATCCCTGGGATCCCCTTCTGCTCCCTATCAAGTCACAATTCCAAAATTGAAGTCAGTGTGCAAAGTGAGTTTATTGTGGCTGCATGGACTTTGAGGATGGTTTTACTAGTTGATGTCTTCCATGTGTCAAAGCCAAAATGTGAATACTTAATGTAGTCTGGACAAACTCTCAGGAGATCAGTAAGTTTTGGTAAGGGAGTTTGGTCCCGTCCTGTCACAGGCAGTCCTGCTTGAACTCCGGTCTGAAACGAGAGGAGGAAATACAATCTTATTGAAAGGCCTTGTTTTGCAGTATCCTCTGATGGTTTAAAAAAATAGTTTTTAACGTTATTTGTGAGTAGGAAATTTCAGTTTTATTTTTATCAACATTCTTTTGTTTAGATAGTTTATATCAATTTAATGCCATCGTCGATGGCATTATAAACTTACAAACACCAGCTATGTTTCTTCTCAGTCTTACTTTTATTAGATCAGACAAGATAAGGTCCTGAAATATCTTAAGAGCAGCTCTTCATTCTCTGGTCATACCAGTAATTCTTTTAAGCAGTTGCTTCATTTGGAACATGGGTGACCAGAAAGATGTGATATGCTGCAGGTAAGAACTGCCTGAGTCACAGATAGATATTTTACATGTAGTGAAACAATTTTTATACTGATACACAATATATACTAATAGTTTGCAGTATAGCACCGTGGCATTTCACATCCAGTAACATGACTCTGTTCCATGCCACATACTTTCTCCACAAACTTTGTGGCTGTTGCATGCCAGGATACTCACATCCTAAGTACTATGGCTGAGAAACTGAAGAATGTGATAAACTGCAGTGTGCAAAATACTCATAGGATAAAAGGACTGAAACCCATTTTTACTTTTTTTTTTGTAGCACATGGGGTTTTTTCCTTCTAAAACCAAGGTTAATAATGGATTATTAACATTTTTTATTTAAGAGGTTAACTCTCCGACAACGTGAATTACAAAAAGTGAAATTTAAGTACTTTTTGGATCCTAACTGTCCTGAATTGCTGGAGGCTTATTTGGATTTAGGATCTAGTTTTGATGTGCGCTAATTAATGTTGGCAGACATTTCCCTAGAGGTTAAACATTCAAGGAATCCTGAGAGCAGGACTGGTTGTACTTGGAGAAAATGTCTTGTGTCCATTATAGGCTTTTATTCTTCGAGGTTCTCAGCAGTCTGACTCATTTCTAGCTCTACAGATCACTCAGTCAACGCTATGTTAATGCTGGTTAAATCTAAATGGATGAAACTGCTAATCCATGATCAGAGCAATATTAATAAATAGCATTTGCAGCTTAGCAAAAAATAAGTACACGTAGCAGTAATGGACAGGTGAAACTGGGTGTTGAACACTTCTTCACAGTTTCTTGCCAAAGCTGGGGGTGCAATGACACTTTCATGTAGATGCTGGTCTAGGCTGGGCTTTCGAGAATAACTTAGCATATGCGGAATGTTATCTTTCTCTGATTTAAATGACAACAAAAAGCTTTAATTTCACCTGTTACATCATGTAAATAATGATAGCATATACATGTTCCATACTGTTTGTATTAAACAGTACGATGTAATCTTCAGTTTATCTGGTCAGCTCTGTTGGTCTCATCGTTTTTTCTTTCCATGGTTAAAAGCTGATGCTGTTGCTCCAAGCTGTACGTAGGATCAGCATGGTTCTTGTACAACTTCAGCTGTCTTTTTCCGTCCATCTCCCTATGAAATGTGGAAACATAAACACTTTCATTGAAGGAAGTTTGCAACAGATACCTAAATTAGGGCTGTGTCAATGTCCATGAGTTTTTAAAATAAAACAAACCTGCACAACCTCTGTATGTCACTGTGTGGAAACTTGACTGTTTTAATTTACATTAACTAAATTGTTGACATCAATAATGGCTGTAAACAGCATTTACTCTTTTTTAACGTTGATTCAATTATCTTTTCAGAAGATAAGGAATGAGTTGGTAGAGATCAAGGTTGGTAGAGATCAAGATTGGTAGAGACAAGACACAAATACTTGTCAATGTCACCAATTCCTCTGTAATACAATTTAGTAAATGGAAAAAGGCATGTTTTAAAAGAAATCACCCATCTAAAACTGCAAAACAGCAAAAACCACTAAATACTAGAACGAACATGAACTGTTTGGCACTCTTATTGAATCCATCTTGTTTCGTCTCGCTGCAATCTCGTGCAATTTATGCCAGCATGCTGTCTGAATTGCATTCCAACAATGGGAAAAAGTACACACAGTTCTCCAGGTTCAGAGAAGTCTTCAGTTTAAGTTTTCTGCTTTCAGACTGGGCTGGAAAGTCAACTATTGTGTGATGGTAAGTTTCTTCTGTGGTGGTTTGTTTTATTGGTGGAAACGACTAGAAAATTAGCAACAATCTTGAATCCAATTGTCTTTGATTAGAATTGGGTAAAAGGCATTTTTGAGCATTCAGTTAAATCTGCCACATGCTGTCTGGAAAGACTGAAATCCCACAGGCTTCAAACTTTTTTTTCCCCCACAACATGAGCAGTTTGAAAGTTGTGTGTATTTTCTGAGATGCTCTGAGGTGCCAGAATCCTTTTTTTTTTGTTTTGTGTTTTTTTTTTTTTTTTTTTTTTTTTTTTTTTTTTTTGTTTTTTTTTTTTTTTGTTTTGTTTTGCTGTTCTCCCCAGTGGTTTGTCTTTTATATTCTGAGAGTCAGAAGATGCGGTAAGGCAATGCTGCCTCTCTCTGTAGCTTTTACTGCCGATTCCTTTAGAAGTGCTGGATGTTGCCTCATGAAATTTCCACTCTTCACGTCTTGAGTGGATTCAGTGCACCAATGAAAATGGAGCAATTCCACTGAGGTGAGTGTAGTTATACAGAAGACACCTTCTGTGCTCCAGTAGCGTGTGAACATCTGACTTGCTCTATAGAATACGTTTCTCAATTCCATGGTGGAGAAGCGAACATTTTAAAGCTGCTAAATGGTAGAAAATACACTTTTCAAGTGTTCATGTGTTAAATCTCAGTATTTCAAAGCTGTTGTCCGGTTCAATAGGAAGCCTCTTAAACTTTGCCTGTATGGCTACTGCTTTATTAATCCTTAGCAGTTGATAGGTACGCTATGTACGATCGTGGTGAGTAAGCAGGAGTTGGCCAAAGTCCTTGGACGCTTGATGTTTGCTTTTATATCGTGTAGGCATAAGCCTACTCTGATCAGTATTTCATTCGTTTTTCATTATTAGTAGAAATTGCTGAGCTAGGGAGTGGAGAGACAGTAAACTTTTCACGATCTGGGTTTGTGCAGAATTTAGGGAAAGGCGTTAAGGGTGTACGAATACAGTGCACACGTCATGTCACGCACCATTACAAAAGAGTGGAAGAGATGTCTCTGCGTCGGCCAGAAGATGGCCCGTACCGGGCTGGCGGGCTCAGCGTTCTCGGTGCAGCCTCGTTCAAAGTGCCCCTGGCTTCCGTTTAGGGAAAAAAGCCCCAGCCCCACCCTCAGACCCTTCCGGACCGCCATCACGGGCAGGACGCATTACTCGCCCGCCCGCTCGCGTTCCCTCTCAGGTCGGTGTTCCTCTGCCTCGGCTCTGGCCCGGGGGGGGTGGGGGGTGTGAGGGAGGGGCCGGAGGCGGGGCAGAGCCCCGCTCCCCCCCGGCGCGGCCGGGCAGCTCCGGGGGCGGGGCGTGGCGGGGCGTGGCGGGGCGTGGCCGGGCCTCACCTGGCGGCGGCATGGCCGGGCGGCGCCGGGGGCAGAGTCCGCCCGGCGCGGCGGGAGGGCCGGCGGCAGCGGCCCGCTGCAGGCGCGGAAGATGCCGCTGGGGCTGCGGAGCAAGAAGAAGGACAAGTGCAAGGAGACCTCCAGGCTGGTGGAGAGCGAGGCGGCGGCGGCGGCCCCCCCGGCCCCCGCGGCGGGCGGCGCGGCGCGGCTGCAGTTCCACACGCAGCTGGCGCACGGCAGCCCCACGGGCCGCGTGGAGGGCTTCGGCAGCGCCCGGGAGCTCTACGCCAAGATCGCCGAGGCTTTCCGCATCGACCCCGCCGAGGTAGGGCCCGCCGCGGCGGCAGCCGGCGCTGCGGGGGTCCCGGGGGGCGGGGGGGGCGCCCCGCGGCTGGGCCCCGCCGGTCCGGAGCGCCTCGGCAGACGCGAAAAGGAGCCGGGGGCAGTTCCCCGCCCTGGCTGCCGGCGGGCATTGATTCTGCGGATTTTTGCGCACCTGGCTGTTTTCCGTTTTTTAGGGGGGGGGGAAAAAAGTTCCTTTTGTTGTTTCCAAAGGAGCGTTACCGCATGGGGAAGGATGTAAGCATAACTGCGTCTCACTTTTACACGGAAAAACAACGATGCTTTTAGCCGAAATATCTCTAGCGTCTTAGCTAACCTGTTGCCAGCCTGCTGTTTAACACAACTCTTAAGCGCTGGGTCAAACCATTTGTATTACAGTTATGTGGAACAATTATTTCCAGACGAGGAATCACTGACTGTAGTGATTCATCCCAGTTTCACCAAAAAAAAAAAAAAAAAAAAAAAATCAGTGGATCCATGTGGGTAAATACTCCTCACAAAGGCAACGGGGGTTACAAATTCTTTAAACCTGACCACATTTTAAAATTTCAGCTGAATGTGATGTTTGCAAAGTTTCCTGCTTTGCCAGGTGATTACTTTTAAAAGGCCCCCTGTTTAAGTGCGGCTATTTAAATCTGTAACGGGACTTTTTTTTTAACTCTGCTGCCTTTTTGATCTTTTTTTCTGAGCCAAGTTCTAAACGTTTGTTTGGATAATGATTCATTTGTGTTTGTAAATGCATTGTTTTTTCTTAGTTAAAAGGTAGTGGTCATATCAAGTCCTTCCTACGTGGTTCAATGAACCTTAACCTCTGAGTGGCAAATTGAAACAAAGTGCTAACATTTCATTATGCCCGCATGTGCCTCTACAGCTTTACTGGTTTTCTTATTTGTAGCTGGCTCTTTTAAAGTAGTAAAAACTACTACTGCAGACTTTGTTCTGAGAGTCTGCTGTGGCCTGACCTAGCAGCATTTCAAACATAAATTGCAAAAGAAAAGCGGCAGTAGCAGTGAATACAGTTTAACCAGTCACTGGCGCGTAAAGTGATTAAGAAGTACCAGCGCCGTTGCCAGCCAACGCACCTGTGTCCCAGGCCTTCCCTCTGCTTTCTGACCTTCCGCTTCTCTGTTTTCTTTCCATACTGAGCGGCTGTTCTCCTTTTGTTCTGTTCCATCTCCAGTTATACCTTTTACTCTCAAGTTCTCGTAATTGCCAGATTACTTTCTATTTTAGTTTTCTTCCTTTCACTGTTGAACTTTTGTTACTGATCTTTTGGCTCCACCAACTTGAGAAAGAAAATGTTCACCAGGAAATTCAACTTTATATGAATGGTGCACGCCCATTTCTCCCGCTAGATGTATAATCTGACACCCCCAAAGGTTTCAGAGGAAGCACCATGTGTTTCACGGGCATCTATTGCCAGTCTTGTGCTAAACCAGAGAAGTCTCTTCCTTCTTTTCCTTTTTTCTCTTTACTGTCCTATTCCTATTTGAATTTGGTTTTGGGTTTTTTTTTTTTAAATGTGGTTTATTGGTAAAAACGGATGGAGAATTTTTGCTGGATGTACTGAACTTAAAATCTTTTACTCAAGAAATTCAGTTGGCTTTAAGAAACCAAGTTGTACAAAATGAAAAATAGCGATCAAAAATATTTCCTGGTATAAAGGTGGCGCAGCAGAGTGAAGAACCTGAGAGTCTTGCAACAAAATTTTGGACGGACAAGATAAAATAGGATAGATGAGTGAATAGCGAGGGATGCCATGAAATGTGAATTTATTAGCAACTGCTCAGCTTGCTGGAAGTAAGGAAAGACTAGACATTTTAAATGGTATTATCTATTAATTAATGCTGCTTTTGGACAGACAGTCTGGTGTAAAGACTAATGCCAGAAGCTATACCTCAGCAGACTGAAAGATGCTGAGGTACTCAACTGCCATTTGTAGGTGTTATCTGTCTAGGAAAGTTTCTGCGACCTAGCTGTGCTGAAGCCTATGGGCGGTGTGATACCTGAATGCCTTCGGAAACAGGTACTGTCACAGAGATCTCAGCCCTGCAGTGACTGAGGTGGAAAAGAGTGGGGTGGGGTTGCGGTGAGGAAGAGCTCAGTGTGGAGAAAACTTGGCTAACTGTTGCAGAAGTAAATACATTTAATATGATATGTGGGTTTACTGCAGTGTAGGTGAGGGTATGGATTCTTGGATAAGTTCTGCCTTAAGTGTTTTAGTACAGTTCAGGATGAGCTATACTTGTAATCTGTTACTACTCCTTATGATTCCGTGTGGATACAGCACCTTGTTTCCTCTTCGTATCACATCTCGCAGGACCAGCTGAGTTTAGCTTCTGCTGGAGAATCCTTTCCAGGATCTGTGATTGACTGCCAACA
Source organism: Morus bassanus (assembly GCA_031468815.1). Lineage (NCBI taxonomy): Eukaryota > Metazoa > Chordata > Aves > Suliformes > Sulidae > Morus > Morus bassanus. The sequence goes on along the minus strand of CM062576.1, from coordinate 10,629,764 downwards.
GTGACGGAGCGAAGCTTGTATAAAACACAGTATTTGTTGGACAGACAAACAAAAACTTCTGTGTAGACCTGAATCATGAGTAGGGTAGGATGGGGACAGAACAAGACAGGAGTAACTTCAAAGGGGACACTCCTTTGCTCCTATAATATTTGCTAGGCGTCTATAAAGGAGTGGGCTGTAACAGCAGCTCTGAGGCTTTTCCTGTACTTACCTTTTCTTGTCTAGGTATTTTATTCTTCATCCATCTTCCTAGGTGAGAATATATCTCAGTTATCCCTTTCGAACCTGATATTTAACCTGCATTTCTGTCTCCCTCTCTGACTTTTACCATGACTAGCATTTCTTCTTTTCCTGGTCCAAACTGAATGTTCTTTCCACAGGGAGGAGAAGTGAAGATGGCTTCTAGCAATGGATTGCTTGTTTCACGAATATGAGTGCTGGTTGAGGTAGATCACATTGTTCTTGACTTTCAACTTGATTTCTTCAATAAGGTTTCAACAAGGAAGCACAGAGCTAAAAAGAATACATATTGATGCAATTCTTAACGCAACCCATCCACAGTTAACATGTATGTTTCTACTTGCATAAATAATACAAATATCTCCCGCATTTTTTCTATAGGGGGTGAAGTAGGAAAAGCAGTTGGAAAAAGTATTTGTGCATGGTCTTGGCCATTTAGGATTACTTCTCCACTGTGACTATCAGAAAATGTGCAGGGAATGTTATGTTTCCTGTAAGGGTGAAAGTGCTAAGTGCAGCCTGTATGCTAAATAAATGAGCACTGACCAAAGGACAATGTGGGTCTGTTAAAGCATTTGGTGGTGGTGTGCTCCTGTGAGAGCACATGGTAGGGCTTTAAAGTATTCAAAGTAGCTAATCAGGCACTGCGAACCGGGGGTATTAAAGTCCAACTGTAGCAGGGCTATTTCTTGATCAGATGAGAAGGGAATGGTAAACCACAGAAGCTGTATGGACTTTTGGTTCGTGTACTCATAATTTGCCCTTTTGATAATTTTGTTTGCTTTGGGAGGTGAAGTATGGTGGGGCTGGCGAGGTAAGTTGAATGATCAGCGGGTGTGTCTGTCAAGAGCCCATGCAGGCTGGTGTTTCTTTTGTGGTGGAAGGAATTTTGCTCCATAAAGGGAATACTGGAAAAGGGAGACCTTCCCAGTAGCACCAAGGGCAGAAATGCAGCTCCCTCTTCCAGTGACGAGAGTTCAGCTGCTGAGCTCGCATCTGGGCTGTTGTTCCACAGGTCTTGCTGCCTCATGCTAGACAGTTAAGTGTACTGTGATGCTGTGCCGCATTAAGCTTTCATAGAAGTGATTGATTTAAATCTGTTCAATTTAAACTTTTATGGAGGTGTACTGAAAATAAGCCACTATGCTGAAACTAAGGTTTTTGAATAAAAGTGACCTTATTAGAAGAAAAAATCTGAAGCATATTTTAGGAGGTTAGAGAGAAGGGTCAGCTTGTGAAATCCTCATCCTCATCACCAAACTGTTCCAAGTTTTAGAGTATATACTTACCTGTTGACACAAATTGTTCACAGTCTTGCCTACAGATTAAAGACTTTGAACAAACGTAACACTCCCTACAAACCACCTCCTCCTGACCCTATGGCAAGAGTTGTTTGCTTGCTGTTCCCCTAAGCAGTGCTTAAATTTCACACCTGTATTACGTGGACACTTGCGGTGTTAATGATCTGTTTTTCAAATAATTTTAAGCTGTATGGAAGAACTTACACTGTAATTCTTGTGCACTCTGGGTTTAGAAAAAGAACAATAAACCACTGAATGCTTATTTTTATAGTACTTTGAATGTATTTGGGGAGGCAAAGTTGCATACCTGATAGAGTTGCAAAAGCACATGAGAGCTCGGAGGACTTGGTTACTCTTCCTGTTGCTGCAGCTAGTCAAGGCTCCCACATTTTCCTCAGGGAGGATAAAGGTACCTAGAAAATGTGTTGGTGATTTCTTGATATAATGACACCTGCATATATAGGGAAATATGTCAGTGGGTGTTACATCTCACTCAGAAGTAGAACTCCTATTTCCCCACCTCTTAAATAGAGAAAGTGATTATTATCTCCTTTATAAAGTTATCTGAGATCTACTTTAAAACTGCTTTTAGTAGCTTCTGAGTGTGTCATCTATCAGTCAACTTATTTTTGAGTTCTTCTCAAGGTGTAGGCTTAATATGGAAGATGAGAATGTAATTAATATATAGGATATGCAATAGAGTAATGCGTAATACTTTATATAACACATAGTGTAGCCCTTTTAGCTTATACAGTTTATATAACACACAGTGTAACTCTGTTATTGGCTAATATAGTCTCTTCCTGTGGAAAATACTGATGCAGGGAATAATCTGTTAGTAATCGTATCTGACAAATCTATTTTATAAGGTTATGCATAAGCCCCGAGTCCCTGCCAGCCAAATGGAATTTCCTTGTTCTGTGTGCCGCACAGGATAACTCTCTCAGTGAAGGAGGTATCCTAGATACTTCATGACTGATGTAACAGTCATGATTTATAATGTCTTGCTAAAGTTGGCTTGAAATGTCACAGCACTGGTATGCTGAGTTAAAGATCAAATGCATATGAAGGTTGGGGGTAAGAAGAGAGAGAAAAGACTTAACAATGAAAATTGCACATTCTGTTTTTTTCTTGCTGCTTTTCTGGGTAAGAAAAAGACTATCAAAAATATACCAAACTTGAAGTGAATGGATGGCGTACTATAGTAGCTGTTGTTTAATTATTTAAGTATATAAGCTGTTATTAGGTACCTATATTAAACCTACGTAAAATCTACAAAAAATATAATTTTTTAATTGACAGGTCTCAGTAATGTACAAATAAAGCTGTGCTATAACTGATAGATGGTGTAACTGTATATTATCCTGGGTAGATACATCTTTAGTACATTACTCTCTGCATATATCTGTTCTGAGAAAAAGCAGTTGTTCACTAAAGAGGATGAAGAATGATTTAAGTTTTATTTTTGACTGGCTGATGCTCTCTCAGCCTTGTGGTTAGCACAGAACTGACTCACAGAAAATTCTGCAGACTTATAGGCTGTAGTAGGAATGCCATCCAGATGAAGGTCTAAAAAGAGAAACTCTGGATCAAGTTTCTAAATATCACATTTCTGCTCTGTTGCCAATTTTATCTATTCAAAGGTGTGACAGTAGTTACTAGATGATTGTCTGTTTGGCAAGGTCAGATGAAGGATGCTAATGTCTAAAATGTAAAGACACAGTGCTTCTTGTTCATTGTAAGAACAAGAACTGAGTTGCAGTTATAAACTGGCCAAGATATTATGTAGCTTGAGAGAGAGCTGAAAATATATACGTGAACTTACATATAGTCTGTTTGAATTGAACCTTCTTGGTTTAAAAATAATGCTGATGATCAGAGATGATTATTATTAGTATTTTTTATAAAATAAAATGTAATTTTCTACTTAAAAACCAGCTGAATTTCTCTAGATGATGTTGCTGCTTGAGTACTGGTTAACCGAAAAACTTTGCATTACCTGAGAGAATAAAACTAATGTCTGGTAAGGGTGTGCTGTTACGACTCTCATTGTTAATGTAAGGCGTTAGATTCGGGTGGATGTTTGATGGATTGTATGAGACAAGTAGGGCTGTTTTTTTTGGTTTTGTTTTGTTTTTTAAAAAACAACAAATAAACAAGATCCCCCTCATCAAGGAACAGCATCTCACTACTAAACTTTCAGTTTTTAAAACCAAAACCCCCAGAGTTATAGAATCTAAGTTCTAGAAAGCTTCAGAAACTTAAAGGGTCTCTGTGAAATACATGAGGAAAAGTATTCACCCCTCATTTGACCTGCAATACGTTTGAATAGTTTGGTGACTTCCGTTTCAATTTTTCTGCTGTCACCCAGGGATGGCAGAAGGAAAGAAAAGGCATTTGAAGTGTTCTGGTGTGGAAAACCCCGTAACTTTTACAAGCACAGTGAGGGAAGCCAGGAAGGCGGGAGGAGACCCCGCACTTCCAGTGAAGCAGCAGGGGGTTCGGCAGGCCCGCGGGTCTGTGCCTGGGTTTTGGGGCAGACGGGCTGGCCCGCTGCTCCCCAGGGTCTGGGTCTCCCGCTAGAGCGGTTGCAAAGATGCAGGACACTGAGCGACATCCTGCTGCTGTTTTTCTCAAATGCTAGGCAGGCTTCCCACTGTGCATTTCTTTTCACGTGTTAGCACTGCTTTTTCCATTTCCTAATTTGGAGCTGATGTCGGCAGTGGCTGCAAGGGGGTCCAAGGCACGCTCTGAAGGAAAATAATGTCCAGCAGATACAGGCAGGAGGGTACAAAAGAATCTACTTTTATCTTCTGTCCTGTCAGAGCCATGTGCATCCTGCTGGCAGCAGAACCTTTGCTGGTTTGCTGCTGTGGCTTTGCCACCTGTGCCGGAGGGCCAAATGGGGTGGCAACTCTCCTCCTCTTCACCTGCTTCCATTGCATGTAAAAGATGGTCTTTAGGGGCACTCTTTGCCTCAGTGAAGTAGATTTTTAGGGATTCTCCAAGTTTCTCTTGGAACACAGTTTCTTTATTTTGGCTGCTGCCCTGTGCTCTCCAGTGCTGCCCAGGAGGAGGCTGTGCGGGGCCTCCCTCAGCCCTCACTCCTCTCTGGCTACAGCTTGGAAAGGAGCTGGGCAGGTGTAGTTACTCTAGCTGTGAGGAGGAGCATTGGGCTTGGTTTTTTTTGTTTTTGGCTAGGCTGTTCAGTACAGCCTGTACTCAAAGAGCAGAAAGCCCAAAGCCTGCCTGGACGCGCCACATTCCTCCATGTAGCACCGTGGTGGGCAAAAGCATTGTCTCTGACCCTGAGCAGTACAGCTGGGTTAGTCTCATCCTGCCTATGCCCAGGACAATAAACCTCCCTGTTAAAGAGCTACTAGTATTAAGTGTAGGGAGAAAAAGGAGTGCCTAACACCCAGTGCTGACAGGAAATCCCTCAGAAAGTCTGACTTACGAAAAAGGGCAAAATTTTTCTTCATAAGTCTTGCTTTTACTAAGCTGGAACAGAGATGACCCCCACTTATGCTGGAGGAAGGGCAAGAAACTGAGTAAGCTTGTTGGAGAGAACATGCTCTGAGCTAATGGTTGAACGCATGGAGCAATATAAAACATTTCATGCTCTCTCCTGACTGGTTTGTTTTGATAAGCTCCCTTTTTTCCCATGAAACTGCTTTCAAGCAGTTACATTTTGAAGCAGTCCCTAGCGATGTTTGAATGCTGTGGAATTCGAGGTAGATGAGCAATGAAGCAGAAGATGGTGGTGGCTCTTCAGTTTGCTCACTCTAACCTCTGGAACAAGCTGTTCTGCTTGAGCTCAAGATGCCGGTGTCAGAGTTGGTGTGCTGGCACAGGCCGTGAGAGGCTGCTTGCGCAGATATGTCTCTCTCCTTTGCTCCCTGCCAGCTCTTATCTGCAGAGTTTGAGCTGTTGATGCTTTTTGTCATGCGCGTGGATGGTGACTGTCACCTCTCCTGGGGCAGCTGGAGAGGGAGAGGTACCATCATTTCAGCTACGGATCTGTCAAAGAGGCCAGAACTATTAGCACCTAATAGTTCTCCCTTTTTACTCTCCTTTTATCTTCCTATCAAGCTCACTAAACCTAATATGGTTATGTGTTAAGGTTATGTGTTTGCTGTCCTCCTGCACAGATCATGTTTTGCACTTTGAACACTCATAAAGTTGATATGGACAAGCTCTTGGGTGCACAAATTGGCCTTGAAGATTTCATATTTGCCCACCTAAAAGGACAACGAAAAGAAGTCGAAATTTATAAAACCAATGATGTACTTGGGCTTACCATTACAGACAATGGAACTGGCTGTCCGTTTATAAAGGTAAACTTGATTACCAGTGAAATCTTTGTTCTATAGAAGCTTCTGTTACTATTATAGTTTAATTCTTGTTTTAATGATCCTTTAGAACTAAAAAATCTTTTACTATCATATATATGTAAGTAAAAAATAAAGTTGCTTCTCTTTAGGTACATCATTCAAAATTAGATCAGCTATTTCTGTACTGCATGTCATTCAAAATTAGTTCATTTGTTCATTGCTTCTGTAATGTGTATCAGCTTCACAATGTGACCATTGTATTTTCCGACCTACCCTGAGGTGGTAGGTGTTAGATACTGCTTGCATCTGCCCCCTACTTTTTTTTAAGTGATTTTTCTGATGTCATTGATTAGGTGCTTATAGAACGTCTGTCACTCGTGATAATGAGATCATGTTCTTTCAGTCTTTATGACTGTTCACAGGGCAGAAGCCTTTGTGCTGTGTAAGAATAGGTGCAAGTACAGTGCTTTTTCAGCTTTCCAATATTGTTGCCTTAGATAGATAGGATGAATTAAAAGGTGCTAAGGATATGGCTTAACACAATTTACCACAATTAACTTGAGTAACAACTGTGGGCAATAACATGTACAATATATTAATCATAATTGCTTTCCTCCTCTTCCTCTATATGACCTCCAGATGTTTTGAGACAAGTAGAGGCTGAGGAAATGATGCTATCCTCCTTGCTAGATGAGGTATTAGGAACCTTAATCACCTTTTCTGCCTTTTTTAGATGCTTTGCTCTAATTTAATCCAATTATCCATTATTAGTGAGGTATTGGCAATTATCTTCGATTACTGTTGTCACCATCACTGTTCTTACTGCTATTGTAAACAGAACTTCTTGTATGGAGAGGTTGTATTCTGTATTCATTCCTTAGCTACCACAGATACAAAACGAGGTGAGGTTTAGAAATAGGTTTGCTTGTCTTGGTTGTGGAAAAAGGTGATTGAGACCATGCTTGAGAAAGTCAAGATGCAGTGGATGTTTCAGCAAGAAGTTTGGCAAAATCAGAGCCTTGTTTTTACATTTATAGACACAGAACTCTAAATTGCTAGTGGTAGCATCCGTGCAGCCCATAACGTTCCGTCACGCTGCTGCTTATGTGGTATTTTAAAGGCATTGAAAGCAGTGCTTTCACATGTGCAGCACTGTACAGAGCATTACTCTCTCTGTGCTTGGTTGGTAATATGGGGAGAGAGAACAGCCATCACACACACTACTGCATAATTGGAGCAGGCTGGAAAACCCTTACCACATTACCAAGACAAGCTGTAATTTCCATTAAATTGTATAAAACTTGTCTAAACAAATATATCATTGTCCTTGTACTGGTCTAATAAGCAATATAATGAATATGGTGCACTCTTTGTGGGATCACGTCAGTTTAAAGGAGTTTCTAGGAGCTTTTTTGCTGTTGCATATCTAGCTAATGGATTTTTTTTTAAACAGCATAGAAAATATATATACAAAAGTAAAAGCTGCATCTTTTTTATACTTGGTTGTCTAGGTAAATGACTAAGCAGAGACTGTCTTTAAAATTTGATAGAATTCTTCATATACTTACTTTCCTTGAAAAATTGTTACTATGTTCCATTATTAATTAATGATTAATATCAAATATACCTATCTGTGGGTTGTTGAAAGCTGTTATGGGCTGTAGTACTTGGTGCGAGGATCCAAGTGAAGAAGAAAAGCTAAATGAGAATGAATTCAACATGCAGACTAAACTGTAGTTGAAGTCTGGTGGGCATGCTTTTGAATCCTGGCACCTGGTAAGAGAAATGCATCTGGGACCTAGTTTCTGGTGTGTGTGCAATACCCCCCTCTTCATTCACCATGAGGCGTCTTTTTGGTTTTAATCTAGGTTAAAGAAAAAAGTGCTAGGGAGAGTTAAATTCAGCCTGAAGCTAAAAATTGTTGCAGTTTATTATAGGACACCAAGCACTATCACACTTCCCACTGACTCTCTCAAATGGAGGCACATATGTGGGCTCAGACTTGCGCAGATAAACTAGAAGCAGGTTTCTGAGATAGTTACGCAGCTAGGCTAGGTGTTATAGTAGTAGGTGGTAATATGTTTATCTCCCTTGTCTTAATGCTATCTCACTCAAAGTTAGCCTGAACAACATCAGTCTTAATTGAAAAATACATTATTCAGGAAGATATTAGAATGAAATTTATATCTCTACAAAATAAGATATTCTATGTTATAACTTTTCTATTAAATAGCTATAGGAAATGGTTTATGTGACTTAGACACATGATAAACAAATATGACAGCATATAACAACAAACAGAATCACTGAAATTTTAAGTGGCCTGTAATTGACTTGATATATCATAGAGATCTTTTAAAGATTTTTTTCTTCACTTTTTAAATTCCACTTCATAAAAACTACAGATACTAACCTCTGTTACATTTTATGACCTTTAGGCCATTTGTATTTGTATTCCATGAGATGACATTTAGAAGAATTTCTTATTCTTTATTGTTATTTCAGAGGAAATACTTTATTATGCAGCTGTATGGCTTGATGAGGAAAATGGTAGAAGTTTTATCACTATAGATGGGTATTATTAAGACTAGTCCTTTATCATATGTCATGTTTTAGTATATCACACACCTTTTTTTGTCTCTGGACCATACTTGAGGAGAGAAAAGTTCTGTTCCTATGTTTGTCAAGCTATTAAAGTAAAAATCCAAAACTCACGTTTGTGTTCAGTTTTAAAACACAAAAAATATTAGCTTATTCAGAAGCCTTAATTTCTAAAGTATAATTGCATTCTTTTTTTTCTGTTGATTTTCTATTCAATGCTTATTAAAATACTTTGTTTAAAAAATAATGCTTTCCAAAATATGTTTTATGAAACTCTTATAGACAAAACGCACTGCTGGTATAATAAGCTCAATGCTATTGATGTTAACTGACATTCTTGAAACTCTGTGGTGTCACCTCTTTACCTTTTAAAGAAATGTTTCTAATTCTATTTTCTTTTTTTAAACAATAGCGAATCAAAGAGGGTAGCCTTATGGACCAAACCAAAATTATCTGCGTGGGTGATCACATAGAGAGTATAAATGGAAAAAATGTGTCAGATCGTCGGCATTATGAAGTTGCTAAAATGCTAAAAGATCTGGAGAAGGGTCAGATGTTTAAGCTGGAGTTGATCGAGCCTCTGAAAGCATTTGGTGAGTGACTTGACTGTCCACCTTGTTCACTGGATATTGAAATCCCAACACTGAATTGCATTTTAAGTTTGTTTTCAGATTGCAGCCGGGTGTCCACCCAAGGTAACATAACTGCTACCAGAAAGTACACTTGTGTTTTTTCTTTGAAGGGGGAAATTTACAAATGGATTTTCTTCTGTCTTGCTTTCTTCAGCAGTCAGCCTGGTGTGGGCTGCCTCAGCCGAAGTCTCGGTTGCTTGATTCCTTTGCCACCACATGGTGATGCAAAATAAGTACAGGAGTTGTTTCATAGACACAGTTTTAAAGCATGAATCACTTCACTAATGCGCTGATCCTTAAGCCTCCTCTTCTCTTTTTCCTCTATTGGTACATAATCCCTGTTGATCTGTGTGTCAGATCTTTCTGCTTCAGTACCCTTTACTGGGGATTTTGCTCTCTAATGCAGAAAGATGCTGCAGAAAACACTGTCTGGGATTTCCTAGAGCACCTCCTTTGCTGCATGCCTGCCTGCTTTCTCCAGCTTCTTTGTGGATCTCTAATCATACAGCAGGTATACTCAGAACTGGAAGAAAGCAGTATGGCAAAGCTTTGCCTCTACCTACCACCTACATGCTATGAGAAAGTGGTATTTGTATAGGAGGAATGCAGACCTGCTGCTAATCCTTATGTATAGTAATTTTATCAATGTGGTAAACTAAAAAAAAAAAAGTTTAGCTCAGGGAGTCAAAATGGAGACTGAGTTTTAATTTTTATTCTCTCAGGTTTTTTTATACTTCCTTCCCAACCATGTGGGACTTTTCCTGTAATAAAAACTTCAAAATACTGCTAAATTATAGGTGTGTGTGAGTCCTCGTGCACATCTGCACTAACAGCAAGCTCAAAAATCACCATCTTCACCACAGCAGCAAAAGTTCAAAATGTTTACTTTCCAGATCTTTTTTATCTATTAGTAGCTTACAACTGCTGTCATACACCAGTCTTGACACTTGGTGTCAGGATAGCAGCAGAAATTGAAAATGAGAGAAATTTGATGATTTCTTTTAGCTTTTAGTGCTTCTGTGAAGAATGAGGGTTATGAGTTAGTCTCTAATGTGTTTGGATATAAGTTGATACTCCTGTTAAGTAAATGTGTGTGTTACATACTACGCTAAAGTAGTATTACATATGTATACTACTGCAATTAGTAATGTAGGAATACCTTTTTAATATGGGTCTATCATTTGTATTCAATGCTAAATGTGTTACATAGTCTATTTGTAAAGACCAGGGTAAATCAGCATTTGATTGATGACTTCAGCCATTATTTCATAGTAATTACTTTAGTCAGGTGATTAAGATACCTTTTAGTCTGCCTGTGATGTAGACAAGGAAACCTGCTAATTCCCTGGCAATGCTTTTTATCTGACATTAAATTAAGAGGCAGTCAGAGCTTTTTGGACAGATTTTTGAAAGATGTACATTATTTTTTACCCTAGAGAAATTAATTTACAAGTTGCAGTGCCCAATGGGTTAGAATATCTCGCCTCTAGCCTTAGATGCAGTTAGGCTTTAGGCACATATTTATTCAAGATAGTGTTTAATCTGCAGCATGCTGAGAATAGCCCCAGCAGAGATGACAAACAAGATCCAGATCCTGTTGGGCAAGTAGGTGCTGAATTCCTGTTAGTTTCAACACAAGTTTATGAGGGTATAGAAATAAGAGACGAGCCTCTGTGTGAAATTACTAACTTTACTTTTTCTTCCTCTCAGCAGAATGTGGAATAAGTATAATTTACTGGTTGGACATCTTTGTACTATGTGCACACAGGCTGCCTCAGCTACTCTACGCAAGGCTAGTAGGACAGAATTAAAGACTTGTCTGAATAAGATTGGTCCTCACCAGTCACAAGCTAGCCCTCTTTGAATTGGTGAAAAATTAATAGAAACAAAGTAAAGGCAACATAACACAAACTCTAAATTTAAATTAATGTGAATATGAAAAATAGTTTGCGATGGCCAGAGAGCTTTCGTCTGAAGTATTGCAGATAAAGGTTATGTCAAATCATGAGTTTTAAGGTGCTAACGGTGACAGAACTAGAAAAAGATGTGTGTTGTATCAGGAATGGCTTTCTGAAACAAGTCTAGCAGAAATGATGACAATCTTATGGATGTTTTAAACTGTTTTTGAAGCAATAGAAGGATTAAGGAAAAGTGTTGATCCTAAGTATATATGTAAGAGACTGTGTCATATCTATTTGTTAAAATAAAAACAATTAAAATCTACTTTTCAAGAGCTGTTCAGCAGAAAAATCTGGATTCTTGACTACTTTTGCGAGAATGATGAGTTGGAATCTACCTGGGCAAAATGAATATAGCATGTTAAAGTCTTGCATTCAAGGAGAGCTTATTAGAAAGGCCTGCTGTCAAGAGGAGGAATAATCTGGTAGAGGAAACAGCACAGCTCAAAACAGTTCTGCAAAATTATCTCCTCTCTTCTAGCACTTTCCAGATTAACTATGTAACTCCCATGTCAGTAAGTAAATTAAAGCTTTGCCACTCTTGAACGTAAAATTATGTCCTAGAACAAGAAAGCCAAATCTTAGGTGATTCCATACCCCAATTACTAACTGGGGTGCCATTACCCAAGATTAAAGAAAGCAAGCTGAATTCAGGTAAAGAAAACTTCACCCAGATACTCTTGGTAGCGATTTATCAGGTGTGAAATCATGACCTTGGTGAAACCAGTGGAAAAACTCCTGCAGATTTACTTATGGACATTTTTACCTGTGTGACTGCTAGTAATGAAATTGTTAGCTCAGCTTCATGTGGCTCATCATGACCTGTTCAGCAGTGGTGTTTGCGCATTGTATCGGTGAAAGATGGAAATGTTGCAATCCTATATCTGCTATGTAGTCTGCCTGTAAAGACCAGGATAAACCAGCATTTGGCTGATGACTTCAGCCGTTATCTAATATTAAGTAATAAATACTTCTACTTTTCTGTAGAATAGGGAAATAGAATTATACAAAGAGCATATATGAAGTTGAGTGCAATAGGCCTGCATAGTTATATTGGTTAATAGAAGTCCTAGCTTCAGTCAATTAAGCAAATAGTCAAGTTTGAAGAGAAGAAATTGTCGGCAAAGCTATACTTAGAATACAGTTAATTTATGATTAAATTTTTACAAACATCTAGATCTTGATTAGAATAAAAAGTGGTAATGTAATAGTCAAAGCAGATACATCACATTCTGATATAACATATTCTTAGTTTTGTTTGGTATTTTTTTTCTTTTTGTTGTTGTTCGTTTGTTTGTTTTGTCTTTAGAAAAACTGGAACCAAGGTCCAAAGGTGGAACTCTGCTAGAGTCTAAAATCTCCAGAGGGAGGGAAACACTTCGGCTGAGAACCAAAGGTCCTGCTACTGTGGAGGAAATGGTATGGTTAGCTTGGTGCCCTTCATGTTTAATCATGTACCACCTCATTTATTCATCCCCAAAGTTGATAAAGTAAAGTATGAAGGAAAAATCTGGATGTTACAAAGCTTGCGGGACTTAAGATGATGACTGCCTTCTGCAGGGAGAGGTGCTTATATAAAGTTAAAGGCTAGCAGGGATAGGATGGGGCTGAGGAATCTGGAAACAGAGAGCCTATATTTAGATGTCATGGATTACATGGGTGAATTTAAGGTAGATTAGATCAAGGAGTGTTGAAAAGAGGGAAAGGGGTGAAGGGAGGGATGGTTGAAGAGTTGGTTCTGTTTCTGACACTGCAAAGTGTACTGGGCTGGTGTAAGGGTGGTTGTTGGGAGAGGCTAATAATGTATGTTGACATGAATATGTGTAAAACTAGGATTGGGGTTTGGAAGAAGAAATGTTTATTTATTCTGGGTTTCTCTAAAGCTGATGAGGATTTGATGAATATCTGTATTGTCAGGACATATAAGGCCTCTGTTTAGTTTCAGTGTGAGAGCTGTGTGGCTTGACGTTAGGAAGAAGGCTCAGGTTTGTGAGAAGATGGAAAGAGAGTGGAATAATGTGTTTTGCTTGTAGGTTTTGTAAGTCTAGGTGGCTAGGATGGGAGTAAGGATAATCAGTGGCGAATTGCTGTCTGTTTTGAAATCTGCATGGATGTAATCATACTTCTGCTCTTTTTCCCTTTATTTCAACAAAGCCAACCGAAGTTGAAGAAAAAGCAATTAAAAAAGTGGATGAGCTTCTTGAAACATACATGGGGATAAGAGATACTGAATTAGGTGAGTTTTTAACAGATACCTTACTACAAGATTAAACCATTTCTCATTTTCTGTAGTCTAAAATTTATTGACCACTTTAGTCTCTGGATGTAAGCGAAGCAAAATTTGTCCAGCATGCAGTCTCAAAAACTTGCCTGTATTTCTGCAAATGTGTGTCTCTGGTAAAAGAAGGAATCTCTCACTACAAGCCTTATGATGTAATTAATTCATCCTCTATTCTTCCTGCACACTCTCTATACACTATTGCATGAATTTAGTTGTTTGCCATTAACTGTCATCACTGTATTCCTTCTGGCATATTTTCTCTAGTGGTGCTTGTGTGTACCACATTTAAGGACTGTTAAGGATAAGCATGTGTCTCTGCTTTTTTGCTCTTTTGCCCCTTGGCTTAGACATATCAAAGCTGATCACTAAAGTTTGAATCTGAGGTCTTCATCAGTGAAAGGGCAACTGGTTAGCAAAGGAACTGACAGAGTAATTGCTCAAATTTATCAAATTCTCTAAAGACTATGTTCTGAAGAACATGGGAAATTTTCCAGAATATTTAGTAGCTATCACAATCATCAGTTTATAATGAAATAAACTCTTCAACTCCAGTGTCGTAAGTTCCTTAAAACCGCAGCAAACTTGTCCTTGCAGCAGTTGCTTATCTCTGTTAATCTGACAACAGCTAAATAGGAACTTCTGTTTGTATGGAAAGAAGCTGAAGTCTAGCTGAGTAAGAAGTGCTGCTGTAGCCAGCTGTGGCTGGGTGTAATCCTCATACAGTCTTGTGGAACTGCTAATACTGAGACAAAGAGGGACATATTTATTGTTATGGTAATATCTAAAAAAATCAGCCAAGAATTAGAAGAGGATAAGCTAAATGGAAAGTGTTCTTGAAAAGAAAGCTTTTATGAGAGAGAAGTGGAGGAGGCAAAGCAGAAGAGAAAATAGGTTTGGCATGAAGCTAAGGGCAAAGCAGGAGGGTTGGACAGGCAGCAGTTAGCACAGAGGAATGAGAACAATAGAAGACTCTCTGAATAGCCAAAAGTCCTTTGTTGGCTGCTCCTACCAGCAGGCATCTGATTGGCAGCTTCTACTAGTTTTCTCACAGCAAAAATTGTAGGTAAATCATGGAATCATTCTATGATTTAGGTTGGAAAAGACCTCTAGGATCATCAAGTCCAACCATCAATCCAACACCTCCATGTCTCTTAAACCATGCCCTGAAGTGCCACGTCTACACGTTTTTTGAACTCCTCCAGGGATGGTGACTCCACCACCTCTCTGGGCAGCCTGTTCCAGTGCCTGACCACTCTTTCAGTAAAGAAATTTTTCCTAATACCCAATCTAAACCTCCACTGGCACAGCTTTAAGCCATTTCCTCATGTCCTATCACTAGTAACTTGGGAGATGAGACCAACACCCACCTCGCTACAACCTCCTTTCAGGTAGTTGTAGAGAGTGATAAGGTAAAGTATTATTTGTCCCCCAGACTAAGGTAGAGGTGGGCTTCCTGGCATAGAAAAGAGAGCGGAGCTGCCCAAAACTTGTGAATTCTGTTTTGTAGGGAGTATCTACACTTTCCAATTTCCAGAAAACTAAAAACTCTCAAAAAGTCTGTTCCCAGCAACTCTAATTTGTGATGCTCGTGCCATGTAACACGCTCCCACGAGCCCTGTGTGGTGCTGACCCTCTGTTTAGGTTAGGGAGGATCCCATATCCTGTTGCTCTCCTGCAGCCTCTGCTGCTCAGTCCATCTCTGGCTCATGCTTCAAAGTTCCGAGTCTCGTGCCAGCCATCCCTCTGGGAGCTGTTTTTGTCCTGCAGCTGTTGCAGTCCTGGCTCAAGCCAGGCTTCTGGAGGCTCCTGTCCTTGCAGGTTACTTCCAAGGTCCCCAGGCTGCTGGCCCAACAGGAATAAGCAGCTATAGGTGTTCTAGTTCTGGTGTCCATAGCCCAGAACCCTGAGATCCAAGGCTAAAGCATGGTTTCTTGGGATATTGAGGTGTGCTATGCTCTGCTCTGGGACAGGGGAGCAAGTTCCTGTGGGAACTGGTGTTGTCTGTATTTTTGGTTCTTGGTACCGTAATGGAATGACTCTCGTACAGTAGACTGAGGAGTTCAGCTTTCAGCACATATGGCTGAGCTGATTGCCAACCACCTGGTAGAGTTCTCCCATGAACTCCTTGATCCCCCTCACAGATCTAATATGCTTCGTCTTTCAGTATGTAGTTCGGAAAGTTGCAGAGAATGCCTTCAAAGACTACTTAAAGAAGGAAGAGGTTTTTGTCCTCAAAGATACTCTCTTCTTCCCAACTGAGTTATTGTTTTGCTCTTCACCTCTTCCTTATCTTCCTCCTAAAAAGGCAGTGAAACAAAGAGAAACTGTCATGAATCAAAGACTACAGGGTTCATGTAGCTTTAGTTTGCACCTTTGAAGTCATTTTCTAAAGTTAAAATCTTAAGTTGAGGGCCAATGGTGACGACAGAAAAAAAAAAGTTTTATCATTTTTAAACAATTAAACAGCTCTAGGACTCTTTAGGAAAGGAGAGCTAATCACCTGTCACAAATCTGTTCAATTAACATATGTCAGTTTTTCATATACTGGATGTGATCAGTCACCCATGAAAATGAAATATGAGGAAAGGATTCATTCAGAGAATGCCAATCACCACTCAGCTAGAAATTTCACTCATTACTCAAGCCAGATTAGTTGAAAATGCAAGTCATCACAATGCGACAGCCGACAAGTGATTAAGATCTCAATCATTGCTCACTCCCATGCAGTTCTGTTTGTCAGAAGCTTTGGATGTCAGTTAATATTGCTCTTTCATCTCCATTAAAATGACACTTCCATGGTGTGATTGAATTCTAAAACAGTGCGCCAGTTTTAAGCCAGAAGTTAGAAAAAAAGGGAAGAAAAAGTAATGTAAAATTACAGACAGAATTAAAGATGAGATAAAGCCCTTAATTTTTACATAGTTAAGTATCTTGACAGTTTCAAGAATGGCTGACTAATTCTACACACAAATCCCTGAGTTGCAGCAAAGTGCTTGGAAATAATTTAATGGAAATGCATACACTTACTTTTTTTTTTGGCACAGTTTTTTATTTTCAGAGATCTAAATGCTGTTGAGATTTACATACCTGCCTTTTGAATGCACTTTTACCTTTTTACCTCTTTACTCTTATTTTACTGAAAACTGGACTTAATCTGCAGAAGTGACACTTGGCTCTGGAAATACATTCCTCAGCCATTTTATGGGCACATTAGAAATTGGGCCAAGGCTTGATTTCAGCCTTCTTTAAAACATAAATGTGCCATTGAGAGATAATTCAGGTTGTTTTAAATCCTGTCAGTTGCTTTCTGGTAAAGGAACGTGAACAGTTGATTAATAGGAGAGACTCCAGAAGCAGTGTTAGTGAAAAATACTGGTGGCATTTACTTTTTAAATCAGTGACGCTTGAATTGTTATGGACTGTATTTGATCCCAAAGATTCTAGGTGGGAGGAAGCCTGAATCTGTGGGATCCAACCCCAGAATGCTACTGATGGGAAAATGATGTCAAAAAGGTCTTGCTGTCCAACTTTTTTCTTTCAGCATCTTCTGGCTAGCTCTTCTTCCACTGATAGTTTACTCTATTTTTTCACTCTTGGATGATTACTTCCTTTTTGTTGTTCCAAATAATATTGTCAGACATTGCATATTTTCCCTCTCTGTTTAGAAGAATTTCAAATCTACTTCTTCACTCTTGACTTTATTTTTCAAACTTACTGTCCAGTCAAAATGTCCTAACAGGTTTAAACTTTTTGTCACCCAAGCTGCTTCTCTTGGCTCACTAATTCAACCCAGCAATATTGGATAGATGTTTTTATCTTGAAATGCTTTGACTAAAGTGGTATTCTCCCCGAATCTGTTGTTTTCTGCTCCTTCTGTCACCAGACTTTTTTTCCCAGAGAATTTTATTGTATACAGTTTGATGTATATTGTTTATGACTGTTCATTTATGCTGAGAGAATAATGGAAATTTTGGGAAAAAGGGAAAGGTAGCAAGTCTGGTTAAAGAAGAAAACTTCTCCACTTCAAGAAGAATTAATACATAATGAAAAGAAACAAGAAGAAAGAATATTTCTATTGGTTCCTTGAGTGCCAGATCTGACAATGTTCAACATGAAACTAACACCAAGTAATGTTAAATACTGGCAACTGCAATGACACGCTTCATTTTCTGTTATGTCGTATGGAAACTGAATGTGAGTTTTAGCTCTTCTGAAGTGTCAGGCCAGAATAATAATATTTGTTACCTTTTGATGAAGGCAAAGCTTCTGACATCATTACAGCTAAATAAATATTGAAATTTCTGTTAAGACTTCTGAAAAAGTCTTTTTGGAAGTTACAGGATAGGATATAGGTAGCAAAACTGCTATGTGAGGTAGGTAATAACAATGGCAGGCAGATCGTAGCTTTCAGGGCTTGTGCCACATGTGTCTATCAAAAGTGAAAATAAGGATTTTGTGAAAGATCTTTGAAGTTATTTTAAAGGGACCAGGTTTAAAAAGCCAACATACTTCTTTGTTCGTATTCTGGGAAGACTGATATTGAGCTTCTTAGTTAAAGTTGAGAAGATTTCTAATTCCTTTCATCATTTTTATGTTTGCTGAACTTTTCACATTTTATTTAAAAATTCTTCAGGTATAAGCATGGCCTGAAGTGAGATTTTAAAAAAAAAAAAAAATCTGAAAACAGTTGGGGCTATCTGGAATCTGGAAAAATATTCTGTTGGAATAAAATTCCTGTAATCACTTATTGTGCAGCTGTTACAAGAAGCAGTGGGGAAAAGGGAGGGGAGTGGAGGCAATTTGGCACAGAGCTGTCACCCTCTGAGAACCAGTAAAGTTTTCTTCAAGTTGGCAAGTATCTGCTAAATGCCTTGGCAATCAGTAGTTTTTGATTTGCCTTGGGAATTACGCATTGTGAATGACATTGTGTAAACATGCATGTTCTGTACAGCTGTGCCGACGAGAGGATGCCATCCCACATCTGTGTTAACTGCCTGGGGAAATAAGATTATGTACGCTGGGTGATGGAAAAGACGGGTCAGCTGTAGTGTTCCTGTATGTATGAAACTAGTGAAGCAGGGTTCAGCTTTGCACATTCCTATACATCAGTGGTACAACTTGTGTGTGAAAGTCCGGAAGGATGGCCTGCATCTTGCGCTAGGGTTTGCTGCACGGTAATACAACTCTGCTGTCACTAGAGGTCAGCACCCAGCTATCGAAAACCTACAGCCCAGCAGCGACAGTCCTGCAGCCTCTCCACAGAAGGGTATTTCATTACATCAGGTGAATCTGGGAAGGGAAATGTGCTTTAATAAATATAGTACATTAAATGTACCCTGGTAGTGATGATTACAGCTGCTTAATACAGTTGAAAACACTTTTATTTGAAGCTGCTGCTTTTGCACGGCGGTGACATTTTGACTCCTGCTTGACTGGGTTGAAAGTTGCCTTGATTATCTAAGTTTAGTGGATTTTGTTTTCAGGTTTGGTAAATCTATAATAAACCGTTTTTAAAGTTCTACTTCATAATTTGGGAAGCTCAATCTTTGAAGCAAATTTTGTTTGAAGTAACATTTTCTGTTAATAACAGTTTATTACTGTGTAATTCTGAGGTTTCAACTAGGGCAGTTGGACTGTAATATAATGCTGTGTTGTCTTGTTTTATCCCCGCTGTCTGTGTCATATGGCTCTTTCACATCTTGACCAATTTATCTTAAAACTGGCTATATTCCTTTCTCCCACTCTTTCTGCTGGAACACTTGTCTAGATCCTCATTCTGTTGATGGCAACTTTTTTTTAATACCTAGTTACTATGTCTAGATATGTTTGCTCTTGTGTCACCTTGCACAGTTCTTCTCCCTCCAACCTTCTCCCACTGTTTATATAGATAGAGTAACTTCATATCCTGGTTCATATTAAGAAATCTGTGAAGTTTAAGTTACACCCTTCACCTCGTTACCTCCAATTACAGAGGTGGCTGCTCCTTCTTATGCCACAGTGTCAGGGGATATAGGGTGGTGTTGACAGGACAAATATTTGTCTTCTGCTTGTCAGGAACAAGAGTGTCCTGTTTAATGCCTGTTTCCCATCCAGACTCCTCTGAGTCAGTGTCCCAGGAACTCACAGGGGACATGGAAAGAATCAACACAAACAGGGGTAGGGTTTCTTCTGGCAGGGAAACAGGTCCTGAGAATTCTTGAGTACTGCTAATGGTGCTCGGGAAGCTGGGTTACACTTGAACTGTCTCAGTCACAGCATTTTGCTTGTCAAGATTTATATTAATTTTCCTTGGACTGCTCTGTGTAGTTTGGCACACTGCGATTCAGTTTGAAGCCTCGTGTCTGAATATAGTTAAAACCAAAACGTCAAATTTCTTCAGAATTACTGTTGTTGACGTCTACAATGTGGAATATGGCTCAAGTTTGCTCACAGCTTGTTACAAGTTTGCGTAACAGCAAACACTGTTTGCCAGAAGTTCATAACTGTCAATAAACTTGAGCTGAGTTTCAGGTCAACAAAATATTAAATACATTTAATAAAATTTCAGAACAGGGGAAGTTTTTTTTCCTTTCTATCAGGGAGATTTTGCCGTATTGATACAACACAGTGCATGCAGTAGACAGCAGACTGTCCCAGTGAAGATGGTTTTCTGTGGCTTCAGAACTTCCTTCCCTTCCTCAGGCACGTATAATACAAGTTTTCCACTCAGATATCCCCCTGAGAAAAGGTGAGAAGCTATCAAATCCTTGAGTGGGACACTTGAATTTGATATATTCATGAAAAAAGTGAAGGTTACTTGGTGTGTAACAAAAGATGGAGGACATCCTGCAGTTTAAGGGAGGTGTGTAAAGTAATCACGAAACGAAGCACGCTTTGAGGGTTTCATCTATTCTATAATGCCATCATTGTGAATATGAACAGAGGCTGAGGAGCAGAGATACACCTCAGAAAATAAACCGCATTCAGCTGTTTGTGCTGAGTCTGTTTTACAGTCTTCTGCCTCCCTCAAACCATGATAGCCTGCTGCCAGTAGTCATCCTGGCCTAGCTTAACCAGCAGAAACTCCTGTGCTGACACTTGCCGTCCTTCAGGAAGGTGCAGATGCCAGGACTGAGAGAGGTTTGAGCCCTCACAGTTTTCATTTGCTCTAATGTCTCTCGGTTACCAGCATCCAGTGTTGTTTGGGATAGACTTCTACTTTGTTCTAGAATCTGAGAAACTGCGCAGTGGCTGAAGGTGAGGGGTGAGCACAGCAGCTGAGGACTGAGTCCTAAGCAATGACCCCAGTGTAGCCATTTCCAAACTAAAGTCTAAAACTTGATAAATTCTGGTACTTGGGTGTTAAATAAGAGAAAATGCCGTGCTGCATGGCTATACAAGATATCACAGTCTACTTCTGTTGTATGAGACCTTTCTGCTTTAACTTTCCTGGGTACCAAGATGTTCCTAGTCTTTGGTGGCTCTGGTTTATTGTGCACAGCAGCAAGGCTTTTCCCATGCTTTTGCACAATTTGAACTGCCTGTCTGAGACTTCCAGAAATAACTTTGATCTTTTTCACTTCATAGTGGCGTAAGCACAAACTTTCTCAGCCTCGAGGGTGCTATAAATTAAAGATTTGCTTTTCAGAGCTGGAGGTAATAATAACTGAAGCAAACTGACATTAGTTACTCTTTAGTTTGGATGGTATTGAAAAAAATGTAGACCCGAGCAGAAGAATGATGTGGCTGACAATAAATGCCTCAGTCTCTTTACTACCTGGAAGTGTTTTTGGGTTAAAAAATTAAGATAAAGTTAATTAAAATTAAAAAAAATTAAGCAGAAAAATTAAACAAATCTGTTTGAGGTGATATGGTAGTTTCTGGAGAGCACAACTTTCAGTCAGTTGCAAACATACTGTGTCCAATACCTAACAAACCAGATTTTAATTTTCTCTGTATTTTACACAACACTTTAGTTGAGCCTAGCGTTTGAATTCTTGTTTCCTAAAGTAGGGTATTCAAGTGTTATCTCTAGGCCCATTTATCATTACTCCTTTCTAAATGCAGGTCATTAAACTCGTTAAACATGGATTGCTGGTAGCAAATCCATGCTAGCTTGGTTGCATGTATCTATTATGCAGACTGTATGTTGTTTTCCATGTTCAAACCCTATGCGTTTTGGTTTTCTGTGAAAAACTTGGCTGCTTTAAACTCTGACTTGCTGAGATCTTTTCTTCATTGTTTAGAGGAGAAAAACATTCAGGTTTGCCTTTTGATCTTCTGGTTTAGATCAGCAAGCTCATACCAAACTCACTGAAATTGGTGTGATGATCTGGCATGGGTCTTGTTATCGCAGAAGAGTTGTGCTTAACCTTGTTTTTAGACCCATGCTTCAGTAATGAATACAGAATATAATTTAATAAGATTAAAATTAAGGTTTGTTGAATTAAAAATTAAACCTCTGCCAAACAAACAGAAGCATATATAATGAGCACTCCAAGGAAGCTCTCCTGTTTATCAGAGCAAAATGTAGCTACTGTGGGGGGATTTAAGTACATAATTCCGTCTGAATCCTAAATTTAGTAGGTAAGCTTTACATCTCCCTAACCTGACCTTACCTGGTTTTGAAAATAGATGTTCAAAAACTATCTTGGCCATATATGTTAGCTGTCACTTTCATGATAATTACATTATTTTATTTTGTTGCTTTTTAGCTGCAACAATGGTGGAAGCTGGAAGAGACAAGAAAAACCCAGATGAATTTGCAGTGGCATTGGATGAAACTCTTGGAGACTTTGCATTTCCAGATGAGTTTGTCTTTGATGTATGGGGAGCAATAGGTGATGCTAAGCAAGGGCGACTGGAATGAGAACTGTGCAGTTTATCAATTCCTATTTGAAAATCCAAAATCATTTTCAAACACATACATCAGAATTTTAATACTTTTATTGAATGAATCCAGGGTGCTCTGTATAAGTATTCTTATCTGAAACTTTCTTTTGCAAAGGAAGGTTTCTAATGGAAGTATGAAGATAAACCCAAAGTTCTGACAACTGCACATTTAAAACAAACACTTAATTTACATGTAGAAATCACTGTGAGGAGTGTGTCAAGGCGATATATTTATACAGACATTTTATGAAAATTAGGTGTTTTTTATTGTACATACACTTTGATATCAATATTCTGGAGAGTGTTAGACATATGCAACAAAGAGTTTGGATTATCTTATCTCTTCTTTAGGAAGGTTTATAAACTTGTTGAAAAACTACCTAGCTACACACTGCACTTCCCTGGTCTTCTGTTGTCCTTATGTATTCATGTACACAAAGAGCTGTGGAAAACCTAAAGCCTTAGGTTTTTGTACAGTTTGACCTGGATGTAGTCTTTCCTGTAGACAGAGCTGGGAAGAAGCTACCCTGTTTCTGAAGAACCTGAGTTCAGGGAAAATAAGTATTCCTCTGAAACATGAGAACTAAGATCTTTGAATGATAAAGACTTGCTTTCATTTGAGTCATAATACACACTGTCTGGTTATTACTGAGATGAGTAAGTATAGTAGAAATGCTTAAACCAAGAAGCTGCTGCTTTATTCGGGTGCCATGTTATTGCAATACGAACTGCATAGGAAGAAACAAATGTTAATTTTGATTACTATTCATATATTTGAATAACATCTGTGACCTGGCACTGGAGACTATAGTGTATACTAAGCGCTTAATGGATCTTTGCATATGCTAAATGCTTTGCTGAGATCCTATGGAGTACACCTTGTCTGGTTTTTTTCGACATGGCAACATAGGAGAGACATTGAAGGTGTTCAAACCTGAAAGATATTATTGTGAAGTCAAACAACTGCAGTTTGGATAAAAATGAAAAATAAATTAAACTAATTTTAGATGTTAGGATTTCCAATCATATTGTACATAAACATTTATCTTAACTGACAATATTTTACTAATCTCAAATTATTAAAAATTAACTGTCTCTTTTAACACATCTATTATGTCTGCATTTATCCTCCTGTTCACTCTGTATTTAATGAAGAGCAATGCAATAAGTTTTGTTTTTACTCATAACTAGATTCTTTATCAGTTTTTACTGGGCTTGTCTTTAATTGAGACAGATATTTGCTCATTTGTTTAGAAAAAGCTACTTTCAAGTGATTATTAGAGCCAATTACATGTTATGAGTGTCATTGAAAATGAAATTGAACAAGAATGTGGGGCCTGACCTGGGAAGGTGTCATAGCTTTCTAGTATTTTTATATTTGCATAAGCATATAACATAATAGGTATTACAAAAGTTTTTTTCTAAATCACTACCTAGTTACTTTTATTCTGAGGAAAATGTCTTTCTCTGTCTTGCAGCGATCTCTTTAAAATAAAGACTGTGCCAATAATTTTAAAAGTTCTATGTCAGTGATTTTTTTTTTGTCTAAAACCATGTCACTTTGAAGTATCATTGAGAGAACAAGTCCTCATTCTCTTTACTGTGTTATTTAGGAAGGCTCCCATCAGTCTTTTGCACATGTTACAATAAGTGAATATTTTTTCTAGTTACGAAATATTGCATGAAGTCTTATAAATACCATTCAGTGGTCTTTCAGTGGGGATAATCTCCAATTTTATAAATGCTATTATAAGTATTTTGCTCTTACATCTCTGATTAAAGGACAAGCTTTCACGTAATATAGATATTCCTTTTTACGAAATGAGTAGTACGGAGCAGTATGGAGGTCATACATTTTATTGTATTTAAGAAGTTCAAAGGTGTCAAAATTCCTCTTAATTGTACTAGTGCCTCATAATCACCAGTGTGGGATGAAATCTGTATGTATCTTCAAACAGGTGCGATCATTATCAATTTCTATATGTAGAAATACATATAGATACAAAAACTTAGGCTATTTTCAAGGTAAGTAAAAATATGTACTTTTACAAGGAAATTTGGATTTCAGTAAAACTTGAAAATAAATTTAAAGAAACTTTAAGGAGGTGGTTCAATTTTATACAACCCATTGCTCAACTGGGGCCATGAGGTGGTATTATTTTGGGAAAGGAGTATAATTTTAGGACAGAGAGCACAAGGTGGATGGTGTTTCTCTGTATTTAATAATTGCAAATCAGAGCCCACTATCTTCCATTGCAGTTTGTGTCTTGCACAGGGCTACTTTAACTAATGAAGAGTTAAAGTATTGTGGGGCCTATCATTTATTCTTTAAACTTCTTTTAGGTGAAAAGGAAAAACGACATGCCAAGAATTCCCTGTTGGTTTTAAATTGTTTTCTATAAAACTCAAGTATCAAATTTTGTAGAAAAGTTTATGTACACTAGTGTTAGTAACCAACATGCCACTGATTATAAAATCGATTAAAGTTAATAATTCCTTCTTAAACAGCAAAAAAAGATGTACTATGGAAGAGTCATATAAAATAATACATGAAATGTTACCTGTGCCAGATCATATATTTTGACTGTTAATTTTATTTTGAGAAATTAATGTTGTTCAGTCAATTTATCCTCAGATGATAATTTGTCTCATTACACTGATAAAATAGCGAGATAAAAATAATCTCTGAAGCTATAATTCTGCACAGAGCTGTCTCCTGTCTTAGTGGCCTATCTTTGTGGAGTTTATTTTCAAACTAAGATTTAAATAGCGATTGCAATTTTACTAGCATTTACTGCAATAAAGTATGTCGATATATCTTAATCATTTTTCTGAGTTCTCACTTACACATACACTATTTCCAGCATGTAAGACATAATGGCACCACTACCCAATTCAGTAGATTATTTGCATTTTCCAGCTATGCATGAATAAGTTGTCACATAAAAATCACACTACCTTATGAAGTATGATAAATACTTCTTGCTCTTTGTAATGATTTGTGTAGTAAATTAATGTTTTACTAATGAAACACAGCCTGCAGATCCCTTTAAAACATAGTCATTAACGACACTAAAGCCTTTGCATGCTTTCTAGGGTGAAAATGTCATTAAATGTCACTACAAAAATATCCCAGATTCATTTGACATACTAGTTCTAGTTAATATAAGTGTTGATCAGAGGGAACTATAAACAGCTTGTTAGTGTGTGTTGCAGGTGGAGGTGAACGTTGGTGAACAGACCTGTCAAAATCTGAGGTGGAATGAGATAAGGTAGTTAAGTCAGCCTGAATGCTATTCTAAAAGTAACTGATTCTTTGTTCTTATCATTTGGTGCACAGTTTGCAGGGAGCTGGCAGATACAGGCAATTGTTTGTGCCTTTACTTCCAGACTCACTGCTATATTTAAGATGACTGAAAATACACAACTATTTTTCTCTGTAAGCAATAGTCTTTAGATGCAACAAGGGGATTTAATGAAATCTGGTGTTCATAAAGTTCTGAGCTCATAATCTTAAAATATGATAAGCGATGAATATTTCACATTTTTAAAGGAACTAATTTTGCAAATTACACATCTTTTGCGACACCTTTAGTATGGCAGATGTTGCTTCAGTTAAATTTGATTTTATGCAACCCTATTCATAATACAGTTATTCAAATGGCTATTAATCAGTGTATTTGGGAAAATCTCATCTGCTATTCAGATTTGCACCCTGTTTTGAATAATGCAGTTCTTATTTCTATATATGATTTTCTTCACGATTTGTCTATTTCCTTTTTAATTTTTTTGAGATAAAATTAATACAAAGTTTTGAAAATATTGTTCTTTTTATTTGAGTGAAATATTAATCTTAAGATTAAGCTAATTTATAATATTTTGTTAAGAAAAAGCTACCAGGCAAGATGTAGAGTATAAAGTTTTTAAAGTGCCATCTGTGATGACAAAAAAGCAAATTGTAAATTTTTTTTCTGCTTTTTAATGTGAACTTCTGCTACTTTTCAAATTGCATATTGTTTTTCCTGAAAACAGCTCTGAGAATTTGTATTCCAAAGTCTGAATATTATAGTAAAATGATATATTACTCTTAGTTTTCTTTCTGCCAGGAGATATTTCAGAACAATTAGAAGTCAGGGTGTTGACTATTTGTCCTTTTGAAATCAAAGGCATGTTTGCCATGAACTTCAGAACTGAACTCTAGCAATAAGAGCTTAATCTGAAATTTATATTCAGTATTGTTCTTTTCCAATTTTCTGACTCCCTATGTTAGTAAGGCATTTTGCCTTTAGATGTTGTTATCCTTTGAAAGATCTGTGATTTAGTTTATGAAAATATGAAAAAATTTACAGGCTTGAAAGTCAAAGATGGGGAAAAGCCTCAGCATTTATTGAAGATACTCATAAATATGAACATTCTTTCATTAAAAAATATGCAGCCTGTAGTACAGACTTGTCCTCAGAAAAGGTAGATTTGATGTGTGATGTTCGGTGAATGACAACTAAAAAGAAGAAAAAGATTGAGACAGCATAAATGTAAAGAATTATTTTTTTTAAATTGAAAAACATGCACTGGCTTTCAATAGAACAACACAAGGTCTGCAGATTGAACAGAAGCAACCTCCTGATGTGTAGGCTGCCCTCTCTCTCTCAACTCTTGTTGCTTGTAAACAGAGAGGTTGTGAACAGCTTTTTAAGTTTTCTTTAAATAATGGCAGTCCTTACCTAAATCTCTGTTGCTACCTAAGAGCTCTTTCAGAAAAATGTAGCTGCTGGTTTTGCAGCTGAATCATTAGTCTGTGGGGTTCTCCCAGTTCCCTGAGAACTAATGCAGCTTTTCAAGTTGACATAAACTTAATTTTACTATATAGTAGTTGAAAGAGGAATAAATCAGGGAGAAATAAATGTCTACTTTTTTTTTTAAATGAAAGGGTATCTAGCAGTTCCACTTTTTAGAGTCATTACTGCAATACTTCTGCTGCAGTGAGCTGTGTGTAGGATGCTGAAGAGTAACAGAGAAGATATCTGCTAAAATCTGTTGTCTGAAAAATATGCCCAAACAATCACCACATAGTAAGAATGCTTTGTAAATTATTAGGAAATCATCACTGTGGAAAAAAGTGTAACTGCTATTCAAGAGCTCAACAGGTAAACCCAGCTTGTGGCATAAGGTAGAAGTTTTCCAAGAGCTCACATGAAGATCATGATCTGTCGAGGCCGTGAGCAGCCAGTTTCTCCAGGAGAATGCTGTGGGAAATGGCTTTACTGAAGTCTAGGTAGACAACATCCACAGCTTTCCCTCATCCACTAAGCGGGTCACACTAGAGTTAGTTCAAAGTAAATCCCTGACACAGGATTAATGTGGATGTTGGGTACCCCAATGGTTTTGGTTAGCAGACCTGCTTCTATGGTTCCTTGACTGCTTGCCAAGGTGCACCCGCTATCCTGCCCTGTTGCATTGGGTTTGTGTGGCAAGGTTTTGGTAGCAGGGGGGGTTACAGGGGTGGCTTCTGTGAGAGGCTGCTAGAAGGTTCCCCCATGTCTGATAGAGCAAGTGCCAGCTGGCTCCAAGATGGACCCGCTGCTGGCCAAGGCCAGGCCCATCAGTGACGGTGGTAGCACCTCTGGGGTAACATACTTAAGAAGGGGGAACAAAAAAAAAAAGACCTGTACAGTTGCAGCTGGAGAGAGGAGTGAGAGGAATAACCCTGCAGACACCAAGGTCAGTGAAGAAGGAGGGGGAGGAGGTGCTGCAGGCACCAGAGAAGAGATTCCACTGCAGCCCATGGTGAAGACCATGGTGAGGCAGGCTGTCCCCCTGCAGCCCATGGAGGTTATCGGTGGAGCAGATATCCACCTGCAGCCCGTGGAGGACCCCACGCCGGAGCAGGTGGATGCCCAAAAGAAGCTGTGACCCCGTGGGAAGCCCATGCTGGAGCAGGCTCCTGGCAGGACCTGTGGCCCCGTGGAGAGAGGAGCCCATGCTGGAGCAGGTTTGCTGTCTGCTCGTGAAGAACTGCAGCCTGTGGGAAGGACCCACATTGGAGAAGTTCACGGAGGACTGTCTCCCGTGGGAGGGACCCCACGCTGGAGCAGGGGAAGAGTGTGAGGAGTCCTCCCTCTGAGGAGGAAGGGGCAGCAGAGACAACATGTGATGAACTGACCCCAACTCCCATTCCCCGTCCCCCTGCGCCACTGGCAGGGAGGAGGTAGAGAAATCAGGAGTAAAGTTAAGCCTGGAAAGAAGGCAGGGGTGGGGGGAAAGAGTTTTAAGATTTAGTTTTTATTTCTCATTACCCTACTCTGATTTGATTGTTAATAAATTATTTCCCCAAGTTGAGTCTGTTTTGCCCGGGACGGTAACTGCTGAGTGATCTCTCCCTGTCCTTATCTCAACCCATGAGTCTTTCATCATATTTTTTGTCCCCTGTCCAGCTGAGGAGGGGAGTGATAGAGTGGCTTTGGTGGGCACCTGGCATCCAGCCAGGGTCAACCCACCTCACCTGTTAATGTTTACTTAGAATGTGGTCTCATCAATGTAGTGTATAAATTAATGCCTAATGAGTTTTGTAAGCCTGGGGTTTTTATCTTGGACATTAACTGTGTTTTTTTTCTCTTTGGAGGGAGATAGGTTTGTCTGAATCTAAAGGTCACAAACAACGGTCCCTAAAGCTTTTCTGTTGTGTTTCTCTAGTCATTGCATGTCTGAACTTTTCACAGAGGCAGAGAGAATGAAAACAAGATTCACAATTCAAATTTTTGATTACTAAATATGCTTTATATTGACTTTTTTTTTCTGTCTTCTTTTGGGATGAATAGTTAAAATATTTTATTATTAATGTTTTGTTTTGGAGCATGAACTGCATTAATTAACTACTTAAAAGAAATAAGGTATTTGAATTTCAGATGAGCTCTAATTGGAGAAACATATTGCACCACAATACTTGGCAATATCTAAGAATGCAAGTTTCTGCTTACTAAAACGATTGTTTTATTAAGTATTCCCAAATCTTTTTCATTGTCCTTTTAATAAGGAAATAAGTTACAGAATGGTGAACAGCCAGGGAGGAAAACTTTTCGTTAGTGGAAAAAACTTCTAATGACAGACTTACGGTTAAAAGTTGTGCTTGTAACACAGATGATCTAACAACAATTTGTCTAATCCTTTCACTTGACAACTCTTCCAGTAAAGGCACCAATTTGTACTTCATAGATATGAACTCTCTCTGGCTTGAAACGGGAAAGCAAGCATGGTAAATCCATTGCAAGTCATACTCTCCAGGCATTCATAATATTGAAATCTCTATCAACCCTTCACACATCCTTTCCAAACATCCTTATTTTCACAATGCGGATTTTGTTTCCAGTGAGTATTTTTACAGATAATTTTAATTTCTGGGCTTAAGTTTTGAAACCAGTAAGCCTTTCTTGAAGTATGTCTAGGTAAGCTAAATTTTTAATTATCAGGTACAGAAAATGATCAACAGACATAAACGTCAGCTCTGTTGGTAAGAATACCTGAAATGCCAATGGATGTTTGTCATTAGCATGAACAAACTTGGTAGTGAACAAATGCTAATTGTAGGACTACAAAAGTAGAGGGTGACCTTGTCCTTTCTATGTTAACAAAATAGCATGTTGTTTCATGGTTGATATATTTTCATTATGTATAAAGTGAACCAGGAAAGAAAGGGACAAACTATGATCAAAACAAATGTTATAAAGTTAAAAGTATGACTGCTTTCCGGGACTAGAAGAATTGCAAATTGAGGTGAAACTCTAGGTAAAGATGATACCAGTACAAATGCTTTCTTATTTGGTAAATAATAAGGTAATCCTTACCTTTCAATATCACAGATAAGTGAATGTAACTTTAATGTTAATTATCTGTTCAAATACAGTGAACTATATACTATCTATTGAATGTGCAACTTTCTTGGCAAGGTTCTTGGCTGGAGCGAATTGCCACTAAGGAAAGATTCATGAAACTCAGCTCAGATTGATGGTTTGGTCCATAAGGTCCAAGGCAGCTAAAGCATTGCCTGAGGGGGAAACAACTCTTCTCTTGAGTTGTACTAATGGTCAAACTATTGAGCTAGAGAGTTTACCAGAAAACGTTTCAAGAATTGATCTTGGGACTGATATTTTTTTTTAAAAAAAAGAGAAAAAAAAAGAATACCTTGGCACAAAGAATAGGCTTAGGTTAATGAGATTGCTGATGACACAGACTGGGAAAGATGACATGACTAAAAAGAATAGTGGATTATTATCCAAGAAGATGGCCTTTAAAACTTGACTAATAGAATTTTAATAGTTTAAAATGAAAGGTCATAAATTCAGGGATTAATAACTGAGGGAAGTTCTTAATTTGAAATGATAGATGAAAAATACCTTGATGCACTAGTCGTTCCTACAATGATGGTAAGCCACGAGAGGGCTGCATCTAGGGAAAAAATTACTGTGGTGTGCATCACAGGGAGGAAATCAAGGAGAAGCTGGGAGGTAATGTTGTTAGCCAGGGCAATGGTGAGATTTTTATACACAGCAAAGTGCTCAGGGCAGGATTCCCCTGTTGGTTTAAACATTGGACAGATTTAGAAAAAAGGCCTAATAAGATGATCATGAGAATCTTTAAAAATCAAACTGAAGAACCTGCATTCTTTGACACAGTAAAAACAACAAAAAAGTGTGTTAGGATGGCAAAAATCTTGAAGAGGGAAGAGTTCTTCAAGCTAACCAACTGCATTGCCAAAAATACATGTGCGTATTATGTATCCATGAGCTGCCTTCAGTCTGGAAACACTAAGGAGGATTTCTAATCGTGAATGGAACAGTGCAATGGAAGAGTATGGGGACAAAACCCAGGCTGGCTTTAGGGCAGAACTTCAGCCTTTATGAAGAGAGGTTATATGAGGTAGTTGCTGGAGTACGAGCAAACAAGATGTGATCCCCAGTAGGTTCCTTCTAGTCCCAAGAATTACGTTGGCTGTGTTGAATTACCAGGTGTTTCAGACTTTCCCAGGCTTATTTAAATGTGGACAGATTTGGAAAATGCTGATAGGATTATAAAGAGTGAAGGAACTTGCCTTTTTGGCTGGAGTACAACGCCAAAGTCTGCTTGAGGTCTTTCAGCAGGGTAGGCGATTTGGGATTTTGCTGCTCCAAAGGTGTGAGGAGAGATGGCTAAACCAAGGCTTTCTTTCCTAATGTGTGCCAAAAGAAAGGCAGCAGTGTCAGGGAAGGAGATGCCTCTGGAGAGTTAAGCTTGTTACTTAGTGCTGGGGCTTGGGATGATCACTTCCACCAAGAGCTATTGACTTTTCCTTCAGTAGCAGCAGCTAGATCCTGATTTTTGTATGGATTTGGTGCACCACAGTCATTTTCCTGTCCTAGGCCTGTGCTTAAAGCCAGCACTACAACTTTTGAATGCAGAGAAGGAGTCTGCCACAGTTTCATCTTACCCCCAGGAAGAGCTAAGAGAAGTTCTGGTCTTCAGCAAAATTCAGTTGTAGGCACTGAATTGCCCAGGACATATGAGGGGGAAGAGCTAAGTTCTGCTTAATTTCTAGTTGTGACTGAATGAAGAAAGGGTGCAGACAACATAGTGTCTATTGGTCATACTGCAGAGTGTTGCTTGGGACACTATCTTTTCCATTCTCTAGATTTCTAGTCCCTAGTAAATATAAAAATGGCTGAGATTTGTACCTTGCTAAACTCACTACAATATGCTCTTGTCCTGTATTTCTGGACTTTCAAATTTGTGGTTAGTCTTTTAAATGATCAAGGGAAAAGGAATTAGTAAAATATCCTTGGCTGTAATCTGTATTCAGCTCTGTGTTGAACATCCATTATTTTTATGGCTATAATAAAATGAATAGCAGTGTAACAGGTGCCTTGTGTTTTCAATTAAATGCACTAATACATATGCAAGAAAATAGCCTGCCTCAATAGTATTTATAGGGAAGAAAATATTTTTCAAGATTTGTTGCAAATTGTTATTATGTCTTATTTATCTGGCATTTGGAAATATGAGAGTGGAGTTGCAGGCATGCTGCTTTATTACTTGCAGGTGGAATGTGTGATAATCAGCCTGACCACTCTGCAATATTTCTTAATGATGACAATTTTCATTGCATAAAAATATGGCTTTATAAACTTGATGAACAAGACTGTAGTCACTGCTGGTTTTAGTAAGAAGGTGGTTAATGTTCACAGAAGGGCCTGAATGTGTACTTACAGCTTTGTGGCATTATTTTTAAAAGAAAAGTTGATGGCATGAGTGAAGCGTGTAAATTCCTGGTTTATTTCAACAGTTTGAGGGTGGGGGGTAGTTGCTTTGCTCATTGTTTCCAAACGGCTTTCTCCAACATGCTTTATTTTCTTCATCTTTGCTCCATGTCAGAATCATGTATTTGACAGTTTCGTTTGCTTACAGCTTTCATTCTTCCCTTTTGTGCCTCTAAGCTTGCCAAACAACACTGAACAATAAGGGAGTCGCTTTGTCCACCCAGCTTAGCTTTTGTCAGGCTTTGCACTACAGCCCATTTTTCTATTCTTTCCAGCCCTATCTTGTATTTGAAGCCTCACTGTTCCTGCCAATGAGTCTGAAAGAACGGTCTTATCACACCGTTTTTACAGGCCTTTTATTCCTTGCATGCGAACAATAGAATGCCTAGTATCTATTATGTTTCCACCATAACAAACACAAATACGAAAGTCATCTCGATATTGAAGCATGGAAGTTGGCTGATTAAAAAAATAATAATTACCACCCTAACACATTATCTGCTTCACCTCTAAGGCAAGTAGCAGTTTGGGAAGTGTTTTATTAAGTCTTCACTCCCATACCCAGAGTGAGTAATAGGGCCTAATATTTAGCAAAAAAGCCAGCTAGGATTAGTATGAGACAGGTGGTGTTATGTATGTAATGCAGCATTTTATTCTTAGCACTAAATTCCTCTTATTGAATTAAAACAATTAAAACTGCAGAAATAATTGAATCTTTTATTACTGAGAGCATTTCAATAAATGGATGAATAAAATAATGAATAATCGTGAACCATTTGGACTGTGAACTTGATAGCAGGATTACAATCTTCTTTCTTCCCAAAGCCACTCTATCTCCCATGATCTCACATCCAAGATCCCTTGGCTTTCCTCTTTACCAAATTGGTGTTCCTAGTTTACATAGAAACAGAGGTAGGTAACAGAAACTTATTTATTATAATTAATTAGGATTTCATACTGTTTCTTTATGCATCTTCTGAAATTGTTATCTTCCTAAATCTCATCATGTAGAAAAAATTGCCAAATTAAGCTAGACTGGGGTGTTGAATTGTTGCAAGAGATCCTCATCTGTCATAAATAGTTCTCAGAACATTACCCTCAGAAGTCGTCATAGAAAGTGCTTTAGAATCCATGGCAACTAGCTCAAAAGCATTAAAAACAAACTGAAATTATTTATACCTGACACTGGCACTGTGCGGATAGAAAACAGGTCCTGTTGAGTAGACAGACAATGCAGGTTTTATGACTTTGAGAAGTTTGTTTTCTACATCCCATCACTGTGAATTATATATAAAGGGGTGATGACTGATGACAGGGTTAAGCAAGCATAAAAAAATATTTCTATTTAAACACTTCAATTTATGGAACAGGAATGTATTTACTTTATCTGGTAAAAGAATTCTTATTTATTGTTTGTAGTGTAGTAAACGCGGATTTTCATATCAGGTTTCTACTGTCTGAGGAAGTACATAAATCTACTATCAAGCACCTGTCCTGAAAAGCATATAATCTAAGCCAAGACTACCTATGTATAGACAAAAGCATAACGCAAAACAACTAAGGAAATGAAAACTAGAGATTAACGGTAGATTTTTTTCCAAATGCCTCAGGGAACGAGGATTTTCAATATTTTGCACATGTCTCACAGCACATATTGGACAGCAGGCTGCACAACTCAGATCTGCCTAAACCCTGAGTGGTTTTCCCCCTAGACTCTGTTTTCCTTCGGTTCTGTATGATCAACTCTTAGTCAGTACGATTTACAAGAAAAAACGCATTGTATTTGCTTACAAACATATGGGAACAAAGAAATGAGCTCTGCTTTGTCAGACTTCATGGAGATGCAGGTAAGATAATTTCTCCTGGAAAATGTGGAATGACACTTCCTTCTCTGTCAAGATTAAAACAACATTTTCAGCAGTTTCTGCTTCGTGTCTCTTCCCTCAGATTACTTCCAGCCAGCTTCTTGTAATTACCTCCTCATTATGTTCATGTGGGATGGGTGTTTAAAAGATGATATCACTCAGCCACATATTGTGATATGTATGAGTAATCAGAAGTTAACAATGCAACAATTTATTCCTCTGTGGCATTTTATTTGTCACTTAAAAATATTCCTTTGACTCACGGAGTAACTCATACCCTGCAGGAAAAAAATCTCAGCTCATTAAAGCTGATCTGCAGTTACCACTTGGCTAATGTCTCCACTGGGCCTCATTTATTTTAACCTCGATCTGATATCTCACCTCTTTTTTTTTTTTTAGTGTCCTTTTTTTCACAGTGGAATATCTGTCTTGCTTCCAGGCAGAGCAAAGGAGTAAAACAACATTATTAAAAGCAAATAAAAAAGTAAAAAATGTAGGCCTTTCTTTTTTTAACAAGCCTGTATGACAAAGTGCAGAAATGCCACTGTATGAATGTTTCTTCTGAGCTTTAGTCTTAGGGCAAGAGGCATCAGTGTCTTCCACAGTGTCCTGATTTGCACTTACTTGCCTTTCCTAGAGATCAGTCCTGCTTCTAGTTTCTCTGTGGATTTATTTATTTCTTTATTCATGCTCACAAGAATAAAAGTTTTTTACCTCTTTGCCTGAATCTATTTTAAATATGGCTGATGAAACTGAAAAGCCAATGACATCTGTTTTTCTGGAGGGGGAGAAAAAATCTCGAGTCTTCTATACTAGGTTGATCTGCACAACAGAAATCTTTTGGAGTACTTTTTTCTTTTTTCACAAGAAAACTCCCAAATGATGTATTTTCAGCTCTCATGTGGCCTGAAGAGCATGAGGTAGCATTATAAGGCCTTGTACAGAGCGCCTCAGGAACAATGTTGTTGTGCAGGTGGTGTATAGCCAGCAGCACTCTGAAGTTTTTCAGTGACTCCCGTGTTTTGGTCAATTCAGGCAGTCTTTCTTGCAAGGATCTTAAAGGAGTGGCAAGGAGGGCCAGATTTTGATAAAAATATTTGATGTATTTGATTCTCCTTGATATTTTTGAATGAAAATGTTTATGTGGCAAAACCAGGGTGAGTGTTGGGCTTCTGCATCCATGTGGGGCTTCTGCATAGGTTTCCTGCTTGGAGCATGCAGCCAAATCACCTTTCATGCGGTGAGTCTATTGTATCTGGGAACCAAAACCCAGCCAGGAAGGTAATCAAGGTGTGGTACCAGTAGAGAGGAGGCTTGTGTCCTGCTTACTCTTCACCAGCACTAGAGAGCTGTGCACGGGGTATGCAAACAGAGACTAGGCAGATAATGCAGCAGTTGATGTGAAAAGTCATGCTGGGAGCCCAGGGTCACCACTTTGGGATTGAATGCTTCAGCGTGGTGGTGATGATGGTGAGCTCCAGAAGACGGTACCTTGTGTCACTGGAGTGACCGGCTTGCACACCTTGCACTTGGTCCTGAGGGAGGGCAGAGCTGTGGGGAGTGCCTGCTGATGGAGGATGCAGGAAAGGCTAGAGGTACTCCCTGTCATTTTTGCGTCAGTCTTTTCTGCTGCAGTCTGCTCTTTGGCAGTGCCTCCTCACAGTAGAGGAACAGGACTTTTCAACTCAAGTTAAAAAAAACATTTTTTGCTGTGGTGGGGAATGCTTTTTCATCCACCTCTTATCATTGAATGAATGAAGTATCAAATATTTTACATGCTGTATACGAATGCATCATTTAACACTGCGTTATGTAAATTCATACTCCATACAATTTGCCCTCTAAAATGTTTTCTCTATTAAATCTTAAAGTCCTTTTCTGTAGTCAATCTTGCTACACACTATCATTATTCTAGACATCATACAGTTGAGGCAGTGATGGAGTAAATGGCCTACTAACAATCTCACAAAGGCAATCAGAGTGAATCAGGCAAAGCCACTTTTACTCTATGCAGGTAAAACATGAATTTTTACTGCCAAATTATTAATATATTGCTAGCAATAGGAAAACAAAGAGTTATGGATTATAAATGTGAAGGCAGCAGAATATTTAAAATGCATGCAGATAACTGCTGTGTACTGTAAGTGAAATTCCCCATATTTTTGAGGGACAATGCTATTTAGAAAGATATCTGAAACACACTTAAGTGCTACAGTACATCCTATCTGAAATGATAATGGTTGAGATGGTTACAGGTAAGCTAGATTTATTCTTTTGATAAATCTGGTCTGATAGATTTTTTCTTTTTTTTTTTTTAAGCTGAAAAATCTGATTTGTCAAAATCAAAACTTTTTCTAAAACCATTTGATTTAGTTTGATAGCTGAAGATATTCTGTTTATACAGGGAGTTATGCACTCTTTCAGCCAGAGAACAGCCAGTCAGTTCATTGCAAGGTGCACAGTCAAGCTGATGAAATAAATATTTTGTTACTCGTAAAAAGCAGAATAGCTCAATCTATCTAGAAGGCCTAATGACTTAAGATGTGCACTTGACCAAAGTGGAAAAATTAGGTTCAGTTCCCTAATCATATTTGTGGAAAAGAGGGTCTGGAGGCAGGTTGGTCATATCCCTGGCAAATGCCCCCCAGCAAGTTGGTAGAATATGTGATTGTCTCCTCTATAAGATCTTGGGGTTGTTTCAATTTAGAGTAGAAATACTATTAAAATTTTGATCTTCTTTCTCTTTTTTTGGACACAGTTTCATACCCAGCTCTTGTTATAAAGCCATGTGAGCAGACTATGTGGGCAAAAGCCCAGGAGTATATCAGGATGTCTTCCGAGAAACAGCTTTGGGAACATGCTGCAGCCAGAGGCTGGGACCCAAACCATTGACAAAGGGAAAGGAAAATAGCAGAAAGATTAGAAAGATATGAAGCATCAAAAGCACAAAGGACGATTAGAAAAACATGGTCTGGAAAAAGGACAGTCTGCCAAATGTGTGAAAGTGAACCACATACAAATTTAATAATGGGGCTGGATAGGTTGAACAACTGCCATACAGAGTGATCTGTATTGGCCTCTGAGAAAGAAATGTTTGTGAAAAGGTGTGGTTTTTTTTATTAGAGCAGACAGCTCGCCAAAATGTAAAGAAAAAAGAAATGGAAAAAAAGTCCATTTTTCCAATTTGGTTCGTTGAATGCGCCAACTGAACAGAAATGCTATCAAGGATCCAGTCATAGCAATAAAATGACTTTCAGTTATTTCTGAAAGTTGGGCAATTCTAGTCTCTTGCATAACACCTTAGTACCGATCTGGTAATTCCCGCATCCATCTCATAATTTCTGTCTGAGCTCTTACTATATCTCTGAAATGTGTGGATAGTGATAGAAAGGGCTTCAGGAGATGAAGGATCTACTATGTTGCCAGGTAAGGTGCTTTAATGGGTCGATTCTCTGTAGTTAAAAAACCCCTTCAAACTACAAAAGTGCCATTTCTTGACCTAACCGTAAGCTTCCTTGTGGCTTTCAACAGAACATGTGAATTGAACATTTCTAACTTAATCTGTGATGGCTGCCCCTCTGCTCTGCTCTGGTGAGACCCCACCTGCAGAGCTGTGTCCAGCTCCAGAGCCCTCAGCACGGGAAGGACATGGACCTGCTGGAGCAGGTCCAGAGGAGCCCACAAAAATGATCCGAGGGCTGGAGCACCTCTCCTTTGAGGGCAGGCTGAGAGCGCCAGGGTTATTCAGCCTGAAGAAGAGAAGGCTGTGGGGAGCCCTTATTGCAGCCTTCCAGTGCTTAAAGGGGGACTATAGGAAGGATGGGGGCAGTCTCTTTAGCAAGGCCTGTTGTCACAGGACAAGGGGTAACGGTTTTAAACTAAAGGAGGGTAGATTTAGACTGGATACAAAGAAAAAAATTTTTAAAACAAGGGCGGTGAAACACTGGGATGGGTTGCCCTGAGAGGTTGTGGAGGCCCCATCCCTGGAAACATTCAAGGTCAGGTTGGACGGGGCTCTGAGCAACCTGATCTAGTTGAAGATGTCCCTGCTCACTGCAGGGGGTTGGACTAGATGACCTCTAATGGTCCCTTCCAACCTAAACCGTTCTATGATTCTAGGATTCTTAGAGGAAGGTCTTGACTCAGGTGTGGCTGCTAAACAGCAATCTACCTTGAATAAGTTCAGATCCTAGTTGTTTGTAGTCACTAGTAAATACATTTCTCTGGCAAAAAGGGGTTTATGTCTCTGAAGAGTTACAGTGAACGGATTTCATCTTCTCATGTGCTGGCTGTGAGGTTATTCTTGGGAAAAATGACTGATGCTTGTTCTGAATGTTCCCCTTTATTCCCCCTGGCACTGAGGGAAGCAGGAGGGCCAAAACAGTGCTCTGCACCTGACGGGTGAGTACTGGGAAAGTCAGATAGCTGCAGAGCAGCATGCTTGAATACAGTGCTGCTTTGCTATTGCACAGCCTCCTTGCGATCTGGAGACTCTTTTGCTGGAAGACGTATGTCCTGGTGTACATTTTAATGTGATCATTTCAAGGCCACAGCTGTTCTTTTTACTATGGGTATGAATCCTCCCTCTCTGTCCTCACAAGAAATACTTACAGATATGCATATCTCAGTTATTTTTTCCCAAGACTATATATGTAAAAGCTGGAAGTTATTTGAAGGACTGAAGATTTTAAATCTTTTAAAATATATTAAATATTTTCTCTCAGAATCAACATTTAAAGAATTTAAAGAACATTCAAAATATTATTAGAGCCGTATTTCTGTTCCACAGAATGATTTCCATTACTTATGAAGGGTGTTTTAGGTCTCAGTATTTGTCAGGCCTTAAAATTATGTTGTGGATATCTACAACACAATGAATATATATAAAAGCTAATGTAAATGGTAGTGGAGAGTGAGAGTCTCTTCATGTTCCAGGCATTTTAATCAGCAGAAATGTCTGATTACTTCCTAAGCCCATTTTATAAATCCCTCCTTTATGTTTAAAGACAATAAATCTTGTATTTTCTATTTTCAGTCTTTTTTCTCTTCTTTTTTAAAGGTATGTTAATAGGCAAAACTACATATAGATACATTAACATGTAGTGCAGCTTTACCTTTAACAGTGAGTGTACTGACCATTTATTAAATGGAAAGACTGGGTATTTAGCTATTTCATAAATCCATCAGGACTATGTTCTTTGTGCTAATTCATTAATCAGAACACATTTGAAACTCTGAAATAAGTAAGTTAAGTTGAGATTTAGTAAGTAATTAACAAAAATGCCAGCCAAGTATGTAGTGCAGATACTTAAATTTCTTTCCAAATTCTTCCTCTCAACTCTCCCCCCCCCATGAATTTTCCCATATTTGCAGAAATGTATTTCAGTTGAGTACTACATTTTAAAGACTGTAATTGTGAAGACAAAGCTTGGTGAGCTCATGCTTTAGTTAATTATTTGTTTTGGCTTTATCTTTAGTAAATGCTTTGCAGCTGTTTCCAAATCATCTTGTATCAGTACACCATTGTCAGGACAATAAAATCTGCTTAGGAAGCATTGCATAAGATACAAGGATTGTATAAGATACAGTTCCCAGTCACGAATTACAATCATATGCTCATTATACTCATCAGAGAGATTTCCAACCCTCTAACCTTTTCCTTCTGCTGGGGTTACACCAAAGCATTAGGGAAAGGACTGGGAGAAGTGTGTTTTCCACAGCCATAACATGAGAAAGACTGCTGCCTTCCCTGCTCCCTCCTGCTCCCCTGCCCTGTTCACCAGGAGCTCTCCTCTTCCTCCAAGCACAATGCTGGGCCCCTGGGTGCAGAGATTTGAAGCTGCAGGTCTGATCTGGCATGGGATCAGCAAACAGAAGACATGCTTCTCAAGTAATTTTTGGTGTATTCCTTGCTTTTCTTCTGCAGCAGTTTTACATCTCTAAATCTGATCAAGGGAAAACTAACTGATGTAATATAGTCACCCCTTCTGTAGGGGCAAAAGGAGGAATCAGCACAGCACAGACTGGGAGATGAAGAGCTGGATGGTTGCTCTCAGTGTGTGCTTGGTAGTGGGTTACTGCCAGCGAGTGGCTCTGTGAGCCCAAAGATGCTCCTTAGTCCTCACTTCTAACATTTCAGGAGTGAAAATATAACAAATAATGAACAGAGGTTACATAAAGTGTGAAAATACCATGAATAATGAAGAGGCGGGTTTGGGATGGTGTGGACTGTTTGGTGACGTGGTTTCATCCTTGCATGGCTTCCCTGAGAAGCTTCTCCAGAGCACAATGTGACATGTGCTCCCAGATATAGGGTAACATGTATGTGGCTGTGCAGCCAGGCCTATTGCTACCTCACAGCCAAATAATGATTGCATTTTAACCTGGGTATAGCCCAACAATATGTGTTTTAATATAATTAGAGCTAAAATTGTGCTGCTGGAAACAGGAAAGTGTTTTTCCTATGAAGGAAGGCTGTCCTGGGAAGCAATGACTCAGAGGGAGAGGGAGCTCCCAGTGCAACATTATAAAGGTGGTTCTTGTGCTGTCTGAACAGAGGAATAGGAATTTGTTCAACCTGTAATTACCCACAGTACAACGGTTACCAGAATATCACATGCAGGTCTGGAAGTTTATTAATCAGGGAGGTCTGAGAGAGGAACTCTGAAATTTGGAAACCTTTCTTTGCATTGGGATCTGGCAAGGTTTATTATGGAGAAGATAAAGGAGCAGCTTGACCATATGTGAAGCAGAGATTTGATAATAGCAGCTCTCCTGTCTGGCTGGCAGAGGTATAATGAGATCCGTGCAATTAAATTTAAGTCTAGGTGATTTAGATTCCAAGCAGGCACATCTTAAACCGTGTGAGTGATTTGCCAGTGGAACGATTTAATAAAGATTGTAATGAATTCCCCCTTATTGGACATTTTAAAATCTGAACTGGATGCTTTTCTGAAGGAAATGATCCAATTCAAACAAGATGAATACATAAAAGTCTTATGGCCCAATTTATTCAGGAGGTCAGACTGGGAGATTATTATGATCCATTCTATCCTTCTGTTGTGCAAAAAATTGCTCAGTGGTTGGTCTGTGCACTTTCGTCATGTGAAAGGATTATTTCTTTAGCAGACCCAAAGTATATCAATTTAACAGAGAGCTCTCAAGTCCTCTTTTGTGATTCTAGCTTTTGTGTTAAAAGGAATGGTGGCCCTAACTCTTGTTTTTATTACATTGAATTGGTTAATAAGGCTAAGAGCTGATAATGTGTTTAATGTTGCTCATGTATCTTGAGCCAGTATGGGGCAATAATGAAAAAGGCAATTGCTAGATTTATTTTGCAATTTTAAAAATCCACGTCAGTGGGATTATTGTGCTTTTGACTTGAGACAATACAAACGTGGCTTCATACAGCTGATTTCTGAGTAATGGTAACTGCTGGTCTGTGAGTTCTTCCTGCGCAAGCTACTTCCAGATACTGCTAAGTAATAGGGAAAGCATAGGTCACTGCTGTGGGTTAGCTAGCAGAATGCAAATGTACACAGCATTTCACCCTTTGTTAATGCATTGCTGCTCCTCTCTGCTTGGTTTCTCTGCTCTGTTGGAATATAGAAACTAGATCGCTACTAGGAAAAAGCTTGGCTGTTGCAGAGTTCAAATGAAGATGATACTAAAAGAAACTTCCTCAAAACTGAGAAAGCCATGGCAAATTTTGAAAAGAGACGGTTATGCTAAATAAATGTTAAAAACAATTTAATTGGAGAAACATCATTTAGAACAGGTTAATTAATGGTTAAAAATACACATAATTTTCTTACTTGAAATATCTTCCATTTGATACTCCAAGCACAGTATAGTGCAATTTTTAAAGATTAGCATTATCCCATGTTGCCTTAAGAACTAATATTTAATCTTAATGACTCTCACTCATTTGCATATTCCTAGACTTTCCGAATTAGACATGTTTCAGCGTGCAGGAGACATTGCTGCCAGGTATTTCACAACTAGAGGGAATTATCTTAATTTCTCCCCTAAGAAAACTGTTTCCTTCCTGCTCACTGTTTTGTGGTTTTAGTCCCAGAAGACTGTAGTCTTCTCTGCACCCTTGAATTCCTTCAGAAGATTATTTTTTTCTGCAGCTGCTGAAAATACTGCTGCTTTCTGTTTTATTGCAACTAGATGCCCTGTTTCTTTGCTCCTGACTACAGGCTTTGTCCTTGATTAGGTACATTCCTTACCTGCCCCTTTTCTTTTGTAACATTTATTTAGACCTAAATGTGAATATCTTGTAAAGAATATAGGGATAATCTCAGATGTGAATATGTAAGAGTCCCGCTATTCCATGCCTGCTCCTTATGGGGTCATGGATTTGATTGTCCAGCTTTACATAGCTAATTCTGGTACACACCAAAGCTCGGAGCCTGTACTCCCTAAACAAAGAGGCAGACTGCTAACCCAGTGCTGACATACCTAGAGCAGATTGTGTGACTGTACTCTTCATTAA
This sequence comes from Morus bassanus, assembly GCA_031468815.1. Lineage (NCBI taxonomy): Eukaryota > Metazoa > Chordata > Aves > Suliformes > Sulidae > Morus > Morus bassanus. Next base: position 10,586,898 of record CM062576.1, on the reverse strand, counting down.
CTTTTCATCCAGCATCTCTCAGTTTCATTTTCTTGAACTAGATTGAAAGATCAGTCCTATGGTGTTCAGGGAAGTTGGTCCAGTCTAACACTGAAACTGCCTCGTTCCTCTGATTGTCCTCTATCAATGCTGGAGTACCCACCTGCCCCTTAAATTTTGTCTGTCCTAATTAAGCAGCAGAAGCAACTGCTGTGTGTATTGGAATCACACAAAATATGATAGTAATCTACTTGTTTCCATTTTATCTGATATGAAATGCACACAGATTTCTTAGATTGTTGCTATACGAGTTGCTTATAAATCCCTGACCTATAAAGGCTAGAGAGTGTGAGTGCTGGAAGAGGTATGCTTTTCGTGAGTTTAGTATAATCCTGCCTGTTTTGATCTAGCTGTTCATGTTACCATAAATTCACAGGTTTTCTGAGAACCAAATGCATGCACATGCTATAGGTTTGCAATATTTGCATTTGCTGGAAATGAGACATTTTTCATTGAATGTTTTATTTCTATTCAGGTAGTCTTTAGCTCCTTTTGAAAAAAAAAAGTCAAATTATTCATGGACTACATGTTTACTTTTCTCAGTACTTTAGAGACTGGCAAATATCTGAGAAGAGAAAAGAGTGTCTGTCTTCCATTACTCTGTTTAAAAGGTTTAGGAACTCCTACTCAGCAGATCAAAGAGGAAGTGAAGACCCTTTAATTTGATCACAAAGAAAACAGGGATTTGCTAGTCTAGTTTGGATAAAACATACATAAAAACGTTTAATGAGAGGAGAATAAAGTTAATCAAAGTCAATTCAGATTCAGAGAGGAATGTATCTTTGCAGTTTTGAGGTTAATTAACCACTTATGACATAAAAAACATTGGTGGATCCTTCCTTCTACATTTTAAAATCAAGATTGGATTTTAAAACCAATGTTTTAAAGGAAATATTCTGCGTCAAACAAGGATAAGTGCAGAGGCATCTTGTACTTTTATAGAGATTGCTTTGCAGCTGATCTCTGGTAGTTCTTACAAAGTAGTTTATTTAGCAGACATAAGGTATGTAAGTTTAAATATGGATCTTCTGAACCTTCTTCAACCTGTGACTCCAGTTTTCATAATGAAAAGCAGCAGGAATCCGAACTTAGGTTTCTAGAAATATATTCCATTTATTTTAATAGTAGTTCATGTGAAGTAGTTAATAAATCCAATGGATAATAATGGTTTTTAATGTTGCACATACATCTTAAGGCAATTATGTGGCAATAACAAGGAAAAAGCAATTCCTGACCTCTTTTAGCAAGTTTTATAGTCAATAAAAATGACTGTATGCCTTCTTAGTGAGTTGAGGCGACCTGAAACATGGATTGAACATCACTAATTTTAGAAAGCAAAATGTTCTGGAATTAGACTGGATCAACATGTCTGAGTCACTGTTTTAATGGCACCAGACTGTAGGATCTCCCACTTGGCCCTTTGCTTAGTAAGTGTGATTGTCATACATGTGGTTTGGTTAGAAATACTTATTATTTGCTGAATTCATTTAAGCTAGCTCCAAGTGAAAACAAATGCTGTCATGAAAAGCACAGCAGTTAGAGGTGAATTTAATAAAAGCTGTTAGACATTAAAACAAACAAAAGAAAACATGGGAAGATGAACGAGTTCAGTAAAATCGTTCCCAGTAATTTGTTCACACATTGTCAAGGAATGTTGGAATTCATTTATGTTTCTTACAGATTATAATTTTTTCTTAATTGGAGTGGAGATTTAATTTGAGAAATTAGGGGCTTGTTTGGTTTTTCTAGATGGAGAAGGCCAGTGACGGTATTTAAGTTCTGCATATTGATCTGTTTCAGACTTCATACCTCTGATAGAATAAAAATTTGAAGAAAATTGCATGCTATTCTATTCATTGCAGATTTATACAGTACTGAAAATTATTTCAATCTGCAATCAGATAATGTCCAGAACTGAAAAGATCATCTTGAAATCTTCTGCTGTTGCTGCTTGTGCTGGAGCTGCAGTTATTCAGATATTTATTTTTGGCTCACTAAGGGAGGTGGTATGGCCATGTATGCTCTGTCTTTCCCAGGGAACTTTCTGACATGACCAAACTGGCAGAAGCTCTGCTATGTGAATGTGTCCTGGCTACGAACTTTCTTTTGGGGAGTGGAGCCTCAGACATTTGACTGAAATTCTTTAAATGACATTCCCTAGAGGGATTTTTTTTTCCCCTTAGAACATTGCATTTTCTATCAACTAGATTTAAAGATAATCAATGGGAATAACCTTTATTATAGCATTTCTGTAGATTATTTCTGGGTAGACCTAGGACACAGAGACAGACTGAACAATGCAGTTAGTTAAACACAGGCTTAAATAAAAGTGTTAGTCTTGACCATGGGTTGAAGTTTTTATTTATTAGTAGATAGAATCAGTCATGTGAAACACAGTATTGATTTACCGGATCAGACAAATACCATGATTTGCCCTGTATTCATTTTTGAAAGCTACGCATAACTTTCGTACAAGACTTTGGTTTTGGTCAGGGCTGGGGGGAAGTCAGGGATGTTCTTCCTGTCCTCTGTCAATTAGTGGTGGCTCATCTATGCTTTGCATCTTGATCCTGATGTCACTGAAATAAAAGAACTTTGTTCATTACTTTCACTGCAATTTAAACACGATGTGAGGGATTGTTATCTTTTCTGTTTTCCACCCTGTCTTATATTACTCTGTATGTTCCTGTGCTGTTGGTAAATATCTATTCTTTCTGGTCCTTATTAAGACCCATTTCAAACAGAGAACTGACTTAGAGAACCTGGTTTCCTAATTTGAGCAACGCAGCTTAGATGATAGATGACAATGCCTCCTAATATTTCATATAGTGGTGTATATAATGAATATAAAGGGTTTATATAACAGTGCTATAAAATTAAAAATAGTATTTGCTATCTCATTTCTTATGAACCTTATTTTTTTTTTTGCCTTCTATATCTGGTACAAGCTGAGCAGATACTTTAATCTGTGCATGGTGACTACTTCATCTTCTGCCTATGGACTTAGGATCAGTGTAGAACTCGACAACATGCAGAAGTAATTGGGAGAATTCCTCCTCACCTACTGTTCTTTGCATTTACCATTGTTGACTTTCATTTGTCTTCATGTTGCCCCTCTATTAAGCTATGCTTAGATTTAGCAGAAATAATTTTTGTACGATTTTTTATTTTAAGCAGATTCTCCTTCTGGCACCAGATGCATGATTTCTTACTGTTCTGTTTTTGTTTTTTTTTTTTTTTAAAAAAAAAACCAAAACCCCACAACTTTGATTTTCAATTACATGAAGGCATTGAAATGAATTTTCAAGTGGTTGTAAGGGTAACTTATGGAAAGTTAACTGTGGAAAAAAAACTTGGAAAAGAATGAAACACCCCACCCTGATGTATCAAGGAGATGCAGAAATTAGTGTTTGAAGAATGAAGTAGAGTCTCTTAAAGTTACTCTTAATGTATTTTTGAGTGGATTCTTCTTTCTGAATAAATCTTTTTTTATGTTAGAAGGTGATTTGTTTTATGAAGAACATATTGTTGAATTAGTTTTTTTCTCAACTTTCAAGGAAAAAAGGAGAGTCTAGCTCACTAGTGATGTTGACAAGGGAAAAGTAGGAGTCTTCACTTATCTTCTAGGACTCTTTATAAATTTCAAATTGGACATCCAATAGATAAAATAATAATTAAAAAACATCCAAGCAGAGTCAGAAGAAATGTATGTTGAACCAACCACTCCTGCTGTGCAGATTTTTTTTGACACGAGGCTGAGCAACATTTTTTGCTCTGCTGAGCAAAAGCACAAAGAGTCTCAGGGTGAGTTCCACAATTCTTACAACATCTGTAGAGTTTTGTCTTAAAATAATCCTCTACTAACTGTTAGTCCATCTCTTCTGAATAACACAATGAACAGCCTTTCCTTCCCTCTGAACAACAGTCTATTCTTTTACAGAGCAAGAGAATTTTCTTATAGTTTGTGGTTATCCCATTATATTGGGGTCTCAAAGGCCTCATGTTAAGGACATGTATTCTCCTACGTGGTTATAGCTGGCAGACTCTGCACCCTCCACGCCCATTTGAAATTTAGTTCTCTTTCATGGTGTTAAATTCACTGTCCCTGTGCTTTGTCATGTCTTTGACTGCCAATGCATTGCATGTTATGGAAAAATACCAGAAAACCACATGCCCTTATTTGTTTAGATTTTCCATTCTTTCCATTTCAAGGTAAGTAGGAATTATATTTTGAAATAGGTGATTCACAGGCATAATCATTCCAATTTGGCAATGATATTGAATCATAACGTCACATCCTTTAAATACAGCACAGAATTTGCTAGTATAAAGAAAATGGCCTTGCTTATATCTCTGAAACTTCCTTGGTCTTATTACAGCTCTTCTGTTCTTAACTTTCTCAGTTCCGTCTTCTAATGGTGCTACATATTCATGTAGCAACAAAGTCAATAAATCAGACCTTCCTATTTAGTCAGGTGTGCAAATATACTTATCTGAAGAGCAAAGAAAGGAATTATTTATTATATAAATAACTGAAGTGACACAGAGAGGTGGATAGGCTGACTCACTACAATTAGTAGGAAGAGCATTTCAAAACGGAGTGATATAAATTGAGGGATATAAAATTTTATTTTATAGGTCTGTGAGGCCCTCTTGCCCTCACTGGATGGCCTTTACTTCAACGGGATTTTTTCAGTGGGTTTCTTATTTTTCAGCCGAGACTTGGCAAAGCCACATCATTTTTCTTCATTGCTTCAGTGGTTTTAAATTATTTTTGCTACCAGAAAAAATGAAAAGCATCGTCTTTGCACTGGTGGTTATCATCTTGTTTTACACAGATATGGTTTTGAAACTTTTCCAAGGAAGCACAAGGCCATGTAAATCCCCAACTTGGTACTCAGGTAAGATCTCATTGCCAGTTAGTCACGCTAAATGGCTGTCATGTTTAGCCCTCTAAACAGTATGAACTGACAAGCAACGTTGTCTGTGTAAGTGCAACTTGGCAAGCTATTTTCTTCATATCTGTTTTTACCCATACAGATAGAGCAAGAAATCATTATCATGAGATTAACTCATTTACTTGGAAGAGCCAAATTCTCCATTTAGCTGCCTTTGTGATACTTCTGTGTTTCGGTCCTGCAGCATCCTGGAGCAGCTGCTGCTGCTGCTGCGGTGGCCCGAGCATGCAGCACTGAGTGCGCTTACTCTGCCAGCTTCCTGTCAGCGCCAGCTCCCCCTCTTCAGGGGGCTGTGTGGGGGCTGAGGTGGGACCATTAATGAGATGTATTACGCTCAGGAAGTTCTATTCCAGTTCTTCAGCATAAGACAGTTGAGAGACATTGTAGAATTTGTTGCTGAACTTGAGAAGGTGCAGAGTGTCCTTGCATGGATGGGGAGGAGCCCTGCAGAATGGAGGCTGGGATAGCCTTTCTTTTTTCCATGGTGCTTAGCAGTATAGTTAACACTGGGTTGAAGAAAAAGATCTTACTTTACTATCACTTGCATATGGCAGTCTTGAGAAAGAAAAGTGACCTCTTCCATCCAGACTGGTCATAGTCCAGATTAACAATCTCAGTAGCTTGGTAGAAATGGTGGGACCTGAATGCTTTGAGAATGCTTTGTATAACAGCTGTTTAATTTCCCACAGCCTTAGTGGATCTTTTTCCTTCCCTCTGGAGCTGTGGTCATTACAACCCACTACATTTCAGACCCTGGAAAAAGCTGTCAACAGCCTGCTGTCCTGCCCTGTGACCTCTTGACTGAAAAGTACATTGCTTGCCATGTACAGGCACAGAGCTACAGCATCCTTCTAGCCCCATTTGGCTCTAATTTACAGCCAATGGACTGATCAGTCAATATCAGATCAGTAACCAACAGAGGTGCTGACTGTTTAGAACAGCAGAAGACATTTTTCTCATTTTTTTCCCCATGCATGCAGTACTGCAATGGCAGAACTACCTCTGACTTTATTCCTGCAAAAGCAAGAGCATACCCACAAATTATTGTCTGATATGCTTCCAAGTTATGATTTTCCCAGTTACGTTTTCTTGCTTTCTTCCAATCCCTTGATTTATTGATAAGATAGAAATGTTTTAGAACTGAAAGCAAAAGTTCAGATATGGTTACCTTGGGACCTTCTACTGCGAAAGGCAAATGAGCCATTTACCTTCCCAAGGACACCAATACCTTCCCAAAAACACCAACTTCTTTCATTGCTTCACCTTGCATGACCAGTGAAAAGATCAGAACTTGGCAGGTGGCATAACTCTCTGAAGGCTTATTTTTTCACTGTAAATGCTTAATGTAATACTATTTAATTGCTTCTGCTAAGCTTTTTTAAGTGAAAAGTAAGATGGATCTCAAAATGATGGATGGAGACAGGGTCTAATGTGCTTTTTCAGGAAACAAATGCTTTGCTGCTTCATCCTCACTCACTCTGGCTCCACTTTCTGCAGCATTTGATCAGCTGGGCTGCTCTCAGCCAAAAGCACTAGATCAACAAATGGCCAATATTGACTCCCTTCCTGCCTCATCGGGCTTTGTCTTTACAGGTTACAGAGTTTTAAATGTTGAAGGTACAAAGCATTGTTCAAGATATGGCTACATTTGACTGTTGAAAAAAGAGAGAAAAAAAAATGCAAAATCTCAACTAAAAAGCAGCGTGGTTTCTATTCTATTGCAGGGCCATTTGGTCTGCCTGAAAAACACTTGTTAAACTTGCCTGATACTTCAGACCTATCATTTTTCTGACAAAACAGAGGGGAAGTAGCCCTCAGAAGCAGGCCAGAGACAAAATTAATGATGTTACTCCTGTGCAGTGGATTGCACAAGGAAGGCAGTTCTTACACATCTCTTTCAAAAACAAGATAACGTGGTTTCTCTTCCAGAAATGTGCTAAAATAAATCACATTAAGTAACAGCAGAGATTTCAACTTTAATTTTTTTAAGTCCCCAAATACTCTGATTTTTTTGGCTTTTTGTTGTTGTTGTTTGTTTTCTTTTTTTTATAAATAATTTCTTAATTTTGAATTGCCTACTTTACTTGCTGAAATTCCTATTTATTTAAATAAGTGAAGTCACTTTGCAGGTCTGGGTCTTGTTGTTTAAGCTTTCCGCTTTCCTTTCTTAATGTGTCTGTCATTGTAAAATGAAATCTCTCATTTTAGAGTGCAGTAAAGATTATTTCATGAAACATTTGAAGGCCTTATAATCGAATAAAGTCATGAGGTAAGATGTTGGAAAAAATATGTATAAAACATAATGAAGGAATTCTGACAAGAACTATCCATCCAGTGCAGTGCATGAGGTCTGGGGAAAAAAATGCAATTGCATAGTTGAAGCTTGTATCATAATACAGAAGCTGCATTAGGCAGCCTTAAATCTGGCATTTCTTAACTTTTGAGAGTTTGGCTTTGCAACCTCAGTAATGTTTTTTCTCTGTGTGTAGCTCATCTACTGTTGTCACCTAACAAGGAAGATTGTTATGGTACAACAGATGTTCATCCTGAATGAAGTTCAGGGTTCTTTCCAGTAAATCTAACTGAAATAAAGAAGAACTGATCTACAATAACACCCAGCATAAAATGCTTGTGTCTGTATTGTCCTCTTTCACATCTATACTTTGTGTTTGCTGATTTCCTTCCAGTGCTCTTGGCTAATTTCTGTCTTGATGTTTCTGTTAACAAACATGTTCTGAAGATTGAATGCAAACTGACATGTGTGAATTTTCAGTTGGATAAATTGCTATGTGTCCACTTTTAAATTAAGGTTTATGTGAATACCAGTGGAGTACATGCATGATATTTGAAACTTTCAGACCTTACCATTGACTAATCCAAACAAAACATTTGGGCACTGCCTTGCCTGAGTTGTTTGGTAGCTGTGTTAGTAATGTCATACATGGAAGTATGAGAAGGGGAAATGGGCTAGGGCGAGGGATAGGTTTGACCTGTGTCATGCAAGATTGTTTCCAGAGACAGAACCCTATACAGCACATCACTGTGGTTGAGTTGCTTCTGAAAGCAAGTGGCTTTACAAAGGCTGTATCCCAGAACTTCTGCACGGTTTTATTACTCTGCATTTCTGTAATATGAACTAAGATTTCTCACTTTATTTTTAAAATTACTCATTTGTTTCTGAAATATGAGAAGTTAGTGTGGTAAGAAGAATTGTTTAAATTTTCTTCAATAAAATACACTGACAGAAAGCTTTTTCTTAATCTGCCTACAGTTGAAAAACAAAACTGAACCAAAACTCCTAGCCTGTACTGGTAGTCCTATGAGAAAATGACTTGGACAGGTTTATAAACTCTGTCTAGCATTCCTGGTCCAGGAAGAACAGTTTCCCTAAGTCTGTTTATGCTGTTCTTTCTCTAATGCCCCAGGCATTTTTGTCCTGCTATTTTGGAGCCTCCAGACTCCAAAAATTTCCAGTTTATCTGTTGCTTTTCTTTAATTACAGACAGCTTTTTATTTTGGCTTGGAAGTCTACTTAGTACAACCACGTGATTTGTATTCATCTATTTTTCTTTTCCACTTGCTTACAAACTGTGGAAGACACGTCCAGGGACAAGTTAAAGTGACTAAAGTGAGTGGGAGCCTTTCCATTGGCTTTAAAGGATTTGGACTGGACCACTGTAGTTCAAAAAGATGAAGCTAATTTTGGGCATATGCACTTAAATTTGGCTACATCCTTTTGAGGAAGAACAATGACTCTTTTAGCTGAGTAACTAATTAAGGTGTCTACCACTATAACCAAACACTTCTTGTAGCCTGTTAAATGAAATGGCTAAGCTCTTGCGTAGTCTTTTTCTTTCTCTCCTGCCATCCCCTTGAGGGATAATATCTATAGTTTTTTAATATAAGTTTGCTGAGTATTTTTGTAGAGAATGTGAGTTGGAGATGTATACTTTGCATTGAAGTAAGGAATGGTGAGGTTTGTGACAGCTTTTGGTTCCAGATATGGACTGGCCTTAAGAAAGGGTCATTTATTTCTAAGGAATATCTTAAAATAAGGAGCTGGAGTAACAGTTTTCAAACATCTTTTCACAGATGTTCTGTGATCTTTTAATTGCGCTGTTTTGGGAAACCAACTGTGGAATACAAAAGCTCAGGTCTAGAATTTGTCTTTCTGTTCTATGACAAATGAGTGTAGATTGTGAAGAATGGTTGCTATTGATTCAGTTGTTGAGGAGACCAGCTGCAGTGTCCTGTACCAGCTAGAGTTTGCTAACAGTGATTGCTTTATGCCCAAGTAAATTGCATTGTTTGAATCCACTTAGGATGTGACTAAGGGACTTAATACTTAGGCATGGTCATAATTCATAAAGATGGGATAGTTATGTTAGCCTTGCTGAAAGGGTGAATGGGGTTGTTGAGAAAGACAAGAATAAGAGTACAGATGCTACTGCAGCTGGAAGCAAGGTGTAAATTTAATGTACAGAGCTAATGGATTCAAAGGGAACAGACAGTCTCTTTTGGCAGAATTACCTTTGCAGCTCGGTTTCATTTTGCAGCACATTTCCATCCCCAATTACAAATGTAGCTCTGGACTTTCATTTTTTTCAGCCTAAACGCTAAGCTGATTTACAGGCCACCAACACATACTGCTGAGAGATTAAATACTGCTCAGAGGAAATAGTAGCATCATCCCTCAGTTTGGTTTGAGTTGTACTTTCTAAATACATACTCTCTTTCTCCTAACCCTAACCTTAGGCTCATCTACAGTAAAGGCATAGTGATTCCAACTCTTCCCCAGCACACAGGAAAAGCTGGCACGTTAAGGTGCACATCTGCTGGTTCTCAAATAGATCTGCTAAACAAGAGCTAAAATATAGCAAAGATATAACCTATGGGTCTAGAAGGAAAGAAGATACCTAAGACAACTACTGACACATTTCTGTTTTTTTAATGCATATTTTTAAATTATTTTTGAAAGCCAAGAGAAGTCAGAAAGAGATAAAAGATGTATAAGAAAGCACTAATATGAAAGAAGAACTGGTTGTCCTTTAGCATGGGCATAATAAAGACACGAAGAAATCTAATAGAGCAAAGCAAAAGTTTGTGTACTTGATTGTCCTCTATAAAGTGGGAATAGCCGGACACATTCATGGCAGAGGAAAAGGAAAACCTGACTATTCCTCATTCACAAAGTCACCCAACCAAGAATGTAATACAGTCATGAAAAAGCAAAAGTCTTTCTTGGGAATATCAAGGGAAGTATTGCTGGTGAAGGCAAGGAAATATTCAAATTGTTGTACATATCAGTCAATACACAATAATGGTATCTTCTGCTTTTATAATTGTTGCTTAAAAAAGACTCATTCAGACTGGGACTGGACTACAGGAAAAGAGATAATATTTGATGAGTTAAGTTAAAAGGCTTCAAGTTGTTTAGATAGCAAGTGGATGAAGCGGTGATATGACTGCTCTGTTCAAGTGTTTCAGGACAGTTTCTGTTCCAGAATGGGAGAACAGCTGAAACAAAATAAAAAAACTCCATGCAGGAAGAGATGGCTGAAACCTCCTCCTGGGTGCAGGGATGGTGGGAGGTAGATAATCAAGGACGAGACATTGACTAAGGTCCTGGAGCAAGAATATGGGGACCAACTGTGGAGACAGAGTTTTAATTTATGAATAGCTTTATGCTACGTGATTATCTGTTTACAGTAGGTACCACAGAGTCTCTGTCAGTAGTGTGAAGAAAATGAAAATAACCCAGAAATAAACTTAACTTTCATGTGAGTTAGAAGTAAAATGTGTTTTGATTATGGGAAGAAACTTAATTTTATATGAACTGTTTCCACTGAGCTTGTTTTTGAGTCATGGAACTAGGTTTCTGGCTCTGTCAATAACATCCTATTTGATAATCTGTATGGTGCCTGTTTCTCTGCCACTTAGGAATAAAAATATGAAATGAAACAATTCTTATAAATACTAGGTATTATGATTATTTTTAATCCTGACTTTTAGGGAGTTTCTTCTGTTTGTGGTGTTTTTGCAGCTTATTGACTGACCTTTATTTTTAGTCCTATTCTGAAATACACTTTATATTTTAACATATTATTGTAAACATGCTTATTCTGTCTCACATGCACACTATCTTGCTCTCTAAAAGCAATGGAAGTTTTACTGAGATCATTAGGTTGTTTTTCTGTTGTTCATATACGCACAGGTCTGATAAGCAATATTGTCCAGGTCAAAAACTGTGGGGAGCTTAATGCAATGAGTTTGGAAGAGTTGATATGGTGGTTGGATGCCTAGGAAGAAAGTTTTGTTTTGCACAGCATACAACCTCACAGTTGCAGCACAGGTCAGACAGCAGCTCTAACTCTGTTGTACGGAAATCACATCTGTATTGTGGAGGAATCAGGTCGTCTGCACTCACAGCTAAAAGTGCTGTACTATACATAATGGCAAATCTGTTACTAGGGAAGGCGAAGAGGCATCATTGCTAAGGCATTAAAACCACAGCAACAAAGACATGACATTTTTAGCAGTGATGGAGATTAATTTTTTGTATCATTTGCTATGCTTTGCTCCTTGCAAAAATGTTTGAGTACCATATACTTTACAGCTGGGTGAAGTCTGGAAAGACTGGTTTCTGCCACAGCATCTTCAGTTTACTTCACAAGTAGTAGGAAGAAATGGATCCTGAGGATTTCCCTAGCATCTTTGGTTTAAGGGAAAAACATCACTTCTCTGAGGCTCCATCCTTTCTTCACCTGCTCTCTTGACTGCCACCTGCTCATCTTTACAATGACATCAGAAAATCTGTGTGAACAATAAATACCAAAGTGCAAATTTTTACACTGTGCTTTTGAGGAGGCTTCACTGTTGTGCTTTCTCCCACTGCTTTGTGCCTGAGACTGGAGGAAAAGAGAAGTGGTATAACGTTTTGAGAGTAAAGTGAACTTTGGTGAGATTTTTTTTCAATAGACAATCTATTGACTGTCCAGTGTGTTTCCAGGCACAGTGAAAACAATGGATGAGGCCAAACAGACTTAGGGAGAATGGACTGTGGAAGGTGACCTGAAGATACTTAAGAGAGCCTGAGTTGTGTTAGATGACTTGTATAAGAGGAGAAGTTGCATTGTTTTGTAGCTATTTTTACAGAAAAGTGGTCTGGAATTCGAAAATTTTATTTAAAAAAAAAAAGAAGACCCAATTTATGTCACTAAGGCATTAGTGCAAAGCTGCTGTAAGGTGGACATTCATCAGTAAAGTGAAGGAAAAGTCCTATCAATTACATCTGAAAAGATACAGAAAATTCTAGTGGATACAGTGCAGTGCTGCAAGATTATACAGCTAAATAAATCATGGTGTAACTAGACTGAATTTATTTCAGAAGCTGTCTAGTTTTCTAAATATGATTTTAAAGGTCAATTTGTTAATTGTCCACAAAACCTTCTATTTGCCTTAGGAGGGCTCACTCCAAGCACCTTAAGCCAAGATTCCCATATAGTTAGTAAAAATACATTTGTCCTGTGTTATGAAACATGACAGGTTCCAAGTTGTTTTCATTAGATTGTATGAATATTTTGAAAAGAAATATTTCTGCTCTGGAAGAAGGCACAAATGTCAGCAGCACTGGCTGAGTTTTCACACAAAATAATTTTCAGATGAAAACTGAGGGCACAATTACTATGCATGCAGATAAGAACTAGATTATTCCCTGCAGGCACCTTACTTTGCTCCTCATATCAAGAAGCAAACATCATCCTCACTGTTTACTGTTACAGAAAGGATGGCAGAAGAATGAGCAAAACTGAGAAAGGATGAGTCCTCCAGATGATGAAGAGGTAAAGGAGGGAAAGAGAGAATTGATGGAGAGAAGGTAATGGTCCTTTCAATATGTAGGGGAAACAAGCTATTTTGCTCAATGGAGAGGTTTTAATCCTATTTTTAGCTGATATAAATCAATATACACAATCAATGTCTTGCACTTCTCCTCTAAGGCCTCAAAAAATTCTTTTTTACAGCTGGATAACTGAAGCTGTCAAGTATTCATTATTTGCCAGAGACCAAACTGAAGTAAAGGCGTAGCACCTTGGTTTCCTGGCTATAAGCTGAATGTCCTCTCTAATGAAATTATTCCAATCGGAAAAGATCTCTACAAGACAGACGCTAAAAATAGAGTGTCTGAAGATAGTTCCTGAGATAAAGAGAAACTGGATTGTATTCCCTTCATAGGAAAAGGTCAGTAGATGGAAATCAAATATGAAGTCACAGAATTATTTCACACTTTAGCATCTAAAAGCATTATTTTCCTTTCCACTTAGGTTATGGATATTTTTTGCCAGTGCTGTTTGCTATAATTTTTGGCTTACCTGGCAGCTCCTGACAAAAATTTCCTCAGTTCAAAGCACGTATTTTTCAAAGTGTTATGAATGTGCTAAAAGATGCATTTGCTTGATTTCTACCTCTATGACAATTTCTTCTATTTGTAATCACATGAAAAAAACTTATTTTTGCAAGCAAGAACTAAGTGAAAGGTTTGAAGATGATAATTTTTGCTAATTAATTTAACTTTAATTTGCTCTTTGAATCTTTTCTCCTCTCTAGCTTTCATGCAATAGTATTCTGTTTATTCATGTTACGTTAAATCTCTAATGTGTTTTCTCTCAAACTAAAGAAAAGATCACTCAAATGAAGCAGAAAATTCAAGATGTGCTCCTGCTGCCTTCTGGATAAAAATCTGCAGAGGTTTTTGGTTCCCTTCTTCTTGCTTTTTGCTTTGGAGACAAGAACTGTCTGATCTACATCTACATACAGGTTCCAGTGCACTGCATTTTGTGTCTGCACTCAGCTGAGAGAAAAGCCCATCCTGTGCTATCTGAGGCATTCTCTCTTGTGACTCTTTTACTTGTGTTTTAGAGTTTTGCCTTTGCATTTGGCAAAAACAAGCTCTGGAGTTTTATTTTGACACTGAATTTTCTGATGTTTTTGATTTCATATCCTTACAAACTTCCAAGTTGCTTGTGGCTTTGTGGGCTGTTTTACTTTACAACAACGTTGTTGTGCAGCAACTTGTCATTCTCGCTAGAGCTCCAATTGTTTCAATTTTTAGCATAATATGTGTTCTGCCACACTAGGCTGATCAATAACTACCTTGTCAATGAAAATATAAGCCAACTTGACAAAGAGTTCTCATAAAGTTCAACTTGGTTAAAATAGTTGGGATGTTTTAAACCACGGTTTATATGCACTGTGACCAAATACTTTCATAATTAGAAAGCCAATTAGGAAAAGGGATACACTGGTAAAAGACATTCCACCTAAAAAAAAAAAAAAACAAACCCAAAAAAACTTTCTTCTTTTAGACTACTTAGGTTTGATCTGAGAGCTTATCCAAAAGGAATCATGAAACATCTGGACAGTTGACTTGAGTGCCCGTAGTTCTGAAATCTGAAACATCCGTCCTAGCCTAAGATGTCATAACAGCAGAGGAGTACTGGCAGTGCTTTGTGGCTGTGTTACCATGATCTCATGGTGTGATAATCCTCCCTTCTCATACTGGGAAAGGCCCCGTTGCAATGACTGAGAGCAGAATACTATGCGTGTGAGGGTGGAAACAATGTGGGGAGGTCCTTGTATGGGGTTGATAGAGCTCTACATTGACAGTAACATTCAGATCATGTGGGTCACATAATTAAAACACTAACAGAGCCAAATGAGGTGTATGTGTGTTAGTCTTTCCAGCGCTAAGCACAACTGCCTCCCTCTTTTAAATAGGAAAGTAATTTATTTGCAAGATGAAAATTAGCAGCAGTTAATGGATTGCTCAGTAAATAGCCTGGAGGATCCTGGATGAGTCATGGTTGTCCAGCAGCATAACTATAACACACAAAACTTCTCTACTGTTCACTGTTCACAGTTCGTCCACTCTCCACAAATTTTTTTTTTTTCACTTGTTGTGGTTTAACCCCAGCCAGCAGCTAAGCCCCACACAGCCGCTCGCTCACTCTCCCCCAGTGGGATGGGGGAGAGAATCAGAAGAGTAGAAGTGGGAAAACTCGTGGGTTGAGATAAAGACAGTTTAATAGATAAAGCAAAAGCTGCGCATGCAAGCAAAGCAAAACAAGGAATTCATTCACTACTTCCCATCGGGGCAGCTGTTCAGCCATCTCCAGGAAACCAGGGCTCCATCACGTGTAATGGTGACTTGGGAAGACAAAAGCCATCACTCTGAACGTCTCCCCCTTCCTTCTTCTTCCCCCAGCTTTATATGCTGAGCATGATGTCATATGGTGTGGGATATCCCTTGGGTCAGTTGGGGTCAGCTGTCCCGGCTGTGTCCCCTCCCAAATCCTTGTGTTCCCCCAGCTACTCCCTGGTAGGGTGGGGTGAGAACAGAAAAGGCCTTGACTCTGTGTAAGCCCTGCTCAGCAACAACTAAAACATCCCTGTATTATCAATACTCTTTCCAGCACAAATCCAAAACACAGCCCCATACTAGCTACTGTGAAGAAAATTAATTCTACCCCAGCCAAAACCAGCACATACTTCAAGAGTAATGTGAAAAATTCTTATAAACCAGTTATTTACTTTATTTCCTACATACTCTTCCTGTGGAAGAGATGAAGTGAATACAGTGTGTCCTTGCTTCTCTAGTAAGATCACTTTATAGATCTGGTAACTGTTTTCTTTCATGACATAAGTTTTGATATGTATCATTCTCCCTCTTTTCCTTACATAGTCTTCAGAATTAAATCTGGTATGTCAGTGCTGTCTCCTAGGATGTTCAGTATTTTGCTTACTCTTAGATAGGTCTGTGACTAGCTCATGGTAGTAAGTCAATGAAGCAGTATTGAGAATTTCCATGATGATGTTGAGAGTCCTACTTTACTCTTGCTTTTGCAGTAGTTGATGCAGTGGATGTCAACTGAGTTAGTGAGTAAGGCAATGATAATAAGGTTGAAGGTATTTTTATGAAAATTACATTCCCAGACTGGATTCAATGACAAGAGCATTCTTGATTGGAATTGGAATCATGCTATACTTGGTTATTGATAATTTTTTCAAAAAACCCCAAATGCAACACAGAACAAAACCAAAAACCCTCTGAATAGGAGTGTGGAGCCTCTTCTGGGATCCTTAAGATGGCATTTTTTAGTGGTGTTGTTCTGGAGGTTGAATAGATTCAGGGTTTTACAGGAGCAGGCTCCTTGTTAAGATTGTTACATTTTATACTTTAAGATTATGGTTTGCTGAACTGACTTATTTGTACTTGCATTTTTATTGTAAAAGTTGACCCTGTATGCATTTACATTGTCTTTTCGTAGTATTAGTAATAAAATGGACACTGGGCAACATTAATGAGAAGAGCTGATGATAGCTTAGGAGTGAGGTTGGATCTGCTGATTCCATTGCAGTGTGTGAAGCTGTAAGAGAACATTTCTAAGCAGGAGGATTTGGCTGCATCTAGATAAGATGGCCAATGCCCTTTGCCAGATTTATAATCTTAAATTGGTAATACAAAATGTAATATACGGTATAGAAATAGCTATTTTGGCAAATGAACTTTTTTTTTTTTTTTTTTTTTATTTAACTGCTTCAGGAAGAGAGACCCAGTGACTCATTGAATTGTTGCACAAAACCAGCCATCACGTAGCCTATAGAGAAACTGGTTCTACTGCAGTCTGTTGGTCAAAATAAGCAGCATATTGAAAAAATTACCACATTACTTCAAGTAACATTATTTTATTATGCTCATGATGGTGGTGGTCATAGTAGAAATCTGGTATATGACACAGTAGAACGATTGTATTGAAGGTTTAAGGGAGACAAAATTGCAACTCAAGTCACTTTGTTTTGTCCTCTATTTCTTCTTAGAAAATGTAATTTGAAAAAACTGAAACTTTCTTCTAAAAAAAAACAACCCTCTTTTATGTCAGTGAGAGGTGTTATTAATTACAAATACTACAGATTGATTTTTAAAAGCCGTAGGCAATCACTGCAAGTTTTATTTGTTCCATGATTTTAGTCACGTAATTTTTTTTAGTCTTGAAGAAATACTAACTGTTTTTCATACAACATACATGTATTAATAAGTTGAATGAAATGTAGGAATTTCCCAGCTAGAACCAAACACTGGACCCTTAAACCGGCATGATGAATGCTTGGATATAAATTTTGCGCTGTGGTATGCTGCATTCCCGAGGAAGAAGTTGAGCTCTGACTAAAAGGAAAGATAAATGGTCTTGGCAAAAGGATGTAAAGTGGTTACTCAATGCAAATAAAATGCAATCAAAGATGAAGCAGTAGAAGAGAGGGTCTGAGACTGTCAAAGGTATTTTCTTTCACTGGATTATATACCACACACTAAAGAGGGGAGGGAGGTTTCTTTAGAACATAGGCAGCCTGCCATGTTTGTGAAGTTTTCAGTTACAAACTGATTACAAGGAAGAAATTCTAGACATTGTCTGTTTATGGTTTACCTCAACCTGTTTCTTCCTTTCAAAATATTTTTCTCTTTTTAATAAGAAAGGGTCATTTATGCAAAGAGTGACTCTGCAAATTATTCTGTATTTCTTGCTGTTATCTGCATAAGAGCATAAACAGTGCTACTAACTTTAAAAGGACAGTCATGTCAAATTAAGTATGGCTTTTTTAGAATGAGACCAGTTACCAATTTTTATCATGGTTCTAATCTGTAAAACCAAACATAAGTAGTTTGCACAGAATCCGTGCTAATGGGTAAACACAAATCATACCTAAAATACAGGACAATTCTAGAATGATTTTAAGAATAAATGCTTACCCTTTTTATTTAAATCAGCCGGATAATGGTATATGTCAACACATGTGTTTGATTTAGGTACGTTTTCTGTTCTGGACCACCTCATGTTCTCTCTTAAGAGCCAAGAGTGAGTGTTCTCATATTATGGCTTTCCAAATGGTGCTAATTAAGGACTTTTCCTGCCAGGTGCTCAGCATGCTCTGCTCCTATTGCTTTCAGTTGTGGTTGAGGGCATGCTGCATTCTCTGGGATACTGCTCTATTGTTTATGAGTTTTAGTTAACATTGCCAAAAGGAATACAATGTTAGAAAATAAACAGCACTGAGGTTTACTTTGAGGATCCCCTGAATTAGCTGTTTTTTTTTCTTTTTTCTTGGGAATATCAAAGTCTACATCTGGAAAATATCAGTGTGACATACGAATACTGTCTGACCACTAATTTCACAGAACAGTCTTTATATACAACTTGTGGGAAATCAGTTTTATGTTAAAGGAATAAGGATCTAAAGTCTCCTACTGACTTAAGAGCTCTCTGGAGCCGTAACTAACTCTGCTTTCCTTCTTGTAACATGACCCAACCTCTGCTTCAAAACTCAGTGTTGTGGCCAATTAATTACCATGTAGTTTCCTGATAAAGCCTCAAATAGGCTAATCCTTGGATATAATACCATGCATGGTTATTACTGACAGCTTCCTTTGTTCCTGAAAGCCACAGTATGTGACTTTTACATTCTTTTAAGAAAAAAACAGATCAGAAATGTGAAATGTAGTAGGTTGTTATTTTTTCGTTAAATTATGTATGTTAGGCATCTGGGAATGAAGAAAGGGGCATGTTTTCACCTTTAAATTTTTCAGCAAGATAACAACTTGCAGAAGGTAGAATCACAAGGAAAATCTTTCCTCTTATCCTCTAGGGACCTAGTCTGCATCCAGAGAATCAAGTCCCTTGTAGGACAGAGATGGGTAAGAGAGAGGAGAGATAAAGGCCTTCCGGTATTCATGCTCAGGTGTGCTGGAGTCCAGTGCTGAGGAAATGTCCTCCCTGTGGCTGTGGGTTAGCCAGCAGGAGCTGGAGAAGGGATCAGCAGAGCTGACGGCTACAGTAAAGTCAGTGCTGCAGCTTCATGGGTGGATTATTCCTTTCATTCTCCAGTATCTCTGTAGGAAAGAGATTTTCTTTTCGTTCAGTGAACACTGGAAGATAGATAGAGCTCTTCTATTTCCCTAGTGATGGAAAAATAATACATTTCTTGAAGAAAAATACAGTAGAAAAGCAGGTATTCTGCTGCCTCTGGTTTCCTATATATTCTTTTTGGGTTTTACATTTAGGATTCTGTTTTGGTGTTTCCAAATCATCATGAGAGGAGGTACTTACTTCAAAGGCAGCCTGTGACAGCTGGCAAAAGCTAACTAGTGCTGATATACTGCTGATAAGAAAGGAAAATATTTTTTCTTAAAATGGAGGGTTTAAGAGTGGTTTTTTTTTTTTTTGTGTCTCTCTCTTTAAACAGAAAAGAGTGTTTGCATTTCTGAGAGAGAAGAAAGCAAGACTTTTTCACCCATGAGTGAGTGGTTAGTGCTGCAAAGCTCCTCTGCAAAATACGTATTTGGATTTCCATCTTGTTTTGTAAGTGCCAGCCCTCTGTGGTTCAACAGTTTGAATTTCTTTGGAGTGATGTTGTTAAACATGGTGGGGTGCTTTTTTCCTCAGATAGTACTGAAAGAACAGTACATCACTTAAAAAACTTCTCTCCTCTTCTGGTGTCCATGTGAAACTGCATCTACTTAATCAGAATCGGGAAAAAATAAGTAAAATTTGTGGGTTGAGATAAAGACAGTTTAATAGGACATAAAATGAAGGGATAATAATAATAGTGGTAGTAGCAGTAATAATAATAATAATAATGATAAAAGAGTATACAGAATAAGTGATGCACGATGCAATTCCTCAGCAGCCACTGACTGATGCCCAGCCAGTTCCTAAGCAACATTTACACCGCCCTGCTCTGGACAACTCCCCCCCAGTTTATGTACTGAGCATGATGTCATATGGTATGGAATATCCCTTTGGTCAGTTTGGGTCAGCTTTCCTGGCTGTGCCCCCTCACAGCTTCTCACTGGCAGGGCATGAGAAGCTGAAGAGTCCTTGACTAGTGTAAGCACTACGTAGCAACAACTAAACCATCAGTGTGTTATCAACATTATTCTCATACTAAATCCAAACCACAGCACTATACTAGCTGCTAGGAAGAAAATTAACTCTATCCCAGCCAAAACCAGGACAGATGTGTAAGATGAGTCATGACAAATTTCTAACAAGTAAGTATAAAATCAGTTCAGCTGAGCTAATAAAGACAGCAGCAAATAGACAACACTGTAAAATTCAAAGTTTAACAATCAGAAAAATGAAAGAATATTTCTAGTGGCTCTCTGTCAGAACAGTTTTTAAATACCATTTTCATGTCACTGAGTAGTAAACTTCACACAACAAAGGAGTTACAACAGAGGTGGCTGGTCTCTGTCAGCACCTCTGAGCAAGGTAAGTTATTAAAGTTACTGTGACAATAATTTTTCCATTTAAATTTTATTTTTTTTCAGATCTTAGCAAAAAAACTTAGTAAAACCTGCTTCCCCCCCGACAAATTGGATTTTACTGCATTGCTTCTTTAATCTTGAGATCTGCTTTGGAAAGAAAATACATTGGTGAATTAAGGTAGGCAGTTATTCTTGAGATGTAGCTTTTTCAGAACAACCTCTGCATTTTTAAAATTATTTTAAATTAATAATTAAAATACATTTCTGGACTTACGCTCTATTTGAAGCCAGCATGGAGAACTTCAATGAGCAAGCAGGGGTTTCTATCAGCTATGACCTCAGCAATGTTGCAACATTCCTGCTGTAAAACCCAGATGCTATCTTAGGTGATAAATACATCTGAGTGGTAGGGAAAGATTAAAGATGTCTGGGGAAGAGCAGCTTAGCCAAAATCTTGAGTAATTAAATGGGGCAACCCCCCTGACTTCCTGGAACGAGGTATAGTGATGCATTTTCTTAGCCACTATGTTGTAATCTGAGAAGCTCAGCACTTCTGGAACTTGATCTAGTCCAAGAGCTATTGTGAGAGGGAGAGTGCTGCTGTGGTCTGGTGTCTGAGAGCGCCTGGGTTCAGCTCCAAGAAGCTGTAACTGGCCCCTGTTACAAGTACTGTGTATGTTTGCACATGAAAATTTTTATGTTCAGTAAAGCATTTCTGGAAAGTTTTCCTCTAGAGCCTTTCAGTTTAAAATAGTGTTTTATAATCATGATTCCACTTTCTTTGAGATGAATGACACTATTTCTGGCAATTTCATGGCCTATTGGAAACCAGTCCCAAATTAGTATGCATGTTGTCCTGCTGCAGTTCAGCTTATATCTAAGCTCTGCTGAAAGAAAACTATATAAACCCAGTGTTTTTATAAAGTACTGTTTAGGATGCAGAAACACGATGATGTTGAGTCAAATACCTAATATTTTCACACATCTGGTCAAGGTTTATGTGCTACCTGGGTCTGCAGTGTACTGATTTGGAAAGAAGGCTCTCTGCACAAATGTGTTCAGCGTTTTCATGCTGCCAGATGAGGATGGCTGGCTTTTGTCTGGGAGAAGCTTGACTGAACTCCTCTACTGAGCCAGCTGGTGCTAGGGAATATCATGTATATTTTATGATCTGTTAGGGAATACAGATGAGTCCCCACAAAGGTTTGTCTTCCAAAAATGGAACTGAGGTGGAATCTAGGTGCCTACTTCAGAACCCTACAGATGTTTATATCTGCATCTTTTAATTTCCTCCTTTCACAGGTTTGCTGATCGGACAGGAGGCATTGGCCACTCTGTACTAGATCCATATCTGGTGACCATCGTTTCTGGAACAAACTTGTTTGATTAGCCACAGATAAAGTAGCACTGTTTCTCCTCCAGGATACGAAACACAATAGATAGCATGCAGAGTAACTTCAGGGCATGGTTCCAAGGGACCTTGGCTGCATCAAGTGCAGGACATTACTGATGTGTCCTGGAATTTGATTTAGGGCAGCTTCTGGGAGAATTTACCAAAGCTGATGTCTGACAGAAAACTGGGTCTGTGTAAAAGGAGTATGTACCTCGTGTGCTGTTCTCCTCAGACAAGCAGTCACCTCTGCCTTCAGCTGCTGCACCTCCTGTTCCTCTTGTTCTCCTCAGTGTGTGAGTCTCTGCTTTCTCAACACAGTTGATTCCTTCACGGTCACTGCCTGCACAGAGCCCTGACACAACCCTCCTGGTTGTGCCTTGTCCTCAGTGACAGTGTTGCAGGAGAGGTAGGGGCGTTCTGAAAGGAGATGGATCCGTGTGTGTCTCCTTATTCTGTTTTCCAAAGGTCTGAGTCTTTGAGTTCTTAATACCATCAGTTCCTAGGAATTCCTTTCCTTTGAATGGATTTTATTATCCAGCCCATATATGGGGAGGTTTTCTGGAGGCTCTTTCCTGGAACTCCTCCTGGCTACACAAGAAGCCAGTTTCACAGTTTGCTGGCTGTTTTGGATGCACTCTGATGGGCCTAATTCTTTCCATGACTGTGGAAGGAGTTTTGACAGAGAACCTGGGGGACAGTGTCCCCAAGTTTTGTTCTATGTATTATGAACTTAATTCAGCAAAGCATCATGATTACTTTTGACTGTGTCTTAAAATGAATACATATTCGATGCTTTGATGGAGAAAGGCCCATGAAAGCACATATTATTAGCTATGGTTAGACTGGGTTTGGTCCCCCCCATCTGCTGTGTTTATTTGTTTCTAGGGCTTGGATGGGCACTGTTTTGTTGCCTCTGCCCCTGTGTTGAAGGACGTTCTGTGCACACATCAAGCCATCCATCCCCTGTCTTCCTACGCCTCTGTAGCCACAGAAGTACAGCTTGGGTATCACAGGTGCTGAGTGTGAAATGATGAGAGTCCCACAATGCTGGGATTGGCGGCAAGATGTCAGAGGTACAACTGCTAACAGTGAGAGTATTAGTCATTATTTTTTATTTATGGAGTAATTGAGAGACTGGGAAACATGAATCTTGGCTATATGGTTGAGTAAGGAGAAAAGTTAGTCTATGGTTAATACAAATGAAGCCGAAGTTTTATTACTAGCATTATTTAAAATATCATCAGACCCCAGTTTTTGGAACTTAATAACCTCTGTAAAGGAGATTCAATGATACAGTTATTACTGCGATGATTAATGGCATACTTCTGGCTGGATCAGGCCTGCAGCTGTGGTCTGTGTATTCTGGAAGTTGAATTCGACTCCATTGAGGGGAAACACTCTTCTGAAACATTTAGTTTCTTTTCAACAACAAAGCTGTTACGTGGAGAAACGCATGTTGCCTATTTTTCTACTGTATTCTACTTTTACTGTTATACTGTTGTTTACTACAAGCTGTTCAGCCTGCAGGTATGTTATCAGTATTAAAAAAATGTACTGAATTTTACCTGCTTTCTCTTTAGCTTGTCCCTCACTCTCCCTATTCCTTCATTTCCAAGAAATCTCCATCTGGTATTGCAAACAATGGTGCAATTGTTTGCAAGGGCAATGATGCTGAAACAACTCTTGTTTCCTACAAATGTAATTGCACTTTTTAGTTCTGAAAATTTGTGCAAGTGACCCAGACAAGCAGGATTGCTGCAGCAATAGCTAAGAGTGGAATAGATGATCAGCCTAAGCTATCTAATTTCACTTGCTGTACTGAAGAAGGGTGCTTTGTGTGAGCACTCCTTGTCTAGCAGATCTTCAGTAGGGATGATGAACGCCAAGAGAAGGAGGTTAATGGCCGAAGAAGGAGTAGGGTGGTATCTTGAAGAGTTGTTGGTTTTGCTGTTCTCAATGTCATCAGTCTTACAAGTTTGTAATTGTCCTCCTTAAAAACTTTTACTAGATTAATGTATTCAGTTATTAGTAATGCATTTTCTTATTTTGGGCTAAGTTTGTGTATACTATCTGATTCTGTAATAATTTAGTTTTTCAGTGTGCTAAACTAAATTGGACAAGGACTGGAAAAGGCTAATCTGAACTAAATGTTTATCTGCAGACTTGCATTGGGAAAATGGAGTGTATAAATTATAACTGCTGTAGTTACAGTATTTTGGTGTAAATTTGTAAAGGGGAACTACAAAAAAGCAATTGCTTAGAAGCATCTGATATGGTATAGAATAGCCAGATGGAGATCACCACACTTGTTAACTGGACCTCAGCAAGGGGATTGAGTGAAAACTTGTTACCTGTTACTGTGCAAATTTAGTTGGCTTTGCTTAAACTTCCCTTTATTAGCCTTTAAAGTTCAGCTGAAGGTTATTTAAGCTTCAGGGAAGTAGATAAGAAATGCTCACCCAACCTGCTATTGCAGGTCAGGAGGTGCTAGGTAGGACACTAGGTTGGGGCAATATTCTCAATTGTTTTAACTAGCTCCACAGACAGATGTTTGACCGTTGTTGTTTTTTTTTTTCTTTTTTTTTTAAGCACTGACTATAGAAGTATGTTTTAATTGTAGCTATACTTGTGTGATGTATGTGTATATACAAAGCTATTAGATATTTAATATTTTAAAAGTGGTACAAGTACCTTTAATTTATGGACTTATGTACTGTGTATATTGTTTCACAACTGTTTGTGATTAAAATGTCTCCACATGTGAGCTGTATCCATTTAATGTAATGGATTGATGAAAGATTTGTTCATGGTAAGTAATGAGAATGAGAGTATGAATTTTACAGCTCAAATATTGGGTGATTATAATGGAGTTCAAATGTAATTTTGAATGATCATAACTGGACCAAGAAGATGGCATTTGTCTCAGCTGGAGCAGATGTTTTGGATAGGTCACCATTTAAAAACTGAATTCACAAAGTATTTACTAAGTCCTTGAAGAATTCAGTAATTCTTTCCACTGGTACTTCTGAAATGTCCCAGGAGAAAAATTCTGCATCCATCAAACTGCAGCTCCATGGAAAAATTAAAAGATAAAAAAATGACTTGCTGGTAGCATGGTCTAATAGCTAAACTTTTTTGTTTTTATATTGTAGCCATTTTGGTAAAATAAGACTTTTCTTTTTAAAAAACATGGGAATGGAAAACAAGTGAAAGAAAATTCTCAGCTGTAGCAGTGATGCTTTATGATGCAGATTTAGAACGTCAAGCCCATGATCTCAAAAATCGGATCGTTGCCTCATAAAATGATAGTGGGAGTTATCATCTCTTATTTCAAAAAAGCAAGCCATTATCTAAAATGTTCCTCTTCACCTTGTTGTTAAATCTCATTTTTCACTAAGTGCTGAAACAATTTTTATAGCTATCCAGCAGTTGTCTAAATCCCTAATTCTGCAAATATTTTGTACATGTTTAACCTTAGGCATATAAGGAACTGATTTTAATAGCTTGAAGATAAGCAAGTTTGTAAGCATTTTTACAGTTTTTTTCCATGGGGATTTTCATGGAAAAGTAGGAAAGAGTTCAATTAAAAAAATGACTTATTGAAACAGGTGACGAATTGTGGTTTCGTCACATTGAGATCCTGTAAGAGTCAAGTGCTGCACATTGGACATTTCATTCAAGGTATGCCTTGAAGACTTAGGGATGACTTAGAAGTCTTTTTATTCTCTTTGGCAGTGGCTGTTCTTGAAACTTTCACTTCATATACCTTATTAAAGTACTGGTGTGCCTTATTAAGCTCTTTATATTTATGATGGCTTACAGAGGTTAGTTACACAAGATAATTGTGCTATGCGTAAAATAAAAGTTGGAGCTCATTTTGCGGTTAGGTTACGAGTAGCAGCAAGTTAGAGGTGGATTCTTTGCATTATATATCCTAACCACCTTGTTTTACTCTTGCAGGATTTTCTTTTGCCTTTTCTTTAACATACATATAAATGTAAATCCCCTATTTTCATACTTATATGTGTTGAATCAAGAGGGAATTGTCCCCTTTCATTGCTAACATTTATTATTGGTTGCAGTTATTTAGCTTTGGATTTATGTTTGGTTTGTGGCAATGGTTCAGTCTTGGAGAATACATATGGAGAGGTCAGCAAGATATGAGAGAACTACATTTTTCTTTGTTAGGTTTCCTGGGTATTCAGTAGAAAATTAGTGCCAGGCATCTACATTTCATTTTCCTGCTTTGTGTCAAGAATAGGAATTTGGAACAAAATTATTAACAACAAATTATTGTGCTGGCCTGTGCTTTTGCAGTCTTAAGACCCTAGTGATTCTCTTGAAGGTCAAGCCATAAAGGAAAAAGAGAGACAACATGCAGGGCAATTGTCTGTCTGTATTAAAGTGGGAGTTGTAACATGACTGTTGTTGGAGGGAGTGGATAAAGAGCAATGTAAATAACTGTACTCTTTAGACATAATTTAAATGAGAGTGTTAGTTGTCACTGGAGTTGCCTGTGAATCAAGAAAATAAAAGGAGTGAGGACATTGCCCCTTCCTGTAGACTCCCTTAGCCATGTATGGCAAACATATTGCTTTTTATGGTCTGTGCAGCTTAAAAACTTGAAATTTCCAGCATGGAGACTGAAAGAAGCACAGCTGTCTAGTCTAGGGATGAGATGGGATCTCCTGCTGCAGGCCTATCTGGTGGAGTGGCTTGAAGTAGGGGTGAATATGTAACTGCCTATAGTTAATTCTCTACTTCTGGCATGGCTTGATAACTTTCCTCAAAAGATGGGTGGAAACCTTTGCTTTGTCTCCACCTAGTACTGATGAGATGGGTTATTTGAGGCCACTGAGCCATGGGGCTGGCTTGGGCATACAGCTGGAGAAATGTCCCGGCACTGACCGCCTGCTGTCCCTGCACTCACGCTCCAGCAGCCTGGATTCCACAGAAATACTCAATTTACTTTCACAACCCTTTTTCAGGGCCAAATTTATTTTAAAGCTCTTCTTCAAGGGAATGCCCTCGCTTTACCTTAACAACACTTGAATTCAGATGTGAGTCCTTATTTTAAAATACTATTTAGACTGGGGAATAAAAGGTTTTTGAGGCCTGTTTTTATTCTTCCATCTTCACTTAATTAGTCGTTATGGCCTTCATTTTGCTAAGTCCTTATGCAAACTGTGCAAAGAGGAAAAAGAAAAGTAATTTTAAGCTTTCAAAACAATTCTGTGTAAGGATTTTGTTGGTACCTTGAAAATACCAAGTAACTACTTCTTGCTTTCTCAACGAGCTTTTCAAAAATACGTACTCAATTTGTTCCAGTACTTCAAGTTTTTCCCTAGAGAACATTTCCACTGATTTAAGTGGCAATTTTGCTTGAGAAGAGAATATAGTTGCAATTCTTTATTTCATTACATTTAGTGATTATTGTGGTTTGAAATCTTGTTCTTTTTTGCAGTTCCTGTGAAATTCATTGGTTGCTACCTTCTGTAACTTGTTCAAAGACTTTTGTTCCTTGTTTGCACAGGTTTTATGACCACACTATTATTTTTGTTCTTTGAGAGAGGTACTATTTTAATCTATCTTTACTGCTGTCTAAAATTCCAGTCCATGGTAATAAATATATTCTGTCAATATTCCATGCACAGTCTGATATTTCACTTTAACCTGCTTCTGACCTAATTTAAGGCTATTATTATTACATTATGCAAGATAAACTAGCTGTATAGGTGAAGTTCTCAACTGACAAAAGCTAGCATAATTTCTGAGGCTTTCTTAATAACACTCTTTTTTTGAGAATATCCTGCATGAAAAGATTGTGCAGGAATTCAACAAAGTACTGTTCTGTAATGCCAACTACTTAAAAACAGTATGCAAGTGCTATTTGAATTACTGACTTGCCTCTTCTGAGTATGTATAGTGCATCCTGATATTGCTGATATGGAAAATATACTTTAGTACAGCTCCAAAGAGCTCATAAAAAAAATAACGAACCTAGATTTAGTTCTTTCTCTTGACTAAAGGGGATTAAACCAAGAGCTTCCCAGGAAAAGTTCTAAGAAAGTTAGTTTTTCTATAAAGATGAGCTACTTTTTGGTAAAAAATATTGAGATTCATGTAGCAAAGAAGCATAAATTATACTTTAGTGGTTAAGGAACCACCTGGTAGTGGGAGACCTGGGCACAGGTCACTGCCCTAAAAATTTCTCTACTTCCTTAAATTTAGAAGTTTCTTTCTGAAACTCTCCACTGTTAAAAAACCTGTCTAACAGTCACCGTTTTACTTTCCAGCCCTATCAGGAACTTCCCAGATTCTTTGAATTGTCACAGTTTTGTAAGATTTGCAGTTATTTATGGTTTGAGGTTGAATGTTATGAATAGTTTTCTTCAGAGTGTGAGTGTGTGTGGGAAGAAACCCAAGCTAAGATGTGTCAAAATGTTTCAGTATTTATTGGTTTTGAAATGACATACTATTTGAAAAATTGCAAAGCTTAATAGTGGCTTAAACACAGGAAAAAGAAACACTTTGAACAGAAGTAAATGTTTTGATTAACCTCAAAATAATTTCTTTTTATCATCAGACTGATTGTGAAAAATAGCTTTATTTCTCTTTGCTTTAGCCAGTGAACCAAAAAAATCAGTTATTTCCATAATTTTTTTTAAAGTATTGCTAAATTTGAAACCTTGATAGTTCTCTATTAGTACAGTGTAAATGTACATACTCAGTTTGATAGTTCTGTGTTGCTAAATAATTAATGATTAGTTTTGTTAAATATCCATTGCTATGCATTTCTGTTTAAAAGTCATGGCTTCTGCTAAATGTATTTGTCTCTGCTGCTATGGAGGAAGGCAGTCCTATTATAGTTATTTTTCCTAGCAAAATTTCCACAATAATACCACACGTTAAAATAATTCTATGATATAAGGTTAGTGACCTTAAAAAATTACATATAAAGGAATGCTGTGAGGCAGGCGTGGTAATAAATGGACCATATCTAAAGAAAGGTATATCCTAGAGTAGATTAAAAACCAGGGAAATTAGTATTTTAATAATTTCCTACAAAAATAAATCAAATAGATCTTAGTGTCTGAGTTTTAACTTGTGCAGATAAGCAAGGTAATGGCTGATCGCAAATTCAGAGCCACCCCTTGTATACCAAAGTCCTGGCAACAGAATATTGCTCTTTAAATTTAGTTCAATTTAATATAAAACATTCTTTAATTACAGCTCATCTCATACGACGGGAGCTGTTGAGTCTTCTGATTATGTATTCGCTGTCTTTTTTACCTAAGATGTCCTCATTAATGTTGAAAAATGTTGAAAAATGTTAAATAATATATTAATGACAAATACAATCAAATGAGATGATGTTATTTCCAGCACTCTGTTTTATTTGTAGTTCAATAGTACATAAAACAAAATCAAACCCTCGCAGCTGAATCTACTTCACACCAAGTATGAGATTTAGTTCTAGGTATCATACCTCTATTTATTTCAATGATGTCTTGCAATGACCTTGATTTCATGGATTGTTTTTTTATTTGTGCTTGGTAGGATCAAGCGCGAATATATTACCTATAAAGAAAATATATGCATATGTGTGTGTATAGGCATGTAGATATACATAAAAAATATAAAAGCCTGAGTCAAACACAGAAATTGAAAAACCTTGTACATTGTCAGAGTTGTAAGCAATGTAAAGTATTAGACAAATCAAAGAAGATGGTTCTGCCATTGAAACATTGGACCAGAAATTAGGAGATCATTAAATGGGGGGTTATGCTTCTTTCTAATTAATTCTGAGGTTTCTGTATTTAAGTCGTAAACTCTCCCAGTGATCTCAGTCTGTGTATGTATCTTACCCACTGCAACAGACTGTCTTTCCAAGAAGGAAAATTAGGCCATTCTCTGAGACCAACTGGAGTGGCATGGATCATGTCATGTGTTTAATTTGACTTCCTTCTCAAAACAGGGTAGCAGCATCCAAACTGCCGTAAGATGATAAGTATTAATACAACTAAGAAGGCTCTGTGCTTTCATCTTAATATGATGCTGGTCTTCATTTTCTAGTTTAAGTCAGTTTTCCAACAGTTCACAGAAAAAAAGAATTTTTAGAAAGAAAAATAAAGATGTGTAATATATTATAATTTTATTATACATAATGACGAAATAATTCTTAGTCCTTGTGTTACCATATAGAAGATATCAGAATTTCTTGTATTATTCATCCACTGCATTTTTTTATGGTAAGACCATTTTGTGAATAACAAATATGTTGTGCGTAGTCAAAGTGTGTTTATATCCTTGTGGTTATGGTTTTATTTTAGGTAAGCACTTCTCTTAAAAACAGGCAATATATTATTTTCATAATTAAAATGTACCATTTTACTCTTAAAAACTGGGAAGAAAGCCAACGGAAACCTCTTAATGGCTTTTAATTATATTCTTACATTAGCGTGTTACCTAGTTACTTCATTCTGCTGTTACTGTTAGTGCAGAATTGGGGTAGGGATGGGACAAGAAGCAGGAAGAGAAGATACCAGCTTGGCATTTGAATGATTTGTCAAGACCTCAAACCAAAAGGGTCTGAAATAAGAAAGATCTATTGAAAGAGGAATTGATGGAACAAAAAGAAGAGCAGAAACAGGAGAAGTTATGAAATACAAGTGCTGACAAACCTTCCACAAAGAATTTTTTTCCATTGTCCAAGGCATCAAAGGTGTCAAGTAGGGGGAAATGTAGAGTCTCTAAAATTTGCATGGAATGGGACATTTTGGGGAAGAAAAGAGAGGAGAGAATGCAATGCAAGGAGTGCAGCAGATCACATTGAATCATTAATGAACTTGATGGCAAAATGGGGAAGTAGTAGGAAGTTGTGAGAAACCATAAGAAACCACACTTAGCTTTTGTGGGGAATGCTTTAGACCAGTGATGAGGTCTGCTTTGACTATGGCTTCAAGGAGCCATTGTATTTAGAAAAAAGAAAAAAAAGTTATTGCAATATGCAATAATTCAAATATGAATCATAACCCAAAAGAGGCTAAGCACTTCCCTTACTGTGTGGAGAAGAGGGAGAGACTGGGGAAGAAATGAGAATGAGGCTTCAGGAATTACTTAGGAAACCTGGCGTACAGTATTTCCAATAGTCATGTAGGATATGTTCATTGAAATAATGGCAGGAATTATCCACTGACAACAGGAAATGGAGATTTGGAACTTCCTTGGTCTGAGAAAGAAAGCAGCTGGTCAAAAACTTTCCATAGAGTCCCCACAGCTTCTGTCCTAGGTCCATCAGAATCCAGACCTGTAAACTCTATTTTATTTTATTTTTTCTAATTGGAATATCAGGTGGAGATGCCTGGCTACGGGATATGGCCTACACTGAGGGAATTTCAGTAGACACAAACCATATGCTTAGAGGAAATGCTGATAACTAGAGTTATTGAATATAATTTTATTACAAAGACTTTGTAGCATAATGTAGTTTAATCCATTGGGAACACAGAGATTTTGGCTGGAGACTTTAATGCTGGCTTGAATGTCTAATATGCCATGAGAATACTATTTATACTTTAGTATGAACAACTGTGTCAAAATGTTTTTAATGAAGCAAGAAGGTGAACTTTTTTTAAAAATTATTTCCAAAGTCAGATCACAATTGTTGAAAAGATACTCTAGGCTTACAAAATAGGGAAATTAATTTGGACCCACATTCAAATTACTTAGGGTTTGCTGTCTATAGATCTAAACTGTGTACAGCTCATTAAAGCTGTGTAGTAACTTATAGTTTGATCTGGTGTCCTTATCTTGTCATTTCAAATCTCTGACTGTATTGAAAGTTGCACTCCTGAAATGTGAATTCATGTTACATAACCTACTGCCTAACTTACACTGGGAAACAGAAAAATTGTCTGAACCTCTGAAAAAGAACATCACCAGTTTTCATTCACTGGCATGAGGAAAGAAACTGAAATGGTGGCAAATCAGCTGACCAGACCATTTAAGTCATCATTCATGTTGGCCAAAAAAAGCCTTTTGTCAGAGACAACAGAAAGAAAATCTATGAGGATAGCAAGAATCACAAGATCTTCTCTGTTGCTACAGTAGGTATGGATTTTCCCAGACAGGCTATTGTAGAGTACTGCTATGTAAGAGTAGAAATAGAAAGAGTATAGACTCCATAAATTTTCATCTGCTCTGAAAAGTACGTGTGGAAAGGATGCATGATTTTTCTATTTGCTGTGAGCATTCCCAGTCGCACATGCTTATTATAATGAGCAAGTGAGGATTTTAGTGTGTTTAACCTCTGCCAGCCTTACAGAACCAATCCCACTCTGGGCTGTGGAACCACTCCCATAGTGTTGCTCCCTCCTGAAAAGACTTACTCATTGATTTCTGGACCCCGCAGTATTTGCACTGACTTTATATTCTCCCACATGCAGTACTGAGTTACTATATTGGGGAGTTCCACGGATCTTGGAGTTGCACCCAAGATCCAGATAAACCAATAGCTACGGTCTTGTTAAATTCAGTGGGCTTTTGATAAGATTTAGTATTTATACTATTATACGTTTAATAAGGTGATGATATATGGGCTAAAGAACACAGCCGCCTTTCAAGGATGTGAGCTGAGTTGACCTCTGTCTTTCAATTCATGGACCAAAAAGCTGAGAAAATGCAGGATGATAGTGATGGGCTAAAAGTAAATGGCCACATGCCTGAGCAAAAGGAAGCCAAGGAGATGATTTGTGTCATAGGTGCGTGTCTGAGTCACAGTGCCTCCTGGGGTGATTGCTGGGATTGTGCTGAAGTTAAGCAAGTGTTTTTCTGCAACTCATTGACCCAGTAGCTGCTGAAGTTAATATTATTTGGTATTTTCCAAGTATCAGTTTTCCAGGGTTTATTTTCAGACAATTTTCAGGCAAGAAATGCTGAATGATATTGCTGGAAAGCTGAAGTATATAATATTTCATGTTACTCTGAGGATAGTGTTCTCAGTTGTTGTATCACTCCACAGTTTATATGTAGCTCCATTTGTTAATAAAGCTATGTGTGGATGTTAGGACCCATTCCAGAAACCAGTACAGTGCCTCCTAAAGGTGCCTGCACCGGTAGCTGTTTAGTTGTTAATGGACTTCATGAAACATATATTAGCCTAGTGATTACCATCCCATCATTGTCCTTCTGTTACAGGAGGTGGCATCTGTGCAAAGCAAACGTCTCTATTATCATCTGTCTCCCAGAGACATTATAAAGTGGTAAAACTACACCTGTTCCATTTCCAGAATATCATTTGCAGGTGGAAGCTGAATCTGTTACTTAAAAACTTCATAATATCACCAAAATATGGCATGCAAAATCCTTATATTTTGTTGTCTTTGCGCCAAGTGTTGTGAAGTAAGTTGTCCAGAAGGACTAAGCTGCTCTGATCAGATGGTAGTTCTGGTTGGGGTCTGCAAACCTCTTTGATTTGCTGGCATCCACAGCTTGTGCATAAAATCAAGTAGTGTCATCTCATGTTTGGATCAGGCAATTCTCTTTTTTTACAACTAAAATAGAGCCAACAAGTCCTTGTTGAGATACAACAGTAAACAACTTGGTCATTTTCTGCTGTCCTTACTCATCCTGCAAATTCTGTCCTCCTTGTGGTTGTTAGCAGGGGCAACGTTAATAATACCAGGGGTATATCTGGGATCTCTTACAGACAAAAAGGAGGGAGTACTCGATGGTGTGACTGTTTCAGGCAGTGTAACAGCTAATCAGGCTGAGGAGCTGTCTACCCAGTAAAACAATGGTGTGAGGCAAAAAGGTTTTGTGTACACAAAGTAGTTTCATCTCATTAGCATGGCTTACAAAATAAGAGCAGAGATGTGGTAACCCATGTTTTGCCATGTGTCAGCACCAAGGTTATGGATTCAATACTCTTGGAGAGCTTATATTGTCTAGGAGTTGCCAGCACATGTTGATGTCTGTGGCTACATCTTCAGGGATGTGACAGTTAGATTAAGCAATTCTAAGAAAGTCAGCTCTGTTTTTCTGAGTAGTGATGAAGCCAATAGAATGGTTTGAATTTTTTTATATGGTGTATGATCCACTGTGGTTTGTCCCTGTGATTTCACATGGCTTGAATTATATTTCATTGCTGTGTGGGTTTTATGCTAATATTTTGGAATGATTGTGTGATGCCCATTTTTGCTATAATGTGTGATTGAAGATCCAGTAGGTGGCTTTTTTCCATAATCGTCATAGCACTCCATCTTATTTCTGTCATTTTGAAGTATGCTTAAAACTCTGTTAATCACTTGAAGTTTCATGCAAAGACGGACACTCACTTGCCGTGATAAAAGGTACCAGTCACCAACTGAATTAAAAAAGTTATGCTTTTGTGATCTGAGGCGTTAGGCTAAAACCCACCTGATCCCTAGTCCTAGACTCGCTATAAACACGACAGGTAGGGACAATGCAATTTCCTATTGCTCTGACCACGGACCAACTTCAAAATAATAAAACAAACTGTAGTCTCCTGCTCCAAACAAACGGAGCTCTGTTTACTCTTGACACTATTGTGTGATTCTAGTCACAGTAGGCAGGACAGACAAACACACAGGGGTTGTTCCTCTCCTTTTATGTACGTTTTACTCAGCAAGA
Source organism: Morus bassanus (assembly GCA_031468815.1). Classification (NCBI taxonomy): domain Eukaryota; kingdom Metazoa; phylum Chordata; class Aves; order Suliformes; family Sulidae; genus Morus; species Morus bassanus. Next base: position 10,552,538 of record CM062576.1, on the reverse strand, counting down.
AAGAAACAATTTCTCTGCTGAGACTGATATGAGGAACTGGTCCTGAATCATTGTTTCAGGTCCACGTTATTATTTGCATTTTGTGCTTTGCAACCACAGGCTTGGGCAATTTTTTTTTAATGCTGTCACTCATGGTACAAAAGTCTCCAGGACATTGTCCCTTTTGCACACAATACTTATTCTTTGCTTCTATTAAAAAGGTGTAGCTATTACTCTGATTACCCGAATTCTTAGCAAAGAATAAATGAGAAGGTGAATTATTCTTCCTTTTTTTGAAAATACAGTCTACTCCCAAACTTTGTTTTAAAAATATATCAATTCTCCTGCTGTATGTGCCCCCTGAATTTCTTTCTACATCCAGTTTTGTCTCATACCCAGTCCCTTCCGGGAACAGAAAGAATTGCTTCATTAATTTGGTCTCTCACTGTGAATTCTTGATTAGCTTAGCATATTCCCTTTTCCAATATATTTTAAGTTTGAGAAAAAGGATTTTAAAAAGCAAAATGATAAGTCTGTATTTCTCTCCATAACAGCAATACTTTTCTTGGCTTGCAGTCACCATTTTCAACTATTTTTCATATTTGAAGTTCCTTTTACTGTGGGACAGGGCTACAGAACACAATGTTCTCTTATTACCGGCTAAGTAGTAGGTTAGTAATATATTAGAGCTATTTATAAAAATAAATTAAAATTAGTATGGCTGATAAAAAAACCCAACAGTATTTGAAAGTTGGCCAAAAAGGGATTTTTTAAAAAAGGATCTTTATGAAAAAAGAAGTGTTATCAAAATAATAATTGCACACACATAAATATTTGTAATATATTTACATATATTATAAATACATTTATATATGGTTAGGTTGTCCATTGCTACTTCTCTAATTCCATATTTGTCACAGGTAGAACAAATGCAATTTCCAGGGCTCACACATCCTCCTCTGCTTGTTGAATCCTAGTTCCCCTTGTGATACACGTGCAGCCTACTGCTTGACTTAAGGCAGTGGATTTCAGACTTCAGTTTGAATAGTGGTAAAGTTGTAAATGTTAAGTTTAAATGAGATGTATGATCTGTCTAACTCAAAAGGAATAATACTGAAGGGATCAAGGGCATCTCTACTTCTGCATAAGAGAATCTTCTTTTCCTGGTCCAGCTGTGCTAATGGAAGAACTCTCTGCCCCCTAACTCTCCATTCTTGATTTGACTTCTCTGCCAGTCGAGCAGGTAATGCAATTCCTCTCTTACCTTATTAAAACAAACATGCCAAGATAACTCTAACCACTGCTGATTTTGCCTGACACTAATCCTGGAGCACCTGGAGGCCTGCTTCTCCCCCACTGTAGAACCCACTGCCCCAACAGGCAACTGGGGTAGTTATCTCTCTCTCACACTGGCCTGGCTGGATCTCAAATAAAGTATAAGCCCACCTTTAGCTTCTTCACTAGGCTGATTCTGTAGTGGTTTGGTGTAGCCCCAACTATGCCGCTTAGCTCTCTGCATTTGCACTACTTTTCTCTTCTGGCATGATTAGGAGTAGGTGCTGCATGAGTTGGTGCAAGTGAAGAAATTTATGTCCAAAATTCACTTAGCCCATTTGGGTTGAAGGTATGCCTTTCTGGAAAAAAGTGAGCCCTTGGAGAAATATTGCAGACCCATAGTCCAGCACTGAAATCTAGGAGAGATTGTCTCTCCTCAAGTCAAGAAAGAAAAACTTAAGCCGCTAACAGACCACTGAAATGCAGTTGCTGAAACTGTGTTTGAAAAGATTCTGTAGAAGCTGATGTCTTCAGAAAATATTTTCTCCAAGTCAAATGATGCTAAAGTACAGAATACAGTATGAAATTAATTTTCATTAGCAAGCATCCTGACATTTACCCAGCTGTACTCAAAGCTGTTAGAACATGCTACAGAAATGTACTCTGTCCAAAACTGATTAAAAGAATGAATCTGAGATTGGCTTCTCCTGTTGAAAGTCCCACTTCTAACACAAAAAGACTGATGCCTTGTCATATAAAAGTACACCAGAAGCTAAAAGAAGCTTTAACCAATCAATCTGGGACACATGCCTTTTTAAGCTAGCAAAGGATTTCTATCTGCCTTGTGGTTTTGTTTTGCTTTCCTTGTTGTGTTCAGTGTTATTCATGAAAACACCATTTTAAATCATCTATTCCTGCAGAGAATTCCTGGATGCAGAATAGTGTGAATAGCCAAGAAATCTGTAACTGTTTATCCTGCATAGTCTCTGGATTTAATTCCTTTTGAAGGGCTGTCCAAACGGAAATGTTTGGCTGTGAGATGGTACTCATGAGGGAGAAGTCCTCATAGATTGAGAGTGGCCAGCAGTGCAGTATAAAGCTGTAGGCATCCTGTCAGATACACCATACTGGTCCTAACAGTACTGGGAGCTGGGAGTCACAGGATACTCTTAGTACAGGTCCTCCTCTGGATCCTCAGCTGTAGATTTATGCTCTTCTGCATGCAGCTATCTTTGCAGGCATCTCAGGTATATTCAGCTTGGCTGTGTCTAATTCTCTGACCACTGTAGCAGTCAGCACTGGTTTGCTGTATTCACTTGCGCCAAGGCAGTGACAGAATTTGGGGAACCAGCCCTGAGGAAGGGCTTGGTGGTGCAGTGTAGCAGCCTCTGTCAGTGGGAGAACTGGTGCACACTGATTTTAGAGCAACCTGGACACTCTTACACAGCAGTGGAAGAAGATTAGCACAAAAAGCAAAGCTCAGTCCCTTCCTTCTAACAGAACAGTGTTTGGGGGGATGCCTGCTGAGCGCTGGAGCAGTCTTTTCATCAGATAAAAAAAAAAAAAGCTTAATAGCCACCAAGCATAAGTAAGAGCAAGATGTGCAGACTGGCTGGAGAGGGTTCTGCAGAGCAGCTGGCCTTCGTAGTGTGGTTTGCTAGAGCTGAAGACGGAATTTTTCTTTTAAAGGGAAACATCTTACAATTTAGAGACATCTTTTTATTATTACTGCATATAATAATGACTTGTGTGTTTAAACTGAAATAATAATGAAAAATGAAGCAGAGCATGGACAACAGTATCACAGTGTTATTTGCAACCTTTAACTGCCAGGGAATGGTAATACAGAAGATTGCCCTTTATTATAAATACTTCTGACAGAATTAGGAAATGTACAGAGAAGACTCAGGTTTTTAATTAATCATTTTAATTTTAATACACTTTCTAAATGCATTCATTGCCTTTTTCATTGCTTTCTTAGTTGCTTTTGTAACCTCAGTTACTGAGGAACCAGCTCCAGGCAAACTTTGTAAATATCCTTGCAGCAGCTTTTCACGACTATTTGGCTTTTATTTGCAGATCTCTAAACAGATGCTGCAGAACAGTCTTATATAGGGATATATACCTTTACTTACTGTTTCTAATGCTAGCTACTCTTCCCAGATAGCACAGTCCTTGTCTTATAAAGGCTGATGATGCACTATTGAAATTTTTGTCTGGATTCTGTCTGGCAGCATTTGCATTGTTGCTAAACTACCTGTTTTTCCACTATTCTTCTTTAAGAACACATAACAAGGGCTAATGCTATTTCATGACTTGATTTCACAATCAAATACTGCCAATGCTGATTTACTTAGTTTCTGCGCAACTAAGTGACCAATCACTGCCTACTCTTGTTAACTGAAAGTCAAGTGACTTCAAAGATGGTCTGAATAAATCAAGTGGAAATGCGACCTTGTATTACTTTTTTTCCATACCTGCTCCTGTATGTTGTTTGCTGAGGTTTTGTTTTAGGTGATCTGGCACCTTCAGATCTATAGTATTAAAGATAAAGAAGAACTACAAACTCGTAAGCGTGCTTTCCTTCACATTACTAAGCTATCCATCAAGTTTTTAATGTGTTAACTATGTCAAACTTTTTTTCTTTTATTGTTGTCTCTTCATATTGTTGTCTCTTCATATAAAAGCAAAGGACAATAATTTTGAAATTACTCAGTTATTTCTTTTTTAAAAAGATTTAAACTTCCTAAGCAATTTAAAGTGACATCCTATAACAACATATTTTACATAAAATACTAAAATTCTATGCATAAAACACTTCCAGCACCCTATCCCTAAATTTTTTTATTTGTCCACTAATGGCTAAAATATAAATAGCCTGTTTATATTCAATTCTTTCATTTAAATACCTTTCTTTTAAATTCCTTTTAAAAAAAGATATTTATCTTACATAATTTATCATAATGTATGTTTGCAATTTACATACTGAGATATCCATCCAGATACCCTGAAAGGTAACATAGGTGCTGTAGCACAAACCACTAACCTATTCAGTAGTAATTCACTTCTGAGTGCATCCATAGATCACGAGGTGAATACAGACAGTGAATGCAGAAAGGACTGAACCTGCTTTTATGGTTTACATAACACAAATAATATTTGGTGTTGACAGATGGAATAGAGTGCTCAGGACTCTGTAATAAAGAACAAGAGCACAACAGATAAGAGAACATTGAGTGTAGAGGGCATAACTCTGTAACGGACACAGTGTTTAGATGATGAACAATATAACAAACTAATTATGTTTCAGTACAAACAGTGCCTGAACAGGAGATGTGGTCTGAGCCAACCTCTTGGTACATGTGGCTCATGCAGCCCAATTTACATCACACTTTTTCAGTGAATAATTGAGCACCCTACTGTAGAGCTGTTTAGCTCTTTGATCATTTCCGTGTGCAGTTACCATACATAAGCAATCCCAGAAACTGCATGCTCTATTCAGAGGTGCAGACAATGAGGTATTTTTGCACTTATTTACATGCAATTAAAAATCCAGTAGCACTCACAGTTTGAACCGCAACTGCTTGCCACCTTTTTAACATTTTCGAAACGGAAATTCTAGATTTGTTTTTGTCAGTTAAAAGGAATAGAATTTATTAGCAAGTATAAATAGATGAAAATGAAACTGAAAATTTTAGATCAACCCAAATCATTAAAATATTGTTCTGCAAAATTATATAATTGTTTTGCCTCTTTGTCTCTTCTTAGGATACTTTAGCATGTTTCACATGATTGGAAAATTATTTTTCTGGCCAATTGTTGGTTTATCTTCACAAATTGGTATAAAAGGCTTACCTTCTCTGGCCATTGGAAATTTTTCACTGAGAACCTGCCCAATAAAACTTCATTTGAAGATTCACCTCAGATCAGTAAGAGCTGCCAACTGTCTTCAAGCTTTTGAGGACCATCTGCCTTTTTTAATAATGTCTCATTACATTAACTTCCCTGTCCGTGCCTTTGGTTGAGTTCACTTATATGCACGTGGAGCAGCAATTCTTTCCCTTTACTATGCATTAACTTCTGTCAGGTAATGGCGTGTTTTGCATTTTTTTAAAATTATTATTTTTTCCTTTCCTTTGGTATGCCCTATAAGAAATTACTGCAGAAACTGAATATAATCAAACAATTGAAAGAAAAAATGTTCCTAAATGACAGTAAGGAAAAATTTCCCCAAACTGCAGGAACAGGATATATGAGTTACTAGAGGTTTGCCATATTTTAACATACACAGGAAGTTCTTTTCTCAGAAAGAATAAAATTTACTTTGTGATGTCCCTAATAGGAGGTTTCCTTAATCTGAACCTGAAACTGAATGGAAAATAAATTTTGAATTGTTGGTTCAAGTCACCTACTACTTTTTTAGGTAGCTGAAGACTACACAGAATCACTGGGTTCAATTTTTGTCTGCTACTGTGTACATAATAGAATGTGACAGAGCTCTGAAACTACAGTAACTTAATAGATAAATTTAAATTGCAGTATCTCTAAATTTTTTTTCTGTGCACTGTGGTGTTTTTAGACTCAAAATATGATGTAAAATTAGTCAAGAAAAAATTCAAGGTGTATTGAACAGAAGAAAAATGACACTCCAGCAAATAATATATAAAGTGTCAGATTTCTGAATTTAGCTAGTAGCTTGAATGGGAGAGAATTCAGTCTTCCTCCTATTGAAAAGGGCAAAGCATAGCTATAGGTTAAACTTCCTTTGCAAGATTGCCTTTAAATTGAATTGTGAATTGTGACCATGAGTTGTGGTAGAAAGCTTCCTGACCAGTTGTTGTTTGGTCCAAAGTATCAGGCATATATTGGGCATATGTCTCAGTTAGGAGGCATTGAATCATAGCTGAAAGGCTGCAAAGAAATTGGCTGTGTAAATTCTTGCCTCGCTTGAACTGCAGGTAATGGCTGACTGTAAGAGCACAGAGGGCAGCCCTTGGAGAGAGAGGTCTGGATGAGAGCTCATCCAGGAAGTAATTCCTTACTGCTGCTTAGATATTAGTTGTTCATCCTGAGCTTTTCCTCTGTCTCTGTTGATCCATCCACCACATGTGAGGAGCTAAAGTTTGCCCAGGATGGTTGGCTCTTTTTGGATCCTATCTTCATAGTAGGTTGCAAGGACTGACCTTAAACCTTATTACAGCTGTGTTGTACAGATTACCAGTGTGAATGGCTGCTGGCAAAGCATAGCCATGGTAAGCTGCACATGCCTAGGCACAGTCCTCTGGTGGGATCATCTAATGTACTTGGATTTTGAGGATAATGTTCCTTGGAGTACTACAGAGGCTGAAGAAGATGATGAAGTGGTCATTTTGGAACAGTCAGATTCTGCAGAAGGGCCCTAAGCATGTTTGATTTCTTTTTTTTTTTTTGGAGTGGGGGAGAAGTGGTTTAGATCCACTTCAGCCCAAGAGATAATGGATGAGAGAGCAGCAGAAATGAGAATATTCTAGAGATTTTGTGTTTGCACAGCTCCTTAATAAACTTTGAAACTGGATGATGTGGTAGCACCGATCCATGCAGTCCCCTGTGAACTGGATCCTCAGCTGCAGGGGAGCCCTTGAAATTTATTGGTCACTGCTGGTCCAAGCTGCGAGCACCCAGATAGGAAGGAGGGAGCTGGTAGATGGAGATGTCCAGAGGAACAATGCTCTGCTGTGTGAAAGGGAATGCTGATACAGTTGGTGGGAATCATTAAGGAAAACATAGCTTATTCTTTCTTTACATACATATTCTGTTACCATGCTTTCTAACTTGTTTCATTTCCCCCAGTTCCTTAGACAGCCTTTGGAGTGCAAGAACATGGAGTGGTTGCATCTTAAGCAAACAGATCAGAGAACTCTCTCACCGCCGCCTCCCCCCCCCCACCAGCTCCCTTGACGGAAGTTTGAATGACTTGTTTTTTTGACATACTGACAAAACTTTTCTTGCTGACATTACTCATCTGGCACTAGGGTCACAGTGGTATCCCTTGCTTTGATGCCTGACAATAAGTGAGAACTCACTCTGTGAAACAGCTGGTTTTAAGTCAGAAGGCTCTTCTGAAATGATGTACATTTGATGTATTGTTTTACCTTCATGTGAGACACATTGATGAAAGGATGGAAGAGACTGTATAATGTAACTGTGTTCTTGAGAAATCTCTATTTCTCATGTCCTTGCCTAATAGCTTGTTACAGAAAAATTTATTTCCAACCAATTATCTCTATATTGCCTTTAGGACTAACAGATAGGGTGACAGTTGCTTCAGGTGATAGTTCATTTTGTGTGCTAATGTAATTAAATGCCATTGTTAAAACAAATAAATCCTACAACTAGGGCCCTGTACTCCCCTCTGTGGGAGAAGTTAAACAATGATGTATTCATGGGGGAAGAGAAATTAGAGATTTAATGGAGCTATCTGCCAATGCAGTCCCTTTTCAAATTGCTGCCATTTCTCCACAGGAATTTCAGGGGTCTTCCAGCTGTGATTTTTCTGGGTGCCCTTTTAAAGCTCTTAACCAAGATGACCAGAATAACCCTTTGGCTCTTAGGTTTTTGTAATAAATCATATGAGAATGGGGGCCATGTTATTTAAAGCAAGGAAGTAAGGAGAAAAGAAAAGTAAAAGAAAAAAACGCAAAAAATTCCCGTTGTGAATCTCACAAGATTCTTTCTTTTGTTGTTGAAATTTTGGTTTTGCCCAACCATTTTAAATAGTTGCTTGATTTCCAGGCTTCAAAATCACAGAGAATAGTCAGTAAGATATCTTGCATTTTCTGTGTGGGGAATCATTACTTGCATATACAACATTTCCAATGGCCTCATATTTGTGGGTTGTCAGTGTCTCTTCTGAGGACTGGATGACTTTATGTCCAAATTTTTTGAGTGTCCTCCAGTCTGGAGTGTATTGAGTTTTTTAATGTGTGTATGTGTGATTAACTAGGATATCTGTTGACACGTTTGAATGTAATACGGATTTCCATTAAACTCAGCAGGATTGAGCAGTTCTGGAAACAAATCATAAATATTCATGCAGAGCACTCCAAAATTCAGATGCCCCAAGTATGTGAGCTACTGAAGGTTGGTGAGATTATTAAGTTTCAGACTTGCTAGAAGCAAGAACTATTAGAAATATTGTAAAGGTTACTGTCCTATTGTTCTTTGCTGCCTGTTTTTTGCAGATACTTAGCACATTCATTAAAGACACCTCTACCTTGAAGTATGTATCTCAACTGACCTGATATCTGAAGGCTGAGAAGCTTAAATGTAACAAATAAAAATTAATAAGATGTCAAATTGGGAAAAAGTCCTGAAATCCATTCTTGGTATGGTGTGTTCCCTTTTTTCAGTAAGTAAAATATTCTGTATATGGTTTTCTATGTTTATGTAGGAAACATTGCAAAGGAAATGCGGAAGGATTTGTTCAGAGGAAAAGCAGCTCTCTAACTACTCAGATAACCATGTGAATGAGTAAATGCATAACGGGATTATCTGGTGAAAGGTAAATGCATTGGAAATCACTGTCTCCAAACTCAGTTTCCATTAAAATACATGTGAATGGTACATCTAGAAACAAAAGAAACTAGAAATTGGCTTTGATGATATGAAAATGGTATCTGATAACATGACAGCATTTGGAGCTATGTTACCGACAAATGCCATACCATTTTCCCCAGCTCTTGCTTTCTGCTTATCTGCAAGGCTGAGCTCTCAGCTCTTCATAGTCACTGCCTTCATCCAAAATCTCAAACAATGGGAAAGCAGGGACAAATTCAGCAACTTACTGCAAGTGCCAGAGTGACAGCAGCAGAAGGAAAAGACAAAGCAAAGCAAAAAAAAGCTGGTGCTAACAACAATGACATCTAACAACCATCTGACATAGTCTAGAGTCTGTGCTGTACTGCTCTGCCTGCCAGCATATTGATTTTAAACTTTGCATGGCACCCAGATGCTACAGTGATGGGCAATAAATAAATAACATTGTTTTGTTCACAATGAAGATGACTCAGGATGCTCAAGAGACAGGGAATGATTCATATGCAGCCTTCAGACCTCCATCAGCTGTAAGCTATTTTGCTTGCCCTCAGGAATTCAGTAACTGGGACAGGGAAACAGATAGTTATTAGTGTGTTACTGTTGTGCTTGGCTACTATATGTTAATTTACAATTGTTCCATGTTCAAGTAAGTTACTACTTATTCCTCAGGTGGCTGCAGTGAGGATATTGTGAGAAGTTGCATGTACTAGAACCTGTGTCTGGTGGAATGAATTCTTCTACCGTTACAAGCCATGGAAGTGAGCAGCACAAGGCAAAGCAAATGAAACGCAGTCTGTCTTCTCTTCTGTTACAAGTGCCTTTCTGAAGAAATACCACCATGTCTTCTCTCAGTCCTGCACCTGATACTTTAATTACCTTTACATAATTTTGTGCTTTTTATTTTTTTCTTCCTAGAGGGTGACAGAATGGCAAGGTCCCAAGCTACACTCGTTCTTTTCATTGCAAGTGATTTGTGCAAAGAAAAAGCGTAGCTCAGTTTGAAGTTATAATTTCCTTTTAATAGGTCTGTACTTCTTCGTGGCCATGAAAGAGCTCCATTTACTGCTGCATCCTGTTCTTGCTGGGTATGGCTAGAGTTCGTTGTTCTTGCGCCTTTTCTCTGTTGTTCAAGTCTAACTCTCTAAACTTTTCAGCACATGAGAACACAAAGGTAATGAAACCCATCAGATTTGCCACAAATGTTATGTGAGAATGTTACAACTTGGGGAACAGAGGCACAAATTAAAAAATTACTTGCATGGTAGAAAAATTACACAACAGGTTATTGTGAGAGGCACCTAGAAATTCCGGGTGTCCTGGTTCCTTTTCCTTACCTGGGAGGATTTGAGGGTAAGGTTCTATAAGTAAAAGAAAATTTTTACACATCCGTACTGCATTGTTTAAAAGCTCTTATTTTTCTCCTTCTATTACAGCTTGACAATTGTAATTAGAAGCAAATGTCTAATTTCAGAAGGCCAATTCAGGAATACAATTGCTGTCTGGCACTGTCTTCTGTTCTGCGCAAACCTACACAACCATGAACATCCAGCTTCAGTTTTGTGCAGCGTGGGATCCAGATGGATGTTTTTGCTGAGTCTGGGATTTTGTTTACAAATGCTTCCACTCTAAAAAAAAAAAAAAGAAATTTCCCCACATACAGTTAGTATAAGCCATTAAAAAAATCCATTTGGATAGCATATATATTTAATACATGTCCCGAAGGTAGAGATGCTGAATTTTCCTGCTAGGTTTTAACTCCATTTTAATCTTTTCTGTTTCTTGGTTTTATTTGTCCTTTGAATACGGGTTTTTGACTATGCTGTCTGAATGACTATTTTTTTTTCAGCTGAAATTTTTCCATGTTTCCTAACGAAAAGAGCCTCCTTCTGCTTCACCAGTTTCATTTGTGTATTACAACAAAAGAGTGCAGGAGGATTACATTTGGCAAATGAAAACCTATTTAAAGGACAGATATTCTTTCCAAACATTAATGGGGTTCTTTGCCTAGGTGTCTACAATAAGAGTTTTTAACCACTGCAGAAGCTCAGTAAAACTCTCTGGAAGTTGAGCAATATGGTAATGCCCTGTACATTTTTACTGCCGTCCAGTTCAGCTGTTTTACCACCATCAGCCAATGTGTCTTCACAAGATCCTTCATAGGGAGTCTCAGTGTGTACCATTAGCTCCAACTTATAGATAAAGCTACCAACATTATTTCTTCACCCCTGCTCCCACCTCCAGAAAGTCTCGGCCACCAGGTTTCTGAGCAATGTAGCCAGCAGCAGCTGGCTTCTTTGCAAGCAGATGTGGTGCCCACTAAGGTCCATAGCTGCCTGCAGCAAATGTTGGCTCTGCTCTCAGGTGACTTCTCCAGTGCTCTGTAGGGTCCCAGAATAAAATTTGTGATACAGCATATGGGAAACAGCAGATATTTCAAGATGTTTAAGCCTTGGTAATATGTAGCATGCTTTTGATTAAACTTTAGATAGAAGCTATTTGCTATATCTGCTCAAAATGATGCTTAGGATGTTGTGTCAGGAAATGAGTGTAATTTCAGTTGCATACCGGTGAGTACTTACAGGAAAAATTTATTCTCTGGCATCTACCGACATATCCTATGCTCTGCCATCTTTATCACTTACATCCAGTAGCCTTAAATGGCTGCTAAAAGTTTCTTTTTATTTCTTTGTAGATACATTTAAATTTGACCTTTCTGTTATTTTATTTCATCATTTTTTTCTTATCTTTCATCCTGCAGTTTGGAACAACCATTTTCTTCATTGTCCATTAAAAGATTTCAAAAGATGTATGAGTATTTACTCTTCTTGAGACAAGCACGTGAATCAAACTCTGTATAAAACATATATTCTGCTTTAATGTGGTTCATATTACCAAGTAATATCCAAAATGCAGAAATATAATATTTTAAAAAGGAATGTTTTCATCATCTCTGCTAGAAATACTACATCTCAGCATGCAATGTACTAAAATCTCTAGCAGCAACCCAGAATTAAATGGGTCTATCTGAAATCCCTGAAATGACATGGAAATATTTCCTAACTGCCAAATGACACTAAGAACAGTTTGAAATACATCAATTATTGCTCGTTAAGAACTGTTGTAATTGCTCTAGGACTGTGAGTCGCTGTCCAGAAGACAGTCTCTACCTGACATAGCATAAGTGAAATTGAGAATCATTGCACTTCTTCCGTCAATATTGCTGTCTATACAAAAAATGTAGCAAAGTGCACTGGAGTATGATGCAAGATCTTAGCTTGATATAAATTTGACTTGAAGAGAGTCACACATTTATGGTCTTTGACTGAGACCTAAAGACATGACTCATAATGCGAAGCATTCTCAGGAAAGATTGTTTTGTCCAAAAGGTTAATTTTAAAACATGCTGAAAATTTTTTATTCCTTTTCGAGTTGCATTTGGCTGAGGTGTTTACTGTCTTGCAAGTGGCACAGTGTAACATTCTTTTGTAATGCAAGGCAAAACACAGGAGGAGCATGGAAAAAAGAAATCAAAGGCTGGTTAGTGGTGAATAGAGGTAAAACAATAATTATATGGAAAATGAATTGAAAATTAATTTTATGGAGGAGCTTGAAAGTGAAATAACTGGAGATTTGGTGGTCAGGAAAGGGGGAAGTGTGTGAGATGGAGACATAAAGAAGGGAATAGGTGTTAAAGTAGCTTTACCTTTCATCTGGGTAACGGTCAATCTGAACTGATGCACGAAGATCTGGAAATGGGTATTTTAAAGCATATGGACATTTATTTTCTTCCTCTTTCCTTTTCTGCATGCATGTCCAATGAATCTGACCAACTTTGTGTATTGGTTGTTTTTTGGGGATTCCACTACTGTTCACTAATGATATTTATGCAGGATGTATATCCACGTTTCTGCTTGGAGAGTACATCCAAGGGTGTATTGGAGACACCCCAATATACCTCTCATATGGCAAGTATTTTGACTAAATGTGATTGTTTCAGTTTTTCGTATATCATGAGATTTACGAGCAGATTGAGTGAACCTAATGCAATGTTTATGTTCCAGTTTTTGTTAGTGGACAAATGATTCTTGATGTAGAGTCTGCCTGAGGTCTAATTTTACATCACAGCTATAAATAACACTCTTTCCGAGTCCCATTCATCTCCTAGAGTGGTCATCTTGTTCGCAGTTTTGAATTTATGGTTGTGCTGAAGGATTTTGCTGTATGTTTTGTGATCAGTTTCCTGCATTTCCATCATCAAACTCCTTAAAGCAAACTTTCACATTGGAAAGCAGTGCCCATACAGTGAGAAGCTAATTACCTATTGCCACAACAGTGTACACAAATGAATAGTTATCAAAGTCACTAGGTAGGTACGTGTTCAGTAATGCTCTGTATGCTATAAGACAAATGCAAACAGTTTTTCCAATGTTTGTTTATTTTTCGTATGTCTCTTCAACACATATTTTTGAATTATTTGTACTTGAAAGTTCTTCAGGGTTATTGGGTGTGCAAACTATGTGATTTGAGTTACGGTGTTTGCAATCAGTTGTTATTAGATTTCTTTACACTGTGTTCCTTGAAGACTTCCGTAATTCTGCAAGATAATTCACACTTTCTTAACTGGCTGTTGGCAGTACTTACTGAGATCTGCATAGGCAAGTCTCCTGGTCAAAAGATATGTTCTGTGCTGGTTGGCTGATCCAACCTACTGACCTGTGTAAATAAAGGTAGCCCCTCCAAAAAGGCAGCTATGCTCATTTTTCAGTCAAGATTTGGAGAAAGTGGTTAGTACAGACATTAGATATCCATGCCTGTTGATTTTTTCGGGAATGTATGAGAACCTTCTTGGTTTGGTAATAGTCACTAGGGAGTGACTTCTTAATTTAAATTTATTTGGTTTTCGTTTTGCACTGATGTCTAATTGTTCAGTTACAAAGTTGGTAGGTATATCATGTATCTACAGCTTGCACTGTCTTTGGATTCCATTTGTACTTTGACAGACCACAACAGCATCACTAGTCCTTCTGGATCCTTGATGTGTCATGGCATTGCATTTAGGAGTTGGGGAAACATTTTGTATATCCGGAAGTAAACGACATCTGGTGTGTCTTTTTTATTCTGCCTTCAGGGAAAGTGATGAAGAAATGGTTGTATCTCACAGAGAATGAAAGAAGTTTTGCAGAAAATGGCTGGAGAAAGGTCAAATTTGTGACTATTGTATGTTGTGAAATGTACATTGTGAAACTAATGAAAAACTTATGAAATTGGTTTCTACTGAGTAGAGGAAACGCAGAATTTGGCCCATAGGGAGAAGAAATAAGTATGGAATAGGAACAGTACAATAGTTTTATTTACATAAAGACTTAGTAAAACAAGCTGTGTTATTTTAGTTGAGTCTGCCTGATTTACTATCCAAACACAATACTTAATAATACATAATTGGCATTTGATCAGTACCACATAAGTGGAATGTTATTGTGCAATGTTCTGTCTTCAGAGCAGTTTCCTTTCTCGGTGCATTACCAGTAAGGTCTGCTACACAGTGCTGAGAGAGAGTGTGCGCAAGGGAGTAGTATCCCCAAACATGCTTTTGGAAGATGTGGGATAATGCTTTGGTATAATGATAAAATCACGGTGTTCCTGAGTGTCTGTATGCTGCTCCAGAGGCTGCTGCAGCCTTTGGTCTGAGTTAGTTGAAGGCTCAGCCTGGGGTTGCTCAGAGGCCTTGAATTGCTGTAGTATAGGATGCTTGGTCAGCTCCCATCATCCCCCACCTTTGCCTTCTGCTGCGTTGTGTTCCCATCCAAAATACTGAACAGCTCCAAGGAGCCCGGCTCTGGCAGATGCATTGCAGTTCTGCAGGCACTGCTGGAAAAGAGCACAGAAGACCTTGCTTTGCTCAGAAGCAAGTGGGAACAAACATGATCTACTAATACAAAATGCTTCATCCTCTGACAGTAATTTTCTTCCCTATTCCTTCGTTGTTTGTTTTGCAGTTTTATTTCTTAATTTTCTTTCTTTTCCTTCACTCTCGTAGTGCCATATTAATGGCATCCTTTAGATACAGTGGCATTCTCTGTTAGATTTTGAATTTGCCAGTATAGTTTGCTTATAGGATTATGTTAAAAAACCCTCTTGTTCACTCAGTCTGACGCAAGAAACAACCCTGACTCTGTGAAAGGGCTGCATGCTGTGCTCTCCAGCACTCTTGGGGATTCATTCCTATTTTATTGGACATAACTGGTTTCCAGAGATTGGCAGGCTCTCATCCTTTAAAAAATGGAGGATTGAAAAGAAGAGAATTGCTTGGTGGAGGTTGGTAGAATTCAGCTCATGGTTGCAATTCTGCTCTTAATAGGTCAATAATGTGGTCAAAAATATCTTAGAATTAGCAAGATCAGAACTAATTAGGTCATGTCTGGGATATCTTTAGGAAGCAGCTATCTGTTCCAGGATATGCTAGGAAAGTGTTGCTAGATGAGACACACCACTCCCAGTCACCATGGAGCTGGTGCACAGGGTGAAGTTCTAGACAACTGCTTGTGGTCCTCCATTTCCTGTCATTTTTCTGTTAACTGAGACCAGACATATATTTCAGGAGGATGTAGAACTGAGTTTTTTTGGTACTTGCAACAGTTAAAGATGTTTTGATGTCCCTCCCACCCCCTATATTTGGAGGTGTTTGCTTCCATGTCAGCCAAATTTGACAGTTGTTTCTTACACATTTCTGTAAGTACGGATGTGTAACACTGCTGTCACCAGGAAGAAATGTGGGTTTTCACTTGTGGTCAGAAAGAGCTCCAGAGTTTGTATAACACTTCTTATTCCAAGACAATTTTTTGTTCCTAAACCATTGTATATCACTGTGATTTCATAGCACGGCACAAATCACTTTGCTGATGCTTGTGGTTTAGTCTCGGTAAATCAGCAGAAGAAAATACCTCATATAGGAAAAGGTTTTCACAAAAACATACTCTGAGGGACAAAGGTGGAGTAATTTCCATTTTCCTTTTTATTCTTGGCCAGCAACCAACATGAGCAGTTTTGCTCTGCAGCTGCACGCTGTTGCAGGTTGGGTTAGATTCTGAAGCTGTTTCTTATTTGTCTCAGGTCAGTGGGAAAGAGTAAAACTGAAAGAAACCATCTCCAGTATCCCAGTCTGCAAAGAGTCAAACCTTGCTCTTACTTTGAACTTCCTTTACGTAAGAAGAGAGTTTCTACCAGGAACTCAAACTTTACAGGTTCAAATGCCCTTTGCAAGAGAACTTCTCACATGAAATAGATATAACTGATGGTGCACACTTGTATTTGCTCTGTTATAAATGCAGGCAAATGAGCCAAAATCTTCAAGTGCATCTGAATTCTAGATGTAGAGGGAGGAAAGTAGGTGGGGAAGGAGTTAAACTAGTGCTTATGTGCCAGCTAAGCAGATTATATTAGATCAGTCACTGGCAGGAAAACCATGAGTAGTAGACCAAAAGGCACCGCCTACTTGCAGCAGTGCATACGTGTCTAGATCTCTATTTTTGGTCAAACGGATATGAATATGGGAGATCTTGAGAAGGATAATGTTGTGTATTTGTGTGTTTTTCTTTGCTTTTTTTTGTTTGATAAAATCCTGAAATGGGCTTGGGAGCCCCAGCCAGTCCTTTCGTACCACTGATGTCTGGAAAGTTGACAGGTCCTCTCAGCTGGGGTAACAGGTAGTTAACACAATAAGAACAAAAATAATTTGCCCTAAACCATGTTTTTCCTCATCTCAGTCTGGGGTCTTTGGGTAAGGGAGAAGAATGTGGCCGCTACTTCAAATCAGGCTGTAGACCACATGAAAGATTTGAGAGCTGCAAATGGCTCTTTTGTTTTCCCCATTTTATCCTAAGCTGTGTTCAGCGTTTCCTGCAGCTGTGCATCTGGGTGGCTTTTCCTCAGCAGTAATGCCAGTTCATCAACATCAGCTGTGGTTACTTGAAACAAAGTGGTTAAGCCTGCCATATTCAGAGATGTGCCACAAAGCCATTTTGTTTTGTCAACTCAGTGACTAATTCTAGATCTATGGAGAAGAGGTGTTGCTGGCAACACTTGAACAGTCTGAAGTAGTGTAAATTGTATTATGAACTGTCTAATTTCTAGTATTCAACATACATCAAGCTCATTTCCACACTGAATGCATAGTCCATTGCATCAGTTGTGGCCAGCGTGAGCCTTGCAGGTGTGCACTACGAGGAAATCTGCAACACAATCTGGTAAAGTCACACACACTGTTATATTAAAGCACATGTAACCTCTGCAGTGCTGGCTGAGTAATACTTTAAATTAAATAATACTTTAAATTAAGGACCACTTTGATATCAAAAGTCCTCTTCTGCTTTCTATAAAAATTCATAGAAGTCTTTCCTGGAACCTTGGAAGAGGAAAATCATCATTAAAACATTCATTCTCTATTGATAGAAATTCATCTTGTCCTTCTTTAGGTTTGAAATTAATAGCAAATCTGCCTTCTGCTCTTTGAATGTGATGCACTCTAATAACATATTGCAGCTTGACAGCAAGTGCGGACTGTTTAATTCCTTTGTAAAGTCACAAGCTGCTATATCAAACTTTTGTTCTTTCACTGGTAGAACTCTTTTCAACTATATAAACCACAGTTATACCCTGAGAAGTGACACTGAAAACTCCACTGCAAATATCTTTATTTCATGTCCTTTATCGTTACACAACGTATTTTGCCCAGTCCAGAATAGTAAAGATGTTATTTTCTAACAGCTGGTGGGTGTCACTACTGGGCATGGACATCTGGATCTGGAGTTCTCTCCTGTTTGCATGTTGCCAACCACCACCTTGGTCTGGCTAGGGAATGTTGCATGTATGCTTGGTGCAGCCATCAAATGGGTTAGGTAGATTATATATTTTAAATACATGAGTTTATATACACTGAAATAAGTACAACTAATATATTATAGGACTGTAATATATATTGCAAATATTTTCAATCTGTGTTTTCCTAAAGACATGCTGACATTTTCTGTGCAACACCTATATTTGAGTGAGTTCTGTTTCTCCACACAGGTTGGGATAGGGCAGTGCTTTATATCTAGAGCCGTATATGAAAGCCTGCTTCCTACTAACTTTTTGGGATATTTAAAATTTTTTTTGCTGTATTTAACTTTACTACTATTAAATTTATTACTAGAGAAAGTAATTACCTAGAAAAAAAAATATTTTCTGAGCCTTGAAGTTAAATTTCAGTTTTGGGAAAACTTCCAGATAGATGGAAGAGAATCAATCAGGGATGGAGAAGACTTTTTATGTCTGTGCAAAATGTTCCTCTGCCCCTTAACCTAATTCCTCTAGGCCACTCTCTGTCCCTTTGCTCCTTTTGGCATCCAGAGGCTGTTCCACAGCTATGGCCATTTTATTTGTGCTTGGGTACCATTGATTGTAGCACTGTTTGTCATTTCTGACCTGTGTGCCACAGGTTTCCCATCGGTGACATAAGGGTTTAGTTAATATACTGCATTTTATAGCTTCATGAACAAAATAAAAATGTCCTGATCAAATGGACTATAAGCCTGGCAGGGTATAGGTAACCTGTGTTTATGCACTACCAAACACAAGCATCCCCACTACTGATTAGATCAGTACCTTTGGGCACTAGCTTAACACAGATATTTAATAACAGTAATAAAACTAATTCCATCATACTCCCGGAACACTAAAAAGGTAGCTATGAAATGCTTTTGGCATTGATCAGTTCTTTTGAACTGCCCCATATTGATATAGATGATTTTATGTACTGAATGATGTTAACTTATTTGTCTTCCTGCTGATTTTGGTTGGGTGCAAAAGATGTAGTAGGTGGCCACATGTGCGTACATTTAACTGGTGTCAATACTGTCTTAGCTAGGTAACTAGGATATATGTACCACATACACCTATCTTTCTTGGTGAATCAGAGCTACTGCTGGGTGCATGGTGGACTATATATTGCTAAAGGCTAAGTGGAAAATATTCTGCACCTTGAGCATGAAAAGACATGCTCTATCCCTATATTGTGAAATTCAAGCTGCAAGGCGCGTGGGCTAGAGGAATTATCACGAAATCTCAAGAAACCACAGCTTTGTTGCAGTAATTTCTTTTTTTATCTCTTCTGCTGTTTATCAAAGGACTGCCAAGAAGTAGGAGGCTCTCATCTTGACTTTTCACTGAAATTAAGAGAAGTAGTTTTGTGTACATCTTCCTAAACAGTTTCTGAAACACACCAGCTGGCATGATAATTTGCGAGCTATACTCATTCAGCTGCTAAATTGTTTGCAAACTGTATTCTTTGCATTGATTGTGTTCTGGTCTCCTAAATGAAACAGCTGTGGCTGTATGTACAGTCTGAGAAAGCTGGACCAGTCACAGAAGCTTGCAGTTTTAGTCATTGCTGATAGGCTGCAGTAAAGGCAAAACCAACGCGGCTCATGTGCTTTCTCTCTAGTCTCTAACTCTGCCCACGTGTTGCCATTTAACTTGGATAGATCAGAGAAGTCAGCATTCAAGGCTTTGGATAATTCAGGTCTGTGAGTGTGTATTAAGTCCCAAATAGGACAGATTGGTAAAGACTTCAGAAAAAAACAGCTACATATTCACGGTAGTGGTGAAATATAAAATAGTTTTACAAAGCGAAGAATGAAATGCAAAACCAAGGATCACAAGTTATCTAGTGATGAGTCTATAATTAAAAAAAATCTAAAATCTACTGTTTAAGTGTCCCGAAATTCTATTGCCTCAAGCAGGCCTTCCTATAGATCCTTGTACAAATACACTAGAGTTGCTTCTGAAACTTTAGTGACTACAGAGAAAATGTTCCAGGATTTGTATTTATTTAGAAAATTCCCTTTATTAAAACAAACTCATGAATGTCTTGAGAATACTTTATTCCTGTGCTTGGTTTAAAAAACAACCTCTAATTGATGGCAATTATCATAGAGTGTAACCAAAAGATGGCAGCAGTCCAGTATTTTTCTTCTACCAAGTAGACAAGAGACTGAGTTTATTTACTGTTTTATGAGCCCTACTGTGTTATTGGAAAGGAAGAATGCCATGGATGCTATTTCCTATTGGTAAGGAATTGATTAAAACAATTTGAGAGGTAAAAAATACTTTGCAGTTTTTGTGTAAACATAACTGCAAACTTACTTTTATTAAATTGCTATTAATTGGATACTGCCTCTAGGATGCGGCAAGCACAGAATAAACCACATTGACAGGAGGCACTTGTCAGACCAAGTAGAAGTATGTTTGTTTAAACACTTTCATGCTGGAGGATTCCTAGATGGGACTTCACCCTATAGTGACAAAAGAACCAACCAGTGCCCCAAAAAAGAATTAGCTTCCCAAAACATTAGGAACTGGAGAAGGGACCAGAAAGACGGACTGAAGCATGTTTCCTTACCCTTTAACAGTGAACGTGTGATTATTTCTAGTGTGTGATCTTAATACCTGTGTGCTTCAACTTTCCTGCTGATGTTCAAAAGGGAAATTACTAGATTAATGAAAAGATCTTCACAGGCTTTCCCAAAGGACAGAGATAAGGTTCCCAGTGACAATTTATTTCCAAATCAGCTGCAGTCTGGTGGCATCCCAAAAGTGCCTGAAATAGTGCAATGTACAAATATGCACCTTATGATGGGTTTTGGATTATCAGTGCAGTCAAGGAGGCTACCACAGAAGCTACCTCTCTTTCGGGGGGAAAAAAATAGGGAAATAACTGTTTATTGGTCTTACAGTGCAGAAAAATTCCCAAACAAGAAAACCAAGCACTCGAACAAAAAAGCCTTTACCCCCACCCTCAAGCATTTTCAAGTTCAATCACCTCACAAATCAAAGTACATAACATCTTCCAGAACATAGAAAATCCCTTAGGAAAAGGTTTCTCATAATCACAAATTTCCTTGCAGGAGATTGCTCAACAACTCTTAAGCAACATTTCCATTATGGGCAAAGCAAAACCAAAAGCTTGTAGTGTTCCAGCATGCATTCACTTGCTGCTGGAACTGAGAGTCTGTTCTTAATCTGCTTTTCTCTCAGCTCCTTTGTAAGGTGAATATGAATTAGGAACATAATCCTGGCAACTGATCTTCAGAGGTGTGAAGTGGTGTTATCACCTTGTTAATGTTTTTCATATATTTCAGGTTAATGCATGATATTCAACTAGCGTGGTACACCACTGCAGAAACACTTTGGGTAACTGAAGGCTGTCCTGATCTTGGACCATTTATTCATTTATTTTAAATGGTGAAAATCCCACTAGCATTTCCCCCTGACTTAGTATTTGGTTTTGGTAGCTCAAGGTTGCAGGCTGAAGATAGACATGGGGAATAAATAAAAGAAACAAGTACAATGTGCGATTCATATACTTTTGGCTTCAGAACAGAAGCAGTTTGTCCAAAGGAAGCAGGGTGAGTAGGACTTACTTTTTCCTACATAAGGCTTTAAGAGAAAATCTACAAGGGAAAAGGGTCACAAAGACTCCGATAGGTGAAACGTGATGGAAAATTTGCCTGCCTTTTTTATAACTGTCACCTTTTTTATGCTTTTTGACCTACCCTGATATTGGATAATTCTAATTATACAACTCTGAATTGCTACTGAATTTTATTTCCGAAAGGGAAAAATGACTTTGTTATTTGTATCAGCAAAAGAAGGTTTAACCTCCTGCAGAAATTCTAGTTGTTTCTTTCAGCTCCCTGCTGTTATTTTTCAGGCAACTGCTATCTGCAGATGTGAAGGCATACCTTGTTTTATTCACGGGCCTGCAGCCTCACAGTCCTCCTCTCAATTAGTGCAGTGCAGTTAGCATCAAGCCAAATTTACAAGCCAGGAGAGTTTGACATCAGCGGGAGTAGTCTCAGAAGGGAGCGTACAACGTGACTCCAGAAGAGGCACATGAACTCCTCAAGCTCTTTGTTAAATAAACAACATGTCGACGTTTGTGGTGAGTTAAACATCTGCATTTCACTTTGAGCATTAAGCGAACTTTGAAAATGCAATTTCCCTTGTTTTAATTAAATTCAACGGTTTGACAAAACTTGGCCGTGAGACGTATTTCTGAAAGGAGTGAGCAATAAAGAATGGTGTCTTTCATTGTATTGAAAAAACAGATGTACTGACCTTTTTCCTTTTTTGCTGGCTCACACATGTACACTTCATGTGGATGGTGGTTCCGTTACCAGTCTTACTAACTGCATTTACTTTTTGTCTACGTAGTCATTAACTTATCTGTTAAAATTCAAGGCTTTTCTTCTCAAGAAAAGATTGTATAGGAAGAGGAAAAAAGAGGATCAGTCTCATAGTTATATTTAAGCTTAAGGTTTGTTTTACTTTATTTTTTCAAGGAGTTTCAACATGATCATCCAATTTTTTTTCAAAAACAGCAAAAGCATGAAATTATTTAGAAATTTAAATATCTTCTGAAAAACATTTAAGAAAATCTGGACTATCACATTAGTTCACATTAAATCCCAGCAGAATTAAAGATGTGTGATATTTTTTTTCTTAATAGCTTTGACTAACTTTGTTTTTTCTGGTGAACAATTTACTACTCAAAAAGTACTATTTCAGACAATACAAGATGAAGAAAAATATATCCCAGGAAACTATTGTAATATTTCCAAAAAACATTTGATATCTGAATTTGATTAACGAAGAGATTTGGATGCCATTCATAAAACTGAAGTCTGCTGAACAGGATTTGGTCTCACAATGTCCTGGTCTACTGCTCTGGTCTCCTCATGGGATGAAGACCTAGAGTAAAATTTCTTCTTGGAGTGAACAGGGCAGTATTAATGCTCAAGTAACCCATATTTTGGATGATTTTCCAACAGAAAAAGGTGAAACGTGTCATTGTGAGCTATGTTCCTTATTTCACATAATCAAGTAGCAAAATGCTGTAACTCAAAAGCTGAGGAGAGGAAATTCTGAAAGAAGTTCACAGGCAGGAGCTGACAACAGTTCCCTGAGGCTGAACATGTCACTTGTCACTGATCCAGGCAAGCAGGGTTGGCCACAGCTGGCTGCTTCTTCTAGAGAAGGGTTCAGAGGATGCAGCCAGCACGTTCCCACAAACGACAGCCCTGCTCCCTCACATACCTAGGCCTGGCATGGGAGCAGTCCTTGGACTGCCTGCAAGTCATCTATGATCCAAGAGCAAAAGGATTATCACCTTTGGTACACAGGGTCAGGGACATGAAGTTTTGTTTTTTTTTTTTTTCCTCCTTGATTGCTTTCTGACTCTGGCTTGCTGACATTATTAAGTATGTCTGATCTGTTTCTGCTTGAATGAAATATTTTGTTTAATCTCAAATGATCTGTCTTAATTGGCTGAGTATGTGGAAACATTTAAGTTTGGGATGGATCCAAACCAATAACCACTAATTTCTTTTTTCTGTTGGCTACCGAACCAAAAGAAAAATCAATTATTTACGTGGTTTCTGTTTTAACATCAGCTGCAGAGGAACTTGGTAGGATGATGCCGTTGTTTGAACATGAGTCAATGTGAAATGGGAAGCTATGGATCAAAATCAAAGCAAGTTCAGAGAAGCAAGCAGGATAGAGAAGAGAGGGTAGTTTGCTGTTTTAGATATATTTCTTTCTTTCTGATACACTTGAATTCAATTTGAATTCATATTGGAGTTTCTTAAAAGTTGATATTATTTGAGATTCAGGGTTTCCTTTGATTGTGTATAGAAACAGAGCTAGAAGGTCAGTTCTGGATACGGAACGTAGTCTGTTTTTAGGTGATGCACACATTCTGGTTCAGGATAGTGTTCACTTGTCATTAAATAATGTGAGCAGCAGATTTAGATCAGAACATTACGACAGGTTTTACACTTGTTAAAGGTCAGCAGTTTTTTGGAGCAGGGCTTCATATTTTAAGTCAGCATCAGAATTACAACTTCCAGCTACTATGAGCTTCAGTGTCATCAACTGGGATTTCCAGATCAGGTACATCTCTAGTGAAGGTAAGATATAATGTGGAGAAGGAGACAGGATGAAAGACAGACAAATATTTTTTCATGCTTGTCTTACAATAATGTAGTAGAGAATAGGAATGGAAATAGCGCTGTTAGAAACTACCCAACACAAATATGTTTTAGGGAGATGAATGAGAGCTTTGGCTGTATCTTGTTGCAGAAAGGAGTCAGATGCGTGGTGGAAAACCCATGTCACATGTCCTGTAAAGCCAAGCGGAGGCTGTGGTTTCTTCTGACCCTTATGGTGTATTTAGTTCTGAAGTGGTTGATTCTTAGATGAAAAATAGGAATTAAAAAAAATCCATTTTTCTTTGTCCAAACACAAATTAAATAACTGTAATTTTCTTTATCTGCTGTGGCATTGGAGAGATGGAAATAGCTTGCTTAGGTGCTGGTTATAGATGCACTCACTCCCCCTTCTTTCTCCTCCTCTTCAAGCCCTCCACTATCTCCAGCTGTCACTTGATATGTTGGCAATTGAATGAAATGCATACAAATACTGTTATTTTGCATTGTAGTCACAGAAACAATGTTAAAGCAGTTACCTGGTAAATTCAGCTTGGATTAAGTGGAACATACCTGCCAAGACTAGCTCGTATGAAGAATGTGGTAAAGAATATGAAGTAAAGTTAGAAGGTGACATTTTGGGTAGGCTAGATATATCATTAGGATCAGTCCAGGGGTCATTTGTGATAAATGATGAATATTATTATTTTTATAGATTTTACTTTTTTTTTTTTTTTTTTTTAGTATACAGGGATTACAGCCAAAAGTCATAACTGAAAGCCACATATCTTTGAAAAGGCTACAGTGAAAAACTTAACAGTCCGAATCACACTTTTAAAGCACTGCAAGACATAATATAGTCTTCCTGTTAGACGCACTTGTGCCTGTCTCCAAGTCCAGAGTGTCAGATCACATTCAGGTTTTCTCAACAGCAAGGAGGGCTTGGAACGTAATTGAAAGAAAACAAAACCTGATGCACAAGTTCTGTGGAAAACAGTGAGTGAGTCAGTAGATGTATTTTCTGGGAAACTTTTCATAAAAAAAGGAGAAATTAGTCAGCTAAAAGAATCTTATACTATAGAGGAATTAAATTTCACTAAACAAGTGGGTCTTCGTGGTGCTGATTTGATGATCATGTTAAAATGTTTGAAGGTATTGCTAGTGGCCACTATTTGCTCCCAGTGCTGGACTATGTCCTAATGCCCTGCACTGGCTGTGCTGATGGGTTTGCTAATTTGGCTACAGAGCTCAAACTCTTTTGCAGGTGTTGGTTTCACAGCATTAACTCCAGCTTTGTATATACTTCTTAGTCTGTAAGATATGAGGTCCTGACACAGCATTGCTGGTTGACAGCCGGCTGAACATGAGCCAGCAGTGTGCCCAAGTGGCCAAGAAGACCAACAGCATCCTGGCTTGTGTCAGGAATAGTGTGGCCAGCAGGAGCAGGGCAGTGCTTGTCTCCCTGCACTCAGCACTGGTGAGGCTGTACCTCAAATCCTGTGTTCAATTTTGGGCCCCTCAGTACAAGAAGGACATTGAGGTGCTGGAGCGTGTTCAGAGAAGGGCAACGAAGCTGGTGAAGGGTCTGGAGAACAAGTCTGATGGGGAGTGGCTGAGGGAGCTGGGGGTGTTTAGTCTGGAGAAGAGGAGGCTGAGGGGAGACCTTATCGCTCTCTATAACTACCTGGAAGGAGGTTGTAGCGAGGTTGGGTGTTGGCGTCTTCTCCCAGGTTACTAGTGATAGGATGCGAGGAAATGGCCTCAGGTTGCATCAGGGGAGGTTTAGATTGGATATTAGGAAAAATGTCTTTACAAAAAGAGTGGTCAGGCACTGGAACAGGCTGCCCAGAGAGGTGGTGGAGTCACCATCCCTGGAGATGTTCAAAAAATGTGTAGACGTGGCACTTGAGGACATGGTTTAGGAGGCCTGGGGGTGTTGGGTTGATGGTTGGACTTGATGATCTTAGAGGTCTTTTCCAACCTTAATGATTCTATGATTATCCACTTTCTATCTGCCTTCCCATTCCCATACTTTTGCTACAAAGTGGTGCTGCAACAATTTTACTGGAGGCATGAGGGGAGGAAACTGCAACTTCTTTTTCTCCTCCAAAAGTGCCTGCAGATTAATCCCCACTTAAGCTTTATACTGCAAGATATTTATTACAGAGAAAATGTCTTAAGAGCTAAGAGAGAATTTTTCTCCAAGTTTTTCTGTTAGCCTCTCCTGTGAAAAGAGTTTTATTAAAAGAAAAAAGACAGAAAGAAAAGCTAGCTCACCCAGTGTCACATGCCTCACTCTACATATACTGTATAGATTACTTTCTCTAGTTTTTGGTAGATAAGATATCATTATGTAAGGAGAATCAAAGAAAATAAATGGTTGGGAAACAGTTGGGTCAGTTATTTGTGAAGTTTTGGAGTTGTTTCCCTCCTGTCAAGAGTTAAATTGGTTTTATAATGGTAATGCCAAAACAGTTGGGATATGAGTGCAACACAGTGGCCTCCATTTGATTATTGTACTCTGGTTTTCAGCTGCCAATAATCTTCATCTTTATTGTTATTTTTACAAAAAATAGCAAGGATTGGGCCAAGCTCCCTTCTCTACAGGTGATCAGATCAGGATTAGAATAGACTGGTAGGGCGATGTGGTAATACCAATTCATCACCTTTTACTTGGTTGTGATTTATTCAGTCCTGATTCTCAAACTTTCTACTCTCTAAGTAAATTACATGATTAGTTTATAATTTTTTTTCCTACAGCCATGTTACTGTAACTCAATGAAGTCTATCAGTCTCTGCTTTATTTTCTATCTTCACTGTTAAACAAAAGTGAAATCATGACTAGGAGGCCAAACATGATGCTGTGGGAATAAATATATGGGATTCTTTTTTTCAGTATACTTGCAGTATCTTTTCTTTAAGTGCTCCAATATTATTTTTCACAAAAAGTCAAGAGAATATTTTGACTATTCTGTCATAACTTTTCCATCTTGTGAGTGGATTTTTTCTTAGTGCATAGAACAGAAAAAAATAAATTTCTAGCTTCATAGTTTGTCTAATTTCCTGTTGTCTAAAACTGGTAATATCTTAAAGGGCTAGCAATATAAATAATTGCCTAATACTTTTAATTGAATTTGGATAGTTTCCTTTAAAAACTTTGCCTCCTGCAGCAAACTTTTAATCCTATACTAAAGTCGAAACTGAGTATAAATGTTACTTTGAGTAGAATAATATGGAACCCAATGTAAGCCTCCTGCCTACCATAGTGAGCTGTGCAAAATATGCACAGTGGGATTTCAGGCAGGAAACTGAGAGATTAAGAGTAGAATTGATGTCTCTTTGCAGAAGGAAAAATCAGAGACTTTCTTGTGTGTTTAATCACTCCAGATAAGGCAGCTGAAGTTGTTCTTTTTCATATTGCTTCAATGAAATGTCTTGATTTAGGATCTTTGGGGTTTTTTTTTGGATGGCATTGCATGCTGAATCACATTTACAAAAAGGGGTGAGTCATGATGTCCAATAGATCAGTACCTATGACTTCAAAATGGAAATACAGAATTATTACGTATGCAACTCTTATGGAAAATGTAACATGAAAACTCAATGTGCCTTACATACAATGCAGGCAAATAAGAATGGCAATACTGTAACAGACTCTTGGTAAGCTATGTTTATTAATATTCACCCATCTAAATGTAACTGTTGAACCTCTGGAAGGCATTATCCTTAAGGTTCCCCTGGATTTTTCTCATCAAGAATATATTGTAAAAACAATGTTACCATCCTGAGACAGAGAGTTGGAATATATTAATCTAATATGTTAGGATTGTTAGAAATGTTAACTATTGATCTGAGCCACCACTTTCCTCTATAATTCTGAACTCCACTGGCAGTAACCTTATGTACAATCTTTGGTACATACTTGGCTGAAAGATCTAACAGATACAACGACTTTAAAGCTGGAATTAGGAATATAAAAAGCACCCCAAAAACTACCTGTACATGGACATGGATCAAAGTCTAGAATAGAACAAAATACATGTCTCTTGGGTCTGGATTTCCATTTGTTTTTTACAAAATTGCTGTTGGAGAATCTGTGTTTTATTTCCCTAGTAATCTCTGAATGAAAACAGCTGGGTTAATAAAGAATAGCCTTACATTTGGTTACAATGTAAATATTTTTTTTAAAATCAACATTCTCATTTTCTGTAGTTTGAATTATCAAAGCTCCTTTGATTTCTCTCAACGAATACCTTTGAAAGTGCTAATTACTCTGGATATTTCTTCCATCTTCTCTCAGTGTTGACACTTTGTATGAATTCTTTTTATGTTATATTATAAAACATCCTATATTTATTAATAGTATATATATGGTTAATAGTGTTTAAAAGAAATCGCTCTAAAGTGCAAAAGTTCTGTGGTTTACATTTTATCATGGCACATTGTGAGCTGCAGATTTCTAAGTACTCTGTCCAGGTCTGTCTCTGAAAGAACATCCTGGTCCTAGCATCCAGGATGAAGTGTGCATTAGGTTAGGTAGAATTTATGAGAGTGATTTAAAGGGTTTAATTTTGTCTTATATATGTTATAGTTTCCAGGAGCTTATGAAGAACAACAGAGTGAATAATTTGCCTTGATTAGACTATAGAATTACGTGTTTTTGTACCTGAAAACAGGCGTCAATTATGGGTGCTGGTTCAGGGATGAAAGAAGACACATGCAACAGGTGGGGACAAGGCAGTAAAGGATGCATATGGAATAGAGAAAAGACAGGAACAGATTATTGGGGTGAAAAAAAGGACAGGGAAGGCATTTGCTAAATGGTTAAAGGTCTATTCGTACAAGAAAACTGCAGATAGAGATGAGGTGGCAGTGTGAGCAGATCCACAATCTGAATAGGAACAGTGCAACAGGGCTGACAGACATTGAGCTCTTTTCAGCTGTGTTTCATTTTCCTTCATCTGTTAACTGGGAAACAGGTATCATTTCATTTTACACGTGAAAATGAGATGAGAGCCAGAGAGAGGTTTATTTAAGGTCATCCAGGAAGTCTGCAGCAGAACAGGGAACTAAACCAGGAATTTCTGAGTTCCAGACCAGTACACTAACCATGGGACAGCTCATTTCCTCTCTACGGGAGTTTCTGCTGCCAAATTGCATTAGATGAGAACAAGTCCCTCTTGTTTACATTTCTTTCAAACAAACTTTCATTAGGACTGGACATGTGATGTGGATACATCACAAACACATTATCAAGATTACCATGAAATGTTTAATAAATCTCTAATTCCGAATGATATGATTGGCTGGTGATGTAAATGAAAATGAGATCACAAGATTCAGGAGAAAAGCAAGCAAGAGTTATCTGAGGAGAAAAGTAAGGTTACTTTGCAATGCAAGGAAAAAGAATTGAAAAAACTCCGAGAAGTTTTTCTGAATAGGGAAAAACTTGTTTGTGTGATTGAATATGCTAGAATAATTTAAAAGTTAATTTATTATGAAATAAAATCTGCTTGTTTGAATACTGTGTCTCAACAAATCCCCTGAGGCTGTTTACATAAAGGAAAACAATCTGCCAATGTTAAAAATTTTACTCACTTCCCTCATTTCCCAGTTCTTTCTTAAGAAAAAAAAGAAAAAGGAAAAAGAAAAAAAACTTTTGTGCAATGCTCTTAAACTTACGGAGATCATACTGTTGTAAGAGCCAACTGTCGCTTAGCTGTTATCCTCCACAAAGGATGTTGCTCAAGTCATTAATGGAAAAAACTGTGCTTTAAAAACAAAGAAAGGAAAATTATTTATGCTGAGCATTATGGATCTTTACTAGATTATAAGTATCATTTAACACCTTGAATACACTGTAGTGATGCTCTTCATTTTTAGGGAGACAGTGCATTCTGCACTGCAGCTCCAGGACAAACAGCTCTGTGTTTATGTGTCTATTACCTGGACATAAGTCAGGTTATGGTTTCAGTATGGTAACTGTACAGACACACCCAATCTGTCTTCTAACTTCTGTTTTTCCTAGGTACTTATATACTCCAGTTATCTTCATATCCCTTTCAAAATGTTTTCTGTCTTTTTCCTCATTTTTAATGAAGGTTTTTTCCAACTGCACTAAATTTAGGTCTCCATATTGCTAGTATTATTCCTTCCATGGCTCTTGCTCTAATGACAGCCATGCAGTCTGGTCTGTATTTTGACTGTGAGTTCTTTCGTTGACTTCCATGAGGTTTGACTTTCAGCCTGTGCCTCAAATGAGTGTAGAAAGTTCCCAGTGACAGGGAACTAGGCTAAAGCCTAGGGATTTGACTGCAATGCAAAGCTGGCATCACAGTCAGCTCTGCTTACATGACGAGACAGGTGAATATGTCTTGTGGATGTTCAACGGTAGTCACATATACACATCTCCAAATGTGGATTTGTTCATAAACTGACAACAATGTTATAAACTGACTCTTCACTTAAACATTTTACACATTTTCTTGTCCAGCTTTTTGTATTACTTAGGATTGATATTCAGCAGCCAAAATCTTGGTATAGAGAAATGGGTGTCAGTACTTCATCTTGGCCTTTTCTGCTATCTCATAGTCATGAAAACATGTCTTTTTGAAAATAAATGTCTGAGTTTCTCTCGCTGCCCAAAAGAACATTAAATGTTTGTTTAATGTCTATCAGAAAAATACAGATATAAAACTTCTTTTACACGTGCTCATGTTCTTTTCTACCCAACACTGGAAACTTGCCATCATAAGTTTATATCAGGAAGGGGAGATATGGTGTTTGTAAGCATCTTTAGGGCTTTAGGCCCTTTCCTTAACTTTTCCCCTCACAGCATATGGTATATTGACTGTGCTGTTTGGTTACTGCCTTTATGTTCCTCTCGCCAAAATATTTCTGTATGCTTCCTGGTCTCTGCTACTCTTCAATTAAATACCACATGCCTCCTTCCTATCCTATTAGTGCATCCACTTGTTCTTCTCTTAACTTCCTCTTCTGTTTTGTTTGGCAGTGATTTTCTTTTCTTTGCCAGGCTTTTGGTTCTATATACTTTTTTTTGTGTGTGTCTGTATTTCAGCAGGACATATCACAGGGGAACAGTATCCTAAAGCTGTTCTCACAAATCTGTCAGGGAAGGCAGGATGATGTATTGGGCCAAGGAATACACGGTTTTGTCTTTGGCAGGTAAGTGGTGATTATTCTAGGCCAGCTGTTTTTCTTGTTTCCTTATCTATAGTTTTGGTACTTGCACAATTTCTTTCTCTCAGCCCTTTAACAAAGAATAAGAATTCTGGACATGCATCATCAATCTTCAAGACTAGAATAGGCTCCAACACCAGAACATTATTTCTCAATTTTATCCACTATCTTGTTTCACATCAGTCTTCCCAATAATTTACAGCACTGCTGTGTCTGTCAAGATGAGTTGTCTGCTATGTTTAAAGGTGATAATTCTAATAGCTGAGTGGAAATGGTGTGCCTTAGCCAGTGGGAAAAAAAAACAGAACCCAAAACTAAGTCCAATCTCAACCCTTTTTCTTATATCAGATCTTTCTATATGCTGTTGATAAGGGCAAACTGGTCCTCACTGCAAAGATTAATTATCAACCAAGATGCTGATGTGATAATGCATAGTCTGTTTTCAGTTGTGGTAGGAAACCTCAGCTCATACAAGGGTCCTACTGTATGGCAGAAAAACCTGTAAAGCAACACTGGCTGCAAACAGGTTGGGCTGGAATTGGAAGGCTGCAATTTTTGTTGGATAGCAAAGTATCTTCCCACCAGTAATCTCCCTTGTGCTCTTTAGCTCAGTGGGTTCCCATACAATGTATTGTAATCTGACTTCTCAGAATTGGGAGTAGGGTGAATGTGGACACATATTGCAAACTCTGTTTTGATAAATAGATATGATTGGGCTCCCTAGAATGGGGTTGGTAAAATAGTAGCTATTTTTCAAGTGTTTAAATGATTTTACTGCTTTATTGCTATCAGTTATGATGAAAGTCAGAGCCTTGGTCTACTTGACCACTTTTGAAAATGAGCCTGCTTTTGATTTTTCTGGTAAGATGGGTTTGGAGATTTTGTGTCTTTTCCTTGGTGCTGTGATGCTGATGGAGAAATGGAGATTCTGCTCAGATATAATAAAAGTTAGGTTGAGCTTATGGCTAATCTTTCAGAAAGTCCTGGTGCACAGGTTTCAGGTAGATAGTGAACAGTCAGTTTGGATTATCTTCTCCTGGAAGAACCAGGTTAATACATCAGGAATCTAGCAATGATTGCCAAAGAAACTTACAAGAAATCCAGACCACAAGACAGGCAGTTTGAAGGTGATGCCTCAGTAGTTTTGGACTTTAAAGAACCTTCATGAAAGAAGAGGTTCCGCTGAGGCTGTTATTAAAGATTTTATTCTCTCCTCTTTTTTTTTTTTTTTTTTTTTTTTTAAAAGGAACTTTTCCTGATCAGAAATAATTTCACAGAAGATAAACTTGTCATCAGTTCTTAGCAGAATTAGGTTACCACTTATGGAGACAGAAAAGTTAATGGCAGAATGAACTAAATTCTAAGAGAGGCTACAGGAGCTCTTAACACTGTCCCATTTCCCTGATCATTGAAGAAACTATATAGGTTTCATTAAAAAGAACATTTTTAGATTTCAAGCGACAATCAGTAGAAGACAGCCATTATTTTAAAGCAATAATTTAATTTCCATAATATTCAACCAGCCATTCTAGATCCAGTGGTGACACTGATTTCTTCAGTTGGCAGGTGATGATGAGAATTATTTAAGATACATTGAAATAATCATTGAGGTGGAATCAGGAATCCTTTCTTGCCTCAACATTTGATTGTTACTACTATCCAGGGGAGAAAATTTTAAAGAAAAAAACTAGTAGAGTTTAGAGAGGGTAGAGATGGATACTGTGCCTAGTACTAGACTGTAACAAAGAAATAATCAAAGTAAAGGAATCTGGTAAATGGGAAGAACAGTATTTATTAAGAGGCTGTCCCAATAAATATGTCTGAAGTTATCACAAGGAGGCAATCTGGAGATTTAAACACAGAAAAAATGGCTAATGTGAGTCAGATGATCCATGGAAACTGTTTGCACTCTATTGGTCTGCAGCCAAGACAAAGCATTGGACATAACTTCTTTCCCTGTAGAAGGGACAGAACCAGACAACT
Source organism: Morus bassanus (assembly GCA_031468815.1). NCBI lineage: Eukaryota > Metazoa > Chordata > Aves > Suliformes > Sulidae > Morus > Morus bassanus. The sequence continues at coordinate 10,519,503 of CM062576.1, read as the reverse complement.
GTTTTTGATCCAGAGGACCTGCAGTTCCTTAGTAGAAGGTTCAGCAGCAGCGCGTGAGTACCACTGATGTTTATTGATGAAAGGTGCTGACCCTAGTTTTCAAGAAGCCCAAAGGCAATCACTGAGCATCTTTAACTTCTCTACTGACAGAAACCATCTCTTTCACACTTCTGGGATAAATTTATGCTTTGACTACACTTGGTTAAAACTGTGAGACTGAACACAACAGAGTCATTTTTGCATTTAGGGTTTTGTGAAGGGGACCTAAATCTGTCCCATATTTGGGGAAATCAAACATTTACAATACAGTGGTGCAGGAATGTCAGTTAGTCATGTGGCAGCCCTTGAGTTTAAAAAAAAGAATATTCTGGCTGTCTTCTCATGTTATGATGAAGTGGTTGAGACAGGAAAACCTCCAGCCTGCCAAGTTGTGTGCCCCCATGAAGGTTAATTTTATGATCAATACAGAACACCAAAGATCATGCACTTTATGACATTTAAACAAAATTTAGGGAAATAGGATCAGACGTAGGCTATTGCTGCTCAAACCTGTTGGAATTACTCTTTGCCAAATTCATTAATGACTCTCTGCTGATTGTCTGATTCAGAACATACTGAATGTGATTAAAATGTTTAGGTTCCTTGTAGTCTATAGATTAGGTTTTGTGTGAAGTGTGAAAAAACAAGGAGCATGAAACATAAATGTTAGCTCTAACAGTGGCTGGCTGCAGCAAAATTATGACTGTGTTAGAATTTTAATTCCTTCCTTCTTGAGTGAATTATTCAGTCAAATTCAGGCCCACTGGAAAAAAAAAAGGCAAAAATTCAATTTCTGATGCAGATATGCTCCTGTCAACATTATACACATGGGACAAATATGTAGTAGCATGAATCTGAGCTTGAGTTAACTGTATTTCAGCATAATTGCCAATAGTATGAGCTGACTTAGTTATAATATTTCATGAGGAATTGCCATTTACAGTTTACTAAAGCAGGTATTATATTTTCTCCCCCCCTATTTTTTAGATAAATTTTCTAACCAGGCAAGGGGGTTTGGTGTATTGGTTGGTATAAGTGATTTTAAAAATTTTTTTCCTTCTGATCTTCAAGCCTGAACGCTCTTAAGAAATGAAAACCAAATTGTTTCTTAGTATTATAATTGTCCCCAGACTTGGTAGCCTGCCCTCCCACTTTGTCTAGGTCACCAGGAGAACCTAATGACATAAGAACAATGACATAAGTGGCATTTAAGAGTGCATGACTTTAAGATCTATAGGAACAGAGGTAGGTCTGGTTTATAGCTAAATGTAACACAGACAATCTATACACTGACTCTGCACAGAATCCTGTTTCGCTGCAGGCAGTCAAGTCAAAGAGCAACATGTTGTTCCCTTGCTTGTATCGTTCCTGATCTTTCTATTCCTGCACTCTCGTGCCTTAAGAAATGTTCTCAAGTATTATTATTCTGCAAAGCAGGTAGAGGAGTTTTCTTTTTCTGATCCTAAAGGAGTGTGTTTAACAAAAGCTCTCATTAATAAATGAGAGTCAGAACGAGTTTTGGAACCAGTTGGTACTGAGCTAGTGCTGTTCAAAAGAGTGAGTGAAAACTACCCGATGCTGGGAGACGCGTTGGCTGAGACTGGATGTAGGCCATGGGAAGGGTCATTTGAACTTCACAGCTGGAACACTGTCCTTGGGGAAACCCTGGTCCTAAATCTAGCCAAAAAATGATATGCTGTAATCCTGTAGTTTATCAGGGCACTGCAATATTGCCACCTCATTGTGATTATGCACAAAAGTGTGAAAAACTGTGATGAAGTATTACCTCTGCTACAGAATCATTTTCATTAGCCAAAATCCATTAGCTTGGAGTATGATTTTTCTAGAGGATAGCTGATTAAGTTCTTAAAACTTGCACAGAAATATGCCAAGCAATTGTTTTCTTCAAAAATAAAGTGGAACTTTTTAATGAGAAATTATGGGCAGGTAGATGAATTTTATATCACCCATAAGCTTTTTTTTTCTTTTTTTTTTTTTTCCACTGCTTAATCTAAATTATCTGGTGTTATAAAGATGTTGTTGATGTCCTGTATTGTTAAACCAAATTATTTCCATAGGCCTCATTTTATTGTCTGTATTCACACCTGAAATTCCGTAGCATGGCTGACTTCCTTGCTAGTGTTTCAATGAACCAAATTTTAACTACAGTTTCTCTCCTTTACCTTCTGCACCAGCAAGACACTTGAGTACAGTTTGTTCCCAGAAACATTCTGGGGAAATGGACCATTTTTTTTCTCTATTTCAGTGAGGGCTGAGTTGTGCAAGGGTAAATAACTTGATTGCTCAGTTAGCAAAACCTAAATCAATGGCGATGCTTTTGCATGGTTATATTCCATGTTCGAAGCTGTAATTCATTTTACCTCTGAATCAGAAAGCCACTAATTCTGAGGAATTTGATTCTTTAGCTGATTTTAATATTTTTAATATCTCTCCTAGTTTTTTCCTCTTAGCATGTTTAAAACTGCTGTGGTTAACCTGAAAACCTGAGTCAGCAGTGTGACAGTGTGACAGTTTGTGAACAAGAGGGTTGTGCCATGCACAAAACAAGCTTGTTGCTACTTGGTCAGCACGAATGCTGTGTCCAGTTGTGGGCAATGTTTATAGAATGTGCAGACTAATTTGCTGCTGTTTTCTCAAGATGATGAAGCAATATCATGACCATTATGTTTTGGGTCATTAGTTTTTTCTTAAGTTTAACTTTTTTCTATCTGAATTTTTAAAAAGGAGATTGTCCCATAACCTGTTACTGTTAGTTTTGTTGTTGGGTTTTTTTTTTTTGTTTGTTTGGTTTCTTTTATTTTTTAATGTCGGCTCAGTTAGAAAAACTTTTCTCTCTTTTTGGATTCAGCTACAGTTTATATATTCCCCAAAAAGATAACGTACATCTTATGGAGATATTAACAGCTCATGGACATTGTTGCATTCCATCCACAGGGAACCCTGAATATAGCTAAATTGCTGCACAGCTAATTAGGGCCTCAGCAATTTATCTCCAATTTATTATCCTGTTGTCAATATACCTCAGCAAATGTACGGACAGAGAACTTAAGCAAAACATTAAATATTACTTGCTATACACAGCTGATGAAAAATATCAGATCACACTGAATTTCGTCAAACAGTAGATTCTGGCAAAGAAAGGATAGTGTGCTCAGTACTCTTACAAACCTCTGAGTCACTTTGACCTATTCTTTTTTAATACTGTATATTGCTTATGATATGTGCTTCCCTGCCTGTGACATTTACTGTGGTTACTGGAGTTGCTGGAATATGCTGTTTTCACATTCACATTATGAAAAAAATATTTTCAAAGTGAAACATAGAAACATGAGATATGAAAACAGTAACTTTTCCTGGCCTTCTGACTCTGACGGTGTCATGAAAGAGACACTGATTTCATGCAGCCACAAGTTCCTCATTTTAATTTTTTTCATTCAGTTATGGAAATCTTGAAAGTAATTATTGAACATTGATCTGTGTAAAATACGATGTTGTCATGCGATGTACAGTCCCAGATTAACTCGGAACTTAATAGTGCAGTAAAAATAAAAACCATAATTTCATTCATTCTGATCAATCAAAACATCTGAAAAGTAGAGTTGCTAAGGAAAAGTATTACACATAATACACTTAATAAACAATAATAGCCAATTTTAAATTGATACTCTCTTGAAAAAAAAAAAGTTCTGTAATCAGCCTAGAAGTGTAGTATTGTTGTTGGTGATTTCTATATTCCTAATTGAGCTCTATGTTTGTGCATACTGTATTTTATATTTAGGATGTAGCTGTTACTCTTTAAGATGTAAATCTTAAAAAACCCGAGTGTTTATTATTACAAAGTGGGAAATATTAAGTAAAAATATTTTCTTCTGTCAAGCACTGAAATTTCTTTTCTTGTCTTTCATAGCTTGCTAGTATCTTTCCAAAAAACCAAGTGGCCTGTGTTATCACTATGAACAGCACTGTCTTTCTATAAGGGTTACCTTTCTGTTCTCATAAGAAAAAAAAATCTACTCATGCAAATGTTGCCTGCAATGATTCACTATCTTTTTTTCTGGCCTTTAAGATGAAAATAATCACGTAATGCCAAAACAAAGCAAAATGAAAAAAACCCCACCTCTTCAAATTTAAAAGTTAAATAAATAGATAAATTTAAAAAAACACTGAATAATATTTATGCAGTTGAACCAGGCTGCCAGGTTTGGTTATCCTGTTCAGGGTTGCACTGGCGCCATTACCAGAACAGTTCACAAACAGCCACCTCTCACCTTTAGTGCATTCTTCTCATATTTTCCATTGCCCGATCTACTCCAGTTAGCACTAGTTTTGTCTCCTTGGGCTTCACCCTAATCAGTTCCTTTTCCTCTTTTTTTTTTTTTTTTTTTTTTTTCTGGTATTTATGCTTGTGTAGAAGAAACTCATATTTCCTGTTTAATTTCTGTTAAGCCAGTCTGTGTTAATTTATTTACAGTAATTCCTCAAAACTCACATTTGTCATTCCAGCCCCTTAGTCCTTCCACTTATTTAATTCATTCCAAACTCTTGGTCATCTATGGTAACAAGGTAGAGCAATCTAAATTTTTCTAGCCGTGAGGAAACAGTAACATATTTTCCTAGATAATTCCTCTGCCAGTCAGCTTTTATCAGACATTATGGAAGATCTTCAGAGGACCTCAGAAGAGACTGGATAATTAGCTATGAAAGCTAAGAAAAAATAGTAAGAAAGACTGATCATCTTGAAAAATAAATGAAAGGGCTAGGAGCCATCCAAAATGGAAATACGGAAATTCACTGGTGGTTTTTACTCCTTAAGTACAGCTCAAGTGCATTAGGATCTGAAGTGATAAAAGCTCAGTGTTTGCCTTTCATCCTAAGGGCTAAGTAATTCTCAGAAGGAAATAAATTTGACCTCATATTAGCCAATTACTTAAAAATGAAAGCAGAAAAATCAAAGCTGTTACTCAGGATGAGATGAAATGTCCTCTTATAAATGTCCTCTTATGAATGTCCTGATATTTGATTAGTTTGTCAAATTTCAACAGAAATGGTACTTCTCCAGCAGCCTTACAGAGCATCCCTGTTTAGCACTTTTCTAACCCAAATTAGGCTACTCAAAGGCTGTCTTGTTTTGACTGCAGTGCTACATAGTGCTAGTATTATGGATTCATTTTATACCTTTTTTTTTTCCCAATTCCTTAATTTTTAATCTGTTTTACTTTTACTAAGTAAACAGTTCTGTGCCTACTCCAGTTTCCCAAACTGGAGAGTAGAAGTCTGATACATAATCTCTGGGTTTACTATTAACTATCTATAACCTCAGGCAATCAGAATGTTAAAAATGCTGCTAATTGTTTTGTTACTAATAAAAGATTTTAAAAAAAAATCCTTATCATGTTTTTACAACCTCTGTAGCATGGCTGATGGACTCACAAGCTGCTGAAGAAAGCCCAGAGTTTTTAATTCTTTAAACATCAGAAGTCAGACTCACTCTTTCTGTGCTTTATATATGTGATCTAATATCTATATACAAATGCATGTGGCTGGCCTCTAAGAACCTTTATGACACTTCTGGACGTGCTTGATTATGTAAAGCTGAACTTTCTCATCAAGCACAAGTACCTGGAGAGTGTGGTTGCAAAACTGTGATTCACAGATGTTTTGTCTCTGCCACTGTATCTTTAGTTGCACATGAGCCCATCCGATTACTAAATCCTTGCATCTGAGATTTGCTTGGTCACTCTGGTCATGCAGAGGTCTGTTACCAAACTTGAACACTTCCTTTGTGCTAGAAATCCAACCCTCTACCCTTCAGAAAACAAAGCCAAAGCAAATCAGTGTGTTGACATGTAGTAAATATGAATTCCTCTTCGTTGTCTTCCTTCATAATACGCTCTCAGGCTTTGATGATCTAGTTCCTCTCCGAACATCATCTTGCTTTTCTCTCTTCTCTCCAGTGAAACTCTATTAATGCTATTACTGGAAATATCATTATCTTTCATTAGCCCACTGTTTATCAAATCCTACTGCTTATCAAGAGCAACTGGTTTATTGAGATTTTCAGTCTGCTTGGCTTAAGCCTATATCTATACAGATTGTATTAATTTAGTAAGAGCTGAATGGTTACATGGCTGCCTATCACACTGAAAATGAAATTTCTTCTAATTAAGCATATAAACTTGTTTACCACCTTTCTTTACCACAGATATCACTTGAGGTAAGCCAACACAGTGAGAATTACTTAGAAAAAAAATGAGATAATTCTTAATTAAGTATCTCCACAGAGAGACCTCTCCACAACATAAATGAGTGCTTTTTCTTTTCATTAAGATGAATTTATTTCTTTATAAAAATTATCTTCTGTCAGGAAATCCAGACACTTGAGCTTAGTTGGAAGCCCTGAGGCTCAGTTCCTGCTTCTGGCTGTGGTTTGTTGTTGAGTCTAAAGTTTAAAGAGGACACTTTCGTTTAAGATACTAGCAATTCTAGGAAAAAAAATGTGAAAACATGAAGCTTTTTCTAAAATTAGATTTGTTTGCCTAAGCTGTTGCCTTATTCTAATTCCATTTAGTTTACTTTGGTGTATAGTAAACAAAATTTATTTCTCCTCACTTTTAGATGATAAGATATAGACATAATTTTTTATCATTAATCTGCAGCAATCACATGCTTCTGCATCTCTATCAATCTCTAGCTATGGTGGCATGGCTCAGGGAGAGAACTGTATCTCTGAAATGTAATAGTTGGCTATTCTAGGGCTGCTTTTTCTGCTCATCAGCTGGCATTTATATTGTTTGTAACCCAAAGCCCCCTGATGTTAACTTAAATCTTCCTATTGCTTTTTAATGGACGTTGGATTTGTATTTTAAGATATACTTAAAAATAACACTGAAGTATTTTTACTTCAAAATATGAAAAATGATAAGGGGAGAATCAGAGGAAAAAAACTCAGAAAATCAAAATGAACCTGCCTACCTGCTAGAATAGAATAGAATAGAATAGAATAGAATAGAATAGAATAGAATAGAATTTCAGTTGGAAGGCACCTACAATGATCATCTAGTCCAACTGCCTGACCACTTCAGGGTTGACCAAGTTAAAGCATGTTATTAAGGGCATTGTCCAAATGCCTCTCAAACACTGACAGGCTTGCGGCATCGACCACCTCTCTGCGAAGCCTGTTCCAGGGTTTGACCACCCTCTCGGTAAAGAAATGCTTCCTAATTTTGTTAATGTTAAATATGTTTTTATATGTTTAAATGTTTAATAATGCTAAATAACAGCATCCTGACTTTTCCAAGTTTATTTTATAATTGAAGGGATTATGTTAACATCTTTGATAAAAATCCACAAAAATACTATGGCATGAAAATTGTCTCATCATCAGTTAAAAAGTCATACTTCTGGGTTGTTAACATCATTCTATTTTCTTAAGGAAAATAAAGTTGTCAAAGTCTCTTTGGCTACAGCTTGCAGAAACTGCGGAGTTTTGCCAAGTATGAGCTGCCAGAAATCTCAATGCTGTGCACTGTAAAACAGATGGGTAATAATTACTTTGATAGAACCTTTTTATCCTGTAATTAAAATATAAATAATTCTTCCACCTTTCCAAATATTTGTTAAATTTGAATTTTGGAAGGAAGAGGATAAAATAATTTAGCTAATGGTATAAAAATGTAAAGGTTACAATGTTGATTGATTCCAAATTAATCTCTTCCATCATTTTCACTGACTTTTATAGGAATTTTCTGGTTATGACCACAATTTTATTTTCTTTATCTGGAAAGTGACTTTACAACTAGATGATCATTTCAAGAAATGCTTGTTTCATACTGATTTATTTTAACCCATTATATTACCCCCAAACAATTACAAAAGAAAAGCATATTTAATTGGCAATGTTAGATTTGCAAATGTCAGCTTTCCATTATGTCTTAGAAACAAAACCCTATTAATTCATGGATTCATGATTACAAGTATTCTTTAATTCTCTTCCATATTTGATGTATTAAATGGAATTTTTGTCAGAAGTTTGACTTCTCTTTGATGTGGAAGAAATGGTAACATATTTCCAGAGCATAAATTCAAAGGTAAAGCCTTTGAATACAGGATAAGGGATTCCAGAATCACAGATAGCAGATGTAAAAGTTGGAAAGTCTTCACAGACTATGAAATGTATGATTAGAAAGTCCTTATGATAAGTGATGAAATTATTAACCCACAGAACTCCATCAGTTTGTCCCACTTCACATATGCAGATGCAAAAGGGTTCTACATTAAAAAGATACTTTTGGTTTTGTTCTTAAATGCAGCTGTGTTCTGTTTCCAGATACTTCTGATAACGAGGAGTAACTAATATTAATCTGACTGTGATTTTGTAACAGATCTGGAGTCTGGAAAAGCACACACATTTTGCAAACAGCAGAGTTAATTAGAGGTTATTAAATAGAAAGGAGGAATTTCACTTGGTCATGGCTTTGGTTGTCCTATCAGTATCTGCTCACAAGAAACAACACATCACATTTTTCATTTCTTTGGTGAGTTATCAGTTTCAAATGTCTTTTTATTCTTGTATGAATTGGAATAGATACATCTGAAACTGAAAGCATCATATTTCATCTTAACTGCCTGAAAGAAATGCTTGTCAGGGCCCAGCACGGCATATTGGAAGATGACACTCGACAATGGTTGCTTTTATGTTTCTGGGGAGAAGATCACTTCAGCCTCTTATATCTATTTATTTATGTAGATTGTAAACCCTTCAGGAGCAGGGTCAGTCCTGTGACTGTTCATACCATCCTGACTATGCCCTGGCTGTGAAATAAGACCATCGTAATGCTGACAAGCTTTCTCCTGCTACCTGCATCTCTCACCTACCTCCTTCCCCAAACCCTTCAGCTTCTCTGCAGTAGCAATGAGTAATGAACTTTGGATGGAGTATTACATAGGCTGTAACATGTCAAATGCTTCACAGGCAAGTAGGTGTGGAGCATGATCATCACTCTCGTGGAGTTGTAGAGGCCTTTTATCACCTTCAGCTGTGCCTTCTGTGGGGCTGAGGCTGCTAAAACCTCTGTGAAAATGCTGCAGGCCACTGAACCTGCCTAGCAGTAGATCATTAGATTTCCCTTCCACCTTTCTGCCAACGTCAGCAGGCCACAAAAATGGTTTAAAATTCCCCCTTTTAAAGAACAATAAATAGAATCATAAAATAGTATTTTAAATGGGATTTGCCTCTCTTTGTAATTAACTTCTTAGTTAATAATCCAGGAGACTTCTGATTAAGTTGATGAATTACCTTTATCAATAACATCACCCTTTACCATATTCCGTAAATGAAAAGCTGTTCTATTTAACAGAATTTCACCCTTCTTTTGAGCCACAGTTAAAAGCAATACATAGACTACACATCCCAAACAAAGGCATTCAGAATTACATGATTAAAAAGAGAAATGAAGAATGTCCTTTTAAAACCACTGATCATAACTAGTACATTTATTTCTTGGTGTTTTAATTCTGCAACTATTTATTGAAATTTTGAGAGAATATGAATTTTTTGTTTGTGAAACTGCTAAAGTCTGAAGAGAGAGTTCTCTACCTGTCAGCTAGACCAGAAACTAAGCGGCGAGGTAATACAGCGTGACTATTAGAACTCATAACGAACTCAGTGAACCATGGGTCACTGATTTTAAGTAAATTTTGTCTTTGAAGTCACTGTGGAAATTCTGTTTGCAACCAATAGAACAATACGACCCTTTAGTTTCAAAATATCCTTTAGAAGTGTTTAATCTAGCAAAACTTCACATATTAAATCCTAAACATGTGCACAAGCAAAGAAACCAAATAAATAATACCATATAACTTGAGGGCATACAGCAGGCATACCCTTAATGAGATTTATTCGTGTAATGGACTTATTTTGGCCATTATGCCACATGGCGTAAATATAATATGTTAGAACAATTTGAAGGAAATGATTTCTTTATTTAATTTGACCTGAGCAGAATGATTGAAAAGAATACATGATGAAAGATTTCTTCTGACTTGGTTTTGCAGTGTCTCCATTCTGGAGAACAGAAGAAAAGAAGTTAATATGGCTCAGCATTTAGTATCACTTTGTAGATTGTTTGTTCTTATGTGTCAGAATATTAAAGAGGTGAGTCATAAGAGAGAACATTTTGTCCCACATATTTAAAACGAACAAAAGAAAATTATGCTGTTATTGTTATGGGTAGAACAGTACTTCCAGTCTTGATTAAGCCCACTCACTACAAATTACCCCAGCCTGAACAGCCAAGATTCATGTCAGTAATGGTGTTATGTGTCTCCTCTGGCCATTTAAAGATTTGGGTCTATGGTAGCACAAAAAATTGATAGTTTACATGATCGTAAAGGAGACAACCCTTGATTCTGAAATGTCACATTGAACTTTAAAAAATATATTTCTGACTGTTAAATCTACTATTGATAAAGCCAGCCAAATGGCTACGGAATTACAACATGAAGCTTCCTAGAAATTCTTGAAGGGAATGCTTGCAAATTTGTGTATTTATAGGAAGAACATCCTCAGATTATTTTGTAGTCAATACTTAAAAAGTAGTTAAAAGGTGTTTCAGTGACACACCTGCTACATAATCACCTTGCTATTTTTCTGTTCCTCTTCCCCCATTTCTAAGGGGAATACTTGTACAAAGTAATGCATAAAACTATATATAAGAAAGAAGCTAATTACACACAGAAGGATCCCAACCATCTCCCATGTATGCCTTGTACTGACATAATAGAAAAAAAAAAAGTAATATGAAAGTACCAGATACACAAGGTTTGCAAATGAGGAAGAAAGAAGAGGAATTACTGTCCTCCAGTACTTTCTGTTATAACCAAGTCAGGCACTGTTTGTAGTAATCAAGTCATTTTAGAGTGACAGTTTGTGATTAAGATGAAAGTGTATCTCTAAGTAGGAACAAATGCAAATCAATAAACTGATGTAATGAAAGGTTTCATTAGCCACTTCTAATATTTAGCACTGGTTGGCATGATCCATTAGTGAATCATTTGACCAATAAGCAGCATCTTCATTTTTATGTTTATGCGAACATTGCTAAGAACAAATGTGCATAAGACAGTAAAGAATAATTTTTTTTTTTGTTGTTGTTGTATTGCATATCCTGGCATATTGCAAATATTCTGGCTTAGACTGGAAACTTCTGGGTTTAGTAATTTTTTTCCACTTGAAGTTTTGTCTGCATGCTTGATAGCTGGATGATGAATGCTTGAGCTCTCCCCTCTGCTAACATGGTTTGGCCATGATGACTAGGGCAAATCCAGCTGTTTCAGAAGTTTAGCTGATGTTTTTCATCTGCTCATCAAGGAATTGCCTTGCAGGTCTGCTGGTGTCTCAGAAACAATCTCTTTATTTGGTACCAATAGGCCCATCAGCCATTTGATGGCCAAATTCCTTGGCTAAAGGAATGCCTCGGAATGGACTTGTTGGACTCTTCTTGTGACAGGATGTGCCGGTTTTGGCTGGGATAGAATTAACTGTCTTCACTGTAGCTGGTATAGTGCTGTGTTTTGGATTTGGTATGAGAATAGTGCTGATGGCACATTGATGTTTTAGTTGTTATTAAGTAGCAGCTAAGTGTCCCTAAGTAGTGCTTATGCTAGTCAAGGACTTTTCCAGCTTCCCATGCTCTGCCAGGGGTACAAGAAGCTGAGAGGGGAGGGGGCACAGCCAAGGCAGCTGATCCAAACTGACCGAAGGGATATCCCACACCATACGACGTCATGCTCAGTATATAAAGCTGGGGGAAGAAGAAGGAAGGGGGGAACATTCGGAGTGATGGCATTTGTCTTCCCATGTAACTGTTAGGCGTGATGGAGCCCTGCTTTCCTGGAGATGGCTGAACACCCGCCTGCCCATGGGAAGGAGTGAATTAATTCCTTGTTTTGTTTTGCTTGTGCGCGCAGCTTTTGCTTTTCCTTTTCATTATATTATTATTGTTACTATTACTATTACTATTACTATTACTATTACTATTACTATTACTATTACTATTACTATTACTGTTTTGCTTTACCTATGAAACTGTCTTTATCTCAGCCCACAAGTTTTCTCACTTTTACCCTTCCGATTTTCTCCCCCATCCCACCGTGGGGGAAGTGAGTGAGCGGCTGTGGGGGGCTTGGTTGCTGACTGGGGCTAAACCACGACACAGGACCAAGACCTACCTTAAACCAGAAAATCTGTCTTTGCTCTTCCTAGTGAAAAGAACTACAATGCAAAAATCAGCGTCACAAATAGTTGCAAACCTCTGCACCCCGCCTCTCCTCTCCCACCTTCAAACTTCACCAGGGAAACTGTGAATATTTTCGCTTTTGTTCTGTCTACAGCAACTCTTACCTCATTTGCCAGGAGACGTCTCATTATCAAGGAGCAAAGAATTGAACTTCCTTGGTGATAGGGATGTTTAGAAAATAAAACACCATTATCCACAGCCGTACTTCCAGTAAGAGCAAACAGTCCCTTTTTAGATATCAGCAGGTGGAAGTCTCAGCAGAAGGATGCATGTTTAGTGTTATGATTCCTGATGACCTTTCTTGTTTATATTCCGCTCTGATACTGGTATGTTGGTGTTTTTAACCTCCTGAACTGATTTGGGGCTTGTTAAAAAACACCATTAATTTATATTTAACTACGTAGGAATTTCCTTGTTTAACTGCATTGGCCAGTGTCCCAATTCAGGCAGTACTTATGCCAGAATTTGTGACTGCTTTAGGAACCGCTTAAAGGCATGAAGGTCAGAGCGGCAGTTATCTGAATGACGAAGCCACGGATGAGCTGTTCAGTGCATTCTGCTGAACCATACTTTTTTTTATCAGAGAAGTGTTTTAACATATTTTAAAGTGAGTATTTTGGATATGCCAGGATACTGGAAGTATGTATTTTATCCACACTCCTCAAGAACCAAGCACACCCAAGATCCTGAGACCAGATCTTTGGGGAGACATATTGCAACTTCCATTACTTGCTTCAGGTACCTACACTGTCTTACTGCACAACAATACGATAGCACACGTGTTCTTATAAAACAACTATTTTCTAGCTTGGGCAGAAACTTACAGTTTTGTCTTAACGCTGTCAAGCTGGGACCTAAATCAGAAATTACACCTGAACCTGAAAGGGGACACAACAGTTACATAATGCTTTTAAGAAAGCTTTATTTGTTAAATTTATATGAGCCTTCAAATGCTTAAGAATTGGTGACATCCTTTATTGCGGACTTATTGCCATTTTACTATGTACTTCATCACCTTCCATACTACTGACCTCATTTTCTGCCTATATTTTCCAGACAGGAGGTGTAACTAATTTAAAAAGCAAAATCAGCCTTGATCAGTCTTAACTGTTTCATGAAGTGATATTGTGAGTTGCCCTTCACTTATATGTGATTTAAAATCACAATCTCTTTGAAAATCTGCTGTAAAACCAAGTCAACAACTTCCAGATATGTAAATTATTCTTCATTTCCTAATAATGAGAATACTAAAGCCACTAAAAATACAAGAAGAATTAGTAATGTTGGTGTTCTTAAGGAGTGACTCAGACTTTCAAGACTGTAATTTTTCATCTCCATGTTTCTGCTGTCTGCTTATTGCTAGCTTCAGAGCAGAGCAAGCTGCTGCCCAACTCACCTCTCATTATTGTTTATTGGCCTCTTGAAACTCTTCATTTGCATTAATTTCATTTTTTTTCTTAGCCATACAATATTTAGAATGGTGTGTATGTATCAAGAAATGTACAATATTGCCTGATGTAAATCCCATCTACTCTAAACCTCCTTTCTTACCTTCATCTGAATATCTGCTTTTTCATTTGAATACCTCATCCATCTTGTACAGTTGGATCTTTGATAAAAGTTCCTTCACAGGGATGGTAGGAATAACACTAATTCCAGAGGAGAAGGAAGTCTTGAAGGACTGCTAGTCTAGAAGCAATGGAAGCTAGTAACTCTAACCCTTCATGGCAATGGATGCTGTAGGACTCACTGTCAATGTCTGTGACTTCAGAAGTCTTTTTTGTCTCAAACAATTACGGGCCGAACAATATGGCATTTAACTGAAGGATTTTCACTGATGGTTTTATGTGACTGAGGTGCCCCAAATCTGATCCTATTTTATTAATTTCCATCTATAGTTATTTTGATTTACTGCTTTTGTCTCCTAAATATAAAGGCTTTTATATCACTGATATTTCACCAAATTCAATTAGTTGGAAAGATGACATTTACTTTACTTCTCCTTACAAAGAAAAAAAAGGTTCCCAATGTTTTGGAGCAAGAACTGTGAAAAATGTAACAAAAGTATATAGCAACTGTCATTGAAGGCTGCACAAGAAATTTAAGAGAAGATGACAAAAGAGGAAGAGATCTTGCTGTTAGTTGCTTTCTACCGTCTTTGATGCTGCTACTGAAATATCTACCTGTTTATTTACAGCAAAGTGGTCTGGAGTTGGTCTTTATTGAAAAATTAGTGCAACACTTAAGTATGCTTCTGGATTTATAGCAGGAGGCTTTGAGGATTTGATTACTGTACGCTTCTTTTGCCAGCCAGCAACACAGTTCCCTATACAGAAGAGGTTTTTTATGTTTTCCTCGCACTGTTTGGAGTCTGGTAACCAACGGGTGGATTGCAATTATCATAGAATGATAGAATGTCCTGAGTTGGAAGGGACCCACAAGGATCATCGAGTCCAACTCCAAATCCCCGAAATTCCTACCATGTGTCTGAGGGCGTTGTCCAGGTGCTTCTTGAATATTGTCAGGCTTGGCACTGTGACTACCTCCCTGGGGAGCCTGTTCCAGTGCTCCACCACCTTCTGGGTGAAGAACCTTGTCCTAATACCCAACCTAAACCTCCCCTGGCACATCCTCCTACCATTTCCTCGGGTCCTAGGTCCCATCTGTTGCCTAAAGAGAGAGATGGAATTTTATACATTTACTTTCCTAACACTAATTCTTGCTCTCCTATCTCCATCTCTGCAGCAACTGAAATGTCACTCTCCCTCCCTCTGGCAGATGAGTGCTTTTCTCAGGATACACACCACAAGCCTGCATTTTCCTTCGTTACTCTAACGTAAAGTTTTTACAAGCACACTGAAACATGTGTCCTGAGGTTTTTCTGTTCTTCTCTTTGGCTTGATCTACCTGATAATGCCGTTTTTACTTCTACCTCCCAGACTACAGGGTCTTGAAGTACCAACTTCATCGCTTCTTTTCAAACAGACTTGCCCCTCATCTCAGGAGAGATGGGTGAAGAAATTTGGCTAGGAAAGAAGGGCATGGTGCAAGCTGCTAATAGTTTGAGATCTCCATTTCTATTTATTTCTGGGCAGGGAAACATAAAATAAACACTTTTTCTCTGAACTTTAATGGGCAATAATGTATTTTGAGATGTTTTTATATTTTATTGTTGTCTTAGAAAAATAATTTCTGGGAATTTAGAGGTCCCAATCAGAACAAACTGACCATTTTTGCTCATTTTATGATAAGATGCCAAAATCTGACGGGCATTTTCAGGAACAAGGCCATTGTGTTGTGTTTTTAACTCTTTATGTATGTGACTTGAGATACTGTTTGAAAGAATGGATTTAGCTGGCCCGTATTACTTCACTGATGGATTAGGGAGACACAAATTGCATCCATAGTATTCAAGACATGAAGGTAAGCAAAAACTGCAACATGTCTGATAATTTTTAAATAATTGCCTTGTGGAGCTAGGAGTAGTACTTGTGTTTCAATGGAAACAAATACAAGTTCTCCATCATTCCTGCCCATGACATATTCTGTAATATTTTACAGTTTGATTTTATATTTTGACCTTGATTTTGTATTTTGGCTTCTGTACTAACAGTTTTTAATAAAAAATCCCATTCAGGCCTGTTTGGTAGTCCTGGGTATTGATGGATCAGAGAACTTAAAAGTTATCTAAAACTTCCAAGTTTTAACAGCCTGAGTATGTGATGGCAAACAACGCTTTGGATCTCCAGCCTTATCTGCAGCATCATTAACTCCTCGTCTGGCTGTGTTCTCGTCATATCGCTCCAGTGGAGAAACGGTCCAAGGAGCACCGTTAGCTCTCCACGATCCGGCAGGTGCAAGGGGTGTGCGTGTGTCTAGTGATGTGCAGGGCTGCATCCCGTGGCGGTATTCCCGGGGGCAACCCCTTCCTGAGCTCCCCGTGCGCCGGTGAAGAGGGTGGCTGGGCAGAAGCACACGGCAAGCGAAGGGAGGAGGCTGTGGCCGACGACAGATGTGGTTTCTTGGTTGCCCCACGAGTTGCTACTGCTGCGGCTGCAGCACCGTGGCCAAGAACCCAACCTGCCTGGCCGGGCTGGCCTCGTCGCCTGGCGCTGCGATGCGACGAGGCAGCCTGGCCCTCCTGGCCGGAGGCACCGCTCCGCACCCCGGCACAGCGCGGCAGGACGCTCCGCGCTGGTGTGCGGCGGACGGGCCCCCCGCCCCCCTCCGTGCTCCCGCGGCGGGGGCAGGCCCGAGCTCGGGGTTTGCACCTCCGTGGGACAGAGCCGGGCGCCCCCGGGGCTGCCCGAACGGCCCCGCAGCCCCCTCCGGAAGGGCCGGGCGAAGGGTCGCCGCGGCTCGGAGCCCCCCCCGCGGCGGCCCCGCGCAGCGCGGGGGGCAGCGGCGACCCTCGCTGGGAGACGGGGCCGGGCAGCGCGACCGCCCCGGCGCCGGAGGGTGGCCGCCCCGGGCCGGGGGCGGGAGGGAAGGCGGAGGGAGGGCGGGAGGCGGGCGGGGCGGGCGGCGGCGGCGGCGGGCCGGTGGGGCACGGCGCTGCTCCGCCGCGCCTCTCCCCGGCGCCGCGGAGCGGAGCGGAGGTGAGCGGCAGCGGGGCGGGAGCGGGGCGGCGGGGCTGGGCGCTCTGCGGGGCGCGAAGGCGGGGGGGCGCGGGTCGGGGCCGGTACCGGCAGCGGCCGGTGGCACTTGTGCCCGGCGCGGCGGGCTCGCTCCGCCCCCCCCCCCCCCCCCGGCGGCGGGCACTTAAGGGCGCTGCTGGAGGCGAAGGGGCGCTGCGGGGCGGCGGGCGGGAGCGGCGGGGCCTCGGGCGCGCTCCCGCGCCCCGGCCGGTGCTGCCCACGTGCGCGCGCGGCCGCGGGGGTCCGCTCCCGGGGCGGGGCGGGGCGGGGCGGGGCGGGGCGGGGCGGAAGGTGCTGCGGCTTCGGGGTGTGCGGGCTGCGCCCCCGCCGAGCGGTTGCGAAGGCTGGAAGCACCTTCGGCGCGCCCGGGTTCTGAGCTAGCCCGGTACCGGGGGGACTTCGCCGCCTCTCTCTGTTGTCCGTTAGTAACGCCTGCTCTTTCCCTTTAATGCGGGGGAAGGTTTTGCCAGCAGGAACGTCCCGAGAGTAGAGATGGGAGATAAGGTGTAAAGTAACGCGTAGAATTGGCTTCTGAATAAGGGACCGTCTAAGATACAAGTTAGTGCTTCAGCGTGGGAACTGCAGGGCTGGAGGCTTCGGCGTTGGTTACGTTAAAGCTTTAAAACACTGAACTGTGAGAGGAGAATTACTTGGAAGATGTTAGGACATTGTTTTGAAAATAAATGCTTAACAGTGAGAAGAAACATGGAGAAGAAAAATGGAGTGTGATTATCATATCGAAACATTCCAGCTTGAGTATTTCACTTTTGACTGTGGCTGGGCTGATAAATATTTTCATTCTAGGAGTATGTTGCAAAAACATTTGTTTATATACGTAGTTTAACCACCAGAATGTTCTGTGTGGTTTCTCTGATTACATGTACATGAGCATTGAATGTTTTATACATTATCTGTATATCTTATATGTACGGAGCCTATAAAGGTACCGTACGCCATATCTGCATTGTTTAATGCATGCAGGTAATTGTTTTATCCTGTGACTGATGCGCTTAAAATAGGATGCCATATCATATCACTCAGAAAATTAGATTTGTACCACAGACTAATATTATGGAATTTCTGCTTCAAATGTCATTTGAACAGTGGTGTGCCTTTTACAGTGTGTGTGTATTTGTTTTTAATATTGCAGATGCCTTTTGATTGCAAGACTGCTGAAATGTTTTGAGGGCTGCCTCTCCTTTCCTAACCATGAACAGTTCAAAATCACCAGGGCTGGCTGGATTTGGAGTCTTGAAAAACACAACCTGCCACACAGAGAAGAAGATATCAGTTTTCTTTTCCATAATCTTCATGACAGTGGGAATTTTGTCCAATAGTCTTGCAATAGCAATTCTTATGAAGGCGTATCAGAGATTTAGACAGAAATCGAAAGCCTCCTTTTTGCTTCTTGCTAGTGGTTTGGTCGTCACAGATCTCTTCGGCCACCTCATCAATGGAGCCATTGCAGTGTTTGTGTATGCATCGGATAAAGACTGGATTCGATTTAACCAGTCCAACATTCTTTGCAGTGTTTTTGGCATCTGCATGGTTTTCTTTGGTTTGTGCCCGCTCTTCCTGGGCAGCGTGATGGCTGTTGAACGGTGCATTGGAGTCACTAAGCCAATATTTCACTCTACAAAAATGACTTCTAAACATGTGAAAATGATGTTGACTATGGTATGTCTGTTTGCTGTTCTTATAGCTTTGCTGCCTATCCTTAGGTTTAGAGCCTATCAAATTCAAGCATCGAGGACCTGGTGCTTCTATAAAACAGAACATGTTGAGGACTGGGAGGACAGATTTTATCTCTTACTTTTTTCTTGCCTTGGGTTACTGGCCCTTGCTATTTCATTCTTGTGCAATGCTGTCACAGGAATTACCCTCTTAAGAGTCAAATTTAAAAGTCAACAAAGACAAGGCAGATCTCATCATTTTGAAATGATCATTCAGCTCTTGGCTATAATGTGTGTTTCTTGCATTTGCTGGAGTCCATTCCTGGTAAGAGCCTAACATGTTTGCCAATTTTTAATGCACATCAATGTATAAAAGTTACACTTTTTTATTTCCAGGTTTTAAGGTGCTTTAGCTGTGATAACAGCTCCATTCACTCTTCAGTGTATTAATTTTACAGCATATTGCCCATAATGTATGTACCTATGTATCTATAACAGAAATGGTAATAATTCTCCAATTCTGATCATAAGCAAAATAGATTGAGCAAGCAAAATGTATAGGGACTGTGAGGACTTTATTTCCAGGGCTGTGAAGCAGACAGTGGTAGCAGAATGGTGGCTAGAATAAATCAGAGCACATATTGAGCTTGTCCAAAAATTCAGTGAAATCTTGGAGTGGCAAGTCTGTTTAGTCTGTACTATAGTCCATATCATTCTTTATTTGTGGTAGTCTGTTCGTTGTTACTATTACGGTTTGCTGCTACTTGTGAACTGTGTTACGGAAGATAACAGTTAAGAACATAAAAATCCTCCGTTCTGTTCAGGGTACCTCAGGGTATTGAGGGCTTTGCTTTAGAGTCATGTTAAAAACCAGTGGTTGGCAGTGGGTTAAAATAAAAATGTGGTTTAGACCTGACCATGCGGGTTTCGTAATCTGGACAGATGACTAGCAAAGCTGCTCTGTGCAGTCGGTGTGCTTTCTCAGCTGTCCCGGCTGTCACTCAGGACTGCTTGCTGGTAACTGTTGTGACTCTTCCAAGGCGGTAAGTGTTGCTCGTGTTAGCGTGTGCTCTAGCAGGGTCAAAGGAAGCAGGGTTATGATAAGGAAAAGAATTTAATGGCTCCTGTTGTATGATGGCATCGTAAAACTGATAGTCATAGAATGGTTTAGGTTGGAAGGGACCTTTAAAGGTCATCTAGTCCAACCCCCTTGCAGTGAGCAGGGACATCTTCAACTGGATCAGGTTGCTCAGAGCCCCGTCCAACCTGACCTTGAACGTTTCTAGGGATGGGGCCTCCACAACCTCTCTGGGCAACCCGTCCCAGTGTTTCACCACCCTCATTGTAAAACATTTCTTCCTTATATCTAGTCTAAATCTAACCTCCTTTAGTTTAAACCCATTACCCCTTGTCGTATCACAATGGGCCCTGATAAAAAGTTTGTCCCCATCTTTTTTATGAGCTCCCTTTAGGTGCTGGAAGGCTGCAATAAGGTCTCCCCACAGCCTTCTCTTCTCCAGGCTGAACAACCCCAACTCTCTCAGCCTTTCTTCATGGGAGAGGTGCTCCAGCCCTCGGATCATTTTTGTGGTCCTACCATGGAGCTGCCAACAGGTCCGTGTCTTTCCTGTGCTGAGGGCTCCAGAGCTGGACACAGTATTATATTAATGGTGGCTCTTTTTACTGCAGTAAACCTGACTGAGGAAATTTTTTTTTTTACTAAGGTGAGTGAGGTTAAGTAACAAGTCATATGAAATCTTAATTTGTTTCCTAGAAACAAGGTCCTGTAGTTTTCCACTGATGTGAATGAGGAGCAATTTTGGTTTCAGCTTACAAATATAGAAATTTAAATCTGAGATCCGAATCAGACCTGGCTACATTTCATCTACTGCCTATGGTATCGTATGGAGTTACCTGAACTAGTTCTGAGTTAGATACTGCTACTAGCCTAGCTGCAGCAGTTGGGTATATCTGGCAGGTAGCATTTAATTAGTCCAGTATTACAGACTTCAAGGAGAGAGTCTGAATATAAATCTCTGCATCACCGAAATGCACAAAACTTCTTTCACTTTTGTTCAACACACAGAGAATTTTCCCCTGCTCCTCTGTTGATTTTTCTAGACTTGGTCTACAGCATAGTTTAAATTCATGTTGGCTTTTGTCAGTGTCCTGGCTATTGTGTATAGAGCATAAACAAAGTTGTCAGAACAGTATAGCAAGCTTTTGTAGTGAACTTACTTCCAGTTACTTCCATACACCTCCTGAAATTTGTCTGGGGCAAACCACAGAATGGTTTTCAAGAAAAGCAACTGAAATGATGGCTTTACTTCTCATGAAAAAACGGTATATTATAATCTGATGACATTTATTTTCAGACAAAATAACTGTCCTTAAAGTTTGGAATTAATTTCATTTTTTAAAAGCCCTTGGGTATCAAAAGAGCTATAGAATTTTTTTAATTCAAAAGATATACTTCATTTATTCAATGTATGAAGCAACACTAAATAGCAACTGCTGTGGTCATTTTTTCAGTGTTGGTAATTTTGTTATGCTTTTCAATTTTTATTAATTATAAAAACATAATTTTTAAAATTTCGACAGTCTTTAATGAAATCACAAGACTACTTTTTTTAAAGTATTTAACTTAATCTAAGTTTTAGTTGACAATTTATTATTCCAGCAGCAAATTTTTTTCCAGAGCCTTTTCAGAGTTTGATGTTTTCATCAGCTGGTGATATAGACCAGTGAATGACTTCTTGCTCAATTTTGTTCTTGGTAGTTTTGGGGACTGTGTTGCAGAGGGAGGTGATACACAAGCAATTCTGGTTCATTGGGTGGCAAATCTGCCGGTGCTCTCTTGTGCGTTCCAGGCTCGCGATGCTTTGCTTCTGGATCTCTTTTGAAATGAGATGAGCCAAACTATCACCAAAATTAGCTTGGCAGTATGGAAAATAGTTCTGCAATATGGACAAATTCATGTTAGAAACAAGAAATTAAAAAAACAGTTAGTGTAAGGTAGGATTTAGTTCTTGAAACAAAGTTTCAGGGAAGTGAACGATTAGTGGTTTAGCCAGTGAGTTCGATAGTCTGGGAGATGAAAAGGATGGGGTCCTTGGAAGGTATTACCTTTCTTAGCTATTAGGATCATAGAGTTGTCATCAAAGTTAATTCTCTGAATTACCACTCTTTGTTTTGGTAGCATTCTGTTCACTGAATACAAACAGAATTATAAGCACAGCATTAATTTACCAAGCTTTATTGGACTGCAGTGGAGCATACCGATTCAGGGGAATAAAGCTTTGCCAGGAGTGTACTGCTAAAGTGCTAGAATAAAGAGATCCAGAGTTTATCAAAGCATATGATTTACGAAGAATTGTTCATCCAAATCTATTCATCCTATTTATCTGAAACCTCTCAGGACTTTTAATTGGTGAAATGAATTGTTTAGATTCTGTAATTTAATCAGCATATACCAAAATATGTATATCTTGAAATAAATATGAGCAGGTGTTCATAGGTGAAATTATTTGGCAAAGTAGCTAAATACATGCTTAGTTTGCATTCATTTGCTTTTTTAATTTTTCTACAAGCAAAATCTAGAAGATATTGACAATCTTTGAATTGTGAATTTTACCCATGTCCTCCATCCGAACGAGTATACAGAACAAAATGTTATGTGAGAGTGAATTGCCTCTACATAAACCAAAGCAATTATAAACCAAACAAACCTTTGGAAGAGAAAGTGGAGGAAGGTGAGGCTGTTTATGCTAAATGTGGTTTGCAGATACAAGAGTTTGGATTTATTTGGTGTGATTCTCCAACTGATGGGTGCTTTGCTTTGTTTATTTTTCTTCTATTTTTAATTTAGTCTGGTGTTACATCAATTGTCATATGTGCATGGCTACCAAAATCAAGTCTACCCAATACTGTAATCCAACTGCAAATTTACTTCACTATTAGATTTTATTTTTTTTTTTTCCTTCCAAGTGGAGTTATATAATCAGTCACTGTCCTGTGCTAAAATCACCTTTAGATGACATTAGAGACACAAGACCCTGGATCATCCTTTATGGTGTCTGGTGTGGAACTCAACTTGAATTCTGCACCTGGGAGTGAACTTGTTTTGGTGCCTTTATATATCTGTGTATATGTATATATATCTAACATTTAATGTTATATATAATAATATATAATATTAAAATCAATCACCACCTCTATTTTAAGACTTCTGGAGATCTGGAACATTTTTCAGCAGCAGAGCCCATGGCATGGCTCGTGTGGAGCTCTGCCTAGGGCTGTTGGACAGGGACTTCCTTCTGATTTCTCTTCTTCCTTCAGATTTCTTTCCTGACGCTTCGTCTCATTTGTTCCTCAAAAATGAGTAGCTTTTTCAAGTTTTCTGCCACTGTGTGGGAATCTTTCCTTAATGGAGTACCGGAATGAGGGGTGCTCCCTGCTTCTTCCCTTGTTGGGGAACATTTATGTCCTTTTGAGGAGTTGAGAGCGGGAGGGAAATCACAAAAAAAGCAACAAGTGAAATTCATGAGTTTTTCTATGATCTATGTAGTCAATGATTTGCAGACGCACATTTGTTCTGACAGTCCAAATAATTTTGCTTTGTTATGGGTAATTCCAGGAAAATATGTTCTGAAGATAGTAACATCAACTTCTCTGTGTAGTAAGTAATCTTTTTTCACCCTTGCTAGTGTCTTAGCCCTTTGCTAGGGATATGTGAATTTTGTTGGATAAATTTGGTCCCTAGGGGTTAGATTCCCAAAGCAAATAGTTGGGCTGGAGCATTTTGTGACAAGCATCTCTGATGAAATAGATTGTTATATAAAGCTGGTTTTTGGCTGTGACTTGACATCTCGCCTGTCATGAAACAGCTTGTTTTTGGAGCTGTGTTCATATGAGCAGATTTTGACTTCAGTATGTCAAATTTTGTGGGGCTCAAGGGATAAAAACATTTGAAATTTTGTTTTTGGAGTAGCAAAGTGAACTCCCTGTAATTATGGACAGGAGGGGTTTATTGCAGAGTGAATTTATCTACGGGAACAAATTATGATATGGAGAAATGTATAATCTTTTTCATGTGTGGAACACAGTCTTAGCCTGAGAAAAGTACTTTTACATTTAAATTATTCTTGTTAAGATCTTTTTCCATGCAGTTATCTGATTGCTTTCATTCCAATTTTACCTCCCCTCTACTGCAGAAAATAGCCGCTCTTTTTGTTTTTTTTTTTTTAAAGATCTCAGCTATTTATTTCATATGATTAAATCAGCTCTTATTCAGTTGCTTTTTTTACTGCCTAGATTAATTTTTAGCAGTCTCTTCTCATGACATCTCTTCCCTTTCCAATTGTTGTGCTAATTGCGTCTCCCTGAACTCGCTCTGACTTCTTCTTGTCCTCAGATTGTCTCATGCAATGAGGCTCCATGGTTGGTTTTCCTGTACCTAGGGCTGCATTTAGCCTACAGTTTGCTGAACCACTCCAACCTAGAAGCTGCTGAAGCTAGTCTGAGTGGTCCTTTCAGTGAATATGCTGCCAGAGGAGGTGAGAAGGGCAGTGCTGTGCTATTAGGGATGCTCTTGGTGGAATGCCCTTACCCCTGCCCAGCCCACCCTGGTTTCCTCACCAGGTATTTTGGGTGCTGAGACATGTCATGGATGGTATGTGCTGAAGGAGGTCAGTGGGTTGAAGGTTTTACACTAACTAAATTCTAGGTCATGTAGTTGCATACAGTATAAGGTACTTTGTTGTACAAGGCAGTCCTCTGTGCATCTCATTTTAGTATTTTTGTATGAGTAGTCATGTATATACTTGCACAGTGACACTTCACCCGGAGTTCATACCCCTGTTACGTTTGAAGCATCTTCCTCCCTTCCTGTTTTCTGTATTCTTCAACAAGCTGGCAGTTTAAATTTCTGCTACACTACCTTATGCTTATATGTGGAATGGACATCATTTATATGAGCTCATTGCTTTATTAATGTTGTTTGTATGCCTTCAAATATTGCTGGTTGTATTGTCCCTACAACAAAACAGTTACTTAAAAATTTGTCCCTTCTCTTGTGCCCTCTGGATGGTGATTTTTATAACTGAAAAATGCAGCTGAGGAGAAGCAGACACAAGATGTCCCAAGACACAGGTCCACGCTTTGCCAGGGAGGCCCTTGCCGCCACGTACAGTATAGCCACCCCAGGTCTCATGGGTGGCTGCTCTGCAGAAGCGTATTCTCTTACAGAGACACTGGCAAAACACATTGGTAATCAAAGTTACAGCTTCCATGAGCTTGTTGTGCCTGCATAGGCACTGTGAATAAGGAGAGTGATTCTTCTGAAAAAGAATAAATTAGACTTTCAATTTCCAGTCATCCGTTTCTGAAGACTGAAGGCAATACTCTTAAACATGTTTAGCTAACCCTGCAGCTTTGAATGCCATTGTAAAAGTTACTTTCACAGGGGAAAGCCACACTTTGTCTTTTTCAAGATTCAGATTTTTAAGAAGATAATCAATTATAATTACTATGTTTGTGCTGGCTTTTGTCATTGAATTCTTGTCATGTTTTGCTAAAATCGATGTCTGTTGACACCATACAAAGGCGTGATGTGCTGTCAGAGTAAAGAAGATGTGATTCAAATTGGGTCTGGGCTATGCTTCACTTCCTGCCTGCAGCAGGCTGATGGGCAGAGGAGAGGTGACCTGCTGCAGGACCTCCAGGGGAATACCCGTTGGACGTTGTCATTGCATCTCTTGGGCTGGGTGCAAGCCCATCTCAGGAGCCCATTTCTGCCACAATGGTTTTAATCAATAAACCAGTTTCATAGGGAAAGGAAAAAAGGTTTTTGCTAGCAGAAGGCCTGCTAGATACGCCTCTTTACGCCTCTGTTCCAAAGCATCAATATGGTAATGGTTATTGTCCACTGTAGGTTGTTGTTTCTTTTCCAGGCCTTGCTGTATCGGAAGAGGTCAGATCAGGAGCAGCTGTTTGACTGAATAAAATGCTCCCTGAGTTCCTTTGGAAAAAAAAAAAAAATCTCATATGAATTTGCTAGTCTTTCAAGCTACACTAGAAAAAAGGCTCTCACTCTCCCTTATATCATGGCCTTTTAATTGCTTGCTGAGTTTCTCAGTACATCCGCGAACACTGTGCAAATTCAAGTACTGTTCTTGCTTGAGTTCCTCTGAATTAGCTTCTGATACTCAAGGATAAATCGCTGAAATGTTAGTGTCATTTCTAATATTGTGGCCCAAAAGATATTTTGGAATGAAGAGCTGATTTTAGGGGTTAAGAGGAAAGAGAAGACTCATTTTGATTGAAGGTTTTGTTAGTCTCAAGACAGAATTGTCTTTTTAGCTTAGTTTCCTGTGGAATAAGGTTTAAGCAGCAACTCAGACAATTCAAGTGTGCTTTTGTACGCCACCATGAAAATACTCCATGGAAAAAAATTGTAGGCGTTTGCAGAGAGAGAGTAAAAACGTTTAATACAGTGCACTTAAAAATTCAATCCACCTATAAAGATATGTTTCTATGATACTAGAAACCCTTGGATAAGACGATCATGCCTTTTTTTAGTATTGGTTGTAGAGATCTTTCTTTTTTTTTTTGGATTCTTAAGAGGCACGGCTGGCAAATTTCTACCAAGTTAGATGAGAAATGGAATGAGCATCGTTTTAGAGTATACGCACCTAAAGTGATATTGAATTTCAAAGGTACTCTTTCAGTGTTCAGAATTGGGCTGTTACTATTTTCGTCTTTTACAGTTTCTAGAGATGTTACGGGCCTTATCCTTTCTGAGAAATATGAATCATTTTACAAAAATGTTTTTAGGTGTGGGCCAGGCTGTAGTTTATCATAGAGTGCTTAGAAACTCTATATTATTTGTGGCTATATTTGTAATTCAAGTGCTTACTTCCCTTTCACTGAAGTCAGGGAGTTGAGCAGCTGAGGTACTCTCTCAACAGGAAAGAAGTTCTAGAGAAGAAATGGACAGTGGTCAGCGTATTGTCCTCCTGCAGTAGTGATATGAACCAGGGAAGGAAGAAGAGCTGAGATTGACAGACTGTCCTTTACTGGAGGCTTTTGGGGAAGCATAATAATAGTTTTTGTTGTCTATGTTTACTTGTGCCATTTGGAAAAACTTACGTAAAGCCTTTTTCCAAAAATGCAGTGCCATCAGAATGCAATGGGATTGGTTTGTTTTGGAGAAAAAAATTAGGGAAGGCAGGTTTCCAGTCATGTGAGAACATTGCATTTTCAAAACAACCTGCTCCTGTTTTTCTTTCAAAATTGCTTGCCGCTTGATTTTTAAATTTATATTATATATACACATAATTAAACCATAAATATCTATAAATACAATCTATAAACACAATATTTCATTCCAAATAGATGCCAATGACTTTCACAGACAATTTTGATTTTTTTCAATTTTGAGGTTGCCATCTCAGAAAATCAGATTATGAAAACTTCAGCCAGATAAATTTCCATTCACAGCCCACCCTCATTTATTCAGTTGGTTAAGTTTTTGGATTCTGTGCTTGGCGTCAATTTGATATACATTCCAATTTTGTTTGACAAAAGCAAATTCTTTGTATTTCCTAGGTATTACACTTATTCAGACCTTTCTTGCTTCAAAATATCATACACTGCATAGCCATTTTTGGAAAATGTCATACACAGCATAACCATTTTTGGATGGTTATTTTAGGAAAGCTCTTCTTCCTGACTATCTAAAGTCTTTACATGGTAAACTTCTTGCTGAAAAGTCTCTGGGACAAATACACTCCCATGGAACAAGTCCAGAAACTCCTCCATCCTCACCAGGTTTAACATGACAGGCATCAGTGTGTGATATATATTTGTATGTTCTGTGAGGTATTTATTATGTTATTACGGTATTAATTCATGATCTTAAGTTTTGCGATTATTGTGATTATAAATGTGTCTAGCAGAAGTTATTTGTCTTAATAGCAGGGTAGAATCAGTTCGTGTCTGAGAACGCACATTATTTGGATCCTCTTCTGGGAAATATGCTGTTTATCTTTTAAACAGAGCAATAATTCTTATCACGTGCTTTTAAGATCTACATTTTACATTAAAATTCAGAAATTGCTGGATTGCAGCTGGTTACTTGGGTTACAAGCTCCCTGAGGAAGGAAGGTGCCTGTTTACTGTGTGCATGCACAGTGCCTAGCAGAACGGGAGCACGGTCCCGTTGCAGGTTCTGTGTGTGTGCTCTTACAAATAGTAATGGTCAGGTAGCAGAACATTACAGAAAAGGTTTAAACCAGGAGTTACAGTGAAGGTTTAGTAATTGAGACTCATTCTGTCCGATTCATTCTCATATTGGATGAGGCAAATTAGCTGAGTGACTGAATGAACCCGAGCCGCGTTGTAGGTGATACACTGTCTGTTGTTGAAGGATTGCTCTTATCTACTCCAGACAGAGCAGGGAGTGGAGAGCAGCTCATAAGCTCTCTTAGCTCCTCTTTTTAATGAGCTGTGCGAAGACCTCATTCAGACACGCGTGCTGAAGCATGGGTTTGAATGGCTTTGGAGTTTTGTTTCTGCATGATTTCCTAAAAAAGGCTGAAGGTGAGCCTTTGTGTAAGGGATGTCCTGAACTGAGGTTTTAAACAAAATTAGGCCTCAATACTAAACTTGCAGAAACCAAAGATTACTTTGTCGTTGGAGAAACGGAAGTTAATGACTGATTTCCAGCTGGTCCCCTACTTGCTGTCCCAGACCTGTGTGCTGCCAGCTGCCTCAGGTGGCTTGAACCCTGCGTAAGCTGGCTGTGCGTGGGCTGCACAGCCACCCAAAAGTTATGGGAGTGAGGGAGGATGTAAAGGATGTAGTGAGTCTGCCCGTGAGCAACCTTATCACCCAGGTAATGACCAACACCAGGACGTGAGGATGTGGGGATGAAGACTCCTGTGCTGGCGGGGATGTGGCCAGCTGCATTCCCCTCTGCCTCACTGCATGGAAAAGTGTTAAAACAGAAGGTGAAGCAGGAAGGAGGTGAAGATCATGTGAGCGATAGTAATTTGTTTTAGGATTTACAGTTCATTAGTGAGTTGGGAATAAAATTGAATCCACTTTTTACCAGGAGCGTGCATTTGCTGAAGTAGTGAGAAATAAATCACTCTTAAATAGACCTAAAAGGTGGTCCAGCTGCACAGCAGTCCCTTTTAATCTACTTGCCAACATTACCAAAAAAAATAATTACAAATTACATATTCCAACTTGGTAAATATATTGCTAATTCACTAGACCTGATACTTCCATTCATAGATTCTTAGTGTACTTCTCCAGAATGATGTATGTCACTTTATTACAGGGGGTCCTTTAAAAAATAACGTGAAAGGAACACATCAGATCTTCTTTTGCCTCCAGCCAAATTTGCAAATACTGCAAATCAGATAGCAACAAGTCATTTGGTGACTATGACTCCAATCCATCTTTAAAAAGATGTCATTTTCCTCCACTGTGTGTGTTGCATACATGGTGAACATAAACATACATAAAATATAATTACCAATTAATATTTTTTTCTCCTTATTTTTCCCCTACACCCATGTAATAAACACCATAATTTCTCAGACAATTAAACTGAAGGCCTGACTCCTTTGGTAGACAATAGAGTAGGTTCTTTACTTTTTTAGACCTGTTGTTGCATGAGGTCTTGCAGGCTTGGTCAGACATCAAAGCCATCTGCATTCCTGAATTCTGAAAGAGGTGAAAAGGCCGCTATATATCATGACTGACTCACTGTGAAATTCTTCTTCCTTGTTTTCACACTTCTAGTATGTGTGCATATCTCTGGGTTCAGTGGTATTTGCTCTGAGAGCCTGCATGTATGTGTCCTTCCTCTGAAATCAAGGAGTGACCTGTCCAAGGAGCCCTTAGAGAATTCAGCCTAATTCTTGGCTTCTTAGACAAAAGTAACAAATCTGAGAGAATTAAAAAAAAATGGCCAGGTAAGAACTGGCAGATCCTGCGTTCCCTGTAGAAGAACATTTTCTTGCTCTTAAAGATATAAGTGGAAGATTTGCCTCTGGTTGCTGGGTCTACATCGTATCTTTCCTCAGACATGTAAATACAGTGGAGGATGACTTTAGTAATAAAGCAGTGTGAATGTGGTGATGTCTGAAAAGACAGTTCACTTCTAAGCTATTGATTTGATCCTGTGCGTAACGGTAATTAAATGCTGAATTCGTTCTATAATTATGGACCTTTGCAGCTCCTTCTTCCTCCAGGTTGTCTGTATATTGTCTCTTTTTCTCTATGTTCAGACAGTTCTTCTCTTCCTCCCTAGTATTATGTGTTATTTGTGATCCTTTCTTTGGGTATTTTTAGGGTATTAGTGAGAGAAGTTCTGTTGCTCCTAAATCAATGAGAATATTTGTTTAACTAATAAAAATGTGATTGTTTCCAAATGAGTGTGAAAACCTGAAAAAGCAAAGTGATAAAAGAGAAGTAATAGGGCTTTTCCAGGGTACCCAACTGACCCTAAAGGAAGAATGAATGGATCCTGAATCCATATAGTCATTAAATACTTATTTGATTTGATTGTTTTTCTCAGGGTGATCCTTATTATGCGGTATTAGAAATACTCTGTTGTTTTCTGGTCCCAAGAGGTCTAGCAGTTGTCCTGTAAAGTTCCTCTCACCATTGCTGGGTAAAGAATATTTTAATTTTATTTGTAAAATGATTTTTTTTTACAAGAGATTTTTGTTATAGGCCTTGTTGTTAGGCAGCAATACATTTTTCACTCTATGGAAGCAGGCTTTCTTGTAACTTTAAAACGTAGCGCAGGAGCAGCTTGTTTATTTGACTTTGACAGACACTCTGTCTTTTCATTAGAATTGAGTCATCTACTGTTTTCAGCGCTAAAGTCTTCTCTGTCCATAGGCATTCTGCTTTCCTTTCAAATAAGTTAATCAGTTAAGCTGTGAGAGTAATTACATTGCTAGTTGAAGCAAAGTATTTCTAATTTTGAGAGGGTAGAAAGGAAAGAAGGAAAAAAGACTGCCAATCCAAGACAGAAATATCTGGAGTCTTTTGGAGAAACGAAGAGAGGTGATCTGGAATGCTTCATTCAAGCCCAGCCTGAATTTATGTTACTGCAAACCAGATGCAAATAGGTAGTGTCTAAGGGAAAAGTTGACAGAAATAAAAGTTTCACTTTGAGTTAATGTTTGTAAGTTTATGCACACAAAGAAATCCTTCTCTTCATGAGGCTTACTTCATAATTGCATTCCTGCCTCATATAGACATGATAATTCCAAAGGCAGCTAATGAAATGTAAATAGTGAGTATGATGTCATGGCACTTTACATTTTTTTTCAGTAATTTTGACAAATTCTTGCACACATAAAAATCTCATTTCAAAAGATGTTTCCAAATATTTATTTGAAAGTATCTTGCCTCCCATAAATATTTTGCAAAAAGCTGTAGAAACAGAGGTGGTGAAAATGTCACACTCGACTCTAACGGCACCGTAATGGAGTGCAATAGACTGCGAGTCCTTTGCAGACCTGAGCCTGCATGAGGAGAGCAGAAAGCTTAGAAGAACTGAACAGCCTCAGAGAGGAGGGATCATTTGGCAAGGTCAGATGGAGCTGAGCTGCTGGGTGGCTAACACGCACAGAGCCTTAATTTAATGTCATGGCTGCAGTGTCGTATATATGCTGCTACACTGCAGTCCTTTCATTGGCATTCAGTTGATGGGAGATCTGCCCTACCAATTCAGAGGGGTGCTTGGACATCCTGTTTCAAGGCTTTGATCTTGCCAACATGAGAAAAGGCACGTGTATCCTGAATGGTGTCATGTTCACAAAGCAGCAGCATCGGCTGGTGAGAAATTGCATGATCACAGAATCCATGGTGTCTGAGAACAGAATATTAGAAACTATTTTCATTTGCTTCATGGAAAATATTGTGTTTTCCTGTTTTCTTTATACTTTTTTGACTTTTATCACAGCAATAGTGCTTTGGGAACACCTCTGAGCTCTGAGTGGCTTTAGCTTTACCATAGCTTTGAAAGGTTTATGCGGCTCCATTGTAAGGGTGGTAATTACAGAGCACATGGAGGCTAAATAACATCTACAAAATGTTTTTGCAATCTCAGCTACCTCTGGCCATCCAAATCTTTTCTGATCCTCTGTCTGATTGTTTCTCATTTGGGTTCTGTCTCATAGAGGACTGTGACTGATAAGGGAAAGGTCTTTCTCAGACTAGCTGCATTTAACGGGGTAATAAGTAAACTTGCATGTTTAAGGATGCATATTGTGGCAGGTAGTAGCTACCATAATTGATTTACCTGTTTTGGACCAGAACTTAATTTCAGGAGGTAGACATAGATTTTTCCCAAACTGAATAGTGAGCCAATGTTAATTTTTAGTGACATTGTTATTTTTTCACAGAAGTGTACATGGGAGGAAAGGGGACTCCTTTTTTGCTGCTACGTGTCAAGAGCTGATCCTGCAAAACTTTATACATGGAAGTATTACATATCCCCTTAAAAGTACCCTCGGGACTTCAATGTGGAGGAAAACTTGCTAACACATTTTGTCTTCTCCAATTCCTTTTTAAGTACACATTTTTAAAATATAAAATCACTATGCTCAGTTAATTTCCTTGCTAGCCCAAATGATCATCTGGTATATAAAAGTTGAAGGTATGGTTCGTGTTCTTCTTTTAAAAAGGGATAGGAAAACATTAGGGGAAAAATATGATACAGATCTATAACATAAAAAGCATTACGTGACATAAGTAATACAATGTGTGTACTAACATTTTGATGGCAGAAGTGGTGCGCTACATATTTTTCTTGCAAGCCCTTGCTTTTACACTGACTTACATAGAATCACATAAAAAATAAAATGAAGCATACTCAGCTTTGTTGCAACAAATGCTTGCTTTATATACTGCAATATCTGTATAGCAATGATAGAGGCAATTCGCTGAAAGTGTTTCTTTTCTAATGGCTATTCTTAGGAGATATAACATGGTACACAGAATGTGAAGATACATTTTGATTTCTCTCTCCCCTTCTTTTGCAATTTTTTTTCTTAAAGTTTGTGTTTATAGAGTGCTGCGAAGTATCATCTTCTATCAGCTCTTGCCTATAGCAGACTTCAGCTTCTTTGTAGCATGTATGAGTAATAGAAGTTCCAAAAACTTCTGGAAATTCAAAATAATTATATGTCTTTTGTTTCCATGTAGTGGGATGTAGTCAGTAGAATACTGCCTTGAGGCCTGTGGGGTTTAGGAGAAGAGGGTATGCACCTCTGTATTTGACATAGGCATCGGTGACAAAATACAAGTACTTCGCAAATACTGAAAAAAACATGGACTTTCTTACGTTAATTAAAGTTCTCAGAACTGCTTGTAATTAAATCCAAAGGAAGAGGAAGGGGTTTGGGAGGGTCTGCAAGTTTCCCTCAGGGAAATGGAGCCTGAAGGCTGAGCTACAGGGGAAGATAATTTCTGATATTTGCACATGACAAAATTGGCCTGCCTGCTCTGCTTTCCATATCAATCTCTTGGTGACTGGTTTCTGTCCAGTTTCCTGAAGTCAAGGATAGAACCTGGATTTAGAACCTATGTGCTGAAATGCATTGAAGTAGTTTTACAGTTTGCCTTATTTCCTAACTAGCTGTAAAGTCTGCTTCTTGTTTTGACTGTTGTTAGTCCTTGAGTACTAAGAGGAATGTGACTAAGCAGCACTGCCATTTAGCTTATTAGTTGTTCTCATATAATTGAGATCCAATTGGAAAGGAAATTAAAGACATGCTGTTTAGATTTGGAGGGTAGTGTGAAGCTTTGGAGCAATTTTTTTCAGTTTGTTGCACTGAGCTTTGTCCCTAGGGCAAATGGCACTTCTCTGATGCTATCTGCTAGACGCAAAATTGTAGAATTCAACAATTTCAAAATGTTTTTAAAACTTTTCCGTCAGACTTTCTGGATCTTGCAAAGTGAGCTTTGGTTTTAGTGAAGCCTAAAATTGGAAAAAAAGGATGGTGCCAAGTCCTTGCTTGACACAAATTTGATTTCTCTGCATTTATTTCTAGGGACAGGGAATTCTCAGGTCTTTCCTTAAACCAACAGGGACTAGTATGAGTCAGAGTAACTTTATATCTTACAAGCAGGCAGCCTTGGTTTAAAAAATCACTTTTACAATTATGCTTTTATCGTTACTTTGCTGTAGAAAGTTTGAATTGTATTGGTTACATCATGTGATACTTTCATTTTTTTGCAAACCAGAGAGACATACTACAGCTGTGTTCATATAAACATTGTATAATTCAGCAAAACGCTGCTTGGATTTTTACATTTCTAAATATGTTAGAAAATGTCATGAGTTATGTTTATTATTTACCAGCTGGGAATTGTTTTGAGTCATACTGCTGAATCTGCATGAATATTAAATTCAGTTGTGGAAATCAAAGGCAACTAGATGTAACGCAATTGCATTGCCCCTTCCTGCTTCCCCACTTGTGTACTGCTGGCTACAGAGGACAGCCTTCCTTCATCTTACTAACCTGATGGACCTACAGGGAAGGAAAAAAAAAGTCGGTCTTTGAATTGGTTTCTTGACTTTGAACTCATTATTGAACAGTATTAGTCAAATAAGAAGAAAAGAAGTGTCCTTTCTGTGCCTGCAGAGGAGGTCCTGCTCTCAGCTTAGCACTGCAGGAAGTGCTGGTTGCAGTTTCTGAGCTGGTGACTTGTGCCAGTTCAGAGACATGACTTTCTCACACCTCGGGAGCAAAACCAGACCATCTGCATGTTTTGCTTCAATGAAATCCTTTATTAAATAGGTGGTAGTGTATTAGGCCTTTTTATAATTTATGATTTCAAACTGACTTTGGAATAGTATTTTAAGAATTTAAATTGGAATAAAAAGATTGACCATGAAAATGTGATAGAAATAATAATTATATTGGCCTCACTTCATTCTACCCCTCTTCAGCTGGAGTTTAGGATCTTGTTCTAGAAATCCTCAGACAACTTTAAAAAGGCTCCAGTAGCCAGGACATGGTCTCCTCTTTGCCCTGCAGTTGGCTTCAGTTGCCTGCAATTTTCCTCAGTGTTTTCTCAGAAGACAAGGAAGAGCTGCCGGTACAGTGCAGGCTCTTCCGAGGAGTGAGAAGCTATCTCACTTCATACCCAGAGACAATGGGATGGTAACATGTCTGTCACTACTGCTGCTCTGCCACAAGTGTTTTAGGATAAAAATGCTTGTGCTTGGGGTTGGACTGAGATTCTCTGTCTTAGTCCAGGCCTATATGGAAATCTCAGCTTCTTGGATCTTCAGAAAGTTGGGATATCATTTTATGTTGCTTTTAGTATACAAGAAAGGAAACATTTTTTAATTTCTGCATAACACTCCCAAATAATATAAGTAATATGGCTAGAAAATTCTTATTTTATGAAACAAAAATTGTAGATAATGTAGATCTTATGTTATTATTTCCAATACAGGTATTCACAGCTGAGTTGCTTAAGCATTTAGCTATGTACATAAGCTCTACTTGCTACTTGTGAGTTCAGATATGTTATTTTTTGTATGTCCAGTATTCAGAAGAGGTTACTGAAATGTTCTGGATGAAGCTTCTCCAAGTATGAGAATCCATAAAATTATGTATCAAATTTCCTTGTTGTCCTGATTTACTTTATGTAAATCTATAATCAAAACAGAGGTACTTTATGTTGAGCCAGCAAGTTGGACAGCAAACGAATGGGCTCACTTAGAGGTTATTACTACTAAATGGAAAGGAATCTCACAAGTTTGCTAGGTAATGTGAGAAAATAATAGAGTTTTACAAAATGTGGATCGAGCTACTTTTCCTAGATGGCAACATCTACTAATTCCTCTTCCGGCCATGAAATTGCATTGGATTTGGCATTTATGAACTTTGCAGAATGCTAGAGAAGAACAACAAACGGATTTTTGAAGTACATCAAGAAGCAGATTAGGAAGCTGTGTTTTTGTATTAAGTCAAGTATGCAGTATATCGGGTAAGGACGTTGGTCAATGAGCTCTGTTTTGCTGTCGTTTGCTGCCCAGTCCTACTTGCTTGAGTAAGGAGTGTTCTGTCTGAGTTTGGCTTGTGGTATTGGACCTCTAATAAATAAAATGTAGGACTGTCCTGAGAAAACATCCCATGCAGAAGCCAAAGGAGTTGTCCAAGTTTGGGTGGGCTGCTGATGTCAGAGAGGAATGCGCCCAACAGTTGTGGGGTGAAAAGCAGATTCAGGGAACTGACTTCTAAGTGTTTATGCTGGCTCAGTGCTCAGACATTCCTCCTCCTTCTCGTACTGGTTCCCAGCTGTACTTCTGCCAGTCTTACCAGCTTCCTTAGGAATGTTCCTATGGGCTCTCTTTGCTGCTCCCATAGATGTCCATACAGAAATGCTTGATCAAATGCTTAATCAAACAAGTACAGTCTCCCTTTATGCATTCACTCTGTTCCACTCAAGTTTGTACTCAGATGTCGTGACCTGCAAGCTATAGGTGGGGCCTAGGAGTACAGAGAAGCATTTAAAAAGGTGTGAAATAGGTTGCTGGAATCTTGAGTGGTAGTTTTCTCTCTTCATTCATTATTACTTTTTAGGGTTATTTTTTTTTTTACAATGTATCTTTGTGAAAATATGACCTTGGCACTTGGACAGACTGACCCTACCTCTGTACCCACCCAATAAATCAGTGTACTCATAGCATCAGTTGTAAAATATCCTGTTTCTTAGTTAAATGACTGTATCACTTTAAAGGCTTTGGAACCGAAAGCCTTACAGTGTTTCATCTTTCTACCAAAAAAGTCTTCATGTGCTTTTAACATTAATAATAGAAAGAGATAATTTACCATCCTCTGGCAGATTCCTGGCTTTGCAGGGTCAGGCTTTCTTCACACAGGAACTCAGGTTACAAAACCTCAGTGGCTGAAAGCCTGTAAAGGGCAGGAGCCCCAGTGGCGTGTGTTTCACTAGGGCTGGTCTTTCAAAGCCTAGGTTGCAGCTCTGCAAAGTGGGGAGGCCAGCCACAACTTACTGGGCTGGTGTAGCTCTTGGGTATCCTCTGCCAGAAGCAGTCCTGCTGAGCTATACTGGGATACTAATGCCTCCACCCATGTGAAACTATTGGCTCCGTCAGTGTTGTTGCTGGTGGAGATCTGTCCACATGCAGCTCCTCCACAGGTGAATGACACCCTCTGTGTCTCCATTGGCAAGAGGAGGAGTATTGGTGGCCTTCGTCATCATGGCTTAAATGTTCCTAGAAACCTCTAAATCCTCTGGTGTCAATAAATTGTGTTCTGTTGCAGCTTAAAATGTGTGAATCTTGATGAAATCAAGGTGCTGTATCCCTTATGCAGACTTTAATTTGGAAAATGTGAAAAAATAAATACCTTTCATAAAAAATGTTCTGATCTAGCAGTGGTCTCTATCATTGAAAAAAATCCATCCCTGGAGCTGTCTTGGCATGCTTTGTTAGCTCAAATTCTGGATAAGTTTTTATTCCTTGCTCAAATCAATCCCTGGTTTTGGAGGGTATTCTCTGGCTGGTTGCCATCCTCTGCTCAAGGTTCAGCAGAAGTAGTTCAGCAGAGACACATGTACATCCTTTGTAAAACACTAGAGGATTTCTGGGATGATAAATGTTACATGCCTGAAAGTATTTACTTTGCAATTGGGATGCATTGATGCTGAGGGTGTGAAGATTAGAGAAAATGTTGAAATGATTTCACTCATTTACATGCTCTCTTGGTATATTTTTTGATGTATAATTTTAAAATGTTCAATTTTCAGGTGACAATGGCCAGAATTGGTATAAAAGAGAGTCATTCAAAAGAGACCTGTGAAACAATACTTTTTGCTCTCCGAATGGCAACATGGAATCAGATTTTAGATCCCTGGGTGTACATTCTTCTCCGAAAAGCTGTACTTAAAAACCTGTACAAGATCACAAGGGGATGTTGTGGCATGCACATCATAAACTTGAACATGTGGGAACTCAGCTCCATCAAGAATTCTTTGAAGGTTGCAGCAATATCTGAATCACCAGTAAGTTCCAAACAAATAAACCTACAGCCACTCAGCTCTACGGGGCAATAAAGTTAAACACAATGTATTGTGTTTAAGAGATGATGGAGGCAATGCTTATACACGGGCAATACCTTAAAATGAATTCCAAGGCTCAGTGGTTTGGCATTTGTTTTAAATTTTGAGTGGTTTGCTCTTGTTGCTTACTGGTTTAATATTTTGCTTGTGCCCAGCTTATTAAAGGATCCAGTTTGATTGGTTCATTGACTTGACCCCTTAATTATTCACTGTTCCATGAATTTTTGGGAGAGCTGCAAACGTCGCCAGTGTAAGTGTTCCTTTCAAATCACTGACAAAACATGAGGTTCCCTGTGGGAACACAGAAGCAGATCAGCTCAGCTTGCTTACAGTTACATTTTCAGATCTATCAGTGAGTTTTTAGTCCTTTCAACAAATTTTGTTGAAACTAA
The DNA here is from genome assembly GCA_031468815.1 of Morus bassanus. Lineage (NCBI taxonomy): Eukaryota > Metazoa > Chordata > Aves > Suliformes > Sulidae > Morus > Morus bassanus. The sequence continues at coordinate 10,481,314 of CM062576.1, read as the reverse complement.
CAGGCATAAAGCTGTGGTTAGTCTGTAAAAAGAGTATTTTTTTTCCCTGCAAACTGAAGGAAGTTTCTTGAAGCATTCCTCTAATGCATATACTGAAATGCTCATGAGGTACATCTGCTTCATTTGTAAAAGGTCACACATATTTCATGAAAAATGTGTGTGACCAAATGAGCACCCCTGCAGGGAACTGCACTGGGAGCATGGTTGTGTTTGTGAAAGTAAACTGCACGCTCAGTTTTTGCAGGGTCTGTGTCTGAAGAGCTGAGGGCATTCAGTATATGTGAAGATACCAGAAAGTTTCCAGGACTTTATACAGGAGGCCCTTCACCTTTAATGCTGCTAAAAGAGGCTTTGTTTTTTGTGACTGTACTTTGTTCAGAAGCAAAAATGAGAGTATCAGAGACTTTGTAGCAGAGGGATTGTTTTAAGATAGAAATGTCTTAACATTATTTTCACCTACTTCAAATAACTACATTAGTGAATTGTTGGTTGGGACAAAGTAGTTAAAAACTGATTCACCAAAAAGACAGCCTGAGGGACCAAAACTATTCACAAACTTCAAATTCATGTTGTATGTGAGAATAGTTTAAGTCAGAAAATAAAAACCCAAAAGGTTTAAACATATCAGTTTTTTTTTTAAAAGCTATTTCCTTTTTGTTTTAAAAAGGTTGAAAAATAAATGGGTTAAATAACCCTATAATGAAATGAAATGGCTTCGTTTACCCTGAAGAATTTCTCTATGTGATTTATTTCCTCAGTCACCGAGCTGATAAAACGTGGACAGATTTGATGCTGGTATAAGCTCTACACTGTTGCTTTTGTGTGGGTTCTGCTGAAATCTGGAAGTGTTCAGTCAGTACTCAGTTTGGCTTTTTCATTTCATAGAATGTGATGCCAGTGTATCTGTTGACATAGATTATTTGTTCTTTATGGAAGATAGTTTTAGCAGCTGCAAAAAAATGCTGGTCCGTAAATTGTTGAGATATTTGATCGGTGAATGAAGCTCATAATTGTTCCATTTTGTTATGTGAATAAATGTAGCTTGTGTAGTTCATACTGGTTGACTTGTAAAACAAACAAAAGTTTATATGTATATGTGATTTCTTATATTTTGTGTACTAATACATATTGAATGTAAATTGCAAAGCCTCATTAAAGTTATCAAACTGTATCTTGAGAGTTATGATATTTTTGCATACAAGAGATCTGAAGTTGTTAAAAATAGACTTTATGGCAAAAAACTTCACACTGGATTCAAGCCAGCCACTACCACTCACATGTGTGGTGTCGGTTGGGAAGGTAGGGAAGAAGACAGCGAGCGTTCAGATAGGAGGTGTCAGTGTCTGTACACTTCATTTTCACGTGAGCAGCCCAGCACAGTTGGTCGTCTAAGCAGACAAGGTCACGTTCTGAGGATCCATGCCTGGAAAATGCAAGTAAAAGTGGAGCTGTGAGACTTCGGTGTTTGGAATTAAAGTGTTTTTATCCAAATATCTGCCAATGTGTTACACAGACTCTAGTTTCACATACATTGTGAATCCTGAAACGAATGTGAGTATTGCTGGTTAATATTTTGTCTTGTCCAGTGATGTGGTAGCCTGCAGAGGCAGCTCAGGATACAGCCACCCAAGGAGCTGTTACCACTGAAAGTGATTTGATTATCATTGCATTTCATCTCACAGGAGAGCCAGCAATGTGCTGTGTTGTATGATTAGCAAATTATGTTTTATGGAATATGAGATTATAAAAAAACCAATGGGACAGCTTCACACTAGGACCTGAGTATTGCCCAGGCAGGGAGAAAAGGGCAGTCTGCTTAGCAATGTGCTGACAATCTCTTCGGAGGTTGGCTAATGATGTGAGCGGTCACGAGCTGCCTGTTTACTGCTAGGCAGTAATTAGTGTCTCCAGAGCAGGCAGAGGCAGTTATGTGTTCTGGTGGGAAGAAAGTGAATCTCTTTTCTGACTAATGACCAAGGAAATCTTCAGGGTGGAAGAATATTTTAATCTAATTGGGATCTTAAGAAATGGCAGGCTATATAAGGAAGCATGTTATCATAAACTGAGGTCCTAGCCTGGGCTAAATCAACCTGCTGAAGCAAAGAAAACATCTGTAACAAGCTGCTCATCACGGGGACTAGGCAAATATCCGTAGTTTGTTACCTAGATACAAAGACGGAGAGCAAAGTTCAAGGTCTTTTTGATCTGATTCTTGAGGTAAAGTGTCCACCTTGTGTGTTTATTTTCAGATATTTGTATATAAGTATTTTTATTACTTTGGTCTGATGTGTTAGGAATTATTTCAGGAACAGCAATACATACCAGTTCTGTAGCCATGGTGATCCTTTAGGACAAGATATTGGGACCTTTCAGGTGTGCCCTGCCTGCAGATACAATCCTCCAGGATGATGCTGGTAACACAGCACACCTGTGATTAACTGCATAGGTTGGCATGAGATTTAATCCTCAACACTTGGATCCTGGGAAAGCGCGTTCAAATCCCAAGGGAATTTACAACACCTATCGTGACTTTTGTTGGATCCTGAAAAATCCAGACACTTTTCAGTTTAAACTTTTGTGATCTGCTAACATTAAAAATGGCAAAACTGTTTGATTTCAGCAAATGATGACTTTCTGTTCAGCTACATTATATTGAGGAGAGTATTTACTCCTTGAACAGGCAATGTTTTCCTGCTGAATGTAGGTTACTAAGAAATCTTAAATACTATCAGTGTAATGCTGTTCCAAAGATGAGACAAAAGAGGGGCTATTGAATATGAGTAGTTGCATTTTGTGTTCTTGAGTAAGCCTGAATTTACTACTATGAGGAATAGCTGCAAGGAAGGAAACCAATTATGAGTTCCAGTACCCATTGGCCATCAGATGGTATGCGTGTATTTCAGATGGAAAATATTGCACATTAGTGCTACATTGATTGGTTCAGTAACAACATCCTTTTTATTCTCATATAAATTACTTATTTATATGGTGGATTGCTCCTTACCAGTGGGTGCAGCAACATGGGGAGCGGTGGTGACAGGTATTGTGCATCTCATGGCTTCTCATCTCAGGCACTGGAGCTGGGTAAACAATGGGAAAAATATTGTATTTGATTCTCTACATGGAACAACCTCTATCACAGCTCACTTTCCTGTGAGTATCTAGTAGGATGCTTTGGAAGGAGACCTTTTTCTGTTGTAAATACAACAATGCAGACTGTCAAGTAAACAATCCCCTCTACACCAAAACGTTTGCCGGGCTGCTGTTACCTCAGCTTCTTGGGCTGCTGGGGCACTTTTGGAGCAAGCTGGCTGAACCACAGCTGGGAGGACAAGGTGTCTGGCCACCTGCTCCTGCTGCTGCCTTTGCACCGATCTGGCATTTGAATGCACTGTGAGTTGACTGACCCTGCAAAAATGGCAAAAAATGTGAGTGTGGCAAAAGAGGGAGGAGCTGTTTACAGGCATAATGAGTCCAATTGCTCTATGTTGCAGTGCCAGAAATTTTGCAAGGGTAAAGCAAAGAGGGCATGAGGGGAAGTACAACTGCAATGAGAACGGCTATAAAACCTCCCTTGTTGACGAGCTGTTAATTTTACTCAGCTGTTTTATGAACCCATGCCCTTGATAGGAGGAGATCAGGCTGATGAGCAGGACCTATACTTGCTTATCGTTATAGGATTCTTAAATGTAACTCACAGATTCATTAACTCATTCTTTCTTCAGGCTTTTCTAGGCTTTCCTTGTTATTTAAACTAATTAGGTCACAATTAATTTCTTTTTGTGAGGGCTGAAAAAGGCAATGACTACTGCAGGTTTTTCTCTATCTGTTATTTGTTCTTCCCTGGTAAGTAGTAATCTATACTTTTTCTCATTTTATTTCACTTTAATAGCGTCTGTCAAATCAAAACAGTTTTGCAGTCTGACCCTTAGTGTAGTTGGTGCTCTGCTTTTATGTAGGTAAATACAATATACATCTATGATCCACAGTTCCTGGCTCATGTAACTTAAATGCTATGGCTGAGTACAAGTTCCGCTTAGCAGACTTCCCCTTCTGAGATTTGAGCTAGGGAGTGTGCAGAAAGGATCCAACCGTAGCAGGGCAGCAGAACACAGATGTGAGTATTTCTAGCTCTGTTCTCCACACTCCTTCCAGTACCAAAAGAAAGGTCTTCCATTTCTAACTTTGTTTTGGTTTTTTTTTTTTAAGGCAAGAAATACCATAGGAAAAAAAATCCTATCCAGCTCTGGAGAAATGTTGTAGTCTGACTTCTTAGAAGTTCTGTGTTTAGAAGAAGTAGGCAGTGCGCTTGAGGAATGTATCTGTTGGTGGAAACCTAGGGATCTGCTCTGAGCGCCTGAAAATTGTGCAAAACCTAAAATGTTAGGTCTTAGTACAATTTATTCGTAAGAAAGAAGAAAACAAACAAGTTACAGGAAGAATTAATAACACAAAAATACCAAACATCTAGTTAATCACAGCTGTTTGCCATAATAGATCTGACCATCCTCATGCGGGGAAAAAGGCTTCCTGTGAACATTTCAGCAACTCCAAATGATGATACTTTAAGAAGAAATCTATTTACCTCACTTGTTTTTTTTTCTACTGCCTCCTGTAAACAAGATGATATCTGAAGTGATTGGACAATTGTTAAATATTAAAAATATAATTTCAAATGCAATTTAAAAAAGATTGTTTATAATTAGGATAAACAATAAGAGTGACGTAGATATCCTGAGGACTTTGTTTCTTAGCACACATTCATGGAGTCTTTAAAAAAAAGCCCTGTGGTTGCAGGAATATAAACATGTCTATGTAGCTGTTTAATTTCAGCACCGTGTTTGCAAAATAAATACTTGCTACAGAAGTTTGCAAAGATAAACCCATTTAACTTTTTTTTTAATCTACTGCTGGTAGTAGGTTGACAAGTTAAAATACTTTAGACAAGAATTTGTTACCAGTAAAACATCACTACCGAGTAACTACCATTCCCAGCAAAAGTTTGTGTGTGTATTTACTTTCTTCTGAAGCCAGCATGAGAAAAATGCTTTAAGTTCCATTATCAGTTATAAATTCGGATATTTGTAATCTGAAACAACTTCTTCATTGGTTTATATGTTTCAGTCCTATTTTTGCTTCAGAAGCACTGAAGGCAGAGCTGTGTGGAAGTGAGGGCTCCAGCAGGAGAACTTATAACAGTCCATGCCAAAGCAGCCTGGTAGCCTAGATTGAAACTTTTGCAATGTCACTTGGACAAGTGATGAAGTCTAAATTCCATTTCAGGATTCAAATTTTTTTATTTTTATAATCCCTGATGAGCAGTGACTTCTAGTAATTTCTAGGGTGCCTTAATTTTCATCCATTAAGTTCCCCAGATGCCTGAAACACCATAGGCTATCTGCTGCTCCTTCTTGTCTATGTAACACTGTCACAAGAGGAAGATGAAGAAGGGAGAACTTTAATCCATAACTGCCTGAAGCAATTCAATCCCCGCTTCCTAAAACGGTAATTTGACATCCATCATCTGCTTTGAAGATATTCTGGTTTGCAAAACCCAGTGTGACTGACCCCTCAGCAGGGAAGGATCGTGATTCTGCAATGCATATCTGGAGTGCTCACCCCCTCAACAGAAAACTGCGATGAGCCCTGGGGTCCAATTATTGCTTAACTCATGACAACCAAGTCCTTTTGTGATTACGAGACCTTGAACTTGATGCATTCATTTGGTATGTAGGCGGTGTGACCTTCTCTTTTGTTTTCCCTTTTCTTTCTCTTGTATTTTTCCACTGCAGTAGAGACAATATCTGAGGCCCTTGGTTGTTCATCTTGGCTGTTACCAGCCTCTCTGTCGTGGGCAAGATTTCTCTTTCTGTGGCGATAAGGTCCAGGAAGCTGTACCACCAAGTTTCAAAAGCACAAGGTAATACCCACCTTTGAAGCTTGCCTTGCTCTGAACAGGGGGTTGGATATGATGACCTCCAGGATCACTTCTAACCTAAATTATTTCATATTTCTTGCACAAATTCTTAGCCATATGTCCCAAGTCAGGCTTATCATCAGTAGAGCTTATTCTCTCGTCTGTATTTGTGGCTGATGAAACAGGATTTCTAGTGGCTGGACTTACTCTGTCAACAGAGTTTTGCCTTCTGGCAAAATCTTTGGTGCACTCTATAAACTTCTGACATTTGAATTTCCTTGTAGTTACCCTTCTTCCAGCCCATGTTGCCTACTACTGTGGGAGATTAGCAGTGATCCCCTTTAATTTCAACTTTAAGCAGTCCAAACCGAATACCCTTTCTGATTGCACATCCTGGCTCTTAAAACTTAAGAGAGCACATTAAAATTTCGTATTTATTGTTTTACATCATCTCCCAGAAGAGAAGGGGTGATTTTTAAGAGAATGTGGTGGCAATATAAAGTTTTATATGATGTAAAATAAAATATCTCCTTCAGATTTATCTCCTCCAAATGCACCCACATGTTTTATGCTTCTCTGCAAATATGTTTAACCAGGAGATAATTTTTACTGCTGTATTACAGTCCATAGAATCAGAAACTTGCAGATTAACAGCACATGGAAGGGTTATGGTAAAAGTTTTTTGGGAGAAAGTTGGAATAATAAAAAAAATTTTTCTTCTCACTGAGAGCTTTAGAAAATAACCCTAAAAAATTCTTCTGCCAGTTTATTTAAGTCTAAGGTGTCTGAATCTGACAAGATATAAATAACACCTTACTATTTCAGTGATCTTCTGCCTCCTGCTTTACACAAACATCATACAAGGCCTTGCCTTGTGCAAATGGCAAGGAGTCTTGGGAAATGTAGACAATTCCACAAGAAAGAAATGCACTCACTTTTAAAGTAAAACTATTGAATTTAAAAAAAAAAATTCTAAAATAAACTCTGCAAGAGAAATCACCACTTTTCATTATCTGCTGCTGTCTGAAGAGTGCCAAATCAAAGCATAATAGCAGCAGCTCAGGGGTATGCTTCATGTGTCACACCAACATTTCCTTTGCACCTACTCTTTGAGTGAGCCATCTATTGTGTGTGAGCAGGAGCTACTGGCCAGAAGGAAGGATAGTGGATTGGATGATTTAGCCTTCAAAGCTGAATAAACTATTCTTATGTATGTAAGAAGTGTTTATAGTTTTGTACAGAAATATCCGTGTTTTTACATATCTCTTCAGTAATCTTCTGTTCCAAGAAACCATTCATCCACTTTAGTGAGAAACTATCATTCTTAGGCTGTGCTGTTTTATTGGTTCAATACAACAGAACCAGTAAAGTGATTTTTAAAGTGTTTGCAATGTTTAATATTACATTTTATTTGGTGTGCTTACTGCAAGCCTGTTCCTCTTGAATTCACTGCCAGAGTTCACATTGACTTTGACAGAACAGTTTTCAGTTCTAGAAGATTTGACAGAGCTATAGTAAATCATTCAGTGCTTGAAGATATACTGATATTTTTTAAATTACTTCCTTCTACCAAATAACTTGCAACTTGACAGAAGTGAATCCCACAAAATATCACTCACTGCTTCATTTCACTCCCAAACAAATGCTCACATTTCACCATGTTTGGCTGGTCTGTTTCTGTTCACTTCAGTGTGTTCTTGGGAAATAGTTTATTTCCCAAGAAATAATTTATATGCTTTCAGTGATCTGAAAGGAATGTCTTAGATGATTTGCAAGTATATATAAGAGAAACAGGTTTCTCCCCTGAAATTTTATAAACTTTATTTCAAATACTTGTTTTGAAACAAAGGAAAGGCAATTGTCAAGTGAAAGTTAGCATCATTCATCTATAAAAAGTTACTTTCCTTTTTAAAGTACTTCAGGTCAGAAAGCAGGGATCAAGCTTAATTACAAGCAACCTGTAATTAAGCAGGGATGATTCTTCAAACTTGCATACCTCTTCTTTACTAAGAATTATCCAACTCACTGTAACTAATTTAAGAGGATGATATTTTGATAAAAGGAAATGAATTATTGTAATACTGATACCCCAATAATGGAATATCACCTACTACGTCAATAAACTATACGTTCGTTTTTTGTCAGCAGTTTGTGCTGTAAATAGTCCTACTACTGCTAAAGTGTCACTAGTTCATGAAAATAGACTGAGTTTAGGGTGGTAACATGTAGAAAAATAACATTCTGAGTCAAAGCCTTGTTAAGGTTATATATGAGTTCCAGTGGCTCCTGCCAGCGTGGTAATTAGTGTTGTACAGTCATACGTACTGCCACGTTTTGCTTAGTTCATTTTGCTTTCTCAGCTATGAAAATTAGAAATGCCACTTTAATTTCAGAGCTATGGAGTGAATAAGAGAGCACTCAACTCAGGGTTTATGTGTTTGTGCACCACATATTTTCCATAGCAATACAGAATTACAGTCATTTCGCAGTGTAAATGTTCAACAATGAAATATAATAAAGCAGTAATTTTAAATTAGGAGTTGGTGATGATATTCAAAGTTGTTATTTGCATGCATTTTTTATTTTCTTCCATAGGAAAGGCTTGGAAGATGTAAATAAAATAAAATCAAGAATGATGTTAGACTATTGTAAGTACGTGTCTCAGTCTGATCTCAGTGCTAGTGTAAGGCTTGAATCTTGGATATTGTAATTTTAAGTGAGATCACAAAACATCTGGAAAAATGCTGGATGACAAAACCAAGCCAGTATAACTTGATAAAAGCTAAAAATCTCAAGTGTGATGTTGTCTGGTATACTTATTTTCAGGGAAATTCTGCACAGAACAGATGAGGAAAGTGACAGGTGTAGCCTTCTTGGATTTCAAAATAGCTTTTGACAGAGCCCAGTACCATGGCCTGAATGGATGAGCTTAGTCTGTATCTTCATATCTTAATCCATACCTCCAAACAAGGAAAGAAGCTTGGCTGGAGACAAGGAAAAGGGAATAAAGTGGGTTAAATGGTAGTGTCATACACACGCCAGCAGAATCCCAGCCAGAAGAGTCACTCTTTGTGATTGTGCTCTCACCAGGAGACAAGGCTATGCAACAATGCTTCCTTGTCTGTTTTATGCTGCAGGTCGCTCCAGAGAGACCCCAGATAAGTCCCACTTGTCAGCGCTCCCCATGTTCTTCTGGGTGATGCTCCTGTGGTTGGGATGTGATGCTTCAACAGTGTCAGTGACTGGCTTGTGGAAGCCTTACGGAGCGGGGACGTTGTTGAGCCCAGCTGCCATGACATGCAGGCATCCTTGAGAGGCTGGGTGGAGTGGCCGAAAGCCCTGCAAGCCTCTGGTACCAGCAGATCCACCACACAATTTCCGAGGCAGTTGAAATCTAGTATTATACTCTGGTCAGTGCAAGAAAGGTAGGTCTGAAGCTGGGATGGTGAGTTGAATATGGATTCTTTTCATTGTGAAAAACAGAAAGAATCAGTCCTGTAGTAGATTATTTTTTAAATAATAAAACATTTCACCTGAAATACAGTTCTGTGAGAACATGCTACCCAGAGGGTAGCTCCAATAAGGCACTTTTCTTAGGACCTTAATTCCTCGGGGAGAATGGGATCATCTGAGAGCAATAAGTAATTATGAATTTTCCCACTTATCTCAGGCCTTATTGACTATGTGCAGTCAGAGCAAGGAAATCTCTCAAACAAGGTTGCCTGTTCACAGGAGCAGAACAGGAATTCCTCATTTGCTTGAGACACTTGGGTTTCCTGCCCTGGGTGACTTGATAAAATCAACCTGCAATGTGGTCAGTAATTCCATGCCAACGGGTTCACCTAGTATGTAGCAGTCTCAGATAGAGGCGAGGACACAGAAACAAAAAGTCTAAACAAATTCAAGGAACATCAGCATTTTCTGTGGAAAGCGGTATTGCTGCTTCTGTGAATTGGAAAAGAAATCAAAGCAGGGCTGAGTGATTTTTGCTGGTATTTCTGATGCTATGTTCTGCTACCCAATATAGGAGAAACTTTGGTTTTCCTTTCATTTGGTATGAAAGTGGGACTCATTTCTGAGAAGACCCCAGGTTCAGGTTCTATAAATCCCAATATAGTAACAGTGCCCCTTCAAATTCAGATTTATTAAATTCACATGGTGCCCACATTGACACTGAGTCAATTGGTTTTACTCACATGGAAAACCTGCTTAATCTGTAATCCTAGCGTACTACAGAAGAAACTATTAGGAAAACAAACCAATAGAGAGAGGAAAAGGTACCCCTAGCACTTTAATCGGCACTCACTGTAATTTCTATTTTTTCATCTTTCCTCTAGTTTTTCTGCCTCTTTCTTCTCCTTTCTGATTGCTTTGTATTTTCTGTGTTGGTGGTGGGGATTTATGGTAGAAATAATCAGGCCTTACAATTCTGATACACTTTTATATCACAGTTCCTTCCCCCAGCTGTCCATCTCTACTGCTCATCTTCAGGACTACAAAATACTCATCTCATCCATTGTTTTGTACATCAGCAGTTAGCAGCAAAATCACTGTATAATATCTTTCAAATTTACAAGTGATGCAAAAAGACTGAGTTCCAACAGAATAAACAAACAGAAAACAGCTATCAGTCAAATGCACATGGCAGAGGACAGTATAATGCAATACACTGTATTCCTAGTACTGCAAATTCAGAGTTGCCGTCCTCTCAGCCTGTGTGCTGTGCAAATCAGTGAGTATAAGGACAGGCGTTGTAACTGTACCTTTTTGAGAAAATTTCTGATTGGAGGGCACATGCTGAACGGAATTAACTCTCTGCTGGGGGGACACAAAGAGCACCTGCAGCCCCCATCCCCTCAACCATGAAGGTCTGCTTGGCCAAGGGAATCAGACCAGCTTTGTTGTGTCTTACCTGCTTTCTTTGCAAGAAACAACAGCGAGAACATGAGGGGAATTTAGGACTGAGCTACTGATTTATAGACTTTTATGTGCTGTGCTTGCTAATTCTTTTTTTTTTTTCCCCTCTCTCCCCCCCCCAGTATTAACAAACATTTCCTACTGCTTGCAAAGAAAATGAGAAATGGTAGTGGTCACTCTCTAAAAGTTGATTCTCCAATGCCATTTCAAATTGCCATAATCTCTGCTACCAGTTTAGAGCGGCTCGTTCTGATTTGGGGATGAGTTATTCTTACTGTGAGCTGTGGTGAGTGATTCCACTGCTACTAAGCAGTGATGATTCATGTTGCAGCTTTTCATGAGTGCAATGTGTCTGCTAGTCCTACTCTAATGCCTCAAGTGAAAATGACAGTCCACAGCCACATGGCCTGCCTAAGATAAAAATAGACGTGTGAGTAGGGTTAAAACAATGATGCTCAGGAAAGTCACTTGTGCTGAGGACAGTATGTTCAACATCTGCCATCAAGAGGAAAGGAGGATCAGGGTGAATTCTTCAACTTGCATGAGAGGAACTCATCCGTACTAGGTGGGGCTCCATTCCAGCTATGGTTGTGAGGAAAGTTTCTGCTTATCTGGGGAAGATGAATAAGTAGCTCCCTCCCCCATTCCCTCAGATATATATGTTTATGCAAAACTTGTTCACTGTTAGCTAATAACTCTGTATGTGTGAGGCAATATGTGTGAGCCAACATGCCACTATTTAACAAACTATTTACCAAAACAGTGCGGGGGTTGCAGGAAGAATGTTGTCACAGTGCACAGGCTCCACACTTTTCTGACTGTTTCTTCTCATGCCATTAAAAATATACATTTGCTGTTTGAAGCTCTTCCCCTTTGTTTGACTCTGCCCAGTTTGTTTGATTGGATAGAATTCAATTTATTTATATATAACATAACTTTTAAAATTTAACAAGTCCTTATAGCCACAAAGACCTGACAAATATTTATCAAAATCTTTGCAGTTACTCTAAATTTATTAATGACAACAAAATCCCTGAAGCATTAAAGGACTAGCCTGACAAATGTCTTCTTGAGACATCATGACAAAACATAGGACTAGCTACTTGGTACTTTAAAAATATCCAAGGCTATAAATTAGCCCATCAGAACCCAACAAAGAAACACAGATGCCTCCTTCAGTGTCAAAACTAGATGTTGTTTTTATGCCAACATCTAAAGCTTCCAGCCAGCTTCTTTTCTCCAGACTGCATATCTTTCCAATTTATTCAAAACTCTTTGCATGATAAAGTTTTTATCCATCTAGTTAAAATTGTTCTAGTACTCTAAGCAGAAGGAAAAAGCTGGCATTGTGGAGCAGTTAGAAGAAGCAAAACAGAATGAAGATTTTTAGGCAGCCTTAAGAGAATTTGAAAAATAATGAAAATGAACATTTTTATTGAAAACCAAAGTCTGGTTATTTTTGAAATATTAGTAATGGGCATAAATTGCTATTCAGTTGCAAATGAGTACGACATAATAAGTTTCCATTTTCACTAGAAGCTGAAGTAGTTTAATTTGTTACTGTTTTTAATGGTCATATAACCTGTTCATTGCATCAGTGTAGCACTCAGGGTAAAATGCCAAGTGCAGGACATTCCCTAACTTATTTTTTTCCCTTGTGATATCTGGGGATTCTCCATGGATGTAGAATGAGACTCGGAGTTCAGAAGGCACTAATGAGAATTCCATTGAACTATTTCATTTTACTAAGACCTAGTTCTCATTTATTTGTTTTATATTGTAATAGAAAAATGTTTCTTGAAATAACCTGAAAGGTGTGATAAAGATTTGTGTGAAGTCTGACTTCCCGTTACACATCAGAAGTCAAAGATGGCTGAAATACAGTTTATTTTATTTTTCCACTGATTATTTGGTGTGGAAATTCAAGTGCTGTCCTCTGTGTTGATGTCATGATTTTTTTTTTTTTTTTTTTTTTATGTGCAAATAAATGGGACTTTTTATTCTCTTGACAATTCAGGAAGCCATGGAGATCTTTTTTGATGATGATGACCTCAGCTTAATGTCATTATTCTTGGTGAGAAGATAAAGAGACCTGCTTTCAGTTTTATGTCAGTAAACCCACTTATGCCAATCTAAGTGTTTAGACTAAGTAACAAGTTTAATGATACAGCAGTAAAAATAGACAAAGAGGTTCACATGGTTCTCATTTTTTAAACATGATTCAAGCTCAGCCACAAAAAGCCCTATGAACTTTTATAGATGAAATGCAAATACCTCAGAGAATGGAGGGCTGTATTTTTAAGGCACTGAAGCCCAGATAACTCCTTTGACATCCAACTTCCATCAAAGCAAGCTAGCCTCCTTGTTACCATCACAAGCTGTAGCAATTGTGTGCTATGCAGTAAGTTTCTTTGGTGAATAGAGCAATATTTATTTCTCATGCCTTGAAGGTAAAACTGTTTAATATATTTCAGACCTGTATCTCCATTGCTTAAGTTGTGGTTTCTTGGGAGGGAGAGCCCAGGTTGTGTAACAGCAATTTATAAAAGTTCAGAGTCCAAACTGTGAAAACCATAACGAGTGAGAAAAGAATCCCTTATCTGGATGTCATTAGCAAAATACTGTCTAATTGCTGCCAGCAGCGTACATACACCTCAGCCACAGCTGTGCTTTCTAAAGCAATGACTTATACTTTTTTTATCTGCTTTGAAATAATTTGTTGAAGGCAAGAAATTACTTCATTTGAGCAGGTACAATAAAGATAGGTATGTAGACAGGTATTAATATGCTTTTAAATTGCAATTAAAACAAGGGAAGCATGATTAAATCTGCAGAAAGATTCAGTCTTGGATTTGATTCTGTTCTCACAGTGATGGAAATAAAAAACATTTAATGGAAAAAGAAAACCACTCCAAACAATTTAAGGATATGCCAACACTTCATGCTCCAGTGTGCAGTGGAGTGATACCTTGTCTAACTTCAAATAATGTAGCAGGAGTACCAGAAACAGTGTCAGTGCAGCGTGGAGATTTGCAAGGCAGGCATGCATGTTGTAATGTAATTTAAGAGACGGCCTTGCATTCATTCAGGAAATTGGCTCACAATAAATGCACGTGGTTCAAATGAACATGAAAGAAATAAGTATACAGTGAAATTGGCCAATTTGGTTCTATATTCTGGTGGAATTAAAATGCTAGTTATATGTAATCACACATCAAATTCATATCATACAAATGATACAAAATCATATTACTTAGTAATACATTTAATAATTGCAAGAGAGATAGGATTTCCTTGCAAGTCCTTTTCGCATAATCTAATACAGACCTCTTGTATGACTGTGTTACGTGGGGCAGGAATTTAGATCATGTTCTGAGCTCAAATGGCTGAAGAAACCTGCCTGTCTTTGGTTATTAGTTTGCTATGAATATGAAACAGTAGTATAATATTGGATGCCCAACCTGGAAGGAAAAAGCAAGCAGAAGTACAGATTATAAAATAGTGGTGGCCAGGCTTGCTGAGCAGATAACATATTTTATCGTGAGATCAGGCAGGAAATAAGATATCGTGGGACACGCCAGCACAACTGAATTGGGATTCATAGCATCTGAGGCAGATCTCAAAATGGTCAGGTAGGGTAACAGTCATTCAAGCTGGTGCCATGAGCAGCTGGATGGATCAGATTCATACAATGCGGTCTCAGTCCTGATATAACTTTGTGGCCCATGTGTAAAGTTCGTAGTCTCCTATCCCATCCCTTTCCTGCTCCCTGTATGGCAGAGGAGGGTAGGTGAGTTGCACAACGGCTGGACCCTTTTCTCTTCTAATGAATTCTGTGTCCTTGAATCCTCACAAAAGATATTCATTGTCTATACCTATGTTTGCAAAGATGTGGTGGCCTTGTCTATGGCACCATCTGTGAGACTCCATGAGAACTCAGAAGTACGACTGGTTGCATCTGCTGAAGTTTGAAACATTAACCTTTTGCTTGAAAAAGTCATGTTGGATGGCTTCCTGAAGGAAGTCTTTTAGCAAAAAATTCAACTGAAGCAGTTCAGCTGCCTGTGGAGATGGGACTGGGGAATGATATGTTATTTGGCTCACAGCCGGTGGGAAAAATAGCTAAAGATTTTTTTGTGGTGCATATGTACATGCAGTGTAAACTTTGGCTGCAAAGAGAACATTAATTTAGGCATTTCCTAATTTCTGAGTGCTTAACCTTGAAACCTTCATATCTTTAATGAAGATTTTTATTAGTTGTATATGAGATAGAGAAGCTTGCCATCATAACAACCTTGATTAATATGAAATCTCATCAGAAATAAATTGAGAAGGTGTTCACCAGCGAGAAAGTAGATAGTCTTTCTTTGGGCTGTATCCATTCTGAATTTCTTTGGAATTGCAACACATTCATGCCTTTGAAGGGAATGGTATATGAAGTTCCTGTGAAAGGGACAGGTTGTGGGAGAAAGCACGAAGGTGCCATGTGGGAAACAAGATGGTGTGGAGCACAGGTTAAAGTGCTGCACACGGGTTCTGGTCCTTGGAGTCTGAACTTTCAGGCTGTGGTGTAAAAATACCTTTTCTTGGAACACTGAAAAATGATAGCAGCTAGCAGGAGAGCCTCCATCAATGAGTTACTCTGCTGATGCAGTTATGATGAAGAGGTAAGCTGGTTTCTGTCTCTTAGGAGAAATTAATTTAAGTCAAAAGTGCAATTTGTTTTTTTTGGAAATAAAACTTATTTTTGAGCACAAAAAAGGCTATGAAAGCCTCATAAAACTAATGTTTTTTTGTTAGACAGGAAATATTTATTAGCTCTTAAAAATAATGCATTTTCCTGATTCCTCCATTTCCTACTTCTACAGAATTCAAGTTTACTCAGATTATATATACAGAAAAAATTAAGAACATATAGAAATCTTTAATTTTAGAAACAATATTGTTTCAAACTAAAAAAACCTGCAACTTTATCTGCTTTCACATAAGATACTGCTAGTCTCGTAGCTGCTAGCAATAAACTAATTCTCTCTGTTTAAGTATTTGTGGATGTTCATATTTTTATGACAGAGATATATGCTTGCTTGGGATCATACATCAAATAATAATGAGTATGTGATGTGAAAACATAACAGCAATATTGACATAGTGAAGGAGTCAAATTATTTAAATATTATTTTTCTGATAGAGGTATGTCTGTACGTAAACAGATGTGCACACACACGCACATATATATGTCTAACACAGCATAAAGGTTTTAATTTATAAGAATTAAAGCTCCAAACCTTGTACTTCCCTTTATAATTGTTAAAATGGCTTATATATCAAGAAAAGGAACATATTCTACGTGCAGTAATAAATTATGTGAAAATAATCTGTGTAAATAAAATAGCTCTATTCAACATAAAAGTCACACTGGTACTTTTATTGGTGCAGAGGGAAGAACAAAGCATTTCTATCCTCTGTAAAAAGGATCATTATTTTCATCATTTTAGCCTGACGTATTATTATCCTCATCTGAAATACTTTTATTATTTATGTTGTAAGTTCATCTTGGAAGGTTGTTTTAACTCTGCACTGATTTCAATTTACCTAATTTGTTAACTGTGTGCCATATTGACCATCATATTACTCAGTTATAATT
Source organism: Morus bassanus (assembly GCA_031468815.1). NCBI lineage: Eukaryota > Metazoa > Chordata > Aves > Suliformes > Sulidae > Morus > Morus bassanus. The sequence continues at coordinate 10,464,836 of CM062576.1, read as the reverse complement.
AGGAAACCACATGGGAAAATGTGATACTTTACACTTGTTGCTACCACACTAAAATCATTGTCCATAGTGTTGCAAGGCATTAAAGTGTTCTAAGTCAGTTTAAAAACACAGAAAAACAAAATAATATGTTTATTCTTCCCTGCACTCCAATCTTTATTATTTCGTTATTATTATTTCTAAATGAAGTTGTTTATTTTCCATTTTGCTGTTTACTATCAGACAAAAAAAAAAGAACCTTAAAATGCTGCAGCCAAAAACATCAAGCCTTTGTCTTATTGGAATTTTGATTTGTTTTGAATCATTGCGTCTAATTGTGTAATTCCTTCAGATAAATGTTCTTTTACAGGTAAGCCCATATACAAATAACTTGCACTAGGAGCTGTGTTTGAATGTGTGTTGCCTATTTTTGACATAGGAGGGATCATGATTTCGACTGTTTTGTTTCCTGGAAAAGATTTTATTAAAATGATTGCTTTTTTCCCTTTTTTTTTTTTCTTTCTGCATCCATACTTTCTAATTTGATAAATTTCTAGCTATTTCTAATCACATGGCACTGGTTTGCTACCAAAGTTGTGGGAGGTGGCTTCAGACCACAGGACCAACTGGCAGGGCACTGCTGTGTCCAGCTCTCTGCTGGGGGTTCCCAAAGGACCTTGAAGGGAGTTCATCTGCCAAGGTCAGAGCTTGTACAGCCCATCCCTCCTTTAGGCACAGGTGCTTTCCACTGCAGGAAGAAGAGAAAAGGGACTTTTCTTCTGCTAGGTCACTCTTTAGAAGATCGATGCTCCCATTTTTATCCAGACTTTTGAGCAGAGTTACTCTTCTAAAATGTGGTGGGAGAAAAGACAGAGCTGCCTTCAAGCTAGGCAGTATTTACTATATTAGACTGTAATTGTTAAATTGTTGAGAGCTGCCTTTCAGATATGGAGGACCTAGAACTCATTCTGTGCTTTGTTTGAAAGGCTCCCAGCTTTATTCCTCCACCTTTCCCAAGGGCACCCATATCACCAGGAAAAAATGTTCAGTCTGCTCAGGCATAGAAGGGAATGAAGATGGGTTCCCTCACCTTAGGTGAAGGCTGCAGTATGGAGGTGCTTGTGTATTTGAATATGGGCTAAGTGAAGAAGCAGCCCTTCCTTCAAGTTGTATCAAGAGAGTTGAAGCAGCCACTGATACTTGCATGATGTTTGATCCTGTACCCCTGTACTGAGCATACTATAAAACTGCAGAGGGACATGGGGAGAAAAATGCCTGAGCTTTGAAACTTGCTCAGCTTCATCCATCAGCTGGAGGCCAAAGAGGTCTTTCTACCAAACCTGAGGTGCTTCTGGGTATCCTTGGAATAATGAGGTGCTTGTGAAGTGAAGGGATTTTCGGGATTGCAACATTAGATTTATGTGACTGAAATCCATTTTTTATCTCTATGTAGTCCTTCAGAAGACTCCCAAAAGTCTTTGCCCCTTTGTAAGGACAATTATGACAATTTCTGAGAGCAGATAGATGCAATTCTTGGCCAGGATTGCACCCTGCCTCGCAACCCAAAGCAGAGGTGCATAAAACTACTGGCAAATACCACTGTATTTCTGATCTGCACCATTAAATTCATGGGCCATACTGATGCTACACAGGCCAGTATTCAGTGTCTGTCCAGAGGGCAGAGTAAAATGCTTCTCCAAATTATGCAAGTACTCTGCAGAGAGCCTATGTGCTGGGTTTCCTTCCTGTCCTGCTCCAATAAAATGATCCCTGCTCCCATACTCTTTACCCTGTAAAGAAGAGCTTTAAACCTTAGTTGCTGCTCTTCTTTCCCTCTGCATGTACCTGCGGCTTTTGGGGCTTGTTGTGTAATCAGGATCATCAGACAGGATACTTTGCATCAGACACGTTTGCTTATATGATGAGCTATGCAAGTTTTCTTAGTGTTACACTGAAAAATGTATCACAAAGTACATTCCTGAAATGTACTTCATGTTGTGACTGAAATTGGTTTATAGTCATAAAGGTATAGGATTATTAATGATTTTCAATAGTACTTTTGTTAGTTTCTAAAATTATAAGACTCAATCAGTTATTTAAAGGATTTAGTCAGATTTATTAACACATAAAGTTCTTCTGGCTGAGTGAGAAAGTGAGGGTGAAATTCCTATAAGCTAGACATTAACTGAGCTGTCTTTAGTAATGGACTTGTCATACTAATAATTACTTTTCTTTCATCAATGTCAGAACTTTGTTTATGAAAGCTGAAGGATTTTGTCTAAAGATATGAGCAATCACAGAAAAAATTACTTAGTGAGTACATTTATGAGAGATGATATCTTCTGGTTGATCTATTTTACTTACTATATATTTGTTATAGCTTTCATCCACTAATGGCTTACACTATTTTCCCTTTCAAATTCTACATTGCAAGACTATCATAAGTGGATTATCTCCTTAGATTTATTTGACCTAGATGGCAATAATTTTGCTATGTCTGTTTGCTTCGGGTTTTTGTCTTTTAGGGTTTTTTCTTGTTTTGTGTTTCAGCCTCCAGGAGATTGTACAGATGAAAAAAAACAAATGCAAACCCAAACAATTGAGTGTAATTTTCTTTCCCGTCTGCATTTACAAGCCCAGCAGGAAGTAGTTCATAGCTGAACAGATGGAGTCAGTACAAACTAATCACTACATCTGTTAGATTTTGAAATTATGGCAGGATGCTTAAAGCCCAGCTCTGTGCAAGGAAGACACAAGGGTTTATGAAGCCAGAGCCTGATGGATAACTGTAGGGAGGGGGTGGAAACTTGTTACCCATGCAGAAAGATGGAATCGCGAATCACTGCTCTTGCAGGGCCATCAGTTCGTCTTGTTTGGTTTTGCTCAGTGGTAAAATTCCTCACGTGGAGAGGAGCAGCCAAAGTCTGCCTGGGTGATGCCAGGAACAGCTGGAGATGTGCTCTGTGTCTCAGATATTTAAAAAGAGAAAATCAGCTTCTTTTTCCAAAGTCCTGAAAGGGTCTAGAGCAGAACGAGAAAACAACCTGTTGGTCTTACTTCCATCTGATCCATAGATTTAATGTGTAAAACAAGAAAATCCCTCTTCATGAAATTATCCTGAAGTGTGCCTTAAGCACATCGTATCATTTTTAGGATGACTGAAAAGTTCTGAATTAAATAAAACCAACCAACCACATGTTTATGTAAAACAAAACAGAAATAATATTTAGGCCTGTTTAATGATTCAGAATATTTTACTGGACACTGTGTCAACAAATCAAATGAAGGGAGGTTTGGAAACTTGACATAATATGTAAACAGAGCTGTACCAGGGCAGTGGTAAGTAAATACTTTCTCCTTCCTTTTTGAAAGAGAATGGGAAAATCAAATGTGAAATTGCTTTGACCTAATTTTATTTTGGGATTGTTTTTCATAGTCTGGAAACTATGATTCCAATATACTATTGGCTTTCTATAGTATCTGTATAATAATGTGCCTGACAAATACAAAATAGGTAGGGAGTGGGTAGTCATGTAATACCTAAAACTTTGCTGACTGTGTACCACTTCAAGTTTGACATTTTAGAGGATAATTCCAGTCACAAATATTATTGAGCAAATCTGACTGAGAAATGTCACATGACTTTTCTTATTTCTGTCTCTCTCTCTAATTTCTTGAATGTGCATGTTCTCTGTGGTACGTGAAGTATAGGTGTTTTGGTCAAAAGCTAGGTATTTGGAAATGCTCTGCAGCTGAATTTCAATGTAATCTCTGTAATAATTTGTGAAATAAAGTATAAAAGGTTCCCTTTTGAAGCATATTCAGGTATCACCTAATAATTGCACATGCAACAGCACATGGAAATTTTATCATCTGGAAGACCCCTGCTTGATTTTGTTCACAAACTAGGCAGTTTACATTTTTAAGCATGAGTTTAAAGGTCAAGGGATATATTAGTAGATGTATTAGAAAATATTGGGCCAATGTGGTCCATTACATTGATCTGTCACTGTACATATAATGCTGTACAAATAGCTTTTAATTTCCTAAATTATTATGTATCTATAAATGAGCAACTTTAATTGTTGATGTTCTTAAAAGAAACAATTTTATCATGGATTTTTAACATAATGTAAGGGAGGAGAAGAGGGAGAATAAGTTTGAATTTTTTACTAGCAAAGAAAAGACAATAAAAACTGTGATTAAAATTAATTTCTACCTTAAATCCAATACCTTCTAATGATCAAGTTTCACATATAGTAGCTTTAAGTCGCTTAAGGACAATGAAGAAGCAGAATAAAAAGTAAATATGAAACAAAGCAAAGAATTATGATCTCCGTGGACTCCTGTATAATTCATGTGCTTTGTGCTCTAACATTTCTGCATATTGGCAATAGGAGTTAAGAAAGACCATGTAGTGTTACTGACTTTTTCCTCTTTTAAAGATAACAAGGTCCATAAGTAGTTAAGACGTGTGATATGTGTTTGTAAAGCCAATAATTCACCACAGGCAAAGACATCAATTTTTCTATTTTGAAGAATATGAAACATATGCCAAAACATTTCACTTGGAACTCCCAAGTGTACTTTTACCCTTCTAAACCATTTGTGAATTTAAAGACACTCCATGTCATTTGAAGGAATAGTTTCAGACTTCTGTTTCATTTTTCAAGTGGTATTTATTTTCTTTGCAGATGTTATGAGTAAAAATTGTTCACAGAATTAAGTTTTAAAAATTTAGTTTATTTTCCTCTCTTGCACCTTTTCTAATGAGTAATGCTGGTGGATGGTGTTCAGTAGTAACTCAGAAACAGTGCGCATGTGCACTGTGTTTTAGTGCTGTTACTAGTGTGCATGTTCTCCCACCATAGCAGGCCCCGCAGCTCCCCACCAGCAGTACTTCAAAGGAGCAATTCCTCACATCTTTATTTTCTCGGTATGCATAATGCTAGCAACAGCTAAGGGCACAATTTCAAATTCTTACAAGCACTCCATTACCTAAATTGCCAGTTAATGTACTGTTACGGTCTATGATGCCTTGCCTCGTGGGAGGAACTGTGCTATTCCTAAAACAGCCTCAGAGCTGTCAGAAGAAGATAAATCCACTAGTTCTGTTCAGTTGTTTAAGTATGCTTTATGCTTGTTCTCATCTGAGATTACCACCTCCAAAACAGTATCCTTTCCTTCCTTCTTTCTCAATTCTAGGAATAAAATTAATTTTGAGCTGATTGTGTCTATCTAGACCTTATGCTACCGTCTGCATTGTCAGTATTTGCTATTGTATATCCAATACAGTATTATTAGCTTAAGGTGTGGACCCCCATTATTTGGATTTTATTTTTGCATTCCTTTTCCTCTGTATTTGCATTTTCTCAGTAATGAGACCAGACTTCTCAAACAGTGCATTCCTGTTTCAAGTTTTCAGTTAACTAAGGCTTTAGCTAATGACATTGTTTGCTTTAGGACAAAGCTTTGTAGTTTTTGCAGTTTGTAAAGCTGTGTGCTTTAGCACATTAATAAAGATGGTTCAGCTAATTCTGTCATAGAACAGGAGTAACACGTCTCAAATCATACTTTGCTGAAAACTGCTTAAATTCCTGCCACTACAAGATGGTGTGCTATCAGATCTGGCAAGTTCTTTGTTCTAGTGTCTTCCAGGTTTGAAGTTGTTTTTAACTGAGGCTTTAAAGTGGTTTAAAAACCCATCTGCTAGAATGCATCAGTGGACAACTTAATTGTTTATATTTATACTGCAGGAACAATATTATGAATTCCACATAACTGGAGGTGGTAGAAATGTGCAAAGGACAGCCATGATATGGAAACTTTTTGGCACCTTGGAATATTCCTTTGACTTGAGCGTTTGAGTCCACTTCATGTGAAACCAAGAATGTATGCCTTTAAACTTAAATGTTGTACTGCCTTTCAGATGTAGTCCATTTATCCTCTGCTGTAATATTATTCACCAGCTCTCTGAAAAATTCCTTGGAGTTACTGTTACTCTTGTTATCCTTTCTGTTTATGCTGTGAAATCTCTGTTGATATTCCTAAATTCTTGCAAAGTGATAGAATCCTTTGAAGTTTTTGCATCTTTCCCCAAATACAGGGGTTTGTTTAGTGATATTTTACCCTTCTGTTTTGTTTTACAGTCTTGAAGATTGAAGTTCACATTTCTATCTTTATCTCCCACATTATTTTGAATTTCTTCTTGTCCTTGGTGTCAGGATACCATTTAACCTTCAAATGACTAACTTTTGCTTGCCAACAAGTAATTCCTGTATTCTAGTCCTTCTGAATGTCCTATTGTAGACCCAAACTGTAATACAGTCTGAAAGAGCTCAGCTCCAAAAGACTAACTCTACTTTTAAAATAGTTACAGACTCTACTTCCTTTTTATACTTTGTCCAAAATTCTCTTGTAATTTTGAGTGTGGTAGATGTCATGTGTCACTATACAGTACTGTAGTTACTTGTCTGTCTAACCAGACCAACACCTACTGAAAACTGTTTCAGAACTAGTTATATCCAGAAGTAAAACTACCTTCTGCTTGTCTCCCTTCTCCCTCACTCCCATTGCTTGCTGATACAATCTCTGCTTTTGCCATCTGCGTATTTCCTGGTACATTAATGCTGCTGGGACTTTTTCTTTTTAAAGGAAAGTCTTAGCTTGCTTTTGCCTAACGTGATGTGTTTTTCCATAGTTTCACACAGGTCTGATGGAGGTTTGCTTCAAAGAGTCTTTAAGTTCCTGTATCACTTGAACAGCAGAGTCTTCTTCATAACTGGTCCCAGCTGCCTCATGCCACTTTCTCTTATCAATCTTTATTTAGTAAGTTCTCTGAACAGAGAAGCTGAACATCTGGCTCATCCCTTCAGCAAGATGACATATGCCATTCTCAAATCTCTTGAACGGTGCCTAATGTAGAGACAGTTTTTCGATTATATTAATTTGCCAATATTTATCTAAATAAATAATAATGGTAATTCTGCAAGTAAAGATAGCTCTTAATTTCCCTTCACACAGAAGCTTTATGTAAAAGAATTAAATAAAATATTGCATTCTAGTTGCAATCTCTGGCAACCAATGCATACTGTATGGTAATTTGATCAGATGGGTCAAAAGCTGTCCTTTATTTTTATGAATAAGTAAGAAGTTTAAACTGTAAGAAACAATGTAATGCTCTTTTGCCATGTCTGCTTAGGTCATGACAAGGTGAGATCCAATTTCCTGGTCTAGCAGGGACAGAAGGTGGAGTTTAGTCCTATCTCTGTTTCCAAATCACTGTCCCATCTTCAAAGTGAACTTAACTTCCCTTTTACTTCATTGAACTTCTGCTACTCCATGAATGATGACCCTTTGTTATTACTGTCTCAGTCTTCTGCTGCTTTCTTCTTCTGTTTTGTTTTCTGCATGTGATTTTGTTTTTGTTCAGTGTGCAGAGGATATGGAGTGACATGGATTGACAGATGGGAAGAGAACTTGGCCTTTAAGATACAAATTTATACCAACCTCAACATCTGTGAGTGCTCCAGGCAAAATGGAGCAAATGTTCACCCCAAGCAGACCATCCTCAGCACAAGTAATCTGCTGTTGAGAAAAGGCATATAATGGAACTAGAGGAGGTTGTCAGACACATCTGTGAAAGTGTTTACATGACAAAATAAATTAGTAAAAGCATAACAAGGCAAGCCCAACAGGAAATTACCGAGTCTGTCTTTACTTCTTGTCTCCTTCTGAGGTTAGAGGAGAAAGGTGGCCTCTAACAGCAATGGCAAAGGCACAAAACTAAAATTACAAATTTGTGCCATGTGTTTTCTAATGCATGAATATAACACTTTAACACAGTTGGGTGTGGAGGTTTTACTGCTTAATGAAAGGCTGTCATGGAGATCATCAGGTTTCTAACAAAACTGAATCTGAGGGTGTAATCAGTGAACTGATGAGCAGAATGCAGGTGCTTGGAACAATTGCCCTTTGCTCACTTTGTTATGGTCATAGGATTTATATTTTGTGGGAGTGCTTTCATAGATCTCTCTTGAGAGCTTCTCTATGCCAGTAGTTCCACTGCGTGCCTTTTCTCAATAGCAAATTTCAGGTGTTCTGTGTGGCTGGTTCAGTAAGCATATTTGATCCTCTTTGTAAACTAAAACAGTCTAATACTTCTTCCAATCAGCTGCGAACATACTATCCTCCCTCTTCCTCTCCACAGCTAGCATCTCTCTCATTTATGCTAGGGACCAGAATGAAATGAAACTGCAGTGATAAAAACATCAAGACAAACTATTTTTCCTTTCTGTTTAACTTTATCTCTTCCCTTATTCTCTCCTTTCTCCTCTTTCATACTGTTTTCTCTCTCACCTCTTCCCTGCTTCATTTTCATTTCCACTTCTTTTTAGGTGTTACAGTAGAAGGAATGAAGGTATTGTCCTTCAGGACAAAAGGACAGCCACAGAAGGAGGAAAAATGCTATAACTCTTTTTTTTAAAATATATATGTATATATATTTATATATAAATTTTTAATTTTTCATTTTTTATATTCTTTTCCTCAGGATCAGAGCAGGAGAAAAAAAAGTAATATATGTATTACATAGATGCAGAAGATAGAGTGGACTTTCAGTAGTTTGATACCTCATGTTTGTGTTTAATGCATGCACTCACTGGTCAGATACTGTCTTCCTCGTTTTAAAGGTGGGAGCTTGATGGCCAGTTCTCACTCTCACTCTGCTCTGATCCAGGTTTATGCATTTCCCTGGGTATTAGTGTGCACTCTGGGTCTTAGTGTTCACAACAGGTTACTTTTTTCTTTAGTGGTATGTGGCTTTCATCTCTTCATGCTATTTGGGCATAATTCCTGTGCATGATGTTTTATAATTAATAATATATTGACTATAATTAATTAATTACTAGTGTATTTGTTATTTCTAATAGCCATGATGGATAGTTACACTGTTTATGGTAAGGCTGTAATAGATAATATGGAGCAATATGGTGCTGTGCTGACTTTACGTCCTGAAAAAATGCAAACATCTGCTTCTTTCTAATTATGAAAAAAGCATGAGTTATTTTGTTTTTTAATCTGTGATGCTCTGGCCTGGCAGTGATTCAATATGTTATAGCAGATACTTCTAAAATCAGTGAAAGTTGCTTCAAAACATCTTCAAGAACGTGCAGTGATCTTTTCTCTTTACTATAAATTAAAAAGAATTGGAAGAAATTCAGGATTACATAGACAAAAAATTGTTTGCAAAAAATATCCAGGACTGCTAGCAGTCTACTTGAACTGCCAGTAAGGTAAGTAGGGAGCAAACACAAAAAACAGTCTAGGGCGTTCTGGTGTCTAACTGTTGTATTAATGAAAAGTAGAGTAAAATATGAGAAGAGGCAAAACCTATTAATTGCTAAGAATCAGAGGGCATCAAAGGACCTAGTGTAAATATAATTGGGTGCTTTCATCTTGCCAGCTAGTTCTGTCCTTACCAGTTAGGAGTTGAGACAGGTGGAAGGACTAGAGAAGAGAAAAAAGCTGTGTCAAGGCTGTGGTGGGAAGGCAAGTATTGAGAGAGGTCTGGTGCTCTGGCTTCTGTGGTGGCCATGTGCTAACTGATGTGGGGAGGTGGACAAACAAAAGCACTAGAATGAAGCACAGCATTTGTCTGGAATTGAAAAATTACTCTTCTTGGCCCTGACTACCATACCATCATTTGAATATCTCTTGCTTACTTAAATAGGGTGCTCCTTCAGTTCTCTCATACACAAATTCCTGTACATATAATCTCAAGCTGAATAAAAATTAAATTATCTCTCTTGTTCCTTAAACTCTGACAAACAGTATGTCTTAAAACCATGAGTCATATCGTATGCCCACTTAAAAATAGTGACTAGTGAATCATTTCAGAAAGGATATTCAGCTGGAAGATAACCATTTTTCACTTTTTATATTTTCTTCCTCAGGATCAGAGCAGGGGGAAAAATTAGTAGTTTTAAATAATTTGGGGGGGAAAAAGCTATTAATTTATTAGTAAAATAACAGTTTCTGAAGCTGACAGATTTTTTTTCTATTACATTTTGGGAAGCAAATTCCTATATCTTTGCGTAACATTGATTTAAGATCATTTATGCAGGAGGAAAATTTTATAAGAGTAGAGTTTCAAGAAGGATTCAAAGGACTCACAGTAAACAAACTAGGCTCATTTGCTGAATTCTATGCTTTATTATTGGCTTGAGAAATGGAAGATAGGATTTATTATGGCTGGAGACACCTCTACTCTGACAGTGAATTGAGATAATGAAGTTCACACATCTCATCTCTGAAAGAACAAATTGGATGCAGATTAAATTAGGCCTTCTGGTGCTTAAGACTATATTTGTGAAGCCTGTGTTATACAGCCTTACATACATGCTTTAAATGGCTGTAAGAAAACACTTTTTTGTATTATTCATTGACTGGAAATTTATCTCATGGAAGTGGTCTATTCAATAAAGCCATTAGGATAAACCAATTTAACACATCAAAACCTAATGAACAATAAGACCAAACCAATTATTCTGTCATTAATTAGTAAGGATTAGACTAAGAGGTGATAAAGTGCTTTTCACCTGCTAGTCACAAAGCCCTTTACAAGTCAGCATCACTGGTCCACAGAGGGAGACTGATGTGCTGAAGGTCAATAATAATAAATGGGAAACAGGACATGGTTCTACTGGGGCCCAGTCCCCAGAAAATTGCAGAATTAGCCCAATTACACTGAGATGGCTACCTTTTCTGGAAACACTGCTGAAACTAATGTCATGTATCGCTGCTGAAAAACATTTTGACTTAATAAAAAATTCCATTTTGAATTCTTTTTTTTTGCAATCAATAATGTTTTGTTTCCAATTACTGTAAAATTACTCTTCAGCCTTGGTCAGAACATTCAGCAGTGGAAAAATGATCTTTCATTTATTTCAGGATAGTTTCAAGATGTCATGAGTTGACATGGGAAACCCAGATGTTTTTAATTCTGAAAACAGAGAAATAGATTTTGAACAGGAAAGCTATCTTGTTTGATGTGCATCCTCAGGAAGGAGGATAACAGAACATTCCCCAGTTCTCTGCTATGCTGGCATTTATATAAAAAGATGGAGTGGAAATGGTTTCTGGACATCTGTGCAAAGCCTTAGGAAAATTTTGAAGGAATCAAAAGAAAACCAATAACCCCCACAATCCTTGCATCTTCATCAGCTACTAAATCCCCTATCAAACCTCTCAGAGTGAATCAGATAATTTGTATTTTTCTTATCCTTTCTTAAATACACGTAAGGGGAGCTGCAAACACAGCTTATGAAAATATGATCACAAAAATTAACACAATAAAGTCAGGAAATGCTAGCTTTAATTTCTGCAAAGATGTCTTGGTTTAAATTTTTTTTTTTTTACCCAACTATGTGTGCTATGACATTCTTGCATGTCATGGTCAATAAGCAACATGGTAGGTTTTCCATACAAGTGTGGAGGAGAGCGCTAAACCTTCAGTTGTGGTGGTAGTCGGTGTAATGGTCCATGCAGAATCTGAAGCAGAAAACTTTCTTGGAGGACAGGCTATGTATTGATTGTACTGCATCTCTCAGTTCTTCTGAAGTCAGTGTGAGCCACTGTGGAATATAGGACACAGGGAGACCTCTCCCCTGCTCTGATGTCACTGTTCCTCTGAAAAAACCTGTTTATGAAGGAATTGTATTGGTTTTTTTCTGACTACTTAGTTCAAACAAGGTATGTGACATTTCTCTCATAGATTTGAGTGGGAATCTGATGTTTATAAATATGTTTGAATGCATGCGTAATTTTTAAGGAAAGGCTATTAAAATAATCTCGCTTATGAGTCACACACTATGGTCAAGCACAGATCACTTCTCTCCTGCTCTCTTGGTGACTTCTTTACATCTTCTGTTCAGTAACTGGGCCCAATGTCTAACATGATATTTTTCAGTGGGTTGACTCTTTGTACTTGACATGGAGCAGAAGTCTGTAAGTACACCTTCAGCTATATTTAAGGCTAAAGGCTGTGCCTACAGGTTTTGTCTCTCTTTTTGTTTGTGTAAAATCCCTTAGGAGTAAGGTGGAAAAAATAACCATTATGGTACTGGGATTGCCTATTATGCTGCTGAATGGTTTGGAATACTCCCTGCAATGGAACCCGGGGAATGCCGTAGTTCGTACGTTGTGTTCAGGAGCTGGTAGCAAGATGTGGAAAAAAGGGGTAAGGGACCAAGAGTAAACAAACATATTGCCATGAACTCTGACCTTAGGATCTTGATGGAATGGGTTTGATCTGTATTTTCTGTGGAGACATGCTCTCTTTTGGGTGATACTATCGCCAAACTTGATCTTTAGAAAAGGTATATGTAATTTTCCTGCTTCCTAATATCTGAATGTCTAGTGAACCCATAAGCCAGTACAGTTTTTTTTTGTTACTTGGGTAGGGAATTCCCTTTTAACCTGAAAATGTTTTTAGAAACCTGATTGAAGTGCATGATTAAAAGTGGTGGTATTTTAGTATCAGACCATCATTTCATTTCAGAGTGGTATTTTTATCCTTGGTCAAGGGAAGGCCCTTTGGATTCTCTTCAGTCTTATGTTTTTTCATTCTGAAGGGCTCTAGAGTCACATCAAAGTCATAATGGATGACTGTAACTTGCTCTTTTTAAACAGGTGTAAGGACTTCTTTATATTCACTGGGCAGATAGTTGGCGTGACTTGAGATGTTACTGTTTCTCTCTCCAAGTGACCAAACAGAGAACGTGTCTCAGCTCTGGGCTACAGTCTGGCATCCAAGTTCGAATCCAAGTTAATGAGGAGTTTCAGCTAATAAGGTATAGGTGGGAGTGAAGGGAGAGAGGGATTTGTTTGGCTGGCTCTGAAGTCAGGGGTGCATGTGAGGGGGCTGCAGAAGTGGGGAGCACCCAGCCCCTTAAACAGGTGAGCATGGATCTGCTGTGAAACTCTGTCCTGCCCCAAGGGGAAGATCCAAGGCACAGATCTTGTCCTTGTTGCTGTGGGTTTCATTTCCATTTTGGTCACCGTTGTCATTGTATCCAAAAGTCAAAGTCATGGAGTTGCTGTCTCTCCCTTTTGGCTGTGATTGCTTCTGCTTCATATCGAGTATAGTTGAGGCTTTTACTGTTTCTGGTTCTGCTGCTCAGGTACTTCAGTGGTGGTTTGCTGGAGCCTGAGAGAGCAAGGTGCTGCTGACATCTCTTCTGGACTTTATTTTGGCAGCACAGTGTGATTAGCTTCTAAACATAGCTGTGAGCATTTCCAAACCACAGAATGCTCCAAACAGTTATTGAACCCATTAACCACCTGCTTTCTTTGATTACAATAATAGTGTTACTATGAATCCTTATTGCTGTACCTATTTATTTACAATGAATTATAACTAATATTTACTTTTTTTTTTTTTTTTTTTTTTTAAAAATGGCCAGTGTTATTTGGTTGTACTACTTTGGAACCACGCTGTTAAGAAGGGATCTTTCCAGAACAGTAGTTTATCTCCAAAAACATTTCAAGTCGGTTCATCTGTTATATTTTACCCATTTCCTAGTTCCTTATTTAATGGTTTATTTCATGTTTTGGTGTTCATTCTGCTCCAAATGGCTTTCTACCCAGAAGTGCCAATCCAGCAACGATTCTGTGACTGTTCTTAGGCTCAGGCTGGTACTTCAGAAATGTAGTACAGCACATAAAAATGAGAAGAGGTCGAGAAACATTCACATTTATTGTCTTTCAGTGACTGTAGTTTACATCTAAAACAAGTTGGGCTTTTTTCTTTGACCTGTCCTTCAATGTGAGTTCTTAAAATCAATGATTCTTTTTTTCCTCTTTCTCCAATGGTGATGGTGTATGTCTAACAGATGGCAAGGTTTGGTCTTGCAAGTGGCATGAGTCCTGTTCATAATCCCATTCCCTCATACTGTTGCTGAGCCAACAGCATTTGCAGGAAGGAGTGGTGGTAAAGGGCTGTTCAAATATATTGGGAGCTGTGACTCTGGATATACTAACATGCCCTGGGAAAGGCTTATTTCTCAGAAAACAGAAAAAATGAGGGTGTTGGAGTTACAACTCTTGTGTTCTCTTGTTTGACTAACTAAAGTCAGCTAACTAAAAGAGCTGTGTTTAATGGACATGCCTTTGAGAGGTGTTTGTAATATTCTCTTCACAGGTGCAACCATAGTGATTTCCCAGGTACAAGTCAGATGGTAGAGAAGAAGATGGTTCAGAAAGTTGGTGCAATGCTATCTCCAGCTTTTCACCTTTTTCACCACAATGTCCTCTTGCCTTGTACTGTACTGTAGAAGCAAACTGATCTGCTGCCCTTAGTCTAACTAGGGATCAAAGGTTTGAAATTATTTCTCGACAGTAAACATCCATCACAGTGTAGAGGAAACTGTGCATATAGTCGCAAATGAAAGAAAATTCAGAAGGCTTAATCCAACTTTCATACACCTGAAGTGTTTTAGCCTTTGCTTTCCTTGCCTTGGTAATCGGATTCTGCATCAGGATCAGTGTCTGAACACCAAATTTCAGTGACACAGAATGGAGCATGAAAAAGTCAACCGGTTTAAACCTTCTAATGAGCCAGGAAACTACTTTGACACAAAAGAGCAAAAGTAACTTGCAAAAAAGGAAAGGTGAAAGTATTTTCTCTTTCATCATATATTCCCAGTTCAAGCTTTTGTGTTCCAGAAGAGCTGGATTTCTGTGGAAAAATCCAATTTTCAGCCTGTCTCTGTAATCAGAACTTCCACAATACAATTTAATTTCTCAGGTACTGCCAATTGTTTTCTTTCAGTTCACGTCTAAGCCTTAAATAGATATTTTTTTTTCAGAAGTAAAAATTCTCACTGGCGATTCCTGAAAAAATGTTCCTCTTATACTGACAGGTAAAGTTACCTTAACTATGTGCTTTAGAGCTCAATATTTCATGCTGGTAGCCATTTTCATATTTTCTGCTTTGAGGCTTGCAGGTGTTGGTCTGTGAAGAAGTGCATTTTATGGTATTGCTGTTTGTTGTACTTGTCAGTGGAAGTGCCAAATCTGACATATTTGAACCAGAAGTTTCCATGTACTTTCCTTACCATTCCCTTGTAAACTTTGAGTTTTCAGTTCAGCCCTTGAATTGTTGCACACATCCTAGTACTCAGCTAAGAGTGAGAGGTACTTAGTGTTGTGCCCTTGTCCTTTCAATTCCACCTGAATTCAAAGTGTTCATAATGTACCCTTTAAATGTTTTGCTGTTTGATTAAAAGAAAAAAAAAAAAAAGAAAAAGAAGTTAACCCACTCAGATAATCTGAGCAGTCCTTTTCCACATATCTGTGGAAAGGGAAAAAGTAGAACATTCAAACAGCTCTTTTAAAATGCAGGAGAAGGTGGGGGATTTATGTCTATGAAGCCTGTGCTATCATGTGCCTTGAAAGGCTCATTTTACCATTTTAAGTAACTCATGAGTAACTACTCAACAAAATATTTTTGAGCTCTTATTTCTGTCTCTTCACTTCAAAATCTTGTTTCTAGCAATATTATTCAACAATTTTGTTGTAGTTGCTGTGAAAACCTCTCATGTTCTGTTTCTGCAGTTTTTCATTTTACCTACTGATTTTTTTCTAGGGAATCACAGAATAACTTAGGTAGGCAGACACCTCAGGAGGTCATTTGATCCAAACCACCAGTATAAGTAGATCTGACTTTAGATCAGGTTGCTCAGGGCCTTGCACAGTCAAATTGTGATTATTCTCATGGATGGAAATTTTAACATCACTGGCAAAATGCTGTTTGATTTCTGTGGTGCAGGACTTGGGCCTAATGTATTTTAGCCTAAATGCTTTAATACTCAACATTCAGATGGTCACCAAAGTTGGGATTTCTGTGATGAACCTGTGGCTTGGGACAGCCCTCAGAGAAGAGTTGGATTTTATGTAGCCTTAAATGGGACGATAAGAAAGCAGTACTCAGGACTTAAATAAGAGATACAATCAGTATTGAATCAGTTCATCACTAATAAATAGTGCACCAATATTGCTGCTGTGTATTCCACAAATACCAGATTATTGTGACAAGCTAGTTTTGAAGTACTTCTCAATACAATACAACCATACATTCTATTTCACGTTTGAACTTCAGCTGAACTTCAGGTGACTTCAGTTTCAGTGGGATCTTGTTATAACTTTGATTTATTGAAGAGCATCCTAATATCTCTGTCTTTTTCACTGACGAAATTAATCTCACAAATAAGGTTAAATGAACTGAATAGTAGGACACTGCCATATAATACTTTAAGAGTAAAACCCACTGGGATGTGATTTTTTTTTCTTTTTTTGTATATTGGATGGTTGTGCACATGTCTGTAAAGGTTTCAGTGCAGATATTTTACTTCCTGAAAGAAGAATCTAGCCCAGCTGAATAGTCTATTCAGAACTTATTTCTCCTGGTTAAATTTACATGTCTAAAATTGCTTTAACACATATTTTTAGCTATATAATTACTACTGTATATGGAAGCTGCATATAGCATATTTGGATTAAATATGTCTATTTCTATTAAGTTACTGTAGATTTGCATTAATGCATACAGTTCTCCTAAACCAAGCTATGATAGTATACCTCTTATAGAAGAACTAAGGCAAATGACTACACCTTAGAAATGTTGATACACAGCTTCTATGTTGCCATAAAGGAAAAGATGACAGAACAACTTTAGACACAGAACTTAAAAAGGTAATTTAAAAAAAAATGTTAATAATATATGTTTTTTGTGATGTCTCTATTCTTTCAAACTCACAAGATATATGTGAGAAAAAAAAGTTGTGAGTTTCAAAAGTAAAACACAAATTTTATTTTCTCATGTTGTTTTGGAGTCCTTTGTATGTAGATGCTCTTTTTAGCAGTGGGCAGGGTTCTGTGGAAACAATCTTCTTCCCATTTTTCCTCCTGGGGGGGGCTTTACATCATCAGGGTGCAGTGAGGAATGGGACTGAGCATCTAACATCGGGAAACTAATTCAATTTTATTGTGACCTGTATTGTGGGAAATGTGTAGTCATATTGCTTTCCTAATTTCTCTTTCATGCTGGCTCACTCCCAAACAACATTTAGGAAGAGCAGATTCATCTGGAAATGTACTTTTTTATGTTTTTATTGTTTTTGCCAAATTATCAATTAAAAGTGTTCAGCAAGCCAAGAAACCTGTCTCTCCTCTCCACTCCCCCCCCCCCCCCCCCTTTTTTTTTTGCTATTTGGAATGTTTTTGTACTTATATAGCCTCACTTTTTGCGTATACACACAAATATTTGAGAATATTTTCTGTGGAGAGGGTTGATAGGAAGAGTCCATAATTTTTAGAGAGCAGAGAGAGATGCCAAAGTTCCTCTGATAGGGACAGCTGTGTAGTTTATGAAAGAATGAGATTCCAGTCCAAAAGAGCAGAGCAAGCCATTAAACGCAGATCTCTTCCACTCTATATGAACAAATTACCATGTGGATTATATAAATCTGTCTTATAAGGAATCTCTCTCTTTTAGGAAAAGAGATTTGACACCAATAAATGTCAAAACCTTAAAATCCATAGTGAATGATATTCTTGTCACCAGCCAGCTGTACATTTTTTCTGCTCTCCTTTTACCCCCATAATTTGTTTGGCCCTTCCTAGGAAAATGGGAAAGATTTTTGAGGTAGTTCAGTTTCACAGTATTAAGAGCATGGCTTTAAATCTAAAGCATGTAATAACAACCTCAGTAACAACCTCAGTAACAACCTGGGACTGGTGACTTTTCCTGTTAAATGAACAAAGAAAAATGGGATTTTTCACACACAAAAGAAAGCTGTGTAAGTTAGACCCTGTCAGGTAAAAGACTCAGTGTGATCACTGAAAAGCTATTCAGGTATTCTGTGATCATTTACTTGTTAGTTTTCGAAGTAGAATTAAGTAATATGAGCCATTGTGTTTCCTGTAGGAACCAGAGCATTTCCAAAGAAAAAGACCTTAATGTGAATGTGACCTATGACCCTTTTTAAAGTGTTTAAATGAGAAAAAGGAAAAAAGAAACCATAAAATCC
The DNA here is from genome assembly GCA_031468815.1 of Morus bassanus. Taxonomy (NCBI): domain Eukaryota; kingdom Metazoa; phylum Chordata; class Aves; order Suliformes; family Sulidae; genus Morus; species Morus bassanus. The sequence goes on along the minus strand of CM062576.1, from coordinate 10,446,771 downwards.
CCTGTCATCTTGAAAATGTTTGGGGCTGAGATGTGCTGGTGAAGCACTTCCTCTCTGCTCCTTGAGGAGAAAGGGTGAATGGGCTCTTTGTATTATCTCTGAGCAAGAAACTAATAGCATTTAATATAGTGCTAAAATGTATACTGAGCAGGGAAGAGGGATTATTTCCCCCGACATGTGATGGGCAGCACATTGGTACAGCTAGGAAAATAAAGGTAAAGAGGGAAAAGAGCTTGCTGGGACTGGAATTGGAACACTCACTGGTCAGTGCACAAAGGAAAAGTAACGACTAAAACACCCCGTGCAAGTGAGGAATTGCTGCTCTACTTGAACAGTCTTCCAAAAGATAGCTTAGATGGTGGGCTAGGGCAAAAGCAAGTGGCTTCAGCAAAATTTCAACTTACTCTTTTATGTAGAAATAATTCAAAAAGGGAATAAAACTAAAGCTGTCCACCCAGAATTAGGCAAAGTTTCATCTTAACACCTCAGATTTTATGCTCTAAATTAAACTATTCAATTGCTCATGTGGCCAGAAAACAGATAGCTTCTGCAAAACAGGTTGCTACCTCTTACACAGTTTCAGTGCCAGGTGGTAAAAGCAACATTGGCACTGGAAGCAAGATGCCAGCCAGATTGCTCTGGTATCCAACATTGATCTGGTAAATGTGTAGGTCATACAGTTTAGTCTAAAGGCTTAAGACCTCTGTGTTTAAATAGGTCTATACAGTTGTCTCCTGTTCTAGGTAACAGACAGTTGAATGAGTCTCTTGTCTAAAGTTCCTGTGAGTTCTCAGTAGGGAAATGCCCTAAAAGCTTGACTTCTGTTCTGAAGACATCTGTTTTCTGTCACTAGAAAATCCACAAATCCTTGAGGGTGTGAGGAAGAACTTGGTCCAAGGCTGCAGTCTAGCTACACTACACCTTATACAAAGGTTTGCTATTAGGTAGTTTGGGAAGTTCAGAAAGGAACCTATGGAATTAGCATTTAGTGATATAAATGAAAGTACTGAGAAGAGACTTTGAGAACTTATGATGTCTGGAAAGTACATGTTTTTGAAAGCAGTGATTAAATAGATGTGATGATGATCCTTCTTGGGCAGCTGTTTAGACATGAGGAATAGTACAGCGTATAATCGAAAAGTGAGCCAGGAGCAGAGGCATGCGCTTCTCCAAATATTGACCCCCAAACATTTCTCTTTAAAACTCTGGTCTCTAACAATAAGGAAGTCAGAACTGGAAATAGCAACTGCATGTTTCAAGCCATTGGATCTTCAAAGTGCTTTTTGTTTTTCTGGTGTAATTAAGTCATAATTCTGAACAAGCGAGAGCTTCCTTTCTAAAGAGGAATCATACAGTAAAATGCTGTACATTTTACTGTAAATACTAGATCCCAGCAAAGTAAAACATGGTGGTACAGGGGTTTCCACTAAGATTTCTGAATACAATTAACAATATTATATCTCTTTTTTTGATTTTTACTATGCTGTGACTCTCTGATGTCTTTTTCAAGTTCAGTTTCTTTCAGTCTTCTTGATTATGAAGTTATTGGACAGAATAAAAAGCAGTCTGAAACTGAACCTCAGGTTTGGCAAGGGGAATAATTTTTCCATTAATCTTTCCCTGATTCCTGTCAATTAATCTTTGCCTTCAGTCTTCAGAGATGAGCAAATACTGCCCTTTTATACAGATAGGTCTCAGGGACCTCACACAACCACATCAAACAGATGTAACACTAGAAATGAGTTTCAAGTATCATGGCCACAGCCTCACTCTTTTAGCCACACCAATTCAGAGTATCCAAGTCACCCTGAGCCCACTTCTGGCATGTTGTCTTCACTGCTGAAATTGGACTGGTTCATCCTCTCAGTTCTCAATACTGGCAATCAAAACTGCATGGTAATATGTAGGGATACTTTGATTCCCTCAACCGCAAAGAAGAAATGCTTAGCATGGCCTAGGAAGACCTGCTGTGATGAAGTAGAGTGTATTGTCCTTGGACTCTGAGCTCTACAGGGTTTTACTCTCACCTTTCTCGAAGTGCTTGGCAAAGGAGATTGCCCAAGAAGTTTGTTGATTCAAACATTAAAAAAAAAAAAAGGCGTCTTTTATCTAATCACTGTCTGAGCAGAGGCTAAATAAGTTAATGCGAGAACCCTGAGGGTTAGTCTGGAAAGAGAGTAAGGACATTTATTGCAATTTAGGAAGGGTATCTTTGAAATATTGAAACCAGAGGGTTCCCTGCCTCCCGTATTTGATCTACATTAAAGACTAATTTCAATCGCAAATGTGTTCCAGAGCTCTATTCAAATTGTGTGCCAGGAACTAAAGACAAACATTTTCAGTATATAAATGAAAAGATTTTTTTTTTCCTGTAACTGCTAGCCTAGCAAATTAATTTTTGGCCCTGGAAGTCAAATCATGTTCTTTATTTCTATTTTATTACCAGTAATAGGTGGTCAGCAGGTCAAATTAGGCTCCCAGAAAAGTATGAAATCTGTTCTCATGGCCTGGTAGCATCAAAGCAGGAGCAAAACTGGTCTGTCACCAGGCAGCATCTCTGAGAGCACTGCAGAATAATAGATTCGCTGGAGCAGCAAAAGGCTGATGCTCAGTGAAATATAAAATGGTTACGGCTACAGTGAAGTTGTATGGTGACATTTTAAAGGCACAAATTAGGGAAATAACTGGTAAGTACAGATGCTGGAGGAATACTGAAAAAGAAGCTTTTTTTCATGGAGAGATGGAGATATCTCCAAGGTTTTAATTTTGACTCTTCACATGCAATAAGCTCACCCTTGATGCAGGCTTTTTCACACTGTAATTGTTAATATGCAACAGTCAAGGGCTCCTGACTGGCAGCTCTGAGGGATGGCTGTCTCAAAAGGACATTTCTGCTGGAGGGTGCTCTGTGTGCTCTAGACTCATCCCTTTCTACCATGGCATGTTACCCCCTGCCCTCCCCTGAACACCACCTTTCTGGAGCTTAGTGGAGCAAATTGTTTCAACAAGTGCCAAAATCTGTCCCTGGTTTTGTTCAAAATCCTCAAATCTAAGTCTACTGTACCCCAGCAGTGCCTAAGCTTTGCTCGCTTGCGCTGCAGGTGCTGAGGAGGCTGTCATGGCCCCTGTACAGGGAGAGTGTCAATCGTGTAACTGCTACTGTCAGCTGCTTCCCACACCTGTGCCAAGTGCAGGGGCAGAGTAACCGAGAGCTGCTGCTTGTTTATTTGTTCACAGCATCCGGAAGGATTTCTGGGATGGATGTTGCAGGAATGAATGCAACTGTTCATTTCCATGGACACAAGCCACAAAGGACCATGATACAAAGCCTGAGTATGAGGATGTTTATATAAATATATATACACATGCATGTGAGTATATATAATATATGTATAGAGAACATTTTTCCAGAGAAGTGCATCCGGGAACAACTGTGCAAATAATTTTCAAGGAGAATTCCCTGAAAAGCTAGCCATTTTACAAGACCTGACCTTAAAGACTTTCACAAAGTGTTTCAAACTGGCCAATTGGACAAGTAAAATTATAAATATGTGGATTTTTAAAAGGCTGACTGTAACTTTAACACATTTCAGTGTTTATGAAAAGCTGTGATATTTTTCTCAGGAAAACACAATAAACATAGCAGAACAAGGCAATAGTAATTGATGTTATATAATATTTTGACAGGCTCAACTTCACTGAATATTCAGTCAAGTTACTCAATTTTCATTCTGCTTTTCACCAACTTATGCTAGTTTTTGTTTATGTACTTTTATTAATTTTAGTGGCATTACTCTCAATTTGTACTATCATAAGAATAAGGAGAGGTAGTGTATTAAGAATAATGGATTAGTCAAGAAGTGTTTTAATTTAATGTTGATCAAGGACGAGAGGGTACTATGCTATGCCCTGGTTTCTCCCTATTGACTTGTACTCTGGTGCACGGTGTACATTCAGGACATTCTCCAGCCTCCTTCCTCTCTCATTCTACCTTGTACTGTGATTCTCTGTTGGTATTGAGAGATTCTCTGTTGATAACGTATTCTTCTGTCAATAGAAGACCTGTGATAAAAACATCAGCATTAAAAGAAATAATCTGCAAAATATTGATGTGTGCAATATGACACAGTGGCCTTGTATCATTCAAGTTATCATGAAAAGGAATTAGTTTCAGTAGTTTCAAGGAAATGTTAGCTCTAGCTGCTGGTATTAGACAATTGTTTTGGATCACTCATGGTCTTATTTCAGCAGTAGAAGAAAGTTGCGGGAGCTGGGATGCTGAAAGTTGCTAGCAATGGCAGGGCTCTCCTAAAGATTTCTGGGAGTTTTTTTTTTAATCAAGGTTCCTGGGAATGGAATTTAATTTATCGTTGAAACTCATGTTTTAAAGAGGTTGAAAATCATGTAATAGCCTCCCTAAACAAGTTGTTCTGTCAGGTCATCCCATTTTCCCATTGAAAACTGAATCTCACTTTGGATTAAACTGAAGTTTGAAAGTATTTTTTTTTTTTAAAGAAAAAAAATTGATTTTAAAGAACACATGTTTAGTTCCTGTTACTGGTACCCTTATGGATACTAGTCTCAAAAAAGCCTGAAGTGATATAATTGCATCTTTTCTTTCTAAAACCATGTAAAAATTATTTGGCACCAGTTTTTATTTTTTCCCCCGTTACACTTTTCTGTGGCCTTCTTTGGTTCATTTGTCACAGAGATAGTCAGACTCATGCTTATATTAATTTTGGTTAAGTACTTTTATATAAAACTATCTTCCCGCCTTATTGCTTAATTTTGCATGCAGAGACTGAACCCATTTATTTTGCCTCTTAGCAGACGGCTGGGAAATAATGAAGAGCAGATAAAGCCAAAGTTCTGTCTTTAACACACCTGCCTCTGCAGCCAAGCAGCAGAGACAGCACAGTGACATAAATTGGTCTTGATATATTTCACAGTGACTTATTGTGCATAAGAGCAGCGGGGAAGTGTGCAGCAGGCAGGGTTTTTTTCAGTGACATCCAGGCTCCTCTTCTGCATTATGAAGACTGCAATGTTGCTCCACTGACATCAGAAGAAACCCCCACCCTGATTTCTGCATCCAGTGTATCAGTGGTTTGAAGAGTGGAAATATCTTCCCATGAAGAATTTCATGCTTTTCAGTCTCATTTCTTTGGTCCCATTCTCGGCAGAAGAGATACAAACTTATATAAGGTTCTTTTCTTTTTTTTTTTCTTTCATGAAAGTGCTGTCAACCAAATTTTTCAGCATGATGGATGGTTCCCTGGAAAAGCTTCTAAGTATTTGTTTCTCTTGGGAGAAAGAAAGATTACTATGAGTCTTAAAGCTACTGGACACCCTTTACCTCCTTTCTCCTCCTATCCCATCTGGGTTGCCAGAAGCAGTAGGGCCACTTCCGCCCAGCTGCTTCATAGACTGTTGGCTCCTTGATATGTTACTGTGCAAGGGCTCTTCTTGCTGTTCATACATAAAGCTTTTTCCTCTGTGATACCTGTTTTCAAGCTTACATGAAGACTAACACCAAAGAGGTTGCTTAGCAGTAAGTTCTAGAGAAATCTCAGAGAACAATGCTAAAAATATTTTTTATATATCCATAACTGCAAATTACATAAAGCCCATAGAAATTCACAATAAAGAAAACTTCATCCTGCTCAAGAGGGTCCACCCCCAAGAGGATGAAGGAAGAGTAAGTGTGGAGCTAATTTTAGAGAAAAAATAATTTAGAAAGGAGGAACAGAATGGTGTGTGGGATATGGAATTTTTTCCTTAGAATTTATATCTTCTTTTAAGGATTACAGAGGGCAGTGAGAAAGTGTCATCAGTAAATGTTCTTTGCAGTAGTGAATAAGCCCAGCTCAGATCTAGTTCCAGACATATTTTGCTGACACTGTAATGAACCAATGAAGCACAGCTTCTCTAGGGATTTACTGATTTCTTTTTTGCCTTCAATTTTGCCCTGAATTTTGTCCCCTCTGTGGTTTGCATTCAGACGGACCTAAAAGCTCAAACTCAGTCTCTGCCAAACTGAAGACATGAAGCCAGGTTACTGATTGTAATCATATGAGGGTGCTGCATTTCAGTGTACTCTGAATTCACACAAACACTCACATAGCTTGACTCATTGTGACTTACAAATCCATGCAAAAGCTTCAAGAACTTTTTTTTTTTTTTAAAGAAAAACAATGAAAAACCCTGAGGCTAATTTTGAGATTTGTCATGAAATCAAGGGAAATTTCTTTTAGGTCCAGATTTCCTAGGAATTTCACACTTTATAAATCAATGGCCATCCTCTGCTTAGGGCTGTGGAAGCCTGCTACCGATGTGTGTGTGTTAACTAGTTATGCTAAGAGAAATGTGCAGCCTTTGGTTTTGAATTCAGTACCAGAAGAGTTTGGTAGTTCCAGTAGCAGCAGTAATAGTGCTGGGAGAGAACTGCAGGAGAGGATGCTTCCTCCCTTCTTTCACCCTTTGCTGGATAGTCCTAACTTAGGGAAGAATACAGAGGTAAACTGACTTCGGTCTGATATATGACCATTGTTTAATTCTTGTGCTTCTTTTGGTATTCCAAACTTTTTTATAGGTCAGAAATTTAAGAGCTGATATGCCATGAAAATATTATGGATTGGTTCCTCAAAGCTGTACAGATTTTTTTTTTTTTTTTCCTTAGGGAAGGAGGGAATTAGATTGCGTTCCTTATGGAGAACTCTTAATTTGCATTACTGACATCAGTCAACATCTTCAGCAGTTTAAAGGGGATATAAAAGTACACTGATTGCGTTAAATGATAACTGTGCTATTTAGCTATAACTGGTTTTGGCAGGTTATCTATCCACAAAGAATTATTTCTGTTTTTACAGATCCAAAATATATTGCTTTTTAATGGCATACAGTGCTTTCCTTTTGTATTCAAATTATGTGTTGGGGTGATAATCAAGAAATAATTGTTTCAGTGTGTCTTCAATACTTTTGCTAAGTTTTCTGGAACTGCTCAAGGATGCATCTTTCATCCTTTAAAGACATGCCTAATTCTTGGGCCTTTTCTAATACCTCACATAAGCTTTTCATTGTACTGAATGATATATGATCAGTAATCAGCTACACAGAGGTTGTTAACAAATATATTGCTTCAGATGAGCATTGCTGGCTGAATTACCTGCATTTTAGCTTGCAAGCACAGGTCAGAGATGAGTGACAGAGTGAAGCTGGAGAAGGTAAAGCTGGCAAGTTTGGATTCCTCAAAACCTCAGCACTCAAGTTCATTTCCCCTGTTAAGCCCTACACATCTAGAAAGGATGGAGAGACCTTCAGCTTCTTTTCCTGCTATGGGAAACAGAGAAGTCCTAAAGTTTGCCCCCACAGTGTGGAATTAGAAACAACAAAACATTCTTAACTGAAATTTGTAATGATTTTTTTTTTTTTTTAAATTGTGCTTGTCACCATTTTGGAGCACTGGAAGTCCATGGGGAAATAGGCATACCCGACTCATATGTAGAGCATAAATTGTTGCTGCTCTTTTATTCAAGAGATGCATTTGAAGTGTGAATGGTACCCCATCCTGTTCTGGGATATCCCCATGCTTTACCAAATCAGCATCATGTTGTCATGAAACAATCCCATGTTTTCATGACTTTAGAAAGCCTCTCAGCTGGGCTAAGACAGGGTTGCCCTTCCTTCTACTTACACTCCTTGTTATAGCACTTCCATTTTAAAATTTTGAACACGTTCAGGCAGGAAACTAGAACATTTCTAGGCAGAAGACTATATAGGTCTTTAATTCCTTGGTCTGCTTTGAATCATCTTGAGCTAAACTTTCAGGAAGTGCTTTTATGAAATTCCCAAATTCTAGACTGGCATCACCCTTCAAAGAGAGATATCTGAGCCCTGTCACTGCAGCTGAAGGCTGCAGAGGGTGCAGCGTAAGCCAGAGGCTGAAAGAAACAATTTAGTTTCCTTGCTTGATGTCACTGTGCCTGATCATATGGCTACTGGGGAAAAAACACAGGAAATGAAACAATGCCAGGTTGAATATGCCTGCAGAAGGAATACCAAGAATCCTTGAGAAAACAATGACAAGCAGGAGATGCAAAATATCCCAATAGGGGAGCAAGGAGGAGCTCTGTTCACCGGGCATCTGACCTGGCAGCAGCCAGCCCTTGCGATGGGGAAAAGACCTTTCTCCAGATACAACAACTGACTCTTTTACAGTGGCCATAGGCGTGCAGAAGTTATATTGTGGGATGTGTGGCCACGCAGAGGTCACAGTGGGCAGCGACAACGTGCACAGGCGGCTGTGCTGGGGCCAGTGCAAGAGGTCCTGTGCCCTGGGGACAGCACAGCCACAAACTCAGGCTGCGGTGACATGAGTCCCCCAGGGCCTGGGAATTAATCTGGCAGATCCAGGATTTTTGCTCTGCCTTTTGCTAACAAAAGGTAACAGTGGAGAAATAGGCTTTACATATACACTAAAAAAAAAAAGAAAAAAGTGAAACCAGAGTATTACAAGCTATGCATCATAAACAGGCAAGGATGTTGTATACCATAGCACAGACAATATACTATGAGGGCCATCTTGTGGTCAGAGAAAGTTTATTCTCTGTGAGCATAGGAAAAAAAATATTCCCAGGAATTTATTCTATACCTGAAGATGCTGTCAGTTAGATTGTAATTCTTCAAAATTGTTTCTGATCTGTTGCGCAGAACGGAGCTGCTCTGCTGCTGGTCATTAATCGGGTCATTAATCCTTATGTGACTGACAGCAGGGTTAGCTGTGATGCTGTGCCAATGAACAAAATAATGTGTTCCATGAGTTGGGAAGGCTGTTGCAGACTAATAACTGGAGTCAGAGTTTTCCCTTGATGAATATTTTATGCCTATTTTCTTTGGAAATTTCTTTCATCCTCTGTATTGTAGAAAAGCTCTTTGAAATCCATGGATTAAATACCATCACAGTGTTAGAGTTAAAAACACTATTAGCTATTGTCAAATAACAGTTCAAACCAAGAATAAATATCCTTTTCATGGTTATCATCTAACGAACCCACTCTGTGTGAGATAGGTTTCTCAGCTGCACAGCTCTTTAGCTCTATATGCCTGTGTTCTGGGTGAAAGACTAAAAATATTGAATTCAAAGTGAAGCCTGCCCTTTCACATTACATGTATTCTCCATCACAAACATGGAAAGTTGAGCATGATCTTTTCTGTATCACCTGATCCACAGTCAGAATTACTCCATTTCCCTTTTTTTGTGCACTTCCCAGTGAATCCAGATGCCTCCTGAAGAACCCAGGAACTTTTATCTAATGCTTCCCTAATGGGAACTGTCAGCCAATAGTGCTGGGCAGGCACAGCTTTGCTTAGTTTATAGGACCATGATCCATGGTCAATTAACTGGGCTTTTTTGGTTCTAGAAGAGGTGTTTTTACAAAAAAAAAAAAAAAAAAAAAAAAAAAACCAGCCCCACCATCTGGTACCATTGGCTGTATGTCTGCTGTAGATCAGTCACAAGTATTTTTCTCATTTGTCAGCCAGCCTTTGTCCACACACAACTGACTTTTCTAATAACATTAAGTGTTCCTTATTGTGCCATTTTACTGCTACTTATGGATTATTTAATTCTTTTAATGGCTCTGCAATGGTTCATTTGCTTTCTAAAATTATTCTTTAAAGTACTTGTGCAGAGGGAGAAAGGGTTGATTTCTCCTGCAAGGAGCTGTTGGTAGATTCAGAGATGCTGGCTGCTAAGCACTGCTGTAAATATTCACTATCTCAGCTCTGCAGGCTTAGCCTCTTTGTAGGGTGTTTGGGAATATCTTGATAGTGCAGAATACTAAAGCAGAGCACTGCATAGCTGCCTTCAGCTTCCAAATGAAAATGACTAGTTATAAAACCTGTATTTTAATGGCATTGTCTCTCCCAGGGAATTTTTGAAAGTTAAGCCAGCAAAGTCCCAAGCAGACTTTATTGACCAGGCATATCCATAGGTTGTACAGGCATGTGTCATTCACAGATAGTGTGTGTACTGATTCCCAGAGTCATGGTTTTATAGCTCTCTGTCCATCTTCCCAGCAGTGCTACCAGCTGCAGTGTGTGGAGAGATGGGTTGTCTACACTAGTCATGAACCAGCCCATGAGAGATTTCACTTGGAAGGAGGTTTCATCGACAGCAGCTATTCAGCAAAGACTCAGTTGGCCTGTTGTTAGGAGCATGGTGTGATAAACAGTCTGTCTCCTGGATGTCTGCTCAGAGGGGGAACTACTGTCACCTTTCCAGGAGGGGAAATGAGAGAAGCATCAGGAAAGGAGGCACACCTCCCTTGGGGGAGATGTCCCTTCTCCCTTTCCAGCTTTTTCTGTGCAGGACTGTAGCATATGGTGCTCTCACAGTGCCCTCTGCTGCAGGCTCATTATTTAAATCACAGCAGAGCTCTCTGTTTTACATCAGTTGGGAAAGCAGGTATTTCTCAATAGGTCAGTCCCCAACACTGAAGTCCGTCTATGCACAAAGAAATCCTTGACACAGTAAAGGGATTGTGAGCTGAATATGTTGTGGCATTAAAGTTATTTAATAATTTGTATTTTTTAAAAACAAAAAGATTTCTTACCTCCATTTGTCAGACTATGCAAGTATTAGACTGCTTATTAGTGATATTGGGGAGTTTTCTTGTGATGCTGAAACACTGAGGTGCTCTGTTAGAGATGGAATACACAGTCTGGCAGAAAGCATACCAGATATACATATATAATTAGTGTACCCAGCACACTTTCTTAAGTTCTTGAATGGTCTGGTAAGAAATAAAAACAAAGAAAAGCCTTAAGAAATTCAGATTAGAATTGGTTCAAATAAATAAGACTTCTTTCAAACAAAAGCACGCGCATGTACACACGCACACGTATGAATGCATATATGCAAAGTGCTACTTATTCCTTGCTTTCCACCTGAAACAATTAAGATCTTTGAACTGCAAAACACCTGGGTCCAAACTTGCTTGGGACTCTGTCAGTGTATGTGTGTATGAGAACTTGAGGGGGCATTTTGACATACTTCTGCAGCTTTTGGAGGGGTAAAGATACTGGAGTCCAAGGTCAGTTTGGAGGACTTGGCTTCATGCTGACTTTTGTATATCCAGTCAGATGTTTCTCTGGCAGAAGGAGGAAACATGATTTCAGTTTTCTCAGGGAACCTGTGCAGAGGAATGGAGCAATCAGTGGTCTGGCGTAGGGCGGCGGCCGCCTCTGAAACCCTTTGGGTATGGATGGACCCTGGTGTGAATGGGCTGTGTTGCCGAGTTTTCTGTCTTGGCTAGGAGAGAGGCAGGGTGAGGCTCAAGAGGCTGAGTCCCCTTTCTGACTGCACCAACAGGATTATTTACTCCTTTCTGCTCTTTCATTTCGCTGGAAGGGTGGCAGGATTTAAGTCTTTCTCCCACTTGTTCATTTCTATTTCTGACAGCATTTGTAGTAAGTGTCGAGCACACAAAATTACAGCTCTTCAGTGGGTGAGAAAGCTGCTTGCCGCAATTGAAATGAGACAATTAGACACTTGAAAACAGACTTTGGTGCTTGCACAGAAGATCAGAATAAATGAGATGTGTCAGGAATGATTCTGATGCCATGCCCAAAGCTTTGGGTGCATCTTGCCAGGCCTCAGGCCAGATGTTTAACCCTCCCATCTTCTTATGGCATTGCCACTTGTTAATAAAATGTCACCGCTTCAAGAAAAAAGATTTTTCCATCTGTGACTGTGCTAAATGCTGTTTCCTGTGCTGAGACATTTCAGAGGGTTTAGTCTGTTGTTTGGAGGGATTGTAGCTGCATTGCCTTCCTCCTTGTAGGGAATAATTACCCCCTTGCAAGAAAATATAGTCAAATATCTATCTACTACACTCTCTAATAAAAGCCTCAGCATATTTTCTTATTAATAATAAAGAATATTGAGCATTGACATGTTCCTTAGTAATAAAATATTAGAAAAGATAGGAAAAATTAACACTGTCCAATTCATGAGCCAGGCCTTATCAAAGTAATTGTTAAAATCTGGTTAATACTTATTGATATTTTTGACTGTGCCACAGCTGGCTCGTATTTTACATAAGGATATGATCACATATAGTTCAGAAATGGTTAATACAATTGATTAATTATTAATAGTTACTTTGATAAAAGCAGACCACTGTGTTATTTATAAGAAATAATATACAGACCAGCAAATTGGTATCAATGGTATGTATCTGTATCTAGTGTTTTCTACTGATTTACTTTTAGCTCTCTGAAACTTAAGAGTATTCATGTGTAAAGCATGCTCTTAACATTTTAATTAATTAGTTTATCTAAACCAGTAATATAAAGTGGGACCCTGTGGCACTGGTGCTGTCTGGTTTATTATCAACCTGCTACCTTTTTGGCAAACAGTGCACAGATTTTGCTCTGTAAGAACTCCCCTTGGATTTATTAAGGAGCAAGAGAAAGGGAAAAGAGAAAGGATGTAGAATAAGAATGCTATGTTTGCAACTTGTGCTCACTTCTTGTCCCCTGTGACAGTATAGGTTTGATGTAATATTTAAATACAAGCAAAGCAAAGTCATTGATACAATTTCTTTCTTGTGTCATGATCTATTTAAGCTGAATTCTGTTGACAGCTGAATAACACTGTTACCTGCCAGTATGATTACAGCACTGTCCGCCTTCATTTTCAAATCCAATTTGCATTTAATAAAATGAAAGATGAAAGCCACCTGGCTGAAAGTGCATCATCAGCACCGGCTTGCTGAATAATGGATTTGAAAGACTGGAAAGAAGTCACCAAACTAGTTACAATGTTGGAGGGAATCTAGGGCAGGGAAACTTCAGCATGACTTATTGCAAGCTGATGACATAAATCATCCAGGAGAGGCCAGTGAAGACCAGCTACTGAGCTTATTTATTGTAGAAGAGATTGGCATTAATGAGCTGGAGGAGCAGAACGCATTCATCTGGGATCAAAATATCAGTGTGTCCTTCAAAGTAACAGTGACTATCCAGAAAACACTATAACCAAGGTGTCCAGAAAGACCCCTTGCTCCAAAACATGGCAGTGTTTCCTGCTGACTGCAATGTCATACCAACATATTACATTGCCCCTCTGTGCAGCACCAGGAAACACAAGAGCTGGAAGTGGTCCAGCTGTAATAGCATGGGCTAATCCACTGCACTGGCAAGGTCAACAGGTCTGTTTGGGGAGTGGAAATGGGGGGATGAATGCTATAGCTGTTGCTGTTTTTATAGCTTGGTTTTCCTGGGTTCAGCTTACATTACTTATTTTATCCTAACTCTGACTGGATTTCCTTAAGTGCTGCTGCAGATGTGGGGGTTGTGGGATAAGCTTGTGGTAGTATTACTTACAGATTGTAGTAAACCAAAAATCAGTCCCTAGTGAAAAATGTTGGATATCACTCACTGTGATTCTTCTTTTTGGGCACAGGCAGAGAAAATATTTCAGCATTGGTTCATGCAGGTTGAATTATTGCTATTTGCCGCCTTTGAACAGAGAGGATTGAAAGTTTGTGGTTTTGGGACTAGTCTTGATTAAGGCCTTTTTTTCTCCTCTGGGGGATAAATATTCAGTACTCAGTTGAACTGGAATATTTTCCAGTACAGTTCTGTTTTCAGCTGTGATTTCCATTTAGCTTCTATTTCTAAATCAAAAACCTTCACAATGGTGATTCTGGATGCAGAAAAATGGAAGTAGTTGGATTGGATTGTGGGGAATTGGATTTAAGGCACCTTCCCTGCCAACATACATGTGTTATTTTCTTTCCTTTATCTGCTGTACTTGTAAGGCCTGTTACCTAACTGTCATTTTCCTGGCTGGATTTCCTGTTTTGTGTTCTTGTCCTGGGGTATTTATTTCTCTTCCGTCTATACTTCATGCTCGTAAGTCTCTTAATTTTGTTTTTTCGTGACATGCTCCTGTGATGCTTTATTTTAAAAAAGAGGACACCTGGCAGGGAAGCCTTGTTTAGCCCATCAGTTCTCAAGAGTGTTTATTGAATCAAAGAAATTCCTGATGTTTCTGAAGGCATAAATGACTTTGGCTACATCTAACATTCAGAGCTGTAAGTTATTTTAGCGGTCGCCTTTGCAGGAAATGATAATTACACAACAGTCATTTCTTTCAAGTTTTAGTATCACATGGATTGCGAGGCATGGGAGAAAATCTGTGGTTTCAAAAATCTATGTATCTTAAAAGGGATATGACTTTGTTCGGGTATTACTGCAGAACATATTATATGTTCCCTATAATGCTTGTCATTTTAACAAGCTGAGGTAAATATCCAAAAAATTAAGCTATATAAAACATGCTTCTGAAGCAAGGAAGGAGGACTTGTATATACCTAGCCGGTAAAGATGAGCAGAAAAACTGTGTAAATCTTGCTCTGGGAGCTGATGTAACTGGAACCAGGATGTCAGAACTTTCAAGGGCCTGACAGCTATCAGCAGGACCCTAAGCTTTTGTTCAGTGGAGCTGATGAACATCTTGCTGATGTTAATAGGATATTTTCCATGTACTTCGAATTTTTGGTCTTTGAATCAGGCCTAACATTCTTACTGAATGTGTGATATTGCACTCCCTCTGTTGTCATAAGAATGACACCTTCTTCAGAGGAGATTATTTTCTTTTGGAAAGGGAGGGACCCACGAAGGAAATAATTGATAGTCTTAAATCCTGTACTTTGGAAATTCAAGTTCTTTTTTATAATCCTCACAGAACAGGAAAAATGACTAGCAACTTCACAATACTTAAAGCACACCTGATAATGGAGTAATTATTTTACAGAAGAGCACATTTTTTATTGCAAAGATGAACATTTAGTTCTAGCTATACACAGCTTTGTAATAAAGGTAATAATTTCCACCAGAACATGTATGATTAACTGAGCAACTCGGTATAGAGTTGTCAATCCTGAATGTTCTGGTAGCAAGGAAAGAACAAGGACACCTTGCCTCTGATTATTGTTATTGGGGTGGGGGTGGGCAGAAAGATCTTATGAATAGTGTCTCAACTCACCTTGGGTGTATCCTTTATATCCACAAAATACAGAATATAACTGAGAATGGGGGGTAAGGGGAACAAAAAAGCTAAAATGACTGCCTGCTTGCTGCTGAACAAAGCTGTCCCTAGGAAAAATCAAACTTGAAGTAGAAGCAAAAGGTGGGAGAAATGCATGATCTGAGAAAAAAAAAATATGGAAGTAGAAAAAGAAAAATTAGTACAACTTAACATTTAGGAGAATAACATTTTCTAAACTAAAATTATAGTGCCTTGAAGACAATAAAGATATTTTAAACAATAATTTTCCCCATTTTGAATCTGTTGGGATTTTTTTCCTTTAAATTAGTAAAAGTCAGAAAAGTGAAGTTCTAAGTCATTTTGTTAAAAGATGCAGGACGTGATGTTATTCTTTCTAATAGTACATGTGAGTGGATTACTGTAACTTTAAAAAAATGGATTCTTTTTTTGTTGCTGCTTAAACTGATAATTGCATTAGTTGTTCATAATCTATTAACGGCAATGTTACTTTCCTGTATTTTGGGTAAAAGACATGCTCCAAAAAATAAAAAAAGCATTAGAGATGTGCAGCACAGTCCTCAATGTGCTGGTAAAATACTTGAATGGAACATAGTGGAAATTAAAGCAAATTTTTAGGAACAAACAAAAATTTGTAAATATCAGTGGTGTGTCTTTGGAGAGCTGTGGATCACAGCAGCAGGAACGACTGTGCCTATTCAAACCACTAATCTGGTAACATCTTTGGAAGGTGACCACTGCAGCACACTTTAGGGTACTCAGCTTTCTTGTGCTGAGCACTGCACCTATCACCACAATATAGGAAATAAAGCAAGCTCATTTTCTCATCCCTGAGATTTTACACTGTGTGGCATGAATTCTCATTAGCTTTTGCTTGCATGCTGTGTAAGCAGAGGAACTATCTGCAGTATTTCAGTTTGTTGATGTCCTGTGGCATTGAATTCCACAGACTGCATTTGCATGAAACGGGTTTTTTTTGTGGGTTTGTTGTTGTTGTGTGTTTTTTTGTTTTTTTTTTTAACTTCTGACTTTCCTGTTATTTCTCACTTTGAACATTAGGCTAGGAAGACAAAAGAGTGTGATCTCTGTTCCCTGAGCCCTGTTGCAATAGGAGTTGTTTTATGGGAGCAAGGGACCAGCAGAGGACAAGGATGTCTTTGTTGGTGAGCTCAGGACTGTAGCAAAACATCAAGAGCTGTGAGCAGTTTGAATGTCACATCAGTGTTTAATTTGCCCATTTGCTGATTTGCTATTGTCCAGGTGCTGTCCCCTTTGATGGGAGAGATGGGGTCTGAACCTATAGGGCTTCTCTCCATCCTCCTGAGGGCCTCTTGACTTTTGAGGTGTTAGTACTTTGCTACCTATGCTTACACAGGTACTTGTAAGTGAGGTGTTAACATGTAACGGAAATTGCGTTCTGTATATATTGAGTAATATTGCTAAGAAGAAACCAGATGTTTCTTAGTACCAGGTGTTCTTAGTGAGGTAATTTAATGTTTTCTTATACAATCTGAGAAGATTTGCTATGGCACATTGTTTATTATAAAATGACTGAACAAATAATATTTAGCTCTACTTAAAGATCCCAAGCTACGCAATAGCACTGTGTCAGTAAAAGAATCAGTACAAACATTCAGTTACCCTCTCATGTTTTTGAAGCCTACACATACCATGAAGGTAGATTCTTATTAGGTTTGAGCTACTGAAGCAAGGTGTTGCCCTCTAACATTTCTCACATTACCCATCTGGACTGGGCTGAATGTAAACAAACACATTATCACCCAATTACCAAACTGTTGAACCGGGTTAAAGCATCTTTGTTCTTTCTTGGCAACAGTGAAAGCCATCTCATTTTGGGAATCTGTTATTCATTCTGTTATTTTCTGCCCCTTCAAGCTGCTGGTGTTTTCATTTCTCTATTGAAAGGAAACTTACAGACTATAGGGAAGTCCATGCCAGACCCCAGCACTCACTAACTCACTCCTGCTCATTCAAAGATATAGGTAAGTGCTAGAAACCTGTGGCTTTGGGCTTTAAGGAATCTAAGTCTGTGCGATGGAAAAACTACCCTGTGACAAAAATATAAAGCCCAGATTGCTTCACAGTCCAAAGCTGCAGACCAGAGTGGTCAGAGGGAAGGAAGCATCCTTAGATGTGTACGTTTTTTTTGACACAGATATGAAAGAAAACAAGTGGTGCCCAGAGAAACTTCACAAACCTCTTTCTAAAAAGGATATACTAAATGAGATAGGGACTGTAAGGTATGTGTGAGAGGAAAGCCAAAGTGAGTCTCAGCAAACCTGATGTCCCTGAAAACAGAAAGGATGAGCCATATCTATATGGGTGTTATATAGATGTGGAAAGGGTTGGATTTAAATTTTATACTGGTTAAATCATATTATAAATACACAAGAATGGGCTCTGAACCCTTCACTTTTGTTGGTTCAAAATCTACTTATGTGTTGTAGTGTGTATATATGCATAGAATTGGTGGTCGGATCCTTAACATTACTGCTAGACCCTTTCAGCTACCTCAGGGAGGATTTGTCTACATCCCATTCTCTGATCAGCTAAAATCTTGCTGAAATCCCATGCTATCTCCAGTGATAGTTTTAAGAAGGGATGGGACATAATGAAGTTGATTTTTTTAATCTCCCAGTTTGGTCAGAATGTAAAAATACACTTCTTTAGATACAAATATTGCATGAAGATACATAATTTTCCAAAGAAATGTACCTTAAAAGGAGCTTTTTCAAGAAACACACAATGAGGTCTATCATTGAAGAGTTGAACCTAATGCTTGTATTTATGAAATCATATTTGTAGAAGGAATTTACAGCACCTATGATGAGCCTGATGTATTTTATTCGGAGCAGTTACTGCCTTTTTCTTAATTCAAAATACTTCTATTTCTGTGGGATTGTAGCAGTGCTACCAAATGCATACCTATACAGAAAGCTGCTCATTCTGCACTGCAATTGTTTAGGAGAAACTATTCTTTTGTTTTCTGTAATTTTTTTCCTAGTGTTTTTTGGTTTTGCTGATCAGTTATCTTCTACAGTGAGATAACTGAAACTTTGTATAAAACAGTTTAGTGAGAAGGACTGAATGACAAACATGCCTAAAGAACTTTGAAAATAATTTCCTTGTCTTTTCAGGGAAGAGTTTATAATCTCCTCATTTCAGATAGTGTGCCGTGTCCAAAAGAAGTTGTGGGTCCCTCTTGTTAAGCACAGGGCAGGACTGCATCAGTGACTGCAGTCTGGTGGTTGTGTCAAAGCATCCTGAAGATAAGAATATTTTCATTTCTTTGGTTAAAATCTCAGCAAGGTGGGAAAAATGTTATAAAATTGCTCAGGAAGTTACTCAAATTAAGCTAAGGCAACAAGACTTTGAATACATCCTTAACCAAGAATTTCAGTGTCATGCCAAAGGCACTGAGGTTTGGTTAGTAGTAACAAGACTAGGGGGCTAAGTCATGATACAGTTATCTTGGTATCTGCAGGATGAATTCTGCTCCCAGTAGGAGAACTTCTGTTAACTTCAGTGAAGCCTATGTCCTCAGTGCGGAGCAGTGCTTTCCAATTTTTTTTTTCTTCTGCGCGTAACATAAAGAAAACTTCAACAAGCAGAGCATGCTACTTATCTCTTGGATATGTCTGTAAATGCATTGAGTTCAATTTTTTCTCTTTCTTACAGAATAATCACTCTCTATAAGAGTGCTTTTGGGGTAAGAATACATATATAGATACTTATAGCTCATTATCCCTCTTCCCATATACAAATACACATTTTATAATTAATTCTTTGGAAAAAAATCATTTGAAGGTTTAGTGCATAAATCCTTTCTAATTGTGTGTCAAGAATCTCTCACCTTTCTTCTGATGATAGCTTTGTTGGATCAATATTTGTGTTCAGAAATTATAAGTGATCAGAAAATGGAATGTAAAATTAAGTTCTTTTTTTAACATGCATGTCTCAGCCACCTGACTCAGGCTTTAGAAATGACAGAAGTGTCAGAGATACTGAGCAGACTTTCAGTGCTGTAAAAACAGTGGGGTGATATCAGTCACTAACCAGAAGAAAATAACTTTGTTTTCTGAATTCCTTCCTTCAATGGCATCAACCCTCAGAAGTTCCTATCAGGTAAGAAGTTCCTGGTCTAACACTCTTCTAGTCAACACACAGAGAAATTCAAAACCATATTCCCAAGTAACAACTGCATGGCTGGGACTGGAATGTGCCTTTGGAAATACTTGTTCAGTTATGCATATGCCACATTGTTAGTATGCATCCTGCTTTATCTGTGAGAGCTGCAGTGCTGAGTTTCAGATAAAGTTCAGGCACATAACTCTGTGGGGAACGCCGGTGAGCCTGTTAACCACAGCCCTCTCTCTCCATCTGCAGGCTAGGTGACGAACTTCCAAGTGACTGTAATGCAAGAAATTAAAACATTCCCCTGACAGCAGAGATACTAATTCAGTCTTTGTTTCCAGGTGGAAGCACAGACGCTCCCTCGCCACTGCAACAGAAATAACTTTAAAACAAGTGTTAGGGACCGCTCCATGGGCTACAGTGAACTACAGGTTTATTGCCTTTTATATCTTTTTTATAATTTTTAATCTGCCTGGATTTGGATTACCCAGAAAATCTTGGAAAGATTATTTTAAATTATCTGGGACTGAGAGGAGATAACGTTATACATATTTGAGGCAAAGTTTATGCATCATACCACATGAAGATTTATTTTTTAGCATCAGTATCAAAATTTTGGCTTATTTACAGGTAGATGACCTAATGATTCAAAGACACCTTTTGGTAATAGAGAATAAGAAATATGAAAACAATCTGACACACTAGTCAGGACTTTGCAGTCTGGGCTAGGCATACCTAACCAAAAAAGGACACTAACCTTGTTTGCAGGCTGTTTTCGCATCTGGCTGAACAGCAAAGATTTATTCTGGCAAAGCTGTCGGTATGGAGAAAGGCAAAGGGCACAGGCAGGGTGTGATAGAAAAATAATTCAAACAAGAAAACCAACAGCTGGTTTGAGCTGGGTCAACCCAAATACCAGTTTATGACACCCATGCAAAAAGAGAAGAAGACAAATTGTCTAGGAAAATGCACAGACAAAATTGATGTGCTCTTTAAGGGATGCAATTTTCTGGAATTCCAGAACTCAAGAGGTTTTTGTAGACAATAAAAATGCCACCAAAACAGTCTGCTCTATGATCAGTCATTATAGAAACTGTTATTTAAAATATGTCTATACAAATTTTATAAGTAATGCAAAAGATTAGCTAGGACATGGATATAATTTTGCTTGTGCAGGAGTGACTAGTCCAATGCTTTTTGATGGCCTTTACTACGCTTAATAGATTCAGAAAAACAGTCACTCCAAAGATGGCAAAGTGTGTGAGACTGTACTGATTTATACTAGTTAAGATTTGTCTTCTTGTGCTTCTTCTTCTTTATCTGAAAAATGGAGGTAAAACCAATTTTCTTTTACTCTTGTTTGTCTTGTTTGTTCCAACTCTGGGCCTTGATGTCAAGGACCATCATTTCTGTTCGGGCAGCTCTCTGACCTCAGTAGCCCTGACCTCAGGTTGGTGTTTCCAAGCACCACAGTTAAAACTGTAACAATATTAATGTTACCAGTAATAGGCATGGCATCTGACAAGGGAATATATCTGTAAATATTTTTTTTCCCTTTCCCTTTCAAGAGAAAAGAAGTATCTCCAAATTACTGGGATGTAATTTTTTATCTCCTCTTTATAAGAGCAGTGTCCATGGTTACCTTGCTGCTGCCAGTCATGCCAAGTGTTACTATCAAGGTCTGACTGTTGCAGTCATACATAATGAAAATGATTGTGTTTATGGAGGTTTTATTAGTCAAAATTATATTTCAGCTGAAAGGTTTACTAAAGATGAAATGGAATTTCACTTTACATTAAAGAGGAAAGAGTATGAAGGAAAAAATCCTATTATAATTAGAGACAATGCACTGTATGCAGGTTTATAAATTTGATCCTAATTTTGGAAATGGATCTCTACTCTTGCTATGCAAGCAAACATGCCGCACAATAATAGCACAGCGATAACATCAAGTTTTAAAAACTGCACATTCAATGTGGCAGAATTCTTTCGAAATGATCTAACTTTTGTGGACTGTGAGTCAAAGGCAGGTTAATGTCAAAAAAAGACATGTTTATTGGGGAAACTGTGGTGACCTACTTTTAATGTTGCACTACTATACCTCCTGGTTATTTGCAAGTGTCTGACATTTCCACCGAGTCAGATTGCATGGTAGTTAACCCTTGCAACAACTACTCATGACTATTGTTGGGCAAGTGGCTAGTCTCGAGAACTAAAGCTAAAGTAGAGTCATGTTCTCCTAGGAGGTCATCTAGTTGTCTTTGATACTTGAATCTTAGGTACTTTTCCATCCCTATGAAATCCAAGTACCTTGTAAGTTTAAATGCACATATGCTCAAACTGCTTCAGTTAGATAGGAAATTGCACAGAGTAAAACTGAGGGCTAATTCTCTAAGGCAGGGACCAAGGGGGTCTTGCAGCCTCCCGGCCCCTCTGCTGTAGGGGAGGGGGACCCCAAGTCATGATGGAGGGATCTTGGGTACTTGTGGAAGGTGTAGAGGGCAGGAAAGGGAGACCTGCGTGCAGGAGAAGGGACCTCAGGGCGCTGGAGGGGGGACCCCAATGTCGGTAGGTGATTTTGAGGGCTGGAGGCCCTCAAATAGAGATATTTTATGCTTGGAGTTGAGGTATCTAATTCTTGGGTGCCCTGATACCCCATAGGATCAGTAGGGCTCAAGGGTGAGATTTATGAAAGCTGCTCTGCTCAGAGACACTTTGACAGGCCAGGGGGAAGTGTCCTTTCCATCTGATAGGCACTTAACTCTGGGTTGTAGGCAGAAGGCTTTGTACACCAAAGGCTTGATCCAGGGAGGAGGAATGAGGCAGTGCCTCTTGCATGCTCCCTGATCTTAGGGTGCTGACCTGGAAATGCAGCTGTCCAGCAAATCTCATCCCCCTTGTAGGGAGGGTGAGATGTGTTAATAAAGACAAGGGCAGATGAATTGGAACATCTTATTATTCCTTGTCAAATAATCTTTACTCTAAAATCCTCAAGGATATTTATCCTAAAATCCTTTAAGGTATTCATTCCTGGGTAGGGAATTCTCAATTTTGCTTTCCTTTTTCTGCAACCTAATTAAATATTATATGAAACAGGGGGATGATGCCCCAATTAAATGGATGACTGCTGTAATCATGAAATATCTTTGAAATTAAATGGGAAGGATTCCTGTTCCAGGTGCAGGCAGTACCATGGATACCAAGGATATGTACAATTTAGAAATGCATAATAATGGTGAAGCAGTAGTAGTTACATTAATGTTACTGACTATTACATGTAACTTGTCTCTGGCCCAGGGAATGGTAAGGTAGTTTGTACCAAACTGCTTCAATAAAAGACAAGGAAGTATGTCTGTGCTGTGCCATGGAGGGGCAGTACAGAGACACATACCTCATGGCATTCAAGCTTCTGCAGAACTGAAATAATATAGTTGCATCAGCACGTTGCAAATAAGGTCTGCCAAGAGGACTGGCATCATTATCTAACCTAGTGATTATGGAGCTTGGCCAAGAGTGATGTATTCTTGGTTCCAGTCTCTATGTCCTTGATTATTTCTGGCTTGTATTTGTTTTTTAATCCAGATGCCATCTAATGTCAGATGTTTGAGCATCCCAGGGTGCAAAAACTGGGTCTCAGGTCTCTTCCACTCAGATCCGGATTTGCGCTTCTTTGTAGGCCCTGCCTGGCCCAGTCCCTCTCGCGTTTTCCCACAGGAGGTAGAAGCCATAGTTTTAGCTCCCCTCAGCAGGGAAAAGCCTGGAATCCAGGTCTACCACTTCCTAAACAAATACTCTACTCGGGTATTATGCAAAATGCCATGGTTGTGAATAAAAACCTGGCATGCATCAAGATTGCTCAAAGCATACCAAATAAATCAGACTCTTCAGGAGGGACAGCTAGTTTGTAAATCCCAAACAGCCTTTGTTGACAGAGAAGTGCTTAGATTGTCAGCTCAGCTTGGATTTTCAGAAATCTAGTGCAAAATCCCTTTGTGTCTTCAGTTTTCATCACCCCCTGAGCTGTGAGGCAGAGTATTCGTGTTTGGCATTCAGGATGAGGTACATTTCAGCTCTTTGCCTGTCCTGTGCACCTATAACAGCTGGGACCCAGAGCCCCTTTGGTGCCCAGAAAGCAGGAGCAGAGTGAGAGCAGGAGTGGTGGTAGCACTGTTTGAGGATGCAGGCCTGGCAGCGTGCAGGACCCAGGCAGTCAGGGTTCAGTACAGGAGGCTGGTGAATGTTTCAACAGGGAAAGAGCAAACAGGTCCCCAGTCTGTTTGCATGGTCAAAAGCTGCTTCTGAAAGAAAAGGAGAAAAAAGTTTGTAGATAAAATAAAGAAGCTAATTTTAAAAGAACTGTAGGAGCACGAATGGGTGGTTTGAATTTAGCTCTGAATTAGCCTTTTAATACTTACTTGAGCAGTTAACATCTGAGCCTTACTAGTCTTCTGAAAAGTGATGCTTATTGCTTACAAACTGAGTGCTCAGAGTGACTGTCCAGAGGTTGTGGCCCATACCTAAGCAGCCAGATAACTTAATAGCAAGCAACAGCAAGTTATTCTGTGCAGCTATGCTGCATTTGCCTAACTGCTCAGGATGTCCGGGAAATGATGTCTAACGTCAACAGCATAGGTGAGACATTTATGTCTTGGTTCTTGTTTCAGAAATGTGAAATTAGAAAGCTTGACATGACTATCCTGGGTACTGTTCACCTCATGCTACCCAGAAACTTCTTACTATGCTGGCATATCTTTTCCCGGATGGTATTAATTCTCCGGTTGAGCTACACAATGGCTTACATATGCTAAATCTATTTATGTGTTCACAGTATAAAGCTTGCCAGGCCTTATTTGCATCTGTGGTTTATAAAACCTGAACATGATTTCCTGAATGCATGATGGTGCCATATATTGTCTCCTGATATGCTCTGAAAACCAACCTCCTAATGACTTTTAGCCTATTCCTAAGGCTGCCTACATTATTGTAATGTTGTTGAGTTACCTCTAACAGATCCAGCAGCTCACTACAGAGATTTCATTCCCTTGTGAGATGGCAGAGCAACTCTTTTTCTCAGCTGCATTAGTTGTCTCACTGCAGATAACTCGGCACAGATTTGCATAGGTGTTGAATGTCATAGCTGCATGTCCCAGTGGCTGCAAAAGGCACTGGGGAGTGCTCAGTGCTTTCTGAAAAATGAGACTATTCAGATTTCAAATTTACCACTGCAAATTAGAGGAGTGGAAAGTATGAGGCAATGAAGGATGGGATTTATTTGCATTCTCCTGATTCTAGTACACTGGTGTGACTACTAAATATATTTTGAGATCTCCTGAGTCTTTGAGAGCATGTAATATTTTTGTCTTAACAAGGAAAGGACGAAAATGATGGATGAAATCGGATCATACAAATTTTATTTAAACATGCTGTCATTGATTTGCATTTTATATCTTGGTCCAACTGGAGCAGGAAAATCCTGCTTTTTCAGCTCTGCTGAAAACCCCCTAAACAAGAACCCCCTAAAGAGCTGATAAAACAAGTGTGACAACTCAAGATAAATAATTGCTTCTGGCTAATTGTTTCCAAACTACAGATGCAGTCATATAGTCAAAAATCATCATGGCCAGTTCATGGAACAGCTGTTTCATATAGAAATGCATGATTCATTTTGTATTCCTGTCCATTATGTGCTCTTGGTGAATTTAGTGCAATTACGTGTAGAAGAACATTATTGCTTTTTTTAAGGAAGGCATTGGAATCTGCCATTTTTCAACAGTGTATTTCTGTGTTGTATTATTCCCCCCCGACAAAAAGCAGCCAGAAAGGTGTGTCAGAAAGACAAATTATCTTCAAAAATGCATGAAATGTGGCAGTCCGGTTTCAACTCAGTTCTGTGTAATTTATAATTGCTTTCTGTCACATTAACTGTTAACTGTCCTGTTTGGTAAAGATGCATATTGATAGGAAAAAAATCCAAATGAGAAGAGACAGGATATTCTTAAGAAAATTGCTTGAGAGAAATTTTGCTGGGCTGTTCCTTCTACAGCAACAAATAAAGAAACTACCACACAAATAGAAGAGATTCTGCCTGAATTTGGCTCTCCACCCATGGGAATGGATGTGGAACTGAAGCTGCAGTGATCCTGGCTGTTAATTTTCCTGGGTGTTTGCTCTGTTATCTCACTTTTCTCCCTGTCAAATGGGATATTAATCCTTTCTTCTTTCAGAGAATTAGTTAGGTTTTGTACAGTCCTTTGGCACTATTAATGAAGGATTTCCTCTGCAATTTAACTTGCCTCTCGCCCTTTGCGCAGACTACACCAGGAACCTTTCTCTGCAGAGTCAGATTTGCTGTTTTGTATTAGGAGATGATGAATGTAAAGCCGAGATTTTCCCCGAGAATCTGGAAGAGAAGCTGAAATCGCTTCAGTGAAAAGTGAGCCAGCGTGGTGAGTTTTATATCCCTAAATTAGCACTGAAGAGAAGGGGAAAACTTAAGAAGTAATTTCACAGTAAAGCCTCAGTGTGCTGGTGAGTAGGAAAATAAAGTATTCTTCATCCATGAATCATGCTCACTCCCAGGGAGGAGAGATAGATACTTATTGCTCTTGCCATTTACCCTCTAGCCAGCTGTCTGAAGAAGAGTCATGCACCTATAGCCACATGTTGAAAATATCTTCTGTGCTCTCTCGAGTTGTTATAACAGTTAGAACAGAGAAGAATTGTGAAGGACTTCATTAGTCTCACCATTTAAGTTTGCAGGATGCCCTTTGGTGCTTCTGCTCTGTGGTACAGCAGAGTCATCCTGATTGATGTATACATCTGGTGGACACCAAAATAGGGCTACCACTACTAAAAATACTGACTCTGATGTCATGAATTACAAAAAAAAAAAAAAAAAAAAAAAAAGCACTGAGACCATTGTAGAAATATGAAGTAGCAGCGCTTATTTATTTAGCACCTGTAGCACTGAAGGAGAACACCAAAAAGCAAATAAAACCCCCTGAATTATGAGAGTCTAGTGCTAGCAAGCACCAGTTCAGTCTTATCTCCTATGGATACAGCTGGACACAACAGCAGGAGTGTTATTTTCTCCCTGCATGAGATGAGTCACTTCCACAGGAGACAATATGCAATCCTAAGAGCTAAGCATTAGGTGTTTCATATTTGTTGAATCTCTTGCTTTGAGTCATTGATTTCTTCACATCGAATCCTATCTCTGGCCCAGTTAGTGAGCCATTAAGTGAGGAGTCTACTGTGTTGATGAAATAATAATTCTGTTTATAAAGCGCCTTCTCACCAAGACACTGGAGGTGCAGCACAGTATCTGCTTAATTCACACTCTTTTAATAATTACAGCTTTTCTACCTAATGCCTTTGTGAAAAACTGAACAATTGTGTTGTCTTCAACTAGAAGCAATTGCAGAGAGGCTGCTTGGGAATCAGTTCCTAGAAGGTTGCCCATTTGTTTGGCACCAGGGCATCCTTTCCTCTAGAACTGAAGAAAACATTTCCTTCTTTTGAGAAAGGTGCTCAGGCCATGTACACAAGCATATCAGCTTGTACTCCATTTCTGCCATACTTTTGTCCCATTAGGGACCACCATAGTCTGCAAACATAATTCATGTGATGCTTCAAAGTCTTTTTTCCCCTTCTAAAAATTTAAGGTATGCTGAAATTGTACATATCCCTTAAAGAATATCTGATGTAGCAGAGAAAGATACCAGAAACTGAGGAAAAGTGAGGACTAGGATGACTTGCTGCATCCAACCCAATCCCAAATGACAGGAGTTTACCCACCCTGCTGAGAATTCCTCTAGAGGGGAGAAAATCTTGTTCATACAGTTTCAGACAATCATCTTTTACAGCACTCACTCTTTTTTTTTTTTATATTCTCATGTCTAAGTAGGGAAAGAAGGAGAAAGGAAGGAACTGAAGTGTGCTGGCTAAGCAGCCGATGTGCTGGCTCATCACCTAATACCTGCACATTACTGGCTTATGAACAATACCTTGGGTCTCCACTTAATCCATAGGGGCACTTGCGAAACCTGTCCAGAGATTTACTTCCCTGGCCCACCAAAGAACATTTTGGAATGCCTAGTGAATCCAACTGAGGAAAGAATAAAGGTTAGTTACAAAGGCAAAAAAAATTCCTTTGACCATAAAAACTTGGTTTTCCTTTTTTCCCCTCTATGAACATTCACGAAGCTTTTGTA
The DNA here is from genome assembly GCA_031468815.1 of Morus bassanus. Taxonomy (NCBI): domain Eukaryota; kingdom Metazoa; phylum Chordata; class Aves; order Suliformes; family Sulidae; genus Morus; species Morus bassanus. The sequence goes on along the minus strand of CM062576.1, from coordinate 10,419,327 downwards.
AAAAGACACATTAGGGCTCTGTACATACTTTAAGTAGGTGTAAAAATGACACACACACAAAAAAAAAACATGTAAAGAATCAGATGTCATAATCCTGAAGTGCCTTCATTAGTGATTTGCATCTGTAGACCTCCTCTTGGACTAATACAGTGTAATTAATTAATTATATTGGTTAGATACAGCTCTGAAGTGATCATTTGCAGTGGGATGTGAAAAATGAACCTGAGAAACCAGCTATGAAATATGGTGACTCTTGCACCTGGCTGATATGACTTCCCATTACCTGTAGGAAGGGCTCCTGGAAGCTAGAGGTCTTGTAGCAGAGTTTTAGCCTTTAGGTCACGTTACTGCTTGTGTTTGAAATATGCTTTGAGCAGAAAGAAAGACTAGCAGGGAAAAGATGATAGTCCATGTTGGCAGGAATGAATTAATTTGCCTCTTCCACCCATTTGAACATTGGCTTCAGGAGGCAGTGTTTGTTCCCACTGCCGTGGCATGTCCCATGATGGCTGTGTCAGGGGATACACTGGTATATTCAATACATTATACTGGTTAAGCTGAAATATCTTGAAATTGTCCAGCTTTCTCTTAATGTGCTTGTATTTCTGTGCCCTCCTATGTTTGAAGGGTCCCTGGCTAAGGAGGGGTTTAGAGATAGACAGTCATTTCAATTCACATTGCATCATCCCAAACACTTTTTCAGAAGGTAATAGGCTGTAGGAGCAGGTGAGTAGTTCTGGTGGCATTAGCCCACTTCTGAGTAGTCTCTTTCCTGAAAGCCATCACGTGTCATGGTGTCTGGGTGCTGACAGAGGTCTGGAGCTCATGGGGGAAGGGTCACCAGACCCCCAGGAGAGGTGGTAGCTGAGAGCAAACTGCCATTGGCCAAACTGCACCTGAGTGGCACTACTGCTGGTGTGAAGGCATGGGAACAACTAAAACTTACAATCTCCTCAAACAATGCCTTTGAAAATATTTTCCTAAGATTTTTACTTTGCTTCTGTCACAAAAAGCAAGACTGGAAAATAGTTTGAGAGCTCTTTAAGATAAATCCTTTTGTGCCTTTCCTACAGATGCAGGTAATTGCAGAGAGATTTGGGATCTAAGTCAGATCCTGCCCGTTAAAAAATATATCTCAGGGTTGGATTTGACATGCAGTGTTGACATCCTTCTTTCTATAGTAAGGCAGATGATATGTTTAGCAGACAGCTACTTTGACAACTTCCCTTCTGAGGAGCTGAAGGAAAATGCTGAAAATTTCCTGTAGCTTTTGATATTTTATGTGCTTGCTGGGATAATCTTTATAAAATCCTGACACTGGGGGCTCACACTTACTGCTACCAGAGGCAGATGCAACTCCAGCGACATCAGTGGAATTGCATCTCATTGCAGTTATGAAGCTAGACCTCCCTTTGAAGAAAAATATTGCCTTGCTTACATTAAGGGCAGAACAGACTCACCAGCTTCTGAGCTTTGATACCAATTCTGCAGGCTTGTACGACTGCAGGATCTTTCCAAACCTATAATTTCTTTCCATTAGGAAAATCACCTGCACAAACCTTTCAAGAAATTATCAGAAAATATTATTTCCTCCTTGTAGTTTAAATTACTTCTTGAGTTATTCCCTACGCATTGTGTGTGTCCTTTACTTTCTTCCCTTCGCTTTGTTACACTAGAAACTACCTTCTGTATCCTAACGTTGAATAGCTAAATGCCCATATTATGTGGTAATGACTAACTCCAGAAACAGACCCTGAAGCCATTATAAAGAACTACTGAACGAGACTTGAACTGCCAATGCGCTCATTCAGAATGAGATGAAAGCCAGGCAAGTGCCTTGTAGAGGGAGTCAGTCTAGATGTTTCATTGTATCACTTCCTCCTTTAATAGGAGATTCCCAGAGTGGGATCTCAACAGTTTTCTGGAAACCTTCCAACTGGTTACTGTGAATATATTTTTCAAAATAATTCTTTTCCACAAGGTGAAATGTATCTAGTTTGTTTTCACTTGCATTGGTTTGAATCATATCAAGATGTTTTCCAGGTTTTTACTTGAATATTAGAGAAGAGTGTTTGACTTGCATATTTATAACATTTTTGGGGCCACATGTAATGAAGTGGCAATGTGTTTTGACACAGTTACAACTGTGAATACTTTTAGTGTGTCTGATATTGGTGTGTCGGGTAAAAGATACCATTACATATCTTTTCTGAAGGTACAGTCAGACAAAGAGGCTTCTTCTCACACAATAAGCCGTAATTAAAATTGATTATATATTAATGTAGAGAGATTTCTTTTGTTAAATGGCTTGGTCACGTTTGCCCTCTACTGGCAGCGAGTTTGCAAACGATGGACCCCCAGGAGCCAGGCAGGAAGGGCCCACTACAGAGAACATAGCTAATGGATTTTATTTAACTCCGTTATTTGATTTATTGTTCGGTCTATTTGTCAGCCTCTACTGTGACAATATAACTGTACAGGCAAGGCTTCTTCTCACCTAGAGGTCAGGGTGAAGTGTGAGTAAGCCTTCCTGCTGCTCCGTTCCCTCAAAGGCAAGGCCATAGAGGAGATCACCAAGTCTCTCACCTAGAAGATAAGCACAGCAGCAGCTGGTAGGATCAGAGGGGGCTGCAGTTAGGTTTCCTGGGGGTTTGCTGTAGGAATCTGTTCAGCTTGTTGAGACACACTTGATCATGTAGTGCTCTCATTACAACCCTGCTTTCTGCCTAAGAAGGGAAAAATAAGTCCTACAAATAGCATAATGAATTCAGGCAAAGAGAAGAACTTAAGTAGGAGAGCTCTTTTCATATGAATAAAATCTTTTGGGGAGGGAAGGGGGTAATGAAACCCAGTAGCTGTGCAATTGCTATGTGATAACAAAGTAAGCAACCTCTCAGTCTGTCATTCAGAAAAATTATTGCAGTTTTCAGACTTGAGTCATTGGAATAGTGTGGCAGATTATGCCACCTCTTTTATTTCTCATACGCTGTTTTAAAAGATCTACCAATATTTTTGCAGCAGAAGAAATTTTTTCTTTTCCTAGAGTGCATGTTGATGTGGAGGAAAATGGTGAGGTTCAATGATTTCAGTGCTGTTAGTGCAACTATTGAGGAAATGATTGAAATTCAAGGATGATGTAATGTGGAAATTATCAGGTATCTTCCTGAGGGGGCTGACCCTGGGTGATTCCACTTCATCTGTATTCCAAACACCCAGTGACTCAAGGCCATTGGTTTTAAAAAAGTACTATTTTTTACCATCTTGATCGCCTTAGGATGAAGTACTTGTAGAATGGTGGAAGTGTAATGAGAGCCTTATTGGATGAAGGACTTCCTGAGCTAAAATATGAGTTTTGGCAGCTTGGCTAAACAAATCCATTTACAGCTAGCAGTGGTGAAAAATCTCACATTGTCTAAAGCACAGAGGTTATTGGAGGTTATTCAAATGTAAGCTGTTGTGGCAGTGAAATGCTTGTCTCTTGTGCTCGACATAGAGCTGCAGTTAAAAAGGGACTTGACTGGAACACTGGTGAAGGGGTGGACACAATTACAGGAAATATTTACATTGTCATTATATATGGGGCAGTTCAGGCATACAGTCCTGATCAGATAATATCAAAAAATCAGTTGCATATATAAATCATTGAAAGAAACCCTTTAAAATGAGGCTTTTAAGGAAGGAATGTTGTCCAAAAACATGCTAATGATAAGGCAAGAGTTCAAGAGGAACAAAACTTATATATTTCAACCACTTTTCAGTGCCATGCTGAAAATGTGCAGCAGGTGAGTGAAGGTGACATTCAAATATTGGTACCATAAATGATGTAGCCTTAGAATTTGTGGTAGAAGCTCTGAAAGAAATGAGAAATTCTTCTTAACTATATTTATATTTATATTGACATGTTATAAATCAATGCTATAGTCTGAGCTATGACTCTGCCTTGGCCAGGCCAGGATTCTCTCTGTAGGTGTTCATGTAAGCTGCAGATTTGGTAGGACCAAGTAGCACACAAAGCACAGAGCTTTGCCTGTGCCTGTAACCTAAACCTTGACCATTAATTCAGTTAGTCTGTGCCTACACACCAAGGGAAAGCTGGAATGGGATGCTGAATGATGTACAAAAAGTTATTGCTTTGGGCTTCAGATCCCTTCAAAAATATAAATGAGATAAACTCATCACATCACACTTGAAAACCTCCTCTGTCCCATGCATGAGTGAAGAAAGTGAGGCAGAGTGCAGCCCCTATGCACTGCAAAAAGGAACTGTGTCTCAGGGGAGCTTCGGGCTGTCACATCGCGTCTCACCCTGTGCAGGAGGGAGATGTCGGCATCCCAGCATTTCTCATGAGTGGAGCAATCCATTTTGTCGATCCACCAGCTGGCCAAAAGGTGGGAGAAGTGCCAGGTTCCCTGTCTGCCTGGTGCTAACCAGCTGGCCCTGGGCACATTTAGGAGCCTGCAGAGCCAAGCTGAAGGCAGGAGGCAGCACGGGGGAGCTGGCTGGTTGCTGGACTCGGAGCTGGCAACCTTACCCGGCCCAGGAACTGTGTAATCCGTACAGCTGCAGCTGGGGATCTGAGGACTTGGCAACGGGGGCAACCCGCCTGCCAGATTTATTTTGGTCTGTCAGGCAAGGTCACCAATTAATTCCTCTGGAGCATTTCAGTTTGGTTGCATCAGGATTTTCCAATGTGAAGCTGCCCAGCTTCACAGAGGAAAGTGAAAGGCTTATATACGATGTAGGTGCTTATACTCAAGACTGAAATCCTTAATACTCCCTTCTTTACCTTTAAATAGCAAAGTCTATTGGTGCCTAATTTTCACAATCTGTGCGGCTCTTCAGCATCCTAAAGAACAGCCTTGCTTCTGCTCAGAAGTGCTGGAAAAGCCGCAGGGCTCAGCCCCTTCTCACACGTAAGACATGAAAAGCCTCACGCAAGATGTTTTTCCCTCTGTACCCCTTAATCTCTTATCAGTGAGCCCCACAAAAGCACAGTATCTGTGGTTATGCTCATTGAATCATACAACTGTGGTTCCGACCTATTTTCACACAATGATTTAATGAGTTGAACAGTCACCTGAGTTGTGAGACTGCTTCCCCTCCCCACCATCACCCAGCTGTGTTTCAAAAGGGGCAATGTAGCTGCCAGAACCTAGAAGATGATTTCAGGTATGGAAATCTGTTACCAGCAAGCCCAGGGCCCTGGGAAATGGGATGTGTATGAAGACCTCTTCAGCATTTCCTATTGAATAGCCTCGGTAGCTATCAGGTTGGAGGGGGAAGGTACCTTAGATCCCACCTAGAGTGCTTAACTCACCTTAATATACAGAATTTAGTACATCACTCTGGGGAGAAAATTGTACTCTGGCTTCAGACACGGGAAAGTCAGGTGTTGTAATACAGCGAACCATAGTATCAGAGACAATGGGGGCACTATGACTCATGGTGTAGAAATGTCCAAGTTAGTATCAAATGGAAGTGGTATAGCTACATTTCACAGAGGTGAAACACCATTTAGAGATACCAATGCGTCTGCATTGAGTCTGCATTAATATAGACAGGTTAGTGTGCTGGTGAGATAAGCATTTGACTGCCGGTTCTAGCCCCTGCCTAAGCCTGCGTCCATCTCTTATGCCCATAGTGAAACTAATCTGTATATCATCCCCCAAGTCTCATGGTTATGAACAGATCTTGAATATTAATAGCTTTGTTTTGACCACATAAGCAGGAATCTACATAGAATTCTAGCATGTTAGCTTATCCAGCCCAAATTCTTGGCCCTATTTCTTTTGCTATAATTATCTTTTTATCAGCTGGCAACAAAACAAAACATCAAAGCAGCTCTAGATAGAGTAAATTCTCAATTGCATGAGATACAGATATGACCACTACTAAACAGGGCACTTAAATATTTTTTCATATAATGTCTGTAAAGAATGTTGAGTTACTTGTACTTGTGAAGGTTAAGATGATACATGGAGGAAATAATATAAAAAAAAAATGGAGATAGGTTTGAGGGGAGCTAGTCACAACATTGCATGCATTTGTCACCACTTACTATATTTTGAAATTCATTTCATTACCGAGAAAGAAGATTTTAAGAGTCATGAAAGTGCTCTGAAAGTTGAGAATGAAAAGAGACTGTGATCCATTTTCCCAGTGACACAAAACAAAGATGTGGCAAAAGCCTGAGGATTGTTATTTCAGCACCTTAGTTTAGCACTATATTTGTGATAGCGACCTTGCAGAGTTCATGCAGGACTCAGAGTTTGATGGTGCAAGTCTCCAAAGCACACACAATTTACCTAAAGGCAAAATGCATCAAAGATGACAGAGAACATGGGTATCCAGTAACAGGACCTAAGTTTACTTGGACTAACAGTATGCACAGTCTGATGAATCCCAGTTAGCTGCTACTGTAAAGATTTTGCTTTAATTTTGCCTCTGTTATGCAGATGGCAATTGGAGTACTCCAGGATAATCCACAGAGGTCTTGGATGTTCAAACTCCTTCTGGGCCCTGAACTCCAACCTTGCCTAACATCAGCAACCCACCTGTACAACTACCGTGTCACACATGGCCCTGTCCCTTAGCCTATTTGTAATCATAGATGAGTGAAAGATACGGCAGAAGGAAAGACCAGAGAGAAGAGAGAGCAAGTTTGTAAAACTCCAAAAGCCTCAACAGGCTGATGTTTTAACATGGGGTGCAATGTGAATTTTGAAGCTGTTTGAATAGCTTCTAGATGGGGCACAGTGCACAGCTGCAGGGCTGCCTGCTCCCCCCGACAGCTGCATGAAGGTATGTTGAGATGCCCATGTTTGTCCTGCTGAGAGAAGCTGAACAGGCCAGTGGACACAGATAAATAGGGAAGGGAAACTGGGATGTCAGGGAGAAACAGGCTACAGGTAATGAAGGGAAGTGCTGTGATCAGATCTATCTATATATAATTCTTGCTTCCTAAAAACCATTTGAAAGTGAACTTAATAATATTAGGACATGTAAATGTTCACTGTGAATTACAGCTAAGTGAACTGCAAGGGAAAAAAGAGGGAAAAACCAGATATTTCTCGGTACATTAAAGCATTTTCAGGTACCAAAATAACAACCTTCTCACATTGATTGAGGAAGAACTGTAAGTGCTATTTTCGAACAGCTTTGGATTTTCTTAGTAAACTGTTCTCCCAGCCCTGCTTGCAATGTAATTACTGCCTATCCAGCAATAACAGAAATGAGAATGTCTTAGGCAATGTCTTTTTCCTCCAGAGACAATGTGAAATGGTGTTCAGAAAGGTACAGGATTGTAATGTACTTACAGGAAAAAAAACACATAGTAATCAAGTGTGGAGGTTAGAGGGAAAAAAAACACCCCAAACCTTGATTAGAATTTATATAAAACTGCCTGGAGTGTATCAGATCTATAAATAAACCTGGAGGAAAAAGATTTAAACCACTGTTAGTAAACAACAAAGCCAGTAGATGGCGAGAGAGACCTTGAGATTCAACATAAAGCTCAGGCAGCCACTAATAGCTACTCTCTTCTGCAACCTTCTGTGCTGTCCCTGGTTTTAGCCCTAACTACTGTATTTGCTAGATTCCCGAGGTTTCTTATTCATCAGCTGCACTTAGATCCACACAGTACATTTATTTTTAGGGACAACTAAAGTTCGTTTCATAACTCATTCAAACATGCTGAGTAAAAGCCTAGCTCTGTTGAGTTTAACCGTTGACTTCAGCAGGGTTAGAATTGTACACGTTATTTTTTTTTAATGCTCATGCTGCGGAGCAGGCATTTCATTTCCAGGAGGGGTCTGATATTACTGGTTCTGTCCTTTCCTATCACGCTGCAGCTCCTTTCTCTGGAGCAGAATGACCATGCTTTCCTAAGAGTCACTGTGTCTTTTAAAATTAGTGAATCAAAACAGCCAGGTCCGATGGACAAAAGATTTGTTGTCTTTGTCTAGGATACAAAAGACTGTGTCTTCAATAGCCTTTTGCCTATCCCACTGTAATAGCAGGATCCAATTCTAGGCTTTTAGGAATAATCCACTAAGGTTTAACCAAAGCTGACTGTGAACAAATTAAGTACATTGTTTTGATTTTTTTCCAAATGTATAGTTATTTTACAGTTGGATGAATCTGAAAATGAAAACCTTCAACTTAGCAATAAAATATACTCATGTGGTTAGGAGAACTAGTGGAAAAATTTACTTTTCATCTCTAGAATCACTGAAGAACTTGCAAGAGACATACGGGACTATAAATTCATAAGCATTTCTGACTCCATCAAGTAGGTAAGTAGTCATATCCTTCTGATGCAGAATATGAGGCACAGAAATCCCCAGCCTCATGCAAAAACCACATTACAGAGCTGCAAAGGCAGGATTAGGACTCAAGCCTGGCCTATGCTTAGGCCTGCATCTTTTTTCTGACACTCATTTTTTTAAACAATATTGGAGTACTATAATTGCAAGGTCGTATTCCTTGATTACTACAGTAAAGTCCAGAGTTCATTAATTCATATCATTGAGAAGCACTAGGAATGAAAAGCAGAGTGCATAAAAGCTCAGACTGTGAAGTACACATTTTAATACTCGGTAGGCTATATAACTTTGGTTTGCTTTATAAGATAGGACAGGCATGATTTCCAAATGAGGTTTAAATCTGGACTGCAGATATCCTCTCAGAAGGGTTGGAAATGTCTATGTGGTGCATTAGAAATTCCAGAAGGGTTTTTTTCACACTTGTACTGCTAATGCTCTTAATTCCTTTGGCAAAATGAGCTGGTTCTAAGTGTTTTGCTTTGCTGTGCCCACTGCCAACTCAGGCTTTACTAACTTTCATTATATTTGGATTTTACAGCTGCAACATCAGTGGAGTCTTTCAGTCGGTCAAAGGCATTCAGCTGTCTCAGCAAGAGGGCACTAACGAACAGGAACTGGACAGAAATGAAAGCTGCCCCTTCGAAATGGAAATAATAAGAGCTGTGTCTCACCCGTGCCCTGCACAGACCAGTGAAAGGAGTGTGCCTGGGTTTTGCTAGTGACTGTTTTCCCCCCAAGCTGAGCCTGCACCGCAGCCCGGGCTGCATTACTGGTAGGGTGATGGCGAGTGAATTCCCTGGCCGTGCTCTGACATTGTGGGGCATTTTCACCTTTCTTTCCTTGTGTCTGGGGCAGTGCATGAGCCAGGAGTTTCTTTAGGACTTTTGGGCTCAAGCTGTCGCACGCAGCATCTTGCTGTTGGGAGATTATATTGCCTGTGAACACCACAGCCAGTGGAAAGTACTAACAGAGGAGCTTCTGCTGGGGGAAAGGCATACATGTGTAGTTTTAGCATGGGCAGGATACCCTTTTCCAGGCACGACAATTTAGCAGAAGGAGACGTGTAGCTGTTCTGGTGGCTCCCTTTCATTGGGGTGATGGAGGTGCCTTCTCATTGGTGCAGGATCCAAAGTGGGGTTTCAGCAGGGACAGGCCTGACCTGGCACGCTTATTGTTTTTTAATGCTGTACAGTATGTATTATTATATATTGTCATCAAAGAATATACTAATTTAGGACTGCTGATCAGTCTCTGCCTTCAATTTTTTTCCAATGACTTTAACAGTTTATAAATTGTTTCTGGGAGAAGGCATTTGCCTTTATGAGCTGCTTGTATTTTTTGTACTGTACATCCCAGCTTGATCATTGTTAATTAGTGTCATGCTTCTGTGTAGATGACTCTTTAACTGCAAGCAGAATTACTTCTTTTACTAATGGCTCTTGGCTGTTACTAAATTCCTGTTCTAGTAGTTGAGCATGAAAGTTCATTTTTCTTTCACTACATCTCTTCACTACCTTTGTTTTATCTGAAGTGGTTGACTGGCAAAAGTTTCTCTTTTGTAAACAAGCAGATTAAAGAGAAAGGTGTTGGATTAAAGATGACGGTCTGATCCCATGAAAGTCAATAGCGAACCTCCCATAAACCACAGTGAAAACAATAAGAGAAAGAGAAGGGCTCTCCAAGTGTGATAGTGTGATTTTAAAGGAAAGTGGAATGCAATATTCTTTATCTCCCTTCTTGTTTTGGACTACCCTTTTTGCAGTGTAGCACTTTTGACGAATTAGCAAAACACAGCTTTTGTACATGGAATTTGTGAATGATTTATTACAAATAAAAACACAGTGCAAGAACTCACGTGCAAGAACTTGCCTAAGGTACTAGTACCTAAGGCTTCTCTTGGAAGAGCATGCTGCCTGCTATTGCCTGTTATGGAAAATGTATCAGGGCTCACTGTATGACTGATTTGTGTACAAGGTGAAGAGATATGTGCCGTTGCTTGGGGTTTGAAGGTGCCACCTATTCCTGGTTCCCTGGGCTGGGAGGCAATTGCTTTTCTACATAGGCTTAGTGAAAGCTAGCAGATTCACAGTTCACTGGTTAACACAGTTTAACTGTCCTGCTTGTACTTTATTTTAGCTTTATGATGCTATTGATCTCACATATTGTTCTATATATTACTTTTTTGGAGTATTTGGAATGCTACCTGATGTATTATTGTTCCCTGAAGTTTTTGAAGGCGTCATTTTCATAGATATACAATAGGAGATGGTAAATCAAAAAAAAAAAAAATGTTCCTATTCATACTTTTAGCTCAGGAAGCAACAGCATATCCATTGAAATTTAAATGAAAATGGGGACTGTGTCACACACTATAGCTCTCTGGAAAGCTACAGTGGGAGTCTAGCAGTCCAATTCATTCCTTTGTAGAATGTACTAAGGCTAATGGTCTTGCTGGGAGTAAAATGTATTTTTTGCAGAATGGTTCCAAGAACAGACTTTGCTCTTTACCAGAAAACATAAAAGAAAACAAGTGCTTACTGTGTCTTTAGTATGCTAAATATGAAATTCTTTGCACAATGGAATGTTAGCAGTAGCTGTAATCATGTTTTCCTTTCATCACCTAGTGAACATAATTTTAAGAGAGGACTGCTGTAATTATATTTCAGATAAAAGGAAGCAGAATTTCTGGATAATATTACAGTTGGTCTGATTGTTTTGTTGATAGGGAAAAATAAAGAGAGAGACCACAGGAATACTTATTTAATGAACAACATACTTATTACGCAGTGCAGACTGTACATAATGCATTTGACTTCGGATGCAATGCAGTAGGCTTATTTTCTTTAAGCACATTTCTTAATATTTTACTACAGCTATTACATTCCCTTCTTATCTGTCCAACTATTCAATTATTTGTGTAGTATGTCTATAGCACAACACTAAAGCGTTTAGCTAACTACAGTCGCCAGTGCAGGTACAGTCAATGTCAGCATCCACAGACTCCACAACATCCTCACATGCAGATTTCTTATCACTGCTTCTCTGCCATTCCAGCAGGCTTACAGCAGTATCTGTCAGAAGAGCGAAGCCATTGTTAACTAACATCAAGCAAATTAACACATTTCAAAGAAATACTGTTTTGATGGCTGCCAGCTCCCTCATCAAGTAAAGAATGAAATCCTGCCCCCACAACTGACATCTAACTGACTCATTGACTTGAAGCAGGATTTTCATCCATGATATAATTACTATAATACTTCCCTAAAAACAAAATGAATAACATTTCATGAAGCACAAAGACAGCAGGCAGGAGCCTGTAAAAGTGCTGGAGGTAGCCACCTTCAAAGTAAGACCACCATGTACCAATATACATCCGCAATCTTTTTTTTATGTTAGTGCTGCATATCACTGCATATTTAAGCTGGCTATTTGTCAAAGTTCATTCTGAAGGATAAGCCCCTTGGAGAATTTTCAGAGGTTCATAAACTTCTAATTAAAGTTTCCCATATATTGTGAAATCTGGCAGAGCATTGTCAGTTGCAGTATTAACCTTACCACACTGCTTTATCAACAGCAGCTTGAGTAAGACATATCCCTTAATGCTGAAATAATCTAAATGGAATAATGATATTCACCCTCCTAATAAATATTCTTAGCTAGTTGGAGGTTTATCATTGCATCTGGAAGAGTATTAGGACATCCATTTAGATTAAGTTTGTATAATGAGAATGGGTAAAGCTTTCATAATTTTACCTCCATTTGTTTTGTTCCTTGGTTGGACAATACACTTATAACATGCCATCTCTCATCACAGGGAAATCTGGAGAATGCTGTATGGGTTCAGGTTGTATCAGTCACTTATCTCCTGAAATGCTAACACTCTCCTTGGCTAAATTACTGTCCAACCTGAAGCACAGGTTTGCATAATAAACTGGACAATAAATATTTCCCAGAAGGGTGCTGGAGACTCATTTTGAAAATATATAATATTTTCAAGCTGTGAAATAAGAAATGCTATAAAATGTCTGGGTTCTGGTTTTTTTTTTTATATACATTAATTCTTGTTATGCCTCTTACTCTTGCACACACAGTGGGTCTGATCACATTCATATCCATGTAGGAAATAGTTCCCTTGGCAAACTGGATCATGGCTGAGTAACTACAATCCCTATGGGTAGTGCTTGTGGCACGTTTGAAATGTAAACCTATATGGGGACTTAAACTTGAAGTCTGCTTCGGTCAAGATCTTAAGACTACCATCTCACTGACTTGAGGACAACAAGGGAAATTCTGCATCCTTGTACTTCATTTTATCCTTGCTCCAGTGGTGACAGTGATGGGATCCCTCTCTTTTAAAACAGCAGACTATCAGATCTGAGTTCTCATATAAAAAGCTGAGAAAAGGTCTTTGTCCAGTGTATGCAAATAAATGTTCTCAGCTTGAGAAAGATGGGGATTTTGTTTCTGCTGCTTCTCCAAGTCATAGAACAAGGAAAGAAAACGAACAGTTTTTAAGGCTGGCCTCATATTCCTGTTGATCCTTAGCCCGAGGAAAAGCAATCATCTTGCTAAAAAACCACAAATGGCATCTTTTTCCTTCCTCCTCCTCCTCCTTCTCCTCAGGATAAATAAATAAAAAAAGCCCTTGATAGGAGTGCTGCTAGCAGTCTTACCAGTCTCTGGTTCAGTAAATGAACCAGAGAAGCCTGCAGTTGCTGTAAAAGCAGCACTGACTGTGACAACTAACATACTTTTTTTTTCTGATTTTCCTCTTTTCTCACACATTTTTGTGAGCGAATGAGACAGCTTTATTATCGCCTAATATTCTGAGGCAGTGAGTGGCCTGAGGTGATGACATTTCAGAGATACAGACTTGGACACACAAAAGAAATCTGTGAAACATGGATATGACAAGATTTTGGAAGGTTTTGGTTTTTTTTTTGTTAGGGGTGGGTTTTTCTTTTCATAAAAGGATGCATTGATTCACATCTCAGGGAGCTGTCAGAAAACTATTAGCACTCTCTGTGCTACTTGTTGAATAGGCTGTTGTAGGTGGTTGACTGTTATAGAAAGATACTCATTGCTTTTATGGGCTGATTCAGCACATTAGTAACATGAGTGAAGTGCAAAGGTCTACGAAGATGTTTAAAATCAGACATAAAGTAGTCTGTTCCTCTCCGGTATTACTCAACACAGGGATCCATTGGCTTCAGTGAAACTACACTGGATTATCCTAGCTAACAATGGATTTGGACAACAATGGTTAACACAGCGAACAGACCACTTCAGCTGATACTCCCTAATGGTAGGTTTCCCTCTAAGGTATATATGTATCGTGTAGTTCATTAAAAGGTTTAGGAAGGAATGCACCAGAAATATCTGTACGTTCCAGGCTGGATTCTCCTCTCATGTTTATATAACTTTAGTGTGAACCTGTGTTAGACAATGCATTGTGTCCATGACAAATTGGTATAAGTGAGAGGAGAAAAAGCCCCAGTATTTTTAAAAATCTGGGGCATGAGTGTGTGTGTATAAAATACCTTCAAAAACAAACCATTTTTTGGAACAATCTAGAGAACATTTCAGCAATGTGTTTTTTGCTGATGTATTGCACAGTGGTATAGCATGGCAGCCTAATCACAGCAGTCATGTCACACTACTTGACTGCCTTTCAATTGCCTTGCTTGCCCTGGTCTACACAAAATTGCAGGCTGTAATGTGCATAAAAGGACTCAGTGTTGCTTATCTCAACTTTATGGAGATCCTGAAAATGTGAAAAAATTTTTATCGATCACTGCTGCCCTTTTACCACCTCAAATGTTTTTCTCAGATGATGCTACCTGCCATCATCTAAACTAGCTTTTAGCTGGCCAGTACTGTCAGTGGTTATAGCAAATATTAATGGGATTAAAAACAGCGGCTCAGAGAGGAGCTGGAGCAATACAGGTCTGTGCGTGGCTGTGCTGTGTTTTGTTCTTTCGAGTGCTCTGACAGAGCTCCTACAGTACGAGACACAGAGAGAGAAAAATATCGTACCTTTTGGGAAACAGTGGAAGCCAACCTTAACTGAAGTTTTTTTGATTGGAGTACAGTCTTTCATACATTTCAGTACTGGGTCAACAGAGTAGCACGTAGATTCCTCTCCATCAATAGTAGGATTTCGATTCAGTTTCACATAACTGCGCTGCAGCTTGCACCCTAAGAGGAAAAGGAAAGGTAGTTAAAATTGTAGAAATAAATCCCAATCGATCCTTGCAATAATAAAGGTCCATATTTTCTCTTCAGCTTTTATTAAAACATGGGTGCCTGACAAACCATTTTCACAGTAGCGAGGTTATCAAGATAGGATGATAATAAGTTAGGGTATAGAGGAAGGAGTCTGAAAAGGGAGCTATTTTTAAAATCTAATTGCACAATATAACCCAAATGGAATCATGTATACCCACTTTTTTAGAACTACATAATACACAGAAAATAACCTCTCATGTCTGAAAGCTATTAAGAATAGATACTGCTAGCACAATGGCTACTTCATTGCATTAGGAAAAATGTCAACTGTAGTGAATGGATAAAAAAAAAAGGCAGCATTTATATAATAACATCAAGGATAATTTTTGTATTGAATGATTTTTATAATGCTGCAATTATCTCACTAGAAAGGTATAATGTAACTTAACAGGATCCCAGCTATGACTCTGTTTCCTGACACACAGATAAGTACAACTCTGCTGCCACTGAAGTCAAGGAGAAAACAACCATTAACTTCAATAAAGTTATCTCAGGTCCAAGGTAAATGGAGACCTACAGAACAAAACTGTATTGATGTTATGGTAGACCATCATTATTTTTCCAGCTACATGTGCAAGTGAGTGATTTCTGATAACAGCAGTGGCGATGTGCCTGGGCTGGCAGATGGCCAGAACATCGCTGCTGTATCTGTGCTGCTGTACTGGACAGGCTGGAACTCCAGTGTGAACTCAAGACAAAGGGACTGTGACCTGTGGATGTGTCCCCATTGGAGCAGGACACCCCAAAGTGTCTGTGGCTGTGGATAAGCCCATGCCATGGCAGCTATGTATTGAATTGTCTGTGGCTGTTGTTATGTCTGTGCCACAGCAGGTATACTTCTAGAGGGATTGTGGCTCAAGGATAAGTCCACGCTGGAGAAGGTACACCTTGAAGCATCAGTGACTGTGCATGAGGTCATGCTGGAGCACCTCAGAATGGAGATACCTGGAGCACCTTATCCGTGTGGCCATGGACAGAGCAGGTACTCCCCTGGAGGGACTGCAGCCATGGGTGAGGCTATGTTGGAGCATATATACTTCTGAAGGGACTGTGGCTGTGCGTAAAGCCACACTGGAGCAGGTATATATCTGAAGGCATTGTGGCCCATGGAGAAGGCCACGCTGGAACAGGTGCACCTCAAGGTAACCATGGCTGTGGGTAAGTCTATGCCGCAGCATGATGTAAATGGTATGGAATGTGAATAAGGGGTGTAGAATGTGCTCATTTTGGCTGGGATAGAGTAAATTTTCTTCATAGCAGCTAGTATGGGGCTATGTTTTGGATTTGTGCTGGAAACAGTTGATAATACATAGATGTTTTCATTGTTGCTGAGCAGGGCTTACACACACTCAGGGCCTTTTCTGCTTCTCACCCCACCCCACCACACTCGGGATGCACAAGAACTTGAGAGGGGACACGACTGGGACAGCTGACCCCAACTGACCAAAGGGGTATTCCATACCACATGATGTCATGCTCAGCATATAAAGCTGGGGGAAGAAGGAAGGGGGCAATGTTTGGAGTAATGGTGTTTGTCTTCCCAAGTAACCGCTATGCGTGGTAAAGCCCTGCTTTCCTGGAGATGGCTGAACAGCTGCCTGCCGATGGGAAGCAGTGAATGACTTCCTTGTTTTTCTTTGCTTGTACGCACAGCTTTTGCTTTACCTATTAAACTGTCTGTGCCTCAACCCACAAGTTTTCTCACTCTTACTCTCCCTATTCTCTCCCCATCCCACCAGGAGGAGAGGAATGAGTGAGCAGCTGTGTGATGCTTAGTTGCTGGCTGGGGTTAAACCACCTGCTGGGGTTAAACCATGACAGAGAGGAAGTTCTTTTACTTTAGGAGTATTTCTAAATATTTCCCTGAGATTGCACCCTCAGAGGGTGCAGAACAAAAATGAAATTTTGTGCATTCTGAAAATTTACATAAACTTAAGATCTGACACTTTGTTCATAGCCTGCAACTTGTTTGATTAAATTAAGTCTGCAGACAACAGATGAAACTGCTTTGATTCAGTGGTAAAAAGCACACTTACTTCAGTGGGAGCAAAATTAGGCCTGATTTTGCCTCTCCAAGAAAAAAGCTACTCAGTGTAAGAAATTATATGAGAATCAATTATTTAACATTGAACTTGCACATGAGACAAAACTTTTGCTGTAGTATGTATTCTCTATATTCACAGGCAGTGTTTTAAATGGTCAGTGGTTAATGAAGTTAAAATGAATATATATTGCTATTGTCTTTTCTAAGTAAAAGATATCTGCTGCTTTTAAGAAAATATTTTCTAGCTATTGGCAAAGGAAAATTGAAGTCATATTCTCCCCAAGCATAAATTATTTTCAGATCTACTCACCACCAGAGCAGGTTTCTTCTAGCAATACCCATGAATGAACAAAAGCAGAACAGCTGTGTGCCGGCTTATGATTTGGCATTAGGAGTTCATTGTGCTTTTCTCTGTCATTATTTCCACAAACGCCACAGGTCTTTCCTCTCATCCATGAAGCAACGGTAACCTATAAAATAGCACATCTTTGTAGTGAATACTGAATTGTTGGTCTGTTACATTGCCAAGGTACTAAACAGAAAGAAAGCGGTAACCTTGAAAGTAAGCCCAATACCTTAAGGATCACACCATCAAAAGTCACATTCTTCAGTCCATGTGTTGCAGCTTCCACGATAACAGTTGTTCCATTTTTATAAATTTTAACATTGTCTGTAAAAAGATAGTGAATCATAAGGTGATCTGCTTAATTTCAAATCAATGGAGAAATTGAGTAGCACAGAATACACCATAAAGCATTTTAATTCATAATGATAATTTTGCTGCTGCAGCTGGATTTTTTTTTTTTTTTGTGTGTGGAGAGAGAAGGCAAAAATAGAAGAAATTATCTCTGTATTTGTAAAAATATTCTACTGCTGTTCCCTATAGTTGGAACTGACTTTTGTATCCAGTCTGCTAAGTCTCATAATGATAATTACATTGGTGGTACTCCAGCTGAATATCTGAACCAAAGCATCTAACTGTGACTATAACAAACACTTTTTTCTGAACAATCACCAACCTGGACATACCATATATATAAGAAAGGGCTTTATTTACCTGTCAGTTATGCTGGGGGAAAGTAAGAGTGTATACACTATAGGAAACAGGAATATAAGTCAATACAAATGCTAAGAAAGTAAAGACTCTAGGGTTTTGTTGTTTTTTTTTTTTTTTTTTTTTTTTTTAAATTAATCCCACTTGTGTTTTCTTTACATTGAGATTTTTCTGTGGAATTTATAAAAACATCTTGAAGAGATATAATTTCCAGGTCAGTCCTGGAAAAGTGGGTATGACAGCTTACCTTTTTCATACTCAGAAACTCCGCTGTGTGATAGAACTGGTTCTTCATTGCATGCCACAAGGAGAGAGGAATTTGCAGTAGGACAGATTGTGATGTTCCTTCAGAAAAAGAAAAAAAAAAAAAGAAACTAGTGGTTAATTTGAAATGCGAAAAGTAGAGATATTTGTGACCAAAGCTAGCAGAGAAACAATTTGAATATCTGAATTTTGAATGAATGAATGAGTTGTTTTCTTTCCAAAGTGCAAAATTCATTGGGATGTCGGGTTTTGAGATTCAACCTTTAAAGAAAAGACAGCGAGGGGACTTAATGAGCAGGTTATCAGATAATGGTGGCTGTGAAACTGAAGACGAGCAACTAAACCAAAGAGACTCAGATGAGGATTTCTTCTGGAAATCTGTCTTTCCTCAAATATCTGATTGCAAGCCAGTTTCACCCAAGAGCTAGACATCTCCCATCCCCAGTCTAACTCCCTGAAACTTTATACCTAATTCCTGAGCCCTCAGGATAAACCACACTTACGCTGAGGTTGTATTTATGTGAACCTCTCTTGAGAAAGACTGAGGATCAATCTTTCTTGTAGTAATGATGAATTTTGGGTGTTCAGTACAGTCTTGGGCCACTATCAGGTTGCAGCTTTTATTGAAAGAATATGTAAGGCTCACGTGATCAAATGTTTTGAAATCTCCCTCACTGACTTCACATGTGGCTGCAAAACAAAACCAGAAAAGAAATGGCAGTTGTGACAATGGCATGGGTGCTGCTGCAAAGTATTGAAGGCCACCTCTGTGAGATCGAACTACCCAGCAAACAAGAAAGAAACTTCAACATCTCCTTGGCAGAAGCTTTCAATGCTGCCAGAGTCTGTAAGGACAGGATAGCCCTACAGAATAACTACCAGATATAGACACGAGTACTGATTTTGATTACATGCTAAACACAAATCTCAAGCTAACATGGACTAAAATGTATCAAATTCTTGAGAAACTAAAAATAGTAACCATGATAAAAAGTAGTTCACATTTCCTACAGAGGTGCTAGGCACCAATCAGCTAAGACTCACATGACTCCTTTTTGAAGAAAATAAACAGGACAGAAAATACATGATCTATCTTGCACCCATCATCTGATGCCTCTCATTGCAGAGATGGGACCTTCTTGGAAGGGGCAAAAGACAACCTCTAGGACTTGCAGACAGGAGTGGTTCCTGAATTCTGAATATTTACATCAGTTTGAAATCTCCTCATTCACCTGCCAACAAACATGCTTCTAAGTGAAGGAATGAGCTGTTGAGAAAGCAGGGTTAGAGATGTTATGCTTCCCTATAAGACCACTGCAAGGAAAGGCAAGGCCCGGTCATGGCAGAGGAAGGCTCTACAAACATTGCTTATTCATGAGACAAGCATATAAGTAATATTTACATTGATCTTCTTGTGCTATTTGTGAAGCTATTTCAGGAAATATATTCCAGGCAGTGATATCTCGGGTCTCGTAAGTTGGAGATGGGCCTAAGGGCAGAGTGAATGGCATTCGGAGTGCCTGATAGTAAAGTGTTACCTGAAAAAGCAGAAATGAAAATACATTAAGGTAAATTGAACCATATTGCTCAAGATATGACTGCAAACAAAAAAAGACTCTTATCTGGAAAAAAAAAATCTTGAAGATGCATTTATACAATTGCAGTTGAATTAGTCTCTCCAGCACGCATCCAAACCTTAAGCCTTTGTGAAGAATCATTGTCTTCTCTTCTAGTCACACTTCTTGAATTTCTGAGAAATTGTTAAGGACATTGGAAAGTAACTGACATAGATGAAGTTTAAGCGATAATTAAGTGACTTCTTAAAAAATAAGGTAACAAGCTAAGTAACTGTGTAAGTCAATGGATGTGTCTGGAAAAGTGAACAGCATCTATTACAGGCTGAAAACTGGCATGAGGAGCATTGGGGTAAGATCCCTCACTGCTGCTACAAATTACATTTACCAAGAGAATCAAATTAATGCCTAGTGTGTCTACTTCTTCATTATCGTATATTAAAGATCCTGCAATACTGAGCATCATGGAAGGTTAAAGACACACTAATTTCTCGTGTATGAATAGCTAGCTGTTATTAATTTGCCAGAGATCCATAGGGGAAATTTTTTGAAGTGGTGTATAGGGATTTGGTGGACAAGGACCAATTAATCAGTGGGAATCTGCAGATCCTGCCTATGCAAGCTGCTCTGAGAGTATAACTAACGGCTCCAGTTTGGTTAAGGCGGAGTTGTATTTGTGGCTGTCATAACTTGCTCAGACCTGTCTCATCAAGCATGGTTACTGCAGATGTGGAACTTGAGTGCCAACAGATAGATGTCATACATGGTTGCAACGGATGACAAGGTGTTCTCAAGGCCTCCTTTATCTGCTCTGACACCCCTATACATCCCTCAGAACTAGTCACACTGGGTAAAATGAATAAAGGTGTGAGTGCAGAGCAGTCATACTTGAGATAATTTGGGCCTAACTGCTGTTCTCAGCATGGAAATAAGGTATTTGACTACAGATTCTGATTTTCAACTTATTGCTACATTGCACCAAAGCAGCACAAAATCAGGAGTACTCGTATGTATTTCAAGACCCATGTAATGTAGTCAGGTATATAGCAGCTTCAGTAAAAGGGAATGTTTTACTTTTTGTTCTTTACATTAAGTATCAAAATGCTATTGAAAATCCATTCAAGGTAAGGAAAAGGAAAATAAAAATTTACACATACCCCAGGAGCTTTAATTACTGTATCAATTGTTCTTGCAGATGTTGCAGCTGCCCTTACTATAAATTCATGAGATGGATTTCTCTGATGTGCTTCTGAGAAGCCCAACATGAGTGCTGCACCAGGAACGTATTGCATGAATCTAGAGATAAACAAGATGTGACAAACTCAGGTACATGAGCAAAAGCAGACATAGGAGGATGAGGACTACTGGCAGTTCTGAAAAATCAGGGAAACAATGGAAGAATGGAAAAGTCAAAGAAATAATACTTTGAGTCAAATTAAAGAGTTGATTTTATCCAGAGAAAACACACTGGTTTTATTTTGCTTATTTTAATTGGGTATTTTTTGAGACTGAATAGAAGAACATTTCAAAACAAAAAGGCATTTTGAACTGAAATATCAAAATATTTGATATGGAAAATGAAATTAAGCATGTCAAGTTTTTATATATTTGGGGCATATCTTTTAATATGAAACTTGTGGAGAAAGTAGAACACATTCACAAAACACTTTTGTGCCATTGAACTTGTGTTTTCTAACCAAAAAAAAAACCCCAAATGTGTTTGGGTTGAAAAATTTCATCCAATTCTTTCAGTGTTTTTATAAAGCCAACTAGCGTAAGAAAGGTAAAATAACAACTTAGGAAAGAGTGAATTACATACGCTGTGCTTGTCTTTTTTATCCAGGTTGGAAGGTTTCCCCATTGCACCTTCAGCTGCACAGCTGGCTTCCTTGCCAGTTGGCCTGTGGTAGCCATGGCTGCTATCCTGTAGTCCTGGCACTCCTTGCCCCATCTCAGTCTAGCCTTTACAAACAGGGAAACAGTCACCCAAATTTTAGAAAAGAATCACAGAACTACCCTTGATCATTTCAAAATGCAAGTTTTTCCTAATTCCCAAAACTTCACATTGATCCTCAATGTTTCCAAGTCTTTATTTTGCTCCAAATAGGCTCACAGAGAAATTTTGACTACATTTGGAAATATCTGAGGCATAGCAGAAGAAAGGTTTGCTAGGCTGTGCAGAACTACATGTACATATTCCTGTCTCAAAGCAGACCTGAGAACTTTAGGTTTGGCATAATTTCCTGAGATTTCCTTAGACTTGATATCTTCATAATCAATATGCACTTTTTTCTAGAAGACTGCACTGTAATTTCTATTAGCCTTTGCCAATATCTCTTGATTTGAACCCCAGCCCACTTTTTCAACACTGAAATATCATGCTGAATTTGTTAATTGCAGCTGTGAAAAGCAGAGGTTTATAAATTGTTACGCAAAGACCTCTTGCATTAAAACGTACATGGGAAGCACAGCACAGGGAGACGCGAAAAAGAAAAGGAAAGACCTGGTCCTTCATTTATGGTGCTTTCTCTACCCAACTTTACTTATTCCATCTCTTCATATAAATCCTAAGAAATACAACATTTCAAATTTGCGTTATGAATCTTCTGAAATGAATTATATAGAGAAAACCAGCCAGATTCCCAGACAAGCAAACTCATAGTAGAACAAATAATAAATAGGTAGTAATGAATCAGTTAATTTTTCAAATATTTTTTATACTTCTAGTGGTCATATTTTGATGTATCTTGAAAGTCAATATCTTTTTTGCCAGATTTTGAAGGGGTTGATTTTTAACATTTTTTATTTTTAATTCAAAAGAATGGTGAAAGATAGGAACATATTCTGAAATTTCACAAACTTTGTGAAACATTTCAAAATATGTATGTTTCTCCTGTTTGGTTCTCCTAATCAGCAGGTGCTCTGTGTTTATGTAAAAAACTCTGGGCTTTTTAGATGACTTTCTGGGGGAAGCTGCCTGTGTGCTTACCTGTGCTTTCAGAGGCAGTATTACAGCATCAGCACATGCTTTCCAATTGGTTTCAGCCAGCTGAACCACAACTAGTTGCACATCAACTTTGGCAGCATCAGAACGAACATATGTTGTAGCTTGATAACCTTGATTTTTGTTGTCACTCCTTGCTGCCTGTGCCACAATCGTAATGCCAGGTGGAATTATGTCTCCCAGGAAGTTGCGCTGAAAAACAACCCCCAACCATCTGTGCTTAAGTATTTCTGTGTATTCACGGGAGAGCCTACAGTCCAGTTTATGTGCGCTGAGAGCAGGAAGCAGCCGTTGTCCTTCATCAGTTTAGTTTGTGGTTTGTATTTCTATATCCCCAATATTTAAGAATAAATTTGGTTAGAATCTTGATTATTTCATTACCACCAGGCATTTTCAAAGTTGTGACTGTTTTGCTGTGGATCCAAGACTCTTCCAAACTGTCTTTATGCACTTAGTAAGACTTTGTACATTATTTTAATATTTCACATAGCTGCCTACAATATGTACCAGATATCTTCATAGCAGTATACACATTCACAACATAGTTTATGATACTACAGCTCCTTCAAACCAATTGATTATTCTGAAATCCTTCTTAGTAGCAGAGTTCCCATAGACATTGTCTGCATTTGCAGTTATTTGTTCTATTATTATGTAGATACCTTTACTTAGTACAATTATAGAATACCAAGTGTGTAATAAATATAAAGATGATCTGTGCTTAATGGGACTTTACATGTACTAATCAGTAATGACCATGGAAAGTCTGATTTTAGTTACACTCTGCATGCACTCTTGACCTCAGGTCAACCTCTAAAAGTAATTAGGTGGCCTTAAGATAAAAAAAAATCTTTAAATAAAACCTAGTTATTTCCTCCCCTTTTTTACCTTAATTTAATTCGTTTTGCATTTTGGGCTTTCATAGGAAAAAGAAAATTCTTTCCCCTTTACCTTGCAACCACATTGCCTTCAATTTTCATAATTTCCAAATCCAGGCTTTCACATACTGCAAACACCTTTAGAAATGAAGGAAAATATACCCAAGAAAAAAATCAAACAAGGCCCTAAAGCCAAGGGAATTTGGAAAAAATATTTTCATGAGGGGAAAATATCTCAACAGACTTTGACTTTCCATTTACAAACTTGACTTGCAGCATACTTCCTGAGCCTAACCCTCTCAGCTGGTTGGAGTGCCTCCACATCTACAGTTCCCACTCAGCAGCCAGCAAAGCCTGGCTGCTCGTTTGTACCACACAGACAGCAGTACCTCACGTGTCAGGCTGGAACCATGGCTGTGGTGAATGCTGACTCCTCTGCTCACGTGGCTCCTCCTTGAGCTGTGGCCAGCATTTTCTCCGTGGCGGTGGCTGCTGCTGCTGCTTCTGGTGCTGCTGCTGCTGCTGTTGCTGCTTCCCGACTCAGAGGAAGATGACAATGAGCTGCTTGATATCTTCCGATCTGGATGCTGTGAAACAAAAATAGGTTAAAAAGCTATGGCATGGCCTTGGGTTTTACAGTGTAGACATCAAAATCAGAGCTATCAGCCTCCCTCTAGAGGTAACAGACAGACATATCTAGAGTATTATTTTTACTATCATAATGCAGACATGAAATACGTTGGGTAGGAAGTGCCTTGGATCCACCTGGACCTCTCTGCTGATAGGAAGGCCGCGTAGACAGTGATTGCAAATGACAACATCACAGTGTCCAGGTCTAATGTTAGGGAAAATAAAAACTGACACTTAATAGGTGGTCAAACACATCCATATTTTTTAGAAATAAAAAATATTACAATTTAATTAAAAACACTGTAAATCATCTTCCTCTTATATAAGTAGAATACATAATAACTTTATAACTACAGAAGCCACTACATTATCATCCTTCTAATATATACTTAAAAACCTCTGTGCCATAATGCATACTGGACCTGGTTTCTGATACAATCCACATACATGATGATTTTACCATGATTGCCTAAAAATTGTATGGCTGTTCCCACTGGAAGATCCTGCTGTTTTATAGTTCCCCCATGGTCTTTGGTAACTTAGCTTTGGCTGCATTGTCCAACATCTAGCCCAAAGGTGTCCTGACTAAAATTTGAGGATTGCAAGTGCTGCAACAACAGAAGGATGCAGTGTAATAGTTGGTATTTTAGTAATAAATATCCTTATTTTTTCCATTGTCATATTGGACAGTATGGAATGCTCAAGTGAAATGAACCAAACAAAGCCCTTCAGTAATATGCTTGATCATATCAACTGTAGCCACCATGGGAATGTGCACTTGAATTAGGGACCTACCCAATGGATGTGAGCAGACCTGAAACGGAGGCGGTATACTTTTGGGAGGTGATATTCCTGCAAAATTCCAAAAGAAGTTATTACCTACAGCTCAGTAAGGATAACCTCCTAGCAGGAGTCCAAACATTAGAAAATTTTACCCATTCTGTAGGAACGTCGTAACTACTGTGACTGTTACATTGGGACTTGACTGGTTTCGGCTCAGCTTGTCTGTCGTATTTGCTGTGGCGATGAGAAGCACCAACGCTTTCATTGCTGCTGCTGGTGACACTGCTGGTGCTTCTGCTGCTACTGCTGCTACTCTGTGTTTTATGCTTCTGCTCATGGACACTTCTCTCTCTTTCAGCAGCGCTGGCATGTGGAAATGATGTGGTCTTGGACTGCTTCTTAGCCTTATGCTTTATACCAGATGCTTTGCTACTGCTGCTAGTGCTGTTGCTGCTACCTGTGCTGCTAATGCTGCTGTCTTTGCTGCTACTGCTGCTGCCTTTGCTGCTGCTACTACTGCTTCTACTTCTGCTGCTGCCCTTGCTGCTGCTACTGCTGCTGCTGCCTTTGCTGCTGCTACTACTGCTACCGCTTTTGCTACTGCTACTACTGCTTTTGCTGCTACTGCTGCTGTTATTACTACTGCTTTTGCTACTACTACTACTGCTTTTGCTGCTACTACTACTGCTTTTGCTGCTGCTACTGCTGCTGCTGCTACTGCTGCTGCTACCACTACTGCTGCTGCTGCTACCACCACTGTCCCCAAAAGGGTAGAATTTCTTTCCTTTGGCTTTGGACCATCTTGTTTTCAGATATATCTGGGTGCCTCCCTGTGATGCTCTGTTGTCAGAATCGCTGCTGGAGGGGCTACTCGTTGTACTCTTGGTACTTCCACTGGTGCTGCTGGCTCTGGATGATGAGCTTCTGGATTTTCTTGTCCCCTAGTCAATGGTACCATTGGAAAAACAAAATTATTTTTCTGTGTTCCTGCAGAAGGCTGTAAGTAAAATCAGACACAGAGAGCTATGAATCTCTCTGCTGCCTTAGAAGACAAAACATACGCCTGATAGCATTCTTGCAATACATCACAATAAGGCAAATTCATGATAATGTGTTAAAACCACACATAAATAGAACAACACCCCAAACCCTTTTGTGATAATGAACATGTGTAGAAATTGTTGATCATACAATTACATGTAATTAATGTTGACAATGACAGTGCTGTAGCCGTGACTATCTCAGGGCAAGTTGTGTAGGTAGGGGTCATACCTGTTTGATGCAGTTGCAGTAACTGGAAAGAGCAGACTACCTTTTGGGCACACAACAGCTATTTTGTGTCTTACAAGAGATTTTCAGAAAAACCTACAAAACCAACCTGCTCTTTCTAATGTCCTTCACCTGCAGAAGAGATGAATGCAAACAAAAGACCTGCAGAAAGACTTGTGTACCCAAAAGCCTGTCTTTATTTTCCTATTTTTGTATACTATCTGAACAAACGAGGCTACTTAGTAAAAGGACTATAAATAACTAAGCTGTGTGTAATGTCTCCCATAAATCTACAACTGGATTTTTACAGCAGTACCTGCTCATCAGTATCATCAAGGATTTTCTTCACTCTTTTAATTACTTCTTTCCTGGAAGATCCTTGTGCCTCTGGATCTTCAAATGTTACTAAACGTACCATTTTTGTAGGAGCTTGGTCTCCTGCTTGAATTGTGAGTTGTATTTTTTCAATAGGTGCATCTGTGTAAACTGAAATTGCATGACAATTAGTATTACTGTTAGTAATAGCAACTGAATAATAGAATAAGCCAATTTTTGTTATAATTTATTTAGCCATTCTTCCCCAAATGAAAATATAATTGTTCACTGATTATTTTTGGTATTGAGCAACTTTTAAAAAAAATTTTCTATAATAGCTAAAGCATATTCTGGCAATAACCAAATTTTAAAATATTAACATGGTACTAGATTCTTTTCAAGTTAATAAACAGAATGATCAGCAGATTTAAGTCAAGTGAATTGAATTGCTTAACCAGATAACACTATGGGATTGCAAATTAGACATCAGAGAGGAATTGACACTCAACTCTTGAATTGTAACAAACAACCCAATAGTTAGGCCATTAGTTTGATTCTTAGGAGACCTAGATTCAGTGGCCTGCTGTGCTTTTACTTCTTATGATCATGGATTAAGACATTAAGGACTAGATCCTGGCAGGGTTAATCCATAATTCCCTTTAAGAGCCTGGGTTTTTAGAATGTAGCTACAGGACACTGCATCAGATCCGTTGCCCATGTCCAATTGCTCTATGCTTGCATCCCAAATCCAATGATTCAGGATTCATCAGACATGCTCTGCAGGCACAGATCAGCTCTGCTTGACTCTGGCCATGCTGAGTAGCATTGCTGAGAGAGCTGGGAAATTGCTGCTCGGAGGAGTAGGGAGAAATGGATTCCTGCTACAAGCATAGTCCGTTTCCAATACTGGCAGGGCTGGTAGGTCTAATGGTAGTTTTAGTGGTTCTTAAGATACAGAAAATGAATATGTACATATACAAATATATATGTGTGTATACACACACCCCTACCCACCCACCTGTTACTTTATTTTTTGTGCACAGTTGTATTTACCTGGCTTGAAGCTCATTCTAAGGGCATGTTCTCCAACTAGGTAATAAAGAGGCACGTTTTTGATAAATGCTGCATGTATGCTTTTCCTCTCAATGCACACTTGAAACCCAAAAGTACTTGCATTGGAGCACATGGACTGAACAAATGGCTCTTTTTGGGAAGAAGAGGGTCCAAAGGAAAAGGAATTTCCCAATGAAACATCTTCTGCAGCCTGTCTGTCCTATTAGATAATATGCATGTCAGGTTAAACTGGACAACAGTAAGAGGAATACTTACATTATGAGTCCTGTTTCGGTACATGTATTTTTTTCGGTACATGTATGTTTCAGTTACATGTATTCTGCAGGAGGACTTAACCAGTTTATTTGAGATAGCAAGACCATGACTTAGGACAACTTGGTTTTCAGTTGGACAAAATTATCAACTGCATGGCTTGATTAGACTGTCTGGTGCAAAAGAGCTTCAGGCTATAAGAATGGAAAATTATATCACACATTAATTCTAAATATTTAATTTTGTTTTCCTGGACTATTAGACAGTGTTAACAGGTTCTTGATAAATCTGAGTGTGCTCTTGACTGACTGGAGATCTCTGATTTATGCTTGGGTCAAATAACAGAACCTTCATCTATGACCATGAAAATTCTGTCTCAGCTGAGGTCTGACATGAATGTGAGACTATATCAACTAGGTGGTCAAAGCATATCAGATGTTAGAAATTTCTACTTAGAACTATGTAATTTATGTGTGCTAAGCAATGCTTGCAGAAGAACAAATTAAAATTAATTAAAATTAGAATCAAATCCATGAAATGAAAACTGTGATTTCCTGGAGCAACGAAGCAAATAGCTAAAGACACATAATCATAAGCTTTCATTTCACATGTAATACAGGTTTGCAATTAATTTTTTACTCAGTTTATCATGTCTCACAAGATTCCAAACTTGTATGAACCCCACTGAAAAACTGAAATTTTAATGCTAGTATTTTCTTTCCAAAGGAAATTCTAATGATACTGGGAAATGCTCCAGTTAGTGCCATTTTTCAGTTGCTGTTCATTTAAGAATAACTGCAGAGTGCTGAGTTTTCAGGAAGGGCAGCACAGAGGCACAAAGCAGAAAAACTTTGCATGTTCCAGGATATTGGAAACCGCCCTCACTGGCAGTACGTTTGCTTATAGACTTCTCTATAAGAAAGTTCTGTATTCATCCTCTCTTCGTCTCTTATTTTATCTGAAAGCCCTTCAGAGTTGGAGGACAACAATGAAATCAGAACAGGACAGTGTATTCCTCACCTCTGTCAGTCTTTCACCAAATGAATTGTCACGGTGACGCCTTCACAATGCTGCCCGTCATAGAAAGCCTGTACTGGCTTTTAGGGAAAACTGTAGCTCAGGAAGTCATTTGACTTGACACACAAACTGCCATCCTTTCCTGAATCAGGATGCTTATAAGCATTAAATTTGGCTCTACAAGCTGAGCAACGGAGCGTCTCGTGGAACATTTGTGGCTGCCCAAGGAATGTGATGCTTGCATAATGGTTGCAAAGTATTTTAAAGATTGTGGGCCTATCCTGTAGATGGCAGTGTAAAATTAATTACCAAAGAAAATGTTTTTGCTTTTGAAAAAGTGTTGCAAGTCTGATGTATTACAATTCAGATTTTAAAATAATGTTACTGTAGGGCTATTTGTGTTATTAGATTGAACCTTACTTATTTTGAGCAAAGCAGCATTGGTCAGAGATGAATTGTACATTTTCCTATGGAGAAAAGAAATAGTGTCCCACTGATTAAAAGCCCAAAAAAGAATAGTCAGACACTACATCATTTACCCTGATGTTATCAGTCTCGCCTGATGCAGAATCTGCATCAAAAGACATCTTCATTATGTCAGGCACTGCTTCAGGTGGAAGAACTGGAGTCATCTTAATAGCAGTCAAATCCCCAATGTTTCGTGTAACAGCAAATGTCTTAGACCTACAGTATAAACATTAGAGGAAACCTGTATTGATAAAGCGCTTTTGAGGAAAAGACCTGAATAATGCCTTGTAGCATGTACTCAGCAACAAGTATCATACCTTGCAAATTGCTTTATAGATATTTACAGAGTCTTTCCTGTTGTATTTTCAAGGACTGCTAAGAATGAATGAAGACATGGACCAATCTCAGGGGCAGATAGCTCAGTTAGGGTTTTAGAATCATGTGTACAGGTTAAAAGCGTTGCAGTTGATGGGATCTCCATATGCCTAACACCTTGAAGAACAGCCCACTTACTTAGAAGCCTGGCTGTGGATTACATTATTAAATTTTTCAGTCTCCTATTTTGATCTTCTGGACTTTTAAATTTTTAAACTCATCTTCTGTGCGTTCACTGCTAAATTTAGTTCTTATTTCCTTTGACATTATAATTGGGAAAATACTGCCATAACTTCAAAGAACAGCCTTGGGACTGGTGGCTACAGAACGCTGTTTCCTGTGCAACTTTTGTTAAAGCAGAATTAAAGAAAGGAACCTGAAATCATCAAAGTAAGCATCTCCATCTTGATCTAAATTCACTGGTACTCATGGCTTGGCGAGACATCGCAGAGAGATATGTAGGAAGGTTAAGAGCCTCTTTACATAAATGTGTTCTGTACATTGTTTCCAGTGTTGTAGACTCTAAGAGTATTAGGATCCACGATGAGTGATATAAGGTGCAGCATGAGACTGAGACTCTCATGCCTAAATATCCTGGTCCCCTGGCTCCATATCCCATGTTCTTCATGGAAGTTGTTACAGTGCTGTGATAATTATGAGTTTTGTTTTGGGTCAGAGAAACATCTTGAATACTGAACACTTTTGAGAGATGAAAAACTATTTCCCTCAGCTATTAACATTGTGCTAACTCTACGTTATTAGCCATTTATCAGTGCTAATATCCAGCTCAAAATTCCCCACGTGCTGTTTCTCAAGTATGAAGTTGATCTGCTTGCCCTGGAGCTTTTGTGGTCTGCCAATGGAGGTGGCCTTTGTGACACTGAATGGAAAGATGGTCTGCAAAATGGTCTCTATTTTAGTATGGTCCACACTGTACTAACCCAAGCAATTCCAATCTAACCTATTTGAAAGATGAATTTGTATTCATTTGATAGCCCTCTCTTCCTCTTGAAGGCTCCTACCGTGCTGTGTGCTCTGTAAAGCACACAATTGCACTTCATGTGGAACACCTCAATAAAATGTGTGTCACCTGTGGGCTTTGTTTTCTTTTCCATCTCTCTCTTTTTTTAGATAAGGACATGACAGCAACGCTCCATGCTGGGTGACAGGAGAACCTCGAAGAATGGAATCTGAAATAAAATATTATCCCTAACAAGCTGAGTGGATAAAAGAAAATACAAATCAACTTGCATTTCAGATGGCTCATCTGGGTAAAGGGACAAAAAGGGAAATGGCTTTTATTTTAATCCCATTCAATAATTTAAATGACCACTGAACTGCGGGCTGGGTCTCCAAGCAGAAAGTCCTGGGGTTTTTCTTCCAATGTTTTTTAGAATTTTTTATGCCAATAGTCTACTCCTGCCACCTAATGAAAGTGGAGGATCGATTCCTCCCTGTTGAGCACAGAGAGCCGACGAATGTAGCTGCATCACAGGTGACACATGTCAATGTCTGCAGAATCACACGGCACAGTAAAAATAGGCTACAAGAGCCAGCTCTGGTGCTTTAACAAGAAAAACAGTCACAAAGAAGGCCTAAAGCTATGGTATGAAAGAATCTGTTCTCTCTGATCCCACACAAGGGAGAAAAAATAAAAGGGAGATTTTCCAATATGTGTTAGTGTATTTTTTGGATGAGAGAAGAAGCTGTGCTATAGTATAAGCCAAATTCACTGCAGGGGTAAGGGACAAGCAATTCAGCTGTGTTGGTCCCACTGATGTTTCAGTGAGTGTGGCCTTACATACATCCCTAACATGGGGACAGAAGACCTCAATGTCTGTTTAAAATGAGGAAAGTCAATGAAAAACTATTTTCCCAGGTTTTAAAGCACAGTATGACATCATATCTAAACAAATGAGAAGCAAGAGACAATCCTCCAACCAGATCTTTAGTTCTTTTTCCGCTGTGGTGAAACGAAAATTTCTGCCTTTCCTATGCATCATCCTTCTGACCTTGGTGCAAAGGTGTTATAAAAACAGAGACCTGGAACACCAGTCATTTCTCTTCTCTGTCGCCAAACACACTGCACTGCCTTGAGAGCTCACAGCGTACACTGGCTCTTCTGCATTTTCCATTACACGTGCTGTATACATGTTGTATACAGTGTTGTAATTTTGTAATTCATCTTATAATTGAGATGCCCATGTGAAGCAATTTCTGCTTATCCTATAGTTAAAACAAGCAAAAAAGCCCTATGATAGAAGCTCTATTCAAGATTATGTATATATTTCAGTAGCCTGTCATTATGAATATGTGATATATTTGCAAAGTACATTCTCTGGCAGCTCTCCATATTTATACTTTAATCACAGGGCTTTAATTTTTCCCTGAAATTTATTTGATTTTTACTTCTTCCTGTAAATTTTGTTTAAAAGTATGTTTAAGTAGCCATCTGTAGTATACCAAATAATTATGTTAAAAGAGCCCTAAAAATAACTATTATTTTTAATTAAATTTAACTTTGATAGGATTGAATTGAAACACATGCTATATATTCTTTCCATGGTATGATTAATTATTTTGCTCTGATTTTCGCTATAAAGAAAGTCGAGTCTGTAATGCACTGATTTGCCTTGGGAATGCAATCTCTCTGTCACCAAAGTTTTCATTATTTTTTTCTTTACAGTCTGTTATTGCTCACCTCAGTTTCTCTTCGGCTCCTGAAAATTTATATAAATCCCACAGCTGTGACAGGTTATAACCTGTACGGTGTGTAGGATATAACTGAACTTAATGCTATTGAAGACAGTTTGCTTCCTGTGTTTGGGTGTGAGAGATGAAGGGAAAAACAATATCAGATCCTGATTAGCTTTAATGACATGGTACTATAGAAAGTAACCCACTGGCCATCAAGACAAAGTCCCCAACACTGAAATATTTTGAACAGAGCTCACAAACACATGAAAGAGCAATAGCTTCCTAGAACCATTTCTTTAAATGGGGAATTTAAAGCTAAGAAGGGAAGGTATCAGAATATCTCTAAAATATTGAATTCAATAGGTTCTTTATTCTTTGGTGGATCTATGCAAAAGGAAGAGAAAGTCTATGTTAAACTAAAATTTTTGACTCATTCTATATAGAATATATATGTATCCTTTCTCTCTCTATCATGCCTGCTTGTTTCTCTTCATACCTTTAAGATTTTACTTTGCTTGGTCTTTGACCTCCTCAGTGATGTGGTTCAATGTTACATTCTCTAGTTATTGCTTTGCCTTCACCGATACTCATTGCTGTTTCACTGCTCTGTCTGGTTTCCACTGATCATTTGTTCTGTAACAGTGAACGGGAATGCTTTTTGGAGAAAAACTGATGGTGTTAAAAGTTAGCTAGTGAGTATTAGCTTTCTTATATACTAGGCATTATAGAGCTATTTCTGACTGACTACTTCACTTTATAAATGATAATGCTGCAGGGTCTAGAGCAGGGCTTGTGCTGGAACTCATGGACCCCTCTGCTGTAATCCCCTGCCTCTGATACTGACTTGCTTTATGCTTTCCGGCAATGCATTTAACACTTTTTGTGTCTGATTTGATTTCCCCTTAAGTCAAAGGGGGAAAATATTTTTTATTTTGCTTTGCAGGGAGGATCCTTCTCCTAACATTCATAGTTCTTCTTGAGGCTCTGAAGTCCATATTGGTGTCCAACATTCTCATTTCAGTTCAGCACTTGCTGAGTTCATTAATATCGGCCTCACCCTCTCCAACTGTGAGAGCTAGTGAAAGCAGGTGCCTGCTGTCCCTGATGACCTTGGCAGCAGACTATCCTGGTCTTCACAAGAAACTGAACAAAACTTTTGGGCTGTGGTGCCCCAGCAGCTTACACACAGGTAACTGATACTCTGTGAACTGCCGAAACCCTCCCTCCTCTGCATGGAGAACCTGATTACAATCACATTTGATGGAGTGGAGGAATCATCTTAGGGAGGACGATGTGATGTCAAATGCATACTAGGATGGTCTGTGACCACTGAAGGGCAAGGGAGAATAATGATTAGCCTATCTGGTGGCTAAACTGAGGAGACCTGCAGAGCTTCTCTGGGCCAGCAGCCATGAATGCTAATTGCAGCTGGATCAAGCAACTGAGCTCTTTTGTTACGGCTGTATTCCTAGAGCAGAAACTTGTTAACATTTCTGCGGATTGTATAATAGCTGATTTCTGTTGTCAGTGGTGCTTTTTCATTTGTGATGAATTTTCAGCTTGTCTTTCTCAGTATTTTTTTCTTGTGTGTGTGTGTGAAGATTTTCTAAGCTTTGGTCTACTGCTTTGATTCCTTGGACATACTCTTTCTGTTTCCTCCCTCTCTTTGTGCTTGTATTTCCATCTGTTTTCATTTGTTTGGCATCTGGCTACAACAGTTTTCCAGAGTGTATTGTAATTGCATGCACTGATAATAAATCAAGGAGACCTAACAGGCAAGAAAACCAAATGGCAGCCACAGGGAAACAAGGTAAAAAACACAAGAAACACCAAATCCTCTATGCTTCAAGGCATCAAATGCAAATATATATGGGTTATCTGTTACAAGTGATAGGATTCAGCAGGCTTATATCTTACCTAGTGTCTCCAGTCCAAATATATGTATTGGGATAGAAATTTTATGCCATTTGTGTTTCAGATAGCTTATGGGTCTCAACAACTGAGCAATAGTCCTAAAGAGGATTTTCAGGTGAAGACCACAGGAAGTAACAATATTTTCAAGCAAAGCTTTGAAGTAGTCACTTCATTTAAAATAAATAAACTACACCAATCATTGCCAGTTACCCAAGCTGTCAGTCAAAGGTAGGATTCCTAAGCAAATGTTCTGTTTTATTTGGAAAGACTCTGCAATTTTACATAGAAAGATAATAAATGCTATGTCTTACCTTGCAGTAACTATGTTAGTCTCATCTTTACATGATGGAATTTCAATTTTGATTTTTTTTTCTTTCATATGAACAGTGGCAACAACATTCACAGGTACATGAGCATTCACTTTGGTGTGAGCTTCCAGCCCTGCCTGGATCATGTGTGTGTTGATCCCCATTACAAAAGTCATCTCTTTAGCCATGCTGAAAAGGCAGAATGAGGGTAAAATTATGTTCAGACAGGAAACAACTATTGTATTTTTATGGCCTCTGCCACTTGGAAATATAATTATTTTATTTTACACTTAATACATACCTTAGACTCATTTTGGACCTCAGCCTAATGTTGGCATTTACTAACTCAGTCAGTCTGAAATCAGACTTTGGAGGAGGTGTAATCTGTGCTTGAACTGTTACAAAGAAAGCAAAAAAAGTGTTTAAAATCTCCCCCAATCCTGACAAGCATATTTGTATTGCTCAAGTCTTGAAATACATTACCATTTCCTGCCACTTTTGTGATAGAAGAGTAATAGAAGCTGGTCTCCATTGGGAACCCAGTGCAGGTGGGCACGATACGACGGATCTCAGAGGACAGTAAAGCCTTGGTCCACTGCCTCCCTACACCACTTTGAAGGCTACTGATTATTCTCCTTATCGAAGGGATTTTTTCATCAGGTCCGTACCACGCCTGCAATTACAGAGTTCAACTTGTCTAAATAAGCAGAACTTGAATATCATGATCTGTGTCATTAACTGTGCCTCAGGGGAAAGTCTGCCAACAATGATTATAGCTAATCCTGATCAAAGCTTGACCTTATTTGCCTTGATTAATAAAGACAAAAACCCTCTTGAATTAAAAAGGTAAAGGGACACAACATGTGAAAGAAATGGTATTTTAAAGCTTTTGGTGCTTGGGTGGTGGTGTTTTTGAAATGATACCTGCAATGCATTTTGGATGGCATCTTTGTCAAGTCCACCAAAGAACAACTCTTGGCCAAACATCTTCAGGTAGACCGATATAAAAGGTTTGTCACTGGAGAATGCCTTCCAGTCAGAGAGCTACATGAGAAGAGGAAGAAAGTTTGATTCTTCGTAACATTTGGGGAAGCAATAGCTTAGAGATTTTCTTTTCCCTGAGAATTTACCGTTTTCAGGATTTCCTTGAAGTCATAGTCAGTCTCTGAGTTCCCGTCAGAGTAACCTTTAGCAAACATCTCCTGCAGTCCTTCAACTATTATTCCCACCTGTGGGAAGAAGTAAAGTGCAAATGCCAGTTGGATGGTTGTTGTAAGATGTGATGAGAGGGCAAACGGTGGGTGGACCCCATTACCTCCAAGGGATCAGCTACTCTTCCAAGGAAATGTGCCCGCAGCTGGGACATTGCCATCTTTGGAATTAAGCTGCCCGCATTATTCAATACCAAATATTTAGCTGCCAGTCCACTCATAAGGAACTCTGAAGAGAAATAGGCAGTAAAACATAGCAGTTAGTTTTTAAAGCCACAGTGTGCAGATTGTATCAATTTACTAATTGCATAATTCAACTGATACAGCATGATATGAGAAAGGCCAGAAAACCCAGCTATAAAACTGATGTTATAAACCAGTCATAAGCAGAACATTCTGCATTTTTGAACTATTAATGGGCAAAATTACAAGCCCCCTGCTCATTGCATGGTGGTTATGCTATTTTTCCAATGCAATATCATTTACATCCGGTCAGATTCTGTAATGTCAGCTTATGAATTGCTTTCATGAGACGTCATCTAGGGCAACTTGACAAAGGGGATCAGAAATAAAAACAGATTTGCCATCCTTTGCTAATAGTTTAGGGAAAGTGATATAGATGTCCTACAAGGACAGATGGTGAGGTGTAGATTTGTCTCTCAAATGACTCAGAGGCAATTTAATACATCTAGTTCTGAATGCTGTAACTCCTTACATTAAAATGCATTAATTGTTAAGTAATTGTTAACTATTGAGTGAACTTTGAGCAAGCATAGTTTGTGTCTACTTATTTTCTCTAAATTAGATTTATCATCTCTAATGTTCTTAGATACAAATAATCAGTGCAGTGCACAGTCATGTTCTTCCCGATCTTGGCACAGGTCTATACAGTCCTGTTTTCTAAGTAAAGCAATCCCAAGACTTTTCTAAGTTTCCTTAGGTTTCAAGAGGAACAAGGCTGACGTGATATGTAGGCACCCCTGTTGTGCTTCATTTCTTCCAGCCCTCATGTCTCTCCTCTTCCTACATTAGTTGGAGGACAGGGAAGTATTTTAGGAGGCCCTATGTTAAATTTCTGCTATCCTCATGTTAGACATAGGCACCATATACTGATTAAATCCCAGCACCACCAGAAATCAGCTTTGGAAATCCAATACAGCCAGGATAATTAGAGAGCCCTGGAAGAACCAGACCAATAATTTCAGTACCTGTACAGAAATTATTGATGAATTGTAAGAAGTATATTTTTAAACATTATGAGAGGGAGTGAGTCTTTGACGTCTTTCCAGAAAAGGAGTTCCTAAATTCTCGTAAATTATTTAGCCATAAGTTAGAGAAAAGATTATTGCTTGGTTCACAGAAGTGGGGTGTTATGAGTACTCATGCCCATATTACTTCTCTACTGCCACTTTCTGTGTTTCAGATAACATCTCACTTGTGAGTCAATGCTTTCCTATTTTCTTCTGAATCCTTTCATGCAGACAGGGGATGGTCCTTCACCTGTGTTTATTCCTCATGCTAAGTTGTATTTGTATATGGGACTAATTTTGATTTCTAATTTCTCAGGACAGATTCCAACTTTTCATGTATTTGAGAAACAGTCTGTTGGAAAAGCAATCTGCTTAGTCTATTAAATCTGTATGAACTGGCATTTCACTACATCACCTTCACTGTTTTACTGTATGAAGCTCCTGTGTTACGCAAAGTGCTAGGCACTATCTACCTACAACATACGTTGTCCAGTAAGAGCTCCTACAATCAAAATACAGGTATGTGTGCCGCCCCATTGATGGCAGAGGAATCAGTAGAGAACCTTCAGCAGACAGCAAGGAGAGATGACAGAGGCTCACATTTTAATGCTGGTCCTATAGAAAATAAAAAGCAAAGTGATGCCACACCCGGACACTTTTAATAAGCTGACTTGAGACTTGGAAATGTGAAGACTAGTTTTTCTCTGAGTGAGCCTAGCCAGAACAGTCCTAGGTGTTATGTGGACTGGACACTAGAATGAGGCAGGGTACTTTTAGTGAATCTTTTAAGGCTCTTTTTTTTGTGTTCTAACCCACAAAAACAGTTAGTTAAAAAAACCCCATGGTACTTACTGACACTTAATAAGAAGTGTTGCTCATAAATGATTAAATGATTATACAGAAACCATTGACTTGAAGAGAGTAGGGATATTTTCCATACCTCAGGCATTACCTAGTGCTAATGCTCTAAGAAAATATTTACCAAAGAAAAATCGTACTGGCACAGTCAGATGATGCACTGTAGCCACTTCACTATGAGAGTGTGATGGCACCCACATATATCTGACTAAATATCTTGCCCCAAGGAAGAGGGAAAGAAAAATCAGTGATCAAAGAAAGCAGTCTTTGGTACCTATGAACATTAGTACACATATTTAATTATATGAACCTGTGCATATTGAGAGTCAGATTCTGTCAGTCCTCACATTGAGCAGAACCTGGGTCATCCCTCTGATTTCAGTTGCAGTGTGTAGGGCACGAAGCACTATTTGTGGTGGCCATGTGTGATAGATTCTGGAGCAGAAATAGATTCAGCTGACATTACTGCCTGTCATTAAAAATTCAGCATCTAACACCACAAAGATCTGTGATGCTGAGGGCACATTTTTGTTTTTAGCAAGGAAATAAGTACTGCATTACAGCTGTCACTATGGTAACTCCTCCAGAATGGACTCACTGAAACACATTTCACTTGTGGCTAGTGGTGACAAATCAAATCAGAAAGCTGGAGGA
This sequence comes from Morus bassanus, assembly GCA_031468815.1. NCBI lineage: Eukaryota > Metazoa > Chordata > Aves > Suliformes > Sulidae > Morus > Morus bassanus. Next base: position 10,380,822 of record CM062576.1, on the reverse strand, counting down.
TGGATCCTCCTCCCACACCAGTGTAATAGAGGATTGACTTCATTTAGCTAACTGAGTTACCCAAGTCTAAGATTAGCATGTGTGAGAAAAGGATCTTGTTCCTTACTCTTCAGGATGAGAGGTTTAAATATTACATATGCATGGTAACCAAATTTCTGACACTGGTCTTCACCAAGAAGAAACAGCAATTCACTCATGCTGCATTTCCAGGCTATAGCCAGGGCAAAGTAATCCATTTCACATAGCCCTCTGCCAGCTACCTGCATGCGTACTGCACCCTTCTTTCTCATTGTGTGAAAATTCAGATAGCTTCACTTTAAAAGCAAAAATAAGAGGAGAAAATTAGTACCTAAAACTAGAAACACATATCTGCATATTACTGGAAAATTTATCTCTCCCTGAATGCATTTTAAGTGGTACAAAAGTTCACACAGTGTGTATTAGTGACTGTATTCGGGCACTCTCTGTCTCATCTCTGAGGCAGCAAGCATGTGTATTGTATATTACTGTGGTTGTTGTGGTATGTATTCTATTTATTTTTGTTATAGAGCAGATTAAATGGTCATGTAACAGGGTCAGGGCAACAGTAAGATCCACAAAGTCTTTCAAACCACTGACCCCCCTGCCCAAAAGAAGGCAAAAGTACTTGTACACTTAGCACTGTGGATTTCAGATGTTTCAGAGCCTCTTCTTATATTGATTAATTTGCAAAGAATATTTACATGTACCAGTGGATAACAAAAGTGCTAAAAACATCCAAGTCCTCCTAGATAAACAGCATGTGTAAGGAGGCTGTGTTTGTAGATATAAACTCCCTAAGTCTGCCAGCTACATATGCCAAATCAGTGAGGCTGTCATGGTCATTTACATAGTTGAGTTGCTTAAAAAAATCTCTACTGAGAAAAATAACGTACATGGAAAAATAGAAATAGCCACAGTTCGGCCCAGCAAGAGCTGTCTTCTAATCTGGTCCTCCCCATTCTGACTATATTTTTATGTGCAGCTCCCATTGGTGTAACTGGTTACCCTCCAGATCCCACATGTGGATCTGCTCATTCCAGTAACAAATCCTGGTAGGAAAGTGCAAGGAAAATCTCTAGACAATAAGCCTGAATTAGCTGCTCATGGGTGCAATGAATTGTCACATCTGAATGTTTTCAGAGTTCGCTGTTTCATTGGCACTAGTGTTGGGGTGAAGAGTATTTAGCATCACATTTGAATTCAGCAAGAGTTGTAGGTGTTTGGCACCAGCAGAAATTAATCCACTTCAGCAGTAATTTAGGTCCCTTCTGTTTGTTTGGTGCTGAACAATGGTATGAAATTGTTGAGTACCACTGAGGCTAGGGCATTTGACACAGGAGCATGTGCCTCACTGGCTAATGAAAATGGAGAGTTAAAACCCCACAAGCCCTCTGGTAATTTCCTGCTGGCAGTGTACAATGTGAAACTCACAGGGACCTAAACACTCTCCAAATGGAGAGCCTGAGATTTTTATATTTTTTTTGTCACTGAATATAGGAGAATATGGAGGGACAACATGCAGCTAACCAGCTGGCTAGGAGAATTCTGTTCTCACACTGTATGATTTTTGTCACACTTTGACCTGTATATATTTCTCTACAGAATCTTCTGAATCTTACCTTTAAACATACTGAAGCGAAGAACCCTGCTGAACTGATATCCAGATCTGTCGAATTTGGGACTTAATACTCTGATAGCCATTCTGCAGGCAGAAGCCCTGAAAAAATTCAGTGAGCACATTAACACCTCTATTAGTTAGCAACATATTCTTCATCTAGGGAAGGGATCCAGATATTCCTTACATCACTTGAAGATCTGGAGCTGTGCTTCTACCCAGGGCCCTCAGGTGAGAGTAGATGAAACTTGCTACTTGCATGCTAGGTTCCTTCAGCACAGCATCAGCTAAAGTCATTAGTATGGGAAGACCCGGCTTGGTTTCAAGCAAAACCACTGCAGCTAACATTCGGATCTGACGATGAATTTTTTGATTCAAGAAAATCTCAAGGGTGATAGCCTGGACCTGAAAATAATAGACACATTCAAATTTACAGTATGGTTGAATAATAACCATTTGCTAATAACCATTCATCACTGGTGAATGATCTCTTCATCACTAGTGCAGTAAAAATTTGTATTATTTAATTATTATGGCAACGGTGTTCCTGGTTTCATAGTCTGAGGGCTGGAAGGGGCATTATGGTAACGTAGTCTGACTTCCTACACAATCAAAGCCAAGGAACTTCTCTGGATAACTTCTACATCAAATATATTATCCCTTTTTGAGCTATAGCAAAATATATCTGTAGCATAACCATGTTAGGTGAAAGAGATTTCATGGATCCATCACATACCTGAGAAGTGGTTTCAGTGACCACTTATCCCTCCCCATAAAGGTATGCCTTATTTCTAATATTTTGATCTCCTGGAGCCCTTTCTGCTAGAATAAAAACCAGTTTACCACCGGAAATCTCTGTCATGTAGGCAGTTTAAAACTGGAAGTTTATGCAACAAATGTAATTTCCACACTACTACTTGTGACCAAAGCGTTTGACCCTGGCAATATTCAGTATCAAGACTAATTTTGTAGCGGAACATTTCCAGTTTCCATGAGCTGCACTGAAGCCTTTGACCCCACCTTCAAAATGGATGTGGATGGTGTAACACTGTTCTGGCAACCAAGGTAAGAGTGGTGACAAGGATGCAGTAGCTTCTTTCTAAATGTAACTACCTTTTCAAATGAAACAATAAAAAAGACAGACCATATATTAACTCTGTTTAATGCAAATATGGGTGTGTAGCTAGCTGCAAACCAGGCATTAAACTGGTTTTTGAACAATGAAAAAATCCAGCCACAGTCATTAACTTGCTCCAGATCAATTTTCTCCAAAGAAAATGCATAGAAAATGGGTGGTTTGGGTCACGTGTGGAAAGCTGGGCTAAAGGGCAGAGACACAGCATTGTTGTCAAACACCAAACTGGCTTTTTTCTTCCGCAGCAAATACCCTCACTTCTACCCTTGCTATTCTCTCCTCCCCCTCTGCTTTTCCCCAGCTAGCTCCTGCACTCTAGTAAATTGTTTCTTTATTCTTTTGCTTAAAAGCATACCCTGGCACACTATTGTCTGTGGATCAATATGTGCACTCAGACTGGGAGTCATGCAAAGAATGACTATAATGAAAAAACTGATACAGATTAGTAGGAGAATAGTTAATGAAAGCTTTTATTTTACTTTTTATATTAAGACTAGTCTTACATAAAACAATTTCAATATTAGAAAAAAAAAATCTTGAAAATGCAAGGTTTCCTTTTAGAAGCAAATTGCTTTAAGGTAAAAATGATTGTAGAGTGATGTCTGTGGTGGATGAGAGTATGCCTGTGTAACCACTGTATGTCATGTCTAATCATCTTGTTCAGGGACAAAAGCCACATGTATTAAATGTTCTGTTTATGACTTAGACCCACACAACGTCTGTAAATTTGTAATTAGGATGCAAACCTCTAGTATCTATTTACAGTAATATCTGGTCTTGAATTACGATTAGATGTGACACTCAGTATTAAATGTCAATCTCTGAAAACCTTGGTTTGTGGTTCTCTCACATACCAAAGTTGAAGTAGCACTAAACAGATTTTGGTCAATAATTTAGCTTTCTGTCTAATGTCCTTGGAAAATAAATGTTTGCAATGGAAATACTGATTTGCCTTCAACAACAGGGAAATGAATGTATCCTTTTAATGGGATTTTTGCTGCAGTCTGAAATACTAGAGGTTAATGTCAAAAGGAATAAGACATGCCAACTAAGGAATGGTTAAGTATTTAAAAAAAATTACAGCTATATTTGAAAAAAAGGTGTGCTTCCCCCTCATCACCCACCATCGACTAGCAGCCTTGTGTTGGGTTATCATAAGTGCAAAGGAGGCAGCTTTATTTCCTTACCATTTTGGGGTCTTTCATGCCTATGTTTTTCAGGGCCATCACAGCAGTCGCATGGATCTTGAGTGGCAGATCTGAGGCACTGGCTGCATATCCTGGCAAAAATTTCTTGATGTGCTTGATGCTGGCTGGATGTCCTACATTCCCAAGGGCTTTCAAAGCCAGGGAAATTTCTTCTGCGTTAGACTTGCTCAATGCCTCTCCTGCAAAGCCATGAAGTAGCTGACAAAAGAAAACAAATTTGTTGTGTTCAATTCCAGCTCTTATCTATATCCCATCCCCAAGCCTATTCTGAGGTTTGACTTTGATAATTTCCGTTTGTTCAATTCACTTATTTTAAATATTTTCAAATTCTTTTTGTCCTCATGAATAGGACATTTTATTCATAGAACAAGCATAGCCAAGAAAGATGCAATGAACAGTTTCTTCATCACTATGCCTTAAAGTTATCAAGTAAGATTTTTAAAGGAAAAAGTAATGGCCAAGAGCTAGTTCCCACTGCCATTCATTGTGAGTTGGGAACCCTGCAATAATTGTGTTTGAATATCTCTGTCTAATGGTTGAAGACAGGTGCAAAAATGCAGATTCGGTTAAATTCTTCAGACCCTTAAATAAGATTCCTGAAGATATGGCTAGTTGTGGTGCCCTTAACTTCAGCTGACAGCCCCATTTATTGTGGATTAACAGCTGGCAATGTGATCATCAAGTCATTTTACAGCCTTCATTGCAAGCAACTGGATCACAGATACATTTACGTGGCAAGATTAGAAATAGTTGTCTGAAGGCTGAATATGAGAAAAGAACTAAATCCTAATAGAAAACTGTTTTCAATGCTAAAATATGGCTCTAAAAAAGAAACCCTGAGATGTTATTGAATAATTTCAATACAGTTCCCATGCTTTAAAATATCACATTTGAGATTCATTGATGGTGCAGAAACAGTCCATTTGATATTACTAATCAAATGAATGAACATTTGAAATGCATTGAATAAGTCTATACAATCGTTTGCTTTGGGAAAGAATTTCTATTCCCTGGCACTGGGCTTAGATTTTATTAGCTCAAGAGCATTGGTGGCAGTCGTAACACAGGAGATGCACGTAGGAATGTCGGCCGTGCCTGTGTACTACAGGAAAAAAATCATGGCAGGCACACAATATATTGGGAACACCCTGCTCTTACTGGGGATGGTGGACTGACCAGGGTTGAAGACTGAAAACACCTATTTCTCTTTCACTCTCTATCACTGGCTGGGTGCCTGACCTCGGTAAACCATGACATGCATCTCTAGAATGGGGAAATGCTATTTACTGCCTATTTAAACTGTTTTCAGCCTGCTGATTAAAAGCAGTGCAAAACAGGGAGGGTATTACTATTATTAAAAGCTTATAGTCTATGTGAATGACTGGGATCTGCTTCTGGGCTACATGAATTTGGACAAAAACCTGGGCTTTTGTGTCACTTAGTTTATTTATGAGTATATATAAGTACCTATATTTAAAGTCTTTCAGAGCGGTGTCATGGGACTTCATTAATAATTGCCAATAAAGCACTCAGAGATACTCAGATAGAAAGTGCTATGAATTATATGCTTCTTCCTCTCATTCTCTTTTGTGTCTTAATCTAAAGATAAAAATGCTGTATTTAATCAACTAGCATTCCTTTTCCCAAAGGAAACACTATAGTGAAGTGAAATACAGGTTTCTGAATAATGAAGAAAGAACTCAAGGCTTAATTTTTTTTTTAAATGATAAATAACAATGTGGTTACCTGGAGACATTCAGAGCAGGAGTCTGATGAAGAGCACTGTTTGTAGCACAGTGACGCGTAGCTGAGATGGCAAACCTTTCCAAGTACAGTACTTGAGCGTGGGCAATGTTTTTTCACGATGAGCTGGGGAGAAAGCAGTTGTTCATTACCACCATTAATGAAGAGCAAAAATATTAGAAAATATGTTTCTGCCAAATGCAAGGCAAAACCAGGCTTTTGATATTTTTGTATCAATGGATTTATAGTTAATCAGTGGATATTACTGTATTTGAAAATGCAATTGTAAAGTAATTCCAAGTAACATCTGGAAGGCAGATCTGTTGCTTTTATAGTGTTTCAGATTTAAATTTGGCATCGGCTGTAATCCAAAGGGAGGAAATCACCCAGTTATGGAATGGAAAACCACACTTTATTCAAGAAACATTCATCATTGTTTTATAATTGCCTCAGCTATAGGTACAAAAAACTTGAGATACATTGTGAATGGACCTCAGTACTTTGGGCAGACGGGAATATTTCGTATAAATGTAGGAGCTGACAGGAGGCATCAGCCCACTGCTTCCTTAAGTGGGAAGCAGAGCATTACCGCACAGTAACAGCTGGGCTGTCACGGCTTTTACAGAGGGCAAAACCCTGGTCTGAGATACATGGTCTCTACCTAGGGTAGGCAGAGATAAGTTCCTTGAGTTCTGAGCCTAGAATTCGACCCTGCAGAACAGGAAAACATTGTAAAAATCATTAGACTTTCTCCTATATGGGCTCCACATTGGCATAATTCCATTGATTTCAATAGATCTGCTCCGATTTATACCCATCCTGCTAGGACAATCAGGACGAATACAGGATATGACAAATATGAATTTCTTACTCCTTAGTCTTTGTAGACACTCAGAGATCTAATCTTATGTAACTATAAAGTACTTTTGGACAAAGGGAGACTAGAAACCACTGTTTGCAGCAATAACCTCTGTCACTGAGGAGTATTTTACTCTTTCTTTCCTGTTACATTCTCGATTTATTTTTGCCATTTTGGTTTGCATTCTCCTCCCATACGACAGACAGGAAACAAACTTCTTTCAACCTCACTAGAGGATATAAGACCTTTATGTTTTCAAAGCCTTTGCAATCTTGTCAAAGGAATAAATATGACAGATGCTAAAATCAGTAAAGAGCAATTCAAGAAAGTTTAAAGAATCCTACTGTTGCTTCCTCCATGACGTCCTGAGTTGGTGTGCTTGAGTGCAGAGCCACCAGCACTGTCTGAGCCGCTTCCCAGTTGGTGAGTTCTTGCCTTTCCATTTTATACCTCAAGAACCTGAGTGCATGTTGACTGGCAACTGCAGGAATTATATCCAAAATGTAGCGCCTGTAATAGGAAAGGCAAGGACCGTTTTCCAGATCTGCATTTGAACATAGTCTTTACAGATGGTCTCCAACAGAGTTTATCAGCAGAAGGGTCACCACTTGTATTGCTTGTACCTGTACGCTGGCCGACTGGAGAACTGCTTCCACACTGACTCATAATTCTCCTCATTTGCTGCACGGAAGAGGTGCATAAGCTTGAGGGCTTTAACTGGTGCATCACTGGGAAGCTGTTCAGACGTGGTGTCTACTAGGTCTTGCAGGCTTTCCTCTATCTGCAGGAAGATTAAAATGCACGAAGCTCACATGCATTGTTTTCCACACGCGCGGACTCCAACCTCCAACAAAGAGTCTGACCAGTGGCTGAACTTTACCTGGCTTTCCACATTTTTTATTCTGAATAAGTGGACAGGAAGCTGAAGCAATTCACTACCAAACTGGTACTGAAGTGGCCCACGATTCTGGAATTCTTTTGGTGGGACTTCTGCCATTTGCTTTTGCACATCAGTCAAAACAAGTTTCTGCCTGGAATGGGGGAACCCAGGGAGATAATATCACAAGATGTAGGGTACAAATGAAGAGGAAAACAGTTTTTCTGCCTTTCTGAATTGCAAATCAACTACAACTGTTTCAAAAGGTTTTTGTTATTGAAGGGCAAAGGTATTTACAAATAGATACAATTGGACATGATGCTGAGAACTGTACTCTGAGAAGGTGTGCACTTACTCAGCAGGGCGCAGATCAGAGCCAGCCTTTGCCTTCCTTTGGGAATAACATGGCTTGAGAATTTAAGGAAGAAGTGGGAGGTGAGAAGCTGTGGCCTGAAGAAGATCACAGGAACTGTGTGTTGTGTCTTAAGGAGTAAATAAAGGATTAGAGAAAAATAGCTAATGGGAAAGTTTTTTAGAAGTTGTCATTTAATTTAAACCTTTTAAGAAGTTAATAAAAGCTCTTACATGTCTGTGCCTACTGGAAGCTTCAAAGAGAATTGAAAATTGTTAGATACAATAAAAAATGCTACAATCTTTTTACTTGCACTATTACAATTCTATCCCCATTTTGCCTGCCAAGCTGAAAGTCCGGGGTCTGTAGAAGATAAAAGATTCTCATGAAGTTTCAAACTGGATTTCCCGAACAAAAAGGGCCAGATAAATCCAGGATTAGTCTTCAGAAAAGTACTCAAGTTTTTAGAAACTTTTCAAGGAGCACCAAACCTTCATCCTTTGTTATTAAGAATAATTCCAATGAGACGCTGTCTTTGTAAACATTTTCTATCTTTGCTACATTTTCAGCTAAAGGGATGCATCTTATCCCACTAATTATGTTTAAAATAGGCCATTTAGGACCCTATAATAAAGTTAGGCATTTGTACTGAAAAACTGAAAACATTCCAAAAGCAATATTTTTGTATTACACAGTATCTCAAAATCTCTGTAGAAAATTGGTGTGTTTTTTTTGGAATCTCTAAGAAGATCTTCTGTATTATTTCTATCCTCTCTTTCCATATGGATTACAGAGAACTGCTGCAGAAAATAGCATATAACTGCTTTGCAGACAAGCCACTGGAATTTGAATAGAAATCGGTACAGAATCAGCAGAGATTTTTTCTCTCCTGAAATTTTATACAATATTATTGGCAGGGCATTTGGGTCGGAAAGTATAACGTCAGGTACATTTGGACAGATTTAACCACCTCTTCCAGAACATGTGAATCTATCATGTCTTTATCTTCATTGTTTTTGAAAGGGATATATCTGCCTAGAATAGATAGGAAAATGTTGTACTCCGAAGAGAAGAGCAAATGAATACTAAAGATAGGATTAAAAAGGTGAAACAATAGTAAAACCTCTCTTGGCTTTGAAAGGTGCTGCAAGAGGCTTATGCTGAACAGGTCTGAAAACTCAGCTCCAAATGTTTTCAGTCCTTGATGTTAGATACGTTAGATCTTTCTTTCTTTCTTTCCCAGAAAGTGCTAAGTGCTTTGTAGAAATAACTTCTGAAGACTTGGGTGACACATCCACATCTTCCCAGCTATCTTATATTTGGCCCCATCTGCTGGGCAATGCAAAAGATGTAGAGAAAATGGGGAAAAGTAAAGGTATTACTCTTTCTCGGGGCTCAATATCTGAGGGAGAACAGTAAGGAAGACAGTCTATGGTGGCTTGCAGAAGGTGAGTTTAAATCAGCAAAAGTCCATTGGCTCCAGACTAATGCTCACTCGCAGCAACCTATAATTTGATAAAAGCACTACAGCTGTAACTCTCTTCACCTTGATTGCATGACATAGTAAAGCCACTTTCACCTTTACTTTTTTTTTGGTTAACCAAACTGAACATGTTCATCACAGTAATGAAGTAAATCAGTGATTTATTGACATGAACTTTCTGATGTTGCAGTTTCCAAAACTGTGTATTATACCAATAGATTCCTGCAGAAGCTAATGGAGTAATGCAAGATTAAAGCAGCTAGAGTGGGACTGAGGTATGTCTTCTGTACAGTGACCTTTATGCAAAAGTCTCCCTCTTCAGTAGGGCACCCCTGTCTACAGAGCTCATCACTAAAGCAGGTAACTAAAATTTTTTCAATATATGATTGTGAAGCAGATGAAAAAATTTTCAAACACTGAACATCTGGGGTCTTGAGCTAAAAATGAGCAGGGGTTTAATTTCTTAGCCAACCATATTCTCATTTTGCCCCAAACTTGTTTAAGAAATATGCAAAATTTACTGTGGAAAAGCAAATGCATTTTATATGCTTTGTGCCCAATCTTTTTGCAATAAAACCCAATTTCCTATCAAGAAACTGTTTTGATGGGAGATTTGCAAGCAGCTCACTGTACTTAGGAAGTATATCAGAATCCAAAGTCCTATCTAGGTTTCTTGTGAACTAGTCTCCAGGGTCTCTTACTGCATTATTATTTTCCTGGGAACTCTCTTTCAGTGAGTAACTGTCTTTCAAAGTATTTTACTGCAAATATATTAGTTCACAGTTTTTCAGATGGAATTATATTTGTTTTGGCTTTTATGACATAAATCAAATATCCCTGAGAAATAAGATAGTCAAACCCTGCCAAGTTTAGCTAACAAAATTTGGATAGTGATGTGCATGTTTCAGATTTACAACTAACAGTGAAGGGTGTTTTTATGAACTGTTTGGGATTTTATGTAATTAAATACTGGCAAACAATAGGCTGTGGAAGTAAAGGATTTATTTCAGTTATGGAGTTTGACCAGATTACTGAGATGCTGAGTTAGTTGCTGAATTAAAGGCATATGTACAGTACCTTGCTTCTACTATAGCATTTCCTCCTGTTATCTCATTGAAGGGTGCAAACTGGTGGATTTCCTCAACATCAGCTTGTGTAATTACAGCTTCATTACGTGTATATTTAATTTTGTAATTGTAAGTAGCAGTTGCCTGGGAATTCTTGTTTCTCTTTAAAATATAAAAAAGCAAAGAAACAAAGAAAATAGGAAGTCATTGAACTTCTAAATTCTGTGACTAGAAGCTATTATATCACCTGCTTCAACCCACTTATTTTCCAGGGCTGTTTTGTTCACTGTCCATGTGAGTATTTTATGTGAATTCTGTATGCACACTTCCATAGAAGAGGTCAGGCATGCTGCCTGGCTCCGTTACTTCTACTGTCAAGAAGTGTTAGCTTGTTTTTCCCTTTCCCAAATATGAGTAATTGGTTATTCCCTTGAGAAGGAGACAAATTTTCTGAGGAAACCAGCAGTAGAAGCCACATGATTTATTATAATCCTATCTTTGAAATAAGAAGATGCAGCAGTACCTATTTTGACTAGCAGAAACTGGACATTGTGACTATCTTTTTTACTCAGAGTAGGTGAATTAACTCGTGTTGATTATTAACGGTTTCCAAGCCAGCTAGCTTAAGCTAGTTGAAGTGTGTCTGTAGTACATGACAGTCTGCAGCACAGACCTCTGCTGCTCTGTGGATCTGATTTTCATACAGAAAGAAAATGTTGATAACTAGATACAGAAGAGCTGACTCTTCCCTCATTTTAAGTGTAACAAAGCAAGAGATAATGTGGATACCAAATGGCTCCCTGTATATGAATATAAAATACATATACATAATACAACTCTAACTTACCTGCTGGCAGGTCTGGCATGGATGAGTGTATGCTGAACCTGTGACCATTTGAACTTTCGCTTCACAACTGTTCAGGTCCTTGGATTTGGTCACATAGACTAAGTTTGCTCTCTTGTTTTCCTGGATTGCGTATGTTGTGTTGCAAATACCTCCGATGCCAGCCTGGCAAAAATGAGAATGTGATCAGAGAAGTTCATCCCTACACAAAGCTCCAATTCCCCACATGGGTTTTCCTGTTTAATTTTGTATTTTCAAAATTCATGATAGAAATGAATGCTTTTTTATTTATGGTACTCTCCAGAAGTAAAATTGGGATGATCATTACTTTCATCTCTTTTTTACATGTACAGGTTTCCAGTAAGCCAAATCAGAGTTTCACTGAGAGAACTAGAAATCTCAAGAGTTTCACTGAGACAAGATATGGAGCCTCAGAAAAGGCGAGTAACAATTTCCAGTTAGAGCTGTCAATTATGAAGTATGATTTTAGGAATATTAATAAAAAGTGCCAAAATAATTTGATCAGTCAGAATAAAATCTCAACAGCTAAGTATTTTAAGGTTGGAGATGACATTCTGCCCTTACATTCTGCTTTTATAGACCACTTATAAATGCCTATGGAACAGGCCGTGCAATATCAGATGATCTGTCACAACACGAACAGCAATAATTAAAAAGAATTTCAGGACAGAGTTTTGAATGTGGGTTTTCTTGAGTTTGCAGTTCTAGCTCAGATCTTCAGTAATATTTCAAGCACATATATTTATAAAATCTCTTAAATGTCCTCAGTCAGTGAGGAGATTTTTTGAGAGGAAAATATTTGATTGCATTTTTAAGAAGGGTTATTTTCATGATTTTTTTTACTATTATTGATAGCATAGCCACTCCAGAGAGCAGCTCTGGGCTATGTCAGAAGAGCAAAATGGTCTTGTGGTGGTTGGGAGGCAAGACATACCCACTTCATCTTTAGCTTAACAGTATTCCTGAAGACACTGCGGCTTCAGTAAGGGCTAGAAATAAGAATTGCCTAAGCTTTCTGAAAGACTTGTACTCTGTACATACAGGTGTGGGGTTTCTCTGCAGACTGCAGGGTGTGGTAGAGATAGCTAGACTTTAAATGGGAATGTCCGGCCCACGGGGCTCAGTAGGATGAAGTATCTTCCTGCCTAGCTGGACTTTCCAGTTGTGTGCAGTTCACAGCTAGCTCAGATACCCTTACCCTGCACTCTGCAGGATGTGATGTATACTTTCCCAGGTTAGTCCTTCAAACCTCTCTGCAGCTCAGATTTTGGGACTAATTATGCTTATCTTCCTTTACTGAGTGACTTGAGATTGCCAAGCAAGGGTGCCAATGTTAATTAATCAGTTGCTGTCTGATAAAAACAAAGAAAATTTGGAAATGATTCTAGGAAGTGAAGTCACATATATTGCTCAGCAGCAAGAGTAGGACATATTGCTAACTGAATTAGAAGGAATGAAGATGTAAAACTAGATATGAGAAAATAGCGCTGAAGAATATGAGACACCACCACCTGGGTTTTTATGTGCAACAAACAGTGTGAAAATATTAAATCATATAGTTCCTTTCCCAGAAACAACTCTACTTACATAAAAATAAATTTTTTAAAAGTTAAAGTTACTCCTGTCTGCATTTTCAATAAAAATAACATGAAAGTATAATAATTTCAAGGTTTTTTGCTGATCTCTGAATCAAATATAGTCTAATCAATGTAAATATGGTTTCGCAAAAACTAAACACATTGCAATTTCTGTGGTGAATAGTAATATCAGATGATTTACCTTGACTAAGATATTAAAACCTGAAAAACAGTGGAAGCTCCAATAGAGCATCAACTGCAACTGTCAAAGCTATTACAGTAATGTCATGGCATATATACTGTTTTCCTCCTAAAATAGGAGCTAGAAGAGATTAAAATATATATGATTGGTAAAAAAGTCAAATTACTGTTATTTTGGCTCTAATCTTTTGCTGTATGTTTAAGCTTGTTTTAATACCGTATTCAAATTTTATGTAGGCTTCAGCTTTCACAGGAGTTTACTTTCTCCAGAATCACAAGTCAAATTTTCTAAGGGTCTAATACTGCAAATGCATTTTCTGAAATACTTTGATCAACCAGATTTAAAATCTGCTATTCTGTTGTCCTGTTTAGCTACAGCTCTATCAAATGCTGTCCCATAAGAGCAACTTAATAATGATTTCCCAAGCTTAGGTGTTTCTTGTTAGTGAAGTTTATGTCAAGGATGAATTCAGAAAATCTGGTAGAAGATTCTGAAGAGAAGTTTTATTTATTTACAAAGCAACCACAATGGCCAAAACAAAAAGCTCACCTCCTGTAAGCTGTATGAATGCTGCATCTTCTTTATACTTAGCTCCAGCACATTCAGAATCCCTCTGTAGATGTTCAGACCATCATCTGAGACAGAATCAGGAGCCATAAGGTTTCCAACATGGCCATTGCTATACTCAAACTTGATGGGATTACTAAGTTGCCCGGTTAGTACCTGGGCCAGTTTGAGTGATCGAGAGAATGAGCTTGTAGGCCAGACACCATTGTACTCTGCTGCTTCAATTGAGTGAATCTAGAACAAGATGGGGGAATATAATACCTCTTTAGTTTTTTCAGTTAACATTTTTCAATGAACGTAAGCATCAAGAGTTTTACACACATCAAATATACAGTTTTAAATAACGCAAAGCCTCTTCAAAGGGAAAACGCAAAAGTTGTCATTTAACATAGCTAGTATTGATATACATATTTCCATGTATAAAAGTGAGTAATGCAAATGACTGTGGTATTTCCACAGTCACTGCGCTCTGTTCTTTTCCGTAGCTAATCCATATTGCCAAAGGTTTACTTTTATGAAGAAATGAGCCAGAGAAGAGCCACATGAAGCAGGTTGCTACCCAAAAATAGCATGGAAGATCTGCAGGAAATTGCAGGAGAAAGTTAATGTTGCATAAAGCATCATTAACTCCTGTTGTGAACTTTGCCATCTCCCTCGCTGGGGTCACAGAGCACAGACAGCAGTCTGAAACTAATAACAACATGGCTGCTGGGCCAGCCAGATAGTCATAATTAGTTTGAGCAGTGGAGAGCAGATTACAAAAATTGCCCTTCCTTACACGTTTTGCTGTGGAGCCGAAGGCTCAGGCACTGCCCCCAACCCTGCTCTGCACTTCGCACTCCAGCCTCAACCTGGGGCCCATCCAAGCAAGTAGAAAGTTGTGCTAAACTATGCATAACTGGAATGATTTCTACCCCATGGGAATAGGGCATGTTTAGCTTAGTTTCTCAGAAGACCCTTCCTTTCTATATATTTTGACAATTTAAAGAAACTTTTCTCTGACACCTGAGGCTGGTGACGTGATGCAAGACGCGGATTAATTTCACAAAAAGCCACACAAACTAAATCCTCATACAGCAAATCGCTGGAGACTGCACTTTCATATTTATTTTTGTTATTGTTGGTGGAGATCACTGCCAACCCCAGTAACTGAATCTTACAGAGGAGGCTGTTACAGAGCAAATCCCTCATGCTGCCTCTTGGACATGCTTCTGGCATATTGCATACGGGCAGGTTTGGGACTGCTCTGCAGGGCTAGGGTGAAGTAGTTTTCCCCAGCCCTCGGGGCCTGGTCAGGACTTACGTTGTCTGCTAGGTTTTGAACACAGCTGGCAATTCTTACTGGTGGGTTTGCGATGAAAAAATTGTCAGCTGGAAACTGCCCAGGGAACACAGCTTTTTGCTTGGGCTGAATGTGAACTAGTAGGCTGCACATGAAAGATTAATTCCCTGAACCATCCCTCCGAACTGTCTAATTTAAATATAACAGCAGCAAAATAAACTTTTCCCAGAGCAGAAGGGAATAAATGTATCGTTACCCTTCGCTTAGAACTTGTCCCAAAATCTTGGGATTTTTTTTCTTTTCTTTTTCTTGGCTGAAATTCTTTCTGTATCTATTTTTGAAACAGAAACTTTTCTCCAAATTCAGGAGAGCAGGTGAAGTGGTGTTGGAAGGTTTTAGGGAATAAGGGTGAATTTTTGGTGGAGACTCACCCTGACACACCAAGAGCTGTTTTGGCAGGTATGGGGGAGGATGTGGGGTGAAGACAAGACTGCTTCTGCCTCCTCTCTGCCACGGAAGCCTTCTACTCACCAGTACAGACGTGTGGCTCTTATTTCCTTGTTTTTTGTAAAAAAAAATCCAGCTATTTGCAAAGGTCATGGAAAAGCAATGTTTCCTGTCTAGATCTATTATAATTTGAACTTATAAAAATACCTAGTAAAAGAAGGCTAATTCAGGCTGGAAGGCTACAGCATTTAGAAGCATTTATCAGACAGTCACCAGTCTTTTTAATCTGCAGTTTTCAATTTGCCAAATAAAAGCTTTTAAAAAGATCATTTTTCTTCCACATATACACAAGACTAAGTGGAGTTTGTGTAAAGCAATTGAGGAGTGCGTTTCAATACATTTATTAGAAGCACGTATAGGCTTCTGTTAAAGGCAGAAGTGTTTTTCGCATAATCAAAACTCTTAATAATTACTCAGCATGCAGTAAAAATATACAATTGAGGATGACAAAGAATGTCATTTGGGACCCTGCAGAAAGAGAAGCCACCAGATGACATTAATTATGCTAAACGTTGAATCACATCCAGCTACTGTCACATGTTTTATTGACTTTCATTTGCTGGTTACAAAATCAGTTGATTAAATAATCCTAGGTTGTACAGTTTGGAACAATTGGATTGATCCAGTAACAAATTATTGTGCATTTCAAATTACATTCCATTGTCTCCCTGACCACAAAGCAGAAGAAATCCTTCAAGCCCAGGGTTGGCTTGAGCTGAGAATTACCTAGCAAAGTGCAAATAGAATTTAGGGCACTGCATAAAAAATAATAGTGTTAGTTACATTCTCCCTGAGTAAGCACAACATATGATGAAACTTAATTACTTCCCAAAAGCTTAAAAAAGAAGTCAAGTATGAAGAGAATTTTACCTTTCAAATTGAATACATTTTCTTACCCTAATAAGGCAAAGTTTTGGCCCAATACCACTAATTTCCACTTTACTTTTTATTCTTATTCCAGCTCTTGCAAGTCCTTTCTCTGGAAGTCCACTGAGAAGCATGCTTTCATAATTAAATGTATAAACCT
The DNA here is from genome assembly GCA_031468815.1 of Morus bassanus. Classification (NCBI taxonomy): domain Eukaryota; kingdom Metazoa; phylum Chordata; class Aves; order Suliformes; family Sulidae; genus Morus; species Morus bassanus. The sequence continues at coordinate 10,364,435 of CM062576.1, read as the reverse complement.
TGTTTTCACTGAAATCAGGTTCTGCAAAGAAATGGTTCCCATAAAACATTATAGAGACTGTACAGAATGTATTAAAGTACCTGTATTAGAATGTATGGAACAAAAAAGATGAATTTGTTCATTTTGTATTGCACCTGGACAAAATTAGCTGTTGTAAAATTATATTAAACATTGATATACTTTTCAGATTCTATTTTGAATTTCACTCATTATAATTATATTAGCTGATAGGAAAATTACTTACGGTAATTAAGATGCTGGCTCTCTGAAAGAGAAGGGAAAAAAAGAGTAATGAAATGACAAAGCAAAAAAAACCCCAACTCCAAAATGTTAATGTATTTTAGAATGAAAGGCTATATCTCATCTTGTACATATGGCATAACTCTTTTTAATTAACTTTACTTCTAGTTCAGCACATAGCCAAAAACCTTTTTTCCCTAAACAACAAAAAATTATCATAAAATAAATTTTTCTATAAAATGTTAAAGTTCATGTTTGTAAGTGAACTTTATATTTATTTATATATATGTATATATATTTTTATAAATATATTTAGATTCTGAAACCTTTTCCTGAATGTATTATTTTAAAGTCATCAAAACAGATAAGTTACTTACCCACCAGGGTTAAAAACAGGGCTAATATCAAGCTCCTCATGATGGAGATAAAGTAAAGGTGAACATGCTGGGTTCTCTTTTATAAAGGTATGTGTTATCACATGTTTCTTTTGGCATGTTGGTTTGACAAATAAGCGTATTTTAAAATGCATATTGATCAATCAAAAAATAAACATTTCTGAGGTCATGAATGCTGACAGCTTCAAATCACCTCATGATTTCAACTGATTTCTATGTGAAATAGAGACTCCATTTTCAAAATATCTTGCTTGCCATTTTTTCTCCAATTTCTCTACATTGTAGCTATATAGGAACAAAATAATTAAAATGTAGAATTAAATTAAAATAGTTCCTCAATCATATACTGAAATAATTTAGCTTTTCTCCAATGATATCTTCAATCTCCTGATAATTTGGTCATGCTAAGGGTCACAGTTTTGGAGACACGCCTTGCTCTGTCACATTGAAACTCTACTTTCAGAGAATAATTTGTGATTGGTTTCACAGATTTAGGATTAAGATACCTTAGAGCTCATAGACCAGCAATGAGAAACTGCCTTTCCATGGTATCTACCACGGTCATCTTTCCAAGTATATCTTGTTACCCACACCTGGGAAGACAAATCTTGTCAGTATGACCTTCATATTACATTCTGGTTAATGGTCAAAGTTTATACTATGACAACAGGAAGGAAATTATTTTCTTTGTTTATGAGAAGAATCTAATAAAAACCAAGTTACGTCTCCAGAAGGACCTCAGTGAGTTGGGAGCATTGGGCCCTTCTCAGTGGTTTCTCATGGGGCTTTGGCTGCTGCCACTCTTGGGAAAATATATCCAGAATTTCCCACTTGTAGTAATAACATTTAGAGCAATCCTTAGCAAAACTAAGCCAGGAGGGAATTTACTCCCTAACCTCAGTTATACATATTTTTTGCAAGTGTTTAACATTTACTTTGAATTTAAGCTTGTCTTTTGGTCAAATGGTAAATTAAATATCACATAAAAAAATCACCTGGGTACAAGGGTTACTGAGGGGGCAGGAAGGAGAGCTCAGGAATGTATATTTGGTATTTCCTTGAGGCTGTGAAAGGTACAACATACTTACAAGTAATGCACATAGTCAGTCAGCTAGACTGTATCCTCCAGGAGGAGAACAAGGTTTGCTCGGCTGTTGCTATTCATCAGGGAGGAGAAGGGTGAAACCTGAGCACAGGTCCTGAGGCCTCCACCATTGGACCTGAGAATATATTTACTGCAGGCCCCATCAAACAGTCCCTTTACACAATTGCTTCATTTACTTGGAGTGATGCCACCTGCCTGAGGAATAATGAAGTTGATTATCGTGGTGCCGGTGCACCTGAGCTGGAGTCAGGGATGCAGCCATGCGGCACGCGGTCGTCGTCGGCTCAGCCCCTCTGCTCTGCCACTGCTCCCTGCAGCCGTGCTGGCTGGAGAAACAGGGGAAAGGCAGAAGTCAAATGAGGGCTGTCTCGGTTGGGCACCTTCACTACCAATACATCCAAAAAATCTCAAGAATTTTAATATCACAGCTTACTTTCATAAAGGGAAAGATACACAACTGGATGAGTAGTCAGATATTCCTTGGAATGAAATGTGTGTCTAGTAAAATATTTACAAATACATGGTAGACATATGAACCTTACAAGAGACTAATAATTGGGATGTTGGTTCACTGTGGATTTAGATGGCAAAAAATTAAGTGCACATGGATTTTCCCTGATGTTTTCTTCTAGGGTGCTAACTAATGTGTGAGATATGACAAGATGCACCATGCTTGTGGGCCCTGTGAAATTCAGCGGCATACCTTGGCTGGCACATAGACACTGTCAAAGGTAGTTTGAAATGCCTTACAGTCACATTTTTTGCAGCCAGAATGGAAGTAAACGCACAGCAGCAGTGTAATACTGTAAGCGGTAACATGCAACAGTCTCCTGCTTTGGTCACCCTGCTTTTATGGCACTGCTCATCAGTGCCACAGCTTGATCTCTGCAGTAATATTGTGCTGTCGTGCTCAGCTAGCCACAATTCCCCAGGACAGAGTATATAAGAATATACATAACATATACAGAACTATATAAGCGAGATTATTAATTTAAACATTGTTATTAACAGCATATTGGAATAATGTGTAAGGGACACATACATATTAAAACGGAGCTATAACATTTTTCAAGTTTAATAAAAGACTTTATAATTAAGGTGTAACATGAATAGATTTGTGCTAAATAGGTAGTGAAAATACTGCATTTCTTTTTTTAATTGGGAACACTGAGTCTCAGCTCGTGATCAGAATGTGGACAGCTGATTGTTAGACAGTAAGATAAAATAATGAAGATTGCGCAGGCTACTGTGTTCTCTTCATCTGCAACATGTCCTCTCTCTTTTTAATAGGTCCTCTCTACCTAGGCTTGTTTTCTTGGGGGTGAGGAGAAAGTGATCTCAGAAATGTTGTACCCATTATTACTTTAAAGGGACAACCTAATAAATTCACTGAGTGGAGAGGAGACACAGCTAGAATTTGAGGGTCACAGCACTGGGCTCTAATCCTTTCTCTAAAGCAGACATGTCCTTCCAGCTAGCTCTGAGGCAATAAAGAGACAACCTATCACTTTAAGAAAATGGATAAAAGGAGGAAAGGTGAGAGCCACACTTTTTAAAATCAATATGATTTTTCTTAAACATTCAACATGTCATGTTAGTGAGCAGAAAAATACATGAAAAATAAATAAAATGCAATTAAGCAGGCCCTCCTCAAACAACTTCCAAGTGCCTAATCTGTTTGCAGAGGAAGGAAATTTAATGTGGGCATGGGCATTATACACAACTGGTATCTTTTTCTTTTTTCTTGTTTTTAGCCATAAACAATGAAGAAAAGGGATTCCTAAAAAGTGATGGGAAATATCTTGGTTTATTTTTTTTAAGGAATAAAATATATGGTGCTGAGTGTTACAGAGAGCATGACAGCTGTATAAGAGGTCCAATAAGATGAGGTAGACTGCTTTGAATTTACAGGGCACTTGCACCATAAATGAAACATGAATACAGCCTAATTAACCTGATTAGAGCTATTGCTTCTACACTGCAATTGCCTTTACATAACACATTCTGCTTGAGTAACAGAGTCTTATTATCTGCTGTTGTACTGCTGCCGATAGCTCTGCATTCTCCTTGTTCTGTATTCATATTGCTGAATTATGGTGCAGTAATGCCATTTCCATCCTGGTAATATATAGCCTAACGACAAAGCAGGGATTAGCAAAACAGCTCCCAAGCAACCATAGCAGGTTAAAATAGATATAATCAGTTGGCTAAGCTAAGTGATTTTTAGCTTTCAGTTTTCCTCATTTGTAAAGATGAAGAAACCTTACTTAAAAATTAAAGAAAATTTTCATACCTATTTCATATTTAACAGTCACTCCTTGATTATTTTTTTTTTTCCAAAATATTCAGCATTTGCTATTATAACATAGCCTCCAAGATAATGTTTGATATTCTCTCCAGAGACTCTGGACATTGTCTAATGAATAAGAATGTGTTCTGGGCTGGGCTAAATTGCTATATGCTGATTCTAGTACATTCACAAAGGGATTTTGTTACATTAGCTTGCTTTAAAAGGTGCTTTTTGGTTTTTTGACTTCCATTCCTTTTGCTAGAAAGAAACCAACAGGCCCAGTTCCCAGCTGTTACCCCAGTTTGATGCTGGCACACCACCAATGGAGTGACAACTGTGGGAATTGGATACAAGGTTTGCAAAATGAAAGAGGTAGAAATGCTATTTATATTTTGTCTAGCTTTTGGAGTATGCATGGTTTGAAAGATCCTGTTGGTCTAGATTTATAGTAGAGTTTTGTTTTGATAAATTTGGTTTTTGTTAATATACGCTGTTAAGCCAATGCCATGATGTTTTGAGCATTTCAGTGGTCAGTGGGACTGTTCCTGATGCTTAGAATGGGTTTGCTTGTCATTTCCAGAGAAAAGAATGATATTAAGAAAAAGAGAAAAGTGTGGAATCCACCTCTGACATTCTCAATCTGAAAACAGACCATTTTGATACAACTTAGCTTTACTAAGGTGTTCAAAGGGTTTTACTTTCATTCAAATACGAAAAACACATTGTGAAGCCTAAGAGTCCACCGTCATTGCTATCATCATTGGCTCATCAGCCAAGCATACTGATTAAGTGGCTTCAGGATTTTCCCCCCTTTTCAGTATATACTATTTCCCAAGTCATTCAGTAGGGTTAAATGTTAGACAACTTGCCATCTGAGATTTGAGTCACGTCATATTTGAGGACTGGTGTTTGCTATGTAGTTCTATTGCACTAGAAGATAACTTCTCCAAGTTTATCTTAACCCTAACTTAGACTTCATGGTCACAGAGTGATTAACTGCTGTGGCATTGGTACTGATGGGAAATCAGGTAGCCCTGAAATTTAGCCTTGTCATGTCTCCACCTCAGTCAGTTTGAGTTGAAAAGGTGACTGCACATATAAGACACCGGAGAGCTCTGCATGCTGCATTAAATGTTGTTCTACTATAGGCTGAGGTACTGCTTGTAATTGCATGCTTGGTTAGAGCTGTAATGGCTAGTAACTTATCCAGAGGGAAAAATACTTGTGTAATGTTTATTCCAATGTACTCTGACTGGATAAAATGTGGGCATTGCTGCAGGGAGGTGAGGAGATCCCAGGCCATCCCATGTGCCTTAGAATGGACGGCAGGAAGAGGGAGCATACCTGTTTTAGCAGGCTCGGGCATTAACAACCCTTTTGCAGGAGGTGCTGTGAGCACATAAACAAGTTGTCAATTCAGAAAAAAGCCCATTATCCTCTGTAATCCTGTGTGAGGATATTTCTCTATTCTTGGAGGAACAAGGCCTGAGTCATCGGTGGGAGAATCTTAGAAAGAAAATTATCAATTCTTTCTTTTTATTTAGTTCAGGCCAATTATATCAGGACTGCATAACTTCAGACTCTCCCAAGAAAGGAGTTGGGTTTATTATTTTTTTTTTAAGTGTGAATTTGTACAAATATATAATGAATTCTCAAAATTGCTAGTTATTTTGTGGTTGCACCCAAAATGTACAAGATTCTTTATGAATGAAGGGGAAAGCATTGACTTTTTTCCCCAGAAGCCAATATTCTCAAGTATAATGATGATTATTTTTTTATAGACCTTCACCTTAGTGACTTATTCCCTTATACCAGAGAACCACTGCAAGGACATGATGGATCTGGATCATCACTTTCTAGTGTCAGAGTACCAGATAAGTTTATGGTATCAGAAGGAAGCTCAATATGAATTTACTCTCAATACAGAATATATGAGGTGTGTGATACCTTAGTTTCAGAGTACTGGGTCACTGTGACATTAGGTCATGGGTCAGATAAGATAGGGAGTGTATTATTCCCAAGCAAGGAGCAGATAATACTCTGCCAGTTCAAACAACAGGCATTGACTTTACCCTCAATAAAAAAAAAAAAAAAAGAAAGCAAAATCACCTACCAGTATTTAATCAATGACTTAGACTTCCAAAGATTAAAACATCTAAACATATAAAAATAAGAACACAAGTTCGTTTTTAAGTTACTGTAAAAGTTAGTTCAGTAATAAATTGAGCACCATATGTTTCACTACTTTGAAAGAAAGTTGCTACATGATTATTCACACTACAGCATGTGAATCATAATTCCTTTTTCTGTATAAGACAATTACAGTTTAAAATAATAAATGGAGCACTGATGTTCATATCTGCTTATCAAGGAATGTAGACTCACGACAGTGCATTGTTTCCACATTGCCCATAAACATCAGAAAACAAGCTAACTCTTGAACACATCTTTGGCTAGGACTATGAAGAATTAATTTCTTCCCCCGATATAAAGAACGAAGGCTGAACAAAATTCCTATATCCAGGAGATGTGGGATCTGGATGCGATTTTCAGCTGACTGGTGTCTTACGCTCTTACGCAAGTGCATTTTATCCCATCTCGTGCAAAATTTCTTACCCATTTGACTGGGAACAGTTCTAACTTGTGATAAAACTATCTTTTGCTGCAGGAAGAATTTAACAGGGCCAGAACACTACAAATGCTGTTCTCCAGCAGGGTGTGTACAGCCCTAATGTTTAACTGCTCAAATTCTATTTTCAAGGCTTTTAGTATGAAAATAGGCAAAAGTTAAAGGCAGACTCTGGCTCACTACACTCTCAGCCCCACACTGAAGTTAATGATCTCTGTTCACAGAGTTTAACTGGAGCTATATCTAGTATATACTGACACTAATTTGCTCTTTGAGTAATCACAGTAACTTCAGTGCAAACACTCAAGTAATAAAATAGTTCTCAGTATGAATAGGACCTGATAATCTGCTCTATCATAGGTAGCTTTCAGAACATTTAAGAAAGTTCTTTAAGACTTCATTTCAGAAACCATCCAGTTTCTTAACTGTTCATTTATTTATTTTTTTACAGTAATATCTAAATTAATTTCTTTCTGCTCATCTCTGGAAAAAAGACTAGGAAGATTGTTATTTTCTTGGTGTTCAAAGGCAAATGACTGGGAAAGCAACTTCTGAATTTAATTTTCAAGGAATTCCTGCACTGATTAACAAACAATATTGGTCTCAAAACTGAAATTGGACACAACTATCCATTTTTTTAATTCTTCAGGGAAAGAGATGGAATAGAGCCAGAGAGATTCCATGTACATTTTCTAGAATTTTGTCTTGTTGGCTTTCCTTTCTCCTCTGACAATTTAGTTGTGATTCATTCACAGGCTGAGTTTCTTCTGGGATAAACTGATTGGGTCAGTTTACCCCAGCTGTGTATCTAACCCAATATTTTAAAATATTTGACATAGGAAGATGTTGGTTGATGCTTCCTTCTTATTTTTCTAGAGGCTTTCTAACAACTAAATTTCTTTGAACTGATTACTAGTTCCTGATCCCTGTAATTGAGTGCTTATGCTGCAAAAGACAAAGAAACGTATTATCTAGTATGAAATTCAAACATTCCTATTAATTTTACCAGAATTTCTGGATATTGTGACACTTAAAATGAAAACTGGAAGAAGTAAAAGTAAATGGAAGCTTGGCATCCTCTTCATTTAAAGATTGATTTAAGACCTTTCCTACAGCCAATAAAACTATTTGGATTCATACATCTGTGAGTTTTCTGAAGTGAATGTCAACTTTACCACTCCACTCTACTTGCACACTTATAAATACATGCAGCATATAACCCTATAAGGTATTATAAATGTATGCACTTAAACACATACATTTATTTAACTCCTAACTAGTTATACAAAATCCTATAACACTTGCATTCTTGGTCTAGCCACCACTGGCAACTATTCTTCAGTGCAGGTGCCCATGGCTGTCACCTCACACACAAGTTTCAGCAGAACTGCCTATTAACACAGCCAAGACTCTTAACACAGGATTTTTTTTTCTGTTTATAAAGCTCAAATCTCTTTCTCAGTGTAACTGTTACTCAAAAGCATTAAGGATTTTTTGAAATGCGTCCATGTTTAGGCTCTCCAGATAGCTCCTGGGCTTTCTGTAGCAGCAGTGTGCTTGAGCCATTGTTCTAACAGATGATGGCACTGCCGTTGTTGAACCTGGAGTCAAAAGATGCTATCATTTTAGGTTGAAGTGTTGATACTAAATAATTCAATGTCTTTCTGGAAGGTAGCAGCCCTGTAACCTTTCAGTTCTCCTCACCAACCAATCTACAAAGTAATGTTGCTAGGAGAAGCCATGGAGGAGTGTGGGAACAGCTCGTCTGCCAGGCATAAAAGTAACAGCTGGTAACAACAAAGGGAAATTATAATATGAGACGTACAGCTGTAAAAGAAAATATGCTCTACATGAAAGCACATCAGCAGCTCCATCTGTAAATTTCCACTCACCCAACATGTTGGGAAATGTATAGAAAAAGATAAAAGGGAGTGACAGCAGTGCATGTACCAAGACTTAGGCAATGTCTGAAGAGAGGGTAACAAATGCTCTGTCTTAATGAAGCATGGATAAGAAACCGATCTCACAGTACAGTTTGGAAAGCCAGGCCAGTCACCTGGGAAACAAGAAAAAGGAAAAAACAAGAAAACAGTCTATCAGCTCAGGCCTCACAATGCATTCATGAGATGAAACTACCATAGACTTTTAAGTTAGTGTTTAATAGGCTCTAAAATTATGGAACTGTCTACATAACATGTGGAACCACAGGTATGAGCCAGTCTTAGCACTGAAGAAGATAATTACAGAAGCAGCAGGTTCAAAGTATATTGAAATGAAGACCATTAAGGGTATTTCTGGAGACATTTCTCTGACTCCAAGGAGCAGTTTAGCGGTGGACTTGAAACAGTTTGCCTTTTCATCCTGAAGTTATAGCAAGAAGGAGTTTGTTGCCATTTAATGTGTAAATTGTCTCTTCCTTTCAGGAAGAGTGAGAACTGTGGACAGATCTTCAAAATGGAACTGAACTGAGCCCATGGACTTCCAGTTGTGAGAAATAAGGTGCCAGGGACCACAATTCACACAAAACGAGGCAGTGTACTTCTTCAGAAACAGTGAGAAGAATAGTTGCTGAAGTTGGCCTGAGCTGCCTGCAATGAAAGGTGGCACAAGGGGTGAGGAGAAGACTTCTGAGAACCATATGAAAGGGCAGGTTCAGGGAAGCAGCCAGGTTTTTCACGAGGGTGTTCCCTGGCCCTGAGAGATAAGGGGAGTGTACTTTGCTAAAGAGCACTAGGCACACAAGAAGCCGACAGCAGCTTTAGATTGATCTGGAGAGAGGGAAGAGATGCTGGACTTCCCAGGGAGGGAGCTGTTCGATTTCTCGTCATAGCACTTTGCCTTCAATGTCACTCATTTCACTCTGGAGCCTTATAAGATCTTCGACCCCAAACAGGTGTTTTTGTCCCACTAATGATACTTAATTGGAAACCTATTGTTTTTACAGAGAGACACTTAGGTCTCCTCAATAGGCAGATTGAAATAACATGAGGGAAAAAAGGATTTAAGCTGAAACACACAGGTGATATTTTGTCCATTTTATTACCTCAGCATTAAGTTGCTTATTTTTAGCTTTCTGTCTTGGGGAAAAATGATTTGGATTTGCCCTTGTAAACAAAAGAAGATAGAGAGGTTTTAAACAATTTAAATAAATCCACACCAAAAACTACTCTGGAAACAAATGAGAATAATTTGAAGCTATACAATAATATATATATATACATATATATATATATAAAATTCTACTTTTCCATTTTGAAGCCCATTTAAAATTCTTCAGATGAGAAGGCTGGAAAAAGGTGTCTACTTCAGTCTGTTATCTGAAGCCAAGTGCAAGTGTACAATGCAGAAAAAAAGGAACCAAAACGAAACTTTTTTTCTTTGATCCCTCCCTGGATCCTTCAGAACAATATAAGAGAGCTTCAGGTATTTTCTTTTTCTTAGTCTTGCACTTCTGGAAGACCCCTGAATTTCACACATTCTGTTTTTCCCAGTTGGCTTTTCTTTCTTATCTAGAAAAGTTATTCTAACATCTCTCTCCATTTTCAGCCTGTCCCTTGCTTTGTGGCACTATAGACACGGTGACTCTGTCCCAAACTCAAAGCTGAATGAGAAGCACAGTGCAACAATACCCCTCAGATGGTTCCTTGATCTCTTAAAAAGCCCATGCTGCAGCTTTCTAAACCTCTCACTAATTTGCATTGCTTCACGGGTACTTAAACTGGACTATGAAGACTGAATAAAACCAGAGAGAGATGAGTACTCCTCTTAGCTGTCCAGAGAATGGAAAGAGAGCTCCATTTAAACCATCCTTTAGGCGCTGCTGCCTCCTCGTGTGGTGCCTTGACTATGCCACTGTGACAGCAAGTTTGACATTGACCTTGACCCTTCCCTTCACTCCTTTATGCACTCACACAAAGATGCAGGAGGCACTGTCTTCCTCAAGTGCTCACGGAATTGGTCTTGTGTTTACCATAAGTGTTGCTAATAAAAAAAAAAGCAAGAAAAGCCCCAAAACCCCAACCAAACAACTCCAAAACATCAAAGCAGAGTTATTTGTATAAAATGTTCTCTACCTTCCTTGTGTGTATGCTATGCTGATTACCATGTATGCTAATGGCTGCCACAGGGACTCTAAAAGGGAAAAAGCCCAGCTTCACTTCACTATTAGAGCACGAGGGATAAAGAGAAAGGGAGAAACAGCAAATACATAAGAAGGCAGCCCAAGGACCTGATTCACTTGCAGCAAGTTACTTTGCTCATGGTAATTCATGTGCTGCGGTGGGAAGAAGGTGCTCCAAGCAGGGATGTGAGGGGAGAGAAAAGAATGCTGACTTATGAGCTCTACTCGTACAAATAAATATTACTATTTGCTTGTGAAATACAGGGGACAACAACACTTAAGGTATATCTGCTTGAAGGAGGTTAACAAGGATGCCATCTGTCTTCATATTTCTGTTTCTTACTCTATTTTATTAGGTAAGAACTCTCCATCAACAATTTATCTTAACCTCATTAACAATCTCCGACAACTGTTTTCTCTCCAGCTTTGCTTCCCTCAAATTCTCATGATCAGGAAAGACACAGTTCACAGTTTTCTCTTCCCCAATTTTATTCAGGTTTGGTTATTTGGTTTTGGTTTTTTTTTTTTTTTTTTTTTTTTATGAAAGCCTGCAGTATGTAATGAACGATTGCTGCCAGGAGCACACTGCAAAGTGTCTATGTGACGATTATGTGAGAGGTTCATAGTCTTTCACGTTCCATAGTACAGAAGTGAGCCTTTGGGGCACCTCAAAAAGTTTTAAAACACTTGATTTCATTCACGAAAGAATCAAAGAGTTTCACTAGAAGAAATTGTCTTTACACACATAAAAAATGAAGGTTTCTAAAGGGATCTTTTAGTTAGATGACAGAAAACCTGCATTTTGTAATACCGCAGGGGTTCTTTTAATAAGTCACTGAAAAGTTCCATTTGTCAAGTTAAACCTTGAATTTTTTTTCATACTTATTATAGCCAAGGAGGTGCTAACCTAATACAATTGTCAAAGGAGTGTTATCACAATACAATAGACCAGACAGAATTAGTACAATACTGGGCAATAAGGAATCTCACTATAATGAGTGACAGAAGCAGTGTCTACAACATAAGAAACAAGCTTCAGAAAAGAGAAAAGAAATGTGTTTGGTTTGTTACTGGTCATTTTATAGCTGCAATTGTAACCCAATGCAATAACCTCAAGATGCTTAAGAGTCTTCTTTAAAAAGTGGAACGATCTTTTCAAAGGTTCACAGGCCAAAAGGGACAGTTTTGGTACCTAAACTAGGGACCTCAGTAACACAGGCTATAGATTTTTGCACAATGTTGCCCCTATCTAACCTGATTAATTTGGAGTTACACCAGTGGTGTTAGGCTGGGGCTTAGTTTGGCCCCCTAGATTGCTCACATCGATGTGCTGTGAGGACTATGGAAGTATTTAGAGGATGAGATGAGAGAATTACTCCTGGCTTCCATTTAATCATATTTGACAAAAAGTTGCATAAAATAAGTCTGAAATCAGTTCTATTTCTGTACTTTTTTGGTATCTGTTTCCATGATCTTTATTATATTCTTGGCCCTCAAGTCACTTTCTTCCATTTGTACTCATTTCCCAGATCATGCTCAAATTTCAAGGAGCACTAGCTCTGGCATCAGGATATTCCTGTAGAAAATATGAAGGGTGTTTTGCTAGAAGAACATTCCCATCCACCACATCATTCTAAAGCACAATGCAGGCTAAGGATGCTCAGAAGAAATCTGTACAGTGTGCTATATGTAAATCTCCACAGGTATTCAGCAAACTGCACTCTGCAAATTTATGTGACCTACTTTTTCAGATTGTTTAGCACCTAATAGTATCCTTGCTGCCAATCAAATGGCAACTGCAAATGTAATATATGCCCTTGATCTGGGAAGAACAGAACAATCTATGGATAACTTGAATAAAACTTGGGCAAGGTAGGAGAAAATGACATGGGTATGAGTCCGAATACACAACACAGCTGTATGAATGCTTGGCTGGAGAATAAGTACCGGTCATTCACTTGTAGGTGTCCAGAATGAAATATGTGGGGTAGAATGGTGACATTAAACATAATTGTAATACACAGAGATACAATTTGGATCACTTAGACATGCATATGACAAGCATCCGAAAGTCCAAGTAGCACCCTTCCTGATTACCAAGAAGTTCTAATACAAAGCTTCATACAAAACAGTGACATGCTTGAAAATACCTGTCAGCAATCATAACGGAGGTATTAAAAGACATGTAGATGTGGTGCGTAGGGGCATGGTTTAGTGGTGGACTTGGCAGTGTTGCATTAATGGTTGAACTTGATGATCTTAAAGGTCTTTTCCAACCTAAACAATTCTATGATTCTATGTATGATGCACTAACTTTTCTGATGTAGGTATGAAAAAGAGGCAAGCAAAGTATGTTGGAGTTACTTGGTGCAGTACAGTTTAAGGAGGAATGCACTCACTTCTGGACCTGATTTTTTAAACATTTTTAATAGTTTAGTACTGAGGAAAAAAAGGGCATTCTTGTCTAGCACAGAAAAACTGTAGCAGAATTCAAACATGACAAACACAGCAAAGTTACAAACATTACTAGAATGAAAAAACATTTTTGGCCTCAGTAAGACTCAATTTACAGGTACTAAGAAAAAGAGACTGTGAAATATTTTTGAGTTCCAATTGCTAAATAGCCTGCAGAAGTCAGAAAACTTGGTTTTGTGGTTGAGGCAGTGGATACAGCCTGAGAAGAACTGGTTTCAATTTATGGTTCTGTGTTGCTCTTGGAGCAAATCACTCTTAATACAAAATGTGGATAGTATGTCACGCCTATTGGACTATAAAAGTTTTAAGGCAGGGAAAATCTCTCACTAGGTGAAGACTCGGCATCTACCTCAAAGAGATATCTATCTTGACTGAGAGGCTGAGGTGTCCTTATATTAGAAATACTGATCAATAACAAAAACAAATATTGCTGTCTCTTCCCAGCCTCCCCTGGTTACTGGAGCTTATCTCAGATGTGAGACTGGGTACACAGCTTTTCTTCTGCACTTAGCTTTGTTGTGATGCTGGGGGCAGACAGCTCTTTCTTGTTGAAGATCAGGAAGGCTGGCAAAGAAGAAAATGAACCAGAGAGGTGAGGGAAGATGGAAAGGAGGAACTGATGGAAGAAAATGAACTGGTGAAGATATTCTGGTGGGCAGATGGTGAAGAGCAGTTGCTTCTGAAAACCACTGTTGAGACCAGGGAGTGATGGCTGAACTTATGCTATTGAAACAGAAGACAGGTTGCTGGCAAAATAGAGGCAAAGGCTTATGTGAATCACACATGCTGTAGGAAAAGCATTTCCTTGTCTACATGTTTATAAGCCAGGAACATGGGCTTTCCAGGCCTTTTTTGCTTAGTGTCAGTAGGTATCAGTGCTTATCCCAAGCGATTTCCACTTTGTAGTCTGGCACTAGCTAGAATAGAAAGTTCTCAGGGAATTAGAGAATGCTGTTTTCACCTCAAAAATAAACGAAGTATAGGGGTAAAGATTAAGGGGAAAAAATCTTGATTATATAGTCAAGTATCCACAGTTCAGAAACAGGGTACAAAGAATAAGAAACAGCAAGGATGAGAGCTCTAAGTCTTTTTTTCTAGCCAGCACTCAGTGCAAAAACTAACCCTTGCTCTGAATTCTCTTCTCCTTGTTCCTGTGTTTGATGCTTCATGCAGTCCTCACCATCCTACTTTTCTCATCCTTTCCTTTCAAAAACCCCTGTGCCCACAACACTGCTGTGCCTTGCTTTAGGACATAATCTGGCACATGGGAGGAAGGCTAATGGTTTCAATAGACATATATGCTTTTTGTTCAGAATGGAGAGGGCATAGGTTAGAGAATGAACTGCACCCTCTCTATCAGCCTTATTCTCTTCCTTCTCTAAGGGATATTTGGGGTATAATGTGGTGGGAAGACATGTTACAGATGGATAAAACATGGTGAGAAGTTGGTTTTATCTGCCTCAAATTAGACATGGAGATAGAAAGGACAGCAGTTTCTGCATATTAGAAGGAAGGGTTGTTTGGCAAGGGTTTTGAAACTCAGTCACATATTTTTTTGTTTAACAGCTTACAAGATCGTGTAGTATAAGACTGAGTGAGTGTTTATGATCTGTGCTGGAAAAGGGCTATGGGATGAAGGCTGCTGGTGAAAGTGGTTTCAGTTTATGTCTGAAAAGACTGGCACGGATGAAGAAGGCACTGTTTAGCTTGGCCCTTAACCCTGGAGAACTGGTTGCCAACCACCCTACTTCTGCTCCATGGCTCCTCCTGGGGCAGAACAACAGTTGCTACCATTTCACTGTGAGAGTTCAGCACACAGTAATTACTGCACTCCTGTGCTTTTGGAGGAGGAGAGCAACTTCCTTCAGTTTATACAGGCATATGCATTTATTGCTAAGGGAATCTAGCTTCCCATTAAGTGCCTCTCAACTCAGATGGCTCCGATTGTTCTGTCTTAAAGATGTGAGACGTGCTTTTTTTGCGAAAGCATGTAGAAAAAGACTTATACTACCAAAGACAACTTTTCTTGCTTCTTACCCTTTAAAGGCTTTGCAAAATGTTCCTATTTAATAACAGTTATCTTTATGTAGTAGCTGAATCTTTTCATAAGCTAATAGTTGTAAAGCACTGTCTACTTTGCTTAATGATACTATTTTCCCAATATAAAACAGGGCTAATGGGTGTCAAATGTGAAAGCAATATTCCTGCAATTTATCACTTAAGCCTTCTTTCACTCTTTTGGGGTGAATTGTTGTATTTTTAAAGGGAAATTGATTGCCTTGAGTGAATTCTTTTATTCTTCTACATTAACAATTCATGAATGAAGCCAATAGCTGCAACACAATCTTCAGTTCCTTGTCCCACCAATAACCTCAGCTGTGTCCTGGAGGGTAAACTCACACTGCATCAATCAACAGTCTTCGTGGTCTGCAGCATAGCCATGTGAACTGTGGCTTACACTATGTTCTCGTTTGCTCCCTTGACTTCTGGCAGTTGGGAACTGCACAGAAATGAATTAACTGTTACAAAGTTTCCTGGCATGCTGTACTTTACATGATTGGAAAGTTACTTTACTAGAAAGAACAAAGAATATAGACATTTACTCTGAGGTTTGGAACCAAATGCCAATGGTCAAATGATTCTTGTGCACCTTTCTTCTTTGCTCTGCCCCTCTCCCTGCCATTGTTAAGCTTTGGGCAAGCCCAGTTAAAAAGGTTCTGGGAGACTAAAGAGATGTCAGTTAAGGGACATTTAGGCCTACTTATTAAAAAAAAAAAAAAAAACAAACCCACAGAAAACCCAACCCCCAAACAGCACTATAAAACTAAACGGGGAAAGGCAAAGAGGCCAGCAATTTAAGAATACATTAAGATTGCACCTGCAAATGAGTTCATTCATTTCTTTCCATGAGCAAACCTGGTGCTTCTATTCCCAAATGAGAAATAAACATACAAGGTTGGGCAGGCAGACATCCAAATACCCAGACTTAGTCTGTGTGCCTACAAAACTCATACACAGAAAATGGAAGCTCTGAATGTGGACTTCAGCCTAACTTGTAAAGCCAGAGCTGTAGTGGGGGGTAAACTAATCAAAGTGTGGCATAAGGGCTGGCTTTGAGTCACTGGTCAAACTCATCTCTGGCACGACCCTCTCCTTGCTGCTGTTGACTCCTCTCTTGAAAGCCACCTGTCTTTAAGCACATTTTCCTTCTTTACCAGCTTTTTTTTGGCTCAGAGTCTCCACATAAGCATGTGTATGCATGTGCCTTTTGCTGTTGAGGCTCCTCTCCAGCCAGATTTGTTGTCTCTGTATGCTGCAACCCATACCCACACACCCACATACAGCTCCTGCACTGGGATGTTGCTGGTCTGCACACCCAGGCTGTGCTAGAGTAGGCTTCACCTAAGAGTAATCCCTTTGACTTTATGGACACCTGAGCACATTTACATACTCAGCAAAACATCACAACTGTCACCACATAAGAGGTCGCCTCTAAAATGTGGGTCTGATTTTAAGCTCCTTTCTACTCAATCTGTACTAATTTAAACCTGTGTTTTAGTGTGTGTGTCTTAAAAGAGAGACACACATATGTACATGCACAAGCTGTCTATTTATGATTTTTTCATAATAACTTTCATTATTTTTCTGTATTCCCCTAGATATGCTGCTAACGCTTTTCATCAGACACATTTCTAGCTCAGTTTCATCATGGCATGTGGTATGGCTGGTTATATCACTCTGTACAGCAAAAAAACAAAAACCAACTTCTTGTTTACAAAAAAAAAAAAAAGATAAAAATCTGAATGTCTTTCATTAAAGAAAACATTTTTTTGGTGACCAAAACCCAATAAAACTTAGCGAACCATTACTTTATTTTCTCAGGAAAACAACAAATGAAGATGCAAATAAATAGCCCACCCTTGCCATTGAAACTATGCTTAAGAGAAGCTGCTGTGTCTTCACTTCTGAAGCATTTGACCTCCTTAGGATAAAGGAGTTACAAAAGATTTTTATTTGTTTGCAGATTGTAAGATAACAAGCAATGCATCTGAAGATACAAACCTGAGATGACTCTCCTTACAAATGATCTTGGGAAAGAAGAACAGGTACGAGAAAAGAAAAAAATGAAAGAGGCAGAGAAAAGAATGACAGAAATGCAGGTTCTATGAATAAAGAGCTAAGAAAAGATCTGTGGAAATAATTGATTTTTCTGATTCACCACTGACATTTCTTAAAAATCCCCAAGTAATTTGATGTCCACCTGAACCTAACCTTTTTTTTTCCTTCCCCCCCCCCCCCCCAATTATCCACAATTGAAACAAAAATTACTTGGGGTTAAACAAAAAATTTTAATTTTATCTAAATTGTTTTTTAACTTTGACTTGAGGTATTTTCTGAGACTGTAAGAAAGTCAGATAAGAAGAACATGAAAACAAAGGATTTTATTCACAGGGACTTAAGCAGCACTGCTAAAATTAAAGAAAGAGAAGAACAGGTAATGATGGTGCCTTTCACAAAATGGAGCAGGAACAAGGTCTGGGATGTGGAAAACCCAGGCTCAGATTTCACCTCTATCAAAGTTGCAGTACAGACATTAACCTAGCTCTTCTTTCCTATCATCATGTCATTTATTCAGTCAAACATTCAATAAGATTTTGATTGCATGTTCATTATTCAGCATGTTACAAAATAATGACTATAGACCCTGGCTAAGATCAGAGTCCTGTGTACACTAGACAGCATTAAAGATGTGACCTTACTCCACGTAATGGAGAGAGAAGATCTGCATCCAATTCTTAAGCTGTGGCAATATACAGAAAGGCTAAAGGTTTCTTGTTTGTTCAAAGCAATCCCTGGAAAAGGTCAGAATTCCCAAGTCCTGGTTCAGTGGCTGTTCTGAAAAATATTTCACAAGACATGCTATAAAGACTATCTCTGATGTCCCTCCGCCCCTTTGCTCCATGAACTGGTAGTGCTGAGACTCCAAGAAAGCTCTGATCAGATAACCTTGATTGACAAAACATTTTACATGGGCAAGGGCAAGGTAAACTTCTCTGGACTAGTCTGCAGTGTCATAAATGTTTGCAGGATTGACTGTTCCCTCCAGAGGCAGCCCCATGCTTCACAGCCCTTGCTGCATTCAAATGAAGTCACTCCACAGCACAATCAAGTGCATATGCTGTGGTGTGACCTCCTGCTTGGTGACATCCATCAGTGAAATGTTCTGTGGGAGCGGCTGTCTGAAGATCATCTGGTACATGAATTTTTACTCTGATTTCACTAAAGCCCAATCAATAAGGGCACATAACTTTAGTGTTCTCATATACCTGCTCTGTGAATAAAGTAAATGAAATATTTGCACAGACTTTTGTGTTTCGTTTTGAAGGGCCTGACCAGAAATTGGAACGTGTCAGGAGCTAGAAGGAGGGGACTACTGATGAGTAGCATTGCATGCACATGAACTGCAAAGTCCTCCCTTCTGGGTAGAGTAAAAGGAAAATCAACCCAAATATGAAGGAGCACTTAGAAAAAATCTTGAAAGGTTCATTTGGCATAAGTTAGTATTGTACTCTCTGATACCGGACCTTACTGAGTATGTAATTCTGATTAAATTAAAGGAGCATTATAGACAGCTGTTCAAATATAAGTGTATATTTGTATACCCAGTATTAGTATAACCCAGCTATACCTATATTTGCATAGGAACTTGTGAAAAAGGTTCTCTGGGCAAAATACTTGTATGTATATTATGGGGGAATTTTGTTTTTCCTACAAAAAGTAAAACCATAAACCAGTCCAATTACTTTTTAATTATGGAAAGATTAATTTGCAAGTGGAAACAATTGCTCACTTTGTATTCTAATAAGAAAACTGGGGCAAATCAAACGAAAGTGCAAATAACAGTTTCAAAACAAAAGGGTATTTCTCTTTACTTAAGTGTGTCATTAAGCTCTGGACTCCTTTTCACAAAGTGCCCCGGCTATTGAAAATTTTACACGGCTAATCGGAAAGCTTCTGAAACAAATAGCCATTAAGGTTAATACAGAGCTATCACACTTGGATCCAAAAAGACCCAATACTCCTGGTGGCAACACTGAGAAAATATCATATATGCTTGTTATGTGCTGAAGCTTATTCTTAGATATTGTCTTTTAGTTACTCTCACAGACAGGACATGTGGCTTTGTGAATAAGAATAGCAGCGCCTACGTGAGGCAGCAGGGTTATTATTCCTAAACATTAGGTTATTGTTCTTAAAACATTCTTCTGCCAAAAAAACAATGCAACAAGATAAAAACAATAGTAGTACACTCAGAAGAAAAAAAAAAAAGTGTTTTTTTTAAAAAAAATCAGCTCTGGGAAATGGAGAGGCAATTTTGCAAAAGAGCTCTTGTTAACTTTAAAAATCAAGCAGAGTATTATGTTTTGCTTTGCAAGGGTTTACATGGGACTGAACATGCAAAATGGCTAAGAGCAGAGACCAGAGCATTTCAAATGAGTTATTCAGATGTTTACTAAATAGATACATGTCTTGCATCAGGGATGGCTGATAGTAACCCTTCCCCTCCTCCAAGTTTTTGATTCTGATAAAAGTGTGGGTAAAAGATAAACATATCTGCTTGTGTTTATTACTGTTCTAGTGAGAGAAAGACATTTGATTAAAACAGTAATTTACTTTCCAGCTACAGAAGTTATATGGTAGTCTTCAGTGTTCAATAAGAGATTGTTATGTGATCTCAAGCATTAAAACTCATTGGTGCCCTGGCTTAAAATCCTTCATCTTCTCTCCAGTTCTCTTAATTTTTGCTCCTATCTTATTCCCTAACTCCTTTTCCAGCTGTCCACAATTATAAAAGTAAATGATTTCAATATGATGCAAAAGAGTAAACAAACCCTTACCCTGCAATTGTTCTAGGCACTGTGGGAGAACAAATAATCATTTTGACAGGTAGACAGGAGACAGGTCAAAGTGATCTGCTGAAAGTCTGCCTTCAAGAAAGGTCAGCAATGTAAAGCTTCTTTCTCCTTTCATTTCTTCTACCTCTTTGTTTTGTTTCCTTCCTCCTCCCCCCACTAAATTTCAGGCTGACCCAAGAACATTCACAGATATTGAGCTAAAATAATCAGTGACTTTGTTCATAGCAAACCACTTCATTTCTAAGGCAGATGTTGCAGAAATATACGATCTTTTCTGTATTTTTTAAGTGGTAGTATAACATCCCCTTGCTTTTGCATAATGATATAAAAAGCCATTGACATTGTATAAAAAAATTACAATAAAATACACTCTGAACAGTAACTTCTTAGAGGGAGGATAATAAGTAAGTTTCCTCTAAGACGAAAAGTTTGGACACTGGGATGGGACAAGTCCAGTTCACCAACTTTTTCTTTCTGCTTCTCACTATTGCAAGAAGGGCTCCCATGCTGTTAAAACAACGTACATACTTTGAAATAATAATCCAAAGCCCTAAAACATGGAGGGTAGCTTAAAAAAATCAAATAATGCAAAATATTTATAGAGATATCTAAATATATTACATGTATATCTTTATATCAATACTACTTTTTAAATTCTTTTTAAGTACCTCCTGTCTCTTTTTCTGAATATTCATTCATGTTCTCAAGCTTTTGCCCTCCCCCAGGCTACGAACATTAGATTTTTTCCCCCCTCTAACGGCAGCTGGCACCATGCTGCAATGATTGCTTTCCAGCAGCTGGCCTTTTTTAGGTGGTATGTGGACAGCCTTACCTTGATCTGGGGACAAGGGGCAGTTGGGACACTTGTTCTGGCACTCACGGCCTTGTGTGATTCACAGGGGATTGCAATGGGAACTGTAACAGGGAAGAGGCAGTTCCTGGCCACAGCGTCTTGGGAGCAGGGTGGTGGAAGGAGGTCCTGCCGCCCCTCCGACCAGGGCTGCCACGTGGGGAATGGAGGTGTCAGGGTGCACTGATGGCCCAGCGCTGGGCACAAATGTGACACGGACTTGGTCCATTTCTGCGTGTGTGTGGAGATGGGTTCCAGGAGGCATCACCAACCCACACTGGAGACCTTTGTATTCTGGTAGCCCTCAACTATACTGACTTAAACTACCAAGGGTAATTCTAGGACAAGCTACAGTTACAATTTCTTTATGCTGTGTAGACATGACCTTTGACTATTTGATTGCAACTGGCTTTGGATCAGGGCCCATAGCCAAAGCTGTGTCGCTAGCATAACATGCAACACTCTCTGCAGAGCCTCCAAGTATAAGCTGTCACCTCTCTGATCTAAAATACACATAATTGCAATGAGCTGGGAGATCCTCCAGCATTTCACAGCATATAGAAGAGATTTATTAACAAAGATTTTCTGTTTGCAGATACAGAAATACACAGACGGCCAAATTCTTAGCTTGCATGAAGCAGTGAAGCTTAATGCATGTGGAAGGGATGAAACTCGGGGGGGGGTGTGTGCGCACGCATGGGGACACACCATTTGCATGTACCACTTGGTAGTTCTGTGAGAATAGATCTGTGAAGAAGCTGAAAACACCTGACAAAATGTTTGTGGCTTTACAGTCCAATTTAGGCTAAAAGATAACTATTAAAAAAGGTGATTTGGGTGTTCCACATGCTGTTACTAGATAAGCTTGGGTCCTGCTTTTTACATCCAGTGTGATGGCAAATTCTTATTAGTAATTCATACAAATGCCAGAATTACAGTTCTGAGTTAATGGAAGAATTGTAGCTAAGACTAGTTCAGCCAATCAGAGAAGTATGAGGGGTATGTCAGCATCTCAGCTTTAGGCACAACACAGGGCTGTCTGGATCAGTGAGACTCTGCCTTCAGCTCTTCTACGCTGTGCGAGCTGGGGAGCAGCCTACTCTGACTCTAACGACATAGTGGGTCTGTCAGAGGAGCACTGCAGCTACCAGTGCCTTGAATATCATCGAAGCTATCAGCATAAAAAAACAAACCCAAAAATTTCTCTTAAAAGCAACTGCCCTGTCAACCCCTACATAATCTGATTTACCTGTCACACATGCTTTGTAAAAGCATCAACCCATTAATTTCAACAGGGTCAACTTCACACTTACTAAAAAGGGAACGGGACACAACGAATAGGTTTTGATCAGGCACGGTACAATATTTATGACCTTTTTTCCCCACTACAGTTATGCTACAAATGTATTTTATGTGAGTAGATCTCATTAGACAAGCAGGCTTTTGCAAAACATTGCAAATGCAACAGAGTATAATGAGTACACTTTCAGAGAGGATATTCTAGTACCCTCCAGGCCTTGATTGGGCAGCTCATTTAAACATCAGGTTAAATCCTGTTTAAGTGAAGTGCCTTATAGAAGTTTTTCAGCAGTGCTCTTAATGGCTGTGAAAAAAATGATGGGAAACAGAATGAAGTCAGTTCTCATTTTCTTTCCCTTTTTCAGCTAACCACCCTAAGAAACCTCACTCTTTTTTTTTTTTTTTTTTTTTTTTTTTCCCCAGACACATGAATCCTGCGTGGGCTTAGAGGGAACTATTTATTTCCCCCTCCCTCTCCCGTGAAGTGTCCTGTGCTCCGATGCTACACCACCGCCACTTGTACGATCTTTTTGTGCCTGCGGCTGCATCGGACCCAACCCTCATGTCCCCTCTGCCTCTCCGTTCACCTTGGGCTGGGGTTTTCCGCCGGGCCCCGCTGTGTGCAGCTGTTTCCAGCTGTGGCAGCCGCTGCCGGCTCGGCGGGCCCCGGGAGCGGGGGTCCCCCGGCAGGTGGCACTCGGGCTCCGCCGCCCCGGCGGGCAGCATGGCAGGGGCGTTTGCAAACACGTATTTCATCCCTGGGATCGAGGCAGAGAGGAGCTTTCTGTGCTTAAATTATTAGCAGCATCTGTTGTGAGCGCGGCCGCGTCGTTCAGGGGAAGTCGGGACAGCCCGAGGTGGGAGTGCGGCCAGAGGGGCTGCAAGGTGCACCCGTCCTGGAAGGAGCCGGGGCTTATGCCTGAGCATTTGTAATATCACAGCAAACCATCATGGAAGCAGAATTTAAAGCATAGTTATTATCCTCGCGGGAAATCTCTGCATCAAGAGGGGAATATATGTGCATACTGTAACTCCTATTAGTGTTAATGGGAATTATGTGTGTAAATCCCCAAATCCCAGTGTACAAAGATGAGAGTGTCCCTGTAAGGGTCTGAAATATGCATTTGAATTAAGCCTGACTGTTGGGAAACTCATAATGCTGTGGCTGCTATTATAAATTTATACTTACTAGGACTAAGTTTCACCTGAAACAACAGAGCCTGAAGCGTTATTTGTTCCAGCAAATTATTTTGTTAGATGTGATAATCAGTTCACAGCAGGACTGCGAGAGGCTACTCAGATTGTTGACAATTCTGGGTCCCATCCAGCTTCAAGCAGCTTCTGAAGTGGCTCCAAAGGCCACAGAGGGGACTTCCAAATCCAGCTCCTCAGGGAGACGTGGCCAGGGCAAGGCTAACTGTACCCAGCCCGTTCGCAGGACAACCCTTTCCCAGGGGCAGAGTTACCTGTTCTGGCAAACACACTCCCACCCCAAAGCACAAATGATAGGCACGACTCAGCAGAGGTGCTGCTGTTCCCAGCCCCCTGTATTTTGTCAGGTGGATGAGATTTTTTTCTTATGAGCTAAGTGCCTAAGACACAGTCTGAGTTGGAGGAGGAGCTGCAAATCAGTTCTCCTTGACTTACTGGGCTACTCTGTAGTTTATTTCAGGAATTATGTGACCTAGGGGTATGCCTTCCATTAGCATCACCTTTGAATTAGGAAGATGCCTTTCACAGGAACTTTTGTCCCACATTTATCATCTCAACCTCAGATCAGATTTAATCCCAGGGTATGCCTCCTCTCAGGGCTGCACATTTTCCCTCGGGGCTGTGAGGAAGGAAACGCTCTCCTGACTCTCATGTGTCAGCAGCTGTGTCAGGTGAGTAGTCGTAGCAGTGCAGGAGGGGTGCCATGGGTTTGGGGGGGCTCCTGATGGGGAAACATGTCTAAGGAAGCCACAGCTGTAGCTTCAGCCTTTCCTATGTCACCTTCATTACCTTATTATATGGCCCAACACCTAAAGGGACATGAAAGCATAGAGGCCAGGTGTGGAGGGCCTGAGCCAGCAGTGCATGCAAGGTAGGAAGGGGTCCCCTTTCCAGGGGTGTCCAGTTTACATGCCACAGGGATGCAATGGTGCTGGGTGCCAGCACGAGCCTCAGGGCCGCTGTGTAGAGGAACTGCCACAACCATGGTGGGAAACACTTGCCAAACAGCACCTCACTCCCTCTCTGTCATATTTTCTCCTCCTTCCTGTCTGTTTTCATATCAGTGCCCAGACTCTTTGTTCCCCTTGATTAGCCTACCTGAGAGCAGCCATGTGTGCCCTTTAATCCTGTGCAGTCTCAAGGTCAGGCTGAAGCAGACCTGCATGTAACACCACCCTTGATTTAAATACCATTCATAGAGATAGGGAGTTGCTTTATTCTGAATGGTTCCTTAATCTACTGAGTTATTTGGAATAGCATAGTTAATTATTTTTAAACCCCACTCTCCTACTTTTAGCCTGGGTGTGATTCCAACAAATTCACTTTCAAATCTTGTAATGGAGTAGAAATATTGCCAGTCCTCATTAAAACACTGCAAAAGCCACAGCAGCAGCACTGTGTTCCTTGTAATGATTTGTTTCACTGATAGATCAAACAGCCTGTTGACAATGGTTGACTGCAACCGACAGCCTCTTCTAATAAGATAAAGAAGTTGTACATTTTATTGATTATAAAGCAAATTGGGTTTTTGTCCCTTTAAAATTTTTATTGGCTACAAAATGGAGGACTTATGCCTTTGAAATTGCAGCTTACCATGACATTACAATGAATTATAATCTTAAGCTATTCACGCTTCCTCAAAGGCCTAACCCATTTGCCTGCCTTGCAAGTGTGTTGTAAAATGCCCCGCATTTACACACATATTTGCAGGAGCTTTTATTCAAGAACTGCGGCAGACTCAAGAAAGGGAAAGGGCTGAATGTGCAAGAATTCTCAGGATCCTGGAATGTCACGATTTTAGATGGGATAGTTAATTTTCTTCACTGTAGCTGGTATAGTGCTGTGTTTTAGACTCAGTATGAAAATAATGTTGATAACACACTAATGTTTTAGTTGTTGCTGGGTAGTGTTTACACTAGTCAGGGACTTTCTAGCTTCCCATGTGCTGCCAGGTGCACAAGAAGCCGGGAGGGGAGGGGATACAACCAGGAGAGCTGATTCGAATTGGCCAAAGGGTATTCCATATCATGTGACGTCATGCCCAGTATATTAACTGGGGGGAGTTGGCCGGGGGAGGCAGCGATCGTGGCTCGGGGACTGGCAGCGTCAGTCGGCGGGTGGTGAGCAGTTGCAGCACTTGTTGTTTAGCTTTGTTTTTTTTTTCTTTTTTTCTTCTTCCAAGGTTTCATCTCTCTCTCACTCATTATTTTTCTTTTCATTATATTAGTATTATTATTGCTGTTTTGTTTTAATTATTAAACTGTTCTTATCTCAACCCACGAGTTTTCTTACTTTGGCCCTTCCGATTCTCTCCCCCATCCCACAAGGGTGGGGGAGTGAGCGAGCGGCTGTGTGGTGCTTAGCTGCTGACCGGGGCTAAACCACAACATGGAATTTTAAGAGTCTTGCAATATCTCATCACAAGCTACAAGCTTGAGGCAGACATTTTTGCATAACGTTCTTAGTTTTTCATTACACAGGAGGTGAAGTTTTTAATCCCTTCTGGCTCTGAAGATCTATGTTCCTGAACATCCTGGGAATGGCTCATATTGCCAAAATAAATCTAACACTTTCTAGATCAATATTTAGGGTCAGATCTTACAGACACTCAAGGCACATCAATGAGCTCTTTAAAGGCCAACCACCAAAATCAGGACCCCCAAATCTGCTCTCAGCATCTCTCTTGCAACCCTAGATATCTCCCTGCCTGACCTCAAGCTGTGCAGGTGCCTCCAGCTCTGCCTGTGCCTTTGCACAGAGCGGATCAGGTACATCCCCATCTGCAGCAATACAGTGCCCGAGAGGTACCTGAGCCCTCTGGGTAGCATTGTTCAAAGCGGGAGGCCAGTGAACACCCATGACTATCAGGGCAGAACACCTTAAAAACACCATAGTGTCAACTTTACTCTCCTAACATAATGAGAGAGGGAAAGGGAGAA
The DNA here is from genome assembly GCA_031468815.1 of Morus bassanus. Lineage (NCBI taxonomy): Eukaryota > Metazoa > Chordata > Aves > Suliformes > Sulidae > Morus > Morus bassanus. The sequence continues at coordinate 10,337,964 of CM062576.1, read as the reverse complement.
GAGAGCAGTTGCTTGTCCCCGCCCGACACATCTTTGTGGATAAGAAAGCCAGAGCACTTGACTCTGGCAGTAAAGCTGTGCAGTTGAGACAGTGGCAGGAAGGAGTCCTGATTTCTGGTCTCTAGTCTCAGGGCTATTTCTGACTCTTTCTGCTTTTTTCCTGTTCATACCTAGCAGCTGGACAATATAAATGGCGGGGGGAAGAGAAGGAAGAAAAGTATTGGAAGGAGCTGTCAGAGTACAGGTTTCCACCCCCTGGCTCAGTGCAATTCCAAAGGGAGAGACATTCAGGCCACTCTTGGCCCTGTGATTTTTTGCTTTCGGTAGCTGAGATTTGTCAGGAAAACATGCCCCTACTCTGCTGAGTCCCAGCTCATGGGCAGGTGTCTGGCAAATGTTCCCATCAAGTAAGAGAAGTGGATCTGAACCCTTTCAGGATCTGGAGCATGGCCTACCCAGAGCCACTCTTCCCAGCTACTAGGCACTTAGGTATAAGTGGATCAGTGTCACCATTGCTGTTGGCTATAAATTAAGGGGGGAAAAAAACAACCCTTGCTCTGTTATTAAGCAACTGGATGTAGGTTACATCTCCCAGAAATGCTAGATCCAACACATACAATAGCAGTTGCCTTCCTAGTGATCATCTTTGCATTGAGAGGACAGACTATCCCCATGCTCCTCCTTTTTCAACCTTGTTCTTATATGAGAATATAGTACAAAATGTCAGATACCACACCACCCTGAAAACAATCTGGACCAGGCATTTTATCTGTATGACCCTGTGCATGTTCTCATCTTCAGCCTCTTTCAGTAAGGAGAAGAACTCTCTCTCACACACACACGAAGTCCACAGCACATGGCAAGGGAAACTCTGTAATGGAAATGCAGTTTCCAGCTGGTTTAGGGTGGGCAATTCCTGAGCTGCTGCCTGCAAAGTGATGAGGCACCATGAACAGATACTACTGGCCTGCAACAACCACGGGGCTTTCACCTCCCAGGGACCTCTGTCCCCGTATGGAGACCAGTTCCCAGATCAGCACGTCTGGTCCATTGGAAACTGGATCTGAAACACAGCTCTTCGAAGTGGCAGTATTTCCACAAGTGGTGACCAACTGATTAAACCCATAGTTTGGCACTTATATACCTTATTCTATTTTAAAATTAGTGTCTGAAGTGGTTTAGTAACTCCACCATTGATTTCAGTGTCAGTGTTTCAGCTTAGGAGACTGGGTTGAGAATTTTGGCCTAAGTACATGGGTTATTACTAGGTAACAGCCATTCACCCACAAAGAGGATCATGCTATCTCTGTCCTACAGGGATTTAAAGTCCTTTGGTTTCCTGTTTGTCGATCGGGTGCTTTCACCAGGGCTCAAGTCAGTCAAAGGGAGGAAAAAAAATTAACAGAGCTTCATAGAAATATTGCATTCTTTCCTAGAGTGGAGGCAAAACAAACAGAAGTTTAAAGTAAACAGTCTCTACCAGCAGATTGTTTCCCCTTTTATTGCATGAATTACAATGCCCTTTAGCCAGCAGAAGGCAGAGAACGTTCTGCCAGAAAAAAAGTTATTTGAAAAAGTTTACTTTAAACTTTTGTATGCTTTGCTGTGCACACATGCACACACACACACACATGATAAAAGAAAGAGGAGAGAGACCCTTTCTTCTTCCACTTTAGTGCTAGGCAGAAAAAAAATGGATTTCTCTATTGGCTGGCAGAAGTAAAGTCAAGTTTCCTCATGGTCATGTCTCTGTGCTCAACCATGATCTGGGAGAACATTGTGAGAGATAAAGCAGGACTGTCGTGTTCATCTAGGACATGCAGACCAGTGGAAAAAACAAATATGAGCGTCTCTGATCATTCCACTGCTATAAACAAGCACAGAGCTACCAAAGACAAACAGCATCATTTTATTGTAATAAAACTGCTCAATGATTCTTTTTCTTCTAAATCTCTGTCCCTTTTGTAATGAAGACAAAAGCTGTGGTCTGTTTTCATTCATGCTCCAGTAAATCTGGAGTAACTGTAAGTCTACTGGAAGACAGCTAAAAAAGATCTGTAGTTGGTTAGGACAGAAATTCTGCATAAAAAGTAAAATGGTCTCAAAACAACAACCATCAACTTTTGTGAAAAATGTTCCCATTTCTGATCAGTTCTAATGTTTCCATTTGAAACAGACTCCTTGATCAGAAGTTAATAAAAACATGTCATGTGAAATACACAGAGCACTTTATAAAACATATAAGAAAACCAGGGTTGTGTCCTTAAGACTTTATAACAGGCAGAATAAGAAAGAGAAAAAGAGACAAAGGAAGATAAAAAGAGATTTCTAGCAATGTATAAGCAAAGCGGGATAAAGCTGAATAGCAGTTGGATTAGTGCAGCATGAGTTTGTTTTTAAAGTACATCCCTTTTCTGCACTTCTACCCTCTGCCATCTGCCCCACAGCCCTGACCTTGTTCCTCCCTGTTTCAAAAGAGCCGTCCCTCTTTATTTCTCTTCTGACCTGCATTCCTCACTGCTGGCTGTAATGTGGTGATAAAGGCACAAGTAAACCCAGCCAGCTTGTCTAAGATCAGAAGATATGGAGGGTGAAGTTAGCAAATTAACTGATTGGTATAAAACAAAAAGGGAAAAAAAAGTTGTCAGGAAGCTGAGAACTTTTGAACCCATTTAAACAAACAAGTGGCAGAGGAGCAGGCTTGTCTGTCACAGGAATACTGTCTGCAAGAGCCAAGCCAGAGCTTGGAAGCTATGACAACCAGATGCAGCCTCTGAGAGCAGCCCCTGGTAGAGGAACAGAGCTGTTTAAGAACGGGGAGTTCCTGCCTTTCAAAAGGCAGGACACAATGGGACGCTCCCCGCTGCCACTTCCACCCCTTGAAGACCTGTACTTGGTACCCTCAGGTTGCTCCAGTCTGCAACATGTGCAAAGACACAATGAAGCCTCTTTGTGTCATGTCTTATGATTATGATTTCAAGGGCCTTGGTCTGGTAAAGAAAGCGTGCTGTACTGAAAATAATTGCAGTAAGGCTTTGAGGTGCACACAGACTCATTTATTTAGTAACACTAACTGGCTTTCCTGCTTTTCCATCAACACTAGAGAGGGTTAATACCTTCCTCCTGGGCTGGCCTCCAGAGATTTTGCTCTCTGTGGCTCCAGATGGCTTTCAGAAATCTCTAAAGTTTTGCTGCCCTCATTAGTGACAGATGTGGGAGTTATAATTTGAAATTTAGGTTCACTAAAGTAAAGCATTGTGAAATCCCAGGAACCCGCAGAAGCACTCTTAAATGCGCCAGTAGTACAGATCACAGAAAACATGCTCTCACGTAATGCTGAACAAGAGACTTCATTACCAACAACATCACTTTCCTTTTCCCCCTCCACTTTATCTCAGACTTCCAGTGCAGCCTTCCCTGGGAGCCTCCTGCTTGGCTTTTTGCTGCTCCCCTAAAGCAGCAGCCCCCAGAGCCTCGCAGCTTGGCGGCTCACTGCGGTGGGCACACCGGTAACAGGCCTGACAGCGCTTTCTCCTGGGCCGAGTCTTGCATGCCTCCCACCATCCCCGACAGCACAGCGCCAGCCTCCTGCCTCACATGCTCACTTCCTCATACAGCCGGAGCCAGGCACTAATTCTATACTGGTATCAGCCCTGCTATTTCAGTAAATTTAGTTCAACAGGCACCTAAAATAACCTGAACCAGAACCCATCTCAACCACTGCTTTTGTCACAAAAGCGGACAGATTTTTTCATTACCTCCACGCAGCATACTTGAGAACCACATCCAGAGCATGCTTTCGTTACAAATTCCCTTCTGTTCTTCCTGCTATAGAAAGGGGAGATCTGAAACGTGGCCACATTCCTGAAGAGGATATTTGCTTTGGCAACCAGCCCGTAACACTCATCTGCAGAATATGACAGGTGAAGCCTCCAAGGTCAGCCTGCATTGGCACTGCACGAAGCCTGGTGAAGACACTATTGCTTCATTGTCATTACATAAAGCCCTTCACCAGCAACTCTTGTACGCAGAAGAGACATGGTACAGCTGTCACTTGTAACATCCTCCATTAGTATTGCTTGAACTTTGATCTGGGGGAGGAGGCTTAAAATAGCCATGCAACATGTATTCATTTCTGAATGGGCTTGAAGTACATGGTGCATAGTTGAGAGAATCTAACTTTTTGGTCATTAAAGTAGTTAAGATAACATTGACCACTTGGAAAGACAGCTTAAGTTAAAAACTGCTTTTATGTAACTGTTGTACATTATATATAAGTACAGAATATATTTCTGTTCATCCTTCTCAGCACATACAACACATGCAGAGAAGAATATCTCTGAGATGGATGCACCCTGAGGTTGTCAGATCCAGAAGGATGCTACTCATTTGTGGCTAACAGCATATGTATTCCATGAACACAATTTCTTTCTGAAGAAAGCAGTATTTGTAAGGGATAAAAAAACCCAAACAAACAAGACCATTCAAGCCATGTGACAGTATAAGCAAGTCTCATAGGCTTATATGGTTTCATGGAAGCTGAGCAGAACCACAGGATCTTTCCCTTTTCCTCTCTTATTGTAAACTTTTTCCTGCTGTTTCTGCAGGATTGTGCTGTCTGATTCACTAGCCTGTAATATTGTTAGCCTAGAAATGTTGCATACAAATCATTCATTAAAAAGGTAGCATACAGGATATTATTGGGAGTTGCTTTAAGATTCAGTTGATTTTTTTTTTTTCAGTTTTGTTTAGCTTCAGGAGAGACATTCTTACAAACTGTTACCATTTGATACTTCTATCATTTTCCCAATAATCCATAAATCTGGTTGTGTTTTTTTCCCCCTCCTTTAAATGCCACCATCTCCTTTTCCCCATCACTATTCCCTTTTCCTTTTGTAAAATTCAATTATTCAGACAGGAAAGCATGTGGTTCTCTAGATGATAGCTCTTAACTATCCCTTTTGTCTCACAATTCATGATTTCATTTCTTCCCCCCCCCCCCCCTTTGAAAACTTTACATATTTGGATTAGGAGGCACTCATGCCTCTGTTCTGTTACCCACCAAGCATAACCATTTTTACCCTTGTATCCCAGTTCTCTCTCTTTCTGCCTCCCTATTGCAGCACTGAGATCCCTTACTCACTGCAAAGTCAAGTGTTGCACTGGAGACTCCTCAGTTGCATGGTTAGACTGGGGGCTGGAAGACAACTGCAGGTAGGTGGCTGGTGCCTGGTACACCACGGAGGGGAGGGTCTCTGGGTAGGCACCTGCCAGAGGAGGGTGGATATATGGCTCTGCCCCATCCATTTAGAGAGGGACTGTATGCATCACTGCTTCTGAGAACAAGGAGTCAAACCCCAAAGTCTTTAGTAGTTATATTATAGGCATTAAGTGTCAATCATAACAATGACAAACCAGAGCTGAGCATAAGGAAGGTTATCCTTCACTAGGATGTACACTATAATTTCAGTGAGGATATACTTTGTTTTTCTCTGTTTCCATGCGACCCACCTGCCAAAGAGGTGCATAAGCTGCCTCTCCCTTAGCTGGCATCTACACTAAATGGGTTACAGCTGCTACTAATTTCATTTAGGGCATAACCCCTTGATGACAGAAGCCTTGACTTGTGCACAGCAGTTTGATGAGTCCTAGCTGGGTATTTGGACATGGTATTTCTGCAGCTCTCTTATACAGCAAGGAACGTATTTTTGACCTAAGAAGTGTGACCTGATCTTTCATCACTAACATAAATGAGCTGATGCTAACATGGTTAAGGTGGGCATTTGTAAGTGTGTCAACAGGAGGGAAAAACCCCACATATATTAAGGAAGACAGGGATGAAACTAACAGTGGCTCAGGAGTGGCAAGAAAAGTAACTTTAAGTTCACCTTTTAAAAAAAAAAATGCTCATAACATCAGAAAATGAAAAACAGCTAAATGAATTTCACTATTGATAATGAACAGGAAACCCACTACGTGGGATCATGAGTTTATGCAAATCTATTATTACTGCAAACTGGCATCCTAAGACCCTGATCATGCAACACTTGCACATATGCTTAACTTTATGCACATGAGCAGTCTCATTAACGCCAAAGACTTAGCTGTGCATAAAACTGAGCAAATGCATGAGTGTTTGCAAGACTGGGATTTAAACACAAGGGATAGAAAACAAATTTACTGTACCATCAACAATTATTTCTGAAAACCGGCAAAAGCCAAAGTAGTGCTAGAAGTCTGTTTAGTGTAGAAACATACAAAGAAAGAGGAGTAGGATTTTGAAGATTGCTGCCTTTAACTCAGTCCATTAGGCCCAATAATGGCGGGCCAAACACAGGAGGAAAACATCCCTTTTTAAGCCCAGATTAAAATATAACTGACATGCATGTCCGAGACACAGTATTTCCCATCATATTTTACAAGAAAAACTGGATTGCTTCTTAAAAACACAGGTTTCAAACTTGGTTATTGTAAAGAAGAACTGGTTATAATCAACTTGGATTTGACTAAATTATTCAGCAGTACCTCACAGAAGTCTTACAAAATTAATTTAAATGGTGTTAGGTTTATGTGGATTCCGAGCTGACTGCAGCTTTTATATAAATAGTTACAAAACATACAAAAACTTACGTTGGAGACAGGTGCCTATTGCGCTGCAGTGAAGACCGATGGCCAGTCTTAGAGCTAGTTTTGATTAGAATATTCGGCAATGCTTCAGAAAACAGAAGAGCTCCCTTATGTTATGAAACCTGATGAAAATATGCTATTTCCTTGGGAATCCAAAAGAGTAAATGCAATAAAATTTGAGTACTTACCAGCAAGACAAGAAAAAACAAAAAGCTGTAAAACAATGTCTGTAGAAGTAAAGCTTCTGCCAAATTTAAAGGGATAGCTCTGGAAAAGGAATTCTGGGAAAAGTGCAACCCTACCTTGGGAAGATGTAAAAATTAGGCCTCAGCAAAAAAATAAGGTCTTGTTATCATAAATATAATCAGTCAAAAGTCATATTTATGTTTCATGATAATTTCTGTATGCTTTTTAATCTTTCTTTTTTGTTCCAGTTTGAAAAAAAATAGTACATTCTCAGTAGTCAGTTTTACTGCTACTTTTTGTTGTGTGGGTTTTTTTTCATACTTTCTGTTCTTTTCACCCAGTAGAATTGCTGCTGTCAGTTTTGCTGTGTAATAGTAAAGTTGACGGAATTATGGTACTATCGTTCGTCACATCTTGCAGCTTGTTTCAAAACTGCAGTTCCAGGACCTTCGGGTACCATGTGTGGCCACGCGTCTGACTCCTGGTGAAGTCTGAATATTGCAAGGGCTCTTGGTTCTCTGTAGGGTTTGTTCAGGAGGGTTGTCATGGAGATACAAAGTCTGAAAAAGGCAGTATGCTCTTTCACGTGGCTGCAGTCTATATGGACAGGCTGCCCACAGCAGTGGCCGTGAGAGCTGAGCTGGCAGGGAGCCAGGCAACTTGTGAAAATGCTTTAGCACATTTGTGCTTGACATTTTGGTTGTGGTTAAATGGAGTATCGGTGCATGGATGACCAGATGTTTTCAAGTTTGCGTCCATCTTAAAGGCTCAATTTTATATAAAAATAGCTTTGGGGGGATGACTTTGGTGAGGTAGCATCTTCACTTCTGTAATCTCACAGCACAGTAATGTTGTGTTCTGAATGTATGAGAACAAAGTGAAAAGAGTAACACAGGCTGGAGCAGCTTGTTGGCCAGGAGCCCTCCTCCCACTAGCTCTTTTCCCAAAGGAAAGAAAGTTTTAACTTTCTTCATGGGTTAAGTTTTGGCTTTTTTATCTCATCTATAAAGGTTTCAAAGAAGGAGGTAGGATTTCTCCTCTGACTAAGGATCTGGCAAGAGTGTGATTCTGAACTGGGCCTTAAGGGACTATCATGACAGAGATATAAAAAGTGGTATTATTAGTGAGAAAAGTGATGCTGGAGCTGTTGCAGCCGGAGGGATCACCCTGGCAAATATTTGTTCATTCTGCCTAACGTCACCACGTGCCACATTGCTTTATATGGCTGGTCAATAAGATGCACAAGTTTGAATTTCCGGTCTTTGGGGCACCACTGTGTTCGGAGTTGAAGGACTGTGACAGCTGGAGAGTGGAGGAAAGTCTAAAATAAATTTGAACAGTATCTATGGTGTTTTCAATGCCTACCTGCTTCGTTCCAGCAGGTAAAGAGTACAGACGATCTGTTCATCAGCACAGCTCTGGCAGACTGAACCTCCCAAAGGCTGTGATGATAATTAACTCCTAAATGTTGCAGTTTCTTTACAATACACTGCGAATTCTTTCAGGAAATAATTATTTCAGAATAAACCAGTCTTTCTTAATCCAGACTTTATTTATTATATTCTGAAACACACCTTGAAATGCAACATTGAACACAAATTTCTCTTTGATTGGTTTAATGGAAAAAATTTCTCTCTTCAGCAAGCACTTGCTTTCAGAGTGAGACCTTAACATTTTACTTTTTATCTGTCTTGTCAATCATTGATTTATTTTTTTTTTCTGCTGGCCCCACCTGGAGATGTCATAGACCTCTCAAAAGCATGTAATCTAAAAAGATGCCGAACAAAGTTTTTATTTTTCAAACCAGTCAACTAGTTACCTGTCGATCTTACAAATATGTCACACTAATTTATTTTTGGAAAAACAGTTTGTTCAGCTGATGCATAGCACTTGACTGCAAGTTTGCTTAACAAAATCATAACTAATGCCCAGCTGTTATTTTTCTGATTTAATATTTCATATCACAGACTCATAGAACAATTCAGGCTGGAAGGGACCTCAGAGGATCACATCATCCACCTTCCTGTTCAAAGCAGGGTCAGGTACGAGATCAGGTTGCTGGGGGCTTTATCCAGTCTTAAAAACCTCCAAAGGTCTTAACACAGCCGCACAACCTCTCTGGGCAACTGTTTCCAATGCCTGACTATCCTCACGGTGAAAAAGTTTTTTCTTCATAACTTGTTGAAACCTCTCTTTTTTCAGTTTATGTCCATTGCCTCTTCTCCTCTCTCTCTGCTGGGTTGGAACTCATGTTACTAAGGGCTGTGACAAATAAACCCTTTTATTTCTCATCAGTATTTCTGTATGCATTAGGGAGAACAATTACAATATCCTTCGGGCTCTAAGGCAATGAATCTAAACAATTTTTTTTTATGCTCCTTATGTGCTGTATTAAAAGATGAAAACTCACCCTTGCATGTAAGGAAAACAGAGTTTCAATGAAGATCTGACCCAGAGACTGGAGAGCACAGTTTTCCTATAAAAGATGTTCTTTCATTAAAAAGACTATTGTAAGCTAAACACTATGATATATTTTCTTTCCAGGGAACGTTTTCAATCTGACTGAGCATGCTGAAGTCATTATATAGTTACTAGAGATGCTTCTTTGTCCAGACAGACTTACTATAGGTTACATTTCTGCAGGAGATTAAAAATGATGTATTAGTGGATATCCTCCTAAAAATACTCCTTTAAGTAATATGTATCTGCATCTTCCCAAGCCTGGAAGAACATATACAACAGCAAAGGAAATACAGCAAATAATTCAGGGCAAATAATATATAACCATGACAACTTTTACCACTGTATTTATTTAAATGAAGGGAAACACATTGAAATGTGAAAGCTAAGCACTTCAGTTTATTCACATATTTTACATTCGAAGGACCAACAGAAATATTTATTATTTTTTTTTTTAAAAAAAAAAAAAGGATTCTTCTTGTGGTTTCCAAAATTTTGACAGAGACATGGAATATACTTAATGAAGCATGTCACTGCAGTGCATGCAATGAAAGCCTTGTGTGTATGGAAAAAAGACATAAACCAAACAAATCTGACCATTACCAAAAAAAGGTTTCCTTTAATATAAATAAAATTCAGAGTAGTGTTTTATTTTAACAGACAACACAACAGTGGGTTTTATTAACAACTACATATTTACAGTGCCTCACTGGTAAAAATACTAGGCTTCATCTGAGACCCTAGACACTTCCTGAGAAGGCAGTGTGGACTGAGGATTGTTCAGCATTTCACATAAACTAGGTGTTAAAAGGGTGAAAATAAAGCATACTTTTAAAATATGTAAGATGGCAAAGGTGGAACTGCTGATGCACCGTGTTTATGCCCTGATCCAACAAAACTTGCACCTCAAGTACTCCCTTTGATTTCAGCAAATCTATGTATGCTCCTAAGGTTAAACACAGCATAAGGGTTTAAAAACCAGGAGCCTCAGAGGAAGACAACTGCTTGACTCAAAGATGCTATGAGTAGACAAAACTTCTGTAATTACAATTTTAAGTGGTATGGAGGCACAAGACCTTGAATTTAAATCTGTATTCTTCTGCAATGGGGGGGATTTCTACCACTTTTTAATTTGATCCTACAAGGTCTGGATTCCAAATATCTCCATCAAGTGACAAACTTGTGAAATGATCTTCTTTCCACAGCCTCCAAAATCATAGTGCCAGTTTAGCAGATCTCAGTCTTTTTGGCAATTAAATAAAACAAGAACCAGATCTTTTTCAAAGTATTCACAAAAGAATCTTTCACTTACAAAATAGCTGTCCCACCATTCTTGTATCAGATGTGACCTCAGCTCTTTAGATCTAAACAGTTCTTTAAAAGTTATAAAAATAAAGAATTGATTAATATACAAATATATATTTCAGAGTGATAAGAGAATAACATTAAACAAATTCCTTTTTTAATCTACTTTAAATTAAAAGAAATGTTTTCAAAAGTCTGGGCTGAAGCAGATCTTTATCTATTGACTCTTTAATGGAACCCATTCCCTGCAGATGGCCACATACAACTTAATGTAAGAAGCTCAGTACTACAAAAAGACAGTGAACATTTTTCCACTAGGAAAGCAATTCATAAAATCTGCTGTGCCGTTTGTTTTTTGGTATCTTGCTTTCAAGAACTGCAGATATTTCTAATATTAGAAACAAAACCTAAATCATGACAAGTCTTGAGCTTCTTTCCCTGGTCTTCATTAATATTTGTTTTGCAATAATCCACTTTGTTTTGTATACTGTTTGTATACAGCATAATATAAATGCTCTGCATGAATGCACACGTATGTACAAAACCAGTCAGTAATTCAGTTAAGAGATATGCCTGCTCACTGGGTCATTTCATACTTTCACGATACCATATTTTTCTGTAATATCCATAACAACATCATCTAGGTTGCTCCCTTCTTCCACTGAGATGCTCACGCATGTTTTCCTTCCATTTATCTCAAACAGCCGAAACAGCAAGGAACATTTTTGAACAACCTATAGTACTCTTCCTGAATCTGAAATAAAAATATTGAATTCAAATATGAAATAGATTTATTACTAGGTCTATATGTCTTTTAACTCATTTTGTACTGCTCCTGTCACTAAATGTTTTAAGGTGGGGCTTCTTTTGACTTTAGGACAGGATACTGAAGCAAGTATCATCTCAGGATAGTGTGGGTAACATGAATCCTGCTGCTAACTGCAAAGACTGGAAGTGAGTTTTATTGCACCCATTGTGTTATTTCATTGGGTTAATGGCACTCTAACCTGTTTTACAATTTTAAAAAACATTTTTCCATGTTTCATACATTGTTTTTAAAACCAGGAGAAAATATGTGAGAATGTAAGAATTGGGCAGAGGTTCTGTCTCTACTGAAAGCAATAGCAAAATTTCCCCTCTTCTCTCCTCTCCCTCATCAATGGCACAAGGATTTCCTCCCGTGCTCTGATAAAATGTTTGCACCATGACTCCACTTCAGGGCTGGGCACCTGCCTGCGTGGGTACATGTGACTAACTGAGTCACTTCCCACAAGGAATGGGACACTTACCTTCCTAGACAACACGCAAAGAAATATGAAGATGAACATCCCCTGGAATGCGTTGAAGATTGTAAAAAGATATGCAGTAACCACAGATCCCTGTACGACATGGAGGACCCCGAAGATCCAGGTAGCCCCAAGGAGGAACAGGAGAGCAAGAGCACCTCGGGCACAGGATCTAGACAGGAAGGAAACATTGAGAACAACATGTGGGCATGTGCTATTTTCCTTCCTTCTCTGCTTTGGATGGTGAATGTTGCATAGGCAATTTTTTTCACAGCTGCAAAGGCCTGAGAAGTGCAAATGCATGGACTGCTCTTTAGGGTGTGCTGTAGCACTGTGGCACGAATGGGCTCAGATTATCACTGCAGAAGAGCAAAGGAGTAAAACTGGAGGGCCTTAAAACACTGGCTTCTTTAATCTTCAGATATGTTTTCTCTGGTGTACTGCAGCACCATGTGATTTGATTTAAATCTACTGTTAGTGTAATTCCCGAAGGAAAAACATATGTCTGTTATGAAGCATTCCCCCACTTTTCCTCCTCCCCCTTATCCTTCTCAAAAAATAACCCAGAAAAATGTACAGTATGCTCTTAGGTCAGTACATGTGCATGACATCAAAGGGTTCCCAGTCTTCCTCTCAGTTTCACTGCAGAAGACAGTGCCAGTTGTAAAACTAAACTTTCTTTCTTTCATTCTTTCTCTTTAAAAAAAAATTATTTTTGTTTTTAGAACACAAATACTCTCAAATAGTTCCTGGGTCAGCATATTGATGCTTTAAAATTATAGGAACTGATTGGCTATGATTTCTTTTTTTCCCAATGTGCTGTAGAGCCCTGCTCACAGACTTGAGCAAATTACAGCATGTTGTCTTGGAAATGAAGCCACTGATTACTTTCTTATTCATTCTCAGTCCAGTCATTGCAGGACTTCCTTTGAACAACAGACGTTTTTAGCACTGTTCCTCTGAAAATGAATAATTTTCAACTTCATTAAAACCAGCTCACCACATGAAGCTACGAAGGGTGAGGAATAAGAGAAAGTAATCAATCAAACAATTGCTAAATCCTAACTATAAATCTAGTGCAATGCATTGAAACTGCAGGACTGTTCCTAAGCAACACAAACAGTAAGTTGTTTTCAATGTTCCCTGTAGTACACTTCAGCTTTTCCTGCACAAACGGTTTTCAAGGTCCCTATAAATCAGTTTTAAAGAGAGTGAGTTGATGGAAAAATCATAGCAGCATGCAAAGTAAAAATCCTGGAGAGAATCCCCCCGCCCCACCATGCCACAGAAACACAATGTCCTACTGTAGACTTTTTACAAACAACATGAATGGCTTGATTCTCTCATCACTGTATTATTTGTTACTTCAAGGCAAATATTTTGATCCCAATTCAGGCATAAGTTTTGAAATCTGGTTTGGCTTGCATAGAGGCTGTGGAAAGTACTTAAGAAAAAAGGACAATTACTTCTTTAATCTTGCCGTCAGGCTTTACCCTGGTTGATACGGGCCACTCATTGTGTTCCTCGTACAGCTCTCACACAACCCCAGTGTTACCGTACAAGGTATTGCTCAATGGGAGTAAAGATTGCAAAATCTACCTCCAAATCTATATGAGGTGATACAGAATAAAAAAATCTTTCTTTTTCTACAAATCTTCCAGAAGATTAAGTTGTTGTTTTTGAATACTCACTTTCATCTCTGGCTGTATTTAAACTTACAAAAGGTAGCTTTTGTATTAAATGGCAAACTTACCTTATATTTTCGTAACAACTAACTTCTGGCTTTAACATTGCAGTGTGTCGAAATACTTTATAAATAATCACTCCAAAAGCCAACAAATTAACCTGGGGGGAGTGAAGAAAGGAACTTTTAGTTCAAACCAGGTTGCTTTTGAATTTCAATAACTGTTACACATTTAAATGACACAAGCCAGATAAAGTTTCAGTGTATGTGAAACCTGCAGAATCCAGTGCCGGAAGGGGAAAAAACCCCACACTTTTCTGATCCACTTCTATTAAAAAAATATGAGCCCTGTAATAAACATTGATCAAACAGGGCTGTAACTCTACCTTATCTCAACAGTATCACTACCAACAGTCTGCAAATGTTTATTGATTTTATTGGTAAATCTCTTTGATTTCCTGCTGAGATTTTTTTTCTCTAAGTAGAGATGTTTAAGAAGAGAAGGAGAAAAGAAATGAAATGAAACAAAACAAAAAGAAAAGAAAAGAGAAAAGAGAAATGTAGAAAACCAAAAAAGCCCCCTCCCCGCAATGGGTTTCCTATTGTACTGTATCGTGTAGATTTTGAGAAAATGTATATCTTTTGTTGCTCAATAACATTAATAACACTATATGTTCTGAGGTCTTTTGGGTGTGAAAACTTTGAAGTGGCACAGAAGAACTTCGAGGTTTACACAAAGAATTTTTAAAAAAACTAATTTTGGTTGAAAGGCTCCTTGCTGCATATTCTCTCATATTTTATGTTTGTTTCATAGGTGAATAATTTCAGTATGGTTTTTTTCCTGCTTTCTTTATAATGACATTGCTTTATTTGAGTTTGAAACAGAAAAAAGCACATAAAGAAGCAGTTTTGCAAATGACGCTCAATTATGGCTCTGAACCTCTGTTTGCTTGGCTAGGCTTCGGTGATCTTTCATTTAATTTTATACTGCATTCCTTTAACAATGTGGATAGATTTGTTTTCTTGTTTTTTAAGAAAATTCTTATTTTTCTTTGCAGCATTTAACATTAGAATCTATTAAAAATGTTAGTAAATGAACCAAATTTTAGCTGGATGTCATCCAGATAGCATTTGTAGATCCTTGGTTGAAATCCCTTGGTTGGTTCCTGTGGGCTTCCAGCTGTAGAATGAATAGAATTAATGTATTCCCCAACTTGTTTCTCCAGAAAGACTGTGTGGTTTTCTTCCCTCCTCCTTTTTCTTTAAAAAAAAAAAAAATCCTCCGAAATGAAAACTAAAGGCTGCTGTAGGAGCACAGCATCCCTTTAAAAGGAATCAATTTCATTTGTTAACACTTGTTATGTATGTCCTTAGAACACTTTTGTTGTGTCAAGGGGGAGTATCTGATATTAAATGCAGGCTCTGCTTTAATTAGCTGCATGCTTATACTTTAATACAGCATAATATATTTACAATTTGATAAGACAGGAGATAGAGCTGATTAGCAGTTTATGGAATTAATCTTTCACTGAATATCTTGTACTTGCACTGATCGTGAGAGTTATTCTGAAGCTTTTTATATTTAAAATTGTAATCTATAATATCTCCTAAACCAGCAATTTTTCAAAGTTAATTATAAGTCAGTCAGCAGTTGTGGGTAATTATATGCAGACTTACTTTTTATCTTATATTTGTTGATGAATAATATATCAAATAACTTAGTGCACACACTGTATTCTGCATAACCCACCTAATATACTTATTAATCTGAAAAAGGTAAGCGGAAATGTGGTCAAAGTACCATGAGCATGGAGAATACACAGGGCTACTTCTTCAGAAACTTACCAAGATTGCAAGCCCAAACCACGTGACCAGCCTTCCTCTCTCCTGGCCTGTCACCAGGATCACTATTGTCAATGAGAGCCTTCCTATTGACATTAACAGGCTCTGTAAGAAACTCTGTGGGCCAAACCGTGTTATCCTTTGGCCACGTAAACCAGCTGCAGAACTGGAGAGGTTTTGCTGAGCAAAGATGGGGCAGGCAACAGGCAGATGTGAGGCCTCGTGGCAGCAGACTCCATTTCTCTTTGTCCCAGCGGGGTTCCTTTACACAAATATTATTTACACTGCCCGTTGCAAAGGATAATAGGATTTGGCCCTCAGCATTAAAGTAATACCCGTTAACTATGATCTTTTCATTCATCAATCCATTCTAATGGGAATAATCTGTATGTATCGGGGGAATGGGAGAGGTTAACACTGGCTTCTCAGAGTCAGCTGCCAGAACACAATTGTTGTACAATACGTCTCAGGTAGCCTCGCAGGAGGGAGTGTTACAGGGTGATGAGGGTGAGTTTAACTTCTGAAATACCCGGTCATTTCCAAGATTTATTAAAGTCTTAAGTCAGTTTTTGCCCCATTTTGAAGCACTCCGTTAATAAAAAATATCTATAGCAAAGTGCACAGACTGCCTTTACACAATGTTCAGTATCTCAAAACAGTAGCTTTTAGACAACATAGTGGGTTGTTGTTTTTTTTTTTTTTCAACCTAAGTTAGATGCCTCTGGAACTGCATTTTGTCCTTTCAGGGACAAAATAGGTAACAACAAAGTAGTTTTAAGTGTTCTGTGACACAGAAATGCAGCAAAAATTGAGGGAAAGCAGTAACAGGAACTCATGGGTAAATCCAGGAGAAAAAACTAGTTAATGTTAATGATGTGCCAAGTGTGGCCTTTAGTGAAAACTAGTAATCCAACAGGTATCCTGAACTTAAGATATTCTGCTTCACCCTGATACTCTGCACATTCTTTGCTATGAACACACCAGTAGCCTCAGCTATTTCTGGGAAATGTAAAGTGAAAAGTTCATGTTGGATGGTTGGATTGAGTAGGAATCTGAGAAGTTGGACTGAATAGGACTAAAAGGGAAATGGCCTTCATAAAACTGATATCCTCAAAGAGCCATACGTATTTCAACAAACGGGATGGGAAGTCAAATCACCCAAAATGCCTGGCCAAAGACACAACCACTTAAGACATTTGAATTGGAATCCAAAACTGAGCTTCAAATCAGCAGAAATGGAAGTAGTAGGCTGTAAAAGTCACTGAAAATATAGATAGGCACAAGGAATCCTGGATCCCCAAAACTTCTAGCTGGGACAAACTGAGGGACTTCTGAATGAAAGACACTGAAACATCTAAAAAGGCTTCAGCTGCTACTTATAGCCAAATATTGTGTTTTATACTTACTTTGGCTGTAATTGCATGTTTTCATTTTTGTAATTAAAGCACAATCTTCAGATCTTGTTGAATAAACTTTGATGACGTTATAATTGAGGCTGCCTTAAGGTGACAAGCAAGGTGAATGAGAATGAAATGGCAAACATAAGGCACGCTGTCTCCAGAGAGGCAGCAAGCTGGAGTAGAGCAACACGTGCAGGCAACTGTGAAACCAGGCTCAGGACAGGCTTTGCACAGGCCTGGAAAGGGCCAGCCTGGGGACTGCTGCTGCCACACACAGGCTTCGGGGAGAAGTTACATGTATAACGAGCAGAGCTACTCTGCAGCTTCGGGCAAACCCAAAGCGTGAAATGTTGTGGCATGGCCACAGTTTTATCAAGTGAATAACGACATTACAAATTCTTGTGCCTTTGTTTTCAGTGTTATTACATGGCTGAGCAGTCAGAGAAAATGCTGCATGTCCTGAGAGGTGCTTCTCGGCAAGTCTAATAGGCTAAAGTGGAATTGCATTGATTCCAAGCCCAGAACGGAATTCTTTTTGGTCTGTTTTTTTTTTTTTTTTTTAATTTTTTTTTTTTATTTATTTAACAAACCACCCCAAACTGCTATTGGGCAAAGGGTGCACTCAGTCTTTACTACTTCACAAAGGAAACCTCTGACTTTCTCCCTGCAATCTCAATTCTGTGAGGTACTGAGCATCCTCAGCCCTCCCTCCCCCTGAGGTTCAGTGGGAATCAGGTTTCACTCAGTGTGCTCAGGTGCACTACAGGACTAATTTTAATAATTAATCTATCCCTTTTTTTTTTTTTAAGTGGTTAATCAAAGACAAGGGCTGATACAGGAACAGTGTCTGCTCATAGCATCTTCAGGGAATCATTTCTCCTTAATGATATTTGTAAAAGTATTTTTAGCTTTCTTAAATTCTAGAAATGTTGTGGTATATTTATGAGCAAATGGTAGAAATCTTAAAATATATTTACGTGAAATAGACATTAAATAAGGACAATTATTAGGATCCCATGAAATCAGGATTTTGTAGGTATGGGCAAGTACATTTATGTATCTGTATAACCCAGGATGATCTCCAAGGAGCCACAAATCTGGATGAGCTAGGTTTTATTGTACACCTGTGACTGAGTTTAAAGGGAGGATGGTAAGTGTTTGGTACATCTCTCTTGGGGAGATCATCTGTGTGAAGGGTCATGAGGATTTAGGACTTTGGAGTGACTTCTGGCCCCATTAAACCAACAGCAGAACTCCTGTTAAACACCAAACCCCCATTGCCTCCAGTGTTGTCAATGCTTTACATCTACAAATCATAGAGAGCGATAGTCTCAAGGGATTCACTGGCAACAGTGGACACTGCTGTGGGTTTCATTCTGCAGATTAACACTTGTGTGTGTCATAGATGCGTAGGAGCAGGATAGTGAAATTTTCCTGCAGTTGTGTTTTGGGGATCTCCATGGTACTGTTCCCATGTTCACAGCTGTGATGTTAGTTGGTAAGATAAAGCAGGCATGCAAGGAAGAATTCAGAGCTGTCTGGAGGGGTACAAGTCCTAGGATCACATCTGACCTGCAGCCACAGCAAAGGTCTGGGTAATTTCCTCTTGTAAAGAAATTCACAGGAGAGAAAAAGCAATTGAAAATTCAGAGAAATTTCCTGGTGCTTTCTTAATCATCTTGTCAACAATAAGGAGGTTTTGCCAAAGGAATTAGCCTGGGGAGCTCTGTTCAATCAATCACATGTACTTTAGGATAGGATGGCAAAAACTGTGTGTGGTGTTAACCTTCCTCCACCCAGACCTAGGATGGCTCTGTAAATCTGTTTGCAGATTCATCCCTCCCTCTGTCTTAATACTACCATGGCTAACTGAACGGTGTACTTCTGCATAGGCTTCTGTAATGATGGAAAACTGCCCAAGGAAAACCGCCCAACAGTGGGCATGGGTAGCACAAGATACTGCTGCTTTGGCTTCTACTCCCAGCAATTCTGGGACCACCACCTCAGAATTTCATCCATCCACACTTTGTAGAAGAAAATTATAATAAGAATTGTATACATATCAAGACATAATAATATTTACTTGGTTCTTTTTCCTAAGGTGAGGATTCAGAAGAGCACTGAGAAAAAATCTCATCTATTGTCTAAGCAAATTACAAAATTCCTTGTTGATTACTAACTCTATTTTCCAAATTAAAAAATAATATATATAAGCACATAAGTCCTAAAATGCTACATGTTCCAAGCTGTTGGAGTTCTGCTAATAGCATATTACTTATCAACTGCTATATTTAAAATAGATCCTTAACTCTACTGTTAAATGTACGTATTTTACATGCTGGAAGAGTAACATAATATTCTATCCCCAAGTAAATTTGATGTTAGTGCTTCACACTGCACAAAACAATCTCTGTGTAGGTACAGAATGATAGTTATTTTTAGTTGAGCACTGAATGGTATGAAATACACAAAATGTAATAAAGCATGCAAAACATCTGCCTGCAAATAAAAATATTTGCACTCATGTTGAAGAGTTGTAGTTTCTTTCATAATTAATTACAATTAAATTGTAAGATACTGAATGAAGTGATATATCATCATTTTGCGCCATCAAGTTAGCTGACAGCTGTCAAATTTGGCAACTAAGAAATCTTCTTTTCCTT
This sequence comes from Morus bassanus, assembly GCA_031468815.1. Lineage (NCBI taxonomy): Eukaryota > Metazoa > Chordata > Aves > Suliformes > Sulidae > Morus > Morus bassanus. The sequence goes on along the minus strand of CM062576.1, from coordinate 10,318,511 downwards.
CCTCCTCCCCTCCATTTTTTTTAAGCAAGACAAAAGAGCACTCGAAAGCTCAGAGGGAAATGGTCCATCTTTCATGGCATTAGCTCAGTTAGCACCTGGACATCTGGCAAAATGAAACAGATCAGGACAAGAGGCATTCAAGAAAATTTTGTCCAACGTTTTTTTGTTGAAAAATGTCAGTTCATTAGCAGTAAAAGACATTTACTGTTTTAGACTATACTTTCATCAATAAAGGCTTCCTGACTAGGATAGCTTTCCTGATTAAAACCAGAAAGGACACTCCCGAACAATGAAAATCCCTGTGGGCAGGGCATTTATCCAGGATGTTGGAGACACAGGCACAATTTTTTGTTGTACTTAATATTCAGACTAGGCTATGACCCCTAGTTTCTCTAGCCTCTGTACCAGCTATTCACTGCTATTGCCCTGTAAGCCCTGCTGGATCTATCCCATGCCATACAAGTAATTAAATATTCACTGGAGCAGGGGGACCTGGATCTCCCTCATCTCCCAGTTCCTCATCTAGGACTATCTATAGATAGTTCTTTTTCTAACAGTGAGGTAATTTTTAATATGAAACTGAGTTTTTGAGGCTATTTTCAATACACATGTATTTATAGAATGAAAAAGGAATTAGTAATTTCATATATGATATCCTTGCGTAAAAGATACACTCCAGCCTTTCAAAAGTTATTAAAACACTTTAAATACCAGTCTTTTAAGGCTCTCTAGTGTTACAAAGAAGAGAAGGTATAAGAAAGAGGCAGCTAATTCTAAAGATTCAGACATACTAGTTCTGATTCAGTCTGAGCACTTTACATTCAAACTTCAAAAACGAAACCGCCAAATCATTCCCTTTTCCTTTCTTAGTCTCTGTCTCAATAATTGATGAAACCATCTATATGCTGATGTCAGATCTCACAAAAAAGAATGAGAAAATTTCTCCTGCTGCTCTCTTAGGCATATACTTGAATTTTTTACATATATCATATTGAATTTGGCTCTTTCAAAAATTGTCTGAAGTTCAGAGCAGCTGTATCTGTATCAGTCTTTACAATGACCCTCATTATGAGTGTTTGAATTAATGAGCTTGTGATGGTCTGAATTCTGCCACAGAGAGCAATATATTTCTGTCTCTCTGGCTGTATGGCCTATGGCTGGGTGAAACGACAACATTCAGTGGGTCATTGTTATTTCAGTCAGGGGAGAATGGAATTAAGCTATTAACAATACAACAGTTTAAGCTTCAAAATGAAAATGTATGCCATATTAATTGCATAAAATTGGACACAAGCTGGCAGTCAAACAGTCTGGGTTTGTCTCCTGACTGATTTATCTCATTATCATGTCCCCAGTGAATATACCTTCTCAAATGCTTTAGGTATAAAACAGCAGTCTCATCTGGGAGTAGAAAATGTAACAAAAAAATCAACAATAGCCCTTTAGGCTATATTTTGGCAAAATATTTTCAATAATGCAGGATTAGAATTTTATGATTCTAAGATTTTAATAACTTCACTTGTTTTAAAATTTAAAACATAGCTAAATGAGTTTATTTAAAAACCCTCTCTCAAGAAATACATAATTTTCACATAGCGTTGCTCTTTATATATGAATACTTCAAAGTTGTTCTTTTACATACCTCAAGCTGTAGATTTAGACTCAGTTAAATATTTACTTTATATTTTTAGAACACTTATAGCAAGCTGCAAATAAATAAATAAATAAATAAATAGATGGGTTTTCTATATTTTTCATCAGAATAAACAGCTTCTCAGACTTCTGGATGCAAAGTTGTTTCTTATTGGATTGCAAAGCTAAACACATATTGACCTAAATATTTTTATTTAACCTCAGTTCTTCAGCCAAGGGTGGAGGGATGAAGCAAGAGAGCTGTATCTGACCTCAGCCATAAACGTTAGCCTGACTAGATCCAGTGGTAGGGCAGGGGTCTATCTTGCTTGCAGTGTAATTAATTACTAGATTTACTCTTCTCCTTTTCCAAGAAGCTTTTGAGAATGTGTATTTACTTGGGAGTTGGTAATGACATAAATCAGGCTGTTTAATGAACTGATTCCAGCTGCATCAAAGACTTCAGACTACATGTTACACCTCTCCCCTATGGTTTCTTTGCATAAATGCAAATGTGTCTTAAGTTGCATCTAGTGCCTTATGCAGGAGCCCTGCTGAAGTATTTCTACCTGGCAAAGAGGAGTGAAATATTATTGTATATTATATATATAATTGTATATTATATATATAATTGTATATTATCTTTTAGCACAACTAACTTCAGTGAATGGATGAGCTACCGGGAGGGAGGCAGCAAAAGGAGCATGACTGAGATGTCAAGTCTGACAACAGTTTGTATTTGCCATTTTAGAGATGTGAATGGTTGGCAGAAAGCTGTCCATGCCTTCCACAGTTTGCCAAATCCTCTAAAGGATTTGGACCTTTGCTTTTTAGAAATATTGAAAATTCGGCTGTGGATGTGGTCACAACATCCCTTGCTGTGGCTAGTTATCTTACTCAAAGCCACAAAAAGGTCTTTCAATGACCAAGTGAGATTTCCAAACAGAGTATTCACTTGCAATTATGACTGTGAATTTAAATTTGCTTCTCTAAATGCCTGTAAGTGAAGGCATTTAGATGAAGATGAATCAAAGGGGCAGTAGCATAGTGGAAGAAAATGTGATTTGAGTGAGAAAATATGTAGTGTGGATGTGGTCATTACATAATTACTAAAAAAGTCCAAGGGACATCATCATTCTATGTTAACTATCTAAAGCAAACCTATGGTGTCCTTTCAATGAACAATTTAGGGTAAGCATATGTGTTTACAGTAATTGTGCTTATAGCAAGGCAATGTAAAGAATCACCAAGAGCAATTAAAAGCAATAAAAAAAAATGACTGATTCACAGTCTGTTGTGTGGCTTTCCTGAAAAAAAATACACTGAGGCTTAATACACATGGATCCATCAAAATAGTGGACACAGTTTATCTTGCTAGAAAAGACGGATGCCTGAGACATTGACCTGCACTGAGCTGTGGGACATCTCAGGAAATCTGCACAGCCAGCTGGCACCTGCGGGTGCTCTTCCCCTTCCCCTTGGCATCCACCTGTACTCCCTCACCTGCTGTTTCATCTTGCTTCACTCTTGATGACAGAGGACATGCTTGACTTTTCAAGTCTAATGTCCTTTCAGTGAATCTGAGGGAGAACTTCTTCACATGCTTTTTCTTATAACACTACTAGCTAAGCTGATTTTTAAAAAAAACCCCTTTTATATGGAACATCCTTAAAGGATTTTTGAGCCTTATGTGATGAGTTTGTTCCTATGTAACAACATAAGAGCAAGTGATTTTCATGTTGTAGATTAATGGCCACAGCTTCTTTTTCCAAGTATTTCCAGGAACTTTAGAACAGGGGCTTTAATGACAGAGGGAAGGAAGGAAAAACCTTAATTTCATGTGAAAGCCCTGGTCTTGCTGACAAACTGCATCGGTTGGGTATGGCAGTATGGAAGCTGTGGCTTGGAGAATAAAGCTGGTCCTGTCCACTGAACAGGGCAAGTACTTTCTGACTCAGTGATTACTTAGCACAGCAGGTATTGTTGCTGAATAACACTGGAGTTTGAACTAATTGTTTCAACCAAAGTTGCAGACTCAGTCTTTAATGTCATTACGTAGTAAATCATCTCCACTTTATCCACAATGGCATAAGAAATGCAACAGAGACACCTTTAACTGAAGCCACAGAGGGGCTAATGAAAAGGGGACTATTATTCTTTCATAAAGAATAATAAAGCCATTGCTAGTCCCTGTAGGAAATTTGTTTCCACTAAAAAGGCAGACTGAGGAACAAGCGTAGATATAAAAAAAAGTTTAAAACAGCTATTTTCTGGAAAATGTACAGTAAACAGTACAGAGTATACTTTTCTCCTCTATCTAAAAAACATAACCAGGCATTTATTACAAATAACACTTTGGGAAAAAAACCACAGAATTTTCCAAAGCATAAATATTCAAGAAAAAATGTGAGATGGTAGTATGGTTTGTTGTGATGGAGGTCAGAGGTCAAACAACTTTTTCAGTAATAATCCTTAGAATATCAAGAAATATCAAGAGTAATGAAGATGACCTGCTTCACTGACAAATGGGAATAATAATGTGAAGAAGCCCAAAGAAGCAGTGTACCTGATTACACCAGTGTGGTGTGATTGACCTCAGAGGGGCTGCTTTTACTTTTTTTTGCCTTTTATTTTTTAAATGGGAGCAATGGACTCTCAAATCATGCTCAATATTGAAGTCTGGGAAAACATAAAACATTAAACTCTTTGAATATTTACTTTTCTACAGGAAAGATGTTCAGTTTGAATGGCCTAGATTAGAGTATTAAGCACATGAAAATTGTGAGTATATGAGAAAACAGCGGAGTAATGGATTTGCCAGGAAATATTTCTGCATTGATTGCAGCAGTATTACTAATCCTGAATCAACTTAAATGTACGGAACTGAATAAGTATTAGAGCTGTCCAATAAGATTTGATGAATGCACCATTCCATTAATTTTACCTTTTTTGTTGAATAAATTATTTGACAAATAATGGTAAAATTCATCAAATAAATTATCTGATGAATATATTTTTTAAGTAATCGACTAGCTCTAATGAATATGCAGGCAGTTCCTTAATGAAAAGCATTACTCTACTGTTAGCCTGCTTTCATCACTCATATGTCACTTTTTTGTATTTTGCAACTGCAATCTGTATATTTTATGGGAAGTTCAAAACAGTATGGTTAATCAATCACTGCAATTCTTAGAATATTCTTACTTTACAGTTGATTATTCATTACATTTACTACATACAGGAATGCTTAATAAAAAGAACTTGGCTTTTCTGAGGACACCTCTCCCAAGAACTATTCTTGGCTTGTATGTTCCAAGTCAAGTTTACAAGAATGCTATAAAAGTTGCAGGGTCCATTTATAAGTAATTTTTGTAGTTAAAAACACTACAATTACCAATTGTTTCAAGAAACTGGAGCTTGAAGCCAAGCCAGACACCTTCAAGGTCTCTGAAAACACACGTTAGAGGAGTAAAACAAGGAAGAGTGTACAGGAGCCACCTCCTCACTGCTCAGCGCTAGGATGTTTGGATAAAAGCCACAGACAGGATTATATGGATGATCAATTCTGGAAATGTTCCAAACTCACAGAGCAAGTATGTATTTTGTTATTACAGAGGTGATCTCAACAAATGATACTGATAGATTTATACTCTTAAACAGCAAATTGCACCTGTTAATGTTACATGTCACACATCTGAGTCCTGGTTCCTCACAGAGGTATGCCAATTTATTGTGGCAGTGACAGTGGGTACAATAATCAAGCCTGCATGACTCTGTCAATACTGCAAAGGTGTAAATCATGTTATCATGGGTGACTTTGAACTTGCTGTACGATGCTCAGCTGAGCAGATTTAATGGGAGAAGGTTGTGGGAGAGAGGTGTATTAGAAGGGTTGCCTATAGCTGCACTTGGAGTTGTAGTGATTCTCTTGCAAATTTTCCTTTTAATGGCTCGTAGACTTTCATAAGTACAGTGTTAATAGTCTTTGCCCAACCCTTCCAAAGTATGTCATTTCTGCTGCCAGCTGGACAACTAATATATAGCTGTCCCTCACAATAGGTACAAGTGGAGGGTCTTATTCTGTGTCCACAGAGTTTAAAAGATGAAGTTTCCACAAACATCAGTGATGCATAATAAAGCCCTTACATAGGTCTGCTCCCACTCAACATAGAGTGAGCTGTCATGCCAGAGGTGGGGAAAGCCATGTAGAACTCCTCCACAATGGGAAGGAGTTTGTTCTTGGCTGACATTATATGCTCATCAAAACTGCAGCCGCATTACCCTGCAGACAAAAGGTTATTTCCATTCTACACAATTCCTATACAGGGAGATTATTATTGTAAGAGTGTATTACAAAAGAAAAGAAAATGTTCTAGGGATAATTTTTTTTTTGACTTCATGCCTTTTATCTCTGGAGATTATATTTGTATTTGCCTCAATCAGGCATGGGTTGTGGTGTGTGTGAATGTTTGTCCCTTAAAGTTTGTGATAAACTCACTTTTCTATTAAAAAGTTTAAATACTTGTTATAAATAATTTCTCCATATTTGTATGCTTTGATCTAATCTACTGCATAGTTTTAGCTAAAATGGTTGTGGTTCTAAAGATTACAAGTATTAGGAGGAAGAAATAAGTTGTAGAAATTATCTTCAGTTTGCAGCTTGCTTTACAAAGGTTTAAAATGCCCTTTCTTTCCTAACTCCATCTAAAGAGCTTCTGACCCACTCCTTTTCATGTGAAGTCACCAATGTAATAATAATAATAATAGTAATTTTTAGATGGGATCAATAAGGCCATTGCTTTACGCTTAAAAATTCTAATAGAGCCTTACTATTAATAAGCAAACAACTTCAGAAGTAGTGTTACTGCTTAGGCATTCAGAGAACTTAGTCTGTACTCCTGAGCTGTACTCGAGCTCCCTGTGCTTCACTATTACTGCAGATTTAAAGCCCAAGAATGTGTTTGAAATAACGTGCAGAAAATCCATTGGTACAGAATCGGTTCTGCTCTTCATCATTTACATGCTGTCTCAAAGGCATATTACAGTATAATCCAAACCACAAATCTCCTGGCCCCCATTCACAGAAACTGAAAGCACCATTTGGGTACCTGGGCATTTGTGCTGACAATGAGTTTAATGTTTTTGTGCAAGAATCAGATTTGTGGTGAGCAGCTCTCCAGAGTTTTGGTATCCAAACTCTCCAGGCTATCTTGGAAAACCTGCAAACTCAATGCTATTAGTAGACAAAGCTCAGGACTAAAAATAAGCTTGAAGCTGCTGGATTTTGCTGCTTTCTATATGAGGGTTGTGGTGCTCCAGCTGGTTACCCCAGAACAAAAATAACATTTCCTTTTCTGAGTCCCTAATTAGTAATTTATTTTTTTTTAATTAGCTGTGGGCAGAATGGGAATCTTGGAAAGAGATCAGCTGCTGTAATTAAAAGGACTTTCTGAGTGCCACTACTTTGGAAAGAGTTTAATCTTTGTTATGGTGGTGCTCATGCAGTATGCTGAACAGGAAAACTGGACAATGGAAACAGAATTACCACCACCAACATGCCTTCCACAGAACAGACATGACACCAACATTGTCTTCTAGAGTCAGTACCTATTTTCATAAAATTTTCCATATTTTCCTTAGACAATAACCTGGATAGGGCACAAGCATTTAGCTAGCTCCCTGCATTCTTTGAAAACATCCCTTTTGCAGTTCAGGCTTCAATTTACTATCACTGCATCAAAACAAGTTGTCCAAACGCTCCAGAAGAATCACACTGCAGATGAAGCAACTTCCTGAAAGTGGGTTGCCTTTCCTCCCTGGTCTAGTAGAACACGATTATGAAGAGAAAGTATAAAGGTATGCAAATACAGTGGAAACAATTTATCACAAAATACTTCTGTAACACAAACAAAAACAACAAAACAACTGCAGGGCTATTTGCTGTCCAGCTACAGCTCCTTGTGTAGCTTCACTTAGGCAAAGGAGTGGGAGAAAAAAAAAAAACTATCTGGCTGTTATCCTCATCCATAACATTGGAGGACTGCATTGGTGCATAGGGACCATATCAACTTCTACCCCTTTTTCTTTTAATTTGCAGGGATTGCTGGAAGATCTGCTCAAAGAATGGCTACAAGCCTCAGAGCCCAGCTTGCAGGATTTGCCTCTGTGGCCAACTAGACTGATATCAAAGCCACTGAAGACCTGCTCTGCCTCTGTACTTTGTACCTAAGTTCCTGCATCAGGCACAGCTCAGCTGGAGCTGAAAACAAGGCTACAGATGCATAAATTTTGGGCATTTTGTGTATCTTGATAATGCAGTTTTCCTGTACTAACAGTGCAGTGATACATCACTGCCCATAAATCTTCACCTGAAGGCAGATAAGGAACAGGAACAAGGGCAACAACATAGAAATCCTAACCCTGCTGCCTTCATAGAAGAAAGAGATAAGGTCCAAAGAGGAAATAGGAAATTGTTGACTTAAACCTAAGAATTGTAAGAATTTCCTAGTAAAGGATGGTCTCTCCCCATGATTTCATTTTACCATAGTAACCTGTCAGCTGTCAGGGCCATCTGACCCCAGAAGCACTGAGCCAAGGGAGGTTACGGTGCCTTGTCTCTCTTGAAGTCTACTGTGCTCACCAGGAGTGTGAGATGGGGAGGCATCACTCTGCAGTTGCATCTGGCCTGTTGCTTCCAACCTATCCCCAATCTACAGTAGGAATTTGACCAGAATTATACCTGATGCTTTATTCAGCTTCGAAATGACTAATGCCTCCAAATAAAACTGTTTTACTAGCGTATTGTGTGTGTTAGGCACTGCTTCTTCTTCCTTTTTACAAATCCTCACATTTATCACCAAATAGCTTAAAAAGCAAAGGGTTATAACTGACTTGACCATAGATGTCATGAGGCCTCACCATTGTACCTTCTCCTCCTGTTAGCTCCAGCTATTCCCAGATCACTGTCAACCCAGTCATACACAATAATGCCCCATTACAGCTGGAATGGTTTGTTAAACTTTATAGCACTTAGAAATGCTCCCACGGCACCAAAAATGTCTCGATTCAGAATTGAACATATAATACTTGCCAAATTTGCAGGTTTGAAACCACTTCCAATAAGAATTAAAAAGGCCCTCTTCACAGCTGAAATAGGGCTATCAATACTTGACTTGTCTGCCCATGTGAAATAGTGGGTTCTTTTCTCTGACGTCGCAATTTAGTTTAAAATAGCTTTGATGATGACAGGGTACACGCGAGTCATAAAACCATAAAAATGACAGTCTAATCTTACAAAGATGACCGATCACTGATAAGAGATTAAGTCACACAACATTTGAAAAACCAGATTATCTGTCTGCTAGGATAGTGTCTGTGTACACCTCCTGCTGAGCCATGCTGAGACGCCAATGACATACAAAGACGGTACTTCTTAAAAACCAGAAATGCTTCACAGAATTTCTCAAACCATTGGGTTAAAAGAAAGAAAGCAAGTAAGAAAAGAAGCTCTGACCTTATATGGAGATTTTTTTGTCAAACATTCATTTTTCAGGCTAGTAAAGTATTTAAATGTACAGCATATAAATAATTTAGAGACACTATAAAAAGGTCTAAATTAGCCAGTTCTGCCCTATAATTAGCACTCACAGCTATGCTGGCAATGGGTGGGTGATTATTAAACACCTTTTACTATCAGTTTTATGTACTACAATAAAAAAATGAAAATTATACTTACAAGAATTATTAGACATGCTGGTCCTATAAAACTCCATATAAAGTTATTCTTTGTGCTGAGCCAACATCTGAAAAGTAAAGAGCAGAAAATGCCTTGAAATATGCTATTGTGACTATTGCATCCTTAGGTATGTTGATTTGGACACAGAAACAGAAACTTACACTTCTGTGGTGCCATAGTACTTGTATCCCAGTGCGGCAGAGATTCCAACGACCACGGCTGGACTGACATAGCCAAAGACATAGAAATTCTTGTGCAAGAAACCCTTGTTGTAGATGACTCCCACGACTATAAGGTAGAGGTGAATACCTTCAATGCACATCCATGCAAAAGCAGCTAGAAGGAAATAATGGAGTAATCCAGCAGTAATTGAACAGAAGAGCTAGAAATTCAATCAGAGAAAGTAAAAGTCATAATTCTATTAATACATCTCTGTTAATATAACAGCATATGCACAGCAACCTAGTGACTCTAAATGGTGGTTCAGCAGCCCAGATGTAATGCTGATTGACAAGAACTTGGCCTACACCCAGGAGCACACTTGTTCATTAATGTTTTCTGTAGCAACTGGTAATATAAAGAGACTACATTCAACATTAAAATTGGTGCATGACTTCCCAGAAAAACTGTATCAACAAATTGACAAGTTTGATCCCATAGTTACAGCTGAGTAGTCTATATGCTTTCCTGATCTAGACAAAGTTCATTTTTATGATTTTGATAACAATGTAATTAGGCATCACAAGGAACTATTTCCAAAATGACTTTTGTTACTACAAAGTGTTTGTAGAATGATATTTCTCAATCAATCTGTACTGGAGTACTCTCTCAGGGATAACAGCTCAAATTTTTTCAAGTAATTTCAAATCTTATTCAGCTACTTATAGTAGGGGCATTTAGATAATTTATGCATAATTTAATTTCCTAAAACTAATCTGAGATGCAAAAATCAACAACCCAACTTGTATGAAAAGTATCAGGGACAGTTCAAGACCTCACATGTAGAAAGGAAAGGAGTCCCCCAGCCAACAGCACAATATCTTAAATGCCAGCTTGGGCCTGCAGTTCTGGCCTGGCTTTTAGAGAAAATTGTCATGACAGAGCCACCAATGTGGCTTTGTACAGCATCCAAATGGATGTGAAAAGTGAAAATGCTAAACACATTGAGTCCACAGTCTTGGTTACAATGACAAAGTTTAAATGAAACCCATGGAGCAAAGTAATATACACCACCTCAGATGAAGGCCCTACTTCTTTAAATGACCATTTTATGTTTCGTGTTACTAGACTGGGAAGTCAGTGTCACTAGAATATTCATACTGTTACTAGGAAATACTGGAAGTAGATGGAAGACTGTAGCTGATACCGTGTATTTACTTTACAACACAAAATCAAGATACAAGTGAAAACTACCCACCTTATTATTGTTCATATTAATTCCAATCAGAAAAATAAGTTCCGCCAGGAAAAGGCTGCAGCAGAGGTTTTTGTGAATTGTCGTTCTAGTGCTTTGAATTTCACTGAAGAACCAGAATGTAAAAATGCACATGGAGAGGCAAATCAACGAAATAATTATTCCTAGCTGAGTGATTCTTGTAAGAATGTTATAATTTGTAACACCCTGGGGGAAAATTATAATATAATATTTAAAAGAATAGCTTTGTACCTTCTCAAGAAAGACCTCAGTCTATAATACAGTTCTTTTCTTCTTTTCTATAAAATATTAATCAAAACTGTTTGTAGAGTTTCACTGCAAATGTACACTTTGGATAATCTAAAAAGTATTGTTTTTTTGTGAGACAGATATAATTCTAGGGGAAATTAGTAATGAATGGTATACATTCCTGCTCTTATATTTTCTGATATTTCTTAACAAAACTTTCTATTAACATCAGTATCTCTTAATATGATTTTAAAAATCAGATCATTTTAGTGAATGACAAATACACTGGCAATAGGACATATATTAATATGACATGAACATTTTCTAATATAAAAGGACTTATCACAGCAGTAACTTAGATAAGCAAAATTGAATAACCATCTTACTGAATTTGCAACATGATCAAAACAAGACTCTGAAATAACAATCACTTCAGAAAAATGCTATTCCAGATATGTAACATGAACATTCTCCAAAGAAACACAGGCTATTTTAATATTGGATGTGAATATTTTCTGTATAGGAACAGTGTTACATTTGCTGCTTGGTGTTTGCACAAAGAATCTCTGAAATACATGACTGTGCATCAGCATAAGGATAGTATTCAGCTGACCATAAAATGTATGTAAGCATTTTTTTTTCTAAATAAAGGACCAGAGATTATTCTTCTCCCAGCCTTCCTTTTCAAAATAACTATATAAGTACCTGCAACTGTTTTAAAATGGAACTGAAGACTTAGGATGCTATTTAGCAACCAGGAAACAGCCTCTATCAACATGAAATTCACAGTTTGAGAGAACTGTCTCAATACAGTATATTCATGCTAATATTCTGCTTGCTGTCAGTTCTGATACCTTATAAATCTGCCTCCTGAGGCAGGACCTGAACTCCTGCAGATCCCCGTGTAGACCCTGGAAATCTATGGGGACTCTTAATATAAGAAGGACATAAATGGAGTGGTCATTCTCATGTTTTTGTGCTGGTCATGAGTGTCCATGTTTAATAGTCATAAACTTCAAATTGATTATGCTGTTGCAAACTCTCAGGAGAGAATTTAAAGCAGATTTTTAGATGCCAAGGTTGACATCTAAACCAACCTTTAGATGTTAAGGTTAGATGCCAATCAAATGGGTGGCAAAGTTCTGTGAGAGAGAAATTCAGGGCCATATGGTTACTGACCACCAATGAATGCCAGTTAAATCCCACAGCAGTCTTAAAGTGGGATTTAAAATTAAAAGCAATGCACCAAAAATAAGCACAGCAGACTGTGTATTTGGAACAAGATATTTTGCTGCATCACTGCTCTGTAATACTGCATACAGGACATAAAGAAATTCAAACACATATGGGAGGAATTTTGTTTGCTCTGTGCACAATAAATTGTGTGTTTGCTGAACAAAAACAAGAGACAACCTAAAGGGGGAAAAGTACATAAGTTGCACTGAAATAAAAACATAAGGAATGAAGACAGAAGAAAGTATCAGGTAAAACACTAAATTAAAATGGCACTTACAACAGAGCCACCTGAGGACATCAGAACTGCAAAATGCGTCAGATGATTACATTTGCATGAGATATGAGTGGAGTTGGAATGTGTCAGCTCACAGCCTTCTGTAGCCCAGTTGCCATTCATTGTGTCTGCTGAGTAGTTCCAAAATGCACATTTAATATCTTTATCTGCAGTCTGGAACAGAAACAAGATGTTTTACTGATGGCAAAAGGCAGGATATTTCCCATCAAGAGACCTTTCTTATGTTAGCCAGCGCAATTCATTAAAAATTACTTGTTACCATTGGAAGGCTGGGAAACAAAAAACACATTCTGCAAGGCCTATTCCAAGCAATTAAAACATGGCTGGGGATGGAAGCATTTTATCCACACAGCTAACACCCCACCAAACATGTAGGCTAAACAGATTACTGAACCCTTCTGGCACTTGAAAAGGTGTTGGAATTTTTACCTACTGAAAACACTGTTATATATACCTCTGCACCTGCTGAATATGGACTAAACCCCAAGGTTACAGCCACATTGCTTGTCCTGCTCCTAGTCCCTTCCAAACGAGCAGTTAAAAACCTGAGACTTATTCTGTGCATTTTACAAAGTAATCTGGGATAAAGCCAGGGTCATATCACACCTGCTATATTAGGTGTGATGACAACGATGAATAAGACCATTAGTATTATTTATTACAGTTAGTGTTTACTAACACTAGTCAAAGATAAGGTCCCCACTGTACTACAGGCTGTATAAATATATGCAAATTTATATAAAGGTGATCTCTAGCTCAAATATTAGAAGGCAAGCAACAAATTTAAAAGCTGCATAACCAAGGTTAATACCTTGTCCCTCTGCCCACCTCCCTACAGAGTCATTTTCCTGTTATGTTTGTGATAATTCTTTATGCCATGTAAGGTGATTCTTCACATATAAGTGACGTCATCAAAATCTATATATGCTGGAAGTAAAACTCTCAGTTTTAAATAAATATGGTCAGATTTCAGAAATAACGAAGTTGCAATACTATAGGTTCTGCTATTACCTCCTAGCTCCAGGTTAACTTTTTGCATTAGCTTTGAAGTATTTCTTTACTTTTTTTAGTATGCATGCTTAACCATCTGATAAACTTTCAGGAAAAAACCTACCTAAACACAGAATAGTCAAGATCCTGTAATACTCTCTGGTTCAGGCAACTACATTTTATGCATGCTACAACCCAGCAAAGATAGCATTGTTGCCCTTGCTTTAGTTCCATAGCAATTTTCAGCTGTATCATGTTTAGAATATTGCACTTAGGATGTCACATTTGAGATTAATCTTATTAGAGAAATAAATGACAAACACATCAGCAAACAACAGAATTATATCTCAATATCATACACTGCAGGTATGGTTACATCGCATAAAATGATTACCTATTGTTTTGTTTTGTTTGAAGTTGATAATAAAAAACCCCCTTACCTTGGCATACTTTAAGGTAAATGTTATTTTCTCGAGCTCATAGAGTGTAGGTGGATTTGAGCTAATTGCAACAGCTATAACTGATGAGCTTACTGTCTGTCTCTGCTCTGAAGTATCTTTCGAGGAGTGGTTTTTAGGCGATGAAAGCAAAGAACCAATATTGCTATACCACAGAAAGACAACTGCAACGGTGCCTATCAATCAAACAGACCATGTTTAGTAGTTTGTGGGTTTTTTATAGAAGAATAAAATTGAAGACATTAAGGAAACAATAAACAATAGACATTATTATCGCTATTGCATAAAATATGCAAACCAGATGGAATCTTTGTGGAATACTTATAAAAATGTTTTAGAGACAATGAAATATAGCTTTATTTAAAAAAATGTAACTGCCATTAGAAATAAAAATGTGTGCTCGCATTGGAAATTCTAATTAGATATACGCATATATATTTTTTCTAGAGTAATATATGCGTGCTGCTGTTCTGCTATTAGCTACTCATGTGGTGTCAGGTCTCATAAACTAAAATGGATCAGACCTGAGGTAAATACTGGGCTTCTCTGAAGTACCTGGCTTGCTTAGACTTCCATTACAGCGGAGCCAGGATGGAAGACACAGGGAAAAAGAAAGGACAAGGTATTTTAGGATGCAGTGCTGATCTGAAAAAATGTTGTTATTTTTCTCCCTGGTACCAAGATAAACCACATTCTTAAGTACTGATAGGTAATGAGATTCAGATTAGCTGGAAGATTAAGATTTAAAAAATCTTTTCTGCATTTATTAGGTTAGGTGGTTTAATTCCAGAGCTCTTTAAACACATTTATTTATTTTTAGTGATGACAGTAGTTGTAAGCCATTTCTGTAGCACTCTGATGTCCAAGCCAAGATCTGGGCCCTGCTTGTTTTGGTACTGAAGAATACATGTTCTTGCCCCAGTGAGCTACTTTCTAAAAAGAAAAGATGCACAAATTTTTGGAGGAGGAGTAACACAGAGAGTTGAAGGGGCCAGTCCAAAGTCACACAGCAGATCTATAGTTGAGAAAAGGATAAAGCTCAGGTCTCTGGTACCAATATCCAGTGTTAAAACTCACTGGATACTCACTGTGCCACTGGAAATGTTGGAAACATCAGTCTTGAGACAATAAAGGGGGAGGAGAGATGGTGATAAAAATACCTTGACTCCTCTGTAGTTAGCAGGGCTGAAGTTCAGTCTTGGTAAACTGCACATTTGGTTATCTACTAGTGGGCACAAGTCTGTCCAAGTTCTTTATTAACCCACCTACTCTCTAACCTTTGTTTCTTACCATTAGGATAAGATTCCTCTCTCTTCTTTGGAGAGATCTTTATGTAATCTCCCCCCACGTATACATGAGGGTGAATGTGTTTCATGTGGTGTGAATCAAAAGCAAAAACCTTGAGTGCTGCAAAAGAAGAAAAATACTGTACAAATCACAGCTCCATTATGGTCTACCATAATTTACAGTTGGGTTAATAAATGTGCTATTGGACTGCATAATTACCGTGAATTTTAAGAATATATCATTGTGCCAAATATTTCAAGAAAAATGCTATTAATATAGCATGTTTGCTTAAACCTCTATGTTTTGTTATTTTCATGCATACATTTTGCTCTCATACTTTTTATGCTTTCCATGAAAAATATAGTCTTTTATTTACCTTGCATTAAATTAGGCACTGGAAAGAGTAATGTAGGTTACTTTAGGAAGAGCTATTGCTTTATTAAAAATGCATTTCTGAAAGGCACCACAAATCACAATTATAAAAAGCAAAGCATAAAATTCTCTACTGAATAGAAACATTTGATAAAAGCCAATTTTTGAAAAGTATATATTTTATAGTTATCTATCCATGCTACCAAATGCACATTGTTCTATGAAATAATGATGTGTCTTGTCAAAAAACAAACAAACAAGCATCACCCCTCAGGACAAAAACTACATTAGAGGACATTGAGCTCTTTACTTGGTTCATTATAGTGCTGAGTTCCAATCACCCAGGAAGGGAACAAAAAAAAGTCAATCAGGCCGTTTTTTAAAAACAAAACAAAACAACAAACAAATCTAAAACTTGACTGATGGAGGAATATCACTAAGCTAGACCATCTGCATTGCTTATAGCACAGCACACAAAAATAATATGAGCTATTCAATAGACCAGCTGTCAGAAAATGTTTGTCAGGACGTAAGAAATAGTTTTCTGTGGCTGGAGTTTTGAAAAGTTTGTATTTCAAGAGCTTGCATCATAAAAAGCAGTGTAGAGGGATAATGTTGTAGGTCTTGTCCCAAAATAGATGTGTGGGGCACATATGAGCCCTGTGGAAAATATACCGAGGCTGAAAAACAATAACAAAATTTTTAGTGTTTGGGGCCAATTTGGAAAAGAGCTCATACACTTTCCTATTTTAGAACAAAAGCAAGCCAAAAAATCATTGACCTTTCAACGTGGAAATTCCTCCCCATTCTCTTTATCAGCTTTTTTTATCACCGTGGTCTGGCTGATGTCTACACTGCCACCAGGGGCTGCACATGAATCCTCTCTTCTCGACCTTCACGGCCTGAGCTCTGCAGCCATGAAAGCCTCTGCTTTCAGCCAGGGCGGTGGGGAAACAGGGTCTTCACAGCCAGCTTCTGGCACTGCTCTGGATCTGCTGCAGACGCAGAGGTGCTCTGCACTAACATAAATCTGCTTCTACAGAGTTTATGTCATGGAAAAAACCCCTCCCTATTTTTTCATCACTCTTGCTGGTTTAGTTTCAGAAAGGTGAAGGAAGAACAGGTGGTTTGACCTGCCTCAGGACCAAAGAAGGAATCTTTCTCACCAAGTCATCTTATAAAATGGCAAACCAGTAAGAAGCACTGAAGGACTCTAGTGAATCTAGGTCACATACAGTTTGGGTACATTCAGAAAAAAAAAAAAAAATGAAAAAGTGGCCATTGCCAAAGGAATCAGCAGTGCTTTATTAGGATTTTCAAAAGCAGCTGGTATTAACCTTACTCTGCTTCCACTGAAGGAATGGTAAAACTATTATTACTACAGGAAACACCAGCACACAGGGAGAAGGTAGGAGAGCAAAATGGTACAATTGAGACTAACCAATTCTCCTCTTCTCAAATTCCTCTTAAAATGAGAAATTTCTCTGAAGATAAAGCCACGCAAGATTTGACTCACTAGGTACAATCCTTATTCCAAGTTCATTTACAATACCTTCACTGAACCAAAAAGAGTAAAAAATCTGTATAGAACAAATCCAATCCAAATTTCATTCCACTGGTGTTTTTTATGCATATAAAATGCATAGGATAATTTTGTGCATGTAAGATGAATCCAGATTCACTGTGACAGTGTGACTATAACAAGAGATTGAAAGAGAATCTGAAAGGACAACTTCTCACAGCCTCTCAAGTTTTTTCTGGGATCTGGGCTCAAATGTTCAATCTCTGAAAATTATGATACCTACAATGAAAGTCAGGTGTTAGTTATGAAACTCATACAAATTAACACCTGTGTGTTTCACATAACACCATTTCTAATCTTCCTAATTGTGCTGAAAAACTCCTCAGTGCAATCCACATCTAAAGTATACCTTAGATTAATTTTCTTTATTTTACCTATGTCACTTGCATTAGCATCTAGCTGTGTTGTCTTTTTGAAGTTCTGTGACATCAGAAGCGTCGCTTGTTCTGCAGTATGCAGCAGCTTAGTCAGGCTCTGTCTTTGGTTATCTACAGGAAGAGCTTCCCAGACTGTAATTTTGTCTTTTTGTAAAAAATTGTTCACAGTGTTAACCAAAACCTGTAAATAAAAGAATATTTTTAAGTGGAAGAGTCATACACTATTTGTAAACTAAGAAACCCCCCACAACTTTAAGGCTGATCCACTTACGTTAATGGTTGTATTACGAAGTGCTTCATTGTCAGAAACAGAGTAATGCATGGTATTCAGCAATGAATAAGATAGTGCTTCAACATATGAAATCACATCTACAGGTAAAAGTGGTCCCAAAGTATTTTTATTAATTTCTTGCAGCATCTCCAAGGGTGTTTTTAAATGACTAATCTGAAAAATACAAGAACTCGCATCTTAATGAAACGAGCAAAATCACATTTCTTCAAGTGAAAGCAAACCGAATGCAAATGACTGATTTCTGTGAATTAACACACTGGGTTTGAAGGCGCTTGTGCATAAAAAGAGGCACTGTTTAAATCTACAGGTTGAACTATAAAGTAATGGTGTTACACATGTCTGGTATAACCCTAACAAGCAACTATGATCAAAAAAAAAGTCACGTGTAATCATGACACTATTTTTTTTTTTTTTTAACTACTGCAGCTCACTTTTATTTATCCTAATGCTCCAAAATGAACTAATAAATGTTCTGGAAAAATAATTAGATATCAGTGATATGGTTACTCTGTTGACTCTTTCCTGTTAAATTTTAGCTGAAAAGGTGGGAGCAGATGGGTAGTATTTGTATATTTTGTGGTTGGTTTTTTTCAAATGTAGATTATAAAGCATGCAGTTTAGTGAAACTGTACTGCCTATTTCATCTTCACTGCTTCAGTTTATGAACTGCTAAATGCACTTACGTAAAACAATTAGTTTAAAAAGTAATAGGCTAGAGAGGGTGAGATGAAGATTAAGATTGCAAGTTTCAGTCTCATGGCTGAATAAGAAAAGAATTCTTACTTCACAATACTGAAATCTAATGAGATTTTATCTATCAACCACCCCAATCCCCCAACACCTGATTTTGTAAGAACCGTAGTCTCTGCTGCTGAACAGCTTTTATGGGGCTTGCTTTGTCTTTGACTGCAGCTGAATAGAACTAGAACACAGGCTAAAAACTAGACTAAAATCTGACACACTTATTTACATGAAATTGAGGTATTTGACTTACTACTTTGATTTAAGCTTAGTTTGACTACATATTTTTTAAAAAAATCTCACTCTAAGATCCTGCTGTGACATTTACCATGTCTTTGCACGTAAATGTGGTAAGCATGTATTATATTTAATATAATGTGTTACATTGCAGGTTAACATAGAAAGCATGTTAATACAATGTATATCTTACATTAGGTTAATAAAAGACTTTAAATTAATATCTTTCTGAATCTTGTGGCTTTGGAAAACTGCTTAATATAAAATGCAAACATATGCAATTGATTTTAATTTATTTATGCTTATGTTTCCTTTATCCTTTTAAATTAAACAATACTATACCTGTAGACTAATGAATAGTGAATTCATTAATATTTTTTTAATTTGCTTTAAGGAATCTCCGCTTCTAGTGAAAAAAATCTTGAGTCCAGAGTCTTTGTGTCTATAAATTCTGTACCACTTTACATACTATGCTTCGAGGAGTAAATATACTAACATACCAGGATGTTATTGCTCCATTTTCTATTTTGTCACTTGTTGACATTACTTTTGTAAGCTATCTTGCTGCCTTTGACTCTGAACAAGTAAATAATTGCACATCAGTAAATGCAGCAGTGTGTAACTTCAGAAATTACAGAAACAGTTGAGCGATTACCACACTTCTGAATTTTTCATGCATCATGACTCACTTTGCTGGAAACAGAACACACAGATTCCCAGTAAGTTATTATCATGATTTGAACATACAACCCAGTTCAAATAACTGAAATTATTAAAAAGACTTCTGTAAATATGCTTAAGTTCAATTGTATGCTTCAAGCATTTGTTAAAAGCTTCTTAAGTACTATTATAATTGAAATAACAGTTTCAAACAGAAACAATTAAAGGATTTGGAAGTTAATCTACAAACCAATGCTACTTACTCCAGCTAAAGTTCTATTAATATGTTCAGTTATACAGTCTTTGTATAACTCACACTTGGCCTTCGGATTTTCTGTAGAAATAAAAAAGAAACTAAATATATATTGCAGTTTGATCAATATTCAATATATATTCATTGTAAGAGCTCTAGTCTAAGTAATTGCCCAAACCACCAGCATTCTAGCATTCTGAATTTATGCACATAGGATGCAGCACTCCATTCTTAAACTTCAACTACTAAGACTTTATCTTGGCCAAAGTTACAGCACTAGATTGGACTCTGAGCTTTTGTTTTACTCAGGTGGAGAGTTTGGCCCCTTTCCTTGGGACTTCCACAGGTGAAGTTAAGAGACAGCTCAAATTTATGGAGAGGAGTGCAGATCTGACAGCTATGAGGAGGTAACCATGATTTCAAATGGATTTCATCACACTGTTTAGCAAAAATACATTTACAAAATGATTCTATTCTCAGGAAATGTAGATGCCACTGCCTTGCCTCTTTTTCATGTCTCGCTGATTAATCTATCTGAAGATAAAGAGGCGCTGGTGGGTTTCTCAGAAGATGTAGCGCTATAATAACACATAAACCTTTATAATATCATGTACCTTGGCAGGAAGTGCCATCATTTGGCTTAAACTGCAATTTTCCTGTGGATGGTTGATAACCTTCCTTACAGGAGCAGTTAAACCCTCCATCCACGTTTTCACATTTTGCATGATCTCCACAGGCAACAGTTCCTTCATTGATGCACTCATCTACATCTGCAAATATCGTGAGAAATTGAATTATTTATTAAGTATTTACAGACTGACACCTTGCTGCTTTGTTGATAATAGCCCTGCACACTGCAAGCAGTTTCATAATAAAATTTCATGGAATAAAAAAAAGCAAAAACTAAAAAGGTAAACTTAATGGCAAAACACCTAACAATTATAATACTTGGGATTAGAAGGATAAATCATAATTGATCATATTTTTATACCACCACTTTTATTACTATAGAATACATGTTTTAAAACCATGAGTGTAAATATTAATTCTATCACAACAAAATGCTCGGCATGATCCAAATCATCTGAAATCCATTTTCCAGAGATTATACTAAATAGATTTTCTCAGCCTTATGATTCAGTTAGAAAAAAGAGAGAAAACTGCAGCCATTTCTTTTAAGTCATGACTTTAAAAAGATGCTACAAAAGATCACTCTATCCATCTCATTAATCTAAGATTTAAGCTCTGTACCCTTTAAAGTGCTTGGCATGTCTTTTTTTTTTTAATCCACATTTAAATTACATTTGCCTAAAATGGCTTTTGTGCTTCTAAATAATTTGCCATTAGGTAGACAGGTTCAGTAACAGGGTGGGGCACAGTCCAAGAGTAAAACTGATGAATTCCGGTAAGGAAATCCATGAATTGATCAATTTAGGAGAGCTGAGTACTAACTCTCTGGCTGGAGTAGGGATTGTTTTGCATTATTTGGTTGGCTGAGGATAAAGATCAAATAACTCAACAGAGAAAGTAAACTGGGAACAATACCAAAAAATTCTGAAGAATGAAGTAATGGACTGTGAAATGCTGTGCTGGAAAGAAGAAAAGAGTGAACAGCTTTGGGACAGGTATATCTGACAAAAAGAGTTGAAAAATGAAGAGGTGACACATGAGCAGATTTAAAGGAACAGCCTGAGAGGAGAAGAGGCTGAGAACTGAACTGAAGGACAGTAAAGGTATAGACATGAACAGATGAGCCAGAGAGGAAAACAACCTGAGTTAAGAACTGGCATGACACTGAATTTGGGAAAGAAACTGGTGAAAAGGGAGAACTGATTAACCAATTAGTGGAGGACAATAGCTACCTGAATTGATCGGAGGCCTTTGAGCAGCCAGATGGGTGTTAAGAACAGACAGAAAGCAGGTATAGGGGGCTGGAAATGCACTATTAGCATATAGGAACTATCTTTGCACTCTTATTTTTATACAAGATTGTTGGTGGTTTTCAAAAAAGAGTAGAACAAAAATGAGCAATAATGTATGTGAAATAAGGTTGCTAGAGAAACGGAAGTTGTGGAAGAATGGAAAAATATACTGCATCTCTGTGGATACACCTAGGGAATGCAGAAAGAAGTCTGAAGGATACCTGGGGGCAATCTGCCTATTTGGACAACATTTTTGGTAACTTCGTACAACACTCTTTACTAAATGGCAAGAGAGCCTCCATAAATAATCAGATGAATATTTGGGTTTGGTTTTTTTTGGTTTTTTAAACAGATGGGGAAACTGTAAAATTCACTTAAACTTTTAACGGGGTATCCCAACAGTTTCTGCATCCACACAATTTCTGCTGTTTACTGCTTAATTCCCAGCTCTCTTTCTTTTGCTTGTAATCCTAGAGGTCTTCCTGGGGTTCCAGGAGATGGTTGAGGTCCCACCTCACTTTCACATCCCTATTTTTCTCACTGAGCAGTGGCTCTGATTTGCACCTGAAATGCTGTGTTTTAAGCCTGAGGTTCAGAAGCTCCCATTGAAAAGCCATTCAGACTCCTGCACAGCACAGGCGGGAAGGAGAGGTGGGGCTGGAAGCGCATTTGCCCTCCCCAGCACAACCACCTCTGCTCTTTAGGGAGAGCTGCCAAGGAGGCTGTGTGTTTGAATGGGTTGGTGCAAGCATTGAAGTTTAAAGTATGAGGTTAAGTTATAATTATCTGCATTAGGGCAATAGTTTGTTTCTATATTTAATGCCCCAAACAGCAAATGTTTGTCTTTAATGAGCTGAGTCTTGCAATATCCATATTTGTATGGTTTCTGTGACCTCAGTATTCATAGTCATAGAGCTAACCATGTTATATATATATATATATATGAATCTGGCAAAAGTGAAGAAAAGGGGGGAAAAAAGTGTGATATAGTGCTACACACAGGCTACATCATAATTAAATGCTGTCATTTAAAGACATAAGGCTAAAGTTTTTACTCTCAGCATTTAGATAACCTCCCACATCAGTAAATTATAAAGCTCTTTTTGAAACAAGTGGGTGCCTGTCAGTGCCCTGTTGTGTGACTCTGTGTCAAAGACAGGCAAACTTTGAATGAATTGAAGCAGCAAGGGTGAAAACCATGACAATACCAGTTTGTATAACAAGAACACACATCAGCCTTACACCAAAGATTTCTTTGGCCTTGTCAGCGACATGGAGAAGGACATGTATGTCTTAACAAGATATTCAGCATGTAATGCAGTTCTAAAACACCAGCAAATGACAACAAGCTTTGCTAAAACTTACAATGACTTATAAATGAATAAATAAATACTTGAATACTTTCCAGACTACCATTGCTAAGTATCAGGTTTCCATGTGATTTACTGATGCAAATATTGCTCTTCATGAATCTTTAGTTTGGCAAATTGTTTATTTGTCATTATTTGGCAGTCACACAAATTACTCTTCCTTTTGCAATTATGTCAGATATTAATTGTAATGGAGATTTTAATGAGAAGTCAGGATTATCCAAAACAACAGCAGAAACTCAAGCACCAAGGCACATCTCTGGCAACAGGATGGCTATTTAAAGTCTGATAGAGACACCCTGTCGAGTATATGCAAATAGACTTTCTGCAGTTGAGTTGTCCATATGGAATGAATCCGTATCATGCCTATCTAATTTACTGTTTCCCAAAGAAAAAAAATCTCCTGGATGACAAAACTAAAAGGCAATATGCCTGATCTTGCAAAGTACTAATCAGCTTCGTATCCCTTTTAAATCAATGAGATTGTCAGGGGCAGCCAACAATTTGTGACAGTTACAAGAATGTTGCTTTTAAGTTCCTTCTTTGAAATACTGTGTGCAGTAGCTGTAGGTTTTTGTTTCTTTATATTTTGTAGTTATGCCTTTTTAACTGAATATGCAATTGTTGGACCACACACGGACAACAGCTTGTCAGTGCTTTCAGCAATCCAATTTTACTGGAGCTTTGGGGTGAGGATCTCAACGGTCCTCCTTGATCTACTATGGGAGCGGGTCTGGGCTGCCAAGGCTTGTGTGAGCAGCCTTCACAGACAACATTCCTGAGCAAAGGTTGAAGAACAGCAGCTTTTTAAACAGAAGACCATTTACCACAGCTCTGCAAAAAGCCCTGGCCTTTTAGTAAATATTCAAAACAAATCCTTGAGCTGAACTTTGATGCTTTTATAATAGCTCTGATCAGAAAAATAATATCACCAACACCACTTAGGCTAGTGTGAAAATAAATTTATAACCTTTTATTTTATTTCTGTGCTTTGCCACTCCTCATTTACTGCAGCAGGAAAGGAAATTCCAATTAAATTAAAAGTAGAGAATAGTTATTTTGTTCAGTCTTGCCAATTACTGGATTGTACCTACATCGCTTTGATTCTTCATCAGTCAGTCAAGACAGCTTGATGTCTACATTATACCTTCTGCTTATTAGTAGCTTGCAAGTGATTGAAAAGTCCAATTGCAAAGGACTAGATGTTCCCTCCCCGTGTCTCCATACTGTGGAAGGCAGCAGCACACACAAAGTAGAAATGAAAAAGCCTTCGAATGGCACAGGTAAAAGAAAAGTTAGCAATGTGGCATAATGCCATATTCCATCCACTGTACAACTCCCCTGTCACAGAAGGTTGTGATGGAGAATGGGTGCCTTCCCAGTGCTCTCAGAAATACCTGAAGAAAACTAATAGCATGTTCCTTGAAAAGGCAGGGTGACACAGATGTCGCTTTCGTTTTACAGATGGTTATTTTCACGTTTTTACTCTGTTGACCGGGGTGAAAAAGTAGGTTTATATTTCACCTTTTTATCTGCAGCTGAACATTCAATAAAATGTGAAGTCTGAGGAAAAAGCATGGCTTTTACAGAGTAAATATATTTTAATAGCTCATATTCAGGACAGCAGAAAAATACCATCTTCAGAAATATCACATCTCTGAATTCCTCTCTTTTTCTCCTCCATTTCCTTACTCCTTCTCTTTTTCTCTCTCTCCCTTCCTACCCTCCAGTTCCTCCTCTATCTGCATGTTTCATTGTCATCTCTTCACCAATTCTTGCTGATAACATGGATGGAATACTGCTGACCTTCAACTCAAAACTCAATATTCTGGTTGGATTAAGGGTGAACTGATATTTCCCAAAGCCATTGTCCCAAGTTTTCTTTTGATCCACTACCCTGAGAGTTACAATCACTTTGCATTCAGAAGGTTGGTATAGTATCTAAAGAGACAAGGAGCACAGATGTGTATGCACATGGACTTTGAAATGGACTCACACACACACAGTGATGTACCACACTTGCACCACTGGGAACTCCAGATAGGTTTGATGGCATAAACAAATAGGCTGCATAATGGCATACTCTCCAAAATTCAACCACTGTATTTTTAAAGTTACTGCCATATACATTATACACACATATTAAAAAGAAAACTTAAGACTTTGCAGAATCCGAAAATATTTTGCAGCCCTATAAACTTGGGTAGGGTGGATACTTGGTGGCTCTGTCTTCCAATTTGTACTGGGTAGTTTGCACTGTATTTACAATGACAACTCTGGTGTTTGCTTCAGCTGTGTGTAGTACACCCTGAATACACTACTGTCAGTTGCTTGTGTGCAAGTCATCTCTACTACCTGTAGTAGCAGATCCATTGGGTACAAAATATCCTATTATGGTTTCCCTGACAGATAAAGTAGAAAATTAATTGTGGATCAAAAGGTTGTCTTTAGGATTTACTGCTTGGTAAAGTAATTGGTACACTTGTTTAATGAGAAAAGGTGCCCACAGGTAATTCTTTATTTCAGTGTGAGTTTTGGAAGCTCTCAGCTCCTCCCATAAGGATTTGCAAAAAGGAGAAGAAAAGTGGTAAACTAACCCCCAATAGAGGATAAAAAAAGATCAGTCTGCCCAGTAAAGAAAAGAGGGCAGAAAAAAGAAATTAGCAAGCTAATGGTAAAAAGCTAAAGTGACACAAGAAGAGTCAGAGAAATAACTTTGAAGACAAAACCTCTGAAGCTGAGGAAATGTCATAATGTAAAAATCAAAGCCTGAACCAGAAACTGCGAGAATATTTACAGCTCAATGTGCTAACAGTCTCAGTCCCAGCTAATTTAAGAACGATTCATAGCGTCTCGAGAAAGCAGAGCTTTTTTAGATGGATGTGAGCAATGGGCAAGAAATGTTGATTAGATCACTTTCTGGCTTAATATGCAGCCATTCTGCTGATATTAAGAGCAGTAAGAAGAGAGGTTGTCAGCACTCACAAGCTCATAGGAGACATATCTAGAATGAGACACAGTCAGCATAAAGGTGTAAAGGGCAACAGATTTATTTCTCATTTTCCCTGAGGACTATTGCAACATACAGTGAAAATTACCAGGAGTTTGAAAAAAGAGAAATAGTTACAGTTCTTCCATTCAAAGGAAACCCTAAAGGATTGCATAGTTGTTCAGAAATAACATTTTTCCAGAGAACTTTTCCTCCCCTGTAATCTTGAACATGTTCCATCCAACTGCTACAGATACAGAGGCTGATGGATGGCACAGGAGGTAGGATAACTACTGGTCTTGCTCATTGCTTTTGATCAGACTTGAAAAATTACCAAAAATATGCCAACCAAAGCCCCCAAACTAAGGATATTTGGAACATAGTAGATCAAATATATAGGGAATTTTGTTGGTCCCGAGTGACCTGAATGTAGAATAGTTTGT
Organism: Morus bassanus; assembly: GCA_031468815.1. Taxonomy (NCBI): domain Eukaryota; kingdom Metazoa; phylum Chordata; class Aves; order Suliformes; family Sulidae; genus Morus; species Morus bassanus. Next base: position 10,291,977 of record CM062576.1, on the reverse strand, counting down.
CACTCTGCTTTATTTTAAGAATATGACCACCTTTCTCACAGATCAGTTAAACAGGGGCATAATTGAGTGGATTGGGGATTTCTGTGTTACCTTAACTATATATTAATCATCTAAAACAGTGGCATGTGGATTAAAAATATTGTGAGCAAAGTCAAGATTGAAGTGTTACTGAAAGCAATGGCAGCTGCTGTGTTATTAAGTGAGAAGTGTGGGTCTGAACTGGAATATTAAGTCTGCACCAGTCCAGATTGTGGGAATTTTATATCCAGACACCAAACTTCACAAATCTGAAAACATTTTGCTAGATTTCTGTAATTAACAGAAGCAATAAGAGAAGAGTGACAATGTAAAGCTAGCTGGCAGACATTAATAACTTACCCACGCAGGAGGTTCCATCATTAGGTACAAAAGTTTGTTGACCATTGCTGGATTTGAAACCAGGCACACACATGCAGAAGTAACTTCCCACCGTGTTTGTGCAATTGGCATGCTCTCCACAAGGCTGAGTAGCATTTTCACATTCATTATCATCTGTCAAGACATAAATTATGGAGAAATATATTTGCATTTGCCAATTGAAGAAAACAGTAAAGTAAAAGCTTAATTTGGCCTCTGGTATTTTATTTATGTACGTTTTGAATGCTGAGCTGGCACTCTTAGTGTTTGTCTATATAGTTTTCCCATTGCCAAGGATGTAATCAGGTGTTCAGCAGCACTCTTCTGCCCTCATCCTGCGTGAGTCAACAAATGAGAAAACCAGTGGGATACTGAAGTGAATGGTTTAATTGGATATTCAATTGGAATAAAGGATTGAGACAAGTATGTGTTCTGCCATGGCTATATTTGATAACATTTTTTGCTACCCAAAAATCTACAGCTAGAGAGTCACCCCAAGGATACATCCAGGAATTTAGAATCATAGAAAACTGAGCTCAAAAGAATATCAAGAAATTACCCATTTCATTCCCTAACACCAAAGCAGGATCAATATAGCTAAACTGACAGTTTTTTTTTTTTTTTTTTCTGGTCTGTTTTTGAAGACCTGAGGTATTTCTCAGCAGTCCCAGCCAACAAACTTAAAAAGTTTGTCCTACTGACTGATGTGAGTCTTCAGGTATATTGTTTTTTCTTAGTTATCCCAAAGATCTTAAGAAACAGATGAGCAAGATTCATGGCATGATCTTTACGTCTTCGCAATTTCTGTGCAAGTCATCAGCTTTGTACCTGCAAAATTACATGATCTATTTTACAGGGCTAATCCCATGCCCCTAATGGTACATGAAAAAGGAACTATACACACAAGTTTTAAGACTACTTCCTCTCTGCAGAGCCTCTGCATGTGCTATCATTGTGAACATGGGGATCCAGCTAGCTTGATCAAAGGTCAAATAAAATCATAAACTCATGCTTTGAAGTGTATAGTTGATCTTCTGCAATGACTCAATAAAACTGTTTCCTCTCCAGAATCTTCCAAGGTCCCTGTTGTCTATTAAATAATTTTCAGACCAAACTTGAGAAAAATTTCAAAAGCTTACTTATCCAGACACTTTACTCAGGAAACTGAGAGTAACACACACAATACTGATAATTCCATCTTTCCAAATAGCTCACTTCTCCTAAAGCACCCCAAAACTCTAAAACAAACAAATCAACAGAACTCTCACAAAGAAGACGACACTCTGAGTGGAGTTCTCTATTTTCTACATCATGAGAAAGGAAAAGAGTTAAAGGCTTCCTAAAGCCTACTGGGATTTTGTTCCTGTTCTCAAGCAAAAGGTACTCATAACATGATGAATGACAGGAAAAAATTCTAACAGGGAGAGAAATAACAATTTATTGCAGAAGAGGAACGATTAAGGAGCATGACAGGGAGAAGAAATATGATTTCAGAAAAGATGCCCAGGGATGAATTTCAGAAAGGTTCTTCTGCGTCCTGATGGTCAGTGTTCTCATAAGGTGTTTACAGAGATAGGGTACAGATAAGTAAAGTGTCATGTAAGATAGGGAAGTGGAAAGATTAGAGTACACCAAGAGCTGTAAAGCATTGCAGGAATATATTTCTGCAATATAACTTAGTTGCAACCCCTAGAATAACGTTGGAAAAGGACATTTTTCAGATTTGAAGTCTGATGTGATTTTGAATGTTACTCAGTTGACTCAGATATGCAAATATCAATTCACAACTGCAGCTTTCCTCAGGGGAATTTGGGTCAACAGTAGCAAATGGATTATCCTCATTAGAACTAAAATTGAATGTAATTTAATGAGGAATCCAAGTATAAAAGCCCATTGCCAACACATGCCGACGATATTTATTCTACAGCTTTGGTATTCATGAGAATACAGTAGAGAAGGTGTATGATTTGGATCTTACTTAAAGAATGCCAAAGTAAAACCAATTAGTCTAAGAGAAATTATGATAGGGAGGAAAAAAATGTGTTGTTAATCCAAGTTCAAAAGCTAAGCACAAGAATATGAAAACTCCAGTTTGGCACATGGCATTGTGGAGACCAGGCCCCAGAACACTTTACAAATCTTGGTAGCAAAGTCCGCTTGTTTGAATATCATTTGTGTGTGTCTGTGTGTTTGGCTTTTTTGCAATCCCAGTTTGCACCCTGGCACATGACAAAAAGAAACGGACGACCTTATCTTATCTGCCAAGTAAACTTGGTCTTGAGAAAGTATTACAGATCCTAGAAAACAGTGTGCATTGACTTTGGAAAGGTGACAGGATAGTGGTTATGGAAGATGAGAAGTAGGACACTGATCACTGCAGGACTTCATTCAAAGTAGAGGAATAACAGCTGATGAGAGAAAAGCTACAGGCTACATTCAAGAGCTTTTCTTTTGGATTTGTTTTCTAAGAGCTCAACTATAGTCCTCAAAATCCAGCATTAGTACCTTTTTCAGGTGGTCCAAAAAGTTCATAAGCAGTATTAAAATTACTCATGCAGTGGTCATCAATAAATTCTTTACAATTATACCTAATTAACTCTACTAGATTATTGGTGTGTTTCCTCAATATTTAGGATGTCTGTAAGGGGTTTAATGGTGACTATATTGCCTTAGAAGGCTTGTCTATTGAGAGAACCTTTTTGATAATTTGAGAAAACTTTAGAACATTGAAGAATAGCAGTAACTTACATTGCAAACACAAGAATGGATATTTTAAAGAGTTAAATTCATAAAGAGCTTTCTTTTTGCTACTCCCATGGTGTAATGTAATACTGAGCAGACCATGCTGGGGGATAATTTACTGGACCACATCCTGCTTCCATTGAAATTAATGTCATAAAAGTCACTGACATGAGTAGGCTCGGGGTGGTGCTCACTATGGAAAACTACTGGGTTAATGAGAAAGGCAAGCGAGGAAGAAGTTTTCAAGAAAAAAGGAGTTTCATATACAGTTTGACTAGATGTGTTTAAATAATCTGCCTAATTTCACACAAAATATTTTATAAGATCAACAATGATGGCAAAAATATCTTCTAGTTCTCTGTATAAACAATTTGAATTTTTTCTTCAGACAGCAATTCAATGTGAAGCCCAAGGGCTTAAAGTAATTTTTCAAATTTTACATGACTTATAATATTATTGGATTTGTGATTTAAAGGAAATCAGGAAAAAAATAACAGGATTTATAGATGGAAAAATGTTTTGGGTGTTTTTTTTTCCCCTAAGAATATTTTCTGTCTATGCAGAGAGGATACTTTAAATGACAGCAAGCATATAATCTACCTGCTTTGTTACTACCTAATTTAATTATGTCATGTGGCACAGATCCATCAAACACTACAGGCAGTATTTCAGGAATGCACATTCCTTTAAAGACTTTTTCTTTTTTTCCGGTAACTGATGAAAAATTGGGAGACTTTTAGAAATAAGATTGGCCAGATTACAAGGTTAATTATCGTTGCTAAATGGTAATACTGCATTCAAGTCTGTTTGATACACAAGACATTTGCTGAATAGCTGAACTGTCTTGAGAAATGGGACTCTTGGGGGGGCGGGGAGCAGGTTGTTGTTTGTTTGGGTTATTTTTTGTGTGTGTATGTTTGTGCACCTGAATATTGGAATACTGACTTACATGATACAGGTGTAAAATAAAACCGAATCTCCATTTTCACCTTAAAAATGCAGCTGCTATGTATTTTACTGCACATAAATATAATTCTGGTTAAAGGGAATCAGCTACTGGCTGCATGTAATAATTTCTCTACTAGTCTCTTGAAAATGTATAATGATCTTCAAAAGCAAAAAAATCTGAAAAGCTGATATACCCCTTTCAAACTCAATTTGAATTGAGGATGGTAATTCTGTATTAAAACTGCCTGTGTTCATTAATATGAGAACACCATTGGTTTAGAATTGAGTAGCCCCACTCAGAAGTTTGGGCATTGATGGAAGTCTTCCCCTGTCACAGAGGGCTACAAATTGGATCCAGTGTTTGAAAAATCACTTTTTTACATCAGGTAACATTATTCATTGTTAAGTAAAATGTGTCTGAATTTTGTTTAGCATTTATATAATACATTTTCATATAAAGAGCATTCAATTGTTTTAGAAATTTTAAAACATGAAATACAAAAAGGAAGAATGATTTGTGGATTTTAGGGCCATGATGCAGTTGGAATATAGAGGAATCTGATAAGATTTTAGGAAAAAAGCACAGTGGAAACAACTTCTGTTGTATCCCATATACTTTCTAAAGTGCAAGTTTTACCCTGTCATATATCCTGTTTTAATACTGGGTGGTTATAAAATTACAAACTACAACAGGAAAATGGGGGGGAACTACAGCTACAAAATGACATAATTTGTTGTTTTTGTGACAAGCAAGAAAAAATGCTTTGAATTATCAATTTCAGATATAAGATTTTTGTAATACTCTTTACATATTTTACATGAAAAATGTCATGAGGGAAAGTCTTATGGCAGCACTGAATGCATCTCTGGGATAGGCTTTTTGATGATATGATGGCATATAATATGAAGAGTTAGTTTTAGGGTGAAACTTGTCATATTGACTCACAATCACACAGAAGGTTTTTTTCTTTTTTCCTTTTTGTAAATTTTGAAGTAAACTGTTTCTCCCTTCACTTCAAGTAACAATCTTGAAACCACCCAAGTTAAACAGAGTGATTTGTGCTTACGCAGTCCTCACCAACCCATGCAAAATAAGATTTTTGTAGAAGTGAAACTTTGTATTATAGAATATGTTCTAGGCTCTCTGGCATTGGTCTGGTATCAGTCAGGCTGATGGCCTTTATTAATTGCTAAGTAACCTGACTGGACTTTAGTCACTGGTAACAGCCAGCTGGAGGGCTCCTGTGGTGGGATGGACCATGGCTGAAGGAGCTTGCCACCTGGGATCCCACCACATGGAAAGCCTGCCCTGGAGCTACACAGCCTGCGAGTTCAGCCCTTCACTTCCATGCTCCTGGCTTTTGTGCAGAAGAGCTGGAATTCCCAAAGTCTTGGATTAAAATCTGCCAGTTAGGTTTATATCTCCCAAGGCTTTCTACTGGGACCTTGCTACAGGCAGAGCACTCAAAGCTCTTCTTCCTCTGCTTCTTTGACAGGGGCCACAGTCCTGGCTCCCCCCCCAGAGTAATCTGTGCTGTGGCTAGGGTGCTTTGTGGGGTCTGACCTGGATACCCAGCCAAGCTAGCCAGAGAGGCAACAGGCTTCCCAGGGCAGCAGAAATCTGGCTGTTGCAGGTGAACTGTTTTGACACCTTGACATTCCAGAGAAGGCTTTTAATGAATTAAGAACTCCTGACAAGAGCTTGAGCTTGAGCTTGATAACCTGACTTCTCCCAAAGCCATGCCTGAACAAGCATAGACATGACGGTGTGATTTTCATAAGTTTATAGAACACTTGATGTATTGGGTTTGCATGGCTAGTTTTTGGTAGCAGTGGGGCTACAGGGGTGGCTTCTATGAGAAGCTGATAGAAGCTTCCCCTATATCCAAGAGAGCCAATGCCAGCCAGCTCCAAGATGGAATCAGCGCTGACCAAGGCCAAGGCCATCAGCGACGGTGGTTGTGCCTCTGGCATAACATATTTAAGAACGGACAAAAGTTGCTGCCCACGCAGCAATTTCAGCTGGAGAGAGGAGCGAGAATATGTGAGAGGAAAAACCCTGCAGACACCAAGGTCAGTGAAGAAGGAGGGTGAGGAGGTGCTGCAGGCACCAGAGATTCCCCTGCAGCCCGTGCTGAAGACCATGGTGAGGCAGGCTGTCCCCCTGCAGCCCATGGAGGTTATCGGTGGAGCAGATATCCACCTGCAGCCCGTGGAGGACCCCACGCCAGAGCAGGTAGATACCCAAAGGAGGCTGTGACCCTGTGGGAAGCGCACGCTGAAGCAGACTCCTGGCAGGACCTGTGGCCCCATGGAGAGCGAGAAGAGCCCACGTTGGAGCAGGTTTGCTGGCAGGACTTGTGACCCCGGGGGGGACCCACGCTGGAGCAGTCTGTTCCTGAAGGACTGCACCCCCTGGAAGGGACCCACGCTGGAGCAGTTCATGAAGAACTGCAGCCCATGGGAAGGACCCATGTTGGAAAAGTTCATGGAGAACTGTCTCCCGTGGGAGGAACCCCACGCTGGAGCAGGGAAGGAGTGTGAGGAGTCCTCCCCCTGAGGAGGAAGGAGCAGCAGAGACAGCGTGTGATGAACTGACCACAACCCCCATTCCCCGTCCCCCTGTGCCACTGGCGGGGAGGAGATAGAGAAATCAGGATTGAAGTTGGGCCCAGGGAAAAGGGAGGGGTGGGGGGAAAGTGTTTTAAGATTTAGTTTTTATTTCTCATTACCCTACTCTGATTTGGTTGTTAATAAATTAAGCTGATTTCCCCAAGTTGAGTCTGTTTTGCCTGGGACGGTAACTGCTGAGTGATCTCTCCCTGTCCTTATCTCAACCCATGAGTCTTTCATCATATTTTCTGTCCCCTGTCCAGCTGAGGAGGGGAGTGATAGAGTGGCTTTGGTGGGCACCTGGCATCCAGCCAGGATCAACCCACCACACCTGATGTCACTAAGGATCACAAGCAGCTCATACTGAGGCCATCATTGTATATTACAATACATTCACATTCTATTCAGTGCATTCCACAGATGACATAAAAAGAAGCAATTAAAACATCAACAATTAGTTTTGCCCCAATCCAGGCCTTTTGAAACCAAGGTTGGAGGCCTCTGGGGCATACCTGTCTATCAAGAACAGCAGTGGCAGCACAGGGCTGGGGAGCAGTATTGGACACAGTAGTCTGCAAAAATGGACAGCGCTGGGTATGTAGGAAACACAACCAGAGTGGCTGGGGAATACATTGATTCATTGCATTCGGCTGTTCTCTTTCGACAGCAGCCTCTGCGGCCAAAGCTGCTATGGAGCCCCTGGGGGAAACTGAAACTACCCTTCCCTAGTGTAACCCTCATGGGAGAACAGTACTTGAAGTGCCTCACTTAACCTCTCAACAGCAAGGAAATGGAAGGCTTCCTGTAAAACAAATTCCAGTGCTACTCACCCCACTGTGCTTAGTTTGTCTGGAGGTCTCAGAACAGTGGGTGATCTTACATACATCTGTGCTGCAGGACTGTGCGTCTGCAGCCATCACAGCCTGAGTTAAGAACAGTGATACCATTAACAACCTTGCCTTTCCTTCCTTGTGATGTGTTTCCATTAATGGTAATTTAACACAATTTGTTTATGATTCTCTGAAGATTCAGCATTCAAGTTTGGTCTAAATCAGCATGAAAGAGCAGATGCTTAGAAAAACCACTTGAGACAGCAGAACTGGGCTGGAAATCTCATTTAAATATGAATTGCTTTCATAATGGGCCCGATTCATCTTTGTCCTACACTGGGGCAGGGGACCATGCAGTTGCTGCATAGGAAATCTTTCTACTGCAAGCTCTGTCTTGCTAAAATTTTGTAACTCTCTACCTCCTTGCAAGAGCTTTTCACAATGTCTTCTTGGGATGTTTTTATAGCTTGGCAGGAGTTTTAAAATGGTTTGAACTTGATGGCTCTGCAACTAGCTGGACTCCTATAAGTCCTTAGTTCAGCAAACAAGTATTTTCTTTCACATTCTTCACAGGCTATGTGTACACGCAGAGATGATTTCAGATCAGCAATTCTTTCGTGTCTGGTTGAACTAAAGGGCCTCACAACAAAACATTTCCTTAGTCCCAGTTTAAGGAACAGGGCAGAACAGTCTAAAAGAAGAAGGAAAATCATGTTCCTACATATTCAGAACACACTCAGGTTGAGTTTCAGAGAACAGACAAGGTTCAGAGAGGTTAATATATTATCTAAATTGCTTCCCTCATCTCTTGCTGGTATTTTCAGACATTACAAATTAAACATGAAAAGCATTTATTATTGGGTAAGTGCCAGTGATGGAATTGTCTTTACACAGAACACTGCCTTTTCAACACTTGTGAAGTATCAAAAAAAGAAAATCTATAATTTGTGATCACACAGAAATACACAGAATTGTATGGGTTGGAAAAGACCTTTAAGATCATTGAGTCCAACCATAAACCTAACACTGCCAGTTCACCACTAAACTATGTCCTTAAGCTCCACATCCAAATGTCTTTTAAATACCTCCAGGGATGGTGACTCAACCACTTCCCTGGACAGCATGTTCCAATCCCTGACAACACTTTGAGTGAAGTAATGTTTCCTAATATCCAGTCTAAACCTCCCCTGACACAGCTTGAGGCCATTTCCTCTCATCCTATTGCTAGTAACTTGGGAGAAGAGACCAACACCCACCTCGCTACAACCTCCTTTCAGGTAGTTGTAGAGAGCGATAAGGTCTCCCCTCAGCCTCCTCTTCTCCAGGCTAAACAACCCCAGTTCCCTCAGCTGTTCCTCATAAGATTTGTGCTCTAGACCCTTCACCAGCTTTTTTGCTCTTCTTTCAACATGCTTCAGCACCTCAGTGTCCTTCTTGTAGTGAGGGGCCCAAAACTGAACACAGTATTCGAGGTGCGGCCTCACCAGTGCCGAGTACAGGGAGACAATCACTTCCCTGCTCCTGCTGTTGGCTTTCTTGGCCACCTGGGCACACTGCTGGCTCATGTTCAGCTGGCTATCAACCCACACCCTGAGGTCCTTCTCTGCCAGGCAGCTTTCCAGCCATTCATTCCCAAGCCTGTAGTGTTGCATGGGGTTGTTGTGGCCCAAATGCAAGACCTGACACTAAGCCTTGTTGAACCTCACACAGTTCGCCTCAGCCCATTGATCCAGCCTGTCCAGATCCCTCTGTAGAGCCTTTCTTCCCTCAAGAAGATCAAAACTCCCACGCAACTTGGTGTTGTCTGCAAACTTACTGAGGGTGAACTTGATCCCCTTGTCCAGATCCTTGATAAAGTTTTTAAGCAGAACTGGCCCCAACACTGAGCCCTGGGGAACACCACTGGTGGCTGTCCATCAACTAAACTTAACTACATTCACCACAACTCTTTGGGCCTGGCCATTCGGTCAGTTTTTTACCCAATGAAGAGTACACCCATCCAAGCCACAAGCAGCCAGTTTTTCCAGGAGAATCCTGTGGGAAACTGTGTCAAAGGCTTTATTAAAGTCTAGGTAGACAACATCCACAGGCTTTCCCTCATCTACTAAGTGCATCACCTTGTCATAGAAGGAGATCAGGTTAGTTAGGCAGGACCTGCCTTTCCTAAACCAATGCTGACTGGGCCTGATCACTTCATTATCCTGTACATGCTGTGTGATGGCATTAAGGATGATCTGCTCCATAACATTCCCCAGCACCAAGGTCAGACTGACAGGCCTGTAGTTCCCTGGATCCTTCTTCCAGCCCTTCTTGTAGAAGGGAGTCACATTTGCTAATTTCCAGTCAACTGGGACCTCCCCAGTTAGCCAGGACTGCTGATAAATGATGGAAAGTAGCTTGGTGAGCACTTCCACCAGTTTCTTCAGGACTCTTGGGTGGATCTCATCTGGCCCTGTAGACTTATGTGTGTTTAGGTGGTGTAGCAGGTCACTAACCATTTCTCCTTGGATTATGGGGGCTCCATTCTGCTCCCCATCCCTGTCTTCCAGCTCAGGGGCCTGGGTACCCAGAGAACAACTGGTCTTATTATTAAAGACTGAGGCAAAGAAGGCATTAAGCACCTCAGCCTTTTCCTCATCCTTTGTCACTGTGTTTCCTCCCACATCTAATAAAGGCTGGAGATTCTCCCTGGCCCTCCTTTTGCTGCTAATGTATTTATACAAGTATTTTTTATTGTCTTTTATGTCAGTAGCCAGATTAAGCCCTAGCCGGGCTTTGGCCCTGCTAATTTTCTCCCTGCATATCCTTGCTACACATTTGTAGCGCTCCTGACTTGCCTGCCCCTTCTTCCAAAGGTCATAAACTCTTTTTTTTTTTTCTTTCCTAAGTTCCAGCCAAAGTGCTGTGTTCAGCCAGGCTGGTGGTCTTCCCTGCCAGGTTGCCTTCCAGCACATAGGGACAGCCTGCGCTTGCACCTTTAAGACTTCCTCCTTGAAGAATGTCCAGCCTTCCTGGACTTCTTTGGCTTGAAGGGCTGCCTCCCAGGGGACTCTGTCGATCAGTCTCCTAAACAGGCCAAAGTCTGCCCTCCAGAAGTCCAAGGTGGCAGTTCTGCTGATCCCCCTCCTTACTTCTCCAAGAATCAAAAACTATCATTTCGTGATTACTATGCCCAAGATGGCCTCCAACCATCACATCACCCACAAGTCCTTCTCTGTTCATGAACAACAGGTCCAGAGGGGTGCCTTCCCTTGTTGGCTCACTCACCAGCTGTGTCAGGAAGTTATTTTCCACACACTCCAGAAACCTCCTAGACTGTTTCCTCTCTGCTGTGTTGTATTTCAGGCAGGCATCCAGTAGACTGAAGTCCCCCACGAGGACAAGGGCTAGTGGTCATGAGGCTTCTCCCAGCTGCTTGTAGAATAATTCATCTGCCCCTTCACCCTGGTTGGGTGATCTGTAACAGACTCCCACCATATCTGCCTTGTTGGCCTTCCCCACGATTCTTACCCATAAACATTCAACCCTATCATCACCATCGTCAAGCTCTAGACAATCCAAGCACTCCCTAACATACAGAGCTACCCCACCACCTCTCATGCCTTGCCTATCCCTTCTGAAGAGTTTATAGCCATCCATTGCAGCACTCTAGTTGTGCGAGTCATCCCACCATGTTTCTGTGATGGCAACTATATCACAGTTTTCCTGCTGTACAATGGCTTCCAGCTCCTCCTCTTTATTGCCCATGCTGCCTGTGTTTGTGTAGAGGCACTTCAGCTGCGCTGTTGTCCATGTCACCTTCTTAGAGGAACACCCCTTAATTCCTTTGAGGTGTTTCACTGTTGTTTCCCTCTTGGCTCCTGTTACCTCAGTAGCCCCTAGCTTATCTCTGTAACTTCAGCTGTGCTCCAGTGAACCCAGTACATCTCAGAAACACAGGCTGAGTGCCCTCACTAGCACCCCATCCCTCTAATCTCGGCATGTCATCCCTCATCTTGTCTCGGGCAAGCCTGATATTAACCCCCTCCCCCTTACATATGATCACTCATGTGAAACAAAAGGGGAGGAAATCTTTAAAAGTGCTAGTCCTTGACTGGACACAAACCATTCACCCAGACAAGCATCTGCAGGAATTTGAGAATAAAAAGGTACAGGGTGCTCAAATTAGTGACAGAGGGAAAGAGAGGAATATATAGTTGTTGAGTGGTCCTGTCTTGTCTTTTTTCCAGCACTGCCTCCCCTCCTCCTCTGGAAAGCAGGGGTCTGTGTGCCCTGCAGGCAGCAGCAACACACCCCCACCACTCCCCCCAGAGGGGAGCTTAGAGCTGATCTGACCAGGGGAGAATCAGCAAGAAAGCTTCAGAGCTGTGCAACTACAAGTGGGGAGCTTCAGTCTGGGTGTCCAAACCCCAAATTAGTTATTCATTGTCTGACTGACACCCCTTCCCTGACCGGATCATGAAGGGAAGACCTGTGAGTGCTATGAATAGTCATCCCTTCTATTACCAGCAAAACTCAGAGCTGGTCAGGCATTCCCTGCTGATGTGGTGAGCAGGGTCTCAGGGCACCTGTCAGGGGTGCAGGTGAAGAGCACAACCCACATTGCAGCTCAGGCACAAGGGACCAGGAGCTGCCACTCACTCTTCAGGGAAGCAGACCATGACCTCCTTGCACCTGGAGCACTCCAGGCTTCCCTTCTGCCTTCCTCCCAGGAACAACATGGTATTAATTCACCACCTGAACACCTGGCCTGATGAGCTGTTAAAATGCAAAGCTAAAGGAAAGAGACTGTAGCAGAGTAATGTCAGAGACAGTAAAATGGAAAAAATCCAGGATGAAGATGGTCCGCTGGAGTTCTCAGACTGGCTTTGGAGGTGGGGAGTGATGACCAGATGAATTCTCTGGAAAACTGGATTATAGACATCGAACAGAAGGAGTTAAACCAATAATCCCATTTTCAGTTGCAGTCACAGGGAGCTCCAGGTTAGCCACACCATGAACTCAAACAACCCAAGGCTCCCATCTGACAGGATGTGAACAAGTGAGATGTCACCACTCAAATCTAAACACTTCGGTCCCAAGCAAGAGATAAGACAAAAGGAAAACAGCTTAGCAAACAGTTTGATTAAGGGGGAAGAAAAACTTCCAGCCAGCACTTTTTTTTTGTTTTGAAATTTGGGAAAGTTATTTATTCAGAAAACACAGCTAGGAAATACATCACCACTTTACAGCTTATATATGAAAACCACTGTGGCACCATCATAATATGGGTAAGCAAGATGTGAAAAAGAGGGTAAGTGAGAGACAACACAGCTTGAATGAGGCAGAGGAATATTAAGCATTATCTGATTAGCTTTATTGAACTTGCTGCAAGTATGCATCAAAAGCTGTGATAAGAAATATGCTGTTCTTTTTCAGGATATTGACTTATCCTTCAGTCACATAGGACTAAGTCCTGGGGTCTTGAACACTACATAGCAAGAGCAGCACTGTGTTCCCATCATACCAGGGAGTTGGGGCTGGAAACACCTAGATGCTCATGCAGGATCATCACTGTACTGTTCTGGGAGCCCTCCGCAGGGCACAGACCGTTTCAAATAGTTAATGCTGATAACACTGAGGCATGCGAGTTCCATGGCACTGGATCCAGGCACAGAGCTAGCTGTATGTTAAAGGCACCTTAATTGAAGTTGATAGGAACTATTGACTGTCATTTTGTTTGGGGTGGTTCATATTATACATTTGGAAGCCAGAAATTAAGATCCAGCTGCTGAATTCCTCCTGAGAGTGGGCAGATGGGTATGTATGAACTAAAGGGCAAGCTTGGGTTCATCTCTAACTCTGAAGAAGGCTTTCCCTCAGTGATGATCTCCATCACTCCTTGTGGCAGGCTCTGAAACAGCAGGATTATTTCTGCATTTACTTCTGGGTGAAGAGAACAACAACATGCTCAGGTTTGGTTTAAGTGTGTGAAAAATCTGTTTCCATAACAGAGCCTGACCTCAAACTCACTGAAGTCCGAGGAGTGGCTCCCATTAACCTGTGTCTTTGCTTTTATAGAAACAAAGGGGTAAAACCTGCCAAGAGCACAAGTCAAGAATGAAGACCACATTGCTCTTCTATTCCTCACCCTGCACAGATCTAATTACCAAGACGCAACCTCAACATCCTGGCAGGCACCCTGTGTCAAGCTCACTACTCAAGGATTAGACAAAATGTAATTGAGACACATCATCAGTTTCTTGGTTTGCCTCCTTCAAAAAACACAGAATTAAAACAAGGTGAAGTGCAGCTGAATGGGAATACGCTGGCTTCAGACTGCCAGCAGTGTGCAGGTGTCAATGTTTTTCTCAGTGATACTAGCAGAAGAGTTTTAGAAACTTCTCTGTTATTAAATTACATCATTCCCAATTCAGCTTTCACTTTTGTTGCTAGCTTGCTTGTTTTCACCGAAACTCACCCTTTAACTGAAAAGTAAACCAGCACATGCACAATCAGAATATTTTTGCTTAAAGGAAAGCTAGCAGCACACAGGTCCCTTACTGAGAGGGATTTGACAGTGGATAACTATGCCCCCTGCAGAACTGAATGGGCAGCCTAAGCAGAAGTTCTGTTTCAGCATTGCAAATCAAACTGTATTTAAAAAACAAAAAACCCACAAAACCAGACAAAACCCAAACAACCTATAGCCAGACAATATCTGCTTTGTAATTTCTTGCAGACTTCCCACTGCATTTCCCATTTACCATAATGCTGGCATAGAATCTGCACCATGAAAAATGTATCAGAATGAGAGGCTGAAATCTTGATTACATTGTTTAACCCCTTCTTCAGTTTATATAAATAAATGCCATGATTTATTTATGCTGTGTACACATATCCCCCCAATACTCTAGTAGCCATTGTATAATAGCATTCAGGAAAATAAGACTCGAAGTTGTTGCTCAATTCCCAGTGCACCTGGTTCTTGTTATTTTCAACACTAATTTCTGAAAACTCAGTTTGCAGAACTTTCTGAACCAAAATACGTAAACTCAGTATGCCACATCCTGGTATTTGTCTAAATCCAAAATTTCTTTTTGCATATTACAGCAGAAGCTGTAAACTCTCTTCTTTTTAGAGGAAATAATTCTCCAGTAGCTGCAAAGAGATCGCACACTACCGTGCACTGAATCTTGGAATCCATCTGAACTGCATCCAACAGATGTTAAATGCATCTAAAGAAAGGCAGTATAACTATATTAGGATTACTCTGTCCATATCTAATCCCCAACAACTACTGGATGGATGTCTGCTACAGCCAGTTACACAAGGGCCATCACTCAGAGGTCATGATCTCTCTGGCTTCTTCAAAAATGCCCCATCTAACAAGTGAAACACAAGGCTGGAAGTCAGGATGGACATGCGTTCCTACGTCTCACATTTCCAGACTACCTTCCTGGACCTGGGGACATAAACTGTCTGTTTAATTTACCACTTTAGCAGCATTTTTGGAAGAGAAAAGAAAAGCTGAACTCTTGGAAGTTCAGCTGAACTCTTGAAAACTGAACTCTACTGAAAAGGTTTTGCTAAATCATCATGTAACATGATTAACAGCTTTAGTAGGAAGTATTTATTTGGGCAACAAGGACAGATCCATATGCAGAAAGGAAAGCTAGGCTCAGTGTTTAACTAGAAGTCCCTCTTCATGCTTTTGAATCTACTACTTAAAAATAGGTGGTCTGTTATGAAGTACAGGTGTCATTGACTACATTTTCTTCAATAAATTTTGTCCTTTGGAAAATAATTTGCTGTAACATATCTGAAACAGTATTAAAAACATTTCTTGCTTTTAGCTTTGAGATCTGTATTATGTTTCATTTTGGATTTAAAAAGCAGAATACAATAAAAGATGTGGTAAAATTGCTTTGAAAGAAGTAATAGCTCAAATAACATGGAAGGCCATAAAACAGTGACTACAGGAGAAGTTATTTTTTTCCATTGTGGAACAGTATTCATTGATTTCTGAAACCACAGGCTAATTATACTCTGAGTGGACAAAGTACTTTAAGTAGTCTAGTCTGAACATCAGAGACATTGAGTTCACTATGTACTTTCGTCAAACCCAAGTTACAACACTCAAGACAAGAGTAGCTTGATAAAATTTGATTGCCAGTACTACTCAGGAAGTTAGATGAGGTGAACTAATGCTAGTCTAGGAGATGCATGGACCTACATTGCTCTAAGTTTAATATTAAGGTTAGGTCATTAGGAGAAGATAATACCAATAAAAAAAATACCAAAAACTATTCTTTGCTAAAGTCAATACTGTTTCATTCTTGTCAAAAATTACATGTGAACTAGGCATATTCTACAGTGGCCCACATAGCTTTCATGTGGCTTGGTGACAGTGTGTTTTTTGTATTAGCTATATTTGTAAGTTATCCCATTTAAATGCTCTGGAATTCAATAGCTTCACTACTGGATAATAGACTAATTCACAAAAGGAAATAATGTCAATCTATTACTGTGAAAAGCCATTAATTATTGGAAAACATCCAGTCTCCAAACCTGAAGATATCAAATATGGTCTATCAAGGAGGAGACAATTAGACTGAGGAATTCTACCCAGAAGGAAAACATGCCAGCATTACTTCAGCTAGACTAATGACTTCAACAATAACCACTGAAGTATCTCCAGCTATTGTCAATGCTGTAAGTATTTAAACTCCATGGTGAAAATGTCTTAACTACTGACAGCCATATTCTTAGAAACTGACCCCAGTGGTTCATTTCTGATAACAAGAGTCGCTATAAAAAATAAGGTTTAAACCCCCTCTGCCCTTTTTTTCTGATGTGAATTAAAGCTAAATATAATGATGCAAGTGGAATTAGAGGTTATAAAAGTCAGGAGAAGTTAAGTCTATGGTACTGCTCAGACTCAGTTAAAAGGTTGCAGATTTTTGGGTAATCACAGTAATTTCCCCATATATTAGCCAGATATCATCTTAGTGGAATTTGCTCATTTGAAAGTATATAGCCCTCCTCCTTTCTGGAGCAACCTCTTCCAAAAACCAGAGTGCTCTAAATGCCAGATTTCCTCTTTCATCTCTCCCTCCTGAACCCTACAACTTTGAGACAATGAAGCCTGTGGTCTCCTCACACCGAAGGGTCTTGATAGAAAGAAAGGTCCAGAAAGAGCTAAGGCATACAATCTGGAAAACTTCAGCTCCATGTGAAATGGCGAAACAAGTTAACCCACTCAGGTCCCTTAATGAATTTTGAATGTGAGGAGAGTATATAGCATCCTAATTCAATCTAAAGTGATTTTTCCCTTGCTTACTACACCAGCTCTGCTCTTCAATAGTTACTACATGCTACATTGAAATATTCTGTTTATTCATAATCACTGTTGTCTACATAATCTTCATTTTCTAGTGAGGGTGTTTATTCTTAGATACAGGGGCTAAGGACTCTATTATCCTAAAGATATGAAACACACTTAATAGGCAAAAATATAGACATTCCATTAAAAACATATCTACAGTTTGAACAGAAGTAATACTTATAACAGGGGATAACGTTGAAACATGGCACAAGTCAAAACTGAAAACACTTTCAAGTTTGCCTACCATAATACAACCTGCCACATAAAGGGTTCTTATGTGCATTTTATGCCTGGGAGTACTGACAGGCAGGAGGTTATAGCTGTGTATCTTTTGGCAACTGGAGATACATGCGTGTACACCACACTGGAGGACTGCGCAGAGCTCAGAGGCAGGTCGTACTGCAAGCAACGATGCTGCATTAGTGCTGCTTTCTGGCCTCACTAATTAGCCCTTTAAACACAGATTCTATTAGCTAAAGACATGTAAAACATAACAGATTTCCACAAACTGCCATGCTAAGGATCTGTCAGAGAGGGAGGCACTGCAGAAACCTTCACTACTGTTTTTCTGAGTATTACTAGCTACAAAGTTCTTAGCTGGAAATGCTAAAAACTTGTTTCCCAAGCAAATCACTCAAAAAAAAGTAACTTCCCTTCATTTATTGAAATAAACCTCTCAAACTAAGGCCTAAATCTAAGTTCAAGCAAACATAATCAAGATAAACATCTTATCAGAGAGACTGAACTTACAGAAGCATTGGGTAGATTTCTATGGCATGTTAAGTGTCCCTGAAAATTGGGCCATTTATTAGATATGTGGAGAAGTATGGCAAGCTTCTTTTCAAAAAAAGGTTGGACAAGAAACTGGTTTAACAAAAAGCATCAGTAAAGACAGTTACTTTTTTTTAATCCATGAAAACTATTACATCACGTATCAAATGTTTTGTTCATTAAAAAAAGTCACTGCCTTTTGTCCTCTGTGCCTGTCTCTGGATGTACCAGCACAGGCAGTTCTATAGGATATCCTTAGTTTTGCTCCAGAAGTCCCAGCTCAGTCAAGATACTGAAGATCATAGAATACTTTGTTGGGAAAGGTTCTCCACGCTTGGATTTGTTGTGAACTTTATGTTATAGTAAGCACTAAAATTTTTTTTGTTTATTCTGTTAAGTGGAATAAGTTTACATCTCCAATCTAAGTAGAGACTATGCACAGAGAAAAGTAGTGTTTAAAAGACATTTATTTTCAAATGGACAAGCTGTTAAACATGAAAATACTGGATTAGAGCTTAAATTCTTATTCCAGCTGCCTGGACTCCAGATCAGGCACCATTAAGTGAACCTCCAGGTTCCCACTGAAGGATCTGGGATAGGGGACAGCTGGAGCTAGCAAAAAGGGCACGTTGGGGATGGGATAGCAGCACACACTATTGCAAAAAGGGTAATGCCATGCTTTGGAAAGGCTGACATTTTACAGAAAGCTGACCATTGTTCAGAGGGCTTTACCAGTCCTCAAATCCACCCAGGAATTTGAGTAAGGGAAGGGCATTCTTTTCCTCTTAACTGGTGACATCATGTTACATCTGTTATGGGCAAGTGGCAGAGTCACCCTGTGAGTTAAGTCCCAGGAAAGAAGGAAAAATTGTTTTCAAAGCAGGTCCACATTTAGGCCATTAAACTGCAAGATAATGATGGGTTTCTTGAAGAGCGACAAATTTCTTTAGAACTTCATTTGGTGCCTGTTTTAGCCAAAGGCTGCACTGTTGTGTTATTTTATGTTTAAACATACCTTATTCTGACAAGCCACTGAAGTCTTTAAAGTTTTCTCATCTTCATTGCAGACAGTACTTTGATCTCAATGCCAGAAAAGGTCCACACAAGAACTTCAGAGTTAGACTTGTTTACATCCAACATACAATACAAATAAATGAATGTGGCAAAGACATCCCAGGCAGATTAAATGAGGCCATGTTTTCCTACTTCAACTTAAAATGTTTTTGGTTTTGCCAACCATTTTGCAAGTGATGTCATCATCAAATCCAATGAAATTCACTTATTGAAGCACTTTCCCCCTCAAAATGTTTCATCAATCATAGTCCAGAAGGGCTCTGTCATAGAATAATTGCAACTTGGCGTACCAACAAAGAGCATCCAAACATCCTCAGCTTCCTTATCTATACAATGGGCAGGGGTGACAGCCATTTTATTAGCTGAGATATTGTTACCCCCATCAGATAAAATAGTGTGTTTTGTTGCTTTGATGTTTTCTGTCACCATAGCAGAGCTGTAATTTTCAACTGAATGTTTAAAGAACGGCTGCAGTGGCAGCTTATGTTCCTTCACAATAACACTGCCTACAAACATCTCACAGAAAGAGGCAAGGGGTGTACTAATTGCACTTTATCAGAAAGAGATGGGAAGAGCAAATGGAATTTTTGCCACAGTTATTTCTAGTCAAGGCATAATTGTGGAGTCATCTCTCTTGTCTACACTTGCTTCCTTGAGGAAGAAAAGAGCAGCAGAGAGTGAATTCCCTCTGAACAGACAGCCAATTGAGAAGCCACCCAAAAATTATTTCAGCCATCCCTGTTCTCCTGCCTCCACATACAGTAGTATTAATCCACAGAATATTTAGTGGATTAAAATAATATTTGGGGTAACTGCTTATATTTAACACTTTTCCACAAAGACTACAACTATTACAGCACTCACAAATATGTATCTTACTTCCACATGCTTGGTTAGGTCATGCAGACTTTGAAGGCTAACAAAAAATCTGTCATGCAGAGCAATATGCAAACCCATTTAATTTTCTATTTAAATCCTTCCTGACAGAGTGGACTTTTCTTGAATTTCAAAACAGCAAGCCTGTTAACTAAACTCCAAAGGTGGAAAAGTCTGCTTGTCGACACCATGCTTATCTCACTGTACTATCGCTTAGGCAATAATTATATTAAGTGCTGTAGACACAATTTAATAATTCAACATTTGCCAGCTGCTACTGAAGACTTCCCATCTATACTAAGCACGGGGAAGGGCTGTGGACTCTCCAATAGACAGCATGACAAATACTGTCCACGTCTTTTATGTCAGCGGTGCTCTAGCACATTGATTTCTGCTGAGGAATATTGTTGGGATGTTAACGGGAAAAGCACAATTAGAAGTCATCAGCCCAGCAGGAAATTTCATCTTTGGTAGCTACCCAGCAGGAGGTTGCCCTGATAACAAAGGGCAAAGTGGGCAAGCGTGAACTGTTCTGGCAAATACAGGCATCTCTGTTGACCTCCATAGTTCTACACATACAATATGCCTGTAGACAGTCAAAAGGCATTTTCATTGATGCCAAATCCACCAGCCCTGATATAATGATTCCCCACCCACCCCGTAATCCCCAGATACAAGAAGTGGGTTCTGCCACATTTTTCCAGCTCTACACTGCTCTTTCTTCTCCTGGAAGGCAGATCCTGCTCCTTCCTTTACACAGTAGTCTCCTTTCCTGATTTTCCACCTCCATCTGCACCCCTGAAGCGACCTCCAAAACTGGAGGTTGTGAGCTGGATGTACCCTTGGAGAGGTGGCCTTGAGATACTTATAGGTTTCGTTTTCATTTATTGACTTTGCTATAGACTGTGGGTGGAAGTCTGGGGAATCACTTACCCTGCCTTTGTCTAAGTTCCCCATCTATGAAGTCTTTTCTTCTGCCTTGTCTGTTTTGATTTAAACAAAACAGACCTAAACTCCTAGAGGTCAGATGTGCTTCCATAGCAATATGAACTCATTTGGCACCTTGATCTTGTTTGATTAAGCGTAAACCAAATAATGAATCCTAAGAAGTGAAACAAACTGAAACTTCCTTTTAAGCACTGCTCTCCAGAATGTTTTTACTTTGAGGGAAGGATGGTGCAAGAATAAGTTGCATATTTAGAAAGATAAAAAGGAAATTCTGTCTTGGATCCAAGTGGTTGGGAGATTTAACCTTGAATACCCTTTTGATATTACAGAGAAGTTACACATCGCACATATTTGTTTCTAAGCCCTGTGCTGTGGTTCCCATTGCCGAGCACTGGAGATAGTCTGGAGACACAGAGCGAAGGTACTCCAGCCCACTCAATGGATGCCCTCCTTGCAGTAACTGAGTAATGAATCTCTCTCAAGCAGACCAAACCCTTCCCTAAAGCAAAGTTTCTTCTGGGGAAAAAAATTGTCTAGCATAGAATTTAAGATAAAAATTGTGGCCAAAAGAGAGGGTTGTGATAGTCTATTTTAAGCAGAATTGCTTGTTATTTTTAAGCATCAATGGGCACCTCAAGGCTACAGTGCTCAGTGCTTGAGAAACGCCTTCAGTATATGAAATGAATACTTTTACTATATTCAGTATTTTTTTACTTAAAACTTTAACTCCTGAAGTTGCATTAACAACTGTAACACTCAAAGCTTATACAAAACAAAACCAAATTCAAGTATCAAGCTCCTAGCAGCAGAAGACATCTATTTTAAATATAATAGAACCACATATTTTCATGTTTCCAGTTTCCTTGTTTGCAGGGTGCATGCATACCTGAGATCTGATTCACAGATGTATAACGTGGCAACAAAGCTTCTGCAAATCCAGAGATCCTACCACTTCTCTCATGAAATCCTTTAGTTTTCCAATTCTGCTTGCACACCCTGGTTATACCACATATCAAATCCCTTGAAAATCAATAAAATATTAAGAATTACATAATTGTGCCACCTCATTTTGTTAATGCATTTTTAAAATCCTCCTCACAAGAATTTGACAGATAATAAACTAGCAATAAAGAAAATAGACACTAGCAAATAGTTACTGGGAAAGTCAAGGGCAGAGAATTACTCATTGTAATTGAGGGCTACTGCCACACTTCAGACTTACAGCTCTGACTAACACCTATTGACAGGCTTAGCTCCTGCCCACCTACCTGCTTCACAGAGAAAGTAACTATGTAAGGGTCCCACCTTGCTGTCTGTATTTAAAGACATGGAAGCACTTACCCTTGCATGCTTTTTTTCTCCTGCTGCTTATTGCCATGATATCTGCCTATATCCTGAAGCAGACTGTCAGTAGAAATCTTAACACTGTTTCCCCTTCCTTCCCTTTTAATAGCTACTTCAAGAAAGAGGTAGTAAATTGGCATCTGGAGTATTGGGGCCCAGGAAACTACTCAGCTGCAATTGAAATCTGGTGTGTGTCAGGTGTGACGAGTTCTGGGAGAAAATCAGAAACTTCGACAAATGAACTGCAACTGCCAGAATCACAGCATGATGATGAAAGGGGCTCTTCAATGAACAGAGTGCTCCTTGGTCACTTACAAAGGATTATTCAATTATCTAATAATTAAACCTTTAGATAATGAAAAATTTTTTAAAAGGAGGGGAAAAACTAGCAACAAGGACTTTGCTTCACCAGATGTAAAACTGACACATCTGCCTCCCTTGATACTAGCAAATTGGCTCTTTCAATATGTTTCATTTGTTCTCCTGCCAATTGCTGATCTCTCGTCAATTTACTCTCAAACTTGGAAGAAAATTAAATGGTTTGATGACATATTGGTTTCTGTATTTTATCTTTGAAATGCAAAATATATATTTCAATGATTTAAGAAATGTTTCATATCTTTGAAATCTTTGCAATTGTAAGATGTTGGGCTTGATCCTTGTCTGGAACATAAGGACATAACTCCATCTAACTAAATTAAGCTAGGCAGTTTATCACAGCTGGTAATCTTGTCCATAGTTTTTCACAGATTAACATGGAACATGTCATGCACTTATTTAGAAATAGGCAGTGTGAAAAGGGGTGACTTCCTATATGCTTTGGGCATGCTTGAAGATACCTATACTAGATGATTGCCTAAAATGCTTCCTAATAGCTTTAAATACTCAAAATGAAATGATGGAACTGTCATCACAGCAAATCACACAAGGAAAGAAAAATGATAGCAGCATTAACTGCATCAGCCACCTGCTCTATAAAGGTTATTAAAATGATGGAAACAGTATGTTGGCTATGTCATACATGCAGGCTAAAACCCCCAGCAGGTCCAATATCCCATGCTACAAGCTGTAATTTATATGCCTATAATTTATACTGTACTATAATTTATACAACATTTTTCAAAATGCCGGCTGGAAAGAACTGGCTGCTGACTGGGGTACTCATTTAATTCCTTGCTCTGTGGCTATGTGCTTCTTTAGTCACAACTTGACAGAAGGATTTTGGCACCAAAAGCAGGACTTTGACAAATGCCTGTGTCATGCTCCTTGATATGCTCGGGACCACCTTGACCCTGCCAGCAATAAGCAGCCCAGTCTGTATTTTTTAGCGATGTCTCAATTCTACTGGGAACTCTTTGCCAAAAGGATGGGGTCCTATAAACATAATATGGTTAACACACCTAGGAGAACCTGCTCTGTGCTAAACACAGCAGCAGCCACTTTTATTCAAACACAGGAAGAAGAAAAAGAGAAAGAGAAGGAGGTAGTGACAATGTCCTCTTCACAAGCAGTGCAGAAATGCACCCCATCCCTCCTACTGAAGCTACTCCAGTTGGCAAAAGCAATTCAATCACCCCGAGCCCATGAGCACATCTCTCCAGCTGGGCAGCCCGTGAGCACATCTCTTCATGCGGGTGTCTTGAAATCAAGTTCCTGCCCTAGGGATGCTTAATGTATTTTATCCAAGAATTGTTTAAAGTAAAATAATCTGTCATATAAATAAATGGAAGGAGGCTCATTTTCAGAGCCACTGCCACTATGGATGGCCAATATAGCTGAAAGTGCTTACATTTAAGCATTCTTGACTGAAAACAATGGCTTCCCTCTCTTTATGCTAAGTTTACCCATCTGTAAAGCAGACACATTACAGTCTACCTAACTCAGAGAAATGGGATAATACAACTTTGGCAAAAGAAAGGCTCCATCACATTGCTTTACTAGACATAAAAAGGTAATATGAATATATGATTTTAAATCAACATTAAGACAGTGTAGACTTCGGGACATTTCTGATATTGTTTTGGCTGGATAATGTAATTCATTTTCTAACACGTCTCTTGCCATGCTTGGTATTCTACAGAGCCAGCCTGTGTTACAAGATGTACATAGCTAATCTGCTGAGAAAATAAATCATAAACAACACTTTATCCTGCATTATTTTATTCATGAGATCATTATTCCAATCGGTGCAATCTTGAAGTATGGGTTGGATCCTGGGATCATATAACCATACTGACATACTCCAACTTAGTCTGCTTTAAACATTCTTTAATTCCAGAGGAGGAAGGTGGTACAAAATCTTTGTCTGTCATATCTGGTTTAAATCTTCCTTATCTTCTCCCCCCCCCCCTTTTTTTTTTCCTTTCTTCTTTTGTTTTTGCATAGTTGTATAAGGAAAAATCTCATTGCACTGATACCCATACTTTCCTAAGTGAGTAGTCTGAGCGGGATATTAACTGCATTAGCAGTTAGTTTCCAGGGTGGAAGTGACAGCATCTGCCTTTGCTTGTCCCCAGCACAGGAAGTTTGGCTTTCGGGAGCTCGCAGAACAGGCACTCAGCACTGCAAGAAACAGGAATCTCTTGAGCAAGTTTGTGCTGGGTTTTTTCCAGGAGCTTGGGCTGAAATTTTTGTAATATGTACAAAGTGTCCACACGTTCCTTACAAGTCAGCCATCACATATTTTCAGTAGCATTGTTTTCACAGGATAATCCTTAGTGATATACAAAATGAAACCTGTTATCTCTCTGATGAATGCATTTTAAAGTCCAAGGATAAGCGTGGGTAAGTGACACAAAGAAGACAGTGAAGATTTACAGAGCAGTGACAAGAGCTGGCAGAAAGGAAAACTAGTTTCTTTAGAAGTGGCTTCTCAGGGGTCATCTCCTGATATAATTTAACTGTACAAATTCACAATTGTGCGATATATATAATTAGTTCTAAAACTTCATTAGACACCATCCCTAGAAATTATTTGAGAGAGGGGGATCCCAAGGTCATGCAGACAATGACCAGAAGATCTTGCTAAATCAGATGCTGAGAACTGTCTCCCATGACAGTCCTGGATACTAAGCCACTGTTAAATGTCTATCTTGTCACAGATTTATTCTGTACGTGCTTGAAACTGAACTGTGTCACATATTTGGCAGGAAATGTAATACCCCCACAAAGAAGATTTGATCCTTGGTGTGATCCTGCAGTCCTCAGGCAAGAATAGCTCTCGGTAAAGCCAGTGCAAGGGCTGTCCATGTATGTCTGTTTTGAGTAAGGGACAAGCCCCAAACATGGTGTTACAAGAGCAGAAGCTCCTGTCCCCAATAATCCACATGTCCCAGATGGCATGAGAAGACATGGGCTACAGATACAAATTACACAATGCATAAACATGATGCCTACATCTGAATTCATACAGAGAAATTGGATTTTTTTAAATTGTTTTCCAAAGCCCCAAGTGGCATGTGATGCAAGCAGCAGCACAAGAATTACTATGAAGGAGAGCAAGGTATGGCTCCTGGTTTGAACAGCACCAGACAAAGTCACTGAATGAATGACAGCTTAGGGATCCTCCCCTAAAGCTAACAGCTCCAGAAATCCCCTGTCAAATCGATTCCCAGTTTTGAGACTGTCTTTGACTTCCCATTTCTTTCTTTTGTTCAGACCATCATGGCAGCCCTCCTCCCCCTCCTAAAAGCCATGTCATGCCTTTCTGTCCTTCCTCTCTGACTGTATTGCCTAGATTGTAGCTAGTCCCATCTCTCTGCCATTCCTTGTCCTCTGGCAGTACTCCTCACATGTGATGCCCTGTTGCTGAAGGGTATGTATCTGGGATACACTGCCCCCTTTGCCTTAAAACCCTAGGTGTGAATCTCAGCAATTCCTGAAAGTCTTCCAAGAAAAAGGGGAAGAGAGGGAAAGCAAACCTGCAGTTATCTTCTGGTATGATTGCTCTCAATCTCTTCTAAAATAATGGAATAAATATTATAAGCGTAAAAATCATCTGGAACAACAGGGCAACCATGACCAATAAATAGTTTGTATTTTCAAAGAACAGATCATGCCAGACAAATGTAATTGCTTCTTCGCCATTTTCTGGGTTAGTTTATGGAAGGAACAGAGTGGCTGTAATGTATCTGGGCTGTAGTGTAGCATTTGATACAGTGGCTCACAAAATCTTATTAGAAAAATAATTTATAATGTCTTGGATAAAAGTGCTGTCATGTGGATTGAAAACTGGCTGAAGGAATGTAAACAAAGGATAATGAGTCATGACAAACAGCACTGCGCTGAGCTGTGAAGAGGTATCCAGTTGGGTTGCCGCAGGAGTTGGTGTTAAGCCCAGTTTTATTTTACATATTTATTAATGCTCTGGAAAAAGAGACGAACAGCCTGAGAATTAAATTCACAGATGATACCAAATTACTAGATGTTGTTAACACCAATCAGGACAGAGATATTATATAGAGGGAAAGCAGAGAGGATGGGAATGGGAAGAGTCAGTGACCAGATTTACTTATACAAATATGTGAGGGAGGGTTTTATGTCCCAACTGATAATAACAGGAGCCCACTGACAGACCAGCCAAAAGCAGCTTACATCTGGTCTGTCAAAGGCTGGAGCAGAGAAATAACAACAAAACCAGCTAGGATATAATTATTAATTACAACATTTCCCAGAAGATCCCAGAAAAGGCTTCACTTTCATTTTCTAGTTTCAATAAGTTTCAATGTTAGTGATTTTCTAAGATTTTGTCAGGTTGCATGGTGTAGAGCACCGTATAGCAGTGTAAGAGAGAGTCATCTGTCTTCATATCGCTATATTATGTCACTTTTCTGAGGAGAAATCAGTGGTAAAAATCTCGCCATTTTCTTTGTATACCTTGTTTACTTATACTATTAACGTGAAGAGAATGGAATTAGTAAAAACTGACACAGAGATAATAACCGAATTTCACTCTCCGCAAGCAACTCAACACCCCAAATTGAATCTGCTTAGAGGTGTTAAAGCAAAAATAAATTCTCTAGCTATTTGCAGCAGCTGCCTAATAGATCCCACATTACAGAATGAAAAAAAGATTTTTTCGAGCACTATGATTTATGTGTTATAGAAAAACCTGTGGAAGTATTCTATTGTCTTATTCTATTTTAATGAAACTATATGCAGAGTACTTAACTACAGTACATTTCTATTTATTTCTTATCCATTTATAGAGCATTTGTATGATGAATTGAATACGGATCTAAATTTTGTGAATTAAATTTTTGGACTTTTTGTATAGATTAAAGGAATTCATATGGGTTCAATGCCTTTTAAATGTACATAGCCAGTATGGTCTATATATGTGTGTGTATTTATAAAGAATCTTTCCCTACTACTTTATAGCCCAAAGAGTAGACAAATCTAAATAGACTGTAGGTCTAAAGAGACTCTTCAGTTCAAATAAAATTTTGCCTCTTAAGATAATATTATAGTACTCAAAATGAAGCCAAGCAAAATAGATAGGAACATGTCACATAAAAATGCTTCTAAATACTTGTAGCAAACAAAACATTCCACAATACCTGCCACTGTTGAGACCTGGCTTCCTAGCATTTTATGTCCTGAGTTTGCTTGACTTTGGTAATAGGGAAATGCAAGCTCAAGGTCAAACTTTTTTTATGGCTCAATCCAAAGTAAAATTACCCTTCCATGTGAATTCTTCAGTATATGTGAATTTACAGTGTAACTTTTCACATCAGGTTTACACAAAACTTTCAACGTTTTTAAAAACTTTTTTTTTAATATAGTGGAAGATGAGTGAGTTCAAAAGGTACTGAGGATGATCACACTTGCAAGTCACTCCCACAGAAAACCTTAACACATCCGTTAAAATAAAGCCACCCATTAAAGATTTCATTTTTCTCTACTTTCCCTCCTGGGTGGTAAAGATTCATATGGAAAACTGGAGAAAAATCAACCTGAGAGGGTGTAAGTAATTCACAGGGAGGTGCCTTCAGGTTGCTTCAAGTTATGACAGAGGATGACTTCAGCAAAGGAGTGAAAACCATGTCTGTTCCAAGTACAAATCCTGAATGCTTGAGGATCTGATTTCAGACACTTAGCATGGTACAGAGCAGAGTCCGTCAATGACTGCCATGAGAGATGAATCAGCCTTTTGAAATATCTATCACTGCCAGTGGCCGCTATACTATATAAGTATCAACAAAGAGACTACTAAGGGAGTAAGGTTAAAAATTTGTAGGAGGAGTTTAGCTGTAGTAGTATCCAAATAAATATACATTTTGGTTTTGTACAATGCTACTACTTGTATGACGTAAAATAACAGTGTGTGGATGCCTTATGTTTTAAGGGAATGCTACATCTTATAAAATTCTTAGGACTAGCAAGGGAAAAATCCCTGGGTCTGAATCTCATTTGATAAAAACTGGTGTAATTACTTTGAATTTAGAGAATGCCTTTCAAAAGTGATAAAAAGTCATTTAAATGGGTTCTATTATATTACAATTTTCTATTTTGTCTCAAGAAATGAACACATCTTTTCTGTGGAATATTTGCAGAAACTTTTCCTTCCACCAAAATTTGTACAGAAGTTAAACCCAAATTTGCCTAGAAAAGTTATGTTGAGCTTGTTTCTGGCAGCAATCTAGCAACATCTTTATATCTGCACAGCATTGTGATTATCTCACAAATTCACAATACTTTAATACTGAACCATACTATTTTCCATAGAGGCAATATCCTCAATGCTAGTCTGAATGCGCTGAATGTTAAGTGTCTGGCTCTGGCTGGATTCTCTACATTTTCTGTCCGTGAACACGTAGCACATGGCCCTTGATTACTACTTTTAAATTGATCTGTGTCTGCTATGAAAATATATTGCTTCATAAAAGTCTTTCAGAGTATCAGCTTCCAAATTAATGATTTTTCTCTCAAGCTCTGACTTTGAGAGCTTACAGTACAGAATCGTGCAGTCCAGCTACTTGAATCAAATTGAAATCCATCCATCTGCAATTCAGATCCAAATTCTTTCAGTGCTGTTGGCTCATCTCTAGGTAAAGAGCAGCTGTTGTCCTGTTAAAGTGACTGTAAATAATTCTAACTTCAAGCTTCAAGAGTGAAATTCACCCTGCTTCACTGGGGACCACTTAATCCCTAGGATGTTCCTGGGTTTGGTCTTCAGCTGGTGGGAGCTAGATAACTGTGCTGTAATCAATAGAGCTGTGCTGCTTTACACCAGGTGAAGGAAGATCTGGCCCTGGCAGAGTCAGTGCACAGAGTTGCAGAGCCGCATGCTAGCTCTGCAGCCAACGGGACAGCATGCATTTGCTGGGTCCAGTGGGGTCATTACGCTGAGCCAGAAACTCTGACTTATGCTAATTGCGCAGGGCAATATGCTCCAGGTGAGGAGGTGAAAAAGGCTAGTGTTTCTTTCTTGTGCTGTGACCATCTCTCATTTTTCATCTCCAATAAGCCTGTTACTGTGCTTTTTTGTGAGTTACATGCATTCTGTAACACAACCAGTACCACACCAGAGAAAGACTTGTTTACAGTAGAGATTCAATAAAGTGTCTAAAGGAAGAATTTTCCAATGAAAAGAGATGGGCCCTAACCAAGAAGGAAGGTACTTGTTGTTAAAGCAACTATATCAGAATAACAGATGAATCATGATGTGATAGCACTATTTGAAAGGATGTTTTGAATGGAGCTGTCAGCAAGTATTTTAATAGCAAGTCTTCAATTTCTGCTATATGGGGTTTTTAACCACCGAGAAGAAAACATAAGTAACAAGGAGGGATTTAGGAACTGTTCAGTGTTTCGCTGTTCAAAGAAAGAAAAAGAGTCCTCCACATGCATTGCAGCTAATGAAAATTGCCATTATGGGTTTTTTCCTCCATTTGCAGATGTTAAACACTGTAATAATGCAAAGTCCTTATGATTTTCTAAATCTTCTCAATAAGGAGGATATTATCTACTTATTTAATTACTGAATCTCTGACGGCAAGGAGCTGCTACCACCAGCAGCTCCAGCTCATTCACATAGTTCCCTTCCCTAATTAAAGGGCCTTTGCAGTTAAAAATAAAGTAATAAATCAATCAAAACCCAAAGTGCCAACAGATGATAGGGGAAAAAATAAGTACTTCAGGGACAGATTTTCAATTGCTCAACACCCACAACAGGGATTATTATTTTGAAACAACTCAACCCTCCTTTAGGCACCTAGGATAGAGCCAGAGAGTTCAAAAGTGCTCAACAAATATTTATTTGGAAAATCCACCCCTAACAGTGGCTTTGTGTTCTACAGCCATTGTGGCTTGCAAGAGTCAATTGCAAGTCACCTCCCTGTTGAAGGAAAGTCACCAGCATCACCCCTTCTGCAGGAAACCATAATAAAATACATTACTGTAGTCATCTGTGCTCTTGCCATTGCTCACTGCAACAAGAACAGAGGCAGCAGGTATATCAAGAGACTTTTACCATGCTGCCAGTGAAAGCAACAATAGCCCTGCACTTGGATTTCTGTTGCAGCACTCAAAACCAGATGTCCATATTGCAGCACAGACCCCTTGCTAGTTTGAATATCAAGCTCAAACTTGAATGCTGCTGTCTGCATGGCATTCCTTGAGGGTAATGTGCCATCGTCAGGTTAAAAGTTTTCCAAATGTTCATTGGTCTAAGGCCAGAACTTGAGTAATAATTCAAGACCACTTTACAGCTAATAAAAGCTGCAATAGCATTCTCTGAGAGTACAGAATACAGCCCAGAGGCCTTTTAGCACATATCTCCCCTTCAACAAGAAGCATTTGGCGGTATTAGCATACTACCTGTTTATTCAAGAGGATGTACAAAAAGTTCAGTTAACGGTTCTTTTCTTTGCAGCCGACAGCTGTATAAATATTATCCCAGCCTCTCCTTTGACATCTGTCTAAGCCTCAGACCTCATGTGCAAAATGATACAAATGGAGCTCAACATTTCTGTAGCCCACCACTGTGTCCTTACACACCTAAGACTGAATATCTAGCTTCTCCTGTGAGAGCAGTGATGTTGTATGATGCACGCCTGAAGCGACCTCATTTTCTAAAGACAGCTTTACCAAAAATTTCCTAGATCTTAACTATGGAGCTGACTATGATGAAAGCTTTGTGTAATCAAAGTACCAAGATTTGCATGACAACCCTAAAAAAGCAACCAAATCGCAGCTCTGTGTCGTTTACAACTGCTACCCCACATAGTTTCTATTTTGATTGGCCCAGATGAAAAGCTGTGTTCAGTTTTAGAAACTTCTCCCCATCACTGCTTTCAAGTCAATACACTTTTGAAGGCTATTTGCCTTTCCTACTTTCTCTGCGGTAGTTAAGGAGATGAAATTTTTTCTGTATCACCAGATATCCCTGACACAATGGGACAGAAACATTGATATTTTTATATTGCACAGTGGGTCATATTTATGAATTGGTGCATGCTTTGTCATAGCTCTAAAAACTGAAATGTTTTGGATAGCTACAAAGGGCCTGAACCTGTTCACCTGAGTAATTCCAGCTTCCACAGATCTCCCTACTGAACTTAGAAGCTGATTTTGAAATGGTAGAGCTTCCTCCAGACCAATGCTACCCACCAAAGTGATTTATTCAAGACAAAAAGTAAGGCAAAGCCTCCACAGTAATATGATTTTTTCACCAACTCCTTTCCCATCACCACAAAGAACTAATGCAAGGCTCAGAGCTCCTATTTAGGCCCATAGAGCTTAGTTGAACTTCTCTTTCAGTTCATGCCAACATCTTGAAGAATTTCTCTTGTAATTTTTTTAGGGCCTCTGAAGTTAAAGGGATCAGTGATGAAGACCTTAATGGGGTGCAGAGATCACCACTGCAATAACTCCCATGACACTCCTGATGCAAGCTGTGCTGCCCTCAGCCCATTTGAACCTTGGGGATACCCAAAAACCATTACAACATTAGGAGCGCAGTGAGGATCACTGGACTCCCTCCTAACCTGGGAGAGAATATGCCAAGATAGTGCAATGGTCATGGGAATGGACCTGCAGCTCCTCTGCATGGATGGGACAGAAGAGAAGCGTTTGTCTCCTGGTATAGGATGAATTCACCTTTTCTCTTAGTCTTTTGGTAACTTTCTGGGAATGAAAACTGCGATACCTAAACCTAATTTCACAGTCTTTAAAACTGAGATCCAGACATTTTGCCACAAATAAATATTAAAAATATAAACATGCAAGTCACCATCTATGCTTATGTTTCCCTCAATGTAACTTATGTAGATTGCTGCCTATGTGCATAGCTTTCATTACAAATAAAACATAAAAGCCAATGCATATCCTGAAGAGCTGTTTTTCTTTATTGCAACACCATTACATGAAGCCTACTAACATAAACAAAGATTGGACTCGGCTGTTTTTGAACAAATAACCATTTATTGTCAAGGCTTTCAGGAGCTTTCATTTTCCTTTTTGAAAAACATGATCCTGTGCCAACCTAACAAATGTGTAACATTAAGTAATAAGCAAAATAATGGGACACCCTGCCACACTGGTTTATAGACAACTTTAGACTGTCACAGTTGTACAAGTCTAAGCTAAGACAGAAACCCAGTTAAATAAAGCAGACATATTAAATCAAAACCCCACCAACAGAGTCCCTTGGGGCATAGCTGCTGTTCCTAAACACTACAACTGGCCTTTCAAGCAGGAGGGTGCACAGGAATAACAGTCCAAGGGCAGAGCAGCCCATGTGCTGCTCTCTCCACCCTGCCGCTGGAACAGCATGCAGGAGTGCACAACCAGAGAGCCTTTTCCCTGTGTCATCTGCTGGCACAGCGGCAGAGAGCACAAGATAGAGCCGTCTCAGTCCTAAATGAGCAACCATGCTTGTGGTGGGCAGATCAAAGGAGAAGCCCCCACACCTCTGCTGTGCAGACCTGCCTGCTTGCTCTGTCCGCTGCAGGGCAGCAGGTGAAGCTCTGGCCCCTGGTGCTTGTTGAATGTTAATTCCACCAGAAGTCTCCATTTTGAAGTTACCGTGAATCTCTTAAACTTAGCCCAAAGTAATCACACAACAACCTATCCATTAGACAATGAACAGAGATTATTCAGCTTCCTTGTACCACAGTGAAACAGCAGCTTCCTTCCTGCCAGTGATTGTGGTTGTGATTAACTGCACAGTTCAAGGTGAAAGAAGAATGCGGTTCCAGGCGTATATGGCTTCCTTTAACCTCAGCAAAACACAGCGCCAGATATTTCAATTAGTGTGTACCAAGGTCACAAAATCAATTTCTTATCACCGAAAAACACACATACTGTAAATTTCATTCTCAAGCCATAATCTCTAAATTAAATCTGTGTACCTAAAAAATATACAGTGCAAAATTGCAGCCCTTCAGCCTCCTCCTCCTCCTGCAGCCGGGCAGCATTTTCACAAACATCACCTGGCTTTGTGCTCTATATTTAGAGCACAATGTTTGGTTAGATTCTAATCTTCTTGGAGAAGTCATTATCTCTTTCTTTGGCAAATAGAGGCCCAAAGTGTCAATTACCTTCTTAAACTCTTTCATACACACAGGGCTGAGTGGGGTTTGATATTCTGTCTGCCAACAGCTCAGTCGGCAATTTTTCACAGTCATACACAGAAAAATTGTGCACCAGCAAATCATCCGAGATAAATTACACATTTCAAATGAGGTTACAGACAACTTCACCACTCATGTCCAGTTTATTCTGGAAGAGGAAAATAAACAAACAAAAAAAAAACAATCAAAAACACTCCTAAAGAGAACACTTTTCTACTATTGAACTCTCTGAGTTATTGAACAGAGACAAAAGTAATATCAGTATGCCAGTTTGGTGGAATACTATATAGAAATCAATGTAGCTGCACAGAAATGACATCATCATCTCTCATGTGTGTAATTCCTTACGATACTTTCCTTGTTATGTGGGTAACACTAATTTCATAGCCCCAAAGGCATCTGCAGAATCTGATAGCTGTAGCAGGCTCTGCCATGTGCAGACCTAGGTACAGAAGATATCTCAAGGAAGTGGAATTTATGGAAGCAATTTCTTTCCAATAAATCCTGGTCTTTCTTTAACAAAAGATAATTTCAACTATACAAACCAAAACGAGTAAAAGTGACAATTTCGAGATTGCTTTTAATTTTTTTCATATAGAAAGTTGCTTTTTATTCACATATCTACTTATACATAGGTCCCTGTGTGCACATTTGTGTA
The DNA here is from genome assembly GCA_031468815.1 of Morus bassanus. Classification (NCBI taxonomy): domain Eukaryota; kingdom Metazoa; phylum Chordata; class Aves; order Suliformes; family Sulidae; genus Morus; species Morus bassanus. The sequence continues at coordinate 10,257,834 of CM062576.1, read as the reverse complement.
CATTTAATATACATGTATAAGTATACATTTTCTGGAAATATCTTCCATCCTTTTACTTCAAACCAGCAAGTGAGAAGAATGTGTTGTTACTGTTGGACCTTCTGGGACCACTTCAGATGCTAGAGATACAGGAAGTGAATCATATCTCTGGCAAACACAAAGTAAGCAGACTATGAGATAATAAGTTTAAAGCTCCTTAAATGAATTTTTCACCATCCTCTAAACATGTAACATACTGATTGATTTTTAGGACTGTAAAGCAGGATGAAAACAGTATTTTCTCATGAAAGGAAATTAACATTATTTGGCAAGGGTTAAAACACATTTTGAATTAAACAAATAAGAAACCACCCATGTGCAGCTGATCAGCTTGAAAGTTTGGATACATTTTTGAGAGAGACAACTAACTCTTTTCTACCGCATCATCTACACACATTCTAAAAACTCTTTTTAGATGCAAACAGGACTAATTTAAAAGAGACTGGATATGATTAAAGATGTAACAAGAGAAAGTTTTATTTCTTTCTGGCCCATTCAAAAAATGCATTATTGTATTTTAGTCACGCTCAAAGTACTGTTTCAAGAAAATGTAAACAAAAAACATGGGAAAAAAGATAGAGCTGCCTTTTCCCCCCCTCTCAAATTTTGAGTGTTATGAGTCTATCATGGGCTTGGTCCAAGGCTTATTAAAATGACTGTCAATCTTACAAATTATTATCGTGTATCTCTGGCCCAGGCAAACTGGGTTTTCTGGCAGTAGGAAGGAGAGCTAACCCTCTGAAGATTTCTTTCTATCTCATTCAAGTGAGAAACTGGGATGGATTTTTTCATATCAGTGAGAAAACTGGATTTGGCACTTCAAATGCATAAAAAGCTTCCAGTCAAAATTTTATGGACTAAGCCATTTACAGAGGTAAGACAATTGGAGTAAGACGGCCTCCACTGTCTTATTCAGCAGGATCATATTGTTACTTCAAATATATTGCACTGCTTTCCATCTGACTAATGTTCTCATGCATCACCAGGCACTGTTGTAACACTCTCTCCCCTTTCAAATTCCTGATCTACTCTTAAAAGCTTCAACTAAAATATACTTTGAATAGCAGCTAGTTACAATAAGCAATTTCAATTATAAAAAGTAAAGTCAACTCTACAAAGACACTGTTTTGACTAACAGTGTTAGCCAAGGGGATGGCTATTTTCAGGAACGTAAACATAGCTCCGTCCTTTGCGACTGGAAGATAACCATGCAACAGCTGGTTAGTCCCCAGCAGTCTACATACATCATAGCCATCAAAGCCTTCCCAAATTCACAGACAAGTGTAACATCTTGCACATGAAAAGGCAAAAGCCATGTATAAAACTGTAGGTCTCCAAATGGCCAGGAACCTGCTACGTTAACCTGTACATTAACACCACCCTTTCCCAGGCACATGGACCACCATGCGCTGGAATATCAAATCCTCCCAGCTAATTTGTCCAGGCTTTTCAATTCCATGATCTGCCTACAGGTTAAATCCATAATGTGTGATCAAGATACCTTGGCTGGGTAACATCACACAGCTCAGCGGTCAATCTCTGCACTTCAGGAAAAGGTGAAAAACATTTAGCTACATCATGACTGATGAAGACATGGAAGGGAAGAAAACTTTCTGTCCCCTGGAGAGGAATCCTGAAGGCATGGGCTTAATTAAATATTTACCTACATATGCAACAAACAGGATGGTGCCTCCTAACACTTCTTGGGATCACCAAAAAGCAAGACACTAAGCCTCGAGTAGGAATTCTGAATTTGAAGATGACTTCTGCCTTTTCACACAGCCCACGCTCTGGTTTTACCATGCTCCACCCTGAAACCATGTAAAAGATCCAGCAGAATTTGGAGGCAAAGCAGCAGAGATTGGGAGACACAGAAGGAGGGGGGGAAAGGAGAAAGGGTAAGGGAGAGTGAGAGAGAAGCCCAGAGGCTATGAGGAGTATGTCAAAAGGGCTGGGAATCGGTGGTCTGCTTTGGCCTCCTGCGTAGCACATCCCAAGTTTTCCAAGCTGTCACCCAATGTGTTAAGCCCTGTTATTTGTGTTTGGCCAAGGCATATCTTTCTCCTGCTGTGCTATGCTAGAGCAGCTGCAATTTGCCTTTTTATAGCTTGTGGTAACTGATAGCAGTGAAATGAATTTAGGAAGTGTGTGGATTGGATCTTCCGTATCAGTGATTTCAGACTATTTGGTAAACACAGAAGTGACATCCAGTGATGTATGCACGCTGGTAACAACAAAAAAATATTCCTCTCTGGTGAACCAGCATTTGGATTAGATCATTTTTTACTGAAGGACATTTCTGGATAGAATGAAATTATTATACACAGTGGTTTTACAGGGTCATGTTAATTTGAAAGGTAAAAATTCCCCCAAAACTATACAAGTTTTGGGTGCTGCAGAATGGCAACAGTGACACCAGTGAATCAAAAGAAATTCAGTCACTGCAATAAAAGTTGGTGGTGGGACACAGCGACATCACCTTAGAGCAAGGAGCTGACATCTCACAGGAAAGCTCCTTTTTACAGCTGGCAAAGCCAGAGAGTTGGTCGTATGACCCTCAGTAAAACAAGAAAATATATTTGTGTTCAGATATTGAGTAGGCTTTCAATTTGATTCCGTTGAGTTTACACAAATTGCCCTGTGTTCTAACAGGGATTCTATATTTTGATATAAAATACCACTTTGCACTGACGTATTTTTTGCCTCTGGAAAATGATAAATCCTCCTGTGCTGCACTTCAGAAAGAGTCAGTGCCTTGCTTCAGTACAAAGTTTCCCAGATAGCCTAAGTTCCTGCTCAGTATTTCTGGAAGAGCTGTAACTTTTACAAGTAAGACTGATTAATTTTGCAGTATAATTTGCAAGTGACATTTACAAGGGAATATTGTGCGGGGATATCTGGGAGGGATATTGTGTTCAGACTTTTCCTGCTTGCCTGCCTACCCTCCTGGAACAAACAGCACTGCTTCATTTTCCTTCCGTATTTTGCAAAGTTAAAGTAAACACTGTGATCACACTGTTTACTTTAATTTCCTGCAGTGTGCCAGCAAAGTAGCAAATTGGCAGTCAGCAATCAAGAAGCAGCCAGTATTGAAACAGCAGAGCTGCTTAGGAAAGCATCAATGATGCCAGCTCATTTTTCTCTCTGTTTTAAAAATAAAATATTGGCTTCTATGGAGTTTTACTTCCACCCCAATCTTCTCTAAAGGACCTGAAATTTTGTTTGTTTCCTTTAATTTTCTTTTGGAAGAAAGCTGGGATTATGAGCAACACCTAATTTATATGGCCGACTCTTTTCATATAAAGAAATGGATTTAGAAATGTGGCAAATATACGCTATTTATCTGCAAAAAATCCATGGCATTTTTGCACAAGAGGAAGTTAACTTGTCTATAAATCAGTCTTGTCTAGCTATATTTTTATTTTTATACCAAGAGCTCTAGCTGTGCTACATCAATTAGGTGTATGATAATGTGAAGCCAAAGCCTCATGCATTACATTCAGAATACACATCTGCCCAAAAATGGAGTCCTAAAAGGCAAATAGTTATATTTTCAGAGGCTGTTCTCTCTCATCTTGTGCTACATAAAGCAAGGAATATAAATACAAAAGAAGAAGTAAGAAGAATGGGATAGAATTTTGTACCTCAGAGGTGTAAAGCTTGAAAAGGTGACTCATTTATGGATTTCTAGAAGATACTGTAGAGAAGGAATTTATTGCTATGTAAGTTATAATTCCAATATATAAAAGAGGCCAGGTCCTACAATCAGTTATTCTTCTGAGTATGCGCATTCCTGCACATATTCTTACTGAAGACAATGAGATTATGAAGAGGATTAGCGTTTTGTTAGACTGGCCAAAGTCTGCCTTAGGAAAGTCCAAAACACGACCTAATTTAAAGTGGTTGAAATCTTGTGGGAAAGATTGTAAGAGGATAATTATTTTAAAAGCCATGACTTTGACACCAGGAAATTAAATTCATATCTATATGTCTTTATCTATACACAGCAAATCCAATAATCTTGAGCTCTCTGCAGTCACTTAGCCAGCTGGCAAAGGGAGCAAAGTAAAAACTAACAAACCCCATTCCAAAGGTATGCTGACATCAGTGATTCATGATTCATCAATAATGGTGCTAGGAAATAAATGTAACAGGGCATTATTGCCTTTTGCAGCACAGTAAGCTCAAGGGAAATTGTCTAAGTGTATCACATTGAAAAGACAGAGCTAGCAAAGAAATAACTTTTACAAGTATTTAAGAGGTGTTACAAGCAAGTGAAAGTAGAGAAACAAATGTAAACCTTTTAAATATAGCGAGAATGTGCCTATAAATAAAAAGGAACAGTTTTCCAGCTATACAGGCTTAAGACAACTACCTGAAAACTAGCATTTTTTGTGGTTCAACATTTTTACCAGGAGAAAGAATTTTAATTTCTTGTTCCAGAATAAACCTTCAGAACAACCACTGTTCTACTTTAATTGTCTACCAGGATAAGCACAATGAATAAGTTGGTTCTATGCTATGCAAAATTATTAATGTTGTTGACAGTAATTATGACTCTCACAACCTATCTAAATAACTAAAAGGGCAAACATGTAAACACAACATACCATATACACTCTTTAGAAAATGCCTGTATTAACACATAATTGATAATCTCCTTTGAAGGTGACTGGACTATCACTGTAAAAGCCTAAGATTATTAACTGAAGATAAATGAGTAGCTATCTCTAGAACAGCAGATACACCTGCCTCTTTTGCCACACAGAACAGCAAGATCTAATACATCATTAAACAACTGAGGCTTTGCTTTACGTTTTTGTAGCTTTAAAATATTAATGATAGGGTTTAGCCTATATTTCTAATCCTTTTTAGAGCCTGCCCAATTAAAATTCAGGTTACTTGTTTATGCTATTAGAGAACTACCGCACAGTATTAATAATGCACCGTGTAACATGCTGCCCTAGAGAAACGTCATCTCTCTTTCAGGGGCAACAGCCACATAGTTCTGATACAAGCTTTGCTGCTTAGCTGGAGGGTAAGTGACTTTGGTGGTTGTTGAGGTATTTTACCAGAAAAAACATTGGCCTCCTGACATGAGGCTTGCTTCAAACCACTGCCACTTAACTTCAAAGCACCACAAATACATCTAGTAGCTGGTTTGCCTGGACTGACGTTCGAAATTTTATTTTGAAGACTGAGTTTCCAAATACTTAGTATAATTCTTAATAAAAATTCATTGATTAATAAGATTTGTGAATGTATATTTCACTGTACTGAATTTTCATTAAATGATCAATAAATGTTTTTATGAATTTTGAATATAGATTTCCCTAAGAAAATACAGGCAAAAGAGAAAGTAAGAAAAAGATACTGTATGAGAAAAAAGAACACTGGAGGTAAGATAAATCCATCCTCATAGAAATTGATTTAATAATGCCATAGTGGGTACCTATATAATGGATGGATTTAAGAATATCAGTAATGACAGTGAAGAACAACAGGTATCTTTACTGTAAATTTAATTGATGATTCATAATCACAACTTTCTAGAAAAGTACAGACAATGTAGTGGGTATCAGATCATGGTAGATAAGTGCTGGTTTGATTTATTCCAGGTAGTATTGCTAAAATTTAACTCGTTTTTCTCCTTTCTCTGCATTATTCACAAGCATAGGCCCTTGACTCTGCAGACGTAATGTGCACTTAACTTTCAAATCTACCGGCTCACTCATGGTAGTAAAATTGAATTAGTGCAAATACAATACTAGTGTGGTGAAGGCCATTTCTTCTTATTTTCATTTGACCAGTTCGATAGACAAATAATGATTTACCTATATTTAGGGCAAGGTTAGCATTAAATTCAAGAAATACATTCAGTGACTACATGACAAGTGATGCAAAGAAGAGGCTGAGAGAACAGTGTTCAGGCTAAGAGAAGGCAAAGGGGAAATCATATTGCTGTCTACAGCTGCTTAATGGGGGGTCATGGGAGGAGAGGAAGCTAAACTATTATTAGAAATGTACAGCGGTAAGTGCACATGAGAGGCAAAAGTTACAAGCTGCAGTAAGAGAAACCGCAACTAGATATCAGAAAAAAGTTTTCAAAATTATGGTAGTCAGACACTGGGCCCAGAGAGGTGTGCAATCTTCATCCTTGGAGATACTCAAAACTTGGCTGGACAAGGCCCTGAGAAACCTTCTCTAAGTTGGACCTGCTCTCAGTGGAGAGCTGGACCAGATGACATCCAGAGGTCTCTTCCAAACTAAATCGTTCTATGATTTTTGTGATTCCATATTGTTTGTTATTTTAGCCAGCTATATTTCTCTGAAAATATTCCCAGCTTATAAAAGTGTAGGCAGCTTTCTTAGGAAGAAGGTCTTCACATTCTAAATTTTCCTAGAACAAACACACTTCCAAGTACACCATACCAAATGAGCTATAAAAATCCAAACTGAAGTTGGGCTGCTTACCTGTGCTTATACCAAACTGAAGTGCCTCTGTTACTGCTAAATTTCTCAATATGCATGAAACACAAAAACTGCCTAAATGGATGGTTAATATTCATAACTACTTCTCAGGACACTGAAAACTGACAAGATTCATATGAATTTCAGCCTGCCTGCAGCTGGGCATAGCTATATCTAACAGTGGAAATAAGTACTAGAGCCATTATCCATAGCGGAGGACAACTCAAAAGTGAAGGCAGGGAAAATATCCTTTTCTTTGGATGGAAGATAAAGGCATCCAGAGGCAAATCCCTCCAAAGTTTTTCTGGCATATTTCCCTTGCAAGTAGCTGTAGTGGGAAAATTAATGTTAGCCTCTCATATGGGCATGTCTCTGTGGTACACACACCTCCTCAGTCTTCTAGAGTAGCCCAGGAGCTGTATTATTTGATCATGGTCAGCTGCTGGGAAGAGTGTGTGTGTGGATGAGATGTGAGCACTCTAAAGTAGCAGTCATGCCAACTCCAAGTTTCAGAAGTCCTGAGTCACAAGGGAAATTGCTGAAGCTAAATCAGAGAAGATGCGTCAGCTTGTCTTATGGAAAAGGAAAGCTGGAAAATGGGTCATACTCAACTAAAATGCATGGTATGCTATATTAAAATACTAGGCTGAGAGTAAGTTGTAGATTTTCTCAGAAACTGCTAAAGATTTTGGCTTTGAGAACATGTTAGTGTAAGGTGTTGTGACATAAAGTTTAATCCTTGAGCTAATGGGCTCTTGAGTAAGTTTTTCAAGCAAGCACATAATAGAAATGCATATAGGTAAAATCTGTTTACCGTTACAAAACGTTATGCCATTTCCTGTATATCCTTGGGAGCAATAGCAGCCTGTTGTCCCACCCTGAACTTCACACCTGGCGTCTTTGTGGCATGTCATGTTGCAGCTTGCAGAAGTGCAGCCATAGTCCAGCAGACTGGAAATCAGGACTGGAACAAAGGAAAATCAGACTTGTTTCTTTATCTAAAAACTTAATTCTGAGCTCTAAAACCAGATCTGGGGAAAAGGTATCCACAAAATTAGTGTATTCCAGTAAACTTAACATCATCACAGACTTGACTATATTGCACAATAGGGCGAGGACCACCAACTACAGGAACTTCTTTGGTAAAACTACCCAAGGGCTACAAACAGCAGACGCTGTAGATTATGAACTTGTGTATGTGCTAAACCAGTATTAAATTGGTAAACAACATAGAAGTTACTAAGTGATCTGGGGAAAACATTTGAAAGGCTTTCAAAGCACTCTAGTACTTTCCAGTAAAGCACAGACATTTATTTGCACTCTGATTTATGTATTGAGTGTAATCCAAACTGCTCTACACATATCAAGTGAAAAATACCAAAGAGGGTTCCCTTGATCAGAGTTTTTACTTTTATAAGCACTTCCATACTTGTGTAGCTAACACATGCATGGTCTGAGAGATTAAAATGACGTGTCACAGTATTTACTGCATTATGACATTAGGGTTTAAAAACTTATCCAAGTTATTTAAAGTTAATCTCTTAAAATACCATTTCCATGTTATGAAAGTATTGGCTTCTTTTTTCCATTCATTGGATGATTCCTAAATTGTAGAACTACTTTCCCGTTATATGAATGCCTATGGTTTTCAACATAAACAAAAAAGGAATCTCTGCCTTTGAGAAAACTAACAGCTTGCTGAATAATTATACACACTCTGTAGTAGGTCAGAAATGAGGCAGTTAACTTGGAATGGAAAGTAATTTTTTTACTTTGTACTTTATAAATTGTTAGCAGGACATAACGAATGTTGCAGAGAACAAAGACCCTTTTGGATGCTGCCTTCCCCTGCAGTTCTGCTTTTCACTACCCAAATATTATTCTGGATATTTGCAAGCCTAGTGTTACAATTACAGATCTCATTGCTTCAGGAAATCTCACTGAGGCGTTGTTTTCTTGGTGAAATTAAAATTTCATGAAAAATTCAAGACTAAAAATTACAGACAATTTTTTAACAACTATATATAATCCCGATCAATTTAAGTATCACCAAGTTTCATCTTTTCCCTCTGTTTTTGAGAGAGGGGACCATCTTCCAGAGATAAAAACAGAAACCTGTAGGATTCTTTTGTCATTTTACTGTTCATAACACGTGAAATCTAAAAATCTCCCAAGCAGATGGAGAGAGAGGGGAAAAAAAAAAGCAAACCCACAGAAACCCACAATGTTTCTGTTTTTTACAGAACAAAACCCACAATGAGATAAAGACTGGCATTTGTGGGGTTTGTTTTTGGGATGATCCTAACCATGCAATTACCAAATCTGGTAGCAGCATTGATCAAAGCTACGGGGACTTTCAGTCCCGTGTACCCAGCAGCTTTCCACCATCTCCAAGACACTCGTTTCTCCTTGCCAGACCCTGCTCCCTTCCCACCTGCCACTCGCTCCCCAGGGAAGGAGATTTCACCTACCTAGGAATGGAAGCAGTTTCATTGGTGATGCTGTTGCTGTGCGGTGCCTGGTGCAGAGCCCCTGTGTCACAGAAAAAAAATCCCTGCCTTAAAATGTATGACCATGCGCAAAATGCGCACACATGCCTATCAAGAAAGTGACGTCCTGGTGCAGGCACAGCCCTGACACGGCCCTTTGTCCTGAGCTTCACGCTTCTAAAAGCTCCTGAGACTCACAGGCACGACAGGGAGGGTCAAGAGGGGCTGAGGACCTGGTCTCCTGGCAAGTAGGGAATAAATGAGAAGGAAATAAATGAGAAAGTAAAAGAGAAGCAGTAGCCTGGATCTTGCAGGGTATATCAGAGAAGATTCAGGGGTGAGTGGGTTAGAGAGGCATGGGTCAAAGGAGCCACTTGCGATACTGCCTGGGGCAGGGTGAGGATGAAGATGGAAGGAATAAGCCACAGCCTGCTTGCAGAAGTAAAGGAGCAGCAGAACAGTGGAGCAGATCAGGGAGGGTGAGGAAGAGGTGGAGGAGATTAGTAAGTAGCTCAGGGTTTACGAGCTCAGAGGTAACCATCTACATGCTTCCTTCCACCTTTTCCTGGTGAGCTGAGTATATGTGAGCCCCAAGACCCATTTTTTTGGAGACAGTCTTGGCTGACTGCAGTTGTTCTTCCTACTGCTTTCTTCGGTTTTGAGATAGATCCTTACCGCAGCCAAGCAATGTTGCTTTAAGGGTAATGGCCTTTGAGGAGGTACAGGAAATCCACTGAACTCTGCTTTGTGAGGAAAACAAAGATGTATAGGCAGGGAGGAAAGAGGCAGGAAGGCAATTGTATGGCCCGGAATCTCAGGAGCCGAAGGAGCTGAAGTTTCTATGGGTTCGTGGGACTGAAACAGGGTGTTGTGTATGTGAAACAGGACATATTCAATATAGTCAATTTGGTAAAACATTTGGCATGTCTTTGTGTTAAACGTGAGAGCAGTTCTATCCTCATTATAACATCCTAACCAATGAGACTTCAGCATGTACTTACATTATGCATGGACATGGCAACATTTTCTCTAATCTTGCTATGGATAATGTGCATATCATCATTTCCCAGCTTCCTGGAGATGACGACTCACATATTGAAGCACGGTAAAACTTGAAGCATTGATGTATGCCTGTCTTTATAGATGGAAACAGAGGGACATGCACAAACAGATATGCTGCTGGAAGAATGGAGAATCTCTGTAAACTAAATAAAATGGGCATGAGGCTCTGGAATGTCATTGTGAAAAAATATCTTATGTCTGACTAGAAAGTTTTGAAGTGGGGACTTTAGTAGGGAACTGATGGGAAGGCATCAGCCTGCTCTTAGAAATTATCTGTGGATGTGGCAACACTTTTTCTAAACTTGTTAGGAACTATTTGCTCACGATCATTTTCCAGCTTCATGATTGCTGCTGGCTGGAGTTCAACGGGTTAAACTCTACTCAGGCCAGGGAGGTGTGAGGCATGTAGAAATAGCACGTAGGTGTCTGGTTGGCACAAAGTACTTCTGTAGCACCTTGGCAAAGAGAGAGGAAGCTCCAGTAACCGGATGTTAATTTTCGATGAACCGCAGAATAATGAACAAAGGGTCCAGGTGTAGGAAGACTGTTTTTCTCCTGTTTGATTTTGTGAGGGGGGAAGGTCTTAAAGGGGAAGAGAGGAAGGGACTAGGAATTAGTTTGTATGGTTAAGTTTTCCCGTAATCTAATGCACGGAGACACAGAGGAATAGCAAGTCAAATGAACTGAGGAGAGCTTTGATCTGCATGTCCTGTCCTTCGCGCTGACATGTGCTATATTGTAAGCTTGGCTTGTCTGAACTGACTTACAGATCCTGCTGCTGGATTTCAGTGGACTAATAAGGTCTGGGTTTGGAAAGCCTATAATGCAGAAATTATATCTTATTATCTTGTGTCTTTTTACTCCCCAAAATCAATCTAAGAGATGTTTAATAGTAAGCAAGTGGAGAGAGCAAGAAGTTACAACCTAAAATTCAGGTCTTAAGAGCTGGAAACATATTTTTGAAAAGTCAGAGATGTATGTTTCAATTTTGTCTAGACATCAGGTTGCTGCAAAGGGTGTTCAGATAGACTGGTTGGAGAGCAATTTCATGAATCATAGTGACAGTAAATTTATAGTAAAAACTTTAATTCCTTTTCTGATCCAAGGCCTAAGGACACAGGAGAGATTGTGGATGACTCAGAAAAAAACCAAAATCTCACTATAAGAAGACAAATGCTTCCTTTCCTTTTTGCTAGAAAAGCACATGATAACTTGCTTTTTAGTAGTCACTGTTTCAAACATATCAAGGGGACTATGCCAACCAGATCAGGTTACTTTCCATCTGGAATAGTATAGCCCAACTACTGCACTCACAGATATAGTGGACAACATCAAAGGTGGCACATAGGTCTGACTGGCAAATGGTTTACATTGTGACTGACAATGGGTGAGGAGGAAGCACGTAAAGAAGAACGATGTAGAAGAACAGAGCAAGGACAGAAGAAGGAAGGTTAGGTCAACAGGAACTCTGGGTGATAAAAGGAGCTTTGATCAAATTTAGAAGGCAATAGGGAAACAGTGAAGAAGGGGGATTTAGGAATATCTTAATGAGATCTCAATACTCGGAGCAGTGGATTACTTTTGCATTACACTACTTTAAAAACTGGCTAATGTGAGTGTCAGTTAGAGGCTGAAGACAGCAAGGTAGCACTAGGCATGGATGTGGAGAAGGATGAACTTGACAAAGATTTTATGGGGAGAATGAAGAGGAAAAGGGAGATTTCTGAGACATTTTGGAGATTAAACCAGGAGGATTTACTGATAATATCTATTGGCATATAGGGATAAGGAGTTAAACAAGTAGAGATGAGCAAGTGAACACATGAGACAGCAGACTTTTTCAAATTTATGCTATCAAAATTTTTAAAATATGCTGAGAAAAAAATATTGAGATGTCATAAAACTGAAGTATTGATGGGTGCCTGTCTTTATAGGCAGGGAGGAGATACAAGCACAAAAATGTATATTCCTGGAAGACTGGAGAATATGTCTAAACTAAATAAAAAGGGTACAAGAATATGGAAAGTCAGTACTACAGAATGCATCCATGTTTGCCTCAAAATAAAGAAGTATTAAAAATAAATGGTTTGTGGAAACAATCCAAAAGATAGACTTTCCATTCTTACACATGAAGCAAAGCCCCGGTTCTATACTTAAATGTGTTGTTAGTTTTATAAATGGGCTCATTTATCTTTGCAAGACTGAGTTAGGAGGGCATAAATAAATGAATATACGCAGGTTAACATGCTTGACTTCAAACAACACATTTTTGATTACTGATCACTGTGATTACAATATCTTATATGTGACTGTAGAATTCTCAAGCTGTTTTTTTTGCTGGTGAACTGATAGGAAGACATCAGCCTGCTCTTAGAAATTACTGGATATTTTCCAAGCTTTGCATTGTGAAGAAATGCATTTATTCACAGTGGTTTTAAAGCTAATTGGGATGCTGATTGTGCAGACAATGCTATGAAACTAACACCCACAGCTGGTGAGGGAGGGAAGTTAACACTTCCTAAAGCTCAGTCTTAGGTAGCTTTCAAAAGATAAATATAGATAAATATAGAGCAACTGCTTTCATTCCAGAAACTGCCTATGATATCAACAAAGGAGCAAAACCTGAACAGACCTAGTATTAGGTATATTTCCTTCAAATAAACATAAGCATGATCTACTGTATTAAAGATATTTATTCTTTTGGTGTAATCAAATTTGGACTGCTGGCTGGATATATTCCAAAGAGTCTCACCACTTTTGCAGTTTTATATTACAATGGGGAAAAACAAGTGTGGTATATCAGGGTATATATTTATTTCTCAAATTACAGGTTAAGTGTGTCTGTAGATACTTAGCAAGAGCCAAAAGATGTTGTATGATGGGCATCTTACAAATGTATCTGCCATGGGTTGTGGACCCCACTTCCAGGCCACTATGGATCATGCTGAGAGGGGATGGTAAGAGGGTGTATCAGACAGAGGTTCTGAATGCTCCACATAAGGTTCATACATCTTCAGCTTCCTTGCTGTTGAGTCCCTCATATATTCAGCACCCTCAGACTCCAGTATCTAACCCATCAACAGTGTGCTCCAATATAATCCACTCTGTCTGCAGAACAGCCATGTGCACATGCATGTACACACTTACATATTTATCTCTATCACATAGGCACATATATGTACCTATTACTGAATTGGGCTGATAAATATTTAATTCCAATAATAAAGAGATGATCATGATTTTTCCTTTCAGCCTTTTCTTTTTCTGACAAATGATTGTTCACTTGAATCACCAAGTTTGCTGCCAAAAGGAACATGGGATGTAAAACAGACTGAGGATGCACAAATGTCTTGGATAAAGCTTTTTCTCTGATGCTTGCTATTTTTTAAAATATCAGATTAATTTATTGGTTTCAAATCAAATCCTATCACTTCAAGAATTTAGCTGGTCTTTATACTACTTCAGAAATGTTTCATTTATCCTAGTCACTGCAGCAATTACAGGTTTTTCTTTCTAGTCAATAAAATCTGGATACTGTTGAAAATGTACTTAATGTCAGATCAAAATAATGAATTTCCATGGTTGGTTAAAATTATTTTCAAATAAAAAATCCAGGGAAAACATTTTTAGAACACAGACTAGTCTATCATAGAGCAACCTACCTCAGAGGGCTCCAGCACAAAAGTAGTTTTAGCATCTGTTTTATAGCTGCCTCACCTCACCTTCCTGACTGAGTGCCTCACGAATCCTTATCATTTTATGTGCAAACATCATATTCCATCTGAGCATACAGGGCCGAATATATCTCTTGGGATGATGTAACTCTAGGCAATTCTGAAGCAATAAACACACGAACACACATAAACATATGCATGCGCACATCCTACTAAATCTGCGTAGCTATGTCCATCTGAAAGAAATTGCACATTTCAGTGTTCAAAGCCAGTTTCTTTCTGCTCTTTGCTTTACCTTGGTTGAAGTCATGAAATGAGGGAATTTAAAGTGAATGCAATGTTTCTGAAAGCCAGATTAACTGCCCTGAAATTGGACTCTCTTTCCGCATCTGCTATAATACAGAAAAGATGTACAGTCTGAGTATAAAGATCCTCACAGCTAAAAGGGATAAAGTAATTCATTTTCCATGTCTATTTATGTTTTCCTGGGACTGGTCAGGCTATGGTAGTGCTAATGATAGTCACATCTCTGCAGGAAGAATAGAGTGAACCCCATGTATAATTACATCAATGAAATGCAAGATTACCAGTTGCTTTTAATCCACATTCATTTATACCAGACAGTTAGTCGTGAAGGGCTCTTACAGTGCAGTGCTAATATATTAACTACCGGATAACCAGACTAGCTCCTAGATGATCACAATTACCTCTTCTTTGTTTGGCTTACAAGGGAGAAGAGTTCTGACACTTCTTGTTCTTCTAATACACAGTCTTAGAGCCCAAGTATTGGCAGTCACTGTCCTAACCTGGCCAGGTGTTTACCCTCACTATGCTCCAGTCAATATTCTAGGCAGGCTAATATCCCACACAGCCATCCTGGCTTTGTTCTCCTCAGGTAACAGGCTGAAAAATGCTGAAATTATGACATAGGTTTTGGTCCTTATTGCATTAAATGCCTGTTGAGGAATGAATAGATCCTACGCGATGATCTTGGGATTTGGTCCTACATTCCTCAGGAACCTCCAACTGCTGTGGGGTAGTATCCTGCAGAGATGCAGGCCCACAGGGAGCAGAAGAGGAGATGTGACCAGCTAGATGTGGCCACAGGGATGGAGAGGACTGTGGTCAGATGAGGCATACACAGTGCTGGAATAGAAGATGCTCTTTTCCATCCTCTCAGTCCCACACAGTCACAAGTGTCTTGGTTAACAGCTCCTGGAAGTGCTGGATTTCTGCTGCCTTTGTGCTCTGCCCCCTTCTAGCTGCCCTGCCATGGCCAGAGTCCTCTTCCCCCTGCCCTCATTCCTGCCTCACCACCTCTCCCCAGCTGCATCTCTTCCTCCTTTCTCCCAGTGACTCCTCAGGAATTTGTGCACTTCCTATCTGAGAATTCTTGCAGAAGAAAAAATGCTTGAGGACCGTAGCAGGGAACAAAATAATACTCAGAAGAGGAAAATATTGGCTGATCATTTAGGACTTAGAGTGGAAGGTTCATCCTATGAACTGCCAAGAGTGCTATAAGTCAAAACAAAACATCTGTATTAAAAACAATTGTATCATCACTGACTTTTTGCATTATCCCTTCCTAGGCAGAAGGTTCTCTGTGATGCATGGGCCAAGAAACCAATTATTCTGTAATATTCTTTCTCTGTGATACCACCTCCTTCATTCAAAGTTTCAGGAACATGCTAGTTCACTGTGAAGTTGTAACGTTTGGAGAAAAGTTGACAGTAGCCCACAGAGTGCAAGTGAAGTCCCTCTGCTCAATGACGGCATGGGGAATCCTTTGACAGAGAGAAAAGCAGAAGGAACGGGTCCTCAGGCATCCCTGCTATTATTGATCTGATCACTTTTCTAGTATCCCAGTCACTTGGCAAACCATGTTATTCATGTGGACTGACTCCAGAGAGAGCTGCCTCTGGACCCCAGTACTACATAGCAGAGAGTTTGTAGCAGCTACAGAAAAGTTCATTCTTTGTTGTTGCCTGGGACAGTGACTTAGAGCCATATTCTCACTCACTTCTTCATGCTAAGGGCTCCTGTTCCTGTAGAGTTATGGCACTGATGGTTGACCTCTTGCAAGTTGTCTTAAAGAAGTTTAAAATTAAAGCCTGCAATATGCTGGTTTGACCCTCTGCTAGAGACCACCACTACAACAATTTGCCTCAGTTGCTTCAATGAAAAGCTAGCCTCTTAATTCAAACCTAATTACTCATTGCTAATCCTTTCTGTTTGTTCTCTAATGCTAGCTGCTAGGTTGTGGCATTTCTTGAAGAAACTAAAATATGCCTGTCAGAGAGTTTCATATTATTTTGTATGATGCTGATGCTCTTTTGACTCTGAAAGTAAACTGTTTGTTTAACTTGCATCTTTCAGGCCACATTTCACATGTCTGCCCTTTCCTCTGGATTAGTTTATTTTGAATGTGTCCTTTCAGAATTGCCTTTTAGCTTCAGTTGGTGTAATTCCACCCCCAATATGAGAAATTAATTATAAATAAATAAATGTAGTGACTTTTTCCCCAGATTCCTGCACAGAGGTCTAGAGGTCACTATTTCTATTTTACATTAGCCCTGCTTATGGCTGAGGTAGGACTGAAGGTATCCTTCTGATCTGGACTCGCCCTTCCCCAGGAATGGACTGCAGCCTTTTTAACTTCCTCAATGCCACTGGAGAGTATGTCCACCTTAACCAGAGAGATTAGAGCTAATTCACACTATCAATACATACAAGTAGTTCAAATGATTTCTTCCAATGTTCATTATGTTGTATTTGTCTGCATTGAACTTCACCTGGTATCTTGTTATTCAGTCACTCAGGTTTTGTTAGCTCCTCCTGAAATTCCTTACTTTTCTTCTTGGTTTATAATAACTTAAATAATTTTGTATTGTCAGCAAATTTCATCACCTTGTTATTCATCCTATTTCCCATATCATTAAATATGAGTGGTGAGCAAATAGCTCAGGAAATTATTCATGAATATTCATTTGAAGTTAAAAGCAAATCCATTTTGACAGCATTCGTGACTACTCCCTGTTCACTTTCTGCAAAAAGTTGAGTGCTAAAGATTTACTAGTGCAAATGCATGCAGGAAATTCACATTTTACTCCCATATACAAATAATCCCTCCAAACAAAATTCACTTTGCATGTTTCTAGGCAAATCTTACATTCCAGGGGTAGAGGGGATAATTCTAGGGAGGGGTCAGATTCCCAGAAGCTAAAAGTATGTTTTGGAAGACCTCTCCCTTTCTCATGCAGACAATCTGACACAAGACAAGCAAGGAGAGAACTGCATTTTTGACACATCCCATTCGCCATCTGTGTCAGCACCCACCCAATGTCAAGCAAAGACTTGAAGTCCTGACCAGCCCTCTGTTGCCATCTGTACTGGCTCCTGAACAATCCCATATTTCCAACTGTTTTGGCATTCTGGTTCAGTCCTGTCTGGTAGGGGATTATGGACTCCCAGCAGGTTTAGTTGTACAGGTGCTACCTGGTTTTGGTCAAGTGAGCCATTCGCAGCTCCTGCAAACAGTCTCCTGACCATAACATCCCTGCTCTCCTCTGCAGCTACACACCCAGATGAAGCCCCAGGCAGGGAACCGGACTTTGAAGGACCCTGCCAATCTTAGCCATTTCAAGAAGTAACAGTCTCCCTCACCCATACAGCAGAGATTCCACTGCTTACATGAGGCACAGCTTCTTTTTAAATGTGACCCTGTGTATTTCTAAAACAACATCATAACATATGTCACAAATCAAGATCATAAAAGAATGAGATATTTTATAATAACAGTTAAGAACCGGTCCAGCCTGTTACCACTTCTGTTTTGCGTTGCACAGCAGCACACACCTAGATCAAGGTTCTCTCTGAAATCCATGCAGTTGCTAGAAAGGGAAAACAGAGAAGCAAAGCCTGTGAATAAAGCAGGGAATCTGCAATACTGTGATACAATGCATGAGAAACATTGCTGTAGCAGAAAGATTAAATTTATTTGACTTCCATATGCCAAGAAGAGGTTGAATGGAGGTAGCTGGTAAGCAGTTTAATTTGATTCTCCCCATCCTTTATTCCTTATTATTTTTAAGTAGCATTGATACTGTGTTAAGTGCGCATATAAGGACAAGAAGCCTCTTCAGTCTCTTCAGTAAATTCAAATCTATGCTCCACATTAAGCTCTGCGTGAAGACAATGGCAAAGTTCTCACAGGCACCCTCACAGAGGACCATTTGGTCTTTTGGGTGATTAGCCTAAAATGTTTTAAGGCCTGTTCAGCACATTAGTATAACGATGAAAACAGAATGGAATATAGTCTGCAATGCTCAAAAAGCAACAAGAGATATGCAATTGCCTCTGTCATATATAGTCCACTATGTGAACACCCAGGTATGACAGGCAGTTCCTGAATAAATTCCTGCCTGCAAACTAAAGTCAGTGGAAATTTTGCTTATGTACAGCTACAGGACTTGTTCTTTAAAAGAACTGAAATACAATGAGTCTATTAATGTACTGCTTGAACTGGTACACTGAAGTCTTCACTTACTAATTCAGATTTTTCAGATTAACTATTTTAAGTATTTTCAAAATACACTGTTGCTATATGTATGTGGCATACTCAGTGCTGATTATACCATAAGATACAGCTTTTTTCATAAAGTTGCAGGAAAGGAGACGTGCAGATATTCATATGCAACTTCCTTTACAGAAATGCCTGCATTTAAAGTAAAAGGAAATTAAAATGAGATTCCATTGTTTAGATGAGAAAGTGCAAAAGTTCATGACTAAATTAATGTAATTCTGATTTTGACATTTAGACGAAGTATTTAAGAGCTTTCCAATAATGACATCATATTTACTCGGTGCCTCTGCCTTAGTTTGCATTGTTTTAATTATTTAAAGAACAAAACAACTATAGATTTATAGTATATGCATGATATACTATATATGTTATAACCCCAACACTCATCACAGTTGCTTTAATTCAAAGTATGATATGCGGGAATTCAGCTCACAAATCCCTTACCTACAGCCTCACAGCCAAGATCCTAGAAACATCTGGGCACACAAATGGATGTGCGTGAGAAGTTCCAGTGTGTTCCAGGGAACTACAGGGTTTTGGAAGATGCATATGTACATTTGCTATTCTATATTTCACATTGTTTGCCAATCTCCATTCTTTAAAATTCTCCCCTAGGTATCTCGAGTTATCTTTTATTTCAGTATTTTCAAAGCCTCCCTATCAAGAAGAGGGTTTCCTTGGAGATTTTGAGAAGATTTTGAGCTCACTGAAGTCAAGGGAACTATGCTGCTTTATGCAAGCTGAGGATCTAGTTTGATAGTCTCATCTTTGTGAATACAGAGCAGAATGAATTTATTCAAACTTATGAAAGCCACATGAATAACTTTGTTTGAACAATTCTGTTGTATCCCCTCTGCATTTACAGTGTAATTTAGCAGACTGAAATTAATTTTTCTTCCCTGATTATGTTTTCTACAGACACTAGAAAGGTTGATGAGTACAATATAGTTTTAAATGATGTGCCTTGTTTATGCTTTTTTCTTTATGGTCCATTACTGTAGGATTTGAGTGGAACCATATGATTATAGTCTTAGGTTGTCATGCAAATGGACTCATTTTGTTCCATTTCCCATTCCCCTTACCGTCCCTGTCAATGCGATGGATAAATCTTGCGCTGTGTTCTGTTCCTCATAGACTTGCAAGGCTGTCATCAGAGTGGATTAATCTTCTGCCTGTGTTATCACAAAATTCTCTGTCCTAACAATGACTTATCACTGAATTTAAAGCCTGATATACTTTATACTTAATCTATAGACTTAGTCTTGCAACAAAAATTGTAATGAGACCTAAAAATGGTACAAAACTAATCCATTCTTATCACAGTCTTTGAATTGCAATTTCATGGATTTCCTTGAATACAGCATTTTACTGAACAATACCAACAGAGAACAAGGTAGAAAAACGTACTAGAAATTTCAAATTTAAATTTCACCTAAAGTAAACTTCCAAATTGTTTAATTAAGTGACCATACCTTTATTAGAGGTTATTGCCAGCACAACCGCTGCACAAGCAGTTCCTTTGATAAAAGCCAGGATGTGGACAAACTATTACTCAACAGCATATGAAAATACCATTAAAAATAATGATAATGGTGGGACTTAAACCTAGAATAATACAATTTTTAGAGTTACTCTATTTAGAGTAATCCCTTAACTCTCCCTTTCATGCTTAGCTATTGCATGGTTTTTAAACTGACCTGTGGTTGTTATGCAGGCTTGTAATTTATTTTCTCACAGTTCTCACACTGGTC
This sequence comes from Morus bassanus, assembly GCA_031468815.1. Taxonomy (NCBI): domain Eukaryota; kingdom Metazoa; phylum Chordata; class Aves; order Suliformes; family Sulidae; genus Morus; species Morus bassanus. Next base: position 10,237,766 of record CM062576.1, on the reverse strand, counting down.
TACACTGTAAGAAAAAGATGCTTTAAGCATTTCTTTAAAATATATATTTATGTGTGTGCTCAAGATGCGAGATGAAATAAGAAATGTTTAATATGCCTTGCTCTCTGATGTAATGTATAAAAGGCCAAAAGAAGCTGATTTAAGCTACTCTGGATCAAAATAAAATCTTCTAAACTTTAAGCTATCTTGATGTTTTATTAACATATTAGGCTTGTCTACATGGGGATTTTAACATAAGGAAAAGAAGTCAGTGCTAGACTATGTTAAACGGAAGTAAGGGCTTCCACACCACTTCCTAAAGCCGATTTACAGAAATTCCCATGTTAACCATTTAATTTACAAATTCTGTTTGTTTGACTTCATAGTTGGCAATTTTGGCCAGGAACCCAGTGCAAACTTTTGCATGTCAGCTCTGTGATCTTTCTCACCATGCTTTATGAGATGCCTCCTAGAACTGGCAGGAGGCCTGAGACTTGCTGTGTTAAACTGCAGTGATGCTTCTCCCATAACTCAGCTGTGTTTTGCCAGCTCCATTTCTAAACTGCCATGAGAGCAGCCTGGAAGACACACTGCTCACTTACAGCAGTTTTTAATATAAACAGGATAATGTCTTGTATTGGCACTCACACAGTCAGAGGGATTTGGCTTTGTAGCTTTGGAGGAGTAGCATTATGGTTTCAGGAGAAGGAAATCTGGAGGATGAAGTAAAAAGCTGTGTGTGGTTTGGTTGTTTTTTTGTTTGGTCTCCCCCCACCCCCACCCCGAGGCATTACTCTGCAAATGCTTTCACAAAGTGCGACATTACTGCTTTACTTGGTGAGCTGTGAATGCCTGCTAGGATGCAATCCTGGGAAGAAAGGCAGTGCTGAAGAATTTAATGCTGGAGAAGGTGATGATCCTGCTAAGCTGTTTGGTGCTCATTTGAAGTGACAGAACATCCACGTGAAAACCCTTTTTCTTCCCCAGACTTAAAATGGTGGGATACCCTTGTTGCCTACAATACTGAAGGAAGAAAAACTTGAAAGGCAGCAGGAAAAGGCAGGGAATGTACTGGGTGATTTGGATGTTCCCTACAGGCATTAAGCAAATTCAGCTAGGCCTGTAATATACAGTGCTGTCACTGGGTGAGAAATGACTGCCTCCAGAAATGGAAGAAGACCTGGTTAGAAAGACAATTCTAGGGATAAAACCTGTCTTGAAATAAGCATGCTCAAACAAACCATCTGCTTTGTCTTGAGCTCGCCTTTATAACACCTACACATCTCACTTTGTACCTACTACGGTACAAAGTACGTTTTAAAAATTATTAAAATTTTTTTAAGAAGTGTTCCTAGTTTAAACATTAACCCATCAACGTCCACATCTACACATTCTGATTTGTGGATGCCACACAGTGTTTTGGCCCTGATGTTCTCTCTGCACTATAGCACTGATGTACAGCTCAGTCTTGGGACCCAGCTTCCATTCCTGGCTTTTACAAGCTCCGCAGCACAGACTCAGAAATGTCTATGCATGAAGAGCTCTCTCCTGTAAGCTAGGTCATATAGTTTACGATCACTGTTAGAAGTCTCCTGGTCAGACCTCAGCATGCACATAGAAAGGACTGCTTTCTTCCCTTTATGGTATTTTGGGAGCCTGTCACTTTTTATTGGGTGCCTGTCAGGTTACAGTAATTTGTGAGAAACTTTCCAGTGTGTTGGTAAACACACTGTATGTATGCATTGGTAGAATGACTTGCCAAAGTACTCTCCGCTTCCCAAGAAAACAGGCAGGTGTTGGGAGCACTGGCCGAGGCTTAGTCCTGTCCTGTCTTCAGTCACTAACACAGAGCATTTTTCCTTTGACTTGGCACTGGGAGTAAGAACACAAATTACCATCTCAGTTTTATTTACTCCAACAACATCTTGTAGAAGTTTGCTTTTGTGACACTCCTCCAGATGGGACTGAGCATGCAGCTCTTTGAGTCCCAGAGCTCCACAGATGTCCAGATGGAAGACTACGGAGCGCAGCAATCAGTGTGTAATTGGGTAAGTGATAGACCTGCTGCAAAGCAGCATTACCTCAGCCTTAAGGAGGATTAATTACAAAAGACCTATGATGCCAATTAATTCTCTTTAAAAAGTTGTGTGTGGATTCAAGGCACTTTAAGTCAAAGAAGCTGTAGTTAATTCAACATAATGTGCCTACATAAATAAGCAAGTGTTGCAAGATATTAAGTATTTTATATATCACACAAATGGAAGTATCTTGAGTTATTTTTTTGTAAATGTATTCTGTAAACAGTAAGAAACTGATCCCCCCTGCTACCAGAGATGGTCTTCTTAAAGCAGACTAAAACCTCTAGTTTTGTCTTACATACAGCACCCAGTGCTGAATACTGAATGTGAAGTTTGATCCCAAAGTGCTGATAAAATACAGCTGATTTCTCAGCTTATGCTGACAAGATTTGTTCATGCTTAAAAAATAACATCTCAAGTGACAAGCCCTCAAGATTTCAAAGGAAGCCTAAGAGAGTTTTGTTCAATCAGAAGGTAACAGAAATGCTCTTTCTGACACATTGCTGCAGTCTCAATGGAATAAGATAGACACCGAGGAGGGGGAAATACTACTGATCAGGTTAACATGAAAACTTCCTTTACGAGCACTAATTGGAATGCAAATCTTTGCACCATAAAAAACCTGAGCTATGAATAGAGCATTGGAGTTTAATTGATTAAATCTGTCAGTTTCTAAAAAAGCAGGAGATACATGCTCTGATATACTTGACTCTCAACAGTTTTATTAATAGCTATATGGTGCTTCAACTTCCTTAGAGATGCAGGTATAACACACTGTATGTTTTTACACTTAAGTGAATTTCCTGTGAAAGGCACACGAGAAGAGTCTGATTCATAATGTGAGCTGGAACATGCCCAGCAATGGGGCGCTGGGACTGCCGTCACCAGCTGAACTGTTGAGGCAGCAGAGGCTTACAACACCAAGAGATGGGGCTGGCAGCCACTGAATATCATTGAAGTACAGAGGTTTGCCATTGTTCCATGAAAGAAATTACAATAAAATGTATTATACATAAGCTTGTGAAATACAAGGAAATCAAAGAGAAAGAAACCCCCCCCCTCACTACCTTAGGCTAATTGTTGCTTTAATTTCATTGCCAAATAATTTTAGTACTAATATGATGATATTTTTCCAAATTTTCTGCTGTAAGAAGCTAACAAATTTATGAATCATGTACTGAGTGATGCACACACCTTTGGGTGGGTATGACAGAATGTATGGATGTATGAGTGCAAGGAGAACATTGGCCCATCTGCACAATGCTTATTGGTATGCAACGTGACAACTTCCCCCACAGCTGCCTTCTCATTATAACTCTGGTGGGTTAGTTTCAAAAACATATATCCAGTAAGTTACTCTACAGGTGTTCACTTTCACCCTATGAATCCTCTCCTTTATTTCCTCAAAGTGAATTATATTTTTCTCAAATCCTGGACCAACATTTATCAGAGCATGAATTGGAACTTTTCAAAATTATTGTAATTAATGGAAAGCCCATAAAATCCTTACCTATCCAAGGGCAAGTATAAAATCCTGCAATGAAGTGTCATTGAAAATTATGGTATAAATTAAAGCTGAACTAGAATGCATTTGTTAATCTTTCCTCCAACCCCCAAATTAAAAAAAAAAAAAAAAAAAAAAGACTACATGATCCTGTAATCCAAAATAACAAAACTCAGATATATAGCATGATGTATGGCATCATGTTGTTTCATTAATATGACTGCTATATGACTTGTGCTTTATTACTGAAATAATATTTAATAGATTATGCTTGCATTTTGTGTTGCATATCTGGTGTCACATTATAGCTCAGAGATTTATTCTTTAAAGAAGAGAATATGAAAAGAGGAAATAAAAAAGGTAAATCAATAAGCTTATGTTTCTACTCTGTGTATAACTACATGAAGATTTTCTGATCTTCCAGCAATTCCAAAAAGCCTGAAACAGTTCCAAAAAACCTGAGTCAAAATGAGAAAGCATGAACTGCCTGAAAACATAACACATCATTTTAAAAATTAAAATAGTAAAGAAAAAAATCTTCAAATAGAAAAATCCTTTCAATTTAAAACACTGAAATATCAAGATATTGAATCAGAGCAAAGCTCTGAAACTTCTGTTTCAGTTTTTATTTAAATTTCCATCCATCTCTTCTTGACATAAACAATTCAGAGAAATTGAAATGGAACCAAGGAAAAATTCATTGCCACCCAATCAGTGTTTTGCAACAAAGTCTGACCTACCTCTAGCCTTCTTCTGCTACTTGGCAAGGAGATTAATTTATTTATAATTTTTCAAGCTTATTTTTCATTTTTTTCTAGAAAAAAACAACCACGATTGGGGAAGAAGTGCCAGCATAAATATATTTGGCAGCTCATGGAGAGATAACTTGCTGCCATTAATCCTGCTGGCTAATAACAGCATAAATTTGCCCTGCACAGAGTCCTCCTTCTGAGGGTATGAACAGTTAGGTTTGGAGAGATGAAGTAAAAAGTGAGCGACCTGTTACTATGCAGGTGCACTGAGGCTTTGTGGGTATGGGGAAGGTATGGGCAATGTCTTGGGGACCAAAACCCAAAGCCGTGGTGGGGCTGTGGCGCACAAGGGTGGGTGATGATGGGCTGATCCCAGCCAGCATTTCATGGCTAAAACAACTGCAGCAACATGAAATTTCTGAATGGCCACACACCCAACAGCCCATCACTGATCTCATCCAAATGAACCCTTTGTCATGAGGGAAAATGAGTCATGCGGGGAGGTGGTGGGCAGCAAACCTGGCTGCCCACCCATCCTCCCAGGGCGATGCATGCTTGGCGAGGACTGACAAACCAGAAATGTGAAATGTAAACCGTCCCTGCCTGCTTAGGGGAACCTGGGCCTGAAACCTGTAGAGTGTGACTTTGTTCAAAATGTCATAGCAGCCAGTTTCAGGGCTTAGAGCATTTCAGTAGAGGAGCAGAGAGTATAAATATTGTCATTTAATTATCATTATACAATATGTTTCCTATACAAGCTGACATAACTGTCTATATTTCAAGTGGTAGGTTTATACAGGAATGGTTGGAAACCAGCAGATTTACTGCAAATACTACCATAAATAAACTTTCCCAAACCAACATCGGTAACACAAACAAACGATTATGTCTGTTGTCTGAAATGCAGCAAAAAGCAAAATTGTGGCAGGTGTGATACCTGATAGCTAAATTGAAATTTATAGAATGCATATGGCAGAATTTCATTTTTCTTTTTCATTTAGTGATCAAAAACTAGATGACAGACAGTGTAAAATGAAAACAGATGAAATGAATTTCCACATGGATCCTGCCAAGTTTCATTTTCTCCACAAGTTCTTGGAAAGCCCAGAACCTATTCCCATGTGCACGGCCAGAATTTGCAGATTCTGCGCTTTACTTCTTCATCCTGCCATCTGACAGTTTGCCAAGTCCTGTGTGCTGCAGAGTCATTGTGAAGACAAGCTTGTTTATTATGGTACCAAGATCTTTCTGTCAGACTTGATAGCCTAATTTTTATATGGAGTATAAATAAAATACAATAATATATAAATATATATATACACACGCACACATTAGTTATAAAACTATTCAAAGTCACAGTCATTATAATGCTTTCTCTGATGAAAGTAGAAAGATTCGATAATAAATGAAGTGTAATGGAAATTTGATATGAGTTCTTAAATATGTGCTGAGGTAAAAGGTGAACCTAGTTAACTAAGCAACAGATCCTTTTACTCGTCTGATATGAAACAAGATTCTCAATGGAATAAGTTTCAGACAGGCATGGAGAATTTATTTTTAATCAGCTTTAAAATACAGTCTATAATAAGTGTGCCCTTAGGCAGTTATACTGTGCATGCCATCATAAAAAGGAAAAAAAAAAGCTTACAATGAGGCTTAAGAAAAATGGTCAACTGGATGCTAGTTTTTTTAATCCGTGGTTGTCTTTGCCCCTGCTGAGCATTCCTATATCATCTTTTCATCAGGAGAGTTTGGCAAAGCCACTCAGCGGGTGCTGTACATTGGGATCCACAAAAATCAATATAAGGAATATGAAGGCAATTTTTAAAAGCTAATGTGTGAAACATTAAAAATCCATGCAGTATAAACCATGTATAATCTTACCAACTCCAGAGCTCAAATGGATCAAACACAGCAGAAATTGTGGTATATTGTGCACTAAAGTGAAATAACCTTTAAGGCTGAAGATTGATTCTTTTGGGAAAGTTTTTACAATATGGTATATTAAGCACTTTGGATAAAAATAACATGTCTTCTCATAACAGGGAAATACACTTCTGAAAGAAAACAACTGGGCAGTGATCTTATGGACTAAATGAAGGGAATTAAGGTTACAGGGGGAAAAGTTCAAAATTTATGCCTTTGGTACCAAGTATAAGAAAATTATCAGATAATTTTCTTTTCAGGGCATAACGTCATTCAATTCCAGCTTTGTAATTAGGACATAATAGTTAGAAAAATATTTAGCATTTTCTTGAAGACAACATAATTCATATAGCATTAAAATTATTTTGGTTAAAGCTTTATATACCTCTATAAACAGCTGATGAGCTCTAGTGCTACAAAAAAAATTGCCTTTGACAGAGTTTTCATGCACTGAAGTTATCCCACTAAAATCAAGGTGACCGTTCTGGGGAAAAATCAAGCAAAACATGTAAGCATGCTACAATCTACCCCAAAAACATGAAAGACGGGGAGTATTTCTGTCTTGGCTGGGTAGTTGGGAATCTGAAGAACAGAGAGATGAGGGGACATACCAAGGTTATGCAGGAAGTCTTTTTCAAGGCAGGATCTAAATATACATCTTTGGAGACCTAGAGGGCACAATATCATCTCATTTTGAATCTAAGTACTCTGTCTAATTCAGTGCAATCTTCCAAAACAATTATAGCCTACAGCGTACGCACAATATCCTTGAAAAAAATTAACATGTATTTTGTATAAAATTCCTAGCACAATTATCCTCCTAGTAGACTAGCATGAAATCAATAATAAATAAAGAGGAAGATGAAAAGAATCAACAATATGCAGGAAACAGTAAAAATGGAAAATCTTCACCAAACCCCAACCAGAGAATTAAAGCAGCCATTCCTGCACTCAACCCTACCAACTTGTCCCTTTACTGGCTAGCTGGATTAAAGGGGCAAAAGAATCAAGATATAAGCCTATTTGGAAATAATCTCAGTGCCTGTACAAATAATATATACACAATCCATCAAAAGAGATGTACTTTGTAAGTTTGCCATAGGAATAACATATTTCATTGTTCCTTTTTTAAGTATTTCATTAAGACCTACGGAAGTCCCCTGTTAAACTTTTGCTCTGATGTGGTCACACTTTTCATTATTTAACATTTTAGTATTGTGTGTTTTGTATTTGAAGAATTTCAACTAAAACACTAAAACCCTTCTCCTTCAGAACAGAATTGTATTAAGAACAGAACAGATTTGCATAAGACTTCTTGAGAGAGAGAGAGAGAGAGATAGATTAAAAATGCCCCTAACACACCTGAAATACATGCTAGCAGTCAAGAACTGAAGGAGGAAAATAAGATGCTTAAAAATATAATGAACTCCTCTGTGTTGTAGTAATAAAGAAAAAGAACAGAATTTTCAAAAATGTCCAGGGGAAAGAAAAACAGAAGACTTAAGTAAGATTTCTGAATAACAGAGAAGGGGAAACAACCACCAAGGACTCAGGCATGGCAATATTCCTGTGTAAATACTTCTCTTCATACTTTTAATAGGAAAGAATCAGAAGCAGAGATGTATTGGGAGCAAAATCCAAGAAGCCAAAGGGAAAATGTAAAACTAATCTTCAATAAAAGGAATGTAAACATATACTTAAGAAAAGTTAACCAAAGAAGACTTCAGGATCTGAAGGGCTTTGCTCCTTGGGGACAAGGAAGTAGCAGAGATGTTAGCAGGGAACATCTGACAGGTTTTACAGAGCTGGCTCCACTACCTAAATGTTGAACACAATGTAGTGCTCGAGTTTAAACAGAGAGGAAAGGATGAGTGACCGGGACATGTAAACTTTTAACCTGGCTTTTGTTCCAGGTGAAGAACTTGAAAGGATCACAGAGGAATTAATTTATGAGAACTGATGGAGTGGAAAGCATCTCAGTGGAGTCAGCCTGGGTTTGCTGAACTCAGGCTAACATTACCAATCGACTTTTTCCACATACTAAATTGGGCAAAAAAGAATGAGGTAAAATTAATCTGGACTTCAGCAAGATGTTTTGATCTAGTTGCAATCAGAAGAGCCACTGAGATAATGGAGATGAATTGCTGGCTCAAGATGATGATATGGTGGATGTTGATTAGTTTTCAGATAGAGTATTTTCAGGCTGAGTCATGGTTCAGCTCAGCCAGCACTGTACTACATAATCTCTAATGATTTTAAGTCTGTGATTAATTTGGTCTTGATCAAATCTGTTGTTGGAATTGGGAGCAGAAATAAATAATTATTTCCTTAGGGTTGATGTTATATACATTAAATGTGTCTGAGGAGGATTCTGGGTCTTGACGGAACAGCAGTTATGAGCTCTTATGTCAAGAAATGGAAGAGGCGGTGAGTCACAATTTATAAATCCATTTTTTAAGTGTTATTTGGAAAATGATTACAAAGATAGTGATGGGGGAAAAGCAGTGGATAAAGTAGGGGATGAATACACATAAAAAGGCCATTGAAAAGCCAGTTTTCTCCTGGGGTGAATACATGGGGACATGTTATGCTTATTGCATAATAATGTGTACCTGCACGAGCCGAGTACAAAATGCTACCAAGCAGGAGTGCCTGTAGTTTCTCACCACTTTCAGGAGCATGACAGACTGCTTGTGATACTAAATAAGAGAATTCAGGTCAGCAACATTCCTGATCCAGAGAGAAGCTTCAAAGCAATTCTAAATTTTCCTAATTATATTTAGAATACCACAAACTATGCTTTTTATGTCCAAGTGGATTTTTTTGTAAATGACGTCACAAAGGGAGAAGCAGTTCATGAAATGGAAATTTAACATGAAATGCAGATTTCCCTAGTTGAGATGGAATTGAGCCTTCCTTCTTCACAACAGCCCTACAAAAGCTCTACTTTGCCTGCCAGTAATACCATTCCACATGGTTCCATCCTTTATCCTCCACTATAATGCTCAGGCTGGGATTTAGAGAACAAAGTGTATTACTACTTGGAGAGTGAAATTTGCACTTGTGTAGGGGGAAGGTTCAATAGTGGCTCTTGCAATACCCTGGCATTGTTACTGCTCCAGTGGGCTTCAGATGCTTCTCCCCAGGTAGGGAACAGCCTTCTGGGCTGTTGGTCTTATCATTTCCCATGCTGGTCACCTTTGCGTGGTACCCCGAGAAGAGCAGATAACAGCTCATAGGAGACACTGATAGTATGAATACTCTGAACCAGCCCTGCTTTCTTAAAGCTGGATCGGTTTGATAGGGGAAAAACACTTTCAAAACCAGAAATGCTGGCACGAGCAAAGTTATGCTGATTTGCCTCAATATGTTCATTCAGAAATCAATCATTCTGGTTCCAGTCCAGATCTGCTGGAACTGGAATACTAATTTTTGTTGTCCGATATTGTCCTGATTTTTCCCTTGTATATACAAAATTTTGTATTCCCATCCCTCTAACAGGATGTGTTCTTACTTTTTCCAGTCTCCTCTGCCTGGCAGGAAACCACATCAACCTCCCTGTATTTAGTGTAAAAAGAGATTAAAGAGTAAAGACTGTGGCTTTGGCCAATATTTTGCCATGACTTATAATCTCAGAGGTTGTTACTTGACAGTAGGTACCATTTCCAGAGTATTTCTCCCTGCTTTTTTAGTGTCTTTTCTCCAGGAAGATGAAGAATAGCAACATTTTCTTTTGGAGTGTCTGCCATCCTGACAACAATAGAGAAAGAAACCAGGCTGGCTTTATTTCAGCAAATTAACCATATGCCTGACATCAGTGGGAGATATGCCCCATTGAGAGAAAAGAATAGCCCCTGATTTCATGGAGATCTTTGCCAGGCTATGGGCTTGGCTTCTGATCTGCACATGGAACTTCTATCTATGCTTACAGGTTTGTTGGAACTTTTCCTCTATGCTTATGCTGATAAATACCAAAGCAGATGAGAAAAAGAAGAAACATCGCTTTAGACTTATCTCCATAGAAGGGACTTATAATAAAATATAACAAAATAATAAAAACAGAATAACATAATATAAACATAATATTACAAGATCATGGTCCAAAACATGGTGATGTTCCACATTTCTTGATACAGTTGAAAGATAGAAACATCTTCTTTTCCTACCCATTAGAATAGACAATCCAAAGATTCTGACCCCAGAAACATTTGCACACGTTTAACTTCTACTACTAATAGTAATAAATCCTTTCCATTTGCCTCATCACATTTTTAAAGTTGAGTATAAGACCAAAGAATTCACAAGACTAGAAATATGAGTCAGACTTTACATGGAGAGAACTGAGGTCCAGAGGGACTGAGTTGCCAGGAAGTAACTATATATCAGAAGTAAAATTGAATTCAGACCTCTAAGACCCAGTCATCCAACTAAATCACAAGAGCATATTTCCTCTATTTAACCATTAGATAAAAAGTGAGGTTGAAGAAAAACTTAACTTCAATTTGTTTGGAAACATTTTTGCCTCCATTTTTGGGCCAGATTTCAAAAGTGGTATCTTTTTTCTCTACCTAAACCTATCAAATGCAGAAAAGTAAATGCCCATGGGAAGTGCCAATGGAAGACTCTGATTTTCTGCTTGATTGTTTTTTTTCGTTTCTCCCCTAAAAATAATTCCTAAAATAATCTAAAATGTCTGTTGTTTATATCTCTAGTAGACAACAGTTTGAAATACTCATACCTGTTTCTAGTGAGTTGGAATAGCAATGTAACTATGAATTTATTACCATATCTTTTGTTCTCTGGGTTTCTATTTCAAGGGGTTGATCAAAATTTATGTGGTCTCTCTACCCAATGGCATTTATTTTGGTTATAAGATTAGAAATGTAAATTTGCAATAAAAGAAGAAAATAGGAATCTGTTTTTTAATGAATATTTTACACATGACTAATTAACAGAATCCCCTACAGAAATTTGGAAGTAATAAGGAATTGACTGAAAATAAATTAAAAATTAATAAAGGGGTCTCCGAACAACTTTGTTTATGAGCATTACCAGTTGCATTCTTAGTTATGAATATTTCAAGCTGCTTTGCCATTCAGGATGTTTTATTCTTGGAGCATTCATAATTTTAGAGGTGATTAGACAAAAAAAGAACAACAACACAAAACAAAATGTCTTGAAATGATAAAACCTACCTGGGGAAAACTTGCTAATGTACAAATAATGGCTTAATATCCATTGTTTTTGTCTAATAATACTTGCAGTATGATGTTCCTCTTAATCTTCAGTTTCTAAACAGAGCGAACAGAAATGCTCACTAATTCACTGAGAAAACCGAAAAACTCTTCCAAGATATTACCTTAAGACAAGAGCTGCAGACACGCAGCAGAGCATAGCCATTAATAATTGTTAGCTGAGCCTGGAGAGGGGTTTTGGTGTATGCGTGGACTGTTGCAGCAATCAGAGCTGGTCCAGCAGCAGTTTGTGGATGGGGGTGCAGCATCAGAGCTGGGATGCCAGGCAGCCATGGACAAAACCTGCACAAATATCTTTGCTAATAGTAGAAAGCATGGCTACTACTTAGCTATTCTGTTCACATTTTCTCTACTAAATCTGTACATCAAAGTGCACTGCAAGACAATGGGACATAAAATATCTTCCCTTGTTTACAATATATCTTCATTTATATCAGCATAGCAGAAATGTTACAGAGGTGGAAAAAACACATGAATGCCAGTGTTCTCATACGTCTGTAATATTTTAGCTTGCCAAAAATCTTTGAAATAAAAGTGAAGTGATTTGAATTCTGTGGTATTGCCTCTGATACAAAAACTGATATAAAAACTTCCTCAGACAACTTAAGCTAAACCATGCAGCACCTTTAGCTGTGGAAGGTCAGAACATAAACCTGAAGAACGGAAAAGAAAAGGAAATAAATGACCACTTCAAAATAAGTAAATAGATCTACTTCACTATTAGATGATCTGATCGATCTAGGTATCCTAATACCAAAGACAAATTACAGCAAAATTAGAATAAAATAATAAGCATTGAGTGAGGTTTTGGTGGTTTTTTTTTTGTTTGTTTGTTTGTTTTTTTTTTTTTTTTTTTTTTTTAAGTCAGACCAAAATGAAACCATGGTGGATTTTGCACAGCTGGTCAGTTCTTTCTCTGAATTTTAAGGACTGAAACCTCTTCTCAGATCATATGCTATTGTTGGGAATCGAGTTCCGAAGAAGTGACACAAAGGATTTTTTATTTTTAAAAACCAGTGGTGCTTCCTGAAGGTATCAAATGTTCATAGAGAAAATACTTGAGAACGTATCTTAAGCAGTAAAGAACTGACACATTTAGTGTAATCTGTGAAGACTGCATGAAGTTCCCTTAATGAGAGCTTGAAGATCACTGCCCAGAACAAAATTACTGACATAGTATTTTTGTGAACTTATCCCCCCAGAGTAAGTATTAGTAAAAAATATCTTTGTTGTCATCATTGTTGTTGTTGTTGTAATAATAATAATAATAATATATTTGGTCACATACAAAAAAGAAAAAAGTCACACACTTTAATGTAGGAAATTCTAACTCTTCACATCACTAGCACAGTTTCTCTGTAAAACAGAGCTAAAATCTTTCCCAGCTAAGTCCCTGTGAAGTGTTTGGGCATGTATCAGTCCCATTTTGCTTCAGATTCCAGGCAACCACGCCTACCAGAGGGTGCGTGTAACTAGTCTTTGATGGCTCTCTTCAAAGGCTGTATCAGACAAGATGTATATGTTATCTCAGCTTTCCCCCCCACCCAGGTAGACAGATGAATAGCAAGAGGATACTGCTACCTCCCATAATGAAATTACCTTGATAGAAAACAAGATTAAAAAAAAAAAACCTATGAAAAAGCAATTCCACCTTCTTTCAATTCACTAATTGCTTTTACACATTTGCTGCCACCTGAGAAGTCTAAGGTAGCTTAAATCAGGAATTAGCATATAGGGTGTGAGCTCCTTCCTTGAAAAAAATCTGCAGATTCTTGAGAATAAAGAAAATGACGACTCCATTACGGTCAAATGCAAAATTTCCCTTAAAGTCAGTAGGAACCCACTACATTTCAGACATGGCAGTTCTCATCATAAAATTACAAGTTTCTGCTCCAATGCATGGAGTCACTAGAAATTCTCCATCACATAAAGGAAGACCATATGGTTCCCTGACCAACAGCACAGACTAATAAATTTTCTTTAAGGTTTCTAAAATAGAAAAACTTCCCTGTGTTTTTCAGGATGATGCATACAAAAGTCATGGACATTCTGCAATAAGATTTGGCCTTAGGCACACTCAGATGAAACCTGGGAAAGCTCTTAAGCATCTGAAGTCCTATCTGAGCATCACAATCTTCAGGTATCATGTGTTAGTATTTTAAAATAACACTACATACTCTTGAAAAGCCAAGGAGTTCTCTCCGAGTGTGAAGACACTGGTTAGTCTCTGATACGTTTTTCCAGTGCCCTCATCTAACAAAGAACCAACTAAACAAAGATTCAAACAGTTTTCACCAATCTGTAAATGTGATGTGTTTCTTAAAAGTAACTGATTATGATGATTTAGCTATCACTAAAAGCTTTTAAATAAAACTTAAAATAAATCCTCATTGTAAAAACAAATTACAGTTTCTGAGGTTTATTGACAAGGCCATTTATTAAGGACTTCTGAGCTGATTTGCTCTTTTGAAGATAAGCTCCAAACATTTGTTGGATATTCATTATATTCTCCACAGTCTCTAGTTCATTTTCCCCCTTCCTAATGGAAATACTTTTTCTTTTTTTTTTTTTTTTTTTTAAGGTGGAAAATCACCTTGAGTGTTTCTGACTGGTTTACAAAGCCTTGACCAAAAAATGGTTGAAATTTAAATATCAATAGCTGCCAGTAAACATTGGCAAGGACTCCAACCATTGGCAAGAACTTTTTACTGAAAGAAATAACACTCATCTGCTTGTTGGGAATTAACGCCTGTAGCTGCAGTAAGAGCAGAGCCATGTGGCAGGAGCTCACCAGGAGTGCGGTGTAACCATCAGCATTAATAGGGCTGCGGTGCTGGAGGAGTCGGCAGGTAGTGAATGAACAGCTGGGGAACAGTTTGATTCACAGATGCTTCAATATTGCTAGGAAGCCCTGTGGTGAAATTCATGGATGTTTTACAAACAACAAACCCATAGCTATTCCAGCTGTGAATAGTCAAGTTGCAAATAATAGTTTGAGGGTCTAGGCCAATTTTCCCCAGAGGTACAACATATTGTAGTGGATCACTAAGTAGCTTCTGCAATACATTTTCCCCACAGGAGTGGTGGAAAGAAGGAGGTGCAGCCTCTCCTCCCCTCCGTTTAGCACCCCAGACCATGTACAGTTCCCATCACATGGCAGGGAAGTGCCAAATTCAGCTGCGTCTTTACAGAACCAGCTGCCAGACTGTAAAAATGTTGAACACCAAACCTTTCAAGCCATTCTCCCAAAGAAGTAAACTTTTCCTTTAGGCAAAGGAAAAGCCAAATGAAAAGGTCAAATACAGTTCCTGATTGACACTTTGCAAAAGTCTTTTTATAAAAAAAAAAAAAAAAAAGAGCAATTTGCATATATTTTCTAAGGTTTTGATGTATAAATCCCTGAGAAAACTCTGGCAAAACTTTCTCAAAAGACATGTGTAACAGGGAAGTAAACAATAAACCAGACTTCTTGGGTCATATTGTTTAGTGCAAGAAAACTGGAAACAAACAGAATAAACAGTGAAAAGTAAATGAAATTTTTGAAGTCTCTCAGGTATAACTTCCTCAGGTTCTCATCTTACAATGAGTCTGCATAGCAATATTACAGGGTCCAACTCTATAATTTGTATTTATAAAACAGAAGCAAGTAGGTGATCACTAGAGGTAGTAATAATTTGCAATAGTTGTTGTGGAAATACTTACAAATTATAATTGCAATGTTCTCTTGTTATTAAATAACAGAAATTATTAAGTGCTAGAAAATGGCATGCAAACAGGCTTATAAAAGCATATTAACCATATATACACTAAGTCATGCTCCATGGAAGCAACATAATTCCTTTCCTAAAAATATAAAAACAAGGACTAGTAACGATTTGAAAAGCAGAAGTTTGTCCGTGTATAAAGAGCTAGAGATTATAAAAAGCAGATTGAAAAATGTCTTTAATTGACATTTCTAGCATCTGTTTTATTTTCATCTTCAATTAGGAGCCAAATCCAAAGAAAAGAAATGTTTTGGCTCTGAGTCAAGTTAGCTTTTCCTGGCTTTAGTTCATTTTTATCAAGTGCAATTTTACTGACTTTTACTTATTTATTTATTTTTATGGCCCAGTGTTTTTGCAGCACATTTTTATCTTGCATATGTGGGTAAATTTTATATAAGTAATATGTATTAATATTTGCACTAAAAGCTATAGAAATGTCCTGAAATTCTGACATGCCTTCCTCCCCTTTCCTCCCCCACACCCAAACCAGCAGTTATTTATGGCAATTATTTGGATCCATTGTTTCTCCAATGCATAAAGAATCTTGAGTCCTAGCACAAGCAACAGTCAGAAATAATTTAGTCTTTTACTTCAGTCTCCCAGCAGAATTCTGCCTTCAACAAAATGAACATGATTTCCTTCCCTATCATGAATCTAACCCCTAATACGTTTACCGCTTTGCAGACGCTACCTTATCTTCTGCCCTTTCCCCAGATTTCTTACTTGCACCCTGTCAAGACCAACAACTCAGGCTATTTTTGATCTGATGGGTACTTCACCTTCCTCTGGCTGGTTTTCTGAAGCCTAGTCCACTCACAGCCATCCCTCTTGAAACTTTTGGGGATGCAGGTGGTGAACTGACTCTGACCACAGCGATGGCTGTGGTGGACTGTGCATCCCACTGGAAATCTTCCAAACTCTTCTGAGCCCTACAGATCAAAATTCACACCCTAAATCAATTCAGGGGCCCATAGGAAACCAGTACCTATTATCTACTTACTACCTGGAAGCCTTGCTAAATGGGCAGCGTCCTGCATACAACAGCTGAAATATGATTTAGCTAAGATACAGCTGGGTTTTGGTTCCTTGCAGAAACGAAAGTTAGGATCAGAAAAACAGGATCCTTATTTGAAAAGAAAAGGTCATAAGATGTGAGCAGGTGCCAAGCAATTTTTTGTATTTAATGACAGTACAGTGACAAGGACAGAGGTTTTTAAAACAAAACAAAGTATTCACTGTAGCAGTGAGTTCAAATAAGTTGTGTTTTATTGCTTATTTTCCTTGTTGCATTACCCAGGGACTGTAATGTAATTTGCTGGTGCCACCTGCCCCATTCAAATACATTGAAATAAGGATTCTTTGCTGTTTTCTGAAGAACATAGCCACTTTGTCCTTTGATCTGAAACTTGTATTAAAAATCATGCTTGGGTGTTTGATTTGTTTTTACAATGAATAGGCAGGCAGTGTTTTGCTGTAGGTTTCCATAATCAGATATTCACTTCTATCATTCAGTTTTAAATAAAGTAGAAAGTGTTAGCATGGAGGGAAAGTACAAAGTTATTTTAAAATGAAGCACACTGATTAAAAATGAATAAATATATTCAAATAATGAGTCTGACTATAGAAAAAACAAAATCTACATTCCAGTGCAGACAATATATGAGGAACACAAAGATTTACCTTAAGTCTATTTAACTTTACTGACAGCTATTCTTACTAACATTGAAATAATGATACACCCCTTTCATTCTCTTTCCCTTATATATGTGCATATATATATGTACTATGTGACAGATAGATAGAAACTGGTGTTTCTTCTGAAAACTTAGGTCTGGCTCAAACCTCAACCCAGCAGCCTAGGAGGCTGAATTACCTCATCTCAGTGTTTTCAATGAATGGTATTTCTGTGCTCACAAGCTGAATCCCAGAAATTAAACTGAGAGTGAGGTTAAGTACTTACACCTGTCTTGTCTGGGACCATCCCCCTTTGGTACCATATTTAGCTCCTTACAAGAGATAATTAAGCCCTAAAAGCACTTTCATGGAAGACCTTTGGGCATTCATGCACATCAGACCAGGGCTGGAATCTGTAGCTTGCTGATCAAATTACTTTGTGTCACAACATTAAAGTATTTCTTTTTTATTTCATGAACAGTACTTGAAACTGCTCCTCTATCCACTAAAAACTATAGCAGAGTCATATGAAACTGTTATATGACTGTCATATAGACTGTCACATGAAAGTGATTGGGCATTATACTGAAAAATCTATCTTTAAAGTCTTGCCTTCATGCAAGCTGGCTTTACACCTGGACTGACCTATAGCAAATAGTCAAGACCCTCAGAAATGGTATGATGGACCATTGTATAAATGGAAACTTGCAATCGATCAGAAGAGTTTGCACTTCATTGATCAACTAAGATGAGAAAAAAACATCTGTAAGTGCAATTCTGAAGGTCAGGGGAATTCTTACACATCTTGTTTACCTGGAGCAGAAATTAAATGCCTGCATTCCTTAACACTGTGGAGCTGAATTTAAATACTCAGCAAACCACTGACATACTGCCTTAAAACTGAGCACTGTAAATACACTGAGTGGTTTCTTTTATAATGGCGTTTTGCTAATGACTCCCTAGTTAAGATTGGGTTGAGATTTGCATTTAAATCAAGGCTGAAATCCCCTTGTTTCACACTTTAATGGTTGAGTAGTCTCTAAATTTGGCACAGTAAACTTCAGAGGAGAATTTTCCTTGTTATTTTCTTTAGTAAATATTTACTACATACTTATTAAATATTTGCAAAGGAAAGTTGCAAAGGAAACATCTTTTCCTTTGTGTCTCATTTTCTTGGGTTTTACAGTCCTCAGGCCCAGAACACTTTACAAATATGTAAGTGCATTTATGTGTATGTACACACCTTACATCCCTTCATGTAACTTTTACCTGGTAATTTACTGTCAACATAGACCATCCTAGAAATTCTGAATTAAGCACAAACCCATGTTTTGCTAAGCTGACCAGCCTACTGGAGCTGTATGTAGAGGAGACCCTTCATCCGGGTTCTTGTTCTGATGAAGATATGTCCCTCGTCCCTTGGGTTCCCTAGTCCTTTTTTCTGTGTGGAACCAGGCAGGTCATCACATATATAATACTATTATTTTTGTATTAAATCTTGCTGTTACAATAATGTATTTTTATGATTGTATACTTTGATCCATAAAAATGGTACAATCACAACAGTTATGGGAAAATAACACTCTTGTTGTAGAGATGCATAACAAGGTGACAGAATTAGAGAACTGACCCACAGCTAATCAAAAGGACTGGAAAAGTGGGTTATGAAATTGGATAGAATCTGAGTCAATTACGTAGTTCATTCATTCCTGCTCTGAAGATTTTATTTGCAGATCTGCTGTTAGCCTCATAACTCCTTCACTTATTCCTCTTTTTTATTCCTACAGCCTAACTCCCTGCTGCAGGACAGCCCCTAACCAATGGGCTCTATCACTGTCATGCAGGTTGTTTCCTTTGTACTATGCCAGAAGAGATTCACCAGACTCAAGCCAGGCAAGAGGTGAGGATTTGAGTTAGACTAGGTTAAGAATTCTAAGTTTTAAGGTGGAGAGGGTTAAGGATGAGGCCAAGGAGAGAAATAATAAATCAAATGCCAGCAGAATATTAGGTAACTTCAGAGCTTATTTGATTTTCACAGCTTGCATTACTGGGATGTACAATCTAATAACCCCATCCATGGAAAAGAAAACAAACAACAAACCTGTATGGACATCGTGCAGTATAGCAAATATTTGGCTTAATGTATAATATTACAATTGGATTATGAATGAAGGGTGGAATTTCTCTTTGATTAAGTAAAGCTGGATTAGTAAAGGAGTAGACTCAGATCAAACAGCTTGTGGAAAGAATTAACGCAGTTCCTGAGAAGTGTAGCAACTAGCAAAAAATAAGAAGAACATTTAAAGAGCACAACAAATAGTTCCCGACTTCAGAACGAAAGGGAGACAGCCAGCCTCCAAAGAGCAGTGAACCTAGGGTGCAAGAGAGAGGTTGCCGCATCCTGCCCCATGAGAAGAAGTACTAAAAAGCCGTGTGCTGGAGGGATTTTCTCCTGTGTCCGTCATGTTTCCTCCAGTTCCTCCACTGTTCTTCTGTGTGGAAAACCATTTTTTTCAATTACATAAAAGGACAAGAACAGATAAAAGCTGGGTTCAGGAAGTTATGCTGCCCAGATAATGACCCTTTCTTTGTTAAAAATCCTAAATGTGAAATCCCAAAGAGAACAAATCAGCCTCTCATCTTCTATTTCCCTTCCTCCTTTTGTTCATGTTGCTGTCAGTCTCTTTGACACATTCTTCTTCAAACACTCCCTATCAACTCTAATATTTCCCAAGAAGGAGACTCTTTTATGTTCTTCATCATCATGAAGACACCATATATTTCTTCAGGTCAATGAACAACTTTCTCTCTGACCATTCAACCTGACAAATAAATTACACTCAGACTTCAGAAGAAAATAATACATCTATGAGCAAGATCAAACAAAAAACATACCAACAGTGTATGATTCACCATGGGCCCTTTACTCATTTCAGTGTTACTGGAAATATAGCTTATCAATGTTAACTAACTTAAATATTTTTGTGCTTTTAAAATCAAATAGCAATCTTAA
Organism: Morus bassanus; assembly: GCA_031468815.1. Taxonomy (NCBI): domain Eukaryota; kingdom Metazoa; phylum Chordata; class Aves; order Suliformes; family Sulidae; genus Morus; species Morus bassanus. The sequence goes on along the minus strand of CM062576.1, from coordinate 10,217,821 downwards.
GATATCAGTTATCTCTAATCTAGAAAGCCTTTGATTATTCGTCATAGCTTCACTGATACAACAGCATTTAAAGAGAAACGCTGCCAGGCCAAGCATAGACCAAATGAATAACGTGTAAATTATCCATCCGGGAGCCCTAACTGGCTACAAAAGAGACACCACTGGTGCGCTTTATGTGAGTGCAAGTGACAATGAAGTGCTGCAGGTCATGGAAGGGAAAGCAAGTGGCTGTCAGAAAAGAGCCCGATGATATAGTATAGGCAAAGTAGTAGATAACTGAAGCAGTGAATATTTAGACCCAGGACTGTAAACAAATATTTCCATGGTAACTTAATTTAAGTTTTTTTTGATTGAAATATTTGAAAATTATTCTGTCTGCAACAGAAATTGCACTATAGGTTTGTCTTGAAGCCTTTATTTAGGTAAGGGCTTACAGTTTAATTCCTGTCCTGCATCATATACCAAAGAGACAGCTAAAATGAATAAATGTTGCATGGTTGTCTTAATATTTGAAGGATTAAGGCCATAAAGTGTGTGGCATACACAAATAGGTAAATAAGATGAATTTAAGAGACCAAGGTGAGTTATATGTGGGATTTTGCAGCCTGAAGAACTTTTCATTGAGATTTGTATAGCTTACCCAGCTATTGTGTAGTATGTATGGTAAAGAATTAGAAGTTAGGAAGAGATAGGAAATTACCTATGAAAAACAGGACAGTCAGTGTCTCTTCTAAAGTACCTAAAAACTAAGCAAGTGTTTAGGTGTCATTTTTCACAGTCTTATACAATATTACTAATAAATGAACATTTTGTTTGTTTTATAAGAACTGTGTTAACCTGTAACCTAAAAAAGTTACTATTAAATAATCAATATTACACAATTCCTGAGCTGAACCAGAAAAACTGTCAGTTAAATACAGGCATTTCACACAGCTAAAAACAGGTAGTGGAACTCCTAAAATACTAGAAAGGACTTAGCATTAGATATTATATCTTCCCTCAATAAGAACAACTATAACACAATAATACTAGTGGTCCATAATCATGCAAAGAGATGCTCAGCTGCTGAAACATGATTTAGTGCTATTTTTTGTCCCATAAAGATTTTGAAGATCCAAATCTTCATGAAAATTTTTGACTCCTAGGGTTTTTTGAGTAATTTGTAGTTTAAGGAGACTTTTTTATTTTTCTAATATTTTCCAAATTCTGGAACTTCTGTTTTTCTTCTGTGCACAGAAACTTCAGCATGCTATAGAATCTGAGGGGTTGAAATAGTGTACAGGACATACATAATTTGGGGGAAAATTTTGAACTACTAAGAGATGGAGATTCAGACTTGTTAAAAAGTTAGTTGTCTGGCAGTATATGTAAGTCTTCTGCTCATACTTTAGTAATCAAATCATTCCATTAGCCCATCCCACCTGTTGTCAAGCTTTCTTCTTTGTAATAGTGTATTTTTGCCTTGTTAAGTAAAATAATATTTTTCACACCAAAAACCACATACATGGAAACAAATCTGGAGTTGAGAAAAAAGTGTTGAATAATAAATTTGATAAAAAAAACAACCAAAAAACCAAAAAAAAACCCCCTTCTTGAGTGGGAGGAGAGAACCTATTAGCAAATTCAGGCTGACATGCAAAGAGTTTCAACCGAAAAATGAAACATTTTGTTCTGACATCTTTTAAAACTGAAATGTTCCAGTTTGGAAATGCCAAAAGCTTTCACTTTGACATTTTCTAAGTGAACCTTTCTGAATTTTTATTTTGAAATTAATTTTTCATTTAAAACAGACTCAAATGAAAATGGCTTAAATAAACTGAAAGGGGGGCAGAAGAGAAATTTTTTGCTTATCTTAAAGAAAACAATTAAATGGAATATTTTTCACCATTCAGTATTCCTGGACCTATACTTTTTCTGTAGTTTTTACTTTGCTGTTAAGTCTATGGTGTACTCAGTTATAGTCAGAACCTAAAATAAATACTATAGTACATTCAATTTCACTGGGCTCTATCACTTCACTTCAACTGGACCAAAGTGTTTATCAAATGAGCAAAACTTAGGATCCTCTATATTCTCTGTTTAAAAAGGAGAAGACTGTAGGGAGAGGAAGGGAATGCTGTCATTAGCAGTGTGCGTGTGTGCGTGTCCCTGACTGTCCATCCATCCCCCCCTCATAGCTGATTCCCCATTTTCCATCTGTTTAATTTGCTTAAGCAGTTAATTAATTTATAGGCAGATTCTGTCAATACGTTTAGTTAGCAAGTAGCTGTCACAGGAGTATCCCATCTTACTAAAGAAGCCAAGGCAGCAAGGGACTAGTAGGAAGATGATTTTTAGTTGTCAGATGACATGAGAATTTAGTGATCTAAATGTTGGTATTTTGTCAGAAATCCTGCCTTACATCATGGGAATAGGCATAGGACATTATATCTACCTTTTGCTTATACTGAAAGAATAGATAGTCAGGTCCTCATGGGAACTGCCCACCAGAGAGGGGAAGGGCAATTTACTACAGCATTTACAAGGCCTGCTCAAAACAGGCATACCTGGGCAAGTTTTCTGCTATTTATACTTTTTAGAGAAAAGTTCTAGAAACTGTCACTGTCCCTATGAACTATGAGTTGTTTTCTTTATGTTTTTTGCAGCAAAAGAGGAAGTCCCTCATTGATTCTCTTAAGACCTTTCCTCCTGCTGAACTCTGGTCTCATTTGATATTCCATAGTTTCCTATTTCATAGGTACTCTTGGTCTTCTCAGTAGGTGGGCCATTCATGCATGGAGACATTTATTACCAAATCAGGCTTGAAATGCCACTGCGCTTTTGCTTTTATTAACCGCCTTTACATGATGATCATCATCTTGCTTGCTGTGACTCAGCACTGAGCATTAGTGATCTATGTGCAGCAGATCACTGCAGTTGGTGAAATATTTGGGCTTTTTCCTCTCCTCCCTGATAATTGAGGCTTCACTTAGATAGACAGAGAGAAAATATTAACACCTGGAAATGAGGGAAAAACAAACAGGGCATTGTTGAGCTTCATTACAACTACAGGCTTTAGTAAAGGGAACATCAGTGCAATTAGGGTGTAATCCAAAGCCCATTAAAGTAATTGGGAATCAGTCCACTGACTTAAATAGGCTTTGGATCAGGCCCATATTGCATATCAGGAGGCAGTGCTATCTGAGGGAGACTGCATTTCAAAGTGTGAATAACACTTCTGCACACAGCTTTGCTGTTAGAAATTCCAGCTCTGTCACATTTTCTGTTGCTGGCATCCTCTTTTCATCAACATTTGTCTTGTAGCAGATTGTGGTTATTATTCTAAATCCAAAGTGCTTTTTGAAAAAGCATCATCATCATCCAGGCAGATCTGTTGAACAGTTCTATAACACGGTGGGCATGGTGATGGCCGACACAACACACTAATAAAAAGACACCCTGGAAACATGTCATTTTAATGTGCTATCAATTTTATAGACTTTTTAAATGTTCTGTAGTTCTGATGAAAACAAGGCCTGTACGCAGAAAAAAGGATGATTGAGGTCAGTTGCTCAGAATGCCTGAATGTTTTGTAGAAGCCCCGTGTCAAAAGGCCTCAAAATAACCATGTATTTCTCCCCATGATGCTGCCAAGAGAGGGAAGGTGGCAGAAAGTATTCTAATCAATAGTACAACTTTGTCCCTAAATTCATTACTGGTATCAATTGCTGGCCTAGCTAATTATGGTGAGTCAGGACGGGACACAATGTTACATTTGCTGCATTTAGGACAAAAACAAAGGGAGCATGCTAAGGGAGCTGGTAGTAAACACAATCCCTTCACCAACTTCTAGCACACACAGAAGAAAGCAATAGCTTTCTTCTTTCTGTTTCCAGGTGGATAAACTTTCTTGTAGGAATTATGCCTTCTATCTGCCAGCTACAGTTATCATCATCCATGGGTAAGGGACCTGTGCAGAACCATCATGCCCAGGAGATACTCAAGGCACCCCTGTGCCATTGTGCTGGGGAACTTTGCTTTCTGCTATACACCTCTATAGCTAATGCTATGTTGAACAAAGGAGTCATTGTGGGAAAGAAAGTACGAGTCTAGATGGACCAGAAGGAAGGGATTTTCTGAGTTCTTTCTATGTTCCAACCTGAGTTGCAGGACAGTTGTTTCCTGATTTCTCCTCACTAGGTACATTTCCAGGACATTTCCAGAAGCTCTGTTTGTAGGAGAGGTGACATAAAGGTAAGAGACGTTAGGCTTAATAACCTTATAAGCCTATGATGCTTATTGTATGCCTAACCAGGGGCTAGGGGACGAATGAAAAAACATTTATGAAAGAGAAGCAAAAAAGCAAGTAAGGAAGCTACTTAGCTTGACATAGGAGGGTGAGAATATACACTCTGCTCTGTGTTGCTCAATCTAACAGGCAAGCAAAGGCGGTGGCTCTCTGGGGTTGAAGACGGCAATGAGTAGAAGAGCCTATCAGGCTAACCTGAAGGAAATTGATGCAGCTGACAAGAAGAAAAAGTTCTCTGGTGGGGGAGGTTGTACAAAACCTTGAACAAATTAGCCTTGATTTTTCAGGCCAAATGAGGTGATATTAATATTGCCAACTAATTTCCAGTGTTGTCTTTTTTCATTATTAGCTTTCAAAGAGATTTACAAAGAAGGTCTGTATCAATATCTGACATACAGACAAAGCAAAGAAACAGTACATGAACTACACTTGAAAAGCCCAGACACTCTTGAGCAAGCCAGTAAGAACAGATAGAAAAAATGGGGAACAGAAGACTCATTTCTTTTTCACCCATTTATGACACAATTCAAGATAACAATTAATTTAATTTATAAAAGCAGGAGAATATTCCTTTATCAAATTCTGTGACTGGACTATTAATGCTTGGATATGAGAGTTTAAAAAAAAAACCCAAAACCTCCAGAAATGCTGTTGCTGAGAGCATGAAGTTTTGCTACTGGTAGCAAGTAATAAAATATGGAAGCCAGGATGTAGAGAGTTTGCTATTTGTGTTATAAATATGCATCTTCCTTCACCCAGCAGAGAAGATAATTTTAAATTCTCAGTTCTTCAATCCAGCTGCATCATTTGGAATTAATTTCCCTGAAGAAAAAGCAAGGGATCAAACAAGGTTGATCTCTGTTACAGACACTGAATAAAACTGAACTGGATGCCAAATATTAATAATCCTTGGGCATAACCAATGGTAGCAACAGCAAATTTCTGACTCAAGGCAAAATGTGTTAGCACTTATAAAAAGCCTTGGATTAAGTTTATGATCTGATTTGCAGATGAAGCATCTAACATAATTATATTCTGATGAACTCACATGTCAGAAACAGGCCATCTTTTCTTTTACCAGATTGCTTTGTCATGACACCCAGTGTCCTTCTTGGAATAAGACAAATAAGAGTTTGCCCTTCTGTAGCTACTTTCTTCTGAAGACACCAGAAGGGCTTACAAACATTACTACACTTATTCAAACAAATGAAGAATGGATAATTACAAACTGAAATAAAACTGTTCCTGGTGTGAAACTTGGAAACAACCCACTAAAATGTGATCAGGCAGAGAGATTACTCTCCAGTAGAAACAGCAATAGCAGTTTGGAGATAGAGTCTAAATATACTTTTATGCGAAGTGGTCAAGACCTCAGTTTCACGTTTTGAATTAAGATTCACATTCCGTATCTTATTACCCCAAGTACTTCCCTGTATCTTTAATTTAATGATAACCAAATACTGAAATGATGCTCATTGAATAACCAGTACCACTTCCTACAGCATATTTCTTTGCCCATTTAGAAGGTCTGATAGGATTACAGCAGAAAGTGGCATAACAAAGTGTTATCGTATTGTGAAGTTAAAGAAATCAAATCAAATTAACACCAATTTAATTTTGAATACAAATGCCCACAATAAATTCTTAAATTGATTTAGCTCCACTATTTTAATGGCTAATTCAGATTAATTTTCTGGTAATCATATAGCTAAGGTCTTATCCAATAGTCTGTGGTTGATTGACAGTCTTCTCACTTCTGGAAAGGGTTTCAGTGACAATTTAGAAACAGAGAAAGGTGTTCACTACAAATGTAACATGTGAAGAAAGTTCCGTTATGTTTATGGTAAAGCTTTGGAAAGAACTGCTTTTCGTTACTGATCACAAAAAAAAAATAATCAGGTATTCTTATTTTACTGGCCAAACCCATATCTTTGCAAGCAAAAAAGTCAAATAAATCACTACAGAGTGAACAAAGCATTTTGTTTCTATTGAAATAGCATTTCTTATTCTGACTTTTCTTTTTTTAACATGGATTTTTTGCCCTAAAGAACACTGACATATTTTATTTTAAAAGTCAAAGTGAAATGATACAGCTTTCTTAGAATTCTCCTCTTCTTTGAACACGGAAAATGAGTTTGCCAAATATTTGTGTTGCATCTGCAACTTTGGAAGAAAAAAGTTTCAGCCAAAAAAAAAAAGTGTGCCACTCCAGGTTGTGAAAGAAGTGCCCATAAGAATAAGCAAGGCTTGCACCAATGACCTGATTATCTATTAACTAGATAATTTAACTAGGAAGCAGCAACAAGAGGATTACATCCAGATTACTTTAAATCAGTACTAAGTTCAACAGTCATGGACAGTATAGAAAGAAGTGGGTGAATTATCACAAGCTTCTTGAACTTTGAATAAAAATAAGGGCAGGAACTAAATGTATCACCACACAAATCTTTGAAGTATGGTCAAAGTCAGAGAGCAATCATTTTGCAATTTTAAACAATTTTGATTTCCGTTAAGGGCAACTTTCATCTTCTATTTTATCCAGTCTGAAACAAGCTGTTTGTATCACAGTCTCAGGTGTTGCCCTTTTAGAAATAAAGTTTTATCTGCCAGGTATTAGTGGAATATTAATATGTACCCATGTCCTTACACCACACATGTGCTGGCATTCTCCAAATGATTTTGTGAAGAAAATATTTTAAGCCATACTTAAACAGGACAAAATAAAGTGAGGTTGTATCTATTCTGTGTATAATAGAAATCGATTTTAATGTTACTTCAAAGCATATACATCACGTCCGCATAGTGTTTCCTTTGGATTTTCTGCAAACTCCATCTCCCTTCTAGCAAAACCAACAAATACAGAATATTGCTACCCAAAACCACATGGATCATAAAATGTTGTGTCTGATGGAGGTACGTATCATGTATTGAATGGCTGCATTGGCATACTTCAATAAGCTGGTTTGGGTAAATACTTTTATTCTCTGTACTTTGCTATTAGCATCTTTGAGTTTTCTGTCCTCCCAGCATTTTGGTTTTGGTATTAAGAGACCTGAAGTAATTTACCTATACTTATCTCCAAAAAGACATGTCAAAGGGACTAAGATGGAGATGGAGGAAAAAACGAACCAGGCACCTTTCATTTGCTATTCACCAGCATTTCTATTTAAAAGTGGAATTGCTGTATTTCATAAAGGCAGTACTCTTGCAAGAATGTATAAAAAGACAACTTCACCTTCCTGCTTTCTTAAAATGTTTTCCCAAGGCAGCTGAAGGAAAACAGTAAAGATAGAAATATAATTGGTTTGATTTCAATAAAAGTAACCAATTTCACCTCTCAGGTCAGGTGTTATGGTATGATAATGCCATTTAGATGCAGAGTCATTTGTAAAGCAACAAGCATTTTTATAGCCTAAGGAACAGTGGTCCAGCTCTTTAGCTGGCATAAATCAGCACAGTTTCACTGAAGCAAATGGAGCAATTCTGATTTACATAAGACGAAGACATGGTCCTTTATTTCTCAGAACCACATTTTGTAATATCCTGAGGATATGTTTTGAAATAAATAAATAATTCAGTGCTGTGTTATTCACCTGGCAAACTTGGCTTGCTTTGTTAAGCTAACACTCGAGCACACCCCTTATCGTGGGCAGGTACTGTTAGCTCATAATTTCACAGCAATATCAACAAATTTTCAGTTTGACTCAAGAATATTACGGAGACCAATTCCCCCCCAGATCTCTGTCATGGAAGAAAATCAAATTGATACTTAACACAAGAGCTGCTTCTGAAGAAATTGGCCATTGGTTCGAGATCTCATGCTTGCAGAGAGCATGAGACAGAATCCTACTGTAATTAGTGTTTGATGAAGACAGAACACCCAAAGCAGGGCAAAAGCAAAGGAAAATAGAAGAGCACTGTTATAAATAAAACTGGTTTATGCTGGTTATCAAGTGCTATAATTTAACAATATGAGAATTTTCTGTACTAAACACCAGGAAGCATGTGGGAGCCCCTGGTAATTCCCCTCAGGCCCACCTGTATCCCATACTTTAAATTAAGGAGATAGAAAAATACATTGGTTTAAATTTTACAACAATTTTGGCCTGAAGCAAACCACACATTTTCCCCAATACAAATCAGCTGCATTTAATTCCCCAGACAGCTGGCATGAACACAGCCTCTCCACAGGACACCTGAATTACAAAATTAGCACATTCAGAACTCTAAATCACATTCCATTACATTAAGCCCTAAGGTCCAACATTACAGAGAAGGAGAATAAATTGCAGAACTTCTCCTGAATTAACCCTCTTAGCACACTCTCAAAGTTAAATTGCTCTTTCCTCCCCTATAAAGAGACATGGAAACTTAAAACACTCCCTCCTGCCCTTTCTCATCTATTTCTCTTCTTGACAAGTGGCACAGTTTATGGGACATAAATTGAATGCCTTGTCAGAAACTCACATTTGTAAATTAGCCCATCACAAGCTGCTTTGACTCACTTAGGAAATTTGCAGGTTAATGTTTATGCCTGGTCCTTCAGACAACACTGACCCATCTACTTCTCTTTAGCAGCACATTTTACTGCAGTACGATGGCATGCCTTGCTAAAACAAACCTGTACCAATTGGGTTTTTCTTGTGTGCATGCTGCTGCCAACAAAGTAGTAATTCCTGGGAGAAGTGAAGTGAGTTTGTGAGACAGTTTTGCTATACAGCACTGACCTGATCTGATTAATGCAAATTTGCCAGTTCTTGCTATGTTATTGTTCTGTTGCAATTAGTATGAATTTTGACATTAGCTATTGCATACTTAAAGACCAGTGTTTTACAAGCTCAGCTTTTAAGATAATAGATGCAGATAATTAAAAAGATAATGAAACAGTAGCAGCACGCCTTCAGGGATGAAGAATAGGATCAGAAGAAAATGGCAGTTGAGTGCTTTTGAGCAAGCACAGTATTATATTTGAAAAACAAGTTTCCAAATTTTAGAGATTCTTCTTAGCATTGCATTGATATTTGGTAATTAATGTTAAGATCTCTCAAACAGGCATAAAAATGTGTATAGTTACTCTACATATGCATTAACAAAATTCTGATGTGTGGAATTTGGTGCTTTCACCTGTACACCTCACAGCGGCTACAGGCAGTTCTGCGTGTGTCCGTGGCAGCCAAGCTGCCTTCAAGGACTCGGCACATTCACAAGTCTGAGAGTGCCTTGAGCTGGAAGTATAATTAAGATTCCCTAGTATTTGCAGGGAACTTTTGTCATTTGTCCGTTCCTTGCTTCCAATGACCTCATTTTGCAGTGTGATAGGAAAAGGACTGAGCTGAATCATTACTGGCACACCCAGTACTTGTTGCTTGAAATTACCTCACATCAAAACATTAACAATATCTGGATGGAAATGCCTCTTTGCTCTTGAATCTGCTCTCTTCCATTTTTATTACACTGAATTTCCATTCATACTTTGTTGACTGTCACACAGGAGATAATTTTTTAATGGTGACATTCATTATTTATCTACCTGATATGACTTGTGCTGTGCTAACCCCAGCCAGTCAACGCTGTCCCTGCTCCAAAGCAAGATAAAGCTATGCATTGCTATTGCACTCTTTCAACGTCTTTAATCACGTAAACCAATTATTTCTGAGGAGTTTTTCACTACATGTATATACAGTGCATCTTTTAATCTTATTTCTTGTTACAGATATTAAATTACTATTATATGGGATGCCAGAAATCCATGACAGCTATGGCAATGGGTGCTGTACCTCGCAGAAAGTTTCATTGCTTGGTGAATGAGAATAAGCAATGAGGTATTTATCACCAAAGCCTTCCTGGATCCATCTTTGAAAATGTATTTTATAAGCAAATAACCTGTGTAGTTTAAATTCTGTTTTAAACACTAGATGTAAATCTTCTGATAACAGACTGAAAAAAATCAGTTATGCTAAGAAAAAACCCTGGCAGCCAAGCTAGGAATTTTGATCTTTTATAAGATTGGCAAGGAGGTTGCAATAGTTAGTGGAGTAATTTGTTTATAGATATCAGATTCGAGGAATAACTCTCCTATGAGTGCAGCCAGGTCTGGAGAGACTCCTGTTTAAGCTGTGAGTTACAGCTACATTTTACGATGCAGGGGGACTGCCAGGACCCTTGTCTTGTGCTAGTTCAAGAAGGCAAGACATCAAGCTCTAGAAATCAACGTTTGCTGAGACAGAGACTTTTGCAGGTAGGCAGCAGGTGCCTAACAGCCCACTGTACTTCAAAAGCAGATGGAACAGCTGCACAGACACAGCCATTAAACTACCAGCACTCAGAAAACAGTCACCTAAGGGAAGAGGACAGCCACAAAGGTTTATGTATCTCACATACCTGGGGAAAAATAGAAGATCCATGGCTGTTTCAGCATTGTTTGTTGGCCATGCCACGTGGTAGGCTCAGAAGGGATATTGCTTTCCTTAAGGGCCTTTTGTTGTCTTTTGGAGCAGGGTTTATGACTGAGCCTCACATGTGCTTTTCCCTGCTAAGGGAACCAAATGAATTTCTTCAGGCTCATGCCACATTGTAAGCAAGAGGTAGGCAATGCATACTTAAATGTTGCATGAGGAGGTTAAAAAAGAAAGTATCACCTCCAATATTAAGAAGTCATATTTTAGTAGAAGAGAAGAAAAAAAAATGATGGTGGAACAGCTGCATAAGGAAGGTAGACATCTTCCTCCCACCAGTGATGTTTGAGGAATATAGCTACTGAGTATTAGTTTTTAGAATAGAGGAATTAACCCATGTTGTCATTTGGGCTGTTTTTTTGCAGTGAAATCTAAAGGCATAGAATAACTAGTGAAACAGACTTAGTGTAAATATGTGCATTGCTGGGTATTCCGAGAAAGGATTCATAGAATTCAAAGAGCTTAATGGAAAATAATAACAACGACAGAGGACAATTTGCAATAAGTGGAACAAATAGAAAACAGTGAAAGCAAACTGGATTCAGTCTGATCTACTGAAACTAAACTCTTAGCTGAGTACATAGTAATGGAAATAATTAAAATTACTGATTTTATGGGGGACAAGAAAATAACAATGAAGAATACTGAGCTGAAGGACAGGAGAAACATGTTTTTGCAAATATTGTGTGTGTTAGGCTTAGTGAAAGTACAAAAGTGGCAGCATATTTGAATATAAATAAAATATCTATCGTAAACAGTGGTTCCAGTTTTTTTCCATGGCTTTTATTATCCTGTTAGTCAATTTAGCGAGAAATTTATCCTTGGTCTTACTTTTTGCCTCCTCTGTCACAGTGCGTGTATTAGACTTCACACTGTACAGTAACACTGGCTTGAGACACTGGTTTATGCCCTATTCTGTTATTATTTATAAACAAAATCCTATAAAACACATTGTAGAAAAAACCCAACTTTAACACATTTAACCATGAGTTCTCACTCATGGTGAATTTTAATGTCCTATATTAGCCACCTCTAAGGACAATGTTAGGTTATAGAATTCCAACATATTTTCCCTCCACTCTGCACAAATTCAATCATTATCTCTTCAAAGTCCATGGTGTGTGTCAGCTCACAATCAAGAAGCCAGCAGTGACAGAGAATTGCAATGTGCTGCCTCCTTGCATTCTTTATCAGCCTTGCTTGGCAGAAAGAATATTCTTTACTGCAGTTCAGTAGCTGTGAAAACACAATTGAGTATTCAGTAAGCCTCTAACTAACATTATTTATGAAAAAAATAATTCAAAAAATGCCTACAAGAGGACAGTGTTCAGCAGGAAGACTGAGGGTCAGAAAGCTTGGGTTGTGTAACTGATTCTGCCATCTACTGTTCTACTCATACCTTCTCTTTTTTTGTTAGGTTCCTGACATCTGGATGAGTATGGAGGAAATTACTCTGAAGATATATGTTGTGACAGATCATTATTGCCATCAGTATACGACTTAGATAGGAACACTGCAAACCAACTCTTTTGTCACCTGAAGCATATTCTACCCCTGCAAGCTGACTTTGCGATCCATCTCTTACTCTTCTACTCTTTGGAGGGAAAAGTACTTTCTTACTTCTAAAATACAATCAAATAATGTATTGGTAAAAATATTACCTAATCTGTGCCTCTTTACTCTGGGGGAAGCATGGGTGAATTCATTTATCAGAGTGTAGATCATGGCTTTCTGAGAACAGCATTTACATGGAAATCATTAGCCGAAAAAGCTTCCCCATTCCAATGTAGAAATTCCATCCTCTGCAATCTAAAAAGTCCAGGGATGTCCCTTTCTCTCCAGAGAAAAACATAAACTTGCCTGGGATGTAATCTTAACTGGTCTCTAATTAGATAACACATAGATCCCTACCATTAATAAATATCAGCAAAGAGCCATGAAGATGATTGATGAACTGGAGCATCAGCTATATAAAGAGACACTAAGAGCTGGGACTGTTCAGCCTGGAGAAGAGATAGCTCAGGGGGATCTAACTAATGTGTATAAATACCTGATGGGAGGGAGTAAAGAAGATGTAGCCAGACTCTTCTCAGTGGAGCCCAATGACAGGATAAGAAGCAATAGGCATAAACTGAAATAGTGGAAATTCCATTCAAACATAAGAAAACCCCTTTTTTTCCTGTGCAGGAACAGGTTGCCCAGAGAAGGCTAGGAGTCTCCATCCTTGCAGATATTCAAAATCCAATTGACCATACCCTGAGCCACTTGCCCTAGCTGACCCTGCTTTGAGCAGGTGTTTGCACTAGCTGATCTCCAGAGGTCCCTGCCCACCTCAACTATTCTATGACCCAGAGGCCAGAGTTTACAATGCATTTTTTAAAACCTCCCAGAAATTTTCTACCTGAAAAAAATCAGATTTATTGCAGCTGTAAAATTTTCTGATGCTTGATGATCTTTACCCTGATCAGGTCCTCAAATTCATAATGAGAGACAAAGACAGCACATTAATATCCTTTTCTTATAGATAATAGCATCTCCTAAAAGAACAGATTTATCAAATACTATTTGGGGATACCAATTGTGTTCAGTGAAAAGATACACAAAATCTGGATGAAGACGATGAATTTTGCTTATGATACATAAATAGATGTATTGCCTTTTTAATATAAAACCAGGAAAAAATCCACATTAATTCATTCTTCCTTTGTAAGAGAACTCATGAACTGTCTTGAAGGAACCACTCAGAGATCTGCTGTGATCTGCTCAGAGACATAGGATGGAAAGTTTCTTCTTCATTCCCACAAGGCAAGAAAGGATGAGAGTGAGAGAGAGACTGAAAGACAAGGTGTCAAAATCCCACAAAATTTGCTATCACAAAAACGGGAGATAACTGAACAGTCTGAAACCTGACACCCTAATGGGATGTGTTACAGACTCAGCTTGCAGAAAGCTGTGTATCCTATTATTTTAAAACACTGCAACAGTGGCAATAAAGCCAATTCATCACATTTACATAAGGCATGAAAAGAGAGTAATGGTGCTGGGAAAGTGATTATACTAGTCTAGAGTATTCAGGAAATAACTGGTCTTTGGTACAGTGGCCATGTTGTGCGCAAGACTGTACAGATTCCCTGTCAAGAACAGACATAAAAGATCCCTTTGTTGGGAACTTGACCTTTGGCAGCACCTAGCTGCATCAGATGGAATCAAGATCTGCAAATAAAACTGTTTGTTTTGCTCTACTTTTGCAAAATAATCTAAGGTCCTCGGATAAGGCTGCCGTGCTTGCATAAGCTGAGCATTAGCATGAGAATATTCTTCAATGCAGTATTGAAGTTTGACCCTGACTGTCTCCTTTGTACTGTGCCATCAGTGCCAAGAGAATGAAGAGCTATTTTAACAGGACAGCTGGAGATTTCTTTTATATAGACAGTGTTATGCCGCCCACAGTCATTGGGAATATTGCAGGGTGGGCCTGAAAGAAAGGCTTTGGGTAGGTGTAGAGTGAACTGCGCTGGCATAGCACAGCAGGCTTGGAAGGATCTCTCCCATGCAGCATACTTTAAAAGAACCCTTAACTTCCCTATGTGTTTTAGGGATCATCTTCATTTGAAGCAAGGATCTCAGGGAAAGTCAGCATGAAGCCCACTTCTTTCCTTCTTTGACCATGTACTTAATGCATTATGGCTAGATCATTGTCATCCATTCACATGAGCTTTCTGTGCAGGTACTGTACAAGATAACTAATGGACAATACCAATTCTATTGTTAGAAAACCTAGAGTACCCCAGATGTTTGAAGAGATTGAATACATCGTTTGATAAAAATATTACTTCATCTGAACATGTGTTCTTATTTTATAAAGGTAAAACAGAACAAATCCTTCACAATCGTTGTTTAACACAATGTATGATTTACCTTAGCCACAGGAAACACTGGAAACAGCTAGTGGTAAAAATCTCCTCTGCCAAGCTTTTTTATTTCTGCTAAACTTTAAGACAGAAGCCCTGCTCTTTCTTTTTCAACAAATGAGTCCCATAAGACTATTGGGTAAAACAGTTCAACCAGAATGATGTAATATGCAGGATGTTTGCAGGCATAGGTTCAATATGACTACATTGTTCCTTATTTATAAACATGTCACTTTTTACTGGCACAGCTTCACACATTTTTGATGTTAAGAGCTGCTCTTTCCTTGACAAAGCAACACAAATTCATTACAGCAGGAGGAACCAACATCACAAGATTTCAAATAATAGAACCATCTTTGCATGACTCAAAGTTCTTAGTCAGAGACAGGGCAGATCGAAGAGATACGGTAAGGAAAAACTTTCCTGAAATACAGGAAACTAACTGCAAAAGACATGGATTTAGGAGGAAATGTATATTTTCTGTGGTGTATCAACTTATTTTGGAAAGAGTCAGAATTCTCTTGTGGGTTTGTGTCTGATTCCTTCAAATTTTTTTGATGTATACTTGTATGCTTAAAATTATTTCTCCTCCCTTTTATTGTGCTGTCATGTTAATGGATTCATGTGTCATTTTCTATTTTCATTACAATTTCTGTCAGGAACATGAAAAACCCAAATGTCTTAGTAATTTGTAAACTACCACAATGTACTCTATTTGGCCTGACCTTGTCATTATTGTATAACTTAATTGGCCAACTATTCCACTTCTTTTCCTTTTCATAGCCTTATTATAGTGGAAAAATGAGAAGACACTTGTCATTGACCAGTCAATCAAAAATAGACACCATTTAGAGATGAAAATAACAACCTCTCAATTAATTTCATAGAATTAACACTGATTATGATAAAAGTCTCCTGAGATAAAGATTGAGATCAGGACTAATAAGCAGACATTTAGCCATTCCTCTGACAAAGCCTGTAATAAAATTAGGAAATGGAACATTTTAATTCAATCACAAAATTGCAGTTCCATAGTTTCCCCCTCAGACTAGAAGATATTTAAGAGATGTCCATTTTTCTCTGTACAAAGAATCAGAGTACATCTCATTTTGCCAGTTCTGTTGGCTGAAGTGTAGAACTGGCTGTAATTTCAAAAAATGTCTTTCCCAAGATACTTGATGACATTTTCACATTTTGGACTACCTCTCTGATGGGAAGCATAATCATTTCACTATTACATTTTTATTTCTTGCAATGGTTTTAGTTTTCCTCATGCAGTTTCTATCTTCAGATGGAGTAATTTTAAACTTGCCAAAGAAAGGACAGTCTCTTTTTTTAACCAGCACCTACAGGGTTTGCAACAAGATACTCTGTGCTCTATCACAACAGTAACAATAATATAAAAGAAATAAAATAAGTAATAGACATGACAGAAACCTGTGCTCCAGAATTGGCCATAAATCAGTGAGATCTGAGGAGGAGGAAGCCACTGGGGAAGGCTGCTTTATTATTACTATGGGAGAATCAGACACTAGTCATTTAGTACCTGATTTAAGGTAACACAGGCTTCAAAATGAAAAATTGTTCAAGACAGAAGCTTTTTACTTCTGTGAAAAGGAGCACTGTTTTCACAGAATCAGTCATTATCACAGTAAAGTACAGTCAGATATAGTTATGAATATTTGTTGGTCCAGTATCCTGGACAAATGTTTAAAATCAAATATTCTGGCTCATTGTATAAAGATTGCATCTCTATTTTGAAACTAATGGTTAAAATCTATTAAACATTACTATCATTCAGTTAACTTTTTACCTAGTAACTTTAATTAAGACAGCTTTCTCTCCTGCCTTGTAAAAAAGCTCCATTGAGAGATCCTTCCCAAGATATTCACCGACACTTCACCTACCTTTCTCTGGTCTTCACAGGCTACCTCTGCAGAAAGCCACAAGCAAGAAAGAGAAAATGGGTGCAGTTTTGAAAGAAGTCAGCTGAGTGTGCCAATTGCCTGATGGACACCAGATTAGAGGACCCAGGATAGCAAAAGAGTGATCAGATGGAAATTACCTTTCTTTCCCCTTCTTTTTTATTTCAGGTCAAAGAGCACAGATTTGAAATAAGAGCGTGGGCTTTGGAAAATAAGCACCTAAGCCCTTCTGTCATACACTACAGTAGTTCAGAATTATTAGGTTGCACATTATTCTCTTTCTCACTCGAACAAATCAATTTACTGCTTGACAAATAAGCACATAATGCAAAATGCCAACTTACAGATTGGTATCATTAAAGAGAGAGCATGGTTTTATTGGCGAGGGACCATATTTTGCCTGCATTGTAGATCTCAGGGCAGAGAGCTTTGTTTGTACAGGATATGTGACCCATTACATCTGGTACACTACAAAGAAACTACAGATATGGTCAAATAGGACTGAAATGAAAGTGTAAGTATTTGGATTGTCATACCCATACCACAAACAAAACTGTCTGATTCTTCATAGGTATGTCAGAATTGGGAATTGATTTGTTATACTAGATATATAACAGAAAAATTGAAAAACATTTTGCATGGAAAATGTTTTTAATATCTTGATATGCAAAAGTCTCCAGTGCTCTGCATCTAGAAGTTCTAAATAACTAGCCAATTTTCATTGTAGTGCTGAGGACACACACAAAAATTAAAATCTCATTGATTAAACTCATTAAGTTTGCATTCCAGAAATCTAACAGTAATTTAACAGGAAGATAGGGAAAATCTGCCTTTAATATAGAGGTTCTATAGCTGTTTTGAAGATTGTAATCAAAGTCTGGGAGGAGGAGGATTAAGTTAAGCTGTGTCTTGAGCGTTGTCTCTTCTGTTGTATTGGTATAGTATGGTTCTAATATAGAAAATGCGGTCTACATTTAAATTATTCATGCTCTTTTTCATTAGAAAACCAAGAAGTCAATTTAAAAACTTGGTAAAATTTTTATGAAAGCCAGAGCCCTACAATAACTTTGACTCTGCGTTCCAAGGTAACAACTTTCTCCTCATTGTTCTTTTTCTCAATAAAAGCAAATTTCAAAATTTACATCTTTCCTGAGTGATGAGGCCCTGTAAACAAACATAAGTATGCATAGCACTGTTCCAGGTTGGACGTCTGTCACTCAAATCACTGTCATGCCGCAAGCTACCCTGATACAATCAGAAGGGAATATAGAGTTAGTTAGATGGGTTTACAGGATGATGTCTGCATGAGTGACAGATGTTTGTGCTCTAGCAACATTATGTTTTATTATAGAACAATTGCTTCTAATAGCTTTTACGTTTATGTTCAATGTGTTGCAAATTCACATCCATACCTTAAAAAAAAAAAAGAACAGAGAAATATTACGAATTGGTTCCTCCCCTCCCCCAAATCAAAGCATTTTTTTCAGGAAAATGTAATTTGGGCAGCTGGTGAACTGTGGAGCTCACCAATCTATGAGTTCTCAAACAGACACAAACAGTGTCTTCATGGTTCAAGGAAGAACCGACATTACACCCGAAAGGATTATCAATCACCGACTGCACAATATCATCTGTTGTAAATTGGGAGCCTGATTAATAACAGTGATTCAAGCATGCTCCTTGAAAATTGTGATCTTTATTGACAAACTGGACTGGTGACTTTCTCTTTTCATGTTGTTTGCACTCAATTTGTGCTGCTTTCAGTTACTGATACTGTATATTACTATTTCTGTTATGATTGTTTTCCACATTATATAAAATCAATAGTGAAGTGTCAGGTGAAGCAGGTAAATTTTTCATCAATTGTGTTTAAGACTTGCTGCCCTACTTTTGATTTTTTTCTCATTCATCAGTGGTTGCACTGCACCTCCGTTTTCTTCTCTTGTCATTGCGGGAATATCTAGAAAACAACTTTTAACCCCAGTGGTTAAAATAGCCTTTGAAGTTGTTTACCTTTTTAGAATTCTCTGTTTTTCCTGAAGTATTGAATCAGTATTTTTGGAGGAGTTTAATTTTTTAAAAAAAGAATAGTTTCAGAAAGCTTGATTTCCATGTTAGCATACACATCAATTACTTTTAATCTGACTCCAGTTACATTGAACTTTGTATATTTTTCAAGTGATAAAGTCAACCTATGGTTGAAGAAGGGGACTTTGGATTTCTATCCCTCAATTACCCATTACATTTTAGGAGCTCTGTGAAAAAGTATAGGTCCAACTTAATCTCTTTGGGTTTTTTGTTGTTTTTAACTTGGTAAATTCTGTTTTTAACTCTTTCAGTCTTAATCCTTGTTCCTTAGTCTAGTTTTGGGAATGTACCCAATTTCTCTCTTGACTGGCATGGATGAGCTAGAGCTTGTGTCCACAGGATTCCCAACAGCTGCCTTTCACAAAACTGGCAGAGCTGACCCTTTGCTCCTGAGGTAATGTCCTCAAACCTGCATACTAATGGAGTTAGTCCTTGCAGACTGGAATAAACTGAAGAATAAATCATTCCTGCAATTTACTCAGTACTGTGAGCCTGAAAAAATAATAAATAATATTAATAGATGTGGAAACTATTTAACCTGTGAAGGAAGCTACTCACTCTGTAGAACCTCCTGTAATTATGAAAAGTGCAAGCTTATTTGTTAGATAGTGAGAAACAGTAAATCCATCCTGTAGGTACTTTACCCTCTAGATCAGCTTCACACTAGTCCGGCTGTGGAAACTTCATTTTTTTACAGGCTTCCTATCTTCAAAAGAGGATACCAGTTGAAACTGTTATCTGATACTACATTCACCACCACATTTTTTTAAATTAGTAAACATAACACGATATCAGCAAAACCTTGCAGTGCAAAAAAAGAAAAAAACCCCAAACCAACCCCACAAAAAAACCCCAACCCACCAATCCTCATCTATTTTAGCATCATAATAATTAAATTAATATTGATATACTCAGGACATTTTGGAAACCAGACCTCACGAAGGACAATCAGCACCAGTCGCTTGAAAATCTTTAAAAATCACGACCCTGAGGCAAGGTGTGTACCCCAAAAGAAATAAAACAGATAGTGAGCAGAAGCCAAAGGCCCATGTCATTTTTTGCTGGAAGGTTAATGATGACTGTCCATGAATGGCTTTTATGAACATAAAATTGATTTAGCATAGATCATCTCTAATGTTCAATTGCTAGATATTTTCTTACTTGTAAGAACTGAAAGTCTCAAACTTCATTACAATTATTTGCAAATGAGATTTACCTTTTTCTAGTTAGGCAAGTTATTTTATTGGTTAGGTGGTCTCAAAATGGAGACAATGTCCTCACAGTTGAGAGTGCAATGTAATAACCTTAATTTTGCAAGCATTGTAACTTCCTGCCTGGCCGGTGGTGTTGCAAGGTAGGGGGTGCTGGGGTCTGAACGTGGCATCAGCATCACAGAGCTGATCTACCCCACATATTTGGCTGGATAGCCCCCAGCACGCATGTCCTGAGGCTCCATCCTGGCATCCTATTTCTGCCCACCTCCGGCCTTGACAGGACACATCCCAACAGTTCCAAGACTAGTGTTATAATGGATTTACTTTGGTCATATATTCTTTCCTTTATTGAAACAGAAAACAAATACCTAAATCTCTATGATGTTTCTATTGTTATCCTCCTCTAACCTAGTCATAGAAAACTCATTACACTGAAGTTCTAGAAACATGTTTCTAGACTAAAATGCCTGTCAGTTTTCAGATGATGTTTTATAGCTGTGTTAAACCTCTCCTAGAGCCATGGTTAGAAGGCAAAGGTTGACACTCCACTAACTAAAGCGGAAAAAATTTCACAAGACCACCACTACAAAGGCACAAATGGTACAAGATAGCATAATAAAATCCTGTAATTATTTAAGAAATACTTTTTAGGGACCTCTGCACATCTGGGTCTCAAGCTCCTCTGTGAAGCCCTGAAATAAAGTGGAGAAAGAGTAAAAAATGCTGATTGCCTCATTGATCTGTTGGAATCTACTGGGAGGACACAGAGGAGCCCCAGAGGTGTCTGGAAACTCCAATAACTCTTTTAGAAGGTCCAACACAAAAGTTTGCTCTTTCAAAAATTCATATCCATTCCCAGGAGGCTGAAGGAAAGAATATGTTCCTTGGAAGAACACTTTCTTCAGCAGCAGAAAACTGTTTGCACTGGAAAAACAGCAAAGTGAAATGCAGATCAAGAAACTTTAGGAGGAGGAATATTCATCAGGCTTAAATTGTTAGAGACATTCTCAAGAGTGGTACTAAAAGAAGGGGAGGTAAGACCTAGAAGCAGAACTGTTAAGAAACCTCAAGAAGGGAGGAAGGACATTTCTAGGAAAATATAATTTGCTGGAAACTATTCCCAGACTTGTGGTATTTTAAACAAAGAGCTAAACTCTATGGTGAACTCTGTAGCATCAGCAATTTAGGATATATATTAGGATTCAGTGTCCCATTGAAGTCAGCAGATTTCTGCTGCATTCAATAGGCTTTGCTTTGCACCCTCGTGGAATGGAAAATTCAGAGTGTAATTTGTAGCGTAAGGTATGCAGTCAGGGGAGGAAAAGCACTGCATGCAACAAATCAACCCACAACCAGGCCAGCTGCCACAGAAACCAGAGTGACAGCAGGCAAAATATCAGGCATCTATGGACAGACAAGCAGGTGGGCAACACCCAGGCAGAGTTACTGCCAACAGCTGCCCAAGGAGCACCAGCCAACATCACAGACCTACAGAAGCAGAGCAGCAGAGGCATGGATAAATGACAAACTAATGCACTTTAATGCAAGCAGCCAACACTAGCTAGCATGACAAATCAAGGGAGTCGGGATCTACTCTGGCAAGGTAAAGGTTGAGGATGACTAGACCTGTCCTGCTCCACATGGCATCCTGGGTAGTATGCTCAAGGCCAGGGCATTTTAAGTCCATAGCAGAATGACTTAACAAAGCCATCTCTTGTACCTCTTTCTGAAATGTTAGTGGTTAGGCTGGCCCTGGCCACAAAAGTTCCCAGCTCTATATTGCCACTTGGGTGCTCACTTTTAACTCAAAGCAACTGTTTGAATTGGCTGCTCAAGGGAAAACACAGAGTCCCTGTCACAGCCTGGCTGAGGATGTCTCAAAGGCTGCAGGGTGGCTTGACTGGATGTGCCATGGCAGGAGCTTGGCACAGGTCTCCCACTTTCTAGTTTACTCAGGGATGTCTCTCCCTCCTTGTGGCTCCTTTGGGAAGCCCTGATCTCCCTACTGGGCTTTCATCTCCTACCTGTCCCAATCACCACCAACAGACGGCACCAGTACTGGCTTTAGAGAAGAATGTAAAGCAGAGGGAGCTATATTTGTCACAGTGAAAGAAATTCACTGCTGTGTAGACAATACCAGCAATATCATTAAAAAATACCAATGGTGGCATTTGCATCTATCCATGGGCCAAGCTCATGGCAACAGGTTTAAATGGGACTGAAGTGACACCTCACCTGAACATTCAGAACTTTACTGGAGCACACATGGGCAGCTTTCATTTCCATTGCTATTTGTGCCATATGGGGAGCTATCATTGCCCATATTTCTGTGCAGGTCTAATTTATTTAGTATACGCAGTACAAAATATTCAGCTTGCCAATTCTAATATGCAGTCCCCTGCAGCCCATGCGATTCATTTTTTTTCCTAACTGTCTGCTGTTGTCACCCTGCTGTATTAGCCTGATACTGCCCTCCTGCTGCTCTGTCCACCTGCTTCAAATTTATTTCCAAAATGCATCACTGCTGTAGGATCTTCTCCCTGAAGGGGAACAAGTTAATAGGTTTACTCTTCGTGATGTACTCTTAGATTCCTTCTGCTCTAAGATTTGACTACTGACTATGCATTTTTTTCATTTTCTATTTCTAAGCTGAAGATAAAAATGTCCTGGCCAAAGGAAGATACCTGAATGGAAGATATTTTAATCTGAACCCTGAAATAGGCACATATGAACATGAGTCACATCCTATTATAAGTTATGTCGTAGTGCTTGTTTCTTTTCAAAACAAGAAGCAATGGGAAAATACACCATGTAATTTTTTGAAGCAGATACCAAAATAGACTAACATTCAGAACACACAAAATGACTTCCCTTTCTCCCCTTCTGGAGAAGTCCCGTAAATTTAACAGAGAATGATAACCTCCCTATAAAATATTTAAACCATCCCATAGAATATAAGAGAGAATAACATCCCTGTTACAGAATTCCATTGAATGGTTTAAGCAATTTGTAGACAGGAATTGTATCTTTATTAAACCTTACACAGGAATTTCTATACAATCTTATTGGTTTCAGCCTTGTTAAATTGTATGCCTCTCTTCAATATGAGACTAACGGCTCCAGCTGTGCAGATATCCTTTCACAGATTACAGAAATAAATTTGTTGCTACCTTCTCTTCTCTTCTTCTAACCTAAATTATTATATAGCATTTTGCAAACTCTTATGGATTTGTTGAGAAAACAATTCCTCATTGTGTCAAAATGACCATTTTTCCTTGTAACACATGTCCCTGTATATACAGATGATGGAGGGAATGTTTCTTATTTTCAAATGTAATTGAATAAGCTCTTACTGGAAAATTAAGGATTTCTGGAGAGAATTTGGCAGAACAGATGTATGCTTTCCCCAAATGAAAAACATTCATCTGTTTCCTAGAAATCTAAACAACAACAGCAAAGCAGTCACACAAACAAGTTGTGGTGTTTTTTTTATTTTTTTCCTACAGATGGTTCTTATTTTTATACAAACGGTGAAAAAAGCCACAGTGGAAGTTTCTAAATGAAGCAATGAAGTGCATTCTTATCAATGAAATTTAAATGGTCTCCAGGATGAAATTTTGTTTTATACAAATCTGCCCAATTGTACCTGAAAACCGTACAAAACCTTCCTTATTAAAATGCTGCCTTTCAACCTCCCTGCTTCCATTTAGTCACAGTCTGATCTCCCTATCAATTCATTTTTTCCATTTCTGTTACCTGTAGAGCATTTTGCCTTGCTCCTATAATATGGATTTAGAGTTTGCAGTCAGGAACTGATATGATCCAGAGCAAACCCTTTTGATTAGATATTCCTGTTCCATGCTCAGAGCTGACAGGAAGGATATGCTTTTTAATGTCATGAACAGCATTTCCCCCCATCCCTGTAATCATGCTTTGCAGCCACTAAAGAGTGAATTGATAGAACAGAGTTGCCCAGAGTATCAAAAATCTCCCATCCAGAATAACAAAATATCTTAATGTAATTAAGTATTAGGATTAATTTCTTAATCCTTATATTTTTCACTTGTCCATTTGAGAAAGGGGTCTCTAATTAAATTTCTCTTTGGTCACCGTAGTGAAAACAGTATCATCTAGAAGTCTAGCCATAGTCAGCCTGCATGGATAGCAGTGATAAGGCTGGGTAATTGCAGGATTAATAACTGGCCTTTTATTGTGTCTGAAAGCAATGTAACAATATATAGACTTTCTGAGTAACTTGAAAACATGGCCACATTGTACAATATTGCTACGCTGATCACTTTTTCCTTTTCACTTTTTTTTTCTTTTTTTCAAACATGGGAACAATTGGACTACAAAGGTATGATCATTCCTAGGTCATATTCTCCTCTAGGGTTTCCAAAAAGCAAGCAATGCTGCTCAGGCAGCGCCAGTAACTCTGTGACAAAGTAGAACAAGTTTCAATAACCGCTGTTATTCCTCTTCATTTACAGTGCAGGCCACAGGGTAACTGTTTAATGTGGTAGCCAGTTCCCTGAACCTCTCGTACATTTACTGAAACATGAAGCATTTTCCTAATACTTTGAGCTTCTTGAATAGGTGCAGGATTTCAAAGTTCAAAAAAAAAAAAAAAATCCAGGGACCAATGCTGTACTGAATAATCTAGCTCTGGAGACAGAGTGTCTGCACAGTAGCATCCTTCCTTTGTGGCTGGGACACTTCACCCTCAATTAGGGAAAGATACCTTTTAATAGAGCTGTTCCCCTTTGTGGCTAGATAGTGATGTTGAGAAAGTGGTAGGAACTAGGAGCCAGGCAACCAGCATGCTCAGCTAAGCTGCTATGGATCTTAATTAATGTGCAGAACAGGGTGTAGGCTTGGACAGTTTATCCATGCCATCTGGATACGGTATGGATGCAAGTGAAACTTGAACCTAATCTAATCGGTATGTAAGTTGTATGAAAGGAGCTGGTAAAAAGCCCTATGTAAAACAATCTTGCATTACACAGACGGGCTGGCAGAAGAGGTTGCAAAAGTTGCTCAGGCTGCTGTGGAATCCCCTTGCACCTCCATGAGACGTGCAGTGAATTTGGCATTGACTGCAGAACAGCCCACATCTGTCTGCAGCCCCACTCCCTACCCCACCTTCTTCTGGGTGCCGTTCCCACAAAAGATTTGTTTTCACACCTTCTTCTGCAGAAAACATTACTTTCATCCCCACCTTCCTCATGAAATCCATGGATCTTTTCCCTCTCTTGCAAGGGCATTTCGGTGGCTATGCCACATACATTGCCCAACACAAGGAATTATTTTCATAATATATGCTCAAATATAAAGACCCATATGCAGTTCTATCTATCCCATCCAGTGTAGCTCTGCATGGTTTATGTCAAAAATTGGCTTAATCCCCTTGATGAAAAATATTTTTACCAAAGTGGTATTATTTTTGTAGAACAGACCCATTTGCATCAATGTAGCAAATTTATTAATCCACAGAAAGAATTCTGAAAAAGTGTACTCTGCAAAAGTGTAAATGCACTTAAAAATCATTGTTCATCTTTCTTTTGGATCATGTTTATCTCATTCACCCATCCACATCATCTTGAATTTCTTTTCCTTTTCTCCCTGTGCAACAATTCCCTGCATTAGGAGACTTTATAAATTCTTCTCACAGACCTTTAAGGTCAGTCTGAGAGAAATTAACACCATTGCTTTTCATTTAACCTTCAAGCCGTATTTTCACTCATCTCTTTTTAAGAGTACTTTAGTGTACATATTTCCAACACGAACATATACCTAACTCTAGCCAGGTCCAGAAATTATACATCCCATCCAGTATCTTGATTTCTACTGATTATAAAGACTTAGATCTCTTTAGGACATGATTTCTGTGACATTTTTGATTGGCAACTGAATGTTTCAAAATACTGGGCAACATAAAAGCTACTGAGCCTTTGTATATTATGCCATTTTAGATATGAAGAAGCATAGCCATTTCTTCCATATGCATTAGCCCTGTACACTTACTGTAGATTGAGTTCAAACAGACTGATATCTTTGTAGGTGGATGTGTGTTAAATCCTGAACAGATCTAATTTTAGCATTCAGAGACACTGACTGAGTACTAGTATTATGCTTCTTCAATGTAGCTTTTTGTATTTGTTTAATAAAAACAAACCTCTTACATATAAAACTCTGAAAGACATGCCATGAGGGACTGTTTGAGGCAATGTTTAAAATAATTTTTCCATTTTACAAATTTTGTATTTTCATGAAAAAAGATCAAAACCACATCTGAATTTTATCAAATAGTAACCTCATTAAAACAGAAAATCATAAACACTGACTTGTTTGTTTTTGACAGTTCTAAGACGTTGTCTTCTGAATGAAAACAGAGAGGTGCTGGAAGACTGTTGAAGTGACATCCAGTAATTTAGGGTTGAAACATTTTAATTGTAGAGTACATGACGGGTCAGCAAGTGTGAGGGACAGAAGTGCATATGTGCGCTTGTGTGTCTATGCATGCCCGTACATACAACTGATAGAGGGAAAGAGGAGTCTTTTCTGTTCTCAGATGACACAAGATCCAAACGTTTTAGTGAGAGATTACTTGGAACACACTGCTTATCCTGAAACCTCCTGAAGAAAAGATAGTGGTATTTGTCCGCTAGAGTTTGTATATCCCCATCACTCAGAACAGTGCAGCTGGGATTGCTTATCATTGTGCCATGGAAAAAACAGCAAAAGACTCTTCTGTTGTAGCATGTAAATGGTTACTTTGTGAGAACGTTGAAAGTTTGACTAATTTCTACTGATAATCTCTGTCCTGACATCATACACTGTTGTTCCACCCCACACCCATCTGCAGTGAAATAAGATTATAGAAAAAGAACCAGAAAAGACATGTGAGCACCAAGGCCTGAAACTGTTGCCTAGTTATGGAAGATTTTGCTATGCTTATTAATCTTTAAACCCTTAAAGCAACCTTTTTATATTTCCCTTTTAAATACTCTGAAGTCAGTCAAGCTGTACAGCAGCAAGGTTGTCTGCTGGCAGAAAATATGCATCTAAAATTCTTTTCTAATCCAAACACAAACATAGACACACTGCAGCACACTGCATTTTTGTAGTTTTATTTTTTTTAAGCTGAAGGTTACAAATACCATAGACGATGTGCATGGATTAGAGAAAATACTGCAGCATCTCAGCTTCTCTATGCAGGAAGAGGAGCATCTTTTCTCCACTCCTGTAAGAGTGACATGACAGCTTGCTTATGTTTCCTACCTTAGCGGTCCAGCTGTGAGATCTGTAAAGCAACCATTGAATCTCTCGCCTCTTTCTCTTTAGGAGTGTCACAACGTGCAGCTTGCTTTGTGTTGCCCATATGCCAGCAATCTTTTTAAAAGCCACTCTAACTCTGCTGCTGATCATCTTCGCAACAGACAGTAAGTTGATTTAATGAGAACTGCTCTGATTTCCACTGCTTTCAGTGAGAGCAGAAGCAGGTTCTCTTTCTCCCTTGTAAAAAGTACTTGGCAGAAGCAACAGACAAGTTTTTAAACTCCTATCAACAGTTCTTGGAAGTAATACTAGTGCTGATCAAATTCTCCCAATTAAAAACTGACAGTGTGAAACAGTCTAACATTTTGCTGCAAAGTGATTTAGTAAAAAGGACAGAAGATGAGGAAATGTTAAACAGTGAGTGCAATATCATCTCCAGCAAGTCTATCAGAATTGTGTCATTTGCTTCAGCTGCTGCAGGACTTTTTCTTTGCCCTGTGTTCAACATTATGCACAAGAAAGAACATGAGTGCCTCAGATCCTTATTTTCTTTCCATAATCACTATTCGGAGTGGGAGTTGCACATATGTCCTTGACAACACTTGAAATTTAGGAGAGTTTCATTTGTTGCCAAATGTATCTCAAGTTATTTCAGGGACTCTAATTCATATTCCAGCTACCTAAGTAATCCTGGTCCATCCCATTGCAAGCAAGTCTGTCTCCAAAATAACCAGATGAGCTCGATATCCTTTTTCGTCCTGTTGAGCAAAATACCATGGAATACTGTTATCAGGATGAAATGTTCCTAAGTGTTCCTCTATCCTTGTCCCTCTCTCAGTCATTGTGTACAGAAGAACCAAAATACTTCTGCAGTGGTTAAGTTGTTTTGTGCCCAAAGGGAGAAGGACTAGGATTTCAGGATACATTAACACCCCAACAAGAAAATGGGCTACATACTTGGACTCATTCTATCAGCCTCAGTCCAAAGGCAAAGCACTTAATGAGCAGTAGTTGGTAGAGCTAGGTAGGTGAACAAAGTAATAGGGACTGAGACTGCTATACTTGAGTCAGATGGACCTGTTCACATCCAGGTACCTCCATTTGAAAACTCACTCCAGGCAAGGACTAGGTCTTCACATCTGAAAGGCCTTTTTGACTGCAATAATGCATTGCTGGCAGGAAGCACTATAGACTAAAGAAATAAACACTGAGGGAAAGAAGAAAAGCTCAGTCATGAGTATCCCAGATATTCATAGGTCAGTATGAATTTCCAGGGCTGGGACAGCAAGTGAGAGGGGAAGCTGTGACCACCCTGTGTGACAAAGGCATTTGTGAGAAGTGGCAGGGTGGAGAGCACTGGTGCTTCGCTAGCTTTTTTCACCATTGTGGGGGAGGTACGTGGGAAGGGGAGGCCCAGTGCCAGAAGGACAAGTACCATCCTCTCTCCTGCAACTAGATCAGGTAACGGTTCAGAAGCCAAAGCTCTTCACATTTTACCCCTTCTTGGGGGTGCATGAGGCTATAGCTCAACTCAAAGAAGTGAACATGTTGCAGAAGTGAGTTTTGAAATGTGGTGGGCCCAGAGAGAATTAATAATAAATAAAGTACACCTCAGAGGAAAAACTTTGAGTTTCTGCTCTGAGTTATATGCAGCTGTTTGAAGTCAGTAATAGTCTGTTTACAGCTGTGAGCAGAAAGCAGCCCTGTGCGCCCAGGCATTATCAGTCCTTTATTCAAGAACAAAATATCTGCTTGATAATGTATACACTGTTTTGTCATTAGTTGTCAGTGCACCTCCCAAAACAAGTTGTCCCTCTGTGGTTTTATAATCATGGGAATATTCTCAACAGTCCTATCAGACGGGTTTTATTCTGGCTCCAGACGTCTCTGGAAAATAGCCTATTGAATCGCATCGGAAACTAGGGCAGAGTTGACTTCCTGGTGGACTCCAAACAATCTGAAGGCTCTCCTTGGAAAACACAGCCTGTGCTCTGTTATTTGTGCAATGCCACACTGCCCTGCAGCCGGGATAATCAGCTCCATCTCAGAGACTCCACCCCCACCAAAACGGGTAAGGAAATAGCAATCTATTGTTCCAGGAGTTTATGCAAGAGCTTTTCTTTTTTTTTTTTTAAATTAGCTACTACTTTTAAGATATAGTAGTAACCTTGCCTCTTTATTTCCCTATGTACCTCCTGTTAGCTAGAACACCAAATCACTGCTGTGTTTACCTGGCAAGCAAAAGCGGAAAAAATGTGGGACAGTTTCTTACTACTGTGAGATGTCTCCTTGATGTTAAATACAAAACAAAACCAGAAAACACAAAGCA
Source organism: Morus bassanus (assembly GCA_031468815.1). Taxonomy (NCBI): domain Eukaryota; kingdom Metazoa; phylum Chordata; class Aves; order Suliformes; family Sulidae; genus Morus; species Morus bassanus. Next base: position 10,188,333 of record CM062576.1, on the reverse strand, counting down.
AAAACCAAGCAACCCAACTAAATCTCCCCTTTTCCTCTTGTCATATGAAGAAAAAAAATTTCCAAATCTGAGGCGGTGCCAAAGATTTCAGAGACTTCGAGACACTGACAGACTGCAACTCCTGCTGTTTACCAGAGGGATTTAAGAGGTTCTCTCTCTTAAAATAGCTATATTTTTGTCTTCCTGAGGGTCAAAACTTGCCACTTTCACGCTACTTCCTGTAGGCATTTTAACCATGCCATACTCAGCCATGTCAAGGGACTCTGAAGTGGCTTTTGAAAGTCTTCTGTCTGAGGCTAAATGGAAAGGATTGGTTGCACTCCTGCAAACATTCCCACCAGAAACACTAAAATGCAGGGGTTAAAAAAAACACTTCATGTGGAGTATTTCACTGCACAAAAACCAACCCTTCAGCATATTCTAATGGCAATGTATCAAACCGGATTACATGAGTCATATTTACCTTATGTGATGTGACATTATGACACATGACAGAGTACCTAAAAAATCATTATGTCTCAAGAGCTTATAACCCAAATGGAATTTAAAGGCATATTAGTCAGCCATGTCCACCCCCACTCCACTATTATCCACAACAGCAGGGGACTCGCTGCGATGAGTCAGAGCTTAGCTATTCTTTCCATGTGCACAGGAAACACCAATTAATTTGAACAGTGACAAAAAAAGTCTCTTTACCTGGTAAACAGAATTCAGCAGTGGGATTTTACTTAATGAATAGTATGCAGTTAAGTACTTCGATCTGTGGAGATGAGAGGTGTAGAAAGCTGCTTAGGTAGCTCATATCCTATTGCTTTTTCATCTGCTGGAAGCTTGATATTTTTAGCAGTCTCCTCACACAGTAGTCACCACAACTGCCAAATTTTGTGTCATGCAGTAATGCAGAGAGAGACTTTCCCAACTTGAGAGAGGAGCAAGATAGGAATAGAAATCCTCGCTCCATCTGGTTTCTCCATAAATATTCGATTTTCTGACACTGGACACCTGCCACCTCCCAGTCCTTCAGTGGTTCCCTCGGTCCCACCCCAGCAAACTCCTCACTCAGCCCCTCTCCCCACATTAGGAGATCCTTGCAGGTCTGGAACTTCTGGCATTAAATAGGCAAAGGCCCTGACTACTGTTGTATTAAGCATGCTCTGGGTCTTAGTACACAGTGCACTCTGGGGCATAGTTCCACTACAAAGCATACTGGATTTAAATTGTTTATCTATCTAAGCCTTAATTTATGATCTCTACAAATTCTTCTAAAATGAAAGAACCTTTTATTTGTACCATCTTTGTTTAAGAAATAGGGAAAGATTGTCAAGGGCATAAAATGTTTCTGGCACCTACCATTCCTGCTGAAAACCAATAAGACTTGGACATATAAGTCTTGTTTATGTCTCTGAAAAATCTCTTCCATAATCTCATCAGGACTAAAAAACAACAGAACAAACTCTGAATTCAAATACTATCATCAATGAGAAAAAGGGTTTATAGGATATGTGGTGGCAGAAGGCTAGATTTGACTGCAGGAGCAGCCAGCAGCCCCAGCAGATATTGACTGGCTTGTTCGACCTTGTAATGATGTTTAAAGCTAAAAAAAAAAAAAAAACAAAAACAAAAACAAACAAAAAAAACCAAAACCAAAAAAAAACCCCTAACTATAAGCTTGCAAAAGAGAAAAGGGGATGAAAGAGACCTGAGGGAGGAGGGTTACCTCAGAGGACACTGGTGGGATTCGGAGAGAAAAATCTATCGTTAGGGTTTACACTGTGCTTTAAGGAAACAAGGCCACTTCATATTGTCCCAGGTGGTGATGCAGGAAGGTACAGGAGTCTGAGCCAGACCATTGCCTGAGGGCAGGAAAACAAGCAAGAAGCTTCTCAGCAAATTCTCTCTAATGTTTAAGTGTTAAGGAAATAACAAAATATAGAATTTATTCAGGAAAACGTCAAAGGGCAGCTGAGGAGAGTGACACAAAACATATGACTTTATAGGGAAGGGCACTGGTCAACTACTAAATAAAGCTAGGGCAGCTTCCTTGGAGTTTCATTCAAATTAAAGAAAAATAACATTTTAATTGAGTAATTGATGGAATCACATTTAAAAAAAAAAAAACAAAAAAACAAAAAACAGAAACCAAAAAACCCCCCAAAAAAAATTTAAAAAACCAAACACAAAACAACCTCATCCTTGGTTTTCAGAACTTAAATTTTCATTCTTTCTGCAAGAGAAGAATACGTGTGGGTGACTAATAACAATCCAGCCATCTGGACTTCTCTCAGAAAAACTCATGTTAATTCAAACTACACAGAGAAAAAAACATATTTATATATGGCCTGCCTCAGAACATTTGTGAAAGTGTTATGGTCTGCAGAACTGTCATGCACTGTCAGCAAACAGCAAATTTTAGATCATCTTTAATGTTACACCACAGTGCTGTTGTAGTTGACAATTAAAATAGTTAATGTGCAAGCTGGCCTTTAAGTGTTACGCTAATCAAAATAATGTATTGCTTTTGTGTGATGACCCCATAGCTGCATCTTAGTGCTTGCTGGACAAAGAGGGATTTTTTTTAATAGTGCCCGGTTGTGGCACTTTTAATTGTGTGTTTCTACGGTGGTAATGAGGAGGGACACAACTTACTACCCAGCTTGTTGAAGACCTGAGAGTATTGGTGTTCTATGCAGATATTATCTGTGTACATGTGGCTCCCACAGTATTGTATTCAACCTCATGGTCTTCCAAACCCAGAGGCACTATGAGGGATTCAGTCCTTTAGCATTTCTTCATTGCTCCCATAGGCACACAGTGTTTTCAAGCCCTCTTGCTATTAATATTTCTCAGCTATTTAGAGAAGAAACCCTCCCCTGTGCCTACCTTTGTGTGGATTTATGGGGCATAAGAAATTGAAGGGCTGACTTGCTTAGCCAGTTGTTCATGGGCAAGTGGGAATTTGTATTTCCCACCCCCAGCTTAGCTGTGTTCTGTGTTATGTGTTCAGCAACACAAACAAATTCAGTGTATTCAACTTGCCAAGAAAGATTAGTACCTAAGAGCTAAAATCAGGGAAGATTGTATTTCAAGCCATTTTCCCCTTCCCCCATTCTCTCTCTGCCTCCAGCTTTTCTTTTTCTTTTTTTTTTTAATTATTCAGGTTAGAAATGAAATGCAGTAGTTATACTATGCTAATATCAAACTCATTAACATTAGGCAGAAAAAATATGGGAGGTAGCCTTTGCTTTTGCATTCATCCAGTAAAGTTCATTGAAATGGGAATTCATCCCTTTACTCTGGATTAGAATTAAACTCCTGGCATATTTGAAGATCTCTATAAGGGACACTGGCTCAGAAGATGCTCCTAGAAAAGTACTGTACAATATTACTGCCTTTATTACAATTTTGGTTCTGTGACCTTATGCAGAAAATGCCTCATTCAAGCCCAGAGAAGACCTAACCAGGAGGTTTGTGTCATAGTTTTAGCTGGGATAGTTAATTTTCTTCACTGTAGCTGGTCTAGTGCTGCATTTTAGACTTAGTACAAAAATAATGTTGATAACACACTAATGTTTTAGTTGTTGCTAGGTAGTGCTTACGCTAGTCAAAGACTTTTCCAGCTTCCCCTGCTCTGTGAGGTGTGCAAGAAGCCAGGAGGGGAGGGGGCAGAGCCAAGACAGCTGATCCAAACTGACCAAAGGGTATTCCATATCATGTGACGTGATGTCCAGTATATTAACTGGGGGGAGTTGGCCGGGGGAAGCAGCAATCACGGCTTGGGGACCAGCAACGTCCGTCGGCAGGTGGTGAGCTGTTGCAGCACTTGTTGTTTGGGGTTTTTTTTTCTTTTTCTTCTGAGGTTTCACCTCTCTCTCTATTTTCCTTTTCATTAAATTATTATTATTATTACTGTTTTATTTTAATAAACTGTTCTTATCTCAACCCTCGAGTTTTCTTACCTTGACCCTTCCGATTCTCTCCCCCATCCCACAGGGGTGGGGGGAGTGAGCGAGAGGCTGTGTGGGGCTTAGTTGCTCACTGGGGCTAAACCATGACAGTCCTTTTTGTTATGTCAATGTCCAGGTAGGTGTGCTGCAGCTGACACTGTCTAGCACTACAGACCTTAAACTTGTTAAGAAATGTTATTACCATTAACTACAACTACACTACAAGTACAAAAGCATAGATTTGTTCCTTGTTTCCAATTCCCTTTCCAGGACAAATCCCATGGTTGCCCTTGCCTCCATGCAGAGTTTTGTTTGAAAATAAGGCTCATCCCATTCTAAATCAGAGCAAAGGAGCCTTTTTCTTTAGGTAGAAAACACAAAAACCTTCTAAAGGTACTTTTTCATGCAGTTTTCTTTTTCTAGAGTTTAGGACTAATTTTTGTAGACTAAAAAAACTAAGCAGGAAGTGGCTCCCAGTTCCAGTATTTAATTACAGGGATAAACACTTCCATAAATTATTAATTCTTTTCTGGGAACCATTTTGACCCCATGGACAACAATACCATCATTCCAATTATTTCATTATATCAGTCTATATTATTGCCACATATTATTTCCCTTCCACAATGTTTATATAAAATTTATAATGTGCTGAAAAAATCTTCCTCTAATTTTTGTAGGCAAATGTAAAATCTTGCCCATTTCATCACAGTATTTGTTCTATTTAATTGCATTTTAAATGAACATAAAGTAACTACACCAAAGACATTAGCATGCTTCTGCCAGAGCTCTGCAGATTCTGCTGGCATGTGTTGAGAAGTTGCTGCATCTCAGATATAATCTGATCTTCGCAGATAGCCTGTCCTGAAGGTGGAGGCAGAGCAGTCCTAGAGGAGGGCTTTGGGGATCTTCCCCCATCTCTTTTCTAATCTGTTTCCAGTATTAGAAAATTTAAAGCCCAGCAATGGCTTGGAGAAAAAGAGGCTTTTTCTACAATCACTGGTTCCTCCTTCAGCCAAAACAACTTCAAAACATACAGAAGACAGAGTTAGGGCTGGTTGGGTAAAGTGGCTGTAGGCTCCAAAAGACAGTAATAAAGAGAGCACTGGCAGCCATTCAGCTGAAATAAATCTCAGAAAGAAACAGAATAGAAGAGAATATAAGTCCAAATTGATTTTCAGAGGTGTTGTGTCTGCAGCAGTGCTATGAGCCCTCGTCTCTCACAAACCACCTGTATTTATCCCCCCTAGTATTTGGCCAGGCTGTCCTTGGGTGAGCAGTGAGCATCAGCTGTTCCTGAGTTCTGGTTAGAACAAGGGTGGTGTATCCCACAGCCTCTTTCCTTTAATGATCTTATGAGAATCCTTACATTTGCCATTTGCAAGAGCTTTACATTGTAACATAACTGCAGAAAATAGGCCAGTAATGCTCGTTGTTGAGATCTTTACAGAATCTTGAATAAATTCCTAGTTCATAAACAAATACATAGGGATTATAGGCCTCAGAGGAGGAGGACAGTTAAAAAAAACAAAACAAAACAAACAAAAAAAAAACCAAAACAAAAAAACAAACACCCAAACAAAAAAATCAGCTTCCCCTGAGTAGATAGGTCTTTTGAGGTTGAAGGTGAATTTCTTGGCTATATAACCCCTCCTGAATCTGTCAAAAACCTAAGTTGTCTGTAATTTTGTAGAAGACTAAACACCTGGAGGGCTCTAATAATTGATGGTAAGAAGAAAGCTCCGTACTTTTGAAGTTAGTTTTCTATGTGAAATGTAACTAATGCTATTCAAATAAAAGATAAATCTCCTTTAGTGAAAAAGAAGAACAAGAAAAGTATTGAGGAGAATTAGAAAAATATCAAGGAGATATTCCAGTGGCTTTTTATCCTGAAAGGTTCATTTCTAGTTCTACTCAAGAAAATAATTTAATCTATAGGGCCTTTAAAATTAATTTTAATTCTTCAGAACTTGCAATATATTCAGTTATTTAAAATATTAATAAGTGCTCACTTTTAACAACATTTGAGATGACTATCAGCTCCTCTTTTTCAAACTTCCTGGCTTTTTTTGAGTAGTAAAAAAGGTTTCAAGGTGGATGTGAGGTTAGAGGTACAGGGATAAGAAGGGTATTCTATAATACACACTTTATAGGGTATAGAGTCTCGGTGGCCTAAAGAAAAGGCATATCACAATCTTATCTCCTCAGAGTAATATCCCTCTAGAGTTAGATTCAGCCATATCACAGTGAAAATGGGTAGAAATGTCAAGTACAATCATTTATGCTAAAATACCGTCATCCCCCTGCAATGCACAACACTAAGCAAAAACAAACCAACCAAAATCCCCAAATCACTTAACACTTGCACTATGTAAAAGCAATGCCAATATTTATCCATTGTATTATCTGGCAAGAAGTGGATCTTGACTCACACTGCTCAAAGACAAATAATAATAAAAATCTGAATTTCTGCCTCATGGGTAATTTCTGACTTTTCTCCCTGAATCAGGATGAAAAGTTGCTTTCTTTCTTAAAGCATATTTCTGTTTAGAACAGAAGACACAAATTCAGAAATCATGGGGTTTTTTTTCTTTTAAAAACAAAATGTGATATTCTAGCATTGAATTTATTCAATTAAGCTAAGCAAAATGGGGTTGTTTCAGTGCAAATCTGTGTCACATCATTAGCAAACTACTGCTTTACTATTCCATTTTCCTTTCTCAGGACGATGTACCGAAAAACAATATACAAAAATGGTAACATTAAATTGTTGCATTTTAACTTACACAAGACACTGTGGTGACTCAAACTGACAGCTGTGTCAAACTAATGAAAACCAAAGTTGGGGTTTTCTCTCCTGATTTTTGACAAATTGGAATTATTAGTTTGAAACAATGTATCACTTTTTAATGGAAAAAAATCAGTATTTCAGCAGAATCCCAGTTTTCTCAGAGAAACAAAATTTCCTTAAATTAGAGGAAAACAAATTCAATTCAAAATCTCTGACCACTTCTTAGCATTCACTGCACTTCAGTCCTAATCCTCCTCTCAACTTTTAATTGTATTTGCCATGGCACACTAGCACAAAACATAGGGTCTTTCTGTCCCTGTTTCTGTGTGATACAGAGGCAAAACTGTTAAAATGGTACCCGCACAAGTTTCACTTTTATATACTGGCAATACTCTAGACGTTTCTTTTCCTGGGATCACTCCTATATTTCTTTAAACATTTAATGAAATTTTTGTACCTCTTTCCTAGGGAAGGTTCTTCAGTCTCACATGTACAGAGACTAGGCCAGCTCTTAGAGCTGTACGCAAGCCCCAAAGAGTAAGCCCTAGTATGTGACACACAGGCTGCTTAGAGTATACTTACTTTGATAACAGATTAGTTTTCAACAGGGATTTGAGCTGGGCAGCAGCATCACAGGAGGTTTAGGCAATCATGTGATAAATCAAGGCAAGTGTATCTATTTCAACAACCAAATCCATCACATCACTCTGATGATTTTTTTTTTCTTATTGTGTTATTACAGACACCGATACCACACCCTCAACAGAGCTCTGTTAACGTGCAAAGGGAGGCATCAGATTGCCTATGCCAGATGGACACAATTTCATCAGTCTGTTTTCATAATGAAAGGCCCTCCTCTGCACAAAAGCTAAATTTTAAATACCTACCTACAAAAGTGAGTCGTAAAGTCAGAAGTAGAATGAATGTTATCTGCCTCTTTGTTGTAAAAACATCCTCTGAATCTGAGCTCCCCAAAACTTGTGACCTAAATATCAGCTGATGTGTTACTGAAGTGTCTGATACTGTTTCCAGAACTGATGGCATAGTTTCTGCTTGCTCAAGAGAGAAGCAAACACAAAGCAGCCAGGCAAAATATTTGCTGAATGAAGGACAGAAGTGTTAAGAAACGAATTGCATTTTCTAGCCTAGGACAAGCTTTGTAAATGCAAGAGAAAAAAAAAAATTAAATTAGCTCTATCCTTCTGTTTGCTGTCATGTCTGGGTCCCTCTTTTCTCTTTCAGGTCCCTACTTTCTATGTTCATGGACATGTTATTTGCTGGCTTCCAGGCTGATGTTTTTTGGCTCCAGAGCTGCCAAGTCGCTGTCTATTAGCAAATATTTCAGTCTTAACTTTCCTCTAGACCATTTTATTTCACACACACATTCTTTACTTCCCTTCTTGCTGACAGTTATAAAACCTGAATATGTCTAAAAGCAAAAAATTTTGAAAAGAAGTGGCTAGAAGAGAAACCACAATTGATAAACCGGATGAGATGGGTCTGACTTTTCTGCAGGGATTGTAAGACTATAGGCTTTGCCCATACAAAGGATCTGAAATAATGTTTATAAACAACTTTAAAGCCTACAGTTAAGAGAGCATTCTTCCCTAATAGCTATAAATTAGTAAAATTGCTAGATGGTATTTCCCTATAAAGCATGGCCACCTATGTTTGAAAAATTTACCTGCAGTCCATTACAGTCAAAGGACAGAAAGTAGCAGTTCAAAAACTGTCTTAAGTTTATGACATAACATGCCTGCAAAAGAAGCTAATTTTTTATCTTAGAAGTGCATACTTATTCTAGTTTTAAGTGGAGTCTGGTTAGCTAACTCAGAGATATCAACATTTCAGAACTGAAAATTAGGCAAGGTGATCTCTTCTGGAGAGGACTGCTCAGGTTGCAGATGTAGTGAAAAGCTCCTAATTCGACAAGGTATTTTGAAAAGGAGGGACAGCTAGGACGATCCAGAGAGCACTCAAAATATATGCAATGCAATATACCCAGGAGAGAGAGATCCAGAGAGAGTCAAAAGGTAAAGCTGTTGGAATGGTGGATTCATACTGACTTCTGCTTCATATTTTATTAAGTATATGGTTCTGGCCATCTGTTTTTAAAATAGGATTTAGCTTCTTCTGTCCCCAGGCCAGCACCTGTGGAGGAATAACACACTAAGCAGGCTGGAGGTGAGGATTAATGGCCATAGCCTGGTGTGGAAATGAAGAAATCAGAAACAATTTCTCTCTTCTCATGTGTTCATTTCACTAGATGTATGAGGTAAGCTGACAAAAATATTTGCCCCACAGATCATTCGGATAATCTAGCAAGGCACACAATCTCCAAGACAGGAGATACAACAGGAGCTTTCCTGGGGCTTCAAACACAAGGCACAGACTTTTGTTACAAGACGTTATTGCACGAGTATATCCAAAAGGAACTAGACTAAAACCTACATAACTTACCTTAAACAACTGGAAATATCAATAACTTCCTAGCGGCATATAACATATACTGGCTATTAATATCAATGTGATATTAATATTATGATGGATTCTCTTAACTAAATCTTTTTTGATATCTCAGATTATTATTATACACTTTAAAAGAACACTTTAAAGAAATTCCACTGATTTTATCTGTTCTACAGGGCAAGGACCATCTCTTCTTACGCACCTGTAAAATATATGGCAAACTGGGCACAGTCTCCTTGGTGTAGAGGAGTAAGTAGTTCAGCTAGCTGTGGCATTTGATTGTCCAGTATATCCACTCATATCCTCACTTCATAGGACAAAAGTTTTGGTTTTCCCCTGCTTCTTTCTTGTCATAAGCCCTACAGCTGAACTGAGCAGCACAGTAAACCTGCACAATCAACACTGGCAGCTTGTTGACGTTCAACATGATAATTCAAAACAAATTAGATGGTATCTGGGAAGGCTAGAGGGATGCGATGTGAATATGTGGAATCAGCTGTCATAGCCAAGTGTCCTTTAATTCATTTTACAATGTGTCTTGCACTACTGTCAATGAAATTCTAGTGCCTGCTTTACAGTTTGTCTCACTGAAGCGCAAGCCAGGTCAGTATTTATGGAGGCAGCAGTGCATGTGTGTACAGTTGCCATGAATCCAAGCATAAGAAGCAGATTTTTTGTTATAATCAGTCTCCCCTGAAAAGATAAGCTACTACGTATTGCATTATTCACTACATTTTTCAGTTCAAGTGTACTGAGCTTATATGCTCCTTATACTTTTATGATGGTTAGCAGTACATCAAGACCAGTATAAAAGTGTTCAGTGTGAATATTATCAGACCAAATAGCAAATCATAAGATGTGCACATAACAAATGCTTTATTCACCTGGGAGTAAGGGAAGGAAAGTATATGCTTCTGTGAAGACTGAAGACAACATTTTAACTTTCTCCTGCTTATTCAAACTTTTTCTTGCTTTCTGAGCAGATGATGAAGAGCTCACACAGCTTTAAAAAGGCAGTTGTTACTCTTGAGTTTAGTCAAATGAATAACCCAGGGTGAATAATTAATTTGAGAAAACGTAGTTCTCTCTTCAACCACATCCAGGCTTCTTATCCCTGTGGACATCAGACAATCTCATATACAGTACATGGCCTCCAGAAGGTATTTCCCTGCAATTGCTGGCACTTGCAAGGCTTTGCTCTAGTGCTTGGCATGGGACTGGTAGTCATCCTTCTGGCTGAGTTTTCTGTGCCTGTCACTGCTTACAGTAACAGCCTTGAGGTTCGTGGTTGCTGTCTCACTGCTGCTGCTGTATACCTTCACAGGACTTGACATCTTGAACACATCATCCCTTTGAATTTCCCCCCAGTCCCAGAGCACCTGCCATCTTTCCTCTTGATAAATAGCACTATTACAAAGAAAACGGTCACAACAAACAGTCTAGTGACATACACCGAGTAACTAAAGCTCTCTCCATCCTACAGCACAGGTGGGAGGAAGCCCTGGAGAAATCTACCTTGTCTCTACTTCCTTACTGTACAACCCATAGCCCAAGGCCAGACTGATCTCTCCTTTGGCAGGACTGTGTTTACTGGTAGGGTTTTAATTTTTATCTCTTCAGCCTGCTCAGAGGCTGGTGAGACTTGATCTTATATGACACACTATCCACCGGTCTCAGAGCATTCCAGTTGTTCCCACTTCTTTAAGACAAAGGAATGGTGCCTCAGGTTGCCTGTTCTGTTTGGTCTGAATAAGGGTCCCTCAGCATCCTGGCTTTCCAGCTCAGAAACTCTGCATTTGTGAGCCTGACACTTGACTTTTCCTAAAGCAGCTGGGCCTTGCAAGTGAGCAGGCTTCCCTTGCTGGGAGGAAGCATCTGCTCTGTATGAACATCTCCTGCATCTAAAAGCTCAAGCAAGGTCTTCCACATCACAGAAGACTACCCAAGCCTGGCTGCAGAGTCAGTTTCTCCCTTAATTTCTTCCCCAACAGCCAGTTATGTACAGAAACTGAAATTAAAGCCCTGCTCCAGAATTATGCAAACCTAAGCGTAGAGCTTGTGACATTCACGTGATAGACGTACTCTGTTGGATTGTGTTTTTCTCTGCTAGTCTAAGAAAATATCTCCTGATATTTGAACTTTTCCAATTTCTGCCAGTTTTTCCAGAAGGCAAAAGCCATTTCTAAAATAAATTTTCATATTCAGTGGAATATTCACTTTTGTTGAAAAAAGTCAGATAAATTGATACACATTTAAGAGTATTGGAGGGAGGTAATTCAGCAGAAATGCATCATTTAAAACAGTTCTTCCCATACAGATGAATGAATTGAACAATTAATGAAAAAAATCTTTACTATGAAAAAAAAGCAGTTAATGAGTCAAAGAACAATTTTCTTGAGAAAGATGGCATGGGGGCACTTAGTAAACAGAGATACAAAGTTCTACAAGTAACACTGTGATTAAACTACTAATTTCTATACAGAATTGGCTCTAAGAAGTCTGAACATCCTTAATAAACACTTCACGTTTATAAAAACTCCAGATGTTGGCCAGTAGTTCATAATGAATTATATACCTGTCCAATTTAGTGTGTTTTTTTTCCTACATTCTGAAACAGTCAGTTTCTCTTGATTTATTCAAGTTATTTTTCCTCTTTCTACAGACTAATAGCAAACTATTTCCTCAAAAATATGATAATATATATTGAATCTCAACAGCACTGGTTAGCTGTGGTGGCTCAGCTGTGTCAGGGGAGTCTATTCTGTTCCGTGAGGAAGGGAGTGAATCTACACTCTCCCTACAAGCACCTTCCCATGTCATTTATAAACTTCCTTTGCATGAACATTTGGCCTTAAATCTTGCTTTCCCATAGGATAACACAAAGAAAGGTGTTAGCCCAAAAAGACTTCATGCACAATTGAAACAGATACCCATAGATTTCTCTTTTTGGAGTATTCTCTTGTGTTTGGAAAGAACAGTTCTTCTATTGACCAGAGACACTGCAAAAGTAGAAGAATAAACTGCAAAAACCGTAGGAGGTAGAAGCTTTCACCAAAAGAATATAAAATGGCAGGAGAGACAGCTCTTGCTGAGCTATTGGACTGCATAATTGTCCAGGGATTTTTCTACTGAAGCTTGCAGAAGTTTTTCCAGTGGAACAGGTTTTCCACCAGAAAATGATGATTTCATAAAATTGAAACTTTTCACAGCTGTACATTGATTTCTTCTGAATTTTTGAATGATCATTATTGAAACAACTTGTTGAGGTAGTATTTCAACTTGTTTTAATGTAACAAGAGTTGATATAAAGTGTTTCAAATTTTTATTTTTTTAAAGTTTTGTAATGAACCCAAACATTAACATTTCAACATTCCTCCTTTCTTAGGGTGAAGGGAAGCTTTTTCTAGTATCAGTAGCTCCTGCGGACAGGCCATTCTACTCTGCCCTGAGGCCTCCTCATGATCCCGTAACCCGGTGGAGGTCAACAGAGTTTCCTCAGAAGTTCTCAGCCCTTCTCCCATGTTAACGTCCATTCACCCCATACCACATCAGGGGGCAGAGTGAGAGTATGTGTGTCTGTGTGTCCATCCTAAGAAACACTCTGATGCTTGGCTATTATTTCATGCTGCCCAAGCTAGAAATGCATACTTGCACTTAGTTATACTGTTCCTCTAATATACCTCTGAGTTTCTGAAGCCTCAAAGTTTTGAATTTTTCACAATAATACAAATGGGTATTTTCCTTTTAATTTTAATTTTCCTCATCTACTCCTCCACAAACACCAGAAGTGCACAGCTCCCATAGCCTCTTAAGATATAAAGTATTATTGACCTTTCTGTAATATCTAGATTCCTCCTTCCTCTCTCTTCTCTCACAGGTTTTCTGGCATTCAGACTTGGCAAGTAGCTTACCAAAACAAACACTGCATGAATGCTGAGAGAACAGCATCTGATTAAATGTTGGATGTTAATCATAGCCATATTTTATTTCTATTTTAAAACAGTAGAACAGAATAAGCTCCATTAGAAGTTTGACCTTTCAAAGCCACAATACTTATCTTGAGAACACTTCCTCCATAGCAAGGCCCATTTGCCCATGCATGATGCTGTCTGTTCTGAGCAACAAAATAGGTTTCTCTGAATTGTACTTAAAATGCTCAAAGAAAAACCATCTCTATAATACTTAGTCACATTTTGAAGTAGCTTTCTCAAATATTCTGAAGGACTTCAATCAAAAGTCAACTTTCCAGAATAATTTATGTAATTGAAAGTCTTAAATTGAGCTGTTAGATGCCAAATACTCTATTAAAACACTTACTAAGAGAAACAAGATGTATGCTGCTTACCATCATCAGGGAGCAACTTAGTTGTGTTCCATATTAAAAAAACCCCATGTTTAAGTCCTAGACTAACAGTTTACATTAAGGTACACTAAGAACCATGGGTTAAATCAACACAGGGTTTGTTAAACTTCATTGTTCTTTGGCTTCACAGTCTCTGCTTTCTTCCAAAACTGAAAGCTGAAATACTGAGGAACTGGTTGCATGCAGAATACCTCCACAAATTGCTCTGAAAACTTACACAAATATCCTCTCATGAAATCTCAGGCTTTTAATCTTACTCCACACACTTCTGAAGGTTTTGATATGGTCTATGAGGTCTATAACTAATTTATACTCATTATACTTCTACTGTCAGTTTACCTGAGCAGTGGTAAGGAAAATAACATGCTGTATCACTGCAGAGATCTTGTCAATTAAATGCAGAGAGCACTTCGGTATCCGTATAAACAACTGTACCGTTGAACTGAAAGTACACAGAAACTGTTAGGAATATGCCATGCTGCCTGTATGTACCATTATTCTGTAAAATACTTCAATATTGCAATAATATCTGCCAGCTGCAACTCACTGTGCTTCACATCAAATCAAACGGCATAAATGTGTGGAGCTAGGACCAGTGTCAGCTATTATGTGGCAGTTTTTCCTAAGGGGACATGCTGACAGACAATCAAAACTTTTCCTTAATATTTCTTATTGTGTTTCTGCTAGTGAGACTACCTGTCATGTAGCAATCATTCTTTGCTTGTGACAGAGAAATAAAACCAGTAAACAGAAGAACTTGGATACCCATCTCAAACGTTTGGATTTGACGAAGTTTGTTCATGTTTGGGTTAGGCTTTGAACAGCAGTATGCCATGGTGTGGTCGTGGACTTCAGTTAGTCATTTTGGGGAACGTCAGATACTCTTAACTGAAAATCCAAGACTCCTTTGTGAAAACATGGCTTTTCATATACACAATAACTCTCCTAACACATCACACTGACTATGGTGGAAGGATGTCACAGATGGAAATGTTCAGCCTGGATGGGCTGAGCATGCAAAATCTGGATTTTATTTGAACTACCATTGCAGGGCAGTGAAATGTGATAACAAATACTTGTCATACCACATTGGTCAAAGTCTCAGTTTCTCTGTTATAACAGCAAAAGAGAAAGCAAACAAGCAAATAAAACTCCTAAGCCGAAGGAATCCCTCCCAAACTGTAAATGTGGTTGTACCATGTTGTACTCCAGAGAACTTAGCGCTGCTATGTCAGCATTAGAGAGTGACTGCCTTTGTCCTGAGCAATGGCTAAAATAAACTTTATATCATTAAACTGATGAATTGTACGTTGTGTAGAGAATTGTGGTCATGGTGTAAATCAGGAATTTTGTAGCTTGAGAACCTCAGATCTATTCTTTATGCTGTAACAAAATATAATTTTCTCTGCAGATTCTACTATGAAAGTTGCTGTTTTTTAGAAGAACTGCTAACATTTATATTACTTTAAACCAAAGTATTTTCAAATCAAAACCACAAAGGTAACTGTCCAACATGGTCTACATGTTACACTGGATAATTAATCCCTTTCTAGTTCATACAGTAAAATCACCTATTCTTGGCCAGTGTTTCATTGCCTGTGCCTCAAATATTTTTCTTCCTCATTCCCCTACACATCTCGTTATATCTCCTTTCTTTTCTCTCTCTGCTCTCTGTATTTCCTCTTCCAGTTTTCCAACACAATCCACTTTATACTTCTCTTGGCCAATGTTTTCCACCCAAAAAATGGGTCCTAGTGCTTGTTCCTTTCTATGCACCATAATCTTGATCAACTGTAGCACCTTCCTTTGCTCAGGAATTACCAGGGAGACAGCTGGGAAGACCAGACCCTTTGAAACCACCATACAAAAGACCAAAAGAAAGAAAGAAAAACAGTACAGGTGAGAGCAGCAAATGGGGCTCACACCCTGGTTTGGGAATACAGGTGGGCAGATAATGCTTGCTCTAAGAAGCTTGAAACAATGAAACTGATGGATTGGAGGATTAGGCTGGAAGAGTAGAAAGGAAGGGCAAAGCCTCAAATTTGTGGCACTGCACAGAAACGGACAGAAGAAAAAAATACATCAAAAGGGTTCAAGTAAGCAGTAAGACATTTTAGGATTAAGCTTTGCTGATCCAAACCTCTAAACCACTGGAGTTTCACCCATCACTAATCTTGTCCCCCTTCGTTTATGAGAAAACATAACCAAATATAATCAGTTACAGGATTCTGGGATACGGTTATACCAAATTATATCTACTGTAACAAGATGCAGTGCAGTGGCATGGCCTGCATTTCAGCTGTAGTAGCAGTCAGCTTTTTCCCTTAGATGTCACATCTTACTATAATTTACTATCTGGAAGACTTGTAATTAAAACCATATGCTTCACCTTTTTTGTGCACATAAGGGGTTCCACATTTCTGTAAACTTTGCCAATTGTAAACTCATGTATCTCTCTCTCTCTCTCCACTAACCTGTGGCCCAACCGTGTGTAATAAGAGTAATTTGGAGAATGATATTTGGTTACACTCTATTGCTGTAAATTGCTGCTTTCCTCTAATGGCCTGAAAATTATGGAGCTAAACCAGTTAATCTGAAATAAACTAAAACTGAAAGCTACATTTTAGGAACAGGTGATTATATTATTTTAATTGAAGCAGCATCACTTTGCAGTAACTTATTTGCCTTTTCTAACAGCAAGGGTACATTTTAGGACAAATATTGATCTCTTTGGTGATGCAGAGTGGATGTAAACCTGTCACACCTGAGAAACTTTGATACAGAGCAATCCCTAGTGGGAATAATGCTGATATACCTGGCTGCTGCCACCCTCCTGCCCACAGGTACATCACATGCAGAACTGCTACTGGAGTAAACCAAAGATGTATGTGAAATATTACTGCATTTTGACCGTTGTCAACTACCCTCATCAGTGCCCATATCCTTCCCAGTCCTGAGCAGCCTCAAGGACATGCAGTGCAGAAGTGATGGGTACAGCCCCACAGCCCCAAACACTGGGACCAGAACCAGCTGTTCATAGCTTTTATGTTAAAAAGGCATGAAACCCATCAGAAGGGGTCATACTTTATCTGCCATTCTTTGGACCGCACCCATAATTTGGGCTTTTTTTCCATGTTAAATGAGAGTCCAGATAGCTGAGGTTTTGGCTGGTTTCTGGTCACCTGCAGACCTGTTCATGTTCTGGCATTGTGGCTTTGCATCCTATCCCTGTAACAGGAGCAGAGAGCTGCCAGACAGGGCAGTGCAGGGCAGATATTGTGGGAATGAAGGCTAGACACAAGTCAACACATTTTGATTCATTGCTGTGGCTAACTCCATCTCTCATCTTCAGACAGCTTTATCCCAGATCTCTCAATAAAGACAAAGCCACATAACACAGATATTTTTACCACACTGTCTGTCTCAATCTCTCTCATCAATAGATACATGAGATGATAGCCCTACAAATATCACAGCTAAACCTTACAGTTACAGCATGAGGGTCAATTGTTCAGTTAATGTAACCAAACTCCATTGACTTCAGTTGAAAGACACCCATGTATCAGTGGAGTATCTTTTCCCTTCTCCTGTCCAAAAAGCCCTAAAACCACTCAAACAGGACAATTTTTCAAGGGGACACTGTTTACAAGTATATGTACTCAAAATATTCCTGTTTTGAAGATATTTTAAACATCAGCATTACTGCTCATCTATTCATACCATTACTGAACTTTCATGCACAAATGCAAGATGTTTTAGAAGAAAACATTACTTCTACCTTACTTTTCCTTTTCTTTATTTCACCACAGCACCCACTCCTACTACACCCTACTCCTTTTTCCCTTAATACCAAGGGCATATTAATGTGGCTTTACTCATTCACTAGTGGGAAAACAACATCATGGGGTTTTCTGTCCTCAAGTCATACTGTGGGTTTAATCCATATTTCTACTAAAATGTTGAGTATATAGAAATCAATCAACTAAATACCTGTGTCATTAGAAAATTCTCTACCTTGAAACACTAAAATTCACTCTATCTACAATTTACAGTTTTAACCTGATTATTCATTTTAAGCAAGAAAAAAATACAAATTGGAAGGACAAAACCAGTGTTTAAGTTCCATGAACTGCTTTAACAAAAAAAATTGTTGGAAGAGTAATTAAGGAGTGTCAAATCACTGCATTGTCAGATTATTTAAGATATACCGATTTTTCTCTTTCAGTGTCATTTTTATTGCTTAAAATAGGTTCCAAATTAAAACTTTAAATGTAAACGACAAGAGTATGTAACAAAATGCCCCCCCCCCCCAAAAAAAAACCCTCAATATTGTTTTTGGGGGAAGGAAATATTTTTTCCTCTCTTACTCCTGTCCTACAACTCTTAGAAGAGAAAATCCAGTTTTGTTTTCACCAAAACATTCCCTTCCCCCCTCCTCCCTGCCCCGTCCCGTTCCCCCCCCCCTCCCCCCCCCCTCTTCTGATATGGCTGTATTTACTCAGCACTACTTTTAAAATACCTCCAAGAGCCATGGTTAATGTTGACATGAGGCATGCACTAACCTGTGATGGCATTTGTATGACAGTAGAATTTGCATGAGTGATGAGCAAGAACAACTGGAAAAACTAAAATTACCAGTACAGAGAAAAATCATAATATAACCCTGTAAAACTGTAAAATGAAAAGTGGTTTACAGCTACTTTTTGAGCAAGAAAGGAGATTAAATAGAGAAAGTGTATCACAAAATTTTGTCTTTCAGGGCAAGATGTGCTTAATAGCACTATCTTTCATAATTCCAAACAAAACTGTTCCTGTCTGTCATTCTTCACCCCACTTCATCCCCTGCCTGACTGGGAGGAGCCGACCGCTAAAGGGCAGTGATCAGTCAGCAGGGTTTTTCTGTAGACAATAGAAAACAGCATATATATAAATAAAATATGTATATAATATGTATATAGACACAAACACAAATGGTGCATTATCATAGGTAATGTATTTGATCCACTTTTAGTAACTGTCTGCCCAGATCCCAGTAATAGTAATCCACAGTTTACGATAAAAATTCAGGTACTGCTCTGAAATTATAACCCACTGCAACCACGTGTTTTGTCCTGACAGAGTATGAATTCAAACAAAAGTTATTGTGAAATAAGGTGCTATTTTGGGGAAATCTTCCCTACAGAAAACTTTCTGCATTTTGTGGGGTAAAAGTTTATGCAGCGCATCACTGCTGATGGACATTGACTCTCATCAGCCATGTGAGAACCTGGAAACCTGTTATCCTCCTTGCTTTACTGAAAAGATAATATACCTTGATGTTTTTCAGAGAGCTTTGCTGATGCTGTCTTCACTCCAATCTCACAAAAAAATTATGTACTAACCTGTCTTGCACAACAGCAGATGACCTTTGCCAGGAGAATGTCACCTCTGAAACTGCTTCTAAGTGTGATGACAGCTGTTTGCCATTTTTTAAGAGCACAGCATCTCAAACCCATGATGATAAGAGCTGGCTGTGAGGTTAAACTATCTTTCTGGATTTTTTTTCCTTGCTTTTAAATGAATGCGCACAAAGTGCCCGAAAATGAAGACATCACCCAAAAAAAGGGAAGGCTGAGCAGCAGATTAAGAAATAGGCTTCTATAAGTCTCTAGACAAAAATATTTCCCCTCCTCTTTGCCTTTTTTAATACCTCTTTACAGTAATGGTCGTACCATATATTTGGCTGCGTTTTTAAGTTATAACAAGAGAAGTCCAGGTTACAATTTCAGTGAACTAATTGATGACAGTTAGGTCCCTCTTTTCCCCTTTTTTCTCCTGGATATTCATCTTACATTGGATTGCAGTTTCAGACCTGCATTCAGGTGGGAACAGCAATATTATTTTAAAGTTATTGATTCAAAAGATGGCAAGGGAAAAATTCCGGGTTGTTATGCTGAAAGCACCTGAAATGAGAAACCTGTCACAAGGAAAAGGATTATCTTGTGCTTAAGAAGGATTGGAACCTGAGAGAGTCACGCACCAGATGTGCAAAAACTGTAGCCAGAGACATCGCTTACAACTATACCATTAAAGGTGTCATTGCAGAATGAGGATCTGTCTTAATCCTGGAAGTTTTGGAGAAATGAAAATACACAGACCCAGGTGTACAATCAAGAGTCTTTAAAGCAGCTGTTGACTAATTTGTGCAATTTAAGTTGTCTTACATGTCACAATATGTACCAAGCCTTTTACTTCTCAGTGTGGCACTGAACATGTTATGTGCTTGATGTTGCATAGTGGGTCTTAAAATCACTTGGATAATACAAAGTCAAAACAGTCAGCCTTGTTAAGGAGCCTCAAGAAAGTAACCCTCAGAGGTACCGGGACTTAATTACATATGTTTACAATGTATCAGAGAAATAATGTGCTCCTTCAGGGGAGTGCAGATGGTGGGTTCCTTTCTTTTTTTGGAGTGGACACCTGGGATTGCCACAACATGTGTGGCTGCTACCCACACCTTCCTCTGGGCAATCGTACCTCTGGACTTGGCAATTATATTGCATTTTACATCTCCCTGAGGACTGCATTAGTACTTTTATTCTATTAAATGCTATTCATATATGCAGAGAAAGGAAAAAGACAACACAAGACCTCAGCCCCCATAAAGACATATAGCCACAATACTGCATTGCCATAGCTCAATGCACTAAGCTTTTAAAAAGGATGGCAAAGAGCTCAGAGAGCAGGACTCAGCTCTATGCCTTGAAATACATCAAAAAGCTATATGTTTATTAGTTTGGAATAAAAGTTGCTTTAAGATAGACAAACTATCAGCATCAGAAGATTCTGTGTTCTATTTAAGCAGTAAATATTTCAAACAACATAAACCTTGTTACAGATATTAATCAGTGGCTACATGACAGGACTTGTCACTTTGCATCAAATTCTATAACTTTTCACTTGCTATCAATAAATGGAATTAGTTATGAAACTACATTATCTTACCATGCTTAAATTATTTATATTAAAAATATTTAGAGGAATTATTTGTCATAGTCTGCCAGTTTGTCATAATGTGACAAATAAGAGTCATATTACATAAAAGACACTGGTTGTGATTGTGTTGAACATGATATTTTCAGGCTTCTTAAAAGCCCAAAACATCTAGAGGGCCAGAAAAGTGAAACCCAACCCCACCTCACCCCCACAACTCTGTCCCTCCCCTAGATAATTTCACAAATAGTAGGGTTGAAAGGTGTTTCAATGGGTTTAAAGTGCCTGGAAAGAAAAGATATGAGGAAGAAACAGATAGGTTTGTAGTTGCTTGGGCAACTGGTATATAGCTGCCCAAGTGCCAACCTAGCATGACCTCAATGCGCAAGGCCCAGCAGGATTGTTCTGCTGGCCGAGTCATTCATACATCAAGCTTTATACTACCCAAAGCATCTCTTGTATCATCCTCATCATCACTTTTCCATGATGGAGAAACACTAACTGCCCATTATACTAAAGATCAATTTCTTTAGATTCTGCTGTAGAAATTTTGGCACAACATGTCTGGGTTCAGAAGAGATCAGACTACATAGAAATCACAGCGGGCTGTGGTCACTAAGGAAAACTCCTGCCAAAATTGTTCACACTAACACCACCTTAGACCCAGTGTTAAGATTTCTTGCACAGCAACTTTTATTCACACACTTCAGAACAAATCAGCGGCAAGTGCAGGAGATGGCACAAACATGTCCTTTGGTGTAGTTATGCAACAGAGACATTTCACAATTAATTATTCTAAAAAGATAAACTTCCAAAAACTGCCTAGAGAAATCCAGCATCCAAAACAACATTTAAATACTGAATCTGGGAAAACGCACAGAAAGTTGAGAGCACATATACATTAATTATTTTTGTTGTTGTTTTGATGCTTATACTTTGGTATCTGAAACAAGATTAGAAGTTCACTGTATGAAGCAGAAAAACATATAGATACAAGCCAAATGAAACTAACCTGAGTCTTTGCAAACCACTGTCCTTACATTACAATGGAAAACTAGATGAATTCACGCTATTCGGACCTGTTCTTCTGGTACTTGCTGGGTAAAAAATTAGGTCAGAAATGCCTACTTCTGGCACAGCAGAAGAAACAGTCACACAGCTCTGGCTCAGGTAGCAATCATTATACTCTAGAAGTAGCTCAGACTTCCAAAAGAGGAAAAGTTTGAAGAGACTATTTTGGTATCTACAACAAAGCATTTTGAGGGAATCTAGGTTTCTGGAGATGGATGTTCTGGATTTTCAATAAATCAGCTCCATTTAATAAGTCTTAAGTAAGTATTGCAAAAACAAGGCACTTTTGTATATCGTTATTGTAAATCAAAGCAGTTATACTAAGCACATGTGTCCAAGCACAAGTTTTCTGTAAATTTATCCCATCTTAATAGATATAGAGGACTGTAGGCCACCATAAGAGCAAGAGCAACATTTTGGCTTTCTCAGGTATATTATCAGGGAAATCTTACCTTTCCATCAGAGTCATAATTGCATGCTAGTAGATATACTAAATGTAGGCTCCCAGGAAGGATTACTGAGTAAGCATTTACTATTAATGTTGCTGATAAAACATGGCTAAAATATTTTATAGCAGAAGAAACACCTGGGGGCAGGGGGAGAAAACTGCTTTTTAAGTCTCCTGTGACACATTAATTTGGCTTATTTAAGTCAAGCGAAGTACTGAGAGGTGACAGAAAGGGAATTTTGATGAAGTGTTTTGGAACTGTCCTCTCTCACACTGAGGACAACAGAAAAGGAACTGTTAAGAGTATGAGTAACAGCAGTATAAAAACTGGAATATTTTGTAAATAAATAAAATAAACACATAATCCAGCTTGGTAAGTATTAACTGCCTTTTTCTACACTTCCCATCTATATTATCTCTTTCTAAACCGAGACGCATATTGTCCTTTGGTGTCTAGAGAGTCTAGATGCAAGTATCTTAATTCCTTTTTGCAGCAAGATTTTGTTCACATTTAAAGAGTTAATGTTCATTTTTACATCCCTTTTGGAAGTTCAGCAATGACAGTTTTTTTGATGGTAATCTGCAGTTCATGCCTTGTGCTTGCGTACATACATCATAGAAATACATACCACCAGTTCCGAACAAATTAGCTCAATCTGAATATATCCGATTTTCATTGAATACATCCATCTCAAGAGGTGATAGGAGACAGATTCTCATTCTGGATAGGAAGTTACTCAGTGAACTTACTTAAGTCCTATTCAGCATAAATAAAGACATCAGGATCAGGCCTTACACATTCAAAAAGTGTTCATGACTTAAAGCTACATTTTCAGCATGAAAAATGTATTAATTTGCAAGACAAGGAAAAAAATGTAAATAGGCTTATTTTGGCCAGAACAAAAGCAGTCACAATAATAAGGCCCAAGTTTTACCTGCGCTATCCTAGCTAAGGAACAGCAGTGGTTCGAGAAGGAGCATGGTTTAACAGCTCATCCAAAGCAAACTGGCTGGAACAGCACCCCTCAATGACAACGCGCCGGTATCTCAGAGAGTCCTGAGAGAGGAGCAAGGGACGGAGAGGATACACCACTACAGTGTCATTATGTCATTAAACTAAAGCCTTTCAAGAGTTAGTGTATTGCCCTCAGAGGAGTGCAGAGAAATAGCTCCCATCTCCACCATATAAACCTGCACGAAATAGAGTAGCCTGTACTACCTCTGTGCTGGTTGCTGCCAGCAATGAAGGGATCTGATAGCCAGTGACAAGTGTTCAAAACTCAGTAAGGCTCCTCCAGGAAGATGGTCTTAATTTTGACAAGATATTCAAAGCAAACAAAAACCCAATGCATTTGCCTGTCTTTCTTGTATTGTTGGAGCCTTTAAATATCATTATATCTGGTAAGTGTCCTTTCCAGAAACAGGAACACTGACACTTGGGAGATTATTTAGAGAATATATAAACTGATTTAATGGCATTTTAGGAAACGAACAGCAGACACAATTAACATCAGCCTAAACCTTTGCTTACTAAAACCTAAAGACCTGTAAGATTTCAACTTTAGCCAATAAAAACTGAAAAAGTTTCAGAATTGATTGTCCAAAACTGAAAGCTGTAATTCTCTAGTACACAGTGATAGACAGTTTAGAAATGCTATAGAAAGCTTCACATAAGCCTATTCAATTATAGAAATCTTTTTCCAAAGAGAAGAAACTCTTTGCAGAGTGGACTATTATCTACTGTACTTACCATTCTCAGATTGTAGCTTATCAATTTGTTATATACCTTACAGGTACAGAGAGATAGTGAGATCTTCATGGCAAACAAACAACAAAAAAATCTCATCTATTTGAGAATCTAATTCCTGAAGTTTATAGCCTGAAAATTGCTATAAATGTACACTGAAATTAAGTGTTTTCTATGTGAGAGCTGCTACACAGCTGTGAGATTAGGGCCTGATGTAGTTTAAAACTCCATTACAAAAATCTGTTGTCCTATATTCAAAGTCCTACAGGAACTTCTGTTCAGCTACTAGTCTTTATGCAATGCCAACGCCCTTAGCAAGAGACAAGGAAGCATTATCCCTGCTTGCCTCAGGTCCCTTCTCTTTGCACTTGTCATATAACTCAAAGAACTCAAGCCTGATCACCATTGCCATGCTCTGTTATTGCTCCATTAGAAAGCAGTATTGCTAGTGTGCTGGATAGTCTGCATCAAAGAAATTCTGCTATGGTAAAGTGTTAAACTTTTGAACTTCCCATCAAATGGCACAGATTTGGTTACACCTGTGTGACTGTTAAACATTCCTCCTTCAGACTGCTGGGAGGAGCACTTCACTGCCTTCCTGCAGTCAAAAGGTAACATGTGAAGTTGCCACCCAAAGCAATGGGCTGCAGGAGCCACAGAGGTTGTCAGGGAGCTCCATACTGAAGCAGTGGCAGAGAGTGACACTTTGGCAGGCTGAATATGACTGGAAGAGAAAGTACCACAGAGAGAAGTAGTTGAGAAATAGTCCAGAGGGAGAGCAGAGCAACTGAGCTCTGCCTCAAAGCTTTCCATGCCCAGGGAAGGCTGGCAATTTCTGTCACATTCAAGGAAACAGACTTGGTATAAATTCCTTCCAACTAGAGATGGGTTGCACTAACACATGCGACTGCCTATATTCTCCATTCCCCTCCTAATGCAAGCAAACCTACAAGGCTACAAGCAGTGACTAATTGTTTGGGCCAAAGGGGCAAGGATATAAACGAGCTATTTCTCATTACTGTTAGAAAATATTGGTTACACAGACACAGATGGCAAACACTAGTCATGCTGATATTCTCAAATCTCTACACTGAACCTATCTGGTATACATTCATTATTTTTACAAGTTCAAATTATGACTGTTTTCCCTATTGACAAACATGGGTTAATAACATAATAAACAGAGTGGATTTGTGTTGGTATTATTAATGAATTGGCAACAACTGTCTCTGTGCTGTTCATCTCTCAACAGCTGTTTATATTTTATTTTAAATCTGTAAAAACATTGCTTTGTAATCCCTTGATCT
This sequence comes from Morus bassanus, assembly GCA_031468815.1. NCBI lineage: Eukaryota > Metazoa > Chordata > Aves > Suliformes > Sulidae > Morus > Morus bassanus. Next base: position 10,163,221 of record CM062576.1, on the reverse strand, counting down.
GTACAATAATTTCCTTTTGTTCTGAGTAGTTAAAGGTGTCTTTGAACTACTCAGGGGAAAGAAAAAGAGAAAAAAGACTACTCATCTGTTCCTTCAAGACAAGACCACTTTCATCATAAAAAATGAACATAATAAAAAATGAACACTGAAATCAAAGCTAAAAAACAAAGGTGGATGAACTCTGTACTGCAATAGGATAAAAGTCAGGATGTCTGCGGAAAACTATCAGTCATTATTGCTTCAAATTGCTCTTGAATTGTGCAAAGCAACAGACCGAGTCAGCCGCGCCTAATCTTTCTTCAGAGTTATCTTGTGCATTTATTCGCTGCTCTCCAGCTCGCTAGGAATTCTGCTCACTGTTTGTCACAGCCAGGAGCAAGACTGTTAAGCTCACCCCTTGTTGATAAGTAGGCGTTGTTACTTATGGATATCCTGTTGTGTTGGCCTCCTGGAGTCCTGAATTTTCTTATTGTTCAAGCCACAGTGATTTCAGGGCAGCACTCTTTATGAAATACAATGTCTAGTTGAAAATTTGTCAATATGGGTTCTAAAAATAGCTGAGGTATGAGCAAGTACAAATAACCTTCTCTTGATTTGCTTCTCTATTACAACTGTGTAACTGGAAAAAAGAAAAAAAAAATCTTTAAAAAACAGAACGAGAAGGCAGTGCCTCAGCTTGCAATTTATTGTATCACTGAAGAGATTAGAGACAATGCCCACTTGTGAAACAATGCGCATAAGCAAATGATGTATTCATTACACCACTGGCAGAGCAAATAAAACATGCCCAATGAGGAAAGTATTACCAGGAAAGAGAATAACATCAAAAGATCTCTGGGCCAGTCAGTTCAATTCAGAATAGCTCAAATGAAGCAAAAGAAACAAACAAGACTTACAGCAGCATTACTCTGTTTCCTAAAGTTACAAAATGTCATAAACTTACATTCTGGGAAGAACGTGTGGCCTTAGGGGAGCTGCATGAAGGTGATTATTAAAACACCTACCTAGATCATAGTATATTAATGCATATATTTGATATGAATATACCTTTTAGGATTTAATGTCTACTTCTATTTATTTGTCCAAACAGGTGAGGAATATTGTATAAGCCTCACACTATTTTGCAATCAGAGAATTCTGTGACTATCAAATTTACCAAATTATGCTTTTTAAATAACAATAATTTAAAAAAGCAACCAGACCCCTTTTATAGCTCGATATCCTCTTTATTAGCCTGTTCTGTGAAGTATATGACATTCAAGAGAAGGCATGAGAGAGACAGACAGATGGAGTAATCTAAAAGGGACAAAAGAAAACCAAGAAGTATTGTTGAGGGAAAAAAGGAAAGATATATGAGAGGCTCTGATCTAAACAAAAACTGAGAAAAAGAATTGGAAAGAAATTCAGAAAAGAAGTATGTTTAATTGCTACAGTCCCAGGAGAGGTAATGTATGTGCCAACAAGTTATGGAGGTTTTATGTGCCTATTAGTCTGCTATTCAATTAAAAAATGCGTACTTACCATGGCAACCTCTATGTCTCACGATACACATGCTAATTCTAAGATATCTCTACAGACTACCTTCTTAAAGAAACATATACCACAACACCAGCCACAGTCTAGATTTCCACAGTCACTAAGAAGCAGTAAAAGGAATAGCCCATACAAAAATTAGGAATGATAGGCCTGGGAGCAGGACAGGTGATCTTACTGCACTGTTAGCAACTCCACACAGGAACCCAGCAGTGTAGTGCACGCATGCAGTGCATTGCTGCACCTTAGGGCAGCTCACCGTACAACCTTGCCAGCATTTCCCTTGCATTTCCCTTCTTGGCCACTGAGATAATACTCTTACGCTTTGAAACAATGCTGCTTTTCCTGTGGGATCTGTTTTGGACTGGCTCACTAATTCCTTAGGCCCTGCTTCCACTGAAGCTGTGTAAGCTTTCAAGTGTACTCTCCTTTATTTAAAGCCTGCCAGGACATGCACTTTCCCTTTGTTTCAGCCTTTGCTGCCTGGGAATTCCCTTTCGCGCCAGCCCACGTCAGACTCCCTGTTCTCAGCGGGCGTCGTCCTTCTTCCTCTTCCCTATTCGAGCTTCCCATAATAACAGCTATTAGCAAAACTGATTTTCCACTCACTGGCTTACTCCTTTTCAGATAAGGAGTATCTGCTGCTAAACTTCTTGGTCAGCTGCATGTAATTAACGGATCAAAGCATTTGTCACATACATGAATCGAGGAATGAACCTCCTTCAAAAAATATATACCATCCCATCCATAATTTTTAAGTATTAAGGAGAATTTAAATACAGTCCTTATAAAAGTAAAGGCACAAAGGCATTGAAATGATAACCTAGGTTTCCAATGGCTTTCTTGTCATTAATTGCTTCTCATTATCATCTTCCTCCCCTTCAATAACTACTGAAGGCATATCAGATTGTTCTTCCTGTGGATGTGGAACAAGGTAGTCCTCCTTTCTTGGCTGCAGCTTATTTAGGGCTAGGGCTAAAGCATGCAGAATACAAAAAAAGGAAAGTATCACCTTGTGTAAAGTTCTGGATTTGCTGAGGATTAAGCTTCAATTGCATTTCAAAGACATTTTGCTTCTTTCCTTACTTTCCCTAATAACAAGGAAACTAGTCTTATATTAGTCATTATCTTGAAACACTCAATATTTACACTAAGGTGTTGGAGCTCCCATACTGTTTTCTGCTTGTAAGCGCTTCAGAGGCGCATAGTCACACATCAAGTCACAAGATCAAATCCTCTGTAGTCATACACAATGTCACAGAAGTTTTGTTTTGTTTGGTTTTTTTTTTTTTTTGAAAGATTCACGGCATACCTGGTCCCATTCTTAATGGTAGTAAAATACTTGTTAGATTTCAGGAAACACAAACCAGCACTGACCTACAAGGTGCAGGTACTTTAAACAGTATAATGGATGAATGTGTGGCTGCATTTGATACTTTTACCTGACACCAACTGAGCATGATGAAATGGCAGCAAACTACAATTCCAAATTTAGCCCCTTCACCTAGATGTTGTTTCCTATAGCTGTAAGAAGGTGCAAAGTTTTACTCACATTTCTGAGACAGTGAAATGTCAGGCTGTAGTTCCTCACAACAGTAGCAACAAAAGCACAGCCAACCCACATGGCTTACCCAAAGCCTAAGAGCGAGGCAACAATCCCACTTAAATCTTCTCTGTTCTCAAAGCTTCCCAAGATTTGAACAGCAAGCTTTCTTGCTTCTCTGGTAGGTAATCAGCCTCACTGGCCACCTGACAGCTTACCACCAGCATATTAGTGTCAGCTGTGAGGGACCAGCACTCACACTGGGATGAAGATAGACTCACCTGGTAGTAAAAAGTTTTCTCCATCGTCCCTGTCCTTGCCCCCTCCCACCCCCTGCTGTTTTCCCCCACATCAGATTGGGCTGCATAAAATAGGGAATGGAAATACAAAGTCTGGGTTGAATTTAAGATAAATGCTGTCAATAGCTTCCTACAAGATTTACCTCTCCTCAGTATTTGTACTGATGTTGTAAGGGCATCTTCAGAGGAAAGAAAAACATTTTCCTGAGAGATGAGAAATACATGATTCAGTACATAATGCAAACTGTGCGTTAGGAACTGTAATCTGTGTCAAACAAAGGAAAGTTTTGAGGATGTTTGGTGTGAATGTGCTGTGCTAAAGGTATATTACAACTCTTCCCACTCAAGGGAGAAACAGATCTGAGCTGCTTTTTCACATGATGGATGTGAGTGATTTTCATGAGCAAGCTATATTGTCCTTTTTGTATTACATCTCTACGATCCTGGAAGGGGAAAGTAGCTAAAAGCATCAATTTTGATACAAATCCTTTATGGTCCTTAAATTGGGCACTGCCACTTTAATAAGCCACACCTGGTTAAGATTCGTGTTCTGCTGAATTCCTCTCGCTGTAATGAGCCCTGAACATCAGGCTGAGGCTGTGATCAAGACAATACAATTAATCACCAGACCGTGCACAATTTCAGTAACATGAAAATTGCATGCAGTTAGATTTTCTAAGTAAAACTAATATTTCATGCAGTGGAAAGGGTGAAGTTTCAGTGCATAACAAAAAAGAATTTTTGGAGGTTTAAAAAAAACCTGGCAGTCAGCAGGGCCATGTGAAGGTGAATGCATAAATCAAATAACTATACCATCTGTTATAGAAAACTTAACGGGAATTAAGTGGCCCATATTTTCTAAAAATATCTTTCTTCACTGTGCAGAAGCACTGAATATCTAAGGAGGAATACTGGAATTGGACTTTAATTAGGAAAATTTGAGTTTTGAATACAACATGAGCTTAGTCAAACTATCAACAAGATAAGCTTATTAGGAGAGAAATAAGAATGAATATTTGGATAGCAAAAAAATAGATCTTTTTGGTGGGAGGAAGAGGGAGGATTAAAAACATATAGTGGCCCGATTTTCAGTATTTTTTCAGCTGCAGCTTGAGGCATTGCAGAGAGACACAAACAGTGACAGGTAGGCCAAGGCCAACTTCTGGGAGACTTTCTACTCTGGTATGACCTAAATTATGGTGGTCACTTAAGTGACTTGAAAATTCACAAGAAAAAAGTTTCAGGCATATTTGAAAGTATACTTCCATGCAGCAGTTGTTTCTATGTAAATGCACTATTTGCCAGAAATCATTCAAAGTGCAGAGACAAAATGCAATTGTCACCTCTTTCTAGGCTTACCTCCAATGCCAGCTGGTGGGAAGGCACAACTTCTGGAGAGCACTGGTAGCTCTTTTTTTCCCTTTTCCCATTAAAAGGAAAGCATGGTAATTTGTTTTCTCCACCACTGGGTTATAAAATCTTCAGCTTCCTCTCACCCCCCACCAAGAGTCTGCACTCCTCTAATCACAGAATCTGAAAATCCTGTCTGCACACAAACAATAAAGATAAAAACAACAGCCAAAACTGAAAACTTTATATAGGAATGGAATAACAAAGACAGACATCCTTACAGAGAAGGTATATATACTGGTCCAAGAGTTGATATAAAAACCTAAACAGAATAGATTAAATGAGATGATACAACTGAATGTTTTAGGAAAATGATTTGCAGACTAAGTAATTGAGAAGAAGGGAGGGAGAAAGGAAAAGAAGGAAAGGAGAGACACAGAAAAACCCAAAGTAACACACAGAAAGACAATAAGCACAATGTTGTTTTTTTTTTTTTTTTAAAAATGAGCAAAAAGGCTGATTCTGAGGAAATAAAAAATTGAGGTTTAAAAATAAAACAAAAATAAAATAATAGCTTCCTATTTCTGGTTCTGCCATTGACCTGCTCCAGCCTTCAATTCCGTCTGCTCCCCCTTCTCAATCTTATATTCTCCTCAGATATTCTAAATTCTCTTGGGAAAGATCTCCTATTATATATTTTTTCAATGTCTAACAAAATAGACCCTTGCTCTCAGCTTGTGCCTCTTAATATTACTGTAGCACAAACAGTAAAGAGCAGTAATAGTTGGGAAAGCTGCTCAATAACTTTTCACCTTAACATTTTTAACAGCAAATGGCAGTTCTGTGACACTGACACAGTTCAACTAGGCCAATGATATTCAATTTTTCTATCGGGGAAACTGGAAGAAAATATCATGTTTCATCTCGGTTTATCTAAAATAAAAATGCTTGTTACCTGAACCAATCCAAAACATTTCAGAAACGGTATTTCATAAACTGCTCATGGATTCATGGGAATTCATCTTTTAAATAGCGTAATCCATGCAGTGGCTGGGGCTTATTACAAGTTGAAGTCCAGCTAAAGAGTCTGTTAGTCACCAACACAGCACCTACTATAGGGCCACAAAATTTAAGATTGAGCTGACTTGAAACAAATAAAATTCTATACTTAAGTGAAAATACTGAAAAAATCCTTATCTCTTCCAATGGAAAAAAACTGTCAACTTTTAAAAACCTATTAAAAAAAAAAAAAAGATTCAACATTTAATCCTGCTTCAAGGTAGCATCCCGAAACGTGAGTATTTGGGATTTTTTTATGGAGCAATGAATTTTTGCTGATTGCCATTACTGAGGAACAGTTACTAGATATTAGCAATAACCTCACTGTGTGGTTCCCTGACTGACAGTGACAGGGAGTGACCACCTACAATGGAAGGGAAGAAAGAAAAGAAGTAATTCTTCAGAAGTTAGAAAACAATGTTGGAAGGTGCTAAAAACCAGGTTGCCATGGAAAGTAACAGATAAGTGAAGCAGTTTTGGATGCAGTTCAATGCTGTAAAGAATAATCAAAGGATATTTTGAATATGTATACTTCTAGAAATGACTAAAAAATGTTTTTTTTCTGTGTGTTTCTAGAAACGGGAAATAGCAGGAACATAGATGTGCTGTAATTAAAATGGTTCCCATTACATAAAGCACATGTGTGGGCAGGAAAAAAAGGAATTTCATTGATCTATCGTGTGCATGAAGAAAGACTGTATTCTCTTGCAAAATCTGATACAATGCTTAGAAATATATATTTAAAACATAGTAAAAGAAAATTAATGTATATAGAAAGGTAATCACAAAAATAAAATTTTATTTGTGGGTTTTTTGGAAGTCCTTGGTTTTCTTAGAGTAACAGCTTGTGGTCTAATGCTTTGCTTTATGTTTGTTAAAGCACATTAAATACTCTGAAATTATTAATTATTAATAAATAATTAACTAATTTTGATTAAGGCTGGTTTGGGTCATGTATTTCCCAGCTTGTCAATGGCTGGAAGTTCAACAGAGAAAACACAGGCTTTCTACAGTTAACACTAAGGTACATCTCTACTGGGGTGTGCACTGGTGTTCAGAGAAATGCATGCTAGCCCTGAAGAAATCAGTTCGGGTTCAGGAGCTGTCTTGCTGAGAAATGTACCCCTAGCACTCAGCATCTCTGCGATCCACGAGGACAAAGAGGGAAGCTGCTCACCTCACCTGAAATGCCTCCAGTTGTCAAGGCAGGGTGAAAATGTGCCTCCTTAGTCCAGGGACCAGAAACACCTTTAGCTTTCTCTCACTATGAACTATGTTACTAAGAGGCTGTTAGAGCCTCTGATGGGGTGGTATCCTGGGTCACTCTGGCAGAGGCATGGTGATACGGCTGCTGTGAGCCAGCCGCTGCGCAGGCAGGACATTAGTACTCCTTGCACATACTCGCGGGGTCCTTCAGCCATCCTCAGTGCAGACATAATGTCTGGCTCCTTGGAAGGGGATGTTGCCAAGGGCTACACTCAGGGAGTAAAACTAAACACACTTTCAAGCCTAAATCAAGAGCAGAATGAATTGGTGGGGATATAGCAATACTCCCGGCTCTGAGGCATGTGCACACACACACACACACGCGCGCGCGCACACACACACACACACACACACACACACAGTTTATTTAAAGGTTTTATTGTTAGCATTATAGTTAGGCCCCCAAACATACTGTGTATATATATCAAATTAAGCTCTAGTAACCAGGGATTTTCTAGCAATATATACTATGGTTGAATTCCTGTAATTCTCATATTAAAATCTTTTACCATAACAATCTGTATTTAAATAAATAGCCTGTTACATTGCTCATGCTCACTGAGTGTTATTACTACGTCTTTCCAAGAGAGAGCAGTAGTGAATTGTACTATCATTACACTGGATAGTTTTACTCAAACACACTCAATTTACATTTTTGACTCTATAACCTTTCAACCTGTTGACCATGAAAAATGCTCCAACATAACGTGACACATATAAATGTTTAAAGTCCAAAGGGTAATTATCTATATTCATAGTTAAAACTGTGCCTTGATTTCACAATAGAAACCATATGTTCACTCAAAACACTTTCAATAGGCTAAATAACACCCAGATTAACCCTGAGTTAGTTTACTGGTTAAAATAATAGCAGCATCTTCTTCTAATTCAGTAGTTCATTTATCATTTTTGATCAAGGCACTGAATGTGAACTTTCAATATTTGAAAGCTTAACTTGAAAAATAAACTGTGTGCAAGAATGACAGAAATTCTACCAATTCTTAAATTTTATCTTTAATGTCATGTAATGTGCCTGATAACAGCTCAAAATATGTTATTTAGCTTGAAATAGAATTCTGTGTTGCCTTGCATTTAATGGACTAATTCTCTCTCCCAGAAGAAAAGGGCAATGACTTTTTGAGGTTTTTTTGTCCACAGAACAGTGCTTAACAGATTGCCGTTTAGAACAAATCTTGACCATTTTCCTTTATGAAAAATGCTTTTGGCCCAAATCACTCCCTGGAAGTATCAAAAGTGTGGAGCACAAGGACTGTAACACTCGTATAAGGCCTCTGCAGCAGCAGTAAGAAAAGTATAGTAGTGAAAGCTATACTAAATGGGACCTCATTTAGGTTTTGGAATAAGCAAACTATTTAGATACACATTCTGTTATCTTGTTTCTAGTAAGATAGAAAGAGATTATTTTGAACCTTTGGAATCAGTGCAGCAGAAAATTACAAACAGAAGACAAAATTGTATATTACAGGAGTAATGACAAGTCAAAGGAAAGAGATGTACTTAAAAAAAATAGCAAACAGGCAAATGACTTTTCAGCGAACGCCAACTCTCTGCACATTAAACTGGTTAAAAGCTCCTTCTCCCTGCTTGTCGTGTCATTGTTCCCTGTCAGGCAGCAGAGAACACCTCCAGCTAGTACATGATATACAGGATGCTTCATCAAAAAAGGTATTCTCTGTCTTTGAATTTGAATTGACATTTTCCCTATGTGTATTATAAAAGCTCTGTGGAAATGGCAATGGACTATGGTGCAAAAGAAGCCATGAGTGAATTTTGCAGAAGGTTCACTGAAATGCTGGTCTCATTTCAAAATTACACTATTACGTGTGGAAATGATTGCCTTAAAAATACACAGGTACAACTATGAAAACAAAACAAAAAAATAAGTCTTTTTCTGGTCTTCAGCTGAGCTTCAGCTTTACACAGCAAAATTGAACTCTTGTGCATACAAGATGCTTTGTTCCACCTATCCTGCCTTGGAATAGAAAAATTGTTCTCTTGCGGGGAGAGGCTGAGGCCACGTGTTTGGTTTATTAGAATAAGAGTGTTGTCCCTCATAAATTTGGAATCTTCCCTTGAACTGCTGGCATTCTAAAATGTTGTAATTTTACATCCATCATTGCATGATATGCCCTAAACAAGTCAGTGGAACCATTCACCCTGAGAAAAGCTGGCACTCAACCAATTTATTCACTCTGCAAGAGTCTTTATACAGTTCTCTTGTACACCTTTGCCATCATTTATGCATCATTTACTATAAAGATAGGAACTGCTAATAAATCTGTTATACTGAATGCTGTAAGTAAATCGGAACGGTCTTTCATATTTAATATCTCAATGACTCTGTAGCCTTCATTTTGTCATATTGTAGATTATTTCTGGAGAAGCTTTACTTGGGTCCCACCAGTGTTATTTATCAGCAATCCTTCTGCACATCATCATATAAACCAACACACTGACCGTTTGTGTTTCTATGAGAACTGTTTTGCAAGATTAGTCCAAGCTAATATGGGTACAGTGTGACTTTCCTGGCTACATGTAATTACAATTTGGATTGGATGAACTTGGCTTGAAGAGGACTAAGAATCTTCAGAATTGCTTGCTGTGTTTGCAGACTACAATATTTTTAAAATTCAGGTTGAAGGAGTGTTTCTTTCTGCTCCATCTACAGTGACATTGTAACAGGGTTTCCCAAATGAAAGCTTGATTAGTGGTGCTACTGTAAAAGCCTGGGGTGGAGGAATGCAATGGTAAGAGAGTAGGTGTCTCCATAATATGTACTAATAAATACATGGATACCTGTCTCTTCCCCTGTCACGTTTATAGTCCTGTTATGGCCTCGGGGAGGAGGATGAGCTGGGGATAGAAAGCATGTCCCCTTCAGTGCCTGTGGTGGCTTTTCTGGAGCTGGGAGCTGCTGCCATTTTGGTTCAATGTTGCTCCTGTAACAGCGACATCTGATCATGCTGAGCTGAGGAACCTCCTCATTTGTAAAAGTGGAAGAGCATTTTGTGAGCTTTTCATTACATTTTAAACTGAGGCAAAAGATGGATAACAAAGCCAGGTGAAGAGTTCATTAAATTTCCCTCTCAGTAAGTCAACCAGTAAAGAAGAAGTGATACATTGTTAATGTTAATCAAGCTAAATCATGCTCTGCAGATTAACAGATTCCTGACTGTTAATGCCTAAAGTGATAAGAAAAGAGAGGCTGTTAGAAAACAAGGCAAGCAGGAGTTCCTGTTGTTAAAAAGCTGGAACCAAATCTGTTTATAGACATAAAGATAGCAGACAAAGATGTTTTCTTCATCATCATCATCATCATGTACATGATGGAATCATTCTTACTGAACTCTATTTAAAGGGTTCTCAAGAAAGATTCAGTTTCTAGGAATTGGCTACTTTCCTTCATGATTTTGTTCTTTTTTTCAGAGTGGCATTCTCCTGATCCTCTATTTGATCTTAAATTTAACATACTGCAATACCTAGTAATTCTACCTTACATCGAGTACTTTGGCAAGTTTTATTCCTTACAGTCATTCTCTCAACTGTTCCTGCCTGGATAAGAGGTTTATCTACTATTTGTTTTATTTTTTTCAGTAGGCTCGACTCTCAGAAAGACTTATATGTGCCACTGGATACCTAAACTGAGCCATGACTTCCAGGACAAAGACTTCAGTGATTAATCTAAGTAGAAGGTAATTGCTAGGCTTCCTGCAATTTTCTTGTAGACAAACTTCCTCCTTTCCTCCAGTAGCTTTTCAGCAAATATTTGTCAATGGTACAAAACATGTTTGTAGAATCTCTTAATATCAGAGGACAATAACATTAAGGAGGGCTGACTCAGCTGTGTTTGAATCTGTGAAACATGCTCTTATCTACTTTTTTGTAGGAGTCAATTAATATGAAGCCCTCTTTGTTAATTGTTCGCATTTATCTTTACTGTCTTCCATTCTTTTTCATTTTTATTATTGTTAAGGGCATATTTTTAAATAATAGTTCATCATCTTTATAATTCTGAATTGTTATTAATGTAATCTTCCTTTTCTATTGAAAGGGCTTTCTTATTAGGAATTTTAGGAACACTTTAAATATTTTTTGTTCTCACAGGCACTAAACATTTCTTTTTTATTCTTTTCTTTTACAACTTTTATCCTACAGTGATAGAGGGTGCTCTGTTGGCTATAAAGTAATCTATTTTCATTATCTTCTAATTTCAGTAGAATTTTGTATTTATTTTACCGAACTTAGGACTCTTTTCTTGTGAAGTAACATTGGCTGCTTCTGTGTTTAAGAGCAGTAGAAAAGAGGAAGATTTTAATATCCTTCCTCAGTCATCTTCCATGCATTTTATTAATCAGAAATGAAATTCTGGACCCCCTGGAGTCAATGACAACATTGATATTAACTTTGAAATGGCCAAGAACTTAGCTTAGATGTCTTACTATAAGTTTGCTCATTTGTCTTTGTACTCTGCACTGGATCCATCATTTACCATACTAAATTTAAACAGCTTATGGTCCTTGGCTCCAGGATATTCCTTTATTTTCATATCTTCAGGCAACTCCATCCTCTCAGTAAGAATTAGATCTAGGGCAGTTTTGCCTTTTTTTTTTTGCAAATGATGAAATTCTCTCTTTGACACAGCATGCTTGGATATATCTGTTTCCCAACAGATTTATGATCAGCTAAAATCCCCCATGAAGAAAGTATCTTCTAGCCAAGAATTTTCTGTACCCTGCTGTCCTTATGTTTGAGTGGTTTGTAGCTGATACCTGCTATTTTTCAGTTTTGCTTTCTAATTCCCTGTATCACTGTTACTAATTACTTTGAGCAACCTTGCAGGAAAAGATGCGTGTGCATTGATTAGCCATGTTGCTATAAACAGCACCACCTTATTGGCTTTAGCAGCTTCATGGAACATACTGTCAAGATTTTTAATGAATGTGCAGGAATTTGTTTTGAAGACTTGAGCTGTGCTACACTGCTGTGGTTTACCATGCTGCCTTTGTGATTGTTACATATTATTGGCAATTTGGGGAATGAACTAGTGCACATAAATGATCAACATAGCTGAATAAAATGATTAGAATTTCCTGAGAAGCACTTCTACAGATGCAGTAACGATGAGACATTGGCCCAGATTCAGATGGCTTCAATTCCACATAAGTTCCTTAATCTAATGTTTCCCACTGGCTAGGTGCCCCTGAAGGCCTCCAAGCAGCTAGCAGGAAACACAGGTACAGGAGTCTAGGCTAGCTAAATTTGGACTGCTGTGCATGTCCATGTGGCAGATCACAGCTCTGTTTGCACAAGTAGAACAGCCAAGATCTATACTTCCATAGATTCATCCCACTGATAGACAGTGGGGATAGTCACCTAAGTCAAAAATTAATCATCTGTGCATATGGACTCAAAAACTTAAATACCCTTTCTACTAATGGTAAACAGTGCTGATGTGACATTTGTCATAGCTAAAAAATTCAATAGAAATGAAAAAAGAAAAGATGCACTTTTGCTAAAGGTCTGACAGGGTTAATTTTAATCCCTTTAAATCTCACATGTATCCTTGCTTTAGTTTGTGGCTTGTTAGGGACTGTCACTGTTATTACTGCAGACCATTTCTTGAATAGTCTTTAAATTTTTGCTGGGTGTCCACAAATGGACTTGAAAATAGTGTTTCTCAGTCCCTTCTCCCTAAACCATATGAGTAAAAACTTGGGTCTTTGCTCTTCTAGGTGCTTCCTGAGTGCTTCTCCTTGTATGTTGTTCCTCAGACAGGAGTCCATGAGTCCATGAGTCCAGAGTCCATGAATGGAAACTTCTGTAAAATTTCTACTTAGCAAATGTTAACAATAAATTTCCATCAATTAAATAGTTAAAAAAGATTTCCTTTCTGTAGAGTTTTGAAGAAGAGAAAACCATCTGAGCTCATCTGTTCTTTAAACAAGTTTATTATTTCAATGGAGCCCCATCTTCATAAACAGTAGTAGATGGATGATGCTACAAAGGGTTTACAGTCTTTAATGTTTGGTCTTTTTTTTTCTTTTCTGGGTAATGACTGTGATTCTTAGAAATTACATTAATAGAGATAAATACTGGAAAATGAGGCATTTACTTGCTATTTATGTTTCATTATACAATGTAAGTGGAAAGCAGATTTAAGGACTGCACCCATGACTGTGCTTCTTCGCCATAACGCTGGCTGTAGCCTGGGTGAAAATCTGCAGCTGTAGTGTCTATGGTGTTGGTGCAGCTGTTGTTGGACGCTCTGTGCTCAGCCAAGGTCACTGCTTAGGACTGGCTGAAGGATTTACAAGGCGGCTTGTGAGCAGGTATGACCCTGGTTGCATGTTTAAATGGCAGGGTGTGCCAGGCACACCTGAATGTGCTGAAAATCTGCAGCTCCCATTAACAAGAGCACTGCAAGTATTTGATTAGTCCTACTGTGGCCATCACCTGCCCGGCACAGGGGGCAAGGGGGAGAAAGTCCACATGTGTGAAGGAGTTTCAGAGCCAGCTGCTGGTGGCAGAGAAATGCTTGGAGTCTGGACTGAGCCCCCTGCAGAGTGCTTTGGCGGCCACAGCTCCTGGGATCCGTGGTTCTGGGCAGTCTGGCTGGGTGCCTCCCAGGCTGCACCATCCTGGGCGCAGCCTTTCTGCCCTCCATACCTAATGTGTTCACCACAGCTTTGGTCTGCAGGCTCTGACGTGAGCCTCGTCCCTCTGTTACTAACTGTTCTATGTTCTGTACCTTTTTTGTCTTATCCTTCCCCAAACACCAGGGAGTACACTGCAGGCTCCCTGGAGGAGTATTTTCCCTGTCTCTAGATGGTAGGAGGAACAACTGCAGAGAAAATTGCAGTGAATCCTGCTCAGTCCATGAATAGTTCTTGTTTAATTCAGAGGAATCCTTGGAGAGTTTAGCTGCCAAGCTCTAGGAATTTTTCACAGAGTATATGCAAACTGAGATTTTTTTTTTAGTTTCTTTTTTTTTTTTTCTCACTTAAGGCATGTCTACAAAGGTGGATGCAGACAGATCTCACAGCAGAACTTTTTACCTCGAACACGCTGTATGGTTATACAGTGCTGGACCAAATCTGGCATGTTCCCAGCTAGCTTAGAGCACAGGCTGAGTAACGTTGTGGCTGTCTTCACATTTCCACGTAGCCATACTCTTAGTTTCCTCAAATAAATTTTATTCCAGAAAATAAATAAATATCATCTCCCTCACACAACCTTTTATATTTTCTCTTTTTATTGCAATTCTTTATCGTATCTCCAAACTGTCACACAATTGAACTTCTCTGTTTACATGTATGCACAGTATGAAAAAATATAATGGCCTAAAAAATTTGGATTTAATGCAAAACAGATGACAAATTAAGGCATACTTTTCTATCCCAGCTTTCCTGTATAATAACATTTGATTGTTTCTGGAAGACTGCAGTGGGTTTTTTTCTGTACATTTGTCTTGCAGAATATTTTTTAGTTAAAAAAATTGCTTCCCTGTGTCTTAGAGTTCTTCTGTATTTTCAATGTACAGTATGTTCTCTTGCTGTAATATTTGTTTTAGGGGAAAAATAGTAACCTGAATTGATTGTGTCTGTAGCATATTAGATTTTATGTATTACAATTAAATTCCCCTCTGAGCCATCTGGTTTACAGATTGTATAGATTTTAAAATTTCAGTTTGTCCTCCCAATTTACCTAGATTAGGACCACCTTTTCTAGTTTTAATCTTCAAACATTCCCTATATTTTAACTTTCCAGTAAAAGTAATGGTTGCTGGCATATGAGGTGGTTAATAATCCTGAAACCATGGTTCCAAATATTATCACATGGAAGATATCTGCCAGGGAAAGGAGCACAGAAGTGGCCTTTTAAATCTTGCTACTTATCCTCCAGATAGAGGATAACTCCCCTGCATCTACAATATTTCCTTGCTCTTCACCATGGTTAATACAGGTAACACTATAAACTCCGCTGTTCTGTAGTTAAATAATTAGGTCATACTTATGCAAACTTATTTTTGAGTTTTTGTGGATTCCAGTGGGCAGATACTGGCTTTAGATCAGTTTGAAAGAAAGGATACTCTCAGCAAAACCAATATGGTGAGTATGTAAGTCCAAAATAGCAATGTAAAAACTTCAGCAAAATGTCTAAGCAGCACTTGAATTTCCTAATATTATGCATTTGTCTGGCAAGTTCTTGTGATGCCTGCAGGTCTGCCTGTGCAGAGTTCCAGATCTACCCTGCTTCTGCAGTGAGGCACCAAACTCTGACAGTCATTCCTGAAGCATGGCAGTTGGATCTGGAAGGCATGCTTTGATGCAATGCCCTAAGCGGGCACATAGTAAATTTTAGGTATTTCTTAGATGAGGTGGATTGGAGTACAGGCCTTGGGGGCTGTACTTTTAGATGAACTTAAATCCTGTTTAGTTCCTGGGTCAATTGCTTGATCTTGCCACAACTTATTTCTTCTGAGAAATCTGAGACTAAACCATTGATAGCTTTGGATTGGGGACTGTGTAAATAGTTATTCCATACCCTAAAAAAAGGTCTTGCAAATTATGGCTCCTCTGAATCCTGTACGACAAGCTGTATTTTAGGAAAGCAGTCTAAGCAAAGGGTAATATACATTTGGAAATGTGTTCCTTAACTCTCCAGGCAACTGTTAAGCTTTTCATGTTACTGTGCACATTTTTATTAGCATTCTTTTGTTCAAGTGTAGAAATACATGATTCGAGCACATACATGAGTATTTTGAAATCCTTATAGAGAAGACAGCAGACCAGCAGTGCAGAATAGCACTATCAAATAGTAGGAATACCCAGTAGTGGTATTATTCCTGTAGTTGGAATTACTGTAGAATTTTTGGAAATTGTGTTATAAGTGTGATGGTAATTTTCAGTCTTGCAATGACAGTAAATATTCTTCTGTGTGTTAAACTTATTTGTGCACATATCACAAGAGAGTTTAACCTTCCCCAAATCATTTGGAATTGCATAAACTGGGATACCACACTTAACTGTTAAGAAAATCAGTCTTGTCAGATCACAGTGTTGAAGTTTGTTATGTTCCCTATTCATAGTATCTATATTAGTCCTCACCTCATAGCTCTTCCCATAAAGAAAAGGTGATCTTGTACACCCTTCCTTATATTCTATCTTAACTCGTGCACTTGGGCAGAAGAGAAGGTTCTAATAAGAATTTTTATATCACCTCTAAGTTTTTGTCCCAGATCATCTTTGAGTTGAAGTAAAGCTCTCCTTTGCCAGCCAATTGTTCTTGTAATCATGGACAGAAGTTATTTCACACTGCATCTTTTTATCTTTTACCATTCCCTATGGCCAGCCCCAAGAGGCATGTCATAAGATATTTCATCAGAAGACCTTGTAAACTTTTATTTCCAAAGGAGATACTCTGTAAGAAGTTGATTTTCAAGGAAGATACACTATATATTTCATAATCATCTACTCAATTTTTATACTATAATAATAACCTGTAAATATTTTCCTTATGAACCTTAGTTTCTTTGTTTAGCTCCGGTCTGTTTCTAAATTAGCATCACATTTAACATGCACAGTCATCATTTCATACAACAAGAAGAGTAGTATGGCAAACTGCCTTGGAATAAATTGAATACTGCCAAAAAATTATGAGATCCTAGCACACCCACTGTAAGTCTTGATGTGAGCCTTGATGAAAAGAAAATTCTCACAAACATCCTGTTCAATCTTATAGGGAGATTTTCTCAAAGATCCTGCTGAGATTTGTGAGTAGGATTAATCCAAGCAAACAAAAAATTTTGTTTGGTTGCCACCACAATGCTGAGGTGTGGAGGGAAATATATGGGACAGAAGTCTCCAGCATCACAAGGCACAGAAATTCTGTTGTGCCCAGAATATGCAAAATGCAGGTGACAGTGCCATTAGCCACCACTGCACTCTCTGGTAAGTGCTTCTGTAGTATCACTTTATGATTATCAAGCAGAGTTCTGAAGGCTTCAGGACACTAGCAGGTCATAATCCTCAGCATAAGTTATATTGCAAGAGGCCTCTTCTGTTCACCAACTTTATTTCATAGTTTTCAACATCAAGTGACTGAGATTAAAGTATACATCAAGAAAAAGGAAAAAAAAAATTGAAGGAAAACATGATAAAATCAACCTGGTTAAACTGCAGAGTAAAGGAATTTCTTCATAATAGTATTTCTTAGAAATCAAAAGTGAAAGTAATGATCAGATGAAGACACATACATATATAACACAACATTAACAAAGCTAAATATTAACATGATTAGTATTAATACAATGAAAAATTGATGGAAAGCTTATCAGACTTTATACATGACTGAGGTAAAAATGGAGCCCAAGGAAATGGGGCAATAAAGAAGGAAGAATGGTAAGGAGAGATCGACCCTCTGAGTGAAGCACCAGAAGAATTTTAAGAATAAACCATTAAAACAAATGGTAGCATGTTTCCAGATGTTCTTCAGCAGTTTTAAAGGGCTACAAATATGAAATAGCTGCTCAGTAAACTGTGGTGCCCAACCTGCTACTTAAATCAATGCTGGTGTCACAGAAATTTAAAGTGTCAAACATTGTCAGTATCTCGGTTCCAGATGTGACCTGTACAACTACAGATTTGTCAGTTGTATCTGATTGTTTGTGCCAAAGCAAATAATAATATAGAGTTAGTAGATCTAGAAGACTAATACAGAAAGTCCTGCTTTATATACCTAGGCGGAATTAACTGAGAATCAGTAAGAAAAGGAATGGCCTGCTCATTCTCTTCACAACAGTTCTCTCACCAGAGCTTCCTAAAGAAAATAAGCTGTTATGGAATAGGAAGAAGTGTTTTTGTATACTGGTTCAAAGGGGAGAAACAAGGTGCAGGAGTGCTTTTAATAACACAGAGAGTTTCCTAAGAGGATCCCCTAGGGACTGATACTGGAACATGAGTTATTCAACAGATTTCTACATAATCTGGGAAGGTGGGTGAATAGAGATGTAAAAAAAGTTTTCCTGATAATATAATTCAGAAAATTTACTTTGAAAACTAACTGCCAGCAGAGTATTCAATTCATATAGGAATAAAACATTCTGAAGTGGACAATGCTGTGGATAGTCCTCCAAAATTTCATAGCTGTGCTCATTAGCAATCTGAAAGAAAACATAATGTTAAGAATTATTGGTAGGTTAGGAATTATTAGAAGGCTACAAAATGGAAAGATGGTCATGCCATTTTACAGGTTTGTGTTACTCCTCCCAAATATTGTGTGTCATTCTGGCCATGCTATCTGCATAAAGAACAAGGGGGAACAGAAGAATGTTCAGTTGAAGAAAAAAATTATTGAAGGGCTGAGGAGAAAGTTGGAAAAAAAGTTAGTTTTAAAATTCATTCTGTAATATATGACCATAGATGGGGAGAAAAGGAGTAGGAAATAACATTATTCAATATTTCTAATGAAATAAGAATTAAAGTATTCTAATTAAATGTTCAGATGATAGATTTTAAACAAACAAAAGAAACCAACAAAGAGAGTACTTTTTCACACAGCTTGCCATTGTGGATGTCACTAACACAGGCTGCTGTAGATAGCAAGAGTAAAATTAATTCAGAAAGGGATGTGAATTATTTTGAAGGAAATCCCTACTGGTTGCTGTTAAACATGTTGGACGGGAAGCTCAGGAAGACTGAACTGCTGAATCACAGCCTAGAAAGCTCTACTGTGGGGTGGTCCATTTGCCCTGTTCTTAGATGCCTTTCCTAAGAATCTGCATCTGACCGCCAGTGGCTGGGAAAAAGCTGCTGGTTGATTTGGTCTAATCCTCCTACTCACTGTAGTAACTGGGATCTCTGTTACTATCCTTGGGTTTATGATTAGCTGATATTTTTGGGAAATACTAGCAAGAGCTAGCCAATTATTCACTGGCATTAAGCTCTTTTATGTGTGCATGTGTGTACAAATTAGTTTGATTTCTTCCAGTGTATTTGTTAATCAGATTTAATTAGCTTGGATGGACTCCTGCTACCATTTTTCATATACTGTTGAGTCAGAAAGTGGGCAATACTGGATTCTGTTTTGCCACGAGTTAGAACCTCTTAAATATTATAGATTTACCCTAAATCATTCTACCTCTGCTTAAAAGCCCTGTTCTAAGATGGAAAGTGACTTAATATATTATTGTTGGATCTATTCCATGAATATCCATGACTTTCTTGGCCTCAGTATCATGAATATTTTATTGCATACTAGAACACTCTCTATGTATTAGAGAGCCCATTTTTGTGACTGAATTTGGCAGGTGATTGTGCTTTTGCTGTTTCATTACAGTTATTTTTACTAGTATTACAATAATGCTCAGAGCCCCCATGTGGATTAGAGCCCCATGGTGCTATGTGCTTTAGCAGAAATAGAAGACTCTCTTCTGTCTGAAAATGCTAGTAGTCTGAACAGGTAAAAGAGACAAAAGTGAGAAAGGAAAAAGCATAACAGAGCAATGAAGTGACTTGCTCCCCATTACAGAGCATGTTGATGATAGAAATGGGGACTATAACCTTCATTTTCTAACTCCAGCTGCTCTCTTGTTCACCCATGTGATTGAAGATAACTGAAGAACACACTGTTCATCTTCGAAAACTGGGTTTACAAATTGTATTTGTACTTCTTACAATTTATTTTTGTATCAGGTAAAGTGGGTTTTCTTATCTCCTCTTTATAGCACACAAGTTGTGCTTACTTACAAAACACTCATGCATAAGAAGACTCTTACACAGTACATTGCAGTTGTTATCCTTTTTTCAGAGAATTAGCATGAACAGGCTTGCAATATGTTTCTTACTGTAGCCAAAATATGTTGTGTTTTTATCTTTTATGAGTACATATGATGGCAAATCTGTTCTGGTTCAGAAGTATTGCAAAGATTTTTAACACAGAGTAAAGGACTTAAAAAAAAAAATATATATACATACATGTATATATAAAATACTGTTCTTAGCTTCCCAATTGCTATGTCATCATATATGTAAAATATTAAAAAACCTCTGCTGGTCATGGTATAAAACAGTGACAAAGGGTACAAGGTGTCAGTGTCTAGAATAATTTGTTCATTGCAAATGTATCTAATAGCAGTGCTAAAAAAAATCCTTAGAGGCAAAGTTCGTTTTTGAATCCCCGTGTGAGACCTGGCATTGCAAACAAGGTACTATGAAAATTTCTACAGATGGTTGCTTAATGTGTAAATTAATCTGACTCAGTAAGAATCATGCTAGTCAGTGGCAGTTATAATTATACATCAGTATAAGATCTTGCTCTACAAATTTGTACAACCACAAAACTATCATACAGACACACGTTTATTTAAATACTTTAATTATTTACTGTCAGGATTTGTGACACATTTATGCTTCAGCTTGCAAACATTAACTAGAAATGATACATTACAGTGTAGCTAGCATAAAAATAAACAAGGTAGTTAAAAAAAATACCCAACCAGACCCCAACCTGCAGTAATAGAGAGTACCAGAACAAATAAAACAATGTAATCGAACATAACACATATATTGCACATTGCTGTCCTCAGGAAGACAAAAGAACAAATCAAATGCAAGGTTTTAGAGAGAAAGAAAAATGAAGGTATCCTCAATCTGGATGTATATTTACAACTTGAATAGAAAGGTATGGAAAAACTTCAAGGCAAGTGATGAAAGTTTATTTAAAGCAAATGTTTTTACAGTTAATGAGATCTGTGTGAATTTTCAACCTTTTTTTTTTTCCTGGAGAGTTAAGGGAAGCAACAACCTTGAAAAGCTCATCTGTTCTGGTTACTCATGTCGGAAAACAATCCCCTGCTCTTCCTATATCAACATGTGTCACAGAACTCACCGTGGCAAATGGGCAGCAATTGACAAATACGCTCTTTTTATTTATTTATTTATTTTTAATTTTGTAAGAATACATCCTGCTTTAATCCTGGCCATAGTCAATTAAACGGAATCTTAATTTAAATGAGTTAATTGGAAAGTGCTCTTTCCTTTACAAAAGAAAGAAAAGAAAGAAAAGAGGGAAAGGGAGATAAAGAGAAACAGAAAGATAGATGACAAAGAGAAAGAGGAAAATAAGCAATTTTAAAAAATAAAAAGGAAAAGAAAAAGAAGATGGAGAGAAAGAAAGAGAGAGAAAAAAAGGAGAGAAAGGAGGGAAGGAGACTAGGTGAGTTCTATTGCTGTTACACTTTAAAGTGTTCATAATTTCCTCACCAGTGTATGCTTTCAGATAGCACTGCAGCAGCATTTCTGCAGCTTTAGGGAGTGAAGGGTACTGATTAAAATGTGCTCTGGTGCCATTTGAGAAATGTTCAAACTGTATACCTGGTTTATAATATATATAATGCGAAAAATGGAACCTCAGCTCCATTGCATTTGTCTGAAATGTTAGACAAATTGTAAAAAAGAAAAATTGCTTCAGTGGTACGCTTAAACTTCAAGTACAAGCATTTGGACATTTTCTGAAGGGTTCATGCTGTGGCTTGTCTAAGCTCCCTGCAACCACTGAATTCTTAAATAAGTTTACTTGGAAAGGTCAATAGCTGGTTATCCTGTAAACTTTTCTCTAGGCTAGATAATAACAAAGTATTAGTTTTTGCTCATCTTTAGTTGTCAGCCAGTCACTAGGAGGTATCCAGTGTGCTCATTTTTTCTCAGATTGTAAATGAGAGGGATAAAAGTGTATCAGAGGCAAGCAGTTGACTGCTTTTCTTTTTTAAAGGTCCTGAAATAAAACCTTAAGAAAAAAGGAAGAGACATTTAATTAAGTCATAACCCTCTACAGCAGCAACATAAAGTGCATGAAGGAGCAAGTGTATTCAGCACACAGACAACAAAGGGAAGAAAAGCTATTTGTTAAATCAAACAATAATGTATCTTGGTAATGTGAAGTTTCCGTGAGGTTATTGCTGTTATACAACAAGCATACAAAAGCCATGTTTGTCGAAGAGTTCCTGTATCCAACCATGTTGGTGTGAAGAAAGACTGTTCAAGAATTCTGTAGCAGAAACCAAACTGGTCTGAATTGCAAGCACTACCAATAGGAAAACAAACAAACAAACAAACAAACAAAAAACCAAAAAGCCAACCAAGGACAAAATGTCTGGTTTTTTTTTCCCAAACGTTTTGCACACCTGGTTTCTAGAATGCTTGGTATTTTCTCTAAGGTTTCTAAAGGAAATAGTGTTGGCAAATTGATCAAAGAGTCCATCACTGGCATGTGTTTTAGTACAAGATGTAGAGTCATCCCCTAGACAAGACTGAGGCTATTGAGGTTGGCTGGAGGAAATGGTAAAACTCCTTTAATTTGCTCCTTTAGCTGCATGGGTGTATTGATCATTGACTCATCAAAGATTGCCTTAAGGGGTGTGGTTGTTATACTGGAAGATCAGACAGCTGCAACAAGCAACTCAGTATATATATTCTATCATGTAGACAGAGTTCTGTGATTGCTCTCTCTGGCTGAGGATATCCTTGCTACATCAAAAATAAAGAAAATAAAATTAATGTGAACAGTAACAAATGCTTGATGAGATCACAAACGCGTTCAAGATGGGCTCTGAGCTGGATGTCAGCAATTTAAACCAACATCACTGAAGGAGGCTACCAGAAAGAGGGTTTCTTTTCCTAATCATACTGCAGAACCTGAGTCGGGGGCAGCCCAAGCTAAGAGCGGCTTGTGTACATGGGAATGGGCCACACTACTTCGAGTTCCCCTGGTTTTGAAGCTACTTTACCATCTGTCTCTCTTAGCCAGGACACCTCTTCCCCAGCTTGGTCCATCATTGCCGGATAATTTTTTTCTTTAAGACATTTGAAAGTGGTCAGCAGGTATATAGTTATCCATGGAGTCTGCTATGTTCCTTGTAACAGACTGTGCCTTGCATGTTAAGGACAGTTGGGTACTATTTGCTATTTGTATATTGGTAACCATACAAAGAATTTTTAGACTATGAATAAATGCTTTTTATTTGATCTTTATCTAAGTTCAAACAAAGAAGGTATATCCCTTTGGCAAATTTTCACTTCATAATAATCTACATCAGCTAAGAAAAGAGCAATTTTATTTTTCAATGACCATATATTTTGAATTTGATGATTTTCTATAATAAACCTACAATTTACAAGTTAAGATTTTAATCTAACTCAAAACCAGAGTTTTACCTTTAAAAAAATTCAGTTATTTGGTCTGATTACATGTATATGTCAACTGGAATTGATCATGGTTCTCTTACTGGATGGGTTTCTGATAGGAGTGTTTACATACTTCAACATTTCTTTTCCTGAGCATTCTATAATAATATGATTATTAGAGAAGTTGACAGAATTCTGCTGATAAAAAAGGCCAGATCCCATCCCAAGTGTCTATGTCTGGGCTACTGAAGAAAGAATACATGTTTAAAAACAGAGACAGTTGGGAGGAAGGGAAGTCATAACAGAGTATGGTACTGATTTTCCTCTTCTCTTAGGCATTTAATGCTTCATCCAGAGGATTCCTTCCTGATTTTCTGCTGCAAGGCAGTGTCTAGTATACCATGTATAGTTAATTAGGTGAGCTAAATAGTATGCAGAGATTAGCATAAAGTACAGTTAACCATGTCTGCCATATGTTCAGTTGTTCTTTATTGTGAATATGGAGAAATAATTACATAGTATCTGGCATATTCCACTTTTTCTATAATTTACATAGTAGTACTGCAATAAAATGATGTTAATAACCTGAGACAAACCCTCAAAAGTAATGAAAGTCACAAGTCAGGACTGAAATTTTAATCCTAGTTGCAATGGGGATCAAGTCAATGTTATGAAAGCAGCACTTTCTGATACTTATTTACATAAAATGTTCAATCCTTACCTGAGAGTTTCCTAGTCTATATGAGTTGTTTCATACTACTGTGGTAATATGGAGCATTTTTTTGTTTTTTGTGGTTTTTGTTTTTTTTTTTTGTACTTGTGAATTTATTTTGGATTGCATCATGTCTTTGTGGAATGCCCTTTTTATTTTGAGTTACTTATTGGACTTTTCTAAAATGACATTAAGGGACAATTCCACAGCCAGAGCATTGTCTGTGGTCTGATTACCAGAGAGTTTGAAACCCCACTGATTCAATCTTAGATATCACAGTTTTGTTAATTAGGCCCCAAACAATGTTCCCTTAGGTTCTTCTTCTGGTTTTGGCTGGAGTGGCGATAGGCCCTGTTGAAATGTGGCTAGGCAGGTGGGAGCAGAAGGCACAATCAGTGAGTTATACCTGCAATGTTTTCTGCAATAATTACATGGAATTATTTTTGTTGGATGAAGTTTTATACATTGGATATATGGAAAATTGTTTCCAAGAGGGACCTAGTAACATATCACAAGGGAGCCAAAATACCCCCACCATTACCCCCAACCTAAAAAAGCTGCAGAAAAAGCAAAATGAGGTCAAAACTGTAAAAGCCATCACAAATGTTGTTGCCACAGTAGATAAAGTTGAAAGCTTTGAAATCTTCAGGGTGGAAGTTAGAATAACCTTCTGATGCTCCAGACACTGTCTTTGAATTTATTTCCCTCCAGCTAAATAGTTCTCTTGCATCTCAGCTAATATTTTCAGGCATTTCTTAATATGACTCTTCCTTAAAAGGCTGGGAAAAATTAGAATATGCATGGATAAAGGAGATTTTTAACACTGTAATAGTGAAAGGCCAAATCCATCTGGTCAAAACAGAAATAGCCATGTGAAATTCAAGAAACTGAGATTCATTTTTAATCTTTGGTTGATCTGTCTCCAAATACATTTCTGTATTTATGGAGAAGCTAAATAATATGTTACTAACTCCTCCCTTCAGTGCAAGCACTGTATTTTTGTACTTTATAACTTGTAGAGGACCATTAAAAGCTTTTTGCCCATAACCTCCTGCAGCTTCTGGGGCATGGTGTGGCTGCTTATGGAATCATGTTTAGTACTGTGTTCTTACTCCTCAAGCAAAACAAAGCTATAATATTTATTGTTATCAGTTTAACTAAAACCTGAATGCCTCTAGAAATGTCTTTCATTTCTTTAATTTTGTGTACTCTTCTAGATGGATAACAACTGTTGTATGTGCAGTTACATTTTTTCATGTACGGGGGAGGGAAATAAGAGAAAAAAAGAAGAGAACCCAAACTTAGATAGATCTAGGATGCTTTCCCTTGCTCTTTTGTTGGCTCCTAAATGAAACAAACAAACAAACAAACAAAACAAACAAACAAACAAAAAAAACCCCAAACCAAAAAACCCAACCCAGTTATGCAGGCTTTCCTGCTTTATTTCTCAGCTGTACTTTGTTTTCAGCATCTGAATATTCAAAACTTAGCAGACCACTCTGTGTAAGCAGAAACCTAAAAATCTACTTTTAAAGACACCAGAGTAAGTTTACATTACTCAATTTTACTTTTTTACTTGACAATTCTGATAAAAATGTTCAGACTATTGACATAGTTTTCAAAATAACTGCAATGAGACTCAGGATAATTTCAGATGCTTCTCCCTCCCTGTCACTGCTTTATGGCAAAACCAAAATTCCTATAGAAAAATGTATGGACAGGAACTGAGAGGAAAGACCTTCCATGGAATAGCTAGCATCAAAATCCTGACTTTCTTCTTTCCTGCGCTACACTGAGAGGTAAGCACTGAGCCAGGTACAAGGCAGGCTCAAAGCAGAAGAGTTGTAGGAAGACTGCAGGATCATATTGTTCTGTCCTAATCTGCTTCTTGGACTGACCAAGTACAAAGTACAAAATAGGACTCTGAACAAAACACACCAGTTTAATGTAATTCACTGCTGATACACTTCTGCTCAAATAGGAAATCCACATTGTCATGGGAAGAGATACAGACCACTAAATGGAACAACGGTATAGGCATTAGGTTGGCAACATTTCCTTAATATGTCTTGGAGTAGAATCTTTGCTTTATTAACAAATAGATGTGCAACTGTTTTCACTGAGGCAATTATGCACAATACTGAGCATATAAAAGTACTAAAAATATTTTTAGAAATGACTGCATGTGCTCTGCCAGTACTGCAGAATTGTAATTCACTATATACAAAAAAGAACATAGCAAACGTTGCCTTACATCCTCAGCTTCTCAAGTTTATATACTGCATTTAAACATTCTGCATTTTATTGTAACTATTTGGCACCAAATCTTACATGCAATAAACCAAAAATGAACTTATGTTGTTACCTCATTTCTGTTGTTATATCTGTGCTATTCTCTAGCCTGTGCATGGCTCCTTTCTTCAGCTATTTATGGTTTTAAAGACTTTTCTAAGCTTCCAGTAATGCTGAGTAGCTGTTTATAAAATTTCAATTTCTCCAAAGTCTTTTTTGAATTAGCTCTGCAAGACATTATGCTTTGATGGTTCGATCAACTTTCAGTATGTAATGTGTGGTAAAATAAAACACCAAATTTTTCTCATTTTTCATTTTTCTCATAAATATATTTATTTTCAAAATTTTCCTCTCATTATTTGGCACAATCCATTTCCTCATTACACCTGACTTTTACTTCAACCCACTTTTTAATTTTTTTCTTTTAATACGGCACAACATATTTTCCCTATTTGCTGCAAATCTGATTTGGGATTTTCAGAGGGAGGAGGAACATGTGCAAGAGTTTTCCAATAGAAGTGGGAATTAAATTCTTTAAATCCTTTGCTTGTTCCTCCCAGAATGTTGATTGCCAAAAATAGTTCAGAACTATTATAATGCCTTCTTTTACTTATTTTATTTATTACCTAGTCGCATGTCTAAACCTTCACTGACACTTGAATAACTGATATTCCCATTGGAGCTCAGACCCAAGCAGCATTATGAAACCAATGCTGAATTCTCCAGAAGCTTCCAAGAATGTTTGGAACTATTGTTTGATTAAATAACATGATCTATTAAACCTCTGTGTCTCTTCTTCCTCCAGATTTTGCCTTTCCTTCATATCCCTTGATTCTCTCCTATTTAAATTGTCTCCTGTCTTTTATCAACCCTTCTACTTTCTATTTTCAATTCTAATTTTTCACCGCTATATTTCCCCATTTCACGCTCCTTTTCTGTTGACCTTAAAATACCTCTTGAGATTTTTTTAACCTCTAATTTTAGTTTCTTTTCATTGTCCCAGGTCAGCTAAAACTCTGTATGCCAGTCCTTCTGTATAAGAAAAAAGACAAGACATTTTCCCCTTCATTTCAACAGCCTCTCCCCTGTGAGAGAGAAGAATGAAGACTGCAAAGAAGAAAAGGGAAAGGCAGAAAGAAGGAAACCTTTGCTGCATTTACACTTAGTAGCTAGAGGAAAACACTGAACAAAAAGTGCCACCAGACTGATACAGATTTTAATGAAAGTAGTCTGTGGAATGTACCTTTCACAGACTAAACATGAACCACTTCTTTTCCCCCATTAATGCAATGCAAGGGAAGTGCAAGAGATTCAATCCTTGACACAGCTCTGATTAGAATTTACTGTAAAACTGACTCCAGAGTTTTCAGCATTTTGGCAGATGACTCAAGGAGAACTGTATGTGAAACCAGCAACAGGAAATCTACATTAAGCCAGACAACATGACTCAGGGTTTTAATGAAAAGAGTTTGGCTGGATTCCTTTTTTATTCATTATGTAGATGATTCTAGTAGTTTGAATTAGGATAAAAAAAATTAATATATCATGATTTACTTGCCTGGTTCCTGGCCCTAATTTATGACAGCATCAATATACTTCAAAACTATTTCTCCTCTGACATTTAAAATTCCTTCTGTTTTATAAAAATAAATTCATACTTGTACTGTACTTAACCAAATTCTGCTCAACTTAGCCCCAGGTGCTATTAGAACTCAAAGAGTTATACTTTGTAGATACCACTGTACTTTTTTATAATCAGGAATGGCTTTGATGTTTTCAAAGCTGCTTGGGGAATTTGGATGACCAATTCACATTCATTTTCATGGGAGCTGGACAACTATTCAATTTCTTTTTACATAGCTCAGTGTTTTATCCTTCCAGTTCACAAAGAAAGAGACAAGAATGTTTTAAAAAGCTTCGGTGTGTACATTTAGCTATAATCCCTAAGAACTGGCTTCTCATACAGTTCCAAGCCACACATATAGCACCTAAGTTTCTATTGCATACCCCCCTAGATACACATGGCTCAGTTACAGATGTAGTTATTAAGACATCTTTCCTGGGGTCACTATAAATAACTTTCACTTGATCACAGTGGCTTTCTATCAGTGCTGATTGTTCAGTTTTTATACTTAATAGATGTATTTTACAGAGCATCTAGTGGGACTCTCAAAATATTTTGTCTAGAACAATTGAAGTATACTTAATAAGTTCATTGAGTAGTTAGTTATAGCCAAAACAAATAACTGGACTTAGGCAAACATGTTTTTCACTAATGGAAAAAAATTAAGTGACAGAGTTATCCAATGAGCAGTAGGACCAATGATGCCTGTTTTCTTACAGACATCTTGCATCCCCAAAATTATTTTGCAATGACTCTGTATTTTCCCTATTCACAGCATCTTCCTTCAAACCTGTCTTCTCTGTCTGTCATACTCTGTATTCCCTCATTATTTGTTGGACTAGAGGCAGTTTATATTTTGCTTCATTTCAAGCTGAACATGCACATATCAGGGTAGCACTGATTTAGCCAGAACGCCGAATAAAGTAACTCTTCCCACAGAGGAATAATGTGGGCCTTGCTTACCATTATATTTCACTCGCAGGAGCTTTCAAAGATGAACTTTGTCTCTTTGTTAAACATTATTGAAATTGGCCAGCAAGTTCTGTAACCATTGGGAAACCTGAAGGAGAGCTGGCAAAGGCATAGTGTAAGTTCACAAGAACTTGCATTCTTCATTTTTCAGTAAGCAGAACTAAAAATCTCACTGTTAACAGCATTATTGTAGTATTTCTGAGGTCTTTGCAACTACAAAAGAATTTTCTAATACTATTTTTAAAATATTTACATACTAAATCTGGTGATACTTTAACATTTATAAACATTTTGTCATACTGTCTTTAAGTTAAAACTTAATTTCTACTCCAAATAATTCAAATATACATTTCACAGTAAAGAAGGGGAAAATAAAACCCCTTGTTGGGAAGTTCAAAGTGCTTTCAAGAAATGGCCATCAGCCAGTTTCAAGTCTATATGAAAAGATGCTCAGAGAACTCACAGTTCACTATCATGAGCATTAACAGCAATGCTGATTAGGAGTTTCCTTCCTTCTGCATTGAGAGTAAGCTATGATGACCCACAGCCATTTCAGGACTAAGAATTCCCAAATGGTCTCAGAAAAGACAGGAAGGACATGAGTTTAAATATCTGCGTATACTGAGCACAATCCTACTAACTTTAATAAAACAGATCAGTCATGCTTGCCACAAGTAGAGATAGACCAAAAGGAAATAAAGCTAAAAATACCAAGGGGAAAAATGAAAGAAGAAAAAAAAAGGTGTTAAATCTTTTAAAATATTCTGTCCAGTTTCCTTGGATTTTTTTTTCTTTGAAGTCTTGCCTTAGAGACAAGGCAAATATTGGTTTACAAGATATGATAAATTGGGAGAATCTCTAAATGCGGTCACACACTAAGCATGATGGAATTTACTGTTAGGGCACTGCTTGTCTCAGATACGCAGTAGGTTGCCCACTTTTCTACACAGTGCAGTTACATTTTCTCAGCTGGGAGCACAACATTATATGTAATGCTACATTCCTTAGAAGTCCATTTCCGAGGCTTAGGTACTGTATACCTCATGACTTCTGTATTAAGAAGACACAATAAGGTATAACATGGTCATGACCATCCAAATCCCCCCTTTTTGTTGGTAATATTAACTAGTTGAATGCCAGAAATGTCAAATAGAGCAGCAATGACAGCAATGGTCATTTACTTTTGGAGAAATGTGACATTTATACTCTTTTGGTACGTTAGCTCCTCTTGAAATGCCACAGAACATGCACAGAAATGGTGAAATTTCACAAAAATTACTTATGCAAAAGCCAACATAAAAAAGACAGAAGGTGACAGTTGGAAGTTAAGAGAAGTTAAAAGATATATATTAGTATTGGGCAGCATCAAATAAAAAAAATAAAAAAAAACCAAAACCAACCCAAAATAGGTTTTCTCTGAGAGAAGTAGAAACAAATGCCTATAAAATTTATATGGCAGTACATAAATCAGACCAATTCTATTCAAGGGGCAAAACAAGGAATATCTTCATGGGTGGCCAAGAGACATAGACCTGTCCTTCATTCCAATAGATGGCCAAGAATCCTAAACAGGAAGGCATAGAAGAAAATAAACAACTTGTGAAAGTGAGCAGTAGCAGCTGGAATCAGGCTGTTCCCAACCCTTTAATAAATCCAAGATGTAAATAGCTCAGAGGAATAAATCTCTAAAGCAAGAGTGATAGGTACATGGTTAATACTTGAATTGCCAAAGCGACATGTAACAATTTAAGGCATAGCATGCAAGCATGGGCAATTCAGGGCACTGAGAAGAACAGTGGCAATTTGAGGAGCATGTGGTAAAAGAATGATCCTAATACTGTTAGCCTTCCCGGTATGACTGAAAGGTGCAGAGGAAACTAAAACTGCCAGGACTACTCAAACAGCTAGAAAAAACAGGCAAATTATGAAGAATAGTCCTCTTTCTTTACTGACAGTCAGGGAGACTTACTGAGGTCGAGTGTCTCTTGATATTCATGGTACAAGGTCTGGATTTTTTTTTTTTCCTTTTCGATTGACTGAAATAAATTAGACTAAACCCCTATTTTTTTTACTTAAGAAAAACAGACAGAAAAGCCTATGCTTTCAAAGGCTGTCAGAGTTTAAGAGTTTTGCCGATTTAGATATTTGCTACAGGACGATACCACAGGTTTATGTCTACCATAAATGACTCTCATAATTTAATTTCCATCATCTGAAGACACGAAGGGGCAACTCTCAGAGGTGTCATAATACATCTGCCGTACCTTTCCTCTTCATAAGTCAGGAGCTTCCACTCATGCTGAGCTAAGGAATGAGCAGTAAGGAAGAAGACCTGACTCTTCCAGCTGCCAGTCCCAAACCAGTCTGAGATTCAGAAAAACCCTTTTGGCACCTGTTGTATAAATCACTGATCCTGTGACTAAAGGTAAGGGTCACTTGTATGAACTGAAGCACAAGCAAACTCTTGATAGGTGTTTGATTTCTTGACAAATGACATTAAAACTCTGCAGGTATTTAACAAGGGACTTGTAAACTTTAATTTGGCATTAGAAAGAAATCACTTTGAGTGGAAAATTTATTCTTGCAACTATCTGTTAAAAAAAGAAAAATCAAAACCTGGATATTGATGGGTCCAGTGTGAAATGGAAGCTGTGTGTCATCCTTTAGCTCTACTTCATAAACTAGCAACTCTAGAAAATAACACTTTTGGGAACTTGCTCTATATATCAAAAATGGACATTTCCAGATGACTGCAATGATACTTAGTGTAATAGAAATGGAAATGCATCAGAGAACTTTGTGTGAAAAGTTAGGTGCACTATTCACCCAATCCATTTATATTAATTGCCAGTTACGTTAATCAACCTAGTCTGTCAATCCCATTGTAATTCAGAAATTGTTTTTATTGGGACAAGAGAGATTATTAAGATTAGCATTACATAAACCATCAATAATACTTTTAAAAGATGGAGGAACTTAAAATATTTCAAAATATTGATAATGAGTAAGTAATTTTGACCAAAATGTTATTAAAAAAAAAAAACCAAAAAACTGAACTGCAAATATAATATTTTCACTAATTATCTTTTCTGGCTAGCTTAGAAAGTCATAGTCAAGAGGAGCTGAGGGCTTAATTTACTTGAGGTAATGCAATCTAGAAGACCACCTTTGATCTCAAGATGTTCATATTTGTACTTTGGTCCTGGCCAGAAGTAGGAACTGAAGTGTGAAAGAGAAAAATAAGTCAATGAGGTACAAAGCTATTCTGAAATTTGTGGAGGAATTAAAAAAAGAAAAAAGTTTATGGGGGAATTAAAAAGAAAAAGGTTTACTGTAAGCTTTTGGTGACAGTTTAGATTCTGTTCTTCTTTTAGCTAAAGCTGTTCACCCATTTGATATTGGAAAGTGATATTTTCAGGATGAATAGCAGAACATACCTGCAAGGAACATTTCTGATCTTTTTGTAATACTAAGAAACATTTTATGAGTGATTAGGGTTCAGTTAGTAACTATTCAACCCAGGCTTTTTGGTTAAGCAGAGCAGACTGACTATTTGAACTTCTAAGAAATACAGATGGACAAGGTCAATACATCTCTGTTTTTCACCCATGCAGTCAGGTAGAAAATTAGCCAACTGAACTCCATCTGTCTTTTTTTTTTTCTTCTCCTTTTTTTTTTCTTTTTTTTCCTCTTTTTCTTTTTTTTTTTTTTTTTCCCCTGTCTTCCTATTAGGCTTGTGGAAAAGCTTTCAGCTTATTTTTACTGTTCTTTCATTTTCAGCCTTTCCCTGTAGGCTGGTATTGTCTTACCATAGCATTCCACTAAGCTCTTTGTTTCTGTGCTTTTTGCAGCACTGGTTACTGACTTTAAACTGGAGTCATTAAGAAGTTGTTGTGTAGTTTTTAGACATATGACCACCAATGTCAGGTCACCCATCTCTAAGATAAACTGCTGAATTATACTTTATTGAGGATTAGTCTTCAGAGACCTTGCTTGGAGTTCTTCAGTAGAAAACACCTCTACATTGACACACAGTGTTCATGCAAGTGTGAAGTTAGATGAATTTAAATGTATCAGCCATAAATGGAAAAAAGGCTTTCTTCTTTTTCTGGCCCTGCACTTGGACCAGAATATATGATATATAGCACTGAGGTGGCTCATGTGGGACTGAGAAACTGAAGTACAATTCCTAATTTAAACAGAAAAAGACATTGAATCATTGTGTCCCACAGGCATTTTCTAATTATTTTGAGTAACTGCCATTTTGTGGTTTGTAATCATTTTCTCTCTGTCCTCCTCCCCTCTTTCTCCTGCCTTTTCTTGATTTCATTGTAACACAGAACAGGAATTTTTTTCAAATGTCATATTTAGTATGGAAACCTTGATCCTAAGAAAGTTAATATCTCCACCCATAGATATTCTATCAGACATGACATTATATTAAGTACAAACTCCACTGCAAAGGGCCAGAGATTTTCAAAGCTAATGTACAGACAATATTTTCCAGCTTCAGGTTGTGGTGTCATAGAATCCTTCAGTAATAAAGTTTATGTTAGCTATTAGTACATTTTTACAAATCTGCATGTAGGTAGCTTCATATATTTTTCTGCCCACATTCTCCATTTGAACTATTTTTTTTCTTCTTCGAAGGGCTATGTAATTCTTTCTCTTCATAACCAAATATGCAAAAAGAATACACATGAAGGACAATCATGAAATACCACATAAACATCATCCATTTCTGAGCTCTAGTTCAGAAAATAACACTGAGCAGAGTATAAGTATTAAAAATAAGCAATAGAGCAGTATTGATCAAATGGCTGACTTCACAATTTATCATATCACCAATAGACAAGCTATAATTTTTCTGGTAGATAATAATATGGAGTGGTTTAGTGCCACAAATTTTAATTGGTGTGTACCTGTTATGAAGAACAGAAATTAACACCATAATGAATGCAATAAAAACCTGTAAAACTTAATGGTTTGAGTATGGTTTCTCACTAGCCTTTTAGGAAGAAGGAACTTTCTACTTTAATTTGAATTGAAAAATATTTTTAAAGTTCCTGGCCCCTAATATCAGAGTTGTAATTTTTCTACTTTTATGCAGGGTAAAGAAGTAGTCATAAAAAAAGGCACCCAAGTATCCCTCTAAATGTGATCTAAAATAACTTCTGTGAATCAAACATGCCAATTTTCAGAGCATAATATCCCCAGTAAAGCCTGGCAATGATTTTTTTCCAGAGGTGCAAGGATGCCATTTTAAAACTGCAGGGTTTTAAGATAAAGAGACTTTAGACTGTCTTACAGCATAATCTGTTTCCGGCCCTGAACATGCATGCATTTTGTGAAGAGATTTCAAATTTGTAGAAAAGGGGGAGAAACACATTGACTGAATTTCTTTAAAAAGTAACTTTAAATTGCTAAGAGGTTGCAATCTTGCATTAAGTTACAGGGGAATGGGTTAACACACAGGAGGCAGATCAGGAGGTGAGGATGAATCAAAAATAATTTGCAACACTATGTCATGTTCTACAATTTCTTACATGATTATTTTCACCACTGTGTGTTGTGACTGTTAGTGCCCTTTACACCCATCTACACACAACATCGTATATCCTGTTCTCACATACTGAAAGAAAAAGATGTCCCAATCTCAGGATGTAAGTCAGCAGTATTTCTTTATTAGATGCAATCAATACAGTTTTGATCCACCAGAAACATCCATGCTTCTATGGTTCTTTGTTGTGGAACTTCAGAAACAAGCTGCCAAACTCTTCTGCCTCAGGATTTAAAGAATCGTGTCAGTTCAACAGAGACACAATCTAGAAAGTGTCTTTGTGTTTCTAGCCAAGAATGTTGCCTTATTACCTTGCTAAAATGAATCAAAATTCAGTGAGGCAAAAGGAATCTAGGCACAATAGGTATCTTGCCTCACAGGAGGAAATGTTGTAAACTGAGAGGAAGCTATGTTCTTTGTCATATGCTTAAACTGTTCTTGCTCTGTACATTAAAATACACACAAATCTGTGCCAATTTTTGCCAATTCTTATGGGAAAGAACTAAAGCAAAGGTTTCTGCTTGCCTCTGCAATACATGCAGGTGACCCCAATGCATTTGTTTAACAAAAACCACAAAAAACATGTCAAGGGCACTGCTCCAGACTAACTGATGAACAGATGTTTAGGTTTAAGTTGTTATAAAAAGACCCATTTAGAGAATGTGATTGGGACAGCAGCTATATATGGTACTGTCTTGGAATAAATCCAGATGGAGCAGGAACAGAAAATGGTAACTAATGCCTCTCCTTTTCACGATTTAATTAAATAATAATTTTGGAGATACATGGGTTGAGTATATCTTAAGGGCATAATTTAAGGGTAGTATCATTAAAGCCACCAGTGTACTACATGGGAATTTTTCCTGACCATGGATGGAGTAACAACATTTTTCTTTCCTTGTGGGCTGTTAATGTAAATCTGGGATTCTTCTGTCAGAAACTGTGTCTTCAGTAACTGAGTAGAATTACCCTGCAGAAGCTTATTATTTAAAAATAACAGGTTGCACTCAAAACAACATGGGAAAAGTGCAGATAATGCAATATAATTTTTACAAATGCATTCATCACAAAGCACATGTCTTAATCTGCTGAGTATTCAGACTGACTGTTCACCACCATCTCCCTCATTCTGTTGAAATGTAGTCATCTCTGATATTGCCATTTCTATAGCAGTGCAAAAGAACATTTGATAATTTATTATAGGA
The DNA here is from genome assembly GCA_031468815.1 of Morus bassanus. Classification (NCBI taxonomy): domain Eukaryota; kingdom Metazoa; phylum Chordata; class Aves; order Suliformes; family Sulidae; genus Morus; species Morus bassanus. The sequence continues at coordinate 10,127,604 of CM062576.1, read as the reverse complement.
TTAGAAAAAAATTACTCAAGCCTGTCAGCATACCTTTGTGATGGTTTTGTCCCATCTGTATTTTTTAAAAATCAAACTCTTTGCTGTCCTTACACATATGTAAGCAAATTTACTTAGGGAAAAATGAAGCAACATCATTATTTGAAAGCTTTATTAACGTTACAAGTTTAAGAAATAGCTCAGTTGAATTGATTTTTTTTTAAAATATAAGTATATTGCATAAATACAAAAAAACCTAAAAATGTTGAAGGTGAACTGAAATTATCAAACTATCTAAAGTATTTTGACTGAGATAGTTTTCATTGCTTTTTGAATGTTTGATTTATGGAAAATTCAGGCCCACCTTTTGTTCTAACAAGATAGGAAAACTGGAGACTTCAAAAATCCTTATGGGACTGGAAAATACTTTCCTATCCAGATGCAATTTTTAATGAACAAGGGAAAAAACATAGCCAAAATAATATTTTTAATGGCAAAACCTATTATTTTCACCCAGAATTCTGAAATTTAGGAGGAAACTTCCCACTGGATTAACGGTTAAAAATAACGGGCTCCTTAGCTTTAGTACTTCACAGTACAGCAGTCTCACCTTTGGCTTTAATCAGAAAAAGCGGCACAGTGCCTGGAAAACTACAGCATCACAGAATCACAGGATGGTAGGGGTTGGAAGGCACCTCTGGAGGTCATCTCGTCCAACCCCCCTGCTTGAGCAGGTACCCCTAGAGCAGGGTGCACAGGACTGCATCCAGGTGGGTTTTGAAAGTTTCCAGGGAAGGAGACTCCACAACCTCTCTGGGCAGCCTGTTCCAGTGCTCTGCAAAGTAAAGAAGTTTTTCCTCATTTTCAGGTGGAACTTCCTGTGTTCCAATTTGTGCCCATTGCCCCTTGTCCTGTCCTTGGGCACCACTTAAAAGAATCTGGCCTCATCCTCTTCACATCCACCCTTTAGATATTTATAAGCATTGTTAAGATCCCCCCTCAGTCTTGTCTTGTTTTGTCATGTCTTGTCTTGTCTTGTCTAAACAAGCCCAGATCTCTCAGCCTTTCCTCATAAGAGAGGTGCTCCCATCCCCTGATCATCTTCGTAGCTCTCCGCTGGACTCTCTCCAGTAGTTCCCTGTCTTTCTTGAACTGGGGAGCCCAGAACTGGATGCAGTGCTCCAGATGTGGCCTCACTAGCATGGAGTGGAGGGGGAGGATAACCTCCCTCGACCTGCTGGCCACACTCTTTTTAATGCACCCTAATGTACCCCAGGATACCGTTGGCCTTCTTGGCCACAAGGGCTCATGACCAACCTGCTGTCCACCAGCACTCCCAGGTCCTTCTCAGCAGAGCTGCTTTCCAGCAGGTCAACCCCAGCCTCTACTGGTGCATGGGTTTCTTCCTCCCCAGGTGCATGACCTTACACTTGCTTTTGTTGAATTTCATTAAGTTCCCCTTGGCCCCATTCTCCAGCCTGTCCAGGTGTTGCTGAATGTAGCACAGCCTTCTGGTGTATCAGCCACTCCTCCCAGTTTTGTATCATCAGCGAACTTGCTGAGGGTACATGCTGTACCTTCTTCCAGGTCATTGATGAATACGTTGAACAGGACTGGACTCAGCACAGACCCCTGGGGAACACCGTTTGTTACAGGCCTCCAACCAGACTCTGCCCTGTTGATCACAACCCTCTGAGCTCTGCTGTTCAGCCAGTTCTCAATCCAACTCACCGTCCTCTCATCTAACCCATACTTCTTAAGCTTTCCTATGAGGACATTATGGGAGACAGTGTCAAAAGCCTTGCTGAAGTTGAGGTAAACAACATCCACTGCTCTCCCTTCATCTACCCAGCCAGTCATGCCATCATAGAAGGCTGGTCAAGCAAGATTTCCCCCTGGTGAATCCATGCTGACTACTTCTGATATCCTTTTCCTCTACATGCCTGCAGATGACCTCCAGAATGAACAGTTCCATCATGGTTCCAGGGATGCAGGTGAGGCTGACTGGCCTATAGTTCCCTGGGTACTCCTTTTTGAAGACTGGAGTGACGTTGGCCCTTCCAGTCCTTGGGCACCTCTCCTGTCCTCCATGACCTTTTGAAGTTGATGGAGAGTATCTTAGCAACAGCACCTGCAAGCTCCCTCACCTCTCATGGGTGCATCCCATTGGGGCCCATGGATTTGTGAGGATCCAGTTTGCCTAAATGATCTCTAAACCAATCCTCCTCAGTCAGGGGGAAGTCTTCCTTTCTCCAGATTTTCTCTCTCACCTCTGGGGGCTGGGATGCCTGAGGGCCAGCCTTAGCAGTAAAGACTGAAACAAAGACGGCATTCAGTAACCCTGTCTTCTCTGCATCCTGCATCATCAGGGCACCCACCTCGTTCAGTAGTGGGCCCACAGTTTCCACAGTCTTTCTTTTGCTACTGATGTACTTGAAGAAGCCCTTCTTGTTATCCTTGACATCCCTTGCCAAATTTTGTTCCAGGTGGGCCTTGGCCTTCCTTGTTGCATCTCTGCATACCCTGACAACATTCCTATATTCCTCCTAAGGAGCCAGTCCCTTTTTCCACCTACTGTAAACCTCCTTCTTCCATTTGAGTTTTTCTAGAAGATCTTTTCTCATCCATGCAGGTCTCCTGGCTCCTCTGCTTGAATTCTTCCTCATAGGGATGCACTGATCTTGAGCCTGGAGAAAGTGATACTTGAATATTGACCAGCTCTCTTGGACCCCTCCACCTTCTAGAGCCCTAACCCATGGGATTCCTCCAAGCAGGTCTTTGAAGAGGCCAAAATCAGCTCTCCTGAAGGCCAGGGCTGTAATCTTACTTGTCACCCTGCTTCTGCCACACAGGATCCAGAACTGCACCATCTCATAGTCACTGCAGCCAAGGCTACCGGCAACCCTCACATCCTTGTTAGTATAAGGTCCAGCAGCACTTCTTGCCTCATTGGCTCCTCCACCACCTGTGTCAAAAAGTTATCCTTGATGCTCTGCAGGAACCTCCTGGATTGTGCATGCCTTGCCGTGTTGCTTTTCCACCAAATACCAGGGTGGTTGAAGTCCTCCATGAGAACCAGGGCCTGGAATTGTGAGGCTACTTCCAGCTGTCTGTAGAAAGCCTTGTTGACTTCCTCTTACTGATTGGGTGGCCTGTAGCAAATGCCCACAACAATGTCGCCCATATTTGCTTGTCCCTTAATTTTTACCCATAAGCTCTCGACTCGTTCTTCGTCCATCCCTAGGAAGAGCTCGATACATTCCAGTTGCTCCCTCACATAAAGAGCAACTCCCCCACCTTCCCTTGCTGGCCTGTCTTTCCTAAAAACTCTGTAACTACCCCTGACCACATTCCAGTCATGTGAGCTATCCCACCATGTCTCTGTAATTGCAATCAGATCATGGTCCTGCGACTGCACACAGATCTCTAGTTCCATCTCTTTATTCCCCATGCTGTGTGCATTGGTGTACAGGCATTTCAGAGAGGTAATTGAGCACACAGGTTTCCCTGGAGGGGTGCACGAGGATCCACTACAGCCATACAAACCCTTGAGGTGGTTGATCTTCTGGTTGTCATCTTGTGAGGCAGCTAATGCACATTTTTCGCTGCTCTGGTTGGCCAGGCTTATTCCCCTGTTGGATGTGATGGCATCAGCATTGCCACTTTGGCCCCCACGCCCCCGAGTCCCTCAGTTTAAAGCTCCATGGGCTGCTTAGTTTAATTCTTAGTTCTTTAATTCTTCATTTAATTCTTGTTAGATTAATTTTGTCTTGGCATGATCCTTCTGGATCAGGAGAGAGAATTGAGATGAACTCAGGTTTTACATCTGCTCAAAGTATATTAAGACACATACTTTATTCCATCTCTATTCAGAAAAAATCACATATAAAAGCAGTGTAAAGTATTTGTCCAATTTACATGAATTTAAAATGGATTCTGAAGCTATTGAAATGCCTATTACTATCTGTTTTGTCTGAGCTGTGCATTAATACAAAAAATGTGAAATTGATGTTTTTTTCATACATGGGACACAACATTTTTTTTATTTGCGTTTTGACAGTGAAATGCTCTTCTTTGAGTACCTTATTTTGGAGGCCAGAAGCAATCTTTGATTACGGTACAGATGAAGAATCACATTTAAAATGTTCCCTTTTAAAAATCTCATTGTATTTATAATGAACCATCAGCTATTATCAGAAGCCTCTGAACCCCTGCAAAACAGTCTAATACATGAAAGTCAACATTTAATGTGTTATATTCTCATGTTTCCGTGCAGTAGCTCCAAGGAAATCAATTTTTCAGCTCGAAGGTGTTTTGATTTGGCGCAGTTCTGTAACACTCCTAAAAGTTATTCAGAACGCCTTCAAAAATAACACAATTTAATAATCACAGATGTTCCCACTCTCTCTTCATAGCAGCGTTATAATATCATGACAATTAGATTTATCAGATTTCATGGTACCTACAATATGCACAGAGTTATTTTTGGCAAGGTTTTAACATGACTAAAAGTGAATAAACTCAATTGGAAAATTTTAGAAGACTTTGCATGAAAGTTTTGTGATATTTTGAAAAGTAATGCTAACCTCTTCACATAGCTGAGATAGGATCAAATTACAATCATGTGGTAAATGTTGCATTTGTGCTCCAGGATACTGAAATTTTAAAAAGTTCTCCTGAATCTGACTGGGGGATGAAATGCTTTAGAGCGTGAAGCATCCAAGGCTGTTTCAAATGGTACTGAGTGCAATTGCTCTACAAAGAATTTTGCAGTTAACATGCTCTGGTGTTTTCTCCCTTATATCTCATCATACTAGACATAGGTAGGTAGACCTTAAACTTTGGGCTCCTAAGTTGTCAATTTGCCACAGTGTGCCTCTAAAATCAGTGAGTAGATGGAGATGTTACCAAGCTGATGCATCATTCTTCAGATCTGAATGGATCTTTGGAGGCATCCGTATCTCCTCACTGACTGCAAGAAAGGTAATGACATTGTAAACAGACTCAGTTCGGAGGCTAAACACAGCTCTGATGGGTCTGTGCCCTACAGTTTAACAGGGAGAGCTTTCCTCATTCTTTATTCTGCTAAAGCAGTGCTGCAGGCAGGATAGGGGTTGAGAATCTGTCCCCAAAAGTCCTAACAATCAATAAATAAGAGGAAGCTCTGTGTTAAAGTATGAATCAAAAACTGTACAAGAAAGTATATATGTCATGTTTTAAGCTGTATTTTGTGATATAGTGAAGTCAATGATGGTCACAAATTCTGGGACATCAGGATTCTCCCTTAAGCGCCTGGAGGCAGAAGGCGCCTTGAATCTGAGAATAGAAAAGTAATGACTGACAGTAAAAAAACAATCCCAGAACGGAAGCATTTACCATAAGGCACTCTAGTTCTTTGTCTACAGGTCTGTGCTTTAACTACATATTGAATAAGCAAGGTCAGTCTACATTGTCTGTATCCTCCACTTGTTCTTGTTACGGAAATAGATCCCTCTAACCTTCATTCCACTCAAATAAAAGCCTTCTACACTTTTTTTATTTTGTAAGGTTTGAAGAGCCGCAGTTCTGTGCCTGTATAAACTGCAGTTAGAGGACTGGAACCCAGAGGATAAAAGCAAAAAACCACGCATAATATAACATTAATTGCCATTAAAACAATAGATCTGTAAGCCTTTAGACTGAATTCCAGGGAAAGCATTTCAGAGAATGTGGTATGGTGCGTTGAATTGGCTATAAACATGAAATTACTAAGAGAATGAAATAATGTGAGGTAACTTGTACATGATTTTTTGTTAACTTGTCTTTTTTGTTCAGCATTTTGAAAATGTTATTAAGCATATAAAATTATTGTTATTCCAAAGATCACAGGTTGGCATTTTTAACCAGCTTACTGTATATCTTGCCTTTGACAAGGAATGGAACATTTACCATATTGTGTAGTTGCCATATACTTATAGCTCAATTACATGTAGAGTATTCTCTTTACTGAGTAGCATGAGAAAACAAAACATATTGTACAACATTAAATGTAGTATTCAGTGACTTTTGTCATTCATGGATTATATAAAAGCTATGAATATACAAAAATAATTTTAAGTGTGGCTAATTGTTTGATTCACTCAGTCTAAACAGCAGTGCAGAGAGAGTTCATAAGCTCCTGGGTCCAGATGTACAATCCCAGCTATGTTTTACCTGCAAAGGGCACAAGACATAGTTATAGGCCATTCCCCACCTACCACACCATGGTTTTCCTTCAGCAGGTATGCAGACACACAGACCACCAAGTAGTCATGGTGCTCTCCAGAAAGTCTACTTGTCTGTACTATTGGGTTACTGGAACTGGGATTTACTAGAAAGGACGTGACTTGCAGTATATAGTCACAACCAAACAATCTAGGACTTCTGAAAGCAATCATGGGGCACTTTCCCCCACAAAGTAATATTCAAAGCAATATTAACAATATTTTAAAAATGAAATGTCTTTTCTGTATCTCCCATTCGCACCTTTGTCTTACCCTCAAATATTGGTTTGTTTTTGTTTTTTTTCCACAATGGTAAAATGTGGAATTTAGTACCTTTCCATCAAAGCTACTGACTGTTTTGCCTGACTAAACTGACCCGAAGGCCTTTCTCTAGAGAACATTTGCAAAAGCTTTATATAGACAAACACTTGTTTTGCTTGTATTGTTTCTACCTGTGGAATTTAGTAAACCTACCACTTGGACACAGGTTCTGGTAAATAACAATTTCACCTTTGAAATTGCATCACCTGTCCAAACCGTAACTAAAGATGAAATCCTCTGGGCGCTTTTATTTCTCTGAAGCTGCAGTTTTGATTGTCTTCCAGAAGCAGGTTATGTATACTCTGTATCCCTGTGTATATCTCAAGGTGTCTCTCTTAAATATCTGTAGCACAATTCCTCATACAGGGAGCTTTATTTGAGCATTTAGGTGGGAAATGAGCCTTTGTGGTTGTTAATGCCTAAGTAACAATTGCTCCATTCTTGGGTGTGCAGCTTGGTTACTTTCTGGCATTTCTGTGATGAAGCCTTGGATTAAAAGGCTTCAGTCTGAAAAGACTGTCCCAACAGCCACTTACCAGGATTTGAGCACTCTATATCATATACGCAACTAGTATAGACTCCCCTTTTTTTATTTTTAGGTGATCCTGCAAGCTGGTGAAACCATTGATACAGAAAGGCAAGCAGACAGCACACTGTTTGAGAAGAGGTCTTACAGTGAGACTGATTCCCAACAGACAGCAACTATTAGACACCAGCTAAGTGCTATTTTGATGGCATAGTGAGATTTCAGTGGCACATGAATGACTCACTCCATGTTCTTTCACTGGCCTTATGCACTGGGTCAAAAGTGTCTTCTCCGGCACCTATAAAAGGCTGATTAGATGTCATATTTAGTTAATAGAGCAGAATACTTCGTTAAAGTGAGGAAAGTAAACTGTTGTCTCTCTGTAGCAACTAGATATCAGGAGACATGACATATTGTCAGCTATTAAAGGAAATTTTCCCTCACTGCAGCTGCTAGAGGATTTTCTCTACAGAAGTAAATCCAATCAATACTGCTAATGGCACCATCACTGAGACACCTAAACTGCCTCTGCTCGTAAGGCTGGATTCAAAGAATGCTGAAATAATGGAAAAGCCTTGCTCAGAAGTCCCAGGAAACTGGTTATAAAATATCAAAATCCACAGCTCATATTCTTGTCTTTTGTTTACACTGGAGGAGCACTCAGCAGACAAGAGTGTGGTCTTCACAAATTGTTCATTGAATGCCTGGTCCTTGAGGAGGAGAGCAGGGACAATGTTTGCTACTGCACTCTGTGACAGACTTCATTCAGGCCTTCCATGGAAATGGTATTTGACCTTCTAAATACAGAAAAAAATACATGCCTAAGGTGCAGAGGTCACATTAAATCTTAACAGAAACTGCTCAAGTTCAGTGATGATCATCAAGGTCCTCTTTGCTATTGGTCATTTCACCACTCTGCAGTGCCTTTTAATCAACCTAATTGTATACAAAATTGTGGACTACACACTGCATGCACTTCATCTCACTTATTAATACAGTGAAACAGAGCAGCTGTTATAAGCTGCACAACAGTTTACAAAAAAGGAAATGAAAACAAGAAAATGAAAACGAGCAAGATGCTAATTACCAGTCTTGCAATTTTACTGGGAGAAAGAGGCAGATGCTCTTCATTCTCTAGATAGATGGCAGAGGTTTAATGACCAAACAAGTGAATATATTTTTAGTCATTAAAAAAAACCCAAACCAACTCATCTCATTTTTTTTATGTTGGAGCATCAGTTAAGTTTTGTCAGAGTGAAATTTCTCACTGTCACAATATTTTCTTAAATGTATAGTATCTTATTGGCTGTGCCCACTCTGTATGTTTTGTTTTGCAACTTCTAGCTGTTGTTTCTATCGTTAATGCAGTCCTGGGTATCTGTCAGTTATCAACACTGTAGCTGCTCAGCCCTTCCATCCTGTTCACACCAGCATGTCTGTTAAAACACCAGTGACTTGCTTTCCTCTTAGCTCTTTCAGTGATATTCTTTTTCTCTGCCTGTGCTAATTCCTTTGCCATTCTCACTTCCTGCAGTTATGAGGTCACAGTGCTGGGATATTTTAGGAGAGGAATGTCGTAACCTGTAAGTTCTATCCATGTTCAACCATATTTAGCTTCTGAATAAACAGTTCCGAATGGCTCTTCTACAAAGACATTTCATCTATTCTGTTTGGCTCAGAGACAGAGAGTAGCTTTGACACTACCAATGATGCTAATAATTCGACAAAAGAAAGTTTGCTTCATCTATCTCCCATTTCATTTATAGAGATCGACAGTTCTTCGACATGACGTGAAAAATTTCTTTATGTAAAGTCTATGACTAAGACCTGTGCGTGAGCACAGAAAAATGATCAATCTATTGTGGATAGTGTCACTTTTTTGGAGAGGATCCAGAGTAAGAAGTTTCATTCTAAAGAGTATTATATTAAAAAATGGTGGACCACTCTTATTCACAGATGCTAGCATAGCCTCACTATCTGTACAAGAAAAGAGCAACAATTTTCATTCTGCTTATCTCTACTTTAAATACAACATATTGCATGGGACCCATTATTTCCAGTCATTTCCACTTTTTTTCCAGGCTTCTCTGTTTCTCATTCTACACCAGACATCCACTTGAATGATATAAGCCATCTGTAGTTTATAAAACACCTTTAAGCTATTGTTTTAAAGTTTTATACCTTTTAATGTTTTCCTATTTATTTCCTGCTGATATCAACACATATGCTGCCAAAAGCAATCTTTAGTGCATACTAACATATTCATATTGAACATTTGATCCAGAAATTTTGCAGATAATAAGCAGAGGGAACATCTGTGAGAAGCAGATAATTTTTAATATTTATGGATAGCTCATTTCCATGTTGTAATCCTTAAGATGGGATCACGTTTGTAAGGCTCTGTACAATGCAAGTCATTTTTCTGTATTCCCATCATGGTTAGGTAATGAATTGAGCAGTGGTTCTGAAGGGGGAACACCAGTGAGTTTATTAATTAATGTTGGAGAAAAGATCCCCACCATTACTTGAATGAAATACAGAATAACTGTTCAAAGAGAATGGTCTTACACATTTTAATACTTTCAGGATGATTTTTCAAACAGGACAATGTAATCTGGAAGCATACCTATACTTCAGAACTAAAGTATGAAGCGAGAATAATTAACTGTTTTTCAAACTTCGAAATAGACATAGCTTTTATTATATAAACTCTGAAGAGCAGAAATATGCCCAAAACTTTACCTCAGCATTATTAACAATTCACAAATCTTGTTTCTTCATTGGCAGTTAAGTCAGTTGGTTAAGCTCTTCCTCTGTCAATGATTTGAAATTCCATACTATTATTTCACTTGGTATAGAAAGCTCAACCACCTGAGGTAAAGACACTTTTATATTGACATTTTCACCTAAAGCCATATATGTGAAACTGAAGATTCAGAAAGCTGGCTTATGAAGGTAGTGAAGATGTGTAAAAGTGGAACTAGGTTGCTGGTCATTAATTTATTGTCACATTAGTTTGCATGGGTTTGCAAACACACATGAGCTGTAAATCATAAATTCCTCACCTACTGTTTTTTCACTCCCGCTTTCAACAACCAAAAGCACACCTGAAGTAAACCTCTTCCTTTTCATTTATAGGCACCGATGACAATTGTTCTACCTTTGATACCTGACGTTTCACTAATAAGAGTAACACTTCGTGTTTGACTAGCATATTACCTTTTAACAGCTTTAAAATGAAGCATGAATGAAAAACGAAGATGACAATCCTATTTTGTGGCAGCTCCCTGCAGGTCCCCATGTTAATAAAACATATTTAATTTAAACTTTCTGATAAAATTTACAGTTTTCTGATAAAAAGAAGTGAGATCAGATTCTCTTATTTGTTTGTTGACCTTAGTAGTTCAGGATGGATTTTTGTACTCAGCGCATGTCTGTGATCTCTTGCCAGCCACTTTGCCAGAATAGACCTAGAATTAGTATTCAAAGCCAAAATAGGCCTGTTTTAGCATGGATGAAAAAAATCACACTTGGATCTTGAACTTAGATTACTTTTCATCCTTTTCTACCAACTGGGACTGAGAAATGTTCAATTGTTTTCTCTAAACATCTTTCTAACAGATTTTTCAGTGAAATCAACATATCCATGAATGAAATTGCATATGGATAAAATTCCTGAGGTGAAAGTAAAACCAGCTGTCTTCTACACCAGTGCAATCTCCATTTAACAACAGTGAAAATGACTTCACAAGCTCAGGGTTTCTCATTTCCCTTTATTGTGCTCAAGTCTTACATCTTTAAAATAGTGTTATTTCCAAGAGTTCTCAGCCTGAAAGTTTTAATGAAACATATAGATATTAACTAGCATAAAACCCCAAAACCCAAAATCACTAAGTTATTCACTGAAGCAGCTATACTACATGGTATAAACTTTATATATCCATGTTGATAACTCTGAAAGCTTGCTGATCCTTGCTGAACAATCCTATGGTGAAATATATGTATTACTTTACAGACAGATACTGACTTTTCTGCAAAACAAATGGATGGAGTTGCTTCTTCTCTATTTTAAGAAATATTTCAGTGCCTGTGGAAGGGAAGAAACTGTAGTACAAAAACGGAAGAATTCCAGCTTGTACAAACAGGCTCATTGACCAAATATCTCCTTCAAGTGGCATTTGTAAAGGACTGCAACTTGTAAACACTAAGAATGCAATTAGGACATAGTGGTGAGGACCCAAACTGGAGCAAACAAAGGCTGAGATGCAGTAGAAAGTTTCTATCACTATTTCAAGTTTGCTTCTCACACTCTTAACAGCTGCCCTGTCACTCACATGAAGTCTGAGTGGATTAGAAGGATTATCAAAGGCAGTATGCCTTCTATTCTGCTTCAAAGCTAATCAAAATTGGGTACACATGCATTTATCCAATGCCAGCATCAATCAGAGTGTGACTGACACTGACACTCCCTGAACGAACTCCAGGATGTTGTCCTACTGAGCACAGAACTAAGCATCACAAAAATCCCCAGTCCCATAAGACTCACTTGGACGTAAACTTCTCTAGCAACTCAAATTCAAATCAGGTTTTTAAAATATGTGAACAAAACCAGGTTCAATTTTCAGCAAGAATGGCACATACTGAAATATGCCACTCTCAACGAACAGCTGAGATTTCCCGGTGATATCATCTTTTCAAACACCAACCTAACTGGATATTGCTTATCTTAGGAGATCAAATGAGATTCTGCTCCTGGTGGCGTATCTCCGACCAAACATGTGGTACACAAAGGAAAAAAAACCAAAGGCACCAGACCTTAGATTCAGACTGTTGTGGAATACTCAGAGCTTGGTACATGCATATGAATGTGTTTAGAATGTGTTTCAGCCTTGGCTTCATTTCAGGTTTATTCAGAATTTCTTCCAAAGTTTCAATTCAGTATCGGTATCAGCAGCTCCCCTCCACATCTCCCTTTCACAAAGATCTCAAAAGACAGACAAAATCTTTAGAAATGTATTCTGACCCTAACCATTAGTGGGAAACAGAAAAGGAGTGCATCCATTTAAACAGTGACAATGAAATATGCAATTAACATTAAAGGAAAGAGACAACAAAACACCTTACATTAAAGGACAAAATCTTTATGACATCTACAGAAACCCCACAGTAAAAGTTAAATGCCCACACGTTCACAAAAATAACAAAGCCTATAAAATACTGTTTATAATTCTGAATAATATCAGGAAAAACAAATAAATAAGGGAGAGGATTATGTTTGTTTCCTTCATTATGGAATTTAAAGTTAGTACTGGAGAAGTTTCCCTAGATAAATGCTTACCCCAGTTTGTGTCTTCAATATGTATTCAGGGGTCATCATAAATAATGATCCCATTTATACATTGCTGTCACATAAACAGCAAATGTGATCCAAGAAGGCATACAAAGAAGACAGGGTAAAAAGAGAGATGTTTTATTTCCTTTGTATGCAGCTTTGTCAAATAAGGTACTTGAACTGGCTGTAGTAAGATCACAGCAAAAATCTACTTCACAAGGCAGGTGTAAATCCTAGAAAGAATTTAAAAAGGAGTTACTAAATGATCCTGACACTGGAAAATACACTTTTTTATGCAAGACTAAGAAGTTTTATATATTCAGTTGGTTTAAAAAAAAAGTTAAGGCAATGTGATCACTGTTTATAGGTAGTTACAGAAGAAAAAGATTTCCAGTAATGGAGAGCTTTCTATCTTTGATGATAAAGATACAACAAAACCCAGGGATTAGAAGTTGAAGCTGGACCTTTATTTTTTGTTTTTCCTTCCTCAGCACCATAAGCGAGATTATTTTCTAGGATCATCCAGGCATATTTCATCTAATTAATTTCCTACCATTTCAAGGGCATTAGGGATTAGTTCTAGTCTTTGCCTATAGCGTAGTTAAATCTCATAAGGTCTAAAATTCTTTGGTCTAATGAACACCTTTAAGTTTAGAATAAAGGCTTGGTAAAACTTAATGACCTGATAGAGATGATCTGAGGGCCCCTTCTGGCTTCAAACTCCAGGAAACTTTGTAATCATTTCAAAAATCATATTTATTAACCTATGCTGTGCTTGATATATAAGCCACCTAGCATAGCTGATCAAAGAGAGATGTCCCCTTTGAGCCAGGAGCACACTTGAGAGGAGAGAACAAGAAATAAGTGGCAGTTAACTGAAAGCACTTCCCTAAATCCCTGTATCTGAAGCACTCCATTAAAACATTACTTTGAATCCCTAACAAGCCTCGATCAAGGCAGACTGGATTCTTAGCCCTCAGCCCTGTAAGCACCTAATCCTACAAGAGTTCCACATGGGTGCTCCTCTGTATTTGGCCTGAAGTGTGAAAGTACTCATTATTAGTACTGGGACTACCGGGAAAGAAACCAAGTCTGTTCTCATTCCTGAAATATAACGGCTTCAGAGATGAGGGAATGCACTCCCTTATACAAAGTTTAGTACTCCTCTTCAGCAAGGAATTAATGAACTTTTCTTTATTAGTATCTGTAAATGAAAGCTAACTTCTAAAAGAAGGGAATGGACTGTGTTTTCCAGAAAATAAGAATTGATAACTGAGTCTTAGAGAAGAGATGGCATGAGAAAGGATGGGATCTCAGAAAATGGACCTGAAAAATTCCGGGGTCGATCTGCTACTTTCAGAACTCTAGTAATGAAATACAAGAGAAATAGTATGGGGGATGAAGTAAGAAAGCTGTGAAAGATTCACTAATTCACTGTTACTTAATAGTCTTTACCAAATATTGACTACAGTTCTGGGAGTTGCAGGACCAGTATAAAACAGATAAAACTTGTTTAAAAGAAAATTAAAAATAATAAACTATGAGCCAAAGAAAACAAATCCTTTATCATAAATGACACTGCATGAAATGAAATAAAACTATAAAATTTAATTAAATGAAAGTAAATGATAAAAGGCAAGTAAAAGCTGAGTAATTATCACAGAGTTTCAGAAGAAGCTGGTCTGATCCAATGATGTGTTTTAGAGTGGAGTATTTGTCCACAAGTGTTGTTTGTGGTGAGCAAATAAATTTCATTTTTTGTAGAATTTCCCCCTTTTCTCCCCTCCATTTCTGTTCTGGCACTCTTCTAGCTAGTAGAAGAGAAAAGCAATTTCAGGACAAAAATATATTAATTTCTGTCATACTACACCTTCAATATGTCTATATAACTGCATAACAACAACAGACTCTACTGTGTTCCCTCCTTCACTATTATTTTTAATTCATTAGCTGGTTTACCAGCAAGATTTCTTTTGCAATACAGCCAAAACATGTCTTCTCATGCTCAAAACTGCCATAAGGGAAAGCAGGTAGGGAGAAGAAAAAGGCTGTCATCACATTATTTCATACCTGAAACTACAAATGTAATGAAAAAGACTAAAGAATGAGGCAACAAATGGAAAGCTGTATATGCATTAAAAATATTTATATACTAATTTTTCATTTTGAGAAAGCTAAATTTTATATGAAGCATGTCATGTTCTGGTATGTACTATAGCTAACCTGGATTGACACATATAGAACTCTTGGTTTACAGAATTTTTAGAAATCCTAAATTTGGAATCTTATCCACTTGATAAGATTCATGTTTAGTGAAAACTGAGGGTTCAATGGAGTAAGGAACAATTATAACATTCAACATGTTTATTTTATTAATCTCTGCATATGCAATAAAAAAGTAAGTAAATGTGGCTCTTCAGAAAAACACACAAGGTAAATTTCTCAGTTTAACTATGGTACATTATAAACTTTCACCTTGAAAAAACTTTCCTCCAAGTAAATCCTGGCTTCAACCAAAACCTGACAAAGTGAGAAAATACCCACAGTTCATTCAATAAGGAGGAAAACATGGTCCAATTGCAGTAGTTCACTAGTGAAGAAGTTTGATACCTGCTCCAAACTGTGGCTACCCTCACAGAACAAATTCAACATTGGGAATACAGTAAGAACAGCCAGCTCTTTTTTAGGAAAAGTACTCACAGGAACTCAAACTAGATTTAAAGTCATATGCACAATGATCTTACTTTCTGCATTTTTTTCTAACATTTTCTAACCTCTTCTAAATGTGCCCAATGTTCCTTCCTTTCAGTCCTAGAGTAGAACTTGCTCCATTTTGCTAGAAAATACATTGATTCTTTCATAATATCTCAGTATCTGAAATGTGCAGATTTAAAGATCTCATCATTGCATCATTTGCACCTAAGTTCCTAACTTTGCAAGTATTTCAGTAAATCACAACCCTGAAAGCCATTGCTGAACTTCTTTGTAACACTAGGTTTTGATAAATTTAAGTAGCCCCTCTGACTTATGTTTTCTGTATTCCATATAGATGTGCCTCTGTAAGTATCTAGTAGTGTCCTTTTTTACTGGGATTGAACAGATTACATATCATGCATCCCTTTCCGAGCCCATAAACTAAGCGTCCTCCTGTTAAAGTTCTCCGGTCATTGGGTTTCAGCTGCTCAAACATAATATTACACTACATAGATTTGCAGCATGCCAGGATACTAACACAGAGCAATGCAGGAGCATTATGGTTTAACCACAAAGTTTTAAATAACAAATCAAGGTGTTCAGACAATTGCACGAGATATACATTAATATATTTACTCTCCGCATTTGCAAGGAGTGCCAGTCTACTCAACCAGAGGTATATCCAATAAACTACATTCAGCATTTATGCTTGACTGAGGTTTATGCAAACTGTATATTTACATAGCTTCAATTTTTATAATTTAAACCCATCTAAAATCACCAGTGTTTTTCTGGTGTGAATTTGAGAAGGCTCAGGATGAAGATAACTGGTTATTTGCAATATTGGTTTCTCCCCTATATTAACACAGAAATTTCTAACCCTATAAGAAAACTGTAGTAATTCTTTACACTGAGTACAGAGTCTCAAAGAAGGATTTAATTTTTCATTGAGACAGCACCCGTATGTTGAATGCTAAATGCTCATGATTAACAATATTTAAATAAAATACTTACTGATGATAAGTGACTATATAACAGATACATATCAATGTGATGGGTTCAAAATCTCAGTATATTTTGGGTATTCAGTTGGTCTTTAACCTACACTGTACCATATGGCTGTTTGAAATATCTGTTCTAATGTTTCTGAGCCAGGGAAAAACATATAAAATGCAACAACTGTGTGTTAAATACATAAAGCCCAAGGTGCTACTGCATGTATTTACTTAATGTTAAAATCTATGTAATAAATACCTACTTTGCCTTTCACAGGTGTTAAATAGATACAATTTTATTATTTGCATGTAATCAGTAGAGATTAAATATCTTAATAAGACTCAATTAAAATCATCAGATATTTATGATACTCATTGTAAAGCTTCATAAAAAATAACCTGCCACTATTTATAGCTCTCCTCAGATTACAATGGTTCTGAAATAGACTGAACCTCCACTGCCACTAGCAACAATCTGAGAACAGGATTATTTAATTTGCTGCAAAGTAGAGTACAATAGGGAAGTCTAATAGATGGTCAATTAATCAATTAGTAGATAGGCAACCATGTGAGCAGAGTGTGTGGAAAGCAAAACACTGCTACCTTCCCCCAGCAAAAAGAAATTCCCCCTGTAATACATACCAACATATCTTTTTATCAGTTATCCAAACAAACATGCATGTGAAACAACCTCCATTCATGAAATTAACTTTATTCCAACACCACACAGGGGCATTTACAGAATACAATTTTTGTGATCTTTTGTCTTCGGAGTATTGATTAAATGAAGATGATAGCCTCTTAGTATGAAGACTGTCTGTGCCTTTCAGTCCTCATTTCAAAGACTTGTATTGTATAAATTATAATAGGGAGGTAACTGAGAACCATGGTTTCTTATTAAACTGTCAGTTCCGAGAGAAATTTGACTTCAAAAAATTCCTTTCTTCTGTGTTTATTGTATATGTGGATCAAAAAAAGAACTGTCTGGGAACAGGTAGTCTTTGAATAAGTCAGCATGAATTCTCTCTTACACACAAGCCACCCACCCAACATTAGAAACCTATGAAAAGATTAATAGATAGATATTAGACCTTGGTATCCTGCAGTTTTTCCATAGAGTATGTAAGTTTTAAAAATAGCTATTGAGATAAATATGCTAAGAAGAGAAAATATAATGTGTGAGAAATGCTTGTGCAATTCAGGAAGGTATCTTTTTTCTGTTTTATTTATTTCACATAGTTACCATTTCACAATATCCACAGTAACAATAACTGCTTAGCAACAGATTGAAGAGGATTTGCATTAGGTGATGTATGCATGAGCAACACCAACTAAACAATTAACATAAAAAAAACCAATTTCACTATCACAAACATATTATCACAACTGCACAGAAAATGGATGTTACTGCTTAATTATCACCAACAAAAAGGTTTTATTTATTTATTTATTCTTTTAAGAGTGAAGAACAGCTGTTCTGAGAGTGAAGAGTGCTCTAGCATATGCAATGCATGTCTACTGGCTACATGCCATTAGTAAGACATGGTGCTGTTGCTATGACTTGTTGACACCAAGTGGGAGATAATGTAATTTTACAGTGGGATGAATAGACATTTCATTGTTGGTACTTCAAAACTTTCATTAACAAATTGCTATTTTGAGGGCTTAGAAAAGGAGAAAGTATCTGTTCAACAAAGGTACGGCATTGTTTTACAGAAATTCATACCAGTTTACTCAGGTAAAAAACTTCCCTTTCAATGACAGTATTTCTCATATCCTTTGTGGATTTGTGCACATACAATAACTTAAGAAAAGGACAGAGATAAGGAATCAAGGTTATTAGAAGTAATGCGGTCAAGAGTAATCTGTAATTCTCTCCTTGTCACTGCTCTGCTGCAGAATGGCAGAGTATAACTGCAGGCATATTTAGCTAGATTTTGTTTTCACTCAAAAAGGGAGTAGCAGACTGCTGAGATCACAAAAGGGTTTTTTTTTTTTTTAACCACAGTATCTACTGAATAACTTCTCAGATACAGACCCCTCACCTTTACAATTTGCAAATGCCCTTGCTTCCCAGCTGATCTTGGATGAGCACAGAGCAGCGTGTCTTTTATTTCATGATGTCTAGCCAATGTATTTGCAGCATTTCTTTCAGAGCTGAATTCTGTTTCTATGACTTACACCTTAGTAGTGTGACTGCAAAGTGATAAAGGGCACTCTCAATTTAGATATTACTAAACTGAGGTGGCAAATTAAATTCATGCAGAATGCACCACCCCGTTAAGTGGTGACAGCAGATGACAGTAAATGATCCTGGGTACACCACGAAGCTAGTCTGGAACTGTGTGATTATACAGGGCCTGGAACAACACTGTGATATCCCTCTTCCTGCATGAAATCTCAATGCATAACGAAAAATTTCTCGAGTCAATTGGTAACAAAAAGCTGCTGTTAGGGCATTTTCCTCCCAAATGATGCCCAGAAACTGGGAATCTCCTCTACCCAGCATGAATTACAATCAGAAGCAAAATAGTCACAATTTTTAACCTGTGACATCAGAGCATGGATTACGGCTTGGCTTTAGGAAGCTCTCTGGAAGGAAAATGAGTGTGATAAGCACTGTTGACAAAGTATCTCTACTTGGATACTGCCACATTTATAACTTGTAGACAGCAAAGGCTTCCAGATTTTTCTGAATAAAGAATATAAACAATCTTATGTGTCATTTCTCCTTCAGTTTAGAGATCACAAGAAATCTACAGACGGTAGGGCAAAACATTTTTGGTTGGCCTAAGAAAATATAGGATATGGCTATTCCTACTTGAGGTTCAATGAAATAAAATAACTGTTTTAGATTTTGATACTGACATTTGTTAAAGGTCCTCTGTTCTCCTCTCTTTCGTAAGAAAAGTAGTATTTTACATGTATGAGGAACAACAAACCTAAACATGTGCATCAGACATATTGGGTGGCCATAGTTCCAATCTTTAATTTTGTTTTGATGTCCTGTTCCGCCATCCCATTTTCCATTTGCTGTTCATGAGAACTTTCTTTTGCTATTGCAGTTTTTTAATGACTTAATGTTCTGGTGTTCTTTTCTAGAAAGCAGAAAATGTAAAAGATGTACAGACTAGGCTTTTTTTTAATTGGTTCTACTATTTTCCTCAAGAAAGGAGGGATGAAGTCTGGCATTTTTCATTTGGACACAGCGCATTTTTATTGGAAGTGAAAGATAATGCTTTTGGCAGTTCCTTTTTAATCCAATCTACTGCTTAGCATCCTCAAAAAGAAAATCAGGGAACATGGCCACAGTCGGCATTTTGTGATAGGGTCCATTTTTCTTCTGTTGAGGATGCAGACACTGGCTGGCATTTCTTAGTTAGGTCCTCTTTTTTCCTATTGATAATGAATTTTTTTATGTGGCTTTTGCTTCAAACTGCTCTATACCATGGACTGCTGAATACAGTAGAGTCCGATAATTAACTAAGATGATAATGTGAATAGCTATTTGTTTTAATTTCATAGTATTTCCTGTGATTGCAAATGACACCATCTTTTGTTCTAATACATATATATTTGGGAAATTGGGATTTATTTGTATAACACTCAATAAAATCATTCCTTCACTGTAACAGTCAATTATAACAAATGACTATTTTTTCCTATTGTTTAGCAATTAATTTTACAGACAATTAAATTACACTAACAAATAGATTAATCAATTTTAATGTGATTCAATATACTTGTTTTCACTATGTTTTATTTTGCAGCAAAATGTCACTTCAGATGTATATATAGTAAAATATCTACTAGCCATTTGTATCCATGTCTATTATTCAGTTAACCCACTTTTCATGGATAATCAATCTACATTAATTTGGCTAGGGTGTTCATTAACCAGCTTAGGGATATGCACGCACAGAAGTCAATTGTCTTTTAAATAGGAAGTTAGGGGAAGCACACAAAACTGGCTATGCTGATTGTGCCTAAATTTTCAGTACAAATAAGAGGAATAAAAAAGTTACTGCTATGCTGAAATTTTAAAATTCAAACAATTTTTTTTTTATTTCCTGCAACATCTATTAGATATATTTATACAACTCTCCTAATACATATGTTACAACCTACTTTTGCTCTGGGAAAGATTTTGATCTAACGGTATGTTAAGACTGGAAGAATAACAAAAAAACCCCAAACAAACAAACTTGGAAGGAATTTTGTTCTGAGGTCTGTTTTCGTAAACCCTAAAAGTGTGAAATTCCTTTTTGAATTCACTTTAAAGCCTAGAAAGTTCTTATTTCACCCAGCAACAAGCATCGGGGTTTTTCATTGGCATGTTCAACGATTCAAAAGTTTTCAAAGAAATAAAATCATCTTATTGTGGCCATGCAACAAAATGATCTGCCTTATAAAAAAATTTTATAGTCTTTGGCCTAAGGATCTATCACCCTGATAAATTAGGAAAGGCCCAAAATTACTTAGACAATGCTGTGCTTTTGAAGCTTTGCATTAAGATATCTTTCCTCATAGTCTTTACCTTCACCAGAAGACTAAGGTAGGCTTAAGACCTTGTGGTGTCCCTGCACATTCATTCACATGACAAAGGAAGTGAACTACTTCCAAACTGACCACGCAACTGAGGAGAACTAAGATGGCTTTTAACAATCTTACACGTCTCAAGATCAGATTTAAACGTACTGTTGCCGACTTTGGAAGGAAAATCTTCTGGCTTGGATGGCCAGTAACCAATATTACCTCATATTTGGATTATAACTTAAAGTTGCTATTAAAAATTTACTTGTAACATATCTGTCAAAACAGTCTCAGTGAGTTCTCTGAGCAATATGAGATTTGTCTAAGCAAGGACTAATCGAACTAGAATAAAGTCCAGGCTTATGCAAATAATTTCCCAATTAGGAATCAAATGCTCCAATAAATGATAAGGAAAAAAAATAAAAGTAAACAGAGTTCATCAAAATATAAAAATGAAACATCAGGATTAAGCTTGTTAACTTTGGGTACTTATGAGCAGAAAGTATTTTGAAGCTTATGCATACTCTCTGCAGCGTGAACACATTTTGGAGTAGTATCTGAACACCACTTTTTCAGAAGACAAGGTGAAGGATAACCCTCAAGGGCAGAGTTGCAAGCTCTTTTAAGACAAAGTAGAAATGCCAATCAAAGTGCAGATGGTTTTTCTCCTGAGAGGTGATTATTTTTTCATAGATCCTTTCTTAGAAGGATGGCTTAAATACATCAACTAAACTTCATAGTAGCATTGTAATAGTAGAAACTAAAAGGAAACATATCTCAGGCATAAGCTCTTCTCAGGCACTTTAAAAAGACATTTTCTTTCCTGTATCAAAAAAACCCCACACCTGCAAATTTTTCCCTTCTCTGTGCACTAGAACAAACTAACTTTAATGCATGATGAACCTTAACTTATGGTCATATCTCCACTCTCACTGACAGTGTCTGAGGCAGGCCTTTTTTTAAAGCTATGTGAACATGTTTAACCACTTAATGTTTAGTTGCAGAAATTGTGGCCTAAAAAAAAAAAAACCCAAAAGAGTTGGTACAGAACCACAGTGCTTAGATATATTTATTCCAGTTATGGAATATTGTTATTTAAATAACTGCCAGATAGGGAAAAGAGTGCATTTTTTTCTTTCCATTGCTATTTAATTATATTTTATTAATTGGTTATTTGCCTACCAGGTTTGAAAATTCTGCTGTTTTAAGTATGATTTTTAAGAAAAACATTGGCAAAAATGACACTGAAAAGACTTCTACTCAGCAGTTTACAGTGATATCAAACTCCTCTGTTTATCACACTGTAACTAATTGGACTTTAGTAAACAATTTTGTTTATGATAAAGAAAAGACTAGACGCCACGTGTTATGGATTTGTTGAACTACAGAAGTTGAAAATAGCAGGGTCTATTTTTCTTGCTAGAGGCAGTTAGAATTTTGAATACAAATAAAAATTGCTTTAATAATTACTCTTAATTCTTAAAAAAAGGGAAAAAAACCTCATAAGAGAACTCCAAAGGCTGTATTATGTGCTGGACAGGTTAGGCAAGTTCAAGCCCTCCTTAGGGTTGAAAGTTCCTGTTAGACTGAATATGTCCATTTCTGCAGTATACCATACAGGTGTGAAACTCCAGATTGTATTGCTATAGAGTGACTCTGGTGAGTAGAAATTTTGCTCTGGTAGAAATTGTCTACAATATCTTAATTTTCATGGTCATGAGATTAGTTGTTACCTATGTAGATGGAAGCACTCTGGGTCTCCTTGTGGAGATATCCTTCAGAAAAAAAGGTTTAAGTTTGGCTATGTGTAATATGTAGAAAGATTCAGAAAATAGATATATTTATATTTTTAAAAGCAGCCTTTATTTTTCTGGAAATGGTACACTATGGCAGATGGTCAATCTAAAATTATAATTGCCCACCACTATGGCATTTACAGGCACACCTGCTGCCTGCCTTCCAAAGTAAGCCTACCACTCACAACCCACCCACTTAATATAATAATAATTTATGAAGCCACTGAAGAGCATCTCCATAGACAAAATCTATACAAGTCACAACATAGCCAGAAAAAATTTGTTTAGAAAAAGCCCATGCTGAAGAACTGTGCCTCAAGAAAAAGTCCTTGACAAAAGTGCTCCTAGCAGCTACCCCTCTAAAATTTCAGCTACCACTGCCTCTATACTTGAGGGAAGCTTTTATAATCACAAAAAGAAAACAAGATAGCCCACAGCTTATCTAACCTCTTATATTAATTCAGACAGATCCCTGCAGATCTTGCAGACTCATATTAGGGCCAGATTTTTAAAGATATACAGGTACTGAATACCCTGAGGAACTTCACATAGGAATACCTATGCTTTATGTCACTTTCCTGATAATCAGACCCACAGGCAGGCTCAAAAAATATATGAAGAGAGAAAATATCTATAAACAGACTTTAGAAGCTAGAAAGCCAAACTAATCTCAAAACCAGTAAGACACCTGATTCTGCTCAGGAGCATTTAGCTCTTCTGAAGCTGGATGTTTAAATCATTCTCCTCCTCATCTCCAAGGGAAAAGCTCATCTGCTAGTTCAGATCTTAGAAATCTGACTTGAAATGTTGACAACTGCCTTTCAGATTCTCAATCTGCATGATCTGGACAGATAGAAATCCAGGTCTTCCACCTCCCAGGAAATTATTTAAGGTTAGGTATGCAGCTAATACTGCAATTCTACTGCTAAAGCGATTCCAGTTAGTGTCAATGAATATCCATTGGAATTAGGTCTCTCGTCTCAGGTGACTGCTTTGCTACTTGACCTTATGGAAGAGATGGGAGCTGGCTTCTGCTGTCTGGTTTGTCTGGATTTCATATTAAATACCCATCTAATGGAAGATAAATAAGTAGTCCACTGAACCAGAAATAAAGCCCTGGTCTTTTTCCAGATGAATAGTTTAACTGTTAGATTATAGAATTTGGCTTATATTGCTTCCCTAGGTTGTGCAACATTCCATGCTCAGTTATAGAGTGCCTTAGTTTTAAGAGGGGCTTGCAGGTGTCTCCTCTCATAGCTGATCTATTGCTGGCTAGTAGTTATGCCTCTCTTCTAAAAATGAGAGATGTCCTTGAATTGCTCAGACTTCACAGAATCTAGAACTTAGGTTATGTAAGACCTATAACCACTCATATCATCTAGTAAGTGGCCCCAATAGTTCTTATCATTTGTGATGAAAATCACCAGAAGGTGATTTGAGGAACTGCTCCTTCTGTTTGAGACTCTATGGTTGCTTGCTGTTTGTAAGATAAGTGAGGATCAACCCCCTTCAAAAATTTGGAACTTGTGTATTCCTCCTGCTTGATTTTGCATTGATAACATTGTTTTTGGGAAGCATTTCAACTGAATGCAAGAGGCATGTCAAAAACAGAGAAAAAACTTGAAGTAGTAAGTCTACACCTAGCCTGAATGGTTATTATATCCAAGAATATCAATCTCACAGTGCAAAGTTTACAACCTAGAAAACGGAATGGAAAGATTACTTTAAGAGTATTCTATGACATGGAGGGCTGAAGAAATAGCTTAAGAATCTTACAGCTGTGTTAGTTTTCAGCACGAATTAATCATAAAAGCTGAAATGATGAAAACTTTAGCAAAAATGCTCTAATGAAGCAGAGCAATGAATGACTAGTGAAATGGGGAAGCAGCTGATTTTATAAGCTCAGTGGCAGCTTGAACTGTGCCTTGCCACCCAGTAGGAAAGGTGACAGGACCTCAGGACTTGACAATCCCACGCTGTGAGTAAGATGTTGCTGCAGAAGGGGAAGAAGCAATCAGGTGGCCCAGTAGCTGTTCAGCTAACTTCACCAAAATAAAATGCAGTTGTATTTTTAAGTTATTCCTGTTGATCTACCTTCTTGGATTTTTTAAAGAATATTTTTTTTTCTATTGTGGCAATTAATGCAAGATCTGAGTGGAGAAAATTACCCTGCTGAGCACCAGAAAGTCTCAGGTTTTGAGGTCAGGGCTCACAATGTTATTTATAAGACATTTCTTTAAATTTGAACCTGGTCCTTTTTGCTGCTAATTACTTGAAGTTGTCAAAAGGTATCAGGAACATTCAGGACCAGACTAGAAATGCTAAATGAATCGAGGTAACTAGGAATAGGGAATTCTGAAGTTACCAGAGATAAGCTGGATAATATTTTTGGACCTGGCACATAAATTTAGACAGTTGCAATATTTCCCCCCTTAATATAACTTTTAAGCCTCACCCTATTAGTCTTCAGTTTCCTTCACAACTCCTGAACCCAGTCTAATTTATCCTTCTTTTCAAGATGATGATTTCCATTAAAATTGAGAAAATATTAGAGCAACTGAAGTGAGAGATTTTCAAAGGAAGTAAGAGCAACTGAGTACCCTATTATTCAAAGTCTATAGAAGGTGGGTCTGTGACTTTTTTTATGTCATTTCACTCCCTCTGCCCATAACTTTTAGCTTCACTTCCTTCGGCCAATCTTTTTTCTTAGTACAGAAATAGAAAAAAGCATTTGAAGGAATGGGAATAAAAAAAGAGACCTTCTCTAGTTTTCTGAAACCAACAAAAACAGTCAACATCTGCGGTAGCTTACTTTATAAGACCTTTTCACACTGCTTTCACTCATACCAGAGGAAATAGCACAACAAGTAAATATAGTGCTGTTGATCTGGAACACCAATGATGTCAATGTTTGTGGTTATCAAGAACACAATGAATGCCCTTGACACTTAAGGCTATAAGAAATTAGTTGTTTGAGTGATTTGAGTTCCTTGCTTCATTCTTTACCAGGGCATTATTAAAACTGAAAGCTTCACAATTTTCTCATTCAAAGACCTTTTCAATAGTTAAGAATATGCTTTCAAGCCATAACTGTATCAGTACGTTGGTTGTGCCTTTATCAAGAAAATATATACACATTTTGTTTGTGATGCTGTATAAAATCTTGACAGCTAAAGAATTCATCTTTGGAAGTGTTAGATTCATTTCTGCTGTTAGCTGCAAGTGAGTAAAAGCCTCTCTTTTATAGGTTGGATCCAGTGCCACATTGATTATGCAAATCGCCTTTGTGAATGCCTCAGGCATACATTGCTGAAACTGGAAGGTAAGTATCTCAGAAGGCAGGCCTGAATTTTGAAGCCAATGAGCTGTTCTTATATTCCTGCATTAGTAAATTATAAGCTACTGAGAAATCAGTTCTCTTTCTCCTTCTACAAGGTGCAACTGGCTCAAGATGTCTTAAATATAGTTTTGCTTCACAGGTCAGGCATGTTAGCAGTGTTCATACTCTGAGCTGGCATTTTTATTTGAAAATTCTTTTAAAAAATACCCATTGTTTTTTAAATAAAAAAAAAAAGAAAAAGCCGATGTTTAAAAAAATCTGATTCAAAATAATAAAATAGTTGTCCTGAATACCTCTCCTCCTTCTCTTTACTACCCCAATACTTCCCCAATTTTCCATTTTGAAAAAGAAAGGAAGGTTAGGGAATTTAGACAAAAAGTGGGGCAAATTAAAAAAAAAAAAAAAAGAATTTAAAAAAAAGAGCTGCTTCTAGTCAGCTGTGATGATGATGCTATCCAAGCTATTGCTTCTGCTATGGAACTTCTCTTGTTTTACTACTGGTCTTTCAGAAATGTCAGGCTCAGGAGGTGGTTTCTTTTGGAGATCAAGTGAAGGCTATGCCAACAAAACTGAGAAACACCTTAGGGACAATTCCTATGGGGAAAGCAGGTTGCATCTTTACAAAATTAACGGCAGGGAGTCACTGAGTGGAATTTAGAAACTAAACACACAGACTTTAAATGGGAATAACTGATCAGGTTAGTGATTCATCAAAAGAATCCATAGAACCCTGACACAATGGACTTTCTCTCAGACACTGAAAATCCACTTCATCAGGATCAGACTTAAAACAGCATACGGTACATTGGAAAAAGGAGAGGTTTACTAGGACAATGTTTTTCTCTGCTTCTCTCTTCTGCATATTAAAGTGTAATTTTTTCTTTTTTAAGAGTTTGCAAGGAGAGTTCCTGAACAATAGATAAGGACTAGTTGTGCCAGAGGTCATTATTTTCAGTGTCTATCTTGATAAAAATGCTGATTTACTTGCATATGCCTTAATCTAGGAAACTTAAGGAAAAAGATTTTAGATTTATTTTTTTACTTATGAAAAATCAGGAGACTGAAACTCCCTAAATGGAACCAGGGATCCATAATACTGTTAACCATTTGTGACCAATCCAGTGCCAGATACTGAGAAAGATTCTTGAAGAAATACTATGACTCCATGAATACATGCATGTTAAACCTCCTTCATCTCGTTTTTCAGAAATATACCAGACAAAGGAAAATGCTTGTAACATTTGACCATTTTATATTAGGGAGCTGGAAGAATCCAAGAGTATATTAGTTTGTCTTGTACTGCCTTCCCCAACAGGAAAGGGTTTTCATTACATTTAATTAAAAGAAAAAAGAAAAAGTGATAATGCAAGAAGTCATTTGGACATTAGCATAAAGGCACACTAATATAAAAGTTGCTTTGGTTTTCTTATATTTCCTTTTGCTGTTTTCTACTGCAATCCCTCCTTCAACCAGGTTATCTTTTTCTTCTTTCTCTCTTCATCCTCCCTGTTCATCTTCCCAACCAAAATAACATTTTGAATCTCTCCACATCATGGAATACCAAAAATGTTAAGTATAAACACATTCAGCATCTACTCTGAACTTCTCACTCCTTACTCAGCTCAACAAAGATCTGGTTGCTAGTATGCTATTAGTAAGATAGTACAACTATATTAGAAGTACAGATCTTCTTTCTCTATATTACTTCCCCACCTTCCTTTGTGTGAATTTCTTCAAGGAAATCTGGGGCAACAAATTACATCTGTTAATTACTTATCTACTTTCAAAATATTTTTTTAATATGACATTGCATAACGTGCAAGTTTACAGCCAGGCACCTCTTGGGACATCAGGATGTTTAATGTCTCCATTAAATGTTATAAAATATTATGCAGTTATGAAAAAGGCAAAGGTCAATGAAGTATTTTTATGTAGTCTAATTCCACAGAAGATTGGTCTCATGAACTGGAATGGGATGGGGGTGACAAGAGTTTTGCTCTGCTAGCACACCTTAAGATTGAGAAGGTGTCTGGTATCGCACAGTACTATTTCACTTAGTTCAGTGTGTTCTACTTAATGGTCATAGTAAATAAGACTGGAATGACCTAAAAAAAGTTCATATGAATGAATATGATCATCTTACAACATTTTGCTGAAGTCTGTAAACTTTCAGCGAAATTGCAGATTACGGTTTTGGTGAAGTTCTAGTGATGATAAGAAATTATTTTAGGGCTGCAGGGAGAATATATTAACAATGAAAAGTGCATACAAGGAGAATGCTATACTTTTACCGTATTACTTTTAAAAGCATTCAATAACTTTCTCACTTTTATATTATTATAATCATACAGTTATGTTACAGATTTCCAGAAGTGTTTAGCAGCTTCTGCAACTACTTTACAGTGTATGTAACTGTAATTCAAATAATTTTTGGAATCTTTCTTAGAATAAGTATTTCATAATGTGCTAGGCAAGGGACTGTCATTCACACTGGAAAGATGCAAGAAATATAAATGGTATCTGTGATATAAAGCACTTCCTTTCATTAAAGATTCATAAAGGTCCTTGGAATATAAGAAGTTTCAGCTGGTTCTTAATTTAGCACAGTATCAAAGTAGTCACCTATTCATTGAGAAATTAGTATCCTAAAAGCCGCATCACAAGCTAACTGTAAGCCAGCTAGGTCAAGAAGAGACTAGAATCTGTAATGAAGCCAACTGGAGTGAGTATGAAATATTCTATGAAAATTTGGTTATTTTTCATGCCCCATTACCCACTGGGATTAAATCAAAATCTTTTGAAATATTTTGCAAAATAAATGACGGCAATGAAGTCCAATTCAGAATAACTAAATTGTTAATCGCTTCAGATGTGGAAACTCCAGGTGAATTTCCAGCTGTACCTCATAATGTAGTAGGTTACAAGGTATTCTGAGATTAATATTTCTCAGCATTTCCAGCTGGAACTGTTCCACTTCATATCAATAATTAAATGTTTATTGGAGCAAAGACTTGAACTACTGACTTCCTCTTCCCAAGTGAGTGCCTTGAATATTGGCTGTTGAATTCTGCTGCTGTCTTTGGCCAAGTGAGTAAGTTACCAAAGATGGAATAGCACCAGGAAGAGTTGTTAAGAAAGTCTCACTCACACTGGTTCTCTCCAATTCTCTGGTAAAGTGCAGAGTGCATATTTGACCCTGCATGACTGTTCTCTTAAGTATCAGTGAAAGTTCAAAATTATTTTAAATCTCAGAAATAAAACATTAGTTGTGATCTGAAATTCTGAAAGCTTGGGATTCCTATCTTGAAAACTCACATCCTTCTAAGATACTTTACAAAGAATAAGCATGATACTTTAATAAACAGGAAAAGTCTATCAATAGAAAATGGTTTTCTAGACTCAACCTAAAAGCCCAAGAAAGGCCACTTTCCATTGCAGGGAACTAATTTGAAGACATTTGTATTCTATTTTAAAATATACTCGCTAGAAAACACTTAAGGACTGAACCAGATCTTTCTTCCTCATGCTCAGACCTACCTGATTATACAGAAGCCCTCTGAATTCACCCCTGAATTTGGTCCAGAGATTGAATGTATTGAATTCTTGGGAGAAGAGAATGGTCTATAGAAGAAACACTTAGAAGAAGATAAACAGCAGGAGACTTTTAACAGCAAATTCAAGAAGTGGAAAAAATAAACCCAGAAACAACCATTTGAGAAAGTTAAACAGTAGGAGACTTTTAACAGAAATCACAAACAGCAGTGAGACAAAAATAAGCCAGAAAAGCAACTGCTAGAAAAGCTAAGCAGCAGGAAACATAACAACAAAACAGGAGTAAAACAAGAATAAGGCAGGGAAACAGGAATTGAGGGAAGCTAACCAGTAAAAGATTTCAGACAATGAAAAGTAGCAGTTATACCAAAGTAAGCCAGAATAAACAACAGCTAGGAGAAGATAAGGAAGATCATGGTGAAATCAAAGAAAAAAGCCTTTTCTAGAAGGGAAAAAACTTCAGTTCCTTTGGCATGGAATAGAGGTATGTATTCTGTCAGCCTCAGATAGTGACAGAGAAGAAAATACTGTACAGAACTGCTTGCGTAGAAATGTCACTTTCAGAAGATAATGCTTTATAACAGTTTCCAAGGTTACAAATGGAAAAAAAGAAGCCATATACATAATGTTTGTTTTATGACTTCAGAAGATCCCCACGCCACATGTGGCTGGACTTTTAAGTAAAACCAACTTCCTCGTGCTCTACACAGATTTCACAGAAGACCAGTATGTACTGGGAGAGCTCATTAACTTCCACTGTACACATCAAAGAAGCATTGCCATGAGAAAAATCAGCATGGTTCCAAATAAGGAGATGGCAGGCTGGAAGAACAGTCAGTGGAAACCCAGACATAGCATCAAAAGCAGGGAAATGAAGGAACCAGAAGTAGCTTAGAAGTAAAAAGTGGAAGGAATTAGTTTGTTTCTTTACTTATTTTGGAAAAAAATTCACTATACCAAAACTGCAATTTGAAGAAGGTAGGACTGGAGTGTAGCAGGATGGCCAAGTCAGAGCTACTGAAAGAATAATCAAAATGTATTTACATGAAGATGGTTTCTGTCATGATTCATCTAAGTTTTGCATAAGTTGCTTAAAATGTTTCTGCAGGCCTGGGAAAAGTGTGGAAATATATTTAAATTTCCCTTCCTGGAATTGAGGGTACATGGTTTGGATATGTAAACAGGTATTGATGCTGACATGCAGCCACCATGTCAACAGGGTGACAAGCTGCAAGGATTTGCATGGGAAGTATCTTGTACAGCTCATCTGCCTGGCTGTGCAGACAGAATACTTCCAGCTCTGTATTCAAGTGGAATTGGGAGATGCTACCCTGCACAGATGCAAACTACCATACATAATCTGCTCGGATGTATTTTGCCTCTGTTGTGAAGATGGTTCTCCATTGCCACCAGATTCATATTTTTGATACTATCTTAATGACAAACAGACATGTGGAAAAGTCTGGAAAAATGAAAGGATACAAAAAAAAAAAAAACAGAAGCAAAAAACATTTCTAACAATTTTGGTTCAGAAAAGTTCACTTATTCAAACCATTTTCCTGTCTCACTACATGTACTTCTATGAATTTACGTGACATTATCTTTGATTATAAAAATGTGGTTTTGATTACAAGCAAGTATATTTCCCAGTGGAGAAATTCAGTACCAGAGGAACCCCTCACAATTAACTGAATAGAATTACTTGTTTAGAAACATCATTTAATTTTAGGAGGTTTTGTGAAACACCACTTGAGAACAAAAAATGAAAAATTATGAAGGCAGCCCACCCTATATTCCATAAAGAAGAGGTTTTAGGGCTGCATTTTATAATCCTCCCTTAAAAAATCTGTGTGATATTGTATAAATATATATATGACAAAAAATTGTAGGTCTCCAAATGTTACCTCCTATCTGACACAGGGTAGCAGGCCTGATGTGCTCGGCAGAAACACAATAACAAGCTGGCTTATTTAGAATTCATTCTGATTGTACACAGACAGAATTCTTCAAAAGTACTTCAGGCCAAAATGATCCACAGCTGCTAAGAGTCTTGTTTTCGTCCTGCCTGTGTAACACAGATAAATTATACACAGCCTCCCCTGGGAGGGAAGAATTGCAACACGGAGAAGAGTGTCCTGCAAAGCCCTGTTTCTACATTCTTCTTTGCAGAAGGACAAAGACTAACCCTTGATTATTTTTTTTTTCCTTTAAGTTGTAGAAAATACTAAATTTCTGTCTTCTTTTAGCTTCTCTAAGATGCTTGTTTTCCACCTTTTCATTAATGGGTAAGAATTTGAACATCAAACTAGAAACTATGAAACAGGTGAGAATTTGAAGATTAGTCTAGAAAACCTATTCAAGGTGAAAGAGTATAAGCATTTGGGTAAAGGCATAATGACAGTTACAGAAAATTGGAATATTATTTGTGTAGGGGGCCTCAGAAAAAGCAGGGTGAAATTTTCAACACAGTGCTCAAGATTAGGCAGCACTGAAATTATTCCCTTATGTGTGTTGATTTGACTTTTTGGTTGAAATAGTCATTTTAGCATTTTCTAAATGATGGGTTTAGATTTTTTTTTATTTGAAATATTTGATTTTGTACATCTTGTTTGAATTCAAAAAACTATAAAAGCACTCATGATCAAAGAAGTAAACTTTATTAATTCCTACCAGTTTGAAATATTTAAAAAAAAAAAATTAACTAACAATAGTGTTTCTTCATTTCTCACTGTTAAGCATAGTGACATGTCATTTGGTGTGAAGGGCCAAGTGAGGCAGAAAAGGTGGTTTTGCTCAGCTGTATGAACACAAAAGTACATAGGATAAAGTGATTTGTTGCAGTGTAATTTTTCTATAGTTTGCCAACAGATAGAAGAAAGTTTACTCTCCATCTCACCTATCATCTGTGTGGGTGCTAGTAGGTCTTTCTGCTGATCAGCTGGATAAATATGGATCTAATCTGCATTAGTGAAACCAAATACAACCTTATTGTTAATTCAGTGAGAGCAACAGCATCTCTCCTTATCTGAAACCATTTCTTTTTTTAGCTCAGTGATTTTTTTTTTAAAGTTTGAAGATGCAAACTTACCTAATCAAGAGTAAAAAGTGTATGCATTTGGCAGTCCATTCTTCTCTTTCAGATGAATTAGGACTTTTCTTTACAGAAAAACAACACACACACACACACACACCCCACCACCCCAAGAGCACAACACAACACAAAACTCAGCAACCTCTCATTTACTATGGCATCAAACACAAGCCATAGTTTCAAAGGACTTGAGAAAAAACAGTTAAATCCATGGGTGGATAGACTTCACTGCTGTTTTGGGGTCTAAAACCTCAGGGAAAATCAACATGCTGGGAATAGAAGAAATAGAACAATCTACTATTTCCATTATGGAGACCAATCACTAAATATTTAATTCTAAAGGGTTTTAAAATTTTGTTTTGTTCTTAGAGAAAAGTGTTGAAATCCTTGTATAAAAGCATATTTTGTACATTCTGAAGGAAATTTCTACTAACTGATTTCTGTGGCCTGGGTCATTGGGGTACTAATTATAACAAGCTTTAGAGAGCAATAGATATTTCTCTGGTACCTAGTACAAACAGACTATGCCTCTGGCTGTTCATAATTCTGCCTCTTAATAATAATGAGACTTAAGGTCATATTATTTGTAGCAATCAGGATAGAAATGATTTGGCAGAACTGATGGAATGAATTTACGTCACATTATAATTTTACCCTTGAGTTACTAATTGGTCAGCGTTGTGTTCATTTCTATTATTTTTTTTTTGTTTCTGTCTTACTAATATGTACTGACAGAAGAGAAGAGTGACTTCCCCAAAGGGTGGAAAGGCAGTTTAGTGTAGGGAGCATGACTGGTGGATGACATTCACAAGCTCCCTCTCTAGAAATACTGTAAGACCGGCTTCTGCATGCCTAGTCTCTTCTCCAACAATGATAGCCAATTTAGGCATAGATCTTCATCTCAGTGTTGGTTCCCTAAAGTCTTCCTTTCTATTTGCTGCTACACAAGACAAAACTGTGACAGAGGTTCCTTTTGATCTGTTTTTGGAAATGCTTAAGAACATTTAAAGCAACAAAACAATAGAGAATAAATGACAATAAGTGAAATTTCCATGGTATCTGATGTTATTAAATTGTTTTAAAATGAAACACCTTGGTGAAATTAGGGCATTTTATTTGACCTTTGTTTTCAAATAAGACTCCAAATCATGCCAGTGTTGAAACATTGCTTTTAGATACTTACCAAATGGAATATTTAATTCTTTTTTAATTTTAAAATGACCTTTGAATTTGATTTTTAAAACTCTGCGTATCTTTATATATGATAATGCAAACCCCCAAATGTACAGACCTCAAATATTTGTCTGTATGTTTAAGCAAGCTTGATTTTAATCTTTTCTTTCAGTTTGGACATAGACACAGTTTTAAATTCTTTGCAAACAGAACTTTTATTTTAAACACAGATATATTGATAATCACAGATTGGTTTTGTCTTATTTTGCTATTTTAAAACCATATTTTAAAAAACACCCTAACCAAGAAATATTAGCCACCTGAACTGAATTTTAGGTCAGTAGGTTTTCATTTTCTACTGTGCTTCTACAAATGATGTGGAAAACAGGCCCAAATATTTCTCAGTTTGGGCATCAACCCTTTAGCCTCCTATTTTCAAATAAATCTTCTCTTATTCCCCTCAACTTTGTAAGTTGCGATGTATTATTAAAATATATCTTTTTTTCATCTTTTCTCAGGACATGGGAATTGTTTTTCTTTCTTTTAGTGTATGTTCTGAAAAAATACACATATCAAAGTAGTTTTTAAAACGATATAGAAAATGCAGAAATACTAAAAACCACTTGGGTAAAAAATATAAATTAAACAATATAATAAATACAGATAATATTTAATTACATTAAAATGTAAAGAAAAACATCCATCTCCTGAAATCAATCAATTTCCTGACCCTCTTTTGCCAGCACACCGAGAAAGCTTCTCCCTTCTGACTCTTTTCTGTCTTTCTCCTTCCCCTAGGCCCTATCAGAACCAGAAATCAGCTCTTTTGATATGCCTGTCTTATCATACTTCCCAGCCAAGGCATCTTTCCAGTTGTTCTGGCTTATAATATTAAACAATTCCTTCATTCCATAGTTCCTGGTGGAGAGATCCATTCCTAGTTTCAGTGACATGTTTTTTTCTTCTCAGCCTCAAGAAAATTTTGTAATGTGAGGAAAAGGTTTGTTAGAAATTCTTACTAATCATTGAATATTTCAATCATGGAAATAGCTCCAGTCCAACAGGTGCAGGAAAATAATTTGCAGACTTCCATAAAACATCCAAAAAATATTATTATTATATATTTGATATCACTAGTGACCTGTATTAGCTGGTCACATTCAAAAGATTTGCTTATATTCCTCCACTTTCCAAATCTAATTGTTTGAAAAGCAGATACAGGGGTAAAGCTGATACTCATTTTAAGGCAAAGAATGGTGACACTTAATACAACTGACTCAGACTCAGAAGCACACCTGTGCAAATTTGAGCAAGCCACTTCTCAGGGTCATAGTTCCTCTTCTGTGGATAGGATGTAAGTCTTCTTCACTATCTTAAGTATAATACTAAGAGCAATTATTCTGTGTTTGCAATAGGTATGGCTGTTACAGCAAAAAAGGATGGATAAATTCCAGGGTAGGTAGGCAGTATTTGGAAAGTCAACAAAAGCTAAACACTGATTTCTAAGGAATACCTAGTTTTCATGTAAGTGCTTTTAACTCATGAATGTCAATGTTTTAATTAGAAATTAATTGTTCCTATATAAAAGATAGACAAAACTGTGATGTAGACCAATGAAGCCCTTTTATTCAAAATCATCCGTCTGTGATAAGCAATAGTTTATCTACTACTTTTCAAACACCACTCAGTCTCAGTCATGGTGCAAGAGTCACCCTTTTTTTGCTCTAGTAAACTGTAGCTGTCCAACTCAAGAACATACATACTTTGTTAATACAGTTTTGAAGAAGCTAGTAGCTTTGGGTGGTCCAACTCGTTTTGCTGGCCTGATCTCCTGAGCACTTAAGACATGCACGTCTTCGCAAATTGTGGGTGATCTCAGTTTTGAACATCTTAAAAGCTATGGTTTATTTGACTACCTCAGAGCAAATAATTTGGCTCAATAGGACATTGCCTCAAGTTTGTCCTACCCAGATGTTCTATGTTCACTGTGTTGGATATGTGCAAGTTCAAAGTGGATATCAAGAGTAGGGACACCTTTAACTCTATTCTCCTTTTGCTTCTGTTTAAACAGGCTGCGGGTTGATTCAGGTGTCATAATATAATTGAATTGTTTGACTTCAGGATACAGATAAGTTGAACATGGACAGATTAAATATCTATCTCAATAATTTATCAGAAGGAAAAGGTATGATAAATTAATCTGAAAGGCATTGCTGCTATTTAAGAGCAATTTTTTTGTCTTACGTATTCACAGTAATATTTAGTTTTTCTCTATGGTAGGTGACTCCACTTGACATTGCTATATTAAAAAGTGAGTATGTTACATAAACTGAGCATTTAAATGTAACTACAAAGGATTATTTTTGCCTTATGCCATATTTCTCCCAATGTTCAACATATAAACTGACAAGGACTCTGAATTCAGACTTTTTGCACTTATAAAACAGGAACAACCATAACACTGAGACCTGAAATCTCAATGCTTTGCTTTGCCAATATCATGCACCTTAGTAGCATGTTACTGTATAATCCTTGCACCCCAAAAGACAGATTGTTCAGTAAAAGACACAGTTCTGTGGTGGATGGAAGATCAAGTAAGGGGGGTTTCAGGTCCCTGAGTGATTTGCTAGTGAAGGCTAATTTATGTAGTCAATTAATTCTCTAAAAGAATATGATGAAATTTAACTTCTTTTCAACCCACTCTTCAAAAATCAAGACTCTAAATGTAGTTCTCTTCTTTCCTGATTTTTAGTTTTTATTCTGAGGCTGCAAACAAAACTAAAAAAAGCAGTTAATAAACTATTCTGCACAAATTATGTGAATTTTTCATTAATTTACTCTGGATGAAGTATGGAGGGCACTGGTTTTGAATAAAACATACGATCCGGTGATTAATCAAATCCCTTTTCTGATGGAAGCAATAATCTATCTGTCTGGAACCTGAAGGGTATACAAGGACAAAAGTGAATGCAGTGAAGAAAGTAGTATTCCCAGTTTGAAAGCATCTAACACTGACTTATTCAGGGGAAAAAAATGAAGATATTTTTGTCTTAAAAAAAAGGAATCATAAATTAAGGTTATCTTTGGAATAGATAACGTTAGTTATACGTGACCACTATAGTAATTTAGAGAATGTTATTCTCTGTCATTTCAATTCACCTGAAACAGTAACACTCTTTCTACTAAGCACAATATACCTTGATTTTAATTCATATCTTGATATGCCATCTTTGGTTTTTTTTCCACTGTGTGTCAGTACTAATTAGGTATGACCATATTTGAATCAAAGGGTTATGGCACTGTAAAGTTTGTGCAATTTCAGAATCAGATAAATTCCATAAATTCTGTAGAATTGTACAAAGATATTGTGGCAGTTTCAGTCAGCTGCTGTGGTGATTCTCAATAAATGCCATAAATGATGGGCAACTCCCAGAAGAGAATATGATACAAACATATTCTGTGTGTGTGTGTGTACATATATATGTGTCAACATG
The DNA here is from genome assembly GCA_031468815.1 of Morus bassanus. Classification (NCBI taxonomy): domain Eukaryota; kingdom Metazoa; phylum Chordata; class Aves; order Suliformes; family Sulidae; genus Morus; species Morus bassanus. Next base: position 10,090,536 of record CM062576.1, on the reverse strand, counting down.
CACATGAATTTGAATACGGGACAAAAAGGTAGTTCATGGAGTGTTATGCATTAGTATTTCTTTTTCAAATATCTTGACCCTCATTTTACAGTTACCCTAGTAGCAGTTTGTAAAAGATTAAAATGTAATGAAGTTTGCTTCCACTTAATGGTCAATAAAATTGGCCTGTGTACACAAGTCCGAACTCGACTGTGTTTAATAACATAATTCTGTTGAGGCATCTGAACACATGCTGAGATGCTGCAATTTTACTCATCTCTCTCTGGGTGACTAGGGCAGAGTTTGACTTTCTTCATGGCTTGGTATGAAGTCATATGTGATAGAATAACATGAGTATAAAATGCTGTAATCATAAAATTCACAAACCAAGTAAACAGAAAATTAAACATGATGTAACTATGATGTAAAAACCTTATATCATTTACAGGGCTATATGTTCCATGTATATTACCTTTTCAGGTGCACACAATTTATAAAAGGTTAAAGAAGGATTTGTAAATGTTACTTAGTGTAATAAAATGCAGGAGGTAAATGGGTTTCTCATGAGTCATGGCTTTTAATCACATGCTTTTATGCAATTTGTAGCTCGTACTATTTGTATGTCTGCTACTTAAACTTCTATACATCATATATTAAACCATTACAAACTAGAAATAAATTAAATCTTCAGTATTGTAGTATAGGCCAATGGTCACCTTCATTTTACCATCTGCCTTATTCATCATTGTTTTTCACTAACCTAAGAAAATTAGCAGTTTGAACACAAACACCAACAGGAAACCAAATTGTCCAATAGAAAGAAAATGGAATTACTACATTAAATCTGTAATTTATAGAAAATGGGTAATAAATCACAATGAATTAGGTCTACTATTGCCACATTATTAATAAATAAATATGAATTTCCATAAGGATAAGAGGAGACTATGTTTTTCCAGGACATTTCAACTTCCTTTAAAATTTTGATTCCACAGGACATGGTCAGCTAGATAAACCAGCTGAAGGAAGCATATTAATCTGTGAAACCAGTACGACTATAAACGTAGTTGAAGTTATTCATGTGTCTAAGTGACTTGCTGGATTAAAAATATTAAACCATATATATTTCATATAGAGCTTGTACAAAAAGAAGTCTCTTATTCTAACCCCTCTATTATCCCGATCAGCCCTCTCAAATGATTTTAGAACTCCTGTTATAATGAATTATATTTCTGGCCCAACTGATTTTGATTTGTGCTCCTGGAATCCTTACAGCAAACTGACAAGTTACAATCCAATTGCTAAATTTGCTGAATATCTTTTAAAGCTGCAGTGAAAATACTGATTTCCAGTTAATGTTTGCCAGTGAAAATTCAGGCAGAGTCTCTCAGCAGTGATGAAATAATTCCTTTGTCCAAGCAGGTCTGAGACGTCTTTTTTTTTCTTTTTCCTAGCATGGGGGTAAATCAGTATGTTATTTATAGCCATTATATCTTTTTAACTTTATTTTAATTATATCTGTCATTCTTTAAAAAGAAGGAAGTTTACTACTGGACATTTTGTGGATAATAATTACCCTGTAGGTGACCTGCAGAGCATTAGTAATTTCTTACTTTTTTCATACTGGAGCAATGACTGGCAGATCTACAACATATTTGCTAATGCTAATACAGCGAGTAATGTCCATGAAGACAAATAGAAACATCAGTTCAGTGTGAACTTTACGATAGATCTGCCTCAGAAAGGGCAACTAAAATGAGTTTCCATTATAGTCTATCATAATGTTGTCAGCTAATTACTGGCTTCACTACCTTAAAATCTTTAAGAGAAAAACATGTGTCTCCATCTTTTTGCAGTGAACTCCAACACTTCATATAGCATTAGTGATATAATGACACTGTGTCAAACCCTAAATAAACAATTTAAAGCAGATATATTAAAACATAATTACTAACATTTCAAATATTGGACTTGAAAACTGTTCAATGAAATTATGCATAGTAGTACAACACAGGACAAAGTATTTAGAACTACAGTATGTCAGTCTAGGCGGAAGAAATGTTATTTTTCACAATTCATCATATTTCTCACAAATAAATCTTTGGGTCTTATAAAATGAAAAATGGGTATTGACACCTGGAATAGCATTTTCTGCAATTTCTTCCCTTTACAGTCAAAGTGCCTAGATTTCCCACTGCATGTGTTGTATTAAGAAAAAAAATGTAAATTCTATATAGGTACATACTCTGCATCTTAAAAGAAATAAAACACAGTTGTGATAAAGGATTAATAAGTCTCTTGAATTAAAATAATAACCAACTCAAGAGCCACATCTTAAAACTAATATCAAGAAAGTCTGGATCTTTCTCGTTCTTCCTTTCAACCTTTAAAAAAAGTGGCAGCCCCAAATGCAAAAGTCGGTCTGTACTATCCCTTGTCTTGCTACTACAATTCAGTTCTTCGCATACCCACTCAAGCCTGACTGAGAACTTGCAGATACATCTGACATCGCATGTCTTTGTTATACAAAGCTATGTAGTTGCACTCAGTGTTTTGAGGATGCAGTATATACACAATCTTTTTAATGTTAGACAAAGATTCATGATGTCTGCTAGCACTGAAACAGATGTATTGCAGAATAGAATAGAATAGAATAGAATAGAATAGAATAGAATAGAATAGAATAGAATAGAATAGAATTATTAAGGTTGGAAAAGACCTCTAGGATCATCAAGTCCAACTGTCAACCCAACATTACCATGTCCCCTAAACCATGCCCTGAAGTGCCATGTCTACATGTTTTTTGAACACCTCCAAGGATAGTGACTCCACCACCGCTCTGGGCAGGCTGTTTCAGTGCCTGACCACTCTTTCAGTGAGGAAATTTTTCCTAATATCCAATCCAAACCTCCCCTGGCGCAGCTTGAGGCCATGTGGCCATTTTAAATATCAATCCAGTGGAAGTTAGTGGTCATTAGGTCAATCATTAATTAACTACAGACAACTCAAAACATGATGTAAAAGTTAATGAAAATTTAAGGTGAACGATGTGGTTATTTTAGGCTAAAGGACAATAGTATGTTCTACATATTTCATACACACTAAAGAATTTGTAAGAGTTCTTATTTCTCCTTAGGGTTTCTATCAGCTAACCTTCTCAAGTTTACTTTTACAATTATGACATTACAGAAGCCCTGGGAAAAAATAAATAGCAGCTTTACAGTATCCCCTGACATTTACTTTTATTCTTTGTTATTCAGTTGCATTAGCTTGTTTAGCTACTGTGACATTTAATACAAGGAATATATCTTTTACATCTAGTTAGAAAGGTCTATCACATACTTAAGGGGATGATGACTAGGTTCTGCTAATCTATATTTTAGAAGCTTTTTATTCACACCTCCAGAAAGCTATCTCATGGTTCAGATTATAAAGGTGTCTGCTGTAACTCTGGACTTGATGAAAAGTATCTTGCCTAGCTGATGCTGTAATGGCTTTGGTATAATATCATGTTTTTTCCTGCCCTCCCTTTCATTCACTTTCCAAACACCTGCATAATGTTTTTCAGTTTTCTAATGAGCACTGAAACTTCCTGATGTGGGGCAAAAGGAAGGAAATGGCTAGAATTTTACTATCCCTATGATACAAAGAAGAAAATCCTTTCAGATTATAAAGCCTATCATTTCATCATTTCAAGTCAGAATTCTTATGACCAAACTTCTTGAGTTGGCTCCTACAACATTAGACTTTACATGTGCCTTGGAAGAAATTATGGTTCTATCATACCCACTGAGATTTAATGTTGTTCTTTCTGTTATCTGTGTTTATGTCTAAGATAACGTTCTGTGACCGGCACTTGATTGAAGAGCAGGATGAGCAGTTGCCTCTTGAGTTCTTACAGCAATTTCAAGGAAAACCGCATGCAAAAATGTCTTTATATAACAAGGTAAGCTAAGCATTTGCAAACTCTGCAAATCTAGGATTTAGCTTACAAGTGGGTGCTGCACCAGAAAATCACAAGTTTTGTCTTGGAACAAATTCAAACAGTTTTCTTAGGGAAAAGTTAAGTCTGAGTGTTTCTTGATTATTCTCACCATTTGTAGCAGGAACCAATTCAGTTGTCACTTTCAAATGTATTGTGACATTTCCAAAACATCTTCTTGTTAGGCCTTATGAAACAAACCTTCCTTATTAAACACTAAAGAGATCAGTGTCAAAATCACACACTTCTCAAAAAGAAATAATGGAAGGTATTTCACATGAGTCCAGCATTTTCTAGAGGTTCCACACTAAACAAACAAAAAACCCCAAAGAAGCAAACAAAAAAAACCAAAACAAAAACCAAAAAATCTCTTTATGGATTCTGTATAGATTGTGGAAATATTAATAATTGGCCATGAACTGGTGTGACTAATATTCTGAGATCGAGAACTAGCACTGATTGAAATATATTGGGAAGATGATGTTGAATAACTCATCTCTTTGTGAAAAGATCAGCAATATAATGTTACCAAACCCCGCATTTAGTAACATTAGCATGATTGCTATGAAAAAGTCTATTCAAAAATTTTAAAATAAAATAAGGCATGCTGTTTCTTTCCGATTTCAGGCAGCCAGTCCCTAACCCTTGTTTCTCTGTGAGTTATGTCTCTTATGTATGCAATATCCCTGAACTGTTGTGTTCTTTTGTTAGAGAGTGACACGGTTCACTGGTAACCAGATAATGTCTTCTCAAATTTTTAGTATTCTTTTGAGTACTTTAATTCAAGAATAACTTCTGGCAGGTTAGATTTGATGGGTGGGTGTCGGGGAAAGTGTGACTTTACTGACTTAATTCCTGAATGACAACCGTAATATTTCTAGAGCATTCTTATCATAAAGCCTGGTCCTTTTTCCTTCATTATAACACTAACACAAGCAGAAAACACATCACCACTTGCTGGGTAGAGACTGGTGCTCTAAATATATTAAAATAACACAAACTTTTCACGCAAAAAAAAAGAGGGGAAAACCTTCCCCAGTTCAAATGTTTTTCATTATTTTGGTAAGCATGACCTTAAATTAGCATTGCAGAATGTATGTATTCTTACCTGAAATCTCAGAAAGAAGAAATAGCTTTTTCACTCCAGGGAACAATTGGTCAGGATTCAGCCTGCAGGTGACAGAGAACATGTACCTCTCCTCCTCCTACGCAGATACATTCATACTTTTCTCTTTTTTGTGCCATATTTTTGGTTAGTCTACAATTCTGCCCACATCATTAGTTTATGTAATGCTAAAAACATGTTTTAATGTGCTTGTTGTTATCATGTGTAAATTTAATGATGAAGAGGCAGCCTAGAACTGAGGAGCCTTCTTCAAGCACAGTGCTCTCCTCTGTTATGTGGTGCTGTTACAACTACACACATTTTCCCTCATCTTCACTGGGCTGTTTCTGCCCCGGCATAAATAAACAAACACTTTTAATCCATCTATACATTTCTCTGCCACTCAAGCTCACCTCTTTTCCCCACTACCTCCCTTTTAATTATTATAATACAATTCTGTCTGTCACTAGAATATCTAGGCTATGTTTTCTGCATAACATTTTCAAGGTATGGCCTTTCCTTTCAGTTTAAACAGGGAATACTCCCATTCAGATGTTCAACAGTTTTCATCTCAATTACAGCAATATCCTTTTCTCTGGCCTCTTGAAAAATAAAATCTTATCCCACTTGTATACTACAGAGATCATTTTAATGCTTTGCTACTTTGACCATTTCAACTCTCTTTGCATCCTTCTACTAGCTCAATTTCTCTGCTTAGCTTGCAGAGTCTGTCATCATTCATTTGATATTGAGGTACTGACTTCTTCCCCTCATCACAACATATACTTGCCTCCATTCCTACTTCCAATTTTTTAAAAGACCACTTTCAGGCTTTCTACCTTGCTACCTTTTTATTTTGCTGTCCCTCATTTTGTGTAAAATAACCCCACAAAACCAAACCACATCAGGGTACTCCCTAAAGCTCTTTTCTATGAGACATCAAACATTGTCATCAGTTTCTGATTAACTAGAACACTTCCTATCGTAGTGCTGAAGAGCTATAGCACTGTTTCATTAAGCATATCTTTCTGTCTGTATCCAAGAAGATATTAATTTCCATCTAGATTGTTATCCTTCTTTGCTGATGTTGTTTATAGCAACTTGCACAGCACCTTCCTCATGACTGTGGCTTATACATGTTACAATGCTTAGAAGAAAGGTCTCTGAGGGTAAAGCACTTAAAGCTTGTGGTTGCCTCAGAAAGTTGTTGATTACTGTCATGTCTAGTTTCAATGAAGACTGAACTATATGCATTATTCCATTTAAATGTTCATCTCAAGTATGTCTATTAATGTAACAGTTGATATAAAACCTAAAGCTAAGTGAGACACTTCAACATGACTTATCAGTGAATGCAGGGAGGGTACTGCTGCTCTTTGAGGCAAATGATAAATGATCAGTCAGATTCAGGAGATGACAACTTGTCTGGCAAAATGATGTTTGCACCATCCAAGCAGTGAAAAGAGTGCTTATTTTAGTTGAGATAAGTTTCCAGACTATTACCTGAATAATAAATAAATAACTTTGGAGTCAAAAAATTAAATCCAGACTTCCTGGAGGAGTCCCAAAAGATCATTAGCTATAAAAGCCAAAGTGTTCCTCCAGGAGGTGCCCTTCTCTAATGAATGCAGCCTAGGCAGGCAAAAAGGTGGAATACGTGATCAAGTGTCTGGATTCTGCAGAAAAGTGAGCTTGACAAAGGGAGTAAAGAGAGAGATACAGATATACCTTAAGTAAATAAGTGGTAAAAATAGGGTGGTTTTTTTTTTTTAATTTCTTCAGTTGTCTCATAAATTTTTCTTATCATATGGTTTATTTTACATATTATAAATAAATGCATTATTTCCATTTATTGATTTGACTAGAGGCTGGGTTCAAAGCAACTGGCTGACAATTTGACATTACTAATCAAGTGCTCATTTCCTTTGCTCAACCAAAGACCAAGCAACTAAAATGCTCAGTTCCTTCAACACAGATACCAGGTGGTAACCGGGTACGTTCCCATACAAGCTTCATTGCCTGTTTGGTAGCTAATATCATAGGTAGTAGTGGCAAACAAGAGCACTCTAACATATAGCATATAAAAGATATTATATAATATGGCATATAATGGAGGAACATTCAAAGGATTTGTTACAGTGTAATCATGTAAATAATGATGAAAGAAGACACTTTCAAACACAAATAGGGACTATATTAATAGTCACATGATACTGAGATAAGTTAATGGATAAGATGTGTTAATCCCATCACATTCATTTTTCCATTGAAATTCTACTATAAGATTAATTTCTGCTAGGACCACTCTGCTAAGCCTGTTGCATATTTGTCACCTCTCTATATTGAAGATAACAAGATCCAATCCAAACAAGATTTTTTTTTTCCCCTCACTTCTGCCAGGATATATAAAAGATGACTGGGTTAAGAATTTTGTCATATTTAGCAAATGTCACTTATTTCCTACCTAGTGGTTCAGAAAACTGTGCAGGAGCACTAAGACCCAGAACAGTTGCAAAAAGAACTTGGAAAAGAATATTCATTTACAAGAAGATGCTATATTATGTCACTTCAAGCAGTTACAGAGATGGCTCTAATTTTAGCTAGCGCTGCTGTGATGTCACTAATTGTCTCAAAGATATTTAAAGGAAGGATAGTTCAGCACCAGCTATATACGGTTCCAGTCAATTATAACAGAATTCCTTTTTGGAAATGTCTTTTCTAGCTGAAGAGAGAGCAGAGGGAAAGAAGGTGCCAACAGAAAATTTATTAAATATAATTTGAATATTTTTTCTGTCTAAAGTAACCACACATTTGTTTTAGTCAGTATGTCACAGACTTAAGACTGGTCAGCCATTTTGATTTTATGCAACTACTTTCTTACACTTTAAGTAGTCTTCATTTACCTGTTTACAATTAAATTGGAAAGTACAAGCACATATTTTTGGCTTATGGGCAACACCACTTTATCTCTAATTGAATACACAGGCAGTAATTCAGTCTCTGTAAATTGTTGTCGCTGCTGTTCATAAAACAACAAGCTCTTGTGGTTTATGTCATCAGCAGAAAACGAAAGCTGAATAATAGCCTTGCATTCAATCCTCGTGTTGTGCACAGAAATTGCCAGTTTTTCAGAAAGTGCAATTTAGAGACATGGGATCTAGAGACCTATAAAGTGTATTTCTTCCTTCTAGTGCCAAAAGTCAAAGTCATGAGTATTCAAAAGAAAAACAAGATATAAAAACATTTCAAAGTATATCTAGAGTTCCACAGATTGCAGAATGCTTTCATTAATTTTCCAAGAACTTTACAAAAGCAACATTCCACATGATCTCTCCAGAGGCAGTCTCAAAAGTAAGTCAGATACTGGGTCATATCAAAGAAGGGAAGATGGAGTAGAGGAAAGAAAAACAAAGATGAGGATAGGAGGACTTCCGTCAATCCACATGCTAATGATCTGTGGAAAGATGAGTAGCAAACACCTGATGTATAAATTGTGTGTTTTAAAAGATGGTGGAACAATTTACTTTATGAACTCACACAAGAAAGTGTTCTTCCAGTAAAGTTTCATTTCAAACTAAATTCAAGAATGTTGTCCAAAAGGTGGAGTAGAAGGTTAGAATCACAGATTACCTCATTTTATTTGTCTCCACTACTGATTACTTGACAAATTAGGAGTTATTTGATTACAATCAAGTACCTGAAGTGTCTTCAGGCTGGGAATATGCTTATGTTCATATGTTCTCAAGCTGCTGCAATATTTGGCACTTTCCCAAAATGAAGTATCCTAGAACGATTACAGGGAACAGGTGGAAAACATATTTTGAATTAATGCTACACATAGGCAAGTATTGCACAGTACATAGGACTGAAGTGAAAAAAAAACTTCCAAACTTTTAACATGCTTTTGGACAACCCATCTTGCTAGAAACTGTTTTCACCTGTTTCTCGGTAGACATTTCTTCCAGTGTCCAAACTTAAGTTGGCAGCAACAGTAAAAATATACTTTAATAGTGTTCCTGTGCATGTAAATTGAACCTTTTCAACAAGTGTCAGTTCCTAGACAATGGAAATATAACACCTGTTTGAACTGAATTATGCAATGTAATGTAACAAAACTGAAGTTTCATATTGATAGTGGGAGTCCCAAGAAAGCAATAGTTTGCCACAACAGCAGAACAGAGGGATGTATAGCAACCTTTGTACTCTGCTGGGTACCATATCTTGTTATATATAAGACAGAGAGAACAATTGCTTACAATTTAAGTTTGATGTGAAAGAGAAGTTTTATTATGTGGCAAATAGTGTACATGATGGTGCAGAGAATCACAGGTGGTGAGGTGTGCTTATTTACTCTTGAAAGATAGTCCTTGCAAGGATTCTTAGGGCTTGATAAGTACAAATCCATGTACAGAAGTTCAGCATCTCTAGTGCCTTTGAGTTGGTTTAGGATTTTTTTTAAGAGGCTGTTAAAAATGCAGTTGCATTTAAAATGCAGTTAAATTGCAGCTGCAGCTAAATTAGATTGTAGTTTAAGACCAGCACATAAAATATTTCTGTTGCTCAGAGTTGGGTTCTATGAAAAAAAAAAATCATTTCACACTCTTCAGTGTTAAGTTAAATTTCCCTAACTGTGTACTCCCCTTGTATGGCTGTGTTTAATTAGAAATAGCAGAGGAAAAGGCTATGCGCTTTTACCTACTTCTTATCCCATGGACAGCAAAAATCAAGAGTGGGATTACTCTGCAAATATATCCATAAGTACAGTAACTGCAATTGTGCTGAGATGCTACATAGGATGCCCACATGATTATTCCATTACCAGACACGTAAACTTGTTCACACAAACAGAAATATGGACAGAGATACATAAAGGAAGATATCTGAGTTCTATGAAATGTATGAAGGGCAATTGTCTCTTCTAGTGTGGCTTTGATTGTTTTTTTTCCCAGAAGAGAATACTTTTTTTCTTAATCACACTTCTGTTCTTGTGCAGGTGAAAATCTTCCCTAAATCATAGGCTTTTTCAAATCCTAACTGTTGGCTGCTGTAGCCCTGTATCTCCTTTGCTCTGTTGCACATTTTGGTACTCTTCTTTTTGTAAACTATAGACGTCAGTGAAACTGGACAGTTCCAACAGAGTAATGAGCACTGGAACCAGCGAAAAAGGAAGAGGCAAAAACATACAGCTAGGCTTGGAGAAAGATGGGACCTTCTCATTTTTAAATCTATGTGAAAACTCCAGGTGTTTCCAATTGAGCATTGAAAAGTTCATATTTTGAAAAGCCTCCGTATGTTTAAGAGAAGCATAAAAGATGCTTGATGGTATTTCAAAAGTCACAGAGGTTCAGTCTCCTAGATTTCAAATGTATCAGAAACAGCAATGTTAAGAGGATACAGTAGCAGTATATTTAAACTTCAACAAATAAGATTTCAAAAGAGAAAAGTAAGTATTAAATTTTTATAAACATAGAACATTTCAGGATTTTAACTCACACATCTTTCTGAAGTATAAGATGGAATTTGCCTTCCAGTGGACAGTTTTAAATGGAGGCTATATTTTGAAAGTACTCAAAAATGTTTAAGTGCATGCAAAATAAATGGCAATATTTACATAAAAGCTATTTAAGTGCTTGTTGAGAGCAGGAATTAGAAATATTTATACATACAACTACACGCTTATTAAAGAATTCAATTGCACATTCTTACAAGCAAAAAATAGCTTATAAAAACATAACAAAAACTGCCAACATTCAAAGGTGATTTTAATTGATATGGAGACAAAAATGTTAAGTGGCATGTATTATTAACCACTCGTCTGTCCTCCAGAATCTTTTTAAATAGAACTATGAAAAAAGTTTAGCTCACATGAAACATATATCAGAACAGTACAGGTTCAAATCTGACCTGTATTTCAATTTAGAGAGAATTAAGCCTTTAATGTGCATACATTTCTTTTTTTCTCTATTTGCATACCAGTTTATATGAGATGCTGACTGTCCTGCTTTTTATGTTCAAAACAACTGACTGCCTATACTGTACAGATTAAATCACATCACTCACATGTCCCATTTTTAGTTTTGGCAAACTGATAGACTGCACAAAAAATTGCAGCTTGAACTTTGCATAATTTAATTTGTATAAACTATGTTCATTTAAAATAGAAGTTTTCAAACTCCAAGGCTTGAATAACCCATAAGAATTCCAGTACTGGTCGCTGCAAAGACTGAACTAGAAGGGTTCAAAATCAAAATTGGTTGTCTTGAATATTTAAGATATAGCAGCAAATCCAAGCTGTTCAAGAAACTTGAATTCCAAGTTTAAGTCACAATAGGTAGATTTTAATTTATGGTTATTTTAAGATAGACTTAAGTACCATTATGAGAAAAGTTCTATGACTTTCAAGAACAACTGCAATCAGTTTTCTGAGGCTTAAATTTTTACTGGAAATTTTAGTAATGAAACAGCTCCTTATGCTTCAAAACCTGACCTTAGAGGAAGTTTACAATGGAGCGAGTTTAACAGTGGAAAGTTTAACAAGGTTTTCAGAAAAAAGTTGCAGTCTGTTCAGCCTGGTCTTTTTCTTCACAACTGTTATTAAGTAGCTTGGTAAATCTGGCATCCATACAACATTAACACAGTCGTGTATTGGTATTACGATTTACAACCTGATGAGATGCTAGGTAGGTACCAGGGCAAGAATAAGAATTCTTCTTCATGTCAGTAAGAGTCCAAAAGATTAAATAATATTATGTAGCAATGATCCAAGAAAAGACATTCTCCAGGCCTGTATGCCCTATTAACTTAAAAGACTCCTGAGAACAAGAATTTACAGACATGGATGACCATAAAAACATTGCATTGATGAAGGACTAGTCTACAGATATCCAGTTCAAGGTTTTATGCCAGATGATCTTTACCTGGGATATTTTTTTTAGATATATTTACAAAGAATTGAACTGTGGAATTACCATTTCAGTTCAAATTCACACGCTGTTTAGGGCTGACTCTGAGGCTATGTATTAATGTACAATCTGTCCTTCCACTGTAGTTTTAGACTTGGAAACCTACTCCAAAACCATTCAGTTTTCTCCATAGTTTTCTGAGAATGATCTAAATTCCTTTGCAAAGCCAAGTACCAGCAGTGGCCTTTGTGTAATTTGCTTCCATTTTCATATGCCAGAGAAAAGCAGGATACAGAATGGCTGGGAAATCACAAATAGGGAACAGTGGGATTTCTGCTAACTGGTATACCTCCTCCAGACTTGAATATCCAGATAATATCCAAATACATGGTATCCTTAAAAAGAGTATGCCTGGTTGTAAGTTCTGGCAGGGACAACCTCATACCCAGACATTCAGCAGAGCTTCACAGTCAAGATGCATGGCTTCTGGAGGTTAAACAGAGGCGTTTATAGTCTATAATCAATATATGTTGCTTTGATAATAACTTTATGGTTCACCCTATTAGTTTAGACACAGAATATCTCAGATGTATGGCTTCGACTGTGTATGTCAGAGCAAAGTAAGGACAAGTAAGAGTTTGATATACTCCTGCCTCCTCCAAAAACAGACTCTAGAAAATACACTACGACAAAAGAAGATTCATTCATCATTTCAAGTTCACTGAGAGACTGAGACATAGTCTGAGCCAAGACATTTTGAGCTGTACCCTCAACTACCACAACTTTCTGAGAACTGACAGAATTCTGGTAGCTTAAAACAGTTTACCAGCTGGCCTTTTAATTCCAGAGTGTCAAATGTAAAATCTCAACAGTTCACAGAGGAAAAAAAAAGAATACTTCTCAGGTTGAATTAAATCATAATAAAAAATTCTAAATGGCTTTACCATAAAAAGGCACTTCAGTGCTACGCATGCTTTGTACCTTAGGAATTTCATATTAAACATTTGTTAAATTGAAATCCTACCTGGTTTACAATATTAGGGTATAATCAGTCCCTATTCTCTTTCTACAATACTATCTTCATTTCATAAACCTACAGGACATGCTTTCCCCTTTAATGTCTCCTTCCCTCTGCTTCATTATTCCTTAGGCATCACTTATATAACACACTGGCACAGAAAAGATGCTTCACTGTGGTGCCATGTAAATGCCAGCTGTATTCCATCCCACCGTATGCCCCTTGAGACTGTCTCAATTTGCAAAGAGCTGTTTCTCCTTGACTTAAAATTATAACAGAAAAGGAAGGTTTGAAATAACATCAGCAATCTGACAGTTTTAGATTTGCATTCTGGGAATTTGCATATATCCTATTAGAGCTTATTTGGCACAAGTTTAGAATGTATATATTGACAGTTAATTTACAGGGTTAACACTGTAATTTTATAAATGCTTTCTTATAATTATTCCTCCCAAACTGACATCTGATATTTCTGATAGACAAAGACAAGCAGTTGCTTCAAGAAAACACCAATAGATAGCATTTTGTAGGCAAATGTACTCCAGAAGGGACTGGTCTATTTTTGGACCATTAACAACCAGTCCAGGTTTCAAATGCTAAATTTGATTAGAGTGGAGTTTACTAAGTGTTCTAAACGAGATGTCTTGAATAGTCAGTGAGCTCATAAAATAGCAAACTTCTCAGTTCATTTTACAGGAGACAGAATTGATTACTTTGTGATTTAGGAGCCACAGTGGTCAAGACTGAATTAAATTTGAGTCACACTGATAAAATGAAAAGAAACTTGAATTTTACAGGTTTTTAGCATTAGAGTGAATGGGAAAAATCAAGGCTATTTGGTGAATAAAGGTATAATGTATTTTAATATGAGAGGCTACATTCTAAGGAAATATTTCAATTTCAACCTACATCTGATTTCTTACAGCAAAGTCTCTTTTTCTGTTAAAAGGCTGAAAGACATTTCAGTAACACTGAAAACTTACAAACTCTACAGATTATTAAAGATGCTTTCTGCATTGGCAAATTTGTATTCTGTTTAGGTTTCCATCAGAATCTGTAGGTTTTGTATTATAGAATTCCAAGTGACAGGTGCTATGAAAACAGCCATATTAGTATTTTCTGTAAAATTCCACTGCAGTGTACTAATAAGGAACATATACCAGGAATGAAGGGCAGATGCTTTGCAAAACAGATTGTGATAATAAATTAACCAGAAGCAAAATCCTTGAGCAATTTTTCTTCTTTTGAAAGAATGGAAGAGAGAGAAAACATCACCAGTGGTACTACAGGTTTTATCTGCAAGTATTATAATTAATTAGATTAAATATGTTTAAAGGGCATGGATTGCCTAATTTATTTGTATTTAACATCAATGCTTTTTCTGCTAAAATTACAGTTCTGTTACTGTATTTCATACTTGCACCATGTTTTTCAGGTCTCAAGACTCATTGATAAGCAGGGAAGAAAAAAAAGCAAGCTGTTGAAAAAGTAGAAACCTCTTTGATGATGTTTACAGAAACACAATTATTTTAGATGAGGCAGATTATAGGGCTGTAACAGTAGTTACCTCTTTCTAGATCTGATGGTGAGACATTTGAATCCTAGCAGAAAAATAAAAGCCCTTTCTGTTGGGAGTGCTGGGGTTAGTGTAAAAAGTCTGGGAGCTTGGTCCTACACAAATCCCTCAACCTTACACAACAAAAAGATTTCCCTTGGTTTTTTCAAAAAGTAACCTTTGGCAGTGATTTAAAGTCTCCCACGTTTCTGAATCTGATTTTATACAGCTCTTGAAACCAATTTTTTTCTTTTTATACCACAGGCTAAATATACCAAATATTTATTGCACTGTACAATATTTCACCAAAAGCCTTTCAGAACAGGACACTCCTGGTCCTGGATGATTTTTGCCCTTTCCTATGTTCACTACTCTGCTGGTCTGGGACTCATTCACCAGATGTCAAATATTTCTAAGCATCCCTTGCCTGGGCCAGTTCTTGGTGGAGTCACAAGCCAGGGCTATAGTTCCCTGGAAGACTGGCTATTGGCACTCCTAGTAGTAATTAGTGACCAAAGTAGTTTAGGTCTCTATCTCATGAGACACTGCTTTTGCTCAAGGCTGTTCTCCTCAGAGCTTCACACTCAACAGGAATTTTAATTTATAGTTTAACCTTTCATGATAATCAAGTACATATGGCACAAGACTTCACTGAAGAATTACTTTACCAAATCAGTTTTCAGTCAGGAACTCATATCTTGCTCTTGCAGTTGCCTTATGTGATACTAGGGCAAACAACATCATTAAAAAGACAGAGAGATCCTTTTGCTGTGGTTTTCATTTTTCCAAGTTCAGATGATGTATGCAAAAATGACGTCTATAATATTTCTCATAGAGCTGAGGGTGACAGTGGAGCTTGAGAAGGTCATAGAGAGAAATAATTTCTCAAATATTCAAATGCTTGGCAGAGAGATTTAGGCGATCAGAAGATCAGCAGTCTTCAGAATTTTTTATTCAGGAAAGAAATGCAGCCTCTCAAAAAAAATGCTTCCAGGACTGAATCCATCCCATTTTCACCTTGATGGTCAACACAAATATCAGGTGTCTTAGGTTATAAATCTTTCCATGGTGCTCTAGTATCTCACATGTATATTCTTCCTCATGGATATTTTTATTTTAATAACTGAGAATAGCTTACCTAGACAAGACAATATTCCTAGTTGTTGCAAGTAACAGTGAAGCAGATACCCCAGGAAGCATCAAACATTTGCTGAAAAACACCCATTACAGCAGTGGGTTGAGTCCTAAAGGTATTACCAGCTTTTCCCTGATAACATATGCTAAAACCAGCACCAACTTCATGGAATTTGATGGATTTAGACTCGACTCCTGATGGGAATAAAGAAGCTGCCAGGAGACTGTAATGAGAAAAGCAAGCTTAAAAAAATTGAGAACTGGAATATAAGCAGTCATCTGCATCCCAGCTTTGTCTCAGGGGACTGAGAACTGTCTTTTCTAGGTATACAGACAAAGAAAATGTCAGTATTATCCACCTGCAAGCCTAGGAGAATTAAAGATTACTGTTTGAGATTTGATATAGACCAAAAGAAAACAACTTGATACAACTAGGTTTTTTTAAATCCTTATTTGTTTGAATCTTCTTTCCATTCTTTTCATATCATAACAGATGTATAAATAAGATATAATACTTGCATCAGATGAAAGGAATAACAAGCAGGAAATGAAAAAAGTAAATTTTGTCATTCTTTAAAGTTCAAAGTAGATCCAGGCACTCCAAAAATATACATAATATTTACAATATTTAAAGTATTTACAATCTCATTAAAAATCCTTTCATATTCCTGCAAATGGCCCATGGAAAAACATCTTAGAATTGAATATGTTTTACAGAAAGCATTTTGATGTAACCATTTCATAACTCAACAACCATACAAAGGGGAGAAAAAAGATGGAAGAAGCATTAAAGTTCAAGAAGTTTGAGCTTTGAAATGCCAGGATGGAGTACAAGTTGAAAAATCAGGGAAGCTTATGAAAAATTCCTGGTTCCAGATAATCTCCCGTTTGCAATCAAAACACTAGATAAAGCAGCTTCTCATATTTCAGAGAAAAAAAAACCAAATCGGAGATTTCTGAGCTAGGCAGCCTTGATCAACAGTCTGCTAATGTAAGGTCTTTTATTCAAGGGTTTACTTGCCTGAACCTACTTAAGTGCAATTCAGGACCAAGATCAAAATATTGGCTGGGGTACCAGTTGCACAGATATCACCACCCTGCTGCTTAGAGGGTGGCACACTAGACAGGGGTGCTCAGTTAGGCAAACCAAGACTGTAAGCTAAGTGGACTTGTCACCACGCTGTCAAGAGACACAAGCATTAGGAAGCTGAATTGATGCTAGTAAAACATGACATCAAAATGTCACTTAATGAACTTGTAACTCATTCTGTACTTAGGCTTCCAGTAAATTTAAAGTACAGCATTAGATGTATGGTAGTACTCTAGCATAATACACCAAGAATTAAAAAACAAGAAAGAAAAAGATGCTACTGTTCAACTATCTCTATCTAGGGAAGAAAAAGAGTGATAATTTCTAGGAAAGCACAAATGAAAAAGGTAACCTTGGCCTCATCTGCTACCTGGGCACCCTCAAGAAACCAAAGATCTAACAAGATTCCTGTTAAGCTTGTTTTGAACAGAGAAACAGAAATACTGCTGCAAGGTGACTTAAGAAAAGATGGTGCCAAGGGGTGCCATAACCAGAAAGCTGAACACATTATATAATATTAAGCACAAGATCATTTCAGAGCTGCATCTCTGAAAGAAATTTTTCTGATCTTTCTCTTTCTCCCTACTTTCTCCTTAAATGGAACAGATTATAAAAAAATTAGACAGCATATTAAATCAATTAATAGATGAAAATAAAGGGAAAAAAGTGTATCCCTTTGGTCTCTCTGTCCTAAACATATTTCTTCTTTTAACCATTTTATCACCTCTGAAATTTTATACTGCAGCAGCACATTACTGGTACCTGTGTGAAAAATATTTTATTTTTGTAGTGTAGAATGCAGCTTTTGAAATTGTAAAGCAATTTTCTATTTCTTCTATCTGCTTTCTAGATTTTTTTCCTATCCAGTGCCTGGTACAGAATTCTGACATTATCTCTGGTAGTTACTATGATGAGCAGCAACATTTGGGCCTGCCCGTCTTCAAAATCCGTAAGTGGGCTACTTCCTGGAGGTATATTAACCTCAAATTTTTGAACTTCATATTACTGCTTGCCTCCATTGGCTATTATGTTGATTTCTTTCTGTGTATCTTTGATCAAAAATGGATTTTCATCTCAATGTTGTTGTGATTAAGTTTGTTACCTTTTCCCCCTTTTACAGCATAAATCTGCTTTGTATGTGGCATTTTGAACTCACAGAATACAACATTGGGAAAATAGGCTGCATTGGAAATACCTCCTAAGAGAAGAAAGAATGCATTGCATGGCCTTCACATGCCTTTTACTGCAGATATAATGAATCTATAACAGCATCCTCCTCTTCACCCCTCAATCCAGCTAGGTATCTGCAATTTACAAGCAATGGATTGATTTTAGCAAGAAAGTCTCAACTGACACGGGAAACGTTCACTGCTCTGTCTGCAAAGTCACTGGAAATTGTATAAACTGAGTAAGAGCTCATGCAAATACCCAGCCAGAGATTTAGCAGATGGTCTCTGGGCACACTATATTAAACAGTTCTCTATTGTTCCCTAATGTTATATTCACCTAAATTAAGCATAGGAAATGTTTACTCACACGCTTAAGTGTTTTGACCACAAAAAATTATATACTCCTGAAATAAGATAGCTGTTTTCAAGATTGTTTGAAACTGTTTAGTCATTAATTACATCCTTGGTACATGTATTTAAAACAACTTTATAGCAACAGTGACCTTTCTAGCAAACTCTGAAGGATGTATTAAGTATTTTTAGAACATTACCAGTTCTGTTAAACTGGACAGCTTTGTTCTTCATGGAATGTGCCAACAGCATATGCACCTTCCATATGCTTGAATGTTATTTTATTGTGAGCTTTTAAAATGAAACCACACATTTAAATAGGTGTGTTTTCCTATGACAAGGCAATAAGCTGAAAAAAAGAATGAACGTAGGAAAACGTCATCCAGACTTCCTTTATGACCACTAAGAGCAGCTGAACACTGTAAAGGGCAAACATGCATGTAGATTTCAGCTAGCAAATCTCCCTTTAGTCCCTCCATCAGACTTTTAGAATTCCCTGGCAAACTTATTCATTGCCAGGTCCAAATGTTCTCAGAATAGTAGTGTCATACTACTACAAGAGTCTCAGCTCACCTTTAATTTTACACATTTAAATGTTCAACAAAGGCATAAAAGCAAAATCACATACACAGTTATTTAATGAGTAGTAACATAAACAACCCTTTGTCATCAAAGCAATCTTGTTTGCTAAGAATAAGCACTTGGCAAGCAGGATGCTTTCCATTGATTCACTTCTCAAGATAGCACTTTGATAGCTGATTCTTAGCTTCCTTAAAGTACCAGTACAACTACTGAGTTTTGTGTCGTTAACAAAGCTTTCGCTGTTTGGTATCCAGTTCATCCCAGGTGAGTTCAGTGACAGATCTGGAGGCTAGAGATGCAACTTCTGAACACACCACTCTTACTTTCTAGTTTAAAAGCCCTTACAGTCTGCATGACTGTTCTGATCATTACACTATGGGGAGAGAAAACTGGACCAGGGAGATTCCAACATGATAGAAGAATCTATACCTAGAAAACACTATGATATTTCTCTAAACACTTGTTTGCTAATTCCCATCTGTGCTGCTCCTAAAATACATTCAGACTCCTTCTCCTGATGTATTTAGACTGAAAAATGATACACCACTCAGGCATACATACACTATTCCAGCATCAGCTGCACCATTTGTGATAGGAACCAAAAAGAATGTGTTTATCACAAAACTCTCCCAAGCTGTAGTGATCTAATTATGAAAATCACATGACACTCCTACAAACCCAGCTTCTTGAATTCAGATGAAGCACTTTAAGATGTACAAACATGCATGCATATAACATACATACACATACAAGACCAAACAAAAACAAGGCAGTTTCTTTAAATCTGAATATATAAAACAATTTAAATATTTAAATGAAATGTAAATTCGTATAACTTTGGTTTCTTTTCAGAAAGGTCTTGTTAAACATTTCTGAACTGTCATAGTCAAAAAAAAAAGGGACAAGTAGCACAGAAATAAGACAAGAAAGTAGTAAGACATTGAAAACCTTTTTTTTTTTAAGAATCCTTGAGATGAAATATGCCTTGCAAAGGTAGATTCCAGGGATAATCTCAAAGCATTGTAAACTCTTTACTGCTCTCAGTGCAGGACAGCTCAAGAGCATAGGAATCAAAGGAGGAATTAGTAGATGTTTGTCAGTAAAGTTTACAAAGTATTATGAAATACGTTATTATAATATTGGAAAACATTTTGAAGAGCTTTCAACTAAAATGTCAGAATCCCAGTCAGTATCAAGGAGAACATAATGCCACACATCTTTGTAACAAATAGTAAGGAAAAATTAGATGAGTAATATTACCTACCCAGGAGGTGATGGTTACAGTCATGACTTAGGGCCCAATGAGTATGAAGGACTGAAATATTACATAAACCTGTTTTAGTGAAGCAAACTGAGGCAGAAGATGCTTCTATAGTAACTTGCTAAAATGACTGTTTACAATGACTGGACCTATTACACTTCACACTGGAAGAAGTCTTGTCTGCTATAATTTTTCAACTTATTTAGAGTGTGCTCTTGGGTACACACAAGAAAAGAAATTACATTTCCTGCTTTAATCCTTTCCTAATAAACATATTTTGTACATGTACACCAACCTTTCTAATCATTACTCCATTAAAAAAAAATTAAAACTCCATTTAAATCAGTGAGACTGACATTGTTCTTGCAGAATTTGCACTCATATTTGTCCAAGTTAGGAATACTAGTAAGTTTGAAGACAGCAGATTTTGCTTATTAAGCAACTGACTGAGCTAGGTAATATAGAACTTTCTACAAAGAATATTTCCTCTTATGGTGTAAGTATGAACTTCACAGTATGAGCTTCAATGTTACTTGAAGTAACACCTACCATTCAGTTGGACCTTGGCTAGTGTAGCTTTTATCTACTTCCCATGCTGCACAGTTAGCATGAAAAAAGATGCTTTCGCATAGTTATTATGACATGGCCTGTTTGTGAAGGACTTCAACATCACTGGACTTGGGGAGAAACTCCGAGCTCATATTATCTGCTTCATTGATACTGACTACAGCACCATTTGGGTAATAGTATTTGTGGATATAAACTGGTACAAAGCCAATGAATTCCAGATAGAGAACAGAGCTTGAGGACTTGTATCAGCATGCTAAAAATTTTATTTAACATTTTACCTCTTACTGGGCAGGCTTGGCTCTATTTAAACATACAAACTTTTTATTCCTTTAAAAAACCCACACTTTTTGATTCTCAGAATTCTTTACCAACTTTACCAATAATCATTTTCCTAGAGCTACCAAAAGTCTGCTGCCCAAGAAGTCTGCAAAGATCCCAAGACCTCTGACAATGATCAAAATAAGATCAACTAAGAAGTGTTTCTTCCAAGACAACTGCAACACCCTGTCAGGTTACCAAACTCTTGTATTTTTCTGAGAAGTTAATTTTGATTTGATGGAATAAGAAAGGAAAAATGCAAAATTTACGTCCCCATTTCAAGTTTAATTAATTTTATAGTGGAAGAACATTGAAGCATTCAAGTCCTCAGTCTCCATATACTTCATATCCTTTCTACCAGAGTTACATGGAATCATTTTCTCAATGAGTCAACATTAATTCTTTGTCTAAAAATCAGAGTTTTATTTCCTGTTTCAGCATTTTGTATCAAAGTAATAATTTAGTTTGCCTAAAAATTATTCTGTTTTGAATTTGTTGTTTCGTTGTTTTCTGGAATTCTCTTTCTTCTTTTGTTTTAGAAGGGGAAAATAGCAGCTTAATGCTCACTTTACCTTCTGTAAAGCATTTATTGCTTCAGCACTCTCTATGCTGATACAATGCCTTTGTATTTATTTCCAGATCTACACCAAAAAAGTCTAATCTTTTTCCATTTTATTCTCATCTTTTTCAATGTTAGGAATCTCTGAAGACTAAATGTTTTTATGGGCTTGTTTCCAGTTGCTTCTGATACACAAACATTGGCATTCTTCTCAGAACTCCTATAAATTTTAGCAGTGTAACTTGCCCAGCATTTGTTATCAGAGTATAAATGCATGCCATTATGCTGTGGAGACTGTAAATAATAAATAATATACTTTGTGAAAAGTAAAATCTGTAGCACATTCATAAGCATGTGTGTATAATGATATGCAAGAGAAAGAAGAAAGGAGTATACCTCCCAAATATAAGCAAGGTAGGAAGAGAAGGAATATGAGAAGGGCTGTGAAATAAACAAGAAAAGTGCCATAAAAACAGAAAAACCCAGAAAAACATTTTCTTTTGAAGAGCAGTAAAAGAGACACAGGAAAAAACCTCAAATCATTAGCAGAAACTCAGCTGTGACTTTTGCTTTAAAACCATAGATTCTAAATAGTTAAACTTATCAGGTGAACTCATGCACCCTGGAAGAAGCAATCTGTAATCTGGAAATATGAAGCTTCTGAAAGTCATCAACCTATCTTGTATATATTTTTTATGGAAAGATAAAAATGAAAATAATAGAAAATGAATATACTACTGAATTCTTCCTGAAACATCCCTCTTCTTTTTATAAAAATCAAACAAGTGGACAGGTATAGGTAGATGTCCATGTAGCTACTTCTGCATTCACTGATAAAACATTTTAACCAATCTGATCTGTAATTCAGCTAAAGACCTGAGCAACACATGTAGAAAAGAAACAATTGTTGTTCCATCTTTTTCCTCCTGCAAACAAAAGTTGGAGTTTCTTTTGCCAGACAAGAAATTATGATTAAGTTTCGATTCTCCTTCAAGCATGTAAACCAAAATCCACTGAAAATGCTTATGGAATGATGAATGTGTTCTGCTATTTTTATTATTGCCTCTCCTCAGCCATGTTTGTGTAAGTTCACACAGAAAAAGAAAAAAACAAACACAAAACCCTTCCATTTGGGCAAGCTAGTACAAATTTTAAAAATGCTTTGACATAACAAAAAATTGTAATGTAACTAAAAGAATGCCAGAAAGAAGATTGTTCCATTATCACTAACAGTTTAGCACTCTGCATTTCACGTATATTATCTGCAATAGCACACAACTATGTGCTTTACTTTTTAGAATTTATGATATTTTCCTATGATATTCACAAAGTACTTTTACAAACTCAGGGCCTAGATTTTCTGGATGGTAACTATTCCAAAATTAGGTGCTGAAAATATTTAACTTTGCATGCTTCCAGAAATGTGCCCTAAATGTAGCTGTATTAGGCCCCACGATGAAGAAAGCATCCCCTACCCAAGCAGACACTCAATGCTGAAGTCATGGTATTTGGAGCCTAATCTTTAGTGCTTTTGCAGTGACACATTGCACAAGAGGGTAATGCAAATAAACTCTTTTTTGTTTCTCGCTTATTTTTTATTCTTTGTCCCTTGTTATAGAAGCTACTGTTGTGATTCTATGGAGTCCTCTCAAAAAGGCAACAGTTAGGGTTAGAGCTGTTCCTTATCAATTGTGTAATTTTCCAATTTACGTGCTTTTAATTCCTAAATGCTATCAACGGAAAGAAACAAACATTCTTGAGAAAACAGTTCTGAGCAGTAAAATGTGATTGTTAGAAAATGAATCAATTCTAAAACAGAAACAGTTTTTCCATTTAGTTTCCTGCTTTGGTGTGCAGTCCCTCCAGTGCAATGGAGGTAAATACACAACTTTTGAGACAGAAGGAATTCCATTCAGCTAGTCCTGCATAAGAACACCTTGACACTGGGACTCCTAAAAGATAAATTCTTCAGATGAGCAAATGAGATGTAATTAATAATATATCCCATAAATTAAGTAATTTTCTGCTTCTAACATCTTGATATTCATAGCTTAAGAACTGAAACATTGCTGAAAAATTAGTATTTTTAAACTATTTTTTCACATTTAAATTGAATTAATTTATTCCGATTAGTTAAAATAATCTTCTGGTTACTCATTATTGGGGTGTATAATGTTTGATCTTGTTAATATTTATTATAAACAGATGCCAATGAG
The DNA here is from genome assembly GCA_031468815.1 of Morus bassanus. Classification (NCBI taxonomy): domain Eukaryota; kingdom Metazoa; phylum Chordata; class Aves; order Suliformes; family Sulidae; genus Morus; species Morus bassanus. The sequence goes on along the minus strand of CM062576.1, from coordinate 10,066,745 downwards.
ACAAATAAGATCCCCTGAAATCACTTTACTATGTACATGTAAAAATTAAAGATTTTGAAATTGACATGAATTACTTAAGATGCAAACCAGATGTTGATCAGCTATTTCCAAATCTCCTGTAGGGTTCTGTACCATGGACACACTGTAGAAAGCAAGAGCTGTGGATATCTGAGTATACCAGTGGAAATACACTGCTTCATGCTTTCCATGAAATAACATGCACTATTTTAAGTGCCCTATCTCCCTTGGGAACAACAGTAATTACATGCTAATTCATTTTAATGCTACTACATTATCATCTGATAATCATGCAATTAACTGAAGTCACCACCAAGGAGTGTGAAGAGGTCAGAGAATCAGAACATACTCTGGTAAGTAACGAGATCTTTAAATCAATAGGGTGTTTTAACAAGAGCCAATAGAGACATTTAAGGGGTGGTGTAATAATGATATAGACTAACATCAAAATTAGACAGTAAACGGACACAAAGCATTGTAGGAATAATGTGGATAAACTAAGGTAGCTAAACTGAAGTGAGGAGAAAAAGAACAAAGCACCTAAAATACACTAGTACCTTAAAATTTCAATTCCTCAGATGAAAAACAAGATGTGTTTGAAAACATGACTGAAATTATGAGTATCCAAACCATGAAAAATTGACAGAGAACTTCACAAGAGAAAGATTTTCCTTCTCTTGTACTTAGGTCCATCAGAATAATATTATTTATGAAAAATTGTTAACAAGAAAAGTGTTAAGAAAAATTGGTCATGCGATACCGATCAATTGAAAAAAAAACACTGGAACCCTGGTATTACAGCTGTCCATGTTGCTCACAAGAGCCGACTAAATACTGTGATGAAAATAATTTCTTTTTGTAACTTGTGTTTGATTCACACAGAGATTCTTTGAATATGCACAGATGAAGAATTATGTGTGTTTGCCTATTGCAAACATTTGACATTTGAAATTCAGGCTGTGTTGGTTAGCTTTGATTAGATACATGAATAACACAGGATGTTTGTTCTCTGATTGGAGCCCTTAAAAATCAGGTTTTCAGGATGAATATTTACATTTACAAGCTCAGAATTTGATCATCATGAGAGTCTTCTAGCAGTCCATGAAAATTGCTAATTTTCTAAAACATGTTTGCCACAAAGTTCTTGTGCTCAATATGTATAGGGAGAAACACACAAAAAAAAAAGAGGAAAAAAAAGGAATAAGTGTTGTCAAACCAAATCAGTGCAGGTATTTATTTAACTTTAAATTGTTTGCAGTGGCCTGATATAACAATATTCTAACTTCATAAGGAAAATGCTTTTCCACAGTATTGAAACAATTCAAGTAGAAAAAGCGTTTAAGAGAAAATAATTGCAACACATGATCTGAAATCAATTAAGCCCTCTAAAACTACCTCATTTTAAATTCTGACCTTTTTTTGTCTTTCTTCTTATGTGCTATTCCTCATAGAATCTCTATTTTATTTTCCAGGCAAACTTCAATTGTCCACATTTCCAAAGTTGAAAGAGTTGAATTTCTGGAAGTTAAGATTAGCTCGAGCTTCTTAATTATTCTGCTTATGAAAAAATATTTGAAATTACTCTTATGGAAGAATTAGCCAAGGAACAAGAATTTGAGTTTAGGAAGTATTATGTGGAGAAAGAATAGGATGTATTCAGAAAAAAATGTAAATTGAATGGCATAGTGAAAGACAGACTTGATGAGATAGAAACATGAGCAGAAATATTTGGGACAGAAGTGATAGCTAGGAATCAAATCAGGTTTAAAGCTGCATGACAGAGGATCTGAAAAGACTGATCAAGAAGGATCACTTAATTGATAGCATCAAATGTCACTGAAACACCCAGCTAGATGAAAAGCAATAGCAAGCTAGAATTAGTCAAAGTGGGTTTGTTGGAAACTTAAAAATTAAATATAGATTTTGATATATGATGCTATTTAAAACCTAACATTTTTCATAGAATGACTTTTGTGTTGGACCTTTCATATTATCCTGAATACTAAACACAAATTTTCAGTTTCATAGCAGTTCTAAATGAAATTAACAATGAAGTTAACAAATGGTATCTGGAAGCATCATCTTTAAGGAAAAATGTTCCTATTACCATAAAGACTAGTCAGCTAACAAAAGCAATCCCTAAATATTTTGGAGCTATAACATGTTTCCTATTCACAGAAATTGTATGACTGTTCACAAAGCACTTATTTAAAATTTTGTACATGTATACAGCCACAAAGGGTTTACCATTTGAATATCTAAAATTTGAAAATGTCTTCACATAATTTTCAAAAATTTTATTTAATATGTCCAGATATTGTAATGTTCAAGCTTTTTCTTTTTTTCTTTTAATGTAATGCTATTCAGCTGACATGTCTCTGATCAGGCAAACTCAGGATATAACATTTTTGGATTTGGTACCCAGCATTCTGGAATCTTAAATACAGTTGTTACTATTAGGTACCCATCTAGGGCACATGAGAGATAGGTAAAATATTCAGTAACATTAATGTAATTGATAGTCTATAATGAATATATATCTTTTCTGGCAATGTGTTCTGTAGATGTAAAGAATGAATATTTTGACAGTGATACCATCATAGTAACAAGAGATGGGGTTAGGTATTTGCTACGTGCTTACATGAAGATAATTTTTCCAGGTTCATTTGCAAAATACAAACATCTTATTAATAATATCTAACTCTTAAAGCAAAAACTATTTTACTTTTACATGGATGTATTGTTCCACTATTCACTTCATTATTTTTATCGTCTCTATATGCCTGCATACTGGGTAAGTCTTTAGCACAAACATCTATTCAAAGTAATTAATCTTCAGTTACAGCAGAAATCCAATTGAAGCACTTGCGACATTTTCATTAATACCAAATGAGTTCATGGTGATTAATGCTGTTTAAAAGATATCAAAGGAACTAGTATTGATTAGGCAATTATTTTGATGCATTAAAGTTTACTGCAATTTATATCAACTTCAGTTTTTGAACAATTTCAGTGCACATCAAGTCTCAACATTGTCTAATCTAGTAGTCATGACCGGGATACAAAATGTATCTTCTATGACAATTACAGGACACCTTGTTCCTGACTCAGAAGTCTGCTAAACAACTGTTTTCACAGTAGTTATTTTACCCTGAGAACAGTTTCAGCAAAAATCAGTATCCTCACAAGCTCTTCCCCAAAGTAAGTCCATCTAGCTAGTTCTCAAGGGGGATTAATACAAAATCCAAAGACTATTTGTGTTAATAAGAAGAGAAATTGGTTCTTAGCCAGCATGCCACATGGTTGACCATCTAGGCCTCCTTTATTGATTATTCTCTTGGAGTCTACTGCAGCACCTCCCAGCTGATTAGTTAAAATAAGCAAAAGCAGATGATGGAATCTGCCACAAAATTTTCAAATGGGAGAAAAAAAACTAAAAAAAAAAAAGACCATAATCCCTAAGGGCATGGATACAATTTGACTTTCCCTTTATAATGAAATAAATATATTTAAGGTTAACACAACAGTCTGGAGTGTAGGCTACCTAGATTATTGCTGTGTAGCCTGTTGGCTCAGGATATGAGATACACCTTGCAAGAATATAGGCATTATAAAAAAACAAATCTCCTAATCAGTCTGTGGTTTTTCTCAATGTGTGTGCACTGGGAGGAAGACTAGAGAACGTGTCTTCTCTGCCATTGCTTTTACTTTCAGGAGACAAAACATCTCAATGTCTTTGAGACCTCTACATCACTGGTAAATGTTATTGAAGTCAAGTGTATCAAAAACAAAGAAAAGCAACCAGGAAAACACCAAAATTACATCAACTCATTATTTCAGAGAAACATCCAAGATAAGAAATGCATTGAGTTAGTATTGCAGCTATTGATTCTACTGCATGAGTGAGTGATATGGCAAATCTCCCATGCAGTCCCTTAGGTTGCATCAATAAAATGCTGAGATATTAATTACCATTAATATTAATTTATTTAATACTAATTATTTGGGAATGGTTCAAAGCTGCATCAGGAGAGGCTCAGACTGGACATCAGGAAGCATTTCTTTACAGAGACAGTGGTCAATCACTGGAATAGGCTTCCTAGAGAGGTGGTCAATGCCCCAAGCCTGTCAGTGTTTGAGAGGCATTTCGAAATGACCTTAATATGCTCTAACTTTTGGTCAGCCCTGAAGTGGTCAGACAGTTGGACTACACGATCATTCTAGGCCCCTTCCAACTGAAATATTCTTAAAAAAAATTCTCGCAGAGAGCAAAGAAAAAGTAGTAAAGAAATGTCCGTGGCACTTGGATTCCTTGCAAACGGACAGTAATCAGAAAAAATAGTCATAACCTAGAATCTCTAATTGCTACACAACACCTTCTTGCAGAGCCCTCTGAGTTTGCCCTGATTTGTTAGCATCACCAGCTCTGCCCTGCTTGCATAGCTGGGGGCTATGCCCTGTCAGGCAGGCACAGTCCTGCCTGTGCCATGCCACTCAGCCCGAGCTTGCTTTCTCTTTGGGACCACACCTAGTCTTGCCACTTGCTGACACCTTCCTTTGCTATAAATCTGAAATTCTATAGCAGGGGTGGAAAGAAGACCATATTCTGTTGCCTTCCTATAAAGCTCAGATATAGAATGTCCTTTAAACATTGCCATTAAATGCCAAAACTAACCAAAATCATCACTGGGAATATCACTACTGAAACAGTGTAGGGAATACAGCAGGTATCTGTGGCATCACAAGTACAATAAAATTATCAGCAAATGTTTACTCTTTTTTCAGGCTGCCATGCAACCCAGAAATACAATCCCCCTGATCTGATCAAGAGTAAATAAGTTACCTAATATTTAAATAAGACACAGATAATAAGTTTAAACAGCCAAAGTGAAACAGATCGCATTCCTCAGATGGTGCTTCCAGGAACATACAACTTTAATTTACAACATGCAAATAAAACAGAAACTTGAAGAAATCAACCTATGATTTCTGTATTCACAAATAATATTCACTATAGTGATAGTCCCAGAAAATTCTCTTCCCAGAAGTTATCAAGCATTACAAAGCGTACAAAGAACAACACAGACTTATGAATGTCTTGGATTTTACCAAAGCTGCCTGGAGAGATGAAAGATGTCTGGAGAAACATTAACCTGATCCTCTGACTACATGATAGGGCAGATCATGAGAAGACACGGTCTGGTAGTCATAAAAACATATTTTTATAGCAATAAATTCAGCTGCCTTAATAAATGAAATAAAGCATTTATTCAGACTTTGATCTATTTAAAATAAATACAAATGGTGCTTTCATGTAGGGATACAAGATTTAGTCTCCTTCAGAGCAATGCAGGCAGAATAAGGGACTTATTAAAGTAATGCTGCTTAAAGCGTTGCCTCATGATAGTCCAAACACACATTTAGATAGAGAGGACCACTGCTCACTTGTCATAAGAGCTAAAGTCACTGAAGACACTCAAGGGAAATTACTCTGAGCAAAATCCCTGAGCTCAGAGACAAGTGACTCAAAGAGAACTCTCAAAGCATTGTCACAACCACCGAAGTGCCTGCCTTGGACTGTTGGGTTAAAGCTGTTGAGCACAGCAGGGGCTCTGCAGCAACTGCGTTGCCAGGATTGAAGGCATCCTGCTGAGAGCAGGAGGGTTGATAGGACTGAGTGCAAGACCCCAGCTCAGGCAATTATCCCTGCCCAACTCAGCCTGGATACAGCAGGGCTGAGCATGATCTCAGCCAGCATCAGCAGGTGGAAACGGAGGGGGGGAAGATCCCATACTAGGGTCTCAAACCTCACCAGCACCTACATGAGATTTGAGGTAACTTTTGTAACATGGTAACTTTTGGGTACTCTGGTTCCAAACACTGATGTTAGAAATATTCATAGATGAAGGAAACAACTTTCCTAAGAAATCTCTCTCCTTTACTACACTAAGGAAAAAAACACATGTCTTGATTACTAACATCCTGAGGATATTGCTGCATAGAGGCCTATCCTACATTTCCAGCATGACTAAGACAATACATTCTGGGGAAAGAGAAAACAAAATAAACAAAAAAATCCTGTCCTGCAACAGAATCTCTTTCCTCTAAGCTTTCTGTCTCATTTAAGTCTTTACACATATATTAAAGTTTAAAGGTTAAGCTGCAGCAGAGCCCCAAGCCTATCTGTCTCTGCTATTCAGACTGAGTCCCAGAACAGGGCGAGTTACACTTGTGTTCCTAAAACAGTGAATGTTTCTCCCCTTCATTCCAGTCTGAGATGGAATTGGCAGCGTAGACTAGAAAGGCTCAGAAAATCAAAACACTTACAGCCATAGATATATTTAGTGTTGATAAGTGATAAAACTTCCCTGTTCTGCAGGAGAAGCTAGGTAGGCCCACATCAGAGTTCCTCACACGACTTCTGTGCCCTGTGAGGGAGTTCAGGGAGGCGAGTACAGCAGTCCTGGCTGGGCTGAGCCTGCTGCCAGCCCTGAAAGGCTCCTGCAGCAGCACCTCCTGGTGCCTCTGCCACCGCCCATTTATAAGATTGGGCCCAGAATGCCTGATTCTGATTGTTTCCCATTCCCACCTGACAACTGGCCATGGCTGCTGCTCCGGCAGGTAGAGGCTGTGGTTCTGGCGGTTCCCTGGGGTGTCCTCAGGGCCGGTGGGCTGCAGGCTGAGCGGCTTCTCTGCCCCGCTGCGTCCCTGACCCAGGCTGCAGCTGCTTGCTTTGCTGGTAAGAAAAAATATCAGACAAAGCAAAGTAATAATGAAATTTTTGTATTTCAGGCCATGCTCAAGAAAACATGTAGTAGTACCTGATTTTGAAAGGCAGCAGTGACTAAGAAGGGAATTTTTTTATCCAAATAATACGCTAGCGTATTTCTATTGGACTGAACAAGATTTAACACTGGTTTTGGAAATTATATCCAGAATATTGGAGATTTTAGTTTTCTAAAGTAGCCTAAGTTAGATGTTTTAAGTCTGCTTCATGTAGCCTTAGGCTGCAAAGCACACAGAAGTAATTGAAAGGCTTATGTCTTTTAAAAAAATGAACAAAAAACCAATCTCCCTCTGGCTCCAGCACAGTTTTTGGGAAATTTGGCATGTGAAGGAACTGAGGTTATGCTTGACTTCTAGCTGTCTGGCATAGTTCATAATTTCAGAGGATTTTGTTTAGAGTTTCTACTCTATATGTCTGAACTACCACCACCCTCCTGCCCTTCCTCTTAATACCCTGGTGTGATACATAGAAGTAAATGGATAAATTCAAGTGGGGAAAAAAAAATTCCTAAATATGCTGCATCTAAATATATACATGTATTTTGCAAATCCACAGGCCTTTTTAATTTTAAATGGTAACAAAGTTCGCTATCAATTTGAAGTATCATTAGCAGCAGTAAAGAACAACTGGAGATGTTAATAACATTTATTTCAGGGCAGACAGGTAAGTTTTATAGCAGCAATTAATATTTTATGAGCTATGTATTTTATAAATTGTATAAATGTTGTAAATATTAGAACCTTATAAATCCTTTAGTCAGTGGTATTTCCAAGGATGAGCAGAGATTATCTGAAGTTAAATCGAGGATTTTTTTTTATTCAAAATTTACACATTTGCCAGATGTGATGAAATTTATGTAAAGTCTGTTTTTTGTTACTGACTTCTCTTGGTTAACGTCAATGGAAGCATATAATTGAGTCTTGATTATGGTTACACTGAAATCATTTTTTTTCTTTAAAATAAAGCCCTTCTCTTTTTTATTCATCAGATCAAGCAAACATTATCCACACTTGTCAATTATCAGACTTTGTAACAGTGAAACTTGTCGTTCTACCTGGACATAGTCACATTAAAATTCAGAGAGTGGGAAATAATACCCAATGCTGCCAGTCAAGTAGGAATCCTTTCCTCTGTTCAGCAGGAGCTTCTAGGTCTTAAAGTATAAGGTATCTGTGGAATACTTTGGGACCTTTTTATGTATGAAGAAACATAAAGACAAGATAGATCTATGTCTGGAAGGCAATGAGGAGAAAATATTAATCTTAGCCCAAAAATACAAAGCTAGCATACTTTGTTTGGAAAGCATATTTGGATATATAGCATATTGGAGCTTATGATAAGGAAAAATTATTATTAGTCAAGTGTTTCAATATGAATACAGCATGAAAATATTTTCAGCGATTGATCTGGAGTCACTGAAACCATCAAGGCTACTCTTAACCTGGGTTAAGTTAAAAATATTTTTATTCATTTATAATTGATACAAACCTGTCATACTGTGAAGTTATAGTGCACTGGAATTACAAACCCTTTCAAAGTGTTGTCTGGGCCAGCAATTGTACATACGTGCCAAACAATAGTGATAGCATAAGGGAAGAATGGCGACCTCTATACTTTGCTGTCAGTTGCTATTTCTTGCTATCACGCGTAATAAGGATTCATTTTCAAACGAGTGATTATTTCAGGAAATTCTACCTGGGAACAAGTACTGAGCTCGGCAGCTTGACAAAATGATACTTTGCTCATCTCTCATTGGGTGTTTTTCAGTAATGGATATGAAGCTTTCATGCACATCTACACATGCCTGAAATGAATAATTTATTACAATAGTACAGACTTACACTGTGAACCTATATTCAAAGAAGGTAATAGTCAAAGTCATAGATGATAAACTGGGCCATAAAACATGTTCATTCTTCTGCCATCTTCATGAAATGATGTGATCTTGACTGCATATAAGTCTCTTTTTCTTTTTCTCTGTAGAATATTCATTAATTAAAATAAATGAGAGACTTCTGTTCTCCATACTGGGAACAGAAAAGCATCTTAGGAACTTTATGTGGATCACTGGGAAATAAATTCTCTTAGATGTGTTAACAAAATATATTGAATCATGACGCATCTCTGCTACCTTCTAGCCTTTGACCTGGTCAGTCAATTGAATCTTCTCAAAGAGGAGACTGAAATATGATTTATTCATGACTAAAAGCAAATAAGAGAAGATCTCTCATCTTATTGTAACATGAGACTCACTTTGTCTCTCGAGAAGAATCCTCAATTTTTTGTAAAGAACAACCTACAGTTGATAAGGTATCATTGCTGATTCTGTGGTCAGAAAATTTAGGCTTTTTATAGGTGCCTATTTGCCTCTGTAGTTACCTGGATCTTTCATTTGAAATCACCAATATTTTTAATGGTCTGCTCCTTTTGTCAAACATCAGTCTGTTAGGTGGTTATGCTTTTGGTAGTGGCAACTCTAAACAAGAGATCCTCATTCCTCACAGTTGGGAAGTCACTGGATTACATAACTGTGCTACTCCAGTTAACCAGCAACTCAGAGATCTGGTTAAACTACTGTCTTGGAGATGGAAAAACAAGATATTGGACAGGCTGAGAGATATCAGAGCCTGGTCTGGCAGATTTTCAAATCCACACATAATTTCACATGAGAAATGCATGCCTAGCACTTTGGGAACAGAATCAAAACCCAAGGCATAGGTCTGTGATTCTTTTAACTGTGAAATTACCTTTAAAATGAAAATTGAGCATATAAATTGTTTGTCACAATTATTCCCTTAAAATAATGGAGGAAAAATTAGAAGCCCCCAAATTTCTCCTATAATACCCATGACTACAGATCATGAAAATAATGTAAGAATCTTAGCCTGATGCCTTTCTATTGAGTTATATTGATTATTCTCCCTAGAAAAAGTGATGATCAATATGGCTTTTTTAAGGATGTGCAGGAAATCAGGGAGACAGCTGGGAATAGAAGTCCAGTAGTCCACTTCCTACTGAAAGGCCATTTTTCTGTCTTTAAACTGTAGTGTTCTTTATAATTTTTCTGCTGACGCTTGATATAAATCAAAGTCTTAACTTCAGCTTAAAGCTTTGTGTCTGGAAATTCTATAGCATCCAGTAAAAAATATCATATAAAATATATCATGAGATCATAAGACTTTGGCATTCACTGAGTTCTGAATTTTTTAAATTTCAAGAGTATTGATAATTCTATTGTAAATAACCTCTCATAGTTCAGGTCACTAGTGTAGACACAAGGTTTGGGGAAATTGAATAAGAAAAGCTAATAGAAGAAGAACACAGCTTTATCCTTTCTAGCTATGAAATCATTAACAATGAAATGTCCTTCCTTATAAAATCTCTCATTTGTTTCTTAAGAAAAACATTGTTAAAATTTTAAGTCTAAAATTTAATTTCCTGTTTTTATTAAAAGTAACTGTGGGTAGGAGGGTAATAAACATTAGAATTTTAAATAAGATTAAGATTTCTAAATAATTTATAATTAAATGAGTGCTTGTGAGATTAAATTTATTGTAATGTTGAGCATATGCTCATACCTGAAATACTGAAACATCTTTGGGCTACTTTAGCATAATTAAACAGTGGTAAAACCTCACTTATTATACCAGTTCTCATACCATAAACTGTAAACCATATGAAATATTGCAGTTATATGTGAAAGAGAAAAACATTCTTACAATGTCAAAAGGAGGGAAGTTTTGTCTTTTTTCCTCAAGATTGAAGTGCAATATTTTAATTGTCCCTAATAATATTTCTTAGAATTAAGTGTTTCACACCATGCATTTGGCATCAAGAAATTAAAGAATATTTATAAAAATCCAGACTAGAGTGCCCTCAAATTTGTGAGAAAGTATGGAAAAAAGACACATCTTTAAGATTTATTCTGACTAGACTATAATATCCAAGATGGCACTGTGAAAAAAAAATTCTAACAAAAAAATTACTACTCCATTTTCACTTTTGGTTAAAATTTCAAATATGTCAGACCTGCAATCCTTGGGGGATAAAAGAAATTATACTGAAAATGGTGGAATTTCTGAGGAGAGTCAGTTTTTGTCATAAGACAAATTTTAACAAATTTTGCCAGAGTGAAACAAAAAAATTGTGTCTATATTTTCAGACCCTGGAGACATTGCCATTGATTCTATTTAATGGATTCTTTCTCCATCCCTCCCACTTTCCCCACCCTGACATTTTTTTGTTTCAATAAGCGCTGCAATTTAATAAGTCATCTGTTTCAGAAAATATGTCAGACAGTGAATTATTGCATACATAGTAGTATATAACGTTATTCCCCTGTTTTTAAAAGGAGAAATCTTAGCAGATTTTTGCAGAGACATTGAGATTCCCCAAGATGGTTGTAAATAGTCAGTTTCCTGGACTCTTCACCTCAGTTAGTGTTTCGAGACTTCACTGTGATATGATAATGAGCATATGCATATGTGAGAATAAATAAATATGTAAGTAGAGAAAATTGATTGGCTTTGAGGGAGTAATTAGCTAAATAAGTTTTTCTTAATACAACCCTTTTGTTTAATTTCATTTAGACTGTTGTCTATTTTTTAAATAAAATAACTAGCAAATTCTCTGTGGTTGAGGAATAGAACAACATAGTTAAAAAAAATATTCCACAGAAACGAAGAGGAAGTTTTGGGACACTTGAGTCTATAGAAATCTGTGAACTACTGGTAATCTGAATTGAACTACAATTTAGATCTATTAAATCCAGATGAATAATCTCAGGTCCATAGAGTGTGGAAAGGTGATTAATCTGGCAGCATCAATCACAATTGAGATGAACAAGAATTGGCTCTTGGAAAGAAAGGCTTAGTGTTTATTATACGCTGAAATCAATAAAATTGTGATCCTCTCATGAGGTTTTTTTAAAAATCTCCCAAATCTTTAATATCCTTCTATGTTGATGTGCACATCCAAGTTTACTTGATGAATCATTGCTTGTTGAAGTCATTAATTCCAATTAGAAAGTCTGTCTTCATGTCTGTTTTTATCTCATATGGTCTAATCCACAGAAGAGGTTGATTAGCAGTACATTTTTTAAGAGGGCTATTGTTGTTTTGTTTTAAGATAAAATTATCTTTCTTTTCATTACATAATTAGTATTATTAATGATTTGCAGTATTTAGCTCTGCTGTGAGAGGATTTGATTCAGGATATTCTCAGTAATCTTAGTACATTCAAGAGCAAATAATTTCTGTCAAGGACCTTTACTCTTCACAGTACTCTTCATGCAGCATTCTGCTCTTCAGTAACATGTTTGTTATCACCAGGTTATCCCACCCTGCTATAATTTCTGATATTCGATATTAGTTGCAATAATGAGTTTATTCAACAAATACAAAAGAATATTACAGAAAGAGGTTCAGCTTTGGTGGATCATCAAGAAATCACAATGAACTCTAGCAATGAACTTCTTCATTTGGCTGGGGAAATAGTATTTTACCTCTTTAAATGGAGAGGAGTGACTAAATTGAGATGAATGTGTCAGCTTTTGTAATATCACTTTGGAGGCAGGTGGGGACACCTGAGGTCAGAAAAAAATGTAGCAACTGAACTCCATAAAAATAATATTAAAACAGTTTTCCTAATATTTCTGTTCAACAGTTATGGATTAGTAGTTCCTAATGACATTGCATAACCTTTATCTTAAAGAAAGCATGACATTAATTAAAGTAAACCTTATCCTTCTTTCCTGTTTAATATCAGGTCATTCTGACCATCTTCTCCACTCTAATTCTCCTCCACCAGTATATCTACTTAATAGGTTTAACAATTATTTTTTTGTATTTTCTGGTAGCTTAGACTCTCTTATGCCCCTTAGTAACCCTGTTCTGAAAACACTTCACCTAACATAACTTTAATCCTGTTTTATAAAACAAGATTCCCATATGCCTGAAAGCCTCTGCTGATGAATCCTTTGAAGACACGCAAAGTCATAAAGATTGTACTGCTACCCACAAACCTCTTTTTTATCTACTTTTTCTAATTACCTGTATTTTCATGGCACAAGAAATTTTCTTATCTGATTTTCAGTGAGGAGAACATGGCATTATTTTGGCGTTTCCCCATGGTGCAGTGATTTTTGCTGTTTGTACTCTAACTGAACAAAAATCAGAAAATACTCTTAATTTTTTATTAAACTGTTTCGAAGATGATTATGAATTGCTTTGCAATGAATATAAGATCTGATTAATTTAGAATGAATATTTAAATATTACATGCAATCTTAAAGAACTTATTTAGAGTAATTTTTCACATTAATTACAAAAAGAAACTAGTTCCACAAAAGAAATTTAATTTTTGCCAGAGATGTGTCTTTAGCTGTTTTCCTTGATTGGAAATCTCAGCTTGGGTTTTGCTCAAACAACCTACTTGTTTCACAGAATAACTTCCTTCTCATCAAACTAGATTCAAGATGTTAAGTATAATTATATCCCTTCATGGCAAAAAGAATTTTAAAAATGGAAAAACAGTTGTTGGAAAGCTCAGGCAAACATCCATCTGCCATTTCAAAATAGCAGAATTCTACTGGATAGACCACATACAGGGTCTTAAAAAAACTATTTAATTCATTCTGCAGTGAGTTTTTATGCCTTTATGTCTCTCTATGTTTTAATCTTTTTGTCTATGTCATTCATTTAATGAATTTTCTTTAACTACTTATAGTACTTACCAGATAATAATATATTAATTGAAAAATTAATTCTGGAAAGAAATACATGCTTGGTGACTATGAACTTAAGATAAGCCTTGACTATTTGTTTAGGAAGAAAAAAATTGTAATAAAAAGAGATCTAGAGGAACACGGGGTGGGGGGGAATTGTTTGTTTTGTTTTGGTTTTAATGTTTATAGTTTGAGTTAGCAGTTTAAGGAAAAAACCAAAACAAAGCACACAAAACTGGGGAAATCATCATAACAGTGTAGAACTTCCACTTCTGGATGTTCATGAGGCTGCTGCTGTTCTGCAGTTCCAGCACACCATATTCTGTACTTGATAAGTTTTGCTGGAGGTCAGTAGGCTGCATCCAAGACATTTGGCTGCATCCTGTCTGGTACAGTCTGATATATAGTCTTTTTGGGTTTTTTACACCTTCAGGAAGGTAGAACCTCATTCTGCAGCTGCCCTGTGTCTGGTTTCCTTTTGGAGTGAGTCAACTAGTTGCTGGTTTTGGAGAGAGAACCTAGGGATTTTTGACCTTTTTTATCAGCTCCTAACAGATGGTGTGGATACAAGATATGCCAGGATTCCACTCATGAGAATCCTCCGTCTTTAACCTCAGCAGGTCTGGTGCCCCAAGTGCCCTCAAATGTAACACCTCAGGGCATATATACTGTTATGTTAGACCTCTATGTGACTTCAGAAATTTTGTGACACAGATGCATTTTCTTTTTTTAATTTGTCTTGTTCCTGGTTCCTCTGCCTCCTGCTCTCTTGTTGCCTCAGACATGCAGCCCTGTCATTCAAACATACATCAGCACCAAATAGGACTCAAATTTATTTGTTTTGATTTGTTGCCCATAACCTGCCATTGCTTTCTGGCAAATTCAAATCCTATCAGTAACATAAACAATGACAATTAAAGAAGAGAGTATCTGCCATTATCATGACTACTCTTGTTTCAAAAGTAGGCCCACCCTATTAAGCTTATTGAGAAGTAAGAACCATAATATTACAGTTCTTGGGAGATGTTGATTTTGGATCCAAAAATAATAACTTTCTTCCATCATAAAAGAAGGATATACCGCTGAACCAAGGCAGGGGATCACATATCCAGGAACCTTTGAACACATCCTGTGGCATGTGGGCATTCTCTGTAATCATTAAAAGGTTATCTTTCCTCATCCTTTGTCCATAGCCAGTATCTGGAAAACTACTGTCATGTATCTATCTTAACTTCTGATGGATTACCACCTTAAACAGTGCCCTGAAATTATGAATTCTAGCAGCTTTCTACTGGTTGGACAGCTTCTAGCAGCAAGAAGGTATGAGAGACTTGCTGTAGACTTCAACATACTTTTCTAATCCATCACCAAACTAAAACATTGTAATTCAGAACCACAGGAAGAGCAGTTATGTAGGTGGCACACACAGATAAAAAAAACTAGGCTTACACCCTCCACAGTCCTATGAAGAGTAGTATATTCTTGCTTCCATAGCCACATCAAGAGGACAAATAGCATTTTGTGCAAGACTGAAAAAGCAATTTATGCTCCATGGAAACATTTGTACCTCTGTTTACTTTTTTCTTATTCTGTGTCTCGTACAGCAGTGGAGAATACTATGCCATATTTTCTCATTTTTAATCCTGCAGTGGCGTTTTGCTGCCATGAGCTGGGAAATGGAAGAAGACATGCTTAACTTTTTCGCACCTTATCATATATGATATAGATAATATATATTTGCCATTGCATAGTACTCTTATCTTCAGAATTTTGCTGTTAATATTTTTGATCACTGAAAAGGGGAGAATAATAGCTTGAATCTATAGTTATAGGCAGCTAAGTTATGGATAGATCACAATTTCTTATGATCTGAAATCACCTGTTAAGAGTTAATATGGGCCAGACAGATATGATTTTATAATTATTTTTCAATGATTTATCTCACACAGCAAATCTTTGGGTTGCAGAAAAAATGTCATGATCTGTTAAAAACTGTGACCTGTAAATCTTTTCCTACTTCATACACTATCCTTTATTTTCTAAGCATCATGAAGATGTACCTATTTTCTTTATGTTGTGGAAAACCCAATTGAATATGATCCAACCTTTTGATTTTAAATTAAGTTATATTTTTAAAGTTATCATAATCTTTTACCAATGCTATTCTTGGTGCTGTGAATCAATGGGAAGGTTTTACTTCTAGGTGAAAAACTGAAACAAAGATTAAAAATAATTTTTTTTTTCTTGGTTTACTTCTAGTTTGTCATTTTGATACACACTAAACTGAATGTATATCTATAAGATGGCGATAAGATCCATCATATGTTTAAAAATACAAAATCAGTTACTTCAGAATACTTTTTCATTGCTAGTGAATCTCTTTTGATCTTGTTTTTGAGTGTAACATTTTGAATGAAGAATATGCCAGAGGTTTATTATTCTTTAACTATGTAGTGCTTAAACAGTCATTTTCCTGTTTAAATACCAAACAGTCAGAAGTTTATAATTAAATTACCAGGGGTATTATGTACTAGTATGACAGCCATTATATACTCATTGGGTTACATATGCATATCCTAATACTTTTTTAGTTCTAAATATGTAATTTGAAAAACTAGTTGGCATTGTCTTGAACCTGGGTCATTTTCACTTGTCAACAAATTAGATTAAAAGCATAGAGTATTGAATTTATGGAGCTGTGAAGAGAAAAATAAAGGCTTGATAGACTAATAAGTGAACACAGAGGTTTCACATTACAGAAAGTGGAAATGGAATATTGACTCCACATAGCCTTCCTATGTTCTCAATATGATAAACCTGGCCAGTTGTCTATATACAGGAGTTAAAAACTCCAGTGATCTAAACTGAAGATCTCCCATTGACTCTTTCTTATGATTTAGAAAATAAGTAACAGCTTCCCAATTTTACAAGATGTAAAAGCAGTGGTATTGAGATGAATTTATAAAATAAAAGCACATACTGTCATGTAAATTTTTTTTTGTGACCTGAGAAAAATACATGCTTAATGATGCCCTTCTTTTTTCTATTACCTCATCAATGTCTCAACTTCAAATAGATTTTGTGCCTTCAATCTTTCAAGTATTATTGTCAATTCTTGTTAATAGAAAGATTATTACAGTTTTGGGGACCTCTAATTAAATAAATTTAATATAATTTTACTTAGAAATGAAGCAAAGGTTGATTGAGAAGGCAGTGGCTTATTAGAACTTGGTTCCACCCCTATCACAGCATGAATGAATGAACCACTGATTCAACCTGCCTGGTGCCTTGGAGGTATGATCTGCCTTTGAAGTCCACTTGAGGGCAAACTTGTTCCTTGTGCTACTTTGCACAGTGAAAAAAAAAAAAAAAGTATTATAAATTTGATTTAGTTCATATTGAAAGTGATACATCATCTTCTGAAATGAATTAATCTCTCACTAAAAAGACCAATCACCTTCAGCTGCAGATACAGTGCATCCTCTATTAAATTAGATGCATTATTCACTGCATCAAATGTATCACTTGTTAATTAAGACCCTACATTTGTATCAAAGTCTTGAATCAAATACATCATCCATAAAATCTTATCAATATTGAATAAAATAAATTGCATGTTAAGTGGAAGCATCACCCAATTATAACATGAAGCCTAATAATGTTATGAAGTTTTGCAGTGCTTTCCATTACTCAGGAATGTCCTGACTTGTGTTTAGTATTTTGACAGCTTGAGATCTCAGAGAAAATCTCAGCATGCGAGTAACAAGTCTTGATGTCTTTTTTCTTAAGGGTAATATAAATCATTCTTAGGTTGTTTGAATGGTCCCATAAAGCTGCAAGGGGTGCTATTCCTCTCAGGAGAGGATCAATAAAGTTAGATCAGAATAAGAAAAATTATGGCCCTCGCAAGCGTTACTGAAGTATTCTGCAAGATGCTTCATCAGTGACATGAAATCAGTTAGTGACAACTGCAATTAATAGCAACCATGCTGAATGGAGGCCCTGGGAGGGGCCAGTAAAGATATGTGCATAAACACTTGTTAGATTTAACTGCAAATTGTAGGTACTATCAGAAATAAAACACAGCTCCATCCAGACTAATATGGTGTGGCTAAATGGTCCATGATAATGTGACTATACTTCTGGTTTGTGAACCTGATCACTTAGAATGAGTATCTCCATTTCTCTGCAGCTAGTGCTGATTGTCATCTTGAAGATTTAGCCTAAATCTCTCAGGTCAAAGAAGAGCTGAGTATATCTATGCACAGAAGAAAAATAATTCTTAGCAATAAGAAAGGCATTTTCAGAAATAGCTCACAAATGTACTTTATAAGCACAATGCTTTAAAGTTCTGCCTGACTTTAAAGTTACCATCGTCAATATTTTTTACCCTCTTTCTGTGCCCAGAGTGGGCCAAGTTTACATGATATTAATATTAATATTAATATTTATTAATTACTTAACTGTAAGTAATAAACCTAATTGAAACTTAAATTGTAATAAATTATTGATATTTATTAATTACAAATTATTGCTATTATTAATATTAATAGTTATATTGGTTATATCTAGTATGAAACTTTGTCTGTGTTTTTTCTCCTGTATGTCTGCTGAAATTTTAGGTTAATTTTTTGTTGTTTTTATTTCTACCTTCAGCCCCCTGTGCTTTTTGCAAAGGGAGAAGAGAACATTGCCAGAAATGCAGTTCAATTTTTTGATCTCTTTCTGAGCCCCAACCACCCATAGCTACTTAAACTCATCTTTTTTTTTTTTTCCCTGTGTATGCATTTTTGTGGTTTCCCTCTCTCTTGCTTCTTTTTGTTAAGCATCTTGCACAGTTTCTACTGTCTCACACCAAAACCCATTCTGTTTAGGTCAGTGGATCCCTCCCCTTCTAAAACATCTCCAACTCTGTTCTTTTTTCTTGTTCTCCATTTTTTGTCCTCTTGTCTTAACATTTATTTTCCCATGAGCTTCATTTACTCTATTTTACTTATACTAGCACTACCAAATGCAAACATTAAAGAGCCAAGAGCTATTCAAATTATAAGATTATTTTAAGATAAATGAAACTTTGAAACCAAACTATCTGGTATTGTTTAATTTGTTGGGTTAAGATTTTTTTTTCTGTTTTAGTTGTTTATATTTATTGCTACTTAGAGTCAAGAAAAGTGTAAAGTGAAAGGCTCAGTAAGAGGAGACTGAGTTTAAAGAAAAGCATCAGATATCAGAAGTATGGCAGCAAAAATAGTAAGTTGTCAAGTCTGGTCCCTAGTACCTTATCTTTGAGTCCTAGCCCTGATCTCTTATCTTTACTGACACTTTCTATAAAGGGAATCATGTTTCTTGTGTCCAGTTTATGGATTGTAGTAGACCTTCACAGTTTATCACTATTATGTAGAAAATGCCCAGATCCTCTTACATAGATTTTCTGTGTAGATACTCTTGCAGCTTCCCCTGACTCACCATACATTGGTGATCTGTTTCTTGTTCAGAATTTATTGTTTCTTGTCAGTGTGGCAATTTTTCAGTCAAATTTCTTTGATGCAACAGCATTTAGTATGTTGAAACATTTGTCTATAGCAAAGAAAAGAAAATCTAAATGATTGAATGAAGTTGGAAAACTCAAAAAATAAACACAAATTCTGAAACATTTACAGTCACGCCTTTGTCTAAAGAAAGACATTTTTAGAGAGTCTTATACTTAACCTTTATAAACTTGTTCCCTTCAGAAATCAAATCAACTGGAGTTACACAGTCTTAACAAAATCCATTTGAGTCAATCGAAGGTTTTCCAAAAGTAGTTTTGATAAAAATAGGAGGTTGTGGAGATTTTTACCTGTATTTCAAATATAGGCAAAAAGCTGTAAGGAACTACTGCCTCATCATATCCTTACCACTTCACTAGCAGATGTAATTAATGTAGCCATCCAACCTCCAAACATATCTGCAGTTGGAGATACCTAGTATTTTCAAGACTGATTCTGTTCATCTCCAGAGCAAGATCCATTAAACTTAATTACAATAAGAAACCTACTTCTGTTACACAAATAATATTCTCATGTAACCTAATTTAAAATAATTGCCTACATTGCTTTTGTTCAGAAGGGAAAACAAACTAAAAGAAGTGCTGACTTATTGAAAATGGCTGTAATTATATTATTGTGTTATATTTTGCTTAGAGCTTTTCTGGTACTCTGGGTTACATTTTAAATGAGAAATGTGAGGAAAATGTGGTTTATTCGCTGGTACTATAAAACCTAATTTACAGCTCTCAGTTCTAGGTTGAGTAGATATTAATTCACACAAAAATCACCAAGGGTTCTTACTTTTATGTAAATAAAGCTATGTAGACAAATTTTATTTCAAAGGAGAGAAAATAAAAAAAATTAAAGCATTGAACCAAATGGTCATTCTGTCTTAAAACAGCAACAAAGAATTTATTTTCACCATGATACTTCAGTGACACTGAAGGACCTGAAATTAAAAGAAAAAGAGTTCTGACATAAAAGAATTATCACTTCTACACTGAATCATGGAAGAATAGAAGTGGATAAAGTTATTAGATTATCTGAGACAGCAAATAAGAAATGAATGGGCTGTCATGACTAATCTCTTACTGAGGCCATTCCATTCTGTCAGAAGTAATACAATAATATTAACCAAACCTGTTTGCTTGACGTCCATTAAGTCTTCATTCAAATTTTTTCTTAAGAAAACAAACCAACACAGTGAGTTGCATAATATTCCTTTATTCAACATCTCTTAATGCAAAACGTTCATGCTAATAAAGCTACTTGAAGGTCTGGTTCTGGGGAGCAGTTTTCAGAATCTTTCTGTAATTTATATTTTAATAATAATAACAATAATGATAGCATGAAGATCCTTATATTATCAAAGATATGTGGTAAGCATTGAAACAGGCTTTGTTTGCAAAGTAGTATTGTAACTTGATACATCAATCATAAAATAGACTCTCTAATGGTCAGATACTTTGAAATGAGTGATATTGTACAGAAAAATTGTGTGGATGTCAAGGAAGGAGCGAAGATTTGATGGATACTGTGTGAAGAGATCAAGATATTCAGGTTAAATCCTTTCTAAGAACATTCCTATAACTTCACACAAAAAGTCACCTGAGATGAAAGATCAGTCCCCCAAGCTGCTTCTTCAAGGTTTTGTCACTGCCGGCTCCCTGCGAGTCTCCTGGAAACCCTTTTCAAAAGTTTCCCTCTAAATTTTTCTATTAGTATTGCTTCATCTGCCTTTCATCCATATTTCCCTGAAATCTATTAAAGTAAGATTTTTTTCATAATTTTTTTTAATATACTTTGGCAAATTATTGTTCAGGTAATTAGTATACTTGTTAAATTGATATCTTAATACATGGACTGGAAACCAAATGGATATTAAAGCCTTTTTAATAATGTCATCCTTCTTCTGCTCTGTAATTTACTTTGTGTGTTCATTCTCATGCTCATTTCCAGGAAGTAAACTGAGCAAGCCCTTGCCAATCCCTTGATCAACCAATTACTTCTTTGATGAAGGGGATGAAAACAATTTTCTGTTCTATGCAATTACCTGATGAATATTATATAGATTAATTGAATTGATCATTTTTAGTTGTTTTATCTATGGCCATTCAAATAAAAGAATATCTTCAGTAATACCAGTCTCCTCTGTAAACATGAATGCCAGCTGACGGATGAATAAAAAAATAGTTTCCAGAAGTGGATATGTTTTGGTTGCTGTTGCATTTATGGCTAAATGATCTAAAATGATCTAAAATTATCTAAGTCTCAATTAATTCCAAGTTAATTTGAATGCAAAGTCTCAGTTTAAAATGGAGGAAGGACAAACTCAGGATGGAAGCCTATTCTTGCTGCAACTGCGGATTTTCCATTGATAAGATCCAGGTCTAAAAGTATGGTCTGAATTTTTGGTTTTGTCAAAAGTCCACTGAAGTTTTGAGATTGCTTCCTTGTAGGATCAACTCTGTATGTCTGCAGTCTTTCCAGTCACAGCAAGTCTTAATACAGAGAATACCTTGTCTTCCAGAATAAAAGCAAATAGATCAGGCAAACATGATAACAGAGTAGAAACTAAGTGAACCGAAGTTGAAAGGGGTGGAAATCAGGGGAGCTATAAAAAGAAAAAATATATTTAAGGCAATGCTTGTGTGTTAAGTTTTTCAAGATATAGGTACTAAGAATTTTTTATTTTCTCACATTATGAGAGCTTATTTGTCAGACCTCTGAGATGGAAAAACATCTTTAGAAAAGGACAGAAATACCAAGATTCATGGATATTACATTAACATAAAAAGAGAATTACCAAACAGGAAAGGCTGCAACCAGTGGAAGAGAAAACAGAAGCAGTAGCTGACAAGATTGCAGTGCCAGGCAACTATTCTGCATGTACAGGGCTGCATTGCATAATCCAAAAGATCACTTTGTGCCAGCTGGCTCTAGTAGAGATAGGATGGTTAAATTCTCATTATTTTGGTAGGTTCACACCTGAAGTACATGTGCATTCAAACCAACATACAGGATTCTGTCAAACTCTTATATGAATATGAATGATATTGTATTATAATATTCTGTCAAGTCTGAATTTGCTGCAGAAGTCACAGGGAATCCCATAAGAGAGATATACTCTCTTTTCACAGGTTTTCACCTTTATTTAATACTGGAGTCTGTAAAGGAAACTATTTTCAGCTATCTTGGCATTTATGGCATGGCTTACCAATATAAAAGTTTCTTCTTTTATTTAAGATTTTCTTTGCTTTTTTTCTTCCATTTCTTTTCCCTGATGCACTATGGTGTGAACTGTGCCAAAAAGTCATGCGGTTTTCTTACTCCAATTCTTTTACACCTCTGCACTCCAGCTGCCGAGCATACAAGCTAAACCAAGCCATGAGAACTTGTGTAACTTTAGAATATTTGTCACTAGCACACCACCAGTGCAAAAAACAATCCATTACTAAAAAAAAAAATAAATATATGTCACATTTACAGTCTCATTTACACAAAGTCAAACTTGCCATCTAGCCAGCTGTCTTCATCTAGGTACAGATTTGAGTTTGAACATAGCCAACATTATTTATATTAGTATGATTTCACTACTTTAAAGGAAATTCACTATACTATTTGAACATTTCTTGAAGGCTGGTTCCTTTGTGCTTCTGTGCAAAATATGAATAATGATCTTTTACTGACTAGGCACAGCTTCCTCAGGAAACTGGTTTAATAAAAACTGACCACAGGAATAACAGCCAGTCATTGGATTATCATGTCCCTAATTTTTAATTTTATAGGAAATTAGATAAGAGTTTGTAGTCAACTCATGAGAGAGATTCTCATTCAAATTTTTGGAAGTGCTAGTAACAGAGGCTTTTTTTCTGTACATAGTACAGGAAACTTTTGGAAATACCTAGCTCAATTTTTAAAAGTGAAATTTGTGAAATTTGACAGACAGTTCTGGAGACAGAAATCCTCTACTGATTTACTAGACAGTTACAGAATGGGCAACAGGCATTTCTTCAGCTTTCCCTTCAGTGTGCTTCAAAACTGAACAGGTGGTTTTCTTTTTTGTTTTTCAATTTCTGTGTACATTCTGACACTTGTATTTCTTGAATAATCCTGAAAGATATTAATTAGCTCAGAATGCCTTAGAAGAAACAAATTGCAACCAGCAAAACTCTTTTCTGTGGAAAACTGATCCTTGCTTGGTTTTTATCATATTTTATGTATTGTGTTATATGGGGTTGTATTTTTATATTTATTGTATTGTATTTTACATATTGCATGTATTGTATTTTATGCATGGTATGTATTCTGGGTAAGGCACGTATTGTATAGAATTGTATGCATGGTATTGTAGGTACCGCGGTGTGTTGTATCATATGTATTGCATTGTCTTTTAGTAATGTCTTTTAGTCATCACTACTGGATTTACATAACCTTGTAAGGTGTTGAGATAGTACAAATAAATGTGAGCCAGTATAGGAAAAAAAAAAGTGAACAATTATCAAGGTGTAATTGATATTGTATCTAAGTACCAGTAAATGTATTCTGGAATTGGCTAAAGAAATGAGTAAATCAAAACCACAACCAAAGAGAACATCTTTGCTTTGAAGTAACATCTACAAAAGAAGGAGTTCCTCAGAGAAAACGGGAGAGATGTTTTTAAACTTAACAATGGCAAAAAGCATAGTGCATTGCCAAATTAATACTAAGTTTGTCCTGTGAGAAAAGACTTCAACCCTAACATCAATAATTCCATTAAAAACACTGCATATGAAACAGAAGACCTACGTGAAATCTGGACATCATATAAATACATATAAGGAGGTCCTCTGATTTAGATGCTAAAGAAAAAAGACAATGCAGTAGGTCTTCCGTTTGTAGTAAGAACACACCTTGTTTTCGTCTTTGCCTGTCTGATCTGGTTCAGTAATTATATACACTCAAGTAGCTAGCAAATGAAGTATGCCACTTTTCAAAGTGGTTTGGCACTGGGTGGAAGAAGTAGAAGTGTGATCAGCCTTGATAAAACAATCCAGCATCTCCTGCACAAGGATGTGTCCTGGGACTAATGTTGGACAAGTATTCCTTGCAGCATGAAGTGACTAAATATGATCGGGATAAAATACCACCCTGATGACCTAGTCACAAAGAAAAGAAAGAGAAATCAAAAAGTAGTGCAGAGTAATATCTAGAAAAGAAATCAGACAGAGTTGACCCCCCAGTTCCCACTTCCTCTACAGGCGGCAGCAAAGCCAAGGCAAAGTGGAGAGCTATTTCATTACCTTGCCTATTGTGACAAACTGTCTGATTTGCCAGTAATCTGATTCAAGTACACCAGTCTATGGAAATGTTGCCTGTTCTTTCAAAATAAAGAACAACAACTTATTCTGTATGAGAGTACTCCAGAGACATCCCTTACCATGCTATTTACATTTCAATAGCTAGGATCAAAAAAGAAGCTCTGGGACTAGGTCTTTACTTATACAGCTCCAGGTAAAGCCCAAAGACCTGCAGGCTCACTGCATGAAAAACACTTCTAAGATGCTCTCCAGTAAATAGATGGAATGGTATAATCCCATTATGTAACCTTAATGCAATGGGTCAATTCATCCTTTTGTTTAAATTCTCACTATCATCATTACTCCGAGTACTTTGTCTGAAGATAACAGCATTCTACAATTTGTTATCTACACATTGAGTTACAATCAAAACAATTAGAATAAAATAAAAAAGCTCTGAAAAAAACTAAACCACTTGGAGTTACTTTGTCTATATTGCTAATGATTTTTAACTTTATTGTTCTTGTCCTGGTGAATACGATTTCCCAATAATGTTTTCAACTGGCTTTTACAGTGCATTTGGCTTAGAACACTGTACAAGCCACATGTTTACAGGAAACTGTCTCAAATTTGTATACTGCATGCCTATTTTACTAGAAAATCTGTAATGAATAATTACAAAATAAATCTATAGATAGACTGGATAGATGGATTAAGTGCATTAGTACCAGAGACAAATATTGTATTGCAACTACAGAGAACAGTTAACTGATGGAAATATCTATATTGCATTTACCTGTTAATCTGTTGCCTTGAAAGAGGGCTGAATAAAGTTTTCAGTCAAAAACATTAGCTAATATTCAAATTTCTGCTAGTGATACCTTTAAATATTTTGAGAGTATCCTAGTAAAGGTTAATGTTTTTGTTTACTCAGAGCTATGTTCTTCACAGCCTGAAGCTTTTAGACATTTCAGCATTCTCACAAAATTTGGCTAAACATTACACTTTTATTTTGAGCAAGAGATAAGCTGTTTTTATGAAACTAGCAAATTACAACTTTTTTTTAGTTTGTAATCCGTGAGGTGTTCTCCAGATACATGAAAGGAGAGCTCTAGCAGAGATATATCATGTATCTAGTAATGATGAGATGTATTCAAGTTACCTACAGTGTAGGCAGTCTGGATGATTTTTCTGGACTTCCATGCATATTTTTCAGCTGCTAGTTCAAAATTCCCACTGAATTCTCAGATAAATTTAAAATTGAGATGCTTATCACAAGCACAGTCATCTGAGCTTTTATATATAATCGTGCTGTAAGCAAGATTAGATGCATGTTTCATGCTTATAATACTTCAGAAGCAATGAAAGATGTTAACATGTATTTCATTGGACGTATATAGTTGTTTGCTGTAAATATTTCAGGTAATGTGACATGATATTACATTTTAATTAAAGTTCTAGGAGTTCTATAGCTTTGCCATGGTTTGTTCCCCCATTTTAACATGATACAATTTCTGTTGGCACTTAATTACGAATAACCAGTGACTAGACTGATCTTAGAGAGCTGCAATTTTGATGATACTCTATAACAAGAGATTTTAGACATGGAGCAGAAGGGATGAAACTGAGCATAACTTTCTTGAAACTGTCAGAAAGTTTAGTAAAAGACCAGACTGGAATTGGTGTAGTTTTCCTGTATTGTCACCACAAGGATATGCCATTTCTAGAAGGAATTAAATTATTCTACACTGTACAACAAGGAGTCAAGTGATAGCATGGAGATGATATTGGATTAGAAGATCTTTGATTTTAAATATTTACTCAACAGCTAGAGACCAAAAAATTTTGCTGTTTATTGTAGCCTCAACTCAGAGATGCCACATTACTGCATGTCTCTATTACAGAATTCCTATCACAGTGAAGCAGACTTGCCTTGCTGTTCTGGAGGTGGCCCCTTCTGACTCAGAGTTAAGGCAAAAATGCTAAACTGCATGGATGTATTTGAATTCCTATACATACAGGCCTGGATTCATAAAGGTATCTGTTACCTACTTGCAATGAATTTAGAATCTTAACAGTCACAACGATGTGTTTTACAAAAAAAAGAAATATCAATCTTTAGATCTGTCAAGTCACTGCCTTTCACAACCATTATTTCACTTTTCTGAAAAGCAGATTTTTTCTTTTTTTTCCCATGACTACAAATCTTGGTTTAGGACACAGACAGGAACAAAAAGTATCAGGAAAGTTGTTCTTTTGATCCAGCTACAATTAAGAGATACTCCTAAGAATATGATAGACTTTTGTTAGGAGATTTTCTGTCTAATTTCAAGCCCGAATAGATACAGATGCTTTGGAATAACCTTAATAGTTGCAGGCTCAGCTGAAATTTTGAGGTAGACCCATTTCTAGATGTGTACTACTGTTATGTTCACTATATTTCAAAGCAAATTATATAACTTTATCTGTTTATAATGCTGACAGCAGTTCAGGAATGCCCTTTTTCCTGGGTGTACATGTTTACTGTTGGCAGTGGCTAGTAAAATACCAGTGACATAAATTAGCTGATTACAGAAAAAGAAAAGCGGTGATTCAGTAAGACGTTTCCAAAGGTCAATGAAAATCTTCACGTTCAAAATCCCTTCAATCCTTATTGACTATTTGATCTACTATTTGGTGCTGCCATACTATACTACCTGCTTGAACTGTCTGTCTTTAGAAATGTATCTAGTGTACTGACAGCTCAGTGAAAATTTAACATATGAGGTTTGGGAGCCCACCTCTAATCCCACATCCCCCTTGATATGCCTAATTCACACATATATGGTATAAATGAATTAAAATAATTAAAACAAAGACAGTATCAATGGTACTGGTGTTAATAAACAGTTTAGATGCTGCTTTCTAATCTATCAAGAGAAAAAAAAAAAAAAAAAAAGAGTTTGGAGTACCTGGTATGAATCCATACAGTTTTTAAGATTTCATTATTTTGGTAATTTTGTCTCATAGAGAAATTCTGCCTTCAGATACATACTTGTTGATATTATACTTGCTGTTGTCAATGGAACTGCACCTATTCCCTAAAGCTCCCCCTTTAGTTGTGTAAATGGTTATAAGGTCAGAATATTTCCCTTAATTCTTAAACTGGTCTCCCTGGTATATACAATCCACGGAGATTCTTCTACAAGTTTCTTCTTTTAGTCAGTTTTAGGAATAACGTTCTTCCCTCCCTCCATTTTAATTTAAAAATGTAGTCAGTTGAAAAACAACTGTATTGCAACTCTGATTTTTGAAGCCCTTAACAGCTTGTTATCAGGCTGAGAGATTTCATTTCTACATGCATCATGCTATGACGATGGGAATACTTGAGCTGTTAATTTCTAGTTTCTATAATTTAAATATGAGGGAGGTCTTGTCAGAAAAGTCTCTTGACTAAGATTTACTTTCCCAACTGCTTCAAAAAAATTTATTCTTGTTAATCTTCCAGGGGCACTATAAAGCTGATCTTATCTCTGACATTTGGAGAGGACATAGAAGGATGGGATGAATAAGGTTTAATGAGATTTCCTTGTGGGATGCATTTATGATTCTGGTATTTATTAGTGGGCATTTATTTGAATATGAAAAGCAACCCATTACAAGACTGAGGTGATTGAATATACATCCTTTGCCCCACACACTGTCATTCAAAGTTGTTGTCAGTTATATAGAGGTTGAGGGGTTCTTTTTGTTTGGTTGTGGGTTTTTTTTCTTTTCTTGTGTTTTTCTTCCTGGCAGGAGGAAGGGAGAAGGTTAACAAGTCAGGAAATGAAGAAGTATCCAAGAGAGAAATTATTTTCAAGTTTTTTAGAACATATATGTGTGCGAGACACTATTGAAGAGCTGTGATGTTCAGCATTATTTCTCTGCTGTTTTTAGTATTTACATTACTTTTTTAGTTATTTGAATTTATATTTACAAATCTTTTTCTTTTCTTAAGAAAATTCAAGTTGCAGGAGGGAAAGAAGCATTGTATTATTTTGGAAAGGCAGTATTTCAGAACAGTAAAATAATACTTCAACAACACTAGAAATATAGTGCTGTAAGAGTTGTTGACTGTTCCAAATTCTCATTAGTCTTATGTTTTCTGTCTAGCTAATGTCTCACTGACCTAGGTAACTTTATTGTAATAGGTATCAAGCCAGTGAACTGAGTAGTTTTACTCCAGTGTATCTCAGATCCATTGCAAATATCATGTGCAAGTACAGTGATCTGCACATTTTCAATTCCTTGTCCAGGTTTTGATTTATTTTGATTTTCTAAAGATGTTGGCATATTTTAAAGGAATTCTGGCATGCCCATCTCTCTCATGATTAACCTATATATTTCTAAACAATGAAGGCTCATATAGATTAGTTTACAATTAGGTTACACGTATCATTAGAGTATATGTAATCAAGTACATCCAAACAAAGTAATCCCTTACATTTTAAAAAGAACTAGAACCTAATCTTGTTGGGCAAAGAGACTGTAGAGGGCAGTATTATACCCTCACCAAAAAGGTCTTTCACTCCAGATGTTTGGCAATCTGATTATCAAGTCTCTTACACCAACAGAATAATGACTCTATTGAAGTCAAGGAAATTACATCAGTGTATAAGTCCAGTATTTCCAAATCACTGCATAAACTTGACAGATAGAAAATCAATAGCCCACAATTCAATCATATCATTAAGCTGCTTGACAGAACGTATATACGAACAATTGATGAACCAAGTATTAAATGAAAGGGTTTGGCACTATATGACTAAGTGTATAATTGATAATTATTGATTGCCATATGAAAACATTAAAAAGCATTCAATACTCTTGAAAGAATGTTTCAAGAGGTGACATACAGCATAAATGAAGGAGAAAGGAAGGCTCTACATATTATAGAAGAATGTACTTAAAAGAAGTTGTCTGTAAGTTCTTTGCGTATCTCCTTTTATTGTATATGTGTGTTTTTCGCTTATTTTTGTGCTATTCCCAGAAATGGAAAAAAAAAAATCCTGCTAGTGCAAACAGATTTAGAAAAGTAAATAGAAAAAACATATAACATTGTCTCATCAGATTTGGTTAATAAGTTCTCAATTTGAATGGGATAAACTAAACATAATATCAGTGCAAGGTAAAATGATGACTTCCCTTTTGTTAAAAAACCATAACAGTTAGGATAACATTTTTGCAAGAACTTACTTGAATTAGAAAATGGGTGATTTTACTAAAATAAAGAGCAAGAACCTCTGTCCATTTAAACAGATTAGGCAATGACAAACATACCATGCATTGTGGATCACCAGGGGTCTACAGGCTTTTCAATGGCTTTGAAAGACAGTTAATTCATTTGACTCACAAACCATCCATATCCATGGGAGGAAAAAGCGATTTGATCCGCTAGCCTCTAAAAGTAGACATTACTAACTAGTTTCAAGGAGCAGAAAACCCTGCTGTTAGCAGCTGGGAAGCACAGAAGGAGGTTTATGTTCCAAAACAAGAAGTTTATTCACTTCCTCTCTCTGCTGCATTGTGGGAGTGAATTCCACAAGGTAAGAGTTAGCAATTATTTCTGACTTCTAATAAACTCATTTCTGGTAAGATATTTATCAAATTGTTTGCTAGCCAGATGAAAGAAATTATTTTTTTGCTCCCACACAAAGAGTGGTATTAGCCTGAGAAGCTGTTGCCCTGCCTGATAAGTTCTGCCCCCATCTTGTTCCCATTCTGTGTCTGTGTGAGTATAGGTGAGAGGCTGCACAGTGAACTGCACCAGAGAAGTGAGGGCTGAAGATAAAAAGGAAATAGTAGAGGGATACAAGGGCAGATTTTTTTTTTTACCTACGCCATTTCCTCACTCTGCATTTCCATGTGGCGTGCTCACAGCTATGCTGACACAGTGGGAAAGGCAACATCTGAGCGGGAGGAAGGCTGTGGGCAGTAGCTGATTAACTGGCCGTGCCACCGAGTGTGAAGTCATGTGCTTTCGGAGCCTAATGTTCTGCCTCTGTGCACAGACGGAATTTCACTGCTTTTCATAAGGCTTGACTTCTAAAGGCCAAGACTATGTCTGAACTCGGACAGCACTAAATAATCTTTCCTTATGTTTCTGGCATGGGAGCTGAGAATTGACTTAGTCTGTGCCAGTCCAGATGACTCGATTTTCTCCAGCAGTCTACTGTGAGATTGGAGCCACTCTTTTTTTTTACCCAAGTAGCTCTGTAGGCAGCCTACTAGCATGTGAAAGCTCTGCAGTGATGCCCTCAAAGCTACTCAGGTCCCATATTTCACAAAAATATTTTCCCATGTCAGTGTGGCACTGAATTCAAGGCTGTAAAGCCACTCATCTTTTAAAAGGGCTGATTAGCTCTGGTGCAGTATTGTGCTGCTGCAATGCCTGCTTCCAGAGCTAGGGCAGCCTCTGTTACTTTAGAAATAACAGCATCTCACTCCCCTTGTGCAGTACAGACTGGCATTGAGCGCTTCTGTGGAGAAACCTATTGGCTGTATAGATGGATACAAGCAGATACACGTGAAAGCTTTGCTACTGGAAGCAATTCCCACATGAAGACAGCAATGATGTTTGATTTCCAGGACAAATGTTGTGTCAGGTGTCTAATAAAATTAAACTTTAATAATGAACGAATAAGGCTAATAATAATGTTAGTGTTTATGGTTACGTAATTCCCCAGGTGTTAATATTTCTTCAGTTTTCAAAACACACCAAAGATAAAAATTGTCTTTCAAGGTAAATGTATTGTTTTTAAATCTGTGGAGTCAAAGTTTTATTACAAGAAAAGATTATTTTCCTGTAGCCATAAACTGAAAAGTCAGTACCTGTAGTTAACAAAATGTTTCCTCTGTGTTTCAATTGATTCCGACATTTTCATGAGAGTTGTGACTAACAAATCGTTTCTTCTTTAGACATACTTTACAATAGTGAACAGGAGTAATTGTTATGTTTTGCCCACCCATTGTAATGCTTAAGTACCTATGCAATGAGAATGAAACAAATGTATTTATAAACTTCATGTTGTTCCTCAGTGGCATTTACTGACTACTGTAATTGAAAGTTCTTTGTAGAGAATAAATTCACAAAATTAACTTTGTAAGATAGTACTATAAAAATGTCTTCATTATTCAAAGATAAAGATATAAACACCTATTATATGTTCTTTTCACTACTTATTATTATTCCAGAACATAAAAGTTGTTCCATACATGCCAGCTGATGGAAATAGTTCTACTTTTGCCATTTACAACAAAAATGGAGATGACCAGACATGTTCCTTTTCCCCAGGATACTGAAATGTGGCTTTCATCATTGCTGCTGGGCCATTCCTTATCCTAGCTGCAAATTCAGTCAAATGTTGAAAGTGTGCCCTCCAACCATTTAAGATGCAGTCTTAACTGCAACTTTACTATGTTTATCAGAAGGAAATCCAGTGAACATTTAAAATGAAAAATTCTTGCCAACTTCCTGAGCATATCTAATTTTAAATTTTAGGCATGAAATAAGAATTAGAGGATGTCATAGCATAAGTCACAGTACAACACTAAAATAATCTAGGAGAGGATGCTCCATTTGCTAAACAAGCTGTTTCTCATTGATAAACTTTGAGAAAGTCAGTTCCACTTTGGCACGCACAAGAAGAATACACATAAAACTTTTAAATTACAATAAAAATGTCATGTAAAAAGTTATGCAGCTCAGCAGGAACCAAATGTAGGATTTTTGCTTTATGCATAGTTGCTGGTTGTTACTTGGTTTAATTAGTAACAATATGAATGGCAATGGGACTTCCTAAGCCTAATGAAAGCAAGATCTGAATAAATCACCTTACAATCTGGCCTGTATCTTAAAGGTTTCCATCTGCAGTTAGCACCTACCATCACGCAGAGCTGTACTGAACATTAGAATCAGTGATACTCAATATGATCACACAGGCCACCTGTACAGAGCACTTTTGAGATTAAGGATTGATTTACATTCTTTCAGGTGATTGTTTAACCCCTACTAGCCTCTTAGGCGGAGTTTCAGTTTTCTTTTTGACACCTCAGAGAAGTGAGGAAGGACCTTTATCCTACTTTATAGATAGCCTGACTTGATCCCCTAATCCACCCTTTGCCATCATCACTACATTAATTGATTTGCTTGTGTATTTTGGTCATTATGCATAAAAAACTACAGGTGGCAGTCCTTTTCTGTAATGATTGTTGACTATTCTTCAGTATAGTCTGAAATAGCATGAACCTGCTCACCAAAATATTTGTGGAACTGAGACTGAAAAAAAAAGAAAATTTTAGAAGAAACTCAGCAGTAAGTTTATATTTACCTAAATATTTCTGAGGAATGAATTTAGCATCCTGAACTCTTTTCTTTACCTCCTCTGGAGTTTTAGTATTAGACGTATTTTACAAGTAAAAGTGTTGTCTAGTTTATCTGAGATAGAAAGAAAAAGTATGTATGTATTTCATTTTATCATTTTTCAGCCTGAGTTTTTCTCTGAGTTTCAGGCTCATATTAATTAAAGAAAAATTAACTAAAATGGCTAAGTTTTATTTGACTGTACATCAAATATGTTTGTGGAGATTTTTGACTACAATATAAACCATTCCGGTTTCTGTAAAGCTATTCCCAGGGTCCTTTAAGGACCTTGAAATCATTTTGATGAATGTGGTCTTGTCATGGTTTAACAACCCCATTTGGCAACTAAGCCCCACACAGCCATTCACTCATTCCCCACCCACCGATGGGATGCAGGAGAGAATTGGAAGGGTAAAAGTGAGAAAACTCCTGGGTTGAGATAAAGACAGTTTAATAGGTAAACCAAAAGTCATGCACATAAGCAAAGCAAAACAAGGAATTCATTCACTACTTCCCATCAGCAGGCAGCTGTTCAGCCATATCCAGGAAAGCAGGGCTCCATCACGTGTAACATTTACTTGGGAAGACAAAAGCCATCACTCCGAACATCCCCCCCTTCCTTCTTCTTCCCCCAGCTTTATATGCTGAGCATGACATCATATGGAGTGGAATAACCCTTTGATCAGTTGAGGTCAGATGTCCCGGCTGTGTCCCCTCCCAACTTCTTTTGCACCTGCAGCCTACTTGCTGGCGAGGTGGTATGAGAAGCAGAAAAGGCCTTGACTGTGTGTAAGCCCTGCTCAGCAGTAATAAAAACATCTCTGTATCATCAACATTCTTTCCAGCGCAAATCTAAAACATAACCCCATACTAGCTACTGTGAAGAAAATTTACTCTATCCCAGCCGAAATCAGAACATTGTCCACCCCTTATTCCATACCATTTACATCATGCTCAGGTCCCACACTATCCAATACATCCTTATTAACCACCTCCACTCTTCCCATCCTTTGATACAATACACAGATATCGTTCCCTTAGTCTATGGACCTCCCCATGAAACATCTTTAAAATGTCCACAAGTGTCCACAAAATGTCTATTGCGTTCATTTAGTCCATGACTTTGGGGTCCATCTGTTATGGTGGTCACTCAGGACAGGAGAGGTGGTGCGTTGCATGGAGTTACTGGGCACCAAAGCCAGCTCAGTTCGGGTCACTGCTGCACTTGCACTTCTTGTAAGGCTTCTCCTCCACGGGTTCAGGTACTTCCTGCTATAGTAATTCGCATAACATGCAACTCAAATCCCGGATTACAACAATTTAAAGGTATTTCCATTACAATCTCCATCCCTGGTCCCTTTGGGCTAGGTTATAGGGTTTAACATTGCAATGAACTCCTCCTCTTGCCCCTGCTCTGTCTTGGACTTATCCACAGACTGCAGTCCCTTAGGGGAGTACCTGTTCCAAGTGGAGCCTTATCTATGAGCCACAGTCTCTCCAGGGGTACACCTGCTGCCGCATAGACTTACCCACAGCCACAGTCCCTTCAGAAGTAAACCTGCTCCAACATGGCCTTGCCCATGACTGCAGTCCCTCCAGGGGCATACCTGCTCTGTCGTGGGCTTATCCATGACCACACGCTCTGAGGTGCTCCAGCATGACCTCATGCACAGCCAGATACTTCCAGGTGTACCCGCTTCAGCATTGACTTATCCACAGCCACAGATGCTTCGAGGTGTACCTTTTCCAGCATGGACTTATCCCTGGGCTGCAGTCCCTTCAGAGGTATACCTGCTGTGGCACAGACATAACAATGGCCACAGACACTTTGAGATGTACTTGCTCTGGTGTGGATTTATTCATGGCCACAGACACTTTGGGGTTTCCTGCTCCTGTGTGGACTCATCCACAGGTCACAGTCCCTTTGACTCGAGTTCACACTGGAGTTCCAGCCTGTCCAGTACAGCAGCACAGAAACAGCAGTGATGCCCTGACCATCTGCCAGCCCGGGCACATCACCATTGCTGTTATCAAAATATTCCCAGGCACAACAGAGTAAGGTGATAAGCAGTACAGCACTACAGCAAGTAACGAAGGTAAAAAGCAGCCACTACTGAGCACTAGATGAATATACAATAAGGCAAGCAAGCCCCATGGCAAGTACAGGATCCTGCCAATTAATAGCTAAACAGCAATATCAACTATAAATTTGATCTACCACATTCCAATCAAAGCTGTCATTATCTTGAACACTTCGAGCCACATGTTGGGTGCCAAAAAGGACTTTAGGAGTGGAGAATGTACTGATTTTGGCTGGGATAGAGTTAATTTTCTTCACAGTAGCTAGTATGGGGTTATGTTTTAGATTTGCGCTGGAAAGAGTGTTGATGATACAGAGATGTTTTTATTACTGCTGAGCAGGGCTTACACACAGTCAAGGCCTTTTCTGCTTCTCATACCACCTCGCCAGCAAGTAGGCTGCAGGTGCAAAAGAAGTTGGGAGGGGACACAGCCGGGACATCTGACCTCAACTGATCAAAGGGTTATTCCACTCCATATGATGTCATGCTCAGCATATAAAGCTGGGGGAAGAAGAAGGAAGGGGGGGATGTTCGGAGTGATGGCTTTTGTCTTCCCAAGTAAATGTTACACGTGATGGAGCCCTGCTTTCCTGGATATGGCTGAACAGCTGCCTGCTGATGGGAAGTAGTGAATGAATTCCTTGTTTTGCTTTGCTTATGTGCATGACTTTTGGTTTACCTATTAAACTGTCTTTATCTCAACCCAGGAGTTTTCTCACTTTTACCCTTCCAATTCTCTCCTGCATCCCATCGGTGGGTGGGGAATGAGTGAATGGCTGTGTGGGGCTTAGTTGCCAAATGGGGTTAAAACACAACAGGTCTGAACAACAGGTTTGTAATTAAAATCCTACCCCATGTTTAAAGCTTCAGAATTTACTGTTTGTGTAATAATTCAAACCTGTGCAACTTTCTCCTATTCCATGCAGTATCAGAGGATATTTCCATATGGAGAAACACATAAGTGGTTTTTCAGATATTTGTCATAATTTTCTGGTAAGCTTACTCTATGAATTGATTGGTTGATGCTAGAATTTTGATTTTTTTTTTTTTTTTGAAGTGTCATAAGTAAAACCACTGCCTCCAGAATAGATATGATTGCAAGGGAACCATTGACACTTTATTTTTTTGAAATCATTCCAGTTCTTGTTATAAGAAAAAATCTGTGCTTATAAATATTATATTTTTCCACCCTGACTTGAAAAAGGAATACAAGAACCTGTTTTAGCAGAATTTTTCAACTTTTCCCCAAAAGACTGAAAAAACAATCGAAAAAAGCCTACAACTTACAGAACATCTGCAGACTGGTAATCCAAATAAATCGTAGTGCCTACTCAATATAGGTTTCTTCCATAATAGTCTTTCTCTAGTTTTCCATCTCCAACTTAAACATAATCAAAATTTTAAAATAACTTATGCTTTCCTTTAAAATCTTCTTCCCATTTCTTTGTGTGACACTGGGTACCATTTCTGTCCCTTCTGTTTAGGCAAGAACTATGGACCTCCTCTCAGACCTTTCCCCTAAACTTTTAAGCTGTATTAGGATATTCTTTTCTCTCCCTTTATTTTCCCACAAGATTTTCTATCTTTCTTGCCTCCTTCACATACCACTAAAACTTGGATCCAAATGATTATTCTTATCTGGGTAAATTACAGAAACAATCCACTCACCGTTCTTTGTTGCACTTTTGATATCATGCATAGCTACTGATACAGCTGATTAAGGTATCTTCCCCATTTGCTGCCCCAACCAGCTTAACCTCACTGCCTACTCCCTTTTCCACTTTTTTCTCAATGTCCAGGATCAAACATTCTTGTTCGCATTTGTGAGGCCGTGGATCTTAATCTCTTTTATCACGTCTGTCTCTTTCTATATTTTCTTGTCTGCTTTGGAGCTTTAGTGTGTGTGTGCATGCGTGTGCGCATGCATGCATGTTAAACAGACAAGCCAGTTCTTTGTTTTAAAAATATGTTAGGTGAAATTTCCTCCTGTATCTGTTTGGAATATTCTTATTAAATTTATCAAAAAGGAAAATGCCCCTGTCTAATAACCACCTCTGCTGTATCTCTTAGTAAAAGTACGAGTAAGAAA
Organism: Morus bassanus; assembly: GCA_031468815.1. NCBI lineage: Eukaryota > Metazoa > Chordata > Aves > Suliformes > Sulidae > Morus > Morus bassanus. Next base: position 10,029,856 of record CM062576.1, on the reverse strand, counting down.
GTGATGAATAGGTTGTCTATTGGAGGATTGATTACTTATTATTACTGATTTTAAAATTAAGATTATATATAAAAATATTAAGCTATAACTAATCAGCTGTTATCCTTACTGCTTCCTCTTTAAGTTTTCTCAAACTTTTCTCAAGCTCAAAGTTTTCTTGAGTTTCATTTTTTTTTTTCAAATTAATTAAGACTCTTCTTATGTGTGGGTTTGTGCTGCTTCCAGCTCAAGTCTATCTCATCTACTGGTTTTCTGTCTTTTTGAACAGAATCTTCTTGATCTAGTCTAGATCCCTTCATAACAGCTAGGAAGACATTCACAATAGGCTGACCTTTCTTAGTTGTCTTCCGTTGATCCTTTAATCTACAAGCATGCCAAGACCCAATGAAAGCTACTAATCAAAGTTATTGACTTCTGAGCATTTCACAGCCACTCAAGGTTTTATCCCCCAACAAGCATAAGGAAGGCATTATCATATTTCTTCAGAAATGGGACAGTGGGTCACTGCAGATGTATGCATGCTGATAAGTTTGTTCATTGTACATTTTACACCAGGACTCTAATCCCTAATGTATGTGTCTTTGTTGGCATATATGCTAGCATTACAGTGCCAGTCTAGCTTGGGTCAAGCAGTCCATGCAGCATAGTTGCTGGGCATGGTTCAGAGGTCAGTCTGCCAGATGGTCTACCCAGTATAGAGTGTAGGTATAAGCTGTGCCATATTTGGCACTCTGAAAGAACTTGATTCCTTAAACAATGTCTTCATGGGCTTTGCTCTCCTGACAGCTGAGTCATGGAGGAGTGTATAGAGAAGGACCTGTATTGCCAAGTAAAGGATAATGAGATAGTTATAACAGCATGACAAATTCCTTCTGATATGCGGTAAAGACTCAGTCGACCTTAAGCATTCTTGAGTAGTATGGATATGAGCCAGGCCACCACATGGCCAAGGGATCAGTAGGGTGGATTTATCCAGGAACAGATGTAGCCAGAAAGACTAATAGTAAAGTCCAAAGAAGGAGTTAGTTACTATATTTAACTTGAAATAGTAACAATAAATTAGACATCCAAGACAAAAATTAAAGACATCAGCGCTCTGAACATGCCTTCCCCAGACTCAGAATTACGCTCTTTTTTTCTCTCCTGATGAAAGTGGTATTGGATTCAACAGCCAAGTTGTCTTTGCAGTGATTGCTGTTTCCTAAATCCCAAATTTTGTGCAGCCTCTATGTACACACTTCCAGCTTTACTCTTTAATGCATGCATTTATTCATAAAGAGATCTATGCTCCCTTATACTATCCTATAATTGTATGAACCTGGGAGAACATACAGTAGCAGACTTTTACTGTTAGTAAAAGTAGTACATAGATGCTGCTCAAATTTTGGGATTCAGGGAAATAGGGACCAGAAAGACTACTTGGTCATTGAGTCCAATATCTGCTGCTGAAGCAGAAGTACAGAGACACTGTGGTAGCTACAAAATTTAAGCAAAACTTCTCTTCCTGACTTCCCTCATGATTTAGAAAATGCAGCTATCCTTGTTCTTCTCTTCTCCCCCCTCCCTTCTTTATTCTGTAACAGTCATAGCTGCCTATAATCAACTATCCATTATAACAAGCACATACACAGGTTATGCACAACCGTGTAATGGATTGAGAGATGTCCAAACTCTCACATGGGGCAGTGCTAGTCTTCAAGCACTAGAAATATTTGTATTTTTCCTTCCCATTTGTTATCTCAGCTTTCCATTTGTATATTAGTGAAGAGCTGATTTAAAGAAATTTTGCACTTCTAATTTGCTTTCCAGCCACACATCATAAAGTAATTTTCAAAAGGTAGTCATAATGAGTGTTTTACAGATTGAGAAACTGAGTCCAGGCAAGTGATTTATTCAAAATTATGCAGTGAGGGATAGAACCCAGGTTTCCTGACTCACAGTTCATTGCTCAAAGCACTATGTAATGCTGAGTTACTTTAGAGGATACCTTTAGATGGCAGAAAGGAACGAGAGTAGAATAGCATCTCCTCCTTCTATTCATGTGCAATGTGTGCAGTCAACCTCTCCATTTTCTCATTCCTCAGGGGGTCCATCATCTCTCACCTCTTGTTTGGCAGACCTTACACTAAGTAATGCTGCACAGGGTTAAGAGAAAAGGGAGAAAGAACTAGAGAGAAGGGATGGCAGCTGTGCTGCAGAAGGGGACTATAGCAGTCCTTTTTAGTCTACAAAGTGTTTAGCATTCACACTTTACATTTTAGAAGAAACTTTTATCATGTCTATCACAGAGACACCACAGGCAAGGAAACAAAGGGAAAAATCACAATTAAAAATGCTTGCTCCTCAGGACATGGCTGAGGTTGTTTTTAATTCTAATTTATTTTGGCAATTTACTTTTTCCTGCAAATATTCTCTTATTATTTATAATGTATGAATTCAGTCCGTGAACCCTTGTACCCAAATTTCAGCCTCACTTACACCTTGAATCAAGTCACTCATATTCAACATTTGCAATTTGCCAGTTAGCAGCTGTATGAATAATGGCAATGACTGTTGAAAAAGAAATTCCTTTTGCGAGGAATGTTGAAAGGATAGATTTCTAAGGGAAAGCATGGGAAAGATGTAAGTGCAGGTCCTAACTCTATTCACCACCTCCTATTACAGACATTCTGAGCAATTCTAAAGGTGCTTTTTATGCCTTTCTATTCTAGGAAGTTGCTAGCAGAAATTTGATAGGAGATTTTTAACCGGGGTAGCATAAAGAGATTATACTGTAAATTCACATTCTACCTGACATCATGAACATCTTTGTACATATAAGCATTAAATGGTATGACTTCCCATATAGAGGAAAGCTGCTCTCTACCTGTCACCTTAGGTTGCTCTGTACACTACATTTTAGAGTTTTAGAGACCTTTTTCTTTCTCTATTTTTTTGTAGTTGTGACAGAATTCACCCAACGAATAGCTTCAAATAATAATTTGTGTGGGTTGAGAAGGGCTGTCCACAAGAAACAGAAAGTAGTATTATTGAATCAAGCTTGGATTAATTGCATAGACAAACACAGACCAGAGAGAAATTATTTTCCTATTACATTTTGATTAGTTTGTGCTTGTCTCCAATTTGTAATTTACCTTTTAAGAGAGTCTGGATTTCTCTCTGGGAGCCTCCCTGACAACATTTGTGTCAGCATTGTCAGTGGAGTACTGAGGTCCCAGACTAAGAATGATTTTGCTTGTGATTGGTGAAATCATTAAGATGGGATCCAGATTTGGAAGAATTGGAAATGAGGAAGAAACTCATGCCAGATGTTTGAAGCAAGACACTCGTATTTGTATAGGAAGCACCTAAAGAACATCAGTTTTATATGACAGAATTTGCTCCAAATTCTTTTTGTATAGTGTATAGTGTTAGTCTACTCTTCCCACTTTATAAAAGTATTTCATTTTAGGAAATGAAAATTAAAATTCTGTTATATACATCTGAGAATATCTCATCCACAAGCTTTACAATTATCAATCAGAAAGAAGCTGACTATTGACAAAATTCCCAAAGTGGATGTTGCTATTTTATTCTGGACATAATTTAAAAAAAAAAAAAATTCTTAAACATTTTTTTATAACCTGCTTTCAATGTTATCCTAAAATCTTTCTTTCCATTGCAAATGCAGAAGTTGTTCCATCTCTCAAAGTAATTTAATCATTATATATAATAATTAATGAGCTTTTAAACTTGTTAAGCTACTGGGCTAGAAAGAAAAGCATATTGTTTCTAGATTTATGGTATATATTTATTTTTTATTTACAGGTTACTAGAGTAGGAATTTGAACCTATTGTCCCTTCCCTGTCTGAGTGTTCCCCCTCCTCTGATGGTCTTCTCATCCTTCTGCTGGTTACTTTTCTTTCTAATTGGATGAAAAACAAAATAGTCGCTGAAATCAGGAACTCATTCAACAGCAGGCACTGAAAACCCTCCCACAGGTATTCTCCCGTTAAAGAGCACAGCTCAGATCCCCCCAGACAGAACTGAAGTTTGTTTTCTCACATTAAGATAACTAGCTTTATCACAAGTTTGTTGGAAGAATTACATCTGCTGCAACATTAAAATGTGACTAAATTTACTAAAGCTATAAATAGGCAAGTGTCTGCAATTACATGATGCATATGCACTGAAGTAATTTTTGGCTCGTATGTCCCACTGATTTTTTAAGATGATAATAGAAAAATGTACGCATACACAAAAACCTCAGTCTAACCCTTCGCCTTAGAGCTTTTTTTCACTGAACCATGGAATTGTGATAGAAAACAACAGGCTATAAAAAATAATGATGAATATGTATTATCATTTTATGGACTCTAATTCACAAGTTTTCAATAGCTTCCTACTTTAAAACAAAAACAAAAAAAAAAAAAAAAAAGGGTGGGAAGAAGTAGACTTGAAGAGATAACAATAAGCTATTCTTGACCTAGGTGGAGCCAAAGAAATGTTAGACGAAAGACAAAATTTTAAATCAGGGAAATAATTGAATGACCTCTGCCTGAAAAGCTGTGCCATAAATTATCTTTGCACTCTGTGGAAACATTCTCCTTTGCCTTTAGAGTAAATCAGACAATTTTCAGGCCAAACCAATTTTCTAAATCATAATTAGACAAGAGGCTAAAATAGGTCTTTGTAATGGAAGTGGGTTATAAATTTAACATGATATCCATAATTCATCCCTGAAGAAAGGTCCTTTACATTCTGAAAGCTTGGATAATATAACTTAAAGAGCTGGCCTGCTAAATGGTGTAACAGTCTATCTTGCTTAGTTTGCTTTAGAACGTTGATTCATACTGTGCTCAGTTCTTTTCCCAGTGGGAAAGCTAGATTCTTAAACCTCTTCCTCACACTTATTAAGATAATTCCCTCCTCACCAGGACATCAGCCTTGGGCATGCCCAGTTCTTTTACTAATAATTTTTGTCTTTTTCAGTCCTTCGATGAGTTCTGAATTATAATTGACTAGTAAAAAGCTTAATTTTTGTGTATACACACACGCTTAAAATACTGTGCTAACAGAGCAAGAAAATATCCGCTGCCATTCGATAATGCATTAGGCATTTAGCATACAAAAAAGAATGGGAAAGAACAGTTTGAATGACTATCACAAATGTGTCAATAGGCAAGTATATGCTTGAAAAAAGCTTTACCTTTTAAAAATGTGAGTTGCAAAATCAGAAATTCTTGATATTTCACCAAGTAGTCAATTGAATTTTGAGGTTTCTGTCAATATCATGTCAACCTCCTGCCAATTAACATTAAAACTAATTCATTTAAAACAGATTTTTTTTCATTGCAGTTTCATTAGTTTTTCAGGTAAGCCAGAGAAGAAAGGAATGTTCTCCATAAGCAGTTATGAATATTTTCTAAGAATTTTGAGAAAGAATGTTGACTTTAATTGAGCCGGTTTCTATCACAGTAAAGAAAAATCTATAATCTTTTTATTTTCACAGCATTGCTTCAGGTACTGATCAGAAGTTCCTACAGTGCAGATCATAGTTATCATGAAATAAATCTGACAAGCTGTTGTTCAAGGCCAGTGTAGTTGCATTTGCAAAACTACATAGGTACCAAAGTGACAAAGCCAGAGTCTGTTTTACAGTGAAGTCTAAATCTGTCATTTATCCAAATGACACAGTAATCCTCAACAGAGGAAATAATTACGCTCTCTAACACCATTGTACCAGAAAGCAATCTGCTTACTGGATCCTTGATGATATATCATGTTTAAAACACTTGGCCAAAACCACCAACCACTTTCTTTGCTCTTGCAACAAATTTGCTAAGTCCATTCCCTTTTTGACCTCATTTTTAGAAACTGTGTTTCATCATTTTCGTCTGATTCTTGGCCACAAGCAAGAGTGGCCCCATGCCAACATTGTTTGTCTCACTCAGGGCTGGTTTGAGAACGTTGAATCAACATCTAATTGAGCAGACAAGCTGTCTCTATTTACCCCTATGTATCCATTTGTGGTTTTTCATCCCCTCGCGGAAAGACTTTCTCATAATAAGCCTTTGATTAGATTGCAAGCTCTTTAAGTCAGGTATTGTCTTTCTACTAACTGTGTGTACAGATCAACTTTAATAAGGCCTTGAAACTTGTTTGGCCTTTGGTCAATACTGTGATAGTAACAGATGATAAGTTTATCCAACTCCTGACTTTCAATGCTCCTCTGTTCTCACTCTATAACACAGTGAATGCTGCCACTGCTGCAGCATTTCTTTCTTTCTGCTGTAATTGCCTTCCCTTGCTTATAACCTAGTGAATAATATATGTTCACATTAAATTGTTTGTCCCTGTGGGAGGACCTTCCAGTCACCTCAGTGTTTTTTCAAACATGCTACTGTATGTGACACTATGAGATAAAGAAAGTAAACAACCAGACTGCAGCTTGAACAGGTGCCACAGCTCAGATCTACAAATGCCCAAATAGAATAAAAGATCCTTTCTGGTCAGCACTGTACATTTGATAACTGGAGGAGTATCTTGCACTTACTTTGAATCTTTTGATTTAATAAAATGAGGAATATTAATGTTCTCTGGGCACTTTACATATGAAGAAATGGAGGTCCTCTGAGGTAAAATGACTCATACAAGGTCACACAAGAAATCAGTAGTACAATAAGAAATATAATGTGGTTTGTATTGCTACCTAGAATTAACTCTGTACATAATAGATTAAATTCCAGTGAAGTCAACAGTACCAAGATTTTCTGAGTGTCATGGTTGCAGGGCAGGTCACAAAACATTTGCAATTTTCTCAAGGTGTAAAGCCTGTTACAAAAATCAGGTAATGTGATTGCATGCTATCTACAAAGGCAGGAAAGTGTGCTTAAACCTAGAAATATGAAGGCTCATGGTAACTAATATCAGAACATGATGTAGGGAATATGACACTTAGGCGAGTAACCTTTCCTTTACATCATGCACCATACTTGCCCCATCACTGGAGGCAGTAAACCCAAGGACAAAGAAAGCAAGGAGTAAGCCACTTGGTAATCTTATCATGTAGTTTCTGCAAAATATTCCCTGCAGTGTAGGATTGTTCAAAGTTGCACATGCTGTGTGTTGCTTGCTGAGCGAGAAAACTAGCTGCCGTGCACTGAGGTATACTGAAAAGAGAAAGAAACTCAGTGACCGGTTAATAAGCATGCTGTGTGTGGTCTCTCCTGGCTACAAGTCCATATATTAGCGATCAGCTGTATCCTTTTCAAGATAGATGCTGTTTAAATTCTACTGATTGTTGCAATGGTTCTTCTGTCTGGGAGAGGGGCAGTTTTTAAACGGTTTTCAACAGCACATGACTCCTATATATCTCAACAGGAATAACTTTTTTCCTGTTCTATTCCTTCTCTTCATTCTTCGCATTCAACATAGATTAACAGTTAATAAAATCAAATGCAACACTCCAGCAAAGCTGGCTTTTAACTCCAATGCTATGAATAATAAAACTAAAACACATACTTAGGACTATTTTAAAATGTTGGTATCTAATGTTTGTTAGCTATGCAATACTTCAGTATCTCTTTAGGAGCCTTGATTTTTGATAATGCTGAGAAAATATAATTTCCACTAAAATCAGGCTGGACACAGTAGGACTAGGTTTCCTCAGCATCTTTAAAAACTAGGAAATTATGAACCTCTGAAAAAAAATGGGGCTAGTGTTTTACTTGGGCACCCACCCTGAGATCATCCAAGAGAATTTCAAAGGATCACAAGAAGTATCCACCTGTAGATCTGTTATTAGGACCTCAACTTTCTAGTGGCTGTTTTTCTTACCAGTCTGAAAGGCTATCAAAGAGTACAATGATGTGTGTAAAGTGCTGTTGGCTTCACTACAGGAATATCTTCTGAGTAATAGCTAGAGAAAATACTTTATTGACACAAAGAGATTTCTTCTGGTCATTTTTTGTTCAGTTTGGATGGTGGTTTAGATGGGAAAAGAACTAACAATACTAAAATAGTAATATCATAAAAAATAACTGGATAACTGGGATATTGTAGACTGAAAAGAATTAATTTTTTTTTAGAAATAGATTTCATATTACTGCATTTTTAAATTCTTCAAAAGTATGGTTCAGTGAACACAGAGAAAACAATGAATTAAAGGATACATTTAAAACATAAGGATATATCACTGCCTTTTTCTTGTATACAAGTCAGTCACACAGAATACTTGGCAATATGTCATGGAGGTAGCAGCTACAATTGTTGTAGAGAAAGGGCCAAGAAAAACATAAATGAAAAGGATAAACAGCCTTTTGATATATGACATCAGTACAAAAACCTATTTACAGCCATCTATCTTTCCTCACCAAATTACAAGGATCTCATACTTTAAATACTCTTAATTTTTTATATGGAAGAAGTAGTCCTGGTTGCTTAGGGAAGACAGCACAGCACAGTGTGAAAAATAACATCCTGTGACATGCTAATGGAGAGTAAATTTAGCATTAATACCTTTTTTTAATGAGCCATAGTTGTTTCCTGTTTTGCTCATTTCAATGTTGCATCATAGAATGTTTTATGAATGTTTTTCATAAAATAATGTGGGGCATTTTTTATATTTTTAATAATAGTGTGCTGAATTTGGATAGTTTCATTTGCAATTTAAGTAATGCTTTGTTCTGATGAGATCTCTGGAGGTGGTTTTGACATTTAAAAGTGATGTGAAGAGATTCAAAGTGATTAAAGCTGTCAAATGTTACCCTAATTGTGTGACTGCAATCTTTTCAGCCTCTTTCAATGAGTGTATACATTATACACGCTGCACAGCACTTCTGTTTAGATTGAGGTTTTTTATTAATGCTATCCTGATTGACAGAAATTATTGCAAGATCACAAGTGGAACTAAATTAGTTTGCCCCTGCATTCAAGCAACATGCATAGCCATGAACTTTTAAGATGCAGTTATCTACTTAACGTAGTCCTTCCTCCTTCCCCCCAAAAAACCAAATGTTATGGTGGTGACAGATGATATCATTCACATTTGTACAAAGTCATACTAGTTTATAGGAATAAGAAAGTTTTGCCCATATTAGAATTATTTTAACCTTCAGTTTGTGTTCAAAGTGCTGCTTGAGAGGTCATTTATTTTAAATATGGTTCTTAGCTAAGAAAAGTATCAGATGCACTCTAATTATTAACAAGTCAGATTTTCATGACTGATATTTACTAATATTTTGCTATGTATTCATGGAAGCTGTAATACTTGTTGATACCTTTTTGTCCATTAAAAATAAGAAAGCTTCTAAACCATTTTGATATCTTTAGATATTCATGTATTAATCATCTGGACAGGCAAAATAGGAGTAGTGGTAGTATTCTAATTGTTTGAGAATTGTTTAGTGTTGGATATCTAGTGGGTTTTTTAAAGGTAATTAGGTCCAAATGCAGTACTGCCTTCAGAGATTTGTCTCACTACACTGATAGGAGTAAAGAGTAAAAATATCCCCTCAAATGAAACGTTGCATGAGTTTTTTTTTGTCTTGCAGAATACTTAGTAATGGTGCTGGGGTGGTTTAAAAACATCGCTGTCACAATTGTTTAAACAACCAGAATAAAATGTGCTGTGCTTGCGTGTACCAAAATGGCTGGTAACATGCATCAAAACTTAGATGGCTGTAGCTATAATCAGAAGTTTTATTGTAACGTTGTGGTTTAACCCCAGCCAGCAACTACGCCCCACACAGCCGCTTGCTCGCTGCCCCCCGGTGGGATGGGGGAGAGATTTGGAAGAGTAAAAGTGAGAAAACTCCTGGGTTGAGATAAAGACAGTTTAATAGGTAAACCAAAAGCAACAAGCAAAGCAAAACAAGGAATTCATTCACTACTTCCCATCAGCAGGCAGCTGTTCAGCCATATCCAGGAAAGCAGGGCTCCATCACGTGTAACATTTACTTGGGAAGACAAAAGCCATCACTCCGAACATCCCCCCTTTCCTTCTTCTTCCCCCAGCTTTATATGCTGAGCATGACGTCATATGGAGTGGAATAACCCTTTGATCAGTAGGGGTCAGCTGTCCCAGCTTAATGTCCCAAAATCTTCTGCACTCCCAACCTGCTTGCTGGCGAGGTGGTATGAGAAGCAGAAAAGGCCTTGACTATGTATAAGCCCTGCTCAGCAGTAAAAAAAAAATATCTGTATCATCAACACTCTTTCCAGCACAAATCTAAAACATAGCCCCATACTATCTACTGTGAAGAAAATTTACTCTATCCCAGCCAAAACAAGCACATAACATTAACGGCAATGACAATTATGTCTCTGAGGATTCTTTAGACAATGAATGAAGCATCTGCTGGCCTCCAGATTTCAAATGACCACACAAATACTGGAAACCTTGAAGCTCAGATCTCAAATAAACTGATTAGTCATGCTGCTAGAAGATCTAAGCAAACATGCAAACTCAAAAAGAAATCAAAATGAACCTTAATACTCATGATGACAGCAGCAATTACTATGCCAAGATTATCTCAACTGGAAATATAGTAGTGAGGGCATCACACTATAGAGAAAAAATTTTAATGGGATCCAAACTCGAGATCAAACACTCTTACAGCAAGGAAATGGCAATATTTGTTAATATCACAATTTAAAAGAAGCAAGACAAAAAAAAAAAATCTGAAAGAAGTAAAATTTGGGTACAACTACTGCAGGAAAAAGATGTAAAAAAGCAAAGACACCCAGCCTACAGACATTCAGTTTTGGTTATGAAGAGGAAGGTGGGTTGCATTTCAAATGAACATTTTGTTCATGCCTTTTTTGAAGGTAGGATGACCACAGTGAACAGGTGTAGAGGCTATAATCTCTTTAATTTTCTGCATTATTTTAATTTTTATATTAAAAACCTATAGAGATATTTATGTAATGTGATTCTAAGTAGCACTAAGCTATGAGGTAAATAATGCTTTAAAACTTGCCCAACAACTGCTATAAAAAGATAGGAGGTAAATTCTCCAAAGGAACTTTTTCTTCCCCTTCTGTTGCCCAGTTAGATTTGCTTGCAGCTTTCTCAAGCTCAGTGAATCATTGTTATCTGAGCTGCAGAGAATAGAAGAATTAACATTTGAAATGTTAATTGTTTTAGGAGCAAATTATTATATTGCTTACTCATTGATGGTGACTTATTTTCAGCCTATTTTAATGCCATGTTTTGCATTGAGGGAATTACTTGTGTCATTGATACCTTTAGAATGTTCCGCACTTTTCAGTCATGCTGCAGTCTCTTGACAACAGTGTTAAGAATTAATTATAATTCATAATTATAATGGTTAACAATAAAGCTCAAGTTTCGATGGCTTTAATGCCTGATGAGGGTAAGTAATAGAGTTGGGTGAATAATTCATAGTGAATAATTTATTCAATGAATTTGCCAAATAATGTCTGCAAATAATTCTTTAGCTTGTTTGCAAGGAGTTCGTTGTAAGCATTTGAAATTTGAGCTCAGTAGAATGGACACATGGTCTTTATGGTGTTTTTCTGCTCTCTGGTAGTAATTCTAGAACAGAGTATTTTCATTTACAGAACTGATCATTTGCTTTTTACAAGAGGTTTCCCAGTATTTTCTTTAAATTGACCAAAAAGCCAATTGGCTAAAATACCTCTACAGTAAAGATTAAATTAGAGGTATTTAGATAAGTATTTTCAAGATTAGTTATTTTTTAAATTCTTGTTTAGTTATTAGAGGATTATAGTTTTTTTTAAAGCACAGCTCACTCTTTCTCATAGTTAGGGTTACTTTACAGTAAAAGCTGCAGATGGTATTGGCTGCCTGTAACTTTGATTGGGGTGGGGAGGTGTCTTAAAAATTTCAAAATTCAGCATTCTGCTGCTAGATTTGATTTTGCTGTGAGGCAGAAAACACATGGGATCAGTAAGCTGATGTGATTTAGCTAAGGTCAACCAAACCGTGTCCTTGATCAACATTTTAATTACCTCCTCACTCAGCTGCTTGTTATGGTGGCCATGCTTTCACATTATTTCACATTAATGGGGTAAATAACTTGTGTTATCACTGCATACGTTAATTTATTTTTGTCACTCAGGCTGCAGCATTGCCACTATATTACTTACTCCAAGCTGACTTTTGGAACCAGCGACTGTGCAGGTGCTAGATGCTGTGCTGAAATGAGGCTGCATACAACTCTTCTGAGGAAGAAGCTGCCTAGCTGTTTCATAGCAGGAGCTTATGTTCTGAAAAGAGAGCAAGCGAGCGAGCAAGATCTTTCCTCAAATTTTCCCTCCAGTTCTCTTTTAAATGAACATAAATCCACAGTGGAGTTTTATGTAACTCCACAGTGACAGAGCTTGCTGTTACCAAGCACTGAAAAATGTGAGAAGAACCACACTGTGTCAGACCAAAGGTCCACCTTGCTGAATATCCTGTCCTAAACAGCAGCCAGCAGATGTTCAGGGAGGAATATAGAAAATTGTTGAGTACAGATGGCTTAATCCCTTCTCTGTTAGATCTCTCAGCTTCCCAAGCTTCCTGAGCTGGAAGTCCATTGAAAACTACTGCTTGCAGTTTTCCTAAATAACTGCCGAGGCTGACAACTGACAAGTTTATGCAGCAAGAATTATTAGGTTCTCAATGAGTTTACACCTTCGGCACTCTCAGAAGTTTACAAATCCCTCAAAATTATTACGTATATTTGTCACGTATCTGAGTAATTTCTATTATGCTTATTGAAAGAGTCCATCCATTGGGTAGATGTAACTATCAAACAGCATGGTTCTAGTTTACAGATACTGCAAAGTGCTTCGTGGTACAATTATAATAACAAAGATTGATGTGAAATCAATAAAGAAAGCTTTTTCATCTTAATTGCCATTCTCTCCTCACCTGTATGCAGATTTCTTGAAAGCAGGCAGACTATTTGTGCCATCTGAGGGAAAGTCACACCAAAGATCTTTGCATTCCAAGACTGCTTCTCTATTAGTGGCTATTCAGAGTTTGAACAGGAAACAAATGAAAGATAAAAAAATCAAAAAAGTTTTCCTTGTAAACCATATTGTTTATACTCTAATGTAAAATCAAAATTCCTCTCACAAGGATGTGAAATGACACTACTTTCTTTTAGAAGCATATTAGATAATAACTAATCATATCATCTTCTGACAAACTCTTTTATTTGCACCCGATATGTTTATAAGGGGAATAAAGATTCACTTTTATGAAGTATATAATGGTCTCCTTCAGCTGCAATAATAGAATTCATACTTTATTCCAGCGATATCTACTAAGTTTTGGAGCAGGCAGGATAAGACCACAGTGGTGATTATGAAGTCCTACCTCAGGCTGCATGTATTATAAGGAAAAAAAATCCTAAAAGAAGAAAGAACTGTTCTGTCACTACTAATTAACTTTTTCTAGGTATGTGTGTACTTCATGTCTGTTTCCTATACTTCTGCAGATACGTGTAGATATTTACTTGGATGTGAAGTCACTGAACATGGAACAAAGTTAGGAGGTTTGGCTGAAGTAGTATCAGTGTGCTTAGTCTTTGGACATGATACCTTTGAAAGGGCACTACCTCAGCTTTTTTTCCAGAGCTCATCTCTTATTATCGAACGCCTTACCCACCAAAATTGCTATCCAGAGATAAAAGTCTGACAAAAAAGATCATCCCTTAAATGAGGTCCGAGAACTTTAAAAGTTCAACCGTTGTCAATCATTGAGAGGTTTTCAGATCTTAGCATTGTCCATCACACAGGGGTATAACAGTCCTGATATCCTGTACTTCCTAAGGCACAGAAGATCCATCAAATAAAATGCTAGTTTGGGCTGAATTTGAAGGCTGACTTAGGGAAAAAAAAAAAAAAGAAAAAACCCCTGATTCTATATACTTTAGAACATAATGCCTCAGAGTAATGAGAAGGGAGGAACTGAATAATGACCGATGAAGTCGTTTCAATCTGTCCTCTGTTATATAGGAAATTTGATTTTTTTCTAATAGAGTGCTATCATAGACCCCCGTCACTCACAGTGCAGATGGCTGTGAGAATGTAAAGTCTATTTATGTAAAGCAAAACCACATCTTCATAACCATAATACAGAAGAAGGCAAAAGAAGCATTTGGTACATATTAAACTGCACTTTTACAGAAATGTTTTGTTTAGCTGTTAAAAATACCCAGTTAAGCATGTACATTTGAGATTAGCAGAATACTGTTTGGGATGTGTAATTTGAAAAGGAAGTAGAATGGGGGACCTTTAAAATTAAATAGTTGATACTTCTAAAATTAGATAGAAAATACGTTGATAGATAAAATCAACATAATTTCCAATGCTTGACAATTTTTAAACTTTAGCCTGTTTAAAATGAAAAATGTACTGCCTGGAGTGATAGCATTTGGTGGGGGGCTCTTAGAAGCCTTCTCATGGTTCTTGCAATGAACCACCTCTTTCCAAAACCTTTGGGGAGAAGACTTCTTATTCTTTAAGTTAGAATCTGACATTTGTTCACTGCTCCCAAATTTACTTCAATGTTTATGGTAGACTTTTAACACAAAACATCCCCCGTAACTCAGAACTATCCACATGTGTGATTTAAACCAATACTGGTTTATCTGGACTCAATTTGACACTTGAATTTGCTGGCTGGAGGCTACATGAGGCCTTAGCCCTTCTTACTGCCTCTCTGCACTGCCTACCTGCTTTGCAAAGTACCCTTTGTCACCTGTACCTTTCTTCAGCTCTGCACTGCACGTTGCTGTCACCTACTGTAGCTCACTCCTTTCAGCACTTAACAGAATTATGCTCTCCTGTGTGGTCTGGGAAGTGGCTAAGGATGCTGTTCTCAGTCTCTCAGTTCTCTTTAGTTTCCAGTCACAAAACAAGGACCTGAACAGGAAAATGGGGATGATGGGTAGGAGTAGGAAGACACTGAGTCTCTCAGAATCTCTTTTAAAATAGGGTTTTCGAGCTACTCCTGCTGACAGAGAAGAGGTGGAGATCTTAAGCTCTCTCTTTTCAAGGGGAAAGATTGTAGACTCTCCTCATCATGAAAGTAGAGTGAATGGCCTGTAAAAAGCAAAGATTTCCCATGTGTGCCCTAGGGCACCAGTAAGTCTGAGGAAGGTTCCAGACTGGATGTAGTTTTCGTCTTGCTTATTCAGCAGCAGAAATGCAGTCCATCAGCATGGAATGCATGTAAATACAAAGCCAGGCCACTTAGGTCATCATGAGTCAATGCTTCAGGATAAAGTAAGTTAGCTGCTGTCTCAAATATTGTTTAGAGCAATTTTAGGATAGTGGGAAGGAAAACTTTGTGAAGGAATAGCTTCTCTACGTAGGGTTCTCTACGACAAATGATTGTAAAAAGTTTTTCAGACAAATATTTCACAGAACAGACCTTGCCTCCTGAAAGCAAGCGCACTCTGCAGACTGGAATCCTGGTGCACTGTTTAGGTATGCTGGAAATATACACTCCAAAGTATATACTAATACTACAAGAGAAGAGAATAAGAGTAGGCTGAAAGGCTGGAGGGGGAGAATGAGTATGCGAAAAGATAGTATTTAACACTTATAGGTAGAATTTCATTTTCATTGCACTTCACAAACATTGACTGATTAATAATCTCACAGCAATACACTGAGTCAGGTAGTACATTTCCTTCCTATTATTATCCCCAGTTGGTGGTGGTGGGGAATGTATAGTACTAGATGGGGATGGAGGGGACACATAAAGAGCTGTCTGAATTCTCGGTAGTATCCTAGAGAATTCTTCCTTATTATTTTGATTTAAGCAAATTTTAGCTTTTGAAATCAGAGCCTATAGACTGCCTCATTAACAACATCTTGCTGGCAGTGCTTCCATTTTTTCATTTCCAATTACGAGGCAACAAGTGAGTTCTTCTTTGTGTACGACAGCAATGCCAGTCATTCGTGTTTGCAATATATGTGTTGTTTCTGTTGGTGGGGACAGGGAGAGGAAAGAGGCACTGAGAACAGGCAGTGAGTGGTATCCTCTCAGCAGCTGTCATTGCTGTCAATTACTTGGTTTTCATTTATAAAAGGCAATATGGGATCTTTAGCTTTTACAGTACCCAAGGAAGGCTGGTTGGTGATTATTGATTTTATTTAGTCCAGGGGAGCTGCTCACACACAGACTACAGTGAGTTGTGTGCTTCCTGCTGCTGGCTCTCCTGCCACTTATTGTTTTCAATTATTTATAAAATCCAAGGCACATCACAGAGCAGTTCAGCACGGTCTCTGAGACAGTCTGCTATTACAGTGCTCCATCCATGTGCCTACCACTTTTGTAACAGGAATTGACATGAGCAAATTGCCTTAATGAGGTCTGATGCATTATGAAGGCCTGGACAGTCAAAAACTATACAAAATCTGGTATAGCCATCACAAGCTGCAAATGCCACGGTCATCACTTTCCCAAGTAACCACCACTATGTCACTGGCTATGAGCAATTTAATGTGCTCTTCTGCAAATGACTCCATCCATTTTCTGTTTATCCTAGCTTCTCTAAGTGTCTTGTGTGGATAACAATATGAAGAAATCTGTTTTCTTCAGTGAGAGAGACTACTTTGAGACTCTCTGCTAAAAATGGTTCAGAAAAATAAAAGAATTCTGCTCGTCTCCACTCAAAAGATCCATGAAAAAATGTCAGGGCTTCAGAAGAAGCTTAATTGCAGGTGATACTGAAAGAGAAAAAAGAAAGTTTAAAAACAGCTTTAAGGGGAAAGAGAACTAAGAATTCTTTGGTCACACTTGTTGCATTCCTGGTCATACTTGTTTCCTACTTTTTTCCTTGGAGCTGGAAGCTATGAAAGAATGAGGACCTGAACTCCTTACCATTTCCACCCTCAGTTCTGGGGGCTAAGAGGGGGCATTACAGCTGTAGTCAAAGCAGGACAAAAGATCAAGAGAGCTTGAAGAAGTGCCTGTGATCCCAGAGAAGGAGATTGGATGAAACTGAACTTTTGTGGGAACTTTTATTACTCTGGAAGGGCTTAAAGTTTTCCAGTTATCTGTGAAGCTACACTAGGACAGAAAAGGAGGCAATTGCCTTTGTTCAATGAAGGGTAAGCAGAATATAAAAGAGCTGGTAAAAAAAAAAAGATAGGGATTAGTTAAATAATAATTTGTTGACTGACAAAGGGATGGAAATCTGAAGTATTTTAGCAGGTGTTTCCAAACAAATCACTTTTTAAATTGTATTGGTATATTGCATATGCAAAGATATTTCTAAAAATACAGGACCTAACTTGAACTTTAGGGACCCTATTATATTTGCTTTCAGATAAGATCCTAAAATCATTCTGTCTGGATTAGAATGCTCCTATTACTAACAATCACAGAATATAAGGTCTAGTAGTGGCATTTAGAACTGATAATGCTGAAAATTGAGCACAATATAGCAGGTACGGATTACTACTTTCAAGAAGCTGATGATGTTTTTCACATTTGATGCTATTAAAATATTTTCTTACAGTACATGACATATAAGTGATATATTTTGTATTTTTTATTTTCTCAGAATTGTGGTCCTAACCCCATAGCTCCTGATTTGATCCCCAGAAAAGTGTATGAAGCAAATTTTATCCCTGATTTTTTTTTAAGTTTATGTTTCAACTAATGTAGATTTGCTCTTTAAATAGTGTTTTTCCTTTCTTTTTGTCTTAGTATGCCCCTAGCAGAAGCAATGAAATATTTAACTATATTTCCATGAAAATTACTGGAAAAATACTTCCAAAATTTACTTTCGAAGTATCTTTACAGTTTTTGCTTCATGTTTTAAATAAATTCTTTAGCTTGCTAACTCTGATACTAAAGTTTGCATGGGAAGTAACCACAGAAAACAATGTACAAGAATGAAAATATATTTATGGGAAACTTTCTGAAGTAATCTGTCAGCTACATTCTCAAGTGTTTTCAGAGGTTTCTTTCTCTAAAGAGGACAAATTTTTCAAATATAGCTGTCTTAGAGAGTCAGCCATTGATGACGTAGTTCATACCATCTTCCCAGGATACTGACAGTACAGGTAAAGAGCTAGATTCTGCTTTCTAGCCTCTGACACATAAAATTAGGTGGCATAAGAAGGCCAAACATATGAAGAAATGTCCCCTATATATTCTAGGTCTATCTATACTGTAAGAAAAGAAACTAAGATACTGGAAAGCCATGTTAGAATGAATAGAAGTTTCATTGATTACATTGGTGGAATTTGTAATCAGCCTACATTAAAAAAAAACACAACAGCCTTCTGCTTGAATGTAATAAATGTTTCAAATTTCTTGTTAGCACTTATTCATCCAACAACTTATTAAATCAAATAGGAAATGCACTGTAAAAAACATCATGAAAGGAGAAATACAGAAAAGTGGAAGTATGTAAATGTCACAGTAAAGAATGAAGATACAGTTTTAGACTTTACTCCAAAAAAGTATTCTTTGTGGATGACCTCTGTGACTTTTGTGAAGATTTGCTCTGAGTAAGCAGGGTCAAACTCAGACCAGGAGGTCTGACCAGAAAGATCACCTTTCAAGGTCAAAACTGCTTGTAACACAGTCTCCTGTTTTGTACAGGTAGATCTTATGTTCACTCTTTGCCTTAATCTTCATGGTCTGAAAAAAATTTAAGCAACCACTTTCATGACAGACTTAATGTTTTTGCTAAATACTTGAAAACATACCAAGACCACAAACTGTAAACGCGTTAGAACTGTAAGAGAATGGTTGTAGGAGAGAGTACTCATAATGGGCAGGAAACAATATACACTTCTAGCTATGATTTTTTTAAAAACCATATTTTGGTTATTGTATTTAAGATCATAATCTTAGAGGACATTAGGGAGTATTTTGATCCCTTTTATAGCATTTGTTGCAAGTGAGTCAGTCAAAATATCAGATAGGAAAGATCTGTTTTGTGTTACAGCTTATAAATAGCTTCTGCTTCTAAAGCCAGATATGTGATTCATGCACTAAATCTTTTCTTTTCTTTTCCAAAATGTACTAGAAAGCTTAAAAAATATTAAAAAAAAATGACTCTTTCCTCCATAGACAGACATTTTTGAACATAGAGTTATATAACACTGTGAACTTTTTGAAGCTGAAAAAATGGAATAAAGGAAATGTAAAGACATTTTAGAATAATTATTAAAAACAGCTTTGGTCATCAGTCCATTTATATATTACAACACATGTATATTTTCATTAAAACAAGTATAGATATTTGGAGCAGTGCGTAGTTGCAGGGGATCTTCCTGTGTGAATTCGCCTGTAGAATCACAGCCTAAGTAATAAACTATGCATTTAGGACTGCAAGTTATTTTCACAGAATGAACAAAAGGTTTAAAGAACAATGGAAACCGAAAACTAAGTATTTTCTAATATTAAAGACATTTTAAACTTATTGCATCTAGACTTAAAGGAAAATTATATTACTATGAGCACTGCTCCAATCAGTTGGTGAATTTTGTATTCTCAGTCTAGATTTCTAGAAACCTTGTTTTCCTGGAATTAAATAGCAATAACAATAGCAATATTAATAGTAACAGTAACAGTAATAGCAATAACAATAATTTTAACCATGGCAACATTTCTATAAATTTGTTTTTTACAAAACCAAACTTTCAGTCCAAAGTCCACTTGTACTTTTTCTAGACATTAGAAAATATTTCTCTCTCTATTTAAACATGCTCTTTTGTTCTCAAAATATAAATGGGAAATGAAGTGGAATTTTCTGTAAATTGCAGAGCAAAATTTCTGTAGAAGGTTCATGTAGTCCTGCAGACAAAGTGCACTTGGATGTCAGCCAAGTATTTTTAATAATGTTGTAGAGGTAGTTTTGGAAATATCTAGCTAGACATCTATGATATTTAAGCACCATAAGGTTAGTCACCCTTGATGAGCAAAAAAAGTCCTATTATCTGGTTTTAGAGTAAGCTGAGTACATTAAAGATTAAATTCTTGTCCTGTCAAAGTCAATGGGGAAGTCAGTGGGCAAAGATTCCATCCTAATACGTGAATCTCAATCACATTAATGTAGTATGTGAAAAAATTCTTTTAGCTGAGGTTTTCACTATGACAACAGAATGGACCATCCAGATGTTTTAGTCACTTGGAAACTGTCCTTTCTATATTATGGAGGTAAACATTTCATTTGAGAATTCCTTTTTTCTCTAGAATTCAATCATTCTATCACTTCCAAAGATTTTTAATTTGGTTACTATTTGACCATAAACTTCACCACACTTGCTTGCTCAGGTCCGTAGTCAAATAATGCTAACAGAACCTATATTTCATTCAGTATGCACTGTTTCTTGTTGAAATTAATGATTTTTACAGTTTGAAAAGCTGTTGCTTCAATAGTCAGCCATGGACAGAGAATTTAAAAAGAAACAGTTCTCATTAAAAACATTCATTCCAAAGAAATCATCATCAGCTTTGATAAACAGACAAAGTGTGTCAAAAATTTGATTCCCATAACCTCTCCCCCTTCTGACAGCAAATTTTTAATATCTACAAAATGAAACTTTGTAATAAGTCGAATAATGAAATTTTGTCAAGAGTTCTGGAGTTTTCATGATTGGGCACACAGGTGAACAGGACACCTTTTGTTTCATGTACTATACTATAATCAAACTTTCAGTAAATCATGTACTTATTGAAAGGCAAAACAGATATAGCCACAGAAAACCTGAACAATTAACTTCTGATTTAATTTTACTGAGAAAATTCTCAAGCCATTTTGCAGAGTGCTAAATCCTATATTTTTTTCTGCTTGCCAATGAATAAAGAAATAGTGATTAATTTAAATGATATAACTTAAACATGAAAACCTTAAAATAATGGTATTGTTCATGGGCTAAAAGTTCAAGTTTAGGTTTTTATTTAAAAGCCTATCAAAAATCAGAAAGCCTCAGGACCAGCTTCTCAACTCTTATAAACTAATGAATCTCTATTGAAGTCGGTGTCAATGTGCATTGGGGAAAATCTGATGGCTAGTACATGTATACTTGAGGGATTTTTTTTCAGTCGGTTGACATTCTTATTCAGGAAATGAAGCAGGAAACATTTCATTAACAGTGAAAGAGAATAAACCTAGTGAAAAACAAAAAAGGCACAGCCAAAGGATCAGACATTAAGTGGGTGAAAATTGGCATAGCTCCATTAAAAATAATGCCACTTTACACCAGCTGAGGATCTGGACCTTACTTCTTTAATTAAATTTGATTCCAAGATATTAAACAAGGACTGTTATCAGGCTTTCTGGATTATTGCGTAGCTCTTACCTACACTATTTTAATCAACTGAGTCCAAATTGGTCTTATTAAAAATAGATTAGCATTCATCAATATAAGGAGAGAGCTTAACATAAGACAAACATACCCTTGAAGCATAAAACTATTATCATTTCACTACATGCAGAGGATATGTTCAACAAAGTTGAGTGTCCTATTTGTGTGACTGTGGAAGTTCAGATTAGAAAAATTGCTTTTATTAAGACTATTGTAAAATCCTTCCAGTAACTAGGAAAGAGAGTCACAACATTTATCTTAAATTGAAGGAGGTATCTTGGGACTTCCCCCTTTTCTTTTTCTTTTCTTAAAAAAAAAAAAAAAAAAATCACCCTTTTACCTTTGCTAGTTTGTGAAATGCTTAACAGTGAAGTCACTAATAGTCAGATGATAAAGCTAAACTACATGCTGATGGAATGATGACCTAGTTGTTTTGTGTGTTTGGAAATGGATAATGACCAAACTTTGTACAAGCAAAATTCTGACATAAGGCACCTCAGCACAATGTATCTATCTGTTGAAGCCTGACACAGAAAAGTCCTCAAATGAGTGAAGTTAGTGCAATCTTTTTCTGTAGCCTGATATTCTCTTCCTGATCTAGGCATGCTGCTTTGAGATATTACACCCTCCCCACTGACCCCCAATTGTTCATTACCACCCACCAGCTGGATGTTGGCACAAGTCACTGGCAAAGTTGTCTCTGTGAACATTCCCATGTATGTTTACAGTAAAATCAGTCCTGTTAACTCAGACCATCTACTTAAACTGTTTAAATAGCACAGTTGGTTTTGCAACCTGCTCCACCATGCAACAGTGAGAGCAGTAAGCTTCCTCAGAAGGACAACGATCAATAGCTATTGGCAGTAATATCTTAAACCACAACAGCTGCTTGCAGAGCTAACATCTGTCTATGGTCAGCCTTCCACAGCCTCCTGCTTTCCTCAGCTCAGTGGCTGTAATGGACCTGAGGCCTGTGGGTTGCCTGAACAATTTAACGGACTGGGCTAATTTTTTTAGAATGGATGGAGAGACATAAATCCAACTTTGTTCTGAGTTGTTCAGGATACATACCTGAATACAAAGCGTACACTATGCGTTCTGAGGTGATTGAATTGTAAATACTGAGAGTACAATCTGGCCTCCTGGTTCTGAATCTCATTAAAGTGTCTGTAATTAGAACCAGCCTGTTCATATGTTTTTTAAAGCAATGGAGAGAGTCTTCTAATCTAGGAAAAATCTGGATAGTGTGTATAATGACTGTTCTGTTTCTGGATTCACATGACCAGGAAAGCCCCGGTCAGTTTTTACTAAGGATAATTGGGGTTTGCCAGTAAGAAATGTCAGCTCAAGGTCTACCCTAAGTGCTGAGGACTTCTTTCAGAATCTATTCAGAAGAACTACTTCTGCAACCTATTGCTTAATTTATTTTACTTGTCTCCTGCTCTGCCTGATGCACAAAGATACAGTTTTAAGCTGTGGAATCTGGCTTTAGATTTAAGTCTATAGGAATTCTTGCTTTTTAATAGGGGTTTGATTTAACTTCTAGGGGCTCCCAGTTTGAACAATATGGCCACACTATTTTTACCCTTGATGGGACGTAGCTGACATATCTTCTCTATTGTTGCTCCATATCACAGTGAATAATTTATTAATTCAATTTGGAGAGCTATTTCAATGCAATGGCTTAGGGAGTAAGAAATTCCTCTTTTTACCAAAGTAAAAAGTTAGGTAACATCCTAAAATGGTAAAGAAATAAATGAAACTGTCTCTTAACCTCTGCTGAACAAGCTGATTTGCATCCTAATGGATGTCTTCTCATACATTTTTGTATAGCACATACCATCAATGCTCCCAATAAGGCAGCTATTTTTCAGCTAGAAAAATACTTGTCATAATTTTTATGGTTCAAATAGGAGGTAGACTTGGCTAAAGCATAGAAATCCAATTTTAGACACAGGTAACTATAACTGTAGAAATGTATGTTTTTTCATTAAAAGACCTTGAGGGTAAAAGTCATAACTAAACTGCTCAAGACTTACAACCTGCGATAACAACAGAACCATTCTTTGGTGTACCATGATCTCTGATGCTAATGGGACATAGATCACAGATAAAAGAGTAAACCCCCAAAGAATTAATACATGGACATGGGCTGATAAGCTGGAAAAATTGATTTTTTTTTTCTCTCCAATATTCCCACTTCAGAAGATTGTAAATAGATTTCAGTCATTCTTTTTACTTCATGTTTAATAAATAGTTATATAAAAGAAATGGAATTATGACAAGTCTTTTAAAATTCACTTAATTTGTGTTGTTAAATCATTTTTCAATAAAGACAAGAAAATCCATTTGCAGGAATAAGACTATATTTCATCTCTACTTAGATATCAAAGTCACAAACATACAGTACATTTCTGCAGGTCTCAATTTGAAAGTATCTTAATAAATCTGAGGAAAATTATAGTTTCTTTTCCTATAGACTATCTTATTAATTTGCACTGTGGAATCTGAAATGCGATTTAAATAATAAATTGCAGAGCATAGTATCTGACCATGATAAAAACCTAAAAGATAGCCATTCTCTCTCTTTTTACTAGTATACAGCAAGCTAATGAGGCCACAAACCAAAGCAATAATTGTTTCTCCTGTACAGTCACTCACTGCCCTTTTCTTTGCATAAACACGCGTATTCATTTCCTATACTTAATTTCACAATCCAAAACAATTAGGAAAAAATACCACAACATCAAGTCCTCAGGAAAAAAAAAAGATCAGAACATGAAAATAAGGGGTAATCCTGGGTTCAAGGTGTCTTTAAGAGTTGAAATGTAAAACTTTTTTGAATCAATATTAGAAAACTACTAAAAATCAACTTTTTAAAGAAATCACACCACATTTTTAATGTTCAGGTTGCAAAATAACCTTTTGTAATCATAGTGATTTAACACTTATGTGGAAGAAGAAGTAAATTTCTGGAGAAAAGAGAAATCCTAACTCTAGACTTGTCCAGAAACCTAATAAAGAAATTAAACTTCTTGACTGGATGAAGAGACATAGCATTAATTCTAAATTAAAGCAAATTTTTCAATGCCTTTCACCTTGACCTGAATTCTTAATTGGATCAAATTACTAAGGGAAAAAAAATTAAATAGTTAGGACTTACAACTTATGTGTCCTTTATATTATTACAGAGTTTAACAGTGTTTTTAAGACATTATGGTTCTTCCTCCAAAGATGAAACCACATTAACTTCGCGGTGCTAAAATAAGTAAGGATCTATCAAGCCTTTCAAACAAGCTTTGCTACATGCTTTTTTGGAAAATATGGCCTTTCATTGATCAATCTGCCACTTGTCTGTTACATTGGATAAGACACCAAAGCACAGGTCATCCAAATAAAAAACAAAATAAATGAGTATTTCAAGGACAGTCTTCAGGGACTATCAAGAGGTTGCAATAAAACACTTTTCATGAACTGCAGTCACAGAGAGGTATATTACTTTTAATAAGTTAGCATAAACATTACTATTGTGTTTGTTAATAATGCTTATTAAAAATAAAGTCTTAAATTACTGTTAATCATTTGATCTATAAAGAAGACAAAAACTTATAGCTACAGAAAACACCTTGGTATTTAAGATGAAGTTTAAGATGAAACACATTTAATGTTTTCTTTTGAAGCACTTTGAGTGAAACTATGCCAGGTCACAAAATAAAAGTCAAAATACAAAAGGCTTATGGTGCTATATATTTAGCTTTGTCCCAACACAGGTATGGAAACATTTTGAGCCAAATTACACCCTAATTTTAATGAAATTGCATAGGAATAACCTCACTGAAAATTTTCGTCACTATGAAATATGGATTTCTTAAATTGCTTCTGGTTCTAATCTGGTTTAGAAGTGTATGTTTGTATTTTCTAAACAGATTGCCTGCTGCGTCTCCCCCAAATTACTATATTTTAGAGACAGTTTATGTGCATGCATGAATTAGTGTGCATATATGAATTACTCACTATCAAACATTTGCTAGTTCAGAACTGTCCAAATTTAAGCTTTGAATCAAATCTGACACTCATTGGCACCTGGACAAGCATATTAAAGCAC
This sequence comes from Morus bassanus, assembly GCA_031468815.1. NCBI lineage: Eukaryota > Metazoa > Chordata > Aves > Suliformes > Sulidae > Morus > Morus bassanus. The sequence continues at coordinate 10,004,450 of CM062576.1, read as the reverse complement.
ATGTTCTGTGTTAACACCCAATTTGGCTTTAACTTTTAACTGCATATGTCTCCTTCTATAAATTTCCTCCTATGGATCAGCTTCCATGAACACAGAATAAAACAGCACAGTAATGATATTTCTTTGTTTCCAAAATACAACAATGTGTCTGTAGATTATTAAAACAAAATGCAGGATAGATAATTTGCTTAGCTTTAGTTGCTAATGTACAATATATTTTCCCATCTCCTCCCATTTAGTGAAATTACTCCAGAAGAAAAATATCCCTTTTTATTGAAGTATACTGGATTAAAGTGAATTATTAAAATGCATAAAACAAGACAGTAATGTATAATGTGGTTTGTGACAAAATGTACTGTAACCTTAACTGTAATTATATCAAATATATTGATTTAAATTTCATAATCAAATTGTGCAGGTAACGATCTATATCTTTGGTAATTGAGTTGTGTGTGCAAATGTAATTATAGTAATGGTATAAAAATTTGATGATGCCATCTAGATTAGATTGAACTTTGGGTGTACTTTAAAGAATATGCAGGGATTCATAAAAAATCAGTTTATGTGGAACTATATTGTAACACAGAACTGACGTTTTCCTGAGAATGGAGCTTAATCCTTGTTAAAAATGTGGCAGAAAAAGTTCCAACCAGGAAAGCATCATCAAGTTTTATGTTCTTATTAAAGTATATAAAGTATAAGACACAGCTGATGCAAGCCTTTGTAGAAGACAGCAACTTTGTTGTGTGTAGAAGCAATATTAAGTTTTTCCTGAATGGGCTTTTGTGGCTAGCAGCACTTTCTACAGATGCCAAGACCTTCAGTGCTCAAAAGTATTCTGAACTTTTAAAATAATGACCAGTGAGATTACATTTTACAGTGTAGACGGGAGAGGTATTTCATAATTCTGCACAATGCTGAAATTATTAAAACCAAACCAAACCAAAAACAAAAAAAGCCAAACAAACAAACAAAAAAAGCCAGTCCTTTATATAGTACCAAATGGTCAGTCATCTGGAATGATATACATAGCCTGACTTTGTTATCAAATTCTTTCTTGTGATGACTATAGTAATGGTAAGCAGTGTCTATAGATTTGCTATAGTATTTGCTATAGTCACACATCTTTGTTTCAGAATGAAAGATCAAAGTCCTAACAAAATTTCAAAGATCTGGAGGAAAAAAATTTAAAAAAAGAAAAAAATTGAACTATCTCTCCATTTCTGAAGAAAATTCTTCCCTTTGCTATGTTTTCAGCTCATAGAGAAATTATTAATCTCAATAGTCTCTATATGTATGTTTTTCAAAGAACAGATTTTGGCTCAAAAATTCAATTATATTTTTATGAATGGATGTGACTTTTCATTTATTTAATGGGAATTGGTTAGGAGTATAAAACAACAAAAAATTTATAGAATAAATGATCTCAGACAAAAACCTTCTGTGATAGAATTGTCCTTACTGATATATATGTCTGGAATGTACAAGTAAATTCAAAAACATATGAAAATAGTGCATGTATGTCTTACTTTTCTAAATCTGCATTATTGTCATACCAAAAACCTCTAGCACATTTGTCAGTAGAATCATGTATCTAGCAGAATTTTAATTGCAGTATTGCAAATGCAAGTAAGACTAGTTTGTCTCAATACTTGAGGATGGAGATTTAAAAAAAAATCTATACAGAGTTTCAGATTAATCAAATGTGTTTCTAGAGGATTCGGGATTCAAAAGACACAGACAAAATTTGAATATGTGTATGGATAGCAGTATGTGGTTATTGAATATTCAGCTAATTAGAGTTTTCTTGTATCAAGCACAGGAAGAAACATTGTACGTTTCTGTCACATCTGATTGTGCATACCATTCAAACATCAAGAACAACTCTTCTTTAGAATTAAGAAAAAAATCATATCTCCACTTTCTAACACAAAAGGTGGCAATATACTAATGGTAACATATGGCAAAACTGGAGAAAAATTAGGGTTATTTTCTTATTTTTTATTCTGTTTTTCTGTCTTTATTGAGAGAAGGCATATTGCATATAGGAGGTATAGGAGTACAAATGCTTCATATTGTTTCCTTATCTTCCCTAGGTCATATCTGAAAAAAAGGGTAAATAAAGAATTTCAATAGAAAAGTCACTGTTCTATAAGGAAAAAGTGTTACTTTTATAAAAAGTTTACCAATGAAAAAAAGCAATAACAACCTTTGTCTGAACAGAGGAGGAGAAGGTGACAAGGAACCACATCTTATATTATTAGTTTGCTCAAAACTGCAACTGTGGTTTATAGTGGCTTTTATGTAATTTTTTTTTTAAGGTTCTGTTTACATCACACAACAAACCACTAATATTGATTTCTGCTAATACAACATAAATACTTCCCATATAAATTAAAGTCAATGACACATAGTTTAGCAAGGTATGGCAGCATATTTTCTCAATTATATATATGCTTTACACAAATCTACCCGTAAAAGGAGGGGGAAATTCTGTCAGAGAGATGGCCAGTATCTTTCATGTCATGGGCCAAAAATACCCCTGAATAAATCAGAGGGCGTATGCTCAGCACAGGACATATATCAGCCATATGCAAACCGCGCCATTAGTATTCTTACTGTAATTTTTTCTTAAAAAAAACCAAAAAGCCAATTAGTCCAATATATGATAATATTCACTTCAAACCATGCAAAGGTCCACAGCCACAGTCCATCCAAATTTTGATCCAGAAAATCTAAGTTCATGTCACATATTTTGGCTAAGAGGATATCCGAATCATTGAAAGTCTGGGTTGCTTAAGTCTTATCATAGCTATGATTCTCCTCGCCACAGCACCTACAAGGAAGAGAGACTGATTCACCTGCTAATCTCACCTGTTCATATCAATATGTATTCAAAATTTGTAACTGTTATGTAGATGTCAAAAGTTTAATCGTCACTTGATAAATACCATAAAACAGAACAAAGAAATATGTACTTACTAAATTCACAGTTCTTAAACATTTCATGAAGAAAAAAAAAATCAGTGATTAATGATTTCTCTATGTACACAAAAAGTCTAGAGAATAGACATATTTGTAAGTATTTGAGATAAAAAAAATAATAAATGGAAATGGTCTTAGATTTGAAGGCGTACAGGAAGCAAGATTATTTTTTTAACAGGCCTTTTTAATTAGATCTCGAAGATCATATTTAGCCAGTGCTGTGTTTTCCAATGTGTTGGGAACTCGGACATCATCTCAAAGGTCAATGGAGTTACAGAGTGATATGGTACTAAACAGGAGAAAACAATTAAGAATCATCTTATTTGTTTGATATGCTTCTGAACCAAATGTATTTTTACCTTTGATATTTCTTAAATGACATGCCTATTTATATGCTAAGAAAATAAACAGGTACCTCATGAACCTTTGTGAATAAATCACAATGTTTTTTAAATTTAGATTAATCCTCTGAATAAATAAAATTTTTAGTTAAGATCATAGGACCAGTATTAGAAATTCATCAGGAATTATAACATTCAGATCATCTTATTCTGATTATCAAAATTATCTTGTTACTAAATTGATTTTTCAATAAAATGACTGGATTTGACCAGAATTTTCTTTTAGCTTAATACCAGCTCATTTCATCTTTTCCACCTCCATAAGTCAGCAGTTGTCAGAAGCATAATGTGTTTTTCTTGTGACATAATGCATTTGAATTTATTCCTTTCTCTTCATTGATCTACTTATGAGCCTTAATAATGTAGAATTATCAGAATTTCTTTGTGAAGTAATAAGTGGGGTGCTTTCTGTAGAAAGGCATTCATTTTGTGGGCTAGGTGCACAAACACTAAGAATATCACTAACTGAGACTTAAAGGTATCAGAGAAAAGCATTATGAAAGGAAGGAAACTGGCCCTTAAATGTTCAGAGGGAAAAAAGGAAATTTAAATGTGAAAATTCCTATAAAAATGTTGATTTCCTTTTTATTAAATACATTTTTGTGCAACACAATTGTGTGAGTCAAAATAAAGTTTTCTGTAGCTTATCCTAGAATGAAAATCTTTCTTTTAGGAATAACATTATAGCCCTAAATTTCTTCATTCAAAAGCTTTCTGAATGAAATTTGAGATCAGCTTTATTTGCTGAAGCAGTTAAATGATTTAGCTGTTCACAGTGCAGTTGTCTCCTAATTATACTTTAGATCAAAGAATGCTTTAACGGTCTTGCATACTGTAAGCAAATAGAACCAGACAAACTTATCTCAAAGTTCTTGCTGATCATTCAGTTTCATGAGCTTTTTTATAGCAAGATAAAATAGAAGTTATGAATACTATCCTTTCATTTCTGAGATGTTTAACTTCCTTAGTAAAAAGCTCTTATTGCCCATTCAGTAGAAATAATAAGCTGCTTTGCACACCTTATAGGCATAAAGCTGTTGAAGAAGTTATTCTTCAGAATACTGTAATCAGCTACAAGACCTGGTTTCTAAAATCCACAGGTGTCTTTCTTGGGTGTGAATCCTGCTTTTTGAAAGATTAATCTAAATTATTTAAACAATTCAGTAGATATGTTCACTGACCGATATTCAGTGGTACTCATTTATTTCTAACTTTGATCTCTGCAGTTCCAGTTCAATAAAATATATAATCACATAAGTGGTCATCAACTTAGTGAACTAACAAAAAATAAAATCAGAGATGTGCATAAGTACCTGAAGTGTATGGGCACAAGAGCACTTACATAATGGAAGGTACTCCTGATTTAAGCTTTTCAGGGCTGAATGAAGTATCTGGAAGGTAAAAGAAAGATTCGTTCACGTTGGATGTTTTGTGTTTAGGACCATCAGTTTAATGACTCAACTCAAATGTGAAACATGTTCTGTTGCTCTATACACACTTACAGAATTTTTTACAGCTCACAGTGTGATTGCATATGAAATATTAACACCCTAAGAGATTCTGGAAACAACTGAGGGTCATTACAGTGCTGGCAACAAAAATTATCTAATGCACTTTCTAGAAATAGTGAGAGGAGATAACCCTGGAATATGAATACCAAATTGTTAATTGTTTAGAGCCTCGTACATGCTTACACAGTCCTGGGAAAACAAGGAAAGAGTAACAGACAGTTACAAAACCATTGTCTTAATAATAGATACATATGCTCACATCCAAAAAGTTATTTTTCAGGAAGTTAACAACAATATATGCTTACTGCACAGTGATTTAAGATTGCTCTTTATAAGCATTTTGGATTTTGCTCTCATTGATACACTTGACTTTCACCTACCAGTAAAAAAAGAGACTAGTTTGTAGTACTTTTAGTCAGTTACTAATTGGGTTTGAGCTGCTGCCACTGGAGTCACTCTGATATCTAAATGCATGACTAGTGGGAGTTCCCTGATAATTAGAGGCGATAGCTACCATATAAGTGTTGAAATTACAAGAATAGAAATAGAAGCCTGGGTTTTAAATATTGTTCCCAAATGTATATGCTCCAAAAGTTTTTTTTTTAAAATTGTCTCACAATTCAGGAAATTCTTTAGAGTACTAATCTGAATCCTCACATGCTCAGCCCAATTCCTGCATGATATTGCATGTCCACAATTCATAGCAAACAACAGAGTAAATTCATGGTACAGAAAGGCACCCAACTGCCATCATTCTGAAGCTTAAAGGATTAAGAGTTTATGTTGAGTTTGGTGTTTTTCTGAGAGACCGTTTTGTGATTACAACACACAAATAAACTAAGCAGTTGTGAAATAATGTCACATTTTGCTATCTATTTCATTGCTATAACCAAAGCATAAATAAAAGCAAATATTATGATAAGGAAGACACATTAGATTGGGAAGTGGTCATATGATCAATTGAAATTACCAAATTCACCTATTTAAAAATTTAGCCCAAAATGATAAATAACAACAATGTACATAAAGGTAACCTTTTTTTCCTGCACCCTAGAAAAGGTGGTCTGTTCAGACTGGGACTGGATTATTCTTGCACCAAATCAATTTTACCACCTTTTTTTATCTCCCAAGACACAACTAAGATTCATCTCCTGCAATGAGTCCATAAAGATCTTTTTTTTTAAATTGTAAGGCTCTATACTTTAAAACTGACATGTAGAATTTTTAGCTTGTGCTTAGGACCAAAATAAAGAAAAAATAAAAACCAAATAGGATTACAGTTTGATTCCCAATAAATGGAAGTGATTATTTTTTTGTTCTGGCATTGCCAAGAAATAAAAATGATACATTTTAACATTGTAATTGCCCTTTAAAATATGCTAGGTTTTAAAAAATAGAAGGTCTTATGGATGAAAATACAAATTGACAAAATGAATCCTCTCCAATACCATCTTTGAAATAGCTGGATAAGTAAAACACAGTTTTGCTATGGAAATGGGAATTACTGCTGTAGCGATGCTATCATTTCAGCAAAAGACTACCAATAAGTTACCATAGAGTTTGATTCACTGCTAAGTATTTTGAAGCTTTTCTAGAATGAAAGGCTGAGACAGCTCTAAAAATTGAGTCTGCACCAGTCTAGCTGATTCAGCAAGGAATTAGCCATGCTCAGGAAGTCCTTTAAAAGATACTCTAATCTGAGGCATCAAACCATGAAAATATGTGAAGCTACTGTAATTGAGCAGTGCAGAACACATGTCCACATATTAAATACTGTGGGTTAAACAGTAACACAAAATCTCTGCCTCACACTGGAGGCTTTATGGACAGCGTTCCTATTCCCTTTAATGTTTCTGTCTTCACAAACCAGTGGGAAGAAAGGATAAGGCCCTGATTTTGAATCTTTATGTTCAATCTTTCAGAAAGATGTTCACTTCTGTTTTTGGAAAACACAGAAGGACATTTTCTGGCCCTCCAACAGTACAAAGAGTGGGATGACCCTTCTCCGGGGTGCTTGTAGAGAAATTGCCGGTCTCGCATTCCTTCTTCTCCTCTTGAAGTGCTTAACCTTCTCTTCGCAGTTTGGCTCCAACATGTAATTATATACAATTATCAGCACTTTGATTGTAGTGTCCTCAATTATATTAAGAAAAAAATTTTAACCTTCATCACTCGGGGGAATAAAAGTTGAAAATGTGAAAGCTGAACAAAAAATAGATGAAAATAAATTAAATATTATTAAATTCATTATTTATTACCCAACTTCAGGAATTATGTAGGTATGGACTCATGCTTTTTAATGCTTGGGAAGGTAATAGCTAATAGACGTTCAGTGAAGTTATTGCTGTTAACATTACCGCATAACTGTGCTGCACAATACAGCAACAGAAAGCAACTTGAAAGCCCCTAGGGCACTGTACTGGAGTCTAGAAATTCTAGGCTCCTTTCTCTACTCCATGCGATAAATTTAGAAGGTGGAGAGTTATATTACTCTGATCAGCTCTACTGCAGTGTTCGTAACTTTCGGAACTGTCAGTATGTTTCAACATCTTCTGTGCAAAAGGCAGTGAACATGTAATCCAATTTCAACACATATTATTTCATCACCATGTTAGTCTTCATGATGCAATTATCCCCTCAGAGCAGATCCTGTATAGCTAAGTTCTAGCCTGAGTGTTTGTAGGTTAAACAATTATAAATTCAACAATACAGTGGTACAACCTGCAGTCTCATTTTTATGAACTGAGGGCTACTTACACTTTTGCACAATAGGCCCATAAAAGACAGTGTGCTTTATGAAGTCCTGAAGTAGATTTCCACATAAGCATGAACTTCCCCTGAAGAGACCAAAGCACTTTTCCTAAATGGACTGTATATAAAGATGCCAAGAATCATTACTGAATGTTATGTAAACATTGCTGCAATTTGGTTTAAAAGATGGGGAAATATGCAATCATGGTATGGTTATGTGGAAAGTAATTTGCTAAGATGTGGCCTTGATTTGGGGAGTCATTGATAATATAAGCATGTGTTCTGTTCTGATCACAGTGTCTCAGTTGTCTGGGTGGTCTGAGCCAAATTGGAAGGTATCTCTGAACAGGAAGCATTTTCTGTGCTTTGCAGTAATTCCATTTCCTGGGAATTACTTTTAAAATGGCCTTTTACATGAATTTTCAAATAAGTATGGGAGGGTTTAGAAGAGACGACCTTTTTTTTCTAGTATATCTGATCCTCTTGAATTTGTAGAAATTAACATTTTAAGTTTCATGCATACAGTTGGACTGACTGGTTTTAACTGAAACATTTTTAAAGGGGCATTTGAATTTGTATGTTTACAGAATGTATCCTGGTGCTATCTAGCACTCCCAAATATAAGCTGTACCCGGCTCACATGAGAAGACAAAGATAGACCCAAACTTAGTCCCACATCAGACTGGCCAGATATCAGGCAGCTTCAGGTAGAAGCTGCAAAGCTTTGGTGGTATACCTCTGGGCTAAAAATCTCTGTTTCTTTCACATTTAAGGAAAATGAAAGGAGAGAATTATACGAAATTTTTTTTTTTTTTTTTAAATTGTGTTAATATATACTGCCAATTTATGGGCACCTATGAATTAAAAAGTATTCTCAGAAACAACAGCAACTTTCTCTTCATATTCTTGGGCTTCTTTAATCTACTGCCACCCATGTACTAAATGAAAAAAAAAAACAACCAACAGTAAAAAAGTACTCTATTTTCCTTTCTTCTAAAATGTTTTCCGTGTCGATGAGTGGATAGATAGTTGATTTTCTGTGAATTTTTTCATTTAGTAAATGATGTCAAATCTCCATTATGCTACACCAAAATCAGAGATGTCTAAGGTGTAGCTATTGCTCAATTGGGCCATTCTTCAGCATTCTTCAGCAGGTGGATGTTGTCTACCTGGACTTTAGCAAGGCCTTTGACACAGTCTCCCACAGCATCCTCCTAAAGAAGCTGGTGGCTCATGGCGTAGACAAGTGTACTCTTTGCTGGGTAAAACCTGGCTGGATGGCTGAGCCCAGAGAGTTGTGGTGAACGGAGCTAAATCCAGTTGGCGGCCAGTCATGAGCAGTGTTCCCCAGGGCTCAGTGTTGGGGCTGGTCTTGTTTAACATCTTTATCAATGACCTGGATGAGGGGATCAAGTGCACCCTCAGTAAGTTTGCAGATGACACATAATTGGGTGGGAGTGTCCATCTGCTCAAGGGCAGGAAGGCTCTACAGAGGGATCTGGACAGGCTGGATCGATGGGCCGAGGTCAATTGTATGAGGTTTAACAAGGCCAAGTGCTGGGTCTTGCACTTGGGTCACAACAACCCCATGCAACACTACAGGCTTGGGGAAGAGTGGCTGGAAAGCTGCTTGGCAGAGAAGGACCTGCGGGTGCTGGTGGACTGCTGGCTGAACATGAGCCAACAGTGTGCCCAGGTGGCCAAGAAGGCCAACGGCATCCTGGCTTGTGTCAGGAATAATGTGGCCAGCAGGAGTAAGGAAGTGATCATCCCCCTGTACTCAGCACTGGTGAGGCCGCACCTTGAATATTATGTTCAGTTTTGGGCCCCTCAGAACAAGAAGGACATTATGGTGCTGGAGCATGTCCAGAGAAGGGCAACAAAGCTGGTGAAGGGTCTGGAGAGCAGGTCTTATGAGGAGAGGTTGAGGGAACTGGGGTTGTTTAGTCTGGAGAAGAGGAGGCTGAGAGGAGACCTTATCGCTCTCTACAAGTACCTGAAAGGAGGTTGTAGCGAGGTGGGTGTTGGTCTCTTCTCCCAAGTTACTAGTGATAGGACGAGAGGAAACGGCCTCAAGCTGTGTCAGGGGAGGTTTAAACTGGATATTAGGAAAAATTTCTTTACAGAAAGAGTGGTCAAGCATTGGAACAGGCTGCCCAGAGAGGTGGTGGAGTCACCATACCTGGAGGAGTTCAAAAAACGCGTAGATGTGGCACTTCGGGACATGGTTTAGGAGACATGGTGGTGTTGGGTTGATGGTTGGATGTGATTATCCTAGAGGTCTTTTCCAACCTAAATCATTCTATGATTCTATGATTTATTTTTTCTGATTTTGATGTATATAATATGCTAGTGAACTGTCTTATTTTACCTTATCTTGTTAATTGCCATCTGAAATACCTGACCCACATCCCTCAGAATATTAATTTTTCTTAGGAAGTACAGTCATGCATTTTTAGAGTGATTTTCTAATCCTTTTTTTTTCATCAAAACTTTTATATCTGCTAGACTTGCTTCTTAATTCACTATGGCTTTGAGTCATAAAGTTGAAGAGTATCGCATTTCTCCTTGGGTGTTTGCTTACATTTCCACCCTCTAGATCATTGATGATGATTTTTTTCAGTTTTATTTCCCTACTTTGGGATGGATATACACTATTGAAGCTTTATTCTTTTTAATTTCATATTTTATTGAGAAAAAAATCTATAGTAGGCTTAGCTGGAATAAGATTAGACTGGTAGGTGAACTTTCTTGTTTCTATTTTACTGTCTTCATCTCTCCATTTTCATCTTCCATAAAAGATGTTAAAGCAGAGCTATAGAAAAAGAACACAGAGCATGGGTACTGCCAAGGAAACCTTTAGATGTTCCCTCAGGTTCTTTCCTACATCTGATTACTATTCTTTGGTCATATTTGCCTCAGTTAGAGCTTTCTTCTTACCCTCCTACAGCGTTCCTGGGTTTTTTACTTAGAGCAAAATTAAATCAGGAAAATGCATAATTTCTGGATTTTTTTTTTTACACATAATCATAGTGTTAACAAAACTTGTTTGAAAACAAGATATAATAAATAGTCATCTCAAATCATTCAGCTTAGCTGAAGGATAAGCGAGTCAGAACCCTTCCAATTCAAAATTTAATTCAGTGCAAAGCATTTTAGTATACAATAATGTTTAAATTATCAATATTATATCATCATGTTTAGTCATTTTAGAAGTTTTATATGTACATGCCATTTGTCTGCCTAAAAGTTTACCCTTTTTTTATAGCTGTATTAGTTGATCTAATGAAAGATACTACCTTTCCCCTGTGAACCTTGTCTCACATATCCTTACACCTTCAAGATACGAATGGTGGTGCTATTACTAGTATGTAGTCAGTAGCTGCAATAAAAATTAGAGGTTAGAATGAGCTCCATTGACAGAGCATATTTGGTATATACATAATTCAAGCAATGAACTACAATATATTGAACTTGGATTTGCACATATATACACAAGTTTGCTAGAGGAACAATAAGACTTTGTTCCATCATGATGTTCTTATACAGGTGTATGTGGCAGTGTCATTCTATATGTTCTCCTACAGCTTGTTAGTACACATTATTTAAGCTACACAAAGTAGTAAGAAAATGAGATTTTTTTTTTTTCAGCAGTTCAGATACTAGCTACGCAACAGTCTAAGGTATCAGTGCCTTTGGATTCTTTTCTCTGAGATACCACTTTTACAGTAAACCTGAGTCTACTAAATTCAGCAGAATTATTTTCAATTTACACAATGTGAGGTAAGAATAAGGTCTTTAGTTACAGATTTCCCATCCAGCAGTATATTAGTCTCTCATATTCACATGCATATGTACACACATAGATATTGATATGAGCATGTAAAGAGTCCACTTTACTTTTTCCAGGTTCTGATTATACAGATGTTAATTTACATATTTGGAAAAGGTAGCTTTCATCCTGGAGAAGCAGGGAGAAAAATCATAAAACATCTCATTTTATAACTCATAAAACATTTATTCTACATGTTTTTGTTCTACAGCTGAAATAAGAGGGAAAAAAATCCCTTTCTCATCTGTCTCTGACATCAGTCACAGAACTGTTCACAAAATAAATGTTATTCCTGCATGTTAGCAGACTGTGAAAGTAAGGCTTGAAATGGCTGCCTGATTACAACCTTAACACCAACACCTCCTTAATCAACACTCCTTAACTCCCTCCAAATAAGCTCTCTATGATGTTATGATTTATTATATTGACTATGGCTTTTTTCCATTTTGCTTTTTAGGATCTCTTAGAAAGTTGTAATTTAGTTCCTCCCCACCCCCTGCTTCCCCTTGGTGAAGTGGCTGCCTTTGATTAGATTTGCTAGGATTTAGTTCAGAGGGAATTTATTTTTATTCAGCTCCAGAAAAAAAAAAAAAAAAAGGAAAAAAGTGTGTGTCTAAAAGAATAGACATTAATAGGTTCACTGCCAAAATAAACCAAAACAAAATCCACAGTATTAGATCTTTGATGTAATTTCCTTTAATATTTTGCTTGCTACATAAAAGATTGGAGCAGAATTTTTTTCTCTCTTACTCTCTCAATTTACTTTTCGAGGAAAACCTTGAATCAAAAATCATAGATTTTTGAAGCAGAAGAGGCAATTTATTCACTACAGTTCCTTTCAGAATGAGCAACTATTTCTCAAGAGTTTTTGACCAATTATAAAATGAAACATGTCTTCTTATTTTGAACAATATATTCTCCCTATGTGGAACAGATTACTTACACTAAAGGACATGTTTCTATTAATACCTAGTAGAGCCTAAGATGAGCTGCAGCACATCAAAATACTATCTTAGAAATAAGAACATAATCAGAAAATATTCCAGACAATTACAGCCTTCTGCAATACATTATTAGCAGTAACCTTGATCTCTAACCCTGTCATATAAAAAGTTTACCTGGTGGGCATATTATCATCTATCATTTCACAATGTGATTTTTTTTCCCCTCAGATTCTATTGCATATATTGTTTTGATGCTTTTGAAACAGATACACAGTCAGACAAACCAATTATCTTACTCCTTCCCTGCTAAGGATAAAAAATATGTTATTAATCTTAGCCTATAGGTGACTTACATAGCTATCTAAGGATGGGGAAAAGGTTTTAATATCTTTTTTTATTCCATGCTATTTTTGTGACCATCAGCATGATGAAAATATTATTTGTTATTTGCTGAAAAAGCTCTGGTGCTGGATTGTAGTTATAACTGGTACTTTGCTTAAGAAGTCAGCCTTACCTCAATCTCTTAAAATTTGGAATAAGTGTAACAAATACAGTTGTGGATACAATTAATTAACGTAATGTGTACAATGTGATTTAAATGTGCAGTTCTATCGGAATAACATTTACTTACAGATGACATTATGATGTCAAAACAGTATTCTTTGAAAAAACTTCCAAAGAATATTACATCTGAACATTTTCACACTTTGCACATTCTCTTAAGTGTTTGATTGTGTGGCTTTAGGGAAAGACAAAGCTGAAAAATTCAACACAATGCACTACTGCTATAGATTGCAGTCATTCAACAAATTACTTGAATTTAATTTGCAATGACTGTGTTAAGATACAATCTCTAAGAAGGTCATCATATGAGAGAGATATACAAATTAATATACACAGTACCTCCATGTTGGTTTAAAATACTAAAAAGAAACTCTGTTCCAAATGAGTTCTAAGTCTTTAAACTACTTCCAGTAATTTTGGTCAGGTAATTGCAACCTGGTTTAATTATCTGTGAATGACAAATTAATCTCATTCATCTTGTCATCAACATTCAGTACTTCTGCTACAGAAGGGGAAAAAGAATATGCCAGAAACATAAAGGTAGATTAAAGTGCAGCAGAAAATATTTTTTCCTTCTCCAATACTTTTGGAATTGACCAGATTAATAATAGCGAGTCTTAGAATGTTTCTGGCATCAGTCCATTTGAACTGTTTTGAGGCAAGTAGCTGAGTTTCATGATTCTTATAAATGTGCCCGTCTGAGCCTAACTGAATCTAACAGTCAACACTTCTGTGTGCAGAATGGGCTATAACTCAGGGCTAGGCTGTTGATCAGTCATCAGGTGGGCCTGAAGTCTGGCCACTAGAAATTCAGCCACTTTCATGACATCTTTTATTCTTTGAGTAGTCTAGTCTGTAAGAAAATAATCTTTGCCTTTTAAATTGGCAACAAGTTCTCTATCATGGAAAAGACTGTGGGCCAATGATGAACTGGCCGGTTCCTGTTGCTTTCAGTATTGCTTTAAATTATTTGCTTTGGTAATTATTCCAATCATGAAGCCATCCCTGAAGTCTTTTGGCTTCAAAGATATATCTGAACAGGGCAATGAATTAGAAAGAGATTTACTTCCTTGTGGTCCTCTGAGTTGACCTGGCTAGCTACACTGGCAACCTTCAAAACTCCTTTTGAACAAAGGGTCTTCTACAGTAACTTCTCTTAACAAAACTGCATTTTCTTGCTTGAGAATAGTTCAAATCAATAAGGAGAAAACCAAACCAAACCAAAACCACTCCTATATTTATAAAAATTTCTTCTTGGCAGAAAGTGATGCAAGAACTAGATCAAATAAGCAAATGTTTCTTCTAACAACAGTCTGCAGTTAGTCAGTTCCTCCAAACAGAAAAAGAAATCTCACCTGATTCAACTCCCTTGTTTTAGCCATTTATCAAAGAGTAGTTACACCCCTACCTGCACATACTTTTCCTACATAAACATTTGTATTCATTATCTTATTTGCAGTTACTAACACTTCTTGTAACATCCGTATGGAATACATATGCTTTCTATCTATTTGCATTTATATAGTTAAATATAGGTGCATTGGAGAGCACTTTTGATACTGTACAATTTGGAAAGTCAATGAGAAGAACAGGAAAATAACATAATCAGGAGTACTTCTTTAGCATTTAAAATTAGTCATAGGTATATCTTAATTTTCATTCAAGGCTTACAAAGCACGCAAACTTTGGAGATAAGGGAGTATCCAGAATGAGAGGAACATGGACACCTAGGGTTTGTTTCCATATATATAAAGTTGCCCTTACATTGTCCTAATACTTGAATATTTCAAGAAGTTTATAACATTTTCAATGACATATAACATATGGATGTACAACACTAGCTAATCCTTCTTCAACCCCTTTTACACAGTATTTAAACATGCTGCATTTGATACTTTTTGCTCAACCTTCCCTGGAATTTGCCCGCCCTTGAGGGACATAACTGCTAATGGAAAGGTTTAATGAATTGCAAATCAGAAATATTTATAATGCAGAAAGAAAGGCACTTCAAGTTTTCCTGAGTAAATTACATGGAAATGGGTCAATTACATAATAACAACAACAATAATAGCAAAAAGAAAAAAAACCTTCTCTGTCAGGTTGAGATACAAAGTGTCAAAGTGACAAAAGCGAGAAAATTCAAAGATGCAGCACAAGCAAGATACAGCCAAGATACAGACATCAGAGTCTTAGGATTAAATTCCAGTTATGTGTATTCTTTTGCAAAATGACTCTCAGAATTCTTAGTCATCTATTTCTGTGAACTCCCTGTTTTACAGTAACATCAAACCATTGTAAGGAGGGCTGGTTCTCCTTCATGACAATTCAGTTTTTAACCTGTTAACAGAATGTTCTACTGTGCAGTTGAATTTCTTTGCCAAGTGCATAGACTGCAGTCTAAGATCTAAGCTTTGATTACAACTAAAATAAAGATTACAAAATAAACATGCTCAATTAAAATGTTGCACAGGTAAAAATGAAATAAAATTATATCTTGGGAGGGATGATCCTCAGAATAGTTGTCACCATGTAAATAAAAATAGGAGCAGCCTGTTAAGATTCTAATAACATAAAGGACATAGACCTTTATTTTTCTGAAAAGGAGATATTAGATGGGAGATTGGTTTTCCAGAGAGAAGGTTAAAGATTATTAAAAGGATGCTATATTAAAAGGATACATGGAGATTGTACTTTCTGCTTAAACAAACCAACAACCTTTCCTTCTTTATGCCAAAGAAAGAGAATTCCTCTGCTTCCTCCACTCCTCCCATCTGACAGCAGATTCAGTAATAGGGAGAGCTAGAGAAAACTAGGAACTCTTTGGGGTGCTAGTTGAGTGGTGAGAGCTGACAACAGAAGTGTGTGTGCTGAATTCTGTATAAGAAACTGTTTCTTCATGCAGTACCTCATTGTCCTAGCTTCAAGAGAAGCAGTTCTATTTCAAGAAATAGATAATACACATAATCATCTTCTTCACTCAAGTACATTAACTGCTTCTAATATTAGAGATGTAGATCAGAATCTAGGAAAGAGAAAAAGCTTGTGTGAAATTTGGCAGGAATAGAATGAACATGGGAAAAGGGAGAAAGAAGGAGAAGTAACTGCAAGAGAATAAAGGAAAAGCAGCATATATGCCTAGAAAAGAAAATAAACCAATAAAAAACTAAACCAGAAGAGAAAGTGATGTTACAAGCACAAGAAAATTATTAAATTAATCCTCAAAGATAGGGAGCAACTGAAAGTAATGTGCCTGGGAAGCATCAGTCTTCCAGGCAGATGACCAATCCACTCACTCAAAGGAGTCAGTTTAAGAAGGGAAGTGAGTCACATGCAATAGTGGATCCTGAGAATAACTTTTCTAGTGGGTGGTTCTGTTTCTTTTTTCCTTTTTACAATCATAAAGAAAGAGAAATAAAAAAAAAACAAAAAAGGTAGAAAACCAAAAAAGGTTACCTGAGGATATATAAGTGAACGTGAAATTAATGAACTTGCCTTAAAACAGCAAATACAGTATGCATCATATTTCCTTTGCCTTTGATTTACCATATGTATGAATTGGATAATATTTGCACTGACCTGTTAATCATTGCAAATATGTAGATGGGGAAAGATAGTAGCTGATTTAGAAATTTCTGTATTAATATTATATATTAATTAGGAGTGAAATGTAAAGTTTAGACTATCTTTCACCAGTATAACAAACCAGTGGTTTCTATGTGCTCACCATTATCAATAGGATTTCAAAGCCATGTAGTAACTCATGCTATGTCAGACAAGTTAAAGACCTAAATATGCTTTTTGAGAAGAATGTGGTATCTTACTCATCATTCATTCACCTAGTAAAACAGATTGCAATGCTGAAGGCTGTATATGTGACCTATTACTGCATATATAATGGCTATCATTTCTGTTCTGTACAGATGATGAATCAACGTTTAAATCAATTTTTTGCAAAGCTGAGTGGAAAGCAGGCATAAGATAAAAATCTGTCCTTCATCAATTCCAGATGATACAGGTGCACACACAAATGATATTGGTTGGATTGCCAAGAAAGCCTTTAGTGTTTACAGTACCATGCCTGGGACACCACTTCTAAATTACTACAAATATTTCAAGTGGTCCCCAGAAGTTATCTGCATATGTCTGCTCTTCAGGATGCAGATTGTCAGTGTGCCAGAAGCTAAGTCAGCATCTTTTGATGAGTATGCCAGAAAAGGCATGTCACTGTATTTTCAACAGCATATTATTGCTGCTCTCCTGGCAGTGGTACCCTGTGCCTTTGCCTTCTTAACCCCACACATCAGCCCTAGAGAGCCACTCACAGGCTGTGGCACTGCTGAAGAAAAAGAGCTTGGGTAGTGGATAAAGCCCATCTCTGAAAACACACCCAACACATGCCTCCAATGCAATTATTTTTTGGTACCTGACATGAAGATGTTCCCCATCATTGGACTAGATGGAAGATGATCTACCTTTTCTAAGTCATTGACATTTTTACAGTCTTTTAGGGATTTACTCAGATGATGCATTGGTGAAGTATTTTATAGGTTTTTCATAGCTTATCGATATACAGAAAAATGAAGACTGTGCGGTATCCATTAGAGGCAATTAGGAAACAGACACACAACTGGTTGTCACAAGATACATTAAGGTGTGAGTTTCTTAGTGCATGAGATACTTAATATTAAGTTGTATCTCTATGCGTACTTTTAGTTTTAGACTAAGGTCCTTGGTTTTATCATTTGCATATTAATTTCAGCCATCACAGTTCTTTTTGACAAGGTTTGAATAGATTTGATGACTGATTTTCAAAAATGTGGAAACCTATCAGCTGCAAAAATTTGATGGTGCAGAATGAGTTTACCAATAATGCTGTAAATGCTCTGGACACTAAAAGAAGATTGTAAATTCAGCACCTTTCACAGAAAACAGATTTGTTCAATGGTAAATACATTAGTCAAAGTTTAAAATAGTCAGACTTATTAAAAAAAGACAATACCTGAAACCTTGTGCACTCAGATTTAGCCTGAAGTAAATTTTTATAGTTAAATAATAAACAATCCAAAATAGGTTCTATAATAAAAGTGCTGACACCATCTTAACTACATCCTAGAGTTGCAAACAGCAATGTTATAATGAGTCAGACTCATTGTGTCTCTCACAGACATGGTTTCATTTTTAGAAGTACTATAATGCTGATGGCCCATATTTGCATTACACAAACCTTCATGATGAAATATCTTACCATTTCATCTGAAAAGTATGGAACAGAAATCATTTTTTTTTTAATTAGTTCTGAATTTGCCTAAAGGCTTTAGGAACTAGAAATTTTGCAAGCTTGTTTTTACAAATTAGTTGTGAAGTAGAATCTGTCTTTTCTGTTTCTCCATCAAGGTAATGTGCTTTGCTCACATGTATTTTTTTTTTCCTAATGAGCTGTTTCTGATAGTCAGCTGCTTTTTCTGCTCTATAGTTCACTGAGGGCACCATGTTATCTGCATTATTCATTACTGGAACTGTGGCATACCTTGGTTGGAATCTAAACACAAAACAATTTCTAGGCATAACTCTATGTCTTCTATAAAAATCATGAATTATGTAATGCACAAATATCTCCACAAAAGCATCACTTCTTTCTCTGGCAAGTGAGATGTCTATTTTTATTAAATATTGCTCATCTGCCATATGGACTCCAGTATTCAAGTTGATTATGAAACTGAAATATGCCAATACCCTCTGAATCAATAAAATCTTTTTCCAATTAAAACTATTTTAAAACACCACACATACAAAATAATTTTATATGATTTTGCATATTAAGAGCAAGAGATTTTTTAATCACCAAAACATTACACAAATACCCGCATTTGTAGTTGCTTACAGTGCTCTACATAGAATTAAACATGCCTCAGTGAACAAATTCTATCATTGTTTGAGAAAGTCACAGTAGCTGCAGCAACTGCAAAACAGACATCAATAAAGAAACAACTACAAAACACTTTATCCTGATTGTTAGTTCTACTATTCTTGGATTATTCTTAATGTTACATATGTATGCTGTGCGCGGTTGAAATGGGTAGTATGTGGAAAAATTTTCTGAACTTTCCTTTTAGACTTGTTCTCTGATTAACATTGCTGAAATTAAGGAAGAAAATTTTTTTTCGGATGAACAGGATGATTTGCCTCCAGGAGGAAAATATTTATATGGTTAGACAGGTAATTGGTATGATGAATTAGAGAAATCCTTCAGGATAGCATCTAGCACACTTTATGCTGAAGCATAAAAGCATGATATGTAGCACATTGAAAATCAGCATAAGGTAAATATCTACATAGTGCTTGCTGTTTTGACATTCTTTTGCTGAATACTGTATATGATTCTGTGTATTTTAATAGTGATCCTTAATAATAAAATATAGGATTGCCTTCAGAAGTTTCCTCCAAAGGGCACTGTTCCTATCATGTGTAAAAGGTACTCCACAGTTATCAACTGCATTTCATGTATTTTGCTAATTCAAAGTGACTGAAGAAGCCTTATCAAGATTTTGCAACATCCTGGTCATAAAAAATAATGTTCTAATTTAGCATGAAGCTGTCCTAATGTTTTGCTGTGCCCATACGAAATCCTGAACAGGGATCAAGTCTTTACTTTTCCAAAAAACCCCATCAGATTGTGGGAGAACACACAGTGACAATCAAAATTATATTCTCACAAAGTTTGATAGTTCATTACAAACTGAGCTGAGCCTTTTCCAAAGTTGTCCTCACCTGACTGCTTATTCATAATAACACAATGAAGGTGTAAAACGTGATGAGAGAGGATCACAAGGAAAGGGATGGTAGCACTGGTATCTTCCAATGTCACAAGTGCTTAGTCACTGTGTGCTCTTTCCATGTTGGGAAAGTTATGGAATGGATGTATATGTAAACTGGATAATTTTATTTTCCTAAACTAATTGATAACTTCCTTTTCCTGTGTTGGGAAGCCAATGAATAATATGATTGGAAAGTATCTTCTAAGAGACACTCTTGTTAGTGAAGAAAGGCATAAGGCTCTGATGAAATGAGAAATGATTGAAATAAAGTACTGCTGATGTAATGCATGTGGTCATTTATAAGCCTTGGTTCTATCTGTCACTTTGATTAAGAGGTACAGAATAAACACATTAAATGTGTCTGTAAGACTGCAAGCATCATCAAATACTTCTAGTAAGATCCTTAGTACTGTTATTAAAACATTTGATCGATAAAATAGAAAAAATATACAAAAACCATATATGAATGATCCAAAGGCTGAGAGAAATTTTAAATAATGAAAAAGAGAGGTCACAGATACTGCGTGATCCTGTTTGCTTTGGAAACTGATTATGAATAGATAATACGTATTTTAATAATGCCACATGTTAACGAAGAAGCATATTTTACAGAAAGAGTAACTCTCCAAGAAGCAGTAGCAATAAAAAAGAATTGGCATTATGAGAGATAAGCAGCTGTATTTGATTTCCCATAACAAAAGGCAAATGTAGTACATATGTAAAGGAGATCCTTGGGTCAGCATAGGCAGTTACTGCACACTAGCCTTACCCCTTCAGAAACACTTCTTTTATTGTCAGCATCCTCAATTAAAGAAGGATTATATAGTTTGCAAATAGTGCAGAGAAAACACATGTAAATGTTGTTTTACTGTGGTAAATTGATGAGATAGATACTGTTTAATGTCTTTATTAAAGATAAGACAAAATGCACCCTCAGCAAGTACCCAGACCTATCAAACTGTGAAAAGCTGACAATACACTCAAGGGCAGGGCTGCTATCACGAGGGACCTCAACAGACTGAAGAAATGGGCTGGCACAAGCCTCGTAAAAGTACATGTAAAGTCCTGCACCAGGAAAGGAATGGTACAGGCTGGATGTCAAATAGATAGAAAGCAGCTTTGGAGGAAAGGACATGGAATATCCCAGTAGACAACAAGATGTACATGAATCTGTAGTGTGCTCTTACGGCAAAGAAATCCAACCACATTACTGTGATGCATTGCCAGTGGGTAAAGGGAAGTGAACATCCCCTCCTTCTCAGCACTTGTAAGACTGCATCTGGAGTATCATGTCCAATTTTGAGCTCCAGCAGAGTGCCACAAAGATGATTAAGGTATTGGAGCACATATTACATGGAGGAGAGGTTGAGAGATGATAGTCCAACTGAGACAGTTAAGGGAGGATCTTATTACTGTCTTCAGCTACGTAGCAGAAGGCCATAGAGAAGATGAATTCAGATTCTTCTCAGAAGTGCACAATGATTGGTTGAGAAGGATGGACACAAATTACAACATGGGAAATTTTGAGAAGGTATTAGGGAAAAAAAAATCAGAAGGAGGGTGTCAAAACCTGAAGCAGGGTTTCAGAGTGGTTGTGGAATCTCCATCCCTGCAGATCTTCAAAGCTCAGCCGGGTCAACTTGATACAAATTGCCTCTACTTTGAGCTGGAAGGTCAGGTCAGATGACTCCCATAGATCGTTTCCAACTTAGATTATGCTATGAAATTATTCCAGGACTGGGAAAAACAGACATTACAGTTTCTCAAAGAATTGACTCTATTAGGCCCTGTATCTCAGAATTACCACAATGTACATATACTTACACAAGAGACAAAATGTTGACAACTGGAGACACTTGATCTGAGGAAAGATCCAGCTTCTGGAAGCTGGAGCTAGAATTTCAGTCTAGATACAACATGCACATTTTTAACAGCACAAATAATTACTAGAACAAAAGTTGTGGTGGAGAACCCCATTAATGGAAATCTTTAAGTAAAGATTAAACTTTTTTCTAAAGATATCCTGTTGTTCAAATGGGAATTAATTCAGGTAAGTCCTATGCTTTCCTTTAAACAAGAGGTCAGATTAGGTGATCGCAGGGGTTCCTTCTGGCTTTACAGAAAATGAATCTGTGGTCTGTAAGTCCTTCTTTAACTTCATAATGTATATGATACACATGCTCCAACTGAGCTCTCACTTTTTCAAAGTCTTCCCCTATGGGTTGTCTCAGGACAAAGATAAAGGCAAAGAAAGCTTTTGAGCATGTCTGAATTGGAGCTGTCTCCTCTATCTTTTAATATAAAGGAAAATAATTTATCAAATGGGTAGATCTGAGGTCAGAGACTTTCTAGAAACTAACAATACAGATATTCTCCCTAACTCTGAGCCACTGGCATAGTCAGATATAATTACCAGCAAGGTTATTATGCATTCACAATGATAAGCCTGTATTTCTACCAACAAATACTAAGCTTTAGGGGTATCCTAAATTAGCTTTTTTT
The DNA here is from genome assembly GCA_031468815.1 of Morus bassanus. Taxonomy (NCBI): domain Eukaryota; kingdom Metazoa; phylum Chordata; class Aves; order Suliformes; family Sulidae; genus Morus; species Morus bassanus. Next base: position 9,982,145 of record CM062576.1, on the reverse strand, counting down.
TCCCCTTGAGACCTTGAGAAGCAGAAAATACTTTGGCTGATGAATGAAACATCCAGCCCAGAAAAATATAACAGAATCAGTGAACATATTTCTGTTAGAGAACAGAGAGTGACAGACCTATTATGAAAATCTAAATTTAATTCTGGACCAAATTCTGTTGGGCATTTGAGCATTTGATATTTGGACTGAAGGCCCAGAATATTTTGAATGCTTAGTAGGCATTCTCCCACCCTCAAAATAAGTTTATGAAATTTCTCAGAAAATACAGAATTCAATATATATCTTGGTGTGCTAGAATTTATTGATGTACTGTCTTTTTACTGACCATTATCTGTCTGTAATAAGGAGTGTGAATTCATCACAGATACACCTTTCGCCTTTCACAATCTGACATGCTTTTGTACCTACATTGCCCGTACCTAGTAATGTATTTTAAGCACTAAGCCATTAACCTGTTATGGTAGAGTATTATCCAGCACTCCATATGAACATGAGTAGTTCTATTGTAATACCTTACCTCAGTATGTTTGACTTATACAGAAAAGTTATTTAATAGACTGGATTTCTTATTAGGATATTTCTTTCTAGCAGATTGCACATGCAGTGATAAAGTCTACGTAACCTGAATTATTTGACAAGGGACTGATCTGGAAGTAGTTGCCGTGGGCCTCTTTCATCTCTTGTAAAACTCAAAAGAGACAGAAATGAAAAAGGGATAAGATTCAGCTAAGAAAAGAAAAACAATAACATGCATCACTGTTTACAAGCAAATGGTTAAAAACTTCATTTGACTGTTTCTTATTGTCTAAATACAATAAAAAAATATTAATAATTTTAATAAGGATTTTTTTCTACAGGAAAAGAGAAATTGTGTACAACTGATGTAATGTGATGGCAAATAAATAATACTGCAGTCCTCCAAGCTGGAACTCCCATTGTTAATCTTAGGCATTCCTAAGGGGCCTGCATTATCAGGTCTTTATATTTTGAGCTAATAGAAGCATAATACTAGAGCAAAGCAACAGTGGAAGAATATAGAGTCCCCTGTGGCTGCAATTGAAGCTCTAAAAGCCTGTTTTTCATTTTTAAACTGTTCCTCTGGGCATAGGTAATGTTCAAAGAAGCATTTTAAAGAGAAAATGAAACTTTAAAAGCTTCAAAATGCAGTTGTAGGAAATCCAAGATGTCGTCTGTGACATCTCCTTTCTTATTGATAGTCTTATGGGAAACAGCAACATTCAGAGCTTCTCTTGCTACATCACAACACTTTAGAAAAGGTTGGCCATGTATTTCCAGAGGATCACTGCAACTTTGCAAAATCAAAGTCCTTACCATGAAAAAAAAAAAATAAATGGCTGCTTTGTTTGAGAGACGTTTATTCCAACTGAAAGACTGGAAATTTTTAAAGAAAAACAAACAAATAAAAATTAAAAATCGCAGTAATACTGAGCATATAAAGCAAGTGAAAGCAGGAAGAACTATGTGTTCCAACTTCTAATGTGATATTCCTACAATGGCAGTGACTATATGCAATGCAGATACCCAGAGTTGGGTGAAGAGCTAGTAACAGGGACTACCCAATGGCAGACAGATGCCTGGATGAACAGGGAGTGGAAGTGGACAGGGATGCAGACAAAACCTTTCAGATCTTAGACATGTGTCTGGTTTCTGCACAGACCTAGTCAAATACTGACAGATTTGAATTTTAATTTTCCAAATTTTATCTTAAACTTTGTGAATAAATAAAGGAAAAGGAACCTTGCAAATTTTGGAAGAAGTTTGTTGGGATTTCTGAGTAATTCTCAAAATACTTGAAAACCTCAGAAATTAGAAACTTTCGCGATTTCTAAACTGACCAGCTTCTGAGATCATCCAGATTCTGCTGGGAACTTTCATAGTATGACAGCATCCTCTTGTTCCTTTGGCACAGTTTGTTATACCTCAGAATCAACTTAAAGCAGCAATGTCAGTTTTCTAAAGAAGTAAGAAATGGCCAGTCAAACACAAAATTCACTCACTGAGGAAATGAGAGAAAGATGTATTAAAATCATGAACTTAGATGCCTCATTTCTTTGGGAAAAGGTGGCAATTCTGGTAGGACCTGATTTCTGTCGCTAGAACAACACTGGAAAAAAGCAACTTCGAGGAAAACTCTGTTTCAAAACCCATTAAAATTCTTTATGAAGTCATCTTTAAAGTCTTTTTGTTCCTAATCTGTACACTAATAGCTGTACAGCTGTAGGTATGTAAATGAAAGAAGTTAATCATATATGTTTGAAATGGAAAGTTACCAGTAAAACTGTAAGACTAGACACAAAGAAATAAAAAGTTGGGAGTCAAAAGCATTTTCTGCAAGGACACACCATTATAGGATAAGAATTTCAAACTGAGATAGAGGGGAAAAATCCTCTGAAATACGTTTATCAGTGAGTGACCCTGATCAGCTGTGTTCCATCTGAGGAAGATCATTACTGTAGACGTCAGGGTAGTTCAGGAGACAGGTTAAAAATGGGTTTCAGATTATTGACACTTACTTTTTTATTAAAGTTTATTTACAGTATGGAACTTTTTAAAACTCCAGAGATTACATCTTTGAAAACCTTTGCAAGATTCATAAAATTTGTATTTCTTGCATTAATCTTGACTGAATGGATGTCTTTCAAATGCAATGCTCTAATTCTTTCAAGATCTTATATTTTAATGTATTTTCATTTATGATATGTTTTGTGTCGAATTTCTATCAAAACCTGAGCCTTTGCTTAAGGCTTGCACTTAAAAGCTTTGCTAAATAGGGAGAGGATTAAATAAGTGTAATGATTTAAGTTCTCTGTCTAGTCAGGATTTAAAGGCCATATCTAGCATATAGCTGCTTGCCCAAAGGACAGACTCTATTGGAATTACACTTTTAAACTTACTGCTCACTTGCAACTGTTTTCTGTTCCTTTACAAACCTGAGATTTTCACATAACAGACACTGATGATTGAGGTCCAAAGATGTGCATACAGTTAAAATGCACCCTTGTATTCCGGAAGGGACATATTCTTCTCTAAACAACTGGAAAAGATAAAAGAAATCTGTAAAGCTCTAACTCCTTAAAAGTGAAGCTTGCTTTAGTAGAGAAAGTGGAGTATATTTACACATAGACTGAGCTCTAAGAAATAGAAAAGAACATTGGTGATGGTTGGCTACTTGCAATAGTAAATTGAAAAGGAAAGTTCTAAATACTGATTTCTAGTGGATTTTCTCTGCCAGCTGCAGCTGAAAGTTATGTCCCAAACTTTTTCTTCATTAATAAAAATTCAGTAGAAGAAAACTCCAGGTGCAGACACATTTCTGTTCTGAAGAGCTGATGAAGAATATATATATTTTTTGATAGTTTCTGAAGGCTATTTAGAGCTAATGATGGGAATAAAAGATCATTCAAAATCAGATGTAGTAATTCAATACTACTAATCATAGTAATTCATTTACATCACTGCCCTCATCCTGAGCTTTTCTGTTGAGTCTCCTTTTAAAATCAATAATTCTATTTTATAACTTGCATACGCTTTTGTCTAAAGACATGAAAGTACGAAGTAAACAAGCAAGTTGTGGTCCACTGGGGCTGGGAATGCTGAAGGGAATAACTTTCTGAAATAATCTTCCATCAGTTACAAATGTGGAAAGAAGCTATCGAGTCTGTCAAAAAATGCTTTAATACAGACAGGCAAGAAGATGCAGAGTATGTGTGGATCTGGACCATATTTCAGTTACAAGTTTTCAGAGCCCTGTTCATATGTAGTGTTCCTAGACAAGACAGAAAACTTCTTTACATTTCTATGTTATTTTCATGATGAGTGTAGATCCTCCATTCAAAACATACATGTAACTGCAAGAATTGATAATGACACTTGTAAATACTGAAAGAATAAATAACTAACTCCATAACTATTAAGGCAACTCATTACTGAGTTCTAGATTCTGTGCTCCTTCTTTTGGAAGGCAGTTGCAGAATCACATTATTCTAATAGTTTAGAATTGTCTCATTTCCAGCTAAATACATTTACAGTCATCACCATTTTTCCCTAGTGACAGCATTGTCCTTTATCTTACAGTATCACTGCTCAATATTTACTCCTGCAATGTATTTTTTAGACAGCAATCACATGTGGTCATAGACTTCAGTTGTTTTGCTCAGCTAAACAATTCAGACTCTTTAAATATCTTCTTGCAAAATAGGCTCCCCAGTCGCTTGATCATCCTAGCAGCCTTGCTCTGTACTTTTTCACATTTAAGGTGACTTTTCTTGGACCTTGGTACCACTGGAGATCTTGATGTTCAGACTATATCTCTCCAGGTTGTATTGCTACAGCAACAATATCTCAACAGCTGTGGAAACTCTGAGCTCCACCAATTAGATTCCTGAAGCTTGTTGATCTACGACCGTCAGTGGAGATATTACGGAGGGTAGAGAATGAGAAGGTAGAGAAAGAAAAATTCTAATGTATTTATAATGTTGAAGAGATGTTTTATCACTAGCTTTATATACAAGAAGCCTCAATAGGTATAATTCAGCATAATTGCTTAAGTCACACCTGAGTGGGGCTTATGATTTTACTTTTACAATCTAAAGAAACAAAGTCCAAAACATTTTGTTTCAAACTATGCGGCAAGGCCTATATGCTGGTTTTCATTCTTTTCCCAGGTCAGTGAGACCTAATTATTGTTGGTCTTGAGACTGTAATCTAGCAAATACAATCTTGAAAATTCAAAAATTCAGATTTAGTTTCTGATCAACTTCGTAGTATTCTATTATAGTGAAAGAAATGCTCAATCTGTGAATTTAAAAGAAGAATCCATGTGGGAAGAAAAAAGAGGGAACAAAAAAATTCTGACACTCATTTCAGTGGATTTACTTTCTCTGGAAAAAAATATTTTTCTTCTGTTGTGGACAAAAAGATACAGTAGTAGTGTAGATCAGGCCAATACACAGTGATCCAGTATCTGATAAAACACATCTACCTGCAGCAGATAAACATTGTCAAAGAAATATAGTGTACAACATATGGCACAATAGGTAAACCTAGAAATTACCTTTTGATACTGAATCCATGATTAAATCAATGGTTAAAGAAGGACATATTACACCTCTTGGATAACAGCGATATTAATAATTTCTTTTTCTTAAGAAATACAATATTGTGTTCACAAATGCTGGAACACACTGGCACATTACCTAATTATCTGTTTTTTAAGACAAGCATCTGTTAATGCAGTACATTAAATGATGCAGCTGAGACCAGGACGTATTTTGCACAGAGCTGAAGGGAATACTCTTGATCCATTTCAAACATTACTTGACACATTTCTGAACCATAGAAGAGGCAGCTGAGTTCTGAACTTTCTCAGCTCATGCCTCCTATCAAATGAGAAGGGGGAGCTACATTTTTTTTTCTTGCATATTTGTTGCAACCGACCAACTGTTTAGCTTATCTGATAGGGCACACAAATCAATATTTCTCATGATTATAACATTCACTGTGTTCTGTGGATATTATCTTTTTCCTCTTTTTAAAAAAAATATAAACAACTCTAATTTCAGCATGTTTTTGCCCTAAGCACACTCCTTTTATTAATTTCTTCGATTTTAATGTGGTTTTTTTAAAGCTTTTCAATTGCAGAATCTCTTTTGGAGAGCCCTGTTTGTTTATTTACTTGGTAAATTAGGCGGTGAGCATAGATACTGTGGCAATAAAAGCCAGGAACACTTTGCTAGTGTACTGCTCAGCAGTGCGGAGAAACTACATTTGAGCTGCTGAGGGGCAGACCTTCAGCTTGCATAAATTGTCATAGCTCCATTGATATCAATGTTACAATGATAAGCTATAACATCTGAGGGTTTGCCTCTTAAGCCTGAGGTGAATTCAGTGATGCCATCGTCCAAAATTACTATTATTATTATATTTAAAAATTGTTTTTCTTAATTGTCTTACTGCCTGAAATTTATTGATCATTTTCTATCTACATCATGTCATGCATCTAGCATTATTTCCTACAGTGCAGCTCTTCCTTGTCTTCTTACTGGTCCCAGTGTTTCAGCCTACTTAGAAGTATACACAGAGCCAAGACCATTACATACCTATATTCCACATTGTTTTGCATAATTTCTGACTCTTTTTACTTATTCTCTAGTTTTACTTGGCTGCTAATCACAAGGTTAGGTATATTGTGGATCCTCAAGTTGCACATTACTAAACAACAGGGGCAGGTCAAGATAAGGGAAGAAAAAAGGAATTCTTTCAGATCTGACAAAGCCATTAAGGGCTCTTTTGTGAGGCATCCTTCTGTTGCTGAGTGTATTTCTCTTCCACAGCTCTCATTCAGTCTTGTGAATCATGCAGATGCCCATGACCAGAAGATATGGGACTCTGACATCTAACAGATTTCACTAAACAGCCTGGAGGACTTCTTTGTTATTCAAACCACGAGGTGAAAGACTAGCAGCAAACCACCTGCCCACCAGTCACAGACACCTTCAAGTGACAATGGGCTGGAGTCAAAGGCTGCAGATACTGAATGGCCTCTGTGAATTCAGGAGAGTGCTTTCACAAGTTAATCAATAACTGCCCAAACGAGCCCTCTAAAAGCTACATGACGTTTCAAGGATTTCTGAAAGGTATTCCATTTTGGACACTTAAAATGGATTTCAGATATTATAAACAGATTTGCAATTCACCAGAATGGAATGCATTGAACCAAACAAGTTGAAATTAAAAATGCAAAGAGCTTTCTCAGTATTTTCTCACTAAAATTTAAAAAAAATAATAATATATTTGAATAGATTCATTTGGAAGAATAATGGCAACTGAAAAGCTAATTATTTTTAATTAATGATGTTCTTAATTGTTGTTTTACCTGCCTTTGAAGGGTAGTAAATTATTCTTATATCAATGAATACAGACTGAAAGAAGTGTTTAGAGTAGAAGTCTATCAAGTGTAATAAATTACTCAAAAACTTAGCAGTGTTTTAGAAGTGATCAGTTGGCTTCTTTGTATATTCTTGTAAGCACCAAGTCACCACATGTGAAAATAGATTTCTAGAAATGCTAGAAATAAGTGTCTGATCCTGAAAATAAGTAGGCATGCAGATAAGTAACTGTACTTATGTAGACTGAGGTTAGTAGAATGAGTCACAAGTATGGTTATTCTGGTACCTGTATGGAGAAGCAACTGGATGGTGGCTGAAACAGGCATCACTATTCCATGATTCAGGGAAAAAAATCTATCACTTTATCTAACTATGTCATCAGAGAAGCCTATAATTTACCACTGAAAAAAATCAGTGATGTGGATTCAAGTGTTGTTTTAGTGCAATGTATTATCTGTACTCACTGATACCGAACAGATGTAGTTGTAAAAGGACTCGTTTCTTTTAGAAACCTCAGCCCAAACACCAGTGCCTGCTATATTTGTACAATTCTTCATTAAGAATTGACAATAGATTGATTAAAGCAAACTTAAATTGGTGCAATTTGTGGGTACTCCCAAAATTACTGGATTATAAGAGTATCTTCAAAGACTGTGTATTTCTCACAAGGATAAAGAATTTATAATGCCATCTATAACAATGACATCTGCACTGAAATATATATAGCAATTGTAATAATTGCTTCAAATTAATGCAATACCTGGAGGTTAGCTACCAACAAAGGTAATGGAGGTTGGCATATAACAGGTCAGCAGTTCTTCCACTTTTATCAGGCAAAAATGCCCACTTGCTTTGATGATTACCTTATAATTATATTTTAAATTTAGATAATGTTGCCATGGTTAATTGTAGTATTTAGTCATCAAACCCCTATATTTTAATATTTAAAAAGCCAAAATCAAAATATGTACCAGTAAAACTAGTTTAAAAATCAAAAACAAAGACGAGATTTTGCTTTCATTAACTGAAATCAACTAAGCTCTTTTATCCCTTTCTTCCCGCTGCAATAAAAGATGACCTCAGCCCCCTTTGAAACCAGCACAGTGTGATCTGAAGAATGAAAAAATGTTGATTGACTGGCACTGCATGCAATAATTTGAAATGAGCATAATCTTTTCAGGTAAAAATGGAACAGTGCACTATTGATATACGTATGAACGTGGTCCCTCCCCACTGCCTAGGGCAGGCAGCAGAGTCGAGATGGTCGGTAACGATGGCCTGGCAAATATGACAGAATCGTTTTTTTCACAGAGTTTTCAGCTAATTTGTAATGTCAGACTCACACTACTACATTTTCTGCAGCTCTAGTAGACGTGCTGCTGCTTCTGTAGCTATGGGGCTTGTCCCCAGCGCTTTGCTCCCAGCGTCCTTGGGAATGCAGTTCTCATGGGGCACACAGCACCACACTGGGATGTCCTGGGCTCCAGCCCCAGCTGCCAGCTGGTTCTCTGACGGTGCCTATGGCAGAGTGTCATCATAGGCATTGCTGAGAGATGCTGCTGCAGCTGCTCTCTTTTGGTAGCAGTACAAATTTTAGATTTAACAGTCCTGGCCACTTTTATGTTTCCTCCCATATTAATATTACAGAAAAATAATCTGAAGGCCAGGGCCAGACACAGGCAAGATCCCCCACATGGATTGCACGGCTGTGCCTGTGGCTCCAGCAGCTGCAGCAGCTAATGTCCCAGCTTTTATGCGGATCTTAAAACCTGGAGAGAGGGCTGCAGATTTAGTTTTTTCTATCTGTGTTTCAATAGCTCTGTATTTTTCGGTCTCACTCTTGCTAGTTTGAAAAATAGAGAAGACTTCAGGAGTTTTGCATTTTGGAAAGGTGATGATGGTTATTTTTTCTGCTTGAAATCCCCTTGCTATAGGTAATTTCCTCAAAATCCTAGATGTAAAATTCACCTTTACCCATAGGGTCAAACAAAAAAAGAGCGGAGGAAAAAGAATGGTTGTTCTATTTACCCATTCAATCACTGAAATTATTGCATGTGACATAATCCTTTAGGTCTATAGACTATCAGACTTTTCTTTCACAGAGGTTCACTATTGTACTGTAGAAACAATACAGTTTTCTTTGTTGCGAAAAATGTTTCTTGGCTTGAACCAAAATATATATTCTTTTTAATTTTCAGTGAAGCAAGTTTAAGAACTGCTTGAATAAATGAGACTTTTAACACAATATTTCATGTGAAAATAAACATAAAAATAGGCACAGTGAAAGTACTTTTACAATAATGTTTTGAATTTGAAAAATGAAATATCTTATGTAGAAACTATTAAAAAATCTTTGTTTATTCTTGCATTTTTAAATTCTTTTCATAGCTGAAAGATTTTGAAATCAAGTTGGATTTGCAAAACCTTTCCTTAACTCAAAAGTTTCAGGTGGAATTTTCTGCTCAGCTCAGTCAATTTTTGCTTGTAATAGTAGAAAATTGAGTGGCACAGCCCCAAGCTTTTTGTTTTCATTCTGGTTTTGCCAATTAAATTTCCAGGTTTTGATTTTATGTTTTTGCATGCTAATGTTAGGTTTCTAGAATAATTTAAGCAGTTTTTAAATAATGTATTATCTTACTCATTGCTCCTTATATTCTTGCATATTGTATTTTTTCCTCTTTCTAGTTTCCCTTCTCTGTTAGGTATATGTGCTGTTTCACTCCTGTTTAGCTGTTTTAAGTCCTGTGTCAGTATCGCTGATTTATTATAATCAAATATATATGATTATAAATGTAACTATAAAAAATTGGTATTTGAAAACATGGATATAGAGAGATCTATCTTGGAGAGAAATAACACAACAAGTTAGTTAGATAGATCTTAGAAAGAGGCATGATACAAAAGTATTATGCTAAAGTAAGGGGCTGCTAGTTTCAGCAGCACCTGATTCTGTCACTTAGGTATGAACCAGTAACCAAACCAGAGGTAACATTTCTTGCAAGAAAAACATGATTTCATGACAGGGAAATGTTTGTTCTGCTAAACTCTGTAAAGCTCATTATATAACAGGGAAAGTGCGTTTCTCCAGTCTCAATCAATGCTATTCTCTTTAAGGGCCTCCAGTCTAACCCCCGGCAAAGATTTCATTGCAATTAATCTATTTAAACAGAGCCATTGAGAGTTTTCTTTGTCACAGGACTTCAGGAATAGGCCTTAAGGCAGTTCTCTGAGAGCCAAAGGATAATAATTCCACTACACAGCGGCATATTTCAATTATAGTATAATTAAACCAAATGTTGAAGCCATATCTGAGAATTGCTGTGATGGAAAGCTGAATCAGAAGGTCCTCAAATATTTCAAATTGTAGATTAATAGTTAGGGCAGAATTTTGGCCTCAAGTCTGCACTACAATATGTAAAGCTGCATTTGCTGCTGATTGAATCTGTATGTGGAGCAACTGCCTGAAGAGATCTCTGCCTTACTTTTGTGAAACTCAGTGGTCAACAAATCCCAGCGAACTTCTAATGATTTCTCAAAGCAGCAACTGAGCAACACACCACTAATGGATGTAGAACCTATGAGTTACCATATTTCATATTCCTGCAGCAGAGCCTGCTAAGAGACATGAAGAGAATGGAAATAGCCTCAAAGGTTCACCAGTGCAATATTTTCCACAGGGGTGGCAAAGTTTTTATGGTCAGAGCTCTTGCATATTTGTCAATTACCTTAATGACCATCCTCCTACATTTTATAACTGAAATATAATTCAATATCAAGCTATCAAAATGGCATTAAACATATACCAACTTAGCTGACTTTCTTAATAATGCAGTCACATTCTGAATTTCTTCACTTAGAGTTATTAACACAATGCTGATGACCCATCTAAATGATTACATCTGACACAAAGATACAATTCTTATAATTATTCAGAAATCCAAAACAAAAATAAAAACAAAACACCCTCCACAGAAAGACTTGGATTGATTTTTTAATCTTTAATTTATTTTTTTATTTTTTGGAACACTGTCCTATACCATAAAAAGGTAATCTGGGCACTACATCACCAAATATATTTTAAAAAGATAATTCAATTGGTATATAAACATAATTGTACATTTCATTCATTTGCAGAAATATTTAATGGACTTAGAATCAATGAACTTCTAATAGTGAATAGAAATAAATTGTTGCATCCTTACTGTCAAAGCAATTTCAGGTTTTGTATTCATTCTCTGTTAAGCCTTTTAGCTTATTTCAGTTTTTAAATCACACACAGTACAGCTTTAGGGGCCTGCGTCTCTGTGATTTATAATACAGAGGAACAATTATTTCTGCAGGTAAAATTGTGCTTTTTGAAAAAAGTAAGATAAACAGATGTGCCTAAAGCATCCTTAGAAAATCATGGAGAAATGGCTAAATGTATTACAAATAGCAATAATAATAAAAAAATACAGCCATCAACTGTCTAAAGTACTCTGTGTACATTTGTGTGTCTACCTATATGATTCAAGTGGCTATAAAAAACCTGAGAACAGAAAGCCAAAACCTTTTGGATAATCCCTTAAGCCCACAAACAATAAACAGGAACAGGTTCTGACATGTAATTTATCAAGCTGTGAAGTTTCTATTCTTATGAACAAAAACCTAGTAAAACAAAAATAAATGAATAATGTGAGCATAGTCTTGGGAAAAGTTAGATTTCTTAAAAAAAAGAAAAAACCAAAAGAATTTTAGCATCCTTTCTTCAAGTCCAAAAATCAAGGCATATGCATTAGACCAACAGACAAAAAAATGTTTTAAATGCATGCAGATGAACATGGAAAAAAGTCATTAATTATATTCCTTGAATTTCCAAGAACTTGTGGAAGAATAAAAGTTTTCTTGTTTGACCTGACATTTTCTTTGGCAAAGGTTTTACAAGCATTAATATCTAGTCATTTATATGCATCAGAAAAAATGCCTGTAGCATTCCAGACAGTGAACACTATATTAACTACATTCTAAACACCCTGAAATACCACAGGATTGGAAAGAAAGCGGTTGCTAACACTTTTCAGAAGATTATTTTTCTACAGTCTGTGTGAGTCTGTACCATGCTCAGTATCACCTTGATGGTATTTATGCTATGCCTTGCTAAAAACCCAACCAATCAACCAAACAAAACCCCCACAGGAACATTTGTCCTATGTTATCAATTCTTATACACTCAGTTAGAATGAAACATAGTATAGCCCAGCTTCCAAGTTCATTTTTACAAAAGCTTTCAAGGACCATTCTCTCCACCCGAATAAACACATTTCTTAGTTCACAGGAATTTGGGTCTCATACAGAGTTCCCAATGTCTTTCACTTAGTGTGTGAGCGGAAAGAGTTGTTTATTTATTTGTTTATTTGCTTGTTGTGTGCATCCAGACCCTGAAGGTCATGTGAAGAATACAATATTTGCACCTGTGCTTCAGATTTAGAGTGGTTTCTCCTCCCATTTCTAATTTTCATACTAAAATTACTCAAGTTATTTTCCTTGCAAGAAAAATATGCAATTTGGTTTTCTCTCAGAAAGAGTGCTCTAATAAATTCTGGTTTGTTCAAAAGCAAACCTGAGATGTGCAATTTTAATGATGGTTAATACTTCAGAAATAATCACTTTTCTGTTGCTTTTGCACATGTTCTAAATTATATTCCACTTTTTGAGTCAAAATGGAAAGGAAGAGGCCTTGCCTAATAGCTCTAAAGGAAGGTTTTCTTTTACGTTCTTCAGTGTCACTGGCGTATTATAACAGATTTTACTCACGAAGGTTCCTGTCATAGAATTTTTTTGACTGATTACCGTTATGTGACATGCCACCCCTCTGAGCTAATTTTCAAAGGATGTGTTTTGGTCTTCTGCTGATTTTTCCCCAGTGGTGCTGAAAGTCTCTTTCTTAGATTTTCTCTTTATGAAAAGTGGGTTTGTTCTGTTGTGACCTTTGTGTTAAGGCCGTATTTATTTAACTCTTTTTTTTTTCCCCCCATCTGAAGTCAGTTGTGTTGTGGACACACGATCTTCCAGCCACAGCCAAAGGACTCCTCTCACAGTCTGCAATGACACGTCTTCTGAGAATTGTGCATTTCTCTGCACAATTAGAGCTTCAAATAGTTTGTGTCACATCAAGCCAAGGCCCGTGACAGCTGTCATTCAGGAATACGCTTTCTGACAAAGAGAGATGTATAACCTCACAGATCATGCAGCCTTTATTGTTTGTATTTAATTATCCTCCATTGGAAAATAATTACTGCAGTTTTCCTTATGCTTTATTTTGGTGTAAGGTTGAAGCTTTTAATCACATGTACATTTCTAGCTTCCTTAAAACAGCTTTTTTTCCTGCTTGTTCCCAATCTTTGCAGCCTCAGGGTAAACTCTGCACTCTTACATTATTAATTTAGACAGTTACAATTTCCTAGCAAAATAATTAGTCAACATGTGGCAAACTTTTGTAATAAACTAGATATAAAATGAATAATTAAGGTTCTTGTTAAATCAATAGCATTGATCTGGACTTCTTTTGAAATCAAATTGTAAGAGAGCAATTTCTTCTGACTTCTGAATTCTGCAGCTAAGAATGGAAGACTGACATTTGATTTTTATTTGTCAGATACTGAACTTTAAATAGTTGTATTTTCTGTCATTTAAATTTTCTGGAAACTTCAACAATGAAACAAATCTACATATTTAATTCTCTGTATTTTTTGTGGAAGATATAAAAAACAAAGGCAAGACAGTGAGTTGAGAAGGAGCAGATTTTGTGGATGCACTGTCAGAAAACAGCTTCTAATTCTCTAATGTCAGCCTCAGATCACTGACATACCCAACCTTATGTCTTTGTCACCTTTTTAGACCTGAAGTTCTCAGGGTTGTGTTTAAGACAACAAATTAAGTCACTGAAATATAACCTGCTGTTTTCCAGTTGCAGTTGCAGCTGCTGACATGCTCTTGGCACTATTGCTGCTCCCTTCTTGAAGAATTGTTCCCAAGAGGAAATGACATTTAATTGTAGGCTAGGGTTACCTGAGCCTGGTTTGATACATTCGATCTGCCTGCTAACTGAATACATTCCTTTATAATTTTTGAAGGATTTAATGACAACAGGAGTTTGTTCATTAGCATGAAAATTGCAGTTTTGTCTTTGCAAAATCAAGGCATTTTTTGACATTCACTAATATCAGTCTGCCTTATCTTCTAGCAAAACAAGTTCATACACTTGTAAGAGTTCCTCTTGAGGATGTTATTTTTTCATGCCAGAAAAGTGGTAACTGATCAATGGTGCATATGCATGTAAAGAGCATACTTAAAATTAACTAAAACTTATATGACCCTTGTAGCAAATAAAAACTTGTCTTCTATAACCAGTGGAAGTCGTCTGGCATCTACTGCAAGGTCAAAGAGGCTGTCACCTCATTAGGGACCTTGGTGAAAGAAATAAAATTATAAACATGAAAATCTGTCATTAAATCTTAACTATGTTTTTAAATAAGTTGGTTGAAATGGAAAATACTCCAGGAATATACTCTTTTAATAATCCAAAAGAATAGAGAACCTTTCAGATGTTATATGGCATATGTAACGTAACTCTTAATCATTTTGTGTGTTAGGAGCAGAACCTCTCTCTTTTTCCAGGCTGCTTTGTCTTCAGCTGTCAGTGCCAAGTGTCACTAATGCCTACATTTACTAGTGGAAGCATCACCCAGAGCATATAGACTTACTAAAGGGGCAAACGCCAGCATAATTCTCCAACCACCTGCTTGCCTGGGACTGGAATAGGAAATGTGGCCAAACCTGCACTCTGCCCTGAGATTACTGATACCATAATGGCTGTTTGGCACAATTAGTAGCCAGAGTAATTTAGAAAAGCATTCAGATTTCTCTGTCTGATGCCAAGAATCTGGCCCAGCATGTATCTGGAGCAGGACTGCAAGTGTGAAGGTGACACACAGCTAACTTTGAAGCCTACTGTCAAGTTGCGCTGTCTGTGTGTCAGCAGCTGATAACCAGACCCTGTATCAACCTTAGAGACTCAGCACAGAAACAAATATTCCTCTTCTGCAGATGGTTATGGTTGGAAGGAAATTAATCCTATTCAAAGACTTAATTACTTAAATACTATATTCTTCATTTTATCTGTAAAGGTTAGAAGTCTTCTGTGCTATACATCTAGAGGAATTAATCTGAATATAAAAACTAACCTCAGAGCATATATTCTACAATATCCCTTTGAATGGTGACGTCTGGTCACAGAAGTAATGCACCAATATAAAGTAAGAGTTCATAGTAAATGTTTTAAGAAAAAATTGGAAACTATATTTTCTTTGGACAGTTTATAATTTTATGTACTAAGATGTGAGAAACTTTATCCCCTAAAAGCAATGGTAACACCATCTTTGTGAGTTGAATATCCAGCTACCATAACTTTCCCTAATTGTGTAGCTCTGGTTATACAATCTTTCTTCCACTGCTGCCTGGAGTATAGACATTCTTGATTCTCAGTCTGTAAATTTAATATTCATGCTCTAACAAGAGCAGTTCCACCTCCAACACTGTAATGCCCTAGAATGAAGATGTGCACTTCAGCATTTCACTTGTATTTGTATCACAAAATGTAGTGCCTGAATGGGAGCTTGTCTCAAAAGCTAAGTAAAAATAATGTTCTTAATGCATTCCAACCTCAGCAGATGATGGACACTATTCAACTCTGTGTTAACAGGAAAACTCATGTCAATAGTTTTCTGATTTGGAAACTTGGCTAGTAAGAGTATTCAATTTTAATTGGAAAGAAAATGTTTGCTGGTTTTCTGAAAGAAATTACTACAGAAAAATACAAGACTTTTCCTTTAACAAGTCCCTAACTGAAAGCACCATTTCTACCTTTTCATATACAAACTGGTAGGTGGTGATTCATTAGTCAAGAATTTAAAACCTGAATAACACCATCCTGTTCTACCACCAGTCTGGGCTTTTAATATATTAGTGCAAATGTTTATTTATGAATGTGATGCTTAGTATTGTGGTATTCTTACAAAAGAAATGTCTTATGAGTTGTAGGATATATAGTACTTTCCCTTATTAGCTATATACTGTTTCCCTAGTTTGCTGTTATTATGTCTCATGCATGAGAATAAGAATTGAAATTCACTACTGCAAGGGTGTGGGTGTGTGTATATGCATATGTATATATATGTATATATACATTTTAAAAACTGTCTAAGTAATACACAGAATTCAGCTGAGATATTATAGCAGTTCTTGGTGGAATATATCTCCAGTAGCAATCATTTTGACAGGTTACAGGATCAGTACAAATCAAAGATATGGAGGTTAAGAACAAAAAATAGGACTGAACAGTTGTTCAAAGAGCATCTTAAGGTGATGGAACGGGTTTATATGGTAGCATACAAAAATATTAATCGTGCCATTATGTTGTCCTAATAAAGGCATAAAAGCATGGTAACCACTGTAAAGCACAATAATATCATCTGGCTTTTTACTCAAAAGACTTACTCAACAATTACAATAAAAATATACTTGAAAAAGATATCTCTGTCCTATGTGTGCAATAAAAAAAAATAGATACTTTACTCATCCAGTACCGTCTTTGTGAACTTCTCAAACTCTTGGCAACACAAACTATTTTAAATATCCCCATTTCCTAGAGAGTATGAAATATCTTTATTTTACAGAATAGAAAACTGAGGCATGAGTGAAGGCTGATGTCTTCAAGTTTTATCATTTAAAATGAAGCACTTAGTTTGGTAATCAAACACCTGTTTCATTTTTGTAGTTTTTTTAATGCACTGACCATCAGCTTTTCTGACAGAATTTGTAATGTAGAGATGTATAATAAAACATTTTCCTTCTTTATGAGTTTAAAGAATAGAAAACCAGTGAATATTTACATATGTATATAAAAGAGATACATATACAAAGATATACTTTGTAATTGCTTGTGAATCAGGTATTATTTTGTGGTTGACAGTTCACTAAAAATTAAAAAGTAATTAAGTATTAATTCAAATAATGATATATTATATCAGATAATGCAGTAGATGTGTAACATACCTCACCTTCTAGGACATCAGATTAACTGTATGAGACTAGAGAAAGTTTCCCTGTTTTGCTGTGTTATTTCATTATATGATTTTGTTCACCTTTCTCTAAAAGGGAAGACCACATTTTTATTTACAAGTGTAAAGATAATTGAGGAGCAGAATTGCATGAAGATACTTTGCTTAAAACATTATTTCAATCTTATAATTCTAAACAAAATAGCTGTATTCTGTCATTATGATGTTTCACATTGCCTGTGTCTCTGAGATATTTGCATTCCAAGAATGTGTTTCCCAAAAGTATCCTTAAAACAGACATACATTCCCAAGTTTTGAAGAAAAATTTTCCTTTGTGTTTTTTTTTCAGTTTCAAAACATAATAATGTGGGTGTGCTTTTCAGACAATGTGGCTAGCAGGATGAGAGGTCCATATAAGGATAATTAAATTAAAGCTGTGAAATTTGTATTGAAAGCTTCACTGTCTCAAACAGCATTTTATCTAGATTTGGCAACACTGTAACATGTATATACAAAAGGAGTTAGGCAGAGTTGGAAATGTATAGATATTTTTAGTGCATCATTATAATTTCAATAACACTTTTATCACTTTCAGTGGTAACACCATCATATATCAAGTACAGAAGCAAAAGCAAGGATATCAGTCTCACTCAGAATTCAAGCCTTGAATACAATGCGTAGATCAGGATGTAAATTTACCTCTGATAATACAGAGTGAAGTAGCAAATCCATCAGAAGACGAATAGATGAACATTGAGTAGAGAGCATCCTTACATATTAGTAAACCATTGTTTATTATTTGCTCAATGGTTTGTAACCATGTTGATAACTTGGGTGTCTCTCTTGAAAGAAGATATAGGGGGCAGGAGGGAAGAAGGCAGAAGGAGGGTGACTTGTTTCTCTTTCCTTATTCTGTTTTTCTGAGTCTCCTCTTTTGTTTTCTTTGATTCACTTCCCTACCACAACCCATTTCTCAACCATTTCATAATGTGAGTTCATAAGAGGTTCATAACCCAGTGGATAATGCACTACATTGCTAAAATGTGTTTTTTCCTATCCTTTTACAAGAAAATTCACCCAGTCTGTCACTGTTTAATGTTTCACTGCTGCAATATCTTTATTTCCAGTGTTGATGAATGCAACCACGACCATTTATCAGCTACCAGAAGACTCTTACTTTATTTACTCAACTATTTACTTATTCTCTTTGCTCCTTTTTTCCATTCTCCCACAGATGAACTAGTTCACTTTCCCAGCCGTTACTGCCTGTCTGCATTTTATCTATTCTCATGTGGCAAGTTACTCTGTGATCGTCAGTCCACATTTTCAGATGATATTTCTTGGTGTTGGAATATTATAATCTCCCTCTGATCAGACCAGATACCACCTATTTAGAAACAAGCACCTTTATTGTTTTTTCCCTGTAAGCATTTATATTTAGATACATATTTATACATATTTAAATAATATGTATATTATTTATACATTTGAAATATTTGCAATGCTAATGCATAACTTTCCCTCATTTTATTTTTTTTTGTGTTGTTGTTTACTGAAAACTTATAACCATGCAATTCTTTGGTAAGGCCATCACCTGCCTTACTGTTTTCTTTTCTAATCTTTTTTGCCTCTTCCATCCTACAGTGTTACCCCTGTTCATAACGAAATATCACAATGATAACTGTAATAATCACACATTAGTAAGTATTTAGTATGTTAATGTAATGACCTGCCATAGATCAAAATTACTATCTGCCACAGCATCTCTCCCAGAGGAGACCACTGCTTACTACACCAGGACTGCTGCTAATGACCTTTCCTCTCCCTTTTGCTGTGAGGAGGGTGAATGACTTAATTTTGTGGCATTTGCTAAACAACTGAATAATGAAGTAGCATGAGGTGAAAAAAATTATTCATTTTAAAAGTGAAACAATGCTCGTGCAGCATGGCTAGTTCGGATACTTAGGGTTTATGGAGAATCAAATACGTACAATTCATATGCTCCTCAGTTGAATTGTGGCAGGTGGAAGTTTCTCACAATACTATTTGCACTGATAGCTTCACATTTGAAGCTACAGATAAATTACTCTAAACTTTACACACCAGATAAAATAAGAATGTTAACTAGACTTAATAGAAACCCAACTGTTCAGCTAGCCATGTTGTCAAGACAAGGGAGAAACTCAGGGAATTGAAAACAGAAGAGAAAAACGGGAGATCTGTACAGGTGTTCGAAATGTGTGCTGCTGTGTCTGCTTTCCAGTGAACCTTTCAGCTCAGTCGATTACAGAGCAGCTGTTACACTCACCGTGCCCAAATTGTGATCCTATTTATCTACACCTTGGCCCTTAGTCCCTCGGGCTGGTACCAGGTTAGATACCATTCCTTGGAAGGATGCTGGAGTGTGTGGTCACTGCTGGGGCAACGAGGGACAAGGGCATGGTGTGGAAAGCCACTTTTCTACGTTCAGGACATGACTAGTGCGTCTGCACTGGAACCAGCACTTTGGGTCACATCACACAACACCACTGCCCTGCAGTGTGCACATAGCTCTCAGTCACTCAGACTGCTGGTGACACAAAATCTCTATACCAAAGTCATTACTTTAAATCATTTTATATGAGTGAATCATTTTAACTTGGAGCCAGATAGTACTGATGTTTGCAAGATGGCCTTATTAGATGTTATTTATTTCTGCATTGGAGGGAACAATGTGGATTGAAGTCACAAAAAAAATTACAAAACCTAATTTATGGATTGCTCCAACTGGAATCCACATTTCTTCCAGGCAGACAGACTTTTTTGTTGTTGTTGTTATTAGCTTAATGAGAAGCATAGTCTCATTTCATTTCCTTTGGAACTCACTTCTTACAGCTCGGTCAGTTTTTTTTTGTAATGCTGGGTCTCATCCAGCTGGATTGGGGCCCATTCAGGCATGATATTGCTCAACTAGTTTTATGGCAGTTTATGGGTCTTACAGTTAAAAGTGCCACCTCTTTAGACACTATAATTTATGATATTTAACTTGTTAAAGGCTTCTAAATGTGCCATCATTCATCCTCTTAAAAATACAACAACCCAGAACACCGCTAAAGTATACTTGCCCATATGCACACTCACAGAGTCAGTATTCATATTTTGACGAGGGTGCTTTGAAGTATTTTGAACATTTGTTCAGCTGCATGAAGCTGCGTAGAGGGTGTCCTCTATAACATTGTCCTTTCCTTTGTTGATGTTTAATCCAAAAATCTTCTGCCAGAATCCTCCTTGACTCTTTCTTGCTACCAGATCCTTATCACTTGGAAAAAAGAAATCTCTTAGCTGCACTGATATAAACCCTAACTGAAGGCGTAACTTAATACAAAAGTTGGCCCTCAGTGCTTAATTCCCTTTCTTGGCTCTGAATACCTAGTTGCTCACAGGTCACTCCTTTGATTCCCAATTATTCCTCTCTCCTGTACATTTTATGTCTCCCTCCAGGGCTTTCTCTTTTCTGGTCATCTCCTCTAAATACTGTTTTCTAATTCTTGACTCTTGTTCCCATCATCATGACTTGTCCCCATCAGACCCGACTGAACAGCATTCTGCACAACCATGCTTTAAGCACCAGGGACTGTAATTACTGGTGTTCTCAGCATGTTGAAACATGTACTGGCAGCCCCTGAAACAGTTAACTCACTACATACATGCTGTACAGTTCAAGCAAGTTAGATCACAGGCAAAGTCTGTCAAACAACTAATTTGCATAATTAATTTGAACAACTGGGATATTTGATTAAATATGAAATGTACACAAAAGTATTTTCTTTACAAAAAAAAAATTAAGACATTCTCTAAAGTGTCAAGGAGAGTTTCACATCAGGGACAGAGGTACATTAGCAAACTTTGCAGAGACATTTACAAAGAAGCGCAGTTATTCACACTAAAGCTATGAGAACATGCCTCAGGTGAATCTGTATGTGACGTAAATGATGTATCAGGACAAATGAAAAAAATTTCTTAAGTACTGCATAAGTGTGAATATAAAACACTTAAAGGTTGTGAGGAAACCTATTCTGGTATGCTGGTTTTGCTTGGATTGTTTAACTTCAATTGTACACAATCTGGATCAGGGCAAATAGTGGTGACAATTTTAAAAGAGTATATTTTATTAAAATTACACCTAAAGTACATAAGAAGAAACTATCAATAAAACAAAAATATACCTAAATGACAGTTTTTACTTCAAATTTTTATTGCCTAAATAGTGTCAAGATATCATCCATAAGTGATTGACAGGATAGAAATAAAAGAGGATTAAAAAAATAGGAGATAAGGCTGTAATTTACTGAAGCTATGTATAAATTGATTGAGGAGGGTATTTTTGAGATTTCAGGTACAAATTTGGTATTAAAATAGCCCTCCTCACCACCACTTCCATGTTCAGATTATGCTGGGAAGGAAAACCAGCAAACGAGGCCAGAAAGCAGCTGCAGTGGGAATCCCACTTGGACACCGTTCTAGGCAACGCAGGAACTTATTGGCCACCCGTCTCTCAATATAGATACAGCCCAAGTGAATGCAATTTTGGCTGTATTATCCTATTTCTGTTAATATTTTTCAATTCCTGTGACATTATCTCATCCAAATTAACTGGAATGAATGTTTTCAAGCAAAAATCTCATGAGAGACATTATTAAATATTCTAATAAAATATCCACACAAATTATATTTACTGTGCTTCTTTCAACTATTTAGCATGGATACTTTATTAAATATCAACAGTCTGCTTAGTGGTGGAAGCATATAACACTGTGAAATGGTCCTCTACCTCTAGAATCTTGAGATAACAGTGCTCCAGCATCTGCTCATTTATATACTATTAATGTCTAGGGATTGTCGAAACAGTGTCTCAGTTACAGAGAAAAATATGTATATCACTTTGTAGCAAGGGGAATCTACAAAAACTAATTTATAATCTTGGAATTTAAGTAATAAAACATACACAGAACAGATAAAGTTAACGTAACCTGCAGCAAGGTTGAAATTCTTTATTCTGTTTGCCTCCTTTCGATCAGATCTTGATTGTCAGTAAAACATTTAACAGCTGCTTCATCACCAGTTCATGAGAATGCCTGATCAGCTCCCCCCACCAAATATGAGAAAATGAACTTAATCTGCCTAAGCACTCTGTGAACAATATTTCCCATGGGCAAGAAATAAATCAAACAAATAGGTTAACCCAAGCAGTACTATATTGTCACACCTATTTTCAGCTAACTGATCTGTATAGATGTCAGTCTGGTTTAGGCTGATGATGGAAAGGAGCCCTTGCTGGCGTCATAAGTAACCCCAACTCTTTGAGCCCCATTTCCTGCTAGGTTCATCTGTACAAGCCACTACTATCAGCTCCTTAATAATTTCAGTTCTGTAACAGGAAAACAATTATATACAGGATTTGCACACAGTCGTTGTTAGAGAAGATTTTCCAGTCTTGTCCCCCCTGAATTTCTGCACGAGCTGATACTAAATACCTAGCATGTCAATGAACAGCTGAGCTCTTCAGGTATGCATTTTGCTACATAAGTGCCGTACGTCCCTCCACTTCCTAACATAAATATATTTTTAACAAATAGGCCAATTTTTCTATGCATGCAACGTAAACTGCACATGTTTAAGCCTGATGTCTTCTTTCAACTCTTCTCTTTACCAAATACAGTTTGTGAGCTCTTACCAGGCTTTCAAAGAGGAATGGGCTTTTTAAGCTTATGCATGCAAAAGGCTTGTTCACCATGTATGAAAAGATTCCTACTTTCTGTTCAGTTCAGTCAGACCTTTCCAGCTAGTGAGCATTGACAGTTAAAAAGTATAATGTAGCTAGCAAAATTACATGGCCAGAAAAGTACAATATCTTATACTCTAAAAGTTCATATATACTAACTTCATGTATGTATGACTTGCAGTATAATTAACATTTTAATTTTGAATCTCTTTAGCTTACTTTCTCCTGGTTCCTCTAGAGGTGTGTTCTGTACTAATTCAGGGACATAGCTATATCAATCACTCCCTGGTTGAGAACTCTCTATTTGACTGAAGGTGTGTGTAACAAGACAGTTCTGAAAGAGTATCTTTATTTACAGAAATGCATTGTTTGCCTGATCAGACTTTGTAAGTGTTTATGGTAATCTTTCAGAAGTTTTAATAGGGAATAGTATACTTTTTACAAACATTTGGAATAACCCTGGTATTTTGTGTAAGCTCCCTCTCAGGCACGCTTCAGAATATTTCTACACCTCACATCTAGTGGGAGATTCTCGTTTCATTTACTGTATAATACACTCAAAAGTCATATGAGATCATGCAGACATTGCAATAGTATTACATATCTGTACAGAAACATCATTTTTGTGGTAGTGGCAACAGTTTGTTTGGGACTTTGTAATAATGAATTTTTAACTTTAAACTTGGGTGACTATGAGCACTCTTATATTTGCTGAAAGAAAAAAATTGAAAGAATGAGAAAATATTCTATATTCTTATCATATGCCCTCATTATTTTCCCTTTAAAAATGTCCTTTTTAGAACTGAGATTACTGTAAAGGACAACAAGGGTAGAGATTAGGTTACTGGCTGTAATCCTATGGACTGGATGCCTACAGGGCAATTTACAAAAAGGTTAAATGATTGAAGGCAAAGCTGAAATGAAATAATGCATAATGAAACTATTCTGGAAGACAAGTAAAATACTATGTAGGTGTTCATGCTTTTGCTCCTGGCTTGGCATTTGCCAGCTCGCAGTTACAAAATGGAATTGCTCCCAGGATTTCTGGGAAGGCAGGAATAGACAGGCCCTGAAGAAGGCTGGAGTAAACTTGTTACCTCTACTTGCCAAAGCGTACACACAGGAGAATGACTAGTACTACAGAACAACACAAATTATGAGACTGGACAAAGAAACTCACAGACAACCAGAACTGTTAGGCCAATTTTCCATCCTGAGGTGATTGAACCAACATAGGAGATTTCTGTTTTTCCAAGTGGACCTAGAGTGACTAGTCTGTGAGCAACTGGATCTCAGACAACTGGGTGGCTCCTTTCTCCCTCCTGCACTTGCCATATGGGTAGAAGTACTTAACTGCCTTGTGTTTGGGTCAAATAAGATAACTAACTTGTTTGAAAAGGAGATCTATTAAACTGCCAGAATGAAACTGGAGTATTAAATGCTGCTATAAGGACTTTCAAATTTACTGTTGTATTGAAATACTGATTTATACACAGTACTTGGATGCCATTTTTACATGCTATAACTTCAATGCATCCTGCACTACTCTGTTGATGCTTGAACTGTGGGATCCCAATAAATAATGGTCAGATGGCTATCAAGAAAATGGATTTTTCTTATATTTATTAGCATACTGGAACTAAATAGACTATAAATATTTTAATAAGGATATTTTATACAAGTGTGGCTTTCAATAAATTTTAGATTTTTTATTTCTATTTTGCCTTTTATCAACACACAAAGAAATTCATGTGATTCTTGAAAAATAAATTTATAAAACTTGGTGTTTATATGCATATTTCAGTGTTGGCTGAGATTGTCAGAAGTAACAGCTAATCTTCTTTATGTAGCAGGGTGCTGAGTAGGCTTAAAAGTCCTTTGCTTCTAGAATGCAATATAATTATAAGACGTGATTACAACTGATTATAATCAATCAGCATAGTCTTAAGTGTAATTTATGTTGCTGCAGCTGTGGTTAGATTAAATCATCGTATAAAATACAATTTCTCCAAGATATGTAAAATTATTTGAACAAACCCAAATACAGTAAACTCATAATACCATAGAGTAAATGATGCCAATTACATAATAGTTTAGGGCTGTGTGTACCACAAAATAAGTTTTCCCTTACAGAGGATATTCCTGATTTAAGATACAAAATTGTCCTTTTTTTTGTAGTGACAGGACAATCTTTCTGGCCTTCTGAACTCTTCCTTATACCATCTGTCACATATAATGTGTCACTACCAGCACCAGAACTACCACAGGCAGTAAGATCTCTTTTGAAACAATAATAGAAACTAGGTATGGGGGTTTACAGAACAACATGTTTTAGTAGGACAAGACCCATGCTAGCTGTCAAAAACTGCTGAGTTCTCACTGCAAATCTGCTAAATGGCTTTGTTCAGTTTCTTACCCTCCATCTGTAAGTCTATGGTGTAGCTGGGAAGCATAACTGCAGACATGTATCAGCCAGCTTTGCTCCAGCCAGCCTGGAGAGCCCCAACAGTGACCCAGGGCTGAGCAGGAGTCAGGGCTTGCTGCAAAGGACTGCCTGCTCCCAGGGACCAGCCAGGACTCTGTTTCTCTGTACCCAGCAGCTTCTCACTATCTATATCGGTTGTATTTCTGATCTTGGTGAAGACTTAACCTCAGTTTTGCAGTTTGCAAAGTGGCAGTAACAATACTTACTGCCTTTGTTAGGGACATGTGTAGAGGGCTAATGGAACAGTTTCTCAGTTCTTTCATTTTCCTATGCAATTTCAGGTCAAAGAAAATCTCACTAAAGAATATCTTGTCTGACAATCTGAGTAGAAAAACCATAGCAGGAAAAATACCATTTCTAAACTTATCAGAATACATACACTCAAAAAAAAAAAAAAAAAATTCATTTACTGTTCTTTTAAAAGATACCACTTTAGCTTTTGGCTTTAATGTCAGGGGTAGGTAATCAAATGTTTCCTCCCAAAAATGAGATAGTATGAAATTTATAATAACTTAAACAACTGGTGCTCGAAAAAAGCTCTTTGTAATTTACTCCTAGGATTCTGAATTCTTGCCGGGAAGACCCTTTGCCCAGTTTACCGAGAATCTGAAATAGAAATGTTATTTTGTGTGTATAACATGAAGCCTGATTCAGATCTGCCTAAACTAAAGTATACTTCTCCCAAAGTTTTCTCAATTAAAAGGAAAATGCATCTGTTCCCATTAGAGAAAAAAAAAAAAAACCAAAACCAAAACCAAACTCCAAAACCCCTGTGGCTTCTAGTAGGAGAATATTTTATTGCTCACTTTCCTCCAGAACTAATGTGTCATGATGTAAGTATAAAATTTAAGAGTAGCACCCCTATAGCAGTAGGTCAGTTAAGACAGAATCTAACCAGTTTGTAACATTCAGGATTTTTATATTTTGCGTATGAACTTCAAATTTCCCTAGCAATTAACTTCTTTAAAAAGAAATGAATATTCTTGAAATTATGATACATCATTAAGATTCTGTACCCTAATTTTTCATGCTTAATGAAGGCACATTGAAAAGAGAGTTTACAAAAATGTGTGTTTAATAATCTGGAAACTGAGCCTATTTAACTCATATATTTCTTAATAGTAGAACAAAGGGGCTGTGAACTGTAAAAATGTATAAAATAGTTTAAAAATATATTATTTTTATTATTTTTATACAGATAATTTTTTTTAACCAGCGACATAGTTCATCAGCTGATAGTATGTTTCCTCTGTACTTCTATCGATGCTCTCTCTGTACCCAGAAGCTGTTCATTGACATCCTTAGTTTATGGGCTCGCATTCTTCACAATGAATTCCTGTCCCACTGATTAATTTCATTTTGAGCCTTAGTAATTGCTTTAATTCTTTGCTATTCTGTTTTGCTTTGTACATAACACTTTTCACAGCAGTATCTGAGAATGACTAGTAGTGTATCAAGAAACACGAAAAATATCTGTTTGACGTATTTGTTGTCAAAATCGTAAATATTGGAGAAAACCAGATACAAAATTAGAAGGTAGGTCCCTAACCTATGACCACTTTCCAAAGAACAAAATTTTATCAAAACATATGTAGTCCACAAAAAAACATCAAAAGCTGAAGAACTGTGGATGTTAGCTGTCATCGAAAGAATTAATCTGTGTGTTTAAATATGAATGGTCTGTACCCAAATGGTATTTTTCATTCAGATGAAGTATTATTCTAAATTTCAGAAAATTCATGATCACCAACCCCCGGTATGATTATATTTTAAAGTAGTTTTAATCTAAATATTTTTTAACCTGCCATTTTCAAACCCAAATGCCTAACTATGCTTATTTTAAATTAGGTACACTGTACCAAATATGACATAATTTCAGCATTTAAATTTGAGTGTTCTTCAAATTTCCAGTTATAAAAGTTGTTTTTCTTATTCAGTAATGAGTCTGCATTTGAGCCAAGCAGCTGCATATGAAGGCTGCCAGAGTTGCTCTTCACACACTTTTCAGTTAGCTGACTTTAAATTACTTTAGGTATGGAAAAATCTATTTTACTGCCTTAAAAGGAGAGGTCAGTATAATGTCAGCCAATAGACAGAACCCTTATATATGAAATTGTTTTCTGATGCTTTGCATTTTTAATATTCATGGTTTAATGTTTAATATATTTACTTTGATAAGAGCCTAAACACAGGAAAATTCAAAAATTTCTCTCTTTTATTATGAAAGGTATTGCTAATTTCTTTACCTGACATTTTAAAATAAATTCTGGTCAAATTAAAGAACTTAAAAGTACATAACATTCCCACACGACTTTCCTACCCAAAATCATCTCATAGAACTCCAAATATATGGCAAGTTTTAAACCAGATGCTATCTTAAAGCATGTTCTTTTCAGCAAGGGGACACAAGTACATGCTAAGGCTGAATTTTCCATGTTATGTATGCAGTAAAAAATGCACATAGCCTGCTAAGAACATCTTCAGGAGCAGATGACAGGCAGGGTGCATAACCAGACATGGGTCCACTACTGATAACAGCGGTGACAATAAGAATAAAGGACATATGGACATAGCCTGCTTATTTAGTTTTGCCTATTTGGATCTTCACTGCTGAATTGGAGCAGGATGTATGTCTTGACTATCAGTACTCAAATATTTATCAAAATTCAGCCAAGAAGCACCATTCACTAAATCTATTTGTAAATATTCAATAGGAGATATATTTATTAAGTTTATTCACTAAGCTGCTAGTTTTTCTAAAAAAATAGCCCAAATTAATCTTTAAATAATTTAACTAATCTCAAAGATGGACTTGCCTGCCATGATGATAGTAATGACATAAAATAGATTTTTTTCCCTTTAAACATTTATATTCTGAGTGCACTTCAGAAGTTCATTTCTATGACACTCAAAAAAGTGACTACAGTAGATGGCTGGTGAATTTTAAACTTAATATACCTCACTTACTAAGAAGAAATAAATGCCTAATAATAAAATTCACAGTGAATTTTTTCAGAAGTTTCTTGCTTAAATTAATAAAAAAGATTAGAAAACAGGTATTTCTGTTGTCTAAAAAGGATAAATGACAAAACGGTGAAAAAATGTCAAGGGAGAAGAACAGTGTAATTTTAGAATTGTTGAAATACTCTTATCTAAAAGTTCATCTTCATTTATCTTAAAACAATTCCTATTTATCCATAATAGGGTCAGAACCTCCTAGTTATTAATTATATTAAAAATTCCTTAATTATCTTTCATTCCATTATCTGAACAGTTTCAGTGTCCAGCATGACATTTAGATAAAGAATATAGCATTTTAATAGTATCACTAATACCCACATGGATTTATTTAACGTGTGATTAAATCTCTAATTTTCAGGCGGTCTTAGAACCTTAAAATCAGCAGGACCTATGTATTATCAATATCAGTTAAATCAGAAGTAGAAGAAAGTTTTCAAATGCTAATAGTAGTTAAATTCTCATAACAAGTTTGTAATCCATTAAACCTTGTATTAAAATGTGAGGAGCCAGATCCAAAGTCCATTTGCATTGACTCAGACTTGTGTTAAACATCATAAAATTTAGGTCAGGCCTTTACAACCAATTATCTTCAGCAAACTGATCAAGTGCAGAAACGATAAAAGCCCTAATTTCCTTAATGCATCTTTTTTTTTGTTCCCCAGAACTGCTAACCAGTAGGAACCCTACAGGTACCTTATACTTTGATGAAGCCATATGCAGTAAACTCTGTGAAAATTAATATTTCAGATCACAGTTCTACATGTAAATCTGAAGTTATACCCCATTGACTTAATTGTGACATTGAATATTTGCAAAGGTCTACCTCAGTGAAGAAGACTGCAAATCAGTGGGATTGGTGATTTAAATAGTTATTCATAGCGTATGTCTAACAAATGTAGAATAAAAAAGAATCCTGGTATTTCAATATGTGCAGATAACTAATGAAATACTTGTCGATGTTTTGGTGATTGAAAATTTTAACGGAAACATTAAAAATATTAAATATTTTAAAATATGGAGATATTTTTATTAGACAGAAATTTATCCCTTTAGACTGTGTTTGGAGAATTCTTTTCTATTTGGGAGACCAGTACATACAGATTATTAAGCAAATACATGGCATAAAAGGTGTTGTAATTTCAGATAGTTGCCAACACTTTAAAGACTTAGTAAAATACTATCTTATTATTTTAAAATACTATTTTAGGTATAAATCAGTGTGTTTTCTTTATCCTTACTCTGTTTCATCCAGAATACCCCAATACTTAACACATGAGAACTTAACCAATAATTCCGTTTTCTTCAAAGGACCTCTTCTGATTTCACGGCTGGTGAGGACACAAAACAATTGAACTAGAAACATGACATTTCTCTCAGCAGCATAATGGTGAATTGTGCTCATTATCGTAGTTTTTAACTTGATGAGAGTTATTTTATGCCAATAATCAGCTAAAGTTAAGAAAATTTATCCATGGTGGTTTTCATGGCATAACAGCATAATTACAAATTCCAGAAATGGTCATCTTCGTCTCCTCTATCAAATGTGGAAAATAAAGAGATATGGTCAATTAATTTAATTTTTAATGTTAGTGAAATACTTTTGTTTTTAGAAAAAACTCCATGTAAATTTTAAACTTCATCTTCTCTAGTTTAAATATTAGTTTCTTAAGTTTATATAGTACTTATAAGCCCTGTCTACAGTCATTTATGATTGGTATCAGTCTTATACCTTGGTTGCATAGTTATTAGATATCTAAAATAGATGACATAATGGCAATGGTCAGTAACAAAATTTACATTATTAGACCACTAATTAACATCAAGAATAAAAAAGAAGGAAAGTTAGATAAAAAGACTTTTAACATATATGTTATTCTCCATCAGACATGCCTATTGCTAAACCAAAGAAATGACACAACGAAAAACATGGCAATCTGATTTTAAGAATATAGTAATCAAAAGGATTATTCTGAAACTTTGCATTTTAAGAAGGTGTAAAAACATTGATTCCTCACAAAACTATAATGCAGTCCAGATTTGTAGATGAGGATCTGTAAATTTATAATATATGTTTAAATTAATTTATTTTTTTCTTGAAGCATATATATGAAAACATATAGGCAGATATAACTCTCGATTTGTGCTTCCTTTACATTTAATTTTAATTTTAAGAAAAAATTATTTCATATCAGGAAGATCAATTTTTTTTAAAACAATGTTGTAAAATATGGTGCTTTATAAAGAATAAAATGCCCCCCCTCCCCATGGGGCATTTTACAGTCAGTATTTTTTCTGCATGTTCCTCTACTCCTCATTATAAAGGTCTTTCTCCAAACTGTGTGAGTCATGGGACATAACCTAAATCTTGACTTCCATTTCTTTGGAATTAAAGCATTCTCTGCCATCACCACCATGACGGACTGGTGATTGCTTTATTTGTAGTGCAAACAGCCCTAAATCCTTGAACCATAAGACTGAATGAAAACAGAATTAAAATGTAGTAGGGGAAGCTATTACTTATCCTAAGTACGCAATGCCACTTCAAAACATATTCAAAACAGAGTAACTCATGTTTTGTTTCTCTGTCTTACATAATTAAGTGTATTAAGCATTTTTGTTTTCATTAACATGAGTATGAAGATGATGGGTGATGATAATTGAGATCATAAAGGTTTTCCATTTCACTGCTGTCTTCTTATAGTTCAGACAGGTGTAACAGTCACACTTAAACTTCCCACTCAAAGGTGTTTGACCAGTGATATTAATTTGTCTTGAGGAGCGTCTTCAGATTATTTATGATTATTTATTATTTGCTACATATCAACAATGGAATGTTACAAATATAGAAGCTTCTCTGTTTGTGTTTGTAGTCTTAATTACTATGATGGGTTTTCTCTACAAATCAAACTCAAAGATGCATAACTTTCATTCCTGCCTTTTCCATGTTCTAGTGTTTGTTGCTAACAATTAAAAACCTGATGTATAGCTACATTTTTTCCCAAATCCCTAACTGCAAAAGTGATGAGTATATGTAACTTCTTAGTTTATTTTTCCTTCCTTGTACAAGAAGTGTTTCTCACCAAGCGCTAAGACTCCTGACCAGCCCTTTAAGTTCAAATCAAATTCTAGTTTTCTAAACTGTAAAAACTTATTTTTAAAAGGAGTACTTCTGAGCTACTTCAAAGTGAACATCTTTCACTAAATGTGAAAATTTTTGTTTGCTTTTAAATGTATCTTCATACAGTAAGTCATAGGTACAGCTTCACCAACCCTTGTAAGAAAAAACCTGAACTTTGTAATTTCATATAAAACAGGTCTAAAAAGATCTGTGAACTTTAAAGCAGATAGACTGATTTGTGTGAGGAGCTGGCTGTACATGACCTAATTCTTTGTTATTTCCTAACAGGCATCTTTTTAATCAATCTTTCATTTGCTATAGAAGTTCTTGAAGACTGTTTTCCACAAAAGTAGATCTTTAAGGACCAAAAGTATCATAGATTCCTTAGTATGAAGGATGCAATTACAGTTTACACTTCATAGCTGGTTTCCTTGTTTCATTTACAGCCACCATCCAATATGCAAACTTGGTATAATGGAGAATAAATTGCACATTGATTGCATTTTACTTCCTAGTTAATTTTCAGATGATGATGGGCATAACAGTGAACACATTTCCCATGCTTTCCTGATGAATGCAGACAAATGTTGGATGGCATGGCATTTTGGTTGGAAGAGACACTGGAAGACTGAGGAAGGAAACATTAAACTCCCAGTGTGTCCCTAGATTTTGTATCAAAGTGGAAAGTTAAGTAAGGCTTTATTTGTGAATTCATGGGGCCTAAGTCAGATGAAAGCTTTTAAAAAGTTGTGGATTAAGATGAAAGAAATGAGTAAGAAGAGAAAATAGCAGTACAGTAAGAATGGAAATAAAGCATTAGCAGTTATCTCTACCTATGAATCTTAGCAACTTCTCTATTCTCAACTCTTCCCTCTGCTGAGGAGCTCAGTTTTTCTCTAAAGCACAAACAACTTTGAAGTGAAGTATCATCTTCACTTTATGGCTGCTAACTAGTATGTTGATGCAAAAGTATAGGCCCACTTCTTTCCCTGAGATAGAACCATTTTACAGCCCAGTATGCTGAATGTTTATTACAGAGCTAAATTGTTCTGTGGAAAGGCTTCACATTAACTCTTTATTCTAACGCTTCATTTAGGAATACTGGAAATCTACAGCAGAGTGCAGAAGCCAGCATGATAATTTATTTTAATCCCCATGCCAACCATTTTAGGAAATTTTGTCTCAGCAGCTTTCTTGTCTGAAAATGAACAGCACTGAGGTCAGTAATTGCTGGAGTAGCAGCAGGTTCCTGAATCTTAGGGTACCAAATGAAAGGTTTGCATGAAGGAGGAAATACATCATGAGAAAAATTAAATGAGAGGATTTTTTTGTTTGCTTTTTGAGGGAAGCTTGTATCATTTTAACTGTTTTTGTCTATAGAGTAATTCTGGAACATCAGTTTGAGGTCAGAGCTCTCTGTTTAAAGACTGGCACTGTGTGTTTGAAGATGTCTCAACTGCAGTCACTAATTTTAAGAAAGTTTGCATTTTAAAAGATATAGCTGGTGAAACTGAATTGAAGCTCTATTACTAGTTATTCAGAACACAGCCTGAGTTAGATGTGTAATCAGAGCTTCATTTCAGCATTGTAGGCAGTGACAAGATTTATGTTTTTTGAATATGTAACATTTCTACAGGATTCTCCTGCTTTTTTTTTTTTTTTCTTGACAAGATCTTCCTGACTCATCCCTTTCCCCTGCTCTGCCAGCCAGTGGCCACCTCTCTGCTAGGCGCTGACTGGAAGGCAACATATAAAAAGGATAGACTTTTCAGAAGGACAGCTTAAGAGCATAGCACTGTGAAAGGGGGATTGAAAAATCAAGTTTGCTAAGGAAGCAGCCTGTCTTTGCCCTCTCTCATTTGTGTTACAAATCTACTTAAGGTAGGTATCGGCAAGAAATTGAAGGGATGGAGATATTGAGTTCCATTTCTGAGCTACTAATGGTGAAGAGTTTTTGATTTCCATGCTCATACCTAGTTAATCATTTGAATCACACTAATCTTCATTATTTCCATAAGAATGAAATTTGCTATTGGATGGATTAACTTTTTATTCCTTATTTATGTAAATTGAAATTAAATCACTTGTTATTTTAAAAAATCACTAAACAGAAGATAAATGTTTCATTTATACAGGCCTGGAACAGTGAAAATTCTGCTCAAAAATCAAATTTATGCTTATCATACCCACTTGTGCTATTATCTGTATTGCCACTTCTACTTCTATAACACCACCCAGTCCTAAAATAAGACAGTACCAAACAATATGCTGTTTTATTGTCATTATATTTTGAATTTCTGGAAGTGAAACATTTCTGTGTAGGGCATGTGATTCTTTGATAATGCCTCACAGCCTTTTAACAGCAAGCTTGCCTTTCATCTCAGATAACTAAGTCCTAAAATATTTGACCTTAAAGAAATACTGTACTGTATAATTATCAAATCCAGAAGTAGGATGACTTTCATATAAAAGAAAAAGCAGGAATTGAAACTGTCTCTCTTCTTGGTATCCATAGGAAATGCACCACTGATGCTCATAAACCTATGTACTAGATAAGAGCATTGTTCCATGGTAGAATTCTGTTAAAAAACAGAGTTGTCAGGAAGAATTTGATTTAAAATATAGGGCTTAAATATTAAATAAAAAAAAAACAAAACCATTTTGTATCTGCTTCCCTAACAATAAATGGTTAGATTAGAGTAAACAGTAAACAGTAACAGTGAATGGTAAACAAATATCAACTGTGGAGGCTGGTTCAAGTACCAAGCCAAAGATAGTTCTCATAATTTCTGAAAGGTGTGATTATATCATGTTATGATATAATCTATATCTTCCTTATATGTATTATATACATCTTATATAGATATATACACACAAACGTATTTTTGTGATTATTTCCTAATGTTGGAATTCTAGGTTCAGGCCTCAAACTGAGGTGTATTTTGGGTGTGTGGGGGGGGTGTCAGTATCTTTAAGTTATCTCTATTCTTCACCTGTGACCTGAAAGAAATTAATTGTTATCATGAAGAAGGCTGAGTTTGTTAAAATACACAATTCAATATTTCTCTTTGGCAGTTTCTTTTAACTCTTTAAGTATTACTTTTGAACTAAGCTGCTTATGTGCATTTGGCCATCTAGTTTACTATACTGTCTCCCTGACCACATGCATTTGAAGTAATCATACATATTTGAACACAGGAGATCCTATGAGAACACAAGCTAGTATTACATGAATAAGGATAGTGAGTGCCCCAAAAAACACAAGCATTTCTTAATGGAGAATGCTTTCAAAATGTAAACTTCTACCTCTTCTCACAGAGACCACCCCTGCAGCCTCCCCACTCCATTACCAAAACCTTGCCACGTACACCCAATACAATACTGCATACACAAATCTCACCTGACAGTCAGAGGAAGATCAAAACATGTATGGCAGATATTCGTCATATCATTTCATGTTCTGATGGAAGGTTATTGAAATTGGTAGTAATCAGAGCATTATGAGAAGTAAACTAGAATAGAAAAGTAACCGGTATAGATTCATCCTGAAGTCAATAGATCATTAGTGAATCACAGCATTTGCGCTGACCATTTCTGATTTTCATTATGATATGCTTCTTTTCCTGATATTTCTATTGTTATGTAAACTTTAATGCTTACAAGTGGTTCCTACAATGCACAATGTTTGTTAATGTTTGTAAGGAACTGTCAATAGTCATTATGATTCTGGCTGTGAAAGTTTTTCTTGGTTGGACCCATGCACTAACATAAGACCTTAATGCCTTAGCCAAAGGAATACTAATGTTTAAAAGATCACTTGAAAATCACTGTATGTACAAAATGAGGCAGAGCTGTAGGCATTGTGTTCATGACAGACTGAAATAAAGAAACCAATAATTTTTTTAATCTCTTTTTTTGCGTCTCCTATGATTAGATTTCTGCAGCTCATGGGCCTGTTATCTACCTTCCAGATTCAATAGAGTCCCCAAGAATGTGGGAAAAGAGCAGAGAGTAATGAACAACACCTACCAGCAGGTAGGCAATGCAGTGGGAGTATACATACTTTTTGTGAATACACTTTCACACAAACTCAAAGCTTTGGGGTTCTTTGAAATGCTTGAAAAGAGAAGAACTGCAGCAGAAGGTTGCTGTAATCCACAGTCACCTGATAAGGATCGGGCATTTAAGAAATATGACCCCTGACCAAACAGGTAATCCTTATTTCCCAGGTGTCAAGGGCAAAAAAAGCAAAAGAGAAGCAAAAATCACACTTTTATCAACTCAGGAAAAACAAATGAGCAAGCAGGGTAAATTACTTTTTGTTGATTACTAAGTTTAATGTATATGTTTTGATTTCTGTCCCTCAAAAGAGACATATAGCAAAGACTGGCAATTTTAAAAATTTTAGCATAAAATGTAGCATGTATCATTATGCACATATTTTTATAGATATGTTTACTTGTAATTAACTGTAAACTAATAATGGTGCTATGTTGCTCTGAAAATGAAAACTCTTACTGGGGCTGTTAATTCAGACTGTTGTTCAAGAATAGACTCTAGTGTCTGTCTGTGGTGTTTATAGGTCATGCATTTAGTGGCCAGATTTGACCACTGATTCTAATGCAAACAAAGCAGCACTATTCATTACTAGCAGCTCCTTTTGCTACTCTGGCAGTTAATTTTCCATCAGACATACTTAAGTAAAATAAAAGTGATTCTATTGCCCCTGACACAGTTCAAATTGTCAGGCAGGCAGTTTTTAGCCCTCAAACAATGTTCTACCAACAGAAGAACTACCCACAAGGCTTAAAACATTTCAAAAGTCATTGAGTGTATCTTATAAAATTTTGATGTGAGATGTGCTGTCATACATTTTGTTCAGATTAACATTGATATAAATTGCAAAATAGCATAGACAGTAACATATAATTTGTATTTATGCTAATTTAATTTATTTAAAACCACTGGAGTTTAGGGGACAGAATTAGTGTGGATGGAAAAGCAAATTACCTGAGATGGAAAAAAAAAGTCAGCATTTAAAACGTTAAGGAAAAAAGACAGAACACATTGGTTCTTCTTATTATTTTTGGATAAGATACCATTTCAAAGGAAACATCAAAATACCTCTATGGACTAGTATGCTACGGTAAGAAGATGGCTGCTCTTGATTTCTAATGCCTGAAGTCAGGTCAGGAACACCAGCTGTGATAAATTGTAAAACAAGTATGTATAGTTTGACAAGCCAGGAAAGAATCTGCTTTCTGGAGTGTTTTAAATCTTTTGTTCTTTAGTTTTGTCCCTCAAAAACTCAAAGTTAACTAAACAGAGCCCAAGATCAGGCATGGGGATTGCAGCAACACTAGAGCTTGTGCTGCAACTATTCTCATCCTAAATCTTTAGCTGCTGAAGCTAAGCAGAAACTGTTGAACACCATAATCCTGATTAGGGAGGTGGAATATGAAACCAGCTCAGCAGTAACACTATATTACCAGTAACTAAAACATGTTTTCCTCTTAGAAATGTTTTTAATATCTACAGAGAGACTGCAATAATTACAGTCTATTAGGATTCTTTTATTATTTAAATCTTGCATTATGATAAAATAATAGAGTCATTAAATGTAATTATGAAAAATTTAGATAAAGAAATTATTTGGAAGATTTGTTTTTCCAAGAACATAAACAGTAGTTTATCTGAGTATTTTCCATATAAAAAGAAAACATTTGTGTTATTACTATATTTACTCATGTACTACCTTATTATTACCCGTATTATTTTAATTCTGTTCTGTAGTGTAATGGTACCATTTCCTTTTGAAAGGATAATATATTTGGAAAGAGGGCTTCTAAAAAGTTTAAGTTAAAGTTTTCAAACTACATATATGGTAACACAAAAAAAAAAATCTCATCTTCTTGTGGGAGATTTATAGAGCCATATATGTTGTATTGTTTGCTTTGTTAACCACATCTGTGTCCAGGCACTCAGGAAGTAAATCTATCGAGATATAAAGGGCCACATCTGACAGCTGTACAGTTCTGGTACACTGGGGAGAGAGGATGTGGGACCTACACAGGAACTTAGTGTCCCACACATCACTTCTGGGCAAAATCACAATCCCGAAGTTCAGCTACTGGAAAAGAGGCTGAGAGAAAGCTCTGTCACAGCATTTGTGAGTTGTCTTAGGCAATCAGTATATGGGGAAACCTGAAAGACACTTTGAAAAGCATTGGCATGTAGACACAATTCCTAATTTTAGCAGCAGGGTTTTGCTGTCGAACATTGGCATCATTTTTGAAATAACCTCCATAAGCTCCTTCCTCATATACATACTTTTGAAAATTCACTCATAGTTCCATAGGAAAAGAAAAGTCATCTGCAGTTAGTCAGCCTTTTTTACAACATTGGGTTTAAAAAAAAAAAATCAATATCTTAAGATGGTTTAGAACTATAATGCTTGGGCTAAACCCTGGACTTTTTAAGTCAGTGACAGAAAACATATTGTTCTTTTAATGGTACCAGAATCTGACTCAAGTTTGAGAGGATGCTCTAGGCCTATATATTTTGATATAAAAATATGAGTAATAAAGAGTATCCAGATTGCTGTCCAAGAAATGAAGCAGCTTCTGGAAGATGGAAATAAGTCACTCCCTTCTATCCCCTATTGCTTTGTCTTTAGTGTTGAAGCTATGTTCTGTGCAAAATAATTTTAAAAATGAATACAGCTTCTCTTTGGTGTTCACTTCATCCACTTATGTATTTATCATCCTTTCTTGTGCAGTGCAAACAACAGAATATTTTAAAAGGCCATTGTTTAATAACAGTGTGCATACATAGCTCTGGTAAAACATTTATAATGTTTTATATATTATTATTACAGCTGGAAAACCTTAAAAAAACTGTATTGAAAAGGCTGCAAAGTTCTGGGACCTGAAATACATTCATGAAGTATTGTTTCTTGTAGAGTCAGGTCTTCTTGTGTCTATACCTTATTCACCCTCTAAGTAAGTATCTGTGAAGAAGACTATAGTAGACTGAGGAAAACACTGAGCGGTCCTGGCTACATATACCTGTCTTTCAAATGCTGACTTAACTTTCCATTCAAAATAAATTTGATTATTTGGGAACATTTAGGTATTTACCTCTGGAAGGATTCAATGAACTTCTTGGACACGAAAGAGATATAAAACTTTCCCTTGTGTGGTTTGGAGGAAATTCCTGGTGGCTGAGCTCAGTGTAAATCAGGAGTAAAGGTGGTTTATTAGTGGAGCTGGTATAAATGAATCATGCAGCCACTGATTTGGATAGCTGACATAAGGTAAAATCTTTTTGCCTCCCTAGATGGGCACTTCTGCTGCAATCAACAGGAATTATTTATGTGGTTATTATTACATTTAGATTTGTAGTGCTTAAATCCATGCATGTAAGCACATTTGGAAACTCCTTGTGGCAATGCAACATTTTGCCACCTTTCTTTCCATGCTGTTTTGGTTGTGCTATTTTGATTGCTTTCTTAAAAATCAGTCATTCTTAATCAACTGTATTTATATGATTATTTAAATGATACCTAGTTATGCAATTAGTAAAAGTGTTTAGTCATCATCTGTTTTGAACATTGAATTACAATTTGAAAACTGAACATGTTTATCTTATGGATATTTAAACACCTTTCTCAGGTACATGTCCCCCATTTTTTCTGTTTCTACTAAACCATGAGAAAAAAAAGACAAAAATGAACATACTTCTTGAGGGAGTTTTGATGAAAATATATCTACAAACATAGTAAACTTACAGAATCGGGCTGGGCCACAATACTCAGATGTATATTGTACTTCCCACCTAGACAGCATGATTCAAAATCATGATGCAGGAACTCCTGCCAAATTGATTTTGTTTCAGAACTGCATAGAAGTGCCCTTATAATGACTCAAAAATTAAAGTCTAAATATTTTGATGAGGTTAGTTACATTACATTAGGCACTGTTTAACTTATCCTACTCAGTGTAAATGAGACTAGGATAAGATAAGATGAACCCACTCTATTTCCACTGTTTATTACAGTCTTGAATCTGATAAAATACTTAGCATTGATCACTGGGGATGTTGAAAAGCACACAAAGGAATACCGGCAGTAGATGCTAAATGAGTAGAATTTTTTCTGCAAATGTATTACATTTCAGAGGTTAAGTGGGTAAGGGAAAAAAATGCACTGAATATTCACCTTTGAGAGTAGATAGCAAATTTTTTTCTCAGTGTAATCACATCCAAAAATCATTCTGTTTTCACAGCTGCATGCCACTGCACACCATTTTAAACTTTGCATTTTGGCACTGGGAAGGAACAGAAGGTTAAAACATGTGGAACAAAGAGATTCTCTCACCTCTTTGCCAATATTGGAATTGAAAGAAGCCTCACAGTGGCTGGACTGTGAATTTAATTAAGCATCCTTTTAAAGGGGATCATAAGAGGGAAGAATTTCCTTTCTATTCCTATGACAACCTCTGGGATTACAGTCATTAAATATTGGTTGGGAGAGGAAGGAAGTTGAGAGTCAGTGGACAGATGTGTAGTTCCATTCTTACTGCTTGCTAACCACAGCATCCAACCCAGAGAAGGAAAAAGTGAAAAAAAGTAATTTATTAGCGGTATAATCCAGCTATAAATCACTGTTTCCCAGAATTCAGAAGGAGATTGGGATGATTCATGTTCAGAGCTCTTCTTGGGACTGCTTCTACAATGGTGCAGCCCAAGTCCCTGTGCTTTATGACAGGGATGAAAGTCTCAGTCTAGCCCTAAGTCATCATTGATAAGTTACTGAAAATCTGACAATAAAGAAGTCACTACTGTTTCTGAGTTGGTCCTTGTTCTGTAGGAAGAACTGTCAAGGTCTTACAAAGATTAGCATACAAATGTAAGATAAAAATTTGTCTTTTCTGCTGTTCAAAAGTCCATCTAACAAAAGAATTCCGTCTTTTCAA
Organism: Morus bassanus; assembly: GCA_031468815.1. Taxonomy (NCBI): domain Eukaryota; kingdom Metazoa; phylum Chordata; class Aves; order Suliformes; family Sulidae; genus Morus; species Morus bassanus. The sequence continues at coordinate 9,941,780 of CM062576.1, read as the reverse complement.
CTTTATTTCCGGCAATATTTTCTAAGTCAAATTGACCATTTCCCCTTTTGATATGAAAGTAATTCTGCAAAGGGAAGTCACTGAACCAGAAACCGTATGTTTGATCTCTCTGATTTCTAGTATTCACGACCAATTGAATGCTTATAGAAGTCATTGAAAAATAATCCCACTTGATTCACTCCTCATTTTAAGTTATTTACAATACAGAGTACGCTGACTAGCACTTTCTTGTGCTGTGTGAAAGTATTAAGTTTTGACTCACAAAGATAGCTGTGGGAAAAAGCTGTAAATGTTACTGAAAATGTGTGCTTTTATTCCCTTTCTAAAGAGGAATAAAGAATTTAGTTCACACCAGAAATGATACAACGAATATTCTTCCAATTCATTTTTTATTTGACCATAAACTAAGATCTTGAAAGAAGAATCTCCTGTGTAAACTGCTCTCCTCACAAGGCATTACATTTTTTGCAAGTTCCACTGCAAAGCGCACTATTTGAAGTATTTATTTTTCTATGCTTATGCTAGTTTGTTCAGAATACTGACTTTTAAACTTTTTTGCTGGGTCACACAGTGTTTCTTTTCAAAGCAAATCTGATCCTCCTCTGTGTGCAAAACTAATGTACATGAAGTCAAATTCTGTAGCATCAGTAAGGGCCAGGCATCAGTTGGGACAGGGAAATTATCCCTTGATTCTGACGCTGTTCTGGCTTACATAGATTTCTCATTGAACTCAAAGAGTGATTTCAAACAGAGCAGAATATCTTTGAGAAGTACAACTATGAACCGAGTCAGAGAAGAAAACCACCATCTAAACATGACAGATATCGGAACAAATTAACTTCAGAACATTGGCACAAAGATACAAGAATGTATGGAAATGTTTTCCAGGAACTTTTAAAAGGTAGAGACAGGAGGCAAAATCATCTCTGCATTAACTTTTATATAGTTGTAGCCAGCCTGCCTTAAGACAACATTTAGGATCAGACCATATTCATATTCATTCCAGAATACATTTTTAAAATTATCTTCTATGTTACCCCTTCCATTTCTGCTAAACAAGTTTCTTCCTTCCCAGACATCCCAAGATGAACCAGAAAGCCTAACTGATCCTGACATTGTGCAAAGAAAGCTTTTTTTTAATTTGGAATAGAAGTGTCCCATGTTCAGTTGATACACAGAGACTGTAAGAAATTATGAATCTAGCCCATAACATCTATTAAAAAAGTGACTCAACTCAGCAGTTCTTTGTTGTAATTTTCTGATATACGGTCACAGTTGGAGAGATTGCAGTTGCAGAAAAGATCATGAAGAATATTTTTTAATTCAGTCATGTTCTTCTATATTTATTGATATCTTCTCTGAGATGTATCATTCTGTATCTTTCCTCAGAATTATTTTGATGTTCTGCAGGTTTTGTACAGGTAACTGTGTTTATCAATCTTGTTACTTTTTTAATATGTTTTTCTAGAAACTGCAGAATTGAAACCTTTAATACTCCCATAAGAAACCAAGATTTTTGAAAATATATGTAAGGAGTTGGCAGTAATGAACACGGTAAACCACGAACCAGAATATTAAAGCAAATACGAATTACAGTCATGAGAACTTGGAAAACCTGCCCAGCAAGCCAACATTTAACTTTCAGAACTCATAAACTCAAGTAGGAGCTTAAATAGAATTCCATAGCATTTATTACTTTGTCTTTAATTTTATTTTTTGTGCAGTTTTAAAATAATAACAGCAATGGTCCAATATGTTTCCTTTGAAATTGAAAATCATTTGCTAAATGATATCAATGTACATCAGATGGAGATCTGTCAGTTATCTTAAAGCAATATAAACAGTTAATCTTATTAACTGTATTCTAGGTGCAAAGACATCTAGAGGTTTTTTCTTCTTTTTGGGGGGTTTTGTTTTGTTTTATCTCTTTCAGATATAGATATTCCAAACCAACCAAATTTTTATAAGATTTTAAGATTTGTTCATATTTGCATTGTGAAGATGCATCCTTTTCATTTACCCTATACACGCACATTATTAAGTGTAGCATTGGTTGTTTCAGTAAAGCTGATGTACATTTTCATGGAAAAAAAAGTTGTAGTAGTGGCAAATGATACCTTTTTTTGTGGTCTCTGCCTGTCTGCTTGCCATTTTTACACAGAATAAAGTAGAAAATTATTCTTGTGAAATTCTTAATTTACTATGATTACCATTAAACTTCCAGAACTTGTCTTCTCACTATTAATGATATCCTATTTCTTAACTGAAACTTGTTTCTAAGGGAACCTAACTGTCAGGGCTTTTTCTTTCATTGACCAGCATGGTTAGACTTATTTGAACCAAGAACAGACATAGCCTTTTGTTCCCCAAGCCACTATGTGATGACTGTTTTTGAAAACCTTCCATTAGTTGTTACAGCCTGTTACCTGAAAGAGACATACTACACTCTCTCATTTTTTTCTTATTGTTATCATTCTTAGTCTAAAATAAAAGCAATTTTAGACTGAAAGTGTGTGGATGATTTTTGTGCAGGGAGAAAAAATATCCAAGTACTCTTGCACCATGTGCAGGGTGATTGCTTGGTGATACTGGCTTCTAATTGAGATTTAGTCAAAAAACATTTATTGCTTACAAATAGAAAAAATATATATAGTGTAAATAGCAAGAAAGTTTGAAGAGCTTTCAGATTGGGAATGCTTGGATTCTTTTTTCTTTTGTATAAAATAATTTTTCTGTCAGCACATTTTTATTACTTCAGTCAGAAGCATTAGGCAAAATATTACAGATATTGGAAAAAGGCGTAAGAATCAAAGGCCAAAACATCAGCATTACTTTCGATCTTTTTAACTTCTTTTTTTTTTTTTGTTTTGAGGATAAATAATTGGATATTCATACACATAATGAAAAGAACCTGTGATAAGAATACTTGAAGAAAAAAAAATAGAAAGTGTAAAAACTTAGATTAGTCCAGTTTGTGACAGGAAAATTTTGTATGTGATTTTGTACTAATGTTAATATCACTTGAGAAGTTGTGCAAAAGCATAGCCACACAGCCGCACATACTGACATATTGATAATTTTCTCTCTCTTATATTGATAACAGACCCAGTATCAACTATGTGACACTGGGGAAAAAGATCTCCTTAAAACTGAAATTATTCTTTTTGGCATAACTGTGACAATTATAATACCAAAATAATCCAGAGTTAGAGTGGCATGGCAATGTTCTTTACAGAGAGATGAAGCCTGTTCTTCAATTATTTTTTGATTTCTCTTTTTTCTAAGATTTACTACATATAGAGCTATAATTGCTAACAGCTTGGTTATGAAAGCAAAATAAATTATCTACAGCTGTGTAAATAACAGCAATGGAACCAAAAATTTATGGGGAAAATCAAGTTTGGGTCAAGCAGAAATGGAAATTTTTAAACAGAATCCAAAAATATTTCAGTGGTCTTGATGGAAACACAATATTTCATTTAAAAAAAAAAAACAAACAAAAAAAACAACCAACCAAAAAACTCCTCTTTAAAACATTCCTATTTTCAAATTTAACCAAAATTGTATAGACATGGTCCTATTTGCAAAAAAATAAACAAATTCACTCTGCTGTAGAAATTGTGTTTCTTTTCATTCTTACTGCAGATCATTTTGAATCATGTTGTAGTGAAAGCATATCTTTTGCGTACAACCTTATTTCCTATCCCCTCAGAAATAGGAATTTCTGTCTTCCCATGGAATAATATAATTCCAAATATCATCTGCCTCCTGTCAGAATGTATTTCCCTCGACAGTTAGACATTGCCACAATTATCCATTATGTTGGCATTTCAGTTTCTTTTGAACTGTATGATGCATCCAGTTGCTACAACTGTCTCCAAATCATCAGACAGTTTTCTTGCTTAATGTGGTCCATGGAGGGCAGGAATAAATTATCCTGGTTCAGGGATCCTGCCTGTATCTCTATTGCAGGATTGTCAGATGAGGATTCATACTATTGCTCAGCATTTCATCCAAAAGGCATTCAGAAATTGGAGAGCTGAAAATGGCAGGGCTAAAATGTAAATACCCTTGTAACAAAACTGGTTATAAAAGAGAGAATTGATGTCCCATAGGAAAATATCCTTAAACTCCCCTACTTTAAGAATCCTGGTCATCCTAGCCTGTACTAAATAGATGAACAGGGAGGAACACAAAGCAGTCTGGGTTGTGTCAATGCTGTCTCTAATGGTCTAAACACTATAGCGGTGCTAGTCAGAAAGAAAAGCCTTCCTGTGCTCAGCAATATGAAGTTCTAGGAGATCTTGGAGTGCATAAATCTAGTATTAATAAACTCGGAATGATGACCAAAGAAAACCTTCTGGGGGATGAAAAATCTTTTGACAGTGGTCCTAAGGAGAGCCATAGAACATGAAAGTAGCTCAAAACCTAGAGCTTAAAACGTAGCATACAGACTCCATACAAAATCAGGAGCTTAAAAACCTCATGCATCCAAGCACGTGGGACCTATTCAGAGAAGTTGAATGAAGGTTCTCTGCAAGGGAAGAGAGGCTGGACCTGAGACATGGGAATTTTATATTGCCTGTAATGGAACCAGAGCCCTAGTCCTCACCCTGTTGACTGAATCTCATGACTTCGATCCTCTCCAAAAATAGTATCTATATGTACAGAAAAAAGAAAGTATCCATTTCCTTTCCTAATAACTCAGCTATTAATTACTTCAGCAAAAGATTTAATCTTAAACACAATCTTTCCAATTTACTATGAAAAACCTCCATTTATGTTTCTTCTTTAATTTTTTTTAAATAATTGCAAACTAGTGCCTGATATCAAAGAACTTTAAGGTATTTAAGGAAACAGAAGAGTTCTGAGTGATTGAAGTGTCACCAAATTTTGTTTAAACAACTTTTGCTAAACTTTTACTTAGATTTGTGTTTGTTTATCCAACCCTCAACACAAATAAAATGATAGTAAATCTGACTGTAATACTAAATACAGGTGTTCCTTACAGGCATTGAGAATGTCAGTTAAATTTTGCAAATTTTACTTATTCTGCCATGAATTCATAGATTTTCCACAATATACTGTATTATCTGAAAATCTGCACCCAAGAGAGAAATTTAGAACTCAATCTGGCCACTGTTGTAAGGGATAACAAAAAATGTTTTTACAAATACATTAACAACAAAAAGAGAACCAAAGAGAATCTCCATCCTCTAATGGACGTGGAGTGGACCATTGCCACCAAGGGTGAGGAAAAGGCTGAGGTACTAAATGCCTTTTTCCCTCAGTCTTTAACTGTCAGACCAGTTATCCCCAGGGTACTCAGCCTCCTGAGCTGGAAGGCAGGGACGGGAACAGAATAAACCCCCCATAATCCAGGATGAAGCCATTCATGACCTGCTGAGCCACCTGGACACTCACAAGTCTATGGGGCCAGATGGGATCCACCCGAGAGTACTGAGGGAGCTGGCAGAGGAGCTTGCCAAGCCACTCTCCATCATTTATCAGCAGTCCTGGTTAACAGGGGAGATCCCAGACAACTGGAGGCTTGCCAATGTGACGCCCATCTACAAGAAGGGGCAGAAGGAGGATCCAGGTAACTACAGGCCTGTCAGCCTGACCTCAGTACCGGGGAAGATTATAGAGCGGTTCATCCTGACTACGTTCACCAGGCATGTGCAGGACAACCAGGGGATCAGGCCCAGCCAGCATGGCTTCATGAAAGGCAGGTGCTGCCTGACCAACCTGATCTCCTTCTATGACCAGGTGACCCGCCTAGTGGATGAGGGAAAGGCTGTGGATGTTGTCTACCTGGACTTTAGCAAGGCCTTTGACACAGTCTCCCACAGCATCCTCCTAGAGAAGCTGGTGGCTCATGGCATAGACAAGTGTACTCTTTGCTGGGTAAAAACCTGGCTGGATGGCTGAGCCCAGAGAGTTGTGGTGAACGGAGCTAAATCCAGTTGGCGGCCGGTCATGAGCAGTGTTCCCCAGGGCTCAGTGTTGGGGCTGGTCTTGTTTAACATCTTTATCAATGACCTGGATGAGGGGATCAAGTGCACCCTCAGTAAGTTTGCAGATGACACATAATTGGGTGGGAGTGTCCATCTGCTCAAGGGTAGGAAGGCTCTACAGAGGGATCTGGACAGGCTGGATCGATGGGCCGACATCAATTGTATGAGGTTTAACAAGGCCAAGTGCTGGGTCTTGCACTTGGGTCACAACAACCCCATGCAACACTACAGGCTTGGGGAAGAGTGGCTGGAAAGCTGCTTGGCAGAGAAGGACCTGCGGGTGCTGGTGGACTGCTGGCTGAACATGAGCCAACAGTGTGCCCAGGTGGCCAAGAAGGCCAACGGCATCCTGGCTTGTGTCAGGAATAATGTGGCCAGCAGGAGTAAGGAAGTGATCATCCCCCTGTACTCAGCACTGGTGAGGCCGCACCTTGAATATTATGTTCAGTTTTGGGCCCCTCAGAACAAGAAGGACATTATGGTGCTGGAGCATGTCCAGAGAAGGGCAACAAAGCTGGTGAAGGGTCTGGAGAGCAGGTCTTATGAGGAGAGGTTGAGGGAACTGGGGTTGTTTAGTCTGGAGAAGAGGAGGCTGAGAGGAGACCTTATCGCTCTCTACAAGTACCTGAAAGGAGGTTGTAGCGAGGTGGGTGTTGGTCTCTTCTCCCAAGTTACTAGTGATAGGACGAGAGGAAATGGCCTCAAGCTGTGTCAGGGGAGGTTTAAACTGGATATTAGGAAAAATTTCTTTACAGAAAGAGTGGTCAAGCATTGGAACAGGCTGCCCAGAGAGGTGGTGGAGTCACCGTCCCTGGAGGAGGTCAAAAAAATGCATAGACATGGCAATTCAGTGCATGGTTTAGGAGACATGGTGGTATTGGATTAATGGTTGGTCTTGATGATCCTAGAGGTCTTTTCCAACCTTAATAATAACTCTATGATTCTATGGTTCTATTCTATGAAATGAACCTAATTTTACAAGCATGTTTGATCCTCCAGAGTACTTGTACCATGGTTGTTAAATCACAAATATATTTGCATTCTCCTGTATAAGTTTATGATATTGTGTCAAACTTTGCCTTTAAAATTGAGCTAAGTCTTTCCAGGAGATAACCTTCTAGAATTTTATTGTATCATCTAATGATATGTCTATGGCCTACATATGACCTCTTTGAATTAGTCTGTCTTTGTTCAATAAGATCAGTCTGATGAGGGACAATATATTTGAGGCAAATGAATACACTGAGGGACAGTTCCTCGAAACTGCTGAATATAAATATGAATAAGTTTGAGTTTGTATTAGCCAATTATCCATGTAAGGGAAATATTTTATAACAACTGGATAAAATTGTCATTTTCAGTAGAATGAACATTTAATGGCATTGAACAAGTGTTTGCCTTTTTAATAGTTTTGTTCTTTAAATAGTTCCTTTTTTTAATATATAAATGATTGTGAAAAACATGGCAGTGCATTTAAAAGTCTTCTAAATACATGCAATACTGCATCCACTTTCAGTCTTGGAAACACTTCTGTTATGACATTTCTTCACCATGTGTTGAAGTAAAAGAGTAAAATATACATTTGGTCTGTTTTTTTGGAGTTAGATTTTTTATTCTCCTGTCTTAAACTGTACTGAGGTGATCACCAGGGTTTTATACATGGTAGTATCAACCTGCCTTTGTAATCAAAAACAGAATCATACACTGCATACTACACATCAGAAGCTGTTTTGAAAATAAATATTATAAAATATTAAGAGCTGATGGAATTCTACATGGTATGCAGCAACATGGGCAACTAAACACATTACAACATTAACAATGAAAACCGCATATATTGTATTCTGGGTTTGATCTTTTCCCTTCTGGACCTTTTGGGTCCCAGAGGAAGATTTAGACAAAAGCTACTAATGTAGGTAAAATTCAAGATATCTGTAACTCATTTGGAATCAGTGTTTCCTGTTGAAATTAGCTGTACAAAATTCAGATCATGTCTAATATTCTTACATAAAATTCTGGAATTAAGCTTTTATATTCACATTTGCATTGATACCTATGTTTTTTGTTAAATGGTTGTTATCATTCATTTCCCCAGAAACAGTAATCTAATGGCTGTCCCTCCTTCTCTCTCTCAAGTTATCAAGAATTTTTTGCATTTGGTCTAGAATGTTTTTCTTTTTATTTCTCTGACAGAACATTTTTCAGCCTTTTGGCAGTCTGCAAAAGTGGGATTTTATTATAGAAAGCAGTGCTTACTTTGAATAAAGTTTATTTTACAATAGAAATAACTTTTACTTTAGCCCCAAAATTCCACCTCCTGATTTACAGCAAATAGCTCATCTACCTGTTGGAAAATGCTTTGTGGGGATGGAGAGGTAATGGAACTCCTACTGCAGCTTTAGAGTCATGGTCATGTAGACACCTATCTTCAGGAAAGGCAGCTCTTGCAAAAGATGCTTGTATAGCTTAGTCTGGATGGCTTGTTGTGAACTACAGAAAAGGGATGCATATTTCCACTTTTTCAAGTATGTATGTGAAACAGAAAGTAGACAGCCCAGGAAGGTCCAGGAAAACATGGGACATAGGAAAACACAAGGGACTTCAGGACACTGAGATACCTAGACAGCTAGCCAGAATTTATTTGGGGTTTTTCATTACATTTTCTATGTCTGTTTGACATTTCTTCAAAGTTTCCTTGTGCTTCCCTAAGGTCTTCTCTATGTTTTGTCAGATTGCCTCCTGGCCTTTTTACAGGGAATACGTGGCTTTTGGTTTTGTTGGTTTTTGGTTTTTTTTTTTTGGTTTGGTTTGGTTTTTTTGTTCGCTTTTTTTGTTTTTGGTTTTGGTTTTGGTTTTGGTTTTGGTTTTGGTTTTTTTTGTGTTTTGTTGGGTTTTTTTAATGAGGTTTTAAAAATCTATCATATAGTGTACATTATTTATCTAAAATATAAAATAATCTGTTAAACCATCCTTAAGCACTCAATATATGTTTACTAATCCTAATGAATAATTTGAAACTTAAATATGATATGACAGAATTGAAAAGCAGCAGTAATTTGATGAATGAAGTTGGGGTAACAGGATTTTATCTGCTTATGTATAGAAGTAAATTCACATATTGAAAAAATAAGTGCTGTGCAACAGAACTGCAAGAAAAAAGCTTTTCACTGCACTGCAATTCTCTTTTTGTTATTGTTTTCCTTCTCTCACCTTTAGAGAGTTGTAAGGGAAGCTGCCACATGTTTCTACCTTATGTCCTGTTCTGTCTTAATTCAGTGGATAACACATCAGCCAGTTTTCATTTTTACTGTGTTTGTACTTCAACAACAATATATGGAAAATAGGTTTATGAATTTTCTAACTTTCACAGTATTATCGATGTGACTGGCTGCACATTTCTGTAGCTAGTAGATGAGCCCTAAAATTGCTGAGAAACCTAGAAATAGGCAGTGGTAGTATCAACACATGGCGGTTTGTGATGGGAACACATTCTCTTCAGTGCTGTATCTAAATTCTTCAGATCAATATGTGATTTGTGGTTCTTCAAATACTCAATTATCTCAGGTTTTGAAGATCTTGCCTGAAGATAGCAGAAAGAGTATTGATTTGTCTTTAATATAATACTTTTTGAAAGTGGTGCTTGAGACAATTTCAACTTTAAATGTCATGTTTTCCTATAATTATTTTGATCAAATAAGTATAGCATTTGATCATTATAGGCATGGGTAGTTTTGCCAGTTTTTACAGAAAACATTGCAGGATCTTTGAAGAAAATACTTGTTTAATCCTTTCTATTTTCTCCCTTGCTTACAATGTAAGACAAGTGATAGTTATAGTACAATGATCTAATGTAACCCTAACACACTGATACGTTTTGAACTTTTGTGTTGTATGTTTAACTCCAGCAAAGATTAGGGTGATAAAACACTGCAGAGCACAGTCAATAGAGGACACTAAAAACTGGGCATTAAATCACTGATAAATATATGGCAGTGTTTATCGTTTCTTTTTTGAGAATGAGAAATACTACAAATGTTGCAGTAAATGGAAGCATACATGCTGTGATAAATAGCCATTTTTCAGTTCTGCTTAGTCCACCAGTGCAGTCAAAAATACTCTGAAAGAGTTTCTTTGATGATCTGGGAGATGGGGGATCAGAAGATGAAATGGTGTTTCATTACCTCTTACTTCAAATACAGCGGGAGCAAGCATGACTGTAATTACAACCCCTTTTAAAAACCCCCTAATTTTATGCTGGCTTATGTGTAGAAGTTTGCTGCTATTTTTCAAATAACTCCTCTCCTTAGATTTTTACTTTTATTCCTAGTTGGAAAAATCAATGAAAGATTTTAAAGAGCCAGGCCAGTGACACTCGGACTATGTTTTCTACAGTGACCTGCTGCTCCCTAACTGATCTGAGAACAACGAATCTCATGGCCAGAGTGCATTATGTGAATTGTATATAGTCAGGTTAAGGCATCTTGTAAATGAAGTTTTCCAGAATGGCTTGTCCATTCTAGTCAACAAAAAATAAATTAGATTAAATAACCCAAATAGGTTTTATAAATGGAAATAATCTTTTGTTGGACTAAAAGAGGCAATCGTTAGCAAAATGCAGTCTCTAAGAGGATCCCATTCAATGCTACCATATTTCAAATAAAAGATCTTATCTAAAGAAGGTAAGATACCTGCCACATTTATTTTATTTGTTTAATATAGCACGCAAGTCAATGCTTGCCACCATCATACTGAAGTTAGAGCCGCTTAGGTAAGTGGATAACACCACTAAAATTTTAAAAAAGGATTAACATTATTTAACACTATAAATTATTATCCTTGGATGAAACTTCCCTCAGCCACTTTTTCTGATAGAATTCAGTCTTCCTTCAGGTCTGAGAGGAAAAGTGGAAATGATAGCATTTTTGTTCCTGCTCAGCTGGAGATAAGCCAGCGCGAGGCTGGAGATGTAGAAGGATACTTCACTGCTTTGGAAAGGCAGCTGCAAGTAATGATGCAGGCAGAACAGCATAGCAGGAAAAGATTTCACCTATGACCTACTCAGTTTTGGACCCTATTCAGGAAAACACTTAAGCACACATTTCCTGCTCCTTATTATGTCCCACTAGAACTTAAGCACGTGCTTAAGTGTCACCTGGTGCAGGAATGCTTTCCTGAACAAATACATCAGAGAAACAGACTTTTCTCCCACCACCCTGCTTCTTTCTGCCTTCCTGCCTGGTGCCTCTGTCAGCACAGCTGCAAGGATGGAGTTCATCTAAACATGCGGGCAATTACCTGCACCTGAGGATCACCATATCAGACAACACAAAAAATGTGTTTCCCACAGTTTTGCTTAATGACTGTGCAGTCTACTCAGGGCTTAATGAGGTAAAACAGAAAAGCTGTTGGGAACTTCTTCTTATTTTATATCAACAGTTAACTTCCATGGTTCTTGATCTATGGGAATAGGTTGAATCTTATGGATTTAAAGGTATCCTCATTTGGCAGTACTGACTGAAATTTCATCCATGCTATTAGATTATTTTCATGCTGAACAGAGGTTATTTGCAAATGTACTCCTTTCCATTTTGCATCTTCTGTTCTTAAAATTTGAACTGAGTGCATATTGAGATAAACAGTGTATATTCCACACTACTAAGCATTTCTGTCGTGATTGTCTGTATGCAGTGATATGAAGCTAGGGAAGCTCCCTTGCTACTCTTTGCTGGATTGCTGCAGGGCTGGTTCCACTGGAGATGCTAAAATGGTTTAACTACTATACATATGATTCACTGAAATGTTTTAATGGTCAAAGAGAAATGGGAGAATGGGCTGTACAGTCCAGACATGCCAAGTGTAAGGACATTACTTTTTTTCTTTGTCCAGTTTTGTCTCCATAGTTTTTTCTCTGCACACAAAGATTGTCACAGGAAGAAGCTTAATTTCCAAATCTGATTCCTTCTGTTCATAATAAAATCTTTTTTAAATAAGCACTGGAATAAAGCTAAATTAATCATGAGCAGCTAGGTCCACCAAACACACTTATGTGTAACAACACCAAAAACTGCAGCACATAACAGTTAGGCATCTGCTGCCTGTAGCTGCTCCATGCCCTGAGCAAGATGCCCAGGCTCCTGCTGGATTTTATGGAGGCAGTTGGACCTTTTTGAGTGAGGCTCATAACAGGCTGACTGCTGAGGGTGAACAGACTGCTGTTAGTGGTGAGAAGTTGCTGGAGATGGCAAAATGAATCTTAACCCTGGTCCTTCTCTGACATCAGGGAGATCCTAATGGAGTAATGGATAATAAATGTGGCATGGAGGGTAGAGCATATCCAGTGGAACCCTTCAGACGTGAAAGGGATTCACATGACACCTGCTTGAGATCATCTTACTGCTCCTCCTTGTACAAAGTGTGTGGTAGATAAATAAAAAAACACTTTTTTTCACTGTCCGCTGCAGAGCCTATGCACAACAGCCTCTCTCATCTAGAGAGCAGCGATGCACAGCAAGAGCAGGAATTGTCCTGCTGCTAGGTTGTAAGATCGGGTCACATAGTGTGCGCTGCCCTCTATTTCAGAGATTTCTTCCTTAGGACTGGGCAGTGACCTAAATTCTACATTTGCTCATCTGAAAAAATGAGAATAATGATTACATTTACCTCAGATGCTAACGAAATGCAAATTATTGTTTTCCTGACTGTTGTACTCACCATACCATAAAACCAAACCAAACCTGATTTTACCTTCCTGTCAGCTCTCTCCAGTAAACACCTGAACATTAGTTTTGCTCAACTATTCATCATTTTTCTACTTTTATATGTTTTTGGGGGTTTGGCTTAATTGTGAATTAAATTGAACTATTTTAATCATCAGTCCTTGAAAAACACAGAGAATAAAATGCAAATTCAAATTCAAAATGCATATTCAAATCACTGGAATTAACAGACCAAGTATTAATTACCAATTTCTGTGTAAATGTGTATTTGTATATATTTACACTTACATTTTACCTACGTAGATTTCTATATATATATATATGCATGTATCTATAGTATGACTATCTGGTCTTAAAATGCTTAACTGCAAACAGAAATTCACAATAAATGAATATTATCAAATTAAATTAAACACTAATTAAATACATTAATACAAAACAGTCTCTGCATTAACACAAATGCATTTCGCTTTCATTTTAATAAATACAAATATTTTTACTTCAGTATAAACTATGTATACACCTATGATGAGAAAATAGACCCATGACTTTAAACGAGTAATCCATTTAAGAATATGGGTGATTTTAGTTTGTGGTGAGGTTCTGCAAAAAATGAAGCCCATGTGCTTAAATTTAAGCACTTGCTAAAGTGATTCACAAACTAGAAACTGAACTCATGCTTTCCTCCGTCTCTTTTACAAAAAATAATAAATTTTATTCAAATTCAACAAATTTATATAATTTAGAGATCAAATCAGTTGTGCAAACTTCAAGACCTGATCTTACTAAAGATCAAATATTTCAGATTTTTTTTTTTTTAGAAGGATATCTGAGGTTCTGAATCGTTTCTGTGTAAACAAGAAAATTTTTATGTTATAATCTTATTTTACTCCATGGAAATGTTTGTGTTAGAGTAATGTGGCAAACATTTGTAGAATTACATCTAATATCGAAGTGTTCTGTATTTTTGGCATTGCGGACATTGATGTAAAATATTAAACACTCAGCACTCAACACACTGCTAGATGTGAAGAGTACTAGAAATAAGATCTGGATGTTTCATTAACCCTGTTTATTTGAAAATTGAACCTGTTCTTTGAGTCTAGATTTGTTTTTTAAAAAACTAGTATTTAGAATAATGGTAACTTTTGCTACATGCAAGGTGTTAAATAATTATTATATGATTTTAAAAAATATAGTTAAGAAGAGTACAATCTCAAGCTAAGACATTTTGTAAAAAGAAAAAAAAAAGCTGTATAAGACTGCTTCATCACCAAGCTATAAAACCCACTCAAAATATATATTTTTAATAGAAATGGAAGCCAGCATAATAGATGAAGGATCTCAAAATGTAATCACAAACCCTATTATTGCTGGGAGTGTTATATTACCACGAAAAGAAAAACAATATGCACACAAATACAGGTCTAAAATTTAGCTTCCTTAATCTAGTCACCAAGATAGGAGGAAAAGGCCATACTGCAAAGAAAACTTTATCATAACAGTTGTTGGTTGGTTTGTAAGGGGTTTTATAATAGGAAATAGGATGAAACAATATTTTCTATTTTATTTTACATTTCTTAAAGTGACTAATGGTAATGTTGGTGAAGTTGTTCAAGGAAAAGAAATCTTCAGCTTGACGATGTTTAAAAATCACTAGTTCGTGTGCAAAGAAATGCAGCTGCCATTATCTAAACCAGAGCAGATACCAGAGTAGGATTTTTTCTGAACCCAAGAAACCCCTTGAGCTCTGAGCTCTTGCTGCTGCAAGACTTGGGCAGCTGTGGGGAGGACAGGGATAAAAGATGAACAGAAAATGCGATTTTTTGACTTTAGGTCAAAACGCGCAGTGTGCCCTTCTTCCCTCTGGGCTTTCTCTGGAGGCTTCATGGGGGCAAGAGTGGGACGGGGCAGCATTGCCAGGCTGGAGAGCGGGTCGAGGGTGGCCGTGTCACAGCTGAGGGACAGACGGTCATTTGTAAGGGACCCTCAGTACGGACGCAGTACCTGTGTATTGGGGTTAGGCTGAGGTTGGTGCTGCTATGCATGACCAGTGAGAGCGGAACTGCAAAGACCACAACCCCTGTTACCCCACTGGCATTACCTGCCCTGGGGCAGCACACCGCTCAGCTGGTCTGGTGGTCTCTGTTCTCATACTGGCAAGTGTTCATTCCCAGCAAACACCTGGTGGAGTTTTCAGTTAAAATCCTTTAAGTGGATGGAGGCAACCTGGAGACATGCTGAACATTCAGCCTGCTACCAGGCAGTGGTTTGTCCTAATTCTGCAATGACTAACAAAGAAAAAATATGTTTTTCTGCACAAAACTTCACTGGGAGTTCACAAATTGATCTTTTTGCCACAACAAAGGCAGTTTTCGTATTTAGTATTGCATTTTTAGTATCATGATCACCACCTATATTACAGGATAGGAGAAACAAAAGTATTGAAAAAGAGAAAAAAGAAAAATTAATGGCAAACATAATCTGTTTTTTTCTACACTTAGAAAAAAAGAAAGATTTTTATTAAGCTTCACTTTCCTTATTAGTACCTGGTTTATGCCATGTTAAACATACGTTTTAAATAGCCTATATTCTAAAGAAGAGCACAACAGTTTTCTCTGTAGCTCTTATTACTTCACTCTGTAAGCCATTGTATCTGTTGAAGGGTAGAAAAGGAAAGAGAAGGGAGATACTTCCTCAAATGAAGAACAGAAAAAGCTACTGTACTTCCTTAATTTTTTCTCATTAAGTCTGATCTTTGCTGTGGCTTGTGCAACATGCTGAATTACAAAATGAGATAGACATATTAATCCCTAGAAATACTGGAACTTGCTTTTCACTTCTTTCCTCCAGTTTTACACTAAGTGAACTACAGTGAATTTGAAAGAATACAAAGTTAATAAGCATGGTATAATACTTTGAAGAACCACGTCCATCGCACCCACAATATCACTTTAAAAATCCCCAAAGCTTGCTATTGTCTACTGCGGACAATACAAAAAGCAGTAGGTCTGGTTTAGACAGATTTTGTCTAAACTTTTCTAATTGCTCTTGAGAAGTTGCAGAAATGCAGAGACTTAGGAGCAATTGTAAGAGCAAGAGACTGGCTAGTCATGAAATTTTCACAGGCGATGATAAAGGCTAACAGCAAAAGAAGAGTTTGTTCCCTAATACCAAGACTATATTGAATGATTTTTTTTAAAAAAGGAGTAGACTAATATTACTGGAATTTAAATTAAGTTCTTCAATAAAAGGAAAAATTAAATGAGGCTCAATTAAAAGAGCATAAACAGAACTGGTGGCATCTTTTCTTGAAAAATTCTTAACTACAGTTTTACAGGGATCAGTTGCTAGGGTGTGATCAAAAGTAACCAAGCATTTGGATCAAATGTTTTTGAAAAATTTTAACAAATATATTTCTGTTTTTTCAGCTCACAGTGAAAAGTTTTACATTTGTTTCTTTTTGAGCAGTTCCTAACTTGTACCTGTAGCTCAGGCTTGCAGATGTGTTTTTATTGATGAGGAATAGTGGTGTCAAAACATTTCCAGGGAGCATAATCTCAGCAAAGTGTTCCTTCAAGACATTGTTTCTCTGCATGAACCACATTAGATTGAACGAGTTTGAGTATTGTAGACCCTCACACAGGCTGAGAGGAGAGTTGTGTGTTTCACCAGTGACATGTGGAAAAGCAATCAGACGCTGGATTACATGGCTGTCACTGTCCATTTGCCTTTTTTATCTCTACTTACTCTAAGCTCTTGCAAGGCCTCACTGGTAATGACATTGCTGCATAGAGCAAGACAAAAATGTGCAAGAAATAATGGTTTTGGCATATTTGGACTTTATGTTTGCAATTTATTTGCAAAGCAGTTGATTTTTTTAATTATTAATAAAATTCTTCAGTGATATACTTGAAATATTTGCTAAGTATAAAGGTTACTTTTAAACTGTTGGAAGGTTTTTGTTGTCCATGAATCACTCTTTGTTGTAGGTGACCAGCCACCTATACATACCCTATTACTTCATTTTCCAAACTGTTGCCCCAATCTTTGTATACAGTCTTTGTATTTATAAATATAAGGGACATGTAAATAAATTTGAGGAACTGGGATGTTTAAAGAAGTGGAATGCCTGCTGGCTGGGGGACACAGATTTGCCTGCACACATTTTACTGCAAAGTCTAGGTGTGAACTTGCCAATTCACCTGCCTGAAGTCTATACCTTCATACTATGATTCATAGTACACAGATTGAAGCTCCTGTCTGTATGTTCGTTTATGTTGTTTCAGCAGCAAAGTAGATGTAACCCATAGCAAGAAAGCAGATAGATGGAGAATTTTAGGTAACTTGTGCTCTTTTCATACTCCTATCTGCACAGGAAAAAGCATCGTTCTGGCTATACCCTTGTTATTGAATAAATAATCATAGGATGTTGCCTTACTGGAGAACTAGGAAAACATAAGCCTCTATATATTATATTCAGAACAGATTTTTCCTCCCAATCAAAATGTATCATATAATAATGAATTTTCTTACCTGTAGATGCAAATCCTGTGATCTACTGGCTGAATTTCAGTGTTTTGGGGCCAGAATTCTGCCATTATTTGTCATTACTTCAAACCGGTAGTAGGTAGTGCCATCTTTGGAGAACGTGGCGGGGGGGGCTTTTTTCTTTTGCTTTCTTTTACTGCGACCATGAACAACCATGAATAGGTTTAATTTTTGTTTAGAGCAGAATAAAACTCTGTGTATCACTGTAATTAATTTAGGTTCTGTGAGTCATTTTACATTCATTTTAATAAAGATGATTTATGCAGTGGAGAGGCCTTCAGCGTAGCAACAAATTCAATAAAAGAAGAGAAAACTAACATGCTTGTAACATACAGAATCTTGCATCTTGTTTGTTCTTGCTGAGCTTGTAAAGTTTATAACTTTAACAACAGAATACCCATTAAAATGACTTTAATGGTCATTAAACTGGATATTCAAACATACAGAAATAATTACATAAATATCTTACCGTGTCTTTTAGCCTATTATGTAGAAAATATCACAAGCTACAAACACTGCTTGGCAAATGCTGCAGCTTAAGAGTCAAACAACTGACCTTTCTCAAAGCTTTTCCCATTGACAGCATAGCATTTGATGGAATAAGTCATAATGATTTTAGCTTTGTATTCATAAAGGAGTAAAAGATGATTACTTTCTGTGGAAATAAGCAGATAAGCACCCAGTGTCCTCTGCAGCTGATGAACAACCCCCAAAACTGTATAGCACTCTGGGGACTGTAAAAAAAGACAGGATTATCTGTTTCAGCCTCTTTCCTTGTACTTTTTTTCCTGATCCTTAACTAGTAAGGACCTTTGACTGCAATATAGCGAGCAGCTTAGTAATGTATCTTTCAGAGCCAATTCTGCTACTTTGATCTTTTCCATTTTTGCTTTGCAAGTTCAAGGTAAATGTTTCCCTCAAAAAAACCCATTCAACAAACCCTCTGAGAAAGTTATTCAAAACAAGTAACGTCTGTTTAATATAATGTTTTCCCTTATTTAATTAAAACATGATACATTGCTAACTTGACTATCAAACCAAGAAATAGAGTATTTGAAAGAAGTGTTCTTTCTCAGGGTTTGTCTGAAATGATGCAGTGGAAAGCTCCTTACTGGAGAGATAATAAAGCTCCAATATGGATTTTTAGTATCTTGGATTGAGGAGGAGCGGAGAATAAAGTATAACCTAAGCAATATATCTGAAAACTTTGTATCTTGTACGTATGTGTCAAGAAAAAAAAAAGGACAAGTCCCAAGAGGACAGGGTCTGCCAAACAGACAGTTTGCTTTTCAAGGTGAAGTTTTCTACAATATTTTTTCTAATGCTTTATTTAATCTCATTTTCATTATCTTAACTGAGTGTGCTTCTTCATTTTGCTGGGAGGATTCACACTGCAGTAAATCACACAGCTCATTTTTTTTTCCTCCTGATATTTATTCTACATTTTTCTTCATTTTCAACTCACCATTTTTCTTACACTTAGCAGGCCAAATCCAGCTCCCATTTAAACTGGGAATTGAATCAAACCTATATTCCCAATACCATGTCAAATTATTAATCATTCTCCTTAAAATTTTCATCCTTCTAACGCTTGCAAGACCACTCTTTAGTTGTTTCTCAGCAAAGCCTTTTTGTTCATACACATCTTTCCCTGAAAACACCTGCTGTCATTCTAAATACAGTACTTAGCTCTTCATGTAGAAGACATTGTGGCAAGAAATTAAGAACGAAGAAAGTAGTTTTCGAGCTACGTGCATCTTTGGTCTCATCTAAGTTATTCATTCTGTAGTCTACATGATTAGAAAGCTTGTTAAAAAAAGGAATTAAAATAATTGTCATCTGTAATTACGTAGGAGAACATGCACTCAGGAAAACTTCAAACTCACTTTGTGATACCAACATTGCCAACACAATGATGAAGAGGAAGTCTTTCACAACCAGACATTACCCCATCAATCAGTTTGCAGTCAGGAGAAAAATTGACTTTGTCATGATATGGTTCTTAAAGCAAAAGTAATAAATTCTATACAAACGGCAAGCCTACAGCGTAGCTAATTTATTCATTTTCCACCCCAGAAAAATAATTAAGTCATGCTTTCTTTCCTGGTTCTTCATTACAGTTTAGCCTTTTTCTGCAGCAGTCAGTGACTGAATGCTTATTAAAATAAATTAGCTGCAAAACTTTTAACTCTGTCTTAAAGAAAAACTAATCCACTTTTCTAGTGGAAGCAACATTGATTAAATAAACCTTGTTTCATGCCAAGCAAACTAATTCCTTTAGCCACAGTTTCCAATCTTAAATCATGTTGTATCTGTATTAGTTTGAGAAGTATATAATGAGCTGTGAGTTTATAATTGGTATTAACCTCCTTCTGTATGCATTTCATTTTTTTAGCCTGGATGATTTTAGTGATGGAATGAAATCATGGTGCAACCTATAGGTATTATTGTACTCATGTATTTTTTTCTAGCATGCACACATACACTCAGATATATTCTGTTATTCCTCTAATCCAGCTGTTTCAGACAGGCTGCCTTGACATGAAGTAACTTCAGCTGTATCAAACCGCTTCATAGTTACTAAACAGGAAGATCACTTTAAGAAAAAAAGTGTTTACAAACTTGCTCCTATTTCATAACAGAAACATGGAATGCTGGGCATTTAAGAAAGCATTTGAACCTGATCCACAGACAAGCTGAACTGAAGGAAACAATTCTCTCAAACTCCTTGGGTTTTGTGTACGAACTCATTGTACAAGGCCAAATGTTACAAAACGGGCAAATCCACATCATTACTTTTAAAAATATTCTTATTTTTTTAAAATAAATGTTTTCTTTAGTGCCACCAGCAGCAGTCAGCCAACAGTTTACAAAGTAAAATAATCTAGTGACAGGTCAGTCAGATCACACAGTCACCAGTTCCCACAACAAAAGAGATAAAAAGAATCTGATGTGAGATAGTGATTAAATTAATATAATAATTAAGCCAGGGACAAATCCCTCACCCCTTCCCAAGACCAACCTTGTCACAGGGCATCAGAGGGGCTGGCTGATGCAGAAGCACAGCTCAGCAATAACTGCAGCCTGAGGGCGCCGACATCCTCTGCTCACACAACGATCCCCTGTGCACTGGTGCACTTCCCGTGGCTCTGAATATTTATAAAACCCTCAGCCTCATCTTCAGCACCCCATTCAGCTCCTCTGCACTAGGAAGGGGATTTTTCTAAAGAAACCATGTACTTCATGGTTTTTAGTCCCTGCAGTCCCTCATTACCAGCTGCCAAAGCTTCTCAGGATGGCACAATACTGTTGCACAGAGCAGCCAACCAACCCACCGTTTAAGGCTGGCTTTTGTCCCAGTACACAAGAACCATTTTGATGAAACAGGGAAAAGAAAATACAAAAATCTCCTCTGCCACATATGTTGGTGGGACCAATTGCACTAGATGGGAGGCAAAAAAATCTGCCGGGATACCTCTTTCGGATTACAAAAAGCATTCATGAGGCAGGGCATGCTCTCAGCTACAGTTAACTCATCAGCAAAGTACCTGATAGGCTTTAGCGACTGCTCCATCTTCTGGGCTCCCTGAGAGCTAGGGGCCCTCAGGCAGGGTGCACAGGGGATACAGGACCTGTCCTCCTATGGGGGCAGGAGGGTCTGGCGCTGCCCTGCTGCTCAGGGTGGACCCTTTGTCTCCCAGAGCAGGCAGCCATCAACCTCCCTGCCATAATCTGTAAGATCACAACACCCCATCCCATGCAATAACTCCTCAAACTTCCTATTTAAAAATCTACAGGTGCTGAAAGACTGGCAGAACAGAGAGAAAAAACATTTTGCTTATTGTCAGTCCCCAACCCCTTCACTTGCTTCCCTTCCCTTTTTCTGTTCAGCTTGTTTTATCTTAGCCAGGCTGCAAGCACGAGGGTGGGAAGGGAATATGTCTGGTCTGACAGAAAACTCCTCTTCTGTAGACAGGAGTTCACCGAGGGACTCTGGCTAAGAAAGTATTCTACATCTTGTATTGATAATATCTTTGGTCTTTTCTTTACACTGTAGCTATAGCTGTATCACATAAATTCTACCTATTCATAAATTTTTTACTTAACAGCAATAACCAGAGAAGAAACCAAACACTAATAATTCATTGGAAAGAATCTTTAAAAAAAGTTAAAATTTTATACCTACTAGTTGTAAGCAGATCATTTGTATGTAATTATCTTACTAGGCAACATGCATATTCAGGAATTTACCTTGTTTTGAGTTATTTTTGTATATTTATTTGGCTATGCCGAAAATTGTTAAATTGCTCTATATTTACACCGGTGAATTATTTGGTGAAGTTAGCTTACCTATTTCAGGTGAAAAGCAGGGGCTATGACAGAACTGCTTCAGAATGTTTTGTTATAGTAATATGTTTAGTTCTTCTAAGGGCTTATTAGAAGAAGATGTATTTGCTTCTTGTATTGATAAAATGGTGAAGAAATTTACAATTTTCTGGAATTAATTTGGTGTTAATATTTTCCAGTGAAAAATCCCTGATTTTCAGTTATATGTGTATTTCCATAGGAACATTTAAAGTTTGTTTGTGTGATGTACTTTTATCTAGTGACAACTGGAGGCCTCATACACTAAACAAAAGAAAAAATGTTCTCTCTGCAATAGTTCTGCTAGTTCTACTAGTTCTCACATCAATGACAACTCATTTAATTTGATATATGGCACTGGCTTTCTGTTCCTTAATTGAGTAATCATAAGTCTTATAATTAACTAGTTTTCAAGGTAAAAATATTTTCATTATTATGTGTACAACAAAACAGTTTTGTTAAGTATAATCATCAAAGTTTTCTTTTCAGCATAAAGTAAAAATTATTTGCTTCTGGTAGACCTGTGTATTACATTTTTCTGAGCACAAGTTCTGTGTGGAAGCAGATGTATTAGAGAGAGCAGTACAAGATAGCAGGGATTTTTTGTAATGCTTCAGTCAGAATTAGGTTTTGAAAGGGAACTGATTCTAGAAACTTGGTTACTGACACTGGGATGAAAGTCCTGAAAGAAAGGATTACTCTGCATGCTAAGTGACCATTTTGTTTTCAGCCTGGTTTATACACCTAAATAAAACAAGTTACACTTAAAATAAATGCAGAGTTTGCATCACACATTTCTCTGTCCTAGGAAATAGTTCAGCAAGGCCTGAGTTTTGGCAGCTTCTTTAAGTGTGAATGGTGTTGGTGGACCAAGCCATCAGGAGAAGGAAAACAAATACCTTTATACACTCATTGTCAACTAAATTGTTTCTTTGGTAGGATTTTAATTAATACACTAATTTGCTACAAATATTCACAGAATCAAAGTGGTTTAGCCAAGTGTGAGAAAATGAGTGCATAAGTGAATGCATGTGTGTGCATAGTTATACATATGTACAGACAGACACACACATTGTATGTGAACCTTTTACACAGAACCGTGGATAAAGAGGGACAGATTTCAGGCCAAGATTTAGGGCTCTGATAGGACTCCAGGAGCTGAGGTTGTCTTCTTATACCAAAAAGTGTCCTGTGAGCTCATAGAAACAAAAGATAACATGATCGGTTTTGACATTTTATTTTTCATAAGGCACATAAATTCCCAGAGTACTTTACATTTATATTAGAATATAAGGTCCTCCCTTATGAAATTTGTATTGGAATTGAGCAAATAAAACATGAAACAGTGAAGCACTGCAATAAGAGAGAGGATTATTATATATTATTTATTCTAAGTCTGACAATTGTCAACAAAGAACATTTCTGGACAGTCCAACTTTGCCTATAACCTTTGCCAAGAAGATTTTTTGTGTCCTCTTTCAAGCATACATTATATTTCATTAACTTTTTCCTCCATATATATGCTATTGTCCCCTGTTAAAGAAGCATTTAAAATGTTATTATTTTTTACAGTAATTGGAAATTCATAATTAGCTATTAAAAAGGAAGGTGAGGGAGAATGTGCAATCTATTCAAAGTACATTATGTGGTTTTTTATTACAATTTCTCAGATTTTACCAAAATTATACAGAATAAAAGACGTGTAGGATAAAGTATGAATACACTATATTTTTTGTGCTATGTTTATTCTCACTTTTGTGTAACTAAAAATGTTTTTCAAACAAATCATTTATTTTTAAGAAATACTAAAAATCTGACAAAGCTGATATAATCTGGTTTTGTATGTCACATTTTTCCACATGCATATCTATTTCTCAGTACTCTTAAGGAATGTGGAGAGGAATGAGATCTGACATACCTGAAATTATGGACTTGAAATAGAAATTTTGGTGTATTTCTTGTGCAGCCAGTGGAAAGGCATGGGCTACTCCGCAGACTCAGGTCTCCCTCTGAGACTCTAGGATGACTCAGAAGGGAGCATATGGAGACTAGCTTTCCAAATGAGACACTTCAGATGGAGTGACTCAATCCCATTACGACTCAAATTTTATATGAACACATTTCCAGGAGTTTCAATATTATGATTTCCAAATCATAACAGCGGTCATATTTCACATAGAATGAAATCTCAGCTGTGTTTCTAAAAGGCTCCGGTAATTTACTGTCTTTGGGCTCCCGATCTTCAATGCTTGAGAGGCCTGAACTCTAGCACACATGTCATTCCAGGTTTTTAAGGGAAAAAATGCATTTTTCTTCCTTAAGCACCTTTTTTTCATGTCCATGTTCCCCTTCACTGGATCCTGCCTCCATATGCCAAAAAATAGGTGCTCAAGGACTGTCCCAAAAATCACTCAGCTGGTGCTGTGTTTACTTGTCTTAAAATTAGGAACTCTGATCTTGTTCAATTAGGAACTCTTATGATGTCCCCTAGTATCATAACTAGCTAGATGAGGTAATCCCAATACTTGGAAGAACCTGTCCTCCACAGTCTTGCGCTAGCACTTATTAATGTCATTACCTCCAAAATGAAAGGATTTTCTTTTTTTTAAATGTTATTAGAAACTAGGAATTAGCTGTTTTGATAGTGTAACTTAAAATTCTAAATACATTCAAATTAAGAGACATGCTGTACATTTTCAATGAAATAATGTGCAATTTATAACAAGTGAAATATATCACATGAAAATGATTTTGCAGTGATCTAAACCCAATTAACCTTAAAGAGTGCTATATGAATATAGATTGTGAAAGATTTTAGTTATAGCTGGAAATGCAATGCAATTATTGACCAAGTTTTGCAGACACATTTTACGTTGCTTACTGTTACTATGTAATATTAGTTTTTTAATGTGGAAACAGAAAAAAATGATTATCACATCAGAATGGTAATTTGAAGAGTCATGGGTTGAATACTTGCTGACCACTTGAAATAACAGTTTAGGCAGTCTTTCAAAATAAAATTTCCTTTTAAAAAAGGAAATAAACTGTAGCTACTATACTACATGTATGTGCTTGAAACAAAATTAAATGAAAATATAATAGTAAAGGACCAGATATCAAGAAGTGCTAACTGCTGTTTCTAATTATGAAAATGTTTGCTACTAATCTCATGAGTCTACTTAAAAGTCTTCAGTCACACAGAACTCTCTTACAGCCTGGAACTTCAGTTTCAGAAAAAAATATGATCTGAAGTATTTGTGATATTTTTATAGTAGCTGGATACAGTTCAAAATTGTTCCAACCATTCCTCAGTACATAAAGTAGAGACAAAACATTGGAATGCAAAGACTTGCATGCTTGTAAATACATCTGTGATGTTTTTATCTCATTTGGAGGTTCAAACAGGTAATACAAATAATCTTCACAAAATATAGAGTGGATACAATTGTAGCTATAATAAAGTGGAATTTAAGGTCAAAATATAACATTTTGTTTCTTTTTTCAGAAGAAAAACAAATCACTTCTCCGCATTCATTTGCTGTTTAATTTAAGCACTTACAGAAGTACAATAATATTCCCATTTTACAGACAAAAATGGGGCAAAGAGAAATTTTAACACTTGAACAAAGGATCTGCTTAGGGATTCACTATAAAGTGATGTTCTTTCTATTAAGAAACTGTGAACATACCACGTATTTCTGCTTTTATGTTATACAAAGCTCTTCTTGGACTGCACAAAGTAATGCTGCATTTGACACAGAAACAGAATAATTTAAGTTGTAAGGGACCTCTGGAGATCATCTGGTCCAACCTCTCTCTCAAAGCAGAGCCAGCTTTGAAGTTAGAGCCAGCTTCGAAGTTAGACCAGGTTGCCCAAGGTCATATTCAGTCAAGTTTTGAATTTCTCCAAGGACAGAGTTTCCACAACCTCTCAGGGCAACCTATTCCAGTACTTGACCACCCTTATTCTGAAAAAAATGTTTTCTTATATCATGTTCTATAGTTAGTTATATACTCTTACAGTTAAAAAGTCTCAAGTCTCATGAGGAAAAAAAGAAACCCTTAATCTAATTCAGTTTTGTTCAGGTTTTTGTTTTGTTTTGGTTTTTTTTTTCCTCAAAGCTAAGTGACGTTGAGTGCAGAGTGCACAAGAAATTATTACATAGATAAAAGCTGTTATTAATTTGCAGTATGCTACTTTGGAGGCCGCAGTACGCTACTTCGGAGGCCAGCTATGCTTGAAAGCCACTTTTTCTAGCAATTGTGTGGAGTCTGTGTTACCATTATACAGGTATTCTTTTGATTTTACAAGTTAATTAAATCTAGGAAAGAGCATTCAGAAGAATTGATTTTGAAAACATATTCATAAAGATGGGTTTTCATCCCTTACCCAGCAAATTTTTACTCTTGGAAGTTAAATAATAATGGAGTCCTAACGATCACAGAAAGCTAGTTGTCTGCAGGGCATGAGGTTTGATCAGTGTAAAATCATCAGCAGAGAAGAAGAAACAATGGAAGAGGATATTAAGAACTTCTGTTAAAAGGGGTAAGCATGATCAATAGGCAAATTGACTACCAGACTTAAACAGATTTATATCAGAGGGGAAGACCTGAGCCTGAGGGCTGAACAGAGAAGACCACAGAAGGAACCTAGGACCCCTGAAAGGACTGATCACAAACCAAAGCATTCTGTGGATGATGAAAAGGAAGGAAGTTGCTTGCAGGGTTCTGTTTTTCCCTCCTCTGATCTATCTCCCATGTTTTGCCTATGAGAAAAAAAGTAATTGGTTAAAGAAATGCATGCAAAATTTTCATTTAATTTAGTTCACCTACCTCTAAAGAACAAATCATTCCTCAGGGTGGAATGTTGCAAGGAGCATACTTCTATTACAAGGATTATACATAGATGGAGTCTGGGTTGGCTACAGACTTCTGGTATGAAATACTTTTCTAAATGCCCAGCTAGTATTTAGAATATTCATCACACCATAAGTGAAATGCTCCTATAGTAAATATGAATCAGCTAATTACAAGTGTAATCAGAGAGATAGATATTTAAATAATGGCATCAAGCCCCATTGTGTAGTAAGTCAAAAATTGTGGAAAAGGCACAGAAGATTTCTGGTATATCCAAGAGTTAGAGTTCCTCCTGACTTGCCTGAAGAGGGTCTCAGTACTCTGCAGTACTTCTGTAAAGGAAGACAGGCTTAATCCTGTGCTGCCTCTTCTCTCCTGAATCTCCTAGTGTCAAGATGCCCATCGCTACTTTCTTTAGGATGATATATCAGTCTTAGGAGACTGTTTCTCTTTGTAAAGTTTTTGCTTACTTCTGTACTTAGTCTTGCTATCCTGAGCTCTTCCTGAAAGGGATATGTAGTTAAGTTAGCTAGCACGGTTTTTATTTGGGGTTTATTTTGCATTCTCTCTTTTCAATAGATTATTGGGTAATTCATAACATTTTCACCTGACATACTAACTTCTTCCATCCCAGAAGCAGTTAAAGCTACTTGCACCATTTTACTTACATACTTGTTAGAGTCTGAGTTTTAGGACCTCAATTTGAGTTTGACAGATCAGCTTAAATTTTACTTTGAAGCAAAAAAATAACCCAAAACCCATAAACTGTATAAGCATTATAATACAATAACCTTGAAGAGACAACTTAATTAGTATTTAAGTGATCCTGAATTACAATGAAATTCCTATGGAAATGTGAACACCCACCTGCATATCAAATAAAGTCACAAGATCATTGCCTTTACAGTAAACACAATTTCAGTTCATAACAACCTGATTTCTTAAAGAATATATCATCAAAAGGTAATACATAATTTCAAAGATTTAACCACATAGGAATGCATATGTGATGCATTGGCTTCTAGGAAGCCTGGGAATAAGCAAGCCCTAAGTGTTAGTATGAGCTGAGTTTATACAGAATGACCTTGGAAAAGTCATTTTCACCTGTTTGTGCTTCAGCCAGCCCAGCTGGAATGTTGCATAAAAAGCAAAAGCCAATTGATAAGCAGATGCTGTTTTTAAGCTGGTCATTAAGTGACATACATGAATTTCTGATGGGATAATTTCACACTGAAGGCAGAAAGAGCTTTTTGTTTTGATGTCCCTTTCCTGGTTTGGGTTTTTTTGCATGGTTTGGTTTGTTTTGTTTTTAATACATACTTGGGTTAAAACTAGGGAAAAAAATCTATTTAATGGAGAACTGTTATTCAGTGTTCTGTTTCTGCACCGTTCTTTATCTCCATAGTAAGGTGTTTTGCTAACTATGGAGAAACAAAATTCTCTCAATGTCAGGCTGAGCCTGGAAAGCGTCCTGACAGTAGCACAAGCACGATGATTCACGCTACAGATGAAGCCTTGCTGCCCAAGGGACTCTTGCTGTTTTTGCTTTTTTCCTGAGATAGCTCAGCAACAAGAGTGCAATGAACTCTGAAGTGAAAGCTTGAGATAAGCAAATGTTCAAGAAACAAAAAACCCTTCCAAAAAAGAAAAGCTGGTGGAGACACAAACCCAAACCCATTCTCCTCTCAGGTGCTGCTGGGAGGTTTGCAGCTAAGCCAAGGGTCTACCTTTCTCTCATTTAATCTGTGCATGCTGCACTCCTCTGCTCACATACCTCAGGGACTATACAGTGAAGCAAATCACAAATCTGTGTGGCTGAAAATTAGGAGAAATATAGAGAAAATAAAATGTGTACCTTTTTTTAATAATTTGGTGAAATTTGTGCTATTATAAGAAATCTTTTTCTTCTCTCCCTGAAAAAAACCCAAAAAACCCAACATGTGACAGATAAGAGGCAGCTGCAAGAGCAGAGACAAGGAAGAAACATGATAGCAAGAAACAGATAGTGGCCTGAAATTATGAAGCTGTTAAAAAGGACTTTCTAGGCTGGTGGCAAGTGGTTTCAGGTGAGACATTTGGAAGAAAAGTAAGGAGACTTATCAGGTTTATTCCAGGACAGAATGGATTTTAGTAAGGGTGAAATACATCAGCGATCTCCTGGGGATAGCAAAAAGAAGGAGTGAGAAAAGGTAATGAGGCATACGGCCTTCCTGTCAGTCTGGGAAATGATCTTTTAATATGTGGAAAAGCAAATTTGATCCCAAAGAGTGTGTGGTATAGGTTATTATGGAAAGATAATAAGACAGTCAAATAGATGTAGTAGAATGTCCCCCCAACAAAATCTCTCTCCAAATTTTATA
Source organism: Morus bassanus (assembly GCA_031468815.1). Classification (NCBI taxonomy): domain Eukaryota; kingdom Metazoa; phylum Chordata; class Aves; order Suliformes; family Sulidae; genus Morus; species Morus bassanus. The sequence goes on along the minus strand of CM062576.1, from coordinate 9,912,914 downwards.
TTAAAAAAAGAATGCATAACTGGATCACTCAAAAAGTAAAGTAAATGAAAAAAGGAAAATATGAGGAAGTAAAGAAGGCAATGATTGTCAGGCAGGAAAAGAAGCATACTGAGTTCAAACCTACCATGACTAATTTATCTATGGTAAGATACATTATTAATATGAATTTTAAATAAGAACTGAAACTTCATGTGTTATTTTGATAACAAATAACAACAACAAAAATGCAAGTAATTTTAAATAATACATTTCCAAAAATGTAGGTATCAAAATAACTGGTATCTGTCAGTACCTATGATAACAGTATTTTTTTACATTTCCCGTTCCATACCTTTGGGCTGAGACATAAAACAATTTCATTCCTAATGACAATTTTTGCAATTATCTCATAGGAGCTGCTGGCAGCTCCTTTCTGTTGCTGTGATGTATCAAAAACTAATGTTACCTGTAATAGAAATGAATCATCTAGTAATTGGAAGAACTTTGCGACCTGCCCCAATTATTCACTTAATGAATTGGTGTTGATGATGATGATGAAGACAGTGATGATGCAGAGCAGCCCTGGTGTGTCTGCCTCACATTGAGGTCCAATATCGCTTTCAATTACAATGGGTTAAATTAGGAAAATTCTGTTGATATCAACATAGAATGGCAGCTACACTGCAGCACTAGGCAGTGCTTTCTGAATCAGCTAAAACTTCTTTTAGATGTGCTACAGGGCACAGTGCAAAGTGTTGTAACAAAACACTTAATCAAATGCTTAACTTTAAGCATATGTGTAATACCATTCCCATTCAGCAAAGTAACTACGTGATTAATGTTAAATAAATGGGACAAAGTAAAACCATGTGCTTAAAATTTAAGCTTAAATGCTTTCTCGAGGGTAGAACATATAACTCATTTCCTTAAAAGAACTAGATTCCAAATTTTTGGCTGAACAGTGGTTGCTATATTTTGAACAAAGTCACACACGGACCTCTGAGAAGATCGCTTGAGTATGAAGTGTTATTTCTCAGCAGAATAAGAAAATGTCTTGTTTGCATATAGTTATATGACAAATAAACACATGGATAGATAGTCTTTGTTGCTCCTAGCATAACATTGTGGGAGACTCCTTATGTATTAAATTTGGCCACACAGAATGACACTTCTGAAAAACTATTTCTTTCATAATAATGAAAAACTGTGCTGAAATTCACTGATTAAAGAGAGATGGTGTAATGATGAGATTCTTTGGGGCCCAAAACCACTCATGGCTAGTAACCACTGGTAACCATATTTCTTCTGTAATAAAAACTATAAATCTGTCAGTATAATTAATTACCATTCTCAAGGTTTGTAAAGCAAAATACTGTGTTATAGGATCCAAACTTAAGCATTAGGTATCATTTCGGTATCTACTTCCAGTAATGATTTTTCTTTTGCCTTGCAATATCTGCTCCTAAATGGGGAGGAGTTGGTTCATAATTTGGTGAAGACTGTTCTAACTAGGTTTAAGTTATTCTATAAATTGAATGATCATCTGGAAAATATTGTAGTATGGCTACTTTTTGTTTATTCCTTCAGATAAATTTGATTCAGTACAAAAGCTCAGTTCTCTCTGAACTGGTGCCACATTCTTCCTAAATTTACATATACTGGGATATGCATAAGTAAGGAGGCTGGGGAAAATTAAACACATCTCTGCCACCACAATCTCAAGATATTTAAAACATGCATCTACTTGTCTTAAAAGTACTATGTGCAGTAGTTCCAAAGACAGGCCACTAAAAAATTTGGGTGCTTACGACTTAGAGTGTTATTAGGTCCACTCAATTATCCTTTCATCTGAAATCTACAGCACTACTTCAGAACCTCCATTGTGTTTTGAGACTCCAGCCTCTTTTGTGCTGAAGCTTAATTGCACTCCCAATACCATGATTGCTCTCGCATTTTATTATTATGCAAAACAAAAGAGACAAAGTACAGCTAGTATTTTAAAAGAAACAAATGAATAACAAGAGACTGTGAAGTTCTTCCTTATTTTTTTTTTCTTTCACTACATGGTGATCAAGCATTCTTAGAATGTATTTTGTTATTGTAAATTCTATTTGAAGTCTTCCTTATTTATTTATTTTTTGGTTCATTACAGTCCAAAAACATCTCACTTTGAAATATGGATGTGCTGTAAAATTAATACCGGAGGTGTTCTATGTATGCGAATGTATACAGGTACATACACATGTGTCCAAATTACAGAAAGTAACATCAATAATTCCAAGAATTCCCATTTTAAAATCTGAATAGTCTGAATAATAAACCTTATTTTCTTAGAGCAAGAAACAGAAGTTCATGAAAACCTTTTTATTCCATCCTTCTTTATTAAAATACAACCATGCTACAAAGAACTGCAGAATTCTGGAATATATTATGATTTAGAATAATACACCTATACTGTCTGCATCATTAAACTTTCATTCCCACCGGACAGAAAATTGTTTTTTCAGAGATTACCAACACTGAGAAGTAACAGTTTTATTCTTATCCCGGAAAAGAAGATACGTGTATTTTCTTTGAGACTGGAAAATCTTCACAGTCTGTCCTTCCTTAACGTGCTGAATGACCCCATTGTTGCTATACTTATAAAAAAATATTATTCTTTACACAGTGGAGAATGGAACAATATTAGATTGAAACATTGTCTATTCAGAATTTCCCTTTATTTTAGGGGTGGGAAAGATTCATTGTCCAAATTCTACATAATAGTCTAAAGGACATGCTTCAGGGAACACAGTGGGTTGGGAGACATGTATGCAATTCTCTGGTCACTGGTGTATAACTAAATAGTCCAGACCTATAGTTTGCTTCAGCCCTGCCTTACAAACAAATGGTAGGCTGAGAATTGCAGCACATCCGGTACCTTTTGGAATTTTCAAAGAAACATTTTTCCCATGTTTTAAGTAACAATGGTAGATAAAGACTGCCAACTTAATGTCATGGCAGATTGGAGGTGTCTATTGTTCTGCTTTCAGACAGGCCTAGCTAGTCCAGCTGTGGAGCTGCTTAATCTCTCTATGATACAGCTTTGTTTTTCTCCATGATATAAACACATTATCATGTACAGACCTTGGCATCTGTCAGCTATAATAGGAGCATCTCAGGGGCACCATTATGTTTAATTCAGACATTTCTTAAAGCTACAGAAGTGTGAAGGGACCAAGTTTTGTAGCCTTATGCTTTCTGTAATCTTCAAAAATTGTATTACAAATACTTATAAAGATCATGGTTTACGTGCTAAGAATATTTTTTATGGATTCTGGACAAGCCTAAAGTAACAGTGAAGAAATAATAATATATTAATTAATTTTATTTCCAAAATTTAAAAATGCTTCAAAGTGCGATCAAGCAAACTAAACTTCCTGAGCTAAAAAACCCGACTTGATTCTAAGATCACTGAGATGATATGAAAATTACCTATTGAGTGTAGGGGAAGCTGCTGCAAAAACTGAGAGGAAAATAAAAATGCGCTGAATATTACCTGTGTTTCATAGATATTCCAGTGAGTGCTGATGAATGTGTCTAACAAATTTATGCGAGGTTACTTTTCAATTATGTTTTGAAAAGTCATTGGGCAATTTTATTTCTACATTGGCCCACAGGCTTAAACAGTGAATCAGTTAAAAAGAAAAGTACTTCTAAAAGAAAGTATTCTTGTGAAAGCCCTATAACAGAAACGGCCAAGTTTTGCACAACTCTAATTGCAATCATTGCACGGCAGGTTGCTGATTATTTTAGACTGATTTGTATGAAACATAGAGAAATTCTGAATATATTGAGAACAGTGATTGATATAATAAATTGATTGATATAATAAAAGACTGCATCTGCTTCCATGAAGGAAATAGTATCCAGCTAGCTTCCGAAATTACTCAATGTATTGCAAAACTATGCAAAATAATATTAGGAAAGAAAGGTTCTTGTAAACTAACAAATAATTATACCATCTTACTTGCAACATTAAAATTGAAATGGACCTTTTATTTACTTGACAATTTCCATAGGCATCTGTGGATGAGAGCAAACACCCTTACAAGTGTTTGACTCAGTGCTTAGAAAAGATCTAAGAAAAAAATGAGGGCTTGAGAGACTCAGTTCTTTCTTATATCTTTTCCAAATACAGATTATTTTTTTTCCTAATCCTTTAGGCCCAACTATCTTTTCCTTAGTTTCAAAACCCCCAAATGTCATCCCCAATTTTAGATTTTGAAATTCCTCTTCCTTCATTTTCTCATCGCTGGAGTTGTGCTGAATCTGACAGGACAGAGTTTGGTATTTCCTGATGTAGACATGTTAGTCCACATCCTGAATGAGTGAGCTCCATTAACACAATAATCTCCCCAAGATAACTAAATATTTCTGCAGGTTTGTCCAGTCTAAGTCAAGGATGTGATAGGACTGTGAAGATGCAGTCTTCTACAGCTGCCTGTAGTTAATGGAAATCTACCAAAATCTGTAAAACCTTCATTTTTTTCAGATATATTCTTTTGCTCAGGAATCCATTCCCTTGCTCTGTATGAAATCAGGTAGGTTGCATCTATACCATATCTTAGAGCTGGGCCAGGAGAAGATGGCTAAAACCAAACCCGATCCTCAGCCCAGCTTTGATCATCACTGTCATAACACAGAGAGGTCACTAAATTGCAAACAGGAGTCAAATTTCTGTTGTCTACAAGGTCTGTCTGGTTTTTTTGTACATGATGGAGGAAATCTCTCAACAGACTTGCATTCAGCTCATCCATCTGGTGTGGCAAGGGTCCATGGGCAGCTGGGACAGTGGCAGGCAGAATAAATGACCCAACAGAAACCATATTCTCCTTGTGTTCCTGGGTTCCAGCTCCTGACCCTGTGGGACCATCCACTTATGTTAGGCCAATCATTTTGTCCAGAGCTTATGCAAGATGAATTTGATCTTCACTGAATATCTGGGGTCAAAAAAGTCGGTATAAAAATACCCACAGGCATCTGATCTTTGACAAAGGAATTCAGGGGAGCTGTGGCTTTACACCATACCTAACTGGACACAAACAAAGATCAAATGCTTTGTTTCCATACAGCTGTATCTTTTCCTAATAAGGGAAAAAATAAGTTATGTACAGTTTTTTTTTCCCAAGTGAACAGGAAGAGGAAAGGCTTCCTATTTCAGCCCTTAAAGAGGTAATAGTGTACATTTTCCATCAGTCACTCAGTATTCCCTAGAAATGCTCTGCCAACAGTTACATCTGCTCATCAAGTTTTCACCAAATGCCAGAACTCTCTGTTCCAATACACATGACTAAGCCAGAAAGGTTTCTGCTGATAAAAGAGGAAATCTTCAGTGGGAAACAACAGGACTGGTAATCTTCCAGTATGGGAACCAGAATATCAGGCTTTCATCCCTGCAGAGCTGATGTAACGACTCTTCTAACCTCTTCCTAAAGTACAGATCCTTCAAACTTTATATTAGTTCTTATCTTTTGGAAAGATGCCAGTAGACAGCACATTTAGAGATAGACTCTTAACAATATACAGGCAATGCATGGAAAATCATTAGGAGATATCTGTGTTACAAAGTAACTTTCTGTGTTAGTGCACAAGAAGCACCTTATCTGTACGTGCCATAGGGCAAAGATCAGCCACAGCTGTGTTTCTCAAATGCATCATGAATTTTGACCTCCATACAGAAGTAGCTTCCCTAAAGGAAGGTAAGCTGAGGTCCGGCCTCCTTCCTGCACTGAGCTGGACACCACGTCAAAGAAGCTGCATCAGAGCTCAGCCAAGCTGAGTGGACACAAGGAAATCCCAAATGCCCTTTTAGGAGGTAGCATGTCTCTCTCAGCCATGCCGTTCCTCCCCAGCCCTGGCAGGGATCCTGAGTCACTATGACTACAGATGATTTCACTGCCTGCAAGCCTTTCAGTATCCCTTCACTCAAATATGTTTTTTATTTTGGAGGGAACAAGCTGCTTTTTGTTTATTTCAGTTGAGAAAACAACAAAAAAGAAAACTTTAAGAATAGCACGAATCTTTTAATAGCATTGAAACTAGCAGTTATTTCCCCTGGATTGATTCAACTGGGTCATTAAATTTCTTTTGTTGGGTTTAATAGAGAATGATTGAAAAATCAATGTATACATGCTTGAGATCATGGAAATGATGATATGTCAAAATGTCAGAGGGGCTGAAGGGGTAATGATAGAGTGTGGAAGAAAAGTCTCCCTTTGACTGCTGTACTTGGAAACTGAAAGGCTGAAAGTTTCTCACTAAACACTGTCTTTTACTTTTTGAAGCATTTGACATTCATTGTGACTCAATACACTTTTTTCAAAAGAAAGCATTCCCCAAAAATTACCACAGACATTATTCTTCCACACCTAAATGAAAGTGAGAATAACTTGGTAACTCTTCCAAGCATATTTCAACTACATGTGAAGTCACATATGATAGTCAGCTAAAAAATTCAGTGATGAGAAAAAAAAAACATTGCGGAGTTTACATAGTGGTTGCTGTCAATGGCAGGTATTTCTACAATTTTAAGATAAGTGAGTGTATTTTGTACTGTAGATTTATAAAAAGATATGTGAATGTCAAAGCTCTAACTGAGTTACCAGGATATCACTCCCTTTTAACCCACAGAGCGAGTTCAAGATTTTCTGTAAGCCTTCTCTGGGAAAACTGAAAAACTCTCTAAAAATAAGTTTCATGAACTAATATTGTTTCACTCATTTGCAGAGTACTTTAGAACCTTTTTTCTTTTGATTCTGGCTGCTTCTTTTTGTTTTGCAGTGTATTTCAAGAAGATACTTAAAAATGCTAGCAAAACAATTTCAGAAATTGTGTTTCTAATTTGCCTGAGCTTGGACAATTTTTTGAAAACTTTTGAGACCTCTTTTGTGACACCATCATGGTTTTTACTTCAAGGTATTGGTGTCAGTTATGCTTAACCCATGCTATGAAGGAGCTTCAGGTGCCCTCTTAAGGTAGTTTACATTTCCTTTACTATGTGCAAAAAGAAGTGAGTAAATGTCTTCCCATTAAAAATTATTTCCCTGAGATCCATAAGCTGAGATTCCACAGTTTAAACACTACATTAAAAAACAAACAAACAAACAAAAAGCAAACCAAACAAAAAACCCCCAACCTTGTTTATGTATAAATACGCACATATGATAATATTTTTGAAGAGACAAAATTTGGATGTCTAACAGCCTTATGTTGATTTATAATTTGTTAACTGTTTCCTACAGCCCGTTGTCCAAATTATAGTGTGGAATATTACTTCGGTTCTACTTTTACAGTAAAGAAAGATAAAGGAATTGGCCTTTTCGTATCAGTTTAGGCATATGCCCCTTATAAAGCTTTGTGTTATGAATGCTCTTTAATAATTTCCCTCTTCATGACCATGCAACTCATATGTCTATAACTATAAAATACGTTTCTTCCAATTTTGAAAACAGAAACTATCAACTCGCCTTATTTCTTATGGTTTGTGTTATGATAACATTTAGGAGTCTCAGTACCGACCTCAGACTCCACTATGATGTGAGGTAATGGAACAATAAAAAAATAGAATTTGCTTACAAAAGACAAGAGGTTGATAACAGAGAGAAGGGGCAAAGGAGATCTAATTTTCATCACAGTTATGGGCTGTGGTTCCTGCAAGACAGCAACTGAATTTTAGTCAAATATTTTGTAACCTGGTGACTTTTTTTTACTGGATAAGATATTTACTGGAAAACAGAATTTCTGGGTTGAATTGAGTAGGTTCTTTCTGTCAAAAAAAAAATGCATGAGGGTAAGAAAGTAACAAAAGGGTTCAGTCTTACATTTATAGAGCAAACCTTTTAAAATTTGTTTTATACTGTAATTTGTTTAAAAATTGATACCAATGAAAAAATCTGAAGACTCCAAAGAAAAATGAAGCATTTTGTTTTGAGATAAATAGAATAATTCCAGTTAACAAGTTTTCTTGGGTTTCCCTCTTTTTGTTAAAAACTTCCTAAAACTTTATCAATGCTTTTTATTTCTCCAAAATGACAATATTTACCTCCAAAACCAAAACTCCACCCTCCACTTACTTCTACTGATGGTCAGAGTTTTAAGGAAGGATTTACCATGCTTACATGAGATGGAAACGGTACCTTTGTGGATGTTTACACAGTTCCAACTAACCTAACCATAAGCAGCAATGTGACAATACCATGATCTTTTTTTTTTAATTTTTAGTAAAGTTTTATGTTACTTGCCAATAGGAGAAAGAAGATTGCAGTTTAACAGCCAATTAACTGAATCATAGTTCGTACTTTAGGGATGGGCACAGTGATGAGCCAGAGTGGAAAGGCAATGCAGCGACATGCCTGGAACTGCCTTTCATAATGCAAACACCGTAAAGCCCCATCGTTGGCCACCGTAGGTATGGGCCCAGATGACACTGGCGGTGAGCTAAGGATGATACTGAAAAGGAAGATAACAGATTATGTCTGATAGAACAGAAAGAACTGGAAGCATTCAAAGAATAATATTATTAGCAAAGTAACAGATGATCCATTCCAGTGGTATTACAAGCAGCTATGCAATTAAAAAATATGTATTTTAGTGACTGAGATATAGCATGATGAAGATATAACAACATTTTTTTTTATTTATGGGACAGATCTAGAGACTGTGTGAAAAAGGTGGTATACAACAAATCTGCAGATTTGAGTATTATCTGCATATGAGGATTGAGAAAGAGATAATATGAAAGAGGGTAGTATTTCAATTCAAGACATAGAGCCTTTTGAAAAAAAGAGAGGTGGAAAAATCAGTTTCCAAACTGGAGGGCTGTGTTGGATTTAAATCTTTATCTTCAGATCATATTTATCTTACTACAATAGTTCCAGAATATTGTTGCAAATTATGGCATCTGACTTTGCTGATACGCTTTCACAAGTCGTTTGATTCTGTATTTGTAGACTTTCACTCTTCTTCAGAGAATACAAAAAATTGAAACATATTTCAGTCTCAAATAACTAATCTTATTTTGTCAACATCAAAGTAAGGCCCAGTTCTACACCTAACCTGGATTCACATCTGCATGTGAATGTTTCTCTGTCCACTTCTAATTAAAATTCAGTCATCTGAACAAGAATGATTCCCCCATCCCCAGTCCGTGTGGTGTAGTTAGATATCCCCATTTATCTCTGACTACAAAGACTTAAACTGAAGCTGTTGCAACTCAAGACTATTTTAGTTCAGGAGGTGGCTGGGTCAGTGCCTGTTGTGACAACCATGGGTGATGATAACATATTCTCTGGTTCATGACAGTTTTAGTATGAAGGCATGATTAACTTTCTCAACAGTGTTTTGGGTTTTTTTCCACACCAGATCTGAATGTATGAATAATTACTCCTTATTTTAGACTCGTGATGGACTTTTACTAGAGCGATTTTATCAGGTGCCTACGTGCCATCAATTTCCGATGTGGCTTCTTAGTGCTGTTTTTTTTTTCCACCAGAAACATGATATTACCCTGACCTGCTGCTTAGATGATCAGGGGTACTGATGCATCTGTACTGTAGCCTAGGAAGATTTTCTATAGTGCCAAAGTCATATTAGTCTCTTGGATTGCCATTACCTGATCTTCTTAAATTGTATCATGGAAGAATATCTACAGCCATGCAAGCTTCTCTTTTAAAGACATGTAACTGACAAATTCATAATACATGATCCTGTTCTTTTTATGTCCTTGGCAATTTTATCATTGATTTCAATGAGGATAAGATCAGAACTCGAGGACTTACACCTTGTTCCTGGTCATTTAAGTGTTAATTAAAATTTGATGGTAATTTCAGTGAGATACCAATTGTAACTTGCTTTATATAAAGCGGTTTGGACTGCTTTAAAAGTGCAATAAAATGTCATCCAAATAAAGAGAATGAATAATGAAACCTTTTGAAGCTAGGCATGATCAAAGGGTAAAACTGTGTTCGGTCCCTCTTAACCTCAGTGAATATTTTTTATTTGGAAGTAAAGAACTTTGTGGTCCTCATGCTGCTGTCAGTTATGGTAGAGCTAAATTTGCCCATTTCAGTGTAAATCATGAATAAAAAGAGCATAAAATATTAACTGAGTTGTTTAAATAGGCTTTTCCATCTCTCCTTCAAGTACTAAAAGAATCTTGTTAATTTGGTGATTTCCTCACTAAGAAATGGCTCAAAATATTCTTAAAAAGTCCTTTGGGCTGCTGTCCAGAAAAACCTTTAAAAACACCTTCTATTTATCCTTTTTTAGTAATCAATCAGACCTCTGAGTTGTCATCATGTCTAAACATTTGCAACTTATCTCACATTTTACACTCAGCAGTAAGTCTTCACAAAAGATTCAAGAGCTCAAACCTTGGACAAGCCTAACTGAAAACTACAGTCCTGGTTTGATTGCAGTTGGTGACAAAAATTGAAAAAAAAAGAAAAAGGTTAGCTTTTAATGTGCACTAAGTTAAGCAGGAGTTTAAATTCAAGTAATTGAATGCTAGCATGGTTCATTTACCAGGGGCTGCAATGGCACCAGATTTCTTAAAAAATCTTTTTAAAGATAGATTTTATTGAGCTTAAAAGCAAGACTGTCTCATGTGAATTTGTTTGACCATGAGCTTCCTTTTGGGCAACAAGCTATACAAGCTGTAAGTTGCCCAAAAAAAACAGCATTCATAGCTACCCACTTCTAATTCATACTGCTGTATGCAGCCCTAAGGTGACAATTATTTTTGAATTCCATAACAAATAGAGGCCTGATATGATGGCTAACACAGAATAGCTGTTTTTTCCCTCCTTACAGCCTGGAGAAGACCTCATGGCTGATAACAATATGTCACTTCTAATCTTATTTCCTATTTCCAGACTATATTTTCATCAAGATTTTCTAATTTTATTCTGCATTCTACAATCTGACACACCACTAGCTTTTTCCATTAAAAAAAAAAAAAAAAGTGAGTGACTTTATCAGGGACTAAAATGATTGTATGGTTTATACTTCCCTTCTGTGAGAATGTTTAGGTTTTTGCCAATATTACTGGGGGTGGGGTGGTAATGGTTTTAATCAAATATCAATACATTGGGGAGGGAGAATGAATTTAAGGGAGAATTTGTAATACTTTTTGAAATTCAGTAGAAAGATCTCACCAAATAAATTGAATGTATAGTTTTGTTTTGAAAGATACAGCTGTATACTGTGTTTTAATAACATAATTTTCAAAGGTATGAGGAAAACAAAACATTATTAACAGCACCTTCATGTTTAGTAATACCATCAGTGAAATGTTGTTTAAGTGTTGGACAATTTTAAGGGCTGATTTATAATAAAAAGGACAATTTAAATACTCTATTTTCAAGGCAATTAGAATATTACAAGTGAATATTTTATTGTAATCAAACATCTTCCTGCCTGAATTGTCTCAGAGTTCAGACAGTCTTAGAGCTGCTATGGAGAGCCACTCATATATGTGTTGTTCACAAGCCAACTTGGACTTTTAATCGCCTGAGTGGCAGTCTAAAACAGACACTTGACCTGTATTTTGTGCCCTCCAGGTCAATCCTGAATATCTGGCAGATCTAATCAAACACGTAGTACTCCACTTTTCTTTTGAAATCCCATTATGGCACTGCTGCATACCTTGGCATAACACAATTCCTTAAAAGGGTACTAAAAGAACATGAACTTTCTTTCACTCTCACAAGTAGAAGCAAAGAGAACAGCAAAGTCCTTAAACAGCTAGTTTCTCCTTGATAGTTTCATTTTTATCGTTAATAAAGTTTTCAGCTTTGTACAAGGTATAACATGAAGATAATCCTGCTCCTAAGTTCCTTAAAAGGTAAAATAGAAAAGATAAGGAAGCCTAGAAGTATAATTACTTTCTGACTTTTTTGTGTTAAGGTATTGTCATGGTTTTAGCTGGGATAGTTGATTTTTCTTCACTGTAGCTAGCATAGTGCTGTGTTTTAGACTTGGTATGTAAATAACGTTGATAACACACTAATGTTTTAGTTGTTGCTGGGTAGTGTTTACACTAGTCAAGGACTTTCTAGCTTCCCATGCTCTGCCAGGTGCACAAGAAGCCGGGAGGGGAGGGGATACAACCAGGAGAGCTGATTCGAATTGGCCAAAGGGTATTCCATATCATGTGACGTCATGCCCAGTATATTAACTGGGGGGAAATTGGCTGGGGGAGGCAGCGATCGCGGCTCGGGGACTGGCAGCGTCGGTCGGCGGGTGGTGAGCGGTTGCAGCACTTGTTGTTTAGTTTTTGGTTTTTTTTTTTTTTTGTTTGTTTTTTTTCCCTCTTATTCCAGTGTTTCATCTCTCTTTCGCTCATTATTTTCCTTTTCATTATATTAGTATTATTGCTGTTTTATTCTAATTATTAAACTGTTCTTATCTCAACCCACGAGTTTTCTTACTTTGGCCCTTCCGATTCTCTCCCCCATCCCACAAGGGTGGGGGAGTGAGCGAGCGGCTGTGTGGTGCTTAGCTGCTGACCGGGGCTAAACCACAACAGGTATTTGCAAACATTGCAGAAGTGTCTCATCATGAAAAAGCAGTTGCAGAAACCTCTAGATTCATTACTGCTAACACAAGCCATTTATAAATGGGTAAATAGTATGTCTGTATAGATTTTTGTAGAGCCTCTAAACATATCAGGGACCACATCCTCCGTTAGAATAAATTGTCACAGCACTGCAGGTTTGATGCCCACTCATGAGAAACAGCTTGAAAAATAAACAATTAAAAGAAAAAAAAGGTGTCAGCGGTTTGCACTGTCACAGTTCAGAAAAATCTGAGCCAGCACTGTGACTTTAGAAAATTTGCAGAGTCTAACTTATGACTTTCAAAAACGGAGCTTTAAATTTCTGTTCTCTTAGGATTGACTAAAATTGAGTTGAATTTCTTGAAAGCTTATGCAAGTTTATTTTTAATCTGTGCATAGAAATAATCATATGAAACTCCTTTGAAAGGCACACAAGGTCTGTATTTGTCCCTGTTTGCATGCTTATGCACAGCTGAATTCTGACTGGAACTTCATATCTCCAAGAGCCACAAGAAATGAGTATTACCTTAAGAGTAAAGGTAGAAATTTGAATCTTCCCAGTGTACCAGTTAGTACAACTAGCACAGGTCAACAATGCATGACTACTTCTTCCTGAAGTCCCAGATAATACAAAATCAGAAGTCCCTTGTGCTCCAGAGAAATATCTCCAGTGGGGAAAGCAAGTACTGTAATGTTTGGTACCACTTTTTTTTTTTTTTTTTTTTTTTTTTTAATTCTCTGTAGAAGCATGTAGTCTAATACTTTAAACAAAGACATTCACTGACCCAGTTACCACTTACAACAGGTAGGGGGTAAAGCAATTAATCAGTCATTGCCAGTTTCTATCAATCCACAGAATTAAAGAATTTATAAAAAGTATATCAAGACGCCAACTATAAGTAAAGAATTCCATTTAGGAAGTACCAATCTCCTTATGGATATGCTGGCTTAGAAAATGATGTACGCTAGGTATCCAGTGCATTAGTAATTACAAAAGACTCACCTAGAAGCTGCTGACTCAGTTTACCTGCCAGTGAGGATGTTTGTCTAGACACGTTACAAGTGGAAATTGATACAGAGGTGCACAGACTATATACATACAGGGTTGACTTGGTTACAGAGTCACAACTGATCTGATTTATGGTTTCCCCCCAGATCATCTGCCTGAGTGTATCAGTGCCCCTATTTAGCCACTGCAGAAGGGAGTTCTGGAAAGCCTCAGGTTTCAGTTTGGTCTTGTCTAGTACTTCATTGGGTAGATATTTCCAAAGACAGCTGAACTGAGCAATACCCTGGGCTGTATATCAGCCAGCGTTCATTGTGTATGAAGGGAATTCGTGATAACCCTGTATAGTAAGTGGGCATTATATAGTGCTAAATTTCAATGGAATTCCTGTGGTATCACATATTATATTCACATTAAAACCAAATGAGCTCATCATGATTAATGTTACTACAATGAATGCTGAAGGAATTAAAAACGATTATCCACTCATTGTAAAGGGTTGCTGATAATTAGGGCTATTACACAAAAAGGTACATTTTAAGTAATCACCACAGTTAATTCATTCACCATTATATTATGCAGTGCTGATAACAATGAGTTCTCTTGGCACTCCTGTTGTTCCCACATGTGTGTCCATCAATAACCCATTGTACTGTACCTTCACTGGTTGAGCATCAAGTCACAAACACTTCAATAATGTGCTACCCGTTGGGAGCATTTATTACACTTTTTAAAGTTATTTTCTAACCATTAGCAAAACACAGCTATAGAAACAATTTTCAGTGCTTGGATCATGGTGCAAAGATAACTTTAATAAGTATTTTATTAAAAAAGAGAATATGTGCTTAAATATGTATGGGCACTTGTGTGTATAAATAGGCACATATACATAAAAGCCAGAAGAAGTTAAACCAAACAAACCACTGCTTAGCCTTTTCATCTTTCATCTTCTCCTTTATGGGTTCCCTACCATATTTGTTCTCACCGTTTGTTGCTTTTTTCTGATATTTTGACTGTAGGCAAGGCAGGACTTGTGTTTTGTAGTGGCTGTGAACAAATAATTCAGAAATATCAATACTAATATCAAGAGGTCCAATGTAATAACAACATTTGTTTAAATTTCACAGACTGTTTGACATGGCATAGATGGTTGATTTTAGTCTCTCCAGTATATCTCAGTTGTGCCTGATCACCTTAGCCAAATTCAAAGTCTGAGGACAGCTGCTATGTAAGCTACTAGCTTACACATTCTTGTATTATTTTAACAAACAGCAAACCATCTCTTTGGTAGTAACCATCCCATAATAACCCATGAACAGACTGCAGAAGGCAGACCTTTCGGTGGGTCTGGTACTCGGTTGTTATCAACCTTCAGTTGGTTAGTTGCTGTTTATTGTTGGTGGCAATGAGCTCATGTAACCTAATCTTTCCTAAAAATAAACATGTATCAAAAACCCACCAATAATGTAAAAAATTATACTTTCATCTAAGTCTGGATTTAATACATTATTTAAAGATATGTGCCACTTAATTGCATGTTGTCCTAAGGAAGATAGAGACTATTATCATGTTTAAATTTAGGCATATGCTTAATCACTTTGCTGAATCAGGGCTTTAGGAGTTAGACAAAATTTGTTATGCACTCAAAAGCCTTTCTTTTCCTAAGGACTGCAGGATTTGCCCTTTAGGTAGGACTTCTTTGTTATTTAGTGGAAGTATAAATCAGTTTTACAAATGTCCTTTCACTTGCCTAACTGTCATATATTTCTCTCTTCCTTTGTATTTTTGACAGTTTTAACTTGCATAAAGCATCCAGAAATCATGTTTTCAACAAATGTATTCACCTGTGGATGATAAAATGAAAGAGGTGGAGGCTAATAGTACTGAATTATAGGGTGGCAATTCAAAGCTGTAAAAAGAAAGTCTTGAGGTCTGCTGAGTGCCATACCCATTAAAATGTCTATTTTCAATAACTGATAAGAAGTGGAATGTCAGCACTTTGTTTGCTCTTGTCCTCGGTGATGCTGACAAAGATACACTTTCTTGGTATTAAGTGTAGAACACCTACTTTTACAGAATAGTTTATATACTGGGAATGTTACTTCCCTGTGAAGGAACATAACGTTATAGGTTTCAACATAACATTAAGGACTCCCCATATTTTTCTCATCAATACACTTTGCATTCCTAACAATGTTTATTACTCATGAAAATGTTCAGTTTATTCTGATTGTAAATGATGTAGCTGTTTTCTCTAGATGACAGAAAATATAGTTTAATTATCATTCTTAAAATATTTTTTCTCTTATTATTGTAAAACAAAGTAATAATAAATCCTGAATCAGTGATATGTAGTGGATCCTTTGGTGATGCAGTTTAGCGTTACTCACTCAGATACATTTATCTATGCAGTCTGCATACAATTTAAT
Organism: Morus bassanus; assembly: GCA_031468815.1. Taxonomy (NCBI): domain Eukaryota; kingdom Metazoa; phylum Chordata; class Aves; order Suliformes; family Sulidae; genus Morus; species Morus bassanus. The sequence continues at coordinate 9,896,902 of CM062576.1, read as the reverse complement.
CAGAGTCAAAGCAATGAAGCTTTTTGTCTATCAACTTCAGATTTCAGTTAAATTCTCAGTTTTTAAAAAAACCCATGGATTAATCTCTACTTTTTCTAATTTAATCAAAGATTCTACTGAAGCCAGGGACAAGAGCTATTTTACAATACCAAGGATAGGTTTTAAGTTCACTGTTTGTTAGAAAGGGCTGCCCATTCTTTGGTTTTCTGTGTATACTAATATTAAAATAAAAGCAGAATCCTAAAGAACTCCACCATTTCCCACACTGCTCACCCAGTAAGCTTTCTGAAGACATCAGAAGGGAGCGGGCTGTTTCTTGTTCTGTACTGTCAGTGCTACTATAGACATCACCTCAGTGTTTATTTGCATTTTTCTTCAGCCCCAATGTCTCATCCAATGGTTGTTGAAATCAATGGAGTCAATGGCTTAAAGGGGATGTCATTTTCTGAGCCCTAGAGCTTGTCAAAATGCAGTGTTGAAGCTAGGAAGGAGTGAAAGTTGTTTGTCTGAAGGGCTTTTGTTTTCACTTTGTTAAGATGATCTGTAAGGAAGAAGGGAGATCGGCCAGTCCTTTAGCTTGAGTTGCTGTTATGCTACATTATGCTCATGCACCCCATGCCCTACTTAAATAAAAGAGAGGTGCTTTACAGCTATTGCATTTAGGTCAGAGCAAGGTAAAGGAATCTGCTTACTGCAAGTAAGAGTTGCATACTTTGCAGTAAATACATTTCTAGACTTCTTAATTAAATAGGAAAATCACTCTTGTATAGTAAAATTTAAAAGCAGGCCATTTATAAATATGTACTTGCAGCAAGCCTAATTTGGGGAAATACTACAATTTCCTCACTAATGATGTTTTGTCACTGTGTGCTTAAATGCTCAGATCTTTATTTTTCTTTTAGTACATTGTTTTCAAGCTGAATTCATTTCACCCTTGTAGATTTCAAGTGAAGACATTTTTAAGGCATTTGAGTGCAAATTAAGTGTCTGCAAAATGACAGTAAATGAGAACACTACTTCATCCTGCTTCAATAAATTTATAAATGAGTGAATACAAATTTTGCCAACATTTACATATACATACCCATGCAAACACACAATCGCCTTCAGTGTAAGAATATGTATGAGCAATTTCAACAGAAAGAATAGTTTGTTCTGGAAAATAACAAATTCTTGAAATGAAAGGTTCTGAACAAAAACATTTCACATCCAAATAGAGTGGCCTTCTGTGTTGACCACTTATTCAGCACCAATCATCTGTGCAAGTCAAATTTCTGCCTGGACTATGGATTTCCAGCAATAGATATTGAAACAATACCACCCACTACTCCAGAGCTGTAATATTCTGGTACACTTTGTAAAGCAGCTCTTGCCTCACAGAAAACTTCGAAAAATAATCTCTTTAGAAACAAATCCCTTTTGCATATGATGTTTTCTTCTTCTTCTTCATAACTAAAGACATTTGCATGAGAAGAAGGTCTTTGTTTTAGAAGAATCCAACTACTCCCACTGTTTATTCCCCACTTGAAGTCATAATCCCTGCTTTGTGACATCATGGTTGATTACAGTGAAAATGGTTGTTATTGAGGAAACAGAGGGATTAACTGCAGTCCTGCTGATTCTGTGGAGTAGGAGGCAAGGAGATGTAACTTCGAGTAGGTATGCTTTTTCACTTGCTGGCATTTTTGCATGGCTTTTGCTTTGGAAACATTTTCTTCCACTGCATTATGTTCAGCTTCCTTTAAATGAAAAAGCTTTTGTATGTGTAGGTGGGAAAGAAGCAAGGAAAGTTATGTATAAGGAAAACCAGGTGTTCACAACTCTCTCCCAATTGTTTATTAAAATAAATAAATATATAGACACAATTTGATCATTTTTCATCCAAAGCAAAATGAGACAGAAAGAGACAGACAAAGAGTATTGAACATAGTGATGAATTTTGCTGTAATTCTGGATGTCATCCAAGTATTGACGAGGGATTCTCTAAACTAGAGTTGACCAACACTTTTATGGCAATTAAGTTACCTGATTAGTGTTGTCCTTTTAACTCTCTTCTTAATTTAGATTTTTTCCAAGCTTACAAATATTTCAGATTGGTTGCAACATTTTGTAAATGTGTGCTTGTCATAAACTGTCCAGCTATTTTCATGACAATATGTGACAAAAAGTGAAAATCCTTCCTTATAAACCAACATTTTTGCTCATTTGGAAACACAGATATCCTTTCAGCATGTTCATATTCCTCAAAACACATTCATGGGACTATAGTTGATAGCAAAAGGCTAGCATACATTGTACATTTTGGCCTATTTTGAGGGTTTGACAAGTCACATATATGTTTCTGCCTATAGCTGACTTCTATTAACAGCACATACAATGTGGTCAGTGAAGGACTTAAAGAGATGCCCAAGATCATCCTATGCAGCCTGTCATTTCAGGCATTAATGTGATTTAATCCTATTTGTAAATGGATCACATTCCCTCTGAAACATAGGTCCTTTACTTCACCTGGTAGAAAACAAATCCAAAATGAGAAGGCTCTAGGCTGCCCCATTTCTTTGTTGCTAACGTCATTTGGTGGAAATAGCTCCTTTCCTATCATCTACCTTTCTAGTATACTCATTCCGAGCAATCTCAGCACTGATTCCCCATTCCTTTCACAAAGCCAGGTATGATCCCCCAGGCCAATGCATCACTTGCAGGGTACCGTGGAGCCCCTGAGCAGACACTGTTTGTATCTGCCCCTGAACTGGAATCAGGGTAGCCACACAGTGATCTGCATGGGTTAATGAAGCCTTTTCAGAGGCAGGCTACCTAGCTCAGATAAAATACCATGTTATATTACTTTTTAAAATCCAGGTTATTATCCTTAGATGGAACTGCATCATGATGTGTAAAATTATCAGCCTGGCTAGAGGTAGACAGAGACTGTCTCCATTGTACTTCATTTTATTGGACAGATGTGCCATCAATCTCTGCTCATGGGTTCTTTTTTCCCCCAGGCAACTATTAGTTCTTCTTTATGCCTGTTTTAGTTTAAATTCATGTTTCTTCACTGATATTATGAATACTTTCAGAATACTATGAATGAGTGCTTTGTGCAGAGGCATGTACTTGTTTGGTAGAAATAGCTTTCTTGATGTATCCTGGAATTATACCTGTTTTTTTTCACAGCCATCTCACAGCTGTCTTAACTAATCTGCTCAGACCTGTCTCCTTATGACCATGATCAAGTATTTAAAATTCAAATTTCTGTTGTTAAACACTGATTTTTATTTTAAAAGGCTGCATACAAAGACCAGTCATCAATGAAGGCACAATTCTGGCAAATCTGATAAAGGACATCTCAAAGAAGAAAGAAACAACACACTGCAACAACATTTGGTAGCTAATGTGTTTATAAAATGAACTTGAAAATGCATTGTGAAATGCCCTGAGATGCAGGAATAGAATCATACTGTTCTTGCATGCAATAACTGATGATCTTCATTAGGAAAAAGTAAGGAGAAGGGAATTTTAAAAGGCAATCAACATTCCTGGCACAGTTGACAGGAAACCCCTGTATTTTACCTGCTCCATTGTTGCTTACTGAAATAGATATGGGTGCTTTTCCAGGGAGGTCTGTGGTACTTGTCAGTCTCACATCATTAATCAGTGACAAATTTTTCACAAATCCTTAATCCAGATCTCCCATGTTAATTCTAATAATTTTGCAAGGAGCTGCCAAAAATTACTTATTGTTCTGTTAATCGTTACTAATAGGAACAGAAGACTGCCTTGAATTTCTTCATGAAAACCATACTAATTAGAAATGTCTGAATACATACAAGTCCTCAGAGATTAATTTATTCATCATAATCAGTTAATCACTTTTTCTTTACATAATTAGACAGCTCCTGGTGGAGAGGAAGACCCCTTAGTTTTCTTGGAAAGAAGACATTAGCAGAATTACCATTAAGTTTTCCTTCGAGTGCATACAGGTTAGTGCAGGTGGATTTTTTTGCCTATTCACCACAAATGAAATCTCAAACCAGAAAAACTTTTTAAAAATGTATTTTCTAAAGCTGCATCAGAAGAGTTTTTCTACAGTCTTGCCCTTCAGCTGTCCACCGGGACTATGCTCAAAGATTGCTGAAGAAACTGGTAACGTTTTAGTATTGACGTGCCCAAACAGAAAACTGCTCACTTTGCATGTAGAGTAATACAGAGACAGTCCAAATATTTAACCCTCTTGCATATTTCACAAGCTGAGCTTTTCTTATCCCCCACAAGAGATTTTTATATGCCCTTCAAAATGATAACAAAAGTGTCACCATCCTTTACCTGAGTGGATCACTTTTTAGGTCTCCTGATAATCCATTTTAAGAATGCTCTTGTATCACAAGTATGGATTTACTGAGAAGGAGAGCTAACAAGGAAGCTGTCCCATTAACATACTCTTTTAGAGAATGAATTCTCTACCTTTTGACGTGGAAAAATCCTAAGAATTAAATTAGCCAAGGACCCTGTGTGTTGGGGTGGCAAGTGTTCTGGGTCTTAATGTCCTTTATTGCACATTGACATATCTAATTATACTGACCTGTTACAAGCCACTGAGAGTATAAACACTTAAGTGCTCTAGAAAGGAATGCTCCTGTAGTCTTCCTGTTTCCTTGTAACTGCCCAAATAGACTGTAGAATACAGAAACGTTCCTCCCCTCTCTCTTTTGTGTCTGTAGAGCAAAGCACACAATCTTCTCTGGTATTAATGTTTTAAAAGATAACTATTACAGTTTGTCTCAGTTCTGTCAACCACTGAAATAAACTGCAAGATAGAGCAGTTGCAACATAATGGTGACAGATGTGTACTGTAGATACTTGTTTAAATCCAGATTTTATCCCCAAATGCTGTGTTATTTCCAGCAACTACGATATCATCTAATGTCTTCTAAATAATTCTACATTAATGATAACCTCAAAAGACTTAGTTTAGAACATAACATCTTGCCTATTAAGCAAGTTTGAGACTGGCATATCAAGGGCAATGTCTGTGGCCCAATAAAAACCATTCTGTGCCATCTTATCTTCATTTTTTTTCTTGACAGAAGGCCCAGGGAGAGATGAGGAACGGAGTTCTGGGAGGAAATTTCACGCATTGCTTCTGGGATTTTGCAAATGGCATTAGTTAATGATCACGTTTTCCTAAATGTTTCTAAGATGTGAGCTTATGGAATAAAAAAAGGTGGTGCATACATACACATATCAGGTCCAATAACAATCTGTCTAAAATTATATAAGCAGAAGAGGACAGAATGTTGTACTTAGTGGCTGATGAAGAATGAAAAGTATTTAAGGTTGATGCTTGAAACACCTGGCAGTTTCTTGAAAGTTTAGGTGCTCTTCAAATTCCAGTCATTCATGTCAATAGTATTAGACATTTAAAAGTGAAAATATGGAATAAGACCTCATGACAAAAAAAAAAAAAAGAATTGTCTTCATGTATTTTTTAATTTATTTTCCTAGTAATAAAGAATTAAATATTTTTATGCAATTTCTGGCTACAACTATAGCTTTTGTGCAGTTATACTGTCTTTATCAAAGCAACAGAGCCAGTAAAAGTCAACTAGTCTCAGTTTTTCAAAGATGTCTGCTTGTGTCAACTGCATATTTATGGTATTTGGGGACTACAGAGCTCTCAAAACCTATTTAGCAGAAAAAGCAAAAGAAGAATAAAGGATCTTCCTAATCATTGAAATATCCATGTTCAGAAAGCTTCCATGGATATTTCAAAACAGCCTATCTTTATAAAATATCTGTTTTGTAAAGTAATGGGAAACAATTCAGATCAAATAGTTGTCATTTTTGAAATGATAGCAAGTATGCAGTTATAGAAAATGGATTCAGCAGCTTTCCTGTTCACTGTGTTTCACTTAGAGCATGTTACATTAGATCAGCTTTCCTTTTGGAGAGTAAATGCAATAAGAAAGTGCAGAAAAAAATACAGATGCAAAGAAGATATGTATTAGGCAGCAGTTAAACTGATGGACTTATAAATCATTAAGACAATCTGGGAATGTATGATAAACATAAATCTATAATGAAATAATTTGAACAAAGTTCTTCTTTTCTTTGATCACCTTTACTTTTACAGTAAAAGTCCCAAGATTTTAGCAAAATCATTTAGCAAGGTAGGTAAATTCCTTGGATTAACAGAAAAACAAATGAGAATGCTTGTCCTAGACCCACACCAATCCCATTAAAAAAACCCAGCCAAACAAAATTGAACTATTTCTCCTTTGTACCTCTATTTTAATTTCATGCATTTCCTAGTTCTCATGAGAGTCAATGCCCTGAGTGTCTGTCCTTGTTATTTGATATTTCCATCTGTAAATGTGAGAGTTTCTGATAATTCAGATAAGGTTAGGTATGTACACAAGTAATTGTACAATCATTCAAGCCCAACAAAAGTCAGAGCATTTGGAGTTTTGTGATACTGAGAATGAAAGCATTGTGTGCCTATGGTTAACAAAGGTCTTTTGACTTGCCAGATTTTTGGGCTTTTTAAGCCTTTTTAATGGTGTGAGTCAGTTCATGCAATATTTGACTCAATTTTTACTCCCTTTCTTCATAACAAACTGCACTGCAAAGGTACAGGGTTATCATAATAATCCTGAGGACAGAATAAACAGTTGCTTAAATAATCTAAAAAGCTCTTATTCCCCATGCTGTTGATCTTAGGGACTTGCTTTATATTAAAATATTTCATTCACTTTCACTCTCCTATATTGTCATCAAGAATGTTAAAACCAAATTGCAACTATATTCTATGCTTGGTTAGAGAAAAGTATCTAACTAAAACTGACATAAATACTCATTTATTAGCCTACCATATACTGCCTATATCTTGCTAATACTTGCAATTTTTATAAATAAGGGCTTTATGGTTCTTCATTGTACTATTTTCCTAACACAAATAAAATTCTTGATAAGGAGATCAGGATTAGGATAATGAAAGTCAGTGCAGAAAAACTTCTTAAAATTGGCTTTTGAACTTAAAATGGTTTTTAGCACCTTTTGTATCTAGTCTATAGATTCCCTCTTTGCAACAGTCCACAGAGCACCCCTGGCACATAAACTCCTGGAGATAAATGTATGTTGCTCTGAACCTGTATTAGAAGAGCTTTTGGAGAAATAAGCCTTTAGAATGACCACTGACTGTCACTTAATCACAAACTAGTTCTCATGACCCCTGGTGTGAGGAGAGATCTGAGCTTTCTGTCACATCAACAATAGTGTTGTTACCCCACCAATGTGCAAATGGATAAGAAACTTCTCATTCATTTGAAGCACATTTCTTTTGCATCACTTCAGGAAATGCTTGAACTTTTCACCTTTGTTTGAGGTGAGATATACTCTGTCTCTGCCACTGCTTTGAGAATCTGCTCATTTTTCTGTACCTCTGCTATCATAAGCACCATCTTTCTGATTACACACTAGATTTTTTTTCCAATCTCATTTTAAAGCTAAATTACATAAACCGGGGGGAGAGATGTTGTAGCATAAAGAGATCAGAAATACAGCATTTTATTTGACTTTAATATAAGAACACCCACAGAAGAAGTGATAAGAGAAAAAATATCTTGTGCCGGTTGAATCATCAGTGGATTGGTGTTGGGGAGGTCAAGACAGACCTCCAATTATCTGAAAATAAACCTCCATAGAGATGCATGGAGAGGATCTGATTTATGAAGAGGGGTTTCTGCATAGGAAAATAGAGATTATCCTAACATATTCATGAGCATAATACATTTTGATGATGCTTTCTTTGGCTTAAGGATGGAATTTATAGTTAAAATACCATAGAAACACAGAATATCCAATAAACTATACGGTGCTTCCCTGGGACAATTATGTTCCAGATTTTGCTCTGCCTGATTTAGAACAGGGACTTAAGTCTGCTGAAAAAGCACTCTGGTCTCTCCTACAGCACTTGTTTTACTCATGGTAAGTAGTTATTCTCTCAGACAAAGGCCACAGCCTACTAGTTAAGGCCCTGAATCAGGTAGGTAGCCAGCTTCAAACCAGGCATTCACCTGATACTTCTCATGCTTTAATTAGGCCTGATTGTCTTAAACACTCTCTCAATGTTTTCTGGTAATTTCAGTGTACTTTTTGAATATTTTGCATTGGTTTGAATCTCTGTAAAACCCTTGAAATTTTGAGTGAATCAAAATTTCTAATCTTTAGCCAGCCTGTCTTGTACATAACTGCTGGCTCCATGCTCACTTCTATCTACGAATGCTATCTGTGCTGACAGACATGCTAAAAAGCATATGGAAAAACACCTTATTCAAAGAGGAATTGTTGCTGTGAAGGGCAAGATACCACACGTTGTGGACAGGCAATATGTTAACACTGGAACTTCTCCCCTTCCTGTATTTGATCCCCTTAGGCAAATAATTTCCTACTTCTGTTACCACTTTTTCCTTCTAACCTATGTGTTTACTGTGTGCCTCTCAGGGTAAGGACTCTCTCTTACTATTTGCATGAATACTGACCAGCATAATAAGGCCCACTCCTCTTTGGGGCCTTCCAGTGCTAACAAAATACAAAAAATAATCACTGCAAAACACTAGAAACTAGCATGTCAGTGATTCCAATTATTATGACTGCTTTCATCTAGTTCCAATTATAATAATTTTAAATACAGTAATTCAGAAAATTTACTACTGCATTATGTAATTCAATGTCTTTTTGAAGAATATAACTTCTGAAATAGCAGAAATGTATACATGCAATAAAAATAGTGTGTATTTACTATATAATACTGTTACAATTTTTATTATATTTGTCTTTATGCACTTTTGAATATTTGATGCAGCTGTGTGAGTATATATTGTTATATATATCTACTTAAGAAGCCAGATAGCAAGCCTGAATTTTGTGATAACATACATCATCATAAGTTAAAAGAAATAAGAGACTAGCATGGAGCAACAAGCGTGTTCTTTGTCTCCTTGCAGAAACAGGAGAATATGCAGTACAGTTAAATTTTAAAGAAAAAAAGGAATTTGTATTTCAGGAACAGGAAACTGTGTGGTGAAATAGAACAGATTTGACTCATAGTTTTATTCCCTAGCTTACATGTTATTATGTAGCAAAATCATTAGTATAAAATAATCTGATAAAATCTGTAGAAATAAATACTATCTTCACTCTTTTCACCTTTATTTTGTCTGTAACAAAGAGAACTTTTTTAAATCTTTGAAAAACTTTTTAACAAGAAACCTATGATTTGTTGTGATTGCTTTGCACTATGAAATCTCTGAGCAGCACTATAAACTCTGATAATACAGAAGTTCTGCAAGGCAGCACCAAAATTGAGGTGCCAATGTTAAAAACAGTCATATACGTGCTTTATAAACATTTCATTTTGGTAATTCAGTGTAATATTATTAATCGTAAATGTCTCTTAAGGTGAAAATGCCAATGAAGTTCAGAAACTGTTAATCTATATGGCAGCCGTCTTGAGTAATTTTTCTCAGTGGACCAATCTGATTGCAACCCAAACTTCACTTCAGATTTCACTTGACTGGAGTCTATGTCTCCTTGGGAAAGATGAACATTAAAACGTCTTAAGAAGGTCAGCTGTTTTTGAGATAATTACATTTAAAGTAAGGTTTCTGGCTCTTGTTTAAAATACTAGACATTATATTGCTTGAGTTAATATTTATATTTATATATATAAAAACTCTCATCGGCTTTAATGAGAAATGGACACAAAGTCTTTTAAAGTGAATTAGAGCACTTCATTTAAAACGCTGTTTATGTTGAACTGTTGTGTGATAAACCACTGGTCAAAAATACAGAGAACTGATGTTCAGCATCTTGTGGAAGACTATGGTTAGGGTGAAAACTTTTTTCAGGTTCTCTTGAGCTCAGCATGGTATCAACAGAAGTTAACACTAGTTTTAAATTTCTGCAACTATTAGTTTACGCTATCTTCGTTCAGAAACAAACCTTACAGTCCTGAGCTTCTCCCTGGTGAACATCCATGTTAATTGCCAGAGGCAGGAAGGAGGCTCTTGGCATTAAAAACCACATGGTGCAAAGACTCTACAAAATCTAAGTGCTAAATGAAACACCAGCTAAGAAATCACAACACACAAGATAATTTATATTTTAGTAAATAAAATGATGTACTCAAAAACTGAAATCCAGACTGCTGCTTCCTGGATAAATGCTGTTCATCACTAGTCCACATGGGCATACTTATTTTTCTTCTATCTTTCTGGTCCAATTCATTTTACAGCCCTTTCTAAAGACTGGCCAATTTAAACAAGAGGAATGGCTGCTAAAGTCAACTACAGTTTAGTGGTTTTTTTGAAGAGCTAAAAAAAGGAGAGACCAGATATACGAGTGTTGTGGTTTAACACCAGCTGGCAACTAAACACCACACAGCCACTCTCTCATTTCCCACAGCGGGATGGTGAAGAGAACAGGAAGGGTAAAAGTGAGAAAACTTGTGGGTTAAGATAAAAACAGTTTAATAATTGGAATATAATAATAGTAATAATAATAATAATAATAAAGTAAAATAACAAAGAGAGAAATAAAACCCAAGAAAGACAAGTGATGCAAATGAAAACAACTGCTCGCCAGCAACCGACCGATGCCCCAGTCCGTTCCCAGTCCCTGAGCAGTGGCCCCCTGCCAACCTCTACCTTAGTTTTATTACTGAGCATGACCCCATATGGTGTGGGACATCCCTTTGGTCAGTTGGGGTGAGCTGTCCCAGCTGTGTCCCCTCCCAAACCCTTGTGCCCCCCCAGCCCACTCCCTGGTGGGGTGGGGTGAGAGGCAGAAAAGGCCTTGACTCTGTGTAAGCACCACCCAGCAGGAACGAAAACATCCTTGTGTTGTCAACACTGTTTTCTGCACAAATGTAAAACACAGCCCCATGCTAGCTACTATGAAGAAAATTAACTCTGTCCCAGCCAAAACCAGCACAGCAAGGTGGCTAGCCTCAGGCTGTGGAAGGCACTGAAACAGGACACTTTTCATGATCACTGTAATCATTTGGCTGCTACACATGTTGCAACCATTACCACCACCCTACATTCTTCTAGTAGTCCTTTAAAATTAAAATAATGGACCTAAGTAATGAATGGTAGAAAGCAACTAATCAGGAGAGAGTGCTGGATACCCAGATTTGAAAGAACCAAAGACGAGGCAGGAGTAATGATTCACCCTGTGTTCAGCAGCTCCTCTCTGTCAGCTACTCTCACCTATGTCCTTCTCTGTGGGCTGCTGGTTTTTGTTCTCTCCTCACCTGATGTCCCTCTATCTCCCTGCATGTTACTGATGTGTCTGTCTGGAAAAGGTTTTCTTTTATTCTTATTTATGGTCAGGCACCTACTTTCTCAGTATCCAAGTTTTCCTTTGGACCTAGGCTTCAGTTGCTTAATGAAGTTCACATGTCAAACCAGTGGTAGTAGAACCAGAAATAACAGGAGTTCTGGATAACAGTGCCCTTTTCTGTTTTTTACACTATCAGTCCATACGTAAATGCATTTTAAATCATTATCTGCTTCAATAGCAAAGATACTGTAGATTTTTTTCTTCTTCAGTCCTGTTGTTAGTGTTCATTGCAGAAATACAGATTGAAAAAGTGTGTTTTCTTCTTTTCCTCTTGGGAACAATAATTATACATTGTCACTTTCCTTTCCTGTGCGTTATGCTAGGTCTAGCCTTTATAATTTGACACTACATCTTATATTTGTCTTAGTCTGTTAAAGCCTAGGGTTCCTATTGCTAGTTTAGATTTCAATTAACATTCTTAAACAGAACTAAAAATAGTAGCTGTCATGCTATATTCTTTTCCACCAGGAACCAAATGTCCTCCACCATCTCTAAACCGCAGTTCGTAGGACAATAATCACTTACTTTATTTCTCACTGAAAAAACAGGCACAGTGCTTTGCTCTTTCCTCCATTCCCTAATTGGCATTTGTGTTTATTTGCAGGTTTTTTATACTGGATTGTGTGACTGATATGATAATAATATACTTCTACAGATCTGAAAGTTTATAGTTCTACCTAGGATCTCAAAGCACTTAACCCAAGGTAGTTATGAGCTGCTGCCTCTGTGAAATCCTAACAGAAATTAAGCTCCCAGGAACAGATTTCTCTTTAGGTATAATTATGTTTCATTTCCATAAGAGAAAAATGAACCTAAGATCATGACAACAGGGTTATTATTGTCCATTCAGGCTCAGTGACAAATCTTTTATGTGTAGTTAAAGCAAGTGCACTTTAAGATTTTGTCACACTGATGATCTTGTTTCATAGAAGAAAATAGGCTCAGCAGTCTTTACCTTTATTGTGCAAGGATAATGAAAAGATGCAGTTGAAAAAGAACAGGGTTGTTTTTTAAAAGACTACCGTACTTTGTTCATTGAATAATCTACAAGACACAGTATCTGTAAATTTATTTATGCCAAGAGTTCATTTCTTTCTGAGGTTGTAAAAGTTAAGCCCAACACTTTACAGGAAGCGCAACAAAATGTCCCTTCTTTTCTTTTTTTTGGTTCAAAGTCAAAATGGAAGCAACAAATTTCTCTGAAACATTTTACTTGGAAATAAACAACAAAAAAAGGAATATTTAATAGCTTTTGAGGGATTTGGATGATTCATTTATATCCAACCTCTCTTAATGTCTATAAGAACTCAATGGTTTATTTGAATGGCTTGAAGATTATTTTACTTGATACTTCTTCTTTCCATATAAATATTCTGTAGAAAAAACCTCTAAACCATGATATCATCTTTGTGATGTTCCTTTGGAGAGTTGGGAAAGTAGAATGATCATATTCTGTCTAATTTTATTATCACTCCCTGAAAGGTGATAACAGGTCAAAGGTTTATTGTAATGACATGTTTGAGTTGGCTTAGAAACATCTAAACCCAGATTGATGACTTAAAAGAGTTTTAAACAGCTGCAGCATTTTGAACTTGAAAAGACCTCCGGCTCTGAAGAACAGTTCTATCCATTTTTTTATGACTACAGAAAGGAAGGATTTCTTAAACTATGAACTTATAATCACCAGGAATGTGACTGGACTGACAGCCCTGAAAAGTTAAATCCTCTGTTTGTCCATCAAACAGGTGCAGCAGTGCCAGCATCCTCCAGCTTGTGCAGGACCAGTGTCTCAGAGCAAAGAGGCTGTCACCCTAGGTCTGCTCATGAAGACTGAGGAAAACAGTAAGTTTTAGGGGCAGAAACCAGCAGAGGACTGAGAGTAAAAATTTGAAGGTTGTTCCTAAGTTTTCCTATACTTACCTTAACTTACTCTGCACATTTTGAATCTTAAGAACACACTCAAAAGTACATTTCTCAAACAATAAAGATGTTTGTTTTATATATTCACATACTCAGTTTGCAGTAGTTAATTCATTGCCACTCCATAGCTCCCCATTAAAAAATACAGTACCTGTGGACATTAGAGATGACTTTTCAACTGCAGCTATTTAGTCAGTAAATCCAGTACTTGTGATGCTAATGAAAGTCCACTGAATTCAGCTGAAAGATTCCCATTGACTTCATCAACTTTTGGATCATGACCTTGAGCAGTTACATGCACGTACACACACATATTGATTGAAGTATTGTTTATGGGTTGTGAGGATAACTTCTGTATAAATTCATAAGACATTTTACACCCTCTAACTCTACTCCTGGACAGGTGAAATGATCAAGGTTTACTGGCATTTTTGAAGTTCAGAAAAATACTGCAGCTTCTTCAAATGGCTTTCTTCAGGGAACAGCCATGCACTCAGTCAGGCCAGGAAATGCAGAGGTTTAGAACATCTTAATGCCTATATCTGGCAGTAATCAAAGACGTCTATTGAAAAAGGATGGGGAGGAGGGAAATGGGGAACGGGGAGAGAGAGAGACAGAGGCAGAGGAAAAAGGAGAGGGGAGAGGGGGAAATAAATGTGCCTACTGTGGCTTAAAGCACAATAATTTAATTGTCACTATGCAATCAATAAAAATGTAACAGTGTGAAGGGAGCACAACAAACATAGATTTGCTTTGTCTTAAATGGTATGTACTAAATGAATGTTCCCCAAACTGAACAAGATTGACTGGTAAATTAGAAGAAAAATTAGTGTTATTTTACATTTTCTGCTTACCTACAGAAAAGACATTCATTTGCAAGAAGAAAACTGGAAAATTCCTTCTTTATCTCTAGCAGTCATTCTTTTAGGTCATCCTAAACAGAGGCAATAGGCATATTCTAAAGTAATAGTATGATTCAGTAGGTGTCCTGCCTTAGGGAATCAAATCAGTGCAGTCATCACATTGATGTGAATGGATTTCACAGGATCAGGCCTTTCTATTTAATGTGCACTTAGAAACACAGAGAAATATGAGAAATATAAAGCAGTATAGATCCTAACACTGTACAGATGGAGTCTTACATCCTCACATAAAAATGCTAAAGTTAACAGGGAACCATGAGACAAATGAGTTCCATCCTTGCAGACACTGAAAGCTCAGCCAAAGTTTGTAATTGGTTGGGATGATGCAGGCAACCTGTAGTATGTTGGTTTCTATATGAATTTTAAATGAAAATGATCAAACAGTGCAGAAAGTGCCATGAGACAACAGTACATTCTCATTACTATTCCAGCCTCTTTATGGGCTTGTATATCTACAATATTGTTTTTTCAGTTGAGGCCAATTCCCTTCTTCTGAACATAGTAGATGAGGAGATTTAATGAAAGAACATTTACACTCCAAGCAATTTGGGATGTTAGTTATGTATTCTTTTTGTCATCAGGAATCATTGTTGAAGAAATAAAGCAAAAAAAGTTATACAGACTACCCTACCTTTTGCCTTTTAAAAACTGAATAAACAAGACCTTATTTGCGTTCCATTTGGTTTCACTGAGAATATATTAGCAAGCAGATATAATCTAGACAGGAGAGACTTAATCCTGGAGAAGCTTATTTATTAACACAGAATAAACAAACATCTTAACTTGCTTGTGTTTATCTTCACTTTTGCTTGGCCAAGCTCCAAATTCAGAAAGAAATCTAATTCTTTCAGTCTAGGGACATTCTTTCTGTCTGCATTTTACTTAACTTTTTTTCTGCTGGACTCGTTAAGTCAACAGTCTCAAAGAAACAACAGTTTTTTTTAGAATTCATTCAGTGGCAGGAATCTGAGCATCTATCCTTCCAAACTATACCCCAAAAATACCAGCAGTGCATCTGAGCTCTATTACTTTGAATAAAAAAGCAGGAACCATGTGTGGAGAAGGACCAAAAATTCAAACCACACTTCTTTAAAAACAAAACAAAGCAAAACAAACAACCACAAAAATAATGTGATTGATACACTGGCTCATACAATCGTTTTTAAAACAATTAAGGGAAGATGACAGAATTTTGTTTCCTTAGAAAATATTGGACTGCCTCCTTTCTCACATGCCTGCCTAAAATTCTTTGGAAATGAGTTTTCTCTGGAAATGCCTTCATATCTGAGAATGAGATTTACTGAGCATTTCTTGTTAAGGTGCAGCTGCTAATTGTGTTGTTCACAGAAAAAAAATATAAGGTATGTGCATTGTGCTGAAAGGCAAGAAATTCAAGTATGACTTGAAAACTGCTGGAAAAGATACAGGATGACTGAAGGATTTATAAACCTGTTTTGGCACCTTTACTCATCATTTAGCTTAGTATTTTGAAAGTGCTTTCATGAGAATACTTTTTTTTTGATAAACTTTGCTTGGAGTGGACTGTATTTTGCATTCTTACAGTTCAATGTCCTGCTTCTAAAATAAAATTGCAAGTAATTACTGAAGTCAATGGGAATTCAAATGTGCAAGATAGTGGATTGCGGAATAATCGGATGATAATATGCTCACAGCCTTGTTTCTCATTCTTGAGGTGAATTCTTTGCATGAGGGAGAATCTGTGCTGGCTACATTTTGTGAATTCTATTTTCCCTGCAGGAACAGTAAAATGATCTCTGACCAAAACTACAGCCATTGTTTAGAAATTCTGAAACAGTGTCAGCTGTTAAAGGTAGTTGAAAGACTTCTCAGTGTAAATTTGTTTATAGGACATAGTTCACAAAATTCAAGGCTTCATATAAAGGTTTCACATCATACCTGTAAATAAACAAAGTCCAGCACATATTTTTTAGAAAAATATATATACAGATCTTTAGTGGTGAAAAAGTCTTTTCCATATTTCCATAAACAGTTTGCAGAAATCTCCACAGCTAAAAAATCTTAAAATCTCCCCAATGATGCTAAGTTATTCACTTGCATGTCAAGTTTCTGCAGTGAATCTGAAATGAAATAAATAGGGTCTCTACCACAAAATGAAAACACATGTATTTTCAAGTGCGTATATAAGTCAACTTCTTTTGTAACAGATGCAGCACATATACATCAAAAAGAATGCCTATAGTTTTTCTGTAGTACATTGATTTCTGCCTAGTGACATGTTGACTATACTTATCCACTGTACATCTACATATATTTAAATGTAGATAATAAAGATAATAGCTATATTATTTTGTATGGAAAATAATATGAATCTTGATTTATTTGTTTAGTAGTATTCTGAATTTATGGTGTTAAAGGAGGATGTAAGCAGAAATGAAACACTGACAAGGATAACGTACCTCCGGGGACAATACCAAAGGTCCTTAGGACTGTGAACTAGTCCTTTGAAATTTCCAAGCTACCTGTCACTAACCCACTTAACAGGCCTTTTTTTCCAAGGTCAGTAACTAAGATCAAAAGTATACAATGATGTTAGAAGTCATGATTTGCAGGGAAAAAGGTTCTCAAAAAATGCCAAAAGCAAACACAGGGTAAGTATGTTTATTCTTTCTATCAGGGGTCGTCCTCAGGATTCTATTAACCTTCAATTTGCATAGAAAGTGTGCAGGTGTGAACTAAAATACTGTATTCTTTTGCCTGTGAGACATAGTTCGTCTCAAATGCACAAGAATAATGATAGAAGAGGTTTCTGTGACCTGTTAGAAAAATATATCCAAGGAAGATCTTGTAGCCTAGCACATACTTTCATGCTCATCAGTGACATGTCTCCTGGACACTGCAGAGTAGGTCAGAGTCAGGTAATGATCCTGAACAGGGCTTCTTTAGAGATGCCCAAAAAATCTTTCATATCTATTTTGAATTCTACCACTTAATAAAAATATAGAGGATCTGATCAACTTTTGTTTGACTATGTGAACAATCATGTCTCCTTTGGTTTTACTCAAAGAATGTAAGAAATCATCTTGGAACTTGAATGAAAGAGATATCCATTGTGACTGGTGGAAGTATACCTATTGGTTAAATTGACGGAAAATAGTGTAAAATAGTGCAAGCAATTCCTGTCCAGAAAATGCTCTTGCTAAGTCCTTTTGCCACAGAGGCAAAAGCACATCACCTGTGTCTCATGAGCAGCTGGCACTCAAGAACAATTAGAAAGACATGTTCAGGAGAAGCAGAAAGCAACAACAGCATCTCCAGGTCTTCAAGCTACTTTGTCTGCTGGGCTTCCTGTTTCCCTGATCCACCCAAGAGAAAGAAGATGTTTCCTTGATATCCTCACGAATTTGGCTGTATGGTCCTCCGTCCTTCAGACAGCACGCATGTCTCTACCTTTCTGAATGCGCAGCAATGTGAGGAAGAACTTTCTGCGGATCTTTGATAGTAGCCCAATAATTTACCTTATCTAACACTACTGGAATAGAATTAGAATGTCTCAGGTGTTCCCCTGGGAAAGACTCTAAGTCACTGCTACATTTTGTGAACTACTGCTCCTCCAGGCCAGCCATGCTCTTCTGATGCTGCCATTCTTACCAGTGGCTGTCCAAGGCCTTGAGAAGGAGAGGCAAGGAATAATATAAATCATTGACAGCTGCTGGGTCTTTATGTTGTTAAGATCTCTGTCAGACTGCACTGTGACTAATGGTGGAATCTATCTAGTAGGAGCTTTTGTCCCTCAGGACCCAGACAGGAGTCCTCTAGGCCAGATTCATGGCTGAAGTCTCTGACAGCAGCAGTAGAAGTATATGATAAAGCGGCTCCCATCAACATGTGAAGTAGCTCTGGTTTGCATTACTTTAGCCTTTTACATGAGGAAAATCCCAGGGGGAAGATGAAGGAGAGCAAGCAGCTGCAGCTTTTCCTTTCCATTTTGGCAATCCCCAGTCTCTACATGAGCCCGTACAAAGCTGTGACTGCCAGGACAAATTAGAAGAGGCAAGAGGTGACCTTTGAGGTGATGTTGGGTCTGTCTGAACTCTACCCAACCAGCTTTCAAAAAGCATGTTGACGAGCAGTGTTCCTAAGTATCTGAAACCAGACTGAATAAAACTGTGGAAAATGTATTATCGGGAACAATTATGTGCTACTAGAGGATTGGATTAGATGACCTAACGGGACTTTTCCATTTCTGATTTCTTTGATTCTTTGGTTTACATTTCCAAATACTTTGGTCCCTGAGGGAGAAGAGTGAAAAGGAGTTGACATGATCAAATAGTTAGTAACACTGCTTTTTTAACTTTTAGCAGAATATTTTTCAGTAACTGTTTGCCAGATATGTAAAAAATGCCACAGAAGTATGTATATTACATTGTGAAATATTAATGCTGGTTGGAAGTGCAAGGCTGATGTTGGAACTAAGTAAAAAACTGTGCATTTGACTGTGCCAGTGAAAGCCAAGATGACAGGTTTTATTTTAATTTAATAAAAAATGAAGGTAGTACTGTGGAAATCTGGCCAAGACTGCCTGGCAGACTGCCTTGAAGGGAGTCACTTTTACTTTATTAGGTTCGCCATTTTCCCCCATTTAACATAAAAAAAGTAATTTCCCAAATAGCAGGATTCCTCAGTTGTTTTATCCTGCTCATCTAACATCCACATTTTATAAAGCATTTCATTGAAATTAGGGTCCCTAAAACTCGCAGCATGAATAATCTGCATTTTACTAAGAGATTTCTTTTCTAAATTCAATACGATATTGAAAGTCAGAAACACCATTTGATTACATGCCATTGTGGAAAGGTGAATGGAGAGTAGTAAATACTCTTGAGACCTTGAGGGGACATTTATAAAAACGTGGTTTTTAAGATTTGTTTTTTTCTTTTCCTTCTGTAAGATTGTAGGGATGGGAGACTATCTATCAAACTGAAGGGTGGATTAAGAACCATTTGTTGTAAACCAGTCTTCTAATTGACTATTCAATAAATAGTGTTTCGTATCCATTTTTAGCTATGAAATCAGCAGTACGAATTAACAAGAATACTAATCCAGAATAATCAGGGCCAGGAAAAATAGATTTTAGTGCTTATTCATGTCTTACCTGACCTTCTTTGTTTTATTTCACCTGACAAAAGACCTCTAGGACCTTCCCACCCAATGACACTGATGCTACTCATAATCTTGTCTCAGAAATTTACAGCTTCCTGTAACCCTCAGCTGTGTTACAGATTTATTTTCTGTAAGTCAGCAGTTTCTAATCTACCTCATGCCCAAAACATTCACCCCAATGTCTGCTGTATTAAGTTTCCCATCCTAGAATCCATGTGTTCCTTCTGAGGTTCCAGTCAGCAATGTTGTTTCCCTTAAGGAAGCTCATATGAATGTGCTTAAGAAAATCCTCCTCCCTTTTCAAATACTTTATCCTAGGAAGTCTTAGGAACCATATAAAACAGTGAAATATTTGGACAAGACTTGCTCTCAAACCTGTCTCATAGACCTTTACATCATGCTATCACCCTTATTCTTTAATATCCTTTGGCAAATCCACTCTCACAAGGCAGTGTCCAAATGCCTTATACTTACCTAATCCTTGAGAAAGTGATAATTATGGTCCTCATTCAAGCGGGTTTTGTTGGTTGGAAAGTGTATTCCACAAAAGCATTAAAAAGAAAGTGCAATGGCATTTTCAAAGTCTGTGCACAATCCCTGATAGCAGATGAGGAGGAAGCAAACCTGCACTCTACAGGCTGGAGTATTGCTCCAGTCACTTGTTTGGCAGCTGTAGTAAATTGAGTAACTGGAATAGCTGAATCAATTTATTCATACTGTGAATTCATTAAGCTTCAGAAGACAGCCTGTGGGCAGGGTCCTCAGTCCTGTGAGGTTTGATATGTTTATTCATATTGATGAATTCACCAATTGTGAGCAATTTTACTATTCATTGCAATTGTTCTTTGTAATAAAAAATAATGTGCTTCCTCAGATCTTTCACTTTGTTTCAGTTAGCCAGAATGTGTGGATTTAATAACCATTTACAACATTGATTCCAATCTGGATGGAAATCCTTACAACCAAAACCGAGCCACTGTGTGGCATTATCTCTCCGACATCATGATACATGCTGTATTGAACCTTGCAATGCTTCATAGCCAATATAATGGGATGACACAACTGAAATTGAATAAGGAACAGACTTCTTGTAATTAAATTGCAGCTATCAGTGTGAATACCATCTATCTAATACACTACACACAAAGGGAATGGAAGCATGCAAACATGTTTGTAATGTTTACAGCAAACCAATTAAGACTTCAGGTTCCCTATTAGCAGCAATATCACTCATCTATTCAAGCCATCAGCAACTTCCTTTGGTGTTCTGTATTCTGACTGCACACAAGAGAGGACTCTCTATCTGATTTCGCCCATATCAGCTAGCAGCAAATGATTCCAAAGATAATTTAATTCCTTCATAGCTAAATTTTAATTATTGTACTTTACTTTCCAGTAATTTTAAGAAAATAGACCCTTAGTCAGTATAAATTGTCATAACTTTGCTGATGTCAGTAACAATTCCTAGTATCTGAGAACTTGGCCCAAGGCCACAACTTTTAAATTACAAGTTTTAGGCAATTGCAACCAGCGTTTAAGAATGGATAAGAAACCACTGAACTTAATAAGGTGAAAACAACATGTTCCACATGTGTTATGCTTTGGACATTATAAAGCTCAGTAGTAGCAGCAAGGTGATATAGACCCTCCACCACTGTGGTCAAAATCCAGCCTATATAAAGAGCAAAATATTTTCCACTATAGCCATGAGAACATTTACAATAATTCCCTTCTTCAGTTCTTCCCCCACAAATGTGTAAAAACAGGTTCTGCGCCAGGAAAGAGGCCAAATTAATATAAATTCCTATCTTTAACTACATGGAAGGGAGAAGAGATATCAGGATGACACTGAAAAACAAACAGATACAACTTTTGATAATGCTTGGGTACTTGATCTGATCAAGAGTGTCCAAGCTGAAAGGATCACTTTTAGTACCTGCATTTTTTTGTGAGAAATCAAGGTAGCTTGGGAACTAGGTATTTTGGGCACCCTAACTATGAAAGACAATCCATAGTGAGATGTAACATATTGACTGTGATACATTTATTGTGGGGAAGTATTAGGTTACCTGTAATAACCATCTGGAATCTTTCATGACTAATAATTTCACCTTGAAATAAAAAAAAAGAAATATGTATATATGTATTGAATTCTGGTACTTATGAAAATGTTTTAAATAACTGAACAATAGTATGCAGAAACCAGATAATCTTCCATTTTAAACAATGCTGAGATGCGTTAAAAGCAACCATTTTTATGCAAGAGAAAGCAAGAACCTTGATAGAATTTCTGCACACTCAGGGAAAAGAGTCCTGGATTCAGCTTTTAGTTTACATTGTATAACTGAATGCAAATATATATTGCAGATAATCAGTTCAAATAATCCACTTATTTAGCTGTTAACCTGGATGAAGGGAATGGACAACCTGATTATTTTTCTATTCCTTTTGAACTTTAATCATCTTTCAGATTTTCCCTTAATAAGAAGAATGATTTTTCAGCACTGATGATCTCCAAATGGTCTATGATCAATTTATCCCAAAATGTGAAAATGATAAAAATGAGAACTTAGTAATCACACTACAGAAACTCTTTTCTTTAAAAAAGATTTGATTGTAATAAAATAACTAGTATATTCTTCCAGATAAGCTACATGATTTTACATTTCAGTAAATGGATTTGACAAGCCATTTTGTTGCTTTTTCCTGCAATGTGAAATTGTCTGCTTTATCCTTTGCTAAATTAAAAATTCATTCTTGCATGAGCATACTGTACCGGTAGATACTTAGAGGATGACAGCTGAAGAGGGAGACCCTTCAAAAATGTAATTCATATGGCAGATGCAAGGCAGTTTATTTTACACAAATTATACATGAACATGGATTGAACTAACCAGTTTGGAAAAAAAACTTTAAATTGCCCAGTGCATCAAAAAATAACTGGCTTTCTAGTCCACAGAAGCTTTTTAACTGATATAACCACATATAACTCCAGTCATATCAGAAAGTTCAAAAGGTTTCCTTAAGAATGAATAGTTAATTTGAGAATAACAGAAAAAAGAAGACATTACATCCATCACATCTGCTGTTTTACTTTATTTTTCCTGTATCTAGACATAATTTTATTTATTTCTCTATATACCCAAGAACGAGTCTGTTCATTTCTCCCGTCCTTATTCCACTACCCCATATATCATCAAAGCCAATCATCTGACTCTTTATATACAAGTCTGGGAACATTCATGATGAAAAAATGAGAGCTTCTATAAAGATTCTTTAAAGGTTTTGATTTTTTTATATTGTATATATGCAATGAGTTCCACATTATTCATAAACTTGCATCTTTAATAAACATGATGTTTTAATAAACTAATAAGAATGTTTGAGTTATATATAGAACACAAAGAATGTGGCATGTATTTAATGATTATTGTTGTGGTCTGTTCCAAAATGTTTTCTGCAAAATGTAAGAACCATGTTGTAAACTCTTTTGCCCAAGGAGCCTTATTAAACTCAAATGATTCAAAAGCATGTATATGAAGTGTCTGGGTTGGATACTTTAGATGCTATAGCAAAAGGAGCATCATGATATGCTGAAAGGAGCATCATGATATGCTGAAGTGAGCATTAATTAGTTCATGTTAATGTGAGGTCTTCAGCTGCAATAGCTTAGAGATATCCTGCTAGTCAGGAATCTCTGTTGAACAGAGAGGCAGAGGGAGGCCTTTTTTGTAGCCCAGGCTAAGAAAAACTTCATCAGACTTGCCTTCTATTCCAAACTATCCTCACTATGAGCTTGGTTTTACTTAAAATCTGTATAAATTTACTGTTATCCATATGGAACAAGCATCACTAAGGAAAATGGGCAATTCTACCCTAGTGTTATCTTTGGATATGCTAAGCCGATTTCCCAGCTGGTGCAAGTTAAGTTATGGCAGTTATATTAAACGATGCCAATATACACTAATTTAGAATGAGTTCCTTCATCATTAACATGGGTATTTTAGGAAACCAATTTAGAACCATACATTATGTAGATTCTCTTCTCTATTCAACATCTCCCATCTGATATTTGATTAGGATATTGATTTCCTCTTATTAAAAAAAAAAAAACTCAACCCACTCACCTCCTTTTACCCTCTACATCCTACAGCTGAAGAATTCCACCTGGATTAGCAAATTGATTTATTGATAATAAACACATTGATCTTCTTTGCCCTTCTCCATCCTGTATATCTCCTATTTCTCTACCCCCATTTTTTCCTCAACAGAAGTTTTTTATATTAGATCCTCTCTACTACTGGCACAATTCTTGTGAGTGAACTCTTTGAAGAGTCATCTACTGTTTTTTCAGTGTTAAATTCTTCCAAATGGCTTTCCAGCATGAAACAAGACACAAATGCTCATGCTGATGTCAGCAGAAGTCTCCCTGCTTGTTGAAGTGCTAAGATAAACAGGTCAACGTAAAAGTAGATATGATCCATCAGTAGACTTTAGGAGACACTTCTGAAAGGGCAGGATTGGTCTAAAATAAAATCTCTGGGACACAGCTCAAGGCAGCTCTATTGATAAATTGCTCTGTAGATGAGCTTACTTGGTTGGAAGAGTTGTTATGTTACACATCCACCCAGGTGTTACTAATTGATGATGATGACAACATCAGAAGAATTACTGGAATTTTACTTTATTACAAAAAAACCACACAACCCTGTAAAATCAAGGTCCAACACAAAGAATGAAATTTAGACACTCCATTAGAAAGACAGTCTATATACAAAACACCTAATATTTCAAAATGTTATGTTTTCAATGCTGATCATCATGATTAAACATTCATATCTCTGTAGCACCTAGAGATCGTCTGGGTTACAGTTCTAGCTGTGGTACAAACCAAGTGACAGTCCCTTGGCAAAGACCTAACTTAAGAGCTGTTTCATAGCAGTTTCTGAGACTTCATGATTTGCTTTCACTATGCATGGGAAAAAGTGAGATCAAGAGGATGGCACTACATCAAAATGGCCACTGATTGTGCGTGGAGTTACTGCAGGGGATGTGGGGATCCTAGATAAGGTGTTGTTATTGCCATACTCCTTCTCCCCAGTACGGTGATACTCTCACTTTTTTCTTGCTCTTGCCTTGTTCTTGATATGCCAAAGTGATGTTCCATCCACCCCTCTCCACTTTCTATAGGTTTTCACCAAAAATGACTTATCTAAAGGAAACATTTTGACATTGATGAAATGGCATACTTTTCTAAAATTTAAGCATAGCAGGCAAATTTATTGAAGAGGTGGATGAAAAAAAGAAAAACAAACAAAAAAAACCCCAACACAAAACAACCAGACCACAACCAAGTAATGTGGCATATAAAAATGATTTAACATAAAGAACCTTTAGAATTAAGTTACACGAGATAACAAACACCTTACAGCCCCTGAAAAAGAAAAACCTTGTTTCCCTTCCCTGGCTCCCACTGCCCTTTCACTTGGAGATGCCCTGCTTTGTGGTGGTTCTGGTCCTCATCAGACCCTTCAGAATGAGCTCACTGTTGAGCTCAACGCAACATAGATCACTAACTCAGTGGAAACCTGTTTGTTTGTCCTTTACTGGACTGCCAAGTAGCAAAATGGAGTCGCTCTCAGGGACGGTCGGACGAATGCTGCTGAGGAATGTGGAAGAGGAACACTGGAGTGGACAGCACATCCCTGCTTCAGTGGCAGATGTCTGTCTGAGGTCAATATGGTTTCCACAGGCAGATGCTGATACAGCTATAAGTGAAAGACACTGATCTCTTATATGAGGCATTTTTACATAGTTTTGAAATCAACTATTATATTAACTGTGAGTATGCTTTACTCGATTTGGTAAGAATTAAGATGATAAAATACACCTATTTAGAGAACTCAACATCTGGATCCAAATTTTATCACTCGGAAACATTATCAGGGAAAACTATAAGACAGATCTAAGGCCAGAGATTCAGCTGGTGTAACTCAATGCAGTATTGCTTCCTGATCCAGAGCATATAAAATAAAGCAAAATAAGATATAGAAGTTCAGCAAAATGAACAGAACTAAGATACTTGAATCTCAAAATGTTTTCATGGGAGTATTTTCATAAGAAACTGATGTACAGGGTCATTAACTTCTGGAAAGGAATGAAAGACAGATGAATGTGTTCCCCACCATCCTTCAGAATGATTTAAGAAATCATTGTGTATGTTTACAAAGGATGTATCTTATGAGCACATAAAGGGTGGCTTGGGTTTGGTTTCCTTTTGTAAAGGTCTCTTGCATGATTTCAGCAAAGCAAAGGCATGGCAGGAGGAGAAGAGGCTTAGAGAAGACTCAGAAGGCAAGGACATAAGATACAGTTGGATTGGCTTTGAATATTAGCCAGAAGTCCAATATCAAACCAGGATTTTCTGTCACACATGAGGGAGGAGATCAGCTTTCTCCAGATGAGCACTGCATATAATCGAAACACCACGTTGTCAGCAGAAGTAGAATCGTCAATATCTGCGTAAAGTAGATCAGATCTACAACAGTGACAATACCTTTGTGCACTGAGGCTAACTGGATCCCTTGGACAATCTTAACAAAGGGAAAAGTTACATTTACAGGGAGAGTCAGCCCCTATGTAGGAAATCCCATCTCTTTTACTACTACAAATAATGTTACAAATATATATTATTCCATTTTATAAAGTAAATTGGGAGATAGTTTGAACACCCATGGCCTAAAAAAAGTTGGAAAGGCCATGACAAATGGTCACAGTGTCTAAAAATGTGAAGCACCTGTTTCTTTTGGCATGAAATGCTGAAATGGATATTGCAGCCACTTCATGAATACATTTTTTTCACAGTTTGATGTTAAAGGGGATGACAACAATATAGCCAAGTGTGTTCTGTAAGAGTCTTATCAAAACCTGCAGATAACAAGGAAAAACACCTCCCTTCCTTTGAATAAACCAAAAAGTTATAAAAAGCTTGGAGTGAAGCAGTGAGATCTGCTGAGAGTGGGTACCAAGAAATGAGGTGTTTTATTCAGGGTTAGAGAAATTTTCACCTTTATGGATCTACCAGTATTTCTTATTGGCCAGCTGCAGGGGAACAGTGACAGAACTGTTACAGTTTTCAGCATCTCTCATAGGTTGAAGACAATAGCTGGAGAAGTCTCTCAAGAGCACAGCTTTCTTCATGTGAAGGGTTCATTACCATACAAAGATGTGTAAAATAATCAACTTTCCATTTGTTCAGGTGCAATGCCAGACTAGTCCATGAATTTTATCTATGTTAAAATGTTACATTCCAGACAGTTCATACAGTTTCTTGCAATAAAAAGTTGTTATATTCTTCCTATGCACAAAATTGAATAATTCAGTATTGTGACTTTGCCAAATGCAGAAACTTGCTTCTTGGAAATATTTGCTGTGTTGAAGCTAAACTTTTCAGTACTAAAATGTCTGAAGCTAAACTTAAACTGCCATGTAAATATGGAGAAAAAACACGTATACCAGGAGAGAGGGAAGGGGTTTATGTTCACCTCTTCTCAAGCCCTACTTCAGGAAATATCTAAAAATTGGGAAGACATTTCTAATCTCTTTAAATCACACTGAAGTCAATGGAACTCTTCAGCATATAGTAACTGTTTTTGTCAACAAGGAAATATTTTCCTTATGCACTTTCCTAACTAAGGACAGTAAATCTGGCAGAGTCACTATGTCATATTATTTAATTTGGATAGAAAGATTACTATCTTTGTTATAAAAGGCTATGTTCTTTGGCAATATGACATTACAATGTGAATTAAGCATGTGTTTAATGGCTTTGCTAAACAGCAATTATTCCTGAGTGAGAGTCAATATTTCTAGTTTGTGTTTGCCCAAACCACAAGTAAGACTTCACTACTTTTGAAGTATGAGATGCCAACTTGAACTGAAGATTTGGACTTCAGGACTGGTATCAGGATTTGAGCAAATTCAGCATGGAAAGTTTTACAGATTTTAAAAGCCCATGATCACTCTTCATAGTAGCTTCACAACAATAAGAATGACGGCACAGAGGAACGATCTTGCTGAACAGGAAAGAGGTAAATATTTATTGTGGATAAGTGGGTGTAAGGTAGGTCACATGGCAGTATTCTCTCAGAACGAGAGTGTTTAGAGCATCAGTTAAGGAAGACAAGTTTTCAGATCCTAAGAAGACCACAACTGAAATTTAAAAAAAAAAGTAAAAAAAGTCTAGAAATTAAATTACCAATGAAAGAAATGAGATGCACAACACTTCAGAAACATAAACTTGCATCCTCAGAGACAGCAGGACAGAGGAGAAACTTGTATGTTTTTTCCTCAAATCTCTTATTCTGAGATGCATCATCATGCAGAAATGTGATAATTTTTCCCCATGGTTTTCCTGTAGATGAGATTTTAGTTTCTCCTGGAGAATTAGATTCAAAGAGTTTACACAGAATATTCTTTAATATATTTGTTATAAATCACATCATTATATTCTATGGGCTATCTCATAGTTAACATGAAATAACACACTGATGGAAACATTCAACACAGTTCTTTATTCATTCTCAATATAGTCCCTCATGTTTTCTAGTAATGTTTCTGGCATTTGGTATTGTCTGCACTATTCCAAAAATGAACTCCATAACTGGCCCTTCAATTCAACTTGTGATTTCACCTAGGAAATTATGAAAACATGACTCTGTTACCTCTTCCAGATGCACACACACACATATACACAGAGAAGTATTGTAAAAAATATATTTTGTGTCATTGAGTGCATGGGAGTCAGATGGGTGTTTCTAGCAGAAAGTGAACGTCTCTGCAATGCAGAGCTCTTATTCGGGTCTTGTTATAATAATCATGGGTTCTTCAGCTGAATAACAAATATGTCAGAAATTTAAAAAATCTGGGAACTTCTTATCAAACAAAAGTCTACCTTAAAAAATTGCTGCAGTTGAGGATGGCACATCTGTTCAACCTGGAATGCTTCTTTCTCTAATGCTTCCAAGCCCAGTGCTTTTGCTCATGATCATAAGATTCTTTATCTTTCTTGGGCCCAAACCTCTTGTAATATATTGATCTACAAGACAATAGTTGTTAACATGTTTGCATCTACTGCAATGTGTCAGCAGAAATATCTTTGTCACTAGAGGGCAGCCATCATCTTCTAGAGAGCCAAGAGAGCTTGTCATGGAAATCAAGTCTGACTGCAGTCGCAGAAGACATGATTCTGGATCAGTGGTCTGTGTCTCAGCTGTACTAATTTTCAATAGAAGTAATTAGCAGCATTCCGGGTTTTTATCTAGGGATCAAATTATGGCTGGCTGTTTCAAAGGCAGAATATGAAGACTTGTCAGTGTGGACTGACCAATGACTTTAAGAAGCAAAATTTGGAGATTACTGATGCTATAGAGCAAAAAAACCCTCCTAGATTTTCCAGTGGGGGAAATTTCAGAGCAGGCTGATGAAATGGGAGCATTAAATGTGGCCACAATGCTAGTGGAATCCCAATCCTATTTTATGTGTCCTCTCCTGCGTGATGGACTAATGGAGAACTGTGTGTGTGAGCGTTTGCTCTATTTGCTGCTAAGTGCCTTTTGCTGACCATGAGTAGGTATAAGTTGGTGGGTGAGGCAGAGAAATGATGAAGTTCAGATCTGAAACACTCACACTCTGTCTGATATCCAACGTCAGGAAAGAGGTTCAGCTTGCCCCCCATTGAAGAATTGGTGACAAGGTGAACAAAGCTCTGTAACCAAGCAAACAGCCAGGCTTTCCTCTTATCCAAAGCTTCACATTGACTGTGGCCAGCTTCTGACGTTTGACTGATACAAAAATCCTGCATAACTGGCAAAGGGTTCTCGTGGCCTTCTTACTTCTTTTCAAATGGTACATTTCCTTTAGTGTATCTGTGACAAAACAATCCTCAGTTTTTCACATACCTGATGTGAATATATGAATAAGGGTAAAGAAAGCGGTTTTATTGGAAACCTATAC
Organism: Morus bassanus; assembly: GCA_031468815.1. Classification (NCBI taxonomy): domain Eukaryota; kingdom Metazoa; phylum Chordata; class Aves; order Suliformes; family Sulidae; genus Morus; species Morus bassanus. The sequence continues at coordinate 9,867,503 of CM062576.1, read as the reverse complement.
TTAGAGCACTCTTGCTTTGCACTACTGACAATTTTTTTTTCCTTACAATGATTTTGTGAGGTATGAAATAGTTTTACTGTTATCTGCTGTGCCAGGCTGCTCACACTCCATCCCAGATGCACAAGTATGTGCATGAACAACAGAGGACTTGACAAGATAAATAGTGATACATGCTTATACATCAGAGACCAAAATTAAGTCTGTGTTGGAATGGAACTTGGTTAATCTGAAAATCTGCTTTAAACTCTCATTAAGATAAACTTTTGAAAAACTAATACATATATCACTTTTTATACCCAGTAGTAAACAAGGCTTGAAATTTTCAGATTTAGTGAGATAAGAACAAAGCCTATTTAAAATCAGTAAAGCAGACTGAAGTGAAAGGAGAAAATTAACATATCATAAACACATACATATATATGTAAAAGAAAAATCCTCACAAAGAGCATGATCCTATATGTCGGTTTTCTTTTTTCATTTAGAAAAAAAACCTAGTGGAGTACATCATACTGAAAATGAATGCTAAAATTGTTGGACTAGGAAAGGGTAGGAGGTAACACTTGCAGAGGAAGACATAGTATTTGTTTTTGTATTCTTGCCAGTGATATTAATCAGCAAATAATCGGCATTTCATATGGGTGGAAATGGGAGGGAGAGATTTTTCACCCTGCTCACATTCTGCATTTCCTGTCCTTGATATACAGTATACCCTGAGACATAGTGATAACTGGCATTCAGACACCTCTGTAATTCTGTAGGGTAGTAGAAGCATAAAGGTCTCCACACCAGAAATAACAACAATTTTCCCTGAGTAGGAAAATATAAAGTTCATCAGGGCCTTGATTCCCCAGTTTGAGTTTCCAGTCTCCCCTCAAGAAGCAGCCCCGGCTCCAAAGGAAAACCTTGACTGTTCAGCTATGGTATTATGTGTTTTCCAGAGCAGCCAGGGCTTGATCTCAGGTAGGACAGGTACACGTTTCCTTTGGGCATTTTTGTGAAAACCTCATATTTCCCCATATCTGCAGAAGCAGCTTTCTCCTGGGAGTACAGTGGCTGGGGAGAAGTCCCAGCACTGGCGTGGCACACAGCCACGTATACTCTTTCACTTCTTTTAGGAGGGACAGAGCCCTTCCCTCCCACCCAGGCAGAGTTCCTCTATGCCAAACCCTGATGTTAATTCCTGACACGCTTCAAAGTCCTGGAGAAGAGCAGAGAAATACTTCAATGCCAATAACCAGCAATACAAAGGAAGAGTTATTTCAAGGGCTTGGAGAATACTGCAGGAGTGAAGGGTGAAGTCCTACTGTCTTAAAAGAAAAGCACAAAGAGAGCATGATCACTTGATAAATAATTTAACTGACAAGAATGTGAAAGACATTTTTGTATATTTGTCTCTAGTGTTATGAAGTGGGTTCCAGCATTGAAAGGTTCCTTGGTAATTAGAAAAAAATACTTAGTCAAAAATACAAAGAAACAAAAATATCTTTCTTTGGGAGAAAGGGGAAAAGGTTTCACATTAATTTTTCCCATTGCAGGAAAACAAGAATTTTTAGGTTCCATGGCATAATATGATGTGTATTCTTTTATTCTTTTTTTCATTGATATATTATTTAAGCATTTTTTCATTATTCTAGAGTTCCACATGTATCTTCTCATACACTGAAAACTCAACACTTAATACATAATATAAAAGCACGAAAAAGCATGCTTGAGGTTTTTATTTTTTAATGTGAATCAAGTCTCATATGCAAAGAGAAAAAGTAGGGTTACGAAGTTATTGCATTTTCTATCCAACTGTCACTTTAAAAATAATTGAGAGTGCTATATTCTATAATAAGGCAAGGTGAGCAGTTCACAATAATTTCTGTATGAAATCTTTGATTCTTTTTTTTTTTTTTACTTCAGTGTTGTTTAGATTAAAAGAAAAACAAACAAAAAAAAATTTTAAATAGTTTTATGTCCAGATGTTAAATGACATTTCTTTCTGGCTTCTAACAGAAGAATGTGCTTAAAAAGCCAATTTTAAAGTGAAGGAACAACGAATGTGTGTTTTATTACATCATCATAATGACTTTTTAGTCTGTCTTTAATCCTTCCACTCAACCAATAAAGTAATTCAAACAAAGAATAACCCTTCAGTATGAACCTCTATTGGTTTCCAAACCATGTGACACACTAGACTGGCACCAAAATATGAACTAGAGGCTTATGATAAATTCAGAAGATCAATGAAGTACATTTAAAATGCATTTCATAAAATTTAATTTACACATATATTAGACATGGGCAAAGGCTTTCCATAAACCCTTTGGCTGGCACAAAACTACAATACACTGCTACTTGTCTGTTTTGTAAATGAAGCATTCTATATATTTTTACTAGTTACAGATTAGATGCAACTGTCTGTGCTATTTGTGTCTTTTTCCAGTCCCAGAGGCATTACCAAATTGTTAGTAAATGCCTTCCCCTCTTTACAGAGATAGAGAGAAGGATAATATTGTTATATGATCATTTCTGCTAAATATTTGTAAGCTGGTTCATTGTGTGACTTTGTGTGCAACAATTCCTACCCTTGAAAATATCCACCTTATCTTCAGGTAGACAAGTTTTAGTGATTGACATTTGATTGTAAGTTAAAGCATGTGTGGACATTGATTGACGATCTTTGGGGTTTTGTTTTGTTCCGAAGGGTCAAATGTTTTTTTGACCAGGAACTGAAGTCCACTTAGTTCTGAAATAAGATTTCTTTTAACAAATTTTCAATTATATTTACACATAAATATGTTCAGAGACACTACTGGTACAACTAAAATAGGAATGCAAACTCTTGAGACAGAATGAATACACAATTTCACATAAAGGACAAAGACAGCATGATGCTGGCTTAGCTCAGTGGGTTTTTAACAGTATCCTAATGCAATGCTTGAGTTTGGGTCAGTTATAGGAAAAAATGTTTTGTTATTAATATATGCATGATAAAAACTAATAATGCTTTTGGCAGTCAAAGAATCAAAAGTTCTTAGTTAACAAAGTCTTCAAAATATAAGTCTGTCATGTGAACCTCATATTCTTGTATCATATTAATTTTAAAAGAAATTTTAAAGATATGCTCTTTGTCCAGTGGGCTGTTGCACTTACTCTCACATACTACAAATAGCTATACAGCTAAATAAGCATCACATTGCATTATCATATAGATTTCTTTGTTTTTCCAAGTGGTCAGCATTTTTGTGGTAACATTAATAGTTATTACAGATTTAAATGGGCACTCTGTGTCTGTAACTGATTGACAAGATCAATAATTTTAAGATCAAATACTAACAGCAGTCTGTTTTTTTCTTTAATCACTGTCTTTTTGTTTTATACCCGTGCCTACAGCAAGATTCTGTTTTCCGTATGTGGACAGAGCTTCCTGCTGTGTGCTGTCGAAAGAATGAGAAGACAAGATGGAGAATCAATTTAAGAAAAAAGCTTTAGTTGACAAAGCTTTGCTGTAGATCAATGGAGTCTAGCTAGTTAAAATATCTTCAGTAGCAGAGATTTTACAATCACGAGCTTGGACATAATCAGTTTGTTTTTCCCTATTCCATTCATACAGTATTTTGCCAGATGAAAAAAAAATTTGTATGCAAATACCATTATTGTTTTGACAGCTGAATGTCTTTCGGCTTTGTTGTGAAACAATAAAAGCAGCTTTAAAATATATTTCCTTGATATACAGAAAATCTAGGCCTTTATTAGATCTGTTCTTTGAAAAGAGACAGTATTTACTTAAGAGGGAGTTTGTCTGTTACAGTAGAGCAGGCAACACATTTACCCATGGAGAGATCTAATAGCATACAATTCACAACTTGGTACTTAGGGGATTTTTTTCATTGACTCATTTAGTCTTTTATCACTTATTTGTTTAAACAGGTTTCATAGCAAACACAGGATGTGTACAAACTGATATAAACTACATGTCTTTGCTAGCAGATTTATCCATATATCTGATATTTATTTAATTGAGTTTCACTAAATTTGTATACCAGCAGTAATTAGCTGTTTCAAAATTGCTAATAACATAGGGTGAAAATATTATGAAACTTATTTTGTTAAAATACATATTTAGGATTATTTAGGAACAATCTAACCACTTTCATGTATGCTGTTAACTCATTCCTGGTTGCAAGAAAGACACAAAACATTCCAGCTCTATCACCTAAAGAAATGTACACCTAAATTACTTAGAAACAAATCAAGCCTGCAACTGGTTTGGAAAATGAGTAGTCTGATACAGTGCTTACTAAACTTTCACATAAATGCATTGCAGGCATCAAGCCCTTTACATTGAAAATGTCTTCCTTAGATGCTTAGGAATTATGTCTGAATTAAAATATTGCCTACTGATTTAACCTGTTCTGTAGCATGAAGAAGTCTCTGATTCAAAGTATAATAGATACAAAAAGGGAGCTAGGGAGATGGATTTTTAAGAAATCAGAAAACAAAATACGTATTGCATGGATAATAGCCTTACTAAATTCTGGACAAGATTTCCAGAAGTAACTGGCAATTTTAAGTGTGTTCATTGTGGGGTACCAAAGCAGAGATAATTTGAAGAGGTCCAATTTGTAAGAAGATGAGACTGTTCCTTTTCTGAAAATCAATCTCTTATCAGACATTTTTTCAAAGTTGGATCTCTAAAATCGGTAATCCCTTCCAAAACCTTGGCTAGCAATTAGCATTAATCACTGCAGGCTATATCCCATTGGTCTCTGAGTCTGTTATGGAATTTACTGCATCTATGGGAATTTTGTCTTTTGAATGAAAAAGGATGCTGTGAGCTCTTAAATATTGGATTTATGGCATACTCTATTATTCAGATCCAGTTCTGTTTCTGTAAACGTGAGGACATTGATATTTAAAAGACCTCTCCATTTAAAGTGAACATCTGTAATTCTACTGAAAAGGCAACTAAAATTAAACTAAAACAGGGGAAGTATAAATATTTATATAGAAAATGTTTCCATTATTTCTGCTAGTTATGGTGATTCAAGAATGTTAATATGTAAAACTGTTCTCACTGTGATTGAATAGGCCAGAATATGTCAATATGTATGTGCACACATTTGTACATCTGTGTACTGAGACAGTTACAGGTTATTCTTATCTTTTTATGCCGTTATCTTAGAGCGATCATGACTCACCTGGAATTCTCTGTACCTACTTTATCTCAAACCTATATGGCTTCAAGCAAATGAAAACAGAGGCAGCAAGGTGTCATGAAAACACATTATGTTGGCACCCAGGAGTGCCTGCAACTATGTTTGACAAATACTGGCAAATTACCAGACCATTCTCTGCCTTCCTTTATCAGCTTAATTTGGATCATGGTACCAGACTCCTTGGAAAATCAGGTGTATGGCCCATTGAAGGAAAATAATTTATCTCTATACAATATGTATCTTTTTTATGCAGGAGACAGAGGAAAAGGAATCAAGCCCACTTGCACTAGATTTTGTTATTAAAAGCACAACTCTGATTCTGCCTCTAGGTGGGCTTTAGATCTTTACTCATTTTAATACTGAATGCAGATATGGCCATGAGGGAAACATCTGGTTTTCCTCCTTATATGGGAAGGGCTTAGGTCTCACTGAGTGCACTTTTACAGGACTGCACCTGTATAAAATAGGCGTTTTGGGTAATAATACTTCTCTTTTGCCATGAAACCTAACAGTGGAAAAGAGTGGGTACAAGAAGATCATGAATCCCTTTATATTTTGGTCTTTACACTGGCAAAGGTTTTCTGCAGAACCAGTTTTTCATTAAAAATACAGTCACTAGTTATTTCTTTTACAAAGAGACTTCCCTATATAAATTAATAATGCACTCTTGTACTCCTTAAGTCTGCCCTCCAGAAACAGTAGAAGGAGCCTTCAAACCACACAGCATAGAAGCAACAGTAAAGGTGCAAACTATATCCCCCATTCATCTTAATGAGGTGTTAACTTCTAATCCTAGTTGGGACCATTAAAATACTAGCTTCCTTAAGTGGAACAGTTGAACTACCTTAACTCTTTCATTGCATTTGCCTTGGCATCAGATCTCTTAATATGTTTGCTCGTTACATAACATACATTATTATTACTATATATAATATAATATAATATAATATAATATAATATAATATAATATAATATAATATAATATAATATAATATAATATAATATAATATAATATAATATAATATAATATAATATAATATAATATAATATACATAAGTAAAGCCTTGAGTGAAAAGGTGAGCTATGAGTTAAACAAATTGTCTCCTCCAAGAGAGCAGTTTTAATAAAGTGTGGAATAACTTCTTGAGGAATAAAAGGGTAGTCTTCTGATAAAGCAGTGAAGTGGGAATTTTAGATGCTGTTACTCGCTGGTGGGTATAAACCTCTGCAGATGACCTTGGGAAGGTCACCTGTTCCCTCCTTGCCCTCGTTTGTGACTGTTTTCATAACAGAAAGAATCAGAATAATAAATGCTTTACCCAAACTTACAGGTGTGCTGTGGGGAAAAATGAGGCTCCAACTAGTTGAAGAATGCTGCACAAAAGTCCACAGATAAGAGAAATCATCAAAATGTCAATGTTTAAGAAATTTTAAGGTGTAATTAGCAAAAGAATATAAAATATATTTAAGAAGCAGAGAGGTGAAATAGTCTGAATTAAATAAATTGACTCTGTATGAGATATTTGTGGGTTAAACATGAGATCCTTCCTTATGCATAAATGTTCCCTGGCTCAAGGCCATAAAGATCTATACTAACATGAGATAAATTCTTCAGTAGCACTGATGAGAAACTATCAGATGTTGACCTCTCCTCATGCCCTTAGGCCAAGAAAATCCATTGAGTCTTGAAAAGTATCATGAAATAAAAATTCAAAGCAAATTTTGGATAACTCCAATCAGAAAATATCTTTAAGATTTAGACCAATGTTTTAAAAGAATTTATGTTTTCCCCCACTAGCAAGCTGCTTAGTCCCCTAGTTCAAGTGAAAATCCATTTAAACCTTGTGAGATGAGATTGTTTGCTTACGTTTAGGAATACACCTCTTCAAATCAGGGTCCTGAATGTATACTCAAAACATACCCTACATGTATTATATATCCCCAAACTAAGAACAAGGACATGATGGGGTAGCAGCAATAGGTAACAGAGCGAGTAGGGAAACATAGGGGTAAATGTTGGAGAATCTTGCGGGGGGGCGGGGGGGAAGAAAGAGCTATAGCTTAGATGTCTTAGATAATAAATGTGGCTTGAATATTTAGGTCCCAAAGCCTGTTTATAAACACAGATCTCAAAGGAAGGGAGGTATCTTCCTCTGGTTCATTATCCAGAAGCAATAACATCAGCTACTTCTATGTCTAAACCTCTTCCTCCACCACACAAATTTTTGCTTTACCTGAATTTCCTTTACTATTCTCTGAGTGGGTTAGACACCTCATTTAGCTGCCTCCTTTCATTTACCTCTTTAAGGGCTCAGTTCCTGCTGGGTGTGTTATAGTTGAGGTTTGACACCTAGCTTGGGTGTGAAAATCCCACTAGAGAGCAATCCCCATATGAAATTTGGTCTAGATATGTATGCAAGCATGAAGAGTTCAATTATTGCTCAGTCTGGTAAATAGAATTGACACAAGGTAATGGGACTCTCCTTATAAGTTTCCATCATCAGTTAGAAAAAAAACATAGGATTTATTCTTTGAATTTGTTCTTCCTTGCCTCATTAGGTCTGATGTTACACAGACATTCTTTCTAACATGTATTACTTAGTGTGTGTCCCTTTATTCTGTTTTTTGTTTGAACTTGCTATGTTCCTGTGCTTAAAAGTAAAATTTTTCATTCATCTTTAAGATTGTCTAGCCAGGCCATGGGTTGAGATCCTTAAAAAAATTTTTCAGGCTGCACAGTTGGAGGAAACTTCCTTTGCTGCACACATTGATTATGTCTTTATTATTTGAGGGATATACTGAAATCCTCTGCTGTGTTGGGGCTACCCTGTTCACAGCCTGGCTTATTTATCCTCATCTTGTAGGTAATAGACAATCTTAGGCTGGGCCCCACGTATGTCAGGCAGGACTAATTCCACCCAGTCAAAAAAGCTGGGCCTTATATTACTGGTATAAATAAAACTGGGATCAGTTCCTCAAGCACACAATTTCTTGAACGACTTATTATTTCCCAGAAAACTGTTGTGATTTCCAGGGGGTGTAAAGGTCATCTTTGTCACCTGGAAGATTTTGAATCAAATCTTATTCACCTGAACAACCCTACTCACACATGTTCTGAAAGCTGATGAGTCTTCTTCCTTCCAACTACTGACATCTTGGCAGGGTATGAATACTAAACTACATTGGCAGAGAATACATTTCATCAGATATATCTGCTCCTTTTAACATTCTCCTGTTTGATATATTCTTTAATATGTTCCTTTCTCTTGGACTCACTGGAAAATAGCATTTTCATTATTATTTACTAATCATGGTTGAGTATTCTATTACACTTCAGCAAGTAGGTGTGAGTCTCAAACACTACTTAAAATAGTCATATCAACCCACCAACTCTCAGTGGGGAAAGGGAAAATAATGAAATGATTAACCTGTTTGCTCATTTTGAAGCATTTTTGACTGGTGTAAGACCAGCATGAAAGCTTCCAGGGTAAGCAACAATTCTTACTTGGAGTGCCATTCATGCTGTATTCAATTATATGACCATTTCCAAGCCATGCTTTAGAGGCAACATGCATGGTTGAGGGTTGGTATTACATATCTTGGGATGCTGTCAAGGAAGAGAAATCCTGTGGAAGGCAAGAAGTGCAGCCTGCTCTGTTTCTGCGTTACTAAATCCTCTGGATGTATTTAAACACACTAATGTCTTTTGATGAAATTTTGGTTAAGGAAAAAAGGGAGAAGTTATTGTTTGGCTTTACTCACCCCTCAGCATGAAGACAATGCTCAGGTCCCCTTTGTAATTAATTTTGTAACAGTAATTAGACTGTGATTTTAATACAGAAATTTTAACACAGATATTAACGCTTTTTGATGAGAAGCTATTTTTATGCTTAAGTGCAAATACTAAAGCAAAATCACTTCAAAGAGAACCTATCACCAACAGTAAAATGTCCTGAACCAGAAGCAATTCATCTGATTTTACTGCAGTTTTTTAAGGTCTTTTCTCTTTTATATCAAATGATTGTGCTCCAGGAAAAGATAGGCTACATTTCAATGCTTATGAGATAATGTTTTATTTAACTACAAACTAATTAACTGTACAAGAATTATACAAACAAAGGATTAAACAATCTCAAAGCTTGAAAGAAGTTCTCAAATTATTCATGTGTTCTTTAATGTTATTCTAGAAATCTAGAAATTTAAGAAAAAATACTCCACTTGTTCTCATATGACTTTTCCCTGATTATGATCTTAAATCTATCTTTTTCATGAACATAACACCATTTAATTCAGAGTTACACTGTGTGCACATGGGAGCAGAATTAAACCTCCAAGCCATCTCACTTTCTGGAATATTACCTCTCAGGGTTTTTAAAACTGCTTTTCTCAAAAATCTTTAAACAGTATCAGTAAATAAAAGCTCATGTGCCTTTGCCTTCCAGTTATTGCTTCAGGTGTCTAGACAACTCCTTGGAGGCTTTTGCTGCTCTGTCTAGTACAACTCAGTTCAAATCAGGAGAGTAATCACAGCAAACATACTATGAAAATAGATCACATAACCCTGGCATGATCAGCATAATGTACATCCGAGTGTGCCCTTGCTCAGAGAGGCTGGTCCTATGAGGAATATCACTTGGGTGTGAACGAAGGTGACTTGAGTTGAGCACGGTGTAGCAAATATCCATTGATTAATAAATGTGTGCGATATTGGTCAAACATGTTGTGCAGTAGATTTGGGCAGATACTGATGCAATGCCAAGTTATCTTCATTTATAGAAATGAAACAGACTAACTCTGAACTTTTTTCCCTTTATTTTTTTAAAGTTATTATTAGTTCTATGGTTTCTTTCAAAAAATGTCATGAATATACTACTGTAATGTTTAACCAGATTTTTAATGAAAACATATTTTTAATACTGATTTAATATCATTGTTAACTATTAATTTCCATAAACTTTCATGAAAAAAAGACAATTTTTAGATGATAAAAAGAAATCACCTAGTTCTAATGGGATTTACAATATACGCACAGGTAGGAGAAAAATTACATGTGAATATTTACACTTCAGGAAAAACACAGTTTCTAAATAGGGAGGCACAAAATTACAGACATTAAGAACATTTTGGCCTCAGTAAAAATGTCTGAAAAAAACAAAAGGGAATTTCAGGACATTCATCAATCTGAATGTGATACCAGGTATGCCCCTAGTGAGCATTTCCGAAACACCCACCCAGGATATTTACTCTTCTCATGAGCAGGCTATTCCCCATTCCAAACAGCACGAATCCTTCTGCAGACTTCAATGGGAGCTGAGAAAGATTTTTACTCATGGTAAGAGATAAACTTCTCAAGGTCTTGAAAACAGAAAGGTCTGCTTTTCTGCACCCTTATAGACCACCAGGCTAACTGAGAATGTTTCCTAAGACGTAGCTTCTGCTGTTTGATTTTTCTTCCTGAGACCCATATCACCTCATTACCACTGACTGTTTGATTTAAAAATAAGCAGGACTGGCAGGTTCTGGCTAGTGACAACTTTGTCAGACTTGAATTTACTTCCCTTTTCTCCTAGAACAGAGGAGCCACTTTTCTTTTTGATGGCTGCCTATAGATATTTACCAGATTGATTTCATTTTCTTTTGCTACAAAGGAAAAAATGAGTATGACCTTCCAGTAGACAAAGGTGAAGTTTCTGGGATTTTTTCTTCTTTCATTTTTTACAGAGATGCTGCTGCTTTGGGAGAAATTCCCTATATGTATATAAAATGGAAAATAATTCAGAAATTAGTAGAAAACGTCAAAAGGGAAATAGCTGTTATATTCAGCTACTGTAGTAGCTTTCAGGAATGTAGAGATTTACAGTTATTTACTGGTAGAAGTTCCCAGTTCTAACCAGTCATCTAATGCTGTGGATCAATACTTTAAAAAGGTACCCCAGATAATGAAAGATTTCTGGAAAGTGATTCTACTTGCAAACTCTAGATGCACTCTGGTTTTTGGTTTTGTTTTTGTTTTTTTTTTAATAATATTTGTTCACACCTGCTTGATTTTTTAAGAGCCAGCTCTCTTGTCTCAGAATAGCTACTTAAGACCAAGCTTTTGTTTCATTTCTAAGAGCAATTAATCCTTAACCCCTATTCTGTTTCTCTGAACTGTATTATAAGGTGAACTTCAGATGATATTTCAGAAAAAAACTGCTCTTCATACACATTTCCCAAACAAAATCTGATGCTGTAAATTGGCCTCCGGAATCTAGCCAGGTATTAAAAAGACAGAAGTGTAAACCTGCAAACTGCAAGAGAAACAGTAAAAATATGAAATCAATAATTATATTTCAATAAAACTGAGATGAGATGCCTTGCAAAAAGTACAAGTATATAGCCCTTTCCAGGAGACTGTCACATTGCTCAAGGGAATGATGTTAGTGACAGAGTTTTTATGTTTGTTTATTTTTTTAATCATAGTGATTCAGATACAGTTTTAAAATTTGAAGCTGTTCCTCATGAAACTAACAGGTTAATATTTGATTATTTTCCAGATCTAAGGCACAGCATAACTCCAAGCCTTAGGATTTTTGATAACACATACCCTGTAGCTGGAGGATACGAATGACTGAAGGAAAGCCACAACACAAAAAGATATTAATGTGTTTGGAGACAAGTTAAGCACTAGAGATACTGCAGTGGGGTGACAAACTTTACAATGAAAAAAATGGCAGGTACAAACTGAAACTAAAGATTTCTCCTGGAGTTATGAAAGTGTATGACTGCATACTGCTTTGCTTTTAAAGTATATTTTTGTTCTTCCCATATACAACTTTTGTTCCACAGATGCTTGTTGAAAAATTGGACTAGGAATACAGTGTTAAGTATTACTACATACTCAACCATTATTTCAACAGAAAAAGGAATTAATTTAAAAAAAAATCTAATCCTTCTTGATTACCTAGAAATCGAGAGAAATGCTAATGAAAAGATTATGAAAAAAAATACAAAACCTTAATGGTTTTGGATTAAAAAGTTCAGATTTCTATTTGCCCAAATCTCCCCTCTCCTCTTCAAATAATAAAATTTACTTTAGAAAAATATTTTCTTTCTTCTCTACAATAACAGCAATAATAGTTATGTAAAATATTTAATTTCTAAGTAACATATTTTTGTCATTGATCAGAACAAGATCAATTTAATTTATACCAAACTTACTGCCTTCAAGGTACCCAAACCAAATCAAGAGGGAAATAAAAGAACTTATGTAGTCAATTATCAGTAATTTCTTTCTTTCTTTATGTTGGCTCAGGATGTGTTCAGAAGGTTTCAATCCTGGTTTGTAAAAAAAACCAAACCAAACAAAAGAAAACAATGCATGCTGGGTCTGTTATGGTCTGATTTCACTGACGTTTCCCCTAGGAGGGCATGGTGCCAGTATCCTTCCAAACCCAGAGTCAGTAACCTTATGTTCAAATAACTCTCCCAGTACTAGAAACACTTTTAAAAATTTTGCTCACTGTGACCATCTTTGGGGTGAGATAGTAAACATATTAAAGCAAAACAAAGTAGGTGTCACCTGGACACCTTCACGTTCTTTTTCTTTTTTAGCTTGGACAGGACCCAGGCTACGCCAGTCTCACTAGATGATTGTCTCCAGAGGCTGTACAGAGATTGCCTTTGAATTTTCAAGTGAATTTTCAGAGAGAAAAAGGTTTTTCATACCTCAGATTTGATGACATAGGTCATAGCTCAGATAAGCTCATGTTAAACATGTTAACACAGCCATCTGATTTTAAGACCAGAGCTGGTTCACGTATATTAAATCAGAAGGTAAATGGAGAGCCGTATCTGAAGCCACCTCTGGGAACAGGCCTGCCCATGATGGTGAACCAAACAGAAGTGTTTGCAGTGATCTGCAGATATAACAGGACATCAGGATATAGCTGTTTTCATAGTAAATTCATCTATACTACATCTAATAAAGGCACAGATAAGTCTGACTTACTGATTGCTACCCAGATTTTCAATTAATGATGAAGCCGGGAATGTGGCAACAGAGCTCAGGGTTGAAACTCAGTATTTGGGTCAATGCATTTCAAAGTTAGAAGTAACTAGCAAGATTATCAAGTTCATATTTTGTACACCACATTCTGGCTTCTTAAAAACCAGTTGTATGTCACTAAATCTTATCTTATTTGAAGATGTCAGAAACTGGAAACTAAACCCCTTCCTTTGTTATCCATTTCCAGTGGATAATTGCCAATATGGTCCAAAAAAAAAAAAAAAAAAACCAACAAAAAAAAACAGAAAGAAAAAAGAAGAAATAAAAAAATAAAATGTCTATACTTTCTAATCGCAGTTGTTCTGGCATGATTTCCACCACCAGTTCTGTCTTCACTCGTCTAGCTCAAAAGAGCTTGTTTAGCTCTGGAAAGTACATGCATGCTGCAATCAAATCAGCTTCCAAACTTGTTTTTGATAAACTAAACAGACCAGGTTCCAGGCATTTACTCAAAGACTTGAGTAATTTCTGTGACTTTTTTTTCTTCATGTTCTCCAATTTTTAAACAACCTGTTATGCACTTAAACTTACATACCTTCCTATGTCTTCCAGACTGGCTACATGGATAAAACACACATTCCTGTTTGCATGATCCTGTTTAATCACAGGCAATATCGACCACTTTTGCCACGGCATTGTTTTTGAATTTCATGTTAATTCTTTTTAGGGTCTCTTTTTTCCAGCACATGCTGTGTTTTTCACCCTTTGTTCTTGATTAATAACTTTTGCATAACCTTAAACTAGAGTTTTTCTACATAGCCTAGATCATCAAGTAATCCTGATCACTGTTTAACTGCTCTCTTAATTATTTACCACTCTGCTAACCAGGCTGTCCTTTGTAAGTTTGCTCAGTAGTGATCCAGAAATGACCTCTACAACCAGATGAATAAGCATGAATAGCCTGCTTTCTGAGATACTAACCAGGTCTTAATTCATGTAATGTGTACGCTGTTGATGCCATATACAGCTAATGTTTGAGCAACAGTGTTGTACGGTGTGAGTGCAATCCTTTCACAATCCCAGCCACCTTCTATCAGCCAAACTGGTAACCTTGCATCCCGGGGAGAGAGCAGGGTTGGCAGATCCATAGGTGGCGCCTTCTCCCTGCTTACGGCTGCACCCACACCTGGGCACACAATTGACAATGAACAGTTTACTGGCAAATTTTGATCCCTTTTTTTCTTTTTTTCCTTCTGTGCATGGTTTTTTCCAACAACAATCCGTGATATTTATGAAATTTGATCACTTTCTGCAACTGTGTGAAAATGTCAGCCTATTGATTAGTCATGGACTGTTGATTGCAAGAACTCACTCAAAGGCTTGGTATTCATCATTCATTATTTGAGTGGTGTGGCAAGGCTTCCGAGTCAAATAACATTTTTACTTTTCCCTGATTGATTAATTGACCTTTTAAAAACTTCTTAAAGCTTCTTTCCAAAACAAAATTTTGCACATGAGGGATAGAGAAGTTTCTTTCTTATGTCTTGTCTGCTTAAGAGAGATGGCTGTGAAATAAACTGTCAGGTCACACCTAGAGGTAGATGAGACAGTTAACAGTAAGTAACAGCTCAGAAAGGAAAGAGTGGTTAAGAAGCGCATAAATCAAAATTCTGTAGAAAATAACTTGTTTTGGCAAAGAAATACACAATGTTATTCAGTGTTTATGTTATCCCAGCTACATTTTAAAAACTAAGATGAAGACATTTTTGATAGAACTGATTCAAAATGGGTCCCCAAACATTTTGTGATTGTCCCTGAGGTCCCTTTTTTGTTCTTTTCTCCTTTCTTATGTGATGTTTCCACTTAATTGAGGAAGATGGTAGAAATCTGATGGAATTTATTCACAGAGACATTGTGTACTGTATCAGAACCTTTTGTTTTTAACACTTCTACCTAGCTGTGAGCTAGTGATGAAGATCCATCCTCTGTACAGTGTCTCACACATATGAGAGATACATGTAAATATAGGCTTTCTGAGGAAACACTTCATTTTGCAGTCATACTTGATTAGGTCACTTGGTTAAAGATAATAGATTATGAAAGGCAATTAATAGATTGGTCTGTATGTACCAAAAGGATCTCTCCTTTTTCTGCATGTTCCTTTCACATACCTAATAAATGATCTTAAATGGATCTGCATGATTTGCTCTCTGGTCTTAGGCTAGGAATTAAGGTGTTAGCATCCTGAAAAATCTTTAGTATCCTGGGACCCTCTACCTGATGCATTGCCTTTTTTTCTGTCCCCGGAGCTCCCACCTACATTCCAGCTCTCACAGTTCTTCCCATTTTCTAACTGCCTGGGGAAAAGCAAGTCTTGCTATATGAGTAATCTGACAACAGAAAAGTAACATCACTGTTTCTGACAACAGAAGCAGATTATGCTGTAACAAACCTGAATTATCATATCTTTAAAATGCCAGACCAAGTTTTCACCAACTTAATTCATGAGTTAGTGTAAGTGCTTAGGAAGATAACTTGATTGGACCTTTCCTATGTGTTGTTTATATTGCAGTGTAAGCCCCTCCTATGGAAACCTCTGTATGTGTTGACAAGGAGATCCTGAGAAACTAACTCTGGATTCAGTATGCTATAAATGCTATAAATCCAGTGTGCAACAAATACTGATTTGTTGACATCTCTGGAAATATTTTTCCTTACTGCACAAAAGCTTTCTTGTCATATTTCCATGATCATTTTCTTCTAAGTTCAGAGGACTAAATAGAAATATATAGATTGATATATATCTATTTATG
Source organism: Morus bassanus (assembly GCA_031468815.1). Classification (NCBI taxonomy): domain Eukaryota; kingdom Metazoa; phylum Chordata; class Aves; order Suliformes; family Sulidae; genus Morus; species Morus bassanus. The sequence continues at coordinate 9,851,499 of CM062576.1, read as the reverse complement.
AGACCCTTCAATGTTACAAGAACATTGTTAATCACTTAGGTATGCTCAATGGTAAAACAAGTTACTACAGAAGGTCATTAGAAGTATTCTAACTTAAAAGTGGTTGTAAATGTCACAGAAGTCAAGCCAGAGACAATTTATGACGCTAATGTTTATAGTTGATAATGGTCCAGTGAATTCCTAGGAAGAATGTGTTAAAATTGTCAGTTTATATATTGCTCTGTTATTTTTCAGAATTTTCTGGTCAAGAGGAATTGCCTATGTCTTTGAGAAATCTTTGAAAAAGACTTTGACCTGGCTAATCATTTCTCAGTGGAGATAGCATAGGATTTTTTTGTATGTGAATAGTATACCATAAACAATTCATTTCTAGTATGTTAAAAATATTTTTAAAATTGTGCATTATTGACCATTACTAAAACTTTGTCATTAAACTTCTTCAGTGATACAAAGGGAGGTGGAAAGCCTAATAATGTGATTTCTTCGAGATTCTTTGTTATAGAAAGCGTGTGCAGGACCCATGTCCAATTTCCAGATGACTCAGTGGAAGCTAATGCAAATAGGTATTACCTAAAAGAATTCTACAGGTACTTGTGTGCTGAAGTTAAATCTGGTGCGATTAAGCCTCAGGATTAAGAGAGAAAGAAAGTTTTTCTCCCTGAAGATCAGATCAGAAGAAAGGAAGATTTACCATAATATTCCTGTTCTACACGTAAAAAGTTAAAATCTAGAACTTATTCCTACATCATGTATCTTCATGGAAATGTGTTTTCCATACCCGCAGGTAACCTGTTCTGATCCTATTTGAGACACCTGCTAGAGGATGCATTCATCAAGATAAATGGATTGTTATGTTTCTAGAGGTGTTTAGTTCTGTGTATAAGAGACCATCTGTTTTCTGATAAATGTTCTTGCTCATATTTGTGGGCAGGTTATTTTGTTTATGCTTTTAAGCTTTGCTTCATTTTTTTTTTTTTTTGTTTTTTTTTTTTGTTTTTTTTTTTTTTTATGCATTTAAATAAACATCATAACAAATTACCACAACCTAAAAATGGAAAGCAACTTACATAGCCTTTTTTCTTTTTTTTTTTTTGTTTATGATTTGAAAGTTTTCAGTTGCCTAACTTTACAGGTTTTTGTTTGTTTGTTTGTTTTTATCTCCCATATTTTTGGGTGGAAAAGGAAGTATGCTATGCCTTTTCCAGAGCAGTCCATGAGCTCACTCTCTGTGGTTATGTATCCCTGTTAAGGGCTGTAACTTTGAAACTCCCATGAAGTTCTTATTCACCAAAGTCAATTAGAACTAGACACAAGGCATAGGTTGTTGATGAGCATGGAGCAATCACTGAGCACAACAGTCACAGTGCAGGGATGGCATAGAATTAAACATAGAGGGGATAAGACCACCCAACTTTTCATGATAGATAGAAGAGAGATGAGTCTTGACATTTTTTGCTGTCAGAACACAGGGCCCCAGGAAGAAAAAAGCTGCAAGTTACTGCGGTTTGCAACATGAATGAGTCATGTTTTGCACAAGGAGATTAAGAATGATGTATTATGGTCATTGAACATGCTTATTAAGGATTTCTTTTTATGAGCAGCATAAGCACAAAAGAGAAAAAATGACAAATTCATGAAATTAATTTCTCTCTATTTAAGATTGCAACAGAATCATATACCCTGCAGAGGAAGGCCATCAGGATCCATAATACACAAGTAGTGAAATACTTATAATATCTATCACATATATCTATTAGTTGATAGGAATCGCTACATAAGTATTAAGAAAATATCTTACTTGATAGATTACGTTCAAGCAGCTCATTGCTAATAAAATCTGGTATTTTTACTTGTGTTAATTATGATTGGATCAAACATTCCTTTTGTTTCTTAAGATGATAAATATAATTCATAGGTAGATCAATCTTCTGGAATGGCTACAATATTTATGAGTTCAAAATTTACAATTTGAGAATGTCCTCTAATATCCTCTTTAAAATGAACATTTCAGCAAACATTCCTGTAAGAATAATAATCCAAAAGAACATTTGCAAAAGGTAAATACAAAAGGAGTAAACACAGCCAAGTCAAGTTCTCCATGAGCATATTATCAGTACTTATCAAACAAACTTACTTATTATCATTGCCATTATTATTATAACAAACATTCATGGAACTTTTCTGAGATATACTTCCAGGCCAATTTCTGCAATTTATCCTGCCTAAATATGGCAAACTTATGAAAAAACATTAGGAACTTCTGTTTCTTTTGCTTTGGAACCAAATTCTGCAAAAATTAAAAATCTTCCAATTTTTAGAAGAGGGTTTCTTTGTAAATTCCTTTGAGAGAATTTCACATTCCCACTTTGAACATGGGAATGGAGAGCATGAGCATGGAGAAATGCCTTGAAAAGGTAATTGTATTTCTTCAGTGAGGTTCCATGCAAGGATCAATATTTGAAAAGTAGCATTCCTGTCTTGTCACCCAGACTTTTCAGGAAAACATCGGTAGTATCCAAAACAGTAACTAAATATGAATGCCTAAATCCAGGCGAGCCAGGATTAAGGGCTGTATTGTAAAACACATGCAAAGAGAGGCAGTAGCTAAGGGAAAGCTTTAACTTTGTCTCTGAGCTTCTGGGTGTTCAGTTCTGCAATCTAAATCATATTCTTTGAAAACTCATTTGATTTGTTTCAGTGGAGAATGACCATATATATATTTTCTGCAATGCATTCCTTTCTTTGGACTTAAAACCTTAACTTACCTAATACACTCCATGTGAAGGAATCATGTGCACTGGGACCTATTTCCTTTTTACTTCCCAGTCGCCATTTCACATAATAACTTCTTATATTTAATTATACTTCAAGCAGGCAAAAATTAACAAAACCATGCAACCTACATGTAGACACATTCAATTTTACTTATTTTCTTCTTCATTTCAATAGAAAGAATGTGGTAGATAGAGTGGTCATTGGTTTTGACGGCTCCACATGTTTTATTCTTGACAATAATCACGAGTTTACACCTGAGAAGTCCCTTCTCCTGAAGAAAAAGTTTAGTGGGGGGTGTGTGTGTATCTGAGAGAGAGGGTGGGGAGGGGTAGATAGAGAGAGAGGTTTTGGTCACATACTGTAATCTAAAGTCAGATATTCAACCAGAAAAATTGTTGTGTTCATGGGAATACAGTTCAAAAATCTGACTTACTACAGTGGCAGATTTACTGAGAGTACTAAGAAGGTGGTGTACTTGGACTTTTCTCCCTGCTTTCCTCCATCTCCTAGCATTGTAGCAGTATCACTCATTAGTGATGTAAAATGCTTCTGGAGATCACAAAGTATTTGTTTCATTTGCAGCTTGGACTGTCATATTCTTAAAGCCCTCTCAAAGCCCTCCTCCTAAAATGTTATTACAATGCCATGGTAGTGTTATGAAAACAGTAGGTACATGAGTCAATAATTATGAGAGGTTGGGATCTGTTCTTAGGACACAGCAGTTTGAGCCCATAGTGTTCACAGACATCAACACCACCAAGTAGATCCAGAGCATTTTTTTACATAGCTGGCCCTTGCATCTAAATCATAAAAACTTAGTCCTCCCTAAGCTATTTTAGATAATTCTAATTTTAAACTCAGTGAACAAGTTGTATCTCTGGTTCTTATAGTTTGCTTTGCATATAGTCCTGAACCTTCAAGAAAACCTTCAGAGACTGGTGACTGCTGTTCCTTGAAGGTCAACAAGACTCAAGAGTCTTCATTTTCGAGATCAAGTGTTAAAGAGAAGTTTGTTTTAAACCCCAGGTGATTATTGAATAGTACTGAACACACCAAAAAGAAAAAGAACAAGAGAAATAACACAGCATTTAGAGTTTACTGAAGCTAAGACAAAAGCTTTTTGGAACAAAAGCAATCCCCCAAATTAGCAGACAGCCTCAATATACTTAAGATGGCCAGATTACATTAAATGTGTTCTTTTCATATCCTTGGGAGATTCCTCAATAAATTTCATATGACCATTCTTTCCATGGTGCATATAGTGCAGGTCTTCAGAAAACTGGCTTGTAAACATGAGTTTTCCCCTGGTCCACTACCCTTGAGAGTTCCTGATTTCCTTTAGTCTGAGGCTGGGCTCCTGGGACTCATTAATTTGAGCTCTAATAAAGAATAGTCCAATGTTTAAATTGAATCAACCATAAGTCAAATATGTGACACTGTTCTTTTTTGAGATCATCACCTATGGAGAACACCAGACCTCAGACTATAGTTTCACTCTCTTGCTTCTTACCTCAAAAAAACCTTACATTTTAGTAGACTCAGGCATAGGCACAGACAAAACTGGTTCTTACCTCTTATTCCCATAACAGGGCAAGTATATTGCTGGCTCCTATCAATGTGATTGCCCTGGCACAGAGTAGGGCACACATTGCCAGGGTTTTATTCTCATGAAGTCAAGATGCAAAAAGTGTTTGCAAAAGCTTCCTAATGTGTCTCATGCTCAAACCTGTTATTGCTGTTAACCAAGACTAGTTTCAGTCCATGCTTTTGTTTACAATTTCATAATGATTTCAAATATTCTAATTTTGTTTTTAATTAAAGGGATCTTTCATGAAACTTAAAATGTGCTATATATGCTCAGAGATAAACAGTTTCTCAATTCAGTCATGATTTAAAAATAAAAAAATTCATGACCATTTTTTGAATTCAAGGCAAAGTGCTTTAAAATGTGATTCTTAAATCACATTATGTGGCTTAATTATTCGTATATATTGAAAACACCTTGTCTGATTAATAGAAACTCAAATGCATGGCGTGTGACAATTAGGATGCATGGCCCACTGAGTAAAATACAAACTAAATCATCCTTTAGTGCAAGAGCTAGCCAGAGAAAACACAACCATCTACAGATAGGATGTCATAAATATATAAAAAATGAAGTATACAATCTCAGAATATGGAAAATGAGTGTAAGAGAAAACCACAAGTAATTTTTCACATTTCAAAAAGCCAGGTACTTCCTTTTGATGAATTATAAGGTACTGAAAAGGTTGGAGTTAGATTCCTTGGATAATTTCTGTGCTTATTAATGTAACGCTTGGCTTATACTTGAAAAAATATAGATTTCCTGAGTTCTGGTAACAAAAAGGGAAAACCAACTTTAAAAATTGTTTCCTAAGACTAAGGGAAACAATTAATTAGTTTTTTGTTGTTCCTAAAAACTAATAGCTACTATTCTTTCATTATTGTAATATACATCTTTTACTTCAAACAGAAGAAAACTGATTTTATTCATCCTTATTTTTCCCCTTGTTTTCAAAAATATGTTCCACTATTTTCCTGAGAATTAACTACTCTAAATCAACCAGTGAGTATCAGTAGAGATTGGGAATATTTCCTAGCAGGAGTTATGTCCTTAATCTTGGCATAACATTTACACAAAAAAATGTTTTGAGAGTTTTGTTTTGAAAGCACCTATGTTATAAATTTTCACAGATCCTTTAGGACTCTTGTTTAACAAATATTTTGATAATGTAGAAGTAACTGCCTGTACTGTTTTTTCAGAGAAATCAACACCGTTATTACTAAAGAGCTTATTTAAGTACAGGACAGAACTACAAAATTGCCCTCAGGTATTCAACTACTGAGAAGAGAGTGCCAAAACAGAGATTTGCTGAGGGCGAAGGCAAAGGCAGTTGCACTGGATGAGAAGGTGCCTTAAGATACAGAGATAGAAGTAATGAAAAAAGTTCAGTCCTGTAAATAGCTGAGGTGATTGAAAATTATTCTGATGAGCAACTTTGGTCCCAAATATCCAGTTGAGATACTCCAAGCAACACAACACAAGTCTAACATTCAGAAGATCACAGTGGAAATTTGCCTCTTACGGAGCCAACAAGAGTTTTGCAATTTAACAACTTGGTAGTATTCCCAAATCTGCCATTGGCTTGTAGTATGACTAGTTAACCCAGTAAGAGACTTCAACAAGCTGAACAATAATCAAGTTGTGACCTAAACTATAATTTCGAATGTGGTGAATGGGGAACTCAAATCCTATGACCGTGAAACTTCAACGTTAATAACTCTAATAGGGATGTAATATTTCTGTCCTTCTTTATTCAAGCTGCAGAAGCAGAAAATTGAAGGAACAGAAGTATGTTTGCTTTAGAAAGGACTCATATTGGCATTTATAAATCTATAATATCAGATTTAGTCTCTGTCCTTAGTTTGGCAAGGCTCAATGGAGTAGATTAACCCCAGGAAAATGAAAGGCTTAAAGTGGAATTAATTCATTAAAATCACGCAAAATTAGTAACTGACACGCAAGTATGTTTTATAATTTGGTTTGTATACAAATTAAAGTACACATTTGTTCAGAATGTCTGTAAAAAAGCTAGACACAGTTGATGTTCCACTTCATCCTTTAAAAAAGACATGTATAGAATTAAATGATGAGTAATTTTTGCTGCTCTCTGTGCAAAGAGAACACACATACTTGTAACTACTCACTTCCAGATCAGGAAAACAATACTGTGTGTACAATGCTAAGACCATAGAGGCAACTAAATCTAATAAAACAGTAGTAATGGGGGACTTCAACTGTCAGCATATAAACTGGTCATATGTCATATTGGGACGAGGTTTAGGAAGCAATTTCTTGACATTTTAAGCAATTGTTTCTTGGAACAGCTCATTCTAGAGCACACAAGGGGAGAGGTTATGGCCCTAAGTAACACACAGAGAGTTATTTCAAGAACTATAACTGAGCCACTAAATAATAGTGCCCAAAACACAATTACATTCAGATCCTTGTGGGAGGGACTGTACAATAACCTGACATTAAACTTTAGAAAGGAAAAAGTGTAAAGTATAGGGGAATCACTACAAAAAAACCCACCAAAATCAGAACTCGCCCCCCTCCCTAAAATAAAAGCCAACCCTGGAATCTGCAACATGGCAACAAGTTACCCACCTTGCCTTAAGAGTCTCTGAAGACACATGGTCTTAAACAAAATTGGAAGTGGGAAGAATTGGTACTACTACTAGAATGAAAGTCTCCTCTATTGCCGTGATATCAAAGACGATATTTCTTAAGTGTTGACATAGCTACATCCATTTTTAATTGTGGCACCAGATGATTCATAGATCTTTGTCCAAAATGCGAAACCACTACTCATTAGTCATTAATAATACATGTAGAACTGCACAACTGAGTTTTACAGAGCATACATTCTATTTTTCTCATTACTAAAAAGTGGGATTTTTGACAGCCCTCATGACAGTTTAACTAAGTTTTCAGAGAAGCTGTGAATTTTTGCTATTTATTTCAGCGGTAGCAGATTTAGGACAGTGCAGGATAGTTTTCAGAATCCTGTGCAAAACATTTTTAAGGGTTTTATTTGAACTGCAGTTCTTGCAACCAAAGAACACACCAAATCAAATGCTTAAGAATTTTTTTATGAAGGCTATCATTACAACTGGACATCTTTTTATCATTGACTATTTTTAAAAATAGGAAAATAATGGGAGGAAGAGTAACAGATGATGTGGTTTGGGATTGTGATTTGTTAGTTTTTGATGAAAATAAGACTGCTTCTTTTATGATGACTAATGCATATCATATGTTTCTAGTTTTCTACCTCCATCACAATTCACTTGCATTCTAAAAACAGAAGGGTTTTTAAACCTTTTCATGAGAAAACAAAACATGAGCAGAATAATAACTACAAGAAATCAACAGAACTCTCTTTTTCTTTTTGGATTTTTTTTGTAACAATTCCCATGACCTACATTTTCTGTCTTACATTTGTGCTGTATTATTCACTGGTTCCTAATTGCTTACATTCTTCCCTTAGGAACTTGTAGCCTGGTACCTTCATTTCACTTTCCACTTAAATGTTTAGTACCCAAATCCTGGAAGGGGTCATTTTATCTTTTTTATTTTCTTCTATTCTTTCTCTAACCTATGGCAATTCTAATAAATATACACTTGAATGATGAGTGGTTTTGCAGCATAAAAGAAGCCACTTTCAAGGTAATGCTTTTATGGCTTTCTTGCTAAGAATTTCCTTTTGTGATCTCTTTTGTCAACTAAAGAAATCATTTTAACCACAAATGGTACCACTAAATTTCTGGGGGTAACTAACAGGTTACAGAACCTATCCACTTGATATGACAAATTATTAGTTACCTGCTAGCATCTGAGAGCTCAAAAATATTTCCATCAGAACAATTCTCGTCTTCACAGCTGCTCAAACAGAAAACAAAACAAACCTATAAAATGAGATTGTGAATAAACAGCAGAAAAGTCAGCTCATGACTCTGCTAATACTTATGAATGTTGTTCTCCTGAATTTCATCATAATGTAGCTAATCTGTACCATACTACTTAGAAATGTCTACAGTATATGCTGTATGAAAAGGAACAAATATATAACATATCAAGAGGTAGAGGAGAGGCAAAGAATACTGTCCATCTGTGTCTCAAACTACAGATTCCTTGACCTTTTGAACACTTCATAACTAGTGGTAGGTGATTGTTATCTATTGGAAATGCTGGAATTATATTAATATTTCCTCTACAGGCTGAGAGGACAGCCAAACTCCAAGCAAGGAAAGATTGGATCAAGTATTCATGTTTAATCCTGAATCAAGGTCTTTTGGGGAAACATATTTTCAAACTAATTATTTTTCCTGGGTCAGAAAAAGTAGAAGACCTTCTGCTGTTTGGACATGAAAAGGTACAAGAAGTATAACTCAGAGCAGACAAAAATATATCCTTTATATATACATAAAGTCAAGAGTACAACTTTCACATTCATATATACTGAATTAATGACACTTCAGATTTACCTGTACATCATACGTTTGCAACTATAAAACACCCTGAAATTGGCCTATTATTCATTTTTATTTGCTACATTTTCTTTAAATTACATACAAGGAAATTGCTTACAATTTTAATATTGCAAAACCACAGTGTTTGACTACCTATATATTTTTTCCATATTGCAGTCAGCACATACATCATTTAATAAATCAAGTGTATCTATTAGGCTAAGGGTTTAAACATTGGTTTCATGAAGGACCTTTAAATATACAAATCAGGCTTGCATAAGCAGGTCTAGAACATATAAAATTAAGTATGATATGTTAAAACAGTGCCAATGCACAGACTACCTTATATGTAGGAAACATTTCAATTCTAGGCAAGAAAAATCATACAACACAACTGATTATTCCAAGGATGTGCTCTGAGAAAGCAATGAGCATTCAGGCAACTACAAAAGACCTTTGAACAACTCAGCTGAATTTTTAACATGTAGACTCCAAGGATAATGTTTTTCAGGATCATGACCTCAGATACACAAGAGCTGGACCCATTGAAGCTAATTCAAATTCCTTTCTTCTACCTACCTATACAGAAGCAATATGGTGAGTATTTAAGGTTAAATGAATGATTACTTGAAGTCAATAGCAGTTCACTTATATAAAAGTGATGCATATACTCAACTTTGTAAAAATTGTACAGCCCAAGTGGGACTTATAGTGTTGCCTGAAGATAAAGTGTTCATGTTTTCATTTCTGAAAGCAACCAAACTTCAAATATTTATGTTTAAAAGGTTTACATTAGGTGGCTTAATCAGGAAAATATAGCAGGTGACCAGGAGGACAGATAGGTGAAAGATCAGTGTCTGATGAAGAGCTGTTGAAGGACGACAGGGACAAGACCAGGCAAGAGGACTGTAGTTTTAAGTAGGAGGAAGATACATGAGGACTCTGAAGTGTAGAACAGTTTTGAAATAGAAACTGCAGCTCAGCTGAAAATGTGGGATTATGTATCAGGGAAAATGGAAAAAATACCAAAGATAAAAGAGTTAATGACATCAGTAGGTAGAACAGTTACAAAAAGCATCAAAATTTAAGGGACGGAAGAGGAATGGTTCTACTTTAGGGCGGATCAGCCTTTCACAGTCCCAAGAACAAGAAGATTAACACAACCGGCAGCGGCAATTCCTGCAGAGGCAGAAATTTCTGAATTGGGATCATCTCTTCTCAGAAGTACCAAACCATCTTCTTTTCAATTCCAAATCTGTGTCCTGCCACTCCTTCTAGTTCCTTTCTGCCACTAGCGGAGCTCAGCTGTATTTATTACTATTCCTGTTTTTCAGTTATGTTTGAAAAGATCCACTGTTGTCAGAAGAGATCTTAGCAGCATGTAATGTTGAAGTTTGAACAGGGTTGGTAGGCTATTTCTTGCCTACACCCATTAGAATATACTTTCTTGCCAAGTCAGGATTGTAGTCTAGGATTCCTCTAGCCTGCTGTAATAAGTGTAGGTGAAACCTAAAAAACTGACCATGTATCTCATTCCACACTAATGATGAAAACCATAGAGAATGACAATCTTCTATTACTAGAAATCAGTACTTTTGTGCAAATATTGTGAATCCAAAAGTTTTAGTTTTGCTGAGGAACCCTGCTTGCTGTCAAAATGATACTGCATAATGGAGTTTGTTTGCTATTAAAAACCTAAATTCAGTAGCTCACCATTAGGAAGAGTACGTATACACAAATTGTTATCAAGAACAATAAGACTCTGATATCACCATTGACAAGTTAGGAACTGATCTGTTAAAGTTGCTGAACCTTAAACAATTTGTATTATAATTCTATTCTGAACATCTGTGGTGCTATGTAACAGTGATTACACTGAAAAATCAGTGTCAGACTGAGCTCCCAACTGACTGTACAGATGTCAGAGCAATGTTGGGAGGGTAAGTTAATGTTAAAGTATCACTCAAACACTGCACTGAAGACAGCCATATAAATCTTCCTAAAAAGACAGCAATTTTGTCTTCAGAGCAAGTCTGGACAGTGTGCAGTAATAAAATATGAAAATACCCACTGAACATTAGACAATATGTAAAATAACATGCTTTTCCCTGAGTAGAATTTATCCAATAGACTAATGAAAGAAAGGGCTGTGGAAATAAACCAACATGTGACAGGGTAATTAAAGACACTATTATAGTGCAAACATACTGGGGAAATAAATAAAGGTTAAACAGCTGGCCTTAATTCTGCTGCATAATCATTTAAGGATGAGATTTTGAACTCAACATGCTTTTAACATATTGAAATGTATATACAAAAGTGATGCAAACACATTGCAGACTATATACAGCTGTAATGATTAACAACATATGAAATTTTTAAAGCATAACATAGATCTCTTTCTATGTCAAAGCAGGATCGATTCTATCTATGTCACTCCTGACAGATATTTGTCTAACGGTTTCTTAAAGGCTTTCAGTGATGGACATTCTTCCCCAGGCAATCTATCCTAACATTTCCCTCATTATCCTCACTGTTCAAAAATTCTTTCTAATATATAACTTGAATCATCTTTAATGCAATTTAAATTCCTTATTTCTTTTTCTATCTGTCACAAACACGGACAACAGATTGTTTCCTGAATCTTTGCAGCAGCTTTCTATGTATCTGGAGACTGTTATCTTGTCACACTCAGTCTTCTCCTCCTTAGGTTAAGCAATCCAGTTCATTCACTGTGTTGTCCAAGGTCATGTTTTATAAATATCTGACACGTCTTGTTATAATCCTCTGACTAGCTCTAATCGGTCCACATTTTTATGACGTATGGTACGTAAAGCTGGATCTAATATTCTAGCTACAGACACAAGCCGAAGAGTACTGCTCTAGCCAAGAAGAACAAAGGGTTACTTCACATGAAGCAATTAAATAAAGTATGTCTGAAAGAAGTTAACTACCATATAGTAATTTTTAATCTGGCAGATAGGTTGGGGGGGGGGGGTTAACTCTCAAATTAAATAAAATGTTTTTCTTCTGAAACTGTGATTGCTTAGTTGCAATTACTGGTATATTACATAGTTGTAGAGCAAAACACACCACCAGTGATATATCATTCACTCTAGCCCCTTCCTTTGGGTCATTCAAGAATGGCAGCTACAGTGAATAGACATAGTTGCGCTAAAAGGCTTTTGGCTATTGAGCCATGTTAGCTGTCATCTCAAGTGAATCCCTTCAATCAACATAATAAAATATGTTATCAAAATCCTGTATGATTAATTCATTGTAATCTGTCAAACCTGAAGGAACTATTAGGATGGAAAAGTAATGGATTCTTTTTATTATTGTTACCAGAGTCACAGCTGTTTCAAGAAGAATGAAAAAACAATAGGGAAGGTTGCATGCCACACTACACAAATTTACACTGAGGATTTTTCCCTCAGGGTTAACTAAAGGTTGACTCAGGTAAGAAGGAATTTGGCATTAGGAAAATAGAGGCACTTCCTATTTGTAAAAGCAAATCTGTGCACAGAATTCCAGGCAAATAAAGAGCATATAGTTTCCGAAGCAAAGGAGCTCTATATATGTTACAGTACATTGGATAGGACCAGCATTGTGTACTGAAGAATTACTCCAAGCCTTCAATAAATATTTACCCTGCTGTTTAATAAAGATTGAATAACCCTTAGAAATTGACAGTCACATGCCTGAAATAACATTCCTGCAGAAGTACATAGCCCCTTCTTGCAGAAAGAGGCTCTATATTTTAGTAAGCTTTTGCAATATCTTCTTTGCTTTTTCTGGGTGGCTAGGACAAGTATTGGAGAGCACAGAGCTGCAGAATGGCCCAGAATCACCAAACTAAAAAAAACATGTATTATCTTTCCTTACTTCTTCCAAATAACATTTCTGTGACATCAGAGTAGCTGCATTTCCACATTATCTTTGTCCTGCCTATTCTTTCTCAGATTTTGAACTGAAGCATCTCCAGATTGGCTTATGTTGGCTGTACTACACCTGAGGTCAGAGTGCAGCACATCAATGCCCATTTTCAGTCAGCTGTTTCAGCTGTCACCTGTGTTGAGCTGAGGATGCCACATTTCCAATCATGCTGTTAGATTTTAAGCCAGTGGTTTTCCACAATTACTGTCAGCTGGTGGCTGGGTTACGTCCTTGCAGGGTGTGCCTCACATCCACCATCTGCACCTACTGTATTGTCTGTGATTGCCAAACATTAGGGTCCTTCCAGCCTATGTTCCTGTTGGTGTGGACACGGTCCCTGCCAGTGTTGTGATCATCTTCAACCTCCCTCACAAAGGACCTTGCTCTTGCTGGTCCTTGGCAGACACAGGTTATCCTGGAATGAGAGCTCTGTGTTCACTTCAGCTTTACACTCACATCTCTCTGTGCTGAGATTTCTACAGGCTTCAGTAAATGTGGTGCTTACTACTCTGTCATAATATGTTTTGCACTCTCAACCCCTACAGGGGAAGAGGGACCAATAAGCCTCAGATGACAAGCTTGCATGGGAGATAATGTGATTCATAGTCAATAATGATGGAGATGGCTTCACCCCTTTTCCTGCAGCACTGTCGTATATGTCCTTAGGAATTTTTTACCTAGCTCAAGCATATGAAAATGAGATACCTCAATAAATTCCTTGATAAATAAGTTATCTGTTCGTGCATTCCTTGCACATACCTGCAGTGAAGGGCTTTCATTCTCCCAAGAACACAATAAAGCTAAAGACAAGCGTTTGACATCATCTGTAAGTAGCTTGTTTTTTAAAACTTTTTAGGAAAGAGGGAAGTAACAGTCCAGAGAAATTGACATGTGCTGAGCATGGCAAACTGTTTTACTATTGTTCTACTAGTTTTGTGTTTATTCATCATTGAAAAAGGTCTATCTTCACAGTCTCTAAAATGTGGTAAATGAGTGAATCTACATCAATGTTTTGATTTAGATGAGGAATGCAATTTTTCACATAAATACCTCCTTTCTTCCCATTTGCTGAGATTTGAGTCATATCACTGAGTCTTCTTGGAGCTTATGAGCTGGATTCCTTTCAAATGAAAAATAAACCAGAAGCAAAGCTCCAGGAGCAAATCCAATGAACTCTGGCTGCTAATGGGCATACAGTTCACTGAAACTGCCAAGAATTAATATGAAATATCTCCTCCTCCCCAAATGTAGACATCCGCACCAGCTGTTTTGTTCTATAAATCTACTATCAGGCTCGAGTATGTCTAACATAGACAGAGCCATTATGAATAATTCAGCTTATTAATGGAAATGAGAATTTTCTTAAGTTATATTGCAGAGTTTATATTTGTGTGTATGTATTTCAGACAGGTTGCCGGTGGCAATATTGTACAGAATTAGTGGGCTCTTCTTTAGCATATGACCAAGATAGTAACTGCTTTAATTATAACATGTAGAGTGATTTTGAAAGACTTCAGTCATGATTATCTCTCCTTCAGTCAGTAACATTAAAATAAAATGACACTATGATACAATGCTAGGAAGTACATTGATAAAAATTATGCCTCTCAAATGAGTATCAACAAAAGGTGCTTAAGCAGTCTATAGAAGCACAGTCTATTTTAACTTCAGTTTATGAAACATTTTCATTGGATGACCATAAACCTAACTTCACTATTTTCTATGGTGCTTTAATTTTGTTTCTTCACTGGTGTCACTGAGTTGTGAAAGATTGTGAAAGATGCTATAAACGATGAGGGAAGACATCTTATGATTTATAATCCTGATCTCAGTTGCAAGACTGCTTACTATCATTGTAACTTAAAATGATTCTTTACTAGTCTCAGTCTTACTCTTCATTGCAACACAAAATCATGAACTATTAATAGCAAAATAAACTGAAGCATCAAGACAGAACCAAAATGTTGATAAGTTTAACATATTCCTCTAACTCTTTGATAAATAAGGCCCTTGAAAATAAATCTCTCAGATATGTAGTTTACATCAGTAGCCTGTAAAATGAGCCACATAAGTGTTTGTGGGATCTGCCTGTTTAGGTTTAGGAGCATGATGAGTTTCTACAAAAGAAATTCAGTTGAGTTAGTCACATTCTGAGACATTTGCCAGGGCAGGTCCTGGATGAGAAAAATTCTACAAGACAGGAAGCCTGAAAAAATGATGCTGGATCCATTTCTGAGGGAAAGCTTGTAGGAGCTGCAGAATCAATCAAGTGAAATCACACTAGGAGCCAAGATAAATGTACGCTGTTTTCCTTTGATTACAGGTTTTCAGATTCTAATAATTTCCAAAGTAAAAAAAAAAAAAAAAAAAAGTAAAAAAAAAATCACAATTGCAATTTATCACAAATTATAAAATAATTTTCTGATACTGAATTAAACAAAGTCCTGTAAGAGCCCTCTGAAGTA
This sequence comes from Morus bassanus, assembly GCA_031468815.1. NCBI lineage: Eukaryota > Metazoa > Chordata > Aves > Suliformes > Sulidae > Morus > Morus bassanus. Next base: position 9,836,266 of record CM062576.1, on the reverse strand, counting down.
AAAAGGACTGCAATTCCTCCTTAAACAGAAATGCACGATCCTGGGAAAAGTCAGCTAGGTGACTGTTCTGTGATCTTTAGCTGAACATGCAGAAATGTTAACACTGCCCTTTCTACTTCTGCAGACCTTCAAATACAAGAACTTTGCCCCTTTTGACCCAAAAGAAGGAAGTGGTATGCAGAGTGCCAGAAGCTCTCTAAGGCACTTCATTGAGACCTAGTCAATTAAGGGCTTTAAATGTCAAAAACAATATTTTTAACCCAATCTACAAAACCAGTCAGTGAAAAGAGTGGGCAAACTTACTAATGTCCAGTTATGCAGAGTAAATAAGCTAAGATTCTTTAAAGGAACCTTTCATTCTACTTTTTGATGTTAAAAAAAACCAGAGCCTGGGTAGTAAAAGGTCCTGCTGAAAACAAGGAAGTCAGTGTGCACAGGCACATTTCATTTTAGAGCATAAGTGGGATTTTTAAAAGGTTAATGTTGCTGAACAACAAACAGGGTATTTTCAGCAACATTTTCCACGGAAGGAGAATCTCATCTGAAAATGCATTTATAATGACAATGTCAATTAAAGGAATTCACTGGGATTTTTCAACTGCTTTAAACTTTCTATTACTCTCTTGCAAGCCTTCCTTTTCTCTGTGAGCTGTTTCTGGATAAATCCCAGCCTCACCAAGTCAGTGGCAAAACTCATGAGTATGTCACCTTTCAAAGTTTGTTGCAAGCTTTCACAAATGGAAAAGATGGTTAATGATGTTCAGAGAAGGCAGTGCGCAAATTTCCACACACTGTATGAGAAACAGAATTAAGTAATTACTCTTTTCCCTATTTTGGCACATTTTGAGGGCATCATTTTTCTCGATTTATTCTTTGATACTCATGCAAACTCCCACCCATGATATGGTTTGCCTTCTTTGACAGTGAGCTAGGGAAATGACATGCATAACATTCAGATCAGGACACCAAGTGACATAGCAAGTACTCTTACAGCTTTGACCTTCAACTCCTTTTCCACACTGACTCACACATTACATTACCCATCAGGCAGCAAAAAGCACTTTGCTGGCAAAAGCTGCTTTTCACTTATGGTCAAAGTGGTGAAATATCCTAGGTAAAAGGACTTTTTTCTTTCCTTTCCCTGTGATGAATGCCAAAGAAAAATGAGCAAAAAGGGGAACAATTTCTTAGGAAGTACCTAATTTTTGACACAGCTCTATTTTCTGCCTGATTTAACGTGAGGCAGGAAAGTGGCAAATTTAAGAGAAAACTCAAAAATAGTCATTACATCGGTTTGCTGACCAGCTAGTTTGGCAGTGAGTGACCTAATTTGCTCCCTAAGACTCCCTCCTGTTTGATAAGACAGGAAAAGGTCTGTGTGTTAAAATGTGCATCTCATTACATTATGCAGCACAGGCCTCCATAATGTGATGAGATATGACATGAAGTTAAAGAAAAAAGGTCTTTTGTGCTTCTGCTAAGACCGTATGTTCCAATATTTTAAAAGTCTGTGAACATAGGTGCCTCAGAAGTTGCACTGCTGTCTTAGAAAGCCACTAGTACTCCACCGACAGAAATTGTCCTCCTAATTCTGGCCTTATCTAACTCTCAGTTTTAGTTTTTTAAACATTCCTTGTTTAGTGCCTGGTCCATATCAAAGGGAAAGAAATCACTCATTCAAACACAGTTCACTGTCTTTATCCCAAGAATGAAAGACTATGTCAGCCCCACAATAGTTTTAAAGTGGGCAGAGACCCCTGACCTCAGATGAACAACAGCTAAAGACATGGCCCTCTCCATTTCATGGCCTCAACTTCCAAAGATATTGTTCAGGGCCAGATTCTGATGCCGGCTATTCTGCTATAAATTGAGGATAATTCAGCTGAAATCAATGTTACTTAGACTTGCATGGGTAAAGTTAAGACTTACCCTACTTCTTCAGTTTTACTCAGAGGTTAAACTCCTCCTACTACAGAGCCGATGGGGAGTTACTTAAAGACTAGCAAGGAAAACTGTGCTAAGAAACTCCATATTTTGTCTTCTGGGAGATTTGCCAAGGATCTTGTGTAATTTCTTATTTGTTCTTCCATCATCAGGTGGATAAAGCAAGATTTAGGCTTCCAGCTCAGGGTACAACTACTTGTACATACATTTTTCTGGATGTCTTTTCAGCACAAATAGCACATGTGTTTATTTAATTGAATGGGGCAGGGATGGATTTGAATAGAGAGCTGGACAAAAGCTTGCAGATTTCTATAGAGAGTTTTGTGTGTGTACGTGTGTATGTGCGTGTGCGAGGCTGAGGGGTGGCAGGGCATCCAGGCAGAAGGGAGACTCTACTCTCTGCAAATATTTGATCAGCTGCCTCTCTACACCCCATGTCTGCAGGGTTCGGCTGAGCCAGCTGCTGGATGCACACCAGGAGATATCTTCCCTGAGATGCTCTGCGAGGAGAAAGTCAGGGACAGTGGGGCTGTGGGTCCTGCCCCTCCAGCCCACCCCACTCCTTTCATCCCTGCCCACCACAGGAGGGGGGAACCCTGCCATGAAAGATCCCCTCCAAGTGGGGATCAGGAGGCAAAGGGTACTACTTCATCTATTTTCTTTCATTCAAATTGATTTAAAAATCTGATGTGTAAACAGAGCAGGATACTAATCAGGCTTATTATAGAGCCAGATCCTGAAGCTTGGACTTAGTCCTTCCTCACTCAGGGAACATTAACTGAGCAAAATATAAGTAAAGGCCCTTAAAAACCAATAACAAGCAAAGGCATCATTAGCAGTAGATGCATATTTGATCTCCCTCTTGGGCTTGTCCCCTGCTGCTACCCACCGCACGCTGCTATCCGGGTGTCTGGCCACGTGGAGCTCTGGGCAGAAACCAACCTCAGGCATGAGGCGGCCATAGCTCCCAGATCTGGAACCAACCCTTTACTCCTGCTGTCTGCGCTGCTGCCTGGCAAACTGTCCCCACGCAAGCAAAGGGAGATGGCTGGAGGAGCAGTCTGAGGCAATTTCATGAGGAAAAAGAACAGAGTAATGGGCCAGGAGGAAATATTTCGTAACACGGTGATACCTATGTTCCATAAAACAAAGCGAGCTACTAACCCACCTTTGCCCTCTGAAGTCCCCATAATTAAAACAGGTTATCCTGGAATGAAGTGATCATCACCGGGGGAGAGGCTGCTGTAAATTCCTCTAAGTTATGGCACTGTCTGAATTCTGCATGTGGGAGATTCATTGAGGGAGTATTTTTCAATCATGATATTATTCTGTTTTGCCGATGAATGGTGGTGAGTCTTTTCTAGTAGGCTGTCAAATGACTTCAGGAAGCTGGAGAAAAACCAAATGCAAATAAAATCTAAGCAATCTCTCACTTTCCCCTGGTATATACAGGAGTGGCTTTTCTTTCCAGTCAGTTATGTGTTTATCTTTTCTTCATTCACCCTCTTCTGAAAAAAACACTTCTCTGTTGAGATCCAAAAGCTCTAACTTCACTCAGTTAATGCCTCATTATATACTGGAGAAAACCTAGTGTCTGTAGTCCCTGCTATACTCTGTGTGCTGTTTGTCTCTGGGAGTGAAAGATGAGGCAGAGAGCCATAGATGAAATCCTGGACCCATTAAAGGCAAGAGGAGTTTTGCCATTGACTTGTATGGGGTCACAGTTTTGCCCTGAGTCTTTTATTTCCATCTTGTACAATGTCAGGCAGCCTGTCAAAGCTGATGCGTAGTCGGTTCATTAGGCTGACATGATCATATACAAATTCACCAAATCTAAACTGTTGGGATCTGCACGGAGTTTAGACCAGAGAAAAGAGCCAATTTTAACACAAAGCATTCACACATTTATGAAAGTATGCTAGTCATTTCTAGTATGAATATGTCTAGAATGCAGCTAACAGTTTTAAAGCCAATTCAGTTTTGCACAATGACATAAAGTAAGCTGAGATTGCAAATAGTGAACTATGAAACCTAATTGCTTTCATACCAGTTCTTCACAATGCAGCCACCATGATCTGACTATCATTACCTTAAATTTATACCAAAACAGCATGGGGCTCTTAATCTTTTCTAGGAGCAAACACTAAGCTTGCACAAGTAATAAGAAGAGTAATATCTGCAAAGGTTTGGAAACAGTGAACATTATGTCAGCACATCTGTGCATCTTGTTTGGACATAGAAATTAATTACCTGGAATTGACTGACAAAGCAAGGGCAGTTTTCAGATCCTTTGTTCAGCATAATATACTATTGTAATGGCTATTCAAGCTCACCATCTTTTACACCGTTTCCATATACTTTGAAATTTTTACTGCAACATCTCAGAAAACACAAAGCTGAGTGCAAATTGTACTGTATGTTTTCCAAATAACAAAAAAAAGCCTGAAGTCGATTTCTTTGTTTTAGACTTATGCAACTTCAGTGAGAATATCCTCAATCTAGTATCAACCTCTTCAGAGGATAACAGAGATTTAGTTACTGTAAGTGATATCTTAGCAATAACAACTCTATCCTGTAGAAATTATAAGGGCAAGGGAATCTCTAAAACCTGAAGATTTAAAGTGGCATTTTATTTTAGCGTTTTAAACTACCTCCTGCTTTTCCACTCTGAACCAGCAAAGTAAAACCAGACTTCTCCAGCACGGTTGACAGAACAGCTCTGAAAAAAGTCTGAATCTTGTAGGATGTATCAATACAGGACTTTTTAATAAAGCTGCAAACTTCAGTAAAGGTGAGATGAAGTTTTTCACAACATTGTCAACCTTCATACAGCCACAGCACATGGTCCTGTGTCGGGCAAAACTACTGACTGAGGTGAGTGGGGGCTTGGACTGGAGAGGGTCTGCCAGGTTTGGGCATACTGCCAATAAATCCGCATAATGCTGAGAAGCTAAAAGCCTGAGTGTGTTCACATTTACCTTCATATTAAGCATGAGTAATTGCCTTCCAATGACTGGAGTTGCATGAATGTAAAACTAATGCAACAGGGAAGACTTTGTCCATAGGATGAGGAAGACTGCTTGTATAGAATAATAACCCCCCACTGATCGTTCCCGTATTTTTAGAACTGAACTTGGGCTGAACCTCTCTCAGGGTTACAAAACTCTCTGGTAACTTATGTGCAGGCCTCTGCATTTTTGGCTCCAGGCCTAGATAAGGACTGAAAGCACAAATAATCAGTCTAAGGGCTGTCCTCACAGTGTTTCCCACTCAAATGGGAGAAGAAGCAGGGGGACTCTCACCAAGTTGCCTCTTTTCAGATGACTTCCAGCCCTGTTTCCAGACCTGTGGGGTCTGTCAAAAAACCCTGCAGTGGAGTGCAGCCTATTCTGCTTCTCCCCGACTCCTGCATTGGCTGCTGCTTCTCCAGCAGCCTGTCCAGTGGTACCTGGTCGGGCAGAGACCTGCCTGGAGGCTCTCTCACTGTATTGACCATGGGTGTGGTCTCAAAGAATGCCCTGTAGACGTCTTGCATATCTGACATGACTTCAGTGAAATACTCTGCTTGGCACCCATCCTGTCACACATCACTGAGATTTCAATCTGAGTTTGTTCAGAGGAATGAAAAGTGTGTATCTGTGTACTGTTCTAAGCCAAATCCCAGCTACAAGGACTTTTAATAATTGTCCACAAACTTTTATATAGTCTGCTTTCTCTGTGCCAAGAGTTTTTAATTCTGTCCCCTATGTGCCTTCCCTTCCAATCCCTTTGTATCCCAGTTTGAAAATTGCATCTTATATGTTTTTTTTTATTTTATTTTTTGTTGGTGAAAGCAGAGTTTCAGGCAAGATGGGATGCAGATTCTAACAGGAAAGCAGGCACGGCTAGTGCAGAAGGTCAAAACAATCAGGGTCGATTGGAAGTCCTGAATGTACCTCAGTGATCTTGGCCACAAAATCCAAAATCCTGGTAGTGGTCCCCTCTTCTGGTCCATCCAGGAGAGGGGGCTGTGGGAAGAAATCATATTCACCAGAAGACCTCAGATGAGCAGACACCACTCCTGCTTCTTCTTCCCATGGTTCCTGCATCAGCCACCCTCTCCTCACCCTTTCCCACTGTTTTCTCAAGACTTTCCCCCACAAAAAATATAGAAGATGCATATCATGCTTTGTGATCTGTTTTTCTGTCTTATAATTTCCAAGGAATTTACAAACAAAACCAGTAGTTGCTCTTTAAGAGACAGAAAGATGCATCGTTTCACAGAGGCACATATACTTGTGCCCATCAATTAACTTCTGGAGCCTCCTAAATCTATAATAAAACTGCTATATATGGTAATGCAGCTAGGATGATAGAGTTGCTAAAGTTGACTCTAATGATTAAATTATAAACACTTATGCCCCAAAACAGCCCTTTATTGGGTTATTTGTACAGGTTGTGCAGGTCTGCGCAACCTGTATATGTACAAAAAGCTATTCAGTGCGTTGGCCATGTAGTTTGTGTTGGACAAGACCTGTTGGTTTTACACAGTCACTGATTAATGTTTATGTCACAACTTTAATTTTTCTTCTACCTGGCCTGCCTATATTTTCTTTTCAAGCCTGTTTTTTGATCACACTGCTGGCCTCAGGGTCCAGAATACTGCTAGAGGCTGAGGCCAATGCAATTATCACTGCACGCTATTTCAAGCATATGTTCATTATCACTGTTTTGCACAGAGCACACTTGATGAGAACCAATTGATTTTATAGCACCAACTAAGGCATGATACAAATGTCTCTCAATGGGAACAACTGCTGGGTGAATTCTTTTGCTGATTAACAAATTGAGTTTCGGGAGGGATGCTATTTGTCATTCAACTAGTATTTTTTGCCCCCTCCTACAACAAAAAGCGAAAGTGCAAAAAGATCTTTTAAAAATCCCTAAAACTTCACTACTTTTCATTAAAACAACAGCTTTCTTATAAACTAACCCAAATTTAAAAGAAAAAAAATAAAGGCATCAACACCAAAGTACTTGTTTTCAGGAAAAAATAAAAGTTCACCTAAAATGAGTAATGGCCTTTCCCTCCTCCACTCCACTTCACTGTGTCCTGGAAATTCTGTTTTTAAGTTTAGCCAGGAAATATTTTTTCTCCATTACTTGGATTTAAAGTTTTGATTCAGCAGGGTTTGGGGTTTTTTTTGTTTGAAGTTGCCCTATATTTCATCTTTTACTTGAATTTGTCACACCAAAATACGCCTACTCATTTTAAATTGCAAATTGTATTCAGTGTTGTAATTCATTTACTTAAACATACCAGATGGTAAATTAAATTCCCCAAAAATCTATACTGTTTTTATCTCTGTGTAACTCCTTTCCTTTTGGTATAGTTCCTCTAGTTAACATAAGTGTCAGGAATAACATCAGGTCTTCAAAAACCCTTTCCTTGATGCCTGCCTCTAGCTTCCCTTAAGAGTAGCACTTCACAAAATGATGTTGACTGGTTTTTTAGAATAACTGTAATACCTGGGTGTAGCAGTGTTGTCCAAAGTAGATATTCTGTAGCTGGCACTTCATTATTAGCATTTTGATTGCACCAAATTTATCCTGAGATGAAAAGTAAACATCATTATCCTCACTGGAACACAGTATACTTAGTTTGCTCTGTAATTACAGGTCTGATCATTACCATTGCCTTTCTTCAGTGACCCAGGAGTAGTAGAATATGGAGGTAGGATTAGAGTAATGTGTGATTGATGATGGCTGCTTTCACTACATTATGTGGTATAAGTGAGCACCTAACAGATGGATTTCATCACTTATGTTACATATAAATTCCAGTATATGATAAATTTCTGTACCTGCAGTGTACTGCAATATTCTTTACAAAAATAATGTATTATTCTAGTCAGAACATTCATTAAATTACAGTTTATGCATTTAATTATACAGAAGAGTATTTTCATCTTTTAGTAAATGCTTTTTTTTAAACTATTATTATATAGTAAATTATTTTGTTTCCTTTTAATGTTACAAGATAACCTAACAAATAATTTTGGGTTAAAAATGCAAAGATAGAGAAGATATTGTTAGGCTTTTCATGTTGTCATGGCTCAGAGATGACTGTCTGACCTGAGAGCTTGTCAAGAAGTTTTACTATTAGTTGTTACACACAAGTAATTTCTCTTTTGCCTAATTATAAAGGACAGATCTTGACCTCTGGTCTGGGAAGACCAAATTAACTAGACAGCTGAGGATTCTCCCAGTGAAACAGCTTTTATAACCCAAGGTTGCTCCTAAGCTCTGTTCTGGCATAAATATCTGTACTCAACTCTATAAAGATGGATCAAAGTTCTTTAGTAGAAGAAAAGCAGACTCTGTGTTCTCCAGTCTGTTTCCAGACTGTGTGTATAGATTAAATAATGCAATAAATACATATTAAAAATATTTAAAACAGCATATTTACTGATCTGCCAAGATCTGATCCCTAGCAGTGTCATTTAAAACTATCCCACTTTGTTACTTTAAAAAACTTTCAATGTGTAAAGAGGATCATTCATGAACTGCCATTTGAGGTACCACTTTAACAAAAAAATACATCTGGACAGCATATTTTTAAGATTTCCTGTATGAATGGCTTTGTACACATCATGGTATTTTTACACAAGTGAATCCTTGCCCTTTTTAAAGAGATGTAAGTTTGGTTTCCCTTGCCTCTCTCTTACAAGCCCAAAGCCTTACAAACTCCGTTCATTGTGTAACCTTCTTGCAGACTGTAATGACAGGATCAATATATTCACTAGCCATAAAAGTATGTCTTTTAGTTCAGGCTGTAGAAATATGCACACTTACTGCTCTAGGATTTCCTTAGGTGTACATTAAGAAGTTTTTTTAATAAAAAGACCTTATTGTCCTTATTTTAGCAACTTCAAAGCAATCTTCAGAGTACTCCAATTAGAAACATCAGGCCAAAGCACCATTAAAATTGGAAAAACAATCAGATTTTGGTCCAGCAAACTTCTACATTAAGTCACACAGAGGATAAGTTCCTATTCATTACTCAGTGTAGACTGAGACAGGAGCTGTCAGACTTTAGTACAACCAGAAAGGTTCTGCTAAATAATAATAGGGACTGCTCTGGGATGACTGGGTAACTTGTCTGAAATAGCTATTCACATCAGGTTGTTCATCTCTTCATTAGTCCACATCAATCTTGAGAAAAAAGTAGGCAAGCAGACAAAAGCCTACTTTTGATCTAGCCCAGCATCAAGAGAGACAGATCCATCCCCATCTCCCCAGGTATCTTTATCAGAAAAAAAAAAAAAAGACTGAAAAAGAGCTGGGGACCTTTGGCAGGGCAGAATGCAGGTAGGCATGCTGTGCAGCACAATCTGGTCCCCACAGGCCAGTTATCTTTGTCATCTGTGGACCCTTCCCCTGCAACCTGAGCAGCAGGGGTACCTCGCAATTGAACACGAAGGCAGACATAACCAGAGCACATTATGTCGCACAAGCAGGGAAGAGTTCCCAAGTCTGACAACACAGCCCTGCTTTTTATATACAAAGGAGTCACTTATGTGATAGGGTGCCACATATTTAAGTTAATTAGATTCTCTTTATGTTTCTGAGAAACATATTTTCTAAGTGTCTTTAAATGAATAAAAGTTCACACTGGAGTAAATTTTACTGTTATTAATATTTCTACATGCTTTACAAAGTGGTGATATAATCCAGCAAAGTGTCTGAGTCCCTTCTGATCTTCATCAAAAAAGACAACCTCAAGTGCTTACATGTCTCCTTAAGGTTGTTTCTTTTACAGCCCTTACAAAGGTCTTATGATCACTAGAAAATCTACACAGAAATCTTGCATAGATTTAAGCTACTTTTAATGTACTCAGAAAAAATACATGGGCATCTTTTATTCCTCCAGAAAATGAATCCATAAGTTGTTGCTGACTTTAGCTGACCTTCACGCAAGTGTTTCATGATCAGTATGGAATGTGGGATGTCTATGACTGTAAAATATTTTGTTTGAAAATATAGTCCGATAACATTGATTTATGGTGAAGTCTACCCTCTAAACCCTTATGGATACTGCATTTAGAATGAATGGAATAGTGACAGTACATCACTGTGTGAGGAGAGCAGTCTTGAAGCATGAATCACACTTACACATGTCTAAGTGGAATCATTTTAGAGACATTAAAGTTCAGAAATGCAGTTTACATTTCAGAATTTCTTTGTAAACAAATGGTTTATTACTGGCTTCAGCATTTGTATCTTCTGCTTGTGTATTCAGTGTTGCAAAAAAGTAGGGAATAATTTAAGAGAAGTTTCATGGAGAACAAATAGATTTTAAAATGGCAGTGAAAAGTAAGGATTTTATTCTTTGCAGTTATGTGTGTTATTGATAAGATTGGCTAACTGCAATATCCAGATGTGCACTGTAAAAATATACAAGATATTAACACTGAAGACTGACAAATCTGGGAGCTAAAATTGAGATTTATGTCATGGCAGGTCAACTATTTATTTCTCTGCAGATGTATGTCTCTGATAATTGTATTAGGTTTTTTTTTTTTTCAAAGAGAAACCATAAGATACATTGCCCTTAGTTCCCTTAGCTTTCACAGCAGGCATCAACAGGGTGAAATCCTAATAACTGATGAGAGGCTCTCCACTATATGTCCCAAGAGAAGAAGCAGAAAAAAAAAACCACTAGTGTTACACTGCTGTCTGAAGGCCATTTAAAAGCAGCTTGTTAGCTGAACCGAGCAACAAAAAAGCTTGCAGTTAAACTTTTTTGCTAGCAGGTGTTCCCACTGCAGTGGTAAACTCCTAAGTGGCTTAACCCATAACAGAAACAACAAAATGTGGTGATACAAAAGGACCATTTTTTCAGGATTTACCTATTAGATTGGAATTTTACAAATACATTGCTATAAGTATAATAGTAGTGTTTTATTTGTGGAAGGTATGTTAGCGTGAGACTCAAAGTGTGATATGCAAACACACTGAGAACAAATCCAATCCCACAAAATCTTACACACATGGTTAATCTTACTGAGAGTCCACATATTGAAATCAATCAAAAAGTATAAAGTTCAAGCATTTCTGTTCAATTTTCCAGTCCAAATTTAGAAGGAAAAGAAATAACAATCATATTTGATTCTACCAAGATATACAGAACCTATCTAATTTGCAAGAATCTGTCAATATCTGCTCATAAATTTCCTAGATGGCTGGATGAAAGAACTAGCAATGGATAGAATCAACACAGACTTCCCAAGGCCACCTTGTGTTCTACCTTGTCTGAGAATACAAATACATGCTGTGAATAATAACTTGTTAGACTTCAGCTCAATTTTTTGTGTTTTTTTTTATGTAGTCCATAGTCTATTTTCAACCCAATCTATAAAAAAATACCAGCAGGCAGTTACTACAGACTAGACATGAATGCCCTGCCTATGAGAGCAAATTATAGTTCCCCACTGCAATGTCATTTCAGTTTAATTCTTTGAAATACATTATAGGTGACTCTAGATTGATGTTGGATGGAATATCATTATATGATAAAATAAGGACTCTAAAGATATTATATGTCATTTAGTATGAAATTCTTACTCAATCTTCAAAACAGCTACTTTTTTTTCAGACTCCAGGCTACAGTGCCAGTAGAATTTTTGATGGACTACTCAATGAAACTTCTAGTTACCTGGTATAATATGAGAACAGTAGTGTGAGAAGTACATCACCAGTAACCAACACCAGAAACTTAACTTCTTCCTTCACTAAAAGTGGAACATAAAGCACAGTAATTTCATGAACTCTGTCTTTGCAAGCAATTTTTATCATGTTTTGAATCTTTGACTGGGTCTGTTTTGACATTGTTTTTGTGGGAATGACCTTATCTAGAGGACATAGAATGCCATGCAATAAATGGGCATAATTTATCGCAGAGGACATTAATTTCTTCCAAATATGCTCTTACCTTTTCTCTTCCTCACATGGAATCTCTTAATGCTTCATTTAAGATCATTAAGTGAACATGTCGCACACACACTCCTGTTTTCTATATATTTATCTTTGACCCTATCACAGGTCATACACTTGATGCCAAAGTTGATATTCCTTGTAAAAAGTATCAAGAGGTTCTGTACATCCAGCCTGGGGGAAATCAATTTTAGATATAAATGGGAATGTGTAAGTTGTAAAATTTTATGCAGTAAATTGCATATGTTCTGTTTAAAGTCATTTTAAATGTACAACAGCAAGGCTTACTGCAAGGGAAACTAGAAAGTTGTGTAATGAAAAGAGGAAAGACAAGAGAAGAGAACACAAGCTTGAAACATAAATGTTCTAACCTGAATTTATGTTTCAGCTCCCAGCTCCCAATTATTTAAAATGTTTTGGGCTTAATATGAGAGAACAAGACAAAGACTGTGGTTGTTTTTAACTTTTGTTCTTAAAGTTTTCTCCTTGCTTAGGTCATCATTGAAGAAAATATGAAAACAAAGTTCAACCTGATGCCTGCTAGCTCATGGCAAGGAAAATGTGGGTTTGTCATACACTAGTAAACCAGTAATATCATCTTTCACAATCTGATTCTCATTCAAGGTCTAAATATTGTTTGTCTATTGACAAGAGAGATAATAAACTGGTAATATGTCTACTGTTTCTGGGCTCTGGTCAAGTGGACTGCTATCTTTAGGGCTTTCTATTGAGACTGTCTGACTGTGGTTGCAATTACAGCAGGTGATCTTGAAAGAATTGGTCTTTTCAAAGATTGAGACTGTCAAAGAGTGAGATCTCACACATGCAGAGGAAAAGAAAGAGGATCAATAAGAAACATAGATAGGCCAGGAAGACATGTAATTTTGAAATATGTTAATTAATTTCCAGTAGAAAGAGAAAAACAAGAGAACAAGTCTGATGAGGAGTGGCTGAGGGTACTGGGGTTGTTTAGCCTGGAGAAGAGGAGGCTGAGGGGAGACCTTATTGCTCTCCACAACTACCTGAAAAGAGATTGTAGTGAGGTGGGTGTTGGTCTCTTCTCCCAAGTTACTAGTGAAAGGACAAGAGGAAATGGCCTCAAGCTGTGCCAGGGGAGGTTTAGGTTGGATATTAGGAAAAATTTCTTCACTGAAAGAGTGGTCAGGCATTGGAACAGGCTGCCCAGAGAGGTGGTGGAGTCATGATCCCTGCAGGAGTTCAAAAAACGTGTAGCCGTGGCACTTTGGGACATCGTTTAGGAAGTATGGTGGTGTTGGGTTGATGGTTGGACTTGAAGATCCTAGAGGTCTTTTCCAACCTTAATGATTCTATGATTCTATGAAAATATGGAAATTTAGCCATTGAAAATCAGCACAAGAAAGAAGTGACATTCTAAATTGAAGCTGGATGTTAAAACAGCTAAAAGGGAAAGGAACAATAGCTAAGCAAACTTGAAAGTGAATGAGAAGTTTGTTGAAAACATTGGAAGTAAGTAACTTTCCAGATAATTCAGGGAATTTGTCAGACCACCAGGAACTGAAGGAACAGCACAGAAAACAGAGTGGCTTTCTTTGCATCCCGTTTTAAACTTAGAATATGGTGTAAAGATCCCATTCAGACATAGAACAGGTTTCTTGGCATGGTCTTGCAGTCTGTTGAAAGGCAAAGGATGCTTTTGGCAGCCTCTAGCTTCTGGGGTGAGTCACTGTATCCCTAGTGGGTACGCTTGAGCAGTATCAGTGTTTCTCTAAGTTGTATCACAGCCACCTGTTCTGCTTGCATAAACAGGGTTGCTCTGGTCATTCCCACCCTTCTGCCGATGATGCAGTTCTAGGACCGTGATGCTGGGAATCCCCAAGAAACACCCACTGATCAGGGAGGAATTGCAGCCTGCTTGAAAAAAATGTACATAAAACTATAATAGACTTTTCTCAACATTTGTGCAAGTATGTGAACCAAACACAGTTTATTTCAATACCAAAAATGCCTCCAGGTCTATATGCAATGAATGACATAATTTTATTGCACTAAAAGGAGTTAGGAGTAGCCAAACTGATGGTAAGAAAACCTATCCAATTACAGACAAAGCTGTATGGTAGTCTCAAAACACTGAACCATGCTGTACAGCCGTGAACTATGATTCACTAATCACCGTCCTTTATACTCTAATCAAAGCAAATATAGCTGTCTCAGCTTATTTTATCCAAATACTTAAAGATTTTCTTCCAGTTATAACCTCCTTATGCAATAATTTAACACAATTATTTCTCACAAGTATCCCAGTCATCAGTTATTTCAGTGCATTAATAACCTGAATAGAGTTTTCTGTTAACGTAGTAAGAGCCATAACCCAGCTTAATAAACCCTTTTGGGGGAGTTATTTAGCTCAGAACATGGTTATTACTTCACCTATTTTTCCTCTGAGTAAAACCATATATCTATCTCATTAACAGCTCCATTTAGAGTTTGTTCACATCAACATGTGAAAAAAGTCTATTTCATTAATGTCAGAGGGAAGTAACAGACAAGAAATGGTACTATTACTATATAAAAACCAAGCATTTGCCTGTATGGAGTGACTTTCATGACAGAATATTCACTTTACAAAGTCTGATGGATACCATCAACTCTGTAGGACAACACAGGCTGACCAATTCCCTGAAGGTTACACAGTAAGGAGATGACAGAACCAAGCAGAGTTCCTAGGTATCCTAACTCACAGTTCCTTGCTTCACCCATTAGGCACTGTTTCTCAATTTAATTTGCTATTCTCTCTAATACTGTCTGGAGTAATCATAAATTAGTGGATAAAACAGAAAACCTGGTTATTTCTTATCTAGTAATTATGATTTTACTCCATGAACTAGTATATTAATCAGTTTCCTTTCCCCCAGCTACTTTTCTTTCATAATTATGCTTGTGCTGGAAAATGGTTGGGTTCTCAAATTACTTCAGCGTTTCCCTCCCTTGGGAAGATTGAGTTAGCTATTTGTAGGCACTGAGTCCAGCGCCACAGTTCTGAATGACTACCTCCATAAGGACGCTGAGGTCATCATCAGACCCAAGTGTAGGGAGAGAGAATAGAGTAAAAATATTCTGCCTCAAATGCAGGTCCACCTTAATCTGCTGTATAACTATGAACTATTATTTTGGCAGCATTCTACTGGAAATTTATGATAGCTGATGTTCTTTTGAGATTAAAAATCAGATTAACTATTATTTTAACATCATGAGAATGATAGTTCAATAATCTGAAGTGCATGGAGAAAATCCCAGAAGGTTTCAGCCCTATATTATATTGAGTCACATGTCGTGTCCTCTAACAGTAGATATTCCTAATCAGGATTTAACATGAATTTCAGTAGCAACTATAGCTATTGAAATAATTAATTCAAACATAATTTCTTAAACAAAATTTTATTTCAGTGGTGTACCTAGTTTCATTAATTTAGATTCTTTATTGAGATGGCCACAGAAGCCCTAAATAAAGTTCTAAAATTCATAGAAAATTGGAACATCAGTTGTGACTTTCTGTCATTCTGTAGACTAGAGTTTGTAATGACTACTGTCCTCCAGTAATTGTCTTTTAAGGAAAATAGTGCTGGTTTTTAAACCATGTTGTAAGTAAAGCATGACTGTTTACTCAAACAGTGTCTTACAGCTACAGGGCTTCATGATGTGATCCTGTCATAAGGTCAGAAGTTAAGAGTTACTGAGGTTATCATACAGGATCTACAAGGGTAGTGAATGGCAATATAGGTAATCCAACACATTGCACTACTACACATGGAACTACTACTCTGGTTCCATAAACATACAAATGTAGCAACACTCAGTGGTCATTAACATGATCCTGGTATCTTCTGGTGTTTTAGGTAAGATGTATAACAAGTACACAATTACTTAAATTTACTAAATAAGAAACAGCTCTAATGTTCCAGACCTAATGTCCTGGGTATAGTGAGGTTAGTTATTACTTCGTGCTGAATCCTAAGTCTGTGGTTCAAAAAAAAGACAGTCATTCACATCTACTGTCCTAAACTATTATGCTGCATGCTTCAAAATAGTTACTGCAATTTCATTCCCAAAGCAGCTGCAGTTTGCTTAATTTTAAACACAATGGAACTTTAAGCCTTTAGATAATGACTTCACTACAGATACTCGAACAGGGAAAACAGTCTATTAATTTGCTGCAGCATCCTCAATTCTCCAAAGACCATAGTTAAAGGACAATTCATTGCAGTCTTGATCGTTTTAGGAATGTGTGAAGACTAGCACTTTTATGGAACAGTGCATATTTTTATGTAAGACGTGTTAATGGTTGCCTCCGAACACAGCATTGATCTATAGATTAATCATGGAACTTGTTATTTTTAACAGATATGTAAACCTCTTTTTTTCTTGCAAGCTAACAGAGACCATCCATCAGATTACCTTTTATTTTAAAATAGTGCCATTAAAAGTTCAGTAATCTGAAGTATGGAGTAAGTCTCAAATGGCTCTAATTTTATATAAGTATAGCTAAATACATACATATATGTACATGTATGGTTTTTAATAAATATATGGACATCCACAATAGGCATTCCTGGGACAATTGATATGTATTATTACAGTGATAATATAATGATTTCATTAGCAAGTGTTCAGGAAATGCTTTTTCAAAGGATAGGAAGGAGAAGTGGGAAATAGAGAAAGTATGTTTCTTCAGAATAAAAGAAAATAAAAAGTTCAAATTTAATAAATCAGGATTTAACCCAGTGCAAACTTAGATACCTGAACAAATACAAAAGTGGAATATTGTGGTGGGTTGACCCTGGCTGGATGCCACGTGCCCACCAAAGCCACTCTATCACTCCCCCTCCTCAGCTGGACAGGGGAGAGAAAATACAATGAAAGGCTCGTGGGTCAAGATGAGGACAGGGAGAGATCACTCAGCAGTTACCATCACAGGCAAAACAGACTCAACTTGGGGAAATTAGCTTAATTTATTAACAACCAAATCAGAGTAGGGTAATGAGAAATAAAAACTAAATCTTAAAACACTTTCCCCCCACCTCATCCTTCTTCCCAGGCTCAACTCCACTCCCGATTTCTCTACCTCCTCCCCGCCAGTGGTGCAGGGGGACGTGGAATGGGGGTTGTGGTCAGTTCATCACACGCTGTCTCTTCTGCTCCTTCCTCCTCAGGGGGAGGACTCCTCACACTCCTTCCCTGCTCCAGCGTGGGGTCCCTCCAAGGAGACAGTTCTCCATGAACTTTTCCAACATGGGTCCTTCCCATGGGCTACGGTTCTGCATGAACTGCTCCAGCGTGGGTCCCTTCCAGGGGGTGCAGTCCTTCAGGAACAGACTGCTCCAGCGTGGGTCCCCCCCGGGGTCACAAGTCCTGCCAGCAAACCTGCTCCAACGTGGGCTCTTCTCTCTCTCCATGGGGCCACAGGTCCTGCCAGGAGTCTGCTTCAGCGTGGGCTTCCCACAGGGTCACAGCCTCCTTTGGGTATCTACCTGCTCTGGCGTGGGGTCCTCCAGGGGCTGCAGGTGGATATCTGCTCCATCATTAACCCTCATGGGCTGCAGGGGGACAGCCTGCCTCACCATGGTCTTCACCACGGGCTGCAGGGGAATCTCTTCTCTGGTGCCTGGAGCACCTCCTCGCCCTCCTTCTTCACTGACCTTGGTGTCTGCAGGGTTCTTCCTCTCACATGTTCTCACTCCTCTCTCTGGCTGCAATTGCTGTGTGTGCAACAACTTTTCCCCCCTTCTAAAATATGTTACCCCAGAGGCGCTACCACCGTTGCTGATGGACTCGGCCTTGGCCAGCGGCGGGTCTGTCTTGGAGCTGCCGGCATTGGCTCTGTTGGACAGGGGAACCTTCTAGCACTTCTCACAGAAGCCACCCCTGTAGCCCTCCCCACTACCAAAACCTTGCCATGCAAACCCAATACAAATATGTTTAATTATTCCTGCATTCTGCTTTCATGAAACATCAGAATTATCATATTTCCTGGGTGGCCAAAGTATTTGACCACACCTAGCTGCAATATTCCATGGGATTTGCAGGCCAAAACAGAACTGAGTTTTACATAAAATGAGAAACCATTTTTTTTACATAAAATGAGAGACCATTTTTTTCAAAGCTGGTTGAATGTTCTATGACAATACCAAGGTGGCCTGCAAAATAGTTAGAAACTAAAATATCAACTCTCATCAACCTTCAGATCTTCAGACTTCAATCCCACTACATTTGTAACTCTAACAGGAATGAAACTGGGTTTCTTTTGAGATCAATTTATTTACAAGACAGATCTTCTGGGGACTTCCTAAATGCTTACATTGATGATACATCCTTTGAGAGAAGGAAAGGGGAAAAGAGTAAGCCACATTGTAGATTTTTTCCCTTTTCAGTTTTGGAGAGTCCTGGAAGGAGAATTACATTTGCTGAAGAACTTAGTTGCCAAACTCTAGGAGACTTAAAATATTTCCTAATGAAAAACCTACCTTCTAACCAAATCAGAGCTTTCTCTGTTTTTAATGCCAGCTATGAAAAAATAGTGCAACTCCTGCCTCATTTACTCAGGCAACACATTCTCCATTGTTGTGCCAGAAAAATGGTTTCACATAAGTAGTGTTTTATATAATTGATTTTTTATTATGGATGATATTTATTAAGAACAGTCTTTTACACATATATCACCAATGTGGAGGATTGGAGCTATGGCAAGTGTGTCAAAACCAGGCATGTTTGCATTAAAAGAGGTGGGAAAGCATTAGGAGGCAGAGGGGTGGTGACATGAGGAGAAAAGAAGGAAGATCTGTGAGGAGTGAAAGAAAAGAGACAGGCCTAAAGCAGAAAGCAAAACAGCAGGCTGAGGTGAAAAAGTGAAAGGGAGGCTTGAGGTAAAAGGTGACAGAGGATCAGAAAATGTAGTCTGGAAATCTATATAGAAGAAGCACAAAGCTGCTCATTCTGAAACAAAAAAAAATGACCCTCATCCCCTCAATGGTTCCAAAGGAAAGGAGAAACTGTAGAAAGGAAGGAGCAACAGACATGTCTATGGGAGAGAGCATCATATCACAGAGACATATTTTAATACTTGGTGCTGGATTTTTACTGCTTGCAAAATTGCCTTTTCAGATAACACACATAAATGGAATTTACAGTGTTTCATTCTTTAATACAAACCATGCTTTCTGCTTTTATCAGTTCCATCCTGCATTTTTTGCGATATTCAGCTCATTTCCTTCTCAACACATTCATTGCAAAGGCTTTTTGGACAGGAAGAGTAGAGAGGGAAATAATTTAAACGCATGCAACATTAGTCTCTAGTACAGCTCTGAAAATTGTAGAACACCATTCCAAATAACTTCTCCTTTTGCTGCAGCTTTCTGGGACGGAGTTAACTGCAGCACATTCACTGGATGGAGCACTCCCATCAGTTTGCTCTCTGAGACAGCATTGGCAATATTAATAACTCATTAAAATTGAGACTTTGGCATAACACTCCGACCTCATATAAAATAAGCTTTAACAAACCAGTGAAATCAAATCTTTCTTCCCAATAGAAGGTTTAAGTAGTAGCTAAACGAGGGTCAGTATTACCCACCCTTTAAAATTTTCCTTAGACTAAGGCATTCAAAGGCAATTTCCACTCAAAGTTCAACAGAAAATGCTGATCTGCTGTAGAATTACATTTATACACACATGGGTGCACACATACATTCATACACACCTTTTTGTAGCAATCATAATTAGCATCTTTTCTGGCTGTTACCTATTTACTGCTCCCTAGTGATACAGGAAATTCTCTCTCTTGGTATAAAGGAAGCCACAGGAGAATTAAATCTTCAGCCCTATTAATCCAGGTACTTTGAAGTTGATATGGAATTCCTGTAGAAGCAAATGTCTATCTAGAAGTTCAGTGCTTTTCATCACGTACCATACTGAGCACAATGATGATTCTTTCAAAACTTTCAATGAAAAAATTTTTTGTTCTCTTTTTACTCTGATTTGAAGGCTGAGCTTCAATACAAAACAAATTTTCAAATAAAAATCATTAAAATAACTTGCCAAACATTTCAGTTTGAAAGTGTCAAACCACAATTTTCTGACCTTAAGATAACATCTTTTTCTTCCTGAAATAAAATTGTCAAATTTGTCAGGTTTCTGTAAAACATTTTGCTTGGACACACTAGCATTTTATAATCTCTGAAAAAATGTTCTGTCAAAATATTCCCAGCTGGCCCTATAATAATGCAGTAGAGATTTCTACCAGTTGAAGACAGGTTTCGTTTGCTCAGATACAGCTATCATAAGGAGAAATATGTACATACATAATCACAATTTTCTATGTAGATCCTTGTTTTTGTTACTCTCCTATGGTTTTCTCCTGTATTAAAAATGCAAGATCAGGATGGAAATGTTTTCCTTACATTTGCAAGTATTCAGTTTAAGTTACTCTGTAAAAACACTAGGAAAAAAGCCCCCAAACTGTATTAAAAGAAGCACATTCAGCTGTTCAGGGCCAGCCTTTCTGGAGGAGGTCTAAGTTTCTTTCATTCTCCACAAAGCAGTGCACGTTATGAAATCATGTGCCATAAAGAATAGGAAAGTATTGCAAAATAAATGCTCACAGTACTAATAGATATTACTGTTATGAACACAGCAATCTACAAATTCAGTCAAGTTGGTGCAAGTGAGAATCCTATGAAAAAATACTGTTAAAATGAGCAATTTTTTTCCTGAATAAAAAACTTCCTTTGGGCTGTTAAAATCCCACATTTGGTGGTATTTAAAAATTAGGGCATGTCACTTACATGGAGAAAAAACCTTTTAATGACTGTTGCACTAATGCTACCCATGTCACGACTTCCCTGCTCCTCTGCTGAAACCATTATGCTGAAGTCCCATCTGGTTCTCATGTCAGAGGACTCCAACAGAGACCGGCATTTTTCCTCCATAATCTGTAAAGATTTTATTTTTGCTTCATGGATTTTTAAACTGTTCAGTGAAATTGATGAGCAGACCACAAAGTCACGCTACCGTAAGAGAGAAAATTGCCAAAAGATGATAGAAGACAGTAGGGAAATGAGTAAACAGAACTGGGCTAAGGAATTAAAGCCTCTTTCCATAAAACATCTTTTTTTTCATCTTTTTTATTTTTCTAAAAGTCTCTGTGTAATATTGGTTTTAGTGACCAATTTAGGCTTCAGCGTGGGTTGGACTTATTGAGAGAGAGAAGGGTAGAAAGGCTGGCATTTCTGAGGCTGTGCAGCATGATGAGGAGCAGCTGCACAGCCCATCATCCTTAGCTCTGCAGCATCTTGCCCTGGCCAAATCATGGAAGGGCCAAGGCATTTCTGCTGTTCAGACTCATCCTCAGTGCATCATGAGCCATTAATACAAGCCACCCAGCACTGATTTTGTAGCATGCAGACTCTGAACAAATAAAAGTAATTAAAAGCATCATTTGGAAGGATGTTATTTTATGCAGATCTTATCAATGAGATATGAAGTTAGCAAGTGCATGCAGTAAGAATCTGCTGAATGAACTTGTTTGAAAACTCGTAAACAGGCTTACTAATTTGTCTAAGAGATTGGAAGGGGTTGCTTGGGGTTCCCAATTCAATTAATAATATGCTATTTTGAATGTTTAGTTCTAGTAATAGTTTTATGATATGCTGTTCCCTATTTTCACTACATAACATCCTACATCACAGCCACTGAACATGATTTGCCCAAAATGCTACTTTCCTGGCTAGTTTCTAGCTGATGCTTTTAAGCCCCTTTAGCAGGGCAGAGTAGTGAGATGTTCCTGAAGACCAGGTCAAAACTTCCACAGCCTTGGCTAATATATATCTGGAGATGCCAGTGCAACTCAAAGTGGCCAGACTGTAACTTCTTTTTTTCCTGCTTGGCAGAGTGATTCACAGGTTCATCTCATTCGTTCCAGTAAGTTTATTCTCAGTGAAATCCAAAGAGGTTAAAAGAAAACAAGATCTGAAAAGAGCCGGGGGTAGGGTGAGGTAGGTGGGCACAGCAATGGTAAGAGAGGGAAGAAAAGTAATGAAAAGCAAGCACTGAGGTCCTGAGACTTAAATTTGTAGGAGGCATAGGTTACATACGTATTATCTGTTCATGCTAAGACACAAACCCCATTTTTGCTAGGAAGATATCTGCACTCTAAGTAACTATATGCATTCTTATTGCAATATAGAAGAATTTTACATGAGTAGTAGTGCTTTCTATGAATTTAAAAGTCTCACAAATTACAGAATGAGGTTTCAAGATTTGTAGTAAAATGAAATTAGAAACACTGTCTCTACCAGGAGCAGCCAGCCTGAAGTAGATGGCAACATGGCAATTCATGCCACTCAAGGATTTTATCTCCCTAAAGACAGCTAAATACAATCCTAACCAGTGACTCTTTTTTTTTTTCTTCTTCCATCTCATATAATTATTTTAAAAAAATCTGTGCTTTCAATACAGTATTGTTCCAAATCTGAAGGAAGTTTTCAAAATGACTAATCTCTTTTTTTCTTTAAGCAGAATATGCATTTAATTTCATAAACTTAGATGACATGGGAACAAAAGAATAGCTTAAAATTACTTCAAGCATTTCTATCACTGAGAATGTATGCTGAATATAACGTATAATTTTCAAATTTAATCTCTTGAACTCATATGTTTTCTAATACTGAGTTTACACATTGAAAATTAGATACTGTCTTGTGGAAAAAAATCTCCACCCAGAATTTTATGAAATTGTAAACTGGAGATTTTCCCCACTTCTTACTGAAACCCATTCTTAGAATTAAGTCATTTAAACATTTGAGGAATATTTTGGAGGTATAAAATGAGTAGAGTGACAAGCGCATTCAACTATGAAGCCTCAAGAACATGAAGTCTGGGATATCGGTTCCGTCTATATACTCCTTTGCCTAGAAATCCACACTCATTTGGCTGTGTGGCTGGGGAGATGAATCAGTGACAGCTGAAGTTAATAAGAGACTGTGGATAGCAGCTTATTCCTTTATTACCTGTTGCCCAGTATATTCACCTTCAGATATCATCTCTTTTTCTGCTTTTACAGAGGCTTTGCTTCAAACATGGAGCAAAGCAGCCACTCTAGGTTTTCTTTTCCTTTTAAAAGGAAGAAGTTTGTTTTGGTTTGATTTGGATTTTTTTTTTTTAATTTTCTCTCTCTTAATTTAAAAATTGTACAGAATTAATTGTGTGTAATTATTTTCAATATTCTTATGTAGCCAGTCCCTCACTGACATCCACAGACTGATGTTTAATAATTTACTACTTCTATGGAATCAAGTGTGGACCAGCATCCAAGTTCCTATTTATTGATACCTTATTTGGGATCTGCTAACTGGAAGTGCCAGCACACAAAAAAATGCTTATCTGGAAACAGAAAAAACAAACTCAAGAGAAGTTAGTATTTGTTTGGAGTGTGTTTTAGCGTACAAACTTCTTGTTTTCACATGATGCGTGCATTTTAAATTTTACTTTATGAGAGTTTCAGCTGAAACAACTAGTAAACCAAATTACAGCCAGAGATAGTTATTGTCTCTTGTCTGCCTTCTTTATTATCATGTAATCTGCTTGATTTTTCTTCCCACATAGTGCAAATACCCTCGGTACTGTACTGTACTTTCCCTATTATACAGACATCTTAATTCTAAGAACTAGTCCTATTTGTCATGATAGGAAGCAGCATTATAGCATAATGAATACTCTCATTTCCTCTAATTTTTAATAAAAAGTTTAAGCAGTTAAACTGTGCAATCCACTGGTGTTCATTAACGACACTGCATATTTTAATGGTGTATTTATTATGCAGCCATGCAGACAGAGCAGAAAAGATGTTCTGAGGATATTTTTTTAGTCTCCAGTTTCAAATGCTGCAGCCAAAATGTAAAAAGACCTTGGCTTGTACATAGATGTAGTGTTTGGGGAATTTTCAGATGAACTGCTTTGGAAAATTGAAGGTACCTCTTTTTCTACATTCAAATGTCTTCCAGAAACATAGATAAATACATATTTGAGCTTTCTGTGGGTAGAAAATGACATTGTCAGGAATCAGTCCTCCTACCTTGTCCTCTGTTGTAGCTCTTCAAAACAGTGGACAGAAACAACCCCTCCACCTCAACATACAAAATATGGAAGCAATTGACTCGACAACCATCCTTGATACCGTTGTGATCATCTCCTCTTGAATATTTTGGTAAGGTACATCACCCCGTATACTTTAAGGACAGCAGACTGGATCTGGGATGGTCCTTGCACTTTTATCTAGTTATAATACCAGCTCTCCCAGTTAATGTGGCTCAACTATATTCATCCTCTACATTTTGCATAACCTTGGTTAGTGCTGCAAAAAGGAATGCAGGATTAACCCTTAAAAACAATTTAGTCTCCACGGCGATTTAATCCTAGGTCTCTCTGAGGAAACTTTCCAAAGGTGCCCAAGAGAACTGTTAAATTATTCTTTGTGAGTAATATTTATTCCAAATACTTTTTCCTGGTTGAAAATGACTCCTGAGCCAGTCCCTGTTGCTGTTCAGGATTATCTGCCAAGTAGCCTAAGAGATAAAATCTCCGGCCCTGTTTTAGAGACAAGTAGTCTACTCTAGCATTTGTCCCCTCCTGACAATAATGCATTGCATGTGATTTCGCACATATCATCAGTCAGGATGATTAATCAGAAAACCAAACCAGAAATAAAACAAACATTTAAAAACAGACACATAGGAAATGGTGAAAGCATGTAACAAACACACATCGAAATCTTAGACCATAATTATTTTTATTGGAAATAGGTTTTTTTAGATTTCAGGCTCTCCAAATTCTGGTAAATGATATGCCACAAGTAACAACAACTGAACTTGCTGTTTCTGTTCATGCAAATTGTCACAATTCATCTGCATTTTTATTCATCCAACTGGAGAGTACCCTATGATAGTGATGTTTGCTACAAAGATATTTGCCTGTAAGGAGAGCCTGATCCTTTTCCACTGACTACATTGGTTGAAACTTTCAGAGTGGTAATGACTTTCAGTCACTGCCAATCTGGCTAATAAAACTCAACCCAATAATTTAGATGTGAAAGACTATCATGTCATTATTACAAAATTCCAGAGCTCCTGCTCCCTCCTGGGACTGCTCAAAAATAGGGGTATTTTTGGTACCACAAAATGATAAATTGCAGAATATTTCTAGAGTTTAAATATTTCTGAGAGCGCAATTCTTCACTGCCTGCTGTTTACAAGGGAAATACTGTCTACAAATAATACATTACATTAGCTGTCCTCTTTATCATAAAGCCATGTTGAATACTTGTAACATTTATAAAAAGACACCAACTGATTGCAAGATGAGCGTTACCCTTGAGCAAATTATGAACACATTTATTTCAGTCTTATGCGTTTGAAACTAATTTTCTGGTAATATCAAAAGTGTTCATAGAATTAATTTCCTGTCAGTTCAGCAGTATTCAAGTGAATATTTTATGATTTTGCATTAGCTGTATTTGTCTAGAGTTGTGACATGATCGAGTCATTCTCTGAGGGAAACACATTAATAATTAAACTCTGTCCAATGTGGAGTGCTAAAGATGACAGCATAATTGTACATTTCAGAGACCGTTTCACAAGGCAGAGAATGAGAATTGCCCTGCCACCATTTAAATGTCAATTTAGAATTTCTTTCTAAAATTAAAACAGTGTTGCAGAAAACAAAAAGAAAAGAAGTGGAGATAGAAAGACTGATGTCAAATTTGGAACCTTGTCCCCTTCTTGCTTTCCCTTTCTTAAAAAATGTGACCTAAATGTAAATGGCATTCCAAGAAGAAAAGGAGAAGGGAGAAGGCAGATAAATGACCATTTCTAAGATTTTTTTCCCGCTTTCTTTTGGCAATATAATATCATCACCAGTTGTAGTACTAGACCTGTTTAGATGATAAATTCAACATGCATAGATTAGCTCCGGAGAAAATACTGCTGCCTGACACTGAAAGCTTTGATTGGTTTCAGCCCTTATATTTGACTCTATTTTGCCCTGATAACTTCAGCAGTATTTTAAGATTTTAATCTACTTTCCAGTCAAATACTCACGGAAAGATCACTATATTATTTATTATTTATGTTTCTTTTTCAGCTTCTGAAAGTAAAACATTATTTGGCTTTAGCTAAGAGATCGCCAAAATTTCTGAGGCATATATTTTGCAACCACTTAAGCTTCCCCAGTGAAAAGTGCCTGTACTATCCTGGAGAGACAGCTGAGCTACATTTACAGGTTGTGTATGCAGACCACTTAATAAACATGTATCCTTAAAAAATGCATAAATTAGAGACATATCAATGTTTTTGTAAGACTTTTCTTTTCCCCCAATGCCTGTGGCTGATGCTATGCCAAAGAATCCCCCTTTTGACTAGAACCCATGTGACGTCTCCCTTACTCACTGCATCTTTTACCACTTTCTCCCTACAGCTTTAGACAAAAGCGTAAATGAGAACAAGTAGCTGGACAGACTCAGGCAAATAGAAATAACTGCAAGAAGTCTCCTTACAGTCCCTTGCTTCAGGTTTCTGCCTTGCTGCCTCCATCTTCCACTTTCTCTACTCTTGCCTCACCCTTACAAAGCCCATTCATTTCTCTTGTATGTTTTTTTCAGTTGATCTGCTTCTGATAAATCCTGAATTTCTTTTTGTATTAAAATATTTAGCAAACTGTATCCACTTCCTACTATATCCACGTTCACTTGTTTGTGCTAAATCTTTTCCCTCACCCATATTTTCCATCTCATCCATTTAGATTATTTGCTCCTCTGCCTCTGTACCTCATCTACCACAACAGTTGCTACTTGGCCACTACTATATGAAACATGACTGATCATAATAATCCATTTAATTTCATTTCACTCAATGCACTTACATCTCTGTGGTATAATTCAAGAACAATTTAGGGCAAACAGGAGCTTTCAATGGATACAATCCCTGTGTTTTAAGGGGCGTGTTTCAGACTTTTTGGCATATAAATGTACAAAAGGAGTATTTGATCTCAACAGTGTGCCGATTTCAACATTTGGTACTATATTATGAGCCAGTTAAATGAAAAGAAAGTGAAGAGAAGAGAAATTGCTATGATGCTAAAAGTGATTGTTACCCCTTATCACTCTTTGTATATGCTTATAGTTGGGATCTCACTAGAAATACAGTTCTCAAGTACTACTTAATTTTACATTTGCTAAGGAAGAATTTCACAGAAAACTTAGCATTTCTAACATTGTTTTAACATATTTAAGGAATAGTATAAAAGAGCATTTGAATATGAAATACACATCAAAAAACTAGTAATTTTTTGCATCTCAATTTTTACCTGTATGTATAGAGAAAAGTATCTATACATTACTAAAGACAGTGATTGCTGATGGAATGTTTAGACACATGAAATGAAAGAGAAGATCCTAAAAACATGACAGTAAATGCTATTTATAAAGCTGTGCTGTGTGAAACCATGACTGAGTTAGTCCAACATATAGTAACGTGAAAGAACAGGTTTCTTCATGTTAGATAACTAAACCAAAGTTGTTTTAAGTGAGTATCCATGTCTGATTGTATAAGCTGGCAGTTAAATAACCTGTAACATGTGGTTCATTTTTTCCTGACATCCATTTATATTAGTTGCTTGTTTCAGTACTGCTGTCTATGCTATGTAAGTTCATGCAGCCATCAAACCACTCTTAAATTCTATGAAACTAGCTAAAGCAATAGATGCTACTTCCGCAGAGTAATTATAAGTCACATAAAAAATATCAGTTCTAACTTTTCTGTGAATTTGTTTAAGATCCCCTTACTCTAATAAAATATTTGACCAGAGAAGAAAGCACAACTGATCAGTGTTCACTACACCTTTCATTATTTCTGAGCACACTTTCATCACGTTCCTTATTCTCCACACTTTTAACAACTGAAGTCTCTAGTATTCAGATATCAGAGCTTGAGAACACTCATTTGCTTGTGTTTGGGTTTTTTTTTTCCAAATATTTAACTTTCTATAATGTGTTAAAATAGATCAAAGTCTATTTCAACTGCCATTCTTTGAAAAGTGTGTAAATAGGATCACACAAGATACTTTGTGATTTACACTGTTAGGAGGCTGATAAATTGTTCCATTTTAAATTCCAAGAGCAGCTAATACTAAGGAAGTCAATAGGATTTATCAGATATGATTCTTTTCCTTATAAAGAATTTTAATCTACTCCTCCAGAATGTGTTTTTTGAGGTAATTTGTCTTTGATTCCAATGCATTTATCTAGAAGAGTGTGATGGCATGACCCTGTAGGCATACTATATGTAACACTTAAATTCTGCACTTTTTGAACAAAGAATAGTATTCAAACCTGGGAAACCCCTGTTCACTAGGTTCCTTTGGTCAAGTTGTGGCCCAGTGAGAACACAAAACACTGAAAACATGTGAACTTAGTTTAATACATTTTTACAGATCATAAGTATTCATCAGTAATTAAAAAGTTAATGCTAATGCTTTAACAAATTCAAATGTTATGCATGCACATCCTAGGATTAGTGCACTACAAACTCTTTCTCTACAGTAGAAAGGACAGTGGCTTGATTCTTGGTCTCCAATTAAGTT
This sequence comes from Morus bassanus, assembly GCA_031468815.1. Lineage (NCBI taxonomy): Eukaryota > Metazoa > Chordata > Aves > Suliformes > Sulidae > Morus > Morus bassanus. The sequence continues at coordinate 9,807,685 of CM062576.1, read as the reverse complement.
CAGTAGTTTTTTAGTTTAACCACAGACAGGTCCATAGCAAACTCCAAAGAGAACTTTGTGAGCCTCCACAGTATATATGTAGCAGCAAATATTTGTAGGTTTTGTGTTTCTTTGAATTTTCAGATTGGAAATAAAACATCTAGGCAGACAATGCAGTTGTTTGGTAGGAATGAGAATTGACCATGTTCTAAGTCAAAGTCAGCTCCGAATACAAAAACCATCCTCTATTTAAAATAAGAACAAAGAAACGTCATGTCAGAAAAAGCCAAACTCAAATGAATGGAGGGCTGCTTTGTAGCACTTCCAATGTAGTGAAGAGATAGCTGAGCCAGTAGCAGCAGCATGAATCTCAGCATGGGTTTCTCTTTTCCAGTCAGGTTCTTCCCTGGTAACTGCTGTTTATTTTTTCTGTGTTTTAAGGACTGTTGCAATCCAGCAGTCTAGGGGAGAATCCTTTACTTAATTCACACAGAAGAGCCTATTTGCTTGTTTGCTATACTTTAACCTTGGTAATATAGGTGGTTTATGATTAGAAGTAAATCTTCAGAGACTTTTCATTCCTTACTATTCCACCTTTTGTGTAACTGAAACCTCAATTAAGATGTCATTTTTCCCATCTAATGTCAATGTTGTAGACTTTTCAGCTTTATTGACATTTTCCTTCCTTTTTTTGTCTTACTGTACCCTAGAATTTAATATGCTGAGCCTTATTCTTGCATTACAATCTATGTATGTTGTTGATACAGTTTCACCCATAAAATTTCTCCTTGCATGCATAGCTAAAACTTCATTAATGCAAAGGGGGACACTTACTTCTGTTATTATTAGTAACATCTAACACAGAGTAAAGATCTTTTCATAGCCAAAGGAGACAGAAGGCTTCCCTAGACAGTGATTCAAGGCACTCAGGATCCTACTTTTCTCCACTCATTACGTAAGTAACTTAAAGTTCAGTGTCAACAAATTAATGTTCTATTCCCTAAAATTAGCATTTTGTCACACAAAACTATTATTACACAACTACCAGTTTAGACTTAGTCTTTTTGCATGGAGAAATGATGATAAAAAGGATAAAAATATCTGTTCTAATTTAAAACACCACCAACACCCCCTCCAAAAAATCTCAAGAACCTCCCTCCCCAAAACATTAATTTTGCTTCCTCTAGGTGTGTGAGGAAGCCTTACAAAAACAACACACTGCCCATCCAAGGCATTGGCCATTTAGAGCAAATGAGTCCTGTAGGAATTCATTCTGGATCTTATGTTTCTGCTAATGACGATGATTATGATGAATAACTGGCTTTTGCTGTTGCTTTTTTCTGCTGATTCCTCAGTTCTTGACAGACATATTGTTGCTACAGTTATTGCTGCTGGTGCAGCTGCATAATGTGAGGAGAATCCACAGAGATACAAACAAGATCTTTAGCAGCCAAGTGAAGAAACCTGTAATTTTACAAACAGGAAGCAAAATTGCTAGCGATCACCAAATACCGCAGGAGGTATACCATAGCAGGCTACCGTAAGAAAATCCCAAACAAGAGCTGGAAGTGGCTCTGTGTCATAATGCTTTAAAGAAACTTGGGGCCCTAGTTTTTGGTTGGGTTTTTTGGGGGGGTTTTTGCTTGATTTTTTAAGGTAACTGAAATAGCAATGTATTTAAAAAAACCCAACCAACCAACAAAAAAAAAAAAACCAAACAAAACAAACAAAAAAAAAAAACCAAAAAAAACAAACAAACAAACAAAAAAAAAAACCCAAACCAAAACCAATTGAGGCAAGATCTTTGCTTTATTTAAGGTTGGTAGTGCAAATGGTCATTACCAGAGCCAAACAGTGTTATGACTATTGCTATTACCTTCCAGTAAGTGATTCCCAGGCATATTTAGATTACAAGCCTTTTCTAAATACTCCAGTTTTTTTCAGTGTGTTTTATAGCACTTAACATTGTATGGCTCTGTTTAATGAACTGGACTACCGTAAACCAAACTAGGAACAAAGTAAATATAAGATAGAAGAAAATATTTTAAAAAGGACAGCAAACATAAGCAAACAATTTTTGATCTATGACAGGTAGATAAAAATCTTCCTAGCTACAAATGCTCTTTCTGATCAGCTTAGGAACCTAAAAAGATATCAACTGTTTCAACTAGGACACAGAGTATCTCATTTATAAGCAGCCTGATATCATAAAGATCTAATGACTAGCAAGATACTACATGACACTGTGTTCTACTTATTTCTTAATAGACTTGTCTGGCAGCACAAAAAGCCCCTGTCTTTAGTGCAGTTGATATTGTCGTAATTTAGGGAACTTATATAAAATTAATGAACTAATGACACAGAGTTCAAACATTACAGTATTTCTGTAAGTATATGCAACTAGGTATTTGACCTCACAGACAAGGGTCCTAGAAACCCTTGTAGATCTGAGCACAGATCTGCTACTAAATCTTAATAGAAGACTACAGAGACTGAAACCACTTTGGACAAAAGGTATCCTCCTCAGGAGAGCTAATTTTCTCATGCCTGTCTGCAAGAAGTTAGTGTCTTTCCACATTCTAATTTCCAAAGACAGAAAAAAGTACCCTGGAAGTTTTGGTAAGGAAAGAGATAACAACTCTGAAAACTACGAGAAAAAACTTGTGGCAGAATTTATAATTTTTGAACTGTAGAGTGGAAATTATGATTTTGTTTTCACAGCTGGACAGAGGGATGTTGTTTAGCTGTGGAATGAGGGTCAGAAGTCAAAAACTGCAAGGTTCAAAAATGCAGGCTAAGATGCACAAAAAGGTTTTATGTCCATGAGGTCCCAACAAATATCCCTGAGTGATCAGAAAATGGCTAATTTGTTTCCTTTTTTGAGACTTATATCCCGATACATGGTGAAGACCAATGGTTTTCTCAGAAACTCTATGCAAAGACGAATTGAATGTGAAAGTTTAAGTGGTAAAGCAGAAGGCTCATACCATCAGAGGTGAGCAAAGAGGGTGTTTGGAGATGCACTGGTATGACACTGGGATTTTTTTGTCAGACCTTGAAGATAGTAAGCAGATTCAGCCTGTTGCAGCAGTCTGGTAAGTATCTAATGTGAAAGCTTAACAGAACTTATAGAATTAACAGTCAAAATCACTGACATTTTTAAACTCTCCAAAGATTCCTGATAGCTTTAATATTTAAATACTGAAGGATTGTAGGTGGTATAAATCATTATTTCAGCTAAATCAAGGAAAGAAACAACTTCTTTAGGTAGTAACGTAAAGAGAAATTTAAAAAGGGCTGTGCCTTTTCAGTGTAGCTTTAGACACAATTTATCCCTAAAAGGCTCCATACTTCCCTTGTTTATATATTATGACATGCACTGGTAGACTGCCCTGAAAAGAAGTTCTCATCATTGAAGGGACTGATTTTTGTAACAGCAACTGAAGTCAATGGCAATATTCCCATCCTGTTCAGTGGCTTCAGCATAGAGCCAAACTGAGAAATTAATCCTGAGACTAAACATGCCATTTGCTGCCAAGATGTGACATGACTAAAAACCTTACTTTGTAGAGTGTTCTTTATTTCAGTGCATTTTAGTTTATTTTGTTATTTCTTTAAGCTCTACATTTGGTACAGGACAAGCACTTGAGAGATGTAAACTTCCCCTATTAAAATGACTTGGTTGTACAGGCAGAATGAAATTTAACAACACCAAATGCGTGAAAGGATCCTAATGTGTGACAAACAGGCTGCCTTGTCCCCTCCCCTGACCTAGCACGCTCTGACTCTCTGTAAAGGAACTGTTTGCACTGGAGCCCTCCCATGGGCTGGCATGTAAATCTTAAAAATATCTTCGAAGCCCATCTGCTCTAATTCTTCATTTTTAATGAAAATGGAAGGTGCCAACCATAAATAGTTTTGATATGCTAAGTCTCTCCCATAATATCAGCCTGTTACATCTCAGAGGAGTCAATTTAAACAGCCATGTATTTCTAGGACTTGTTTGTAAGTTTATGATTAAATGTCCTTAGAGATGAATTAAAAAAGCCCCAAACCCTACAGACAAGAAAGACCCAATAATAGGCCATTTTGACAATTAAGCTGTCAATGTAAGATTGTTAGCTTCGATATATTCTCATGAGTTTGGTTTATTTGGTTTTCCAGACATATTTTGTATGAGATTTGTGTTCAGAAATAAATATCTTTCCAACGAAAAATTGTCTTTTCTCTTTTCAGCCAGAACATAGCTTTTTTCCTAGCCAAGTCAAAACCAATAAGGACATTACCAACACAATGCTAGATGTTGTTGAATAGCTTTATTCTCTTGCGGGTTTTTATATCTTGCAGACATAGTAAGGAAGCCAGCATAAAATATATAACTAGCTATTAGCCTAGAAGACTTCTAATTCTGTATCAGACTTGCTTGTCCATGTAAGTTTATGTTTACTATTCATTTCAGTAACAGTCCTTAAAAAAAATCTGAAACCGTTTTCCAGTAAAAGAGTTACCCAGTCATGGGAAGAAAAGCAAAATAAAAACATCCAGATGCTTGGAATATTTGTTACCATTACGTCAGAGAATATAACAAAAATTATGTTAAGAAAACAAATTTCAGAAAATATTTGGAATAGCATCTCAAAAATTTGGGTTTTACTTTCTCCAGTATCTAAAGCCTGAGAATGGGAGTTTCTGTAACCCCTTGCCTCAGAGAGGCATTGAAATAATGTATAGGTTAAATCTCAAATTTTTAAATAAAGTTTTAAAATCCCAGAAGTAAAATAAATACAGGTATTATTGACACATTAGCAGGGTCACAGGATTTACAATTCAATGGAAATAGAGAGGTACTGAAGAATTCTGAAACTTGGATTATTTCTGCAATACTGTCACAGGAGTACTACATATTTACTACACTATCCAGAGTATGATTATTCTATAACCATTTGTATTCTTCCTATAAATCTGAGAAAATCTCTCTACAAATGATTAGGGGATTAACTTTCCTTGTGAGTAGGTTCACATTATGCATGGTCAAAGTCATATCACAGGCACACATGGAAAAAACATTTTAAGGGTTATAATTACATTCACATGTTGGCTAATTGGGCCCTCAGGGGCCTAGTTCCTAATTATAAGAGGGTATGCAGGAAAATACCAGTAAAAAAAGTATGTATAAAATGAGTATGAGATTAAATGGGCTATGCTGGCTGTATAAGAGCCATAAAACTTGATAGGAAAGGAATGCAGTTACTTGCCAAGTATCTCTAAACCATAAATGTTTTTTTGATGTCATTATCAGAAGGAGATGGGGGGAGGCTGTGTTGTTTTAGAGGAAGTCTACAAACATCTATTGTAGCCTCAAGTGGCATTTCTTCATAATTGTAAGGAAATCAAGTAATGACTGAGTCAGATGAAAGAGAAGGGGAAAAAAAAAAAGTAACTTTTTACAACAACTTTGAGATCCAAAGAAGGTTAAAGTAACCTGAAGGAAAAGAGGAAGAGGAGAGTTGCATACTCACGTGTATTTTACTGAGACCTATTAACCAGAAATGAAATGCTCTAAAAACTTTAGATATTCATTAATTAAAATTGCATAAGCTTTAATGACACTGTTTATTAGTTTAGCTAAAGGCACCATTTTTATCTCCCATAATTGAAAACTATAGTTTATTACCTTGATTATACACTAGGTAAAATATACAGGCTTTACTTTTTGCTCCATGTCTCTGAGGGAAATGCCTATAAGAGAGTAAATTATAGAACTTTTACAAGGTTGTAATTTATTTTATTTCACATCAAATGGTATCCTTTTGACATATCTATAAAAGTCTCACTGTTTATAGTAGATGTGTATGTAATATTACATTACACCTCATAAGAGAGAAACTGGCAGGAACCCTGAAGCTGAATAAGAACAAGATTGTCTTTATCTCTTAAACTTGTCATTTTAATTTTCCACTCCAGACAGTACCATATAAGTAGCCTGACATAAGCTCCTAGTGGCTGTTAGACCACTTTCTTGTAACATTTTGGATTTAGTACCCAATCAAATTTCTTTGCTTTCAGTATTCTTATCTTGATTTATACGAATGGGTATATGGTACCTTTGTAAGTATACCCAAAGGAATAGAGTATTTTACAGCATTCTGAATGCAAATCCGGTTTTCTTATTTATGCTGTGGCCAGTGTAGCCATACCATTAAAAAGAATTTAAAATGAAATGCAGAAAAATTGAAATGACAATTTTAGCATTCTAAAGTCCTGAACAACCAACCTGATGCTCCACAAGCTGTGACAGCATGAAAGCTCCATGAATGAATCAGGCTTCACATGCCAAACCTGGTCTTTGTGAATTTGAAATTAAATGCCCACCTAAAAAAGAGGAAAATTTCTTTTGTGTCTACTTTAAAATTTTTCTGTAACTACCAGAGTTGTAATCATATAAATACTGCAGTTCAAAACAGTTATAAGATTACTTTGTAAAAAAAGTTGGATTTCACTTTCACTGTGTATTTCAGTCAAATCTGAAATATATATTTAAGTGCCTAGATTTGCTACTCATCATACCCTTTGATCACATCACCCAGTGTCGACCAAATTTTTGGGTGACCACAGGCATATGTGTGCTCAAGTGATACAGAGGGAACAAAGGTATCATTGGTGTAGAAGTTATATAGTCCAGATAGCTGAGCTAGCCATTGCAATTGGGGGTGTGGGTGTGGGTGTGGGTGTGTGGGGGTGTTGGGATGAGAGGGGAAAAATGATTATTGATACCTTAGCAAGAAAACATTTCATTAGTCACATTCCTCCCATCATACTCTAGCAAGTTTCTGTACAAAGACAGGAATATTGATGGGGTGTCTGTGGTGACACAAAAGCCTACACAAAAGCATCCTCTAACACAACTATAAGATTGAAGCTGTCAGCCTGGGATTCTGTGACAAGGAACAGTGTTTCTCTTTTAATCAGATGTATACTAAGGCAGACTATTTTGCAGGGGTAGTAATCTTGATAGCGTTAGTAGCTTTGCTGTCTTTAGAGTTCTGACCTAACCTGCCCAAGATGAAGGGAAGAACTAAAATCTCAGACTCATTGTTTTAGGCCATTTTTACATTTGGGAAACCAACACTGCGTCATCAACCAGTGGCTCTGACTTAACATTTTCATCGTATCCATAATTGACAGAGACATTATACAGTCACAAGGTTGCAAATAATAATTAAAAGCTAAAAGGACAAGACTGCCGCCTGATCATGAGGTAGGGGAAATCAGTGCTGATGCCAAGTTCCCTTCCGAGAATGTGGGGAGATAAAGGTTGCCACAGTGCATAAAGAAGCAGTCAGGAATATTGTTGAGGCTAAGTCTGTTTTCCTCTCAAGAGGAAAAGAATTTTTTAAGTATGATTCTTAAGATGTGTTCCAAACACAAACGTGAGTGAAAACAGATAATGTGTTCTGTCCTTGAAAAAAAACCCAAACTGAAGTACATAACTATGACGAACTGTGGGAAATAATGTGGGAAAAGATCGCAAGCTTACTAGAGGTCTTAAGAAGCAAGAGTGGTAAGATTCCAAATGACTATTAGGGAATGCCCAAGGCAGAAAATCTGATGACAAAGTCTTTCAGAGACTTTTTCTGAGTACAGATACAGTTTCTTCTAAAAAGGATTCAGCAGATCACTGTTAAGAAAAGTTATAAATATTGATCAAGAAAAAACATATTACAAATTATCAAAATAGAATCAAATTTACATATGCATTATGAAGCAATATATAACTCTTCATTTTTAGCCATAGTACCTTAAGCACAAGATTTTGATTTTGTAAGTTTAATGCATGAATAACTATCCTGCCAAAAACAATTAAAAAAATAGCTGAAGAAATCTTTGGAAATCACTGAGGTAACATCAAGAAGGGAAACAGCTACTAATCAGTGTTCATACCAATGAAAGTTAAATAAACATGTTGTGATAGACAAAGGTATCTAAAGAGAAAATAATTTATAATGCAGGGAAAAAAAAAATGAGGAATTCTCTGTAAAACAAGAAATTCAAGACAAACAGACCAAAAGAATTCCACTCAGGTTTGGTGGTTACTTGACAAGACAGTTCAGAACCACCCCTCCAAGATATGATGTTGGAGTAATGAGGTAAGGACTCATATACTAAGTAAGTCACTGCAATATAAAACAAAATAAAAAAAAAAAAAATCCCACTTCTAGAATCAGGCCATTTTTAGCAAGTTAGTTTGCAAATCAAGGAGAATTACCACTAGGGGACAGGATGTCAGTCATGGTTTCAGTTTGTTTTGTTCTTCACCGGTCTCTGGAGATCAAAATTCACTTACTGAAGACCAGTTAGCTAACAGCAGTGAAGTAGCCAAAAACAGACACTCAGAGACAAGAAATGTCCTGTCCAATTTCAACAGCAAATGAATGAGGTCACTGAGGGAGATAGCCAAGGAAGACTGTAATCTTTCAGATCAGGTGTTCAAGCGGTAAGAGCTGTATTTTTCAGTTTTCTACCTGTGCGATAGGCATGAACTTGTTCTCTTTCTCACAGCTTTCCTTTCTTTTTGCCCACATTTGAAGATTTTCTCAACAGTTTCTTACTGCATAGCTGTACAGCTTCTAATATTTATAGTGCAAATATGATAAATTATAGATTTTGTGATAACGCATTGTAATCAACCAAACAGCTATCTTGTTTACACAGTACTACCTACATCACTATCTGAGAGTAAGATAAGGTACTTGTATGGTCAAGCACTCTTCACCTCCAATGCAACTTTTTTCCCCTGGTGGCCAAAGAATCAATATAGCATTCAAAAGGAAATTATTCTAATAGTACAGCATAGATAACTTCTACATGGTTATATTAGTCTAATGTTATTTTAATGCATTAGGTTCTTCTTACCTCTTCATAAAAGAGAGGAATGATAGATAGCAAGTCATGAAAGAATGAGATATCTTATTCAGTACTGCTATTTCTGCAGATGATAATCTTAATATGAATGTTTTGTTCACAGAGAAAAATAAAAGGAGAGGAATGTGGGGCCTCTTGGTCAAGGCTATTCAGGGTAGCTGTGGTTTGAGGGATGGTTAAGACCAGAAAGATACAAGGAAGAGTAGACCACTACCAGGAGCAGGCCAATACACCATTAATAGCCAAGATGACTACTTTTCACAAGATTCTGCCTTAATTATCCAGATTTTCTTGAACTACTTCGTGAAAAAATTGGGTACTCTTGTCTATTAGGCCAAGAAAAAAGCCCCAAGATTTTAATGAAAGAAAACAAATAGTTACATTTCAAGCAAATATCTTAGCTGAAGAAAGCAATATGTGATGATAGCAATCCATGCTAACCCTGAAGAGATAGAGATATTTGTCAATTAGCTAAACCAGGTATAAAGTTTTAACAAAGGAAAATTGAAAACTGTCACTGCCTTGGCATGTTTTGCAATACAGACATCAGATACAAAACCTCCAGTTGCATTTACCTGTCTCCCTTTGTCATCTGCAAACTCTTTCACCCAAATACAGTAAACAGGAGTCAGTCTGAATTGATCAGATAAAAAGATATTCATGTCTCTTCAATAATGTCAGTAATGTGCATACTGAAGTTCTCTGAATGTTGATACTATGTATGTAGTGCTCTATTGAATAAAGATATACATTCAACTTAATTTCCAGTCATTTGGAGAGATAAAGCAAGACAATTAAGCGTTGAGTCTACTGCACAGCTGGGTCAGTTATGATTTCCCTATTTGCTGGGAACCCTGCTTGCTGGGGTTCTTTGTTCACCACTTTCTAAAGACGCTGTTTCAGCTTCACTAATTGAAAAGCAAGTTATGCGTCTCCCTATTATCAATGCTCCTCAGTGATAGGAGCCTTGTGAAGGTATTACAGAATTTGTTCAAGTACACAGAGTCTGCTACCCACCTTGGGCCTTGAAGAGAGTGCAAGTTCACAATCTTAAATTAATATTTATGTATCAAGAGGCAGATTTATATCCTTTACTGTGAAATAATATATTTCTTCCCTTAAAAGACTTTTTCACTAGATATGCTGATGTAACCTGAATGTGGTCTGAGCATCACCACTATTATATACCTGAATATGCAGTTCTATGAAACAAAACCACATCAGCAAATGCTCAGTAAATAACAGGCCTGAAATATCACAATCTTGCATTAAATTCATAAGCAATTTCAACTCTATTTGCTTAGTTTTTCAGAATATCTTGGTAGAATACAATATATTGAACAGTTAAGCCGTAGGAAGCTTCAGAATATGAAACTTTTTCCCTTCTGTCTCTTTTGCCTTTGTCTCTGGATTGTGAAATACAGGGATAAATCCATTCTTCTATTCTCATAGTCCAACTGACAAAGACCAGCTCTATCAGTTCAGATTTAAACCTTTGGTTAATTTTAAAATATTTTGCTGATGTCAGTTTACTTTTCAATTTTTTTGTCCTGCCTGCAGAGGCAAGTTACTCTTCTGATGTGGTCTACAGTGTGACATTAGTTTATACTGCCTTGGTAATTCAGCCAAGACTTGTATTAAGGGGAGGGAGATTTACAGCATTATTTACTATTATATTTACCACAAAGGTATCTTATGGTAGATATCAGTTTCTTGCCCAATTCTATGAAAACATGAGAGCATGGTACAATAATAAGAAGCCTACTGAAACATTTGAGCTTCAGAAAAACAGGTTCATTTTCAGCTAAACTTTTTTCTGGAACCAAATAGGTACTCATAAAATCTTAGTTTTCATAACAGTAAAGTTTTTAAGAAAAGGGGGAATAATAAAAAAACAAAAAAACAAAAAAACAAAAAAACAGACCTCTGAAGGAACTTTTAACAGACCCTACAGGATCTCCTTTTATTTAATCTGGTTCTACCCATCCTATGACCAGAAATGTAAAGTCACATTTTAAAAATAAAAAAGTGTTTATTTATACCTAGAAAAGATCAGAAGAAAGACCTAGAGACCTAGGCCTTTTTAAAGTAGTTCTTTTCCTCACAAGGAAACATCAAAGTCTGATATGATCAGCTAGAGAGAAGAACTTTCACCTCACAAGCCTCATGAGGAAAATGGAAGAATTAGTCATTTATAACTCATGATAGAAAAGAGCAGAGAGAATATAAGCACCTGTTTATAGCAGATAATAATTTATGTATTCCTTAGGTACAGCTGCAATATAAGTCTTCATTTTCAGCAAGAAGCAGGCTATAGACTATGCTATAGAAGAATAAACTCTAGTTTTCCCTAAAATTGTCATACAACTGTAAATATTTTCATAAATGATACAAAGCAAAGAAATAAAAAACCCTCCTAAAAGAAAGGGATGAAGAACAGACCCGTTGACCAAATCCCAATCCCCTCTTTCCCCTAAGTACCTTGAATGAGATTGATATATTTTTTTTTTTGCATCCTCAATACACACAACTTACAGCTGACCTGAGCCCTTTTATTACTTCACCCTCAATTAGTCTCAACAGGATACTTTATAAAACTGGGCTCAGCAAGGTACAGCTCTTTTGGTTTAAAAGGGGTTATGAGGTTATTCAGGGTTTTGCCCTTTTAGACTTAATGCTACTTTTTAAATAGAAAGGAATATTTTAGTGTCTTTCTCTATTGAAATTTCTCATTTGTGGGTTTATTTTCCTAAGACAGTGGCACATGATATATAACAAACAATTGTATTTTGAGTTCTAGTAGAATATTATGTAGTTTGTATTAATACTCAGTATGCAGTAACTGTCACCTATAATTCAAGACTTTTAATCCTGTTTTCTTCTATGTAAAAATTGAAATAGAAGGTTTATAAAGGTGTTATTCAGGATCTGTTAAATTGGGTTTATTTCTGTGTAAAAAACAATTTTCTACAGTGCACATGTTACTTAAAGCTTTTTTTGCACTATACCTCACCAAGTGGTAGGATATATTCTTTATATTCGCATAAAACATTTCTAATTGCAAACTCATTTTCAGTTTGTAAATATTTTTAAAAGGTGCATAAATTATATATTACTGGTGAGATATGTATAAAATACCTGAGACTATCAGGTGTTGGCAGATCAAGTTATTAACTGCCTATCCATGGAATAATAGAAATAATTAGAAGAGGTTATTTTCTCCATGATGGATTCAAGGTCTTTAGAGAGTGCAGCATCATTTCTCTTGCACAAGAAAAAAATCAGGTCACAGAGCATGTAATGTCTCAGACCTACTTCTTAAACCTGTAAATACTTGGAAGCCTGATGAACACTACTGGTAGGACTTTCTGCAGTATCTTACACTCTTGTACTCCGAGTTGTACATTTTTAAGCACTGCAATAGTTTTTCCTCCAAATGCTCTGTGTTCAGATTTCCCCTTTCCTAGAGTCTGTATGAGAGCTGCCCATGAGGAAGGTGTATGGGGTCCCTTGGGTTAATGAAGGGTGGGCGGGATACATTGAGAATCTTGTTTTCAAATCACAGTATGCAGAGGTGTTTTTGCTTCTAAAAGAAGGCTTTACAACAGTGACAGTTCTAATCTAATTTTAAAAGTAATAAAATTGGACCCAAAATTTTAAGGATTCAAGCTGCTCTAAATTCAGCCTTAGAACATATTAGTACAGATGATTCTATCAGTTTATTAAAATGCAAAAGTCAGATACAGAGGGACACAAGTAACTCAGTTCCTCTTAACAGAGATATTCAAAGTGTGAAGGTAGCTAGATACAGAGAAAGTCTATTCTGCCCTCAGCAGGGGGGCTCTGCATAGTGACCCTTCCTGCCCAAAGAGAACTGATGTCATGAAGTCCTGATTCCTGCCCTTATCAGGAGCAGTGGGGAAGCAAGCCAATGTCTTAAGGGAGTGCTAGCTTGTGCTTGCTACCCCCCAGTGTGCTAAGTGACTGTGGCATCAGTGCTGATATAATTAACATACTTCCCCTCTGAGGTGTGATGCTGGAAGAGGAGCACTGAAGCAAGAGGTATGCTATGATTAATGAGCAAAATGGGCTGCAGAATTAGTCAACCTGGCCCTTCAGAGAGTTACATTATTAAATCCCTACATGTGTGTAAGCACGTATTTTATATGCATAATATAATTTCAATTCTTATAGTTTGTTATTCATATCATATTTAACCCCAAAATGTTGGGATTTTTTTTTACCTAGCTTACTTCTTATGCAGGTGTCATTACTTTTTAACTAGTAGGAAACCAACCATCTGACATTTCAGTTTAAATCAGGCCTGCCATTCATTTTTAATAACATTTATGAATATCTGAGGTAGAAGAAATCTATACACATTTTTAGGAAAACAGAATCAGCAGGAACTAGAAAATCCTTAGCAATGCTTTGAGGTTCTTTCTGAAAAAAAAAAAAAAAAAAAAAAAAGGAGTGCTGACAGTTTTTTCTATTTACTCAAAGGTTTATGAATACTTCTGATTTAGGAGGGCTTCTAAGAAAGAAACATCTTTCTAAAAACCTTAAGCCTTCAAAATGATTTGTGACTTATGATCCTGGCATTTCTCCATTTCACTATATCTGTCTGTCCATCTTTCAGCTCAACTGGAAAAATGAATCGTGTAGGTGATATAAAAATAATCCAGTTACTTATCCTTTCTGAGGTGACTCAGAAACAGGTTAATTGGAATTCATTATATACAGGTGATAAGCTGAAATAAGTGGGCTCAAGATTTTTGAAGTCCTATGTATTTCCTTTCTTGCTTATACTCAGATGACTTAAACAGATATCAAAGTATTATAGGATCAAGCCAAGTACAACTTAATCAGGTTTTCTGTTACGTTCTAAAGGGAATAATAAACTTGGGTTTTTTCAATATAATCAATAATTTTATTTTTATTAATTTAAAATATTTATTATATAATATATTTTCAAGATTATTCTAATTCTAATATCATCATTATTTGACTTCCCAAAAGTAAGTTGTTCTCCAGTTTTGCTTGAGAAGAATCTCTACTGCAGTTGGTTGTGGTGCTACTCTCTCACTTTCAAGTGATTTACTCCTTTTAGGATACAGCACTCTTAAAATAGCTACTGTTGCTAATATTCACTACTGAGAAGAACATTAACACATTCACAGTACCTATATGCCAAACCACCATCATCTGTTAATTGAAGTCCTTCTTAAAAACTTGTTAAGTAATGTAGAAAAGTAGGTAAATATCAAAAGAGTGGATTATAACAGATGTATCAAACCCTGCCTAAGTAATTATATAATCCCTTCTGTGTAAGCCTTGACCCTACTTGAACTAAAGATGTGATAATGGACTAGAAATGTTGGCTTTCAAGAAATTTCTACATATCCGTGCTTTTACTTGTGTGTGATTATCCTTTCTCTTTCATGCAGTCCCTAAATACAATGACTTAGGCAGAACAAAATTTGCCTATTCCCTCATGTTAAGAATGCAGAAATATATTTTTATTAACCAGGGACAAAGTCAGTTCTTCAAATATGGTGTGTTAGAAAAATCTTTCATTCTTCATACTGCCTTCACTTTGGAATATTTTCATCTGCGTAATCTGACTCTTTGGAGCTAAAATAATTCTTCGCAAAATATGCTTTCCTCACCTGAAATCACTAATGGGTCATTTAGGTACTATAATCACTGTTAATGTAATACTGTGGTAAGTTGTCTGCAGTCAAACTACAGCACAAATGGAAATGTTGATAACACAGAAAGTGATCAAATATACCCTATGGTGTTTAGCTATAATGACTATTTCTGATATGCATTCTGATAACTAAATATTAAGATGCTGTGCATAATCTCTTCAAAATTCAGTACTGGAGTTAATTTCACAAAGAAATTTAAAGCTTGGGAGCTATTCACCCTCTGTTTCTGTATGGCCTTGAAATCCTCAACTGTTTTAGGAACACACATGCAAGATTCAGCCAGTTTGTTCCAGTCAAACAGTATGCCTTTCCTGGGTGTCTTGTTGGCAGATAACATATGAGAATTACTTGAATCATATATCAAATGTGTATAACATTTCCAATGATTTTCCTCTGAAGTATAGAAACAAACACCACAGAACTTCAAATCAAATTTGATGGATGTAAGCATTTTTGGGCACAATGTCTCAATAACTTCACCTTCAATTTTATTAATGATCTGCAAATAAGCACTTCTGGGCCACCAGAAAACTATGGGAAATCTCAGAAATTTGTGTGACTTGCTATTCACGTTATGGTATCACATAAATCCGGTAGATATCTGTAGAAACATTAGATAAATGTACACAGGTTAAAAAGCCTTTCCTGGAGGTCTTACAGTTTCATTGGATGAGACATATATAGAGGTAAGAGGAAGAGGAAACATCCCTATCTCTCAGTTTTACATGGCAAACTGGCAATCTATTACAAAATGTTGACTTACTCTAGTAACTGCCATGTTTTGAATAGAAAGTAAGAAATACATAAATAATATGTAAACAATCTTTTGCTGTTATACACAAAAAAGAATCTGTTTTATTTTGTATGTCATTTACAAAATTGTGTGGACCGTGTTTCTGAACAAAGTTTTTTTGTTTGGTTGGTTTTTTAATTTCTTTTTTTTAAACTTACTTACTAAAGATCCATGCAATTTTATAAAGAATGTATTTGTTCTCAGGATGTGAGAAGGAAGGAACAGATCTGACTAATGTCTGGTATATAGGATGTAAAACTGGCTCGTATGACCACATTGGTTTTCCCCCCACTAACCATTGGTACACTTATTCTTTCAATGCTAAGGACAGAATAAGAAAATAGTATTAAATACTATTAACAGTTTTGGGACTTATAACCAGAACAGGTTATGTGTTGTTTGTTGTGCTTTAGGGTAAACTTTCAGTAGACTGTTTTAATCTATTGATCTTTTATTTTTTTTGTCTCCACAAATGTATGGCAGAAAAGTGCACTGCAAAGCATGTACTGGGATAAGGGTTATAAACACTCAGCCTGTGGGCCACATTTGCCAGATAACATTTGCAGCATTGAGTTACTTTCTGCTTCAGCATGATTTTCTACACCAAGGGCCTATCATTCTCCTTTACTCTTTAAAATTTCTAAAGAGGAGCAGATACAGTGGACAATAAATCTCAACTAAAGGATATACTTAAGCAAAGCATTTACATCTGTAGTGTGTTACATTTGCCAGCTTCACACTGTTAGTGGAAATTTAGCAAAGACCACCAAAGCAATTTCTCAATAGCTGCAGTAATAATGTTTTTAGATATGACTCTCCAATCTAGCTGTTCAGTTAAAGCCATTGTAGTTAAACAGAACAGATCTAGTAGATATATAAGACCATCTCTCAGTAAGAGAAGTATATTCTACTTATAGGGGAAGAAATATGGATATATCTGATACTACATGCAATATTAACTGAAAAGTCTACACATGGAGACTTGACCTTCAGAGCAAAATTACATTACTTCCCTTGCTCAGAAGTCAAGAACTGGAGAAAAGAATCATAAATGTACCTTTTAACAGGTCTTCAAAGAAACTAATTTCTATTTTCTCAAAAAAAAAAGACTTGCGTCACAATCATAATAAATAATATTAGTTTTCAAAGTTGACTGCCTATTTGTCCAAGCTTATATATATCTCTCTGTCTCTATCTATATCTTTGTAAGTTCTTAACTTGCAGAGGGGTGGTTGGACACTAGCAGAAATGCTATTTTAAAATTTGGCTACTCAGTTTTGAAAAATATTTGTTTTAATTCTTGCCCAAAATGGCTGAATAACATTTGTGTAAACAGATTGAGAAGCTAAGTGAGATTTATCTATCTAAATCTGTTAATGATGTTTCTGTTAGGTGGACTGTATGGGTCAACTGAAATGGTGGGCTTGTGCTTTCATTACGCAGCTGGCTCGCTCTGTCTGGTCCCTCACTACAGATGTATAGAGGATGCTCTTACTGAGTGGTAGAAAAATAGTTAGAAAGCAAGTATGATGTGACCAATTATCAGTATATTGAATAACCTGGGAAAGGATACAGGTTGGCTCAGTAGTTTGCTGCTCTGCAGTCCAAGAAACTGAAATAATTCTTTTACAACCTTCTCAATTGTATCTGAGAGTTACTAGTTTTGGATTTTTGTGCATATTCAGTTTGTCCATGGCCTTGATTGGATTGCCCTTCTTATTAACAGTCAACAACAGTGCATGAACCCCAGGGCCCAGCGAGGAAGAGAGGGCATTATAATATGCATATCTGGAATCAACAATAAATTAACAATAAATATCTGGAATCCTGGCTCTCAGGCCACCCTGGAATGCATGAGAGCGTGGTATAATTAGGTACAGAAAATTAGGTGAAACTGAACGGGAGCTACTATGTCAGCATTACAGCAGATTTCTAATATCCTTTAAAATCTAGTGAAAGTATTTTTTATGTCATAATCTGTCTGTACTATATTTAGTACAAGATTTACTAGATGTACCCATTACCTCAGTGAAACACAAATGAATGGCATCTCCCAGCATCTTAAAGTCTTGCAGTGCAACATTACATTGTGTTTTGAGGAAGATCTAGGAAAAGAAATAGAAAGCAGATCCCAAAATGTAAAGCAAAACAAAATAGACCATTCCATACAGTTATTTCAAAGTTTTTCAGGGATTTGTACTGACTGATAACATTCAGGTTACAGTGTCTGGTAAGAGCCATGCTGGGCTCTCAGGCCAGTGGAAAAATTCAAAGAAATTTGGAGGTACAAAGTATTGCATTGTCTGTCTTAACTAGACATGCAGACAAAAGTCTAACGTCTGGGCTGAGCCAAAGTATTCAGGGAAATTGTATGTTCTTCTCAGCATTGAGACTGTATTAAATTAAGAGCCAGAACCACTGTGTTATCAGCAGAAACATATCTATGTACATAAGAGCTCTATGCTTGCTAATAAAACTGACAGCATATTGCAGTGAACTTCGTGTGATACCAGCACATTTGTCCTCTGCAGTATCACAGTGTCACTTTCTTGCTCACCAATCACCTGTGTGAAGATGTGGCTCAATTACAAGCCCTTATAAATGAATTACAAGTCAATCTGACAACTCACTAACTGATTGAGGTAAAAAATATGTTGAGCTTTGTGAATTTTTAATCTGAAATACAAAGTATGACATGTTACAATGATAAATATTGATAAAGCATCTAAACTACTTTCCACACGATCTAACTTATATTTAAAATATATTTAAAATATATCTGAATTGAATGAGTTATACTTACAGTATATTAAAAGAAAATGGAATAAATTTAGCAGATCCAACTGCAACTGAATTTTGGTGTTCCTGGCCATGGAGAATGCCCTCTGGGTTTCTGAGGTGGAAGAACAGGTGGAAGAACAGCTTTCCTTAGATGGATAGGAGACCCCCAGTAAACATTTTGCATGAAGAACTGGTTTGCACAACCCTGTTTCAAGACTTTCAGTCTCTCTTTGGCCAGCATTAGCCACAGACTCTGCCAGGAACCAGTGTGCGACAGGTTTACCATCACCCCAGATAGGAGCTTTGCTCTATATTTCCAACAGCAGTACTTGAGGAATGAAAATAAGTCCTTTTAAAATGATGCTCTGGGAATTAAAGGGTTACATGCTTCAGCTGATTCCAACTAAACACACAGGTTTTTTTTGACTCTGTGATTGTTACACATGTACTATATATATTTAACCATGTTCCTTGGAATTTGATAGTTTCTTTCTATGGGAAGAATTAATTCACTTTGGCTCTAAGCTATCAAGGACTGAATATCACAAGAGAAAATACTTGAAATCTCCTAATCCCTAGGAGGAGTTATAGTAGAAAGTATTGGATCAACTTCATTTCTAAAGGGTCAATATCACTTACAACAAGGACAAGTGGTACAGTCTAACGAATGTTTGAAGCCCCTTATGTAATTACGGGTTTCAAGTGCTGCCTTCTGTGTTATTTCTTGTTAGTTTTTATTAACTTTACTAAAAATTCTTTCCCTGTTTTGCATTTAAATGATACTTTTAATCAACATTTTCCTAACTATAATTTCTATTTGAATGAATCTTTCTTCACAGCAACACCCCATCTGTGTTTTATAAACAGAAATCTGACCATCCATTGTAAATAGAAAGTACACTGAAGAACCCTTCCAAATCTAGGCTAAAAAAAAATTAGAAATAAATAGAAAATAAGGCTGGAAGGGACCTTGAGAGGTCACCTCATGCATTCCCTCTGCCCCAGGGCAGAATCAGCTATTCCATAAACCATTCCTGACAGATATTTGTCCAGCCTGTTTTTTAAAACCTCTGTGACAGAGATCCCATATTCTCCCCAGGCAATCTATCCTAATGCTTAACCTTCCCTTTAGTTGGAAAAGATTTTTTTTTTTTTTTGTTCTCTGGCTTTGTTTTTTTTCCATATTATCTAATTTAAATTTCCATTGCTATAATCTAAGCTCATTATTTTCTGTCCTGTCCACCATGGATATGGGGAAGAGATTATTCCCATGTTCTTTGCAGCAGAGTTTTGCATACTTGAAAAGTGTTAAATGAGAGGAGGAGTTAGGAATACTAAAAATAGCCTCCAGCACAGTAAGTGACCAGTAGGGGAAAAATGGATATAAATGAGGAATGCATTGGAAGGGAGCCCAAACAGGGAAGTAAGCCATAATGATCTGATAATTTGGCTAGACAGAAGAGAACTTGAATAAAAATCGCACATATGTGGCTCATATTGGATACCCACAAAAGATATGCATGATTTTTGGCATACTGCATCACAAGCTATTTAGTTTAGCA
Organism: Morus bassanus; assembly: GCA_031468815.1. NCBI lineage: Eukaryota > Metazoa > Chordata > Aves > Suliformes > Sulidae > Morus > Morus bassanus. Next base: position 9,787,934 of record CM062576.1, on the reverse strand, counting down.
GTAATTAGTTGTAAACAGTGGTGCAAGACTTCTAAGGATGAGGTTTGTTCTGGAGTTTCTTTTGGAATGTTGTTTCAGTGTTTAGAAGAACGGGAAGAAAAATGCTCCTCAATTTCTAAGAATTATAGAAACCAAAACAAGTAAAGCTAAAAATGTATGAGCTTGAGGGGAAAGATGGAAATTAACGTGTCTCTAAATTCTAAAGAAAGGTAGGTCAGTGACTTGAAATTCAGTCAAATAATACCTTCAGAGAAACAATATTAAAAATAAAATACTGTTCTGCAAAAGCTGATTTGATTGCATCCTAAGGACAAGAAAAAATTAAAAAAATCTTCAGGAAAATACCCACAAACCAATAGCTTCTCCAATAACAGAAGAACAAATACATGGTAAAAAAACAAACGTAGAATATATACAAAAGAATTTCAGAGGCTTTTCAAAGTTTTACTCCAAGCATCAGATTCAAGATGACATTTACCACATTGCAAATAGCTAGAAGCTGGGCTTGACTGGTCTTCAAGAAACTCAAGACGTTGGGCAGAACCAGAGCATGTAAAGCTTGAGAGATCCTTTCAGAAAATGGGAAAGTAAAGATGGTAACTATCTGTATGAAAAACAACTTATGTTGTTTTGTCCTAATGCAGATAAATTAATAGGAAACTGTGCAAATGAAAATCATTACGTCTTCAAAGCTGATTCAGTTAAATATCTTGATTATATTTCAGAGACATCAGCTTATAATGCTGAAGCTCCTATGACAAGGTTGTTTTATCATCTTATAAAAGTCATCTCTCACATTAATTTTGCATATTACAGTAATTCTGATTGGGGGAAGGCAAACAATCCCATGAATTCTTTGTAACAACATTTTCTTAATTACTTTCTTTACTGATATTTTTTCTACTTTTTCTTGTTGGTAATTAAAAAAATGTTCTATCTTCTTGCAAGTTGAATAAGAATTAAATATTGATTTAAATAATCTCCATGCTTATGTTCAATAATCCAAATCTAAAATATTATTAATGTGATAAATTATTAAACATAAATTACAAGTCTAGAGCTTTCAACTTGTAGAAGTCTCCAGGGTAAGTCATGGCACTGTTGTCTGTTAATTCATTTTTACAAACAGAATCTAAAGCTGTTGTGACTAAATGTATACACATGCCAATTATCTATAGGACAGAAGACCTTGAGCAGTCACCTGTTTTACAATTTTTTTTCTCTTCTTGGACCTAAATTTCATTCAGTAATGATAAATTCCTATCAGCAACCTTCCCTTGCCATAAAAGAGTGGTGTTTGATGTTTTTAATCTTCAGTGTATTCTCTTTATTCTCCACTAGTTCCATATGAGATGATTTAGAAGAAGAATTTGGATGGATCCAGCCTGCAGTATCCTGTGGTTCCTGTGTTCAGGATCCAGCTGAGTCTTCTGGAAAGGAAAAGAGAGCCTCACTGCCTCCCCGTGCGTCTCTACAGAAGGCTATGCAGAGACCTTGATTATTCTGCCTTCCTGTAGATACTACGAATTTTCATTGAAAATGTGTCACTTCTCTAGTGCATATGGGGAAGTGCGCGCTTCAGTGTGTCATATTAACATCTTCCCTGTAATAGAGCTGGCCAGATATTGGGAAAATATATGTAAAATATATTTCAATTTGCAGTAAAAAGAGCTCTCAGACAGAGTCCTGGGTACTTTTAACAACTGAGTTAACCAATCATAAAGGCTAAAGACCAAATATGGAATCAGTCACTATGAGAAGCAAATATAACAAATAAAATATTAATTTGACTAATTCTGGTGTGTATTTTACTCTCCAGTCTGTATGGTAATAGGTTTTATGAATACATATCAAGGCAAGAACAAACATCAAAAGTATTGGTTTATCTGATGTCATTGAGTACAAAAACACTACAGAGTATAGTGAGTATAAAATGCAGACAGATAAAAGAGCTATTACAATAAGCAAACTGATAGCAAAGGACAAACAGGAAAAGCCCTGCTTTTCTGTCATGCCTTAATGGGATGATTGCATTCACTAGCTTTTCTAAATACTGATTTTCACTTACTGTAAGCCTTGGGGATATTAATCAAAAAGTGTTTCCAGTAATTAGAACTTTGTGAAGAATTAAAGGATTGACAGTACTGAGTAGCAATGAAAACAAAATTCTGAGGTTCATTCATAAGTGTTCACAAGCTGAAATATGAACTCTAGCAAGCAGTTAGCTCCTTGGCAATGTCTCAACACACGCTACTTCAATAAATCGCTGCATTTGAAAATGTAAATGTATTTCTCTTAAGTAAGTGATCGAAAAGATTCCTGCTTAATTTATGTTTTGAATGTACTTTTCCATCCAAATATTCTAGTTTCAAGATGTTTTCCTGGTAAAATTCATGTACCTATATACACAAATACAGAGAGAAGAAAAAGAAATGTGAGAGGCTTTTAACTCTTTGCAAGTTTTACAGTATAAGGTGAATTCTACTGCCTGTATATAGCATGAAAATTCATCTCATTGTACTCAATCATATCTTATTTGTGAACAGAAGAGTAAAGCTGTCTGTCCTCACCTGTTGCTGTATGACATGGGCTCTTTGAAAAGTAGGCTTGACCACTTTATTTATTTTTTTTTATTTTTTTTTTTTAAACATCTCACTGTTGAGTTTTTGAGATGGGAGCTATAGATTGATTCAGACAGGCAGGTAATCCCATGCAAACAACATGAATAAATGGATGTTCTGAATGCTAGATGTGCTACGTAAAACATTCTTCTGGTAGAGAATATTTATTTACCTTTTGATAATCTGGTGGTTTGGCCTTTTCTAATTCCAGCTGTGGTTTCACCTGCAATTGATAAAAAAGACTGAACTAAACCTGAAAACAAAGGCTCTTGGTATTAAAATAACAAAATGGGGGGAAATACAATAAAACCAAAACCACTATATTCTTAGAATTCAGAGTCTTTACCAACACTAAGAAATAAAATAATTGTATATGGTGATTTGTGACTATACACATGAAATTTAATTAACTTATCATCTACCCACAGTCCCTTCTTTTCCTATATCATCTGTGTAAAGGTGATTGGGGAAGGGAAAAAATTGTTGTTAAAACAGTCTGCCTGGTTACCTGGGTCAAGCTATTACAAATTTTATTGTGTGAATTTTAGGATCAATGACTGTTTTCCATCTCCTTTTCCATTGATTCCCTTCTCTGATTTCCCTTGACCTGAATTGGTTTTTTTGCTTTTCTGAGAGCATCTGGAAGGTCACGCTCCAAGGTGTTTCATTCTGCAGAGACCAGTGCAGAGCAACGCATGCCACTCACGGCACACAGCAACATGCAAACAAGTTCTGACAAGAATGACCTTACTAACAATAGAATATGGGAAAACTGGCATGTTGCAGTATTTTCTAGGCATAGTAAGCTATCTACCATATAAATTGTTCTTAGGTTTTGTGTGCAATAATAATGTAATAAAAATTGAACTTTTCTGAGCATTCTGCTCTCAGTGTCATTCTCAAAGGATAGCTGATCGTCCCAGGAAACTCAGAGCAGAGTAGCGCTTGAAGTAGAAATGGGGTGAGGTAAGCAGTTGAAAGGGGAGGGCTCTTGCTTGTTCAGCCTTGCACAGCACAGGGGTCTTTGGGAGAAGCATTCCTGGTTAGAGAGGGTATTAAATAGTGTCCTGCACAGACTAGGATTTGGTCCTTTTTAGCCCTTCCTGATGAGTCACCTGTGCTCTTGTTTGGACTCAGGTCCAGTGAGTTATTGGCTGTTCTGAATTTTAGGTGAGAGCCTGGTCAGACTGGCAACTGGCGTCTGTCACCTTTGCTGTCATGTCTCAGGGCTGTGGGTGGGGGTGTCTGGGATGTCTTCAGGCAGAACAGAAATGACTGACACCTTAAGAGCAGGTAGGAACGGATAGAAATGAGTCTGGAAGGCAGAATGAACAGCAGGTCCTCAGCAAGGATCATGAGCAAGAGCCAGGCTGGGAATCTGGCCTTGTTTTGAGGCTGGTAGAGATTTGCAAGACATTTGTGTGTCTCTGTGCATCAGATGCTTTCTGGTCCTCCTTATTTTCCTTGCATGTGAGTTTGGGACATGATGTCCAAGATGTTCAAGAGCAGGGTCCCAGGCTGCGAGGAGGCCTTGCGAAGGCTGCGGAGCTGCCCACATGCAGCTTCAGGCTCTAGCTCCCAGGTGCTAGCAAACAGGGATGCACAGCTAGGGATAAGATGAGAGAAGTCTCTAAACAGCAGCTTTTAGCTGCCTCCAAGCCTGCACATTGATAAAGTGGCCTTGTTATTTGATAGCATATCTCTCTTAAAGGGCAAACACATTGTCTTTAACCTTTGCTGTACTATTTCATATGGCACCTGTACCTTTGCAGGTAAGTAAAGAAAAAATACACTGCATGCTGCCAAATCAATGACTAGGAAAGAAAAAAGGGAAGAGCAGTTGGTGATGGCAGCTACCAGAAGCAACAAGCTGCTAAGGCTGTCCATGTCTCATTCACAAGCTTATTCTAGATCAGGATTTCAGCAGCTTTGCTGAACAGTTTGTGCTTCATGCCAGCTAGATGACATGGATTGTAGATTTCCTGCTCTTCACAAGATTAATGGGCTTTAAACTTGAGGCAAAATGTGTTCTAACAGGGTGCTTATACCAAAAATTATGTTGTAACTTTTATTTTGAGCAGTATTAATCTTACAGGCTGTTACGTGTTCACTCCTTCATCGCTGTAATGAAGATAACCTGCCTCTCTTGTGGCACTTGGATTAGATCTTCCTGGTGTTTATAAAAGATAACAGAGGTCTCTTTAGGACCCTCTGGAAACCTCAACAATGTTAACAATAGTGTCTCTTTTTATTTCAGTGCTCTTAGAAGCTTATGATTTGGGGTCAGCTGAGGCAGACTGGCAAACCCTAACTAGTTCTCAGCTGGCATCATTTCTACCTTGGCAATATTTGTTAAAACAAAAGGCTCAAACAAAGAATTTCCTATATTGACTTAAATTGCTTTCACTTCTTACTGTGATTGAAAATGACTGACAATCTGGAGGGACAAGCTGTCCTTACTTAAACATTCCTGTTTAATACAATGCTGCTAGAAATGTATTTGTTATGAATCTGTTCTCATAAATTGCACTTACTAATTTATGTGCTGATGTGTTTTGGACCTTGGAAGTCATGACTGCTTCAGCACTGTCATGTGATGGACAGTAAATAAATGCTTTGCTTTATGCTGATGGATTCTGAGAGTTGGAGCCTGACAGATTTAAATCAATTTGTGATGAAGACATTGTATACCAACACATGATCTGGAGTACGCATAAATATAGAAAAGAAAAAATTAAGGACCAGCTGGGGATACAGACACAAAGAATTCTAAAGTAGTAGGCTTTTAAGCCATCAAAACTGCAGGATTAGTGGGTTAGGGATGAATATGAATCCTTGTGGGTTATATACAAACTCTTGGGAACCATTTCTATTCCAAATAGTTTACATCCTTTCTAAAAATATATAAACTAATACTCTAAACTTCACACATGTGTGCACTGATGAGGGCACAAGGGAGCCTTCCTTCTTCAGGTAAAAGCTAGACACAACCTGGGAAGGCTCTGAGCTCACACTTTCTCACTGAACTTGAAAACAAAGCAGAAATGGGAGTCAGACAGGGACCAGCATCAAGCCTGGTCTCTGTGCTAATCTGCAAACCAGCTAAGCAAATAGTAAGAGAGGACAACTGCATCCAAAAGAACATGAGTTCCTTGTGCCTGAGTGTTTCAGTGGCTTTCTTTGCTGCAAGGTTTCAGAAAGTTTGCCAACTTTATTAAAGAAAATAAGTTTATAATATTAAAAAGAGTAAAAAAAATATATATTGAATACTACTGGAACTTGGAATTTCCTGTTTTGGGGTCCTATATGTTGTCTGCCCTGCAGCACCAGGGTCACATGCAACAGAAATTTGTGCAACAGATACTCAGGTTTGTTGGGAAATGTATCTTGTGGTGCCTCCAGATAACATTCCAGTCTGCAGCAGATTTAACTTACCTGTATCATTTATCTTGCTCCTTCAGGGGGCCATAAAACTAGTTCAGGACAATCTAATTCTACTCACAGAGATACTCAGCCTGCTCTGTGGAGGCCAGCATCTCCTCTGGCTGCAGTGGTAGGAAGGCACGAGTTTCTAGGGCCTCAGATATCTCTGGACACATCAGATTTTTGACGATCTTGGTTGCAAGACAAATAACACTAGACCTAAATTGTGGGCTGCAGTGCATTCTTTGCATTTCATAGTAATTTCCTATTCCACAAGGGTTATTTGTGCACTCTTGTGGCATACCTGAAGCATACCTGAATACACAAGGTGAATATAGTCCCCCTAAAGACAAGGACAGGCAGAAATAATTTTGTTTTGTCATTTCTGGAGCTGGTGCTGGTTCCTGCAGGGAGCCCAGGGACACAGAAGCGGACACCAGTGTTAGGGTATAATCATGTCCTCTGTACAGCTGCTGTGCAAGAGGGAGGGAGGAATCAGATCGTCCCACACAGGATGAGCTAATCCTTGGATCATAGAAAAAAGAGGTGTGCAGAGCCCAGTCAAACGATGTGACTACCTGTCCTGGGAGTGTAACTGCAACCTAGGAAATAAGGGACAGTGTCCAAAAAGAAATAAAATAGACCGTAAAGAAAAATCTAAGATCTACCCTGAGATCTTTCTACAATCATCCATAGACTAAAGAGCCTGGACTGCCAGGCCAGCTGTTGCAGGAGGCTCAAGGGACCACCGTGTCACCTGTGAGGGTTCACCAATATAAGTGGCCAAGGTCTGTGAAAACACTAGGAAATAGTCTCCTGGCTGCTGACTCTCTGACACTAATTCTGTCCACAATAATTGCTCCGGCTGTAACCTGGGGTTTATGCTCTGTGAGGAACCTGTGGGGAACTGCAAAGGCTTTTTAGTAAAGGAAAGTTACGATAGAAAAGCAAAAAGTCTATGCAGAAGTCAGGAGGGGGGAAAAGACTTGAGTGCACTGGCTTTTATGGACTTTGGCTGGAGTTTGCCCGTCCTCGCAAGGACTGAGATATCTGGAGCACCTCCTTTTCTGCAAAAGGAGAAATTGCTCTTTGTCCCTGGTCAGATGAAACCCAGCTATAGGCAGGGTCCCCGTGGAAGTGGCATCCAGCCTGAACCAAAGCTGCCATTCTCTAGTGCCCTTTTAGCCCTCCTTTTTCCCTGCTGCACCCACTCCAGGGTTCTCACTTTAATTTTGGGCTGTGAAATCTAGCCATCCTTTTGTCACATGCCTAGTCATTACTGTGGGTGAAGCTTTAATACTGGGTGTAGACTATTTCATATTCCAAGGTTTTTAGCAGTTTTTCAACATAGAATCATAAGATCTTATTTTAACAACTTACACAGTCTCGGCTGCTATATAACCAGCAACTAAATTAGGCCAATTAATCTAGGCCAGAATCTGATCTCTGATATTCCTTTTCAAACCTGGAGCAAGTTTGCAGATTACACAGAATTATTCTCTGTTTAAATGAAACACAAAATCTGGCCCTTTATGCTCCACCAAACAGATGTAATTACACTATATCTTTTCTACCTACTTACATATATTTACATTTAAGGATATCAGCAAAAAATACCGTCTGCAGATACATTCTGGCTGATTCTTAAAAGCATGGAGTAATATAAAATATTTATTTTAGAGAGTGAGATACTTAATTGTACTCAGACACCTCTGGAATCCACTCTCATTCATTTCTGTACAAAAAGCAAACAGACAAAAGTCTAGCTGACAGCTTGCCAACACACTAATTAACTTTCAGCTGCAGCATTCTCAGTCAGTTTTCGCTTACAACCTATACACCCTGCCAGGAAGCACAGCAAGGAAATGCAACTTTAAAATATAGAACTAGACAGAATATAGAGGATGACTTCATAGGAAATGAAAATGTTCTGCATGTGAACATGGGTTATACCTTTTTATTATTTATTTAGAGAAGACCTGTGTGTAATTCGCTCATGGCTCAGTCGCTCAAATTTTATTATTACTCCTCTTTAATTCAGAAAACTCAAAGATCCATTCATTATCCACATACAAAAGTCTCCTCTTTATTGTTTTGCTACTGCATATCTTTCCAAATGTGTAATTTGTGCAGTGGAATACAGTACAGGTGGAAACCTTCAGTTTCCATTTTTTTAGAGACAAAACCTCATGGCTGAGAAACTCTTACAGACCCCTCCACTTTCTATTGCTTGCTCAAGTGACATTGATGTTATTTTGCTCTATCTTTTGTTTTACAGGCTATTCAAACCTTCCTCTAGTGTAAGACACAGAAAGTGTGTTTATGGGAAAAAGAAGATTTTAATTGTAAATTACAAATCTAATTCATATTTGTCCTCCTTTGTCTTTAACGAAAATTAGCCCCCTCCCACCCCCACATCTGCTCTGCTTCTGGTCTCTTCCCCCCTCCCATCTGCTCCTGCTCTCTCTTCCCTCCTCCCCCATCTGCTTGAACATCACTAACCCTCCAGGGATCCCTTTTCCTCTGTTTGACTCCCTGCCTATCTCCCAGCTGGTTTTTCCTCTGTTATCTGAAAACAAAATGATAAAAACAAATGTTTATGATGGAGAAAGCAACACACATACTATTGTTAGGGAACCTCTGCACGCTCCTTTTCTTCTGCTCTGTAGAGAAAATAGAAAACACCTCCTTGACTTCTCAAGCATGATAATATCATACCACATCTGAGTCTTCTCAGAGATCTCAGGCTCTTTTAATGGATTCAGTTGAGGCATTGATTAGACAAGCACCCCAAATGTTTCGCTAAGAGTGGGAAGCTTTATTCTTTTGTCTCCTTACCATGTCCGTCCTTAGCAGTGCCAAATATCAAAAGCATCTCCTCAATACTGGGTCAGACACTGTTTTCTCCATCACTTCTGGGAACTGAAAACATTGCTGAACTGCCTTTGATGGCTGCAGGTTCAGGCAATGATGAAACTTCAATTGACATCAAGTTACAAAGGTCTTTGAAAATGCTGTGTTTTCTACACTATCTATTTTACGTGGGTCCACTGACTACCCTGCAGTTACGCTGGCATGAAAGCAGCACAACAGAGCAGAGGGTAGTTCGCTGAATATCAGAGAACTAATTTTCAATTATTTCATTGTTATAAAGTCTTTCCCTATACACAGTGTAATCATCATGGCCCACGCCTCAATTGTTTGGCACTTGCTAAGGCAAACTTGGCAAAGCATCAGGGTATTTTTCAAGTATCCTTCCATGGAGCACATTTCAGTAACAAAATTTCAGTAAACACTTTCTGGTTTTATACAGCTTAAAGCAATATTTTATTTTGACCAGTCTTTCCATGGATTCATGAATATACTGTAAGACTTAGGAAAACTTGTTGAGGTGTTACAGTACTGTATTGCAGAAATCAGCCTTGAACTGCTTTGCTTGGAGACTTGTCAGTTTTATTTAACAGGGAAAAAAAAAAAATATATATATATACACACACACACATATATATTGTTAGGGGTGTCTAGCTCCACAGCTACTGCCTTACCTCCCAACCCAAAGTTAGGTCAGTGGAAATATTTTTCAAAAGCATGTAGAATTGAACAAATTGGCACTGAATATACATGAAGCAAAAAATTAAAGGACTGAGAGAGTTTGCCATAATACTGTGGCATATTTTAGGGCAACTTTGTAGGTTGACTATTAAAAACTTTTTTAAATCTCATTACATTACCTTTCTGTGTCACTTTATTGGTAGTCTAATTGTTTGGATAGTAGATGAATTATATGTGATAAAGTTTGTGGTCATCAGACACATTTCTGGCTAGTTTGGTTTTAAAAGGTGAATATGAAAGAAGGAGAAATATGTGTTTGTTGCATACAGTTTCCTATATTTCACTGTCACTCCATATCCAAGGAAAGGGCATGATGTATCTCAGTAGATAAACCAAATGAGAACTACTTTTCTGGGAAAAAGATAGCTCTACTATGTCCATGATGACTTTGGCGAAAGCAACTGTGCATTTTAGAGAACATATGCTACATATATAGCGGAAGGAAAATATTTTTTAGTAAAAAATATATCGATTTTTATTTTTATAAAACTGAAATAATTTCCCCTGAATTAAAAAAAAAAATAATCTTTCCTTATAAACCATTCCATGAGTAATTATTCTTCAGCTTCTTGTTTCTCTAGCAAAGACAGGGAATAAACAGTCCCTGCAGGCTTAAGAAGGTTTATGTATTTTTCTTGTATTAGAGAACAGGATTATAGAGAGGGCAGCACCAGCAATGTTTTCAACTTTTACCACAAATTCAACTACCTGTTTTGTCCTGTGGATTTACAATCCCTTCATGAATAGCTGAAGGGACTAGTTACCTGTAAAGTGATTGGGAAAGAGGAAAAAAAACCTCGGAATTATATTGCACATTAAATATTAAAATCACTCCTGTAATATTTTCTATCTTAAGAATCTTGCAACAATTTAAAATATTTAATGAATATTTACAACTTATCTGACAGGTAATGTTTATTTTCCCCATTTTATATGTGCCAGTAAAATGATATGCTGATTTGAGTCCTGCAGGAAGTGTTCCATAGCTCATTTCATCAGATTGGGCCTGAATGGATATAAGTGATTGCCCAGAAAATCTGCAACACAACAGGAAATGGCTCCCAGATTACACTATTATTAGTCCTATAGTTTTAAATAAGGCTAGTCTCTTAACACAGGCCTCATGCTAAAACTGCAACAGGATTTATTCTTAAGTTAAATAATACTGCTAAAGTGAAATATCATAAGGTGAATTTTCAGAATAGAATTCAATCTAACCTTCCAAAGAGAAATTTAAAACATAATTTTAGGAATTAATCTGCTTTTTTGTTTAGGTAATGAGTCCAATAGTGCTAAACCAGATAAAATATATGTGATTTTTTAAAAGACATAGAAAAGAAAAAAGAGGAAAAAGAAAAGAATACTATATAAAGCCCTAATGAAGACAAAGTTCTGTATGGATTTTTTTTTTACTATTTAGTTTTTATTTTGTGTTTTGTTTGAATAAACAAAACTACAGTATTTCCAAGGATAAAAAGGTTAAAGACAATAATCTAAATGCAATCCAATGTGTCTGTAAAGTTTTCTCTTCATGGCTTCTACTCCAGATGGTTGGTAGTTTTTATTTCTACATCATTTAGAACATCCTGTTAGGATTCTAAAGCCTTAGTGAGGACTATAGAAACCTTATTTTTGATTTTCTGTATTGAATAGAGCTCAGTATTTTGAACAGCTGAATGCTAGCATCCATTTTGTATTCACTAGGTAAAGGTAACAGCATAGTCATTTAAAAATATTCTCTACTTTCATGTGTTTAAATACATATATTAGTGCCGCCTGATTTGCTGGTATTTTCATTTCATGTATTTCTAGCAAAACCATTTCTATATAATTTAATAAGTAGGGTGGGGGGAGGAGGAAGGTTGCCTTTAACCATAAGCAAATTTGGGCCTTACTTCTAGAATTTCAGACAATGAATGTTAAATGTTGATTCATAGCTCAACGTCTTGTCGCAGGATATCAGTTTGACACATATAGAAAAGATCCATCAATTTTAATAAAGTGTTGCCTCTCTGTACAGTTAAACAACCCATAAAATTTCCTGTAGGAGAAAGATGTAGTGATGCTCAATAATTATTATTTTAGAACAATATTTAAACATTATAAGGCTCAGTTTTGTACCTTTTAGTGTAAGAAAGCCAAAGTATTAAACCTGCGTATATTTGTCCATGCAGCAGTTAAATGGATGAGTAGAAGTCACTTACTTGCATAACTTGATATAGCTTTAGTCTCTACCATCAGCAATATAATCACTGAGGCAGAGAGCTGAGAATAGGCTCAAAATCCAGCTGGGAACATGGGCAAGTCCTTTTGCTCTATGATGTTGAAGGTAGCATGTAGATATTAATGCAAGGTGAAGCATTGCTTTTGACAACTGTCTAGATATATCTAAATGCAAGAAAACTTAAGATAAATTTAACCACATTGAAGAAATGGGTTGCCTGTCATCTATAGCAGATATTGCTGGTTTAGCAGTAAGACCCTGTGGTTTTTTTTAAACTTGGTCTTACTATAGATGTTACACAATCAGATAAGAAACTGATCATTACACACTACACAACTAACTGTGCATCACAACAAAAGTGCTAGTCAAAACTTCATACCAGTGAAATTAATAAAAGGATATGTTTACTTTAAAGAGCTGGAATGCTAGCTGCTTTGTATATGAGAGGGTGACTGTGTTCACTGTTCCTCCTGGCACACTGGCACAAAGGTATTTATATGTAGTTGGACTAGATGATCATTGTAGGTCCTTCCAACTGGGATATTTTATTCTATTCCAAATATTCTATTCTAAATAAGTCAAAGAAAAACATAAATACACTTTTTGAGGAAAGCAAATGGACACCTGCATGATGTGAGTTGTGGCAGGAGAGTACCAAATCAAAACCTTGCACCAGTGAATCATACTGTTTCCTGTTTCTTCAAGGATGATGTTCTTGTCTAAGGGCATCATTGTCTGAAGAGAAGACAACATTTTTTTCTAAACTCCTTATTTTACATACTAGATAAGAGGTTCAATATCCCAGATATTTTTAATTCTGCTTTTAATGACAAGTGCTTCATTATTTTCTTGATTTATTGGAGAATATGAAAAAAATTATACAGAGTTTATGCAATTAACTGTAGTTTAGTTCTATGACTGATTTTTTAAATCAGATACACTAGTGAACATTTGATGTATATGGTTAAAAATAATATATACTGAGTACTTGTGAATAAGTAAAATTCAAGGAATCTCTTCATTGACACTGTAGAATTCAAAATGAGGTTTGAGTAAATTATTCAGTGTGAATTATTTGTTCAGCTCTCTTCATTATACCTTTGGTTTGCTTGATTACTACTAAACAGACTTTCCCAGAATATGATATTTTCAAGGGCTGAATCAGGAGTACAAAGGTGACCTTAGCTTACACCATCAAATTGAGGAGGCCTTGAATTACGAATTCTTAATCCTCTATCTCTTTGCAAAGATCATATACTACTTTTTTTTAACGAGAAAAAATGTTTCAGTTCTTTTTTCTTTCTTAATATATCACATACACAAATCAATGCCCACAGTCAGCAATCATAAGCAACCATAAAGTAACAAATCAATAAGCACAAGCAATAGTTGAGGAAAATATGCTTTAAAAAAACAAACTTCAGTTTTAACTTTCAGTTAGTAATTTATAAAGAGTAATGGAATTAAAAAACCTCCTAGTTTTATGAAACAAATGTTCTTTTTAATCCTTAATTTTCTGTGTGTGAGGTAAACATTTCTCTTAACATTTTCAAATACCGAACATAATCAGGTTTTCATGTTTAGCTGAAAGTACATATTAGATGGCTCTGGAAAAAGAGGGAGAAAACTTAGTGTTTTGGAGGATGTTATGGGATTTGACTGCCCAACACCACGATTTCTCATATTTTAAAGGATGATTTATTTTTATATAGAAAAAGATCTTGTTGCTTCTAATTTAATTAACTTGTGAATTTTAAAAGAGAACTGGAGGTTTGGAGAGGTCATAAATGACTCAAAAAAGGAAAGCCTGCAGCAGCTAGTGCCAACCTCTTTTAAGCAGTTGCCTTTTAAACCTGAGATAGTCCAGCCCTGCTTGATGGACTTTTTGAGGCTGACAGGGTTTGAGCTGAAGCCAAACATAAAAAAAAAAAAAAAGTCAGCTGTTTTGTCTCTGTCCTAAAAGATCCTTCCATTGTGTATATAATACAAGAGGAGAAGATGACATTCAGAAGGTGACTTAAAATAAGGATTAAAAAAATACTGTTTTTTTAATGCCTTTCTTTTTGTAGATAGGTTCAGTTACATCAATTTCTCAGAGTCAGCCAGCAGAAATGGAGCAGCTAGGATTTAGTAAGCCACTGAAATGCTGTCTTTTGCAGGTTGTCTACAATATTTTATGAAACAGAGAGAAAGAAAGACATCAATCCTGAATTCTACATGCCCTTCCAAACACCTAAAGATTGAGGAAGACTTAGATAAAACAACCGGGCCAAGAAAGAACAATGAGGAAAAAATTATGTTCTGTTCAAGGTTCCAGGTCTTTATGCCCATTACTTTTTATATTTTTGAAACAATATAATAGGATGCTATCACTTGAATTAGTAACTTGATTTCTGCTTATAGATGGTAATATTTATTCTTTTTAAAAGCAATAGTAATAGAGAATTTTTTGGTTAGCAGTTGAACAAATATGCATATTAACTGTAGACCCTGTTGTTTAGAGTTTGCTTTTGGTCACTGTTGATCATAAAAATGGTGATATAGAAATATCAAACAGGACACTGCACCAATTTGAATGCACCAGAGGATAAGGTGGTCTCCTGAGCTGACTCAGGGGCAGGATGAGACCCGCATTTCCTAGATAATACAACCACCACCTGAAAAAGATAAATTAAAGGATTAGTAAAACAAGTGTATTTGCTTAACTGCTTTGGCAGGTGCTGACAATCAGCATTAACTTAATCATGGCTGTTTCTTGAGGGCTACTGAGTTGTTCTGTTCCTTCTGGAGTCTGAAACTGGTGAAGATTGACGCAGCTGTTGTGTGTGGGCTGGCTTTGCTTCTGCCTTCTGCTCTGGGCAATGCAGTCTGCAGTACTACCCCTGCCACTAATCCAGTGAAGTATTTTGTTACTTTGGCTTCTTAGTAATCAAGAAAAGATGTGTATGCATTTTGTGCCTAAGGTATGTACAGTACAGGAATGTTCATGTTGTTTGTTGAGACTGCTTGGGTTATTTAAAAAAAATATACTCATCTTCTGCCTCTACTTTTGGGTTTTTTTTCCCCAATAAAGATTTTGTAGAAATGTTATATAAAGCTGCTGTCAGCTACTGACTGATTCTATGTTTTACATTCTGTTTCCAACTTGGCAGAAATCCTAAAATTAATAAAATGATGTGGTTCTTTCCTTGGTAATTAAAGAAAGATGATTATTCTACAATAATAATCCTCTTAAATAGTGAGGCGTATAAACAATGGAAGGATAATTCTTTGCTCAGCAATGTAATATATTGGTAACTAAAAAAATAGATGACTTTTGAATTGATAAACAAGTAATCCTGTTTGTTTCAGTCAGAATAATGAATCTCTATTTGGGTAACAAATGAGTAGTTTGTGACCCTGAAGATATAAGGTAGAATCTGGATAGTCCATGCGTTCAGAAATAACTGTTTTATCAACTTGCTGATTCTGAGCCTAAAGCATACATCATAGCTAAGGATAACAATCTGTTTCATCCTCCTGACTTCATATATTCTGATAAATACTAAACAAATAAAGGTGTAAAGGATATTTTATCTGTAAAAACTCTTTTTTTCTTTTTTAATCCTAAAACTTACAGCTATGTTTTCTGTTCTGTAACTATTACACAGATCATAAACATTTTTTGCAAATATATGTTTGATGCTTGTTTTTATCTTAGAAGAGCAGAGCAGGTTCCTTAACACAAGCAAAATTATTTCCAGTAGAGAGGCAATCAGCCTTAGGCATGAATACTTCCCAGAGGTAAATGGCTATCTGCTGAGAGAGGAGAGGATGGGAGAAGGGGCTGGAGCAGCTGCTGTGGTGCACAAGGTGGGTATGGGCATTTTGCTCCCCACTGCTATCTGAGGGGCAGCATGATAGAGTGGGAACTAAAGGGCTTAGCAATCCCAGTCATACAACTGTTTCACAATGGAACTCAGTAATAGCAGTGATGTGGCATACTAAGGCCAATTGTTGTAAGGGCTTGGAGAAAATTCAAAGCTATATCTCAAGTGCAATGCAAATCAACTGCATGGTCCATGTGCAGCATGTCCAGCCCTTCCTAGGTAGCTGTGTCAGCAGAAAGTCAAACACTTCCTAGAAACCTATTTGTCATGGGCATAACCCAGCATAGAGGTCACAGGACCTGTATTCCTTAACTGTGGTTGATGTTCAGATTTTGATATTTAAATGTTTATGACAATAATCTATTTTATTATCCACTATGTCTATAATTCTCTGACAAAGTAAATAGAAATATAAGGGAATGTGGTAATACATCATATAAATAAGCTTCTCATCATGTCTCACATTGATATAAATCAGAGCAGCATCTTCCCCCCAAATATTTTGGTTCTTGTGAAAATAGGATCACACAAAGTAAAAAAGAAAAATAAAACTGAATGGGTAATGGCCAAGTATGTGTTAGTCATGATAGTGGTGTTGTAGTTGCCAACAGTAGTGAGAAATAGATGAAAAATTGATTCGCACTGAAACTAATGTAGTAGCAAGCTCTACTGTGAAACTAAAGAGGTTAAACTTGGCCCTGGTCTAGCATTGTCTGTATAGGCATCAACACTTTTCCCCTTCAAAGTAGATAAGTATAAATCACTGCTACATTCATGCAACACTTTTCTGTAAAGTGAAAAATAGTACAGCAAGAAGGAGCCAAAACAAACTCTCTACCTGGAAATCTCAAGTTACATGCTTATAACTTTTGTGTAAATTTTTTTCTCCTTTGTTGCTATATCACAGATTACTGGTTTTGGAGCAAATGGATATGTTTGTCCTATCCATTCTTGGATGAAATCACAGTTAGGTTTTATTCATACCTCTCTAGAATATGTTAGGGTTTTATGCTTACATTATTCAAAGAAGCATGGTCAGGTTTACACAAAGCAAGAGGAGTCCTGCTCTGGGAAAGCTCCTGAGCTGGGCTCCTGTATGCTGAAAAGCATTATTGTACCTCCTCCTTGTCTGTTCCCTGCTCTTGGAATAAAGGTTTCTCTGATAATTTGTGTGTGTGTTAAACATAGAAATGGACATACTGTGTCTCAACAGGACTTATTGAATCCAATTTCTGATGCTATTATCACTGACAGCTTTTAGGGGAGCAGCTGTAGTTTTGATTTATGTCCTCAAAGAGTTTGTTCTGTCAATGAACATTTCCAAATATGTCGGGACACATAAACCCTTCTCAAAAGGGATCCCTTATGAAGTATAAAATGATAAGATCAAGGGATTGCAAGTGTTTGACACATTTCTGATTTAAGACAATGTGTAACCTTTTGGGTTCTTAAATACATTTTTGTCTATTCCAATCAGTCTTAAATCAAAAGCCCTTGAAGACAATGCTAAGAGTGGTAAGTAGAGGCAACTTCTCAGGTGAACCTCTCAGGGAGCAATTAGATTGATCAGTTTTATTTAAGTAATTCAGTTCCATATCTAGATCCTGGCAAAGCATATACAAGGCTTAAACACTTCCATTAAAGTTTGTGCTATAGAAATTAAAGACTTAGCAACTACTGCTTATATTTTTAATCATGTAAATTTAACAATGATATTCAGTATTTTAGTGCATCAATGGCAACTCTTAAATCACAAAAATAGAATTTTCTTAATAAGCTGTATCACTCGCAACTCCCTCTTACCATTTTCACACATCTCTTGAAACAAACTAATCACAAACTTTGTAAGGTAGCGTGACTTACAGGTCAATGATGGGAGACCTTAAAAATGAATTATTTTCCTTGTAAAAGTCCTTCTAACAAGCTGTAACTATTGTGGTGCAATAAATCAAAACTGAACTTGTGTGAAGACCTACTCTAGAGATTTTTATTGTATAGAGGTTACCAGTGACACTGCTTACAAAATTATTATTTTAAGGTCTTTAGGGATAGCAAACTCCAAATGGGTTACCTTACTCCAGTTTTCTTTTCCCTGAACAAAAAATACATAAAAAATTCTAAGTGGCTTTGTTCAATTGATCCAGAATCAAACGGGAACAATTTACAAAATTATTTCATTACCTTTCAAGTAAAGGATTGTTTAAAGACCTATTGGTCACACGTCTGACCTCACTTACATTAGCTTACAACTGCAATCAATTGAGTTACTCTGGATTTATGGTAGTATAATGGGAAGTATATTTAGTAGAAATAGACATAGTTGCCTAGGTTCTGGAAACCAGAGCCTAGCCTTTAACTGCCTGTTCCTGCAGCCTTGAAGAAAACATCTTCACTGTCTCAAGACTGTTTTTTTTTTCTGTTTTAGTTTTCTTTCCTTTTCCTTTAAAATAAGGGTCTCAAATAGGTGAGTATTTAAACCTTACTTAACCAAACAACAAGGCTAGCGAAAGTAAACAGCAGGAATACTTTCCAAACTTTTTGACCCTGTACCTTTTTTGGATACAATCATATTCTCATCTTACTCTGTGTCTGTGTGTAAAATCCAAGACAGCGGTTTGCAAAGCTGGATATGATGGAGTCTTGGAGGTAGTTCCCCACTGAACCCAGTCTTAACAGAAAGGCACTTGCTTCTAATCAAGAGAAAACTTACTCTAACCTTTCCCAAAGCACAATGCATTTTTTTCTTTGCTCAAGTCTTGGTATCTGTAACAAGGCTAAAAATTGATGAGACCGTCTGTCTTCCAGATAATCAAGACTTCGGTTATCTGAGGAAATTTGCAAAGCAGTTAATAGACATGGGATAAAAAGGCATTTCAGTATTTAGTTTACCAAATACAATACTATCTCCTATCATAGGGACCCATAAGTCAAGGCAGCATTCTAAAGAGTAATTATGACTTTTAATTAAAGTGATCTTTCCCTCTTAAGAATTTTTTCCTGGGTCAGTATGAAAAAAGTATTTATTGTGCCCAAGACACATGTTCTCTCTTGCTGGAACTTGTTTATTTCTGTCTGTTTTGACGGTATACAGGATTGCTGGATAGCAGTATTTCATGTCCTCTTTCATTTTGAGTACTTCTTTGTAAAAATCCGGTATATTGTCCACAGATTTAGTTGCATTATCAGATCACAGGCTGGAATGAAAACAAAATGCACATGCTCAAAATAAAAAGAGATTTTTTTTTTTCCTGGAAGTAATTATTTTTTTCTGGATGAATGCTTCAGCAGGCTTCCCAGTGGTGTCTCCTCAGGCTGCAATCACCTGCTAGCACTACTGAACCTGTCAAGAGCTATTGGGAAGCATCACAGATTTCTTTGTCTTCACCTTGTTCAGATCCCCAACAGAAGAACCCTCTTCTAGGCTCAGACAATTATTTGATATCAAATATGTCTTAATTTCAATACTAGAAAAATTAAATTATTGTGAATTACCTTGAAAACTTGGCAGCTGATAGAGAGGCATGTTAATAGGTATGACATGATTGAACCACATATTCCTGTTCTTATGGAGATGGAAAGTCTGATCTGAGACTTTTTTAATATCATAATTAATAAGGGGCAGTACTTCCTGGATAATAATTTACTCTACAAATATTGGGATGAATCTCTCACAGGTCAGGTTCAACTCAGCTGCCACAAATTTATTTACATGTGTATTCTGTGCTGGCACACATGTGAATGAGACCAAAAGGTGTCTATAAGAGCAAATACAAAATATGTTTCCATTAGAAAATAATGTGAACTAATAGGAGAGGATCTATACAGCAAAACTGCTAGTGTGGGCATTTGCGCTATATACACTTAAGTATCTTTACATTGGACTACCTCTATGTTTATTTGCAGCTGGAGTGCATTGGGGATGTTCCTGCAGTGTACCTTTTGGTGCAGTTTCTTCTTGGAGAAATCCAGATTGTGTGCTCTGAAATGCCTTCAGAAGAGGAAACCACATCACAGTTAGCAAGGGAGCCTGGAAAGACTGCTTCAGAAATTTACTGTTGATCCAGTTCAACATGATATAATGAAGATGCACCTTTTGTGTTCACAGAATGAATATTAGGATGGATACTGTGCTGCCCACATTTTCTGACAATTTGCACTACTGATATATGATATTCAGAATGTATAGTCCTCACAGTGAAAGGTTCAGTGAAACTATAATTTTGAGTCATTTCAGTTCTTAGTGTTGTTTTATTCTATTAAAAGTTCCATGAATCATATACTCAATGTATTAAGCAAAACCTCCATTTATCACCAGCATTTGTGTGAATGGAACGTGATTTCTTCGAAGTTTGTGGAAACCAAGTCTGAAACAGAACAATGAACACCGTCCCTGAGATTCACTTCTAGAGAAAATAAGCAAATTATTGAGATATTCAAGCAACCCTAGTGTAGTTTACAGTACTATCTTTACCAAGTAGAGTTGCTCAAAGTAGTTACTAGACTAAAGGAGAAAGATAGAGTATCTACTTAAATACATCTAGCATAATACTACAGATATGTTACCAAAATGTCTCAGAAGAGCAGCTGGGGGATGCTTGTGGGGAGCATATGTATGAGCCTGAAGAAGCATATGTATGAAGTGAATTTTATTCCAGAACAGATGTCAAATATGTTGAACTGTGATACAATGTAGATCATTTTATTGGTTTCCTTGTAAAAGACAGTTTTAAACTAATACTGAGTAATCTCTTCTACTTTCTTGTACATCATCAAGGGAGAGAGATAAGTCAGTGACCAACTTCTTGAAGCGATGAAGAACTCCTTCGAGGTGAAGGAGGCCAAGACAAAAAGGCCACTTTCCTTAAGGCAAGGTAACAAAAGGTTGAGGGGGGCATCCAATGGTGGGTTTTGGGGATTTTTTTTTTTAAGCACTTGACAAAGGGACCCTTGACATTTCTTTTTTTCCTTTCTGAGGCTCTGGCTCCTGGAGGGGAAAAAGAGGATGAAAAAGCTCATAGGAAATGTAAGTGATCTTTATTGACCTGTGACTTTCGTGTAACCGTGGCCTCTGGCATGTGATTCAATGTGCATTTCTTGTCAAAACAGGTAAGGGAATTGTGTGCTGCCCTGAAGGAAGGTAGTGTGTGTGTGTACAGTGCTGAAAGGCAAGAGAGTAATGTGAAGGCTGAGGTGAGAAGAGGAAGATACAGGAAAGCGTGAGAGGGAAGCAGCACTGTGAAATTAATTACTTCTTGTTTCCTCAATGCTGGTGGAGGATTGCCAGACTTATTGACTTTTTGCTGTTATTGACTCAGTGTTGCTCCTCTTTTTTCCCCACAAAATTTAATATTTGGTTTTGTTCAGGAACCATATAATTATATGCTTTATTTTTCTAAATTTGGTGAGGTTTCTTAGATTTAATGAATATTTCCAACCAATATTTCTGTAATCGCATGCAATAATTATTGTACGTACACAACCTATCAGGAAAGATCTGATAGGCTATGTAGGAATAATTAGCCTATGGCTATGTAGGAATAGGCTATGTAGGATAGGCTGTGAAGGAATAATTACCCTTACCTGTGATGGTTGAAACCGTTCATACTATTGAGATAAATGTAGAAAGTGTTGTCCAGCAAACTAGTACTGTTTAGAAGGGCAAGACAGGTCTTGTATTCTTTCCAAAGATTAGGTCAGCAATTAAAACAAGGAGTTGAGATCCCACACAAACATTCCTGTAGGGAGGTGGAGCCTGGAAGGGGACAGGAAAGCTCCTTCTGAAAGCATTATAAGCAGCTAACTTAGTATTGGCTGTATTTTGGATCTACAACCATGGCCCTGTGGTGCTGTGCCAGAAGCACAGGGATATCCAGGGAAAGTGCTGAAAATGTGCAGGGGTATCACTGGGTTCTGCCCTCTCACCTCTCACAGTTAAAAAGGGAGACAAAAATAAGGTGGTATTTAAGGCAAAGGATACAAGAAGTATGGCTTATAGATTTTGATATGTTGTTCTTAAAGCTCTCAGTTTTGTAGGGAGAACAAAGTAGGTAATGTGAAACAGGCTTGTACAGAAAACCTACAGCTAAATCTGGCAAATCTGCAAGAGATGCAAGGCACCTTCCTCCAGTTTCTGGATCAATAGACATGTCAAGTGATGCATCTTTCTGCTTCACTGGAGGCCCAATTGTCTTCTTAAGAATGAGGTTTTAGACAGCAAAAACAGAATACATTGAGACATTGGGCACTTGCTAGAGAGGAAAATTTGGGCCCTCTGCTCCCTAGATTGCCAGAAAGCTTCTTTGAAACTGGAATGAATAGGATGTTTTTTATCAGGTGTGAGATTCTGGGAAATGATGGAGCTGTCAGCAAATTATTCATGCACAGCTTCCATAGACATGGAATAACTCACAATGATTCTTTAATATCTAGTCTGTGAGAGTCAAAAACTTGAGTAAGGTAGTTCTGGTCAGCATTTGTAGGTAAAATGACAGAATAGATTGAGGCCAATTTTTAGGATATGACCTCAAAACACCGGAAATGAGAAATGATTTATTTGACAAGACTAGAGTGATCTGAGTTTAGAGGAAGGTCTCACAACAATATAACAGCATTCAATTGCTATAAAGTCTGTTGGAATTACATGAAAATTAGATCGGGCTCTTTTTGTACAGCAAGACTGAGAGGACTGAGCAAGAATGCTTCATACAGAAATTGTATTCTCTTTTATGTTGGGTTTTTGGTGAGTGGTGTTGTTTTTTGGTGGTGTTTTTTGTTTTGGTTTTGGGGTTTTTTTGTGGGTTTTTTTTTTTTTTTTTGTACGGTCAAAAATATATGAGAATTTGAGGAAGACCTTGTGTGAAACTAGATTAAGGTTGTGTGTGGGGCTGAAGCTAAGGCTTCCTAAGATTACTGGATTAGGATTCACTACAGAGCATTCATGCCTGTGAACTAATCGATAGGCAGACTTGAACTAAAGAAAAAGCATCAGTTAGTTTAAGTCTCACAATATATGTCCTTTTGATGTTTTTTGTTTGTTTGTTTGTTTGTTTGTTTTTGGTTTTGTTTTTTTTCCCCAGCACTCACTGCATTATAAGTCTCTTCACAGGGCCAGTAGACCTTCCAAACTGTGTAAATTATACCACGCATTTTTTTCTTGTATTTTAAATACCTGAGTTATTGTGTACCTTTTGGCTTGGGGAAAGAATGAGAAAAGAGAACATTTAAAGGAGGATTTAGGAAATAGCTTGAAGAAAATGAAGCATGTGAATAATATTAACACAAAAGAGTTGTGTGGACCTTTTGACCTTTTTGAATGTGTCTTCTGTGCACTACTTTCTGACATTAGTTGACATATTTACAGACCTTGTCAAAGAGAAAAAGAAAGGATGAAAGTGGTGGGAGGGGGAAGACAGCTCACTGGTCCCTACAGTAAAAAATATCATCCAATCCCTGTGTGGTTACTTTTTCTGGTCTCACTTCATAGAAATATTTCACAGAAAAAGACAATTTCTCCTTGTGCTTCAAGCTGACTCCTGATCCCTCACATCAGATTTACCTAACTGTTTCATCCTGGGAGCAGTGAGATCAGACCTGAGAGTTCGTGTCAGCGGCAGCAGTCTCTCTGCCAGATGCGCCTAAGGGGCAAACAACAAAGTGTTAGCAAGCTTGCAGGGGTTTGTTTTCCACATCTCAAAAACATCCACTCCTGAACAGCTGACAGTAGCAGCTCTACTAAAGTGTCCCACAGAACAATCAATCAGAATTGTAAAATATTCCTTAAAACAGCTTTACTCCCACTGGTATTGCCCTCTGCCCTAGAATTCAAACCTAATTTGAGGAATGCTTTGAGGAATGAAAATTCAAAAAAGTTTTCAGTGCAAATATATTGAAGACTGATTTATAAATCACAAATGGTTTTGGCTGCCCTGTTTCTTTGTCTTACAAGCATCACCCCACCTTACAGAGTCAGGCACTCTGGCTTCAGTGTCTTCATGCTTTATGAGCACGTGCTGCATTAGGTGGCTGAAGATAAGGTATGCAGAAGGCAAAGAGCTGAACGGCAATCCAGGAAAGAGAAGTGATAGGAAGTGTTAAAAATAGACATGATGCTCAGCCATGAGCCTGCCATCCCCTTTCCTACAGCTAGGATTTACAACTGATGGCCATTTCCTGCAGCTTGGTGCCTAAGCCACACTACTCATTTGTCAGAAAAAACATAATGAATATTTAGGATAATGCTTCATTTTTCAAAATTAGAAAAGGCTCTTGCATACCCCATAAGGCAGGCTTGATTCCCTGATTTGAAACTGGGAGTTGGTGGTAGATCTCCCATTTCTCAGGAAACTGTCCCAAGTATTGGCTTACTAGGAATTCTGTCTCTCAGAATTTCTCTCCTATTAAAACTGTTCCACTTTGTGTAAACAATTAAATAATAATTAAGCTGGGGGGAAAAGAAGGAAGGAGAGATTGACCCTGTAGCCTGGTGGTTAGGGCAATCATGTGGGAAAGTCAGATTCACGTTCTTCTTAATTTAATTATTTATACCAAATGGAATAGTGTCAGCTGGAGGGAGTGAAAGATTTACCTTGGACTGTGCTATAGCCTAATGGTTACAGCAGGCTCTCAGGAGGGTGACAAACTGGACTTAAATCCTATTGTCAGTCTGAGATGGGGGGTTATGAACTGACATCCACAGAAGCTACCTACTCTAACTTCTAACTATTAAGCTATTGCAGGTGGGGAGCTCTTCTACTTTTTTTTTAGTAGTGCCTGATGTTTTAGGATTGTTATTGGGTTACTTTGGCATATGTTCTTATTGTTAAGGTAACCAGAGGAGTGCTAGGGGTTTGATGTAATTAATGTTGTGGTTAGGAGGGCTTCTCACCATCAGGAGATTAGTGATTATGTGGTAGTTTGACCAGTATGTTTTGATTCAGGAACGATGTAAGTGTAGAGAAAAGAATAAACATGCTTGAGGTTAGCAAATGACAGTTTGGCAAGCAGGAAGTTTGCAAAGCAGTGCTTTCCACCCACTGTTGATTTTGTATGTTATGGCAGAAGTGTAAACTCTAACAAATGTAACTTAGAAATTTGTGCAGTTAGGGAACTTAAATGCTTCCAGATGAGGAAGCGGCAAAAAAGGCCTATAAAGATCTGCATTTTGGTCTTGGTCACTAAAATTACAGTAATACATTAAACCCTTTGTGAATATAGAATTTGAAAAGGTCTTAACTTCCTTCTTGTACTGAAAAGCATCCTAGGTAGCTGTGTCATGAGCCTGAAATCTGCAGCACCAGGAAGATTTGAAAAAATACCCTCTGAAATTAATGGTGGCTGAGGTACTTTTGGTAGTATTTGGGAGCAAATTTTCTTACACTTAATCAGCTCTAACATTTTACATCAAGTAAAATTATTGCATTATAGGTCCTACTTCTTAGAAAGCTATAGCTGATCCTTAGGAACTAGTCTCCATTTTAATTTGCCTAAGAGAAAAATGCTACATGACTGTAAGCTCTGCTGACTTTTGACTTCCAAAGTACTCCCTCCTCCCAAAAAATCCCCTAGTTTGCTTATTTTTAGTGATCACTGCTTCATTCCATTTCTCAGCATGCAAGATTGTATTGTCGGGTCACCTAGCATTGTTATAGTAATTCATGACCCCAAGTATTTCGGACCTTCACTCATATGGCAGCAGCCCTATTTATCTATTTATCTATTTGTTTATTTTTTATGAAACTGACATGAGAATTTTTATGCATCAAGTATTCTGAGAAAAATAACGGTAAGCTATAATGGCACTCGGATCCTTCAGGAAATAGGTGTCCTTGAGATGGCCAACTACTCCTCGGACATCCAAAAACCTCTTGAAACCGATCCATTCACTATCTGTGACTCTGCTTACAGTATTTCCTGTTTATGTAACCCCCGTAACCTGTAAGGTAATCAAAGGACAGCTGGATTTTCTTTAAATTAAAAAAAAAAAAAAAAAGTTGGGGGTGGAGCCTATTAGGCCTACTTTGTACACTGAAAATTGATGGTGTTGCTTGGGCCAACACTGTTAGTAATTTCCAACTTTAACTGTGGTGTCTCATTCTGAAGATTAAAATCATAAGGAGAACAATGAAGTGCATTATTACCATAGCCAATATTATTACAACACCACTAAATATCACAGTATAAATCTACTTTGCTGACATTTTATGTTCATAATCTTGTATTCCACCTCAGATACTATACTTTCACTTCATACCTGTTTGTAGCAAAACAAATTTATCCTGGCTGTATATCATGGTAGAAACTCTTGGAAATAAAACACAACAGAATAGGCTGAGCTTAGTTTATGAAGTTTAGATTTGTAATGGGTTAATTTCCACATTTAAAAAACAAAAACAACCACCACCCCCAACAAACAAAAAACCAAACCCAAAACCATTGGGTAACATTGAGCTATAAAGAAGTAAATGAAGATGTTTTGCTTTAAGATTGGAGAGAAATGACTGCAGATTCTTCCTTTGCCAAGGATTTTGCATGGTGCGAACAGACCTGGACCAGGAAATTATATGGTTTAAAGGAGATCGCAATAGCAGATGTGATATCCTTGGGAGAGCATATTCCAACTGCAATAGATTCAGGCAAGGTTGCTGGGAGTCCCCAGCATAGAATAGGGAATTTCCAAGAGTAGAAAGAAATGGAAATATTACTTGTGCTTCTTTGGAAATCAAAACACTGCTTTCTGGAAACTAGTGCTTGCAGTGTCTTCTAGTGGCTTCTACTTCATTAGAAAGAATCTAGCCTAATCCTGAAATTAGAGTAGATCAAATATACTTAGACATTTTATTATTATTCTGAGTTTACCTATAGTGCAAATTATATTGTATGTTTGAATTAAAAAGTCACTGGAGATAAGTTTTTTGACAAGTGAAAGTTAGACAAAAAGAAAAGTCAACTGATGTCTTTAGGTGATCATTAGGCTACCCTGGGGACAGATGCTTTGTTATCTTCGTTAGAAGAATATTGGAGATATTGTATTAACCTAGGCTTTTACAAGTAAAAGCTAAACTATGGAACTGGGGAGAGATTCTTGTTTGACCAAAGAAGAAATATATATTGAATGTCAAACACCTGCATATCAAATGTTCTTAGAACATTGTCTTCACAGGGAAGAAATGAACTGCTGACATTAGGACTATAAGTGCACAAGCTCACAAATCACACCTGAGCAAAACATAGTATTCTACTTTGTACTTCTAGAGCATATTCCCATCCAGGATTACAGAATGTTTTATAAACTTTAATGGTGGAAAAAAGACAGAAATGTATGTAAACTGAAATCAGGCGTGTTCAGTTTATCTGTATCCCATCCACTAGAAAATCAATGGCAGAGAAACCAATGAATAGAGATCCTTGAATGGCAATTTCCTGTCAACCCAGGGAATGATAAATATCAGATATTGTCCACCCTGCACTTCCCCTTTGCTTATGCAAGGAGTAGTCATACTGGAGACAAACTAAGGTCCTGATCCAAAGTGCGTTCAAAGCAGTCAATCTCCATTTTGCTTGCATGCACTTCGGATCAGGCAGTGACAAGTGCACAGCAATTTTGCAGTAAATATTCTAGAGCAGGATCAGTGGTTCATTCATTTTTTTCAAAGCAAATAGAAATTAATATTCCTTTATCATATCTATTCTGTATTCTTTTTTTCTATATGGGCATGCATTTCTCCCCCAAGAGTTCAGTACCCAAACTTTAGGTAGCTGATAGAAAGAGAATATGATATAAAGCTTAGTATGCTTCCTGGAAAGCAAAATTTTCAAAATAATGATATTTTATATATTTAATCTTCAGACAAATAAATAATTGTTATTGATAATTACTGACTGCTACAGACAGTATATCAAAGTGAATAGAATTACTATCTCCATGCTAGTAACTGCTTATTTGATAGAAGGATTCTATGGGGAAAGAGAACATAACCATCACTTGAAGTAGCACACAGTGAATTGTACAGGTCTTGTAAAAGGGTTGGATTCCTCCATTACCCTGTATAGTCTCACTCTTTTGCCTACATTTGTGAGGATATCTATGGCATCGTGATCTGTTCTCACAGCAGTGATTTGATATAATGGCCATGTTGCACAATCAATGATGCAAGTGCCTAAGCACATGTGTGTCCCACTGAAGCCAGTTCTTGATGAGTTTCTAGGAGAAAAGCGAGGAAGAATAAATAAGACAAGAAGCTCTCTTTCAAAAGCAAGTAACTGGTAATTTGCTGAAGTAATAAAAGGTGAAGTATGATCATCTGAAAGGTAAATACATTTAAGAGCATTATGCTCAAGTATAATTATGGCCTGACCTTGCATGGGCCAAGGAAAGGGGTGTCAGCCCCATCTGGAGCATCCTCAGGTTTCCAGATGTCTGCATTCCTAGATATACCTGCAATTCCAGCTAAGCCTCACAGTAAGATTCAGTGATTCATATCTGATGGTCTTCTCTGTTGAGAAAAACATGAGCCTTCTCCAAAGTTCATAGCTGCAGTCTTGCCAGATTAGATTTCATTCAAGTAGAAGCAATGTGGTGTTCAGCAGTTGTCCTAGATCCACGTAATTGTACATGTGTGTTAATAGCAGTAGAATGAACTGTTTGCAACCAACCCTTGTTAAGGTGTCATTAGTAATTAATACATTTGGAACTGAAGGAGAGTAACAAAAATCTATGATGTATATATAGTGACTTGTAAGAGAAGATGTATTGAGACTGTGGTGAGACATTTATCTACAGAAAAGTGAAAAATCAATTAAGTTATTTTAGAAGTAAAGATTTTTTTTCAAGGTTATTAAGATATATGTAAGTAATCTAATATTGTTAATAATACATTATAACAATATATAGTGTTGTGTTTACAGTTCTAGCTCGTGAAATATAAACTGTTGTGCAAAACTTTGGCTGAATTGAGATATTCAGTTTCAAAAAGGAAAAAGTTTTGGTTTTTTTTTTTTTTCACTTTGAACACCTACTGGTACTTTACCAACCTCCCATGCCTTTCAGCTGGGTCATATACTAAGGCAGACAGTAAATTTCTGCCTTCTCTATATGCATACTTTTCTATAGCATAGGAACATCAGCTCTCTTGATCTACCTCCATTATATCTCTGGTTGATGAAATACCCACAGCAGCAGAAAATACTCTATGCAGCTTACCTGCATGTGTATTTTCAGAGCAGTATGACAAAAATATGCATCTTATGCACCTGAAAAAACCCTGTGTCTTTCATGAGGGGACAACACATGACACTGGATTTTCAGAGCAAAAATATTGCCTGGTGTTCAATATCAGGCCACTTAATTTGGAAAAGTCAAGGAGAGCCTCTCTGAAGTCTCTTCTCTGAAACAGTTTATGTGGCCTTTCCCACATGAGTAAAGGGACTCATAACTACTGGTACAGCCACATAAATATGTGTCTTTAGCTTCACTATAACTGATTCCTTCCTATTCTCCACATAACATTTCTCCACAGAAAGATAGTTTATTTGTCATGGAGTATGGTGACCTGACATTCTTATAAACCTGCGTAATAATTCACTGTTAGTGTAGGGCTTGTTACTCTCTCCAATCATGAGTAGGGAAATGTTTGTACATTGTAATAATAATATGGAAATGGTGTATTTTTCTGATAGCACAAAAAGTCAGGAAAGCTAGCAAATCTGCCAGTATTGGTTGAAATCCTTTAATCTTTTAATATTAAAACAAAAATAATTAAAAAAGACATTATTGTGTTTCTCCCTGTGGCTTTTTTGTAGAGTTGACTTTTGTCATGTCATTTTTGCCATGTAACTTAAAAATGGCATTGGATTTAGATCTGTGACTGCCTTATTGAAATGGAGAAATTAAATTCATGCACCATCCAAACAACTTACAATTTGTTTTAGTGTACGTAATACTGCGTTAACTTGTATTGTGGTAAATGTTTTCCTTTTTGGGAGAGAGTATTTAGTAGCTCCAGCTCAATGTTTTTGTGGGTTGTGTTTACTGTTTGTTTTTCATACTATTCAATCATGTTATTTTCTGGTTTGGTCATAAAACAGATTATTTTCAGGTCACTGAAGGTAATTAAGATGCCCTAAAACAAAAATAAAGTGTGCTAAACCTTTGCCCAATTAAGAGGCTTCTAACCTCAAGGGTCTATGGACTTCCATACACAAAATTACCTGCTGGGACAGAAGAGTCATCAGCTTCCTCAGTTTCCCAGAACAACATGGTGAACCTCTCACTGTTCGCTTTTGAGTCAATTGCTAACTTTGAGGTCCAGGAGGCTACTATTGACATGGATGAAAAATACAGTCACTGACATCCTACAGAGAAAAAGGGTGTGCACACTGAAATAAATTTTAAATGTACAGATAACCTAGCAAGGATCTCTGAGAAAGCAAGTTAAGATAGGTATTACCACTCTCACCCATAGCAATCAGAACAAAATATTCTCCAATGCCATGAAAATATTGAAAAATGAAGTTGAATGGTTTGGTGGTTTTTTTCTCCACCCATGTCTTATTTAGTTAAATCTCATCTGGTCATAAGACAACATAACTCTGTGCACCTGTATTCTGGGCATTTAAAATCTGCAGAGAATTTGCTGAGTGAGATCAATGCAGAACCTAAACATAGAAAAGATCAGCTTGACTTGGACATTGATTTGACATAAAACTTCAATTGATTTGACATAAAGCTTCACATTTGACATTCCTTTTTTATGATCTGTCCAGTTTTAAAATTCAGCACTTCAATTCTGTTTAAACTTTGGATAGAAGTTTCTTTTCAAAGCTGTTCATATTTCTCTCTATCCTATAATATCTAATGTATTACTCTTTTTGGTTGCTTCTGCAACATTTTTATATATTGTGTATATTAGCAGAATAATCTCATGGCTGGAGAAATTTAAGGTTTGATACTGGCAATACTTTTGTGTGTCTACTTTTGTGTGTCCACTTAATTTGGTTTCACATTGAACATACATCGCTTTCTTATTAAAATAATAATAATTAATTAGTCTGATGCACAATGGGCCAAAAATTAAAAATGAGCGTGGTGGCCAAGCAGCAGAAATGTAGCAATAGGAAGTCAGGGAAGACTGGTACCCAGAAAAGTAGACATTTTCTGCAGCTTACTGGGAAAACAGTAGTAAAGAGCTTGTCCCCAGCTGATGTTAGCAAGTCTTGTTTGTCTTCTACTAGTATGGTGTCTTCTACTAGTAAGGTACTAGTAATGAGCACAAAGCAGTGAGTAGAACTCATGTGGCTGTGCGCTTACCTTGTATGTTTTGTTGGCAGTGTTGGATGCTGGATGGGAATTTATAGGAAGGAGACTTCATGCATGCAGAAGGCAGCATTACAAGTTGAGATAGCCTTTTGTCTGGTATTGTAGTCGTGAATAACAGGTGTCACATTACACTAAGTTATGACCATCCTCTGTACTGTACCTCTGTGACTTCTGTGGCTATTTCAAGAAAAGCGGCTGGGCAGAAACAGCTTTTTGGAGAGAAACACCCATAGTAGGTGTTTTTTCAGGAGTTTTACTTGGACTAGCTCTTTCTTTAATTTGCTATTTGGACTGATCATGTTTAGCAGTTGAAGAGTATTAGCTGAGCTCTCAGAACACATTTTCCCATTGTGTCTCATCTAAACTGGATGCAATTTATACGCTCCAGGGCCACTGAGGTGTGAACCAATCATGGCAAGTTGAGACAGCTGGAAAATTTGTTTTGACACTCCGAAAGAAAATGTTAATTTAGGCACATCCCATCAGGGTTGACTGATCTTAACTGCACTCTTTCTGCTCAGTTCAATAAGGACTAACTTGATGGGGAAACCCAAATTTCCCCCCTCCCCTTCCTCACTCTCTTTTTACGTCTATGAGGAGGCAGCCTTCTCTCTTGCCTTCTCTCTAAGACTGTGGTTACAGTCTTGGTTTAAGTACATTTTCTAGTGAATAATTTCTGCATTAGTTGTTTTCTTTTCATAAGTCCACTGGGAAGCACTATGCTTAAGGAAACATACAGCTAAGGCTGCCAACTTGTTGATTTCTAGTTCTCCAGTTGCTTTGAAATATCATCAAATGGTGAGGCAGACAAATTTGTATCCAGGAGGCCCACAACTTCCCTTTCTTGCATGTCCTATTTTAGTTCTCAGCAAGTCACCAGAGTTGTTCTTTCCTAGACTGAACAAAAAATGGATCTCTTAACAGAGAAATAATCTCAACATCTCTGCTAGTTTGTCCTAAATGTAGGTATTCACTAGTAAGCAAAATTTTTATTTATATCTATTCTATCATTCTGCAGTAACTTTACTGAATTTAGCTACTTCACCTGAAATAATACCAAGACCACCACTTTTTTCAGTTTTCAAGTACATTGATGATGTAAAGCTGTATCTAAGTACTAAGAATGATTTACTGAAAAAAAATTAAATTTCTTTTTACAATAAATTTCTATATAGTTATTTTAAATATTAACAGGTGCAATAAATAATGTTTCATTAATGTAATGTTTTTTAATATCACAAAGTTGATTTTGTTCTGAAGGGAGCAATGACACTGAAATTATGGGTGTTATTCTACTTAAAAATCTGTGATCAAATTTCTTTCACTAGGCTTATGCGGTGACAGATGTTTACATTTATTATTGAAGTACAATGAATGAAATTCAGAAGTTAAATAAGCTTTTAATGTTACTGTCAATAGCTTAGATGTTCTTTCAGTTATAAATGAGAAACTTTCAGACTGAGCAAAAACATTCTCACTATGCTTAGGAAAAACCTTCACTTCTATTGTTACACTATATCAGTTTTTTAAAAAGAAATACAGCACAAAATTGTTGATCACCATCATTAAGTGGTTCACTGAATCACACTGTTTTAACTGTCTGATGCAATTAAAGTATCGAAAGAAAAGAAAAAATAGTCAGTTTGTTTCGTACTTGGTTTAAAATTATATCACCGTCAAAATTCATGAATTCCATCTGTTTCTGGATTCCATTGCAAATTTTCCCACTAG
Source organism: Morus bassanus (assembly GCA_031468815.1). Classification (NCBI taxonomy): domain Eukaryota; kingdom Metazoa; phylum Chordata; class Aves; order Suliformes; family Sulidae; genus Morus; species Morus bassanus. Next base: position 9,755,141 of record CM062576.1, on the reverse strand, counting down.
GAATAAGGTGTTCCCCAAAGGATAGATACATTTATTCCCTTTTGTCTGAAAATCTTGTGATATCTGTTGTAAACATTACCTGCACACCTTCTCAGAAGACAGGTCTTTGACATTACAGGTCCGTAGTTGGCATGAAATGTGATCAAATTCTGAACCTAATCACAGGTTTGGAAACCATTGTAGAAATGGTCAACATAAAACTGTTTTGAAGTACACTGGTTTCAAATTTAATATTACCATTAATAAAATTTTGAAATAAAAACCAAAATTTGTATGTGATGGTTTGCATCTCTTTGTGTGAGATTACATCAGTTACTGACTTCTCTATTATAGCACTAGAGTTCTACTTCACTTGCTAGATAATGCGAGAATACAGCTTCATTTTCTAAAACATCTAAATAAACACGAGCCATATAATTTAAAAAAACCCAACAAACCCCATTAACCCAATTAAAAAATCCCAACAAAACCAAAACTCATACAGTCAAGTAATTTTCAAATATATCAGGACATTTCAGTTAGCATGAGCATAAGACAAAACACATAGGAAGAGTAAAAGCTCAGCTAAACTGTGGCCCTATTTTTAACAAATAAAATGGAAAAGACTTCTCTTGAATTTGGATGTCAGAAGACCAGTAAACGAAAGAGAAGAAGCTTTTTCTATCATGCAAATCTTCCCAGCAAGCAAATTAACTCAGCTACCTAGTATACAAATTTTTTTTTCATAGAAAGGAATTTGCACATTAAAAGCAAAAGTTTGCCAAATGTTTCTGTGAACAACTCAAAAACAATATTATCAATCATTTCTAACTCGCAGGAACACTTCAAACCTTGGGATTTTTGCCCTGCCAAAGAAATTTTTCACAAAGATGTATTCAGTGATTTAGGGAACTTGCAGTTCCATTAGCTGTTCTGCTGTTACATTCCCAGGCTTGTCAGTCTGCCACCTTCCACAAATTACATTTGTGAATTTAAAAACAAGAGCAATTCTTGCTCATTTCTTTTGCTGTCTGGGATACTATTATTAATTCCAGATATTATGCTGATTATTTGCATTACAGTAGTCAAAACAATGATGAGGTATTTCCCTTCAAAGATTGCATCTCATTCAATACAAATTTAACCCTTATGTTTTGAAACATTTGCACAGACTTTTAACTATTGGATTTTCATGCCTGGTAATATTTTAAACAGTTACATTCCAATGCAACTGCATAACCTGGAAATTCCAACACAACCGAATAATCTGTTATCTGCTGAAAACAGCTTAATTTTAATATGCTGCAGTTGACTTAAAGGTTAAGCGACCTCTTAAAAGAATGTGAACTTGTGAATTAGGGAGTTCTTATACTCTCAGGTGGCATTTTATTCACCACAAGAAGTAACTGCTAATGAGCTCCCTAGCTAGAAAAAGCTAGATGTAAAATATGTAAAACTTGAAACGTCTAGTGTTTCTGAAAAAAAAAAAAAAAAACCAACCAAAAACCTCTGTGAGTTTGGCTTATTAGGTAAATTATAATAGATCAAAGAAGGAAAGGGTAAAACCAGGTGTCAAAAGCTGTGAATGACCAGCCAATTTATTTTTCTAATGTTATTTCATGGTCTACTCTTATTAAAGTATTCGGTTAATACAATTTGCAAATAAAAGATTACTTCATCTAAAAAGTGTGTTGAATTAACACACATGAAAACCTCAGTATGATGGCTCAATATGCCAAAGAACAGGCTTATTGTGCAGGAATCAATTTAATTCTTTTTTGCTGTTCAAATCAAGCTTAAGTAAGGTAAAGAGTCCTGATTTGGAGTATTTAGGCTAAAAAAAAAAAAAAAAAGATCTTTCCTTTGAGAGTTCGTCCCTGAGATAAGGGGAAAGGGGATTCTAATAAGAACTGCAGAACATGCTCCAGCACACCACACTAGAAAACTAAATCAGTGACAAGTGCAAAAGAAAACCTCAAAGGACAAACTGCTTGTAGGAAGAGTGAGGTCTCACCCCCTTGAGCACAGTAAGCACTGCTACTCTGAACACTAAGGCAATAATTATTTTGAGTCCTTAATTTTTCAAAGCACTAAAGGAAGTATATAATCTCAAACCTGTTCTATAAAGTATCTAGGCATGTGCAGAGCTTCTGTTGGCTTGAGTGAGATTTAAGCAGTTGGCTGTACAGCATTGAAGGAAAGTCTGTGCTTAAACAGATAAATCAACAAAATAATAGAAACATAGATGTATATTTAAATGTTTACATTTCTGGGTATTTAAAAATATCTATACTAAATTAATTATAATATTAATATTTTAGTTCATTGTAAATCTATGATATGAAAAGAAGTGAGTGTTCAAACTATAATATACCAAGTACAGTTAGGACCACCTCCAAAAAGAGATGTAGATGCATTAAGATGGGATTTCAGTCCAGCACAGACATCCAGAATGAGGAAGGAGGCACTAGAAAGTCATATGTCGTTCATGTTTAAACTTAGAAACATTTGAGTCCTCCAGATGCTTCTGTTTCTGTTATTCAAGGTTCCTAGATAAAAATTTTCTGCTTTTGGAGATTTTTTTATGGTTCCTTCATATTTTCAGAAATGCACTGTTCATCCTGCAGCTCATGTCTGGTTCTGAGCACTCCTCTAGCATGCAGTAGCCTTGTCCTGCAGTCTGGCAGTGACTATGGAGAAGAATCTTTAGGTCCTTTCTCACTGTGATGAAGGTTAAATTTTCCTCTATCTTTTCTTGGGGACTGTGCCTTTATTGCACTGATTATATATTTCACATTACAGCTCTGGGACCAGAACCCCTCCTGGTGAGTGATGTAGTTCCTAAATTAGACTGTCTCTCCCTGCCTGTGAAGCAGCAGATCTCAAAATCCCATACACAGAGTGGTGTAGGCACATGCCAACCAAATACATCTGTCCAGCACCTGCCTGTAGTCCAGTGGCTATGACACTTCCCAGAGAGACTGAAGCATGATTTTGAAACTCTTCAGGCAAAGGCAAGTGTAGAGATTAGGTGTTTTGTGTATGAAGATCACTACCTCCACCTCAGAGTAATGTTTTAACAGAGATCTTCAAATGTATTTTGTGAGGTGCTTGTTCCACCTGGAATGCCAACCACCTCTGAACACCCATAACAAGTTTAAGCTCTAGCTCAGCAGTGGGATGCTTAAAGAATCCCCATTTGGGCTTTAGCAATTTTAGAAGTGTAGGAAAACTTCCTGGCAACATTTTTATGCTCCATCACACCAGTCGAATTTCACCTATGCTCCCGCGTCATTTTAGGGGAAAGAGTGATGGAGGTATTATGGGGATTAGGAAAGTGCACTGTGGGATTTGAGTTCCCATGTTCCTCCTCAGATGGCCTGTGGATCCGACTCCTGCATCTGACAGGTTGCTGGAAGAAACAGAAAGCATTAATTTATGTTAACCAGAAGTTCTTACAGCAGTCATAAATACTGTTTTAGATATAACAGATTATGCTTGTCTATCATTGAGTTCTATAATAGGCTCCTTTTATCTGGTGCTAATTACAAGCTTGTTCTTGTCTCTCAGTACCAGAGAGATACATATACAGTTTGATGAAACTACAATTCATAGTAGATGGTACAACTTGATACAGAGGACTCATTGGAAGGTACCAGTTATGCAGTTTACTTTAGATAGTTTACTATAGATATGCCAGTGAAGCAGTAGAACTTCTTTATAAAATGGCAAGAGGGAGGCTGTCATAGAAATAAGTGAACATAAAATATTTATTTTCTCATATGATCTACTGACAAATAAGTCTGATAGCTAAAAGAGTGAGAAACTTAATTCTGTGTTTTTGTTCTAAATCATACTGTTTTTTAAAAAACTGTTATTATATGACTCCTCTAAGGTATTAATATTTTTACATATGTAAGTTTGTTATGTATCTGTATCTATCGAAAGGTATCAGAAACTTAAACAGAGTTTCCTAATAAAAATTCAAAATTAATTTTTGAGATTTTAAGTTACAAGGTTTCTCAGTTATTGTGTAGCTTCTCAGTTCATAATCTGTTGAGTTCATGTATTAGCATGTTTGAAGAATCCTAACTGATCAAAATAAATTAATAAAAGGATCTGGGTTGTTTAAGGTATCATTTCCCATTCATTGCTACAATGTGGTGATTTCAGAGTGAGGTAATTTGGGAATATATGGTATAGAATAGCTTTTGATTACTACCAATTTAATGGAAGAGATGATGGGAAATTTTCTTTTCCTTAGTTTATCAGTAATAAAGCTTCCCAGGAAAGTAACTGTAGATCACAAATGGTTGGAAGCATGTTTAAATTACCTTGGCTGCTGATGGTCTTTGAATATCAATACAGGCAAGCTGCCTTTAACTTATTGTTTGCAAAATACAAATGTGAATTAATTTCTGCTACATTTTGTCTTTAGCAACAGTATTGTCTATTTCTAGCCTTAGTTTTATTTTTTTTTCCTTCCTCTTATTAGGAAATGGCCTAATTGCTAGTTTATCCTATTGCAAGATGGCATATAACTCAGGGGCTTGCGTTACTTTATCTATGAATATTCTTCATTTTCCCAAATGTCTACTGATGAGCAATTTGGCTTTCAAGGTGCTCAGTAAACTGATATTATTTGCATATACATTACTCTCTAAGGTCTTCATCTAGGGAGCACCATTACTTGCATTGCATGCCCACCCCATTAGACAGCACTTTGATTTTTAGTCCTTAATTACACAGCTACTATTTCAAAATGTTTCTACCATTAAAAAAAAATGTTAACAGATAATTGGAGTAAAAAAAAAAGCACAGGGAAAGACAATGTAAAGTTAGCATATTTGTTGGTAAATCTCTGTTCTCAGTCAGCAACAGCTGCAGTTTAATTAAACTCAACTGTTTGCAGGTGTTCACAAGAGAATATTGTATAGATATGTATGTACATATACCATTCAGCTGAAAAGATTTACCTTTGTAAAAAATCATAGGCTCTAACACAGAAGCACCTTTCTCTATATTCTTGTGATTAATGTTCAGGTTTCTTTCTGATAAGTAAGGATGAGATATTATCAGAGAAAAATCCACAAGAAAGCACCATAAAGCAATAAGGGAGGAACACCAGCTGTGTTCATAAATTTAGACAGTTAGTATAGCTGAAAAGCATTATCTATCCTAAGACTGGTATTATAGTTAGGTGAGTTTAGTGCATCACACAATACAAAAGGATTTAATAAGTATTAAAGAAGGAAAAGTAAATACAAAAAAAAGACTTTTTAAAGATCAGAACAGCTTTAGATGTTGTGTGGATCAATAGTAGTCTCATCACAGGAAAAAGTTCACTAGGTAGCATATTGAGCTGCAAGTTCAAAATGTCAATAAGGTGTGTAAAATTTAAAACCAGGACATGTTATAGGATAGTTGTACTTAACTTTTGGTGCTCGTGGTATAAATATTTCTGCTCAGCAGAGGTGTTTGTGAAAGTTGACAAGAAACCAACACTGCTAAATCATTTAAAGTTCATTTATTGCGCACTGTCTAATGATCTATCCCAAAGAGGAATTCTATAAATATACATGTACCCACAGAGATTTACAACTAGGTCAGAATGCTGCTTCTACATCTATTACTAATTAATTAGGTGCAAATAGCAAAAGTACCTCAATGACAAAATCTATCATTTCAAAATTCCTTTATTACTGTGGCTGTATCAGCAGCATTTGCAAGTGCTCAGTTAAAAAAAAAAAAAAAAAAGGCAGCAAAGGATTAATTCTTACAGAGTGTACAACACTTTACACAGTTACACAGTATGTGTTCATTTCTGATCTCTAAATGAAGTTTCTACATTTAACCGGAGTAAAGCATATGATTAATGCTTGTGATCATTCTGGAGCAACTCTATTAGACTGCCACAGATTCAACAGATTTACCCATAAACCAAATTATTATTAGTTTTAATTTGAAGGGGAGGGGAATAATGGATGTTCTTTTTTATGATACCTACTTTATTAACACATTTAATCATGGTAAAAGTCCAACTTATTTTTGTTACTGTTGAAATTAAGTTATGAAAGTGACAAACAGTAAGATACAATCAAAATTTATCTGAAAGCTTTTTTATGCTTTGTATGATTATTGTGATCCATTTTTTCAACCTGGTGATTAATAAATAGACACTTGTATAACAAAATCTTTATTACCCATATATGAAATATATTGCATCCTTTGGACCTGTAAATGGACAGTTTTAAGAAGATGAGTTTTAATCATGATTATTTTTGAATGACCTCCTTTTCTATGACTGTCAAAATTTAAAAATCATGACCAAACAAACTTACTTTTATGTAAGAGAGTAGCATAGCTCAGACTTACACCTGATCATACAATAAATTAATATTTATTAAGGATATAACACAGATGTTTATAAACACTGTTTAATAAAGTGAAACACTTTATTTATTTTATTCTTGTCAGAAACACTTAGATAAATATACATACACATATCATTTTATAAGGAAATACAGATTTTTATATTACAGGTCTGTCCTCTAATCCTTAAAAATTAGCAATACTCTGTGTCTTAAAGGATTAGTGTGTTTGTTGAGAGGTTTGATTTTTAAGTATTTTATTATTCACAGTAACTTAGTGGCTTCAGCTGGACCCACAGCTACTTTTGGGTCCCATATTTGGAGATTCCTATGTAGTCTTTTCTGGAAAGTGTAAGAACAAGATGTGACTAACTTTTAAAGTTGGTGGTTTATTTTTTCAAGTACTAAAATATGACCACAATATCCAACAAATACTGCCCAGATGATCTGAATTTTGTTCCACTCATAATGGGCAGAAGAGGTTTTGTGTTTATTAGTAAGTTAATGTCAGCAGTTTTGAGTTTTTGATTGTCAATGAAAATGTGATGTGGGATAATTAAGCAATAATGTAGTATGCAGAGCACTTTTTAACAGGATAAAGTCTCGATGAAGATGAGCAGAGTCAAGGGATTTAATGTTAAAACAGAAAGTATTTTTCACCTAATTTGCATTAAAAAAAAGTTTGCTCAAATGCCAAAATAAATGATGTGAAAAAACAAATGAAAAGGCAACTTTTAAATAAAATTAGTTCATATAAATTTTAACTAAGGAAGCTATCAATTTGTACATATTCCTTATCTTTTTATTTTACTAACTTCTCAGCTGCAACATTTCCATCCACTTCAGTAGAGAATAGCGCAGGGAATACACTCAGGGCATAGCCATGACTGTGTAGTAGATAACTTCTACCTTTTAATTCCAAATTAGCATTGAAAACATTTCACTTGGGTCTCTTTTGCTTTCTGCTTGGTAAAATTAAATCTTTTGAGGCCTCTAACAACCCTGAACTTCCTGCAAAACTGACGTTTCAATTCAAGCTAAGGAAAATGAATTGCTTAATAGAAGGTGGCACTTCCTAGTGCCATGGTAATGGTAAGAAATCATCTCTTCAGTAGGTGCCAGTTTGGCCAGAAACACTGGCATCAGTGGGGAAAACATTGTGTCCAACCATGGCTTGTTTTTTCTGTCCAGTACCTCTGATTCCAGTGCAGTGCAGTGTTGGAATTGTCACTTTCCAGATATTTTCTATACATTTTCTGTAAAAAAGACTGAAACAAATCCATCTCGAATTAAATAAAGTGGAAATGAATGAGGAGGATAAAATATAAGAGGTCTTAAAATCGTATGTGTCAGGCCTCTTAAAACTGTGCTATCAAGGAGTTAATTCAGCTCGCAGAGCCTGGTGTGACTGTGAAGCATTGCTTTGGCTGGCAGGGGGATGCTGCAGCTATGGCATGTAATACAGCAGTTTAAGCCTTCCTAGCCACCTTAGGCCCACTCCATACCCAGATATACAGTTTCTCAGCCAAAATTAAAAGCAATTAATTTACTTGCAAAGGTCCAAAGATATGTAGCTGCACCTATAAGAAGAAAAATATGATTTGTTTTTTTGTTTTTTCAAAAGAGGGTAAAATAATAAGAACCCACCTGAAATGTAGAGGTATCTTTATTTCACTGACTTAAGGAAAATATTATTTTAGTTTTCCAAATTGTTTTGACGGTAGAAACACAGGTCAGTGTTTCAAGTTGTCAGAACAATATCATCCACAGCAGTCTGTATCTCATGGCTAAAGACAAGCTTTCCCAAAGTAAATGAAGGGGGTTTGTCTTATCCTGTGTTTTTCAGTGCTGTCCCTCCTGATATTCAAAGATGGTGAGGACACTGCAAAGAGAGCGCAGGAAAAAAAAAGCAACAATTATTTCCCCTAAGGCTTACCTAGCAGGGAAATGATGAAATAAAATGAAACTATAGATGAGTAGGTTTGGGGGAACAAGGAGCAGTAGGAAAGAGAGCTTGAAGGCAGAAATGTCACCCGCGTGAGGGTAGTGGGATTCCTTCCTTGTGCACGGTCCATTCTGTTTCTTCATTGTTCCTTCTTTGGAAGGACATCCAGGTAGTGCATTAGTTCCCATTTGGATCTGTCTTATCATTAGAAACACACTGAATTGTGACAGATAATTATGCTATTTGGAACTGCAATAGCTAGAGGCGGCTTAGATGAATGCCTTATTTTAGTACACAGAGCTAGTCTGAAATGTATTATTTTGATAAAAAATACATTTCCAAATTAAACCAATGATAGAATTAAGGCTGTTTTAGGAGGTGAAATAACTTTGTATTGCATACAGAAAGTTTTTAAAAGGTATACCACAATCTGGGAAAATTGTAAACTGATTTAATACTCGAAACATACTGACTTGGATTTGTGATCTGTTTATCTAGTCAGCTTCTCAGATATAATTTCCTGCATAATTCAGTTGAATGATGATGAAAATTGTGGTTGTGTTTTCAGAGAATTTAGAAAAACATTTTTTTGTAAAAGGTCTTCTAGGCATTTGCATTTATTCTGTCATTCACTAATTCAAAAGTGTGGCTTTTGAACAAAGTTGGGTTCCATGTATTAAAAGAGTGACTGCAATTTGCTCATTCAGATTAACTATGTGATCCATCATCCTGTAGCATCTTTTCCAGAGCAGTGTCTTAAGTGATGACTTATTGCCTGTTTGCAAAGGGAAGTGAATGGTACAGAAAATGTAATTTACTTTTCTGCCTTGGACTGAATTTGTTGTTTACTAATTGGAATGTCATATGCAATGAATTATTCAACAAAGACAACAGTCAAAAGGAATGTCAGTAATGAAAACCAAACAAAATCATTGCATCATAGGTTCAAGTTCAAATAATATTAATTGGGCTAAGTATTTGCATTTGTGGATGACAGGTAATTATTTTTCAAGTAATCAATGATAATTCTTAATGAAGTTATTTCCTCAATCGAAAATAGTATTTTTCTAAGGGAAGCTCAGAGATGGTGGATTCATTTTGACATTCAGTAAAAATATTATTGTTCATAAAAGATGTATTAAAGTATTTTGACTGACATTATCAGAAGATTCTTTTCTTACTTTCCTTAACTAATTTTCAGCCACTACAGCTCGCATCCTTCTTCCACAGGAATGTAGTATGTGTTGCAGTTGTATGGATTGTACAGGGAGTGAATACACTGTGGAGAGCATAAATATGTGAAAAATATAGAGAAAGAATAGAATAAATTTATCAATATCACTTTAGGCAACAACATTCTATGTACTAGAATATCCTACTGATATGAGCAAAATAAAGATCTTCTTTTTTGTTTCATCTCCCATTCCTAAATATCTATATTGTGTTGATTCACTGTTGGAAAAAAAGCCATCTTGTCTTGCAATAAAAGCTATTGTACTGTTATGTAAAAAATGAAACCTATCTTTTATTCTGAAATAAAAACATATTACATTGTATAACAATCAGATTTACCTATGCACCACAGATTTGATTAAAAACCTAGGAAATTGGCAATCAGGTTTTGCCAAACATACACTTGGCAGCCAAATAGACTGTGGTTAAATGAACCATTTGTCATATGTTTTCATTCACTATTGTAAGACTGGAAAACTGTATTGTGGGTCCAATTATCAATGGTTCACTCGCAAAGTGAGTTTTGTTCAACAATTTCATTTAGGACCCAGGAGATGGAATAGAGAACATATTTATTAAATTTGCAGATAGCAGCTACCTAATAGTGTTGAAGGGAATTAAAATATATGAACTTTAAAATTCAAAATTATGTGGACAAGATGAAAAGTGGTCTGAAAGAAATGAGACAGAAGAGCAATAGGGACAGCTGCAACACTGTGAACTTGGGCAGGAATGGAGAACAATGAATTACGAAAAAATTATGCAGAAAAAATCCTGAGGTTTATGATTTATCACTGGTAGAACATCAAACACAATATCATGCCATTATCAAAAATTATATCTCATACTTGGGATTTAAAAATAGGAGCAAATGTCAAATTAATATGACTCAGTTTTGAGGAGTGGTGGACAGCTTACTTGCCCTCTTTTAAAGCAAGTTTGACTTTTTATTTTTCACATGGTGACTCCTCTTTCCATTGTCCATTTTCTATGCCTCTTGCCTCTAATTCTTACAGCCTGTTGGAACCAGACAGAGATTTTAACAGATGGTTCTACTGAACCAAACCAAACCAAATCAATCAATAAAGTTTTCAGCACAGTTGTTAACTGGAACATTACCTGTAGGATACTCAAGGTAATCCTCCAGCTGTACTCAGAAACAGAATAGCCTCAGCTGGGGTACTATAGGGACTGCAGGAGAGAGAAACAAAAAAGCCAGAGTCTTTATGAAGAGCTGAAATATCTTGCTTAAAGGCTGTACGTAATGGCTCTCAGGCATAGAAAAAGACATTGCAGAGAAAACCGGGCTAAATGGTTCCACTTCTAGTGAATAAGACAGGAAGTAATGGACTTGAACCACAGCAAAGTACATTTAAGTTAGATGTGAGGAAAAACTTCCTAATGGTAAATGTTCTTTTAATTGTTGTACTCAAACAATAAGAAATCTTCCCTACATTGATTTAATCCAAACTCTAATATTGCGACATGAAATTAGAGTGGAAAAGCACCTTCTGTTGTCACAAGGTCAGCCTCTTAAAAATGCCTTCAAGAACTGTCCTGTCCTAAACATAAGGATAACAAACTAGCCAATAATCACTTTAAAAGTTTTGTTTAATTGAAATTTATAAAAACAATCTATAAATGACAGTAATGGAAAAGGCTGAGGTTCACAAAAATGTTCAGAAAAATCCATTTTAAATACATTGTCTCATTCTCTAGTCTAAGAATCAATTCTGGAAGATTACGGATGACACACAGTATAATTAATACATAAAGAAAAGGATAAATTCTAGCCTTCAGTTATGGAATCATAAACAATGCATTAGTGTGCAAATCCCAGTATGTTAAAAAGCATAGTTTAAAGTACTTTGGGATTATTCTAGCTAAAATGTACATGAGAAATGTAAATCATCATTAAAGCATTTATTCCTTGCTTCATTAAACATGCAGTTTGCTGTTTTTTATTTTAATTTCTTTTTAATAAAATGTAATCATCCTGAAAGATGTTATATTGATATCTGAAGAGAAAGATCTTTGTTTAGCTACAAAACAGTTGCAGGACAGGAAGAAGAAAAGTACTTCGTAACGTCTCAATCTGATTTAAGAGATTACCTAGAAGTTGTCTTTGCTGATAGTGGCAAAAAAAGTGATGGTGCTTCTTTCTTTAGGTTTACAGATTTTAACCAACAACCACATGGAATGAAACCAAAGCATTTTATGAACATTCATGACCTATCATTTTTTAATTAGGTTGCATTCAGAAATGACCTAGGAGAGAAAATTAGGGTGATTTAATTTTAATGGGTTGCAAAACCATTTTATTTACTTTATTTTTGTCCTTTTTTTTCTATTTAATATTTCTCCACTGGCAGAAGGTAGTTGCCATATAATATCCTCTGCATATTTTTCAGCCTTATTTTTATGTTTAACACCCAAATAAGATGAAAGATAGCTAAATGCTGTGGAACAAATTTACAGCAAATGTCAATCATCACACTGATTTTACATCAATTTTATTCTTGGAACTATGCGTAAAGAATTGAAAACTCACTACTGATCTTCCAATAAATTTAATATTCCAAGATTAAATATAATTTCAATTGTTTGACTTTCAGCTCACAAAATCTTGGTACCATAAATATTAAAACTGTTATAAATATTGATTTTTTAAATATTGAAGGTGTAGATTTAATATATTTTTAGTAAAATATCCGTTAAAAAAGGAAGATACGCTGTTCAAAACTTTTGAATAGATGTTACAAGAAGTCATTTTTATATAGACATTCCATGTCCAGGCAAGCTTATACCAGTTTTTCAACTTGAGCAAACCTATAAATTGTATAGCAGGAGAAAAGCACCTAAGAAAGACAGGATTTGTATTTTTTTACTTTGTTTCCAACTTTGTGGCTTCTGTAGTTCTTGTTTTTCTATCAAAACTTTAATATTTGAAACTGCTAGTGATTATCAAAGTAGAAATCTAATTCACCAATTTAACTGGGATGTTAAAAAAAGATTCTCATTGATTACAAAAAGCCAGTATTAGCAAATGATAGAAATAGCCTTCTCTTTATGGAAAAGAGTTTTTTGTTAAGGTTTAATCTAAATTAATTTTACTAATGTTAGCTGTAGAGACTGCTTCAGCAAAATGGAGACTTAAGCATTTTAAAAAACAGAGGTACTGCATATTGTCTAGAGTAGATGGATACATGAAGGCACATAAATATTTTTAATAGTTTCTCCATAGGGAAATACCAAGGCAAAAGTAGTTCTTAACAGCAAGAGATAGCAAACTGTAAATTTATTCTTATTTAAATCAATAAAACCAGACTATATTCTCCCTTACAATTAAAAGAGCTGCGCTGAACAGACAGACATGCCTGTAGGACTGGTACCGTCCCAAACTTGGTTTCCACACCTATGGCTCATTGTATTAATGTGGACTGCTGATGTTTAAGAGATAGATCAAATTATGAAAAAAAAGAAGTAGAAAAGTTAAGATACAATGATGATGTTTTTGTGGGAACTGCTATCAAAGATCAACATGGTATCATCTGTGTCGAGGTCCCACTGTCTAAAATGTGAATATTAGTAGTGAACAAAGAAATTGTGTCCATTCTTATTGTCCAGCTTATCTACAGGATTAACTTGATTGGCAGAAATGTGTAACGATGAAAGTGCCTCAAGATTTTCTGATGCTCTTTTCCCCCCTCAAACTTTTGTTGACAAGAGTTTGAGGAACGAGATAAGCATCCAAGCTGAAAATCCTGGTAAAAATACTTTTCTAGCCACAGTAAACTCAGTTTATCACATACTGTACAAAACTAATCTAACTGGCAGTACAGCATTTATTACTGGAAATATCTTCTGAGGACCTGTGCTCATGAAAAATTTGATTAAAGAAAGCTTTGTTGGTAAATATATGCTGAAAGCTGATCATGCGGTATCTAAGATCAAGGAACAATACCAGAACAGTACAAATAAGATTAAGTGGTAGGTCCAAGGGAAAAAGTAGGCAGAGTAATTGATTATATATAAAACTGAGACATTTGCATGATGAATTTCTTTTGTATCTACGCAGTGTTCTCTCTTTCTAAGTAAAGGACAATCAACGGCCATGAAGAGGAACTGGATCTAATTAATAAAATGACTACTCCATTTCCAGAACATTCACCCTCGGAAAGCAATGTGTTATTGATAAATGTGAAATGTGTTTGGGTCTGCTGATCAATTCTCTCCTTTAGATACTTACAAGTGCTTTATGTTCCTTAGCTTAAATTAACTTTGCCCATCCAAATTGGATGAGTTGTTTAATGTGGTTATACAGTGCTTTCTGAATGACTATGTTTGTGTGCAAATATTCATTGGACTCTATTCCAAAGTGATTATTAGCAAAGCTAGTATCACTTGCATAATCATAGCTTCTTTGAAATAGTCAGGAATCTAGAGAAATATCTCATCATTTCTTCAAAATAAATGATACTTCTAAAATTATTGATACTTTGAAATGTCACGACCTGTTTAGGTAACTCTAGTGTTGAAAGTAATTAAAGTGACACGTTGCAACTAGAAGAGTTTAAAAAAGCAATTTGGGCAGTTTAAAACAATTAGCTAGTGTTAACACTGGCTAACAATATTAAAAGGAATCAAAACTTGTAAAGTGCCTTCTTTAAAGAAATTCCTGTTAGATTTACAGTATTCAAAAAATTGTCTTAAGGAATACTTATGCTGTTTTATTTATCAGCAGGCTGATGGAAAAAAATATTGTTTGGCTCTGGAGCAGGGAGTTACTTTTCTGGGTTTTTTTTGTGGGTTTTTTTTTTTTTTTTTAAAGAGAGAATGGTTTAGATCTAGGAGAACTGAGCTGCTGTGTTGATTACCTGGCTAATTCACTGAATACTTTACTCATTTGTGTTACACTACACCATTCTTCTACTGGAAAAGCAGAATACTATCCACAGGGCTGTTCCAGGATAGGTTACTTACACCTCCGCATATGTCTTCTATGCATGTCTCTTTCATAATGTGTTAACAATCCTTTGTACTGACAAGCAGTAGATATGTAATTTTAAATGCCATCGAATGAGAGCAGTATGTGGGGTTTGTACAATTTTTTTAAAAGACCAGTTTCTAAGACCTCTGCATAAATAGGACAAACTTTATGAGATGGCCGCTCAGACTCTTTAGATTTTTATTAGGCTGTAGTTGTGCTACATTTTTTGCAGTATGTGCCACTCAGAACTAGATAAATTACAAATTATTATAGTAGTATTGGCCACTTTAAAGAACTGAGATGAATTGATAGTTTCAAAGTTCTTGGTGGTGTAACTGTATAGAACTGAGATCCTCCAAATGGTACCTGCTTCTCAAAGTCTCATCTATGTTTATATACATTTATTAAGGATTGGCAACATTAGCATCTACTGAAACCTGTTTGATAGTCATAGCAAGGTCTGGCAGAATTGAGAATAGATGATTTTTTACTAGCCAGTGAATGATTTATGTCATATTAAATGAGCATGACAACATCTGGTAGCAAAAGTTTTTAGTGGGAAATTGTGAAGTAGTGAAATAAGCTTGATGTCCATGGGTGGGAATATCATATAAATTTCCTTCACTTCTTATTACTGAGAGTGGTTTTTATCTCTACATCCTGTTCTCTCTGATGGTCAGATGATATCTTCATACCTGTTTTGAATTACTGCAGCTATCATTGATGGTACACGTGGTGTCTTGGACAAAGTTAGAGCTGGATGGGAATTTGTTAATAGAATATAATTAAATTATGGAGTTGGATTAAATTATGGTTGTATGAACAGCTGGCATTGGATTTTAGCAGTTTAATATAATTTCTGTATTGCAAGTTTAAGTTTTATAAAAGGTCTCTGCAGCTGCACTGATCTCATTTATTTGTATTTTGCATATCAAAATAAATAGATGGACTACATAACAGTTATGAGCACAAGTAAAATATGGGCTAAGAGTAAAAAGCTAAATTTTTACATGCTGTTTTATAAACATGTTAATAGAGCTTAATAAGTTTGTGGTGTATTGAGACATTGGTCCTCAGGGAGACATACTGGTCAACATCTACCAGAAATTAGAGTATCTCCATTCAGGAAGCTATTCGTCATCCCCTGGAGCACTTGTGGATGAATCCTATTTGTATCGGACTGCTCCTACTCTGAAGGCACCTCTCTCATCAACATCAGGTGCTGATGAGGAGTCAGTTTCCACTGCCACATCTCCTCTGTAGCTCTGTACGCAAGAGTCTCACCTGAGCTTTGTCTCATGCATCAGCTGGGTTTTTTTGGGTGATCCAGAGTTATTTATTTTATTATGACTGCAACCTATTTCTAAAAACTGGTTTCAGTACAAATAATTTTAATTTATACTTAACTTGTATTCACACAGCCTCACATCCAAACATAAGTAATTGAACCTAAGATGGTATCATTGCTTTAAGTAGTCTATTTGAGTTAATAACAGTCACAACAAAAGAAAAATATGGTTTGGATTCCTGATTGACATCGTACAAAATGAGCTGTCAATTTTGTTAACCACCTTAAGTGTTATAGGATAGTAGAGACAGAGACATCTTAAGTTTGTCACTGTAGAAAAACAACTCTCTATAAAGCCCTGCTTTGTTCATGGTCTGTAGCTGGTTCATTGGTTGGTTTATAGAGGAGTCTATTTAATTTTCCAGATTGGGTAGTCGGGCTATGGTCAGAAAAATAAAGCTACCACTTAAAATAAAAGTTAGAGTTCCTCCCTTGCCCTACAGTGCATACCACCCACCAGTGCAAAAGTCTGCTTTTCTAATTTAGTTACATTTGATGCCAAACCCTGCACTGGCCTAAATGACCAGACCAATAGAGAACAGGACTTGAGATCCTAAGTATCCATGCAGGGCAGAATAAAACAAAAGGAATCAGGTTAGCCATCCAAGACAGTAAATCTTAAACTCCTTAATTGCTAGGAGCTCTCACAACACAGATATTTCTCAGTCCACCCTCCAGGAGATGAACTGCTGCCAAGTTATCCTTAATTAGTTTTTCTGGATCATACAGTTTGCTGCAATATGTGTCCTTGAGCTACTATGAGGAGATATTGAGACATAACAAGCTTTACTGTAATAGGTATTAGGAAGGTGGTGCTTCTTGCTTGGAATGGAGAGCAATCTTCCTATCTGCAGCCCAGGAAATGTATGTGGAACATCTGCAACCTAACAGCTGTTGAATGTCACTTTGGCTAGATCAAGGGCTTAAAATGTGCTTAAGTAATCTACTGTAGCTCTTGCTTTTAGAAAGTACATCTGTGCTGACAGTTTTTCCACCAACATACTCCCATACATGTTAAAATGATAAACAAACTAGACTAAAATCAAGGTGATAATGGAAGATACTAGAAAGCTCAAAGATAATTCAAGCTGAAATGATGCTTGCTTAACACTTCAGTATAATTAATGACTTTGGAATAAAAGTTTCTCTCAAAACCATAAGGCTGTCTTGTTTTATGCCTTTGTGATGCACATCACTAATAGAGAGTTGTTGAAATTCTGCCTCTTTGATCTGTATATTATCTATTGTTTGGTGATAACAATGAGCATATTACATTTATGCTTTGATGTTTTAAATGTTGTCTTGCCAGGGGATAATAGACATTCAGTTGTCACTCATCATATAGAACCCAGTAAAATACTTAGGAAAATCGGTGAGGGGCTTCTCTTGATTTAATAGTTCTTGTTTTAAGATCATAATAAGCTACCTACAGAAACTAAGCCACCAGATTTCTAATAATTATTTTTCTTGTAATTATTTCAAGGATAGCTTCTTTGTATGACATACATTGATTTTACGTGTTTCCTGCTTATCTGATCCTTTGCCATTTTAAAATTATTATAAAGCTATTTACCAATGCAACTATGCAAGGAACAGCATACTCTGATGAAGAAACATTGCTAGGCTGTAGTGGGAAATAATATCTTAGCTTAAAAAGGAATGTAATGTCAGTTATCAGTTCAAAAGAGGGGAAAGAAGTACAATACATCAAACAAGAAAATTAGTTGTGTTACCCAGTGTAAAAACATCACTTAGAAAATGAGGTACCTCTTTTTCAAATAATAACTTTCTCACTCTGATTTATCTTATAGTCCTTCATGCAGACTCATAGTCTCTTGTCATATAATCTTTACATGCATCTCATCTTATATATTATATATTGGCAAATGTACTGATAAGATTTTCATTTATTGAATTAATATTTGTCTCAGATATTTACAGATTATTTTAACTGAAATACTGTGTCAAATTTTAACAGTAGCTAAGTTTTGAATATTTCCATCATATAGATCTTAAGAAGAGAATTTACATGCTAAACTTAAATTAAAGAAATAAATAAGATCTGCACTGCAAAATGATTATTTTTGGGCAGTAAAATTAGAAACCATTTAGAGATTTTACAGCATGAAAAATATTGAATAAATGTTTGATTAAACATTTTGTCTTTTAAAAAAGTAACCAAAATAAAGGAGTTTAAAGTGAAACGGAATCAGTTAATTTTGCCTTTGAATTTCTCTGAACAGAAAAAAAGATGGTATGATCTTTTCTCTAGGAAACAAATAAATTAAAAAATCTGTAATTACAGTTGAGGTTTTTTTAACCAGAAATATTTACAATGCCAGAGATCTTCAATCCGATGACAAATTATTTTAAGTTAGGTTTCAAGAGCCAAAACCAAGGGAAATAACAAAGAAGCATTGTCAGTTTGGGACTGAGGAGAATGGAAACTAAAAATGTTTAGTTTCAGGTACTGTTACTGAATTACATAGAAAATAGGTGCATCAGAAAGTATATACCTTAGTCAAAGGAAGGCAATCAATTAAAATAAGGGCTAACTATGAGTATGAAAGATAAGCGCTTATTAGAGAAACCTGATTGCTGGAATAGATAAAATTTCCAGATTAGTGAATGAAGGATACATTGCAAACATAATGTAAATCATTTAATACACTGTTTTACAAAATTTTACACTCAAAATTAATCTCACTAACCTATCTCGGTTGAAAGATTTGCATGAATTTTAAATAGACTAAAGAACTAAACAAAGAGCTATAAAAGAAAGATGTTAATTGGAAGGAAGTGCTTAGTTTGAAACTGTAAAAACAGGTGATGATTCCAGTCTTAACTAACTTCTTTAATGGTCTGGAAGAAGAAATATGCAGTATATAAATGGATTTTCCACATTATGTGGAATGACATTAAAACACAAACACCAATAAGGATAGAGGGAATAATACAAAGGTAGATCATGAAACACTAAACATATAGGAAAGAAGCCTACAGAAAATAATTAACTTGGGAAGAATATATGCCACAATACATTTGGAAAAGAAAAGGTGATTCAAATGGTGATTAGAAGGTGAAGAAGAAAAACCTTAGAAAGCACGTACAGCTAAGCACACAACTATATGGGAATGCAAACAAAGGATGCATTTGAACAATGGTTCTCTCCAGTGCAAGTGACAACTACTACAGACAGACATAACTCACAAGAGGTTACGGTCTCCAGAGGATTTTCAAAAGATCTTTTTGTTGTTGTTGTTCCAGCTCTTACTTTCACAGACTATGGCTTTGAGCTAAGCAAGAGCCATGTGGCTGGCCACAGGATCAGAGACCACCAAAATATTTTTTGGGTTTTACATTTTAAGGGTTCTCTCAACCCCTTAATCTGTAGAATTATTTTTTCCTCATTTTATTCAACCTGGAGATTCTGCTCTATTTATCCTTTTCTGCTCAGGCAACTCCTGCTAACCCACTCTTTCCTATGCATTGCTCATGCTTGATACATCTTTGTAAAGTTCCTTATCTAATGCTATTCGTAGTAGTTCCACTGTCCTTTCTTTTTCCAGTTCCTTCACCCTGCACCTCTGAGTCCTTCTCCTCATTCTTCTATCCCAAGAACAACAATTTTCAATCCCTTGAAAGGATTTCACTCTTTAAAGATGGTCCTTATATGAAGCCTTTGAACTTTAGGAGGGTCCTGTAAGCCAGGAAGGTTTCAGGCAGAACAATCATTTTATTTGAATTTCACAGAGAAAAGACATTAGGGCAAAGAGAAGTAAGTAATTTCTCATTTGTGTGGAAGGAAAACAAAACCACTGAACTGCAGTGGAGGTAAAATATGCAAAATTGAATGTCCTAAGATGGAAATTCTCAGCAGAAGAATAAAACAGGAAAATGAAGATCTGCTACCAAGGCATTAATTCATGGATGTGAGAGTCAACAGGGAACTACTTCTGGCAAAAAATGAAGCACTTCCTCAGCCAATCCTGACTCTGTCAAGTGGGATTGCTGGGACTGGGAGATTGTTCTTACTTTCCTTGAAAAGTGCAGCTGCTTTTCCCACATAACATGACTCAGCTTTCATAACTGCTTTTCAGTTTTATTGTGATTAACTGCCTCTATAAATTACAAGGCTATGTTCTGAGGTACAAGTACTAAACCCCAAAATCTTGCATTCTAGACCACAACACACAGACAATATTTGTAACATTTTCAATGGAAATAAAGAATATAATTAAATCACTTAAGCTCAGCCTGAATCTTTGCAGATTACCTGAACTTAATAAAATATAAGTCAAGCAAAGTTTGATTTATATATCTTTATTTTATTTTTTGCATGGCTTATTGTGTTTGAGGAATTCCTACTTTGTAGGAGTCCTTTCTAACTCCTTGGGTAAAAGAAAGCAGATGGCCATCTCTGTCTATCTGTTTCTTACTTGTTATTTATTTTATATTTTAGGTTATGTCCCATCTTACTAAAATGGAATTTTTGTGATTGATTTTCTGTGATTGATCACAGAATAGCTTTTGGTGTTTCAGGGCTAAACCACTGCAAAGTATCTCAATTAATCGCCTGTGGCCTCCTGCCTGGAAACATACCTGAGGCAGGAATTAACTGACCAATAAAACATGGCCTGTCATATCTTAATGTTATATTCCCATTCCATGTGAACAAGCCTGCTCCCAGAGTTTGCCACAAGCAATCTGGTATTTCATCTCTGTGTCTGTTTTAATCTCTGATAGATTTTATCCACTTTCTGTCAACTCATGAACACTGGCATTACGAAGTGTTTTTTTTCATGTTCATTAATGCTTTACTTTAGCCCTGTTGATTTTGCAGTATCTTTTTATCCTAATCCTTTAAACACGAACCATTTATATAAAAATCATGTACTTGCTTCTCACTGTTAACTGGAAAAGGAAAAAAATCAGTTGCTTTATTTCATTGAAATTTTGGCAAATTTCTGATTTAGTTACAGTTCAGGATGTTCTCCAGCTCATGAGTTTTAATGTATAAGTAGAGAAATATTTGCTTGCTAATTACAAATCTTCCCAGGACATTAACATACTTTAGCAATAGAAATTATATAAGCACCTGGAACAATGATCCTTCTCATATGACACAATTTTGGACCCAGCAGAACCCCAAAAGATCACAGACCGCCTCCATCTATAGATGACGCTAAAGAATGACATTTTAAAGATTGGACTGAATAAATACTAGTGGAATGCCCCAAAACATGCTCTGCAATATCCTCCAAATGAAAAAAAAAAAAACCTCACTTTTTTCTCCTACAGTTTTCTGGTGTATGAGTCACACAGCTCTGGGTGGAAAATGTAGGACTGATATCAATCACCTCCCAAAACCCATTCTGACAGAGGGTTTATCTGAGCTGATCTTAATCTACCAATTTATTAATTTATTCATTAGCAGTATCTAAAAAAGTACTTACATAACCATATACATTCTGATTAATATCTCTTAATTTTTAAGACTGGCTAAAGACCCAACTCTTGGTCTAATAATCCATAGGAAGGTAAGCAGAGCTGACCCTGAGTCGCAGGCGTTGGTCCCCAGATCAGTCCCCCTGAGTGCTTCAAACACTTTAAGGTCAGTGTTTTGCCTCCAGCAGGTTCCTCCTCATGCGTTGGGAAACCGGCTGCTGCTGTGTGGTGTTGTGGGGTATGGGTGTGGAGATGCCCCCCTGAGCACGTCACCTGCCTCCTTTGCTTCCCCAGACTCCACCTAACAGCAGCAATCAGAGTTAATACACTAACCGTCGAGTCAAACTGTGAGAAATTCCCATCACCAACAAAAGTAATGGATAATCATATTTTAAGCACCAGCCTCACAGAGAGCCAAATATTTTCTCATTCTAGTCTCTACCTTTCAGTTTTTCACATAGTAATGAAAGCTGTTTTCCATAGAATAGCAGCTTTTTCCACCCTAGGAATTACTCTGCTTCTGTTTGTATTGGCAAGTGGGCATAAAATATAAATGTGAAGTATTTGGCATAAAAGAAATCTATAAAAATTGCTAGTAATTATTACTATGACTCCAGTCCAGAACTCTTTATTCACATAAAGCTGACATTGCTGTTGTAGCTGGTTTTCCTTCAAAAAAGGACTTAGTAAAACTCACCTACATTGGGCAAGTTCCATGAGATTTAAGAAAGCACAAAAAATTGTGGATATTTATGCTTGGACTGAAACAGTATTAAGAGGTATATTAGTTTCAGAACAAAATAACTTGACCACAAGACTTGTAGTCATGTATTCATGGCTGCAGTCCTATCCTTGTCATGTTTTCTGACCAAAGTACTCCAGCGCTGTGTAAGGTGAGACTAAGGCTGGCTGAGATGCATGTTCAGCGTTCTCCCTTTTTGTCAGGTCCCGAATAAAACACTTCAGGTTATACGAACATCAAGTATATTTCCAATTCAAAGTATTGAATTGAGTTTTAAGTCATTGTAATGAACACCTTGTTCTCTTATTAGGAGGTGTATTTCCTCACATATCCTGTGTTAAAGAATTATTCTATAAATCTGGTAATAAATTATAGTTAGCTGAGAGTCCCTAGCATGTGCAGGTCATTTTTCAGTGCTGTTTACAAAAATGCCTGTTGTACCAAAATAGTGTGTTTGGTCTAGTAAATATTTATTCAACAAATATTCCCATGATGGTAAATGTAAAGATTATCAAAAGGCTCATGGCACAAAAGATCATATGACTTAAGGTAACTAGTGATTTATGGCATTGTTACTTCCCATCATTGAGGAAATGAGGCTTGCAACTGACTAATGTTTCTTTTTATTTTGTTTGCTAGAAGCATTTATAACTTCCTCCTGGGATTTTTCAGAGCTACATTGTATGATATTCCCAAACTATTTTTGCACTATTGTTTGATTTTAATTATAGTTGAACAGAAGTAAAATCTTGGGAATACTTCTAATTTGCTTAACTCCTTCCTGCTATGTCTTGTTAAAATTTATCCTAATTGATTATTGAAAGGAATAGGTCTATTTAAAATCTGAGCAATCTCAAGGATAGATATTATTTGTTTTTATAACTTTTGAAAAGAACAAGCCATACAATAAATTTGAACTATGCTGGGGAGGCTGCCTGATGCACAGAAACCTTCAGCATAGGCCAAAGAAACCTCAAGAGGAGAGGAAAAAAAAAAAGAGGTTTTCTTTATGGAGTTTACCCCATGTCGCTCCACCAATGGCACAGAGGGAAGACTGTGCTCACCAAGACACTCTACAGTAAATTCACTCTCCAGCTGCCACATATCTGACAACTCTGGCATCAGGAGCTCAGGGCTTTGTGCTGCCTCCAGAGCTCCTTGCTGCTCTGCAGCTGTCAGCACTGCCCCAGCGATGCCTACGCTGATGAGTATCTCCTGCACAGATGCCTGTGGGACTACTAAAAAGGAAGAGGAAAGAGTTCTATATCTTTCCTTAGAAAATAGGAGATCTAATCTATATTAACTAACGAGCACATTCCCACTAGTACAGGTGGGTGGACTAAATTGCCACACAGGACGATGTGGCACTCAGGTAATGAAAATACATTCTTGAAACTGCTTTTGTATCCTTTGATGGTGTGTGAATCAGTTCTGCCTTAATTTATGGATTGTCTGAGTTGGGAATGAAAGAATAATATTTCTTTTGTGATGATTAGCAGCCTCAGAGAATGCTTCGACCAGGGAGAAACACTGATTTGTTTATGAGGTCAATCAAAAGACATGCACCCGACATTGCCTTCCTAGTAGAGCTTTCAGTTACATTCAGCCATTTGTTATCTTGCATTGATAAAGTTAATGCAGAGAATCAAAGCCAAGCTTATATCACCAGTAAATATTATGATCATATACATCTGCAGAGCACACAAACTCTGTCCTCACTTAACTAGAACTTTTAGAAAACCTAAACATAGTACTTGATTTATGAACACAGTATGACATGTTTTGTCTATTGATGAAACACACAACATTTATTTCAATAAGTTTAGAAGAAATTATTATACCCAAAATTATTTTTAGCTGAGGTCATAGTTCTTAATGATATCTAGCTCTTTGATAGCAATCTCTGTTCCTATATTTCAACGTATTTTATTATGACTGCTGAAATTATTAGAACCAGTCTTATAGACAGGGAAACTGAGTCACCCAGTAACCTACTCCTACGTTTTTTTTTTTTTACTCAGCCAAGTAATGATAGTGTCAGTTCCTCAGTCCTGCATTCCTCCACCTTCATTGGAAATTTGTCCAGACCAGCTCACTATAATATGGACCTGTAATATCCCATGTGCCCCCCAAACACTTCATAAGTGATTTTTGCAATTTATATATCCTGCCTGAATGCCAGTCTGCATTTTCTTGCCTAAGTTTTCTTAGCATTTTTAGGTATTCTTCACAAAGTGCTCTACAGATTACCTGCTTGTCTTTTTGTGACCTGCCCTCCCTCTTGGGACCAAATACAAGCTTTCTCCAGCCATTCATGCAATCTGGGAGGGTCTTTCTGTCCAAGTAGAAGTGCTGCCCCACTTGATGGTTTCCACTGCCTCCGGCAATTGTTCTGAAATTTTTTATCCCACTTTGAGCATATTTCTGAGGATTTCTGTCATTCATGTTTGTTGTTTGTTTTGTTCTTCTATTTAAGATTATTTCACGTTTCAACACTCTGTGAACATCCTATTCTTTGGGATGCACCTGTCTGAGTAATGTTCATCAGAGTTTAATAACCCTTCATCATCATATCTAGTCAGGGAGATACATAAAGAGCCCTAACAGACTTCACATACACTGATGTACTCACTAATTCAGCAGTCCTAAAATTCTTTCAAAATTGTAAGCTGTACATAGACTCATTAAATTGTGGGAGAAGTATAGTAATGCACCATGATGCTTTTACTGTTCTATCAGATCTTTGATTAATGCATGCTTTTTAAGGAAACCTTAACTGGAAGTCTAGATTATCCTACAGAGAATCAATTTACACTTTTAATTTATAAGCCATCTCAGCAACAATCTTGGTAACACACAGCTGCTTTATTTTTAGTTTTTGATTAATTATCAATAAAATTACACCTGTATCACACCAGAATGAGCAAACACAGAGTGCTTTTGCTGTTTATGAGAAAACTTTTTCAGTATCAACAAAGATTAATTTCAAGAATGAGATATAGTCTTAGCTGAATAAAAGCTTACTGTGATTTGTTGCAAAACAAAAACTTTTCTCCTGCTCTTCAGAGCTTACTTTCTAAATCTCCACTCTCGGCCTATATATATAGGTGTAAATTTTAAGTCTTCCTAGAAATTTTCATTTCAGACTTTTTTTTGAATGAAAGCTGGATTTTGACTGAATAATTATTTTAGTTTTGGAAAAAAAAAAAAGTCCTTCTTTAGACATATTTTAAACCCCAAATATTTAAGATTGTTAATAGGGTCTCAGTACTTTGCCTGGGTTTTGCTAAATTTTTTCCTATTAATCTTCAGTTTCCATCTGGTTTGTCAGTCTCATTTATTGACAACCACACTGATTTTTTTCAAAGCTGAAAATTTTCTTCTCTGATGCAGCTGCAGGATGACATCTTTCCCTTACTGTGAAAATTTATTTACATCAGCAAATACAACTTGACTTGTTAGAAATTGCAAGAATACTCTACATTCTTTGCAGTACATAGGAATATTTGTCTTTGTGTTTCAGAATATACTTTAAAAAGGCCCTCTTCATTTTCCTCTAGTCCAGCCTTCTTAACTACACCTAAAAGGAACTTGTCAGTGGCCAGTAAAATAAGGACCATAATATTGGTCCTCATTTTAGAAAAAAGAGGTTTTCTTGATTCAGTGTACTGACTCAGGGGATCAGAGGATGAGTTACTGCATGCAAAAAGGTCACTGGAGGAAAAAGAATTCACGTTCCGTTATACACAGACCCCCAAATAATTTATCAGCTCAAACCTCCTTATGAAGATCTATGATGTGGTACAGATCCTGGTAATATGACTAAGTAAGTCACTTATAATCCCTGTTTATGTTATGAAATAATGGACAGACCTTGGCATTATAAATGCAGATTAAAATAACTTTGTTAAGAAGGCAAAAAGCTCTGTCAGAATAATGCAATAAAAAGCCATATTCCAAAGAGAGACACTATCCATTCATAATATTTTAAATGCAGATCAGGACAACAAAAGTTTTAAATACAAAAGGATTTTTAAGGCATTTTTCTTAAAACAGTAATCAATATCTGTGGGTTTCCAGTCTGTTGAGAAGGTCAGCAGACAGTCTCTGAATAAGTAGATCACTTGCTGTGGTCTTTAGAAGTGTTTTTTTTGTTCCATGGAGATTTGAAGGACTGATTGGTAACCTTTTATTTAATAACTTTGCACCTTTTGGCTGTAGTGGAATTTTAAGTGCAATCAAGTTTTCTTTATGTGAAAAAAGGACCACACCACCTCAATTAATAATCCTCCTCTATTAGATAAATTACTTCACTTTGTCTATACTTCTCTCCTTCATCTTGAGCGTAGTTACAAATGACTACAGCATCTGAAAAGTAGCACATTCTTTGGGGAGCTGACACCAGAAACTGGAGTCATTTATAATTGCCTTAGAACTCACTTTCCCAGCGCTGATTGGGTCACTTTCTGTCACTTTCGGTCTAAGTGGGACCAATATGAACACAACATCTACCCTATTTACTCTACAGAAGTTCATTAAGTTTTGTTCAGGTAAGAGCTATGAGAAGATGTCCTACATAACAAAGTAGTAGCTTCAAAGTAATGGGCCAGATAATTAAATCTGAATTTCAGTGGAAATTCTACTAAAGTTCTATCGCAGCCATATTAACACCAAACAAGTCTATCAGTATTAATATTCCTGCAATAAATATCAAGGAGTTAAGAATGATTAAGCCATTATTGTTAAATATTACATGATAAAAAAGGCAAAAAAAGCATTAAAGAAGCCATGAAGATTTGCCTGGTCCTTACATCACCCATGGTAACATCTCAAGTCTTGTCTGCATGCAATAGTCAGAGTGCAGCTGGTTAGAGGAAATATGAATTTATAGCATACTTGATAATCAGCAGTAACTCACTATATGCACAGAGTATAGCTGAAGTTAAGGTTGCTTGTTCTATTTTTGAATTAGAGTAAGTTACTTCACATGAAGGCATTCTCAGTGCTGTATCCTCTGGCAAGTCAAAGAGAAATGCTGTGCTCACTGTTAGTAATATTTGCTGATGAAAACCTTTTCCCTTACAGGGCTTTGAAAAGTGTAGGCAGCATTCAGTATGGGTCACAAAACCACAAACTTACATTGTTGTAATTCACTATATTACAGCTTTGAAATAATTATTAATCTACTTGTCTTCCTCCCTCACAACTTTGAATGGGTACTAAGGACCTATGGAAATTCACATTTTAGTTTATGAAGACTGCATTACTAGAGTGATGAGGGAATGTAGATCAGGAGTTCAAGCTGCTGCTTTCAAAGTACATCCTTCATTTTCATCTAGTTGAAATGTTACAATAGGCTGTATCTGAGTTAGGTTTTGAGACCCATAAATGAGTGTATAGGCAAATCCAAGGTATTGTAACTATTTAGATTCCTGCTGACAATGTAAATCTGAGCATCTGCTTGAGTGTTACCTTTTAGTTCATGGGTCACTGCATACACCATGATACATATGCAAGATGTAGGCATTAAACACTAGTCACAAAAATTAGCTGTGATTTTTTTTTTTTTCCTACAAAGCAGCTTGAATGAAAGCCACGGACCTAATTGGCTGGAGAAGTTTTGACCCAATTTAATCCTCTCTCAGTAAGCACATATTTCCAGACTATCAGTCTTTTTCAACAATTAGATTAATGTGTCTCATCTCAGCCTATATTTAAAAATTTTCATTTTTAAATGTATTTCTACAGTTGTAATTAAATGTAATTAAAATAATTATTTCTTGAGATTTTCCCTGTGACCATTTCTTATTCCCTACCCTTTTCCTGTTTCTCCTTCATCCAGACAAAAGCATAAATCACATTATAGTCAAACTATAAAGCTACTAGTCAGTACTGGGCTTTCTTTAATCAAACCTGAATGCATTATCTCCCTATTGAATCTTGCCTATTTTCTGTTGATAAATTGTCCCTGTGACTGTCTCAGAGATGCATGAGAGAGTCAATTTGAGAAAATTCTAGAAAATTATATATCATCAATCATGCCAGCTACAGAGTTTGAAATAGATATTAAAAATGTTTGATATTTTATGCATTTTGGCAGTATTGTTAGCAAAACAGGAGTCACCTGCAAGCTAGAAAAGTGAAAGCCTGACATGCTCTCTGTAATATTCAACCAAGAGAAATACCTTGTCTACAAGGCTAAATTATCTATATTTACCACTAATCTAAAGCTTTTCTGTATGGCATCAAAACTCCCTTGTTTAAACACAAAATCTATGTAAATGACCACCTGCAAAAAATACTTATCTTGGCCAGAGGAAGAATCATGAAAAAAGAACCTGGAAAGAGAAAGTTAGAAGTCAGGAAAACTCAAAAAAGGAAAATAAACAGAAATGGCTGGAATAACAATAAATAAGGAAATTTCCTGAGGAATGTAAGAGACATTGGGCTGGTCTCCTCAAGGCCACAGGCATCATGACAAACAAAAGACATTATAAAGACAGGCAGCAGATTTTGACTTAAGAATCATCAAAACAATATGGGGCTAAACAAAAAGAACTGCAAAGGCTGTGAAAGACAGGCCACCAGCAGTGAGAAGTCCTTCTCTTCCAAATAAGATAAAGAAATATACCTGAAGAAAATAATCAGCTTGCTTGCCAGAAGTTCATTTTAATTATCAAGAATTGAGCTACTGTTGATGTGTTATGATGACGGATGGTAGAATCATCTAATTCATTAGTTTTCACCTTGCTGCCTGAATACTGTATGCCAAAAGTCTTATTAAAAAACAGAATTAAGCAGTGGTGAGAAAGGTCATCTGCCCATTTCATCCTGGCAGTTGTACTCCAGAGATCTTGCTGAAGGCAGAGACTGTACCTCACCTGAGAGCTAGCAAGTCTGTTTAAAAGGGAGAAACTTCTGGAAAGTTTGTGAACAACAGCCAGGAAAAACTGGTCAGGAAAATACTTTTCCTGAAGACCCACAGGAGATTCTGTGGAGCTTAATGCCTATAAGCCACTGGATATGAAGAAAAAAAAAAAAAAAAAGGAAATTATGGAAGAGGGTCATCTGCTTTCAGAACTCTATTTAATCTTTTTTTACCCAGAAGATTTCTGTTTTGTCTATCTTCCTTGCATATTTGTATCTAGAAAAAAAATGGAGAAACTCTACTCCTAGCTTCTAGCCAAAACCCACAAAAAGCTGACTGGGAGCAGCCAGCATGCATCTCCCACAGTGAGACTTGTCATGAAGGTCATAAAGTATATTCTTATTCCCTGGTTAGATAACTTTATCTATGAAACTTTAGAGCCAAATACTTACACTTTAAATTAAAAACTATTTTTACAAAAGGCATATGTAAATACCTTGTTTTCTGTATGATCTTTTCCACAAATTCATTAACTAGAATATTTGTGGAAAGTAATCACAGAAGCAGTGTGTACACAATTTAAACTAATTCCTTTAAAATCAAAAGAATATTCATAGAAATATGTTTGCTGTATTCATCCTATTCTAATTATTACTTACTTTTGACATCTATAGAAATCAGATAAAATATTAAAATGGAGAGTCTGAAGGAGTAAAATATCATTCTTCCACTAGTACAAGATTAACATATAATCAAGTTACACCCTTAAGAAACAATGTAAAACTTTAACTAGAAATATTCAATTCCGTTATGTTGCAGGAAGCCATTGGCCTGCTTATTAGTATAATAAAAGTATGGAAGTTATTGCAGTTTAAGAACACATGGCGGGGTACTAATATGTTAATTGCAATTAAAGACTGATATCAGTTCCACGTAGGAAGTCCAAATCTAAGGTGATTTGATGAGAGCAGAAGCGTTATTTAATTAAAGGTTTTTACTTCATACTACTAAGTCTTGCTGATGAATCTAGCAAGTAAGATCACTATTGCTGACAAAAAGACATCCACCAAGCATACCACTTCATTACAATAAGCCCAAAGATCCAGCAGTAATGTGATGACTACCCAGCTGGGTGGGTGCTTTTGTGCCCCAACCACTCAGGCTATTTCTTAAGTCAACGTTACCTTTCATTGCTCCCTCATTGCATCATGAAGCACTGCAATATTAGGTAATTATGTAATTAGTGGCTTTGGCACTTCCATCGGAGTCAAAAATACAAATGTTTCACTCTGGGAAGCAGTGAATATCCAGCAATTTTTGCTAATGTTAGAGAGGTTGGGGTAGAATAATGAAGTTGTCTCCTACCTACTCAAAGAGACAAATCATGGAGAGAGGACATTGTCTCTGGACCTTCATGTTCACCAGAAGGTCCTCCCCAGAAGTCAGTAGTCCTCTGGTTTGAGCTGAGTCCTTATAAAATATGCATGAACTACGTTAGCTCTTTTTTATTATGTATCCTACATTCAAGTAGCTTGTACCTTACAATATGAATTAAATTTCTCCACATCAAACTACCCTAAATTGTATCACACTTGGGCTAAATATTGGTCAGCATGATTGATTATGCTTTATGTAAGCTGAAAACTATAACTACATGTTACAAGCAACAATAAAGAGAATATTGCAGGCAGCAGCTGCATCTGCCCAAAGCAAACACTTCATCCTTGCTGTGACAGCATCTGATGGAACACACTTGCCATTTTTTTCCTTGGTAGTATAACCAACAAAATTAAGGGTTTTTTCCCTCTTTCTCCCATTTATTTGTATCTGTAGTATAAAAGACATTGAAATACAGAAGAAACACATGCTAGAATTAAAACACTTATGGCAAAGCATCATTCAAATGATCTGGTAGCAAACAAAGTAATATAGAGAGATACTACTAGTGTATCCTTATTTTCCTTGGTGTTCCTACAAGCTGGCTCTTAGCAATGAGCTATTAAGGTTATTTGAATACAGCTAGAAATGAACTTGAATATTCAGCTCTCCAGCATCTGCATAGAGGAGCTAACAATCTTTCGTGAAAGTGATGCTGTGTCTCCTCCTCCCTTTGAGCTGTTTGACACTCTCCTCTCCACAGACAAACCAAGCTGCCACATAGGTCACTGTTAGATGACCTGTGCTGCACAGTAACCTTGTGGTTAATACTGCATTTCGTATCTGAGTATTTGCAAACAGAGGTTCCTTCCTGTCATGGTTTTAGCTGGGATAGTTAATTTTCTTCACTGTAGCTGGTCTAGTGCTATGTTTTGGACTTAGTATGAAAATAATGTTGATAACACACTAATGTTTTAGTTGTTGCTAGATAGTGCTTACACTTGTCAAGGACTTTTCCAGCTTCCCATGCTCTGCCAGGTGCAAAAGAAGCCGGGAGGGGAGGGGGCAGAGCCAAGAGAGCTGATCTGAATTGGCCAAAGGGACATTCCATATCATGTGACGTCATGCCCAGTGCATTAACTGGGGGGAGTTGGCCGGGGGAGGCAGCGATCGTGGCTCGGGGACTGGCAATGTTAGTCAGCAGGTGGTGAGCGGTTGCAGCACTTGTGGGTTTTTTTTTCCTTTTCACTCTTTTCCCTGGGTTTCATTTCTCTCTCTCATTATTTTATTATTATTATATTATCATTATTATTATTATTATTATCATAATCATTATTGTTATCATTGTCATTACTACTAATACTATCTTATTTTAATTATTAAACTGTTCTTATCTCAACCCACAAGTTTTCTTGCTTTTTCTCTTCTAATTCTCCCCCTTCCCACTGGGTTTTGGGGAGTAAGCGAGCAGCTGTGTGGTGCTTAGTTGCTGGCTGGGGCTGTCATGGGACCATGACAGTCCTTTTTAGCACCCAACCTGGGGCCCGAAGGATTTGAGGTAATAACACTTGCTAGTCACAGCATCAACTCTGTTATCAATATTAGTTTATCCAATCTACACCTTGCTCTTGTTTTTGCTGTACATGTTAAAGATTCGTGTTTGGTTTTGTGGTCTGTTGTGCTCTGCAATGATTAGTGATGTTTTGCCTGGGAGAGTTATTATTAAAACACTGGCCTTGAGTTTTATTTGGTATCTGAATTTTATATTAAAGCCGTTACTGTACTTCGGGTACCACCTCAGGGAGACAATTAGCAATTATACCTCCTTCTCTGAGAGTTGTTTTATGGAGGAAATATAGAATAGCACCGTAGTTACCTTCATCTGTAGTGTCTCCTCCTTCATTACAACTTTTGAGGATCTTGAACATCCTTGGGTAGTTAAGATATATATGTTGGTATTTCTTTGGCAGATTGTTTTGGTTTTGTCTAAGGTTAATAAGCACTTTAAGAATATCATCCATAGATCTGCCCCAAGGCTTGATAGTTATGAGTGGCAGGGCATGTGGGATAGTATGGGCAAGTACCTAGGACAGTGGGCACCTCCAGTGTTTTGGAACCCCTGAACAAGTGCAGAATCCTGAAAAACTAGTAGAGTTTTTGAAGGAAGTATGTTGTTACCCCAGCAACTCCAGAGAGACACAGATCACTGCAACATGCTGGGTCTGGCCCATGCTTACCGAGCCCTGTTCAACAGTATTCAGTACCCCCAAGGGGAAGAGAAGGCCTCTGGATCTAAGAAGATAAAGAAAAAGATGATGACAGGCACCATGGCCACTCCAACTCCGGTGACAGGCACTGTGGCCACTTCAACCCCAGCAGCAGGCACCGTGGCCACTCCAACCCCAGCAACAGGTACTGTGGCCCCTGAAACCCCCATGACAGTATCCTTTAAAAATAGTATAGTCAGAAAGTCTTCTTTAGGGCTGGGGGGAAGGAGGAAAGAGTCAGTTATTAATTCTGTCTTCCTACTCTTTTGTACTGCACACCTCTCAGTTGTGCATGCTGATGTGTATGCGTGCTGCAAGTTCCAGAACCGCAAAAATAAAAGTAAATACTTTTTGTCATCTGCTTTCCTTACAATGTTAGCAACTTTTCTTCCCAAGCCTTTCATTTTCCTCTTTAAAAGACACTCAAACATATATCAATAGATTTCTTTGTGACTCTAACTAACTGAGTTATATTTTTTTTTTTTCAGCAGTAGTAGGTGTTGAAGAATTTGAATTGAAATTTGAAGGTTCCTGGCTCCCAAGCCAGCAGGAGATGAGGTTTAATTGCTTGGAAATACATTTTCACAGCTGATACTGGGGAACAGAAAAAGTCTGTATGTCAAGAGCCTCTAAACTAATCATTTAGCCATAACATGCACCACCCCATACCTGGGGACAATGTAACTGCAAACAGCTTGAAGCTGTTGAAAAAATACACCAATGAGAAGGTTTCCTCTATTTCTCTAATGCTATTCTTCACCCTGAATAAACTAATAGAAGAGAAATGTCTCATTTTCAGTTCTGTCAGTTCAAATGAAAACAATTGTGTGTTCACATAGTTTTAGCACTGGAATTTATTAGATCTGAGACTGTTCATTAAGGTAACAATTTTGAAGTTGCTCAGTTGTTAATACACTGCCTGTATAAACTCAGGGGCTGCCTGTTGTATCTGGTTACACTCTGGAGACTGAGATTTGGTTTCCAGCACTACAGATCAGGTCAAGAATTGCAATAACAATTAGCCATTAGTCACTAGATCTCAATTTACCATAATAGAAGGTCATTTCTTCTGAGTATTTTCTCCCTGGAAAGGAAGAAGAAACATAAGAAACTGTCAAGCTTTTGAAAATTAGGGTATGGAGAAACTAGGTATGGCTTCTGAGTAGATAACAGGGATAGAGCTTTATTTTTGGTTTTGAGCTTACTCTTTTACCATGGGGCAGCATCTGCATATATTGCCAGTGTCCAGTATAATAACAGTTAGACTTTTTCTCAAATCTCAGTGAAAGGGAAAATCTATCTAATCTCACCAAGAATCAGATTGTTCCTGCCTTGATACAGGCATGTGAGAGAGACACTGAGAAACTTCCCCTGTACAACATCCTACTTCCTACTGCTAGAATTAGTCGTTTCCTGTCACTTACATGAAGGGCAGAGCAGAGGCACGGGGTCTGCCTTTTTCAGTATACTTCACTAACTAATCTTTTGCACCCACCAGTGAAGGATCTAGCAGGTCCCCTCCCTCATTAACGCTGCAGAGCAGCACCAAAGCACATTTGCGAGCACCAGAGCTGCGGTGAGCAGGGGAGCCTGACTTCAGTGCCACTGCTGACTCAGGCTCTGAAGCAGACAAGGGATTAAATGACACTCATGTAGAGGTGTGCTCCCCTGCCACACAAGAAACCCCATAGCAACTCCCTGACACCAAAACAGTGTCAGTACTCTGCAATCCCATCTGGGCTTGAGTTTTGCTGGTCTGTGAAAGGAGCAGCCAACTGTGAGGTGCTTGGGTTACATAGCGAGACTTTGGTTCCTGTTCTCCAGAAGAAATATTTTATTTTAAATCTGTAAGTGCCTATAAAACACATAAACATGAGATATGACTGAGCTGTTGTTGGTTAAATTTTCTATTTCAAGTTCTTCAAAGAACAAGGAGGATATAGATGAACACATAACTCACCTCCAGGTACCATTTGAGAGTATCAATTGGTAATGTTCCCTTAAAATAAAAAATAAAAAAATTAAAAAATGGAAGTGCTGTCACATTTCATAAGGAATCAGCTATTTCCCTGCGAACTGATCAAAGGTGTAGGAAGAAAAAGGGTGGTGTAACTCAGTTTTGTTAAGGAAGCTATTCAATGGCAAAGAAAGTAGAAAGACATGACAGGTGAAAGAGTAGATCGCATTTCAGATCAGATCCCTATTTTTAATGGACAGTAGCAGTGGAAAAAGAGATTATAAGGGAAGCTTCAAAACTTAGAGGATGTAAATTGTGAATTGGTCTTACCTAAAAACAGTATTTGTATTTAATATAAATAGAGAGAAGGGATCTCATGCCCATTGGTAGCCTGGCTAACAATCAGTTGACAGATAGTTAACTATAGAAAGGTCAAAGGTCAAGGCTTTTAATCTATAGGTTGATGATCCCTTGGGGACTGTGTGGTGTGAAAAAGAATTTGGTGTGCTTGATGCTATTATAGGCATGATCAGCCTGTCAAAATACATTAGCATTCACTTTTCCTTCAAATAAGCATTAAGCTAGCTTTTGGTACAATTTTGTCAAAGCAGATTTCTTATCGTTCTTAGTAATCCTCTATAAACATGAAACATTTCATTCCTTATATGATAAAAAGTGATTTTTCAGGAATTGGTAAAAGGCATGCTATATTCTTCAATTAGGTCTATTTAGCACATTCAGTACATTCTGATAGGCTTCAATTTAAGTTGAAGACTTTACAAAGAAAAACAGTCTTATTGAAAGTGCACCTTAATATGTGGGACACAGTGTTATCTTTTGTAAGCTTCTTGTTTATAGCATGACAAAGACCAAAACAAATCTGAATATTTAAAAGAAAATCAGAAATATTTTTAGACATATCATTTTCTCTCAATATTTTTGAGATGTTCTTTGACTCTCTAGATAACTGTAAGGGAGAGAAACTTAATTTGTCTTTAACATTTGTTCATTGCAGTTTCAAAAACAATTCTTATAATCAAAACTAAAGAAACTTGTAGAGTTTTTTGCTATACGACATTCATTATTGAATAATGCATAAAGAATGCTAATACTATGCAGTTGAAATATATGAAGAACTGTATTTTTTCATTATGTTAAAAAGCAAGATGTGTAGATTAAATGACAAGAAGGTGCAGCATATGTACCTAGAATATTCTGAAAGCTTGTGCTAGACTTAAGGTCAGTTAGGAAAATGCAATAAAAGTAAAATTAAAACAAATTTATCAGCAGATATTAACATATTTATAGCAGTTACATAATGCTGTGTTTAAGTATGATTTAAATCTCCTAAGTAAAAAGCTATTACATGCAGCTTTGAATCTGACTTCTGTCAGCTTCAGAACATGCATCCTACCATATATTTCCATCCTATAAGTCAAACTTTAAAAATAGGTTTGGAAAATAGAATGAAATCTTTTGATGTTCACTGTCATAGCTTTGGCTGTTTATAAAAAAAATTAAATCAATGTAATAAATCTTGACTTTACCTCCCCATAGATTACATCTGTATCTTCAGAAAGGCTCAGTCAGTCTGGTTCACTTGATGGGCAGATGCATGTCATGCAATACTTGATGAGAAACTTGTGAGCATACTTTGGCCATGTCTACTTTGAGCTGTCAGATGGATTTCTCTTGGGTATCTTTTCTTTTGCTGTGCATCAGAGCAAAATAATATTTTATTGTTGGTCATAATTAATAATTCATTGAAAAGCACCAAATGAACACACAAAAAAAGAATGTAGATATAAATCTTATTAGGTCCCTGGATAAAGTCACAGTATGCTTTTGCATTTTGAATTTCCAGGCATATATTATATCATCCAATATTGGAACAAGCTGAGAAATGTAATATAAAAATTTGATAAATTGCTTTCTGCCTGTAAATGAGAAAACAGACTTGTAAAATGTGAAATGAACCATTCTGGCAAAGTAGAATTTGAGCTTAGAGTGTAAACACTTGAGTTAATGGCTAGGGTATCTCTGAGTCTCAGAAGCTGCGGTACACAGGGAGGGTGAAAGTGAGGTTATGGAAGCTCTTCAATATTTTACTTTGAACTTCCTTGTAGGCCTTAATTAGACAGATTACCTGTTATGCATGGTGCAGTGTGCTGAACAGTTTTAAACTGGCTTGTCCTCAAGGCAAATGGAAGGCAAAGTCAAAAAGAATTACACTCTATGCAAATAACAATGAATGTGCTATTAATGGTTATGGTAAAAAAATGAAACCCTCCCAGTCCATACAGTATTTAATTTTTAACATCACCTAGTACAAAAGTGTTTGTTAAATATTTACTGACCCTTTGAATTTATGTATGTAACCTGTCCACCTCTTCAATGCCTCAATCTGTGTGAAACCATAATGACATTTAATCTTGTAATTACTTGAATTTTTCTGATTTATGTTGCTTTGTATCTAAGAAAATGTGACATTGTAATGGAAACTTTTCTGACATGAAAATTAATAAATGCTTTCTTTATTTTAGTTCCACTGAAAAGATAACTGGATTTTTTTTAAATCTCAGTTCAATTCCATACCTATAGTAGAAAGCATAGAGAAACAGTAAGTATGTTTACTAATGGTTCAGGATACAAGTGTTAACTTGCTGTATATATGCTAAATTCCTGAATCTATTTAATCAGTTTATTCAGCCAGCCACCTACAGGGAAGGTCACCATGTCAAGCAATCCTGAATGGTATTTTGTGTGAATTGGGAACAGAACTTTTTAAAGGCCAGAAGTTTAGGAACATAAACCAGATGTGCTCATTTGAAATAGTCTACTTATTAAAAAAAGGTCAAACACTTAGATCTTTTTTAAATCTTACTGTCAGGCACACTCCATAGAACTAAGAATTTTACTGTTCTGTATGGTATGAATTTCACTGATTTCTTAGAAGAAATATGTCTTCTGATCTTTGCCATAAATGCATCACTTCCCTATTTATAGTGTAGTATTGCATCTAAGAATTTTACTACTTCAATCAGATTAATATTTTTCAAGGCAATGATTTTTAAAATCCCTTTTCATGTTTTTATTTTTATAGTTCAGAATTACTGCAAGTAATTAATTCATACATTGGTTTACAAGACTGATTTTCCAGGCATTAATTTGCGCAGCATAAATCTAGAAAACGATGTGGTTAGTGTGAAGGTCTTTGTTTTTGGGGAGGGGTTCTCTCCAGATGTACAAGTTTAAAGACTGATCTCCTGTCCATAAGAGTCAAATGAAATGTCATTTAATTATTAATGTAATTTAACTCCATTGGTCTGCCTGCCAAACTATTTTACTAAACTGCCTATGTTGACTGGCAGGATCTTATTTATTGCTATGCTCAAATCTGTGAATAGGAATTTTTAAGACCTTTCAAGAAGAAAAATATCAAAGTGTGAATCAACCAACTTGCAAGACGTATGTGGGGAAGGAGTCAAAACTTTTTCCAACTTCCACCCAGTATACTGAATATTAAACTGAGCTCTGTCCATTCTGCTTGAACAACCAGTTAGCTGAATGCTGAAAAGTAGCTCAGATCAGTGGAGGCTGAAAGCATCCCTTCTTCTTCCATTCTCAGCCCCACCCTTCTTGCCAGAGCCCCTCAAAGGAACAAAGCAGAAAAAAAGAAGAATAGATACCTGATATAGCAATCAAAAGTTACAACAGAACAGAGAAAATTAAACACCTGGCTTTGATAACATACAGCAAAGAATGTATATCTGATTGATTGCCACTAAATGTCTGTAGTTCTGCTTTCACTGGTATGGATTATGTAGCTACGGACAATTTTCTTATTTCAACTATTTTATGTTCTTGAAAGTGGTAGGAGCTCTGGAGTTGCAATGAAAAAAAACCAAATCCCCTGGTTGGAGATGATGTTTTGCCTCCTGCTTGAGCTACATTACTCTCTGTAGCTTACCAGTACTGGGTAACTACAGAGAACAAGAACCACCTCAACCAGATAATGGGCTGCTACAAAAACAAATAAACAAAAAACCAAACAAACAAACCCACGCAAAAACAACCTCCCACTAAAAAAAAAACATAATTGAGAATATTTTAGCGTAGGTTATATTCAATTGGTTTGTTCTGTTGTACATTTGAATAACATTTTTTTCAGAGCGTTCTTTATTCATAGTGAACTGTGGACTTTCCGTTTCTAGGTCAGAAACATTATTCACCCTTCAATGTACATCTCCATTTTTTAAATACATGAATGAAATTCTGGGCTGTACCTATTTAAATTTACACAAAAGAAAACCCTAAGCACTGGTACATTTTCAATAAATGTTTTCCTGCAAAGGATTATCATAAAATATTTTTTTTTTTCTTCTTAAGGGCACTGCGATTTGTTTTTGTATCTTTTGAAAGGTAAACAGCTGTTTTGGAAATATTTTTTCTTTCTGATAAAAGATCTGAGTAGAATATATCTGGCATAAGCTATTTCCCAAAAGAGTTTTCCTTGGATTCCTAGTGCTATTTCTGAGATTAAGAATCACAAAATTTGTTTTATTAGATAAACTTAGAGCTTTCTTCTAAATTGTCAAAAAAGAAGACAAACTTTAACCAAATTTATTTACTGATTCTATCTTTTTATGGAGATTTCATAGATCATAAGGACAAAAACATTTGAGAAAAAATGAAAATTCTGTCCACCAGTGTTAATGTTTTTTATAGCTACAGGTATGCTTTCAATCTAAAAAATCACAAATAAATTAGACATATAGTCTAAGAACCTCCTTCTGGTCCAATTTATCTTTATTATTAATTTTATTATTATTTCTTTAAAAGCAGATAGATTAACTGACCTAGATTCTTCTTTGGATAGTTTATTGATTCAGCATAGTTAAATGTTCAACACTCTTACACTCCTAGTGATAAAGCTTAGAAACTTTTGGTTTCTTTTAATCAATTTTATTAACTGGAATGTGCATACCTGACACATGAGTTTCAGAGGTTGAGTGCATAGAATTTCCTTTAATTTTAAGTGTGTAAATGAGGAATTAGTTCATTATTACATTAGTATTAGTTCAGTCTTCTATTTAAGGATTAAACATGAGAACTATTTAAGGTTAAATATTCTACCGATTATTCAGGAAATTTGTTTTTTTAAATGACAGTCTTTATACTTGATTTTTTTTTTTTTGTATTTGTGAAGTTAATAGTAATTGAGAGTCATTGCTCTATTTTAGAAGCAAAAGAATATATTTTCTTTTGGGACAACCTGTTCAAAAACAGTTTACAGAAATAATACATGCTATATCAAAATTTCAGGACCTTAATACCTATAGTAACTGCAAAGAGCAAAGTATTTCTGTTTCTTTTAAAATGTCCACTTCAGTATTTCCTACATTTCCCAAACAGGCACTATATTTTAATTTTATTTCAAGCCAATTAAAGTAGCAATATCAAAATTCATCATGGTATATGAGACTGAGTGGATGAGACTCATTCAATTAATGGAAGGTCAGGAGAAAATGTAAATAAGTATATTAAATTAGAACATACATCTTTAGTTTATTAATCTGTCATTAATTGTTTCATTGTTTTCAAAAGCCTATTTTGGTTCTCAGACAAGAGAAAAATAATTGGATTGGTCTGCAGCAGAAGAGAGGTTATACTAGCATGAAGCTTAAAAAGACATCTGATGGAACATTGCTATTATATGGATATCCAAGGACAAGGCTTAGACACCCAGAGTAGTTCAGTGATTAACTGTGACTAGATAATGTGAAAAGTTCCAAAGGAAAATTCAAAAGTATGTGAACCAAAGTGAGATATTAGAGGGTATACTGGGTTTGCATGGCAAGGTTTTGGTAGCAGGTGGGCTACAGGTGTGGCTTCTGTGAGAAGTTGCTAGAAGCTTCCCCCATGTCCAACAGAGCCAATGCCAGCCGGCTCCAAGATGGACCCACTGCTGGCCAAGGCTGAGCTAGTCAGCGATGGTGGTAAAGCCTCTGGGGTAATGTATTTTAGAAGGGGAGGGGGAAACCCGGCACAAATGCAGTGGAAAAGAGGAGTGAGATTATGCAAAAGGAAGAACCCTGCAGACACCAAGGTCAGTGAAGAAGGAGGGCGAGGAGGTGCTCCAGGCACCAGAGCAGAGATTCCCCTGCAGCCCGTGCTGAAGACCACGGTGAGGCAGGCTGTTCCCCTGCAGCCCATGGAGGTTATCGGTGGAGCAGATATCCACCTGCAGCCCATGGAGGACCCCACGCTGGAGCAGGTGGATGCCCAAAGGAGGCTGTGACCCTGTGGGAAGCCCATGCTGAAGCAGACTCCTGGCAGGACCCGTGGCCCCATGGAGAGAGAGAGGAGCCCATGCTGGAGCAGGTTTGCTGGCAGGACTTGTGACCCCGGGGGGGGACCCACGCTGGAGCAGTCTGTTCCTGAAGGACTGCACCCCCTGGAAGGGACCCACGCTGGAGCAGTTTGTGAAGAACTGCAGCCCATGGGAAGGACCCCCATTGGAGAAATTCATGGAGGACTGTCTCCTGTGGGAGGGACCCCACGCTGAAGCAGGGGAAGAGTGTGAGGGGTCCACCACCTGAGGAGAAACGAGCAGAAGAGACAGCGTGTGATGAACTGACCACAACCCCCATTCCCCGTCCCCCTGCGCCACTGGCGGGGAGGAGGTAGAGAAATCGGGAGTGGAGT
This sequence comes from Morus bassanus, assembly GCA_031468815.1. Classification (NCBI taxonomy): domain Eukaryota; kingdom Metazoa; phylum Chordata; class Aves; order Suliformes; family Sulidae; genus Morus; species Morus bassanus. The sequence goes on along the minus strand of CM062576.1, from coordinate 9,713,908 downwards.
TGAGCCTGGGAAGAAGGGTGGGGTGGGAGGAAGTTGTTTTTAAGATTTGGTTTTATTTCTCAATATCCTACTGTGATTCAGTTGGTAATCAAACTGATTTCCCCAAGTTGAGTCTGTTTTGCCTGTGATGGTAACTGCTGAGTGATCTCTCCCTGTCCTCATCTCTACCCACGAGCCTTTCATTGTATTTTCTCTCCCCTGTCCAGCTGAGGAGGGGAGTGATAGAGTGGCTTTGGTGGGCACCTGGCATTTAGCCAGGGTCAACCCACCTCAGAGGGTATGCTGGAAAGGTGTAAGAGAAGCTGGATTCAGCAGACCCATCTCAGTTGTATCTGCCCTTCTGTGAGGAGTTCCCTGCAAATGGAAAAGAAAATGCTGCCATAGTTTGGATTTTCTGTCAACCCCACCTTATCAGTGAAGATGTAAACTGCTGTTTCATACTCTCTGACCCATGAAAACTAATTATCTCCTTTTCTTGGTTAAACTGATATTAAATCAAGCACCTTCACATTCTCCAGTATTACTTCTGAATCTGTGCTTCATTCTTGTTCTTGGATAGGAAAAGTTGGCCTTACTGATATGAATTTGGAATAACCTCAGTGAAGGTCAGAAATACCTGGAATAACATCCTTTCTAATGTAATTTAATTGGTGTTGGCTGTTTAGAGGTTTCTACCAGTACAGTGCTGGCCTCACAGGGTCAAGGTCTTGATCAGAATCTTTGGCAAAATGTTCACTGTCTTGCCCAGAACATGGCATTTTGCTATGTAGTCTGTGGGATGCTATGGTCTTTGAACACATTACATGTATAAAATATTTTAAAGAAAAAACCAAACAATTTCAACCATTTTCTATAATTGTGTTCTTTAATTTTTTAATAACTTTTCAACAAGCTCTTTGACTTTAATCATGATAATATGTGAGAGAGTAGAGCATTGCAGTCCAGGATTTTATTATATTAGGTACCGTGCAAACAGGAAGAAGGTGTGTCTTTACCCAGAATAATGTTATTCTTTACCACTTTCTCTGACAAAATGTTTTAGACTGTTCACAGTTATTTGCCACCTGTGCAGTTTAATACCAATTCCAATTACGGCAAAGTAAACGTATGCTGTAAAAACCTCTGCTGCTTTGTATTCTGTGCCTCACCTAACAATCCTCAGCCCTGTTTGCCTTTTATACTGCTGTTATGCTCTGGACTGATGGTTTCAATGATTTTCCTCTTCCTGATCGTTGTGCTGGATGATTGTTCTATTAAACTCAGAGTCCCTAGATTGGTTCCTTACTTCACGCCTAATTACTTTATATTTATCTCATGCTTATACAAACCTATCTGAACCTCTCCATCTTAAAAAAAAATATTGGGGTTTACAAATAAGGAAGCTGAGAAGCTTTTTTGATTAGTGATATATGAGTTACAACAAGGTCCTTCAGCAATTTTAGAGAATTTTATTGATGCCAAAGAAGACATTCCATCAGTCAGTTGGATCCTTGCTGGATTCAGACACACTCCCAGTTTTCTGTCTCATCACCTTTTGATAAACAGTGGCTTTTGCGTGAAAATAATACATATTGTGGAGCTGCTGTGTTTTCAGCAGTGTACTGGCAAAGGCGGTTCTATACAATTTTTAAATTTTTCTGATTGAGCACAGAAGTGTGAAATAAAACTTCTTCAGATAGTTCTAATATAAAAGAAAAGTGCTTCTACAAAAGCATAGTTTTGGAAGTTCTGGTTGTTAACTTACATGACTCTTTTCATGACCTTTTTGGATATATGAGAGACATTTAATATTAGGTTATTTCTAAAGTTATTACAGGCCATATAATCTGCTGGACTCCACGAGTTTTATTTGTTTTTAGCTGAATTGTTCCATCCATTTTTATTTCTTGAGAATATTACTAATATTACATTCTAAAAAGCTGTAAGGTATGAATGTTACCAACTCCTAGGACAGTGCACGTTCTTTGCATTGGATGTAGTTACTTGTCCAGCTGAACCTCTAAAAGTCCAAAGCACCAGAAAAGGTCTAAGAAAGCATATATGTAAAATTGAATCTGTCATCCAAGAAGGGAAACTCTCAATCCCACTCCCCAAAGGATTACTGATGAAAATAATATTGTTTTTTTTTTCTTTGCATAATTACTATTTAATACAAGTATTAAATGCTTTGTGCTATGTTTCCTTCTAATAGTCACTTATTCCCTCTCTTTGTCAATTTACAGCATACATCATCCTTGAGTTGCCTTTTGAAGAAAGTTTACTGCTCCAATATATATATTTCAATAATTAATGGAATAATAAAGTAAGCCTAGGTTTGACTATGTGCCCACTGAAAGAGTAAGAAAGAAAATTAGCAGGAGCTGTTTTCATTTTAATAATATAATGGAGCCAATTTTTAAAACATAAAATTAACATTTAAATATTTTTTCTTTTTTTAAGTTTTCTTTTGAATTGAGGTTAGGTATTTTAATTACCACTGTAAGGTACTGAAAAACACACTCCATACAAATGTCCTTTGTGCACTACTATAAATTGTGTTCAAACTAAGGTTTTGTAAACTGTGAATCGCTGGTTTGGATTAACCTTATAAGTAATAATGAAAATCCTTTATTTAGCAATGATTTAGTCTTTATTGATTTCACTTATAAAGTTTTCTGCTGAACAGAGCTTAGACAGTTCATATCCTGAGAAGCAATAGGAGAAAAACTTACAAAGAAAATCCCAAAAGACATCAGAGACATTTAGAATTAAAAGAGAATTAAAGAGGAAAAAAAACTGCAGCAAAGACGGATTGTTGTTTTCCTGGTTTGGCTTGTTCTGTTTTTCTTTCTAGCAGGATGCTCCTTTGGAGCCCTGCTGTTGCCAAGATCCTCACTTACTACTTTGCTCTGGAGATTTACTAACATTGAAACACTGTCTTTAGGCCTTTGTGGCGAGAAATTATGTTCCATTATATTTAGCGTTCTAGGATTTGATTCAGCCCAGCACAGTGCAGAACATGCAAATGGTTCTTCTATTGACCTCATAGTAAAATTACACTTAGACTTAAGTGCCTTACTAGATAGCAGTTTCCTGTGGCAAAAATTCAGAAATCCTACTTGAGAACTGGTGAAATCATTCCTACCAGTAAAATGTATTTTACTCATCAAGATGAGTTCAGTTCATAGTAGTCCTTAACCTTTTGCCCTTCATCTTCCTTGCTGATACCTAATTTGCTTAATTTTGTTTAACCACTTGCTGAAGAAAAAATATAGCAGGTATACTTGCAGTGCTGTTTAGAACATCTAGCGTATCTTGACATTTTGCATCCTAGCAAAATTGCAATTATAATGCTGTTAAGTATACCTAACATGCCCTGACACTCTAGAAGAATGAACATGGCATTGAAGACTGTTTTCCAAAAACATTTATGTTCCTGCAGTATGCCTAGGAAAAATAATTCAGCAATTCAATTTGTTTTTGAAATCAAACTTCAAAGTGTTTTAAGAATGTTTATTACAGAAATAGAACATGCATTTAACAGAATAGAGATGCAGTTAGAATTTGCTAAACACTTTTTCCCTTACAGTGTTGACAGAAATCTTTTGGGGAAAAAAACCCAAAGAATAGGAAGTAAATGCTAATCAGAAATATAAACTCTCCTTTGTATACCAATAACCTATCTCACTGTAAATGCAGATACTTTTGGAAGGTCAGTAACTTATGTGAAAAAAGTGTGTTGACATGAATATTTATCAAAAATGAGTAAAAATCGCAATCATGATTAAATCTGAAATGGTATTTGAACGTATCTTTTCTGCAGTCTTTCTATTTCTGCATGGCTGAATGAGAGACAAGGAGATTTAATGCAACCAATGACTGATGGGATGAAAGAGCAGTGTTTTAACTCCAGTCTCAAGCTTAGCCTTTCTCCAGGACACTTGGCAAAATCCTAACTAAGCACCTGATACCTTCTAGAGTTCAGTCATTTGTCTCTGTGACTTAGTTCCTGTTTGCAAAATAAATTTAATTGCACTTCCTTACTCTACAGGATTGTTGTGACAATATGTACATTAAAGACTGAGGAAAATGGGGACTGTATGAGCACAGTCAACACCCAGCGGGTTGGCCATACATAATTGGCTGCATAATGATTAGGCTGCAAGCTCTGCAACTCGAAGCTTGCTGGCTCTGCCCTTCAGTCTGGAAAACTCTGCTGAACTCCAGTGTAGGGAGGTACCACACGTGCTTGCTTTCCCTTTCCTCAGCATGTCTGGCACTATCTGAGCATGCATATTTAGCATTTCTGCTTAGGACTCTTAACATGTCTTGACAGTTGCAGGAAAGTCAAGAACAGTGCAGACTCTCATTCTTGACATCTGGCCCTTGGTGTCACCCTTCCTCTGCTACAGCTAAGGAGAAAAATTCTTAGAAAGCACCACAACTCCCCTCTAGGCCATTTCTTTGACAGGTTGTGATATACTAGTAAGAAGCACAACTGCAGATTACTTTGGTATAGCCTCAAAGAAGTGATTGGAATGAAGAAACGTCTCACATTACCCAGGTTTTGTTGAAGGGAGTCTTAATGTCAGCCCTAAACAACAGCACAGACACCAACAACAACTGTATTAGATATAGGACAGAAAATACAACTCATCAAACAAATGAGCAGCCTGCCTCTCCATTATCGCTGCAGTGTCAGTGAGTCTGCCTTGGAAGAGCACCTGAAAACCTGACCCAGCTTTCACAGGAACAGAGAGGCTTCTGTACAGCAAGCAACATCCCCAATGGTACATAAACATTTTTTTTCCTCTCTTTGCATTTCTCTTTCCTGTCTACTAAGATTGCTATTGGCACAGCGTCTTATTAGCCCCATGTTGTCCAAAGCCCAAAGCCCTTTGGGTGCGAAAAATCTGTTCCTATGGTACTTACTCCAAAGCTGCAGACTGGACGAACAAGGGAATAGGATAAGATTTACTCTGGTAGGCTGAGAATTTTCAAGAAACTATGTTTCACTGAATATATGGATTTTAAATTACTTTATTAGAACTTTCGTTTAAGTGTTTCCTAAAATCTTATCGTGATACTATTAACAATGTACAAACTTTGGAAATTGAAAATGCAGAAATAAACAAATTATTTGTTACAAAAAGGGCCTTGCAGGTCTCTGGGGAAATGGAATATTTTAATGTCTGTTTATACCAGCAGAAATAAATTGTATTTGGTAAACATAATGCTAGTCATTTGCAAACATGAAAAAATGTGGGAGGTTTTTTTTTGTTTATTTCAAACACTTTGCATTGCACATTGAATTTATTTGAGTTAAACTGAATTGTAGCATAGTAAGACTTTGGCTGCAGACAGAAACTCCCTTCTATGTAGGCATGGATTTTTTGTCTCTGCATTTCTCTTCTTTTTCCTTCCTTCCTTCCTTCCTTCCTTCCTTCCTTCCTTCCTTCCTTCCTTCCTTCCTTCCTTCCTTCCTTCCTTCCTCTCTTTCCTTCCTTCCTCTCTTTCCCTTCTTCTTCCTGTTTTGACTTGCCTTCCCTCTTCTTCTCTCTCTTCTTTTCTCTTGTCTTTTTAATTTTTTCTTTTTTTCTTTTTTCTCTATTAGACTTGTGGAAGTTTAGTATGAAGGCATCACTTACTTTTCAAAAATCTAGTTTTCAGTAGGACACACTAGAAAATCAAAATGAACAATCTGAAGTGACTGCCTAAAGTCAAAGTCTTTGAGTCATAGTTTCCAATTAATTTTCATAGTGAATTGTCTTCTGGATGAAGACTTCCTTTCCGTTTCTCATTACAAGCTTTGAGATGTTTTAACTTTGGCTTCCAAACCATGAGAAAGAAGAATCAAATATCACATTGTTTCTCAGTATATGTGGGCAGAGAATGGCTGTGGTCTGAGCTATTAGGAAAAAGGCTTCAAATTATTTCAGAAAGTAGCAGTTGTTTCAGGAATGGTGGGAGTTATCAGAACAATAAGAAGGACAACAATAAAAGGTAAAGAATTGAGTTGCCTAATGTGTTCTTGCTGTAGTGAAGGCCTTTTCCATTCAAAAAACCATCACAAATATTAAAGTGCTTTAGGCTCTGAGGTATTTGCTGAGCACACCTGTCAACAAGTTAAATCATGCACTATATGCTGTGGTGTCCATCAGTCACACACAGTGTGCCCATCATAGTAAATAATAATATAAATAAAAAAGTCTCACCATTACTGCAGACAGCTAAGTTTTATAAGTCCCTTAGGAATAACAAGGAAGATGACTTCAGGAAAAAGGGACACAAGACAAAAGGTAAGTTCAGCACGTATCTAGTTTTAGATACTTGTCCTTACCCTGTTGTGCTATCTGCCAGATTTCATGCTTCACTTTTTGGCTCCATTGGCTATTATCATTCAGATTATAAATATCAAACCTACATGTCTCAGGTAATGGTACTCAAATTATACATAACAGAAGAAAATCTGTAAATAAGTAAAGCCAGTTTGAAGAGTTACTAAGCTGTCATCTTTCTAATAAACCACCATAAGAAGCAGGTCACATCTTAAAAATATTAATCAGAAAAACATTGAAATTACTTTCTTTTAATTTTCTGTTTATTGTGAAACAAATTATCAAATTGATATTTTAAATAAATTAATATTTTCCAGAAAGCACAATTTGATGGTCATTCACATTGAATTAGATCTTTGCTTCTAAATTCAGAAAAGTGCATTTTCCCACACTCTCTTCTTAAAAAAAAAAATAATGTCCAATTCTATTCACCTGATTAACACAGTGCAGTTGCTGTACCATAGTGCAGCCAAGGGAGAGATGGATTAATATGTCAGCTAAAATTGACAGTAGGATGACTAGTAACCTGCTTGATAAAATTCCATGGGGTTTCAGGCCTTCTAGGTGAATGCTTATAGCCAGAAAACCTGGTTTTAAGTAAGATATGCAATTGCTGAAGTAGCTTTTATTCTGACACAGAATACTAAAATTAGGAGTTTCATTAAAAAAAAAAAAAGTTAAATGAATTCTTCTCTTAAACAGTTATTAGAGCAGTTTTTTCTGTCTTATTCCAGGGACAGATTGGTCCTAGGTCCTTGCTTAGAAAAGATGGAATTTTTAGACTAAAAGGACTGGTGACATAAAATGTATTGATCACAATGTTAATGCACATAACAAGGTACTTAATTTTTAATCCCAGCTGATATATAGAGAAAATAAGGAAATAAAACTGGAAACAGATACAAAAAGCCTATAGAAGTGCATGTTTGGTAGCGTTTACTAAACATCCAAGCTGGTGACATTATAAATGCAGGTGCTATTAATGGTAGATATGTGTCAAGTTAGGTTTATAAAATATCTGCTTTTCTTTCCAAATACAGCTGAATTCTGGCCCCTAGTGTCCTGTCCAGCCAGGTGGTCTTGGGATGTGGCTGGGGTCCAACCCCTAAGGAGGGAGAACTGAATGAGTCCATACCACGTGAGAATCAATTCCCAGAGCAGTTGTTTTGCCCATCTTTGCTTCGTAGTCCAGACTTGGGTAAGCCAGCTGGCTGTCTAGGAAAGAAAGTGAAGTACAAGAGAGCTGGTTCAAATTCAAGCCTTGCCCTTCAAGGCAGTATGAAAGCATTGGTAAGCAAAGCCAATGTAGACATTGCTTCAGGCTTTCCCTGCTGTGGTTATTTCATTCTAGTGTCTTAGGAGAAAATCAGTTCTTATGGATACAGCCTCCTATCAACAAGGTCTGCAATTTTTTTATTTAAAGATGCTATGTATAGTAACTCATATGTCATTACAAAAAAATTTTGGGGATAATTATGTAAAATATACAACTATGTATGAAGAGGCTCCATTCCTCTCACACACAAATCCAAATGCAGTCCAAACACATGTTGCAAACAAAACCAAAAGATGTGTGCCGCAGACTTAGCTTCATAGCACTGACTGTGCCAGCAATCTAATATCCAGAATTTAAACTAAATTTTAGCAAGCACACTGATCAATGCCTCCTGCTTATTGTCAAACATTAACTCTTCTATCAGTGCTCTCGTTTGGACTGTCTAAACACCTATGTTTCACCATTCAGAGAATGACCTTTTCTAACTAAGAAGAAAATTAGCAGCAAGAACTTCTTTTTAATGGTGTGAGATAAAAATTCTATTCAATCCGCAATAACAATTGTTTTATTTCTCTGAGTTTAATTTCTGAAAGGTGTAAATTTGTCACCTGTGGTGTTCTGAAATATTTATAATACAGGGCCATAAAAAATGCCGCTCTTTTGCTTAGATAATCGTATAATTGGAGATAGATCTCCAATGAATTTAGCACCCACCCTCATGGAGGTGCCTAGAATGTGTTGTCAGTGTCATAGCTGCTGCTAGTAATGAGGAGCTGCAGCTCAGCCAGCCAGGGTAAGGCACAAGGTACTTTGATGTCCTGTTTCTCATCTGGCAGATTTGGAGTTTCTAACAAGAAGAAAGGCAATGAAGTGCTGGCACAAATGGCTCCTGAGGAGCTGGTGGGGTCCTTGGCCCCAGGGCAGGTAGCAACTTCTTCTCTACCAGGAGGTGCCTGGGAACATCGAGGCCACACATCTGCTCTTCACCTTGATTTAGTTGGACCCTAACATTAAGCACATCGTTTAAAGATTGTAATGCTTATGGCTGATAGGGAGATAAAGTGTTGAACATCTGCAAGCACAGGAAGATTTTATGAAACCAGACGTTGCCCATTAATTACACTTGGCCTCTTTTCATATGACGTCCCAAGGCTCCTCATGTAACTATGAAGGCTGGAGCCTTGGTAAGTCTCCAGCAATGACTGTAAACAAAACAAAATTTGATTTGTTTTAGGTCAGTCATCAGTGTGGAGGGTGGTGGTTTTGGCTACTGAGATCTAAGGTGTTCAACCTGGGGAAATAATTTGTAAAAGATTCAGATGGAATTAATCATTTGACTGAACCTAAATATGTATAACATTTCATTTTCATCTTGTTTAAGACAGAAATATCCTAACACACAGTGGAACACTAATAATTTGGAGTGTTTGAGCAAAGGGAGAAAACATTGCACAGTGCAGAACATACTAATAGATAAGATGCCTTATTTTTCTCAGGTGAGAGTTTCTTTGGAACTCCCGAGAAAAAACATTATAGCAAGTGATGAATGAAACCAAAAGACTCCATGGAAAGGTATTAGGCTTCTACAGAATTTACCCCTGATTTTGAAAATTTCAAGGGGAACTATGCCTTTTTCATATTTGTTAAGCCTGCTACAATAATCTATAGCACTGTTGTGCATTGTTCTGTACTTAAATCCTTTGGGTGGTTGAAAATTTGGCTGGAATAGATATTTTCTATTACATTTTGTAGGGCTTTCCCATAGAATCTGACAGCATTTGTAGAGAACATTAAAATGCACTAATCACGGCCAAGACTTTAACTTAGGAATACTTTTCTTGATTTCACATACACAGAAAAATGGCCAAGCTGAGAATATAGTTCAGATGTAGTAAGCTCTCAGCTCTCTTCCCTAGCTATCGGATAGACAAATGCTCCATTATTAACAGTATGCTTAAATGTATAATACATTCATATCAATTTTGTAGAATATACAAAGTTGGAAGGCATACTTAAATAGGAAAATTATTTCCTGAAAAATGTAAGTCCTGATGGGAAGCCAGTGGATTAGTCCATTTACTTCAACAAGTTTTTGATTCTTCCTTAAACTTTTGACCCTAAGGAGAACTGAATTTTCCTCTCTATAATATGGAAAGAATAGACAAAATTATCTCTTTTCCTCATAGTTACCTGAATCACTGTAGTAAAACACCCCAAAGGCCAGTGCACAGTATACTGTCTAGAAAGGGGTAATACAGATCTCTATGAAGCTGGTTGTATAAATTTTGAAAATTATTGTAAAGATTCCTAAAATATATTAGTTACGGTTTATTCTTCACTGGATCATTAGTAAGATTAGTGCTAGGTCAACACTATGTGTCCTTTGCCTGTGCTTTAACTGTCTCCCAATCAACCTAAACTTCCCTTGCTTCCTTCCCCCTTCCAACAGCAGCAGAGACCCAATGGACTGCTAGTTTATCATAAATTAGAAGTAGTGGTTTGATCTGATTTTACTATCTAAACCTTGCCTCTAGAAAGCCTGCTGTAGTTCTCTGTAAAATCCTTTGTCTCTCCAGCGCATACAGCATTTTTTATGAGGGCAGAGAGGCAATGAGTGGCTATCAGCATGTCTCAATGGTTCTTCCAAGACAGTTGCTTTCCAGATCAGTTTTGGCTCTTCCTTTCAGCCTGGCAATCACAAGCATGCCATGGTGACACATCCAAAAGGACCAGTCTCCACACGGGATGCAAATGCATTGGTGGAAGATATTCAGCTAATGACAGTGAGAAAGGCTACAGTGGAGGGGGAGGCTGGTTTACCAAAGGTTTGGTTACTCATGCTCTAACATGAATGTCATAAAGGTGCTGCCTGCCTGAAATATCCTGTCCTGTATGAGGTATATGTTCATTTTGCTGTTTGGATCTTCAAACACAGTACCATGCTGGTCTGTCTTGTCATGTAAGCATTAAGACTGAATTTCAAATTGTTTTCCCTGGAGAAATAAAAATGTGACATTGTCATGACAGCACCTCCTGATGCACATTAGTATGTGCTATGGTCTTGTCCCTGCCTGTGACTGAGCACCTGAACATTTGGAAGCAGTGCTGTTGGGGATGAAGTGGTAACAGGGTAAATGAGGAAACATTCAATGCAGAATGATAGTTTTTCTAACATATACTTTACTGTTTCATAGAAATTACAGATTGAAGAACTCTTGTGTATGGTTTTGCACATTCCTCAAAATTGTTCTGATTCCCTAAACTGCACTGATACATCGCCTAATTTAATTTTAAAAGAGTAAAGTAATAGTTACTTGCACTTTCCCTTTTTTTGTTACTGCTTATAAATTCTGCACACCTGGGATTGCTAAAAGCTTCCCCTTGCTCCACTGAGGTGTTTATAAATGACTATCTTTTCCTCCTTATTACTGTTTTGGGGAAGGAAATGTGTATCTGTGGCCAATATGGTGATTATTCATAGTACTCCCTAGTTAAACAGCTTCAGTAGTGCAGTTCCTCTGAGTAAAAGTTTACAAGAGTGCCTTTTAACTTTTTCTTGAATAGGGTTTCCTTTACTTTTTTTTTTTTACAGATAATTCTTTCCATTTATCAGTATCATCCTGATGGCTACCTTCATGAGTATAATTAATAGAAAGAATATTTTTTTCTGCTGCTAATAATGAAATATATAGTGTACAAGCATTAATAAAAATGTTCAACTACGTAGAAATCTATTCCTTATATACAAACTTTTTCTAGTTTAGAAAATGTTGGCTAGGTTTAATGTTGCTCTGAGAAATGATAGTGCTGAATACCATACGCGTTTTATATATAAAATATTTTTATTTATTCAACTGTACTAATTGTCCCAAAGCATTAATTAATGAAAATCATTTCCATTACACTCTGCTAGCAATTCCTTAAAAACTGCACTATAACATGCTTTAAAGAAATATGTGTTTTTCATGGTTCAATTATTGTCATGGCAAATATCCAGACCAGTGAATAAAGACAATAAAATACCTTATAAGAAGTTAGAGGCCCCTGAACACTTTTATTATACTGTACACACTGGAATCAGTGAAAGAGTTTTTAGGTACTATAGTCTGGGAAACCATCTGGTTTATTCTATTTTGAACAAAGCAAGCCATTTTTATATTTGTACTTTTCCCCTTATTGGAGGGGAGCACTTATGCTGCTGTAGTGAAGATTGTGTCAGCACTTCCTTTATTAAATCCATTATAAGAACCAAAAGAGAGACTGGAGAGTCGTCAAGTGTCTACAGGTGGGCGAGAGGGAGGCGTGAGATCGGAGCAGTCGGGGACCTTCTTGCTGGCCCAGCTGCACACATTAGCCCAGCTGAACTTCTCAGACTCCAGTGACTTCATCAGAGCATCCATAAGTGAATTTCACAAACATAATTAAAATATTCAGTTAGTACTTGGTGCAGAGATCATCAAAGGAGCAGGAGTTGGTGTCAACTGGTCATATTTCAGTGACTAACTCATGTCCCTGGGTGAGATCACCTCCCATAGGGGTGATTATTCAGGCAGAATTGCTGGTCTGGGTTTAGGGACAGATATGGGAAGGAGGGAGGGAGGTGGCTGTCTGCAGAACACATGCTTGGACTCTTTCCTGAAACAATGTCTGAGCCAGGGTCCCTTGTCCTCCTGCACCATGGCTTGACAGCTACTGGGGCAGAAGCAAGGCAGGTCTTTGGGCCCCGCAGTCGCCCTGGTCTGTCACCCTGCAGGCAAGGGATACTTGCCCATAGTGAAGGCTTATGCTGGAGCCTGGCAATTACTGGTACTTGGTGGTATCAGTACAAAATAACAGAAGACAAGGAGAATGCCCATGGCATTTCAAAACTCTGAAGAGAAACGTTCCAACTCTGATACACAGGAGAAGAAGTTGCAGAAAATGTTGAGATTTATTTTTTTGTTCCACTTCAGAATGAAATAAATTTGGAACTGTTATTATTTTCTGTGGGAATTTCTATCTCCACAAAGTAGATAATCATCTTGATTAGTTCTAGCTTTTGTTTCTTAGGAGAATTTTTTAACTATACTTCATGTTCAACACATTTTACAGGCAGATAAAACCAGCATTTAGTATTAAAAACACAGACATTTCCCTCTGAAGATTCCTGTTTTGCTTTTCATTATGGCACAAAGTCTTATAATGCATTATAATTTCATTTTTAAAAATGAAAGATTGACTCATGTAAAGTTGTAGGCCTGAAGGTCTCTCTTACACAGACTGTCATTTAGAATAGACCTAATGCAGAAACAGTGAATGGTAACATGACAGGAGCCTTTCTAAAATGTTGTGTAAAGGGAACAACATTTTTTTTTAAATGTCCTGACATTCTGAGGCATGATTATTGAAGTACAAAGTAATAAATGTAACAAAGGACTTATCTGTACAGTACACAACTTAGAGTATTTGAGAGAACTGATGAATTTCTTGTTAAGCCTTGTTGATTGTCAAGTCTTGGCGACATATGAATAGTGTAGGCAGCTCACCTCCTTGATGTCTAAGTTTAAGAAATTACTCCTTCAGCTGGCATTTGCTCCAGCTTGTATGGGAGCTTCCACACAACTTCTGGTCCAAGTCAGCCAGATCAGCTTGAATCACTACCAAAGGTGATTTAAAGTAACTAATAACTTTTGTGCTGAAAATGGCTTTCAATTAAATTGTCTATCAGAATTGCAGCAGTTTTCTTAATAAATAAATATCTGGTGTGCTTAAACTCTAGAAATCATTTATGTCGATTACTCAAGTTGGTAAGGAGTCTTCTCCAGCTTAATACTTGTGTGCCATTTTTGAACTATCTTCTGTGTCTGCACAGAAAATTGCACACTTAACTAATTAGATTAAAATCTTTCTATGCTTGCAGGTGGAAAATCCATAGCTATGGCACAGCTCTGCATGGGAAACAGCTTTCCCATGCCATACATTTTTATATTAAAAAAAAAAAATCTGTTTCCCTTCAGAGAATTTTAATGGGAAACTGGAGGAATCACTGGTCAGAATAACCTCACATACTAGCTTTAATGAAAGCACTCCAAACGCATATTTGTATCAGGCCAGGAACTTGAATCTGACATTCCTCTAAGAGCCATGGGAGTGCCCCTACTCTTAAGGTTTTTCTCTCAGCTTCAAATGGTAACATCTTGCAACTGAAAAATCCTTCCAATAAAAGTTTCAAGGAAATACATTTTTCAGTGCTGTGAAAAAAGTTCCTGATCACATCTCATGTCTTACAATAAGGTATGTTTATATTTGTGCTGCATTTTCTCACCTGTTTTTTTCTGTATGTGATTTTAATATGCATTGGATTGTTCAGGTATTTCAAGTAACAAAAAGTTTTTATTTGTGAAGAAGACTGGCAGTTTGCGGCACTCTAATTCTGCATTCAGACATTTAGTAATCTCATTTCTACATCCCTGAATCTGGCAATAGACTCTTGTGAAGTTCCCATACTGATTATTCCTGCTTTTGGGTTTACATAGGCCTAGTATAAAACCACACATTGATCACAGACTGAGCACTGCTCTGTGTGGAATTTGGCACAGCAGATTTACATTGTCTTTGCCATACTTGAAGAATGCCTTGAGATATCATCAGCTCTGTGAGGATTTGATTCAAATCTTACTTCAAAGGCTTCTAGAAGACAACAAAGGGTGGAGACAGGAGGTACTGATATGGAGGGTAGTTAACAAAGCTTTCCTGAGCTTCTGAGATTGCTTCACCACATTCCAGAAATGTTCATAATTCAAAGTTTTTCTGTTTGCTCCAGAGCTGGGAATATCATGGCACAGCTTTGTCACCAAGTAGATAAGTGACACAGCAAACTTCTGTTCAGTGGGAAATGGCTTACAGAAAACACTTTAATCCTGAGCTTCTTTCCACCCATCAGTTTTATCCTGGAGGAATAAATAAATGGTGTGATTTACATTTTTCATATACTGGGTTTGGAGATATCTAGTACCATTTACTTCAGCTAAAGTCACTGTAATTTAAGTCATGCTTTTGCCTTGATGAATCACTCTGAAATGTTATGATCTGTTTATCTGGGTTTTGGAAGAGAAATCATTTTAGGTTGACCTTGCCAGGTTACGTACTGAATGGTGAAGTCACCCACATATATGAAATTGCTTGCAGATGGCTAGCATGGAAGTTGAGCTTCATCTCCACATTTCTCCAGCTTTTATGAAACCTATTTTCAGGCATGGGGATATTTTATTTTATTGTATTTACTTATCTTGATTTCTCCTGTGACCAAAGAATTCTTCCCACAGCTGCTTTGTTCTTAATTGTAAGTGAGCAATTACTTCAGGATGTGTTACTTTTGTAGCATAAGCTATTCCCAGAACAAGAGAAACACTGAGAAAGACAGGGTGCGCCCAGGATATTTCCAAAACTCTACTCTCGCTATTTTTATCTTTCTCATGCTGCAGTTTCTTTTATGGTATTAGTCTTAGCAGGGTGGTTGCAAAGTGATTTTCACAAATGAGATTTTCCTTTCCCAATTATGTTGTACTCTATTTATGGTTGTTCCACTAAAATTTAACTTCTAATGTTGTTTTTGTAGGCTTGACAATTCCCTTGACTTCCTTTTTCTCATGAAAAATGCAGAAATTCAGCTGCATCTCTTTATAGTGTCCATTAAATTCTTTAAGAGATTCTTGTGAAGTCTTAGAAAGATACTCACTAATGAGGTATGATTGCCATATCTTGGCTAAGTACTTAAAGAAGCACTGACCTGTTCATTATAAAATCTAATTTGGAAAGATGTGGCATTTATATCTTATTTAGAAAACTCAAAATTCAACCAAAAAAAGATCTTCTATAAACCTAACATAGCACTGGTAAATACTTTATGAATGAGGTTTCCATAAAAGGAAGAAGTTGTTTGTAAAAACTATAAAATCTGCTATGCCTTCTTGGATATTTTTGGTCTCACAAAATTTGTGCAAAGTCATGCCATTCAGGAAGCTTCAATTAAGCAATTTATTTATGCAAATGGTGAATGTAGTAAGTTAATTAGAACAGCAATGGGTGTTTGCTAGAGATTCCAAGTTTGGCAGGCTAATCACTCCACTCTGGCATGCTGCATGCCATTTGTCCCTTAGGCTTCTCATAAAAATCAGTCAAAACTCCTCATAAAAATGACAGATTGCTTCAAACTCAGGAGCTGTGTCCTGAATATGTTCTAAATAGGATTTGGTGTTTTGGGGGAAATGGATTTGTAATCAGATGCCGAAACCCAAGAGAGAGAGGACTAAAGCAGACAGGAAGAGAAGATGAAATGAATACATATGATGCATCCAAAGAGCATTTTTGAGTAGGGTATGACTCAGGATTCAAATTTCCCTATATATGCACACAAGACCCAGACTCTTGCTTTTCAATATCATACTGAATCTATTGACACCCTCACAAAAAGGGCAAGGTAAATGTTTAACTGAAGAAAAAAGAAAACCACTAAAAAAAAAAAAAACAACCCTCTATGTGTTTACCTGGCATTTCATTGTTTTCTACTTCAGGAAGGAGATGATCCTAGATAAGGCTGATAAAGAAAGTAAATCTCTCTGGTACTCCAACCACAGGACACCAATAGTAATCTGTGCTTAAATGTTTTTGAGCTTTGGCTTCAAAGGCCAGCTACAAATGCACTGTGTATGGTACAGTTTTAGTCCATTTTGTTGTGCGGTGATGAGGTAGAGTCATTTATAGGTACTTGCTGGCACTTTAATTCAGTGTAATTCATTTTATTGTTCCACAAATAGTCAGTTGATCCTTCTGATTATTATTTATGCATTGACTTACTCCAAGTATGAAAATTTTGACCGTCCAGATTTTTTATTCCGTAGCTCTGTCAGTTTAATCCTTTTTTGTTTCTTCTCTGATTCAGTAAAATTGTTACTTCTCATGCTGCATTTACTAACTACATTTTTTAATTTTTAGTGGCTTCTGTTACACTTCAAAGGATGAAAGAAACTCCATTTAATCACTCAATTTTGGCATACACTGTTGTGGACTGAGAACATACACTTCACACTGTCCTTCCAATAATTCTGGCAACATTCACTGAAATAGCAAAATCATGGGCCAGAGATTTGGGAGTAAGCCACAATCCACATGGCACAGTAGCTGGAAATTCAGGTTGCCCATAATGCATGCATGCGTGTGTGTGTGTGTGTGTGGTCCATTTAAAAAATCATTAATTAATCCTGATGACATGTGGCATAGGAGTGGGAAAGGCACAGAACAGCTACTGCCATATCCACAAAGCTATAAAGATGTTACAGTGAATTTAACGTGTTTTTATTGCATCATCCATAACTTTAATGAAAATATTATGTGGGGTTTTTTTCCATAAGTATATTTAATGTTTATAACTGTATGGAAAGAACTGCATAGATGCATATGCATGGGGGAGTAGTGATGCTGTTTAGTAGTATTTTTTCATTCTAGGTATTTTTCTTTTTTTTTATTTCAGAAGAACTCTCACAATTAGATCTTCTGCCACACTGATAACTGCCTTGCAGTTCTGATAAGATAATGGACAGATGTCTCACATCACTGTGCAGATAAATGTTGATTTTTTTTTTTTTTTAAAGAGAATTATTATGCTCCCTCCTTTTGCTGTAATGGGCCTATTTCTTCACTGTTTTCAGCCTTTAGGGTGGGCAATATGTTTTAGTCTTTTTTTTCTTTCTTTCTCCAGCTTTTCAGTTTCAATCCATCTGTTAAACAAGAACAACATCATCCATTGTTCTCCCTTCTTGCATTTTTTTCTGTTAACACTGATTTGTTTTAATGTCAAGAGATACTGGAGATTTTCAGATTACTGGTGAAATGCCTAGTCATCAGTTCATCCTGAGGGAAGAATCATATATCCAAGCAAAAGGAAAATATCACATTTTAAGATGAATTGATGATTGAAATTTTGATGAAATGTAGTAATGAAAGTCAGGATTACACCTACAATGACCTTACTGAGAAATTTTGAAACTCCATATAAATCTCCTAATCCCACCTACATCTCCTCTTTTATAACTACTACATGTTCTTATGTCACCTTCTCCTGTAACTTTGTCTGTGCTCTTGAAAAGTCTGTGTGATAGCTGAAAAAGAATAGTGATTCCTTGTTGATGTGCAGTCTTTTCTCTAGATGATAGTGACTACTGCCACCAAAAAATTCTTCCAGAAGTGTTCATTGCTGGGCAGTACCCATTGGCAAGTGACAGCAGAGCTGCAGTGCAGGTGATAGAAAAGCCGCCTAACTTAAGGTTTGCTGATGAACAGAAGTCTAAGAGGTTTGGATCCACAGAAATGGCTGTGGCCAATTTCTCTTCTGTGATTTTCCTTTTTTCATTATTTTTGACATTTCAGAGATGTAGCTTTGTTATATACCACAAACCTATGGCAGTGGATCAGGGAGATAAGAATTCACTGAGATATAGAACATACAGACTAAGAAAATGTGTGAAAAATTGAAATGACAAGGGTGGGTTGATAGCTTGTTGCTATTGAGCTATAGTACCTTGGCTGGAGAATTAGGTAGTTGGAGACACAGTAAAATAAAATATGTGCTGACTATGCCTAGAGAGAAAAAGCTGAAATATTTAAGCCTCCCAAATCAGGGCTTATAATAGATAGATAGACCAATTCAGCTTTAACACAGGAGTGCTACAAATAAAGTATGATATATAGTTGATGAAGTATCATTTTCAACATGTTATACTAGGCTTGTATACTTCAGAAAATAAAATGAAATGTCAAAAGAGTGTCCACACAACTACCAAACAATAACTACCAGCAATGTCTAATCAAATATGATCATATACAAGAAAACAATAGGAAGGAGAAACTAAACTTATTAAGAACTTTTAATACTGATCTCATTTAATCTAATTTATTTTCTGTTAGTGTTAAACAATCTCGTATGAATTATTTCCACTTACCCAAGCTACTCCCTCTTTTACATTGATCTGTCCTCCTTAAATTAAAAGGGTCATATCTTGTCACTTCCTCGGCAGTTCAAACAGGGTTTGTTGCCTTGCCTGTAAAAATTTGAGCAAAGAACCTATGTTTAGAACAGTATAATTTTCCCTGTCTCACATAATCAGCCTGTTGTACAAGCCTCATTGGAAAAGGTGGTGATAGGGCCATCATTCCCCCTGCTATTCCACCCTTTCCATCACACTCCAGATACTAATGAAATCCCAGCTGTGCTCCAAAGTACTTATTTTCTTCTACAAGCACAGGTCTTACAATTAGAAATGACCCTGGTAAAGAAGGTTTCATCTGATGAGTTGAAAAAAGGCAAATTATAGTTTGAGTTATATCAATTGATTCTTAGATATAATGAAATAAATTCAATCTAACTTCTATCAAGTTTCTCTAACAGCCTTGTTCTTCCCATCAGACTACCCACAAGGAATATGTCACATCAAAATGCCATACTGTATGAAACAGCCATATTCTGCCAAACTCTGCACTTACAGTTGCAAATTACTTTCATTGGACTTCAAGTCATTATATAATAATCTTACAGCATAAATGTCATCACAATGTGTTGTGAATAGATCAGGATTCACTGGAATCTGTGAGCCAAATCACAAACTGATCTTTTTTTCATAGTTGCATGGTTTTGCACGGTGCTGAAACTGAATAAATATTTAATTAAATAGTCCTTTCAAACATAGGAAGAATTGCATTGATTTTCCTCTGGGAAAAAAAAAAAAAACAACACAATGTGACAAATTTTTAAATGCATTTTAGAAAACAAGTTCAAGTCGTCTTTGTAAATGTTATTCCCAAAAGTCAAGCAATTTACTTCTCTGAAAAAAGTAATTTGTAACTAAAAAAAAATTTATCAGATGAAGTAGTTAATTTATCTAACAGTTTGATTAACCGATATCTAAAGTCAAGTAAGATTTGTTACAAGTCTCTACAATCTGATCCTCAAAATGTCTGGTCTTATTTTACAGACATTTTGTACTTGTTAGTAATAGAAACTGTCACATTTCCTTGTGCTGGTGACTTAACAAAAACAACTTATCTGGGGTGTTGGATGAGCATAAGACTTGCAAATATCAATTTAAAAATAAAATGACACGGTTTTATATATTGGATTTCAGTTTGTTCATTTAAGAGAGGAATCTCCCAATCAAACCTGAGAAGGGGCCCTCTGTTAAGCTGTGAATAAAACAAGCAACCAACCCCCCAACAGCTTTCTGAAACTTCCAAATTTAATAAAAATCTTCTGGAATTGACAAATTCAAATATATTTTCTGTGGCCTATGTGCTCTGCTGTTAGAGCACAGAGAAAAAGAACACTTGAAATCTTTCAATAAGAACTTGGTTAACATGGCATAAGAGAGTGCTCTGGATAAATACAGCATGCCTGGCTTCCTATTTTACATAAGTGGGTGCATTTACATACACAAATATTTCCTACAGGGCTCCTCAACTTTTTATTTATTTACAGCTAATATTTGTTGCATATGCCATTTTCAGAAGCAACTTTCTCTTCCAAAATCCTTTCTGAGTGTAAAAATACAGATTAATATTCTGCTTTCTTAGCACAGCTGTGACCATCGGTAGGCCAAATACATGATACAGGTCCTTTTTTTTTTTTTTTGTCTCTACAGTATACTTGGTGAAACTCTAAAGAAGCATGAAGCACTTTTACTTAGACAAAAGAATTTTTAAATAACTAATTCTGTTGCCAAAGAGAGTGAGTCCTGTGAGAATAATGCTGAGCGCTAAAACTTGTTTTGCATGACAAATATCACAAACAGTACAGAGATCTCTTAATGATGCAGTCATATTGTTGGTGCTGTCCAGAGGAAAAAAAAAAAAAAAAAAGAAGACAGAGTTATTTTATCCTGATCCTTTTGAAACCATGCAGATTGGATACATTGATTAGTAAGTGTGAGCAGTAATTCCTGAAAATGAGCATTGTGCCTCTGGCTTTCTGAGTGCTTGCTGCTATCTGATGGAGAAAAAAAGGAAAATCCAACAATATTCTTTACAGTGGAAATTAATGTATTCAGCAAATGAAAGTGGTTACACCAGAAGATTTACACCATGCTGCCTGACATGCTGACTTAGTTTGCCATTATATGCCATTGCTTTGCCTCTGCAACAGTTCCTCTGTTTCAGAGCTCATCCTACAGACTGACCGGTGGCATTCGAGGAAATTTGTTACTAGACCATCAGATTAGTGCCAATACCCACCTGCCACCACTCTGATTTTGCATGTGACTAAAACCACAGTGGACTAAAGTGAGTAATGCCCACTTGTTAGAATGCAATGCAACTGATGTGATCATAATTATCCTAATGTATTCTCATCAGATTAACATTAGCATGTTGTATTAAATAAAGCTATAGAGATCAATATGAAAATCTTAACAAACATTTTATAGCTGCCACATTCCATTGTAGTGCACTGTAAGGATTCCTCTGCTCTTAGTAATACAAATATATATTTGCCTTTTTTCTTACAGTAGTAAGGCACATTGATTGGATTAGTTAGAGATGCCATACAGTTTTCAGTATTGTAAATTTTTAAAGAAAGACTAGAAAGATTAATCAACCTGTCAGTATTGACACATTTATAGCTGATATCTCCTGGAAGAGTGAAAGGAGACTTTTTTTTTTTTTTTTAGTGATTCTAGGGAATTTGTTAAATAAATAAGTTTCCTGATAGTCTGTTTGAAACACAACACTGAAAAATATTTTAAAAGCATGATAAGAGAGTGTATAAACAAAAAGTCTAAGAGATTAAGGAGCACATAGCTCAGTTTCAAAAGTGTTTTCTCATAGCCAAGGACCATGGATTTTCAGTAGGACATGAGAAATTGAAAGGTAATTTCCCCTCTATTCAAATAAAAAATGCATAAAATACTTGCAGGGTTTCTACTGCCTGTGTAGGTAATGGAAGTTCAAGAGGGTAAAAAGACCTAACAGACTTTACCCTTCTTCCATATAATCCACTCTCAATAGCAAAGCAGAACATAACCTAAAGTAAGTTTATTGTAAGTAAATCTGAGACTTTTTTTGTCTGTCAAAGGAAGACAACCTTTCTTGAAATTGTAAATTCTTTCTCTAAAGTCTTCTTTTTTAAATTTTATACCCTAAAATGCAGTTGTCTGTTAATATAAATTGTGGTCTTAGTTTATAAACAATATTGCTCAATAGTGAAGCATTTTTAAAATGTGATTTAAGAAACAATCCAAACTACAGTGGCACATAATTCATCACAACTTTTCAGAGCAGTCTGGCAGTCCCCTATGGAGAGGGAATCTTCCTGTAATAGAATTTCTTCACTTTTTAGAAAGATATTTTTCTGTGTCTTTTTCCTCATTTCTATACTGTAAGACCTGACATCTGTCCCTGTTGCTGTCTCCTTAACTTTGGAGTTTTGCATGCTGCCACAGGGAAATTCCATTCCAGGTGGTGCCCCTTTGTGCAGAGTTCATGTTACACGATATGCAGAAGCTACATACTTTGTTCCTGTAGTTTCATTGCCAAAATAAAAAACCCACAGTTTTCTGCCTGAAGTATGTTTTATTCCCATCATGAGTAACACAGAACCAATATATCCTCTATAGCTAGTGACACAAGTCTACGTTTGGTCACCATTGTTTTGCAATCAGCATGTTGTATTACTTTTTCATGTATTACATTTTCACGTAGAACAGAACAGTAATTTGATTGGAATATTTAATGCAACCTAACAAGGATGCTGTGCAAGTCTTCACAAAGACTGAGCTTGTTCTTCATTTCTCTTTTCATTTAATTTTTGAAAATCCACATAATAATCTGTGATGGCTACCTGAAGTAAATCTGACATCTAAAACACCCTGAGTATTTAATTTTTTATGATGAGGTATGCTTAGCAATCCCATTTCTTAGCTTTTCTGACAATGTAACAATGAAAAAAACAAAATGAGGTATTGTGTACAAATATTTCAGTGGCTTGATAAGCCTTAAATGCAGAGGTAAGTGTTTAGCAAAGTAAAGCATCTTTCTTACTTCCTTTATATGCATCAGTCCACAATTTTCTCAATTAATATTCCCCATTCTGTAGCTGTTTCTGTCCCTCTGAGTGGTACTTTCCTGGAGTACACACATATGCTACCAAGAAATGACATTGTCCACTGCTGTAAACTTGCCTAGCTCCATTGATTTTAGTAGCATAAGGCTGATTTATGGCATCAGATGAGCTGACCCTTAGATCCTTACCTTTTTTTATGGCTGCATGCCAGATAATTTTTCTTTGCACTGTTATATTTTGACAGTACAGTCTGACTGACTTAATAGAAAAATAAGAACTAATTGCTTTAGTTTCATGCCCAAAGAATCTTTAATATGAGAACATTTTTATTAAAACAGTTGAAGACATTTAGCACACCCTCTCCTTCTGTTAGTAGCTCACACTACCAAAATGGTAGTCATTCCTCCCATGTTAGAACACAAGCACTTAATTACTATTTTACCTGGAAAAGGAAGAATTGAATGTCCTGTCACAGTTAGTTGTTAATGATGTTAAAACTGGTGGAAATGTAAATCCCTGTGGATTTTTTTTGTTGTGTTGTTTTTACCAGATTGTGAACAGTGATCATTAACATCGTTACAATTTGAAGATGTTGCACTTTATCCTGCTAATGTAGTAGAAACACAATGTTGGTAAGATTCAGGGTTCAAAACTGAACCACAGCAGAACTACAAGGAAAACAAATTGTACAAGGCCCAGCTGCACCACTTGTAACTCAAACAGCAATCCAGATGGTGAGGAGGACTGACTTAAATTTTTCTCTAACTTTCCTCTTGCTTCACATGCTTTTTCTCCTGTTCCATCACCCATTGATTTATACAGGATATATGAACACAAAATTGACTCCAAGTCAATTGATATTTAGATTGGATGCCTCCACAAGTATATTACTTTTGTGAATTAAATTATAAAATTCCATGATTGATTTTTTGGGCCACAATGAATATGGATAAATCAGAATATGGGTCCTCAGTTCAGGTTAAATTAAATATTAGGACCAATTCATTATACCAGAAGGAAATGGATCTGGTTCTAGACACTCAAAAACATATAGAGCATGTAAAAAAGGACGGAAGTCTTTAAATACAAGTGCTTATCAAAATACCTGGGAGCAGAGCAGGAAAACAAACATATCTTTTTAATGGTTCTTTAGGAGCCAACTTACTCATATTAAGGTTATATAAATCTCTTTCCCAGTTTCTCTACCTGATTCATTGGCACCCTAAGTATTTCACAACTCTCTTCTCATCAGCATCTCAGAAGATGCCACAGATTCACCAGGTAATTTGTCTCAGATCTGCAACTGATTTGGAACTCATCCTATTTGAAAGTTAAAGGACAATGAATTTGATTTTTTCTCCTGCCTTAACAGACTGCAGTTTTCAAAGGTTGTGTTTATGCCTTTTTGACCAGACAAATTAGCCATTGTATCTTCTTAAACAATTCATTAGTTACTAATGGCTGCAGTGACATCTGCTGATGACAGTGAAGCTGATCAAGTAATGCTTTCAGTGCTGCTAAATTCATCTGCTCATAAATTCCTGGGTTCACAAAGAGCATGTGAGGTTTGTGGCTAAAAGGGAAAGTTGTAGAGTGTTTAATTTGCATTGGCCATCTACCTTTATGTCCTCCATTGATACTAGAGAAGTCACTTTATCCATTAAAATATGTGGAGAGTGAGAGAGCAGAAAAAGGAACAGTCTGTCTGAACAGTTGGCTCTTCTCCGCATAACAAGGATGCTGCTCAAGCATTGCAATCACCCAAAAGTCTGAAAGACACTAGCCACATCTATGCAGCTTTAATAGATTGCTCCCGTGCTGATTTTTTAACCTACAGATGCAAATCCCTAAACCACAACAGAACACTAGGTGAGAGATATTGCCTAATTCTTTAAAAGCTGACCAGTACTGAGCCTTCCCCTCTGGAGGGGAGGGTGAACAACCTGCTCACACGACACATGCTGTCCCCTGCTACAACCCAAACTGAGCCTGGACATGACTGGGAAATGGCTGGTAGCGAGGGGCCAGAAATGTGCTGGGCAGAATGTTAGTCATCAAACCCTATGGAAGAGTGCTCTGATCCTGTTTAACTAATAGAGGCATGACTACCACTGGGGTCAGTGTGATAAACCATTCAAGGTGTACATGCTCATGAAATAGCCCTACCATTATAGGCCTGGTCTCTGCTGTATTCACAGGGTAGAGGGCAAGAACAGGTCTGGGTGGCAATGTTGTCTTGCAGGATTCATATGAGTTCTTTCCTTGCCAAGGGTGACAGATCTGGTAAGAAACAATTATTAACTTCTATTGCTTCTTAGAAACTCCAAGCCACCATACCATCGTATCCTTGTCTACAGGACCTTCTGTGAGCGATGCAAAAACATGCTACTGAAAAAAAATACTGGAAGGTGAAGGAAGATATTTTTATTGTAATATGTAGAAGTATATTTACATGTAAAAGCAATAGCTGAATCCTGTTGCTTTGTTTCCCAAGTTTATGACCTTTCCCACTCCTCTAATAAAGTTTTTTTTTGTTTGCACATGGCCACAGAGTACTTGAGACCATTAAACTTCTGGCTGTAAAGGGTACTGGGAGACAGTATGTTTAGTTTCCCTATGCTTCAAGCTGGTTAAGTTATGTTTCAGGAGAGAACTGAGACATACTGAAACCAACCCTTTTGCTACCATTAGCCAGCTGGCAGAAGGGCTATAGATAGATTACAGACCCATGCGGAGATTTTTCTGAGCATCCTGAAAGGATAGCACATAATTCATCATGTGCAGCAAAGGACCAAATACAGGTTTTAGGTATATCTATGCAAACCAACTGATTCTGGGTTTATTTATACTGGGATTACTTCATTCCTAACAGGTAAAATACAATCATATGCCCTCAAATTATCAGAGGCATAAAACAGTCTTTGTGCCCTCTGTAAATAAGGAGACTGAATTTTCAAGGAGATGATAATCCTGCATATGCTATTATGGAAATTTTTATGGCAGCAATGTTTTTTATTTATTTGAACAATTTAGTTTGTGTGCCTAACTCCAAGAATTTGTTCACATGCAAACATAGGGATTGAAATGGAGCATAATGACAGGCCCAACTCCTGACATCTGTCCCGCACAAGCAGAACGTGATGCTTGCATGCTTCAGTTTGGCAAATCTCACTTCTTGTCTTCTCTAAATTGAGCCTCAGGCCAAAGTGTCTGTGACCTCAGTGCTTTGGCTCTCCTCATACAGTCATCAACACTTCAAACCTTCATAATTTTTCAATCATTTTACTGAAATGTTTAAAAAGACATTTCAATAGAATTTTATTTTAAGATACTTTATTGAAATAAAAATGTCAGTGGTCAAGTGCAATACCTACATTAGGAAAGACTTAGGTGAAAGATCTTGATAAAACCCTGCTTTAGCATTTCCAGGAACTGAGGGGTTTTTTTCCTTGAAAGCACTTTCAAAAATTATATTTTTATTTTCAGTTAGAAATTCATAAGCATTGTGGAATTTTCAGTATTTTTAAACTTTTTGCAACCTGTGCAAATTCTCATGAAATAGAAAACCATTTCCCATTCAACTGAATGACAAAGTATTCATAGACTAATTCCACTAAGAAAAAGACTGAAAACACAGTAAGTGACCTCAGAGAATCACTCAGTGTACTGAATTTCCTCTTGATATAGCGGAGAGCAATTAGATTTTTAGAAGCAGAAAGAAAATATCTATTACCTGTTCATGCTGCTAATGGTCACATCCACAATCCAATGCATTTAAACAGTTCCTAGTGATTTAATAATTGACATTCTCTTCCAAAAATAGCAATTTTCTCATACTTCTACAATACGGAAGTAGTTTTCTAGTGTGAACGTCTGCATCTGCAATTATTCATATTCAGTGACTTGAATTTTTATAAAAGGGTTTTCTGGCAAATCATTTTAACTCAGTTTGTAATCCTGCTTTGCAATTTAAAAGTTGAATGAATGTTTCCAGACTACATTTGTATCATGGGAACTATAATGGGAGTGATTTCCCAGCCCACTGAATTTAGCAGTAGACTTTTCTTTTGCTTGTCTGTGTCTAAACTCCTAGTCCACAATGCTGGATTAACCTTTCTTCATGAAAATAGTTCTTCTATGGAGATAGCCTTCACAAACAAGGGAGTGCCGCACATCCCTGTGGCAGCCTATTACATATACAATAGTATTTCCAACATACCACTTCTTTGTGCCTTCTTTGAAGTTACAACAATACTAAGTGACTTAGCTCCATGACAGCTAATTTTGTATTTTCTTTCCATATTGTGACAAAAAGAAACTGCATTATCCTGTTTGCAGCTCAAGTGCAGGCATGAGAGCAAATCTTTAATTACACTCCTAAACACTTTTTCACAGAAATCTCTACACATGTGAGGTTTCACTCTGGCCACATAATACACTTTACTTAAAGAAAGAAGGTGACAAAAAGCATTTTTTATATCCGGATGAGAGTGGCAGAAAATCAGCTGTCTTTCTTAATGATGATGAAAGAAATACATAATGATACATATTCTACTCACTTCACTTTATCCACTATTCAAAAAACCTTATTCTGATCCTATTTTAGTCCTGATTAACTCATTATTTTAAAATTCAATAGACTCGTTTTGCCTAAAATCCCACTCATTTTGCTCTCAGTTTTGGACTCCTAATACCACATCCTATTTGTGAACTAGAATTACTATTATCGTGTGTTCAGTCCTGCAGATTCTGTAATAATGGAAAACCAGGATCAGGAAGAGTTTCTGAGCTCCCTCTCCAATGGACAGTAATGCTTGATTAACTTCTGTATATGCCTTGCTGAAATGTCACTTGGGATAAGATTGCCCACTGCTTTTGCCCAAGTGCACTGCAAGACCAGCGTTTGGCTGAGTAGCATTCCTGCACAGGAGAAGGCTCTTAGCTTGCCTATGCAGCAGTATTTGTGGCTGTTTAAGGGCAAAATCATTCTGTTAGATTTGTGCACTGATCTAGACAGATAGACAGAGCCAGTGGTACTGAGGCAGTCTCCATCCCGATGCAGTCCCTAAGGCCATCAGTAGCTGAGCAAGGTCAAACCAGCAAACTGAAACTGTGTCAGGATCAGGTTTAAAGCTATCCCTAAGGCACAAGCTTCATCCATCTCTTCCATCCACTGAAAAAGTGGGTGAAACTCATAAAAGATGTTGCTGAGGGATGCTTTGGAGAAAGGGAGCACGTGAGAAAAGGCCATTTGTTTTTGTATTGCTGAAGGTTGAAACACTCCAGTGTTTCCTGTCTTATTAAAGAAGATAATCAGAAACACTTACTGTTACATTAATGTTAATCGTATGTTTCCTTTTGATTCTATTAAGGTATTATAAAAATTGTCCAAAGCTCAAGTAATACAGTATGGATTGTTTGATTATATTTTAAGATTATAGTGTTTACAATACTTTATACAAACACACAGCTGTTGCATTTATGTTTTAATGTCTAGATCTCATACCAAACTAGCTATCTCATAACACATGCAGTATTTTGGAAAAATTCTTGGCCCTGTGCTATTTAAGGAAGGAAAAAAAATAAGCATTGCAAGTGAGGAGAAAGTGTCACTGGTGCAGGATGCCCTGCATCACTTGCTAAGCTGGGCATGAGCAAACAGTGTGTGTTTGAATGTGTGAAAATGCAGCATTCAGGGGAGTGACAATTTTGGAAATGCTTTGGAATCATGCTCAGTAACTGGCTGAACATGAGCTTTTTGTCTGACTCCTGACCATATGACCACAGTCATCTTTAAATGAGTAAACAATAGAACTAGAGTGAGACTATAATTAATGTTCACATTTGCTTGGAAATGTACCAGATTAATTTTATGATAACCTGAATGATCCACATGGAGAACAGAAATCTGGTAAATAACAAACTGCTCACTTTAGTTGGTGAAATAACTGAAAGTTGAAATGAAACTATTTTAGATGCTTTTATGTATCTTTATTAGCAAGATTAATTATCTTACTGAGGACTGTTAAGAAGAGAAACTAGAACAATTTGCAGGTTAGGACTAGTAGATTATAAAATTTGGGTTCTATTTCAAATATAAATTAATTAAGAGAAGTCTTCTAGCCTCAGCTTTATAGGAAACCAGAACAAATGATTAGTTAACTCTCCTGTTCTTATAGCATGAATTTTAGAATCTAAAGCTTCTCCTATTGAAATCAGTGGGAAGTGGTCCATTGAGTCCAGTAGGTACTAGATGAGGCACCATGGCTTGCTGATGTTTGTGCTAAAATGTTGCTTTCAAAGGGAAGCTTTTATCAATTTCCATCTTTTTTTTTGTTTGTTTGTTTTAATTGGGGAAAAACAACAACAAATTCTCAACTGGTATAAATTGGCCTGTTGACTTTAATTTTATTGGAGCTCTATCACATTATGCCTACCGATGATTCGGCCCATGAGTCTTAAACCATGGAACAAAATGGGAACTCTCAAAAGGTAAACAAAAACATTTTTAGTCAGTAATTAGTCTTCTAAACTTCAAGAACCTTAATGAGCTACAAGCAACTGAACTTCCTTCATTTCAATGCATTGTTCCTCATGTTTCATGCTACTTTATTAGATTAGCTTGCAAATTAGCTTACATAAATGAAAAATGATTAAACTTAAACCAATAGAAATTAAATGGCTTAACTGTAAAGGCATTTGAAATTGCGTTTAAAATTAACAATGGGTTTATTCACTGATCTTTCCATGCTTAAAGTTTAGCAACAACTTCTTTCTGTGGATGGATTGTGTCTACAAATCAGTTAAGGGCGCCTTTGTAAAGTGACATCTCGAGTCTCTTGTTTTCAGGCTTTTCCCTGCAAACTCTTCATTTTTGAATGGCTCGGAGACATTTAAGCAGTGCAGTATAGCAATGGCAAAAAGTACATTGCTACACTATGACTGACTCAGACCTGAGCAGCTGACAAACAATTTTCTCTGTATATATGATGCATGCCTGTTTATAGTAGTAACTCAGAGGATAATTTCAGAAGAAATTATGCATGTGTATTTTATGTCTGTATGCTTCATGCAATTTGTTTGGTGATATGCTAGAAAAGGTAGAACTCAACTTTATTTGAATGAGTGTATGTTTGGATCCCTGTAGTAAATTACATTATTCTTACATGGAAAAAATAAACAGTATTGAATAGTGTGCTTTTAGTGTGCACTAGAAACACAGCTGAAATTGTTTGAGTTTGTTTTTCTTACGTATTTTGAAATTTTTCAATTCTAACTTAAGTACATCCACCTGTTACTAGTAAAACATCCGAGACAAATTGCAGCTTAATTTAATTTACGGTATGGAAGGACCACACATTCATTCTTCAGCTGATTTATAGGACCCCAATATAAATTTGAAATGTAAGATGTCTGCTGAAAACACTGAGCTTCCAAAAAGAAGGAAACCAAAAAGTGAAGTCCCTAGATCCCACACAGGCACAGCAAACCCTAACCACCATGCAGGGATGAAAAAAGAAGGGACACAAGATGTGGGGGCAGGGCTCACAGGCTCTTTGCAGCTAAGGAAATTTCACAGTGGCTCCCTGAACCCAGGTGTGCATTGGATTAACAAGTTATTCAATGCCTGCAAGGAAAGAGGCTGCTGGAACAGCTGCAGAGGAACTGGGGAGGGAGGGACCAGTGTTCCCTGGTATCAGCACCCTTTGGACCCTGAGGAACCAGCTCAGCCCTCTGATTTCAGCAGTCTCCTGAGGACTTCAGTGGATAGTATATCAAATCATTCCTTTGTTGAAAGCTAGGCCTTTCCATTACACAACACTCTAAAAAGAAAGACTAAGTAAAATCTGAGCAATGCCTTATGGTGCTCTTCTGTGAGGGAGTGAATTTCATCCAGACTAAGACATAAACCTATGAATACCAAAGTCTTTCATGAACAAGCATACAAAGAAAGAAAGAAAGGGTTTACTATTTTGTATTGTAATTTATTATTATTTACTCTTTGGAAATAAATGGTCTACAAAGAAACAATGTGTTTTGAAACACATTTTGAAAGTACTATAGGCAAAAACATACAGAATTCAAATAATGATTAAAGAAAGAATCATGCTTTATTAAGTATCTAGATTTCATAAGATTTTAAAGATATCGATTTCATTATCTCTGGGGTCTGGAAGATTGTATTTTTGTTCCCTTGAATAGCCAAGAAAAGATGATATGAACTATGAGAGTTGTTAAAGCTACAAAAAGTCTCTTTGTGTTTTCTTTTGAGGGTAAAGGTAATTTGTTAAGAAACCTCCTTGACAGGATGATGAAGCATAGTTCTTTTGTTTTTTTCCCCACAGTGTATAGCCATGAGAATCAAAAGAAAGCTAGGCTTACTGTAACACATTGACTGACAATTAGGTTTAAAAAAAAAAAAAAAAAAAACAACCTAGGAAATCAGATCTTATAATGCTACCTAATGGGATTCTGAAATAAATTCTACTGCTCTCAGGTATCATCAGGTAGTGAAATTAAAAGAAAAACACAGAAACTCAATAATTGCCAAAACTGACTTTTAAAGGATGCTGTCACAAGTAGAAATTTCCTTGGCTCCACAGCTGTATGGAAAATTTTAGATTTCCTGTATCATTATAGATTATTATGCCTCATAAAATTAATAAATGTGTTTCAAAAGTTTGGCATACTTTACACATCAAAGCCTTCCGAATTTTATTCCATGCTTTTAAAATATACATGATAATGAAATTAAGCAGCTGAACAGAAAGAATGTATTTGATTCAGCTTTACACTAAAAATCATGAGGGGTATTGGCTGGATAACTGATACTGCATGGAGGCAAGAGCTTTCCAAAAGCCGTGAGGCCATCACAGCTCTCATTATTTTCAATAGATTCAATTCTTCTTCCACTTAAATTGCTAGTCATGCTCTCACTTCCCTGCTCCCCACTGCTGATGTCATGGGCTGTAGATAAAGTGGAACGGTATTTTATATTGCTTTTACTCCTTCAGGATAATATTAGATGGCTATTTTAAGTGTTCAATACAAAAATTATTTAATCTTTTTTTTTTTTTTCTCAGAAATTATGCATTGCCTCCATTCTGCACAAAATTCCATTCATTGGAAGGATAGTGATGGAAAAGTTTCAACTATTTTTATCTTTAAAAAAAAGATTGGTAACATGGTCCATAACTAACTGCTCCAAAACAAATATGATTTTAACTGCAGAACACAGAATAAAAACAAATTTCCTCTAATAGCTGTAATAATTTTAATGCTTAGAGACTGCTTCTCAGTGTTCAAAAAGTCATCTGAACTTCTCAGAAATGCAAGGTAATAGTACCTATTAAGTGGAGTTACTTTGTGTAAAAATATATAACATAATTATGAGAGATGATGAAAATGTTTGGTTTTCCCCGTGACAAAAGAATAAATCTGTCATAAGAACCTTACAAGTTCTAATATTTTAAGTTTTAATATTTTAAATCTGGGGACAAAGTCAAAACTTGCTCTGTAAAGCAGATAGTCTCAAAAATTATTCAGTTCAGTGAAACACTGTTTCCACTATTGATAGAAAGCTTTCTGCCAGCCTTATTAAAAATGTAATCAGTACCTGGCTTCATGACTGAATGCTTTGAAATAAATCATCTGCCATGTACTGGAGTGTTCACTTCTGTAGCAGTTTCATACTTAGTATTTTGAGAGTGTTTCATCTTGATATAGCTCCTAGAGATAACAGAAGTTAATATATCCCCCTCTACAGAGCTGCTGGGAGTTAGGGAAATATTATCCCCATTATATGGATAAAGGTGGTAAAGGTAAGGATTACAATTCACAAGGGAGTAGAATAAGGTGCTTAACACCAGATGATGTTTAGGCAGCCAACTGCTGAGCAGCTGAGCATTTCTGTTTGCCCAGCATACAGAGCATGATTAGCCCTAGCAAAAGGTGGCCTAAAGATATCAGTCTCGATATACACCCAGCAACTTTATGGGAGACGGCTCTCTTTGGCGACATAATTCCCACTACTTTTCCTGGGACAGTGCAGCCTCCCAAATATAGTTACATGTTAGTGCTAACTAATAGCTCTTAAAGATGAGTGTGAGTACCGTTTGATTTAAGTCTCTAGCTTAGATGGTTAAATTAGGAGTTAAGGCTTGCAAGGACACTTCAGAGCTGCCCAAAACTTTCTATCAGCTATAAAAGTAGCTTAAAGTCTAGGCATGTAAAGAGAGATGTTTTAAATATTTTCTTGTATAATCTAACCCTTCATCATATAAGCACTCTGGAAAATTCTATTCAGTAAATTCAACCACTTAATTTTCAAGGCTTTATAAAAATGTCCCAAAGATTTTATGAATGCATTTGTGGAATTATTTTTCTAGGTCCTTCTCCTTCACTTTGTTTCCCCTATAAATATCACCGGGCTCATAAGTATCTACTGTTTCACTCGATGTAGACATACTAAAGATCTGTCTATGTTTACAACTAATCATAATGTTTACATGTTTTCCTCATAAGATATCATCTTTCTATCCATGAGCATGGCTTAAGTGAGGCAGCAATTATTAATGGATGTACATCTGCCTTAGCGAGTGCATGGAGTAAGAGTTTCTAAAGAACACTAAATGTCTTCAGGTCTGGTTCACAGACGTTTTTCCTGAAACTCAAGGAAAGTTGCCAGAAAGAGCTCATTTATCAGACACCTGCAGTCCACCAGTAAACTTCAGTTAGTTGAGTCATGAAGAGGGAGCTGTACTCCCAGATGCTAAATTTCACTGACTTAAGTTGTTATTTTATGCTGCTGCCTTACAACCTTTCTTCTGCTGCCTTCATCAAGACATATAATGATTCAGATTTTCCTACCATTTGCACTCCCTTAAATGAACATCTACTTACCCACAGGGCTGGCAAAAAGAAGAGACATATCAAGGCTGTTTCTGGAGAAGGTAGCGATCATGTTATATCCCTCTCAGTTTAGCAAAACAAAGTAAAGGAGGATAAAGAACATTAAATCTTCTTCAGGGGAGTCTCAGCTGGAGTACAGCTGCTTTTATCAACTTTTCTCACAATACATATGCAGCACCTGGCACAAAAGTCATGTCACAGATGGAAACGAATCTCACTAAATGATGATATGTGTTTTGGCTGTCTCGGTGCATGGACTGCCCCTTAGTAGATACAGGCAATTAAATAAATTAGAGGAGCCACACAGTCAGGGAAAGACTTGCATCTTCTTTGTAAACATCCCTCCTAGCTGCACATTATAAATCTGGCTGGAACTGAGAACTTGGCCCATTAGTTTGAATCTAGATACACATTACTTCCTTTTTTTCTCTCATCTGAACCATACATTTCTGATGTGTCCACATGGAAGGGATTATACTCAAACTTCCTTCTCTTATTTTCCAAATGTGTTTGGAACGCTGGCCGAGAGCATGCCAATTGAGCGGCGTGTGCTTGGAGGACAAAGTGGAGGAGAATCCCAATGTGACGCTGCCGGGGCATGCATACGGACAGCTTGAGCCGGCCAAAGGGAAAGGCTGTAAATCATACTCAGAAGGAGATTGATGATGTTTGTGGAACATGCTCTCAGGGTGCCAAAGAGGTGTTTGTTCCTGAGGCTTAAGAATTATTTTTGTGGAAGGCTTTTATCATTAAAGTTGATGATGTGCCTACAACCAAGAAAATAAAAGAGCGATGCTTGCAACAGCGGAGTGATTTGTATTCTTTTGCATGACAAAAACTTTCATCATCCATCCCTTTGACAGTTATGATTTGTTAAAGTTTTCTCCAGGGTGTTTGTAACAAAGATTTGAATTTATTGTTATGTGATTTGCATATTTATTTCCACTATGTATGAAATCTGAAGTATTTAACAGATCTAGCTCACAGTTCACATCTAATTTACATACAGTGAAAACCTCTTAAACATGTAGCCTTTGTGTATAATAAATTCATTCATTGTAAGAGGCTGGTTTGTTTTATGAGGTGTTAATTAAAGTTCTTCTCAACATAAGATAATGTAGGCAAAAAAACTAGTATGCAGTATTATTAATTGAACAACTTAATTTCGAGTTACTTATATGTTGCACCATTAATACTTTTATATTTGCTGGACAATTACTGGGAAACCATAAAGAGTGAATAAGCACATAAACAGATAAAATTAGACACCTGTTCATGATAATATATATGAACACTCAAGTGCATGTTTTGTACGTGCACATTGCTGATATCTCAGCAATACATTTCTGAATAATGATAAGAAGGGAGGATTAAGTAAATGCTTATCTTCTGTTCTTACAAATTTATTGTCTCTCATTTTATGTTTATTTTGTTATGTTAATGTGGAAGAGTAATATATAGCTAACAATATCCTCTGCAACAACTACTGTCTAAATGTAAGTAAAGTGTGGGAAAGTCAGTGTTAAACACTGCTTTATTATACAGCCAGATATCTATTGTGGTGGGTCATGGTGTTGTTTATTTTGTGTACACGCTTACTAATGCATTTGCAGGTCTCAGGAAAAGTATATAGCATAATAAAACATCAAGAAAGATGCGGCATGTTCCAATATAAGCAACTTCAGTAGCCTTCACCCATACCTGAGTTTATACATGGTAGCACATTAATCATAGTCACTGTGATATTTAATAACTTGAAACTGTGTAGAAATCCAAAATAATTGGGCAAATTGTTACTTCATTACTGCCATTTATGAAACCTAAAGTGTACAGATAGCTCAACTATACTTTTCAAAGCTCTGAAACCTCATGCTGATTGAATGTTGGGTAAAATGGCTGAGCTAAACTTCATAGGAGACTTTCCACTGACAAAGGTGTCAGCATGGCTTTAGTCTGTCATTTTGTCCGGAGTTGTCTAGACTAACCTTACCCTCCAAAACGTTCTAAATCCTGCAGGACTAAAAAGAAACTGAACTTTGCAGAAACCTAGCCGCAGCTCTGAAGCATACATGTTCTCCTTACTAAGGCTATGCTTCATATTTACAGATTTCCATGAAACTGTGTTTTAGAGTATGGCAGGAGGAGTATCAGTAACACAGCAAATATGTGTAAGACACCATTCATCATCTTATACATAGTAACTGACCATGCGTGTATGTCTAGCAGTTGCAATATGAAGTAAAACAAGCTTACTCAAATCACTGGCTGGGAGAGAAGGCGCTCCCTTGTGCAGCTTCATTTTCCCGTAGCACATAGAACAATTCTTTGTTGTTTCTATTGAAAATTGTCATTCAAAAGACAGAAGAAAATATTAGACATATATTAAAGTAGTAACCCCGAGCCAAATATAGGATCCCATCATGTTCAACATTGCAAAAATATAAAATATAGCCTAAGCTTGTTATTACAACGAATTAGACATATACATAACATAATGCATATAAATGCACCATTAGGTGATTACTCATCTATTTTACACAGATCTCTTTGTGAGATAAGGGTCAAAATTCCTAAATGCTATGAAATAATAGTATTTTTCTGTGTTAGAAAGCACCAAAGGACAAACTGATTTAGAAAATTGTTCCTTTGTAGAGCCTGCTGATATATCTTAGCATTTTCACAATGTTTAAACATCTGGAGCAGTAAAGATTTTAATCTGAAAAAACTTGGTGGAATGCATTATTGTGGTTATTTCAATACATACCCCTCTTCCTATCAGCCTATACTACACTTTAAAAAATTTAAAATATTTAATGTGGTGAGTCTTTGACATAATTTGAAAGATCCAGTAAAGGTTCTGTTCAGAGGACAGAAAGAGTCATTGAAAATGCATTGTGTTCGATTCCCTACAAATACTACACCACATAAGCACCATCAGCTGATTAAAAGGTTTTCCAGGGAAAAATGAAAGCACAGCAAAGTAGCACTTTTCTTTGTAAAATAGTTCAGATGGTCTCAAACACCTGAAAAAAATGAAATTCAATTAGTGAAAATACTTAAAGCTGCATTTCATCATAAGCAAAATCTTGAAGTAGAGCAGTGATAAATATATGCATATAATGATAAAGCACAGTACTGCCTTTTTTGCCATGGCATTCAAGATTTTATATTAAATAAACATGATTTTTCTCATATGTTCCTTTTCACTTCAGGTTCATTTCACAACTATTTAGATATTACTAAAACACTTTCATCCTCTACATACTAACTGTAAATACTTAATCTTAAAACTGTTATCTTCTTCTTTAAAAAAACTAAGGAACAACAATAAGAAAAGCAATGGTAAAATAAGTTCAGTTTTGCTCATTCAAAGAAATACTGTCATTTCACTTCTCATTTTCTGTTCAAATCAAATATTTTCCTCATACAAGGGAACCATATTCCTTGGATTCTTAAGAACCTGGGTAACTCTTGTTCATCTCAAATATCAGTTGAATATTAGTTGAATACTGTACTTCAGTCATGCCAAATCTTTCTTGCCAAGAGAATCTTTTTGTAAGATACATGCAGAAATTACTCTACCAACTGCTGAATTCCATGTATGCCTACAGGAGATTACACTTTTCTTACCCACTTGGTGCAGCTGGGGATTAGGACCACAGAAAGAGCAACACATCAGTCCTCTAGGGCACCATTTTTACAAGCACCTGTTTCAGCTCCAGGATCACAAGTTCCCAGAGGGGAAAGAGAGCTGCACGTCACCCACCCCTTCAGTCACCCATTTCATCAAACATGTTTCTCTGTTCTCTCCTCATCTCATTTCCAACATCCTTTCTGTTCTAGTGCCTTCAGCCTGGCTTTTAAAAGTGTAGATAGATAACAGGTAACAGATTATGTATTGAAATATGAATTACTTACAAAATAAAAAGAGTGACTGTGAAACTAGGTTTCTGAAGCTTTCTGCTAAATATCGGTACTTTCCTACAAGTGGAAAAAAATGTCTGAAGGATTTCCGTAATCGCCGCTGCTAAGAATGTTTTCTGTTTTTAACTGCTCATGAACTTGTTGATTTAATAGATAACTTGAAAAATACTGACCAGTTCTTAAGAATTTCTGAAATAGATTCTCTTTTAGTATGAGTTATATTTTTATCTTTGAAAATAATAAATTATTCCAACCAGGTGTCAAATTATTCAAAAAATGTTTGATTCAAAGTTATAGATTACTTGGACATCCCATAATTCTTTATGTCAAACCACAGTTTTAATATTTAACTTCTGCTCTGAAAATACTTACTAATAATTAATTTGTCTGGGGTGAAACTTTTCCCCAATTCATCTCCTCCATCTGCTTGCACATACTGCGAAATTATAATCAGCTGTAATTTGTGACAGAGACGTGCCAAACATTTCTAAAACAATTTGGAAAGTGGCAGACTGGAATTCTTGCCAACTTGCACTCCATGCAGATGCTACTTGTTCTTCTCACTTTCCTCACCAAAGCTGAGTTTAAAAAAGAAATCTTGAAGTTCTGTTAAAGCAATATTTGTGGAAACCACTTCATACTATTTTGCTCTTCTCCTGAGTTGTAAGAATTTAAGGACTGAGTCCAAAGCTCATGGGATTCAGTGGAAGAATTCCCGTTGACTTGGCTGGAGTTAGCTTAGATGTTAGGTAGTTATTCCATGGCTTCCAGCTGAACCCACTAATTATAGACACAAAATAGACAGTGTATGTCCTCAGAGCTTGCTTATTTATTCATTTACTTTGGACTCACACAGTTAGAGATGGATTTACAAATATTAATGAATATTACTCTTAAAGCAAATAAGTAGAATTACTTTGGTAGTAAAATGAATGCAATGGGTGTTTGCAACAGGGTAACTAGCAATTATTTCCTATTCCCACTCCTAATTTCTCTTGAATTTCAGAACATAATATATACCTTCATTAAGGGAGGTAGATAATGAAAAGATTAAGCAAGTGATTAAACAAGATCATCAAACAGCAATGAGACTTGTGGATTATAGAAACTATGACAAATTCCTCTCGTGATCATATTATTTTGAAGTTTCCAGTTCAGAAAAATGTAGATCACTTGAGGTCACCAGTTTCAAATTACTTCAAAGTTGTGAAGGGTGAGCAACATCAGTAGTTAATCAGCTTGTTTCAGAGCCCAAAGCTTGCAAACTTTGATTCATGTACATCGATTAATGTAAGACTGGAACTTAAGCCTTCTAAGAGATCAGTATAGCAAGCCATTCACATGTTTGAGATAGTTACACTCTTTGTAACACAACGTGTGCCACAGAAGTTTCACTTTATGACAGACCTGGAGACAGTGTAACACAGACCTTAAAAAACAGTATTTAGAATGAGTCCTAATATTTTTTCTACAAGCGGAATTTCTGAAATTATTTTTTATTTGGAAAATTAAATGCATTTTAAGTTTATTTGGAGCATTATATATGTATAAAATAGGAAAAATCTGAAATAAAAGTGTCAAAATGAAAGAAAAAAAAGAAAATTCATCTAGCATTTGTCTTTGGTTAGAACTATGTGTTCAGTTAAATGTTTTCTCAAAGTTTCACATTAAACTGGATTTTATACTTTCTAATTCCGAACAAAATACATATCTAAGATTACCAGAGGAAAAACATCCAGAGTCCTGGATGGAAAGGAAATTGCCGGACGCTGTAAATAGGCGTATTCCTTCTCAGTCTCCATCAGCCCCAGGAAGTTGGGCTGGCTGGGAGCAAGGTACAGCAGGAGCTACTGCTCAGGCCCCTCTGCACAGCTGTAGTGGCAATAGCCCCATTTTTGCGTGGATTTTTGCCCTGCCTGCCTCTCCTGGCCAGCCGCACTGCTGCTGCCATCTCAAGTTTTTTGCTGCAGCAGACGAGGCCAGTGCTGCATCTTCAGGGCACAATATTTATTGGGTTTTACCTCGGCTACTGAGAAGGCTTATTGCAGCCCTCTGATGCATTAAAAGCAAAAGGGAACTCAGTCCCTCTCATTGTTATTGTCACTTCTGTTTGCTTTTAGGGTAACAAACTGCATACATTTCAAGTCATTAATTGTATGCGGAGCAGATTGTTTCTACTATATTGGGAAACTTTGTTTATTCAAGATGTGCATAGTCTTTTCAAGGTAAAGCTCACATCTACAGAAAAAATGATCTCGGACTTAGATGTGTGCTTAAGGACCCTTCTAAAATGAGTATTTAACGTACTAACAATGCATTTAGATATGACATTTACTTCCATTTTATAAGGCTGTACAGTTATTTGAACTAGAGGCACACATATAAGAAATGAATAAATGGAGATTATAGGAGGAAAGCTGGTATATGAGGTTCTTTCTGCCAAGCAGTTTAGCTATAGGAGAGTACAAGCTTGCCAACATTTTTCAGAACTGTTTTCCCTCTAAAACCCATGGACTATGTGGTAGAGTGGGTAAGGGAAAAGTAGCATTAATACCATATAACATGCCTTTCAGTTGCCAGTGATCAGATGTGCCAATTTTTTCACCATACATATAAAAATAAAGATTGTACAAGGAGTACAAGGATGCTATGTTTATCAGCAGAGATGACAAATAAAACTGAAGGAAGTATTTGGGAAAAATAATATGTGCTTCAAAAGCAGCATGAGAGATGAAGCAAGTGAAACCAGTTCCATTTCTTTCTTTAATTAAATCTTTATAACATATATCTGAAAGATTTCTTTTTGCTTATTTTCATTCTTTTTTTCTAGTTCATTTACTCTTCCTTTCATAAGTTTAAGCCCAGACCACCTTTGTCTTGTGAAGACTAAATCTTTATGTGTAGGTAAAAATGGATGTCCTTAAGTATCATAGGTACCATGCCTCTCATTTCTAAAGCTATAGTATTTTTTTATTTTTTTAAAATGAGTTGAAAATTCTTATCTGATTCAATAATAGTCAATGACTGATCACTGGACTTCAGAGGATTTAACAGGATACAAACCCAATCAAACTGAAACCCAGGTTCTTTAAGATCTTGAGATAGACATATTATAATGGAAAATCGATTTTATATTAAGAACTGAGTTTTTTCTTTTAGTTTCTGAAACTTTAATTTTACATTTGCAGGCTTTTCCATAATAATGCAAGGGTTAGACTGTACTTCATGTTGGTAAATGAAAGATGTTTCTCACACGACTCGAGGATGTAGGCTGTTGCATTCAGAAATGTACTGCGAGGCTTAAATTGCATTAAGTAAACTGGACTGCAAAAGCCAACTGTCTCACAGGAAAAATAATGCATGATTGTTACACTATCAGCATCAATCATCCTGTTCCTTATTCTAATTCTTTTAAAATACATTTATATTTCTTATCAAAAGCTTTTTCTTATAGTTTTCTAAATAAAAGTTATCAACTGTATGTACACATTCAGTTTAGTACTAGTTTTATACCAGATTAAATAAAGCAAGAAAACAAAGGTAATGTCTTACTGAGACAGCACAGTGTTCCTGTCCTTTACCAACCTCACCAGATCAGAAAACAAAATGAATATGACTTTCAGGCATGGAAAACAAATGCCCCATACCTCCATAGCCTTGTGCATCACATTCACTGATGTTACTGGGCCTCCTAACTGACCCCGTTTTGGTATTTGACTTGCATAAATATTTCAGCTTTTTTTTGAATAATTGATATACTATTAAGCAGAGTCATAGGTTTTTAGTAATTATATAGTCAAATAAAAGAAAAGAAGCAATGTTTTATGGCATGACCTAGTGCTTGTGTTCTGGTGCAAGCTGGTACTAGAGCTTCTGAGGAGAAGGCTCAGAGCTTTCAAAACGTCAGCCATTCTACCAATACTGCTACCATCGTCCGTACAGTTCATGAAATTTAAGGAAATCCCCTTTCCAACTTCTGTCAAAGCATAACTCAAGGCTTTAAGGGCTCTGCAGGAGGGAAGTGCCAGACGTTTTGCCCATACCTGTTCTGTGACAGCTCTGTGCTGCACAGCAGCAGAACATTTAGTTCAGTGTAAGAGAACTGTGACTTCCTTGTGGCATGCCAAAGTGGAATATCGGGATAGAAACAGAAACAGAACCAGCACAGCATTTAAATTAATTATTAGAAGCAACCTGTCTATGGTGTGTAAGTGAAAATACTGAGCCAAGTTCCATTCTCACATGCCCTGGTGTAAATCCAGAGTAAATTCATTATATTCAATTTCTATTAAGATAAAACTCTGTCAATGCTAAAACTTTCAAACACAAATTTATAACTGGTGAAAATATTCTCACCTCATCAGTCAAAAGTTACATGGTTTACTTTCTCTAGTGGATTTTCTGCCATTACAATTGGCTTTGTCATTCCTATCACACTGCCTATAACTCTGTTTATATTCATAAACAAAAAAGACCATCTGGGCACCTATCCAGCATTTCCTCAAAAAAGGATAAAACACCAGTGGAGCTTGGGCATTTCCCTGTACCAAGGGGAGATTGGGCAAACTGGATATCATACGTTGCTCGGGATTCATGCACAGAGTTCAGAGAAACAGTTTGTAGAAGGAGTAAAAAGTCCGGCTGAGGCATCTGACGAGGGAGAAGCTCTCTTAGCTGATGCACAAAATGGCTACACAAACAAGTTACCATGAAGTAACCAAGAGACTTAATTTAGGATTTGACACATGAATGGAGAGGTGAAGCTTTAAACATAAATCTGGTGCAAATCATGCGCTGAAAGCTTCATACAAACAAGCAGACTGTACATTTGAAAGTGTGAGAGGCACTGACAGACAGGCATTTGAAAACGTGATAAATGGAGTCTGGATTCATCCAAGGTGAGACTGACTATTATTGGGCTAAATCAAAGGAGCTGTGAGAGTTTTCCCAGTTTTTGAGGCTAGGATAGGCTTGGTTTGGTTTGGTATGAACAACCTATTCTGGAGTTTATAACCTTATCGTAATAGATTTTTCAATATTAGATATTTCCAAAGTAACTGCCTATATAAACCCTGTTGCTCCAGGTCAATACAAAGTATCTTGACACACTTTCTTTAAGGGACTGGCCTTCTCAAACTGTGTAAATATAAATTTTCTTTAAGGCTATCTCAAATGTACTATGATGTAAATGCATAACTGTGCAGTTATTTAGCTATAGTAGTATCTAATACTCTAAAATATATATCTATTTTAATCTTTTTGTAAGTTATCTATGAAATTGTATAGTTTGTTAGTAACTGGATTTGTACAATTTTTATATCAGTATAAATCCATTCATACAGTTAGCATTCCAATACATGGTTTTTAGCTCAGGGAAACCATCACAGGGCAGATCAGCACTGGAGCTGAATGTCGCCTACACAGAGCAAATTTAATCTGCGCTTGTATGGAGGAAAATGACAGTTGATGAACACTATGCTTCATCATTTTCTGCTTCATGTATTGAGAGATTAATAAGAATATATA
This sequence comes from Morus bassanus, assembly GCA_031468815.1. NCBI lineage: Eukaryota > Metazoa > Chordata > Aves > Suliformes > Sulidae > Morus > Morus bassanus. The sequence continues at coordinate 9,670,872 of CM062576.1, read as the reverse complement.
ATCAAGATTAGAAATTCCAGCAAAAAATAGAATACTTTCTCCTCTTAAATTGTAATATGCAAAATACAAGTCTGTGGGTTTGGCAATAACACATACCCTGTTGTCAGGTGTTAAGCTAAAAATAACTTGTAATATGGCTTTGAATTTGACTAACATAAACATATTAATTTTTTTTTTTACACAAAGGAAAAGAACAAGTCACTATTTTGCGATTTTTCTTATTCATATGATTTGTAAGTTGGATCAAAGTTGGTAATGTCTTCAGTCACTCAGCAAAGTTTGAACACTCCAGTTCTATATATTACACTCACATTATTGTACTCTGTAAGATATGCTAACAGGAAACTGAACAAGGCAGAGCATATATCAAAGGTATTTGACACAGAATCTCGCCCATGGGTATTAAGGGAATTAAGCTAGCAAAGGCAGCTTCTCACATAGATAAATAACTGGTTAAAATTTAAGTTTTCATAGGAAGCGAGGGGTGTAGTCCCAAATGGAAGTTTATGTTGTTCACCGTGTTCGTAAATGATCTGTCAAAGAGGTAAACAGCGGGGTAACAACTTTGCTGATGACACTAAAGATAATCCAGACAGAAAAGGCGAGATTCAGCTGTGAAAGACTTCAGAAGGATCTCATATAACAAAGGGTCAGGAGATTAAAAACAATTAAATAAATCTAAAGTAGACAAATGTAAATTGATGTACAGGGGGAAAAATCCCTAGTTTTGCTTATGCAATAGCTGTTTCTGAAATGACAGTCATTCTCAGGAATGAGAATATGCATTACAATGGAAAATGATTTTAAAACATCAGATTAATTCTTTTAAAAGGTAGTAAAAAAATAAAATAAATTGTAAGGGATTAGTAGAAAGGAATAGAAAATAAGTCATAAAACAGCATCCACATCTTAAGCTTGTACAGTTCCTTTCTGTCTTCCTCCTCCACCTTCACAAATTATACAGTGGAACTCAATACAGAGGAAGGTGAGAAGGATGATCAAAGGTGTAGAACAGCTTCTGTACAGGGAAGAGCCATGATTAAATAGACTAGAAGCCCTTAGCCTGAAAGTCTGTAGAAAGATCAGTGAAATCATGAGTAGCATGAAGAAGGTGAATTAGCAAATGATTGTTTACTCTGCCTTCAAAAAAAGAGAAAAAAAGAGTGAGTTACAATAGATAAAATTAGCAGGTGGCAGGCCCAGAACAAACAAGAGTTACTTCTGCAAAGAGTGGGCAATTAAGCTGTGACACTACTTGCTATAAGATATTGCAGATGGAAAAGTTTGCATGGCTTCAGACGAATTTGTGACAGGAAAATCTGCTTAGGACAATTAAATGCAGACACCATTTCTGCAGTTCAGGAACTACCTGAGCCACAGATGGCTTAAAAGTATTCTGCAGAATATCCCAACATATAATATCCCTATCTCCTTGTCCTGCTCTCGTGTACTTTCTTTAGGCATCTGCTGCTGGCAAGTGCTGAAGAAAGAATCCTAGCCTTGACAGAGGTGTGGTCTGACTCCATATGGACATTCTTATGTTCTTATACCAATCTGCATATGATCTGGTAAATGGGAAATATATGTGCTCCTTTATTTAATTTGTTTAATTATTAACTCGTTCAGAATACATGTAAGTTAAGAACTCAGAGTAGCCGCTTTTTTGAAAGACCTACCCTATGAAATCAGCCCAGAGGTCTGATAAGGCCTTAATAATATGTAGTAATCATATACTTTATTTCCTTCAGTTTCTGCAATAGTAAATAAAATATCATTAGTTTTGCTGTTTTTTCATATATAAAGACATCCAGTGATTTTGTTGGTAGCAGTGGATCCTATGTGAAGAAGTCCAGGTCAGAAATATTAGCTACAGTAATATATGTACTCTTCTATGGAAACAGATTAGGTCTTGTTTACGGTTATATTTCCAAAATTGGCTGATCAAATAGTCTCTTCATTTGTTTTTATCCAAATTGGTTTCTATGATGTTTTTTACATTCATGCTTTCACAAAGAGGAAATTTGGGATGGAATGCATGCAAAGTTCTAAACCAGATTTATTTTCCAAGTGTAATTTTTATACGTATCAAAGTTTTGGCATTCATCATTTGTAATGGAAAATGAAATTATACACAGCTTGAGTTTAAGTGTATAAGAACATAAAGACAAACATACATTGTCCATAAACAGGATTTCCTGTTGAAGTCTACAGGATTAGGTTGGACTTCCTTAGATGGTTTTGTAAATCCTATTAAGCCTATATACATCTTTAATAGCATAAATATTTGTAAATCTGTGAATACTAAATTTGCAAAACTGTAAATCTGTCCAATCAGCATAATTTCAGGGGCCAGGTTAGTACAGCTGATTATCTGTACCTAACTGCATGTTCCTATACATATTGGTTTTACATAGATTTGTTTTAATTTCAACTAGAATTGTGAATAATATACTTCACTGAAAAGGCAGCTTTCATCTGAAAATTGAAGTTTAATTAATTTGTAATGATGTTTATGCAGATATATTGATAAATCCTTAGAATTTGATGGAATTGAGTAAAATTGCCTTCACCAGCCAGTTAGAGACACTATGTCTTATCTAATTTACTTGAAGTCAGCAAAAACTAATTTGTATAGACAAATGGTTCACTTTGATTGTATTGTCACATTGGGGAAAACAGATAGGCAGGAAGGTAAAAATTTAGCTTTTAATGGAAAGGAATCTCATTTTACTTTTTTGCCATTCTTAGGAATACTTTTGAAGGAAGTTCTGAACATCAAACTTGTCCACAGAAAATTACTGAGGTTTTTAAAACTTGCCATGAAATTAGATAAAAGTTAATTTTGCTAACTGAAACCTGCAAGGTCTTTAAAAACAATTATATTTAAGCCAAAGCAAAGCACTAAGCTTTTTATGAGGCAATAATTTGGCTCCCGGGTGGATAAACTATGAGGTTGATGAATAGTTTACTATATCTATAGACAGAGTACTACAAGAGGGAATCAGATGTCTGCCTGGCAAAGCAGTTCACTACTCATCTTATTGGCATTGCCGTAGAGGTCTTTTGGAATCTTTTTCCTTAAATGGCAGAACATCAATAAATGGTTGCCTACAAAGAGAAAAATGGTCCAAATGGGAGGTGGCTGAAAAGGCTTGCGAGCCAAAACTGAGCAAATGAAAAAAGCCATCTTGATTTTGCCTAGCCTAGCAAGCTAATGTAGGTGACATCAATTCCAGTGCCAGAAGCATGTGAAAAAGAATTGTGGTGGTATCTACCTGCAATTATATCAGCCCAATGACTCCCTAACCCTATAACCAGGTTTCTGATTACAGTTTTGACCTCCAGACTGGAGTGATTTGAAGTCTGATTCCACTGCCAAGAAACTTTAGCTGCCTGATCACCATGTCCCATGACATCAACAAAATACCTTCAGGACTGCAGATCTACATCATACAAGTTTAGATGGCTTTGCATGGCTTCGAGCATTTTTTGCTACAATACACAGTATTTGTTCTGTTGGCCTGTGTTTGATAGGATATAACTTATATTGGTCTTTTCAGTCCTCAGAGTGTCACTGCTGTTTAAGTAAGAAGTTTCAGTCCCTGAAGCCTTCCAGAGGCTGAAAATATTCCTATAAAATATTAAGTCAATTTCAAAGAACAAAAAGCTTGTAAAATGCCCAGTAGACAAATTAAAAACAAGAGACAAAGGACTAGCTTCTATCTATAAATAGTTTTCTGGGATTTCTTTACCCTGCTCTATTAGGAAACATCAGCTAAACATGAAATGCTCCTTGAGGAGAAAAATGCAATCTTCTTGTTTCTGGACTGGCACTTAGTGCATGGCTACACGGCATGATGAAGTGGCAGGGAGAAATGTGTGAGCCATCTCCAAATGAGCTGAGTGAGCAATAGGTCTGTGTTAGTGCTAGTTATCCATGATAAGTGTCCTTGACTGGACAATGGTCTGGGCTAATACAGCCACGAGACTTCTTATACTCAAGCTTACTCATTTATTGTGACAGGTAGATAGCCTGGAGTCATTCAGGAGTAACACGGAAAAGTTTACAATTTTAATGAATGAGCATTAACTTTGACAAGTTTGACAGTCTACAAAATCTGGCATGTTTTCTCCATTCATTGGTATGTTTTCCAGTCCTCAAAATTTCTCTTTGCAATCAGGTAGTATTTTAGTAGTAGTTTTCGTAGCAGCCAGGCTGAGGGTGCAAGCTCATGTCATTACAACAGCATTTTATCATCTTTGAAAGGCCATGGTGACTGAGGAAGGCTCCTGCTGACTGGAAAAAAAGCAAACCATACCTATCTTCAAGGTCAGTCAGCTTAACTTAAATGCCTGGTAAGGTTATGGAGCAGAGTCCCCCTGGAAGCTATTTACAAACAGATGAAGGACAAAAAAGTAATTGGAAAGAGCCAGAGTGGACTTACAAAGGTCAAATTGTTCCTGACCAGCCTAACTCCCTTCCATGGTGGCCAATTCAGTGAATGAGAGCAGTAGAAGCTGTGTACCTTGACTTTAGCAAAGTCTTCAACAGAGTCTCCCATAGTATCCTTACAGATAAATTGGTGAGATATTGACTAAGTTAACTTTAAAGCAGGTGGAAAATTGGCCAAAATGCTGGGTGAAAATGAGTACAAAATCCAACTGACAACCAGCTACTAGTGGCATCCTTCAGTGATCAGTACTGGGACCAACAATTTTTGATGTCTTTGTGAATGACCTGGGCAATGGAATGGGTTGCATTCTCAGCAAGTTTATAGATGATGTCAAACTGGTGGAGCAGTGGATATGCTCTACTCTTCAACTCTCTTCAGCATTTGTGAGATTGCTGAGAGAATACTCTGTCAAGTTTTGGTCTTTCCTGTACAGTTTAGGTATTGATGTACTTGTTTTACCATTAGGGCAATCAGAACAGGGGCCCAGAGGGGCTGTGCCATCTCCATCCTGGCAGTTACTCAAAACTAGACTGGACAGTGCGCTGAGCAACCTGGTCTACTTTAAGCAGAATTTTGGACAAGACCTCTGATGTCCCTTCCAACCTAGTTTATTCCAGGACTCCATGCATTCTTCCAGCCCTGCTCCCCGCTGCAAACAAAAAAACAACAACAACAAAAAAATTATATAGACCATAATGATCCACAGGGGTTTTTTTTTAATACTGATTTTGGGTTCTGTGACATATTGAATTTTGTTCCACTGGTGAATTATGGTGATGTATTGTCCTAGCTGATCAAAGAGGCTAAAGAAAGGTACTTCTGACCCTGGCTCATTTGATTAAATAGTACATTGAACTGAAGAATCCGAACAGAGAGAATTTTTTTTCCACCAAGGGTTACATATGCCAAGAAGTATTTTTGCAAAGCCTGTTTTATGCAGGGTGGCTTTTCATTTAATGTTCCATGAAATTTAAATATATGATTAATATATTATAATGATTAATAAACTGTGTTACTATCTGAGACTGTTCATTGACAATTATTTGGTCATACGAACTACTGAAATAAAGGTGGCAAACCAAGAAATAACTGTTCAGAACTGCCTGTTGTTCCACATTTTTTCAAAAAGCCTTCTTTACAGTACAGTGGAAAATGCGTAATGACCAGCAAAGTGAGCAAGTTTCTAAGTCTACTATGGCTTGCTCACTGGAGGACAAGAAGCAAAACATTCACACATAAGGATAGGCTACAGCCATGGAACTCAGCAAAGGATCCAAGCAAGCACAGTAAAAGTGACATGCCCCACAGCCACATTACAGCCTGGATAAAAATGACAAGAAGTATGCCTGACAGCTGCACTTAGAAGTCAATGAAAGCTCAGCAGCCACTACTGCCAGCTGCTGATGGGGATGTTATGGAAAGCTAAAGCTCACTTCCAAGTGGTCCCTGATTTGCGAGTTTTGTTGGTGCAGCATTCCTGCCACTGCTGCCTACCTGTCTCCACTTCACCTTCCAGAATTGTGTATTAAAATGTTGTGCATGCTGTCATTGGTTTGAACTTCCATACAACATGTGCCTTTATTGTAGAGTATCTGGTAACAAATCCATTCTAGTCTCTTTATTTGGGTGTATAGAAACTGCGTTCATCAGAAAATACCTGCCAGTTTACACATAAGTGACACACAGAGAGAAGGTGGATATGGCTTGTATTAAGATTATAATCATATAAAGTCATAATTGAACTATAAACTCTTAGCATTTTAAACAAAGTTCAATGTGGCAATATGTTCTGACTGTTATTGGCCTTTGTAGTCCTTGCTCAATGTCACTGCTAATGCTCACCTCTGCGTTTCCAGACTTCATTCCTCAGCACTGCTGTCCCTCCAGCTCTCAGTTCCCCACCGCTATGCTTAAAGGTCAGAGGTTAAAGAAAAGGATTTCTGTTGAAGTTGGATGTTTTTATTGCACTACAATTATGGGAGCCCAGGACCAGGGGTTTCTATGACAGCCCTGACCCAAACAGTACATCAGTGCTTAGCATTGGATAAGCATGCAGGCCCTTTCTGCCAATCTTCAAGCTGCTCCAGATGAGTAGGACATTCCCATGAGTAGACCATTTCTCATAACTGCCTGGCTGAGTAGCCTAGCTGGGCAAGGGCAAAGGGAAGCCATGGAGTTGCACATTTCAAGTATTTCCATTAAGGCAATAGACTGGGGAGACACTGCAAGCCCCCACAACTTAGAGGAATCCCTGGGTTAATTCAGACTAGACAACCAAAAAGCAATAGTGGATTAAAGAGACTTTTGTCTCCTTCTCACATTCATCTTGGATGTACCCAGCTCAGCTTTGGTACAACTGTGGGTTTAGTCCATTGAATTTGTATTAGAACAAAAAATGGTTGCCAGCTAATCATTTAAAGACTAGGCAGACTCTGGGGTTGATGCAGACAAAAGCTCTCTAGTGATCTTTATATACCTACGTACCAGAATCGAACTGCTCATTAATCTTTCTCTAGAACAACCCTGTAGCGTGACCTACATCTTACTTGTGCTAATAAGGTTTCTGTATATTTCACTTCATTTCATGAATACTACACTGAAGGCTTCGGTGTTAATAAATTGTATAGTTATATTCCTTTTGACTGCATCATTCATGGTGCATTGTTTTAGAGGCAAGTTACACAAGAGAAAATCATTTCATTACTGATAAAAGTGTTTTGACCTCATTAGCTGAGCAAACAGGAGAGTGTTTGAACCACAGGCCCCTGGGTATAGCAAAATCTTGTCTCAGCCTAAAACTATCTACTGCGAGAGTGGAGCCTGAACCGCAGAGGTGTTCTTGAGACCTTGGGTGTCCTTTTAAGCCTCTGGCTGAATAATAACTGCTGAATGGACACAGCACTGAAATACCTGAAATGAATGTAAGCCATGTTAACATATAAAAGTAAAAATGCTGCAAATGAAATTAGGTCTCTCCTTGAACTGCAACCCATTTGCAAACAAATGGAGAAAAATGTCCACCTAATTTTGGTGCAGAGACCTCACTGCATGAATTTCATTGAAAGCAAGTTTTGCAGGGATGAATTTGTCAAATGAAATTGCAAATGTTTTTCAAAAGTCTTTACAATTTTGCTCAACCCTGCATATTACATGATCTGTAAACCGGAAAATTAACAAATCAAATCATAATGTTTATACATAAAATTAGTCTCTATTAAAATTTTGTATACTCTTTAAATTCTTATCACTTTTTACAAGTTGTTGGAATCTTTCCTCCTATGGTACTAAATAACTTCTTGTCTATTTTGTGTCTTTGACAGATGAGACACATTTACTGTTACCCATTTCCCTTAGACTCAAAATATTGTATTTGAATCTAAACACAGTTTGGATCTAGCTCTCCAGACATTATTAAAAATGTTTAGTGCTATTATAACTTCACTCAGGAAACAGGTTGATTCATTCAAGCAAACTGTGGTGCATGGGGTTTTACATCCCACTGAGCTATTAAGTTGTAAGATTGCCTATACATAGATTTTATTTTATTCATAATATATGACATCAACAATTTTTAAAAGGTTTTGGGGATTAAAACAAATAATCTTATGGTAGCACTGGAGGAAGTCGTGTTATATTCACTGTTAGGGTCCTATTCTGCAGAGTGTTCACAGCCTCAACTCCCATGATGTACTGTAGAAAAGGCATTCCGCTCTGTGAAGAGGCTGACCCTCTATTAGAGGAAAGGAATTAATCTTTTCCCTTTGAAGCCAATTGGTCTTTGGCTGTTGACTGTAGAGGGATCAAGAATTTCATCAACAGCTTTTCAAATCTACTGTTTAAGATCCCATGTAGTTTAAACATTTGTTCATATAAGTAAGACTTGGTCAAACAGTTAGGAATATCATGAATACCATAATCATATCAACTAAAAGTTTGTATCATTACGTATGTTTATGATGGCCGCTGCCCAATGATTTTATAAAGATAAAGCTATAGGGAAAAAATATGGAGTTATCTATCTATAATGGGTTTTTCATCAACCTCGTCAGCTAATGAGTGCATTATGAACTGAAACCTTAACAGTTTTCATCCAGTTAAATTGTGCGTGTTTTTATAATCGATGTACACAATTAAGCTTTTATGCCAAAATGAATGATTCACCATATGATGTCCATGTTCAAGCTACAGTATAAAGAGATAAGTCAAGTGCAGATTTACTGAGAAGGATTAGGGTCGCTGTACTGCCTAATGCAACATGACTCCTCCAGCTCACAAGATCTGCACTCTCTGTGGTGTAATAGCGCTCTTCAGAGTGTCTGAACCTGGCCATAATGGACTGTGCTTTGCTATTATAGCTATTGCACTGCCATTGTGTTACAGACATAGATAAGCAACAAGAGCTGAAAAATGTGGCATAATTGAGTCACAAACATGGCATATTTGGGACTCATCTGGCAGTGGGCATCATAGTGGGCAGGTTCCTTCTCTGCTCACCTCTATCCATTGCCTGGGGCTGCCAGTAACACCTCTTCCAAATCTAGTTCTGGCTCTTTTAGTGTCTTTCTTTCAAAATGGGACAAAAGGAGAAGAAAAAATATTCTTGCTTCTTGCCTGTATCAAATTTGAGAGGTTCTAAATTCTTTCCCCAGCCTTTTTAGGAAAAAGATGTCAATGAGCACTCTCAGTTTAGCCCGAAGCATCAGACAGATATCAACTAACAATCTGAATGTAATTTGTGCACCTGAAGCCTCCACTTGGGGAAAGACAAAACAATCATCTTTAACTGGCTTGTAGTTCTATGGGAAAGAGGATTTCCAATCCCCCTACATGATGACCAGCAAAATACTAACAGCAGAGCACAACAAACTCATTCCTAGAATGAGAGAAGGTTCTGCTGTGTAGGATAAGGCAAGCATGCTCAGGCGCTGATTGTCAGGGAGCCAAAACCCTACCAGAGCCCTTTCTCCTTAGTTTTTGCCTCGCTCAGTGTGCCTCCCAAATGAAAGAAAGGAGTCCTTGAAGGTAATTATGCCTGACTAGACACAGCACACCAGCCCTGAAGTTACAGGACTGCATTCTGCAAATGGCACATTCTGATTTCTAGTAAATGTCTCAGCTACATACAAGCAGGTTAAATTGCAGCAGAAAACCAACCAAGAATTGCAGGCCAGCTGTGAAGAGTAAATGGAGTGATAAGATTATTACTGTATTGAGGAAGCAGAACAGAAAATCGAAATAAGAATTTGTCTGTGACCAGAAGCTGTAGAGACCCTGGTGTCTGGCCATTGACTAATATTATGTTTCCTCATAAGCTACATTTATTACCACTGTTCATTGACTTGGTTCTTACTAAGATTTTGAAATAGAAACTTTTTGTAGTGTATTGCTGCAGCACCTGAAGCTGTGACAGAGTGCAGCTGCCCTTCACTTTGCCAGAGACAGTAGAGGATGGTAACATTTGTGTTTTTACTACTGCTATCATTTCATATACCATTGTTTTAAAACATTTTAAAAATCCTTTCAGGTGTTTATCACATTTGAATTGATACTTTCCGTTTATAATATTTGAATGAGGCTAGGAAACCAAAGATGTTTGTGATCTGCCCAAGGAGGGAAGACAAAAATTATTATAGACATCATATTTTCATTTTTGTTACTTCTTTCAGTTTATAGTCTCAAAATCATACAGGCGGGATCACAAAGACAAGTTGCTTAGAGAAAAGCCAGGACATCATAAACTCAGCTTGGCTTATTTCATGGTAAATCAGTCATATGCCACTGGCGTGTAAAAATGTTGTTAATGAAGAATTCACTGTTACGGATTAAAAAGGCCATTTCTTAGTGCACTGTGCAGGAAACCAAGTCTACTTCTCAACACCCTGTGTTTTTGTGCCTTTCTCTCAAGATCTCAACAAGTACATTTTTTAAGCACATATTTTACCATTCCTTTCATGTTTTGTAAACATTTGCAATGATACCACTTGTGAACATCTTTGATGGTGCTTTTTAGTTTTGTTGCAAAATGCTTAAGAATTGGAAACCATGCTATCTGCTGAACTTGATTCACAACTTACATCTCCATGTGTTATTGTTAGTGCTTAGTAGCAAGTAAAATTATATCCATCTAGTAGGTATAACATGGCATCTGTTGAGTCCATTGCCCTCAAATAGAAGCTATCATGGGGAGTCTCATAGCCAGAAAATTTGTAATTAAGCAAGGCAAGGCATTAATTCTCTCTTAAATCTATGCACATGCTTTTTGTGGAAATGAACAAGATGTGTGGAGAGACAGGTTTTCTCAATTACCAGGGTTAATATTCATGTGCAAATACAGACTCAGCTAAACCCCACACATATGTCGTAATGTCTGCATTCGTCATCCTTTTTTTTCAACTGGGTATACAATATTCATCCAAAATACCCATAAAAGACTGACTGCAAAAATCACATTTTATAGCCTGCCCCAGGAATGTTTGCATTAAATTGCTTTAGACTGAGAAAGTTTCATTGTGATCAGGACCCAAGAGATATAAAAGGACCATAAAGTATGGGTCATAGTGTGAGTTTATAAGCTAGGCCTCTACTTAATTTAAATTATAGTGGCAGTGCAAGAAGTTGTGGTTTACCAATAGTACTGTTACGCCTTGAGTTAAATGCTTTCTTTCCACTGGCAGCTTCAAGTACCTGCCTCTCGTGGAAGAGTTAAATGCCTTATGTGTATGTGTCCTGTAATTCATCATTTGAGAAAAATAAAAATTCATTATCAGACATAAGAACAAGAGCTGCTGACATCTCATCTGAAGAAGCTGTGCGTGTATTTCGGTAGCAGCTCCATTTCAAGTTTCTCTTTGTTCCTGGATCAGTGCCAGCGTTCAAATCTCTGCCTGAAGCTGGCACATGCTGCTTCTAAGAGGAACAAGAGCTTAACATCTCTATTGAAAATTAAAGTGTGCCTCGCGATTGGATCGGATTGGCTAAGTATAATTCTATGATTTATAATTTCTTTAGTTGGACATCAAAAATCACAATTAGAAATACCATAAGATTAATCTTTTTTTAAGTTCTGAGATGTATCTGCTCAACTTTTGAAGCATAAGGATATCTTAACAAAAGAGGATAGACTATAACAGATAAACTAGGTTCCATAATCTTTTGCCATATCTGTTTGGTGGTGTTTTTAAAAGATTAAAATGACAAAAAAAGCCTTGATCAAATCCAGTAAGCTCTAGAGTTTAACCCAGATGTCTAATACCACAGTACACTACCCTGGAAGGAATATCAAGGGGAAAATCAAAGCAAAAAGCATTTTATTTTACCCGTTTGTAAGTTAAACTCAAGTAGTTCTGTTTTTACTAATGCTTACAATATTTGCTTTCTTATGTTTTCTTTAGCTTTGAGTATTGATTTACATGGTATCTCAATCTACATTTCTCTGTCAGTGGATTAGACTTTTTCAAATAAAACAACTAACACAAATAACTTGAATTTGGCAGGGGATAATTTTGAACAAAAAGCGGTCATGTATGCTCTAATATAGTTGAAATTTTCTGATCAGGACTTTCTTGAGAGAATATTTTGATTTTCCAATTCCAGTATGTCATATCAGAAAATACAAAATGTCAATGCCTGAATTAAAGGTTTTGAATCAGATCAAAACATTTTTTCATAAAATGAGTCTTTTGCTTTTCCTTTTTATTGTATTTTGCAAAAATCTTGAAGAACATGTGCAAATTAGACAATTAATTATTGTTTTTCCCCAGTTCCTCTAGAAGTTAAAATAATTTTACAAACAGTAACTCTATCTGGCATAATCTGCTACCTTTTTTCTGGTTAAGAACTCCTTTCTGTCCAAATGCACAAGCTAGGTGGCAGTTTCTGCTGATTAAAACGCACAGAGGTGCTAAGGGTGGCTGTTCATTTACACAGATTACAGCTCTTTACTGCCCTCTGTGGAAGTTGTGAACATGAACCATATGGGGAGGGGGAATCAGGGTTGAGGCCCTGTCTCTGTATTATTGATTTAAAGGTAGACCATGGTTCAGTTAGACTTTTTGTAGTAGGATAAATTTCAGCTATCTTGGAATTAATCATAGTTATGTCATCTATCATATACCATACATTGATATTTAATTCCAAACATTATGAAGATTAGATTCCATGTGGATTAGATGTTCTTAAGTATTTTCTCTGGAGTTTTCATAAAAAAACTTCATAAAAATTCTTTACATTCAGGTAACATTTATGTAATTTTCCTTTCCTCCACACTGCTTTCTTGTCTGTGCAACTCTGCTGAATTTAGTGTGATAATCCTGATTTGTGTCACAGCTAAGCCTCTCCTAGCTCTTTCAATTCTAATTGCTCAGAAGTAGAAGGACCTGACAGATTGTGTCCAGCCTCCTTTTGCTGATAACACTGTTCCTTTCCTTCTCTTCCCCCTTTCCCTCCTCCTTCTTAAAAAAAAAATAGAGGTGCAAGGTAAGGTGACCCTGGCATAATAGGTGTTACAGATCTGAGAGTACTTTTACAAGGTGCTGCCCATTTACAAAAGTAAACCATAAGCATCAATAGGAGATGAAGGGTCTTATATTATAGCAACAGGTTATCCTACACTAGCGTTAAAGTGTGGTTTCTGAAACGCCTACTGCAACATTCCAGCATTCTCAGCATTGTACAGGCTTTGACACTGCACTATTGTACTTCCTGGAAGAACAGAGAGAGGTTATAGAAAATAAAGGGAATGTAACACAGAAATGACCTGACAAAAACTGAATGTACAGCTCACTCTGGTTCTCAAATGAACAAATTTTGTACTTGTTCCCCATCTGAAGCAGGTTTCCCTGACTGTGAGATCACATTAGAGATAAACCTGGAAATGAAATTTCATGCCTAAATGCCTGGAAACATTGAAAATAAGGGCCTTAAATTTGTCCCCAGTTGATCCAGGTACAGCCACACTGCATACTTTATCAGGATCATTTTCCTAACCTATTCTTTGCAGGTGCTTAATAATATTTCTAGCTTTATCCTTACTTGGCTACTCCATCTACACACAATGATCTCACTACATCATGCTGAAAAGGGTGTTGTCTGATTTTGTGTCATAATCCTCTGTGTTTGTAGCAAACAGAGACTGACTTCATCAAGAGATCTGGCTTCTAAGATACGGCTTTTTTCCATAATTTTCCCCAGGACCTTTGAGCCATATTTGGAAGCCCTGAAAGGGCATGAAGAACGTGTTTGTCCTTTGGAATCAGACACCTGAATGCCTGCACAGAACAGGACTGTGCCTCCTCCCCTAAGCTTAACATATACTTGAGGAGTTTGTTGGCTCCATCCATGAGACAGTTGTCTCAAAGGCACTATCTCTGGAGGGCACCTACAAGCAGGAGAATCCTCCACTGATTTGTGTATGTGCTGACATGAGAGGGGAAGTGATTTTTAAACATAAAGGAAATATTTCAGGAGGCAGGTAACAAAAACTTCTTGCTTAGCAAAGACCAAAGCTTTTGCTAATGTCCAAGACAAAACACCCTTATAGAAGTAAAGTGAAAGCAAACATCTGATTCCCTAGAGAGTCCCCAGAGATCAGGTGTTAGTGTCCTGTAGCATTGGAGCAATCCAAGATATTTGGTTTCTCTCTTGGACCATGTGGACATTGTGGAAATGGGGCACCTAAGGGAGAGCTGGGATAAAACTAATAAGTACTGTTGAGGCAAAAATTTAGGAGACCAAACTCAGCCTGCTATTGCCCTCCACAAAGGCCTGCAAAGCAACATCAGTTTTTGCCTGAAACAGCATGAACCACACCACAGCAAGACGCAGAATGTTACTACTGAGTTAGACAGATTTCTAGAGGTTGCATTCCTCACTTCCCAAAGTTGTCTTACTACTCTCTGCCAAAGGCCATATAAATTCCCATGGAACCAGCAAATAGGCTGGTTACTACATTCAGGCTTGCCCACCAAGTGCAGAGTGCTGTCCCAGAACAATCCTTACCTCTTTGAAGTGTACTTCTGAGACATTCCCACAGATCAGGATACTAGTACCTGATGTGGGAAAGACATCTTGCCTGTCTTCTCCATGCAGGCATTACAATTTCAGGCTAGATAACTGTGAGTAGGAAGGGATACAGATGAGATGCGAAGAAGATATAAGGGGTAAGGGGGAGCCGCACAGTTCAGAGAATGGTCTGCATTCACATTAAGCTCCATTTCTCTATTTCTGTGGGGTTTTCCATATTAGTTGTGGGCAATATTGTTATCTTTTCAAACCAGTTCAGCTGGCATCCTGGCTGGTGGGAGAGGGAGGAAAAGGCAAGCCAAAACATCTGCAGAGCACTATGTACAAGCTACCAGGAGGCTGGGTATGTAGTAGTGCTGGGTACCCTAGAACATCTTGGCACCAGCTCTCTGGACAGGAATGGGGTGTATCAGACAATGAACTATTCAGCAAGGTACTCTGCAGCCTGCTTTCTGACCTAACAAAGCTCAAAGCTGTATCAAAGAGCAACATAGAAGAGTGCTCCCTTTGTTTGTGTCCCTACAATCAAAGGAAAATTCTTTCAACAATGAGGTACAGTGAATACAGAAGAAGAAACCCCTTTGACTACATGGCATTCAGATTGCACAGGATACCTTCAGGGATCACTGTATTCTTTGGAAATCAAGTATCTTGATATATTTAGGAATTAGTTTTCCTAGTCATGCCACTGTTGTGTTGGCTATTTTCTGGAAATGTTTTTTCTTTTTTTTTTTTTTTTTTTTTTTTGTAAGCTATCATCAGCATACAATGACACGGTCACCTTGGATATGATTTCTGAAGTCAGAGCCGTTTCCTTTTAGTATTTAAAAAAGTGAAATATATATGTTTCCTGGATGCAGGAAAAGTCAGGTGAAAGCCAGTTTTTTTACTCTTTCTATACTGTGAATGCATATTCAAAGTATTCCGCCCACCATGGTAGCTTGACTCTAAAGCTAACAAAACAACCACCAGTCTTTAAGGGAGAAAAGACATATTTTTATGTGCTGTGACATTTTTAAACTTGTACAACTTTGCAAATGTACGTGTTAGTTCTCACAATCTGGTGTATTTTTAGACCTCTAAAAAATTTGGGTTCAGGAATTACCTTCTTTCAACATCTTGCCATGACATGGCCTCTTCTCTATAACCGCGAAGGTTTAAAAACAAATGTTATTCTCTCTGATTTCTTCTTCCTGATATTTTTGTTGAAAAGATAAATGAAAAGTAGTGGAGGGAGGGAAAAGACAAAAACTCTGTGTGTACACATTAAAAAATACAGACAAAAACCCTGCATGTTTGTTTTTCACCAGGGATTACCTTGATTAAAATTTGTTCCTGAATTTCTGTTAGTATTTCTAATTCAAACTCTAACATTCTGTGACCTGCAATGCTAGCAAGGCTGCAGACCACTTCAAACTGTGAATTACTTTTCAATCCAGTGACATGACTTTACATTTACACTTAAATATGATTGTTATGTAGTTGGATTTTTCAAATGAAATCATGAAAGTTGCACAAATTTGTGTTGCGTGTGAACATCCAGGACATGTTTCTTGCCCTATTAGATTTCAATAACCTCTTAAAATAGCTAGATAAATGCATATCTTGAGAAAGCAACAGAAAAGAAAAAAAAATCTTAGAATTTTAGAGCTTAATATCTTTTTAATGTTTTAAGGCATTATTTATGGTAAACATTTTCAGATGGTTTACATTCACTTTAATAGCTAGTTAAAAGAAGGTCTCCAACTGAGCTTTATTAAGCATGTTTTTGTTTGTAGTAAGATATCTTCTGATTTAATATTGAAACTGAAATTGCTTGAAATCCTTTGGTGTTTGTGATTGAATATAATTTTGAAGACAGGCTTTCATATCTGTTTTAAAAGAAAGGAGGGATACCAGTGATAGTCTGGGGACTGTAGGGTGCAGATGAAAGAAAGGAGAGGGACATGAGGGAAGATTTTATTTTCAGAATTTATTTTTAATATCTCCGGCATGGTTAGTTTGATTTTTCCTCTTGTGTTCCAGACCACAGGTGTTTCCCATTAAGACAAGTGAACTGACTTTAACGGTATCCTGCAGAGATGTGGGCACAGAATACCTTCTGTGAACTGCCAATAATTATTTGTCCTGGCTTTGTTTCTGGAGATTCTACTTAAATTGGTTCAAAAGCTGGTAATCTGTTTCATCCCTGAAGATTAACCCCCTTGAAAAAAAAAGGAGGAAAAGAAAACTTTAGTGTGCTCCACATAAATGAACAGAATAAAAGAACACTGGTAGTACCTTTGTTAAATTAGGGAATGATTTTTAAAGTGTGATAAAAGGAGACTTTGGAAGAGCACGCAATATATAACACCGCTAATAACATAGCTCTAGCAATTCCCTCAACAGCCTATACTGCAGACAATGGAATTGGTGATAAATCTAAACCTGACAGGACCTAAACATTTATTATTTACAAATGTTTATGTTATAAAACATGCTGACTACAATATCAGCTCCAAGTAAGTACTTAAATTGTAATTAGATTTACAAACCTCATGCAGCCTGCCATCTCTCAGTCAAGACCACATGGACATTTGTCCACTTATTTCATGGGTCCTTGGATCATACTTTTTATGAACTTCAAACACCTATATATAGGTGTAAGTTCTTGAACTGCAGTTTTCGTATCCATGTTACAAAATGAAAAATCTTTCTTATTTTCACCACTCTCTGACCACAACCCCAAAAGCCTCAAAATTCCTCTGAAAGCTTCAGTTCAGCAAAACACTTGAATGCTTTGCAATGTCAGCGCCTATGAGAACTGCTGCTTCATAGGAAATTCTCAGAATCTTCCAGGATAATTATCAGAAGACCAAAGAGGACAAAAATTGATTGTCTTTATAAAATGCATATTTATGCCTGTATAAAGAGCTAAATCTTTTAATTTAACTGCATTTAATATTTGTCTATGACATCTCAAACCACCATATAATTGAACTTGGAAAATGAAGCTACATTGTGAACTAGCCATTTAAAAATCCTATTCACAATGTTCTCAGTTATACTTTCACTTTGAGTTTGGCATGATCTTGCACAGATAATACATCTAACCAATACCCAACAATCATTCAGTCTTCTAGTACAACATGGGCGACTGTGCATGGACATGCAAATTCCTTTGTCATCTGTATGATTTGCAATGAATAGATTAAAGAGGGAAATTCAGCCAAATCCTGATCCCATTGACATTGAATTCAATAGGAAAATAGTTTGGAGAAAAATGCTATTAGCTGATATCTATTGATATGTAAAAACTAATTCAGTCCATCTCTGCTTTGATGTTTCTCCTAATAAATTTGAGTGCACTTTCCATAGGCAGATAAAAAGAGTGTATTTTATCTTAGAATTAAGCATTGTGCAGTCACTTAGATCATATAATGCATACTTTTGAGACTTTTAAGAAGTTCTGTGATAGCATAACTTCAGAAGAGTACAGCACAACAGAAGCCACAAGCGGTATTACCTTGTCAGTCTCCAGAGAACATTAAATGAGTGGTTGACAAGCACATTGAGTTTTAAAAAGCAAAACTAGTATTGAGACATCATTTAATAATAATGGGTTGAAAATGTAAAATGCCATTAAAAGTGTGGTTGATTTTCTTTTCTCTTCTACAGTCAAAGAGACACAGGTTATGGATACACTGCAGTCAGTTTTCAAGAGTAAGATAGCTTCAACCACCGGCTCAGACATGGTGATAGGTCTCACAAGCCAAAGGACAAGGCTGTCTCCATGCTGCCAGAAGTGCAAACATGTAGATAAGATGCTGAGGTAAACTTGGACAGAGAATAAATTGTATCACATTGTGGCCACTCCAAACCATCCAGACACAGGTCAGGTGGGGCAGGTCATCTTGGAAAGCCTGAGCTATCTGTAATAACGCTAATTAAGATATTGGAAATAAAGTTGCTGCTAGTAGTTCTAGTACTGTTGGCCACAGCAGTGTCAAGCCTGTTATGAACTCCCAAACTCACTGAAGCACCTGGGTAAACACCCAGATGGTTTGCCCAGAAGAATACATGTGTCATCATTCTTCTCCAGACTAGCGTGTTTAAAGGTACTCCAAATACACGTACACAGTCCCTAGCCCCTAGCCATCACTGTCAGTACAGTTTAATCATACCAATATATTCCACTGCTAAGATCCTCTTCTAAAAGGTGGTAGTAGTTCCTGAGGAACACAGTGTACAGTACCTATTTTGCAGAAAAAGAAAGCTTTTTCAACTAAGCATCAAACATTTTTTACAAGGACCTGAAACACAAATTAGAGAGACCTATAAAGACAGGACTATATATTATGTCCAGTTATTAAATGCTTTTTCTGTCAGGTTGAGTGCACTTTCATTGAATGATTTCATACATTCCAGTCCATCCATCCATAAATTCATCATATCTGAAGTAGATTGCAGTTAACACATTTTTAAATGGTACAGCAAAGACAACAAGTATCTCTATAAGGTAACAAGAACAGATCCTGTCAAGCCACAAACATACTGATATGAGCTTCTGCAGCAAATAATCCCTCTGTGTAGCACTAGGTTGCTTTCAGAGCCACATCAGCTACCACTTATTTCTTGGTGAATATTGCAATTCTAAGAGGAAAGGGTCAAGTCCCTGATGGAGTCAGCTGTCATTCTAAATATAGTACAATTCTGTTTTATTAAATCATGGTAATAAAACAAGGAGAAGGGGAGAATAAAGGAAAATTAACAAAGCAATAACCGGGGTTTCAGAGTGAGTCTACACTGCCCTTTTAGTTTGACTCATGAGAGAGCTTAGGAAGCACACATCTCCCTCAGCCCCAGCCACTGTGCTTTCCTTCACGAAACTCAACGGGAAAAGACAATGCAAGACTGCACCGAAAGTGATCCACATGCTCATTCAGTTTACAGGGTCAAACTAGACCTAGTCCAAAACAGTTTCCTGAAACACATTCAGGAGTTTTGTTCTCCAACCCACTCCTGCTGGGCTACACTGCCTGCTACTACTCACAGAGCCTTACTAACCTCTCTGACTCCTCCTGTAAAGGAGAAATCAGTCAATTGCTCCGCAGGATTTCTGTTTTTCCTTTTCATGCATACAAGTCCATTCAGCCCATGAAGAAATTATTCTGAAGCTAAAGAAGACAAAATATGATACACCAATGGGTTAATAAGCAGAAAGCAACAGGATACCCACAGCAAGCTGGGTCTTCTGCTGCTGTAATTCAGCTTCCCTAGGTTGACTTTAGTGGAGTTACGCTGATTTACATTATCTGAGGATATAATGCAGCATATTCCAGTAATTCAGATGCTGATTTTAGCTAGAAGTATGCATATTATAAACACATGTTGTGGCCCTGAGGGTACTTCTGGTAACATTATTGATTCTTTGAGAAAAGTATGCTGGGGTCACTATAGTTTACACACACGTACGTTTACATTATCGGCATTTAAGATAGCTCATCTGGAGCTGAATGCCTTTTCGTATCTTGACAAGTGTCAATCACAAGTAAAAAACTTCCAAGTAGTATCTAGCAGCTTATAATGATAGATAGACTCAAAAGTAATAAAGAATGAAACACAAGGAAATTAAGTTCAAATAGTTTTTACTACTATGCACGCTCTTTTATTACAGCAGCAACATCCCCAACCATTTGCCATCAATTTTTCCTTC
The DNA here is from genome assembly GCA_031468815.1 of Morus bassanus. Classification (NCBI taxonomy): domain Eukaryota; kingdom Metazoa; phylum Chordata; class Aves; order Suliformes; family Sulidae; genus Morus; species Morus bassanus. The sequence continues at coordinate 9,650,703 of CM062576.1, read as the reverse complement.
TGCTTTTCTATTCACCTACAACCAATTTAACATGTTTTTAAGCAATATCTCTGCAGAGGATTTATATAGGGACTGCAGTACTAGTGCTTTAACTCCTCAGTCAAAATCTACTGAAGTCATTGAAATTTCTTTTAGCTTCTCCGGGCTTTGAATGCCTTACAATATTTTACTACATTTAAACCACAGTCAAAGAGCTTTAAAGCTCATGAGGAGACCTCATCTTGCTATTATAAATGTGCTGATATAACATTTTTTAAAGGTTAGACTTATACCAATAAAAACCAGGATGTAAATGCAGTTGTATTTTGTGAATGATTGTACCAATACAGTTATTTCTCTTCTCATGTAAGTCAGGTTGATATTAAATACCTTTATGCTGACATGATTTTGCCTGCAATGGTGGTGGACCGTGTAGTCCCCTGTGCCTCTCTGCTCCCTACTGCCATGCAGGCTGGGGATCCAACTATGGCAGAGTCCCTGCCTCTGGTTCCTGTGTACCACCACAACACAACACAGAGATGCCTGGAAATGTAGAAAACATGCTTAAGGGATTTTTTTTAAGATGAAGGTTGAATAGTGTTACAAGAAGATGCATATCTCATTTGAGTCCATAGGTTAAGGAGTATATTTGAAGGATTTTTGGAGAATCTGTTACTGCGGCAAAAGAGCTATTTAACATAACTTTATCACTGTTCTGTTATCAAAAGACCAGGAGTGTGATGGAATAACTCACGGTATGATTTAAACTACAAGTAAGAAATCTGATATAAAATGAACAGAATAACTATTACAGCTTTGCTAGCATGCAAAGTTTCTGTCACTTAAGTGACTGATTTCCCAGGGCTTTCTGCTCTTAAAAGTTGGTAGAGACATTATAGTTTTATTCATTTAACTATCCATCAGCAGTTGGCAAATTTCAAAGTGACACTTATTTTGGCTCCTATTGATCACATTCTTTTCACAGCTGTTACTTGAATTTCCTTTACAGATTTTATTAAATTTATATGAACATTGAATCTGTGTCAAATGTGACCTGAGAATGACCCTAAACATAATGAAAATCAAAACCATTTCCCTGTTTTCATTACTAGATTTTAACCAATTACTTCAAAATGAACTCCCTCCCAACATTGGTTTTTTTTTTCTTCAGAATTAAAAAAAAATCTCTTTGTGTCATAAATGATGAAATGGGCACACTGTGAAAATGAAAAGGGCATAAAGTGCCAATAGTAAACAGAAAACAGGCAGCATATTAATTTTGTCCCAATAATATTTTTCAATAACTTTTTCATCGATTATATATCTTAAAGGTCAAATTCTTACTTCTTGCGTATGAAGCTCATTACATAAATTGAGTATCTGGCTTGTAGATTTTAAATAAGCTAGCAGAGAGGAAGGGACAAGGAAAGAACAGGGGAGAAGGAAAGGGAGATTTGCAGAAATATGCATATTTTCAGAGCCAAACATTTGAAGGAGTGTTTTTTATAGTTCAGCTGGGACAATACTGGTCTGTACACTTCCTCTGTGTTTGGGTTTTGTTTTTTTTATCTTCAAGATTTACATTCTCAAACAAAATATTTATAAATGGAGTCCCACTTGTCTGGTTTGAAAAAGAAATGTGCTAAGAGCTCAGTTACCAGAGAACAGTGTAATGAGTTCAGAAAACATATGCTTGAAATTTACTTTAGGTTTGCAAATTTTACAGAGATTTTTACCCTCTGGGAGTAATGCAAGTACTTTACCCTCTGAATTAAAAGGAGAAAAAGGTTGCAATTTAAATGATACAAGCCGATAAAAAAATGTGTTCTTACAGGAGGCTGACAGATGATGTCTTGGATCCCTGCATAAAGTCATAGATATCCAAACAACAGATCAACATTTAACGCTTTTAATCTGTACACAAAATATGTTTTTTTAATTCATCCACCAGTCCAGTTTTCTACTTGGATGATGTTCTCAATAACATTTCCATATGATTGAGCAAGACAACCAAACCTGTTTTCTATCCTGAGTTAGTACAGCACCTCAAGCTTATGCTCAAACCATCTACTCAACCTAGCTGGTACTAAAGCAAGCGCAGGTCTCAACTGCCATACTTTTTCTAGGCAGAATTCATCTAGGCATGCCAGAGATGATTTTATACCAGCTGGGTACCCAGTGGTCAATTACTGTCAGTCCAGAACTCAGACTATGCCACAGCCTCTTCCTCACAGCCCTCCAAGAGCTGAAAACACCCTTACATCATTAGCCTGCACTCTGCTCACCTGAAGTACCCTGCTGGCAGTTCCCAAGATAAAAACTTAAAACTTCTTCAGATACAACACGCAACCAGCAGCTTCTGCCATGGCTGCATGATGCAAATATTCAATAAAAATTCATTTAGCTTAAGCATGTGCATATAATCTTTGCAATTAATTCAGATGTAAACCTCTCATTTTGTATCTTAGCTCAATAAACAGCAATGATAAGGTGTTTGCCTTCTTTAGAGTAGGAGGAAGCTCCTAGAAGGACAGTAATTGGAAACAATTGAAAGGCATCTCCAGCTGTAGTTATGATGCCTATTCAATCTACTGTTGCATTTTCCCAAGACTGGAAAATGAATTTCACATCCAAAGGTTGGGCAGTATATTCTAATTTTTTTCAATCTATTTTATACCTTTAATCAGTTGAAAAGAGAAAACCTAGAGGAGTCAAATGGAAGAAGAAAAGAAAATGACTATGTGAGAACTAATCTGAGGATAAAATGGAGTTTTCATAATGCACAATCAGCTATCTATTTTTGGAACAGACCTCAGGCATATGCTAGTAAAAATTTGTTTGCAAATTATGGACTTTGAAAAAAACAGAGCAGATTAAATGTACAAGTGATAATTTCTAGTGTGACTCTCTGTGAGAAAAAAAAAAGGCAGAATTTTGCACAACTAGTAGGTGTTGTATTGCCCATGGGGAGACCAGCAGTTGAGAGAGAATTACAGTAGTCTAGCTTGAAAAAAAATCCAACTGAGTTGTTTGCTGCTCTTGGCATTTTAGGTTCATTGGAAATGTTTCATACCTCATCACCAATAATGACAGCAACAGAAAACAAGTTCATATTATAAGCCTTGCTAATGACTTTGTTGTTGTTGAAAAATAAGGGAAAACTGATTTTTATAAACTGGCACAGGCAAAGCTGGACAGAGCAAAAGAAAAATGAAAAATCAACAAATGGAAAAATTAATTTCTAAAATGTAATGAGTTTACAACTACGCATATATACTATTTTCATTATGTTATGCAAATGAGCTATTCAGAAAATATCTGAATAGTATAGAACAAGCTCCTACGGTCAAATGCCAATGTTTTCCCAATCATCCTTGTGAGGATATCTGTCCCTTTAAGGCTTTGGCTGAAATGAAATACCCCTGAAGCCTTCTGACAAACATTTTGCCAATCAGCTGGATATGTGTTAATCAGCCTTAGTGTAAGCGTGGCTTCTCTCTCTCGCACAGCCTCTTTCCTCTGATGTTTGTTAGCTAACCTGTTGTTTAATTAAGGACTTGTCTTAGTTATAAGCTCAGACGCTGACTTCTCATTAATCACTAGCTAACGTAATACAAATCTCTAATCATTGTCTTGATTCTTTGTCATCAAAGGACCTCACTCTGTTATGATAATGAGTTTTTAAATAACTTGGAGCTCTAGCACCAAAGCTAAGATAAAGACCACCCAAATGGTCCCAGAACTGTCAGATGATAGGAGCATTGGGTCTCATTAGTAAACCATTAACATTGGTATTTATATTTTTGTCCATTCAGAATAGTGCAATTTTTTTCAATGGGGCAACAAACATTTTAAGCCAGTTACACATTTCCCATCCTGGGCTGAAACCAACTATAATGTGTCCAGGATTTCAGCTGTTATTTTGCTTCTGATTCTCCTGAAGTGCTTGTCTTGTCCAAAAAAGAGTAACTTTTTTATACACGGTTAGAAGAATTATTGTTTCTAAGGGTAATCCTATCTTTTTGACATAGCACAAAAATGCCCTATATCCTTTTATATGTAGGCTTGCAAATCACAGAGATTTTTAATATTCCTTCATAATATTTCTGATATTTTGACTTCAGTAACTTACTTCTTTAAAACTTGAAAGAGAATTCAGAATACACAACATTTATTGATGCTAGCATAAAACCAAAACAAAATCAGAGAAATAGGAGCAAGACATAGAGTTGTCTAGTATAGCAAAAATCCAGCATGTATAGTAAAACTTAAAAACTGGTGCTATCCATAAGCTATTAAACCTAGTTCCTAGTTCCAAGTATTAATATCACAGGAGCTGTTATAGAATACAGACCAAAAAAAGACTGCACTACTGGATAATGCAAAAATGTATCATTTGGATGAGCTAATACTATATTTATAGCCTGGAACTACTATGGTCCGGCAACCCTGGTTGATCACTGAGAAGTCCTTTCTGATGCTAAGATATGATCCTTCAGATCAAGACTTATCTAATCTTTACGCTACTTTTGTTCCTAAATTTTCCTAAAAAAAGGAGGTATTTTGGTATGTCATATGTGAGTATTAGACAGTGTGAAATTATTTTATTTTATTAATTTATTTCATAGATGAAAGATTAGGTACTGAGGAGAGGCTTCCTAAAGCTGTAGGTCAATACCAGCTCAAGTCTATACATGTGGTGTTAGCAAATGATACATTTTCATGCTATCTTGTGAGGCAGTACAGATAAAGAATGAATATTACATGTTTCTTAGCACTACAGATTTGTAATGTCAGAACTGAAGGCCAGTTCCTCTTTCCATTATAAAACTCATAATTTAGGTGTTTATAATAGCTGTGTTTTAATTTGTCTTGAACTGCAATTTTGCAATCAACTTCTTTGAGATATTGCAATCCTTGGGAGTTTTGTAATTCTTCAGACTACTTTCCTCAAGACATGGAACAGTTAGGATACAAGGCTGAACATCTGAAAGCACTGTTTTGAAGTCCTACAGTAACACAGTTACACAAAATTTATGTAATCATAGGAACAGCTGATTCTGTTTCCAATTTATAAAAAAAAAATTAAAAAATTATAAAAGGAGCAGACCTGCCTGTGTCAGGTAGATGCTTTTCAGTACATGATAATCTAACAGATGAATGGTAACAGTGCATCATACACTCATGATTGCATTCACTGAACAGAAGTAGTAGTCCCTAACCATTTGAATTAGGAGAGTAATGCTGGAAATATCGACCGCAGAATCTTACAATATTTCTTTCACATCAAAGACAGATAAGAGTGAAAAAATCCCTTTTCTTGCCTAAGCCATGAGGTAATCGTAGGATCTAATCCTGCAAGCCATGCCCATAGGATTACCATGGACAGGGTTAACAGGACAGGCACAGGGGTACTGCCAAGAGAAGGATGTTTCAGTAGAACAGGACTAGGAGCTCGAAGGCCATAGCTGTTCTGTCTGACTGAAGAATTCGATCTTACGCTATTGAAATGAAGGTAATGTAGTATATAAGCTAATAAGTATCTCACACTCAACATTCTGCTCTGGTGATGGCAAAGGAAACTTTGACCTACACACGCATGTAATGCTCACATGACAAGAAAAACTTCAGACACCTTTAAAAATTTATAGACAAAACATCATTTTTTAAGCCTTCAGACAGTTCAGTAAACAGAGGCACAATAAGTACCTTTGCAATAAATTCCTAGCGGTGTTTGATTTCCTTTACTGGACAAGATATCCCATTCCCATGTGAACACACGAGATGCATGTACATTTAATGAATGACTTTGCTCACTCCTACGGCTATTGGCATCTACTCTTCCTGTTGTAAAATCAGAATAGAAATAGGAAAAGGAGCCTGAACTGAAATATTAAATGCACTTTTTCATGGGATGTTTTGTTGGCTTTGGTTGTATCGCCATATACCCTGATGTTTGGGAAACTTGGTTCATATTATTGCAAAGAGTATTCATTCCCCTTCAATAAGGTTCAGATAGAGGTTGTGTATTCTCCTAAGTACAATAAATGTCATGATGCTCTTGGGTGGTTTTCCATTGTATGTGGTCCTGTACACCTCTTGCCAAGTTTTGACTGTAGAGTCAAGATTTTTGGACAGGGTTACTGGGAGGAGACAGACTGGATCACTTTCTTCTGCTGTCTGTTTTAGGAAATCAGTTCTAGCTTGTTCAGTTCAGGCAGCAGGAGGGTAATCTCTCTACTATATTTGTAGCTAGAAAACATAGTCTCAGATTACTGAGTATGACAGATTTTCCACTGCGCAGTTGTAGTTCCTTTGCCTACCTCAAACACTTTTGATAAAAAACTGCATGTCATGTTTGAAGACTAACTTATTCCATTATTAGCAAGAAGATTGTCTTTAAAATGTAGAATGTATGGACTATTTGTGACTTCTAATGAGGACTGAAGAATAATTCAATTGTCTGTCTATATCCTGTAATTACAGAAATATGTAGAGTTTTTATCAAAACTAATAATTTTGGAGTGAACTAATTGATTTTGGAGTATAGCAATACTTTCCTTTCTTTACTCATGTATGAAAAGTAGCTATTCTCCTTAAAAATGTGTACTTGTATGGATCTGCTGACTTCATATTCCCACCATAAATTACGATAGCTCTGATTTGTCTTCACTTCAAAATTTAGTCTGCAGTAAAATGATATGGTTATGTGCTACTGATCATACGCAACATAATTATGTTTAAATTCCCACTCTTGAGATTTTAATGAAAAAGCATTCTTAATCTGTTCTATTTTGTGCTAAAATATTTCCCTAATGATTACAGTATATGCAGGATATAATGTAGATACACATGTATCCAATTGCTTAACCATGAATGATGTAAATAGATTGGTAGTATTTACAAAACATGATGCAGGAAATTTGTTTACTCCAGACTAAACAGGAACAAGGAGTCCCAGCTTACTCCCATATACATGCAAACACTCACAGATGTAGAATAACTTGAGAGAGTGCACACAAAGAAAGAGCTTTTTGCCTTGATGTATGTTAAGTGCTATTAGGATTGAGTTATAAAACTATGTATTAATGGTCCCTACCTCATGAAAGCACATAAAAGAAGTTCAATGTACATCATATTCACCAAAAAATACACAGAACATAGAAATATACATTCAAAATCTGAAAACACAATGGGAACAAAATGCAATAATGTGAAAATGTCTGAAAACAATTATAACACTAGCAAGCAGGGAAATGTGTCATTCCTGCCTCAGCATGTCTAGTGGGGACCTTTTGGTTAGTATTTGAAGATCCACAGACACATCGGTGTGCAACATTCTGTGCGGAATCTACTGCTGAAATGTTCAGGAAAAGTTTTGCATAGGCATGTCTACACCTGTCTGACAAATATCTGAACTGCATCCCGGTATGCCCACCTGAAATTATGCTATGATAGTATACATCTCTAAAATGCTGTTCATTTTTTCCATGTCTTTGGAAAAAGTCCCTCCATTCAGAAAGGCTAAATATTAGGAAATCCCACATATGTGATGGTTTAGTTTATTTAAATGCTGATGTCCCATTTTATCATTCTGCCCTTTACTTTCTCCACATTCATTTGCCCTTCAGCATCTAACCCCCCAGCTCTGCTTCAGGCCATTTTTTTGATTCCTGCTGCTTCATGCATGCACCCTCCCTGTTCTGGGTGCATTCTTCAAGAACAGGAAAGCCAAACAGCTTGCAGACTCAGAAAATAGCGATTAGCCAAAGGTTTTCCTTGTAGTGAACCTTGCTGAAAAGATCTGTGCTTTTTTACCCTTTATATATTTTGACTAAGATGTTCTAAGCCACCATGTGGCCACAAAATATTAGCAATGAGAGGGAGGATTTATTAGGTACTAGACATGATCTCAGTTTCAGGTAATCAGAAAACAGTGCAGTCATAGTTCTCTTGCTATTAAAATCCAGGTCATAGCAAATAAGCGATGGAAGGAAGGGTAGCAATTTAGGTGAGGGGGGCTGAAAGAAAAAGGCATAAAGCAGAAACAAGAGCCTAAATTGCAGATTCCAGCTGGAAATTTATTTCAGAAACCCTGCTACACAAACACCGATGCTTTCTGACACTCGTTAGTCACAGAGCACTTCAAAAGAAAGTGAATTTTTTTCCTCTCTTTGCTTATCTGAAGTAATATTAGCTTTAAATATTATAATACCAATGGTGAATCATTGCTTATATTTTAGAAGTGGTAATTTTAAAGCATATTATTTAACATCTATTTATCTGCACTTCTGAAACATACTTCCAAATATTTTTAATTTAAATTCATCTTCCCAAATCACAGTTTCACAGTTATCTATAAAAAGAGAGAGAGAGTCATGCTACCACAGTCATGTTCTCCTACAGGGCTTGCATACATAAGGATACTAGGGCAGTTAATTTGAAATTACCGTGGTATAAATTTAGAGTGTGATAACAATAATGCCTTATTTGGACCTTATTTTTCCAAAGCAAAGGTGCTTTTTTGCAGATTAGGGTAATCCACTTCTAAAATCCACACAAAAAGGTAAAGAAGAATAGGTTTTGCTGAATAGCTATTCCACACTAGCCATACTCTACTTTTCCTCACATTTGTAACCCCTCAGAAGTCTGATCCATGCTTCTGTAATAAGGGATATTAGCAGAAGTGATATTCACCAGCAATGCAGCCTGACATCACAATATTGCATTAAATGCATTCAGAAATGAATTTATTATGAAAAAAGGATTTCACAATGTTTTTGAATGTGCTTATAACCACACAAGTGCATAAACGCCTTTAAAAAACTGTCTTAAAAATATCTCCGGCTAGTTCCTCTGAAGTAGTCATAATGCTGTAAAAAATTGCTACTGAATTAGCCTTCAGAGCTAATAAAGATGAATATAGCCCTGGTGGAACACTATCACATGAAAAGGAGTCTACAGCTCATATATATATATATATATATATATATTTTCTTCACCCTCCATACAACAGCGTCCTTGAAAGTTATACTATTGCTGTGTCATTAGCAGGTGTTTTGCACGAAAAGTGAGCATAATAGGCATTAAAGTAATTGGATCCCAAGCAATCTCATATTATGAAGAATACTCTCCCAGGGAAACTTACATGCACATCCACATCTAATGATGAGCTCTTTTTAACATTCTGTTGCATTCAAAGCATTCAAGTCAGATACAGTATAATGGCTCCATGTGATGAACTTCTTAATGACTTCCATGCTCCAAATTCTCTTTGATATCATCTGGAGCTGGAAATCTTCAACCTCAGCCTGAGCTGGAATCCATGATCCATTCCATGTATGGAAATAAATAGAAGGGAATGTCTGAGATTTCGGAGTGAGGATTGATAGACATACACAAGGCAAGATTTTCAGCTGCTATAAATACAGGAAAGTTCAAACACATATTTTAGCCCAGCTCATAGCTGAACCTGCAGCAGCACTGCTTCCAAAGAGGTTCATTCACACTATGAATCCACAGTAACCACCTGGAATGGCAGGTAGCTGAATGCATGAGAACAGCCTTAACCCAGGGAGAATATATATAACAAGTTCCTGAATGTAGAGTGACTCTTCTTCCACATTAAGCTTCATGAAGCACTTTTCAGCTGAGAATCCAGGCCATTATTCTTAATTGCATATAACATAGAATTTTGTAAATAAACTAACACTTTTCAAAATCCATAGCCCCTGAAGTTTAAAACAGAAATATGCTTGACTTACCGAATCATTAAAGAAAGCTTGTGAAAAATTAAGCTAGTTTTATTTATATAGTATCATAAGTGCAGTCTACATTTTACTGCAATAAAACATACTAAACATAAAACCAAATCCCTGTCCAGAAGAACTTATGATATAAATAACAAATACAATAACTGGTGAAACATACCAATTTTTCATGCTTAGATATTTCACAAAAACAGCCAAAACTAATTTTGTAAACTTTACAAAACAATCCACCTCTGGGATTAAGAACAAGCATAAGAAATTTCAGCTGAAAGAATAATTGTTTCAGAAAGTTAGTGGCAGCTGAAAATAGAAACCAATAATGGAAGTGCCTTGTCGACCATAACTATTATAATGGTACCACAATGTTATAATGAGAAAACAGCTAATTGTTTCTTTGTTTATTTGTTTCTTAAGAGGTCTCTAAAAAGATGGATGAAAAACAAGAATCCAGCATCTTGCCTTGCATAAACCAACATAGATTCATTTTAAATAAGGCTGTTTGAAAATCATATTGCAAAATGTACCTAAGATTTGCTACAAGCACTGAAGTGTACTTCTTATAAATATTAGTACTCCTTATAAATATTTCCTCTCCCATTTTAGATAGTCCAAGCTTTCAAGTCAACATGCCGAAATTAACTCAATTTTTAACCTGTTTTATATGACTTAGTGATTTAATCAGATAAACACTTGCTAATGAGAAAAGCCAGTGATGAAATCGTATTACCCAGAATCACAACAGGCAAGCTTCTCAATGCTTCCCAGACCTAGTCTCCTTAAACTCTCTTTAAGATGACTAAGTTTCTCCACGTTTTGAACAGTTTCAAGAATTTGCATATAAAAGATGATCAGTTAGCAAGTCAGCCATCCAGATTGTACTGTTAGCACAAGATCACTTACAAGCAGAATGACATGGTGGAATATCTTTTCTGAATTTGCCAAGGTTTATTCTCCGATTTTAAGGTTGCATTAACTGCTTTTTTTTTGCATAAAAGGCACACTTATTATCTTCTATTAATCTGTGTACATTCTGTTCTGTAAAGGCTAAAACTAACCTTTTTCTGCTCTGTTATCTTTTCTCCTTCACTTCTGCAATCAGCTTACACTAAGGTATACAGATATAGAATTCCCATACTAGATAGGTTTTAAATGTCCCCTTTGTTTTCTTTGTACTTGAGATAAGATTGTTTTTTAAAGTCTTGCAAATTTTGAAGGAACAAGCGCTATATTGGCATTGCCCCAGCCTAGAGCCTGTCACCTGCTGCGCATGGGTTCAAATGCCAGGGGTGGGCTGCAGAGCGATGCTGCAGCTGAGGGATAGGTTGCCCCTGAGCACTGAATCAGCAGATCAGCTGTCCAGGCATCACATGGGATTGTGGCACCACCGTTCTCTGTATTGGTTCAAGTGGTGATGAACCTTCATGGACAACCTCACTCTTCAGTAACATAAATGTTGAAACTTGCAAAACAAATGACATTCCAGGAAAAATTCTTGTGCAGGAACATATTTCCAGATTTGGACAAAGATATGGATTGCTTTCACATTTTACAAAAACATCTTAACCAAGATGGAAAGCCCTTTGAAATACCTCTTTTCATACAGTAAGTTTAAAGTAGTTGCTCTATACTTCAAAAAATATCTACAGACAATAAAAATACCACATTCGGGAGATACTGAGAAATTATGATATTAAGAGATTTCCACAGAAGTTGCAAAAATCAAAAAATTTCAAGCCTAAACCCTGACTAGCTGCAATAATGCAACGTCTTAAAAAAGAACAACATTTTCCAAAAGTATGTCTACATGAAAATGTTGATTAGATTTCACTTTTAGTTTTAAATAATGTTCCTGAACCAAAGAAAGTCCTGAAGCATTTTAGTGAGAATCATTACGAGGGTGGAAGGACTTGTTGTTATGCAAGAACTTAACATTTTCTTTGGCCAATGAGATTGTAGTGGATTTATTTACTGTTCCTAAAATTTAGGAAAAAAAAAGCTTCCCCAAAACTAAATGCAAATTCTTTACCAAAGAAACATGTTACCCCTTAGAAAAAACTATGCACCTACTGTGGCATTTTAAATTCTGTATCCAGTCTGGTATTTTAAGACTTATACTATTCTAAATCACTCTGAGATTCTTCAGATTGTGAGCTTTTCAGACAGAGACTTCCATTTGTAAAGAATCTAACTTATCATGATTATCTGTTGCCTTTAGGGCCTCATAGAATAATAACAACAACAACAACAACAAAAATAGCAACATTGACAATCAATGTGAAATGTAGGGTAGGGTATATAAAATTATTATAAAATGGTTTTGACACCTGTCTGTAAGTAACATTGTTTTCAAGAGTATTACTGTACATCAGCTGATACATATATTTTTATACCTGTATCCTATATCTCTACTGCAGTGGGCAGTCACAACCGTTTGCTCTCATCATCTCCCCAGCTGAAATAAAATTTGGTAGAAAACATTTCTTCAGGGAAATAATAGAGATACAACATCGTATGTACAATTGCATAAAGTTCATAGGGAATTTTGTCTGCTAAGAGTTGCTTAAAGAATGGATGGTCATTTTATGTAAATATAACCTTTTACAGAGTTCAACCAGTAAATTTCATAAAGAAAGATTTGCTCCTATAGGTGTGAAGAACTGACTATATGTGCACAAGGTCAAAGAGAGGACAGGTTCTTAATACTATGTTAGTAATAGCTGCTTCATACTGGCAAATTACATCTGCCTAGCAACAACAGTGAATTGTAAAAGTAAAATACAGCACATTAATGTGATGAAGTTTATGTTTCCACCATATCGAACATCTTCATTAACACTCTTTTCCACTGTGTGTATCTGAAGGAAGAAAGCAATTAGAAAGCTTCACATTTTATGTTAGAGCAGGGAGTATTTGATCAATGGTTTTACTCATTGAATGATGCAGATTTATCCTAGCCCAAACTATTTAAGAAATTTATGTCAAATTCAGTTAATATTTTCACCTAAAAATAGTAATTAGTGAAAAATGTATGTTTTGTTACAAAACAGTATTTTATGAGAAGATAAAATTTTTACTAAAAAATGCAAATTAAACAAGATATTACATTCAAACCATTTTCTTTGCTCTCCATTTCAAAGAGAAATCTGGAAAAATGTTTTGTTTTAAATGCTTGGTTCAGCCAGTAAAGTGAAAAAGTCAATTATTCACACAACTCTATTTACTAATACTCTATGTGGAGGAGTAGATTGGATGACTAATCTTGTTTGTTCCCACATGCCACCTCCACTTGCTTATATATCTGCTGAGAAATAAGAACCTTGAAATTCCAAAATCTCATAGGTTTTGACCTGACTGTCTTGCAGTAGCAGTATGGACTTTGTAGAGAATGTGGCTGTACTAAAATGAATATGTACTCTTCTCACATGCTGTAAATGTTATTAGAAAGGAGGGTTTCCATAGTAATGAAGATAAGCATTTGGAAAGACACATCACCATTTCTGAGGAAAAACAATGAGTTTGACTTGTATAAGTCTTTTTAAGTTATGTTGAAAGCCAATTTTCTCCACAAATATTTCTCATAATAAAATACTATGAAGACATACAAAATATAATGATTTTTGAGGGGATGAAGATTTATGTTTGTGCAGTCTCTGCACAACTTCACACAGACATGAACATTGTATGGAAAGAAAAAAAAAAAGATCAAAGAAATCTAGCTGTAGCCCAGGAGCATGGACACAGATGTCAGGTAAATATCTGGTTTGAAGTATAGTATACCTGCACAGTGAAATGTCAAACAGACAGGGTAACTAGATAGTAACACAAATGTGAAGACCATGTAGAATTGTCAGAATTAATGACAAACTTTGTGAAATAGAATATAATTCTTAGAAATCCAGAGATCTATATGGGGGGGCAAATTAGCCTATGGCAGATTTTCTAACTCTTACTTCACTCTCCTTCTGCTCTTGGGCACTGCTGTATTCTGGATGACATAGTCCTTTGATCAGATCCTATATTCCTATTTTACTCCCATCATACAAACCATGTTTCATAAAGTGAAACAATAAAATGGAATTGACTGCTTAGTATGGTATCATAAAGCTTGTATAGCTGTAAGACCTAACAAAGATCTCAAGATGTCATAACTTTAGTTGTTTACCCAAATATAGTCCCTTTGAGGACACATTTAATTTTTATACTTTATTTTTCCTCTGTCATGAAAAGACTTTAAAATTATCTAAACCTAGGGGTATGGTGTGAACATCAACACACATCCCAGTCAAAACGAACCATAGAGAAGACTTGCTGAAGTAACTTTGTAGGAGTTCAGAGCAGCAGGACATTTCTTACTCATTTTTTTATGTAAGTTTCTTGTTACCCACTGATAGGTACACAATATATGAGCAAGTGCGCATGAGACTGTCCAAGAAGTATCACTGATTATTTAAGGTAGGTACCCTGCTAAAGAAGATAGTGAAAAGCCAAACCACGGACAACTAATTAAGTTACATTTAACTTGTGAGCCCAGATAAATCCATTACCTTCTTAACACCTATTATACATAATATGGGTAATCACATGAATGTTTGTAGGCTTAGTAATCCCGATCACTAAAGTCTGCCTGTCTATATTATCTTTACTTGAGCTGTGGCAAAGAGTGTTTTCAGTCTTAATAAGTGATGGTAGCTCCACGCACCGAACAGAAAAGGCATTTTAAAGAACTGTCTTTTCTTTTTTATTCCTCAGGTTATCTGGTATGTGAAACAGGCTCCAGACACTGCTTTTTCACCAAATTTTCTACTGAATAGACAAGTATTATATTCTACAGCCCAGGAAAAAAATTTCTTACATATGTACAGACTTAGTGAAAAGCCCAAAGGTAGGACTGATGAGATCTTACAAATGCTCGTCCCTGCACCCTTTCTACTGTGCCACTATATTTTTATAAATGAATAAAAACATGTATAAAAATATGAAGAAACACATGAAGAAACAAAATACTCTCTGGAAAATTATATCAACGGTGAAGACATAAGGCATGAAGACTCAGCGAGGTAAAAAGATGAAGTGATTGTTCCTAGATCACGTCGCAGGTCTTTGTCCAAGGCAGGACTGATGAGTTCTAATACTGAAATAGCTCTCACTCCTTCATTTCCATTTTAAAGCCATTAGTGTTAGGAATGTGTACCACAGTTATCAGATGAGTCTCTGCTCAGCTTCATAAGACCTGTTCTAATTTTCTGGTCTCAGGAATACTTTTGGACAGCTGCTGCTTTTCTAAAAATCATCATTTTAGGAAGCCGTGTCTTTCTTTGCTACCCAAGAGTAATATTAATATTTTCTTCTTCACCCTGGATGCACCTGTGGTTTTTAACCATGAGTAACCTAGTCAGACAGAGATTTTTCCATATGACCTCAAAGCCCATAGTTTCATGAGCCACAGTTTTTCAAATGACAGCTTATATCACTGAAAAGAGTTAATTTCCAGCACTCACTTTCAGCTCTGGAATGTCCCAAAATAACAGGCTTTAAAATCGTGACAAGTTTATGCCCAAAGAAGTATGGATTAGTATGTCATTTTTTACAGCTCCCTCTGAGCCCTGCCCTGGTGGGCTCATTGTAACTAAGGCACCTGGCCTCCTAAGCAATGGGAAATGAAAAATAAGCCTCTGCAAAAATAAAAATCTACATAATTCATTTAAGAAGTTGATTTTTTTTTCTGGATTGGAAGTGCTTTATCTGGAATATACAATGGCATGTTGCTCTAAAAGGCTTTTACAAACGTATGTTTGGGACAAGCTACACAAATGCACATGCCTTCACCAGTACAGAGAGAAAACTCCCTGGATTCTTCCATATTCCTAATTTGCAATACTTGGCAAATATTGACTTAAAACTTTTAGTCTCTAGATAAATTTTGGGACATTACATTATCTGCATTTAAACTTTAATTCCCACTGAAATAACTTCAGGAACATAAGAACCTTGAAAAAAAATATTGTTCCTATTTTGCAAAAGAAGCGGGGGAAATATTTTACTGGAATCCATGAAGATTTGACTGTTAACACCAAAGACAGACTGTCAGGGATTGTGTGTGGCACTATTATGAAAGGAAGATGGACATGGAAGAGAAGCAAACATGAAAAGAGGAAAACTCAAAGAGAACTAGAGGAGAATTATAAAAGAACAGAACATAGAAAATTAAGGCTAAGTGGAAAACTACAGAAAAGTGGATAAGGGAAGGATAACAATAGTGTTCCTAGCAGAGGAAATATCCTTCCCTCCAGAGTTTGAGAGACGAACAACAAAATCATTCCCCGCTAGCCTTCGGAGTCCTATGCAATAACATGACATTTTCACAACAATACATTTCAGGATACATTAAGAATTAACGTTCAGCTCCACTTAAACATATGAAATTGAGAGTTGGGAGCATGGGGAGAACTGAATGCCACTGGACCCAACCAGCTATTCTTTTATTGCCTTTGGTATTCAGATGACATTTACTCTTACCCTTTTTTAAAATCCTGGGGGAATCACTGAATTATATATGCACATATATATCCAGTACAGAGAGCTGAAAAGTACAGTTTGCCTTCAGGGCCTGCAATTAGGGATTTGCTAAGTCAGCTATATGCTGCCGGGGAATCAAGGAAATCTCCATTAGAATGCCATTGGGATCTGCAGAAAAGCTCTGCATTTCTTAGCCCCCTTGCTCTACATACATTCTATTATACTCTGGAAAATTTCCATATTTTTGCAAAAACATTCCTCCTTAATGAATATTATTGCAAGTTCTAATAGGTTTGTTTAGATCAGCATAAATGCCCTTCAATCATCCTAGCTAAGGTGGCCTGAACAGGGCAGTCATCTGGTGGGTCTGGCAGCCACATATATACATACATTCTATGTACATGTTATGTACATTCTATGTACATGTTACATCTGCACAAGTGAAAGTTCCCATGTGATCAGAAAGGGTTTGGTTAACTGAAACTGGTGAAAGTACTGACTGATCTGAGACCTCAATGCTTTTCCTTGATCCAAAAGAGTTTTGTAGAATAAACTCCTCCAACTCCTATTGGAGGCATTTCCTGTGAGAGGAAGTATCCTGACATACCAAAATCTGTATTCGATCTATATGATCAATTTTTTTCCACAGCATTATTTCAGTTTATGTATGAGAAATTCCTACATAACATATTTCTATCTATAGTATTATTGTATTTAACACACTGCAACATATAGGGAGCTCCAGCTATTCCTGCAGAGAATTTTGGAGCAGCAGCACACTTGGATCTGGCTCTTCTGGCTGCTTTAGGAAGTATGTCACTTGTTAGGAATAAACCAAAACACATAAAAAGCACTTGGCATAATTTTGGCAGATTCCATGGCACAATCTAGGCCTTCCATAAATACTACAATTTTGTCATGGGGTGAAGAACAGTGCCTCCAAAACCTGTCACTTCAACAGTTCTTAGGAAAGATACAGAATAAAGGAGTCAGCATTTCCTGGTCACCAACCAACAGTTTTCCTTTTAGGATGAATATAACCTTCAATATATAATGTATATTGTGCACTCTGTAGAGTTTTTTCTTGATAATTTTAACCATTCCCTTCAGTACTTGCATACCAGCCAAGTTCTTTAAGAATGTGGAAGGTTTGTGGAAAGGTAGACGATGAATTTCGTGTAAATTGTATAACAGATTCAAGCCATTCACCTGAATCATGTAAAATATATGAAACTGAGAGCTGTCTTACATAAATGATGGCAGAGCAAGGCACTGCATCTTGAAGAAAGTTTGGCTGAAGGAATGGAGTGTACCTCAAGATCAAACATCTTTATAAAGAGGTAAGAAATCAAGCATTTTAAAATTTCTTTCTCCAAGTTTCCCAAATGCACTAATCCACAATTCAGACTAATGGCTTGTAAAGTTTCCCCTTAAAAAAACAAAGCAGTTTTGAGTTGTAGCAGCATAAAGTAGTGTCTGAAACCAATACATTCCATTTTTATATTTGCATAACCTAGAGACAATTAAACTGACTTTTTTCCCATAACCTAATAAAACAAAATCCAGTCTCAGTTTAAAATCTTTGCCTGCCAATTGCAAATCAGAAATTTTTTTTAGGATTGAGTTATGAATCCATGAAAATAGGATATATAACAAAAACCCTCTCAGACCTCTAACTACAGAAGTGCTGAAGAGGCACTGGTTGGAATACAAAACATGATCAGGTAACTTATCTCTTCATTCATGTTTCTTGCTAAGTGTTTGGTTACTGTATATGATTTAGATTTTGTATGATTTATGTAAATTATTAAACACCTGTTCTCTTCCCATAAAAGAAGGATATGGAACAATCTCTTCAGTTTAATTGATTCTTGGCTTGAGTTGACATTATTTTCTCGGCAACTACAAAGAAACTGTAGTTCCCTAATGGTCAGATTTTGTTGGCAAAACACAGATGTTCAGAATCTACCATTCTAAAACTGATCTATTTTTGGTGATTTTGAGAAAATATCATTAAAACAGAATTAGTGAGTCAGTGGTGAAAAACAATGACAGATAACTTCTCACCGTGTGCATTCCCCTTCCTTGCAGTTCTGATACCGCTGAATGATGCAGTTTGGTTGGTTGTGTCCTACCTATCTGAGTCTTCTGATGCATCTATCATTAAATTGTTTTAATGTATCTCTGACATAGGCTGCTCTCTGCTCTATTTCCATTAGGACAGTGCTTTTCGAAAAGCACTTAGGAGAAGGGAAGGTCCTACAAGAAAGTAAACTGGGTGCATCTCTAAGCTGGAGGTCATGCTTAGTTAAGAAAGAACATGACATGTTTCATATACAACAGTTACTTTTGCCCTTTCTTTGTCAGTGAGAGAAATTATTATTTTGTTCATATCACCTTGCAAACTAGAGTACTTATATGTGCTCCTCCTCAATTTTGAGAGCCTACTTTTCAGAAGTGCATAGCTGCCAATTGCCGCTCAGCACTGGGAGAAGAGGGCACATTGCCCAGTAATCATAACCAGTTCACTAACGGGACCAAATCAGGTCATCATGACCTCTAATAAAATTCATCCTACCTGCTTATTTGACCCTTTTCTTTCATTGTGTTGAGCAACAACACCTGAGATGAGCTGAAATAACTGAACCAGAAGATACAACTTGCAGCCAAATTGCCCTTGTAGCATCAGTGAGTGTGGAGCTGTTGTTTCTCAATACTCTGTGTGGAGCTGGCATGGGATTTGCAGTGGACTTCCTGTAACTCTAAAATACAAAATGCATGGAACAACAAACACAACTTATTGGAGGAATTAGATCCATTCACCTTCTAAAAACTGTGATACTCATTCTTACAAGCTTTTTGCTTTGTGGCTTCTCAAGGATGAGCTCAATTTCTCATTTAATTATTCAACCAGTTTGTTCTGTTTCTTATTTCTGCACACTGACATTGTTTTTGTTCAATCTTCTAAATTCGCCATAAGACATGAAAAGTTATAGTTTTACTAATAGAAAAATAATGAATATTCAAATTAAGTTATATTTTTATTACATTTGCAAAGTCCTCATTTGGGGGGTTTTAAGTTAGAAGATTTGAACTAGCTTGTAAATGTCTGGCCATTTGTTGATTCTGACCTCCCACGCTGTTAAGTACTCTGTGGGAATGTACAATCTGGAGTTCAGCTGAAAGGGATAATTTTCATACCCATACATTACACTTGTCTAACAAACAGAAATCAAACTGAATGCACTGCACTTAGTGAGAGGAAGAACAGCAGTTCAGTGTGGTGATGAAGGCTGGCACATGTAAATAGGCTGTTATTAGAAATAACCTGTTGTAGAGGAGAACTTGGCCTGCCTTACTAGAGCATTGCCAGACCTTATGTTGAATACAGAGGGTAAAAGACAACTAATCTGAGCTTTATCGAAGTTTCATTCTGCCCTAGCTGAAGTGGACTGAACAAGGGAAAGGCAGAGAGGTTTAAATGAAACAGAAAACACCATATTTCTTTAAGTAAGCCAAACTTAAATTTTCAAGTGTTGTCACTTCTATCACCTCATGGCCAATTCTTAATTTCCTGAGTCCAGGTGGGACTAGAATAAGAATCACAATATCATCAGAAATTTATTTTACTATGTCAAAACTGTGGTAGACATCTGAAATTTTTCATTAAATGTAGAAAGCAGAGTCCTGATCTCCTAGCACTCTGTGACATTCATTCACAGGAACACTAGTCTATCTTCCTACATCTGTGCTTTTACAAGTCACTGTGTCCTGAGCACAGAGCCTAATACAGGAATTTGGTCTTTCTACTCTTTGCACAGGCCACACAATATGTTCAGATCTCAGCACATATGTGTACAATCTTTTAAGCCTTCCCCCACGCCAGCTGATTGTCTTCAGTTTGACAGTAATCCCCTTCCCTGGGACATAATTCCTGTCTTTAATGTGGAATGAACCTGAAAGCTGGAAGACATCCTCTTTACTTCTATAAACAGTTGTGGATGAACACCACTTGTCCTGTTCGACAGTTTTTAAAAAAGGTTCTCTATGGTTTTTATTAGTATTTGAGTAACAATGGCCCCTCCCTTTTAGCTAGTTTTAATATTTGCATATTAATGTATCGAGATAGTAAGAATGTATTAAAAATATCCCAACAATTATTAAATACAATAAATGTAAATATTGTACCATCAGAAAAGACTCAAGACACAATATCACATACATAACACTTAATATAGCACATAACAGAAGACAAATAAGGTATTCAACAAACATAAAACCCATAAATGTAATAACTTGTGTTGCAAAAACCAAGTTATTCAGTAAAATTAAGGACTCATTTTGGTGCAAGTTTTACCTCTAGTCCTTGCAAAAAAACTTCTTTTCTTTCACTACATGACTGGTATTTTTCTGTGTAACTCCACTCTACGCAATTTTATTAATGACTTCTGCCAGCTTCAGAAGAGGAAGGAGATGAAGAAAGGCCCTTGCTGGTATTTCTAGTATACAAAAACTGCTCCTGGCTAGTCATATCTAGCATCAAACATCACATAAAAGGACATTGCCAAGGCAGTATCTTTTCTCCTGTCTAGCCACTGGAGGTGACCCAAAAATAAAATACATGCTAAACAAACTACATTGTTTGTTGTTGTAATGAAAATTATTATCTTTCTTCATATCTGGGTGGCATGGGCAATGTTATCTTTTGGTAGATAGAAATGTTTCCTACTTCTCTGAATGAGTCTGGTTCTGCAAAGTCTTCAGTTTGAGACTGTAGAGGACATGCTCTGGCAAACATATACAAATCACTTTGCTCGCACTGAAACATTCTCAACTGAAACACAGCAAGTGTTTAACAGAGCACAACACTATCTGTTCTCTCTGACTGAAAGGATGAATTTCATATTCATATCTCTGAATACAGATCTCTTACACATATACGCAGCCAATGCATTATGTGTGTGTGTGTACACATCGACAGCTCTGCAAGTGATCTTAACAAGAATCCTTTTAACACACTCAGAGTTTGAACCGGAACCTCCCTGGTTCTCAGCTACACTAGAAGTACACAAAGAGCTACCAATTTAGCACAGTATGCCTTGTAATTAGTTTAATCATTGTCAGCATGTAACTATAAACCAAATACCAATTAGTCATCTTAGTATATCGATGGTATTTTTCTTAGTTGTCTTTTGAGTTAAGTTTTCTTTGGAAGTAAGCTGAGGTGCCCTGTGAGAAGCAGGAAGGCAACTTTCCACATTTGTTAAGATGTGCAAATACGGGAGCTACTAGGTGCCTGTTACCAAAAAGCAGGTTTAGCATCATTCACAAATCAGCAAAAATGGAACAATTAAGACATTTAGAGGAGCAATACTGCAACTGTTTGACATCAGTGAGTGAGAGATAAGGTTGACTGCAGCACTTGCTGCAGAATCCAGGGTTGGAACTGCTCCAAAACTCAGGGGTCTTCTGATCCACAGATCTGGTTCAGAACCATCTCCTTAAGTGGCTGAAGGTGATTTTAATATTCAGTTAGATTCTCTGCATAGAACATAATAGCAAGTGCTTAAAAGGGTGAGAGAAAGAGAGATTGAGTCATCTTCTTGTACTAGTTTGACGTACAATTGGAAATACTTACCATTCATTTCCAACCTGAGACTGTCTCCTCAGGTACTGTGTCACATCTCTCTTTTCTCAGGGTAATTCAAGATTATTACAGTCTGCTAAGATAAGGAATGAAAAGAGATTTACCAAAAGACAATCTGACCCAGCGTAGCAGCGGTCTTTGGTGGCAGTGCCGATAACATCCAGGCACAGCACAGCTCTTCAGGTGTGAGAACACATCCCAGGTGCAGCAGCCCAATGAACTGCCTTGGGAGGGTTAAGCAGTCCCCAACACCTCTGGGAAGATCAGCCAAGCAGTGGAAGCGGTGTCAGTGTTTGAAAGACTGCATAGCTGTCTTTCAAGGGACAAGGGAGCTGGAGGAAAAGCTGCAAATAGAATAACTATTCAGGGATAGATTGATGGGGAGTGAAGGTCACAGAATGGTTATTAAGAATGGAAGCAGTAAGAGCAGCAGCAGAAGCAATATTACCTGACCAGAACAGATCCGAAAATTGGCCTTTATTTGTACCAGCTCAAGAATTTCTCTTTATCTCCTTCTCATTTGATGGGCAGAAATTAGGAAAAAGAAACGGAAGGGATTTCCCCAAAGACCAAGTGTTCCTTCTCCTCCTACAGAAAAGGGAAAGGAGTTCATTTCATTTTGTTGTGGTGCAATAATGCTTAAAAGGACCATTTTTAGGAGAAAAAAGTCACTTCCAGTCATTTATGATTTATGCTGAGACAGTACAATGCCAGCATTTCCAGATGTTCAGAAGCCTGTTGGAAAACAAAACAGACTTCCAAAAATGCCTGGGGCTAGAAGTGCAAATCTCATTCAAACTCATGAGATCTTACATAAACAGTACCTTGGTGCCACCACAGGGCTGCTCGTAAGCGTTCACCAAAGTTGAGGAAGCGGCAGACCTGTGTGTCTTATAAGGGTCTTCAGTCTTTGTAAACCTACAGACCAGATACACAGCCTGTGTCAGTGAGCTGTAGTTCCCACACTGCTCTAAATCTACTTGGCTTTAATTAATCCCCAGTTCACCTATTCCGCAATTCAACTGTTCCCACTTACACCCACTAAGGATCTGTCCCTGTTCATCAATGAGAAGAAATTCCTCTGGCTCATCTGTGCTGCTAGCTTTATATTCAGTCTCCCATGTGTGTTCACTTTTCCATCTGTAGGGAATTCTGCCTGTGTCCTGTTTTATTCCAAGAAAACTACACTTTGGTGCCTAATTTTTGTTATGCAAAATGAGCTTGCCACAAGAAGTTTGAGACTTGGGATGACAGTTTGACCCTGAATTGATTTAAAAACATTACTAGGTAAATTTAGATTTGTCAGTGGGCATATTCATTGGGCAGTCATATTTCTTCTAGTATGTATGCATGTGCATTCACACATACACATTCATCCCTATATTTAAACATACACTTGATGTCAGAATAAGGAACACAGGGCACCTACCGTTGAAACCATAAAGTGAAATTAAGCTTAAAATAGTGCTTATAACCTCTTGCAGTCAGGCCATTTATTGAGGTCTACATGAAGGCCGAAGTCTGAAAATTTGTCACAAATATATTTTTCTTTAATGCTGTCATCTTTATTCTAAAATATTTAGATGAATATTTAAATGTCACTTCAGTGGCCACAGAGAGAACAGGAATAATGAAGTGGTTTGAAAGTTATTAGAAGCACTGTTAGAAGCTACAGAAATTACAGGACTATTCGTAATCATCCCCTTGCATGAAGCCATTTGATTTTGTCATATGAAAACTACAAATAGTGTTTGTGAACAAGAAAGGCATCCTCAAATTTGGCACAAGAATATGTTCATTATTCCCTGTAAGTAAAATCCCATTATGAGTGATGATGTGTCAAAAGTCACAAAAATGTTGAAATTCTACTTCAGCTGAAAAAAGTAGTGCACAATGAAATGTGTGAAATGTATTAAATCTAGACTAGAATAGTATTTCTGTCTCCATTAGCAACAAGCACCCAAGAGCATGCAGTGACTGACTTAAAGAAAAGATTGTTTGTGATATGAATGACAATTTCCCGGAGACAGACCAAAGTGGTGGCACAAATATTCAGCCTGAGTCTCCTCCCCAATTCCTAGTTCAAGTGGTGTTTCAAACCAATGAGGTAAGCACTGCCAGCCAATTGTCTTTGTATTATTTATTACTCTATTTTCACATATAGAACCTTTGCATTAGCTATTAGCAGTGATTCAGTAGCACTGCCGGTTATAAGTGTATAAGGGGAAGTTTACTCCAGAGACCTCACTTTACCAGCAGTTCCTCTACATTTTTTCTCCTCTCTAGTAGCTGTCCCACCTATGATCCTTTTCACTATATTTGTCTCTTTAATGAAATTTTACACAGTTGTCTGACAATTCAGGTTATCCAAGGATTTATTTTCAATGAACAGTCATTTGAATGGGTGCAGGTTATCTGAGAAATGAAAGTATAGTTCTCTTGTGGAAAGGAAAAAAACCACATAGATGAAGTTTCCAGATATGATGTTATTACTTAGAAGGGAAGCATAAGAAATCAAAAGTTTCACCATACATAAAGATCGTTGATTCCCTGTGCCTATACCTACATGAATTACTTCTCATGGTATTGAAGTTCACTGACACATATATAGGTCATTTGGATAAGTAAATGGTCCTTCTAATACCTCTCTAAGGGGCTAAAATCAAGCAGTTTTCATGTACTTTTTTTTTAAAGCTAGCTTTAAATGTGCTTATCTACATGTATCAGAAAACGGTCACGTTATTAATAAAGGACGTAAACAACAATAGCTTATTTGTTCATTTATGTTCTATGCATACACGTTAAATAACTTCATTGATTTCCATTTCTCATTTCTATCTCCTCATTTCAGTTAGCTTTATAGCCATAACAAATTACATTTTCACTTCAGAGTCAGAGTTAATCTTCCTTTTTTCCCCCTGCTATTCTTTTCCCTTAGGTTTCCAAAAGTTTGCTTGTGATTTTGCAGATAAGTATTCTTAACATGTAAGACCTTATTAACAGAAGTTCAGAATCAGAACATAAAAAACTTTTTGTGAAAAGGTGCGCTATAAATATGAACAAAAGTTTGACAGTTTATTTTGTAGGGGAAAAAAAATCCCAGATTGCAACTACCTAATATTTCAGATGCGTAAGTGTGGTAATGACTACATTTACTTCTATAAATTAGAGACCAATGATGGTGATTTCCATTTTCATGTGATCAATCTTTCAAACTTGAAAGTCTGCCTTAGATAACTGCTTCAGTTCTCTAGAGTGAGCAAAGTAAATTACAAGAGAAGATTCCAAAACTGGGCTTAAAAACAACCCTACAGTCACAGAGTAGTATGGAGGGGTGTCCTCTGAGGTACTTAACTTTTGGCATAGATGTGTGTATAGCAAAGGAACAGAGCTTTTGTCTAATCCACAGCATATATTTTATTTGCAGCTGATCTCTTTAGTCCCTGTAATAGGAGCTAAATCTTCACACCTGACAGACCCTGACAAAGGCCAGGGGACTGAGCTTAGTCCCTTCCATCATGGTGTGAAAAAGCCCTGGCAATCAGTGTTTTCACATTAAACCTTTGCAAGGGAGTCCACCCGAAAACCATGGGCAGTTTTTAGTCTCCTTCTCCCTTTCCACAGTTAGACCTAAAACTGCTCTTACCCCAGGACTCTGTGTCTTTGGGACTCCTTCACAGGTCCTTTTTATCAAACCGGGTTGAAATGGGCCCCCTTATAAGCTTACAGCAACTGGGAACCTGAGCCAGAGAAGAACGGCAGTTAGTTATTAGCAAGTTCTTCCAAGGCAGCCTAAAGGGGATTGTCCACCAGTGTTTGAATATCTAGCTACCGATTCACTGCGGTTCTAGCAAGAAAGGGGGGGGGGGGAATCTAGTAAATGACTAACACATGTGCATAGAGCAGGACCTTAGCTCTAGATGTACTAATAACTGTGACATTTTGTACAATTTTTTTTGGAAGAGGTCAGAGGAATTTAACAAACAAGGTACTACCAGGCTTCCTGTTACTTGTAATTACAAGAATGGGCAATCTTTCATTTTAATAGGTCACATACTTTTTTTTCCCTTGCTATCATTTCTTATAAGCGGACAATGGTATTAAGTAAAAAAAAAAAAAAAGAAGGAAACCATTGCCATTTAAAACTTTTAGACTAAACATTAACACTGCTGGTATGCTAGCAGAAACTGGGACAAATCCTGCCCTAACTCCAAGAGTGCAGAGGGCCAGCTAGCAGCAGCATGATGCATAACAAATGAGCTATCTGGAAAAGATAGGAAAAGGATAGCAGGAGAAAAGGAGGCATTGCAGAGATGCAGAACAGTATGAAACACAGTTCAAAGATTCATTGTACAGGGGTGTCTGAAAACCCTGTAGGTATGCACAGCTATTACTGCTTTCCCTCATCAGTTCTAGGGGCAATAGAAATGCAGAAAAATATGCTGTTAGTCAGCTGGAGTAGTCTCTTTTGGGAAGCTTTACTGTGGTCTACTGGCTGTCTTAGCTAATCCTTCTTTCCTTTTTCCATGGAAGACCTGTCTTTGCTAAGCAATGATGAGGTGATTTGATGCTTTAATTGTATGTCTCTAGATGTCGATGGAATGTGCAATTTAAGATGTAGATTGAGACACAGAAAGAAGACATCAACTTTCCTAGAAAAAAAATCTAATTTTTATTTTTATTTAAGGGTTGATATATTCTACAGGCAAGAGAATACTAAGAAAATAACTGATGATCAGCACAGTCTTTCCTTGGTAATTACTACAGAAATACTGAGTATGCATGCTTCAGATCACACTAAAGATTTTAAGTTCTTCCTGCTTCTATTAAGACACACTGATTGCTATTATTACTGTTATATAGACATAGAGCTTCATCACAGTTATTTTTCACCACACATCAACACCCCCTCCCCCCCAACAGATTATGCTGAAAAGCAGGGAGAAAATAAAGCTAGGAACATAGCAATTGTTATACATTAAGCCAAACAGGATCTTGTTATCACAGTGTTCTGTACTTATGGCACGAACTAGTAGAGAAAATATTTTGCAAACAATTGTACTTCTAAAAACTATCATTGCTTAGTACTGGTACTGAAACAATTATGAGAAAACATGTTACTGCTGTAAATAACTTCTAAAAATACCAGTGTTTTATTAGTAAGCCTTTAACAGTATATTTTTAAAAGGCTACCATTGAACTCCTCTTCTCAAAGGGATTGAATACCTCATGGGATTACCAGATGATTCTATATGGAGCCCTTCATTCTCCCACTGCCACCTCCAATCTGCAACCACCTGGCCCTGGCAGAAGCTACCACCTGACAGCCCTGTGGAGATGTGTTCCCATCAAGCACAGCATTACCACAAGTAATTAGCACCCTTGTTTTCTGCATAAGCAGAATATTGACAGACTGAAATATTATTCAGTCAACCCCCCACTACAGAAGAAAGCACTGTTACCTGCCCAGGTGTGTTTCAGGTCTCCAGGCTGTGAGGTCCCTGCAGGGCCGGTGCCTGCAGGCTTCTGCTCCTGGCTGACTCCCATGGCTGGTCCTTGGCCCTGCAGGGAGGCTGCAGACTGCTCAGCTTGTCCACACCATGAAATCAGGCTCCAAAGCACATTGGTCAGCTGCCAGAGGCTGGTTTAGGTGTTAGACCTCCAGTGGTTTGAGCATGGATAGTGAGAGGGCTGTTGCATAAGCAGTGCAGCAGCAGGGTTTAGGAGTACTGTGCTTGCAGTGTCACTTTATCTAGTGTCTTATAATGGCAGGTTATTTTGCAATAGATAATTAATTTAGCAGAGATGACAGAGGAAATGGTCACTCACAACTGACCTGAATAGTGTGCTGCAAAAGAGTGTGGGACATGTGGGGTCAGGTTGACACTGGTAAGCTCTACAGACTGGGACTGCCCCATGTCCCTATGTGTTTGTTGGCTATCACTCTGTCATTAGCAGTGCTGCTGTGGACAGGATGAGATGGATGTGTCAGAGGTCCTGCTGGAGATGCTCCAGCATGACCCAGGCTTTGGGCAGCTGCCCTGTATGTGAGAAGGACTAACAGCAGTAACAAGCCATTAAGCTGGAGTGGATTGTTTCTCATGGGTTTACCACCACTTTTCTATGAGTGAAGGCTGCCCCTACCACCTCATCACTGGCCCTTGTGTACTGCTTTCTTTTTTATTGCTGGATTTTTGGAATAGAGAAAGAGAAAACTGTGCTCTAAGTAGTACTGGGCTCTCTTCAGGCAAGTGCTGGGAACCGACCTACACCTCTGAGCATTTTACAGCATGGCCCCATGCAATTTTGACTGCCAAGAACAGCAGTGACAGCTGGTTTGGTGCTTACAGTGTCAGTGCTGATTGCTCCAAACCAGAGAGGAGGCTCACCACCAGGGCTGAGCAGGAGCAGTGCATTGCCTCTGTCTGCACAGTATGCACTGTCAGTAAATTGCGATTTACTAGCATTTAGGGCCTGATCCTACAAGGTGCTGAGCACCATATGGCACACACAGAGCAACCTCTTTCCACACACCCCCAAAGAAGTCAGCAGTTTTTAACTTTTACTTTTCAATGAAAAATACTGCTGGTATAATAGACTAAATTTTGTAATAAAAAGTGAAAGGTAGCAGCTAACACAGCGCCATTTAAAGCTGCATCTGGAATACAATTGCTGTTTAAAACCAATGGGGAAAAGCAAGATATGGAGCATCATAAGAGGGCTTAGAATGGAGACCTTTAAAAAAGAAGAATGTGTTATAAATAATAAACACCTATACAGTTGTACATGATATAAAACAAATTCTATTTCAGTGCCTTGGTGGCATTAATAAACCTCTCAGCTTTATTCTCCTGGTTTATGAGATCGCCAGCACCCCTCTATGGAATTACATGCTTTTCCACCACAATGTAAAAAATCATTAAGACAGTTTTTCAATATTTTGTTATTGTTTGACCTACAGATTAATATGCCTCTCTAGAATTTGCATCTCCCCTATTGTCTTAGAACAAATTACAGGACAATAAATGCTGTCTGACTAGAGAGTATTGTGTAGCTTTTTGCTACTTGCAGTATAGTTATGACTGGCTCCTGCATCAGCAAAAATGATTAGAATAAAAAAAGTTAAGTTTTAGGAGCTCTGAGATTGCAATGAGGTTATAGATCAGAAGATATTTTCTTGCACTAGTGCCCTTGGGCTCGGGAAAACAATCTGGCTGTTAAATGTTAATTGCTAAATTAGTGAAGCCTAAGCCAAATGGAGGTGGGTTCTCCAGGCTGGAATGACTATGTTCATAAAAAGAAAATAATCAAGGGGAGCTCTGTAAAATATTTTCTGCAAAATCTGAAAGAACACAAAATTACCTGTGTTCAGTATCAACTCAGGCTGCATTCACAGAAAGGTTTGCTTCTTTTCAATACTCTCCCTTTGGGGAGAATACTAGGAGTGCTTTGTAGTGCTGCACTGAAATCAGGAAAAATTTGCTGTTTCACTTGGGTTTCATGTGAAACCCAGTAAACTTTAGCTCTGACTTGGCTGTTGCTTAGAAAATGTGATCCTTTAGTATGTCAAAATCATTTTCAGCCTGAGGATTGTCAAATAACAGTTAGGAATTCTAGGAAAGGGAGACAAGTAAGTGAGAGCCTGGGAAGAAGTGATGAATAACCGGGATTGTTCGCGGGAAAGAAGCAGTGCAGGAAGGAAGTCCAGGGTGTTTATGTGAGCAGAGGAACTGGAACAAAAGCCAGGAGAGCTGGGAGAAGCTAGTCAGTGAAGCAGCAGGAGGAAAGAAAAAAATATTAGGGATTCTGTGAAAGGCAGGTAAAAGTGACAGTACCAGAGACTGTGTGCAATAAGCAAAGGCAACTTGCGCTTAGGAATCAGAGACCCGTCAGAGAGTTTGTGTGAGAGAGTGATGCACCAGCTGTAGTAGTGGGACAGGACTATTTCACTAGGGACCAGATGCCTGGGGAAGGTGATGAGGAAGAAGCAACACATCTATGGTTTGAGCTAAAATTACTGGTAAGTCTATAAAAAAATAATTCAGAAAATCTTTAAACAATAACAAGGCCGCAAACAGGATGGCATTAAGCTGTTTGCTAATTGTAGATCTCCCTTTTGTGCTACAGTTGAGATATAGAAACAATAAGGAGAATCACTGAAAAATTAAACACAAAGCAAGAAAATGAAACATGTATGGATACACAACACTCCTTAACTACACGTGTTTAATGATCATAAGGATTTATGTATACTGCACACAGCCACAGTCATGCTCATGGGATGAATGATTTCCACGAAATAAAAACAGCTGTGGGGAAATTTTCTCAAACTCTAATAGTAACAATAAAAGTAGTAAAATTAAAAGATGTACCTTAAAATATTATTCAAGTTGACAGTCCATATGCAACTATCTTTTTATACCAGATACAGCTCAATTAAAATGCAATTATAAGTACAATATTTGCTCCATATTTTGTGCATGCTCTGAGAATAGCACTGAATACTCTAATATAAGTTTATCTTTTTAATGAGCTTTGGGTTATTCCATGAACATGTGTATCTTAATAAGGAGTGTGCATTATACCCTCTATGGGACATTGAATAATGGTTCAATGTAGAGATGGCAAAATAACTTGGATGGAGTGAAAGGAAGAAAAGTAGAATAAGAATGATGGAAGTTTCATACAATAAAGTTTCCCAGCAATATGATGGTGGGAAGCAATGTGACTTTCAAGGTCTGAAGGGAGGGGAGTTCCATTCCAGAGGTTCTCGGAGGCAAACAAAAATCTGATTCCTTTCTATGCCAGGATTGGCAAGGAAAATTATTTTTCTGCTTGCCAAAGTCTCAGAGATTTCTAAAATTCCCCATTCCTCCCTAAGATGAACCTAGATCAGTTGGGGTGAAGCAACATGGAGGAGTTAAAGCACTCTCCTTACAATAAGGACATAAATGTCACTCTTCCACTGAGTGACATCCACCCATTTCAGTGAGTAACTAAATCTCAAGGATACCAGTAATTTGGGGGTTTAGCACTTTCCTGTTGGAGTTAGTCAGTCTTACATACATTGTACACATTTCAGGGCCACTGAGCAAGGATGTATAACAGCAGGCAGGGGCACCTACGCAGCAGGTTGCCAAGGTCTAACTCCTTGCTTTGTGAAATTCTGACTTGCATCTTAGATGCTACAACTCTGATGTTTGTCCTAATAATTTGTTAATTGTGTGGTAGTTCACTTTTATCTTTTCTTCCTTCTTCTTTCTCTCTCTCTCTCTTCCACTGCTTTTCAAAGCTGGTAGGTTTATTCTCAGTAAACTGTTACATTTTGACAAAAATTTTAGTTTTTCTTAAAAATCAACCAACTAAAAAGATTATGATCACTACAAAGAATGTGATCAGTAGCAATTGCAGGGAATATCACTGTGACGTATCACAATTATTTCTGCTTTTTCCTCTTTTTTTTTTTTTAAATACATAGGGAACAAGATGTCTTGCACACCTTTGTTACAGCAACTGCAGCAAAGGTTAACCTTTTAAGGACTGTCATTGCCTGTATGTCATGAATTTTTCAATATCCTTTCTTTTTTAGTAGTTCTGATCTTTCTTTGTCTTTGTTTCCATCATTATGCCATTATTATAATCCCACTGAGACCTTCTCAAGTAGAATTAGAACAGCACTTAATTACTGGAATTAGAAATGACAAATATCACAGTTTTTATCCAGTTGATCTTATCTAAGCTCTTCTGTGTATGAACTTGAATAATCTTGAATCAATGATTTCTAACATTTTCCAAAGACTTAAAGAGGGTTGGATTTTTTTTTCTCCTCTGTGCTTACTTTCTCCTTCTTTGTTCAAAGTAAGACTTTTTTGACAATACGTGCACTAGCTGGCAACTTCGTCTAATTCTGCAT
This sequence comes from Morus bassanus, assembly GCA_031468815.1. Taxonomy (NCBI): domain Eukaryota; kingdom Metazoa; phylum Chordata; class Aves; order Suliformes; family Sulidae; genus Morus; species Morus bassanus. The sequence continues at coordinate 9,618,878 of CM062576.1, read as the reverse complement.
TACTTGGTCTCTTCATTTTTCCTAGCCTTCCGTCACTAATTCCTCATTTTCAACTTGCAACAAAAAATGAGTTCACCTATCTACAAAAAAATCACCCCAAATATTTACTCAGAGTCTCTCATAATTCTACCTGTTTAATTCATGCATAACTGGAACTTTTTCTTTGGCTCTGAAGTTGGCTTACTGAATGGTTGCAAAGTGGTTTAAGCAAACATAGGAAGATTAAATTTCATCATTGTTGCATTTGATGCTCAGTTGGATAAACATGACTTGAGTAAGGAAATATCTGAGTCCTTATCTAAATTAGGCTCTGTACATTATTCTTTGATACTGAAATTGTGTGGGAGAGAAAAAAAGACAGCACTGCCCTAAACACCTTTTTTTTTTTTTTTTTTTGTGTTAGACATTTCTCAACTTGCTGCTTTCCATTCTTAAGTTGTCCATCCAGCACATCTGGCATTAGCATGCAGTGATGCTATCTGTTATTGTAAAGAAAATAACAGCAAAGTATTCTAAGTCTCTTCAAAGAAGAGAAATAAAACAAACTAAAAAAAAAAACCCTCTCTGATGAGGTTAAGTATAATATGGAGTTAAAACCAAAATCTCTAAGGCTGAAACAGACTTCCTACATTTAGATACCAGGGGGCCTGTTCAAATGACTCCAAGCACAACGGTAGGTCATAATTTAGAGCATCTGAATTGCTTTAACATGCTGAAAAGCAGAGATGTCTGAGCAGATGTGTTGCATCTGTACCGTGTATTATTTCTGCTATTTTAAAACAGTTGCATTATGAACACAACTATGAAAATAGCCTGATTTTTTTTTCCTAAATGCTTCCAGTCATGCATGTGTTTATTTCCTCTCAAAGGATTCTCTGAAGAATACCATAATTAGCCTTGTACTGAAATATTGTCTGTGTAACCCATTGTTTAGGAATATAGAATAATTTGAAGATGCTCTTATTTGAAAGCACCACTTTCCTTTTGTTCTGGTCAGTATGCACAGCTCTAGAGTTTGTCTTCCTTCTCATCTGGCGTGAAGTAAACTTCACAAAGTGTTAATTCGACACCTTATCAAAATCAAATGATTGCTAGAGAGAGAAGCTCTGCGGAGTACTGTGAATTGTACTGCAATGTTCTTCATAGTGATTTCTTTTCCATTGTTTCTCAAATATCTACATGATTTCCACTCCAGTGTCATTTTTTTTCCCAGTTTCAGGAGCCATTGCTCCCTTGCTTCTAGACTTCTAAGATATCCTCCCTGCAAAGAATAATTAAAAGTAGTAGTCTCTCTTTGGTGGGACTCTGGAGTTACCATAGCTATTTGCCCCATTGTTTTAGTTTAGTTAATCACTTCATGCATTCCAAGTTCTGTTGCAGTCCAAGGCACACAAAATATTGAAAAGAAATAGCTAGAGTTCAGAAGATATTCACATATACAAAAGATAAGCAGGTGAGAAACACCTTCGCATAATTTGTTTATGAGTGAAGGGCAAATATAAAAAGGGGCAGAAAGAAATAATGACATAAGAATGTTTTAATAAGCAGGTCATTAGCTGAAGGTCTGGTTCCAGCTCTCCCTCCATCGCAGTCACAGTTCTATTTAGATATCTCACTCACTGATTTCAAAGGGAATTAGGTACCTAAATACCATTGCAGATATGGGTCTGAGCCTTTCTTTTTTGCAATTATTGAGCTATGAAATGGGGATAATAGTACTTCCCTTGCTTCTCATGCAGTTACACTTGGGTATTGTAAGGATGAGTACGGTGGAGAATATAAGCTGCTGAGATACTACTGTAATGGGAGCTGTAAAAAAAGCCTAAAATAGAAAGAAAACGATAAGAGTAGATCATGAAAGTCTGGTGAAATGGAAAAAGGCAGTGAGGGACTGCCATGGACCTGGGAAAAAGGTCTGGAAAGGCTAATGGATATAAATTAAAGAAGCTCCATTGGTATGGAAAAAATTTTAAAAGACTGGGGAATGCATCTGAACTTCTGGCTTCTTACCCAAAATGAGTCCCAAACCACTCCCAAAGTATAGAAGTTTTTCTCTTCCTATTGCTAGTTTTTGTGAATAGACGTTTGCATCCATGATATTGCTTTTTATTCTATATCAACATATTCAAGTACAGAATCACATTACAATGAGAAATTCCTATTAAAGGATCACGTTCTAAACTGAAAACATTATTTTCATTTCTATCTCAGAACCTTTTGTATGTGAATGTTTTCTAATAAATGTGTATATTTGTACATGAAAGAGACATTTGTAAGAGACAGAGAACATTTCCTCTGCATTTTCTGCAAAGTGAAGAATTCATTCTTCAGCTATAATGTATTTCCATTCTTACACATAATTGGCAATTTGTGCACATATTTGAAATTAATTTTTAAGAGCATACATCTCAGCTTGTAGAGTAAAGCTGCAGGAACAGAATTTGCATTTCTATATCAAATTTAAAATGTATTTAATTGTTAGGAAATATTTTTTATCAAGTTTAGAAAAAGGAACTTTTCTATGAATATTCACAGTAAGTGACTAATGTGTTTGTAATGTAACACATAAAAAATAATAAGATTTAGGTGATGTGTTTCACTGATATCATATGCAATTTGAAAGTGAGGGTTCATTCTGGTCAAAGCATGGAACGGCTTGAAAGTGTTTTCCTTTAGCCAAATGTCAAAACCCTTGGAAATTTTTTCAGGCAGGCTTTTACCAAAGCAGACCATAGTTTCTGCTGCAGCTTTATTTTGGAGGAAGGCTTTTGGCTGTAAGCTGTGCAATCCTGAAGGAAGAAAGCTGGAGGAAACAATGTTTCTATAAGATGTGGCGTGAATTTCAAAACAAATTCAGGTCCCACAAAATGAATAAGTTTTGGGTTTATATATGAGCCTGACAGGGTAGTATAGTCATCTATGATGACCAAGACACAATGATTCATACAAAAAACTACTGAGATATCTCATTTTTCAAGAGGGTGCACCACATCTGCCAGTCACAGCTCACTTCTGGTGCAATCAAGAAGGAAAGACAGAGGGATTTACTTACATTTCCCTTGTCCTTCCTGTTGTCCCTTGAGGAGTGGGGATGGGGGACAGCAGGACATGATCTCTGCAAAGTTCCCCCTAGGTATTTTGCATTTGCCTTTACAAGTTTGAAAATATAGTGCCAGAAACAACTTGGCAATAAAATGTTTGTCTTTACTTTGTGTTTAATTTCTGGTAGGTACACAACAATATTTTTAGTCTGCTATTACCAGCAAAAAGATCCTGAGAAAAATCAGTCCAAAATTGTGTTATACATTCTCTTCCTAATTCTGTTCTGCTCAGTCATTTACAGGTTGTCAGCTATATGGCAATCTGTTTTTAAAGGACTTCATAAGGTGTCATGGATTTAACAAGAGAGATATTTACATCTAAAGAACAGTGAAGCATTATCAAACGTCTCCAAGTCCTTTGGTGGATTTCATGAGATCATGTGTGGCAATTTGTCATTGCTGCATGTCAGCCATCAAGCACTGCTCTTGTATTGTTCTGGCTATTAAAATAACAGCTTCCAGAGCCAATTTACAATCTAAAATAATTCACAAAGCGGCAGTGCTTTGTACCATAAAAATAGATGCCAGAGATAATTGGGCAAGGTGGTGTCATGTCACATGTGTGCCGTTCATTAATTAACTGCTTGAAACTGCTATAAAATAATAGCCATGTCATCAAGATGAAACTACAAAAGTGCAAATAAAATAAAAGTGCACTAAGAAAGAAAACAGAGCAGCTGTTATTAAAATATCCTCAAGTTACTGTTCATTTTTACTGCCCACTTCTCTGGTCTTTCTGGTGCCAAACCTGAACCTCAACTGGTACCCCAAAGACCTTTAGTTTATATTGCTTCTGGTGAGGCCCCTCTCCTCTGTGCAGAATGCAGAATCAATTTGAATTTACACTATTGTGTTTTAAGTGCACAGTGATCCTGATCCACAACTGTGCCAAGTTTACTCTTGCAGATAATGAAAAATGTGCCTGAAAGCTGATAGGCAGCCTTCACCAAATCTGACGGGGAAGACTGGGAGTTTATTATTTTGAAGTCCTTTCTCTGGGGTCAGTTTTAATTTTTGCAGAGCAGTTACAAAGTTTTCTTGCCTGTAGATTCCTTTTGCGTCACTTTCTTCTGCCCTGTAAATACCCAAAGCAAGGAAATCCAAGATCTCTACAGCCTGGTTTTGTAATTCTGATGCTGAATGTTGAAACAACCACTGCAGAATCTATAGCAGCCAAAAGGCTGCTCCAAAAGTGCAGAGGCAGCAAAACCCCACAGGGGCTCGGGTCTGTGTCTCTCATGTCTCAGTACCCTGCTCACAGATCCCGACATAATCCTTCTCTCTGTTAGCAGGTTAATTGTTAGTGTTGAACTTTGCACGCTGGAATCATGCCTCCCTCCTCAAGAGTCTGTGTTTGTCAGGGTTAATCTTTGGTGGACTATTTATGGAAGTTTACCAGCTGCTTCAAAGAGAGCAGCTGCAGTCAGAGTCTATGAAGAGGGCCTAGTTTTTAATCAGCTTTTCCAACACAATATAAACTTTTTAAAATATTATAAACAGACATTAAAGACAGAATACAGTCAAATCCTAAGAGCTACACATGGACGTGAATTCCAGGCTAGTATAGAGATTATTTCTATTTTTATAGCATAACCGATGCACTAGCTGTGTTTAGGAGCAGTAGAACTCATATTTATCCAGAACACTGTGAAGGCTTTGGGTACAGGCACTGGTTTTGGTGCAGAGCATGCTCTGCCCAGAACTGCTCTGGGGAAGGAGCAATCTGATGCTTCTCATTATCAGAACTTTTTGGAGTCTCTCATAAAGAGTAAGTGCACTGACATCAGTGGACTGTGCCAGTGTAAAACACTACAAAGTAATACTGGCAAAGAGGAATCACCGCCCCAGCCTACACAGTGACTTCTGATCTCGACTCCACATCATGTCTCTCTTTGCTAGCAAATTCTTATGACATAAATACAGTGTCTGTCTAATCAAAGATTTGTAACATATAGAGGCTTTAAGTAGAAAGCACTTGATTTTTTTTTTTAAATTTAGTATTGACTTGAATTATTTGGATTAACAGAATGGAAACGAATCTACAGTGACACATGATGATCTGAGAGTGATTATGCAGTACATGTTAAAGAAAAGTAGATAAGTGGGTTGTTAGAATTATTAAATGTATTACTAAATGAGACCTGGCACTGTGTGATGAAAACGAGAATATCTGGGTAAGCAACAGTGATGAATTTCTCAGAATTATACCATACTTTAGCCTGTTTGATCTCTTTTTAGCTTCAAATTTAGCTTTGTAGAGTAATGCTTCATGAGGCAACCCATCATACCTTTCTTGAATATTTGTAAAAAAAAAAAGTAACCTTAATAGGAGCCAAGGTTTTTCAGTGATTGTTCATGAGCTTAAAGAGATGAAATATTTCCCTGTCAGTGCGTATTCCACACCTGACATTTCTCATATTTGATCAGTTAATGGTTATTGCCCACTATGCTACTTCAAAAGGTCAGATAAAAAAGGGTTGTTAAGTCTCCTTCAATTGAGAGACATACTGGAAAAACCTGTTCACATCTATATATCTCTCTTTTGAGAGGCATAGATATCAATATTAGCACTTATCAAGAACATACTTAAGATAATACTAGCAACATGTCTGGATGCTCTCCAAACAAAGATCTATGATGTAATATTACCACATGTAATATTGTGCTCTAACTCATTTGAGTTAGATTAAGGTACTGAATTCAACTACATATATTTCTTTTGAACTCATTCACTACACAGTGGCTGTTCTAGACAGACTAATTCTAATGAAGCTAGAGGAGAAAAGGCTTTCCCAAAATTACAGAAACTTTCCCAAGAAACAGTTGTTGAATATATTTGGTGGTTTTCCAGTTGTAAAGAAAAAAGACACAGATTTGAACATTCAGGGATCTTAATGCAGAACATGTATTCTTCCTGGAAAATGTTCTGACCACTTTTAAGAAAGAACTATGCAGATGATTTCTCGAACAACAATGGATTCAGCTTCAAGGGATTTTTTTCATTCTTCTTGGCATTGTTCATCTGCATGCTGCATTTTGTTCTAAAATAAAACCAATGAATATTTTTTTAAACAATTACTTTGGTCCACATGCAGGGATGTTAAGCTCTTCAGAGTTCTCAAATCTGCACAAGTGCTGAGAGCCATTCTGTCTTGATAACTTCTTCCCAAAGATTCAAGGACAGAAAATAAACAAAAATCATGGAACCAGGTAAGCAAGCACGTTAACTCTCACAATTCAATTGGTTTTCGTGCAAGTTGTCTCTCATATTCATTTATAATCTAGCTATCTCCATTCAGAGAAACATTCATATTTATTGGTAAAAGAACTTTTTCCTCTCAGAAAAGCATTTTGCTTTCACTGCCAGCGTTTCGCAATTTTCTGAGTAACCATAATTGACCAGGTTTCCTTGTGGCTTTGGCAGAATAGCTGCCCTAGTCTGGATCCAAAAGACCCAGTACTGCTGTTTAACTCTAGATTATCATCAGAATAGGCTAAATCAGCTGTGAAATAAAGACTGAAGTAATTATCAAAATACACAAACAGCAATAATGAATATTGATGGCCTAAAACAGAAATACAGCACCTGTTGGGCAGTTAGATGAAGAAGCAGAGCTTTTTGTGAGGCACAGGGCAGGACACCCCAGGTCACGCTCTGATGTCAACGACGCATTTTTCAGCAAGTCATTGTCTTTATGGATCCCGTCAAATCCTACCTGTGTATACATCTGTTCCTGATGCCCTTTCCAGAAAGGAAGTTTCATTTGCTTACCTTATTTTGAAACCCATTTCAGCCATAGGGTTCACTGTTAAATGTTGGCATTCTATGAAAAACTCCCTGGTGTTGCTGTTGCTGTTATTCCCATGAGGATCTTAAGTATATTGTCATAGACAATTCTGAAGTGTTACTGCACTGCATGTTAAACTGGTAGGGTACAAACCTCCTCAGATTTGTTATGTTTTGTCCCAGGTAGGATTTTAACCTATATCTTCACCCAAAAATAGTGTACAAGAAGTGTGAATACTTGGAAACATGCAGTGAACATGGAAGTATTACAGAATATTTTGCAAGCTCTGCATTCAGCAGCACTTCTATGTATACTATGGGGTTTATGTTCTAGTTCCCCAGCATAGACACCAACTCCTTTAAACTGCAGACAGACCTTTATGTTACAAATATAAATAAAATGGTAAATTCTCACACAGCTTAGAAATTTTGCATGTATGACCTGCTACATACATACATGTAGCTGAATCCACCCACTGCTAACATCTAGGTCCTTCTGGAGAGAGAAAATGGCTATCATTTTGCATTAATAGCATTAAGAGAGTTGCTTTTTAAAAGCAAAACTGAAGAAAAAGGCCAAGAAGTCAATTTGTAATATTAGCACAATTTTATTATACTTCATTATTTTATATCTCTCCATGAAGTCTCCTCTCATCCATCTCCTTTCTCAACTAAATAGGTATAATTGTTCTATTCTCTTCTTATAAGAAATTTTTTCTTTTAGCTGTCCTTCTCTGGCACTTTTCTTGCTATATCCATTTTTAAGATAGGATAACGAAAAGTGAACATAACACTGGAGGTAAGTACCTTCATTTTATATACTGGCATGTATAATGATTTTAAGGTTCATACAGGATGTAAGTCACAGATTTTCCGTTGTTCATTTTTCAAAATTCAGTCACTTCAGGACTTCAGATGTTCAGAAAAGTGTAGAGGAAATGGATTATCCCCAACTCTACCAAAGGGCTTACTGAAAGATAGATAAATCATGATCAACAGAAACAGACTTGGTCTATTTGGCTAATTTTTTTTCCCTATGAATTTAAAGAGGGCTTTTAGCAACTTAGAATATATGTATAAATGCTAAAAACAAAACACAAGTAATATGAGGTTATAAATATTATATCTTCTGTTTAATTATTGGTTTATTTCAAATATATTCATTTGCAAGAGAAATTTTGCTTCATTAATCCCATCACTTTCCTTTGCAGATCTACCACATGTCTCCTCTGCACAATGAAGTATGGTACCAAGGCACATGAGCCAATACCAGCCTGCCCCAACCTACATTAACAAGTCACTGTTGTGCGGCTTACTACAACTTTGAGAAAGCAGACACATTTCAGAAATAGCTTTGCTTTCTGGTTAGGTCTTAATGGCCCACATGCATGACATATTGACGAAGTGAAATTTTTCTGATTCTGGCACTCAGACACTCATTAGGCGTTTCTCACTTAAATATGCTCCATTGCAAATAGTCCTGACCCTGGGCCACAGACCAGGTACTGAATATCTTCCACTTTACTGTAACACTTCAGGTTTGAAATCAATGGACTTCCAACTTTCTCTGTCTTCCTGTGAATCCTTCTCCAAATCTTCATACTACAACATGTTTTGATGTCTCCTGAGAGACTGTGTTTGAGCTGACAAGTCCTGCATTACTTGGAAGCCTAGCTGTAAAGTATTGCACTTCCATGACACATTAGTAGAGTATTGCTTTCTGAACAAATTCTGAAATGCGTTTTTCTGAGGCAGCTGTTAGGAACACCAGTTTCATTTAGTTCTTATGCTGTAGCTGGTCCTACAAATGCAGGCATGATGCCTGACCCAGGTCTAACTGAAACCAAAGGTAAGGGCCTTTTCCCCAAGATATGAGTGATGGTTCACTAAGCGGCTGAATACAATGCAGGTGGCACAGGCTCCCATAAAATACTACTCATCATCAACATCATGTGAAAGATGCTGAAGTTAAAAAGATTAGTTCATCAGTTGTGAGTCAATGTAAAAGGCAATTGATATTAAAAGGGGGATTTCACAGGAAAGTATCCAAATCCAATCAGAACAGAATACTAGGAAAAGAGGACAATCATGATGTTTACTCAAACCCAGGATCTAGAGCCGTGTATGGTATGATACCATGCAGCAGGAATTTCCCACTTGTTTCTCTGCACTTAACTGTGGAGCCCACAGCCTAATTCCTAATCAAAGGATCCTCTTGACCTGACGTGCCACTTTCTCTTTGTCATTGTAAATCTCTCAGCATACGTGGAATTCCTTAAACAATTAATAACCATCTAAAGCTTCACCTCAGCCTCTGTGGGTGATTGGATTTGTTCACATTAATCTATATCGCTGTCCAGCTTCCGTCTCAAATTCCCTGTGCTTGTTCTGTCATCTTTTCTTTACAATTTGAGCACATACATCCCACCGGTATTATTCATCTTGGTTCACGCTGAATGATGATCTCAGCATCACATTCTTCTTGCCCAGCTCTTTTTCTCCAATGCAAAGCAAAACAAAACAAGACAAAAATCCCTTTTCTTCTATTAGGATTGTGACAAAAAAGCAACACAACAGTTGGTACTATACTTTCTTTCTGGCAAACATCAGGAAAGTGGGTGCTCATCAGAGCTTTTGAGCAACAAATTATCTGTCACATTTTCAATAATAATCCTGATTTCCAGAAATGAGGCAAATGTATCTCATTTTTAAGTGAGGTATATCAAGAAATCCACTGGATAACCAACCAACACAAACTAGATAGGGGGACCATAGCTGGCTGAGACCTTGTGGCACATAAAGAAGAGAGTAAAAAGGTGGCTGTAGTAGTGGTAGTTTGTGATCTAGTTCAGAATAAATTCAATCTTCTGTCTAGTTCAGATGAAAGAAATATGCTCTGTGTTCATTATCTCATCCCCACTCATAGTTGAGCACATCATCTGGAAAGGATGCCACACGTAAGCATATCACACTCTATTTTATACAAACACAGTACACAGGGCTGTTTGACATTAATTGGATCCACCCAATCCTCACATGGAGGCCAATTTGGCACAAAGAAAATTCATGCACTTTTCACATGCAAGACTGGAATTCTACATCAAGTTGATACAAACAACATTCACTAATTAGCAGCTTCTGCATTGTCACCTCCAAGATAAAAGTTGCCAAGTGCCCACCCCCTTGTCTCAAATTACTCCTTGGCAGGCAGTGTTACAGGCAACATAAAAACAAAACCCCCCTCCAAATTGCTCCAAGGTGACTTGTACCTAGAGCTCAGCAAAACTGCCAGTTTAGACTACAGGGAATCTCCATCTATGATACCCTCATCACTTTTACCTTGCAGAATTCACTTTAAATTAAAATAGAAAGTGAAAGAGATGTGCATATGAATGAAAGCTTAACTAGCCAGTTTTATTTTTAGTAGCGCAAAGTAATGGCTCTGTAAAGGAGAGAACTGCTGTAAAACAGTTTCAGATTACCACACTTTACATAAAAAACTAACCAGAAAGAACAAAGCTAATTAGTAGTCCATCATTTCATATCCTTTCTTTTAACTATATTCAAATTTTTTTCCTTCAATGGACAAATTACAAGTCCTGAAAATTCCCCTGGAAAACACATATGCAAAATACTGCACAGAAAAGACTAAAATGGGAATAATATAAAGGTCATTGCTTGTTCTCCACTTCAACTGTATTTTACTTGTAGGAGCAGGGAGTACCTTTTTATAATGACCGTGTACGAGCTACACAATCGTATCGTAGTCTGTGATTGGCATTTTTATATGTGATAGCCATCATTATTAAGTCACACAGTGATCCTACTGCCAACTCAGAAGCTACAGAAACAAGCAGAAAGCTATGCTTTCTTGCACAGTCACTGCTTGTATACACCATCATCAGCTACATTCCTACCCTAATAAGACAAAGCAAAAAGGCACCTAAGGAATATACTCATCTGGCATAGACTGCAGGCAAAAGTAAAGGCATGAAAAGTTCAAACACATGCAGATACTTCAAAGGAAAATTCTAATTCAGGAATCAATACCTTATGCAGACATCTTTATCAGGCTTTTTTTTAATAAATTAAGTGTTCTGACAAAGCTGTGGAGATTCTATATGTCTTTCCAACAGGTTTTCAAAAGATAACTTCTGTTCCATCAAACATGGCAATTTTGCTATCCTTTGGAAAAGGAGAAAAAAAAAAACAAACCACAAAGAAATAGTCATGGTGAAGATGAGATTATACCGGTGTACTGAAATATTGATTTCTTCCTACCCAGAGGTATTTCTAAGAAATCAGAAATGAGTTGAGATCCGGTCATCAAGGAAAATAGGGTTATGCAAAACAGAAGAAAGGAGTCTACCACCGCAGAGGATATTCTGTTGTTCACTGAAGAGTCTCTTCCTGGCCATGCTCATACTTATGGAATACACCAATGTACTGCATAAGACTTTTGCAAGAACTGGAAGTACCTGTTTGTCATTTCTCTATTTCCCTCTATTAATTTTCTTTCCATTTCTCAAGACTCAAAGTGTAGTAAAACTCTTATCATTGCCAAAAATCACTTTAACAAGATTGTTAATACTTTGATGATTTTTTAAAAAAATCAGTAGCTTTACAATTACAATAAACCTTTAAACCTGCCTATTTTTTAAAACAGTTTAAAGTACTTAGCATTCCAAAAGTATTATTTGTAATAATAATATATCTCCACCAAAAGCAAAGAATCATACAGGATTGTCTTGGCAGTTCCTTTTCATAAGAAACTACCAGGTAGGGCTAGACTGAAATTATTTTACTCAAAACACTTTCTTAAAATATCTCAGCAAAAATCATAGAGAAAATCTTTTGTCTTTTTGAACAGACTTTTACTTCAAGGGCAATTCTGAAGGCTCATAGCTTTAGATAGTTCACTTACAAATATGCTTTACCCTGATGAAGGTAAAATTAGCTATATTCAAGGGTTTAACTGATAAGAATGTCCTTTGTTAACCTTACTCAAAGTTAGTTCTATGCAGCTTTAACAATGTAAGCAGACGAGGACCTGGGCCCTTCCACAGCTACCAGGGAAGGAGGATGCTTTCCCAGGGGATTTCTACAGTCTTACCCTGACAACCGGACAATGCAGGAGCTGTTAGCTGTGACTCACAGAGGTAGCATCTATGATAACAGTGCCTCACTTAGCACTATCAGGGTATGCCGTCAGTTTTCTAAATCTGGAGACTGATAAATGTCTAGATATAGTTATCTACCTACTCCCTTGCAATTCTCTAGATGTGTTTTTAAATGTGTACATTTGCATATGTACATATCGTACAGCTGCAAACATAGCAACAGTTCTGTACGACTGATTTCGTTATTCAGAGATGGAAAACAATTCACCAAATAATTTATGTTTTTATGTGGTGTATGAATAAGTGGCCAGAGGAATGGATGAACAGGTGGGTGGATTCCTAAGTAGATGGGTAGATACCACACAATGTACATTTCTGTGTGTAAGTAAAAGAATATTGAATTGTCTTCTCAAGGAAAAAAACAGAAGAAATGGACTGAATGTCATCTATCTTCAACCAATAACAAAAACCTTAAATGAAGTAATCTCCACAAACATAGTGAAAATAATAAGAATAATAATAAAGACATGTTTAACCTAAAAATCTCCATGATCTCAGGTGATTAGGTGCTTAACAGACCTCGATTAATTCAGCCATCTAGTTGTACTTATTTGCTCCACTGCACTTTTATTCCCTACTGTTGCATGAGGGAACTTAGGTTTGATTTTCAGCACTTGACCCAACAAACTTTTCCCAGAGAGAAAGCCATTCCGTCAATATGGAAGAAATACAATAAAGCCAAGAAAGAAGATGGATGATCTGTCAAGCAATGAGAGTCTTTTCTCCACTGGGAGAGTGTACCACTTCCACAGTACTCCCCATCCCTTCCTGATCAGGGGGCTGGTGTCTGGGTCACTTGAATCCAGTATTATTTAATATAAAGCATAATAATGGGTGTTAATCTCATGTGATTAATGCATATGCAATCTCACATCATATTTATTAGGAGTGCAAATCATGAATTTCTAGCCTAATAAGAAAGATTAATTGAATCAAGTGTTTAATTTCCTCTCTTCAAATCATATCTTGATGATTTATGAATTCCATAGCAAAGTCATTTACATTATCATATCATCAGGAAATATAGTTAGTTGTTAGAGAGATAAAATTGGGAGGTTAAATCCCTACATTTCAAAAGACCGTCTTTTGTTCAAATGCAGGGAACATGTAATGGGCACAGTGAGCTGACCAAGACAAAACATTTGATCCTATCAGAAAAGCAATATCACTTGTATTTTCCGTAACGTGAAAGTATGGTTTTTTCAAACCAGCCTGTCAGTGCACTGAAGTCTCCTTGTTCTTGTACTGTGCACATCAGGAAGTTTAAAATGTTAAATAATCTCTGAAACTGCCCTAGAAACTCAAGTTAGCTTATTAAAGTTTTTTTTTCCCCATGTTTGAAAAACTTCTTTGTTTCACTGAGGGCAAATCTCTTGTGTTTTGTAACGTTGTTATTGAACAAGTTTAATGATTTGCTGAGGACCTCATCTAGCGGCATTACCAAGCAACATGAGATTAGAAACGTATGGTGATGTAGGCTCTCCTAGAATAAATGAAAATATTTTATTCAGCTACCAAGAAGGGTCTCCTGAGATCAAATTAGAAGCTAGCTGTGAAGGGAGATGTTTAGGCATGCTCTGGAATTATTTATCAGCATTTTCTGCTTGTGTGAGAATAAGCAGACATTAAGTTTAAATTAAACAAAGGAGAAAGAAAACAAGTTTTTTTAAGTAATTTGGCTGCTAATGATATTTCTGAATTATTCTCAGTTTAATAGTTAAGTAATTTGCAATGATAATAATTGCTCCTGCTAAAGCTCCAATAGTGTCAATTCTAGCCTTGCTGAAATGAACTTTCTTCAAGACCTTTAATGGACAAGTAATTGCAAATTTATGGTGAGCTTTGTTAATTTTAAATTTGTTTTCTTCTTGACATTTCTTTTAATTTAATTTAATTTTATTACATTCATCAACAACTAGAGAAACTGACTTAAAAGTCCATTAAAAGAGAATAAATGTTTGGAGTTTTTATATTGCACTTGTTTATCTTTATTTATAATGAGTCTGTGCTTCCAAACAGAACAGAGGCAGTTTAATTATTACTTTTTAACAGTAGTGTGTACTTTCCTCACACTCTTTCAAGACAAATATATTTTAAATTCTTCTCACCCAGCTAGAAACTGTTATTGTGATTTTATTACTCAGGTGCTATAATCTACCCTGCAAAATATTTTGAAAACTATGAATGTGTTTAAGTGGAATACTCAAGGGGCTAAACTTAAGCACTGTTAAGCCTGTAAGACAAACCAGTAGAGAGGACAGTTGGCCCCTAAAGGAAAATAATACTGTAATATATATCACAGGTACTCATCATGAACAAAATGCAACTCTAGGAAAAATCTTGTTCTAGCTAATTGCAATGAAAATTTCACCCCACACTTTTCCACAGAAAACACAGCTATCTCAGAATTGTAATTTCCTGTCCTGTCAGGCATGACACCAATAAAATTATGTTTATTTGAGCTTCTCAGGGAGTTTCCATTGTCAGGATTTGTGGTTTGTCCAGCCAGGATATTCCTTAGGACTGTGTCAACTCCCATAAGGCTGTAGCAGCCTGGAGATGTGTGGTGGGCCACAGCAAGCCCTATAGAGGGTCCCCTGGAGGCAGATACGATGCCTTCTACTGCAGGAAGGTGAGACGATTTGGGAACAGCTCTCCTTGTCCTCTCCAGCCGTGGGCTAACAAGCATTCATGTTCTGTGCCTTTTTTTACAGAGAAACTACCAGTGGATGGAACAGCCTTCCCAATCACATAGAGGTATATAATTTTGCTCGTGTGTTTGCAAATAGCAGTAGAGGAAAGGAGACATCTCTCATACATGTAAATATTACATGGCATGACAAGTGATTTGTTATACTTCTTCTCAGCTTACTGTTATCTTGCTGTAGTGTCTTTTTGTTCTGGCTATGGATTAGGATGGGTTATACACTCCAATAGAATGAAGAGACTGTCCTTGCTCCCAAAAACTTGCAATCCAACACTGGTCAAGATATCAGAAATGCATTGCTTTGCTCCATAGAGCAATGTGCTATCAGAAGCTGTATCATGTGTTCAGTGTCTTTTCTTAATGCCTGATTTCAGCCCCTATCAAATGTCCACTGCTAACTTAAAACCATCTGAAAATGAAAGTATGTTCTGGGAAAATTGACAGCCCCTCGCACGCTAATATAACAGAATGAACAGACTCCCACTTGTTCTTGATCTCTCCATTTTATGAGGGAGAAAAGGAGAAACATTTCTTGGCTCAGCATCTCCTCCTCTGCATTTCTGCCAAACGAATGCTTGACAAGTGCAATTTTACAGCACATGTTTGATGTGAACATAATGTCACCATGTTTGGCATTAACAAAAAAAAAAGGTACTGGGGAAAAAAAAAGGTAGCAAAAATGTTTTGGTTTCTTGCATGTCCTTGCAGTTTTCTTCCTGCTTTCATTTCCTTTTCAGATTTCAGTGAAACAAATGTTGAATATCTCAGAAAAGTAAGGGTGCTTTGTGGCTTCTACCAAAAGTGCAGCAAGCTGGTAACATTTTTGGGCTGCCACACAGGCGTCCGCAGTATGAGGTCCACTGCAGCAACTGCCTGGTGCCACCACTCCTACAGCCCCAGCGGGGAGGCCAGGAGTGGCCCTGTGAATTTCCTTCTGATGTCTACAGGTTGTCCTTGGAAGCATTAGACTAGGTCCACATTTAACTGGAACATACTGACAGGGCAAGGGAAGCTTTTATGCTGCTTTCCAAGTTGTTCTTCTTTCTGCACAAAACTGACCTACTTTATCCTGCAGAACTGTCATTCTGGCACTTTTCATAAGCACCAAAGATATGCCTCTGCATTAGACAAGTGCACGTTTTTAACAAAGAAAAGGGAAAATCATCTATATGACCTAAAACTTAGAGGTGAAGTCATAACTTTTAAAACTACAAGCCCTGCACATGTGTAGGCTGCTCTGCACTGTGGTTGTGATTCATAAGACCTAGCTCAACCTTTATATTTCCTATATTTCACAGTGATTATGAAAGAAAATATGCACTATAAAATAATGTGCTATGAAGTTCTCTCTTTGCTGAATCCATGACCATTATATCCAGTCTCCTTGTGAGCATAAGTAGCTGAAATGAACATGAAGGTCAGAAAGAACTTGGCTCAAAACCTGACGTTCCTGACCTAAGTGACTATACATTTATTTTCTTTCCTACTCTGGGGGTGGGAGGGGAACACCAAAAAAAAAAAAAAAAAAAAAAAAAAAAAAAAAAAAAAAAACCAACAGCCAAAGACAGCAAGAAAGAAAACCTGAAAGATTAAGCTTGCTATACAAGATTTGCCTCTATGCTGTTCACTAAATCCTCCCTTCTCAAGGGAAGGAATGATCCAATGCTATGTACATTCCTACAAAGCCTTTCTAAGAAACACACCATTTTCATTACCTGTGCAGATATTGCTGAACATATTTAATGAACCCTCCTCCTCAGATGAAATAGCGAATAGAGAGAAAGCTTAGCTCTTGTGGTAACTGCAATAAATTTAGCTGGAATAATTTTGGCATTTTGTCTTGTCCAGCATCAACGATCCTCATTCTCATCTCAGAATGCCAGCTGCTAAAAATTTGGTTCTCTCATCCTGTGTTCTCTCATCTTGACTGATATAACTTAATAAAAACTTCTCCAACAGCCTTCTCTGTTCTCCCATCTCCCCATTCCTGGGAGTGTCTGTATAAAACACCATTGATAAAATTATCTCCAGCTATTCTGCTTCAATCATATCAAATCACTCCTTGAATCTTCTTATCAATTTCCCCTTTTTTTAACAACATCAAATTCAAGATCATTTCCTGTTTGAAGTCCCACAAAACTTCATTATAAATCACACAATAAAGCTGTCTCTTCAGTTTCATTTCTGGTTTTCTTTTTTTTTTATTCTTCCTTCATTCCTGTTTGTTACTGCATTCTTTATTACATTCTCTAATGCCCCTTCTTGAGGCTACAATGAACCAATTCATGTTCTCCCCACACCCACCTTTTATCACCTTCTAATCCCTCATAAAACTTATTTTCTCACAGAAATTCCTATCTTGTTTTCCCTGAAAAATAATCTTGGCATACCTTTTATTATCAACACCTGTCTTTGTGAGGCTTGTCTCTGGGGCATATAAGGGTTTCTCTATGCTCTATATATTTGCCATCATATGGCAGTGATTGATGATAATAATTGTAGTTTTTACATACCTTACTTATCTGCTTTTTTGATGATGCTCTTAATTTGGTAACAATATAAATAAGACATATCCTTCTCTATGGATTCATTACTGCAATACTCATTAAGAGTTTAACTCCTTTATTAGAAAGAGAGCTGTTTACAAGTTCTGTCACCATACAGAACGAATAGTATTGAATTACATTAAAAAAGCTCCAGCTCACGGATAGATAAGAGATACTTCCAGCAACATGGGTAGCATATAACCAATGGTTTCTAGAGGGGTGATACTCCTAGAAGAAATGACCAATGGGGGTAGGAGTGGTTTCCAAAAGGTACAAGGCACTTACAAGTTTTTGTGTGCCACTAGCACAAATAGTGCTTAGTACCTGCTAACATCAATGCTCCTTACATCACATGTGAAAATATGCATTAGGATATTAAATTTTATCATGATATGCTCAATTTAAGTGAAAGAAGCCTGTGCCAGAACTTCTCAGTTCAGTCTGTAAACAGGCTGGCATTAAAATAGCATGTTGAACTTATTATTTCTCACCCATACTTGTTATTGTTGCCTTCTACAAATCACATTTTCCTATTAGAAGAAATTGCCTTTACCTTCAAAACCACACAAAGGAATCTTAATAAAAAATGAGAGGAAATTTTGGGAACATATATACTGTATTACAGATTTGAAGCACAGTTATATTTACTGGTTGATTAGTCCCTTCTTCTACAGTATTTTTTATTTCTTCACCTCTCCCCATTTTGCTTTCCCTGCCCTCTTACATAAGACCACAAGATTTTCCCACTAGGCTGCTTGGTGATCAAACGTTTGACTTCTATAATCAGAAAAACGGTGGAAAGAAATGTTCCTTTTTAATAACCTACATCCAGCCAAGATGCAGCCTGAAAAACTGGTGACTTAAGTGTTAATTCCCCAGTGGAAGGGCTGCTTCTTTATCCTCTGCCTATGGGGGACAGGGCAAAGCCTCCTAATTGGACAAACTAGAAACTTCAGGGATGTGGAAGAGGAACAGGTGAAAATGTAACTGATCATTATCTTCAGCCAGTAACTGGCAACCAGATGCTCCTGAAATACATCAAAAGAGTTACTCAGTAACACAGGGCTTCCTGCTTAGGGGGAGTAGAGTAGGTTGTCTTCAGCCAGAAGAAAGTGATATACAACTATGCTTAACTCTGTTTTCACTCTGCAAAATTTATGAACTTTTACTTGTCAGGCAGGACAAGACCCAATAAACCAAGTGATCATTTTGCTTTTAGCCTTGCATAGATTTTTTTTTTTTAAAGCTGAATTAACTAGACTCACTCTGCAGCTGAGATAGTTGGATCTCAGCTATTGCACAATATGTTTCCTTATCTGATTCTGTAGAATAACATAAAAGGAAGGTCTTGGACTCTGCATTATACAAACATACGTCCCTGGTATTGCCATTTAGGAGACTGCAGATATAATCTTTTTATTTTCCTACCTGGTCACTTGTTTTTCCTCTCTCTCCTCCCAAACTTCTAAGTAAAAAATGAAATCCTTTGAAAAGAATTAACATTTGTATCATTTTACTGTTTCAAACTAGAAACACAGTTGGTCTATACAGTTGCTGCACAACACATGCTGACAGAAAAATCCTAATGAAAGATGATAGCAATTAACAAGAAATACTAATGTTAAATTCCTTTGCCAGAGTGAAAGAATAGATTTCTGTCTGATAACTGGAGAAGAACAATATCCAATTTGTGAGCATTATCTACTCTTTTGAGAGCTCTGTAACTGTAGTTTTTTTCTCTGAATTAATTTTAAAGGAATGCCTGACATTTTCATAAAATCCTGGTAATGAATTTTCATTTGGGCTTTTTAAAAAAACCAAACGGATTTGTCCTCATATGCTATCACTGTGGTGAGTGAAAGTGGGCAGCTCTCCTAACACACCTGAAATCTGCTGGTTTGCTCCATGTTTACAGTGGGATGATATGAGAAGTGTAATAAAAAGGGAAAGTTTTGGGGAGATGACTTAACACAGATGCTTGTGACCCTTTTTACTGAACCAGGCCCCAGCTTTAATAGAGATGTGGTCACCATTGTTTGAAAGGCTGATCTAACACTCCAGTTCGAGTAAGAACTGGACAGGCTAAGTAGCTAATTGTTATTCTTGGCTGGCACTCCAGTACACTGACTCCACGATGAAAAACAACATTGCAGGACTGTAAAACATCTCAAAAAGAAAACTACACTCAATTAACGGTTCTGACTCATACCAACAAAAGCAAGAAAACGTAGAGCCAAAGAACTCTCCCTAGTCTGATTTTTCCATGTTGTGTCTGGGTATTGCAAGGTTTTCTAATACAACAAAATGTTCACTGAAGAGCCATGATGTATCTTTGCCTCTGGGGGGTGAGCTAAGGGAAACTCATATATTAAGTTTCCAGTTCTAACAGTGCCAGAATTTAAGTACAGATGAACCTGTCACTATACTGTGAAGGAGTAGTACAGGTTTAAGCCAAATATACTTGGCTTTGTTTGGCTGGGTTTCAATGAATACTGCAGGCAAATTTGCTACATGGGGTTTCCCAGCTCTGAGTCCACATGGAGATTTGACTCAAAAAAAGCAGATCAACCCAACTAAGGTCAATCACTTGGGTTATAAGCCCATGCCTATGTCTTTTAGTATTCTCATAATTTTTAATATAGACAACCTGAGGTGGACCTACCTGTCTTTCTGGAAATTTTTTATGATGTCTCAGGGATATTCATTTTTCATTAGCTTTTGAAAAAGGTCCAACAAGATAGTACTGCTATCTCTCAGGTTATTAGCTACCACTAATTACTCATACACACTTTTGGCAGCTGCATTAATTGCACACTGTCACTATCCTCCAACATCATTGACAAATTTTAATATAACATCAAGAAATATTATTGAATAGCTCAAAGAAAACCAAGGCTTTGTCTGCGCATGAGAGATTTTTTCACCCAGAAACAAATGGAAACATATTAAGCACTGGGGAAAGGGAAGCAGAGAAACTCCTCGCAGTGTTAGCAGGGATTTATTTTGAACTTTCTGTTCTGCTTTCATCCACCTGGAATGCTCAGCAGCCAGCACTGCTTTCAGAAGTCAGAAAGAACAATTAAATTAATGATTTTGTTGGACCAATAATAACTGTATTATTACTATATAGCATGGCAGTATCTAAAAGCCTCAGCCAAGAATGCGGCCTCATTTTTTTAAGCCTTGGAGAAAAATTTTATGATGTTCCCCCCTCTCCGCCCCAAAATGTAAATGGGTAGAGCAAACAATATTTCAGAAAGGAAGCTCTTATTGCTATTTTATAAATAAAGGAATGAACCATAGTCAGACAAGACGAGTTACCCAAAGTCACAGGAAACCTGTGGCAAAGTGACTGAATATGCTTCCCTCAAGCCATATGCCCTATCTACAAAGCGATCCTTCTTTTCCAGGCAGCAAGAATTTCAAGTCATGCCATCCTGATAAAATATGCAGACATTCTGAATAGGAGTGATTTTCAATTTACTGATAGATTAGTAAACAAATTATTTCTGTGGACAATTTTTAGGATATTTTTAGAAATAACTAGCATTGAAAATAACCAATTTTTCACTGCAGACAATCTATACAGTATTTGAATATGTATTTATAATCCATAACTATGCAATTAATGAAAATAAAATATATTTCAATAATATCTAGTGCATCTGTAATTTATAGAGCTGTAAATGCAGATTTATAAATGGTATGTCATGTGCTGGTGAAATGTCCACAGAAAAATGCGTGAACATTTGTGCTGTAACAACTCTGTCAAAAGAACATCATGGTGATCATTTGGCAACACATATATGTTGTCTGATGAACTTTGCTATAATTAATTATTACTGCTAATGAGCATTTGATTAAATTAATTTCCTAAAATATACAAATGATTAAGTGAGAATATGAGAAGATTTACTGCACATATTGATAACAGTAAATTCTGTGTGGCATTTTCCTCTGTTTAATATAACGAAATAGTAAAATTATATCCCTTTAGAAAAGAATTTCAAAAGAACCTTTTGGAAGGCTCTGTTCTAGTATATGTACACCCAGGAGTCATTTGAATGAACTCAGGATAACCACAATGCTGACCCTTGTAATACATTCCTGTCACTATAAAAGGCTGCAGAATAATATTAGCAGAACAGAAATAATACCAGAGTGGTGCATGCTAACAGGAGCTGTTGCCTTCTGTTCAAATTCAGGGCTTAGCGTAAGAGAGCTTCATTCCTCTTAAAACACTGGCTGAAATACAGAATACTTGTCACATGTCCTATTTTTTAGCTTGTTTAAGTTGACCCTCTCTGTTGTACATTGCACTACAGGTTTTGTATCAGCAATGAATGGAAGAAGAATGTATTTGCACTGAAATTGGAACACATAGAAATAAACAACTTGAAACAGCTCTGTTATTTATCTCGTACATTACAATCATTAAAATATTGAACTGGCACTGGGAACCAATTTGCTTTTGTTTCAAAATACTGCTCCTAAGTTTGTACTAAGTAGATTTTGTGGGTTGTAGTTCCACAGAGAAAATTAATTTGCTTATATTATATTTTACAACACATCTTGCAAAAATGCTTTCTTGCTCTCTGAGACTGCTAGAGGAAAAAGAAACCTCCTTCATGCTAGTCATTACAGCACAGCTTCTGCCAATGATGATGGTGATTATTGAAATGTGGTGGCAAAGCACAAACCCTGGAAGCCATCATCTCTCTCTTCAGTACAAGTTTTTGTGTGGAAAGAAGAAATGTATAGGCAGAAAGATAGTGTGATCACATAAACCACTGTTCTTTGGGAAATCAGGATAAAGTGACTTTCTTCTGCATTATCTGGACTACACGTCAGATTTAATATATGAATATTGCTCCCTGTGCAGGACTTATTGAAGCTTAGCTTGCATGGCTGCTCAAGAAAATAAGTGGGCATAAGCCTACATTTGGCTTTCACCAATGCCAATAGCATTCCGTTATCTTGTTTGATGCTAGCAATAACGTGAAATAAACTAAATTTCAGAAGTAAATCAATACCTATTTTGACAACAAATGAAAATCATTAATAACTGTATTTAAAAAAAAATGTTCAAATGCAACCCTCAAGAGAACGTGGAGAAACAGTGATAGTAAGATGACATATAGGACACCACTTTCAATAGTCAGTCATGTGCTTGACTTAATTTTGGTTTTGTACTTCTGTAAGAATGCTGAACTTTCTGCACAAAAACATTCCTATTTATGTAAAATGTAAAGTTTTTAAGTACAGATTGTTTTTTATAACAAACCTATAATTTATTCTTCTAATGAGTCTTAACTCCACCAAAAAAAAACAAATCAGTGAGTATTTAGTCATAAGTGATTTTGCCACTTCACTAGGAATGTGACCCTCTCCTTAATTTATCACATAGCCACCAATACTTTGTACTTCTAAGGGCTCCTTGCTGAAGTTTCCAAATCTTTTACAAGTATCAGCAATTTAACTTACCTACTTTCATGCATCTGGTGCTTTACAATCTTTGTGTTAGAGGTTCCAGAAAAAAGACACTAATTGTTAAACTGTTTTAAGTTGCACAAGAAGGTTGATGACAGATAGAAGCAGAATTCAGATTTTGTGACTTCTTGTCACATACTTTAGCTGCTAGACTGTTCTAAAATTTTGATTCAGGAAGTATGAAAAAAAGTATCTGAATCTGAACTTAATCAACATGTAGGTATGGAGGCTTCTCACAGATCCACCTTTAGCTTCTAGCTGACCTTCTATGGGTGTGTGCTAGCTTTCTCTTAGCTTTAAGATCAACTTCTGGCTGTTACTGCCTAAATACAAAGCTCTTACTCATACAGGTAAAGCATTCCCTTTCCACAGATAAGCATCCTAATTATTCTGTGATAACATGTAAGACCTCTAGTATTTCACTGTCAGTGTGGAGAATCCTTCTACTCAGAAAAATGGTGTGTGTTTGTGTCTCTGTGTGTGTGTATCACAAATATTACAGCCTTCCCATCTGTCACATTTTTAACGATTTATATAAACTCCATTATTGTGGGGAAAAGAACCCAGAAATTACTGAAGTATTTTAATTTTCCGTACAACATTTCCCCACTCATTTAGATAAAGGATGCAACAGCTATTGACATACTAACTGTGGATCAAGAGGGTTCTTGTAGTTATATCTCTAATTCTGTCCTCTTAAACCTAGCAGGAGATTTGGATTAATCATACTGGCATCAATGATATAAACAGACAATTCATCTTGAATCATTCAATGATCTTCAGTAAAAGATTAATACACTTTTAATCACAGAATACCTGGTATCTTTCTAGTCAATACTTCTCATGAGCTTAGAAAAATACATTACTGTAAGCTACGGATCAGATTCTGTTTCGTTAGTTCCAACTGAAAATGTGCTTGGTTTATTTGGGAAAGGAAATTTAATGACTGAAATTTTTAAATCCAGGGAGAAATGATTGTGTAATATTTTGCTGATTTTCTTCCAGCCAGATCGAACTGAACATAGAAAATATATTGGTATTTTTATTAGTGGAATCTTTATTAGGTCTATCGTACCCAAATTAAGTGAACTCTCTGTGAATTCGGGGCAAGAGTGGTAGACTTCTTTCTTTAGGGCATAGCAACATACTTGCAGGGAAGTTTGGCAGCCATCCATCACCAGTGTTCTCCTTGGAGGTTATCATGCATCATGGAGAAAGGGCCTGCCCTCTCCCTACCAACAAAATTTGCCTTGAAGGAGAAAATGCCCCCTCCCCACAGCACTAACTTTCTTTCTCTGACAAATCCATAGTCCAGCAGGAAGTGGCAAGGTGCCTATCTCTGCCCTTTCTGAATATCAGACCTCTGGGCATTTCAGCTTGCCACTACACCATGAGAAATGTAGGATGAGGCAGGAGACAATGTAACTGAAATGTCAAAGGTTTGAGTTCAATTTGGTTTGAAGGATGGCCAAAGGCTCAGATCACTTCTTATTTTAACCAAACTATTTGTAATATACATTGTCACTTTGTTATTAATACAGCATGTTGCATTTGGCTGGTCCAAAGAGAAACAGTACCTACCCCAGGTGCAGAAAAACACCCTGTGTACTAGAAAGTAAGGTTGAGCTTTTTAAACTAATTCTGTATTCTTTTCTATCTCTATTTGGTCTTGGTTACACCACAACTATATTGTCTATCGGTCTTCACTTTTTTAGTGACAGCTTGCTTTCTTAAAAAACCTTAAACAGAGAAACACATACATATTCTGCTTTCTCCTGAAGACTTTATTTTTGTTTTTCATGATTCTTCTCTTCTTTAATCCCAAGTAAGTGTCACTTTACATCCCTGGCACAGTAGGTTCCGTGAGTCAAGCTTCTCAGTGCTACCACAATACTGAAATAAATGTGCATATTTTGCTCTCTACTCAGGGAAATACAGCGTGCTTGTCATAGCATTCAGGGGTTTTTTGTTTGTTTGAATAGGTGATGTGAAACAAAATACCTTTTAAATAAGACATAGGCTGTTAGATAAAATTTATTAAATTGTACTACTGATTAGTGAAACTGTTCATTTGATCCAAAATTGTATTTGTCTTTCCAGAACTAAAAAAAAAAGACAGCTAATAAATTCCCTTT
The DNA here is from genome assembly GCA_031468815.1 of Morus bassanus. Lineage (NCBI taxonomy): Eukaryota > Metazoa > Chordata > Aves > Suliformes > Sulidae > Morus > Morus bassanus. The sequence goes on along the minus strand of CM062576.1, from coordinate 9,593,932 downwards.
CTGTTCATCATGCTCATTACTATACACTGTTATCACTGATATCTAACTGGCATCCTGTAATTGGGACGGTTTCATTTGCAGACTTAGTCAGAGGAAATATTTCCATGTGGAACAGCTAATAAATTGCCAAGAAAGATATCCAGGTCCCTTAGTGGTATCCAATATTTTCTCTCAAGTCTGCCCCATCTTGAAAATATATTTCAAAGTATCATCAGTGTGCAGTTACACTCTATTTGAAATTGGAATATGCCCAATTTTTGCCCCATTGGTTAGTAGCAAGATTTTACTGACTGGACAATAAAGGTGGGAGGAAAAAATGCATTTATTTCTCTGCCATAACATCAAATAGTGCAGAAATGCTCATATTACAGCATATTAGACACTATTCTGATATTCGATTACACTGGATAATGAAACTAAGATTTTTTATTGTAGTGCCCATAGCTATTCTCACAAGAGAAGTAGTCTATCCTCTCCAAATTATCTCCTCCATTACAAATATTACAGTCCATTGTTGATTCCACCTCCTTGAAACCTAATCTTTAATCAGATATTTTACTTAGTATCTAACACACCATCAATAAAATCTACATTAAATGTCATAGGTATTGAGACTTTCAGCTTGAGGTTAACACTTCTCAATATATTTAATTTGGCAGTGTCACTAATAAGTTATCCTACTGCCTGGACACAGGTGGAGAAAACAGTGCACATATAGCAGGCAGGGCCTTCAGCTTCTCCTGCTGCCTGAAGGGCTCAGGTGAAACTCAGCCTGGCATTAGGGAAACCCCAGCTCTTCTTCAGCTGATGACAGATTGCTGGGAAGAGGACAAATGTGACTGCTTGGGGTTATTGCTGTTGGGGGTGCAAACTTGAGCCAATTTTTAGTGACAGTAGTCAAATCCAGATTTACAGTTTCTTGTAGAGTGGCCGCTGTGTATTAAAAGGAAGTCAGATAAAGCCAAGAAAATATCCTGTGCATCATGAGTTGGTGCAGGCTTTGCCAGACAAGGTAAGGCTGCTGCATTACAAAGGCTAACTGCAGATAATAGTTATTCCTGTGGACCTAGCTTTTATTTTCTCTGTCTCTCAATCATATAAAAATGATTAAGAGGAAACTTTCTCATGCCTGCCTTCTTATGTGATTAGCTTTCTGAAAACTATTATTTCATTTGCTTTAAATAAAAAATGTAAAACTAGGTTTCTAAGAGTTTGTGTTCAATGTGTCTTTTCCTCACGTACTGTAGCATACTCTCCCTCTCAGCATTTGTCCCTCCTTGCGAAACCAGCACTGCTTTATATTCTCAGACATCCGCATAGAGGTTTCAGATGCTTTTCCAAATCTTGCCTGATTTATCACCGTCTCATATAGCCCAGCACTGCTGAATACTAATATTCATGACAAACTCTAGAGCAGATACATATTCTACTTTGCTAAACTCTTTTGCAGTCTTAGTTCTTAATATTTTTATTAGCTTGAACAATTCCATTCTGAACTGCCAAACTCTTCCTCTAAGAACTTTGAACACCCTCGTTACCTTTCCTTTTATATGAACTGACATTGTCTAAAAACGATATTTTCTTTGTTTCTGCAAAATTTATTTCAATCAATCCTTCAGAGTAGATTATTCATTCTCCATGTTCTTGTGTTGTGTTATTGTTAATTCTTAACATCTTGAATACTAGTATAGAGCACAGAATAAATAGGTTTTATGATTATGGACTGTCATTTATCACTCCATGATAATAGTAAGCAATCCCTCAAAAATCATTGCCTAGTTCTGTTTTTTTCCATTATGTGCGTACCTTTAGTAGTCATAGGCTTATGAATTTGGTTTAACCAGAAGTATATCTTTAGTCATGGTCTCCAAGAAAATTAAATCAGACAAGGACATGTATTCCAGACTTGTCTAAATATGTAAATTTTACTTCACTGTTTTTCTTAATGTTTCCCAAAATCTTCTAAATGTCTGCAACTTCCCATTTACTCCTTTCTCAGCCTCTCATTTCACATGTTCCTTGCTAAGAGTTTTGAATTCATTTTCAGCAATATAATACACAAAATAAACTTATATTTTATTGTATCCTTCTTTCTGATAACCCATTTCTTCTGAGCTCTCATTTATTTGCTTACACTTTCATTAGCTTAAGTGCCATCAGATCCCCAGTTCATTGAAACAGATGTAAATCCACACTTGAGACGATGCCACCAATACGTTGTCATTGTCCAAGCATCATTTTTCTTGTGTGCTGCATTTTAAAGATGTTTTACCACACTTTGAGATTTTCATGTGTGAATGTACTAAAATGCAGAAGTTGGCTCTGTCTGGGTAATCTGGTATTTTTCATTTTATATACAGTGCACTCCATTTATAACACCTTCATCTCATCACCTACACTTTTTTTTTGATCAATTAAAGGCCTTTTCTGATAAGTAGTTTTGAATTCAAACCAAACCAGAGCAATAAAACTTTAGTGGTCTGCATGAGTGCTGGACCTGGTCATCTACTTTATAATCAAACTACTGACATTTCTACTCATTAAATATTCCTGTTGCTTCCCTTCTTATCTAGCAATATATGTGGAGAAAGAGTGATGCACACCTGAAGTATCCAGCTGAGAGAGCAAACTGGAACAAGCAGACAGTTTGCTGTTCCCTCATGAAGGTGGAATACATGGAGAGTATTTGGATTACATGCTGCAGCTCGATGTAGCCAGAGCTGTGGCAAAAGAGGAATAGATGGAGGATGCCAAAAGGCTGCAAAACTACCTGAAGCCTCTCAACTCCCACAGATAGTGCTGCCACTACCCAGTACATTTTCTGGTCCTGAAGACCCAGAAATAACCTGCAAAGAAAGAAGCCCAGGCTTCAGAGGTATGGGAGAAGGAAAGCTCTGAGAAGCGACTTGAATGCCAAACTTTGTTGTGCCACCTGTAGCTGCAGTCTCCCTGTCTAATTTTTTTTGCCTCATAATGGTTATGAGGTGGCACAAAAATTTTTCTAGAACTCAGTAAAAAGTTCAGTCTTCCTAGATTTTATGTGCAACGGGCTGTTTTCAGAACTCTTTATTTGTCTTAGATAAGGCAAAAATCTCAGTATTTCATTCTTGGAGTCAAAATTTTTAGAGGGTTTTTTTTTTTCACATCTCAGTCCCCATTTTCCACGTATTGGTGAGTTCACATGTTTATGTTGGCTGTGGCAATATTATTCAATCTGAGGAGGGAAACCGTAGAAACCATTTATGTATAAAATGCCTGTAGCGCTTAAAGAAGGCCCCTTCTATCAGCCACCCAGAGAGCCTATATCTGTATACATCCATCTTTGGGTATACACTTGAAAGGGTGATTTTACAATAATATTTGGAGTAATTAAACTCTACCAAACTCAAAGGTGGTATAAGCAGGTGTAGTTCCATTGACTTTATTTGTATCCACTTAACCACTTGTGGGCCTATTATACTTAATTTCAAAACATTAATACTCGTGCCAAAATGGAAGTCTGTTTTGTCTGTTAAGTGTCTGCCTAAGTCAGCCAGTGTACAACACGCACCCCCTATCCCCTGCTTGCCACCCTATGGCTGTTTGTCCTGCTAGGGACAGTGTCAATTGGTGTAGCATTGATGAACTGAAGCATAGTCTGTGAAACCTGTCCCCTGCCTTCCCTCTGTAGCTCCAGGAATTCAGAGGTACTTGAGATACTGTATAAAACAGGCTATTTTGGGAAGGAAATTTTCACTCCTAATTAAAACAGTTGTTCTGTGGGTAAGTATCAGTCATTAGGAGCATACTCCTTTTACAAAGTGAGAGTGAAGTGGAAGCAACTGGCAGGTTTAAGCATGAAAGATATCAGAGATTACTTTCTCTTTGAGAAGCCAAGATGTTTCTTAGGGAATTATCTCTGTGGTTAGGACTGTTGTCGGTAGTTGCCTACGCCCAACAAAAAGGACAATCTTGCAGAAGGTACGTAACTAATTTAAGAGGAAGAGTACACAGATGACTGGAAACCTGTCAAGATCCCTTGGAGTCCAGTCTTCCAGGATTGCCTTTCCTAGATTATCACTAGTCACAAATGGGCTTTAACAGGAGCCATGTTATCACTTGCTTTCTCTTCATGCCCCATCTTCATGCCCCTAAGAGATATATATTAAAGTGACAATAATGAGGAGAAAGCTACATCCAAAGGCAACTGACATACAGCAGGCTTCAAAGGAAAAGAACAATTCTGGGAAATCATTGCTCCTTGTTACATAACTACCTGAAGTGAACAGGCTGCTATGAAATATCTTTATGTCTACTGATGACAAAAGACAATATATCAACAAGTCTGTAAGTCTGTCTCTTTAACTACCTTTTTTAAGTAATGTTGATGACTTGCTAGAAACAATCTGAGCTAATTCTTTTTAAATACAAGCAAATGGCAAGTAATTACACAAACTGTGATTAAGAAGTTGCTTGTAATCATTAGAATACAGCAAGTAATGTATTAAAGTGTTCCCAACAATTTTAAAAGGTGTGATTTTCCCCTGTTTTGTTCCAGTGCTTTAATTTCATTAATACGCCATGCTACCAAGAGGCCTAGTTCCACTTCTTCAACTGGATTTGGTTTGTCGTGTGTTCTGTGATCATGCACATGAAATGCATGGTCCTGTGAGCCTGCACATAGTGGTTCACACATGTTTTAATTGCCCAGTTAAGAGATAAAGTAATTTTCAGATGTTGGTTCAGATGCATGTCAGCAAATCCTCCTTGCTGTTGAGTACACCTTACAGGTTTATTTAGTGTAGTTTTTCCTGATTCCACAAATAACTTCCTTTACATGACCTAGCTTAAAGCTAGCCATGTAGAAAAGCAAATGGCAAATGAAAGATTATTTCACATCTAATGCCTCCATAAATGTGTGTACCACTGATATAAAGAGCTGAGTTCTAATTTACTAGAAAGCAGAGGCTTGATCTTGGTGCTATGCTGGGCAGTGTGCCAACCCACAATTTACTGCTGGCCTATATTAATGATTTGTGAGGTAACAAAGTACACTAGTTCAAAATTTCATGAGAGCTATAAGGACCTTGCAGGGACAAAAGATTTCTGTAATTCTTAATCATCATTCCTTCATGGTTACATCCAAAATCAATATTGTTTTTCTCATTATCAAGAGAAGAAAAAACTGAAATAACAAAATAATACCAAATCTTGATCTATGGTGCCATGTTTTTGTTGGCAGTATGTCATACTGAAAATTATTTTTAAAATTCTGGGCAATTTGTAAAGTACATTATAACATGCAACATAATACTGCATATATATATCTATATCTTTACTATACATTATGTCTACACAGATATAATTTCACTCTGATGAGATAAACAGACCTTTCCACAAGAATTCTTTATATGCTGCACATAATGCAACTTCTACTGTACAGGTGGTACTTGCTACACAGAGCTTTAATAAGAAGTGTTGTTTTAAGGAGAGCAATTTACATTAAACTGCTCAGGACCAAAGTTCAAAATCTGATGGGCAAAGACATATAGTTGTGAATGAATATTTAGCCAGTCAGTAGCATTTCATCTGTGGTTAAGAATAGCACTTTAACCCAGTTCTTCATCCAATTTTCATACAAACAGGCACAAATTCACCATACACAATCTTATATACTTATCCTGGAAAAAAAACCATAAGGATAAATGCATGTGATAAACTGTGATAAATTAGACCTTTTTTTTCCCTGCTATATCAACAAGCCAGGAGCTATTTATTCAGCTGTTTGAACCTGGCAGAAATTGCCTTATAGAATAGTTTGGAAGAAAACTTGTTAATACTATTTTTGGGTATAATCCTACAAGTATAATTTTACTTACTGTCTACCCTTTTTTAGCTTTTGGTTCCCATAGCACATGCTGACTGGGGATATTGAGAAAATGCAGGCTGGTTTAATTTGTTAGGAACCACAAATGAATGTAGTGTCACTCACATGCTCTTTAAGGTGCCTATCCCAGATTAGCATCCTTTGTTCTGCCTTCTCCTCAAAATGGTGGAAATGGAAAAAACACAAGAGTAGAACTCTGCAAGGTCACTCTGAGAGGTCTCTGTTTCCCCTGTTGCAGAGGAAGGGCAATTCACCTTACCCAGTGATTGCCTACCATTCCACATTTAACCACGCAGGTAATCTCCCAGACAATGGCACAAAAAGGATTGCTACTGTACAGTACCTATTTTAACAAGGAGGTTAAAAGTTTATCAAGTTGTGAATAACTGTGTACAATGTAACACATTATGAATATATTATTACAGATTTTATTGTCAAAAGAAAATTAAATTGGAACACAAAACATGTTAAGCAAAGATTGAAAAATTATAAAAATGGTTACTAGTCATGTTCTTAAAAAAAAAAGGCAGAAATCGAGTTTATGATACTTGGGAAAAGAAATGGTCCCATTTTTGTGGCAGTTTGATTACAAGATAGGCTTAAAATGGACATGGATTCAGAATGTAGCAGATCTTATGTGTCTAGTATAAATCAAGAATTACAGTGTTTTGAAGCCAGAATTTGTGAGATTGGAATGAGGTGCTGGTGCTGTGAAACTGCATTTTTAAGTGATGCAATATACCAACTTATTTAAACCCCTATCCCTGCTCAAGGCTAATTTCTGAATTCTGAACCATGTGACCTTGGTATCTGTTTTCTATGAATTTGTGAATAAGCCTTTTGTTTCTATTTTTTTTTGGGGGGGTAGGAAGAGGAGAAAAGAAAGGGGCTGTGAAATGCTGTAAAAAAAAAAAAGACTAAGTTACGTACATTTATTGCTATTTATACATACATAAAATGTCAATGCTCAGTGAGTCTTGCTGACAAGCAAGAGAGATTAGACTCCACAATTGGATTACAAGTATAGGCTTAATGAATCATGGTTACAAATTATTATAGTTTTATCACTATATTTTAACAAGTTAATAGAAGGTTAATTTTAAAAGATATTTTCTTTATAAGTAAACTTGAATCACTGCGTATGCATCATGATGTAGGAATGACAAATATCCATAGGGGATTTTAAGGGAACATGATGTCTTTCCTAACACTAACCTACTAAAAGAAATCTTTTTTATATATATGAACTGCCAGACTAAGATCTATAAATGATGTATATATTTATACCTTATATAAATTACCACGAGGCTCTGTTATTTTTCTTTGTGTTTCTTAATACAAGTAGGAAAAGTAATCAAGGAAGAACTATCAATAAAGAGCACAGACCCTTACTGTACTCCAAACTTCGCAGGCTATTTCTAGCCATTCCCTAATCAGCATGATTGGTAACTTTTGTACATTTTAAGGCACTGAGATTCCCAGCTCTGTTGATACTATGTGGAAAACCTAACACTTAACAAATGGCCTAAATTTCTTTTGACCAAAGCACTCATAAGCCCTACCAGCCTTGGTGCTGGGGTGATGAATGCCATTGTCTAGATTTCTGCTGTCCTGAAACTGTAGCCCATTTCAACAGTGTCTCCTTAACAGTAGCATTAGCTGAAAAAAACCTAAACCATCAACAGTGTCAGTATACAAATCTCAGATACTACTTCTAATGTACTTCTAGCAAGATTCAGGACAATCTCTGAGTTTAAACTCTTTATAGAATAGAATTTTTTTTAAAAATGCAACACAATGCTCCTCTGTGTTGCATTACCTGTTTAATACTTTTACACTGGTAGATCCATAAGTGTGCTCAAAATATCCAGTATTGACAGGGGCCAAAGTAAAATTCCAGAGGAAATCTCTTCTGTTATTGAAAAATTGAGGTATCTTTCCCAAGAAAGAGAAGGAACTGTCTCCCCAGAGTGGGTGACAGTGATGGTTCAGTAGCCCGAGAAAAATGGACATCCGCTTCTTGATGGCAGAGAGAACATGAACCTGAGCCTACTACAGAAATGCTCCTAAGGAGAAAGTCTTTAGAAAGTTTGAAAAATGTGTGAGTCCCTCAAAAGGTCATGAAGCAAACCATTGCAATGGATCTTTAGTTGATCCAGACCTAAGATTCTTTTGTAATTCACTCATTATTCAGAAACAAGCTGTGTATGACAAGAAATAAAAGAGGAAAAGCAACTTTGTGCTCTTTACAAATATGCTCCAAGTAAAAAAAACATACAAACAGATTGCAAAACACATTTAAGTTCAGAAGATGGAGACTTCCAGAGAGACATGCAGATAGAGACTTGCAAAATAAAAGTACTTTTCTTGGGTAATTATCTTAATTGGCTCCTTTTTTTTTTTTAAGATCAACTTGTGTTTCTTTTTTGTGATTTTTTTTGTATTTAGTCTTCTAGCATAGACTTGGAAAATGCTTTAGAACACAGTCTTTTTATATTTAATACAATTTTCTGGATTTGCATTTCCAGGCCAATGTATGGGTTATGTCCTTTTTTGTCTAGTTTCTCAATTGCCTGAAATAATGTATTGTGTCATAGATACCCAGTGAAGTATAAGGTTCGGGAGTCAGCACTGGAAGAAGCAAGATGCATGTGAAAGCTTAAGTTCAGCCACCTTCACTTTTCTTGAAGCTTAAAAGGTTGAACTTTGTTTGATGAATGAAAGCTGTTAAGAAGATGCCACCTTTTTACTGATACACCAAACCAGCCACTTAAGAAGTTATTAAAACTGTACTTGTCACAAGAGTATAACTCATTTCCTCATCAATTTGAGCATTCTTGCCTATTCGCTGTATGTTTAACAGAGTGTAAAGAGTACTGGAAAATGCTTTGGCTTCTTTCCTTCTATTTATTTTTGAGTTTCTCACCATAGTTCACCAAAACCTTAACTTTCTAGCAAAACTAGTTTATAATTCTAACTAAACTGGACATTGTCCAACATTGCAGTTGGCTATGTGGTGCACTTGTTACCACAAACTGCCCTTGGATGTGCACACACTTCAGTGCGAGCAAAAGGTTAGTAAGTTCTTTATTGAGAAGATATTTTTACATTCATTTAAACTGAAATTCTTTAGGGATTCTAGAGGCAGACACTATATAAATACCTGCATGATTTTCTTTTAAATATATTTGGGCCAAGATTACAAAAGAGGCCATTTTTATTTTGCAATGATTGTTGCAATTCTTCTTATTTTTAATTCAGACAGTCTCAAACAGTGGCTTATAAAACACAGAGGTCAACAGAACCTCCTTTTTCACTTTCTAGTAGCATCTTCAGATACTACTCACTTCTCTCACTCATCACGACATCTGTAAGTCTTCACTAGATTTTAAATAAATGTAGATTAGTTTCACAGAACTCAGTTTAGGTAAAAGGAAAATTTTCACAGTCCCATATTAATAACCACAACAACTGATGACAAGAGTATTTCTGTTCTCATGAAATTTCTGTAAAAAAGCAACATGTTCTACAGACCTGGTTTTAGAAAGCTATAAGAAAAAATAGACAATGTAAATGAAATGTTAAATCCTTTTAATCTTTCAGCAGACTAATATAAACAATACTGTTTCCTAAAATATACTTATTGTCATGATGTCTATTGAAGCCCATTATTCATGAGGTAACAATGGTATTTTTCTTGCTGCATGTATTCTTTAAACTTCTCTGGGGATCCGTGTTTCATTCCAAGTATGACCACAGATTTTATACTAATAAAAGGGACTTAGCTCTGTCTATATATCTTCCCCATCATGTAAATTTTCCTTCCACTGACTGGTATCCATTTAACTGTTTCAGGCTTTCAAATTTTAAAGTATGTCTTCTTTCATTCTGTTTATAGAATTCTATGCCTTAGACCAGAAAAGTTTAATGGAAATCAAACCTCCCATTTACATTTAATATCAGTGCTATTTTCCAGACCAAGAATAGATTATTTGCCCACCATTATGAGAGCCCTGATCTAATGAAATATGTATATGCATATAAAGAAGATGGAAAGTCAGCACAGGTGTACACCTTCAAGTTGAAAAGCAAAAGTTCTTTGTGAAATGTCTGGCTGCAGCTGAGATGGCTGTGTCAGGATTATAGATAAAAGGATAAAATCCTTCACATAAGTTAGTTGTTCTAATGACTCAAGTGGCAACTTGCAGAGCTGGTTTTCATTCAACAGAGTCCTTTTCTCATTCTGGTTGTTAATCATTTACTGTATGGTTATGGAAATATCAGATTTCCATATATATGTATATATGGAATACCAGTCAGAAAATGCATATCATTTTATTTATAACAGTATTTTTACAAGGCTCACTTAATTACAGCCAGATTCTGACAATGTATTGAGTTTATTGAGCACATCCAGTGACCCCTTGTAGGAAAAGGTGCTATTAACATTAGGAAAAGTGGCTCGATTGATTCCTCAGTGTTTAGGAGATCATTTGAAATCCCCAGGTGCTAGATAAATGCAAATGTTATATGTCTGCTATGTATAACTCATATGGACTATGAGAAAATAATTGTCGTGCAAAGGGGTTCACTAGCATGCACCCTGCCTCCCATTGACTACATTAAGTCCCCATATAGGAGCAAGAGGCTGTAATTTGCAGATTCCTCTGAAGAACTGGGTCTTTACAAGGTAATCTCAGCATACATCATGTTTTCACCAATGAGTTTGATGGAACATAAAACAAAATTGCAGTGACAAGCAAATCCATCAATGGCACACCCAGTAGATTCCAATTACGTTAATTAGAGTAGACTTTCTAATGAGTGGAATGTCAAACACTGGATCCATGCCCAATGCTAATCATTCATTCATTTTGCTGCTGGTTCTAATTCGCATTATGCCAAGGAGGTTTCATGCTTTCTGACACCAAACCATGAGCAAAGTGCTTCTGCTTCAGAAATAGAAATAGAACTACAAGCACAAGTTTGACATACTAATTAAATGTGCCAGGGTGCAAGATACATTGCTAAATGTCAATCTGTCCCTACAAATGCAGGCATCAGCCAAAGCACAGAAAGGTCATAAAGCAGTATCATAATAATTCCACAGCATAAACAAGACAGCAACAGTAACTACCCTGTTCTGAGAAGTCTACTGAAGTAGCATCCAAATAATAAGGAAAAATCTTAGAGGTAAACCTATTACATTAAAAGAGTGCTGAAGTAACAGGCTGTATCTGAGTATACCAAAGCCATGGCATGATAACCGCATGAATACTAACCTAATAGTCAGCTAAATGCTTTGTACATAATCTAAAAAAGAGTTCCAGAAAGGTCCACTCCAGAAATATAGACTTCATGCATTCAGGAGAAATATTCACCTGCACCAGTAGCTTTAAGAGATAAAAAGTTAGCTGCCATCTGCTGATAATTAAGCATTTTTGAGCTTATTTTGTATTAGCTTCAACGACTGATGAGGATGGATGTGCACTAGAACACCCAGCTGTGCACTGGAGAGACAGAAGCACAGATACACATCCATCTCTTCTGATGGTTCAGCTGCAAGGACAGGAGTCTTCCCCAGGGCAGGAAGTGGGTAGATGGCAGTAAAATCCCAGGTCTTTGCAGATACACTATCCAGACTATTATCTCTTGAGTTCACTTTCTATATTTGCCACCTACTTATTGCACAACAACTAACTAAGTGCATTTTCAAGCTCAGATGCAGAAGATTATGCCTTCAAATCCATGCTCAGGATACAGGGATGATGAGGATGAGTATCTTCAATATGATGTGACGGGAAGTGGTTCAGTGCTTCTACAGCCTTGAATGAGCAGTTGGGCATTGATTTGGTTCTCATATGCAGCTTTAAGTACCCCAACCTGTTAACACTGAATTAGAAACATAGTGTTAACTTAAGCAGTATATATGTGATCTATTGTCTGTCTGTCTGGAAGGAAGCTGAAGCTAGATTTTTGTCAAGTTTACTACAGATTAAAGTCATAGTCTTTAGTTACTTTGTAGATACTCTCCTGATTAATTGTATTCATAGAGCGCTGGTTCCTCAGCTTCTACCCTCTTTTGTGCTGATGTTAACAGTACCAAGCAAGATGGAAAGTGAAACAGTGACTGCTCTGAGGAAGGTGATATCCCAAGACACTGCAACTGCAGTAATGTCTAAATATTTATCAGACACAAGACCTAACAGGATAAAATCCTGGTATCAGCTGTGCAATTTTCTTTAATAATAATTAAAAAAAGTCTTTTAAAAGGTATTTAAGATCCCCGGAGGTTCTAAGAAATAAACTTCAAGCTCTAATGGCTTTTCAAACTTATGCTTATTATGTTAATCATAGAGTGAATGAGAATAACTCCATTCTGTCTAAATTTATGGATGGATTAACTGATTTGTATAAAATAAAAATCTGCCTGAACTATAATCTGTGCCCTTTTCAGGTTTGTCTACTTTTCGTCTGTTTATTTAGCTTGGACAATGTATCATACAGGCACAAAAATACCCCTAACCTCTTGACTTCATAATCAAACGGACAGATGCCTAAACGAGATCTCTCACTAAAAAATTCATAAGCAAATGATTTGAAGGATATTAGCAGATTAACAAAAATGATAAACAGAGCTTGAAATGTTTTTAAACAGAAAACACAGAGTAACAGTAATTTATAGAGAGTTGTTTGTCATTTCCCTGTTTTTCAGCCACAATAATTCAAACAATTGGTTTTATTTTACCTTTTCAGACTTTCCTTTTAAACATATTTTTTAAAATGGAAAAAGAAGAAGAAAAGAAAAAGGGAACCTTTCATGTCTAATAAGAATGTAGAGTTAAAAAATTCTTGATCTACATTAATAATGACATCAATGGAATATCACAAATGAACTGGCTAGCTCCATATTTGACATTTAAAGACAGAAAATTAGGAATGCCAATATTTCATGAGATTTCAAACTTCTGTTCAGACATATATATTTGGGGAAAGTTTCCAGATTTTCAGATATTTATTTGGACCCTTTTGCAGTTCATTTACTGCTCTCTCAAAGATTCTTATGTGTAACATAGAGCTCTGATTTGTAACTTACAGGTCTGAAGTAAATGATGCTACTCAGCCATTGCAAAGCTGTAAGTAAATAATCAGGAATCAGATGAACAGGCATTCAAATAATCTGAACTCATATAAGCCAATTTTTAATAGCATGCACAGTGCCCTTCTGCTGAAGGTCAAATTCAGACTGATGCAGGAAAGTGCATGAACTTCATAAAGAGCAGCAGCACCGTTGAAGGAGAAGATCACCAATTTCCCTACATACACTGTTGCAGCTTTACAGTGTGTTTCAGGTATTAGAAGACCATGCACTCCTCTTTCTTTCATGGCACATACTACAAAACCTAGAGTCCACACAGATGCAGTGTCCCAGCACAGGATGGAAATGAAATGGAAAGAAGCAGGGAAGTTTTTTGGGTTTCCTCTCACCCATAATATGGTTTATACTCGAGACATGCCATGCCTCTTCCTCCTCACATGTGATTCTATGAACTTCAGTTCTGCTGGGACTAAGAAGTTTGACAAATTATGAGAGTCACTCCAGAGGGACAAATGCCCCAGGAATTTCTTTATTTATTTTAGGTATGTACTAACAAGGAGCATAGGTTATGTTGTGGCTTTTCCTTTCAAGTTATTAGTTCTTTCCCCATGTGCTTTTTTGTTGCCAGATCCCTTCCTTTTCTGTCTTTCTTTCTACTGCACACCTATGATGTATGTCCTCCTGTCTGCCTTCTTTCAGGTCTTTCCAAAGTTGTTTCTTCTGTACAGATGAATTCTTGCAAAAAGGAAAACAGAACGGGCTAAATAATATTCCGAGGGACCAAACTTCCTGAAAAGAGAAGTGCAACTTCAGGGAGTTGCAAGGGCCTTTTCTCTGAATTTGAATTTGTATGGGACAGAATTTTATTACAACTATACTCATCAGTTCAAATTAAGCAGGTTTTCCGTTCCTTTATACAGGAACAAACACTTCTTTGTGGAACCCTGTCGTGGTTTAGCCCCAGCCAGCAACCAAGCACCACACAGCCTCTTGCTCACTCCCCAAAACCCAACGGGAAGGGGGAGAATCGGAAGAGCAAAAGCAAGAAAACTCATGCATTGAGATAAGAACAGCTTAATAATTAAAATAAAACAGTAATAGTAGTAATGGTAATGATAACAATAATGATTATGATAATAATAATAATCATGATAATGATAATGTAATAATAAAAAAGAAAAAAACAAGAGAAAGAAATGAAGCCCAGGGAAAAGAGGGAAATGGAAAAAAAAACCACAAGTGCAGCAACCGCTCACCACCTGCTGACCAACATCGCCAGTCCCCGAGCCACGATCGCTGCTTCCCCCGGCCAACTCCCCCCAGTTAATATACTGGGCATGACATCACGTGATATGGAATACCCTTTGGCCAATTCGGATCAGCGCTCCTGGTTGTATCCCCTCCCCTCCCGGCTTCTTGTGCACCTCCCAGAGCATGGGAAGCTGGAAAAGTCCCTGACTAGTGTAAGCACTACCCAGCAACAACTAAAACATTAGTGTGTTATCAACGTTATTTTCATACTAAGTCTAAAACACAGCACTATACCAGCTGCAGTGAAGAAAATTAACTATCCCAGCTAAAACCATGACACCCATTGATAAGTGAGGTTAGAAATCAAAAAAAAGATATTCATAAAAATGACCAGCAGACCTTGTGCTAGTACAAATTAATGTATTTTTACTGGATCAGCAGAGAGATATCAAAATCTAGTACATGAGAATCTTACCAGGCATTTTAAAACCATAAATTAAGAAAATCATCATTATTGTCAATCAGTTATCATCAATTAAGAAAAAATTTTAGTAGTGTCTACAATAAAGTCAATTTGAAAAGTATGATTATAACATCTTACTGCAATTTTTCCTATTATTGATCCATAGATAAGTTTTAAAAGTTCTTTAAACTTTCAATTTTTTATTTTTTTATGTCATTTTTTAAAGTTATTTATAAGATTACATTAATAATAGTGAAGCATTATAATTCAAAGCCAATTTCATTCACTTGTACTTTGCAAAGACTGAAAGATAAAAGTATCACATAAAAATTTGTTTCAAATATTTTGGTAAATGAAGGAATAAATCAGTCATTTTTTAGGTGTTTCACCTATTGCATTTACTTTGTACTTATTGGCTTTGATGCATCATGTAGTGCTCTACATTCAGATTTCAAACTACCATTGCAACCTGAAAAGTTCATCTTTTCATGGTGATATCTTCATTGCCTAGAAGCTACCACTTTGGTTAACATTTCAAGGATCAGGTCAGCAGTCTTCCCAGATAAATTCAGAAGTTAGTACATTCTGCTAAAAAGTCATGCTTCCTCGGAAACTGCTTATAATAGACATATCAAATACACTGGATGATTTGTAATACATGCAAGGATCAGTGAGTCACATTAAATAAAAGTAGATTTAGTAAAATTGTGTAGCCTACACTGTATCATAAATTATTAAAATTAATGAACCTGATCCCCTCTGCAGATTACTCCATGGCTGACACCGGTATAATTTCATTGATATTAATGATTCACTTCCAGTTTCACAGTGATGTAAAACTGGAATAATAGCATGATGATTCAGGTCTAATACTGTTAAATTAGCTGCACCATTTACATTAACAGATGGCAGGCAAATATGTCTTCCTTCGTTCATTCAACCCAGGTGATTAGGGAGTTCTTTTTTCTGTCCACTATTATATCGCACATTAATCTATATGTTTCATATGCACTTATATAACAGCTTTTGGGTCCTGATCTTCAGAAATGTAATTTTAAGATGGTGAGAAGAATGAGAGATTGAAGGCTGGGATGGAGGTTCTGTCAGAAATTATATGAAAGTTGTAACCTGAGCTATAACACAAACACCTCTACGCTCTCAGGGATACTTTCCTACCCTGGTGGATGCCTTTGGTCTCAAACATTGTTAATGAACTGACCAGTCTTTCACTGGGCCTTGCACTCTGGGATGGGCCTGGGGCTCTGCCACTGGATGGCACAAGCCCATCTGACTGTGCTTGGTGGAGGTTCTCCTCTAGGCCAAATAGAACGAACAGATCTAAATTTACCTCTGCTTGCTGCTTTGAAATGCAGTAAGTGAAAGAGCAACTCTGTCAAAGTGCACCGATGTTTAAGCTATTACACAAGTTAAATCTAATTAACTCATTGCAATATTCTGATCACAGGGGGGGGTTCACTTAAATACAGACAGGCCGTGTGTTTGGCTTTGAAAATTTAAATAAGAAATATTATGCTCATGTCTCTGTTACTTGTCCACACCATAGCTGTTGAACATGCCTAAAAATATATTTTATACGCAAAAAGCCCCGTGACTGAATATAGTTTTTAATGAGAGTGCTTTCAACATATAGCTTTGCTTTTGACACACTCTAGTTCTTTGAGGTTGCAGTATTTTTACTGAAGAGAATAGCTTTAAATTAAGAAATGAATACTGTTACCTAAAATGATTTTATTCTTATCCTTGTTATTTCATTAACATATATTAAAATGGAATGGAGAAGAGCTTTTATATTGTAAATACTAAAAGAGTTATGCAGCCAAAATTAGTACCTTTTTAATAATATATTGCTCTGAAACATGGCTAGTCTGAAATGCATTTCCCAGTATATAAACATTAAAAAAGATAGTTTTCTTCAAAACCTGGTACAAATATGTACACAAATACTTATAGTTTAAATCTGACCATTGGAACTGCAATCATTGGAATGTTTGCACAAAACATTTCCTTTTTTGTACTTCCAGGTGTATAAATACACTACAACCATCCAAATCTGAGGCTTACAAAAGAATATGTCTTGCTCAGTGAACAATCTGTGTTCTGCAAGTTGGGCATCTTTAGGGCACCTAAGTTCTTGAAAGGCTCGGCTCCCAAATAGCAATAGACTTTCAGTGTAACCAATCGGAAAAATTACCTTTGATTAATTTAGGTTCTGTTATGTAATAATGGAGCTAACTTCAAAATTTCATGAAAATATGAAAACTGATTATACCATTCAGATTAACTGGTTAAAAATGTTTTCACTTTAAAAAATCCCTGAAGCACCTTAAAAAAATTCCTGAAGTTCTGCAAGTGCTGGATTAAAACTTTTTCCTTTCTCCCCAGCTCTTTGGCTAACTTTTCTAGTTACTGTTAAGTTTTTATTATTGTTCATTGTTTGAATATTCATATTCATCTATCTAATACAACCGCGGTATTTGTTGGATGTCAGAAAAGCATAGTGCAGTAACACTTTCATCTTAATAGGGGCATTAAATAGATGTACTATTATGCAGAATTCTAATTAAGTTCCGTTGCCAGTTTAGCGAGTGGAGTAGTGCAACACTGCAACTACTACAGTTTTCCCATCTTCTTCCCACCCATTATATTCTCAAGTTTGTTCCAAGCAAAAGTAAGTAAACTTTTGTTTACAGAGAAGTTTGGTATGGCTTTTGTTAGCAGCTTTATTAGTCGGGACATTTTTTTTTTTTTTTTCTGGAACTCCTATGCACTTTTGTTGTCTTTGAGTGGCATTGGGACTAGCCACACCCAGAGTGTCACCAGAGGCAACAAGGGAAAGGCTGTGGGTTTGAACTGCTGGTGAAACAGCTGACACTAGAGCAAATAACTATGATGACATAATGATAGATACCATGGTATTAAACTGGTGCTTGATTGCATGTGGTTGAAATATGAAAGAGGATTTTTATGTGGGAAAATCGTTATCCAGAAGAGATAGAGTGGTTTATTATGTCCAAACCTGAATAGTCCTTCATCAAGAGCAAAGCTGCAGGTATGTTGCTGGCACAGTACCACACAGATTTATTTCTTTGCTAATAAAGAGCCTTTGTGTTTTGTTGTTGTTTTTTTTTTTTCCATTTGAAACATCTTAGCAATACATAAAAGGAATGATGACTATATTTTAGACTTCCTTTTGTTGATAAATTATTTTATTTTTTCCATTCATAGGTTGTAGTACCTGAATTTATATGTAAATAGAAAAACCTCACTTGATATATAACAAACGATAATTAAAATCTCTTAATAAAACCAAGAAAAATAAGACTTTCCAAAAAGAAAAGGAAAACACACATTTTCTGCCACACATATTTTCTGCAATTTGAGCTATGATCTTATTTCTTCTTGAAAAAGAAGAAAAAGACTGTTTAACACTACCTAGAAGTCAACACTTGGCCTCTCTCAGAACAAGGAAGGAAGCAGATTCCAAAGATAAGGAAATACAAGGGGTTTGCCGGAAAAGGCTTCACCCTGCAATACCTTGTCATCACCCTTTTATTAAAAAAAATCCTATTATGATATAATATTATTTTTAAATTAAACTTATTCTTTATATACTCGTTTTATGCCTTTAAGAATAACTTTTAAATGTTTCTTCTTTTCTGATAAGCCATTTCTTTAAATTTGGGACACCCTGAAATATCTTCAGTTAGGTACTTGCAGTTTTAGCTGATTGATCTCATGCGATGTCATGTAACTTGAAGCACATGTGTTGTGTCTCATTAAAAAAATCTTTCTTTTTCTAGAAGCATGTAGCAGCTGGCATTGATAGCAAAACATCTGTACTCCACCCAGGAGTCAGTGGCTATGCCACTCTCTGAATTAGTGTGTTAAGAACATTCCCTGTTCCTGTGCATGCATGTTTATGCTATAGACTAGCTAGATAAATGTATAAAATAGTCACTTCACAAATATGAATTTGACTCTCCAAAAGCCCTGAGTTTTGTACCTTTCATTTGGAATGTATTGTAAAAGGCCAATGGCATTGAATGAAGGACTTTGCAAAGCTTCTTTCAAAGCAGAACCATTTTCATTAGCATTTGATCTGCTGCTGGAGATGTTTTCTTCTGTTTAAATAGATAAATCTAATAAAAATGAACTTAGGATATTTGAAATGTTCTTGACTCATTTTTCACCAATGGAAGATAGAGACTAGAAGGCCTATGGTGATGTTGTTCCATAGCTTACAGAAGTTTTGAATCCTGTTTAATCCTTAAGTTCTATGCTCTTATTCTCAGCACAGCTTTGCTTTTAACATCTGCCTTCTTCACAGATTCTCCAAGGCATTACATCATTTCATGCAACACAGAATATGCACCCTAGGGGTGCCCATAAACCCCCTTTGATTACCTCAATGTAAGGTACAAACTAGTGTTGTAAGTCATTGAGTTTGCATTGTCTTCTATGTTATGAACATCCTTTTAGTGATTCCATTGCATAGCCTGTATACATCTATTGCATCTGAAGTAACAAAACTCTAAGAGCACACAATAGGTAGGTTTTTCCTCTTATTATAAATCAAAATAAATAAAATTCTGCCATAATTGAGAGCTGTATGTCTTTAGGCAGTTCCTTTCAGTAACAGCATTTTAATTAGGGTAACATATACCCCAACCCTTCTCAGGGGAACATCTTATTAGAATAAGAATGACTAATGTGACTGCTCTCCTGAAAGCAAAAGCCTTCTGAGCTGACAGTACTGTGCCTTTCTGTCTTTTAGATTCTAATGCTGATTAAAGTCAAATTCCAGTCAGAGATAATGTTCCAGCTTTGGTAGTAATGTCATTCTGAGGGGGGAAAAAAATTTAAAAAATAGTATTTTGCATATTATTCATTAATACTCTTGCCAAAGCAACTGTGTATTGTGGAGAAGGTGAGAGGAAGAGTTAGGCTGAGATTCAAAGACACTTAATTTAAGCGTCCTCTACATAACAGAAAACAACTGGTTAGTATAAATTTTTCATTATTTACTTCTGTATGATGAGTGAGAGTTACTTGAGTATAAAAGGAGATACTTCATCCTCTTCTAAGATGAAGATAGAAATATACTCAACTGCAGACCAATGTCGCGTCCCAACCTCAGAGGGAGGAGAGCGACTAAGGTTCTAATGATCCCCTCGGACTAAATTAAGGTGAAACGACACCAAACGATCAATCAAACATTTTCTTTTTATTCTAACACAGAAAGTAACTTGGACTTGGAAAGGCAATTCGAACTTGAAAACCTGGAAAAGCGTTAGCGGTGTGGATTCTTATTAAGAATATTCAAAGAAGAAGAAGAGAAAAGAAAGGAGAGAGAGAGAGAGATCACCGGTCCAGGTTCCAGCGTTGGTCCAGCCAACGGGGGGGGGGTGGGTGTCTGGTCGGTAGGAGCGCTCGTCCAAAAAACAGGAAGCAAAAGAAGAAGGAAAAAGCCCCAAATGACACTTGCCTTGCCCTTTTATATTCATCTTGTGAGTGTTTGAGACATTCCTTAGAAAGGTTCAAGGGATCTTCACCCCCTGTCCCCTCATCAAGTATTGTCTCCTGCTAATTGGTTAGCTGTCCTCGCTTGCTATGTAAATTAGCACGCATGCTCCTTCCAGGAGTGGGGGGGCAAGTCTTTTTAGCCCTGAATTGGGTCGGTGGTCGCGATCTCTCCCTGCCACCTTTACCTTTCACCTAAATACCACGGTTTTGGTACTTTGTCAACCAGCTGAGGGGGATGCTCACTCTTATCAGTCTCTTCAAGGATCCTTATCTCTCAGCTTTTGTCTTCAGCCAACTGAGAGGAATGTTCATGTTCACTCTTATCAGTCTAAGGATATAGTCGTCATTATCTCTCAGCTTTTGTCTTCTGACTGATGAATTGGCCTTGGTGTCAGACTGCTTGTCATTCCAGTTGGACTCCTACAACCAATTATAATGATATTCAGGTATTTTGAAGTCTGTTGAATAGGAAACATTGAGCTGCACTTGTGTGATGATTAGCTTCATTGAGTTCTACTAGCAAATGTAGTACTTAACTTCAATCAATGCAGAGGTTAGGCAAAGTGAGTTTACTGTATTGATGGATTTCATAAGGGATATATGGAGCCATCTGGAAAGGGGTCACTCTTATGAACCTGCTGAAAGAGCTTGCACTGTGGATGTCATAGAAAGTAGCCACAGACTTCATCAGATTAGTATACCTGAATCGTGAGACAGCTGCATACTCTCAATCTTACCTTACTTACAGACTGCAGCATGCAATTACTTGCAAACAACTATTGATTCTGTTAAAAATAAATAGGAATCTATTACAGGGGAGACTGCCATTTCTAGTGTTCCAAAATGTTTTATTGCCTTCCTGTTGCAATAGTGATATCTTGCTCCAGGAAAATGATAAGCCTAGGGAAAAAAATGTATCCTACATCTTTGGGGAAAAAGGTCTGGTGACTGTATCACTATTAGAGAGATGCAAGATCAAAATTACGGGCTGAGGTCTGAAAATGGGAATTCCAGGCAGCTGAGAATCCAGAAGAAACAACAGTGGTTTAAATGTTTAACTGCTTAAAAGTTATGTACATGCAGCTGGTCAGCCTCAAGCTGTTGGGAACTATGAAACAATATGTCTTTGTAAGGCAAAAAGACAGGGAAAAAGAGATACCTATGCTAAAGCTATTATCATTATTAATCATTCATAAATTACATTTTCCTTTAGATTGTTTATTCATTTTGTACTGAGTAGTTTGTAGTGTTGTTTCTGTAGTTAACACATGCTTGGAATAATCATTAATAAATCCCATGGCTAAGTGTTGTTTTGCAGATTTTGTCTTACACTAGACACTTCAGTGCACTGCATTTTATCACTTCCTAAATACATATGATTTTGCATCTGGTGTAATTTTCAAATTATATCCTGTGCGGAGCCAGGTTAGATCAGTATTTAGATGACAAACGTATAAGGAACCATTAGACAGAGAGTCCTCTAGAAAGAACTAATTTTATTATCAGTAGTTCTTTTTCCTGCCACCAAAACTGAGATGTTGCCCAAGCACACTGCCAGGAGATAAAGTGCTTTCTTCTTGAAATCTCTGTCTTCTTTATAAGGCACATCCAAAGTCAGGCTTCTAGGCCACTCCACTGTTGAGTCAAGCTAAGCTTCTTCTTTAACAATAACAGGATGCCAATGATCACAAAAGCTGTCTGACAAACCAGTTACTGTGGTCAAATGTTATATAGTGCATTCTGTAACAAGAGGGAAGGAAGTTCTTGTGTACCACTGGGAAAGGCAAATATAGGCTTTCTGTAC
This sequence comes from Morus bassanus, assembly GCA_031468815.1. Lineage (NCBI taxonomy): Eukaryota > Metazoa > Chordata > Aves > Suliformes > Sulidae > Morus > Morus bassanus. The sequence continues at coordinate 9,571,905 of CM062576.1, read as the reverse complement.
TATCAAGTACTGCTTCTAGGTCAAGCACAGAGTGAAGTTGTGATTCCCAGCTAGAAGGCACAGAAACCTGAGCTCCTCATCCAGAAAGGTTCTTTTTTTTTAATATTTTTTTCAGTTTATGGTTATGAAAAGAGCTGCAGAAATGTCTTGAAGCACATATACTAGATTGAAAAGTATTGAATTAATAACATGATAAACATTTGATGGTGTGCAACCTGAGGGACACTGTTCAAATATTCATAAGGTCTAATAAGATGAGCAATGGGAAAGGAAAAAGACAGTATACCATTAGAGAGAAACTTCAAATTATTCAGCTAAGTTGAAGAGCAATTACAACATGAAAGCAGTTTTATAAAGTTTTATAAATCTCAGTTAACACTTTAAATTGTATTAAGATGTACAGACTGGGGTTAAACTATTTACACACTTCCATTGAGAAACATCGGTACTTTCCTAAAAAGTCCATTAATAACTTTACTCTTCTGCTTAACATCAATCCTGTTTATAGAAACTGCATACATACATGATTTTCCTGTATAATTTCAAATACAGCATTTTTGAAAGTAATAGGTTCATTGGAGTGGCAAGAGCAGCAAATAAAAGAGACTGAAATCAGAAATAGATGAAAACACAGATATTGCTACATCAGCAATCATAGAAGTGCCAGCAATTCTGGCTAATCAAAAGAGTCATCTTTGTATCTAAAAGACTAAATGTAGGTGTTTTGATGTATTTAGATGCTGTGTGTCAAAACACAATGAAATCTTGGATTCTTCTTGAAAATGAAAAGTAGAATTTGGCACAATTAATTGATTAAGCATCTTCTAAATAAAATGTATAAAATGTAATAAGATCATGAAATCCATACAGTCAGTTTATTCTTCAAAATGTGAATGTTTCATCTGTCATTTGGTTCTAAATTAGAATTTTGTGTTTCAAATAGTTTGATGGTTGCAAGAGGATTTCACAATTTCAAATACAATGGAAACTCCCTATGGCACAGGGTGCAGAGAGAATTTCACTCTCTGCATGGGTGAGTGAAATCCCTTTGTATAACCCACTTCACATGCTACAAAAATTTGCTGCCATAGTTCTTGTGGGACTAAAAGTGTAGCATACCTTAGACACAGAGAAAACCCCCAAAACTGGATACATGAGGCACTGTGAGAAGAGGCATTTCTATTTTTTAAGCACAAACTTGCCTTTCAGTCACTCCAAACTGCTTTTCAGCATTTCAGAAAGCACACAACAACTAGCAGTCAACACAGGAGAAAAAATTACAGCCTGAGTATAATGTGCAGGCTTCAAAAATCAGAGAAGCACCTTAATTACTTCTAAGATAACTACTTTCTTTAAAAAACGAAATAGATGATGTGAAAAGGTGCTACAACTACATTATAATTTCAGTCTCAAAACAGAGGCTTGACCTAGTCATTTAATTAGCCTGTAACACCAAGCTTAACTCTGTGTTAATCAGCTTCTTTAAAGCCTCCATTTTTAGGTAAAAGAAATTCCCTGTCCATTGGCTAAGGCAGGCAGGGTTTGTGTGGGACAATGCTTTGAAAGTTTCCTGCAAAACCAGGTCCTTTTAACTTCCAGGTTTCCAACTTTTTTTGAGTTCTTAGGCCTGTAGCATTGTAGCTTTAATTTATGTTAATGAATGATTGGATTATGCTACTGTTGCCAGAGCATCTGATATGTCTGCATCGCTCCTCTGTTCTGTGACAATGCCTTCAGTGATTAGCTGGGCACATTTAAACATTGTTTGCACTGATGTATGAACTTCTGTGTGGTTTTTAAGCAAGAAGATAGTGGCAAAAACTTTGAGTATGTAGCAGATGGAGAGCCAAGTACAACACATCAGCGGCGGATTAGTCGGCACTGCTACACAGTGGAGAGAGAAAAGATTAAACATTCTTAATTTGCTAGTTATGTTGGAGACTGTTTACAAGTAGGAATAACCTTCAGGTCTCTCTTTTCAGTTTAACTCATTAATTAGTAGTCACATCTGTTTAATCTATTTGCATGTTAAATTCTGTATTACATTGATTTACAGCAATTTCTTCAGCCCTGTCACATCTAAACTGTACTCACAGAATACAAACTTATTCCATGAATGTTTTTTTAGATTTCCATAAATCTCCGCATTCTTAGCTAGAAGGATAAAAATCAACATAATTAAAAATTTCTGGAATAGAAAATTTAGTTCAAGTAAGCAAAAGTCTCCACTGGGCTTTCTTTCTGTTATCCTCTATTTCTCAGTTAATGTTAATTACAAAAGTGGATCCCATTTATTGTATTTTCACAGTGTTTTGTCCTGTACTTTTAAATAGAAGCCAACAAGAGTTGTTATCCAGTCCAGCAGCTAGTGATTGATGACAGATATAGATTCAATTTGCCTGAGACAGGAAGAAAGGGAACCTGGATCTCCTACTTCCTCAGTTTTTGTAGCAAACACTAATATACTAAACTCAAAAAAATCCTCCTCTGCCAATGTTACAAGCACTTGTCAACGTTCATTTTATTTGACCCAAATTCATTTATTTGTGTTACACTGAAAAAGAGTTTAGCTGCAGTCTATGAATATCTCTGATATGTAAAGCTTGGTATTTTCCCCTGTAATTTCATCTCACATCCTTCAACGAAATCCAAAAATCGTTGAGAGTTTTGCCACAGGTGTTACTTGGGCTGTGATTTCAACCCTGTTTCATATAAGCCAAGGTCCAGCAATTGAATGCCTCTGTAAACCCCCATTCCTGTGACTCACTGTGGCAGTGCTGGGACTCCATCTGTGGGGTACTGTGAATGGGCATCAAACCTTGCAAAAATTACATTTTCCAGAGGTTCCAAGTAGCTTAGGGGCCTGAGTTTCATTTTCAAACACAATTTAACCACTAAGGAGCCTTTGATTCACAATTAATTGTCCCTGAGCCATTTAGGAGAAAATATATGAAAAAGACTTGGGCATGGCAATGCAACATACCCTTTCTGTCCAAGCTAAAAGCCCTCCACATTTGGAGCTCATCTGAGGAGGAATTGTGAGGTCAGAACCCGTCTTTTACAGATTATTTGCTTATTTATGCCAAATAAAATAATTCAGCATGAGATGTTCAGAAACACCCAGCTGAGACAGTCTGGGCTCAACAACAAGGAGTTTGTGATTTGGAAAATAAGCACCACCCCCATCTCCCACGGTAGTGTGTTAATTACATTGGCAGTTGAATCAAAGACGTCACAAGTATAGGCATGCATGCACACACAGACATTCACAAAGCCTATCGGTACCCTAAATCTGACAGATTCCAGTATTTTGCCGTTCTCTTTCATATATTCTGAATACTTACCTAATATATATTGCAGTTAAATACCTTGTTTTCTAAATATCTTAAACAAAGTACCTCTTAAATGTGTTTTGTAAACTGTGAAATATGTTATCTTGCAGTCTTTCTGTACTTAGAGACTTCTGGATTCTTATCTCTCTGTTTGTGTAAAGTATAAAACTTCTCTGGAAGTCTATGGAAAAACATCACTTCTCAGCAGCAAAGAAAATGGTTGATGCTATGGATTGTGTCCTCTAAATTTTTGCATATCTTAAAGCACTCTAATTTTTCCTTCAGAGATTTCACAGCTCCATCTTCAGTAAATGAAACAAGAACTGCTTACTAATACTACTGACAATATTTGTTTGAGAAACCTAATTTAATAATGTAAATGAAGTGGAAGTAGCTCTTAGCAAATATATCCCTTAAAGGCTTTAGAATGAGAGTCAGCCTATAGAAATAATATTTCTCTGTAGAATGACAGTTTTAAAATGACTGCAATGATTTGTAGGGTAAGCTATTAAATTGTACTATTTGTATACAATGGTTGCTCTTAACAGCCTCACAGCATCTATTTGCAAGTAATTACCCTTACTGTGGTATTTGCCATGTGCCATCAACTTAGCTTACCATTACCTCTACCGGTAAGTAATACAACTAGCGAACTCTTAGGTAAAAGGTAAATGTTGAAAGGTTTCATTGTGGACCACCATGTGCAAAATAACTGAGAGTAGAAACAGATAATGCTGATGAGGTGTTTTAAGACTCCATTGACCTTATATCCCATTTCTTAACAATTTTCCAGTGATGTAAATAACAGTTGTTCTGTACCTCCTCTTCAATACTTACTCTGTTGGCACAGTTGTTGAATATTAAGAACACATGGCTCCCAGACTTGGGGACAGCTTCTGCTGCAGTATGCTTCAGGAAAACAGGTTGTTTCTTGTTGCCAATCCAGAAGGGGTTTCCAATTAACTTGTAAAATCAGAGTCCACCTATCTGCAGCAATAGAAACCTGAGACTCTTCAGTTTGCTTTATGGTACATATTATTATTCTGTGCACAGATTCACAGAGCAATGGTACAGGCTTTTTCTGGAAGGACATTATAATGTGAGTCAGCTACAGCCATGAATTTTATTAACTTTTTTTGTTAGGAACTGCATTAAATGGCAACACCAATGCACAGATGAGCTCTGCAATGTTCCTATTCCAAGGCTGAGCAGATGGCTGTTTCGATGTGTGCTTGCTTTCATGTCCTCCATTTCATGCAGTGTCCCTTATCTTAGGCAACCCACTTATATTTATGCTGCTGGAGAGCCTTTAAACTTGCTGGAAGTTTACGGAGTAAAGGGATGGTATGGTGGAAAAGCCAGAGGGAAAACTCAGATAAGACTCTGGTTGTGCTTTCTCCTCTATTTGATTAACTCGGGAAGCTGCTTAGATTTCCAGTCTCTTTTGTGGCAATGGAGGAACTAATTTGGTAGGGAAAACCCAGCTGAACCTTATTTTAAAACTGGAACAAACCAAGGTTCTAAAACTTTCTAGTAACACTCTCCTTCTTTTTCTCCCAACATAATTTTTCTTACTTTTTTTCCTTTTCCTTTTTAGCTCTGTACAAAGACCCAATTTACATCTAACTGTAAAATAATTTTTGGAAGGAATAAACAATTCAAACAGTAGAGAACAATAAGAACTACAGGTGCACAGGTCCTTTGAAAGTAAGTCACTGATGCTACAAGAGAGGTATTCAGACTGAACCACTGAACCTTTAGAGGCCACTGTTCTGTTCCCATTGCAGCTGGTATTTTCCTTCTAATTTGCATTTAAATGCAGGCAGATCCAGATATTCACTTTTCTTCCCTTGACAGGCTTCTATTGCAGGTGGTGTAAAATGCCCAGCTTTTTTTTTTTTTTTTTTTTTGGATCAGTCTCTAACCAGTGCTCTGACGTGTTCCTCAGTGATATAGGGAATTATGGAGCTTTCCCATCTTCCATGTGGCCCAGCCCACTCCCCGCTAACGGACGACTTTACAGCACAAAGCCTGTGGATGAGGAGCTGTTACTTTGCCTTATTACCCCAGCACCTGACTGATTGCTGTGACATGAAGTGGTCTGGTGTAACTTGCGTACGCTGCCAGCTTGTTTGTGCAGACGGAGGCTATGCAAGCGCTATGGGATGAGAGTGTTATGCAGCTCCCCAGAATCTGGCTTTAGTCAAAATGTGGAAATCTGCACAGGCTGCAGATTACTGGCAGTGTCTGGTTAAACTGTCTCCTGTTAGGATTTGAGAGTAGGACCTCAGCCACAAAGAGATGAAATGCAAAAAACAGTGTTAAACCATGTTAAATATAAAGTATGCTTAAACGGTAAACAGTAATGCTTCACCCTCCACCTGTGACCACCATGCACTCCAGATATTGTACTTTATTTCCCTATTATCCCAGCTGAAGAAGTAGCACAAGAATGCAATAATTATGAGATTTGACAGCAAGTGAGGATCTAGTGAAGGAATTGGTTACCAGCTCTGGATCCTACTACGTTTCAGTTTAAAGATACTCTAGAAAGACAAGCATCTTTCACTGGAAGGGGTGTCCACAGTTCTCACCAGCTTTCTTATGCCATTAAGACTTTCTATCAAGGAGAAAAAAATTTTCAGATATACAGAAAGGAATATGGAGCAAATCATCAGTAAACAGTGCCTAACCACCTTTGCCTTAAACACTTCTCTGGCTTGACCTCAAGCCAAGGAGCAGTTGTTGACTGGCTTTTGGCTTTTATTTTTCTTTAAGTATCAAACTCCCAATATCTCTTTACCCATTCTGAAACTCATGATCCTCTCGGTCACACATACCTACTCCCCTTTGCTTACTTCCTGTTATTTCAAATGGATAAAGAAGATTCACAACACCTCATCGAGGCCTGGAGAAATTAAACAACTTGCTCAAGTTATGAAAAGAAGCCAATAGAAAAGCTGAGCCAGGAGTCTAGGTCCTGTGCCATAATCTCCATTTCAACTTCTCTCCCTGCCATATATGTATATCATATGTCATCAATATCCATAAATGCTTTCTTTTATTTTAATTTTGAAATACTAATTTACTGGTTTAACATGGCAAGTTTTCAAATTATCTTTTTCTAGCTGAACATCGTGGATATGAGCATTAGTTGCACAGTAAGAACAGACTGAAAAGGCTAAAGGCAGTGCCAGGGAATCAAAACTAACACCCATTACAATCCATATTCCTTTCTGTATAAGGGGGAGAGTCTTTTATATGAGCTAAACTCCTTGAGGTCTTGTTCAGACATGAAACCCAATCAGCCAAAAGTAGGAGGGCAAGTAATGCCACGTATTTCTAAAACTCCCTACAGCTGGTTGCACACCCTTCGTGTTACACATACCCAAGCTTTCACAGCCTAATATAGCCTCTTTTTCATTTTAATATTTTTAAATCCAGCTAGAAAAATTGTATCATCTATGCACAGCGGGATGTCCCATTATACGTGAAATAAGCTTTAGTGGTATTACAGAAATGACAAGTTCATTCTTGACTCTATGTACAAAGCATAATTCAGTTCCGTAAAGCTTATTGCTTTCAGACAACCCAATAGCATATGTGAGCCTTATGTTATTCTGCCCTTTCACAACATTTACAAACTGATACATATCTCTTCAAGAGGATAAATGTTTTACTAAGTCAAAAAATGTCAGCTTTAGCTTGGACTGCATTAGCTCTATTGAGTTCTTCAAATACACACCAGGTTAATGAAGACTAAACCGTGGTGGGCTATGCTTTTTGATAAATATTGAAGTGCTCTTTGATCCTGATAACACACAAATGTTCAGCATGAGTGAGTTTTCACGGTCAGCATGCAATGATTTTGATATTTGACTTAATCTGTAGCCCAGTGTGGTTTATTTTCCTTATCTGGATGGTATGCTTAGAACAAGAAAAGACAGAGAAATTAAAAACAGCACAGTAGTAGTGTTCAAAAGCCTTTTTTCTTTTTTTCCTGTTTTGCAAGAATTCTGAATCAAGTTGACCCATGACTTAAAGACTTCTCTATACACAAGTCTTTGCAAACAAAAATGCAGAGCAATGCCCTTACTTATGCTGGACAAACTATCTCCACTTTTGCACTGGAGACTACAGCTCAACTTTTCACTCACTCAGTGGCTTTGTATCAGTCTGGGAATTAATAATAACAATATTTTGTACTTGTATCAGTGCTTATATAGCACCTTTTTATCCCAGGCTCTCAAAGCACTTTACAAACATTAATTAATTAAGTCTCACAACAGCCCTGTGAGGCAAGGAGCTATTAGGTGAAATAATTCCTTTTGGTTTCTTGCCTTTGCCATAGGGAAAAGAACCGGCATAAAGAGCTTAGTTTGTGCCAAAAAAATATTGCCTAGAAATAATGCTGGCAGGGCTGTATGTCTCATCACTGCAGGAAGCAAGTACTCAAAATCCTTATGCATTAGCAGAACAAGGAGCAGTACCACAATCCATGAGCTGATGGAGAGGCGGGAGCCAGTAGTCTTCACTAGCTGAGCATGGAGCCTTTGTAGGCATAGAGGTTATTATTTTAATCATAAGAAATAAAAAGTGAGAGCTTGCCTGATAAGTTTTCTAATGCTCTTGGGGGCCCTTAGTAACAATGCATGACTCCTCAAACAGCAGTTAAGGCCAACTGGTACATAATTGAAAAGAATGAGAGTTGCCACATCTCCAGGCATGAAGAATTACCAACACAAGCTGAAGTTGTTTCCTGGATCTGATAAAATTAGCAGGAACCAGGTTATTACACAGACAAGCCAAACATGAAAGAACAGAAAGATAAAGGATGACAGATAAACATGTGACTAAGTGTTGTTTAAAAAATGAACAAATGTTTCAGGCAATGAGTTCAGATGCTAAAGCAGAAAACCTCAAAAATAATACGGTGATCTTGATGTCTTATTTAGGGGCATATTTGGCAGTTTCAGGGGGTTTCGCCATTCTAAAGGAACAGATAGGGGAAACAGACTCAGAGCTTACAAAGAAAAAACAGACTTATAGCTTGCAGAAAAAAAAAACCCTCCAAACCTAGACTTATAGCTTGTAAAAAAAAAAATAATGCCATCTGAATTCAATGTTTAGCCAAGCACTGTTTATCAGGGTTTCATTCTGTGCACTAAGAACATAAATGGTTTCTTTTTTCCTGGGGCCAGATTTGGATCACTAACTTGAGTTGGGCCTTAGGGAGAAACACAGCATGTATGATGAGCTGATTAATTACCAGAAATCAAATGCCTTGCAGTCAGGAGCAATGTGCTTGAAAGAAAGCACTAGTACTATAAAAGTGGTGCATATCTACATGCATGCATGGCTAGGCAAGAACACCATGGGGATTAGGTTTCACTGTAGCCTGAAACAAAGGATTTAGGAATGATTGTTTATCCTTGACAGTGTGACCTGTGCCAGTCTTTATTAACAAGGGCTTTCAGTATATGACATTTAAAGTAACAGAACCCTCTTAAATAAACCTCAGGATTTTACCTTCTTAAAACATCACTAGGATTTCAGCTGCTTTTCAGAAACCGTGGTAGTGATTCATAATTAAAGGTTAGGATACATCTTATTTCAAGCCTTGTGTGCATGAATAAAATCCTTTTGAATCTGTCTCTTAGGAAGAGCTCATTTAAAGTGGAGTGCAAATCTACTAGGAAGGCATATATGAAGGAAGAATCATATTAAATATTAGGATCATTATATTGGCTAGCTTGGAAAGTTGTTGAAAAATAACAGGATAATAGGAGATAGGTCAGATCATTTTAGTAAATTTTCACTTTCTCTGAAAGTCATGTGTATACATATGCAGCTGCCTAGTAGTATTTTATGTTTTCTGTACAGGATTATTTCAGAATTACTTTCTCAATCACAAAACTCAGAGAAATCACTAACTCACCCATGCTAATATATCATTTCATGCAGTCCTCCAAAACAGAGAGCCATCTTGTCTGGGTGGAAGTTTTAATGGATGATTTAATGTAAAACATTGTTAGACTGCTTTAAAGTGTTCTGTTTACAGTTGTCTGTTCTGCTATTTATTTGTTCCTTCCACTACTTGCTTGCCAGACAATAAATAGTATACTGTCATCTCACTAAGAGTATTTCTGCAGTTAGAATGTTTTTTCCTGTACTACCCTTTGAACCAGTAAATGTTTCAAAATAATATGGCTGCTGTAAGTGAGGCTGTGGCAAGGATGTGACAGGCTGACTGGGAAGCAGCAGAAGACCAAGCCAGATGATGGTTTTCTAGTTACAAACCATAGTTGTAAAACCCTGAAAGAAATTTTTGCCCAAACAGTGACTGGCATGAGATGTCACTATTTTCAGCTGGATTCATTTAAAACTAAACTGACTTTTATTTTTATTTTCTTTTTTTTTTCTTTCCCATGTTTCTTTGTCCTAATGGAAATATCACTTCAGAAAGGGTATTTTGTCCAAACTTTCCAATTTCCATCTGTTACGTCATCTAAGGATAGCAAGGAATTTTAGATAGCTGTCAAAGCTCCCCATCTCTCTTACTAACTTTTTATTCAATAAACATTTATAGGTGAATTTTATCTTTTTTTTGTGTCCTGATGACATATGTTAAATGGCTGATTCTGAAAAAAAAGTAATAACATACTCTAGTCAGCCACAACTGAGAACATTATTCATCGTTTCAGTATTGTGTGCGTGTGTCTTGCTTTCAGCCCCCATGACCAACATGTTCTTTGACCTGAGCTGGGAATCAACACATTTTTTTAACTCTTCTCCCCACCTGGGAGTAAAGAAGCATCCAGCAGAATTAATTTGGCAAGTTTCTTCACTAAGCATGCACAGAAAGAGATGAAAGAACAGGAGATTATTGGGATCCCATGGTCATAGTTCCCTGAATTCAGGGACACTGGAAAAGTCAAGGACAATTTTGGCATTCACTGAAAGAAATTCTGGCAAAATACCACTGTGAGACAGCCATGAAAATTATTATTTATACCTCACTAGTACACACGTGCCATCAGGTATATCTTTTCCAAATGAAAGCAGTTTTGTATGGCATGGCAATACATATAGCAAAATATTAAAAAATTCTGAGTAACAGCTGGCACCCCTGCATGTAGAGCAGACATAAACACACTCCAAAATGCTGGACAGTCTCCTGAACTCAAGTTACCTTGTCAGCTATGCAATCTGTGGCCACAAGCATGGAAGATCTGTAGTATCAGCAGCAACACTGGGATAATAATACTGACATTAATTCTCATGAACCACTTCCCTTCTTCCTTAGCTTCTCCTTATACTGGTGGAAGGATAATAATAACATAACACCATTTGGCAAAGCTGTGAAATAAATGGAAGGAAGGCCTTCAAACATCATTGGACAACATGCAAACAGAGAGAGAAATGGCGAGAAAGAGAGGCATTTCCCTCCCACCCCCAAGTACAGCAGCATTGGGGTAAGAAGCTCAAAATCTTCAAAGTAGAAGAAACCTCTTATCTAAAGATATAATTTTCTTCCCCGAGAACTGTAATGCTAATCCTATTAGCATATTAGTGTGTGATCATGGCTCTAGAGTTACATACAACATTCATACCAAATTTGAACATACTGTGAAAGCAGCTGTGAGGGCTTGATGAACTCAAGATAAAAAGAGCTGTATTCATAGCTGCCGGCAGCAACAGCAGCCCCATGCTAACAGGGAGACAACATGGAGAGGAACTGGGGCTGCACAGCTGCGGCTCCAGCAGGTCACCTTGACACGCGGGCTGCTCTTGCTGGTGGTGCATATCGGGCTGCAGCAAGATCTAACACTCTTCTTAACTCATTGGTAACCATATGCTTGAGACTCTTCCTCCTGCTTCAGCATCTCTGTTATCCAGACTCCGAGTCCCTTGTGAAACTGTGCCACAGGTACAAGAACTGCAGGAAGACAACCTGAAACTAGGCACAGAGATAAGCATCTGTATTCACCCTTGTGTCATAATGTCATACAAAGTCAAAGTCTGCGGAGATGAAAGGCAGATGTGAAGCCTAAGATAGATAGACATGCAACAGCTCTCACTGGGACGGGGGTGGGGGGGAGGGGGGGGCTGCACACAGCCAGCAGTAGCCTGCAATTATCTTTACTGAAGCAAGTATTTTAAATTTTGAAGAAATGGTTCCAAAAAAGAATAAGAAATTTTCTTAATACATATTTTATTCTCCCCCCCCCCCTTTTTGTTTTGTTATTTAAATTTCCATAATTAAAACTGCTAAATACCAATCTCAGCTCTCTGGTTTGGGTACTTTTATCTTTAGTACCTAAGCAGCTGTAGTGATAGATGCATCTCCATAGGAGTTTGATGATGGAGTGAGTCTTTGACTCACACCATTAATTACAGCAAATGTGGGGATTGCTTACAGCTCAGACATTGCCTCCCAGCCACCACCCTTTTCTGGCTCCTCACCACCATCACTACCACTTATATTTTTTGGCAAGCAGTCCATTTCATGAAAGAGTGCCTATGCACAAGTGTGAAACCGTGGCACTCATCTTGAATTTCTTCCACTGTTATTGTGCCACTTATCTCCCAATGAGAGTCTATGACATCAGCTAAGTGAAACAACACCTGTTATTTTTTTTTAATACTTCTTTATTACTTAAAAGTGGAAACACTGAAAAATAATAAAGAAAATTATTTTAACCTTTATTATTTCTGCTTATTATTACAGAATTAATATGTTGAATCCAAGGGGTATCTCAATCACTTCCACAGGCTTTGTGTGGTGAGTGTCTGCTCTTTCAGAGAAAGACTCTGTAAAGAGGGCATTTTCAGGATGCCTTACCCAAAAGAAGGGTTTTTCTTCTGATCTCTCCCCTCCAATGCAATGGGTTTGTCATGAGGCTTATATATGATTTACACCTCAACGCTATCACTTTGGATACTCTCACCATCCATATGACTTTTTTTATTTGTTTTTAATCCTGCTAAAACCAATGCTGCCTTTTGGCAAAGAGTTCCATGGTATAATTCTTCTTCATTGTGGAGACAAATATTTCCATTTCTCAGCTTTAAATTTCATCTTTTAACTGAATATCCCTTTGTCTGTGTAATATGAGAAAGCTGGAGCTGAATATTCCACTCTCTGCTCTCTATGCCATATATTATTTTATAAAGCTTTATCTGGCCTCCCTGTATTTATCTTTTCTCTAAAATAAACAGTCCTATTCTTTTTACCCTCTTCAGAGATTTTTTTCATACTTTCATTTATCCTCAGAGATCATTACCAAATTTCCCTCAGCTTTTTCAACAGAGGTAACAAAAAGTTTTTACTCTAAAGCTTGTCAGTGGCTCATATAATGACACAAAATATTTGCCACTTTGTTTTCTGTAATTTATAGATGGTATTCCTTAAGGAACACTGCTTTAATTAATCTCGCAAAGAGCACTACTCTCTTAAATACAAATAAAAGGTGTGGGGATTTTAAAGATTTATTTTACTTTATACCTGCACTCTTTCTTGAATGTGTCATGTTTATACATGTTTATATGATATATATTTATATGATAACACTGACTGCCTGCAGCTCTTTCTAGAACCTGTTAATTTCAGATAAATCAGACGTTTACACTTTATTGATACAAAAAATGGAATTATATTTGGAGTATTAATTTCTACAGATACAAACTGCCTATGCTGTTTAGCTATATTGGGCTATAAGATTAAAAGAGACAGAGCGACATTTCAAAATTCAGCTGAGAGGTACATTTTGGTAGTTGCATTCATACATGTCTCGTCTTTTGGCTGCCTCCTCTTCTCCCCATCTGCTGCAATGGCTGGCTGCCTGCTCCCGCGCTGGTGAAGCCCTGGCCACTGTGCCACCATGCCACCGTGCCAGGCAATGGAGCCGCCCGGGCACAGCACACCCTCCCTGCTGCAGTAGGTCCTTACTGATGTTAATGCTGAGATATTGGCTTCGCATGCCACTTTAAACATTGTTACACCTGCCTGACATTTACATGCCAAAAGTACAAAATGGAAGCACAGGAAAAACTTGAAACACAAAGGGGAAAGTGCAGTTCATTACACAGGGCTTTGATCTTGAGAAAATAGCCGGCTAATGGAAGAGGACTAGCTCCTGCTGAGAGCGGTGTGGGAGACTGCAGGGACGGTGCCTCGTGCCCAAGAAATATCCCGGGATTTCCAAGCCCACTGGCACAAGCTACAGTCATAGAAGGACAATTACACATTCTAGATAGATTATAGACAGCATAAATCCAAGTCAGGCATGTTTGCCTGTAACCCTCTGCACTATTGAACCAGGCTGACTAGACTGGAAAAGAACTTAAAGACTTACCTGGATGTTTCCTGTCTCTGATATCAGTGCGTGATGATGACGGATGTATATATGTCTAGGCATACTCTGATATATATTGCAGGTGAAAGAATTGAAAATGAAATTCCTTGTAAAAAGGAGCAAAAAAATGATGATATTTATTTCCACTAAAATAATGGACAAAGAGAAAAAGATAAAAGATGCACATACACTCAGGTGCATGTACACACGTACACACACACACATACACATGCATGCACTCACATTTCCACAGTCATTGCTGGCTCTCTTACCTCCCAGTTTGCTTATACCAAAAGTATGAAACATTGTTTAGACAGAAATCTGATTTTCAGTTTAATTGTTCCCCCTTATGTTCTGTGGGATATTTCTAAACAAAGTTCTTGTTTTCTGCTACAGCTACTTAGCTGTATGCTATTCCATGCTGTTATCTTATCCTATTTATTTAAAAATTAATTCATCTACAAAAATTACTCTTGTTATAGAATCAGAGAAGCCTAATCAATGTGAAACACCTGTTTTTATGTCTCACTATTTTTATTATTACTTCAGCTCCACTGTATTTAAAAATCTGGTATGCACTGGCCACTGTTCTTCTTTTTAATAATTTGCAGCCTAACTGACTAACTGCTCAGTTTAAAGCTTCCCAGATATCTCATTAACACTAAAGCTCCCAACTTTGCCAAACTCAGAGATTTTCAAGGTCTCAGTGAAAACAAATGGACTTTTTCAAGGAAGAGGTCTGTAGCTTTTCTACCATCTTCAAGAAAGATCAAAAGTCTATTGAAAAACACTTCATGGAAAGCTCCAAACATTTTTCTTCATTCTTGTCACTATACTCATCATTTACTTTAGTGAATCCAACCATTGCATCAGCAATGGTGGCTATGTAAATCCTGAGATTATCTGGTCAGACATACTCCTCTTTTCTAGCACTCCCTCCTGCGCATTTAACTGGTGGCTTTGAACTCCACACCGTCGTGACTGGGCACAGTTTAAATAACAGGCTCTGTTTCCATATAGGTCATGTTGACATTAAAAAATTTGATCAATTCTAAGTAAAATATTTGTTGTTTCCTGGGAAGAGACAATAAAGTCCTTAGAGCGAAGTTATTCATCCAAGTAATCCTATTTATTTCAGTGGAATTGCTTGTTTGAGAACGTTTTGAACAGAGAAATCAGTCTACAGCATGGCCCATGGTGAATATAACTTATTTTTTTATATTATCACAATTTCAAGTATCATGAGAAGGGAAGACTGAGATTTTAGGAGAATGCTGGTTTTCTTCCTCGTTGCTATAAAATGTGATGTTACCTACAAAAAGCAAAATAACTTCCCTGGCTATCATGCAAAAATTCTGCTTTCTAGGGAATGAGACAGATAAAAATTTGTGGAGTTGCTAGTTACTATAATGCACTCAGTTCCCAGAACCCACCGTTTGCAAATGAAGCTGTCCACTGGCCATTTTCAAATGTAACAGCTTTGCAAATCAGGGATTAAATGGAATCAATAAATGTATGTCTGGGAGACAAAAATGTACACACACAAGCACAGAGATGCACAGACTTTCACATGAGGGAAAGTGGTTTTCCTGTGACCATCCACCTGCCTGATTAAAAGGCTGGGAGGATTTACCCTTCTTTAGAGAACTTGCTGATAAATTGTAAGTTACTCTGATGATTAGCAAAGACTTTTTAAAAGAGCAAGTGTCTCTCATGGCCTTCACTTTCCTGCCAGTTTCTTGCTACCTGTATTACAGCTGGCCATCATCTATGCCCCTCAAAAGAGATTTTATTTTCCAAAAAGGAATTCCAAGAAAAAAAAAAGGCAACAAAAAAAAAGGAAAGAGAAAAAAAAAGCATGCTCTTTTATGAGATATGGAAACAGAAATGTTTTCTTGCGTATATAAGAAAATATCTTTTGCAAAAGAAGGACAAATCTTGTTTGGACACATCTCAAGTCATGTGTCTATGAATCTTTTATTACGTATATATACATGTATATATGTATAAACTTATGTTGATACCATTCTAATGCTTTCATCATATTTCAATGATGTGTGTTAGTGAAATAGACCTATAGTAAGGTTCCTTATATCATATGTTTGAAGTAAAGCATTTTACAGATATTAGCTAATCTTCAAAATGCTTTGGAAATTGAGGCTGAAATTTAAAGTCAGTGTCAGAGCCTGGATTAAGTCTGAAGAGCTAGTGAGAACCTTTAGACCAGAGGAATTAAGGAAGTGCTTTATTGTGTTTTCTCTATAGGGATGGACTTAATTGAAGTAAAGCCTGAGTGCAGGTATCTACCCTCTTCCCTGGTCTACATCGCCTCTATCCACACAAAAGTCTGATTAGTTTGGGAAGTAATTTAAAACAGATAAAAAATATAGTCAGATTGAAACTGCCACATTGATTAAAGCTGTACCTTTATATTTTAAAATATTCAGAGTAGAAATTAAAATATATACCAGCCACAATAACTCTCATTTACTTACCACATTTCTTTTGGCAATTTCTTTGCTACTCTGGCTAATTGTTCCTTATGTGCAGCTAAGCATGCCACTCTGCATCGCTCCTCCTTTCAATTTGCCTAATCAAATATGGTGATTTTTCTTACTGGTGTCTGTCTGGATTGAAAAGATTTTAATTCTTTCCTCAGTAGCATATTGACCACTTCAGTCCAGTACATACCAGTCAGGTCTCAGTGATATGTTGATAGTCCTTCTACATTTTACAAAAAAACTCTCCACATACTGTGATAAGCTCACCTGGGAGTACATTTGCTTATACAATTATGAAATCTGTTAACTGCTTGAAAGGAAAATAATATCTAAAATCTACATAAACAAGTAAGCAGCCTCTTTATGTTAGGTGCTGTACAAAGCCTCTCTAAGCTGAAGATCCTGCCATTCAAACAGAAAAGCAGGACCAGGTAAAGGGAAACAGATGGGGATGAGATGGAGGTGAGAGGATGGTAAGAGGATGCGATTGCCTGCTGTAGGGAAACTCCATGACAAAGGCAGGGACTGTGTTCCCCCAAATCTCAGCCTAAAGTCTTTGCAGTGTGATTCTCCTCCTACATCTCTCACATATTCCTGGTTACCTTGACCCCCTTATGGTCACTTTCTGACAGAGGTGCTCTTTCAGTAGCTCTTTTACATAAGGAGTCAGAATTTCCTTTAATGGGAATGAAAACAGTTTAATTTAAGTTGTCAAAATACAACACAATTCAAAAGATGAATTCTTGTGTTCCCCAACTAACATTCACCTCCTGAGTGCCTTATAATTACATCGACAGTGAACCCTGGGAAAGGATGAAATTTAATGATATGAAGGGTGTGGGGGAAATGAGCATCAATTTGTTAAATACTGCATTTTCTCTCTGGATTTTAACCTTCAGAGAGTACAATGTACATGTGAAATGTGATTGCAAAGAGAAGACTGAAGAGAAAAGCCTATTTAGTTGGAGTATAATATCATAGCTGTATTTAAAATTCCTGAAGCGCTCCAGAGTTCTGGCTGCAGGATGTTTTCCCCAAAGTACCTAATGTAAACATAAGCCTGTTTATATTTCAGTAGGTGTGAATAAACTCAGCCAATACTCAGTGCCAAGAAAATGAAGCACTTTTTTTTTCCCATCACAACAATTGATGTAAGTAATCAACTTGCTGTGTGTTGTGAATGAGGCCTTCATTCTGCTGTCTCCGATAAACAATATTAATGTGTAAGTGTTTGAGAAGCTCAGAGCGGATAATTTTCTACAGAGAAAAATCTTCATTTCTCGGTGTTTTAGTGGTAAAAGAAACTCAGCACAATGTTTTACAAGACCAACTCCCTGATGTTGTGATGACATAAGACAGTTTTTGATATTTAATTCTTAATCGTTCCCATGCTATGAAAAGAGCCATTGTGCCAGAGGTGGCAGGAGGAGCAGAGGCAGGGCAGTGATGGCTCATAGCAAAGAAAATAGTTTTAGTAGCCTATGGTGCTAGTGGCCTTTTCTTTCTCTTGGGACACTGCAGAGACAAGCCAGCCACAAAAACATGACTGAGCTTTTGATGGCACTGAGGGGAAAAGCTTGAGCAGGGGTGCAGGGCAGAGGCAGGATTTTTCTAACATGCGAGGAAGAAATAGCATCAGGTGGAACAGGGTTCCCTGGGTTTGCAACAGCTTTTTTTAAATGAGATGTTTCTGGGGAACTGAAACATTTAATCTGTAGCCAAGAGCACAGAAGGGAGGTGGCTTTGTATTTTGTAAAAATAATGAAGCCATAGATCCAGAGCCAAATTTTGAAGAGGATTCTAAATGCTGTTTTGGGGAAAAGATTATGGAAAGAATTACCAGTAGCTGTTGTCACCTCCCAAAGCACTGCTGCTGAAAGAAAGTACTGAATAGCTTTTCTAATCTTTTCTCTCATCCCTTTCTTGTGGATGAAGTCAAGCAGAATGTAGTTAAAGGCTCTATTTCCACTGAAATCTTCTGTGTTAAATTAGACCTTCTGAATCCAACCTTTCCCAGCAGACGGTCTTTTTCTTTTCTTTTTTTTTTTTTTACAGTAAGTAATCAGTGTTTAATTACTTGACTTTTACATGGTACAACCTTTGAGACCTTCCTGACTTGCTGAGTATTCAAAGTGTACTGTTCAGAGTGTTCAACAACTCCAAGTGCCTTGTTAACACTTATAATACAGGGGAGGAAAGGGAAAAGGCTCCCGGAGCTGTAACACACACAGGTTTGTTACATGTCTTGAAATCAGGGCCTGCACTGAAATCAAACGTGAACTGACAAAGGCCTTTATGATATTTAGCTCTGATCTAGCTGCATATGCATACATATTCATGCATACCCACTTTTAGTTTGCATTAGGACTTTGCACAACTTTCTGACCGTGTGCAAGCAGAAAGCTAGGTTTCAACCTGTGTGGGCTCATACCCGCTTCCACCCTTAAATTTGACTATGAGGTTTTGAGTTCAAGCAAACTTCAAATTGCAAAGTGAAACACCATCAAAACCAATGAATTTTCTCTGGCTTGGTGTCAAAAGTGAGAGAAACTGCACATTTTGCACGCTTTTGGAATATGGCTTCATGGGAACATTTCAAAAACATTAATCATCCTTTCAGGAGATTTCAGGTCTCATGTTTTACATTCACTAACACATATAAATCACAAATCTGGAACATCAGTTCTGATGTCAATTATATTTGACACAATTCTCTTGTCATCAGATGGGTTAAATATGTTTTACTCTGGGTCCTGTTCCCATAAACAGTTTAATGATACAGCTTTAAAATTAAGCATATGCATAAATGCTTGGAAGACCGCAGTCTCAGTTTCAGGCTGTGGAACTTCAGTTTTCAGAAGGTAAAACTGTTGTACTACATGATCATTTTTCCAGTTTTCTTCTTATTGTTTTCCCTATCTATTTTTAGTTTATAAGAATTTCAAGTAATGTCACACTGAATTTCAGCGGAAGCTTGAAACATTGCATTGTTTGACCAATTAAGACTAAAAAGTTTCTCTTGAACAAAATGTCATATCCCTCAATTATATCTAATAAGGAAAAACATAATTCTTAATAGGCCTCTTGTAAATTAAATAGCTCCTTTTGAAAATCAGTAAGAAGTGTTAATTTGATAGAAACATGAGCTAAAACCTTATTGAAATTTATATATTAATAAAAGATTACTATCTAAGGAAAAATGTAATTAATAATTGTTTAAAAAAAAGGAAAGGTTGTTTCAGTTCAAAAAAGTTAACGCTTTTCTGTGATTCTTTATAGAAACACAGAATAGGAGATATTGTCATAGCGCTTTCCTTAACTATAGAAAAAATTATGATATTGTGTTCCTGCTGCTTCCCAAAAGAGAATTTACAAAGCTGTACTTAGCATGTTATGGATATCCTAAACATGCAGAAGAACCTTAAAAGCAAATTTTGGAAATACATGAGTCAGCACGTTCATAACTAAAAATTTAGAGTTTAACCAAAGGCAAGCTGGCTTAGCTGTGACATAGGTAACTTCTATTTTACTGACATCAGTTGAAACAATCAATGAATTGATCAGAAAAAGTAGCAATTCAATGTAGTTTTTCATTTCAAATTTGATTTTAACACTAACTGGAGAACATTTTGCCTGTCTTCTATTTCTCCTAAACTGTTGGAATTTGCAGTAGTTGTGTAAATGTTTAATAATAATAATAATAACAACGATAATAATAATAGTTTGTATTTATACAATGGCATTTTTTATCTGTATATGCACACAAAATCTTTGAAATAAAGTCTTTAAGCTGGAGACCTGAACGCCACACTAGACTATCCATGAAATATGTTCCACTCATGCTGTTACATAAAAGCTTCTGGGACTGGTCAAAGTTCCCTAAATCTCAAAATAATTTCCTCTGCAATAAGCTGGAAAAATTTTTCAAAAGTTTCTTCATCCACTGAAGAAATTATTTAGTTCTCCTCCTCCTTCCCACCCAGAAGCAATGTCTTCCAGGTTACTTTGCTATCCGCTCATGATGGATAAGAACAGGAGCAATTTAGCTACTCAAACAAGTCTGATTTGTAGTCTGAAAGTAGAAGTCATTAGCAAAATGCTATTTGGCTAGTGGCAGCTTAAACAGTGATATAGGATTTTTCACTCATTTTAAGTAATTTCTGTGCAATTCTTAGCTCTTATTTAAGTGAATCTGGGAAATTTTCTCTGTGAAATGGGAAGATTTGTGCATGTTAAATGGGAGGTTATAAAACATTGTTTTTGCAGCTGTCTGATCTCTTGTTAGTTAACACATTTTTCATATACTTTCTCTTCTCTGAATTCTGGTGTGCTTCAGACATAAAACTGAAAAAGATTAATACAGTTTCTCAGTTTAGTCTGGTTTGGACCTAGAAATAACTTTTAGGGGTAAACAACTGACCTAATTACATACACAGTGAAGGCATTAAAATGCAATATGGTCTGCAAAGTGCAGTATGGTCGGCGAAATAATACAGATTTCAAACCAAAAAAGCTGCAAAATATACTTGTAAAATTTGCTTTACTACAGACAGACACAATCAGGTTAGTAATAACAGCATGGTCTCAAAAACTAAAGGCAGCTATGTTTCAATTCAGGAGTCTGGAGAAAAAGAGAACGGCAGAGGGAAACCCCTGAAAAATGTACCTTCCCACAAGAAGCAACTTTGTTTTCTGAAGGGAGATTAGTTATAATAGCCTGGATGCTGTAGTGAAATCCTTACTAAATAGGAATGAACACTGTATTTTAAAAACAAGTCTAACAAACAATCAGCATTTTTTTTTTACGGTCACCCTTTTATAGTCTCCCTAAGAGATTTACAGTCTCTATGGCTGTAAACAGTGTGACTGAGTGATCTCTCAGTGAGAACTGCCATGGTACTGTTGCTTCCCAGCAGGCAGTCCAGTCAGATGATGTAGAATAGGCATAGGGAGACAGATCCCATTTGAATGCATGAAAAAAACATGATGCTGAAATTTCATAGTTGTTGTAGAGTATATTCTAGAGGCCTGATCCTCGTTTTTTGCACTCTTGGAGCTTCCATTCAAATATAATGCTGGATTTGTGCAAAACTGCACTCTGTCACTTGTTCCAATTTATCAGCATTTAATTTATGCCAACTCTGAATGCACTGCGGGGCAGCACAGAAATCACAGGAACCACACGTGGCTGATGACCATGCTGTTTTCATTCCTGTATCAGCTGGGGCTGCAAAGCTACGCACCCTGGCCTTTCGGAAAGGCAGAGGCAGCAGAAGAAGCACTCCTGAAATTTCTTACCACAGATGCCTCATCAGTAAATTGGGACTAATAGCACTTCACTATTTTGAGCAGTCCTTAATGCAGAGTTCAGACCTCTCTAATAGATTCCACTCTGAGCCTCAAGTGGTTTCTCCTGTATCCAACAACCTGCTTCTGCAAAAGTTGCTGACTAGCTTGATAAGGAGCTGGATTAAGCTATTTGTTATCTGCCTGTATTGTACCCCAGATACTTATCTATCTAAGGTACTTATATCAGCACCTTTACACCTAAGCACTTCCCAGTCTATAATGGAAAGTATTTTCTTTATCATAGTCCTGGAAATAGTATTCTTTTCAATTTATAGATGGGGAACTGAAGCGGAGAGAGTAAATGACTTTCCTGCAGTTTTAACAAGAATCCTGAGGCAGACGAAAGACCTGCCCCTTGCCTGGCTATGTGTCAGGCTACGGCAACAACCACCTGACAGGGAAAATGAGAGCAAGGTGTGGGAGAGGGAGGAAAAGATGTTTTAACAAAATGTATTATTTTGGTTATTTATCAACCATATATCCAATTCCGTAAATCGCCCTGATCAAAATGGATGCAGGAAGCTCATTAAAACCAAGGGTTTTTTTGCTTTTTTTTATGTGTTTTGGATCATATCATATCCATAACTGCATAATTTACAAAAACGTATCAAGAATGTCAGCATCTTTTAGGAAAACTTTTTGTTGCAACCTCTACATATCCCCTTGTTGGGCAAAAAACCCAACCCAACCCAACCCAAACCAAACCAAACCACACATCCAAGTAAATTAAGGCCTAACTAATCATTTTGTAATCATGTGTGCTTATGAATCCTCATAGAATTACTTTAAGTTTATAATATACTCTCTATTTTTTCTTAAGACAGAAGAAATTTGCCTCAGTTAGGGAAATTAACCCTACAGTAGCTTTGAAACCCCATCTCTTCTTACCAGAAACAATCACAATTGAAAAGACAAGTGTGGTTATTTTGAAATATATTCTGATAGGACAGAATTTTGAATTACTATGAGAATAAAACCAACTACTTTGAAGGAATTGGTCAAAAGCAATTAACAATTAACCAAACATTAATGCCTTTTGTTCTAGTTGGCAATTAGTAATTAGCCACTAGTTGGGACCATATGTCACATATCTGCTATGGAAATTAAAATGACCGACAAAGGAAATTAGAATGACTGGGGTCAGTGATTGTATTCAGCCAACTGAGTATGGGCCAAGTTAGTGCATATGTATTGCTTATTATGTTTTTTGAAGCATGCTTAGAGCTAAGGGAGAAAGGCCCTGTGAAAGATGGGAGGAGAGAAGGAAAAAGCTCCTTCCTTAAATGCAGCGGTGCATGTGTAGAGTGAGCTCCCCTAGAGCAAGCAGGGAAGCTACTGCGTGAGAATCAGGGAGAAGATACATGACCAAGTCTACAAGGTAATAGCAAGGGAGAGATTTTTCTAGGGACTTAGTGAATACTGTGGAGAGTTTGAGCAACCTTTAAAGCCACTGAAAGAGTGAAGGATTGATCCCATGAGGACAGACCGGCAGGGAAAAGATTGGTTTCCTGTCATTCTTATTTAGTCTTTCCCCTGTGGCATGTCTGAGATTTCTTTATCTGAAGTGTTTTCTATCTTATAGTTTTGTTGCCTCTTCTTAGTGGCCTTTTGTTTTACAGCCTGGAAGCCATCTAGGTGTTTTATGTGCTTATTTTAAGGAAAAAGGGCAGGCAGTTCCACGCAGAGCTCTGGCAGGCACATGGTCCCACCATTAAATTTTTTTGCATTGGTTCATCTCTTATAGTTAAGCAGTGAGATAGTATCCCATGGGCAGTTAATCTCTAAAGAACCACAAAGGTGAAAGATTTTTCCCTGGGGTGGGGCAGTAACTTTCTCTTCTGAGAGATGATACCACAAGGGTCAGAAAAAGTAATCCTGATGATGGGCAGGGTGGCTGAATACATGTAGGTGACTCAGCGAGATGTGAGATATTTCATTCAGCTCCTGAGAAAAGTAGATTCAATTCTGTTACAAAATACTTCTTTTCCTTTTTTTTTTTTTAAAGGTAGAAAAGGCTATGAACTGTGAGCCATTCAGCAGAGATTTCTGTTTGATTCCTGCCAAAATTGGTTTTAAATATAAAGAGGTGTCAAGTTATTCCTTACTGTAAATAGAAAATACAGTGCAAAAAAACCCCCATGGCAAAGTATAACATATTTATTTTATAACTATTTAAATTATTGCCATAAATTGTATACCAGACATTTTTTGTCTGCACAGCAAGTAACTGATCTAAGGAAAATGGAGTCTCTCTTTTATATAATTTCTATCACTTCATATTAAATGTCCCTGTCTCACTGTGTTGTGGGGGAAAGCACCGGCTAGTGTTACATTGTAACATAGTCTAGGTGACATCACGTAACAAGACAAGTGCGATTGAAAGAAAAAAAATGGGGTTAAGATAAATCAGTCCTTACTAAAAGGGCTCTTTAACAGGATTATAAAAGGAAAAAATATTTCTTCAATTACAGTAAACTGTAGTCTATCCTCTGACTCTTCTCTGGCTGAAGGTGCAAAAAGAAGCATTTGTGCAGGCTTTGTTCTACAGAGAGATTCCTCTGAAGGTGACCCTTGCACACAAACCAGTCCCTGGACACTCTCTCACTTATTGCAGTTAATATTAGCTGGAAAGCCTCAGCTTAATGGCTTATTCTTTCAAAAGCGCTCAGGCGCTGGCGAGAGCTAAGGTGCCTGAGAGAAACTTCAGGTAGGAGTAATGACAATTCCTTGAAGTGAAGCAGCCCCTGAGGAGAGTGGGTCTTTTTCATAAGCATTAGATAGCCAGAGCTCCTCCTTGCATCAAGCCAGCTGGGCTGCCTGGTGCTTGAGGTGGCACTGGGCATAACCCAGCTTATTTTGGCTAGTACATGGATTGACTTTTTGTCAATGACTATCTCTGGTATCTAGTTGATACACTGACAGTATCAAAGGTAAGTCTCAGAACTAGCTATCTTCAAAAGAATAGTGAGATTACTGTTGGCCTTGATGGTATGTGGAGAGAAGAGCAGGTCAGACGGGCAGGAGGCCCTAAGGGGGGATGTCCTCTGAAGAAATGTGCTGGAGAGCACAAAGAGCTGCCTGGATATGCCAGACCTCATTTGTATGACAGATATGAAGTATTTATGACATTTTTGTTAAAACATCACTCTAGGTAACCCTGGAGTGAGCATGATGTTTGTATTCATGTTTGGAAATGTTTGTACAATGTTTCTGGGAGAGAGGGGTCATCAACAGCTCTGTCGAAGTCTTCAGTGATTGCAGAACGGAAGTAGTGAGAAAAGAAAAGGGCAATGGAAGAGGTTTTTTTTCAGGTCTTCTGTTTTTATCGTGAGAACTGAGAGAGGATCTGGAGTGTCACTGATGTCTCCTTGAAATAACTATAGACTTGATGTATGGATTGTTAAGATGAAAGGAGGAGGAACAGTTGTGGTGAAGCTCACGGGAGTGAGGAAACCAAAAGTGAGACGGAAAGCAAGTGAGATCCCTTGGGCTGATTTCAGCAGTGTAGAGGAGGAATGCTGGAAGGGCCCCAGCAGCCCTACCGAGCTCTGGTCACTGCACCACCTCCAGGTAGATCCTGCTTAACACTTACATGTCCTTAACAGACTTATGAACTACAGACCCCACGAACTATATGCAAGTTTAATCAGAGGAGGAAGACCATATCATCTGATATGCCAGCATCTCTGTCCTGCTGGAATAGCCTGGGGCAGGTAGACTTGCCAATCTTAATTATTCAAGTTTCCCAAGTTACTGTTTTCTTGTATCTCCCTCTCATTTGTACAGCTTCCTGTTGATTAGTTCTGCTTAATAATCCCCTGGCTTGGGTTTTCTTTTTTTGTTCTTAGTCATAGTTGGAAAATTAAGATTGCTCATTCTTGAGCACAAAAAAAGATTAATCTCATTTTCTTCCCTGGGTGTGGCTTGGTCTGTTATTCCAATTCTGTTAGGAACACAAAATTTAAACCCCTTTCCTCTGCATTGTTTGTCGCAGGGTACCAGTGGAAACATCATGCTTCCACTGCTGAGGAAACTGTCTTGGTGCTTATGATTTTTTAATAAAATATGTGAATAGTTACTCATGTAAATGTTCTACTTTAATTATTGATGGGATTTCCATCCTCTTAATGTTATACCTAAGGCATCTTTCTCAGATCTTTTGTATTTATCACTCTGTATAATATATAGAGGGAATATACATATTTCTCACTGTCATTTTCCATGTGTATGAAACAACACATCAAGTATTGGTCAGCAAGGGAATAGAGACAAAAAAGTATCGGTCAGCAAGGGAATAGAGATAAAAAAGTATTGGCATCTGTTGACAAGTTTTTGCTTTCCTAGCAGGAACCTTTGCTTGGTTTATGTTTTATTATTTCAATTAATTGGGCAGCCATATAACCGAAATATCAGTTAGGTTAAAATAATGTTGAGTTTATATGAGTCCCCAATTTTACCTTAAAAAGTGAAGTATTCTGTCAGTGATTTTACAGGAGTAGACAAGCATGAAATTAATTTTATATATTAGCACTAGGTAAGCTTGCATCTTGCTAGCATTGGTAGGAAATTTTACTAGAACTGTAATATAAGGCTGTGGGGATTTTCCCCCCTTCAGCTAGGTGAATTTCTTCAGCAATTCAAACCTCTAATAACTTTTTTAAATAGGGTATCTAAATTTCTATACTGGGACTTCCTAATCTAATTCTACTCTGCTGCCTTGTGTGTGTGTAACTGTGATATAGAATATATTTTTGTATACATAATATTATTATGGCACTATATAGTTAGATTGGTGCCATGCTGGGAAGTTTAGACTCACTGAATTAGAGAAAGGTTGTTTTACAGCTCAGTTTAGACTGTGAAAGTAGGGTTGAATAAACATGGAGATGTTTGTCCACTATTCTGGTGTATGGGCTCCTGTTTAAAATGAACTGCCAACACAGTAGAGCTCAGGATATTCTTCAGAAACAGCTGTTCCCCTCTTCCCACGAATACTCAAGGGAGAGGTTCTGTGACTGTCATTATTCTGTGACTGATTTCTGCCCACTTGTCATGGTTTTAGCTAGGACGGAGTTAATTTTCTTCACTGTAGCTGGTATAGTGCTGCGTTTTGGACTTAGTATGAGAATAATATTGATAACACACTAATGTTTTAGTTGTTGCTAGGTAGTGTTTACACTAGTTAAGGATTTTTCCAGCCTCCCATGCTTTGCGAGGTGCACAAGAAGTTGGGAGGGGAGGGGCACAGCCAAGAGAGCTGATCCAAACTGGCTGAAGGGATATTTCATGCCCAGTATATTA
Organism: Morus bassanus; assembly: GCA_031468815.1. Lineage (NCBI taxonomy): Eukaryota > Metazoa > Chordata > Aves > Suliformes > Sulidae > Morus > Morus bassanus. Next base: position 9,545,064 of record CM062576.1, on the reverse strand, counting down.
ACTGGGGGGAGTTGGCTGGGGGAAGCGAGCGATCACGGCTCAGGGACTGGCGGTGTCGGTCAGCGAGTGGTGAGCGGTTGCAGCACTTGTGGTTTGGTTTTTTTTTCCCTTCTCCCAAGGTTTCACCTCTCTCTTTCTCTATTGTTATTTTTCTTTTCATTATATTATTATTATTACTACAACGACTACTACTACTATTTCTGTTTCATTTTAATTATTAAACTCTTCTTATCTCAACCCATGAGTTTTCTTACTTTGGCCCTGCAATTCTCTCCGCCATCCCACATGGGGTAGGGGAGTGAGCAAGTGGCTGTGTGGGGCTTAGTTGCTGACTGGGGCTAAACCACAACACCACTGGATGGCTGGGCTCATCCTGACACATCCAGGTGTGGCTGATCCAGATTCTTGCATAAACCATTCAGCCAGCTGCAGCTGGAAACAGCTGTACCTGAGAAGCACTATGTCTTTATTATATCTTTCTTCTCAAGTTATTCTCAATCATATGATTGCCTACTTGTATTCATTCCAGTACAACCATTCTAGGAATTTGTTCTGCAAGTTGAAAGCTAGATTGTATTTCATTTCTACAATGATTTATTTTGATAACATCTGTCTTTCAGCAGTAAAGCATGCAGGCCTAAGTTTAACCATAGATCAAGAAGTACTTGTAACTTGCTACTACAGTGTACCTTTGAATATTTAATTATGGTACATAAGGACTTTTGATAGGTCTAGGCATGGTACTAGATGACTTCTAATATAATTGTATAATCTCATCTTTTTCTTTTCTCTTGAAAAGATAAAGTAAAATAATATTTTTCTGCCTTTCATTATAAATTAGAGTTTTAAAAGATGTGGCTGTCATTTCAATATGTTAATTATTCTATATTACTTTACAGACCATTAGACACGCCTATAAAAATGTGTCTTAAGTTCTAAGCTCTTTGATTAACTTCTTGAGACTCAGTATTCCCCAATACTTGCTTAAGACTGGTAATTGGCATTCAGAGAGGTAGCAGAATGCACCTGCCATTCTGACCACTGGTGACCTTCACTATGAATTAACTGCAAAATCCATGTCAGGCAGTTAATTGAATGAAGCTGTGAACTTGTAAGTAGTAATGGTTATGATTAGTGTATAACATGCCATAACAGTAATGATGTAATCTTGGTCTCAAGAGACTTAGGGTTGAAGTCTTAGGGGTTTTATATGCCAAATTAAGGAGGGGATAAATGGCAAGTGGGAAGCTTGAAAAGGGGAGAGAGGGAAAGGAATTCCTCTTCTCTTCTTCCCAAAGACTCTAAAAATAAAAATATTTAATTGGATTTGAGAGGTTGGTGAACTTTTTATTCCCATCAAAGTCCTTCATCTGTCTTTAAGGTAGAAAGAACTGTCAGCAGCCCTTTCATCTGCGCTGGGAGAGGTATTTGTCACTTGTGGTTGGATGTGAGGAGTAGCATTAAAATGACTGGGTTTTGTCATTGTTTCAGGGAGCCCAAGAACATCCATGGCTCACTGGGGCACATGCTGTGCATAGTATGTACATGTGGACTGGCTTATATGCTGGTTTTTTGTTGGATACTTTCATAGCCATTACAGTAACGAGATTAGTGATGCAAAGCTGCTCATGCTTTCTTTAGACTTTACATTTTTGTATACTGGTGACAAATATGAACTGAGCAGCCAGAAAAAGACATTTGGTAAGGATGATGTGGGTATATCTAAGCACACCCTGCATGCAAGGAGGAAGAGCTTTTGTAAACTGGATGGATCCTGCTGGGCTTTTAGCTTTAGAGCCCACAGATAAAAAGGAACTTGTCTTTTGTGAAATTTGCTTCTGACTCCATGCCCTGTTTATATGCTTGTTAGAATATGACATCTTGCAAATATACTCTACAAGGCAAGTTGCTGAACCAATAAATGAGAGAAATGAAGCCTTTCATGGCTGTTGTATCAGGCCAGTAACCAACCTGCTCATGAGTTGAAATGGAGCATATGTCCAGAAATGCAAAGGAAGGCTTCGCAAAGTGCTGCCAGGCTAGTTTAAGCATAACATTCTCAGTTTAACAATAGTTGTACTACTGAATCACAAAAAGTGATTTCAGAAATCTACATATTTACACTAACAGATTAATTATGTAAATGATATTTAATATGAACGAATTATGGGAACCAAATTTAACTAGAGTTTAGAAGAGTAATGGAGTAATAATCTAGCTATTAAAATGGTCAAAGATCTGCATCACAGGAGTTATATTAACCTTACTAGTAATTTAGTGCATTGTAATGGAGTTAGGCTTTCTCTTGTCAGTACATTTGCGATGTAGCTATAATAAAACTCATATTCTGGCAAGAGACTAAGACATAAGCATATGCCTTCTTTGTGTAGTCCACATGAAAGCTTCATCGTGGTTGTGTTAATGCATACAAATGCATGTGTTGAGTAACATGACTAGGCTATATACCTGTATGTTTACACCAAAAATAGAAATTAAGCGCTAGCTAACATGATGAATCCACTCTCATGCATTACAGAAACACAGATAGGCTACATTATTTCTACTTGTTATCACCAGAGTGAGGATGGAGCTGTGCCTCTCTGGGGATGTTACTCTGAGATTTTTCTTTTTTTTTTCCTTTTTCTTTTTTTTAAACTAATACATGGTCCTTTACATGTATTGTATCATCATTTATATGATTCTGAATACAGTTTTTAGAGGTTTGTAATTTGCCTCCAATCTTGCATGCCAAGCCTAATTGTATCCAATTTTTTAGTTTTTTCCCCCCAGACACCTTCCTTGTCCATTTTTAATCCGAAAAGTATAAGGCAGTATATGGTTTTCTATGCTCCCACATTTAACTCCAGCTTTGTTCCTTTTTGCTGATGTTATTGCAGTTCCATGAGGTCTTGGTACATCTTGTAATGAAAGATCCTCAATAAACAGCTCACTCTTTGGTCTTGTTTCTGAGTGAAATGAGTTTAGTGCAGTTATACTACATGTCTTTTTGAAACCTTCCTGGCAAATTTGATTGAAACTGACATGTTTTCACAAATTATGGTTGGAAAAAGTCAGTTCATACAGATCTTGTGATGGTAAGAGGTCAAGTAGAAGACAGGGTCTATTAGCAACTCCTTGGAGGGAAAGATCACATGGAGCCTATATTAGGCATCAGAGAACCGATGAAGAGAAGAGATTTAAGATGTCCAGACCTGGGAGATGCTTCAGTCAGGATTCATGTTGTCTTGGACATCCCAATCAACTAATCTCTAGGAATCCAGACTGCCCTATCTGAAGGTCCCAGAGCATCGCTTTCTTCAGTGGGTGTGCACATCCTGTGAGGATTTCATGGCCTTCAGTCCTACAAGCATGAAATTATGGCAGAGCAGAAGCTGAACATGGTAGGAGTTTGGAAAGCTGAGCGCCATTCAAGTTTGGGGCTAGAGGGCCACAACCAAAGTTAAAAAGATATTTAAAAGAAAATTAATGCCTTGGGCCAGACATGAAAGAAACTTTTTGGCTCTTTAAAGCATGAGATTCAGATGATTTCTTTCAAAAAAGATTCTGAGACAGAAGCGCAAACCTATGCATGGGTAACTCAGTGTTCAGGAGTCCCATCATTTTTCATCTGTGTAATGCATGCACAGATATAAATGTTCCGTTTTTACACTCTAATAGAATCCAAGTCCATTACTTTTGTATGTTTAGACAAACCTTTTGGTTTCTCTGTTTTATCAACAAGCATGGTATGGTTAGTTATCATATGGTTCTAATATTTAAATTTTACATAATTTAGGTACCTATATAATAGCAAATATCATAACATTTAAATGCAGTGTGCTGACCTCTGGATAATTTAGATCTCAATACTGATTGTACTACTAATGAAAGATTTTTCATAGCCAATGTCTTTGTCCTTAGGACAAACGTTTGTATTTGACAAAGTTCATTTTTGGTTTAATTTCCAGTTCTCCACTAGAGTTTGAATCCCTGATCCTGATTCTGCCAAGCACTGAGCTCGCCATGTGAAGTTCTGCTGTTGTCATCGGTGAGAGCCGAGGGCACTCAGCACCTAGCAGGAACTGGCACTTTGATGGCAAGCAGGGATATTGCAAAGCAGGATTAAAGTGCACTTGCTGACAGAGCTGTTTGAAGAAGCTTTCAGAGCACCTGCCCATGCTGTGCCTGACTCTAGACTTTGCTATCAGTCCCTCAACCTCATTAGCACCAAATTCATTCTCAAAATTAAATAAATAAGAGACTGTGACAGCACTATTTATTTCCTGCAGTGTGCCTAAGATATTCCCAAGTAATAAAATATAACGTCTTACTGTTCTTTCTCCCACAGGGCAACTTAAGGACTATAGTTGTTCTGGACACCTTGCCCTCGAACAAAGAGAGAAAGAGTAAAATATTAAAAATGCCTGAAGTTTCTTTAGTTTTCACTAAAACATAGTTTTCTGCTCCCCCCAAACCAAGAAAGCAGACAGAAAACAAAGTAAAATTCACAGTTTGAGGGTTTTGCTTGATTTGAGAGTTTTCTGTTTTCACTATATTTTGGTGGTGACCATTATCATATTAAATCAAAAGGGGCAAGAGAACAATACATCCTGTGTAGTTGGAATTGCTCTCTACCCTTTGGACTTATCTTTGAATAAAAAATTATTTCTTTGAACTGATGGGTGAATTCAAATTTCTAGAGGCAAAGAACATTGATGAGGTAATTGGTTTTCTATAAAAACTTTCAAGATTGAGAAGAAACTTCACCATTAAAAATGAAACTGTTTGGGTGGAAAGGAAAAGGGAAAAAAAGAAACATGAAAAACTGAAAAACAAGTACTTTGCGAAAGTCGCTACTGTCCTGTAATGATGAATCTGTAGTTTAGGAATATTCCATTCATTTTTAATGAAAATTTCAAATGGACTGTATTTTTGTTAAAAGGCTACTGGAGACATCTATTTTTTTGTAGAAAAGGGAGTCTATTCCACTGATGACATAGAAACAGAGCAGCACTTGGATATGTTTTAGTGGTTATCATTGACGTTGGGCAAGAAAATATGTTACTTCCCAAATTAACTTTAGTATTCGCTAACAGCTCTTCCACCCTAGCAAGAACTGCACCCTCTTCACCCAACACATCACACAGCCACTTTCCATAAAACTATCCCCGTTAAGACTCCTACCCCAAAATCCAAAGATTTAGTGAATTCATAATTGATTTGCTGCTGTTATCTGAACATCTTTCACTTAATTTTGATACTGTAACAATGAAGAAGAGAATAAACTAAATAGATCAGGTGTGGGTGCATGAGGAAACCTCCCGACTGAATTAACTTTAAGTTTCTTACATAAATAAAGTGCCCTAATTTACAGATTTTTTTTTTGTGGCACCTATAAAGCTGCATGTAGAAAGAGATCATTCTTTCATGTCATTTGTGAAGCTGTTGGTGCATGTGTGTCCACTGACTGGCTCAACAGCTTCTGCAACATCACTGGATAACTGTTAGAAACAATTTAAATCAAATTACATGCATAAATCTAATTATCTGCTATTGTTTATAGAAGTGAGCCCTGAGGGATTTAGCAGACAGGAAAACAAAGTGTGGAAAAAAAAGCTTTGAAGTGGGTGGTTCTGTTCCACTGCCCCTCAGCTTTCAGGTGTTCAAAACTACAGGAAATTAAAAACAAAAAAAAAAAAACAAAAACAACAACCCCCAACCCCCCCCCCCCAAAAAAAAAAAACAAAAAACAAACAAACAAACAAAAAAAAAAAAAAAAAAAAAAAAAAAAAAACAAAAAAAAACCACAAACCCAAAAAAAACCCACAAAACCCACTGTGAATCTCACACAGTAAATCATTATATCCGGCTTCTGATTGGTGCTTTTTATTTATTTTGTGCTGTAATGCCACTCAGACTAAAAATTACTCATTCTTGACTGGAACATATTTAATATTTGAATCAGAAAAATAACATATAGTTTTAGTCTTCCCCTTCTATCTCTCCTCTTCTCCATTAAAAATATTAGGAAATAAAATGAAATTTTTATTTCATTAGTTACTATTTTAAAGACAGTTTTGTCACAATTTTGTCTGTTTTGAGCCTTTCACAATGTTATTCTTTTTCTCATTCTGTGTTTTTCACTGATGTATATAATTTCAAATTCTCAAATAATTTAAGAACATCTTGGGGATTGTCTTCCAATAGTGTAAATCAGGAGTAAATCAACTGAAGTTAATTTAAAACAGATGCAACGGGCTTGAAAATCGAATCTTTTTCTCTACTGTGTTATCTCTTAAACAAAGTTGTTGTTCTTGTTTTTAACTACATATGTTTATTTCATGTTTGCTCTGTGTTGATTATATCTCTCTGGATGGCTAAGACAAGCCTACTCAAGTTATAACAGGAGCAGTGCTTATGAGCTCAACTGATAGGAAATGCTTTCCAGTCTTGCTGATGATGGCAAGTCTTTTACCAACAGTTTGTTGTCTGCTACAAGACACAACAGTTTTAGACAGAATTGCATTTCTAATTGATAATAGATAATTAATAAATTAAAACCTTAGAATACTAAAAACTCGTGCAGTTTATATACTATTCTCTTGTTTTCTCTGAAGCTTTTTCATGCTGGAACACTGTACTATGAATGTTTTCATGAACTTTCCTGTAAATTACACTGCTTGCTATTCAGAGATTGTTTTGTTCCTTAACAACCTTTGAACTTTTTTCTTCCTCAGCAGACTGGTGTGTAGTGCTATAAATTACAGTTCTCATAAGCTGTGCTATTCATCTTTTTTAGAGAAGAATACTTGACATAGAACTCTAACATATGAATCTTAAAAGGAGTATAGCATTTGCATTATCTTCTCTCTTGCTGCTTAGCGGAGTAGATGTGAAACCAATACATGAAGACAAGAAAGAGGTGGTCAGCTGCTCTGGACATGATTTCTGATTTTGAGAATTCTCTGAACTTTGTCATTCACTCTTCCATGCTATAAACAAACTTCTATTGTTCTTAAATACTTAGGTAGCTGTTAACAAAAATTAAATAAGTCATTGCTCAAAAAATGTCTGTAATGCTTCTAGCAAGGCTTTATCTTTATGACACTAACGATAATCCCTTGTGTAATTAACTGTAGAGTGGTTATGCATGCAGTATGCAGTCCATGACAAGCCTCATAGAAAATACATCAGTATTAGCCACAGGTGAATTCATTTAGAAAGATTAATGACTGCACCTGAATTTTAATGTCTGAAAAGGGATGGAACACTGAATCCTTAATTAAAAAGTTGAATGACTGGTATGGTTTGTTTAACATCGCAAATTTCAACGGGAGATTTTTATATTCAAATGAAGTCTGCAAAGGAAAACTTTCGTTAGAAGGTGGTGAAGTAAGGGTGAAAAGCAAAAATGTTTTATGTGCTTTACTTTATGTAAATCGATACATGGATCAGTGGCTTTGATATGGATCAAATGAAGTATAATTATGGCTCTTCTCTGTTTACAGTGAATATGGGGCAAAGAATTCTTAAGAAATGCAAGGCATTGCTACGCTCCTACTGATATAAAGTTAGATGAGAAGAGCACTAAAATTGACGAGTGATCTTATTCTTTCCTTAATGAGATGGTTTCCTCTTCATTACTATTTTACAAAGTTTTTAATGAAGAGAAAGTAACCTTGAAAAACACCATTACAATCCCATTCCCAGAAGATGCTTAACTCACTTTTTTCAAACTCAGCTTTCAATTAGTAAGTTAGTTAAAAAGTGATTCAGAGAACCACCATTATCAATGCAAACAGTGTCTTTCAAAAATTTCTTATGTTTTAATATTTAATAAAAAGAGAGTCTAGATTTTGAGAGGAATAAATAATTGAAGTAGAACTCTCATACCTGTTCAGAAATGCTAACACAGGAAACATCTGAATGTACTGTTGCTACACTGCCTAAAATACATCTTTAAAAACCCTCTGCTGACTGTTTTCAGTTAGTCTTAATCATGGGAAATGTATTCTAAAAACTGGAGCCTTGGTAAAGCTTATTTGAACAGCAAAATGGATCAGTGTTTTCAAAAGCAAGACTGTGACGTTTATCTACTGACCTGAATAGATACTGAAGGTCAGCTGTTTGCTGTCTTATTTGTAACAAATGAGAGTCACTCAAACTGTATTTTTAATGAGATCTCCTTCTCTTTAACTGCAGTACCAGACTCTAGGAAAACAAGTTTCCAAGTAAAAACAAGGAAACTAGTTCAATCAAAAATTGTCTTCCTAATAACCCAATTATATTTCCCATTGCTCCACATTTATCTATTTGGAAAAGGAACATAGACCAAAAACTCTGAAACGAGAGAGAGAATAAAGAAATGGGAAATCACAAGTCAAGGAAGGAATGCCAGTGATTTATCCTGGGCAGCGCCTGTGACTACTACTCGCAGCTGTAGTAAAGCAGATTGAGATACTCTTTAGCTGCAGCACAGTGCCTGCTGTACTGTTTTTACTGCCAAGCAGAAGCATGGCTTTATTCTTGACCACTTTCCAAGGAAGCATATTTTTAATGAAATGTCATTAAAAAAATGTGTACCTTCTTGTAAAGCTTCAAGGCAGGGAGGAGGTATCTGGAAAAGTGTGTGGAGGGTGTGTGTACCTGTGTGTGTTTGTGTGTGTGTAAAAACACTCTTTCAGTTACTTATGTAAACTACCTGCAATATTTGCCAAGACACAGAAAACTAGAACATTATACATATATGAACATATCACGCATATATGTATGTGCGTGTGTAAATATATAAAATGTTTTAATTTTCAGGTATATCAGCTGTTTGCTCAGTTGAAGAGGAATATTAAATTGCTAACATCTCCAGTTTAGTGTTCAGCTTGTTTATTGCTCCATATTTCCATAGTCTTTGCTGCAAAACAGTCACTGGCATATGAACTGTAAATATTTTTGATACTTAAAGTTTAATTTCCTGGAATAAAACACAGACATCAGAGGATAAAAATAAAACTGGAAAGACATGTTGAAATTTCAGGATCCTTCTCCTGATGAACTTGGCTAATCCACTCAGCGAAAGTCAATCACAGGATACACCTTTGAGTGAGTTAAAGCAATGATTTTGTTAATACCAGATAAAATCAGTTGCAAAAGGTGTTATTAAACTTGTGACAAGGAAATGCTGACTGACAGAAACAGGTTAAGTCCTTGGCTATCCAAAATATTTTGCATAAAATGCCAGCTGCTTTGAGCAAACCTCAAAAAGCACAGCAGTTCTGTTGAGCTCAGATGCTTACCTAAATATTACGATCGAATGTGTTTGGGACTTGACCCAAAATCAAGAGGATTCCTTCTATTGACTTCAGTGGAACTTGGACCATTATAGTCTAGGTAAATAAGGTTAATAACATCTTCTGAACCAGGTAACTTCAAGTTCCCTATTTCTAGCTTTTCAATTTTAAGAAGGGTGGTCATTGTAATAGATGGGTCTAGAATGAGAGTTTGTCTCTCGGTCTGAATTGTAGACAATGCCCTTTCCTTTAATTCTCTGGGCAGTAAATGACTCCGGAAGACAAAATTTAGGCTGGATAAGAAAATAAGCAAGGCAAGAATTGATATGATACTAAAAGAATGGAATGTGAAAACTAAAAATAACAATTTCAAAGTTGTTCAATTTTGCCTTGAATAAGCATTTTGATATTTCTTATTCTATTCAGACAATTTTTTTCATTACTATTCTGGGGATTCCATATGCTCAGGAGAAAACAAGCTCTTGGTAAATATTTATTATACACACTATATCAAAGGTCCCATATGGTTGTTAAGAATTCCATGTGCAAACACTCTCTTAAGGACATGAGGACACACATTCGCACACATTCCACCTCTACAAAACTAAGCATCTCTGTACCCAAGGGCTCTCACTTCCCAAAGGAGGTGAGGGGCAGATGTAATATGGTTATCCTGTCTCCCTTCGCTCTTCGAAAACTCTAAGGAATTTGCTCAGAAACTTCCCACAAGTCTCAAAGGTTTATAATGTCCAGAAGGTGACTATCCTGCCCACTTAATGGAGGCAAGGGTAAGGGTAATATCCTTCCCAGAAACCACTGGAGAAAGCTACCTAGTTTTTATGGCAGACTTTCCATTGACTATAATAATGTTCTGGGTCTGTCTCAAAACCCTGATCCTTCTGTGAAAGTTTCCTTTTATGGGAATGATCTTTCCCAATGTCACCCTTTTAACTCAGCACACCATATTTTTAAACCAGAAATGCTTTTAAGTTCAAGTCAGTATTCAGTTTAATAGCTGGATAATTTCGGGTTGCCAGGGATCACTTTGTCCAATAAAATAATTTTGTGTGGGGGTGTTGCATAAATACAACTGAAGTGATACTTTGAGAGAGAAAGAGAAAGCATTTTATGCAGCTTATATCAAGTCTAGAAATCTAAAAAGTCTTGGAAAGTTGATGTCCTTAAAGGAACAGTGGATAACCTCTTCAGGCTGGACTGCAAGTCCTGAGGTACACTGTAAATCCCCACATCTGCTGTAATCTTAGCCTGTTTAATCGGAAGCCAGACACATGCAGTGCATTAGTGGATCAGATCTGAACCACTTTCTTTGCTGAAAGAAGGAATATAATGCTTTTTGCCATATACTGAGCTCACTAGTGTGTTTTGGCATTATCAGTATGACGCAAACTGTTTTTAACACAGTGTAGAGTTGTGGCTACAGTTGTAGTATCTAATGGGTGTATCTGAAACAGTCATGTTTCTTGAGGTAATAATTTGAAAAATATATAACCTTAGAAAGAGAAGTCCCAGCTAAAAGCTATTTGAAAACAATGTAGCCCACAGGGCACCCCGAGATAAGCTGATTCTCCTTTCATTACTTCTTAACCATCCATTAAAAGCTAAGCGCTCTATTCTGCCCCTACTTGCACCCTGCAGATCCTGGAGGTTTGTGCGATGTGGATGAAAGGCAGTACCCCAATCTGTCATTCAAACTACAATTAGACATCCATCCTCAAGAACCCAGGGCATAAAGAAAATATAAAATAGAGGGAAACAATGGCTTATTTAGGAAAGTAGGAAACAAAGAACACATGGCCCACATAGGCATATTATGTGTGTTTTCATTTCTGAAATGTTTTGTAGGCTTGGAAAAAAATTGGGTGCATAGGTTAAAGCAGTCCCTAGGCAACTTTAACTTGCACAACCAGCATTTACTGAGCTGATCACCATCCGTTATCACTGACCTTGGCAATACTACAAGAATCCTATATTCACACAGATAAACTCTTCTCTGCAACTTCACCAACTTATTAGGGATAAACAGGCTTTACTTCAGCATCTGGCATGTGTGATTCATATCTATCTATTTTTCATTCAGCCTCCTCTTTCCACCTCTCTTTGGACAGTGATTGCTTCTCCTTCATTTCTCCTGCTGTGTGCTATGTAAGTAAGTTTTCAAGAGATCAGTTTATTCAGGAGAGAAAGCTGACAGTGAATAATATCCAAGAGACTGCAAGCTTATGTTACCCCAATTAGTCATGAAGAAATATGTAGAAAAATATGAAATGCAAGGGACCTAACTAAGACTGGAAAAATATCCTTTAGGTTGGGCTAAACTGTGCAGAAGGTACTGTTACCCATTGTATATTGTTCTTTACTTGATAATTATTGAAGAAAAAACCCATATGACTGATACAAAACTCCTTTTTAAGCACCTCTTGTTACATTTATATTTTAATTCAGAACCTAAACTTAAAGTCAAATATGGATTTCCTTATTATTGTGAAAAGGTGTGAAAAATATCTTTGTGTATGTATAAGCATAATATAAGCTGATTCATATTAAGGATAAATAGCTGTGACTAGCACACTGACATTATTTTAAAGACCATCTCAGTATCATTCTTGTGCCAGACTGTTTGTACACTCAATATCAGAGAAGCACATGGCTAGGTATTACTGAAAAATAAATTATTCTTATAAATGGTGAGATTGAAGTAAGCATTGCCAGAATGAAAATGCAATTCTTCCAAGATAAGTTATTCTTTAAGATCATATACTTTAAGAAGTGTTTAGGTTTTTCTTTTTTAAGAGCTGTTGCAGATTTAATATTTCTTCTGTAATAGAACGTCTGTGGAAAAACCAAGTAGAGCACTTACTGCTAAGCCATTACTCATATAGTTTCAATGTCTATTCTGTAGCTTTTGTGTACCACTAAAATTCATTGCCATTTTAGTAGAAACTGAGTATTATAGAAAATAAAGAGCAACATTAGGGCACAAAAAATGTAAGGCATTATGTAAGTATTTATTCTATATGTGTATGTCCTGATTTCAAACATCGAAATAATTTCTTGACCAAAACAGACTGCTGCACAGTCATATGTTTTATGTACCCAGCAAAGCTGGAGGTTTACAGCTTTCACATTTAGCATTAATACTCTGGGATTATGCAGCTGAAGAGTTGGACCGATTAACAACAGTGCTTTTGTTTATGCAGTGTTAAGGTGAAACAGTCCAGTGACAACTGTATTATTTCTTGCCTTTTCAGCTGTCCACACTTGTGCAATAGGCTCAACGTCCTGTCAGGTTTCATCATGTATCCTCTTTATTATCACATTGTGTGAATATGTACAGTTGTAAATTAGATTTTTTTTTTTTTTTAAAGTTGAATTCCTCATCACAGCAAAGATGCCATGGTTACCACGTCAGTCAGGCACAGATAATCAAGTCCATAATAAGGGATTTCAGGTATGCTTGGTATCTGGCTGGAAAATTAAAGTTTTAGAAGTTAATGCCACCAGGACTGTTGAGGAAAACAGCTGCAATGTAGGACCTGGTAATTTTTTATATTTTTTTTAAGGCTCAAGGGGAACACATAAGGCAACGTCTGTTACTTTAAAAATGTTGGTATATTTGGTTGTCTCTCATGTACACACATTTCTGTTATCCTTCAGAAAATTCCCTTTGAAAACATGATAGCAGGAGTCTGGTGTGGTTGATCAGGACTATCTAAACACATCAGCAGGTTTAGTGTTTGTATACTGTGTTTACACTGTGACATGGGACCTGTTGTATTTGCAACCTTCATAGTCTAAATTTTCTTTGAGAGGTAGTTAGCACCACAACGCAATCCCGGAGCTTGGCTTATATTTGTTTTCATCAGTATGCAATAATCCATTCTCATAGGATGGCTGTGTGAGCTGCCAAAGTGTAAATGCCATTCTTGTCCATGTTCTCATTCCAGGTGCTGAACCAGCTATTTCTCCTTTGAAAAAGCAATGAATCTGCTAGTTGTCAGCAATCTGAGATCTAGATGTTAACTTTTCCCCTTGTGTTGCTGTGTATTGATCTCCTTTATCTTAATTTCTGTTTGTTTGTTGTTCGGTTCACTGTTTCTGAGTAAGCTAATCTGTTTAGACTTTTATGTACACACATGGCTCTGGTTTAGGCTTGTGTTTGCTTTAGGATGGTAGAAGTTCAAGAGTGATCAAGGTGCCTGTTACATGGGGCAGACTCCCCGTTATGCACACACCCCTGGGGATATGGGAAACCTTTGTTAACTGGAGCTTCACCATTGGGGATTTTTTTCCTTGATATCTCGATTTGGTAAAGTGCAATTAATTAATAACAAAAAAAAAGGGGGCAAAAAATAAGTAACTTGGGCATCATAATAAATTCGATTTCTCTTTGTAGGATACCAAAAGACCCCCAAATCATCCAGCTCATCCCCTGTCCCCTTAATGGGTCAATACATGACTCCTGACTGCTCCAGATGTTCCCTTTGGCCTATGTGTCACTCCTCACTGCTGCTTCTAAGATCTGTTAAGGTCAATGGGCATTTTCATTCTCTTCTATCTGTGTCTCTGCTAATTATCCCAGAAGGTATAAACTAAAAACAAAGAACAGAGAACAAGTAAGTAAATAGAATAGATTGAATCCCTCAATCCAATACAAAAAACAATTGCTAATAATTGCTGGTAAATTGATGGTAATTGCTAAAACTCATAGCAATTTGTTTGCTTTCATATAAACAAATTACTAAAATATGTTGCTGTGACTTACATGTCCCCATTTCATCTCACTCACTAAATGGTTATTGCTCCACACTTTAAAACACTGTTTATATACAATCCTGTAACAACCTCACTGCATGACAAACTCACATTAACATCTCTAACTTGGTGTTTGGAGCATTTGCAGTCGCAGAAGGTCTGTCTGGAAGGCCCCTAAGATCAATGAGAATTTTTCCATTGCTTTCAATATGCTTACTGTGAATCCCAAAGTGAAAAGTAGCTTGCAGGGAGCCTGGATACCGAGCAGGCTGGTACACACAAGTGGGAAGTGCCAGACTGTAAATTTCTGGGAAATGTTTTTGCTTCCAAGCCAGACTGCTGGGTTGGTGTGAAGCTTCTGCCTGAGGTCTCTCGTGCAGTTGGGGCTACCAAGCATTTAGCAGCAGTGACAACGAAGGCCTGACCTCCACTCTAGTGCTTTGGCTGCCACAATATTGCTTCACCCCACACGAGTGAATTTTAAATTTAAAAAAAAAACCCTACTGGTTCTTCCGTGCAATTCAGTAAGCAAGTTTTCTTTTAAATGTGTAACATATGCTATGTCTATAAATTTTTTTTTCTCCTACACTGCCCTCTCTCTCCTCTCCATTCTCTAAGAGAAGGGAAATTTTAACAATTTTTCCTCTGCTGTGCATGGGAACACCATTCAGACTCATGCTGCGTCAGTCAAAGCTCATCACTCTACAGTCAGGCATATCAGCTTAATCCTGCCACAAAGTTCTGACTTTCTCAAAACCTGAGAACTGAGTTTGTCAGCCAACAAACAACATCAAATTCCTTGTTCCACATGTTGAATGATGGAATGTGTATACTTTATCTCTTTTTCTGGCTTCTAAATTCTCAGCCATTCATATGCTTCTGTGATGGGAACTTCAAAAACTTCCATTAATTATTAGTAGCCCTCGTCAGAAAAATTTAGCTGGAATCATATTCCTCTGGACTATTCAGCTCTGTCAACACAGTACAAGGTCAGTTCTAATTTTGTCAAAATTAGCTTTCTGAAAAAAACCCTGGAATACAGTTCTGACAATGTTACAGAACTCTAATTTTAACTGGTTTTATTTCAAAATGTTCTGCTAATAATAACAAATTAAAAAATCCAAATCAAAGCAACTGTTTTTTGTAAGTGAATTTCAGAACACTCAGGTTTAATTTCTTGTCTCTTTCTAAATTGAAAACTGTTTTATAAGACAAAATGTCCACATGTGACCCAGGAAACTTCAATGTAACACTAGTCAAAGTAGGCTCTAATATGTATCTCAGTGAAATACCTTGTTGTACGGTCTGCCATACATGTTAATCACATGTCTAATGTTTCCTATGTGATCTAATAAAAAAAGTAGAAATATTCTGGAAATAATGAGCTTGAGAGAATGCATTGGCAGTTAATATTTTGTTTAACATATGCTATAGAGTGTATTGTGGATTGTAAAAGGAATGCAAATCAAATTAATTAGACTAGTCTAAGAACAAAGTCAAATGCCTTTTACTACAAAACCCAGGTACTCAGCAAGTGTATTTAAAGATCCTAAAACATCCCAAAGCTTTCCACATTTCTCAACATTACATATTTTGCAGTGTGATTATTTAAATAAAATATTTCAGTACAAAAAGGTAAATAAATATACACACAAGCACACATTCACACACTACAAACACTAAATCTCACATCCAGCATAGGTTAAGTGGCATCTAGCTCTTCAAAAAAATCTTAAGAATTATTTCGTATCCATCATTAAAAATGCATAAGAAAACAAAATATAGGAGAAATATACAACTTGAACACAAATAGGGAAAGTTTAATAGGTATCAGGTCCTTTTTTTTGAATGCACAGGTAACTTCTCTCATGTCTTTCTCAGCTTGCTTTTTAGTATCCTGTGTGCTGCACCACCTATCTAACTTGCTACAAATTGCTTTTTAACACTAGTTTTTAATAGCAGTAGGGTTTTCCACATCCCTAAAATGAAAATTCCTGCAAATGTTAACTACTAATTCAATAACCATACGGCCTTTAAAACAATGCAAACCTTAGCTCTAGTTTCCTTCACTTTGACCCTTCTCTCAGAACAAACTGCATTCAGTTAATCCCACTGCTCCAGATCAAGATTTAAAAATTAAAATCTTGAAAGTCACTGCCCTTTGAGCAATTTTAATGGGGGTCCAATTCAAAATCTAGATTCTGCCTTGCTGTTGACTTTACTGGCTTGAGTGAGCCTCCTTGAAAAGCTTTGTGCTGTCCTCTGCTAAATGTCCTTTGGCACATAAAAAACAAATGGTGAGAAAGGAAGATAAAATCTGTTTGAACTTTTTTTTTTGTACTGGAGGTAATTATAGCTGTTTGTTAATTCCACTGAGAGGATCAAATTCTGCTCTCTAAAGGCAGTGAAAGTCCACTGAAGCCCTTTGAATTGCTCTGAATTCAACCCAGGTAAATGCCAAAATAATTTTTCCCTTTGGACTGCAATGGCACAATGTTAAATGCATTAAACAGGAAATCAGAGCTCCAATAGACAAAGAGTTAATTAGTACACAGCTGAATATATAAACTAAATAAATTATCCAGGACATATTGTGCCCAAAGAAGTGGTGCCAAGCATAGCTATTTTGAAAAGCTGTCACATGGAGGCATTCAGTGGTTTGCATAGCAGATAGAGACTGCCAAATGCCTCCCTTGAGCCTGACACTGCTGATGTTGTATAACCTTAATTGAGATCCAATTCCAAACTCTTCTCCCTCTTTTGCTGCTGGCAGTTACGTCTACCTGTGAGTGGACAAAATTCCAGATGTAGTAACTGAAAGCTGTAACCTCCCCTCCCCAAACTGATATGTGATAGGAATGCTTAATATTGAGACTGCTTGGAAAGATTAAAATAGCACTTGTCATCTCTTCCCTGAAAAAGAAAATAAACCCGATTTTCTAAACCGAACGAGACCTAGTATAATTATGTGACAAAGTGAATACCAGACGCATAGCACCAAAGCAAAGCGTCTAAAACATAAAAGCCAAACAAAACATCCAAGTCTGTCTACTTTTCTCCTCACTTCTGTTGAAATAGTTGACGTGTATGCATAACCAACCGTATGTAGCACATCTGCATTCAGAGACCAACTGTCTCTCTAAAAATAATTGCAATACTAATTGCAAGAATGATGAAGTCTGCAAAGACATACATACCAATGACATGAGTCAGCAAAAAATACATCCAGCTGTTCTGTCCTTGAAAGAGTCTGAGGGCTTGCACAATGCAAAAGTTCATCCTTTTCTCCTTTTTTTCTTTTATTTTCCTCAAGGACCACGGGTCACAGTTTCATTTTGTCCTTCTGATCATTAACTTCAAGGGATGAGAAGAATGATTTCACCAGAACATCTCAAAAGAATTACAGTCTTGGGTTAAATTCGGTGACTCCTGCTCTTTGTACCTCTCTGAGCTGTGAAATAGACCCTTTTCTGCTCACCTCTGTGCTGCCACAGTCTCTCCCTGCTCTACCGGCTCTTCTCCCACCTTCTGCCCTTTTGCCAATGTTTTCACATTATGCTGTTTAAAATCTTTAGGCTATCTGGTGTTTCCTTAGGATGTATTCAGTATTTTGCTTTGCTTTGAAGAATATGTCAACAGAAGGAGGAAGAAGATAGGGTCTGGTCAGGAACCTTGGATATTCAAAAGATGCTTTTGAAAAATCTCCTTTTCAGAGATTTTTGCATTTGCTCTGATTTACTCTGAGTGCTATTAATCAAAAGAATAAAATGAGAAGTTGCCATTATTCCCTCTAACCACTACAAAAATAGCGCTGGAAGTAATTTTTTTCCTTTAAATTTTTATTTCATACTAAAATAAATTAATCATTATCATGTTTTTTTGTGACTTTTGAATGTTATTAAAAATCATAGTCAGTAGCCTTTTTCTAACTGCAAACCAGTTTATTGTGCAGTATTCCTTGGGTAAATTGGTGTTTTGACCATATTACTATGACTAGCTCTGGCAGTCATTGAAAGCAAAGTACATCCCCAGATTTCCTATTTAAGTCTGATGACACAATATATACCACTACTAAACTAAAGGTGGATCGTTAGGCACTGTAAAATGAATTAATTCTCTTGAAGCAGCAGAGCATCAGAACCATTCATTTATTTTAACAAGCATATAATTAATTTATTTGTTTCTGTATTCATGGTCAGTTAGCTATTTCTGCTTTCTCACATAACATGCACACTTTCTGAGTGCTTCTTTCCATGTATTTCTTTATGTGTAAAGAGACTGCCTTTTCTTTAAGGACACGCCTTTTCTGCAAGCACACAGGGTTGTCACGGGCCTTTTTATAGTGTTACCAAAATCAGAAGAGTCCAGAAAAAGGAAATGCCCTTTCTTGTACTGAGGACCTGACAGAGAGAAAATTCGTGGTTTTCCATAAGTGAGCTGCTTGATTGAAGTCAGATAGTTACTTAGGTCTCATTACGTGTGGTTAGTTTGGCTAAGAATAGACACATTCAAAACCAGACATCAATGTCTTAAAAGCCACTCATGGGATAAACAACAGCTTCTTTCTTTAAGCCACTTAATTTTTGCCATCAAATTAATATTTTATTATTCCTTAGAGCCCCTGACATGGTCTTTATGGTTTTAAGATGTGCAACACACCATATACACAAATTCTAAATAGGGTCTCGCAAGTCTGTTGAGAAAAGGTGCTGGAACTAAACATTTTCGTTTCCAGCAGAAGTAATTAACTGTGTATAATGTTGTATAATGGTTTATTTTAAGTGAGAATGAGCAAAAGAATAAAAATATAAATCAATACAATTTCTGAATTGCTTATCTAGAACATTGGCTTCTGTTTTCATCCATAAATATCTTGTTTAAAACTGTTGATTGAGTCTCCTGCTGGTAAGCATATATTTTATAGCTTAAACCATTCCATATTTCACACAAGAGACTTCATAAAGGAGACAGATTTATAATTTTTTTCACTGATCTCAAAATTATCAATTATTTTTTATAGAACTTTTTGCATCATTTACCGAGAAGGTATTCATGGCTTTATAGACACTTTCTTTTTTCATCAGTCATTCAGAAGTAAAAGATTTATGAAGTCAAATGTTTTTTATCATGCTCTGATTCATGCAAGCATGTTGGTTAAAATTGGTGATGCTTCAATCAAAACAAATGTTCACAGTAAGGAATTTACACTTTTTAATAATGCAGAATAGGTGAATTAAGAAATAGGATGGCATGAATACATAGACAAAGACAGATTAGCATAGGCCAAAATTTTCAAAAAGGACTTTCATGAATTATTTGTACTTTCTCATTTGTTTAATTATTGGGTATATTTTCCAGATCATTGTAACCTCTGGAAAAGAAAAAAACAGCCACATTTTGAGCAATGATTACATCAAAAAAGCAGAAAGGTAATAAATTGTTTGTCAGAAATGGCTAGAACAGTTGTGGCTAGACATGCCAATAGAGCATACAAAAGGATATTTAAAATTCTTTCATATTTAATACAAATCAGGGGCCAAATAATTAGCAACTTGTAATCACTGTAGGATTAGACATGCTCTTAACCTAAGTTTATACACATTTTGGAAAGTTTTCTGCACAGCCCCCAGGGCAGGTGCACTGATATTGATACACTCTCTGAAGGACTTAGTCAGGTGGCTTTTAATAACACTAATGGGATCCCTTTATGCCTCTGTAATACATGCTTCTGTAATAATAAGCCTTTAACTAGAATTTACATGGGTCCCTTTCTGTCTGGCTCCCAGGACATGTACAAGGACTGTTCACAACTTTGTACTGATATGCTCCTACACAGATCATTTTACATTAATGTGGAAGTATGTATTTTTTACAGAATGTATGACAGATTCACAGTATAGCTTTCCTATCAAAAACATGCCAGGAAAAAGCAGCTACCAGTCTTAGTGGTCATTAGCAAATACCTGGATTAAATTCCATATGGAGGGAATCTGATTATCAAGACAGCTTTCTGCAAATGATGAGCAGACTGATTATAGAAAAGCACAGAGGATTACAGGAGAATGACCATATCAGAGCAAAAAAGAGCAGAGCTAGAGTGCTTAATCTGAGCTGAGTGGAACAGGCCAACTGCAGCCAAGTAGGGTAGGATGGCTCCATCAGAGCATAAAAAAGTAGGCCAATAGTGCTGGCAGTGGGAAGAGGAGTGTAAGCCAACTCTATCAGGAGGAAAAGAAGAGCTGAGAAGAACAGTTCCTTTGATGAAGAGTGGAATGAGCAAGACTCTTTAAAGAGAGAATCAGACCACGCTCAGCAGAGAAGAGAATTGTACAGCTACAGCACTTAAAAAGCCTGAAATCAATATTACTTGATTAGAAAGAACTGTAAGTATTATGCCAGAGAGGCAGCTTTAAGTTGGAAACAGAGTCAAAAACTATGAAGTACTCCATGTAAAATAGCTTGACATGCAGTATACCATAGTGAGACAGACTACTAAACAGAAAGTGAATGAAGCCGTGGCTTATAGAGCTCTTGGAAACATGTGTTGATCAATGCTACTAACAGCAAGATCAGTGATTCAACAAGTGCATCTCACTGTATTTACTTTCCATCAGTGTTTCTGTCTTCTACTCTGTCTTCCAATGATACATTGAGAAGAGGAGGCAGGTAATCACAGAACTTTTCAGGAATGATTTTGAGAGAAATAGAACCTCACAAGGCTTTCCATTCATTGCAAAGTATGATGTAAAAGCAAAGAGAAGTGATTGCAGTAACTGTTCAGTCACAGACAAATGGAACCAAACACTAAAGGTTTAAGGTAATTTTTTGGTGTATGTTAAAGGAAATATTTTCCATTTTATATGTCAGAAGTTTGCATCAAAGTAGGAGGCAAACTCTTTGAATGACAAATTTCAAATCTGGGACAAGCAGATATCTCTGAATAGGTGTTGGGGAGATGCATCATGCTTACTGTAAAAGAATAACAATTCATGGCACAACAGCAGAATAAACATCTTTGTGCTTTATTTTAAATATCTTTTATTTTCCTTTATCAATTTCACCGTTACTATGATGACCTTCTTCAGATTAGAAGACTGGCAAGCAGTTCCTAAAGACAGGATGAGGCATGGCACAGAGCTGTCCCTGACTTTCATGTTCCTTGGTGCATGTGTATTGGTCATTGTGGCCAGAAGTCCACTGGAATATCTTATCAAAGGCAAACTAGCACCTTGGAACTTGGAGGTTAATTTTTTTAAAAAAGAAATAATAACCTGATGTTGTTACCATCTGTTAATTTTTTTTAATTTGCACTTTATTCTGGGTAAAAAGTTGCCTCATGAATTTCTCTAGAATGATAAATCGTGGATGTTTTCCTACTTCTTCCTCTCCCAGAGCTCAATCCACGGTTATAGTAATGATTAACCCCTAAGTATTCATTAGACTTTCTGCATAATCCTGACCTAGGAATGACAGCAAGGAGGATTCCTTATAATATAATGATGTAATACTCTGGGAAATTAGTCACTGAGAGTTCCGGTACAATAGTGTTACGTTAGAGAGAGATAATCACAAGAGGAGAAAGTTGTATAGTAACACAGCCTGTTTATGAAAGTCTCTGGGTTACAGAATCAAAGTGTTTTCTACAACCCCCTGTCCATGTCAAGCTTTAATAATGCCTCTCATCATGACATTAGACAAATCAGACTCAGTTTGCATTATTCCAGTAGCTTCAAGCCAGAACTGCAAATCCTGGTTGTGTCTGATAACCTCAGTTTAAAAAGAAAAAACAGAAAAAGAAAGGTCTCTCCTAATTCTCCAGGGACTGTCTATTCTAGGCAAATCACTTTCAAGAAATGAGGTACAATTTGTGGTAAATTAACATTCCTGAGAGTGAATAGTGGCTGAATTTCTGCCAGAGATTGAAGCTGCCCTGGAGACTTAAATGTGTTGCTAAACTTGAGCGTCCAGGCAACCATCTGATGAAGTTTCGTTTTGGCCCATGTCTAAAAATAACGGTGAAGTCATAACAAAAGACTCAAAAAAGTATGCATGAAAACCTATAAGAAAAAAAATCTTCCCTCAAGCACATACAGCAATTAGCAACAAAAAAGATGCAGAAGAATGGAAAGATCACTTAGTATAATGTTTAATAGAAAATAAGCAAGTAGGGACCACTGGGAGTAAAGAAAGAAACATGATAATATGTAGAATGTCCTTACACTATCTCAATTTAAATCTAGCCTGAAAACTTTTCTATTTGCACTGACTGTTCAGGTTTAGCTTCCTCTTTCCCCATTTTATAAAGAACTTTGAACTGACTGCTTGATGTTAAAAGCAGTATATAAATTGAAACTCTATTATGCTTTAGAGCAGATAAAGATATTGCAAATGCAATGAAAAACTTTCAAATGAGACACACTACAGCTGGAAATGCAAACCACATTAATCCAAGAATTTTTTGGGTTTTAGTTCTGCCAAAGGAAGAGAGAGGTCAAGGGCAAAGTTTTAAAGAATATAGGAAGGGATATGAAACAAAATCGTAGAGGATAGTAAAATAGCTGAATAACAAATGAAAGCACACACTGTCAGATGAGTCCAAGAGACCAGGCAGGAAGCCAGCAAATATGGTTGTAATATTAAAACAAGGGATGAAAATCATCAAGAAAATTATACACACATTAAATGTCTGTATGTGGGGAGGGAAGGGGGCAAAAGTGACACAGAGGAAGTCGTCAGGTGACTGCACGAGGTTGTATTTTACAGCACATGCAGAACACTCGGGGTTTGTCACAGTTCGTGCAGGGCAGCAGTAAGGACATCCTAAATATTAGATAAAATCTGGCTATATTGGAGTCAATGTGAGTTTTGACACTGACTCTGACAGAGCCAAGATTTCATTCATTAAGGGAGGACTTTAATATCCACCTCAGTGAGGTAGTAAAAAAACTATTATTTCATTTTGCAGAGGGGAAACTTGGACTCCAGTAGAACTAAGGTCATATTCTGTAAAGATTTGTTGCCTCTGTAAGGTCTAGAGGACTTCAGATTTTAACAGCCATGTGTCTGGCATATAGAATAAGATCTCAAAACAAGATTTAAGTGTTCAGCTTTTTACTACAATGTTCAGGTGGAATTAGTTGGGTAACTTGAACCAAGAGAGCTGCCTTGAGCTAAGCCAACAGGAGTAAGTTTACACTAGACATTGAGAAAAAAACTTGGGCTTCCCCAGCCATGCCTAGCCAAAAAACCTGTTTCATGGGGTTTTTTTATCAAAATCTCTGTGAATAACTGGGAATAACTGGGAAATGTGTCTAATTAGCTCAGGCTTGGCATGACACAAACACAGTCACACAGCATTGTTTCAGATCAGGATGTGCTCGTAGTTCACCAGAAGAAATGCTAGAGGAAACATTCATCAGGTCCCCAGTATATGGATGAGGAATACCTTAGGAAATACTAAGTAAAGTCTGTAACCCAGCCCTTCAAATTCAAGGTAAGAGGGAAACAACTCACAGGCATAAGCATTTATTTGTATTCCTTGAATTAACAGTGCATGACTTTTTCTCTTTAAAGAGATGCTGGAGGACTTGTTGAATACACATCATATTAAACAATTATTGACAAAAAAACCCTCTGAAATAAAATGTGGTGAGTACAACCTAGAACACTTACCCCTTTTCCACAGTTGGATGCCCTGCTAAAATTAAAAGCCATGCTTTCTCTTTTATTTTTCCTACTGGTGAAGCTAGTCTTGCTTTATTTGCTGTTTGCGTTATTTGTTATGACATCATGTTATCAAGATCGGAGATGTATATTAATTCCAGACAATCTGGTGACTCACTCATTGTAGTAGTTATGCCTTGTAAACCTCCTGACATGTGGAAATTAACATTGCTCAGGAACTTAAGTGCTTCCTCACCTAGCTTTTGGTTTATGATGGTGGTTATACAGATTTCCCATTTACCATAGCTGTCCAAAGCATGTGCACAATGAACATCTGTATATACCTAAAGATGTTCCAGGTAGGACAAAAAAAAAAAAAAAGAAGTGATTTTTTTTGGCTTATAAGGCCATAGATGAGAAGGGATTTAAAGCATTATTGGACCCTCAACCTTACCTAAGTCTCATTTTCAGTGTGTAAGGCATATACAGACATTCGATTTGCAAGTGGTTGGAACATCAAAGTGCTCCAGCCCCTAGACTGTTTTCAGCCAGCTGGCAGCTCGCTCTGCTTCCGCTAAAACTGGGACTATGTAAGCATTCCACTTCATCCAAAATCGCCGAAGATTCAGCTGCTGAAACCTTAGCTAAAAACTGCATGAGCTCAGTTAACTTTGGCTGAAAATAAGGGAGCAATAACAAGGTCTGTCCCATTACCTGAGCTGCAGCTGCAAGGCTGTAGTTGTAGCTGGATGCAGGAAGGACGTCTGCTTGTGCCTCAAGCTTCTTGGACCTATTTCTAAACAATGTGCTTTTGATCTCCCAGATGTCCTGAAGTTTTTGCTTAATGTACTAACCCTCCATCTTCCTTGCTGCTGGGACTTTCCTCATCACTATTTGTCCTGGAGTCTGGCAGTCTCTCCCTAGTCAGCTTGTGCATGAATTATTACAACATTCCTACTGCAGGGATCAACAAAACACCCTGTCTTATTAAAAACATGATTTTCAAACTTATTATTTATGTATAGAGTTGCCAGCTAATATGTTTTTTTTTAGTCAGGGTGTTTGTTATATTTCATACACTCCATGTTCCGTTTCTGTATCAGCCAGGGACCACTCTTTTGGAAGGACAGATCCTTTGTAAGAACGAAATTAAACTGGCAAGCAAAACTATTTATTCCAAATCATTTTTCAGTTCTTGACCAGCTACAGGCTTAAAGTTGTCTATCTGTAAACGATTGAGCCAGACTAGAGTACTGTATATCACTCTGGAGCCAAAAATAACTTTTTTCTTTCTTTTCCCATAGGGAAAAAACCCCCACTTTCTATTATTGGCCTAAGTTTGTGACATAGATTTATGTCAAATTAGGTTGGATTCATTTTTCCACATTTTCAATTGTTTCTTCACCTTTAACTACTATAATTAGAGCTCTATTACAGATGACAACTAGAGTTGCCGGGGGAGGGGAACCTCAATTCATCCCACTCCTACCAGTTTAACAATAGTAATAGATGCCCAGAGGCTAGAGAAGGATCACAGGTCAGCAGGAGAGCCCCTGAAGAGTAGTACAAAGGAATTCCAGACACTCCAGCCTGTAAGTCAGCTTCATCGGGGCCTACCTTAAATGCCTCTATGCAAACACACGTAGCATGGAGAATAAACAAGAGGAGTTATTGGCATCACAGAGACATGGTGGGATGACTTCTATGACTGGAGTGTTGGAATGGAAGAATATGGGCTCTTTAGGAAGGATGGGCAAGGGAGACAAGGAGGGGGTGTCACCCTCTACGTCAGTGACAAGCTAGAGTGCATGGATCTCCTCCTGGAGATGGATGAGGAGCCAATGAGCTTATGGGTCAGGATTAAGGGAGGGCAGGGACAGGTGATATTATAGGGGGGATCTGCTACAGGCTACCCGACCAGGAAGACCGAGCGGATGAGGCCCTCTCCAGACAAATAGGAGCAGCCTCACATTCACAAGCCCTGGTCCTCATGGGGGATTTCAACCACCCTGATATCTGTTGGAGGAACATCACAGAAGAACATAAGCAATCTGTGAGGTTCCTGGAATGTGTTGATGATAACTTCCTTCTCTAAGTTATAGAGGAACCAATGAGGAGAAGTGCTATGCTGGACCTTGTTCTCACCAACAAGGAGGGGCTGGTGGGGAATGTGAAACTCAAGGGCAGCCTTGGCTGCAGTGACCATGAAATGGTGGCATTCAAGATCCTTAGGGCACCAAGGAGGGCACACAGCAAGCTCACTAACTACCTGAACTTCCAGAGAGCCAACTTTGGCCTCTTCAGTGATCTTCCTGGTAGAGTACCACAGGATAAAGCCCTGGAGGGAAGAGGGACCCAGGAAAGCTGGTTAATATTCAAGGATCCTCCAAGCTCAGGAGCAATGCATCCCAAAAAAGAGGAAGTCAGACAAAAATGACAGAAGGCCTGCATGGATGAACAAGGAGCTCCTGGACAAACTCAAACACAAAAAGGAAGCCTACAGAGGGTGGAAGCAAGGACAGGTATCCTGGGAGTAATACAGAGAAATTGTCCAAGCAGCCATGGACCAGGTTAGGAAAGCTGAAGCCCTTATAAAATTAAATCTGGTCAAGGACATCAAGGGCAACAAGAAAAGCTTCTATAGATATGTCAGTGATGAAAGGAAGATTAGGAAAAATGTGGGCCCTCTCTGGAAGGAAACAGGAGACCTGGTTACCCAGGATATGGAGAAGTCTTCACCAGCAGGTGCTCAAGCCACACCGCCCAAGTTGCAGAAGGGAAAGGCAGGGACTGGGAGAATTAAGAACCACCCACTGTAGGAGAAGATCAGGTTCAAGACCATCTAAGGAACCTGAAGGTGCTCAAGTCCGTGGGACCCAATGAGATGCCTCCGCGGGTCTTGAGGGAACTGGCAAATGAAGTTGCTAAGCCACTATCCATCACATCTGAGAAGCTGTGGCAGTCCACAGAAGTTCCCAGTGACTGAAAAAGGGGAAACATAACCCCCATTTTTAAAAAGGGAAAAAAGGAAGACCTGGGGAAATGCAGGCATCAGTCTCACCTCTGTGCCTAGTGAGATCATGGAGCAGATCCTCCTGAAAACTATGCTAAGGCACATGGAAAATAAGGAAGTGATTGGTGACAGCCAACATGGCTTCACTAAGGGCAAGTCATGCCTGACAAATGTGGTGGCCTTCTACAATGGAGTTATAGTGTTGATGGATAAGGGAAGAGCAACTGATGTCATCTGCCAGGACTTGTGCAAAGCATTTGACACTGTCCCACATGGCATTTTTATCTCTGAATTGGAGACACATGGATTTGATGGATGGATGGACCACTTGGTGGATAAGGAAGTGGCTGGATGTCGCACTCAAAGAGTTGTCGTGAATGGCTTGATGTCCAAGTGGAGACCAGTGAAGACTGGTGTTCCTCAGGGGTTGGTATTGGGTCTGGTGCTGTTTAACCCATGTCGGTGACATGGACAGTGGGATTGAGTGCACCCTCAGCAAGTTTGCCAATGACACCAAGCTGCATGGTGCTGTTTACATGCTGGAGGGAAGGCATCTGATCCAGAGGGATCTGGACAGGCTTGAGAGGTGGGCCCACATGAACCTCATGAAGTTAAACAAGGCCAAGTGCAAGGTCCTGTACATGGGTCGGGGCAATCCCAAGAACAAATACAGGCTGGGCAGAGAATGGATTGAGAGCAGCCCCGAGGAGAAGGGCTTGGGGCTGTCGGTTAAGTTGGTCGGTTGGTTCAAGCTAAGTCTTGAAGTTGTCCTCACCACCTGTTCCACAGCTGCAGCCTGCACCAACAATGCAGTGACCAAGGTGTAACGTATCCTGGAAAGGGGAAACCTCTAGGAGCCAGTCTAGTGGCTTCTCCTTCTAAGACCCTCCCCACTTGTTGCCAGAAGAGACAGAGAGAGAGATGCAGAAAACTGGAACAGGATTTTATAAGGCTGATACTCATGACTGATGCTCAGTTCTCATTGAAATTCAGTAGTTAGATACAGAATTTGCTCATGTTCTCTTGAAGATACTAATACAGTTCCAATGTGCTAAAAGTTGAGAGGTGTCATAATGGAAAACCAGTTAAAGAAAACAACACATTTTATTGTTATAAAATCAAAGTATAACTCATAAAAGAATAATAACATTTTTAAACTTAAGGGTCTGTGAAATACATAAAGTAGCTGAAAGAAATGCTTTATTGGTATGTCATAATCATTCATTGAATGAGTTATTAGCTTAACACCTCAAAGCAAGGCAAGTCTCCTGAGAACAAGATTTGGTTTTGCTTATCCTAAAGCACCTATGCCAACAGGAAATAAAATCTGAAAGAAAAAAAAAACCTAATGATGAGACTAAGTGCACAGTATTTTGCATGTAAAACATATTCTAGCATTCTATATACAGGACAAGACAGAGATATAAATTAGTTACAAAAAGAGAAAGGAGAAATATACATTTAAAAAATAAGGATAGTAATATTTTATAAATATGGAAGTACAGGTGGGCTGTTGCATGCTGGATAGTCACTGTCAGCAACTACCAATGTTGATATTTATTTTTAATTCTCAGTTGTGTCTTAAAATATTCATAGAATCATAGAATAGCTTGGGTTGGAAGGGACCTTTAAAGGTCATCTAGTCCAACTCCCTGCAATGAGCGGGGACACCTTCAACTAGATCAGGTTGCTCAGAGCCCCGTCCAACCTGGCCTTGGATGTTTCCATGGATGGGGCATCTACCACCTCTCTGGGCAACTTGTTCCAGTGTTTCACCACCCTCATTGTAAAAAATTTCTTCCTTATATCTAGTCTAAATCTACCCTTTTTTAGTTTAAGACCATTACCCTTTGTCCTATTGCAACAGGCCCTGGTAAAACGTTCGTCCCCATCTTTCTTATAAGCCCCCTTTAAGTACCGAAAGGCTGCAATAAGGTCTCCTCGGACCCTTCTCTTCTCCAGGATTAACAACCTCAGCTCCCTCAACTTTTCCTCATAGAACAGGTGTTCCATCCCTCTAATCATTTTTGTGGCACTCCTCTGGACCCCTTCCAACAGGTCCATGTCCTTCCGTCATTCACATCATTATTCTTCCTAACCCTATTACTGTTAAAAGCTCTGCTGATCTGAATGGTGGTAAAGATTCAAGGTTTGCAAGGTTTGGGTTGGTTAAGAAACAGATTACTTGCAGCATCTAGTTAAGAATTGCTTCTCCGTTGTCTTTATATTTCTTCCTTTTTTTTTTCCTAATGAATGGCTCACAAATATTGGCTATATTAAATGAAAATGCCTGTATTCTAGGAAAATGCATACAAGTATGTGAATAATTTGAACATTGAGTAAACATGTAAGTAATCCGTCCTTCCAAGATCAGGCCATAAACTTGCACAATTAAGAATTTGCCAGTGTCTCAAAACTAGCATCATTCTATAGACTAACACAAAAGGTGCTCTTTCAGTTTTGTCTATAGTTCAGGCTGAAAAGAATATGTTTAAAATCATATATTTGAACAAAAATACATTAAATTAGAATATTTCATTGAAAAGCATCTTATTACTAGAAAAGAATGCAATAAATCTGAAACAAGTTTTTCCCTGAAGAAAAATTAAAAGGAAAACAAAAATCTACAGAGACCTTGGGACCTGATATGCAAAGGGAAATGCGTGTTTTTTACAGACCAAAAATAGGTTTTATCTCCTATGGAAAGTAAATAGCTGTCCTTGTCCTCCAGCCTCTCCACCCCTTGCATAGTGCAAGACTTAGTGAGGTTCTAGCATTTGGGAATTCCCAAATTCTTTAGAATTTTCTCTATTTCTCCATGTCTCCCAATTCCTCCCATTCAGGAAACTGTTGTGGAAGAACAGAGGACACGTAACAGGCTTTAACTACTGAAAATAATTAAATAAAGTATTAGCATTTGCACTCCTTTATCAGTAGTTCCAAAACGAGATAAGTAAATAAAGTTGCAGCTTAATTAAACCATATTCATTTTATGTTATTTATTTCTCCCTGAGTGTCCTGGACAGCTGTACCATACAAAACAGAAATCAGAGATGCCTAAAGAGTAAACTCTCATTAGGGAGGTACTATTAAGCATGCATCTTTTTGTATGCCATATCCACCCACAATATGCAGTTTTACAACTCCTTTTGTACTGAAGCACAAATAAGGTACCATAGAAAGAAAGGCAAAACAGAATAAAAACATGTTGCCTGTTCATTGTTAGCATGAGATATTTCTGAAGTGACAAAAATCAAGGGAGTCCTGCATGAAACACTATTATTTCTGTGTTATCACCTCTCACTGAGATCTCACAAGTCCCAGCATATTTGGTGTTTTCCTTCTCATCCTTGCTGAAGTTGTCATGTGCCTATATAAGAATCCCAGATGTCACTCTAAAAAAGAAATGCCCTTGCACTCATTTTGCGGTGAGAATTGATTCATGACTGTTCACAGCTTGGGTTGCTCGTACAGTTTCTAATCTACTTTAATGTCATTATCTAATAGCAATAAGGGATTTTGATAGTAAAAACAACAACTCAGAAGTGTAACTAGCTCACCCTACAGAAATTTGTTAGAAAAATCTATATTTTAAGCATTTGCCATGGCTGCTGGTTCAAAAACTTGTGACTAGCACCTTATTTCACCCCCAAACATGTCATTTTGACTCATTCATCAAAAGCACTTACTTCAGACTCAGCCAGCTGCAAAACCATTTGAGGTTATCTTGCCAGAGAAGGAGCCTTCATATCCTGCTCGACTTGAAAAGCACCTTTGCTCTTTACATACCGGAAGGTAAATACACTATAAAAATGCCAAGGCCTACCACAGTTCAGGTATTTGAGAGCCTCATGAAGAATAGGCACACGGAGAGTCTAAATAGATGCTGCCCATGAACTTTTCAAAGAATGCAAGAACATAATTCTTGCCTCTCTGAGGTGAGCAAGTCATCAGCTCACTCCTAATTCATTCCTCTCTTAACAAGCTTATAGAGCAAACCACTACAGAGAAGAGCGTGCTTTAAAAAGAGATCGATGGCAACCCCACTCCCTAGCCATGCTGTGAATCTTCTCAGGAGACAAGAATTATGTGTGGCCTTCTTTATGGCACAGTGTAGCATTTAATATTAAAAGTAAGGGGCAGCAACAATATAATTAAAAATTCATTTCATTTCTTTTACGTTGCAAAGTAAAGAATGAACAGATTTGAACAATGACGTTCCTAAGAATAGAGCAAATACCTAATTAGGCTCTAAAGATGGCACTTTTATAGCAAATGTTATGTCCATGTTGAGATCTCTTGCTCATGAAGATAGGGGTTTCTACCAGAAATGATAACAGATGCTTACATTTACCAGCATTAGCAGATGCCACTTTATTAAAGACAGCATCAGAATGAACTCCCTGAGTTTGAATTTCATAAAGTTTGTTAAGGAAATATTTTGAAAAGAGAGGGAGAAACTATGTTTTAATGATGTTCACATGTTTCCCCAAAGAGTGAAAGCTGATATGTGCAGGCGACGAAAGTATTACATACTAATTTCATTAAAGTGGGGGAGGGTACCTAGAAAAAGCACAAGAGTAAATGCTGTTCACCTCCCTGGCAAGAGGCCGAAAAGGAACCTGCTCTGGGAAGCCAAGACTTTTTGCCTCTGTAACAACTATGTAGGTGATGGCTGTCTTGGAAAATTTATAGTATCATTTTATTTATAGCAGATGTCCCCTAAAAGCAAACAGTTTTACTTTATGTTACACAAATCTTATGGATAATTACAAAATGTAACATGGAGGTTCTGTAATGCTGCAGACACCAACAGTATTTTCTAAAATGGATTATGAATGAAAAGAGAAAAAAATGGCCTGATACTGATCTAAGGCTTGAAGATAAAAGGTTAATCAAAACAAGACTTTTGCCAATGCTTTCTAGAAACTTGTTGTCTTAAGGGGAAAAGGTAAAAGTTGAAACTTTGTATGGAGCCCACTAATTAAATTATCATTTACCCGAAACGAGTCTTGCAGTTCCAATAAAGATGATCAGATGCCAAAATAAGCCTAAAGTAGTATGAGTAGTTATGGTCAGAGACCTATAACCCAAGAGTTTATTTTGGATATGTATCTTTTTTTCAAGCATCTCTTGCTCTACCTAAGTAAAACAAGTTCAAATCATCAATTCAGTTTTCTTAGTGGAATCCATATGAGAGACCTCCCATTCACTTAAGCTATGGTGGTGGTTTTTTTCCTAAGAAGGCGTTGCTGAACTGCATCTTGCAGAAATTTCCTCATCTCAAATCAACTAAAAGAATCAAGAACAATTAAACCAGACATTGTAGTCCCACAGAAAAGTTTTACCAATAGAGAGGCTGATTAGAGAGGAATTGCCACCTTTCCGTATAAAATTTTTAATTTCCCATGTTAAACTCTTTCCAGTTTCAAATATAAAACTTGATCCTTTGTCATGGTTTAACCCCAGCTGGCAAGTAAGCACCACGCAGCCGCTTGCTTCACTCCCCCCTGGTAGGATGGGGGAGAGGATCAGAAGAGTAAAAGAGAAAACTCATAGGTTGAGATAAAGACAGTTTAATAAGTAAAGCAAAAGCCATGCACACAAGCAAAGCACAACAAGGAATTCATTCACCACTTCCCATGGGCAGGCAGGTGTTCAGCCATCTCCAGGAAAGCAGGACTCCATCACATGTAATGGTGACTTGGGAAGACAAACGCCATAACTCCAAATGTCCCCCTTTCCTTCTTCTTCTCCCAGCTTTATGTGCTGAGCATGATGTCATATGGTGTGGGACATCCCTTGGGTCAGTTGGGGTGATCTGTCCCAACCGTGTCCCCTCCAACCCCTTGTGCACCCCCAGCTACTCGCTGGTGGGGTGGGGTGAGAGGCAGAAAAGGCCTCGACTCCGTGTAAGCCCTGCTCAGCAATAATGAAAACATCCCTGTATTATCAACACTCTTTTCAGCACAAATCCAAAACACAGCCCCATACTAACTCCTATGAAGAAAATTGACTTTATCCCCGCCAATACCAGCACATCCTTCAAGCCCTTGGATGTGAACAAAACTGCTGTTGATGGCGTGTTTTCTTCCCTAATTTTTTCCCGTAATTAGCGAAGTTCAAGGTGGAAATAAATGAATTTTTTGAAAATGAAATACAAATGGACAGAAACAATACATCTGTGAATTCACTGTTCATTATGCATGGTTTGTAAGAATGCATATTTCAAAAAGAAAGTCATTAAAGTAATTCTGCTGTTCTGTTTTGCAGGTCTTCGTGACAGTTTAAGCAATAAAATGGTTTAATCTCTCTGGATTGCAAAAGCAGAAACCCCTGACAAGGACAGGAGATTGACAGAATTTGTAATAATATATTTTTACTTATGTCACATATTTGTAATTTCAAGGACATGATTCACAATGACCCTATTGCAATGTTGTGTAGACATTGTTCTACATGATTTGCATTAATATCTACAGAATAGTTTTCCTCTCTTAGTACTGTTTCAGAGGATATGCTTGTCATTAAAATTCTGGTCACAGATGTGGGTTAAAATATCTCTAACCTTTACAAATGTATTATGTGGCACTACTGACATAGCTTTTATTGCAGATAAAATCTATAACAAATTCTCTGTGTGACAGGAGAGGAACATGATTTTGTATTAAACTCAGATGATAGAGATGCATTCCTTGCTTGTACTTTTAAAATGTTTTGGATATAGTAACAATGAGTTACGTTTTCTACTCCTTTGCAGTTAGAAAGCCATTAAACCTATTCATTTTGGTTTAGCCTTGGTATTTTAATAATTTTTTCTTAAACTGACTTTCAGAGGAGGACATAAAATACTGGAAAGGTTTCAACTAATTTCCAGTCTTGGTTGAATCCATCAGAAGTAAACAAGAAATCAGTTTATTAGGATGGACTACCTAATATCTATCACTGAAAATTTTTTATAACTTACATTAAACACAGCCCATGACCCTCTGCTTCTGTTTCCTAACTTCCATTGGTATTCACATGCCTAAAAAGGTCTCACATTAATGTATTTATTTTCCAAGTACTTTTTGCACATCCCTTTATATAAAGAGCATCCTGAATATGACTTCAACATGCTCATACATTAGGAAGGTAGTACTTTCTCCATTGGTTGTAACAGTCCCCGTTGGTTATAGTCACAGTATTGGTGTTTGCCTGTATTGCCCCCAGTATTGATGGGTATGTTTACACAGAAAGTTGCATCAGTTCACAAAGAGAAGGCACGCATTTAAACTAGTGTTTGACAGGTATTATTCCCCGGTAATTTTTTTACTGCAAGAAGAGTACCTTTTTTGCTTATATCAACTAGGGCCGATTCCACACTTGTTGCAAAATAGTGGTTTCCATTGGATAAGGTGACAGTTTCCATTGGTACACCAAAATCTTACAACCAGATCTACCACTGCAACTCTGTCATTAAGACTGGTGAGGCTGTCATTGCGCAGCTGGAGGCTGGAGGCTTGCTGTGTGTCGAGAGCTAAGTTTATCGTTCTTACCTTGCAGAGCTGGAGACTTAACTGATTTGCAATGTCAAACACGCTCTTTTGGATGAGCCTGTCCTAATGAGCACAATGCAATACAGTCTTCCATTTCACAACATAGTAGACATCTGTATCAGAGCTTGTGATCATATTAATGCATTATCCATGTGGTTATATTAATACAAAAGCTTACTACACTTTTTTCCCCTTTTTTAAAGAAAAGAGGGTCACACCAAGTGACTGTTGTGGCTTCAACTGTCAGGGTGGACTCACAAAATATATTTGCATCTCATGTTTATTGGTGGAGAGAGGTATATCTATGTCAGTGGATGATCTTTAACTAAAACATGTTTTCTTTGGGAAAAGGAATTGTAAAATGGGAGGAATTTAATGAAATAATAAAATGAAATTAAATTAATTAAATTAAATTAACTAACAGTTATGAAATCTTTAGTTTCTACCCCAGGAACCACTGCACAACATCAGAAGAGATATAAGAAAATCCCATCCTAGCCATAGAGCTGGGCTACAAGGATGTGGTTGGGGCAAGAGGGGCAGTTCTGATGTGAAAGCCAGTGCTGGAGCTCTTCAGATCAGTCCAAATGGGTATGTGTACTCCAGTAATGCTTGTAAGGGGCAAGGAGGATTTCATTCAGATGCTGCCAGATCTCTGGATCTTTGATTCTCAAGCAGTTTTCTCTCCTTGTACAGACACTAGCACCTTGGACATGCAGGAACAGTCTAGGGCTATGGAGTAACTCATTGCCCACTCAGGAAGGAATAAGCTCTTTGAAAAGTTGACACAGTTGTCTGTAGACCCTTGGAGAAGCAGTCTGTATTGACAGTAATGAAGATAGAGAGAAAATTGCATTAAGTTTTCTTATTTAGCAACACAGTGATGAAAGGGTGTGGGGAAGAGAACCAAACAGAAAGGAATGAAAAGGTGGCTTGAGAAGTTACAAAATTACTGAATTTTGGATGGGACAAGGGGTGGGATTTGGCCAATTAAGATGATAGACACATGATTTTGAAGGCTTCCGATGCCTTTTTTCATACAGAAGGGAGGTATTTTGAAAAGGAATTCTCCATCTGTGGTGTATGAAAATTATATGTTGTTCAGCACTGAGGTGTTTTTGAGCGTGTACTGCTCACCACTGCTGACATGGGACAGGGGTTGTTCAGAGCTAGAAGAGTAACCTCCAGTGCACTAGCTGTACACTCAGAATACAAGCAGGAAAAGTGAAAGAAACTACTCACTGTTTTTAACTGCTATGCTCTTCTTATTTAACCCTTCATTCACTGCAGTGAGAATTTGCCACAGTAATTGGAGACTGGATATTCAAGTGTAAGAGCTGGGATATGGCTTACCACTGAGTTGCCATCTGCACCTCTACATTCACTACAAGGCTGCTGTATGCCAACACAATACTGAGAGCTAAGGAATGGGTCATGATAACAGATGCCTTGGGCCCCATAAGTGGGCAGTCAATTCTTTCCAGTGCCCTCTCACAGTTAAAGTTGGCTTGTAATGTCTTAAGTCAGCTTCTGTTCATAGTGAATCTGACATAAGTATGTATATATTTTGACATTCTGATTTAGGCTCAGCAAAGTGTATACTTAGTGACTCATTTCCTCATCTGGAAAAGAGTGCATTAAAATCAAGAACTTTCAGATTATTTCAGTGTTTCAAGTTATTTAATTGATGAGTTTTCAACCCCTCTGAACTCAGAACAATAAGGTAGCCAGAGAGCTGTAAAAAAAAAATCTTTGTAAAATAAAGTATTTGACCAGTGATAGCAACAAAATGTTTCTTTTGAGAATTGCAAGAATGTGAGGGGTTTCTTGATGGAAAGAGGATTAGGTAGATTAAAGGTCCCCAACCCTGCTGCTGAATTTTCTCTGCAATTCACTTACCTAATAAGATTACAGGAACAGATACCAATTTTTTTTTGTTGTTTTAAATTTGTTTAATTTAGTCATGGTGCTAAATCATTTCCAGAATCCTACATGGAGTACAGTAATTTGAGATGTGCAGAGAATTCTAGATGAGGCCTTTTCCAAACCCCAAATTTCCTTACCTGTAGAATGGGAATAATGATATTAAAGGTACTTTTTTGAGAAATTCTAAAGTTTAAGAAATTCTAAAAAGTGTTATATGAAGACTATACATACATAATGTTTGTATTACAATACATATCTGAACAATGTGTTTATATAAACACACATAATATTAATAATAAAATTCCCGATATTATTGCATTTACATTATATTTATTAACTATATTATTAATGTACATTTTAATATCAACACCAGAACCCTGATGAAAAATGCTCTTAAGATTCCCATTTACTCTTATTCACTTTATGTCAGGTTCTAACACTACCAACAGCAATTTCATAAAGACATTAATGAATTTTACATGATATTCATGAGAATGAATGTATTTCTCATCAAATGAGATGTACAAGGTTCTGGCCAGAAAAGAGTAACTGAGTTTGCAAAAATGTTAAAATGTAGTACATTTCTGAGAGAACAATTCGCAGTATGCATGGGAGAAAGCTGATCACATTTGTTCATACAGTAAATTATATAATTCTTCTCCACGTAGTATACTTCTACTGAAAAAGAAGGAGAAGGAATTTGCCTCATTTTAATACCTTTTCCAGGCGTGCTGAACACAGATGGATACATTTGTATCAGTCTAAAATTATGTGGCAAAGAAGATAGAAGTCTGCTATAAATAAAATTCCAAGACATTTCAGTCTTCACTGGCATTAAATGCCAGATGAAAAAATCATTTAATATTTCTTCATCGTAAACAACTACAATAAAATCTATTTTTATTTCATTTTGCTCTGGTAGAAGCAAATGCAGAAAAATACTACTGAATTTCTTTCTATTTTTGGCAAAAGAATAATTTTATTTCTTAATTATAACAAATATTTTTGTTCCATTTTCTACTTGTTTTTTGGTAATCTGCTTCCTTTAAACACAGTCTATCTTTATAGCTGCAAGAACAAATTCAGCCTGATTCAGATGTGTGACATACCATTGAAGTCAACGGAGCTGTCTCTATACAACATGGATTTTTCTTTCCATCTCTCCCTCTGTCATATATAGTCATGTCAGTCTGATTCAAGATGAATAAGCTCTCAGCACAGGCCAGATCCTGCAAGGTGCTGAGCGCCCTAAACTCAAACCAACTTCAAAGGAAGCACTCATTACCTCCTAGCATATCTGGCTCTAAATACAGTATTTCCTTGTATTTCTTCATAACGACCCTATGAAATACTTTGAATAGTACAAATATTGAGCTTAGCCCACTGCCAAAGCCAGCCTTAGTGTTTTTGGATAGATCTGTGAAAAGTTGCATTTGGCTTTTTTTTTTTTTTTAACACCCTTTTTCTCTCCACTCCCTTCTGCCCCATGCACACATAACAATTCTGTTGATGCAATTGTGCCCGCTAAACACAAAATGGGCCTTAGAGGTCTTTTGGAGGGCAGGACACAGACTAATGCTATGCACAAAGGCTGAATGTATGCAGAGTGCATGTGCATGTCTCTGTCTCTCAGTGTTAGTTTTGGGGCAGGCAATATTTATATTCCCCACAATGCTTTCTTTTTGCAAAAGCGGAAGCCAGCTGCCTCTAACTGTCATCAGCTTGAAGTAGTCCCTGTCATCATGAGGGAAAATGCTAGCAATAAACTTATTTCACCTTTCCATGAATTGAAATGTTCCTCTCCTTTCCCAGCAATCCCACACCAGTCGGTACTCACAGTTGCCATTCCTCCGAGAGAAAATTTTTGAAAACTTGCCAGGTACATCCACTAGGACAGATCTTTATAAATTAATATTTTTCCTGCACAGTGAGTTTTGGAGCTAAACCCACTGAAGTAGTAAAGACTTGCTTACAGACATAGATAAGGGAAAGAAGTAGAGTTGGGTTGTTTCAGCCTGAACCAGGAGTAGAAGAGAAGAGAGCTCTGCTCTGCAGCCTATGCTCTCTCTCCATAGCTTGGAACAGCACCTAGACATGACATGATTGAACCTGCCCTCAGCTTCTTCCAGCTACTCAGTATGTCATAAGAGACAGCACTTTTGACAGTCTGACGCAAAATAATCCAAATTATATTTGCACTGATAAATATATCTAAGGGTTCTAGATGAGAACAAATGAACATAAACCTGCTCACTCCTTTCCAGGGTTTCACAAGGAAATGAGTTGTCTGCATAAATCAGATCTGCTGAATAAAGTGCTGGTACTGTAATAAAAACATGAATATTAATAACAGGACAAAGCATACAACAAAGAGTCACGAGAGAGCGACAGAGTAACGAAAAGGTGGATAAGCTTTACATTCTTCATGGAGTAATTCCTTTGCATTACATAACCCAGTGGAAAAGGCTAAAGTGGTTGCTTAAATTCAATCTTCAGTATTGCTTCTCTGCAAAAATAAATGTGATGAATTAAAAAGTAAGACTTGCATGAAGAACAGGATTGCCTGAATTCCTGAGCAAACAGAAAACTAACCCAGAAAGATTTCTTTAAAAACTGATTTACTGATTTGTTTGACCTTATTAACTCTTCTTTAGCAATTTCGTTGATTTTTGCCCATCAGCCCTCCATTTCAAATCAGCTTCAAGACTTATAGAGAACACAGTTTCATAGTATGCAAATCACTTTTAATGAAAAAGAGCTTCCTGAAGGCAGTCAGAGAACTGAAAGATTTAATTCATCCAGTTGCTAAAATTCATGTCTGTCTAAACTGCTTCCATGCACTTCTGAAAGGGAGAAGAGGATTTGGATTGCTGAAAGAAGTGAGAGGAAGTAATAAAAATAATTTAGGAAACAGGATTCCCTGTTCAAAAAAAAAAAAAAAAAAAGTACCTAGATTTTCCATCCAAAACTCCTGTGATGAGATTCTCAAAATAATGTCAGTGTAGACAAAAAATTGCCACTAATTGTAATGGTAAATGGGTGTCAAGATCCATTAGCTGCTTGTGAAAAAGATCTTGGAATAAATGTGTTCATCTTTGACACTGCAATCCAAGCAATGCTCCTGAGACTCACCTGGAATAAAAGACCACAGATCCATTTAATTAATCCATCTCCTCTGGAAACTTGCTGTTGCTGCTTCACAGGTGGAACCTCAGTTTAAAGGTGAAATGGGGGTTGGAGGTCCTGCCTGCTTTAGGTGACCTGGGTTGCTCTTTGAAGGAATGGCTCTTTCTCTCTCTCCCTTTTGGATATAGAGATAGTTAGAAAGACAAGGCTCCCAGTTTCGTATTTAAATTAAGTGTTTAATGCTGGGTTTTATTAATATGCTCCAGGATTAGCAAGTGACTTAAAATTCCTAGTCTTTAAAAATATATTTCTTTATTCAGATCTTTGGCCTTAATCTCATAAAATAAATAGATATGTTTAATTTTATGTACTGTGTACAGTTACATTGAAATTACTAGAAATAGAAAAATAGGAAACTAAAGAATAGTCTAAACCTTTCAGGAATCAAGGTATGAAATGGGAACATTTTCAGTTGAGTGTTATTTAATATACTTGATTATAATATTGTTCCTGAAGTTAAATAGCAAATCTCAAAATGGTACTTGCAAAATGAACATTTCATATATTAAAATACTCATTGGTAATTGGGGATAAGAGAGTAGATTGCTGAATGATGTTGATACAAACACTATTGCTTTCACTCGACTAATCTGCTGCACTGCATGGACCAAAACCAGAGTCTGCTGGAGGAGGTCAAACAGGAATAGAAACAATGTGAACTAATGCCAGGAAAATATCCAAAGTCTCCAAGTGATTCAGGCACTGAAAATGCCTATGTCATGTTAAGAGACCTCTTTTTCAATTGCAAAGACAAAGGTCGTAAACAGTGAAGTCCTTAGCAGTCCTAAGTTGCAGATCCAGAAAGGGCGGTGAGCGGCCTCTGCGGAGAGGACCTGGTGCTCCAGGGAGGTGGTGCAAGATGCAGAACTTGCAGCAGGGAGGAGAGTTAAAAGGGCATTCAGGGGAACATGTGGGGGAAGCCCTGGCACAGGTAAGGAGGCAAAGACCCAGGGAGGATGATTTAGATTTCACTGCCACTCAGAAAATATATGAGGGAATTATCAGATACCCAGTTCGCCACTTGAGCCATTCCAGGAATTAAAGGCAGAAACACTAACACTGTGTTTACAGAGAGAAGAGACCCTTGATCTTTTATAATGACAACAGACTGACTCTTTTGTCTTGCTTGATGACATTATATTCATAAGACACAAACAGAAGAAGCCCCAGGTAGCTTTGGAGATACAGTTACCCTTACATGAATACTCACAAATCCCTTTCTTTCGTGGAGTTTAGCAGATGTGATTTGTTTCAGTTGGTCACTCAAAATAAAAGATGTGATAAAGCTGTACAGAATGTCATACTGTAATATCAAACCATGTAATCAGATGTGATGACTGCAGTTTTAAAGAACTTACTGTGAATTCTGATACATAGTCTTGAATACTAGTAGATAAAACTTCTAAAATAGAGGGTTTCTGAAATTTGTGCTAATCTTAGTAAAACAGCACCCCACATTAAACAAATCAAATGTCTTAGATTTTTTATTTATTACTCATCAATGCACATGCTGCTTTTTTAATTCTTCCTTGCTGAATTCCTTTATACACATACAAGTTTTTAGTTATATATTTAGAAGAGCAGAACATCAGGCACTTTACAAATTTAACATAATTGCCGTTGCCAGAAATAGCTGGCCCTCTGAGGTGGGTTATAAAGACATAATAGTTTTACAAAAAGAAAATAAAAATCTAAAATTATTTTTGTTTCAAGTGATTCCAAGACATATGAATGTTTAGTTTCCATAGATTTTGTAATATTTGTTTTCAATTTTCTCTAAAAAAAATTGTTAGAAAGTCAATGAGAATACAACTATTACTAGAATAAACTTTCCCATGTTGCCTTTCTTTCCTCTGTAATTACGATGTTTATGGGTGGAGTTGTTACATACTGGTATTTGGAAGTCTATGGTATTCTACCTTATTGTCACCTGGCATTTATGGTAGTGTTTTGTTTCTCTGTGTGGTGTTC
This sequence comes from Morus bassanus, assembly GCA_031468815.1. Taxonomy (NCBI): domain Eukaryota; kingdom Metazoa; phylum Chordata; class Aves; order Suliformes; family Sulidae; genus Morus; species Morus bassanus. The sequence goes on along the minus strand of CM062576.1, from coordinate 9,503,710 downwards.
CACAGAACCCTTTTTGATGCTCAGAGCCTCACAAGATGTAAGACTGTTTCTCCTGATAAATTCAGAGGGTCAGTTAGCATAATCATGCATAACACAGTATCTATGTGAAGGCATTCTGTCTTTAATATGGAGATACATTGTGTTATTTTACACTATTTCTTCTGCTTTCCTTTCTTTTCTTGCCTTCTCTCTTCCCTACCCACTTTTCAAGCATTTCTTCATTTTACTAGACTATACTGAAAAAAATGTTAATACTATTATTCCTGTTCTTTAACTAATTAAACTAAATAAATCTCCTGTTTGACTATTTCTTGCCTTAGTCTGGTTAAAATGTGTTTTGTTTCTTTTTGAGCAGGGTAACAGACTGGGACCGAGAAATGTGTTGAGGCCATTTATATGCAGATGATCTGCTGTCCTGCTTCTTTCAGTAGGTGCCATAAATTAGCATTCAAATTTTGCTACAATTTTGTCAGGTTTTTTTTTATTCATTTCATATGTATTTAATCCCACATCAGTCTCAGTTGTTCTGCAATACGTGCCATATTGTAGCAGCTTTTTAGCTGCCACTGATGATTTTCACATTCCTTTAGTGTGAGGTTTTAATTCTGCTAACACTTTTGTTAATGAAATACATTTCACTTAATGGAATTAAATGCATAGCCTGTCTATTGCTCATTATACTATACAGTCTTAGAGTTTGGATTTAAATTTCACCCTTCTTCTATAAAGATTATCTGCCACATTTTGGCCTAACAGGCACTCTATGCTTTGTATAAAGTGTGGGAAAGCTGTCATTACAAGTAAAATAACAGTAACAGTTTCAATGTTCTTTGGAATGTTCTATTTTATTCCTCTTTCTTCTGTTACTAAATATGTTTAAAATGCATTTTATACCATTTCTTTATGTGGGGTTTGAAAAGCTGAGCTAACAATTTGATCACCTACAGACATCATAAGTAAATCTCAAACTATTCAGAGCATCCATTCTTCCAGTTTTTATACAAATTATGAAACTACTTCAGAGTTTCTCTCCAAATTGAAAAAAACCTCATCCTTATCTGCAAGCATACAGAAGAATTAAAGTCATACAGGAATTTTCCAATTAAATAGTTTCTCATCGGGCATCAACTTTCCTTTTTTCATAGACTGCACATTTTGTGAAAAATCTATGGAATGTTTTTTCAATTAAATTTTTGTTGGAATATGGATTCTCAGTTTCTGAGTAGCTTATTTTGGGGCTGAATTCAACATGTGTGACCTAATATCTCCTTGGCGGGTTAGACTTGAGCTGTCTCCGGGTTGGAACCTGAAGACTGGTTGCTCTTAAGAGAGGCTGTTTCTGAGATGGTTTGTTTTGTCTTTTATGAAGATTTGATACCAGGCCGGGTAAAAAAAGGAAAACCTTTGGAAATTGCAGGGTCAGTTGTAGGATTCTTTTCTAGCTTTTTCCTGGACCTACAGACTTTGTGATAAAGGCCTCTACAGAATAGGCCCTTTGGACTTATTATAGGTAGTTGAAAAGCAGGGCATCTATCTCACAGGATTAAGAGAGGATTGGGTATTTGTTTGTTTAAATTAATAGAAGGACCATTTTTTTCTATACTGTTTCCCAACCCTGTAGCTTCTCAATGAAAATTATGTTCTTGTCAACATCTTTGCTATTATCTGTGAGTTTATCTGAAGCAGAACAGTGAATATATTGCCCATAGTTACATACCTGAGACAGGGAAAACAGGGTCCAAAAATTGCAGCCAGCTGCACCACTGCTGCATCACATTTCTTCACCTCTATAAAAAGACCTACAAGGGATCAAAGGTTTCCTCAGAGCCTCCCTTGGAATCTACAACATTTTGTCAAAAGTTCTCCAGTTCAACAAAGCAGCTTTTCTCAATGAATTTTCTTCAGCCAGAAAATCTCTGACTGGCTCAGCCTTTTTCAAGCAAAGACTTCATTTAGAAGGACACCAAGGATCTGTTTTCTTCTACTTTCTCTCTTTAGGAAACCAGATCATAGGCTCTCCTTTCTGGAACTAATCAACTCTGGCTCTGTTGGAAGTACTTCACATAGAACCTTTTGATATTGATTATTTTGGATAGTTGGGGTTTAGTTACAGTTTGTATATACATTTATGATAAGTTATGAGAAATCCAGGAGCTCTTATTTTATCTGAATATGTTCGGTTATTGTTGATGTTCACATCTCCCATATTGGAAATGGGAATAAACAAAAATAGCAACAACAGCAGGCACATTTGTGCCTTTGCATATTAATCTGACTTTGTAGGTACTGAGTTATATCTGCTGGACTTTCCTTTCCAGGATGTGGCAATGTCCTATCAACGTGATAGCCAGTTGTTAGAATGTATTTGGCTTTTCTGTCGTTATAACCATGATTGGTTCTTTTCTGCTTTTCCATTGTCTAATCAACAGAGAATTGTTAACAGGTTGTACAATTGCAGAGCAAGGATGTTCACGTGGATTTAAATAAATCAAAGGGCCCTCTTTTATAAGTGAATCAAAATCAAGGCTCTTGTAAAGTTAAAAAATGTTTTTGAATTTCTTTGTCCATTTTCTCTAATCTTTCCTACATCCTTCATTCTGACTCTGCCTGACTTGCTCTGTGATCTCAGATGACTAAAATATAATATGCTTTTCTCTTTCCTTTTGCTCCAGTAATATTTTCCTCGTAAACTGCTCTCTTGTCTTTTCCTGCTAGATTATCTTTTCTTTTTCTTAGTTATCTTGCATGGAGGGTCTAACAGATTCTGTACCAGATGCTAAAATAATTGTTATATCTATGACATAATCTTTCCTTATCAGACATGTTTCAAAATGAAGGGTAGAAGTGGGAAGAATGCACAGTACATTTACGGACAGCATATTCTGAAGCGTGACAGATACACCATTGAATCTGCTCGATTCTTCAGCAACACCAAAGACACTGATTGGCACTAAAAAAGGGGGAGGGAGAAGACACATGACAGGTCACTGAGTTCAATGGAATATATTACAGAAACTGGGAACAAAAGACAAGGAATCTCTCGAGTCTAGTCTTCTAATTGCATAGGCAACCAGGTGAGATGACTTCTTTAATAAAAGAATCATTCTCCATTAAAATGCAGTTGTTGTTTTTTTTTACCCCTACTACAGCTATTTGGAGTCTGGAAAATTCACTTTTTGATGGCTGGAATCATCTCTGCATTTCTTATCTAAGCATGAGCTGCTTTTCCATTTGTCAGCCTTGTCCTATAGCTTTATATGGCTGTTTTCTAGCCTGGTGTCTAATAAATACATTTATAGACATCAGGCATATCTCCTTTCAGCTTTTTGCTTAGCCAGACAAAAACAGCAAAACATTTCACTCTTCTCCCTGAGTGGAGGCTCTCCATTCTGCCAGCAGTTGCAGTTGCACCTCTCTGCAGTTATTCCAGTTTTAGCATATTTTCTTGACTCCAAGTGACAAAGGCTGTGCGCAGAATTTCAGAAAAGGCCACACTCTCAGGCCTGTGGATGGCATGAATATGGTTTTTTTTATAGTAGAAAAATATAATACCATATTTTTTGTGTGTGTATAAAATATTGGGTACATGTATGTTATGTAATAATAAAACCCCAGTGATCCTTTTTTGTAATGACTTTGTTTTCTAGCTTAATGGAAACTATAGATTTCACACTTTTCTTTATGCCTGGATCTTAAAAAAGATTGATCCCAAGACTGACTTTTGAGGATTCCTGCTAGCAAACTTCCTGCAGTTTGATGCTGCTTCTTTCAATACCACCTGTTGCCATCTATCCATTAGACAATCTCTTATCCACTTTACAACTCTTCCTCTAATGCCCCGTTTCCTATGTGGTGCTGTATCATATGCAGCACAGATATAGATAAGAGGTATCACAAATCCTTTGTCTAGAAAATCAGTTATCTTATTAAAGAGAGATAACAAATTCACTTGGCACGATCTATCTTTAGTAAATCCTTTTTGTATGTTATCCCATTTTCTATTTACCTCCCTGTCTTCAATTATTTTTTCCTTCAAAATTTCTTCTAAAGCAACTGAGGTCAAACTAATGGGTTTGTAGCTGCATAGGTCTCCCTTTTAGAAGTGGATAATACATTTGCTATTCTCCAGTCAGCCAGTATCATTTCTGAGCTGCTTCCTACCAGGTTTGGGATTTCATGTTCCCTTTCTTGTCAGAATTGTGGAATGGATTTTATTTGATATCTCTCCCTAGCCTGAATGCACTGCTTTGCTTCCAGTTTGGTAATTTCTATCATTATGGCTTCTTTCCCATTATTTATCCTGTTTCCTCTCTGCTCAATATTACTGAAAACATACACAAAGTAGTCAGTTTTTAATTGTAGATAGATTTTCTTTATTCCCATTGACACTCCCTTGTATTGAAGTCCCATGTTTTAGTTGGTCTCGTCTTATCTGCATTAAGATTGTTTTGCTGTTTGTTTCAACATCCCTTCCAAAATGTAGTTGTCTGACAATTGTCAATTTTCTCTTTATTTATTTATTATTTATTTTGACCTCTAAAAGACATCTGTCTCTGCTGATGTGTCTTTTTGTTTCCTCCTGTGTCCTGCATATCTCTAATAATCTTCTTGAAGGAGTTCTTCATTTGCATGGAATAGCTTGACCACTTTCCCATGCATTCTCTCCCCTCCATCACCTACACATTCCACATAGCTTTGGCACCTTTGATTTGAAGTAATTCCAAGGCTCTTCCACATTCAAGGTCTTGAATAGATCAGCCCATTTTATTTCACTAACAAGACATTTTAGGTTATCAAAATTTGCCCTTTGATCTATAAAGCCTTATTTTTACTGATTGTTCCATTTCATTTAAATAAGCTTAACTCATGATCAGTTTTTGGACCAGTTTTCTCATAGTATCTGTATTGTTTCTTAAAACAAGGACAGTAATAGTTTCATCTCTTACTGGCTGTTGACAGCTTGGTAAACATATGCATTAATTTGGCCCAAACATATTCTATTTGATGAATGCCATCCTTTCTTATGTCTTTTTGATCTATCAGATTATTAGAAGGCAGTTACACAAAGTTACTTATGCTTTCTTCATATCTTTCTTGGGTAGCATGTCCACTTCAATACCATGGTCCCAATATATATTTTTACCTTCACTTTCCTGATCATCCGCTGGTATTTCCTCAACCATAGCTCAATTTTCATTGACCAAATTTTCTTCTTCTTTTGTACAGTAAGAAAGCATGAAGATGACATGAACCTCTGCCAAGGTTTACTTGTATTTCTTAAGGTTCTTTTTTTAACGATGTGGCTCTCAGTCCCAATTGTTTCCATGGATATTCAGCCAGATACCATTCCCATGAGCCTTCACTTTTTCGGCATTTTTCCTCTACCTAAAATGAAATTATTTAGTGTAATCATCTTTGATTTATTCCAGTGGGAATTTTATTGCGTCATTTGCACACTGTGAGGAAAATTAGATTTAAAAAAAAAACCTTCTCTGTTCCTAGCAGAATCCTTTTTTCCTTTTCCACCCACATCCCACATCCTCCTTCTTGGGAAATGACCTCGCATCCTGTTCTGTGGAATTGATCTAGTGGTAACTTAGTTGTTTCTCTTTAACACAGGCTCCCAGTTCATGTAGACACTATTTTTTCTCTTAGTCCACTTAGCCTTCTATTTACAGGCGATCCTGCCTTTTGTTCTTTCCCCATCACAAACTTCTCAACCATTCTCACTCCCCTTTAGATCCTAGTTTCCTACAACTTTTGGTGGAATTAACTTTTCAGCTTTCTTTCTACCTTCTGTTTTGATTTTGTCTGTTGTATTTTTTCAGTCTCCCAGATGGCAAGCATATTCTTTAGCATTCCTCTGTTTCCCAGACTGTTCTGCTTGTTCTTTCTGTTGCAGGCTTCCCTGACTCACCAGTCTCCTCTGAGCTATCTCTTATATGACCTCTCACTCAACAATTGTCTGTAAATCCCCAGTTGCCCATTCAGTTTACTTTTTCTTACACCATTTCCTCAAATCCACATCTTCATTCAGCATTGCCTCCAGGCACATCTCTAGTAAGGTCTTCTCTTCATGAACTTTAGCAGATGACAGTTCAGGCACACATATCTTTCCAGAGAATAAGATACATCCCACAGCTTCTGCATCCAGTTCATATTGTCCCTGCAATTTGTCTTGTACCCTCCACGGCTGTCTCAATTCCTTACATAGTTATTTCCTCTTACCTGTACTTTTAAGGTGAAAATCCTTCTCATTGCTGGCTATTTCCTTCTTTTTCCAGGCTTCCCTGCTGCCAGTGACATATGGGTTGATGGGACTGAGTAGTTATGCCATTATCAGCTTGGCATATTGCAGGACTGAGGAGTGTATTGCAGGGTGCAGAGTAATAGGAGCAAATTTGGTTCACAGTCCATCTTTTTCAAAGCCATCTATCAACCAGGAGGCTGCTTTCCACAGCTATCATATAGAGGTTTGATATTGAGACTAGATTTCTGAATGCCCTGCTGGAGTCAAATTAATCTGTTATTACTTGGTGAGTGGTCATTGGAAAAAGAACAACCAAGAAAATAAAAAATAAAATTTGGGGTTCAACGTACAAGTAAGATATAACCAAAGAACATGGTTGAGAAGTTCTGGAGAGTGCACAGGGAAGGATGAGATTTCAGTCAGGTTAAATATTATCTGGATAAATATTAAGATATACAGAGTCTAGCTGAAGGATCCTCCCCCTCTCATACTAAAATAACCAAACTCCCAAACCTTCTCCAGTGAAACAAGAGTGTTTCTTAGAGGAAGCACTTTATGGGGCTCAGGCAGACACCAATAACTGTGTCACATAACATTTATTAGAAAATCCAACTATATTCTCCACTACTTTGTGCAATATATATGTGATCATTTATCTGCAGCAAATTTTACTGTAAATGTGATTATTTCCAAGAAGCAATTTCTCATGACTGGATTAAGTATAGTACTTACTATATATTCTGTTCAGATAGAGGCATCATTCTGGAATCTGTGTTACGAGGAAATCTTGGGATCCCACAAAGAGAAATCCTAGGGCTTTACCCCAGAAATATGGATCAGGAACAGGAACGCAACAGACGCATGTTGGACTCAGCTTGATCTGCAGATGAGCTGGAGACAGAATTTAGCCCTGGTTGTCTTTGGTTGTCTATGCAGACAATTTCATTCTGTTGATCTCTGAACAAGCAATATTTTACAGTAAGACATGCTTCTTACAGGACAAAATTCAACCGTTTTAACTGTTAATATAGGACATTTTGTCCCACCAAATCTCACCAAATAATAATACTCAAGGAATGTTAATTGCACCCGTTCCTATTTTCAGCCTGTGATGAAAAGACATGCGACAAGCCGTTCTGCCAGCTTTTCATGACTTTTGGTCTAATTTCTGAGCAGAATGAACATGTGTAGAGGTTCAAAAAATTCTATACCATGGTGTAAAAATAACTTATCTGAAGTACTCTAAACAAAAGAAACAAAGTTTAGTTCAGGTTCCTCTTGGATTGGATGCAGGTTCAAGAGGGTTGAACATATTCTCGTATTTCTCTAATCAGCTTAAGTACTGCATTTAAATCAAATCAGGAATGTGCAACAGGTAATGTTTGTGGTATTTATGGTAATAAGGGAGAAATTCTGAAGTGGTTGAATGCAAATTTTTTGCCTCTCTTTTGTCTTGATAGATTTTAGATAACGTTGAAAATACTGGCTGGAGCACACACCATCATCCTGTTAGTGATCCTCCTGCACAGGAGTGCTTTGAATGCTGCCTTCTCTTAACTATTTTAAAGACACCTGCACACTCACAAATAATAAATCTATCAAGGCACACTTGAAAATATCCCATCTCCATTTGTACAAGTTACTCTGTTCAAAATACTTCCGTGTTTAAAATCATTTAGCGGGGTTCACCAGATTTGTAATAATTTGAGGCTTGCAGTATAAAACCCTAGCTGCATGACAGACTGAGTTATTAAGTGTTTATAGAAATCTGATCAAATGGACCATCAGGCGGTGGGGGGAGGGGGGGGGGCTGCTTTAAACTCGACCGTAATGACAGCTTTCCTCATCTTACAACTGCGACATGAAGAGGGAGCTGTAGCTCTTCTGAGACACGGCTTTGCCTCCACCAGCGTATCCAGCCAAGCTCCCCGATCTCCTTCTCCTTCCTCGTTCTCCTCCGCTCCCCTCTCTCCTTCACTCACTCACTTACTCTTCCTTTTTTTTTTTCTTTTTTTTTTTTTTTTCATCCCGGTGCCCCTGTGCCAGTTAATTTAAATGTATCTGTTCAAGTGGAGATAATCCATGCAAATCAGAGGCACTGGCTCCCAGTGCTTGATTCACAAAGAGAACTCAGCTTCAGGAGGTCACTCGTTCACAGCTGCTCCTCCCATTATATTTTTCCCTTATTGCAGAACTGCTGCATGTATACAGTGACTGAAAGGACTCAATTTACTGCAACTGCTGCCTGGTTTTACTTACAACTTTCTTTAAAAGGGGACTTACCTTCTATCAGGCTTACTAAGGTAGGAAGTCTGCTTCTTCTAAAGACATGTAATGCCTCCAGTGTTTGCTCATTATCAGATCCCACTATAATGATGCCTACTGTTGTCAGAATTAGGTCCTAATAGAATTGTGCCAGGTGCCTGATGCTTTTGTTACTTGTGTGTGTAGGTGCAACTGTTTAAACGGCTGTTTTACTGTTTATTTAGCCAGCTATGTATCCCCGCCCCCCCCCCCCCCCCCCGCCCCGTTTTCTTTTCCTTTTCATAATGGCAGGTAGGATCTTAGCACAGAAGCTTTCTAATCTACAGATGTAATCTTCAGTCAAGTTTGTATTTTCTTTTAAAAATATTTTCTAATGTCTATGTAAGTTAATGCAGTGCTCTGTACCCCCCAAAGGAAAACAGTATCAAGAGAGCTTTCTGTCCTGAAACCTTATTAAGGTGCTATCTTTGGAGCAGAACAAACTATTGAAAGGCTCTAAACAAAAATAAAAAAGGTCACCTTTTACTTTGCAGTGTTGTAAACAAGGAGACTCCAGGCCTCACTGCAAATGGGCCTGTCATAAATTTAGACCACAAGATAAACATATAGTTAATAGAATTGCCAGCAGAAGTGGTGAAATGGAACCCTCACAGTTCTCTGTTAATATCTATTGTTTAGAAAGGTTGGACAGGCAGTGCTTGCTTTGCAAGCAAAGTACAACTCAGAAACAACTGTTTGGATATGATTCTTAAAGCACTCCTTAAGAAAAGGAAAGTCAGGCACTACTTTATTAGTTACATTCTAACTTTGAGCACACATCACATAAAATATTGAACGAATGCATCTGACAGCACACACTGGTTTTATGAAAGCAGACAGTAAATCTTGCATTTATTTATTTATATTTCTTTGAAGATGTCAGAATTCAGGGATGCAAATAATTACAATAACGATAAAAATAATTTTGGATGTATTAAATTGCAAATAATGGATTTGAAGAGCAATGTATTGAAAAAACTAGAATAATTCTGACTTACACTTGTCCCACAGTAAAGTTTTTGTTTGTTGTCTTGCACAGCTGGAGTTAAGAAATGACAATGATTTGATTTGGAGCCACCCTGCTTTTGTATAGACTTAATATCTAACACACCCAAGTTAATTAAATAACAGTTCTGTGAAGGTTTGGACAGACTTTAAAACAAAAATTTAGGTGACCAGACAGAGAGAAAGGTATAGATATTCCCAAACATACCCTGCCTAATTTCTTCAAGAATCCTTCAGGCATACATTTACCGTTTTACTTTTCTGGATTGGATATTTTTAGTTAGCATGTTTCAGGAGAGTACTTGCTCACTATATTAAGTATTTCAGTGCCTAAAATGTGCATCTTTTATCTTTGATATACAGTCTGCATTTTCAAAAAAGTGCATTCTGATTTTGGAGTACAGTACAAACCTAGAGAGCTTTGTCATTGTTAGCATAAAGAAGACATCTATACAAGTATTACTGTGTAGAGAGCAATCTTTCTTTCTCTGGCATTTGTTAGGTTACTGTACATAGAATTTAGCAGATAAATATCTTTGCTTCATGGCATTTTGGAGATCCTATTGGTATGCAGGTTACCCTGTGAGGATGGCAACTGAAAAAAGAAATATGTTTTATAGCAGTGTGTAATAAAAGCCCTTCACAATGATGTAAGTGGAGTCTGACCTTTCTTTCTTATCCTGTAATTAGAATTTTTATTAACTCTTTCAAGAGCTGAGTTTTTTGAGTAAATTGATGTTACTTAGGGAGAACAAGTGTGTATTTTTGATCTATGAGTTCTAAAAGTAAAATTTTAGAATCCTTTTTAGGCAGTGAAAAAGAAATATATTCTTCCCAGCAACTTGCTCCAGACAAAACAATTTTGATTCATAGAAAAGAGAGATTTGATACAGGCATCCTGCCTCCCCCTAGAAGAAAGAAAAGAAAAGAAAAAAAAGAAAAGAAAAGAAAGAAAGAAAGAAAGAAAGAAAGAAAGCATTTCTAAAAAAGACTTCTTTCATTTTGTGAAAGAGGAGTGGAATGGATTTTAGAGAAGAGAGCTGAACTTAAGGAAAGACATTAAGGATCTTTTGTCTGACTGACTCTCTGGCCAGGATAAAGTTGGGAAGTAAAGGTGATCCCTGTGTAGTTTAGCAATATACAGAGATAAGATTAGATGACTCACCACTGGAGATATAAAAAAGGGAGAAAAAGGCCTTTCTGAGGAAGATTTTTTTGTAAGTGGGTTAAAATATTGTTGCAGCAGACAGTTATTTCCTGCTTCCTTTCCACCTTTTACCTAATGACCAATGTCTTACAGGGACAAAATTGTTCCTTACTGAGGCAGCAGCAGCATTTCATACAGTTACTTCCAGGTCATGTCCTCAGTTCTCCCTGTAAGTTCACTAGGTTTACCTGACATAACTCAGTTTAATTCCTTGATACACTGAAATAAATGAGAAGAAATCAGGTGTTTACATTATTGAGGCCTCTGAATGTATTTTCACTAAACTCTCAACGGAGTGAACCTTTGTGTTTCATTTCAGGCTAGTTCATACTATACAGTTTTCTAAACAAGATTGTCAGTGTCCTTCTGTGGCCAGTTCCTTTTTTCTATTGGTGTGGTTTCTTCCTCTGCCTCTGCAAACTTGCCATTGCTATAGTAACTCAGTCAAACATCTCTTCAAGATAAGTTACCTGATACTCTGCTGTAGTGTGCCTTGCAGAAGAATCTATAGGATGCAGTAAACCTTGTAGCTGTATATAATGCAGGGCTCTTACTCCCATCAGGCTCTTTTCTGCTGATTTTACAGAAGACACTTAAAAAGATAAATTATCATCTTAAAAGGATGCTATAGAGATTGTTAATAAGTTCCATCCAACTTCTTAAAGGCCTTAGTTGTTTTCAGCTCTAAGCAGGTACATTTGTTGAACTATATCTTCAAAAATATTATACAGAAGGAAGAAAATTTGGGAATCCTAAAAAGTAAGTGGTAGAGCCTTTAAGAAAATGTACAGCTATAAATGGGAAATCTAATTGTCAACAAAGTCCTCTGTCAACAACATCATTAATATTTGCTATAATTGCATAGAAAGAATACATTCCCCACAGCTTCTCATCAAATTGCATACAAGATTATATCATATTCTCCTTTTTTATCATTGCCTTGTACTGTAGAGTAGATTATTAAAATGTAACATTGCAGAATATAGACCTTGCATCTCTTTTGCAGATAAAGCGTGCTTATACCTCTAGGGGTTAAAAGCTGAATCAGATCCGTAACTTGCCCACTGACAGCCTTTGAAGTTGCTCCTTGTTTATTTATTTATTTATTTATTTTGGTCTAAAGGTTTAGATTGACATCCTTTTATATGTTTGGAATTCTTCAGCAGATGTAAAATGCTTGGTAATGACTGACATTAACCTGGGGCTTTATATATCCACCTTGCCCAGGAACTGCACTGAACCTTTAGTAACAGTTGGGAATTTTAGGCAAACTATTCTCATGAGAAAGTTCCATTTTTCTGTCCTACCACACTCCCTTTATAATGTCTAGAGGTGTTTTAAGTCAAGTTGGACCCTTTTGCTTCCCTCTCTCCCCAATACTTGTTCTGGGGAGTCCACATGAAAATTTTCACAGGTGAAATACACCAAAAGAGGGGCAGATAAAAAGAAAATAAGTGGAGTGGAAATGAATCTTTAAATGGCAAGTCTGTGAAACATTGAACATGGTTATCTGACGTTATGTCAGAGAGTGTTATCTCTTCAGGAGAAATGAGCAAAAGCAGTCCACACAGGAAAAGTAATTGTTGCTTTACTTCTGTCTGTTTATTTGGGATAGCTTGAACTGTCTCCCACTTTTTTATTTCTCTCAGTGTGAAAAGATCAACTATTAGAAATGCAGCCAGTAGGCATCTGACTCAAAAGCAATGCTCGTTTGACCTTTGGACACAAATATCTAACGCAAACGAAAATCTAAGCAACCTCAAACATCACTGAGTACAAGAAATATGGAGAATGTGGGTCAGTAGAAATTCAACACTTTTGAAAATAAAAATAAAAAAACCTCCAAAATCACTTAGTTAGATTAGCATTTATTTCTCCATTCCACATCAGAGTATCAGATGCTGAGGTTTTGTCCAGTGGCAAAGATCTGTGGCAAAATTCTGCATTAGTTTTAACAACTGCAACTGAAATGTTAAGGAGAGGAATAAAGGGGAAAAGGAGGGTAAGAGATGCTTAATCAGTACATACATATTTCTCAAAGGTTAAGTTTTATAAGAGACAAAGAGTACGTAGGAATTAAGATGTATTTAAAGTCTGTGTGATGCTGCCACTCATTTATTTAAAGGTTACATTTGTCATGTAAGGGACTTCATCCCCCTCACTGTTTTAATTCTGCCAGTTTGGTTGCGGTGGGGGGTTAACCTTAGGGGGAACATTACATGAAAATGCGTGAGTATGAATGGATAAAAATTAATCCCTCAGCAACTAGTCACTATTTCTTACTTTTCTTCCTACCAAGTTATGAAGGAGGAAGGCAGAAGAGACAAAATGCATCCCATGTGAGACAAAGGACTGAAAGAGGGATGCAGGTTCTATCTCTGGAGAAATAAAGCTAGTCACAACAGGCCACTGGAGCCAGGACTTTGGTATCTGACTTGCCCCTACAGAATAGTCTATGACTTAGAAACTGCACTCTAAGGAAGAGGATGAAATACTTGTTAACATCAAGTAATAGCCCCCCATGCAATTTCTGTTACTTAGTCTTTGTACTAGCTGTGTTTATTAGGTGAGTTCATAGAACAGTAACAGTAAAATGTTAATTGAAAATTTAAAATTTAAAGAAGGAAAGAAATTTCAGAATTTGCTCCAGCAAACCTGAGGGTATATAATTCCCATTACCTTTAGAACTGAGACAAGAATGGTTTACTTGGAGGATATAGGGGAGGTATTTTAAGTTTGTCTTAGTAAAACTTCATTGTCCATGTTGAGTCCAAACTTGATCACTGCAGAAGCAGACAGTTGAGTGAGCAGGCAGCTCGGAAGGGGGGATCCACAGGGACCTCATGTGTAAGTGACCTTGTTCCATATTTCCTGCAGGTCACAGAAGTGGTCTGCACCAAACTTTTCCGTAGTTTCAGAAGCTTCTGCTCTTCCTGTCCAGTGAGTTATGTGTAACCTAGTGTCTCCTTTTTCAGGGGAGGGAGGGATGGTCCACAGAGAGATGCCTGAAAGTTAAAGAAGATAAATGTTGAGCTTGCCAGAAAATTACGCAGGCGATGCTCAATATCTTTGGTCTCCCGAAGTCCACCAGCCAGCCTCAAAAATATGTCTATAAATGGCAAGATCAGAAGTGTTTCACAAATGTGTGCTACGTGGTTAGTTTCTATGTGGAGCAGGCAGGACAGACAGACAGACACAGAAGAGTATTGAGGTAATATGAGGGACAGCCAAGGACATTATAAAAGGCTGCTTAAAAGTACAAGACATAGTTCACTGCCAGAACATTTGGTTTTAATTTATTTAGAAATTACATTAATAGGTCGTGAAAAACTAAATACAGCATGGCATTTCTGGGGATCTTCCCTGTCTTGTTTGGCATGTATCTTTTCTCTAACATTCTAGTCTCTGCCTTGGGCTTCCCTCTATTCCCCCCAAAAATCCACCAAAATTGTATCATAAAACCTGTTTAATTTCCTACAAAAGATTATACTAAGTGTGCTTTTAATGTAATGATGTCAGCGGCGGATGATAACATGTATTAGGTAGTGCAAACTGCTGATTATCTGTCAGGATAAATCTGTTTATTTCAGAAATGGCAGTCTGACAACCCCCTGTTGTTAATCATGAAAGTACATGCTAATGCCAGGTACTGTTTGGTTGGAGTCTCTCAGAGGAATGCGTTTGTTAGATTTTCGCTTTGACAGTCTTTACACTGAGTTTTGCAAATTTTCTGTATATATATATTTTTTTACATATTTTTTTAAGAGAGAGGCTAGAGCAAAGCCACTCATCTACAACTTATATTCACAGCAATTCAGAGGAAGGAATGACTTGTGAAAAAAGAGAGTGGATTATAGGATTACACAGCGGTTCAGACTGTGCCCATTGCTGGGTTCATCTTCAGTAATTTCAGTGCAGACCCATTAGTGATGAACAGAAAAAAGCCAAAGGAAAGTCAGGGAGTTCTTTTTCCCCAGGATTCACTCCTCTTATATTTGTTTATTTATTTTTCAGCATTTACAGCAGATCCTAATTATATCCTGAACTAAAAAGACCATCTCCAGATGATGCTCATACCATTCCTCTTTAATGAGATAAATGGCAAAGTGAACCAGCCAGCTTTTATAATGTTGTGAATTTGACCCAGCTTTTGTGTTGTAGAAAATGAATATTGTGTATTTTGAGTGAAACATAAATGGAATACTGAGGTACAGTTTGCCAAATCTTAGGTAAATAGGTAATTTGTCTGACTTTATTGCATTTTGATCATTTCATGAATGCTGTAAAATGCTGAATAGCATAATAAAAAATGATATTTATATTGACATTTCAGGATTCTAAATAGAAGTTGAGAAAATCTAAACAGACTTTGGTATCTCCGCAGCTGTTCCTTCAAACCTGTCTGAGTTCTGGCTAATTCACTTTTTCTACCCACATACCCTCAATTGGCCTTAATATAAACATCTCTCTCTAAAGCAATTTCTCCCCGGAAGATTATGCACATCTTCATCTTAATTCAAAATTTACATGTGTACTTTGCATATTTTTGCATCAGTATGTGTGTTTTAAATTAGATAAAGGTCACTGTCATTCATAATCAAGAAGAAGGTGTATAAAAGGTCAGGATTCAATAAAAAAACCTGATTAGATGTAGAGGTTTGTTCATATGATTCAGTATATCATTGGATAAGTGGAAATCATGAGTCAACAAATTAACCTTGGTATAATGGGTTACTTGCTTCATTAGGATCAGAAATGAGATTCACAGTTTTTTTTCCAGTGTACTCCTTGTTTGTCTCCGTAATAAGAAGAAATACTGTGGTGTTGATAGTTATACAACTGAGTATTTTTATAATTTCTCTTGGCTTAAAATGCAATACAAATGGCAATTCCTGTGTTAAAAAAGGAACTGAGGCACCAAATACATTTGCTATGAATATAAATATCAAAGAAATGAAAATTATCCACTGTAAAAATACATAAGTTAATTTAAAATAATGGCATGTATGTTTTATATAGACTTTAGATTAAGCATATTAAAGAACCTGTGATGAGTCAGGCTTTCAAGGTCTTCCACATGTTCCTGGGTAAACCATCTACATTGACATGTCTCCACTTCCACCTGCAAAAAAGGAAAAATAGTAACAATGCTTATACTGCAGGACCGTTGCTGTTTCCGCAGACATGGATTTACCAGGAGGGCTAAGGAGATGTTAGGATTTCCACCACTGCCCTGTTCGGTACACTGTATTCCTGGTCACTTAATGCAGTCAAAATGGCAGAGCTGTGGATCTCTGCACTTGAAAGCATCTGAGGATTCTTCAGTAATAATCTCCAGGATAGATGGGAAATATCAGAAGTGGAATTATTATTACAAAATAATCTGGCCTAGGAAAGACAGCATCATTTATGCAAGGTGATCATACCATATATTCAACTTCAGACAGTACAAACTTGGTACAGTTTTTATGATTCCACTATAAGCTTTTCAGAAGAGATTATTTTGTGGTTTTTTTGGGGTTTGGGAGTTGGTTTTGGGGTGGGTTTTTTTTTTGTCTGGAAAGTGTTGCAACTATTTCAGCCTCTACCATAGCAGAAAAGTCTGTAAGAAAAGCAACATTACAATTAAAATAGTTATACATGTCAATGTTTCAGACATTGTGTATTTCTTTAAGCTTTCTTCACGTCTGCGTAGAATAAATATCAAGTTACTACTTGTTCACTTTTTTTCCCTTGGGCAGCATTCTGTACCTATTAAATCCTAAGTACGAAAGAAAATTAGACTTGCTTGTTACCACTATAAACTTATACCCAATGGTTTTCAAATAACATGTAGGTAATCTCTATTCTGTAAACATAGAGATTGGGGTTGCTCATAATTAAAGCTGCAAGCATCACAATTTAAGCTGACTTTTTTCTGATGTTCGTATGCCTCATTCTCTCCCAAAATGTAATGGAAAGAAAATACACTGAACCATGGTAAACTTTCCTTCTTTATGATATTGTTTGGATTTTATGCAGTTTTAGTACAGCTATAACATTAGTCCATTATTTTATTCTTTCAAGGTCAGTTGGGTATGAGCAGGATTTTCAGATGGGGCTTTAGCAAGTGAGATTATAGTGTCTCTTCCTGGTAATTAAAAGTATCAAATAATTTTTTGTAATAACCGGGCTTAGATTACTGTAACTCTCAGCTTCTACCTCTCCTCTGTTTCACAGGTTTATAGGCCCAAGCTTTTTGACTAGTGCTCACCTTACTGAGTTACACTGGAGGCAAAATCCTGATGTATGCTGGCCTTGGAACTACCAAGCTACAGAACCAACACAGGAGTGCATGGAGGGTGTACCTCCGTGAGGGTGCACATAAATTAGGATTGTGCTTGTAAAGCAAATTTCCTCATCCTCTCAAAGCGCTGACCTTTGGCCCACATCAAAAAATAGACTTGTTCCTTCTGGATATCACTAAGCTAGAGGATGTGTTTCAGGAGTGCCCCTTATGGGATTTGACCAGTCCTGGGCATTCAGACCATACAACCAAGCTAGAACTAGCCCGAATTAAAATACCATGAAATATGCATGACATGTATGTTGGGTTTTCAGTGTTTGATGATTCACACTACAAACTGACTTCTATTGAGTGGCAGTACATACTAAGTTAGACATAACCTGAGACATATCTACATAGAGAGTTGGCACTACACAGAATTCACCAGCTCTAACCCTTATTTCAATTTTAGGGAGTCATAGTGTGTCCAAGTCATCACTTCTTGGGTCTTGCTGCAGACATAACATAAAAGGGAACTTTGGCCACCTCATCAAAGCTAGGAAGTCATAAAAATCAAGGAACACCCTTTCTTTTCTGTGGCCATCTCCTATGACTGTCAGCTAATGAGGAAGATGCTCCTCATAGTCTCTCTTCTCTCAATAATATCTGCACAGTAGCAACCAGAACTGGGTCCTATGTACACAGAAAGAAAAATTCCTCATGCTCCACTGAAGCTGAGGAAATGATCTCAGGACACTGGACAGGACAATCTGATACATAACTTCTAAGAAGTGTAAAGAAAGCTAAACCATAGGAGTTTTGTAGACTATAACACTACTATTTCAGTCAGTTTTGTGAGGGCTTTCTCTGTAACATTGTAGGAGGTAACATGCAAGTGGGTGAGAGGAAGAGTTCGTGCAAAATGACCAGACTTCTTCAGCGTCCTCTCCCTGAAGCAGTGTAGTATCAGCTAGTTTTGCAATTAGGCTGCTCTGGGAGGAAGGGACGTTTCTCTTGTTCTTGCAGTATCTCATACAAATCTTTGGACTGTGATAACATTCAATGGTCCCTGCCCACACCAACTTACTTTACCTGCGTAGATCTATCATAATGCAAGTGATTTGTTTAGCCTATAGTGTCTGTGCTGGAATCTCTGCAAAGACAAGGTGTTGGAAATCAAGAATTTCCTAGTTCTGACACTGGTTTGTAAGGTACCTTTGGGAAAGTCACCTAGGTGAAATTTTACGAACTTAAAGTTATGAATTTAAATTTAATGTTTAAGCATCTAAATTAGTGGTCTGATTTTAATGTGTGCTGACACTCACATTTTCAATCGACTTCAAAGGGAGTTGTGAGTGCTCAGAAGTCTAAACCTATGAAAATCAAGCCAGTTAGACACTCAAACTTGAAAGGTTTCTCCCATACCATTATTGTTATTTGCATTACTTTAGTAGCTTGAAACCCCAGTTATAGGACTAAAGTGCTAGGCACTATATTTTATAACTCTTTTCTTTTTTTCCTCATTTCTTTTTGCGTAAAACCTGGCACACAAGGATGTTGTGATGATTGTTTTGTTAATATTTGTATATAGCTTTGAAAAATAAATGCTTTATGAACACAAACTGTAATCATTCATGCAAGAAAATGGTGTTCCTATTATTCATTCCTTTCTGAAGTAAGTTTCCTGGATTTTGAACCTATCCATAAGAACCAGAGCTGATACTGCATGCGGAATACATACAATAAAATATAGGAGCCAAATTCATAATTTGCTGCTAAAATATATGCTATACCTGTAGTAGTTTGAACAGTATACAGGAATCAAATAGTCGTATACTGTGTTTAATTTGGACAGAAATCCACAACATTTAACAACTCTTACATAATCCTCAGAGAAATTAAGTAGGATGATGAACCACAAAGCTTTCCTTAGAAACTTTTGTCTTATCCATACCTCTTTATTTTAGTTATGCTGATCCCTTACTAGCAAACAGTAGACTCTTTGTAACTGGGACCTACATAAAGCTTCAGTTTTTTCCCTGTGGATTCAATAACTAAGCTGCTTGGAACAGCTTTGATGAAACCATCTTCTTTCATAGAATGCAGTTCCGGCAGTGCCGATGAATTCCACAAAATGGTGTCAATTTAATCGATGGTTTTTTTGGAAACAAAACCAGGAGGGAAACTGTTAACACATTGGTGTTTTCAGAACAAACTTTTATATAGATATTATTTTTGTTTACATGGTTTTGATACCATAATCTTATACAATACAAAATTAAAATGAAACATTTTCATTTTGTCAAAATGTTTTGCTTAAAACAAAATGATTTTTGCTCACAAATAATTCAAAATATTTCAAAGATCATTTTTAGATTAGAACTTTTTAAATATTGAAGTGTTCTGTGAATCAGTTTCCAACCTCTGAAAAGCTAATGAGGTCAGTAGCAGTGTTCCCATTGACTTCAGTAACATAGTACAATTTCTATATCTGAGGAAATGCAGTCATGATCTGCTTGAGTTTTTGTTTGCCTAAATGCAATGTGCATAAGTATAATACACCACATCCCTAGTCTTAGATTAAAAGAATATAGGTTTTTTTATATCAGAGCTTTTACTGTTTGTTGGTGGTATGGCCCATGCCTATGACACCTTGATGTAGGCACTTCCCAGTGCTATCAAATCAGGAGTGCAATTTTAATATATGTAAAAGTGCAGGTTGGGTTTTGTTTTTGTTTTTGTTTTTAAATAAGACAGGTGGTTTAAAACCAGGCACTAACTGATTAATAAGTTTGTTCATGCAGACCTTCATTCAGGCATCCGGAATAAGTGCTCTGTCTGCTTGATAAATATCCAGGCTAAACACAAATGTTGTTATTTGTCAAATAGTAACTGTTTTAATGGGCAATTCTTCATGATCTTTAACAGCTATAAATTGATCTCCACAACTGAGATGTCACAGTGTAGTCCCAGTATTTCTAAGAATCAAACTTTAAGGAAACTACAGTACAAAAGAAGGAAATGCTTTAATTTACTCCAGGGACAGAGTATATTAGGCATAGTAATGAGGATTTTAGCAACAAGCAGCAAGTCAAGGATATTATTTTTCTACAAAGCAGATAATATAGTAATCAATCTAGACAGCCATTGTATATCTTCCAATACTTAAAATTTTAATAAAAGTAATCATCAGGAATTCTATTTAGACTTTCAGACCTTTACATCTTGAACCATTAAAAATAATGATACATGATTTTAATCTGTTTGGTGTAAACTGATTGATTTCTTGCTTGTAAACTGCACATTCTTCAAATAGATCAATTTTCACATTTACCATATCTAATTATTTTCTGTTTCCTTCTTGCTTTAAAAGGCATAGATAATTTGGGGCTCCCATTTCTTAACTGACAGTTTCTTGACAACTAGTACAAATAACAAAATAAAGCAGGTAGAAGAAAGAAGTTGTATTTTATAAAAGGTTTAACACAAGTGTTTATGTCCTCTGAGTACAAAGGGCTGTGCATGCTTCCTTTACCTTGTAGTCTCAGGTGGCGGCATTAACAAACCAACATTTTCTGCATTTCATACATAATGTTTCATGTGATTACAAACCTGAGCCCTGGACGGCTGAATGAATTTTGCCCAAAAATGAAACGAAAGACATATGCTCCTAAGAAAAACGACCCAGAACCATATCTTCTATGAGATCTGGGAAATTCACTCTTTTGGAAACTGTGTAGAGAGATCAAATGTGATAATAAAGGCTCACAATTCTAGCAGGTTTCCCTAGAATAGTACTCCAGAAATGTGAGGTGTGAAAGAAAGTCAATCTGTGCCAGATACTGATTAAATTTCAGTCATCTATCCAAAGCAGTCCCTAGTTGCTTGTAAAATGCTCCATGTAATTACAGTAACTACAGTTTTTAAAGCAATTTACACATTAGCCTTTATCTTGGGTCTCTCTTTGTGGGTGCACTTCTTCTTCGGAATCAATATCCTTAAAATATATGTTAATAACCTATATGAATTTGTAGCCATATAGACGCTTTAAAAATTCCATCTCTAGTATTTTCCTCATGGATTCCTCTTGGCTTTTGGAAAAGCTTAACTGTAATCAAATATCACACTCTGGATGTTTAGCTAACATTGTTCAGCGACCCCAGTGGTAAGTCATGACCGTATTTAAAACTGTTAAGGAGTTAGGAGTTGATGCAAAATCAGACCAGGATATATTAAAATGCTGCTAGGATAAAGTAATATTAAGGGCTAAACTTTGTCCTTTGCTAGTTACACAGGTGCAAATGTCAAACTTGGCAAATCCTTTCAAAACTTTGTGTGTCCTAATCTTTCAAATCTTCTTCTAGTCATTGGGCATAGAAGATTTTGCTAATGCAGGAGCCACTTATGTTGTTACAGGATGAACACTGGCCAAATAAAAGGGGTCTGGCTCATTGCTGTGATATTCCAATTTTAAACTAATGAAAGTGTGAAATTTGGAAGGAAACTAAACTGGCTATTTCATTAAAGTTGTGCTGGCTAAAAACAGAAGAAATGCAAGGAGTGAATCATACTCCTCACAGTCAGTAAAACTGTTTCCACCAGAGTTGCACAGTGCAGCTGCAGGTAGCTTTAAACATTTTTTGTTGTTGCTTTATTCTGTTTGTTCAAGGTGCCTTTTGTAACTGCCAAGCGCAGTAAAGCTCCTTAGTTATTCTGCATCTCATTGTTACCAAGGCTATTATCCTAACTGGGGCTAATAATATGAAGCACATTTATGTTTGTGTAGGAAAACTAGGGTCACTAGAGATAATCCAAAAAGTTGTTCCACAAGGGATTATCTAGGATGCTGTTTTCCAAAACTGTCACATATCAGAAAAAGGGCAAAGCACTTGTAACTCTTGTGATTGATCCTCTGTCAAGTCATGATTGCTGTCACCAGCAGGTTACATTCCTTCAACAAAGCAGTAGGCACTGCTGCATTTTAAGCTAAACCGGTTAGCCTTCCAGTGTCATATTCCCTTCCTTATCTCTTTCCATTCTTCATTCTCTCACATTAAAAGAGATAAATTTGCAACTGAAAAGAGAAGATGACATGTGCAAGATCCTTGTGTAGTACATATTACTATAGCTTAAAATTAGTGCCCCTTACATGCTGCCATTAAGTTTATTGTTCTTAGCTGTTATGTCTGGCTGAGGACCTGGTTCCGCACACGCTAGCTATTATGTGTGGAAGCAGAACTATGTGTGACACCAAATACTATATTTGGGCCTGAGGAGCTTTCATAATTGGGCTTACAGGCCCTGAAATCCCAAGGCTAAAGCACTTAATTACTTGAGCTGTGAGGGTATGGAATGATTCATCTGTTAAAGGTTAAATACAGGCTTTAGTGGCCTATTGGACAAAACTGTACATTTAAGATTCTCATGAAATAACAGATGTTTTTCAATCTGATTTTGCAAATAAATGCTTGTATGTGGTTCTGTCCAAAGACTCTGAAGCCTCTCTTGTACCATCAAACACTGTTGGTTTGTTAGGCTGTGGTCAAGGATGTACAGGGCTCTTTGCCTTTATCTATCCAGAGCACTCTCTGCGTTTTTCTTATTCCCTGTTTTCTTTCAGTCTTTGAAAGTGTTCAGTGGATAGACCCATAGTTCTCAGATACTTCCATGCATTTTTCTAAAGAACGTCAGGATTGTGTTGAATTTTCCAGTGAATCCTGGCATTTGTAATTTATTTACATTTATTTATTTATTTATTGTAATTAAATACCTAGTTTTTTTCAAAGGCATTTACTTCTAAAGATATATGTCAGTAAATTTGATAGATTTCCTGCTTTCATACCTATATATTAAGGTGCAAGTAAGATTTTAATTAAACATCCACTTTTTCTTTTTAAAGTTAACAGTTTTTCCATGATCAACTCTTGTTTAAAATGGTTGTCAGTTAACCGTTGATTTTTTGCGAAAGATTCTCCACTCAGTGCCAGTCTTGAAAATCATCTCAAGTAGCCTCATTGGGCTAGATTTTAGCTTGCCTTGGTTCTTCCCCCAGGGGCCTGTTGCCTTCCTCTGCCAGAAGTTGCCAGCCTCCCATCTCTGCCTGTGGAGGAGTTTGTGTACACATTCCTTTGCATTGCAGGCAAAATGAGCTGGGAAAGCTTAATGGACTGTTGAAGGTGAATATGAGCTAACCCAGCTCGTTTTGTGTGAAATGGATTGAAAAGCACTCACATGACCTCCTTCCTCTGTCAGAGCTCTGGGGTAGTATCTTCCCGTGATGGAAAACAGCACCAACCAATTCAGTGAGATCTTGAAGGCGACTTTTGTCTGTGTCCTGAAAAGCAGGTTCATAAGTCACATTACCTTTTCTCCAGCCTTTACAGAAAGACTTATATCAACTGTAAATGAGGAGTTGACTTTTAAGGGAAGCTAAGCAACCAGCAATGAATTACAAGTAGGCAGCACAGGTTTTTTGAAGGTATGGCCATAGCCTCTATTGGTCATTTCGATTACTGAATGTCTGGGGCAAACTGTACAGGCCAAATTTAGCAAAGTCTGTAACAGCAGTAGTAAAATGCTGTCTCTGGCAAATTCTCTCTTCTCTAGACAGTGGCTCATTTTAAAAAATTACTGCCTAGATGGTTGAGTCTTCTATTATCTTTAGCAAAGAGACTTCTGGAGGTGAAAGGCCCTTTCAAATAGCCATATTCTGACTCACAGTTTTTAACCCATCTTTCTCCTTATAAATAACATGCAGAAAGCTGGAGAACCTAAAATGCCCACATAAATATGCCAAAATAATGTCATGTTCTCCATGCTCATGAACGCAGCTGATGCTTCCATTATTTCATACGTTAGTAAGGCAACTGATTCATCTCTGCTACTCTTTTGCCCTCTAATATAATGTTTGAATCAGGAATTGTTGAAGTTCTCATTAGGTTTGTTGTGGGGTTTCATAATGAACTCTTTCTTGCAAGCTGAAGAGTTTTTTGATTTTTGCTTGCATATTCATAGAAGAACTATGTCATAAACAAAGTCTAAATCTGGTACTACTCTCTTGCTAAGCCATGCTAAGACTGTGTTGTATCTTTCTACACTTTACCTCATAAAGAAAACAATGTCAATGCCAATTATGGAAGGTGAAGAAGGTTGCTATTTAAAGAATAATTTTCTGGCACATGCAGCACCATTGGAGGCACATCATAAACAAAAAGAAAGTACATTGTTTTTCTTCCACGATGCAAAATTTTGCCTTGGTCTATCCCAACAGAAAGGACAATACACTTCTCCGTGCAAGATTGTTCAGTACCATCCAGCTTCTCAGTAGGAATGCATCTCTTCCTATATTTACATATATAAAGATAAGTAAAAATATGCATATTTTCAGAGTCCTTTTTTAACCCACATTCTCCCTCTAACACAAATGCCCACATGAATCAATGAGATTTATCCTGACAACATGAAAAGAAAATCATGTATTGATAGAAAATGTACATGAATACACTGGTCAAGCAACAGATTCAAGTTAAACTGATATGTTTCATTCAGTGGCAAGTATATTTGCTTAGTGCAGCAAAAAAAATCTGTATCTCCTAATGATGGGGAACTGAATTCTTTATCTCCCCTGCTGCTAGCTTGCTTTTAAGGCAGAACTGGTGATATCTGTCACAACTAAATAGGTATTTTGTAAATTGTAGTTAACTTAGCTACCTTTAAGAAAAGTTCCAAACCATATACTGTATAACCATTGCCAGAGATTTTATCTAGCTTGGCTGGAAAAACAACTTAATGCTACATTCTTCTTGCCAATCAGCACAACAGAATTTTGTTTTTTATCTACTCTCGGCTAACAGACCAGTATTGCAGGCAGAATTTTGACTTCCAGTTGCTGTTTTCTTTTATATCATGGGCCTGTTCAGGGTACTCACAGAAATGTCAACAATAATACATGAAATCACTGTCATGTGAAAGAATTGATTAGCTGATCAGCTTCCTATTCTATTTCTTTAATATATTTTTCCAAGAATAATGATTATATTTATAGAAATATAATAATTTTCCATGCTAAACTAAAATGGTATTTGACATTAACAAAAGGTCAGGTGTCATAGTGTAAACCACAATGAGTATTGCTTTTAAAGATTATTGAATTAAGAGGTACATATATTTGACAAAGTATAGAATTCCAATAACTGCCATAGTAGCAGTGCCCTTTTACATGCCGGGGATTTATTGACATTTGCTAACTGTAAAAATGTAAAACAGTTTGCACGTAATAGGCACTATCAATTTAAAAAAATAAAAATGTCTCATTGAAGAACATGTCTATTTTCAACAATTCGTTCTGAGTTTGCATGCACGTGTTTGGACACTCAAATGTCTGTTTGTGTGTCCCACTGTGATTGTGGTTCCTGTGGACAAACGTATGTTCACTTTTTGAAGGCACTTTCATGTTGTGCACCCTTACGTAATGATAAACCATACCTTTTTCTTCTTAAAAAAATAGTGATACTGCCCTGTAAACCTAATTCAAGGCTTTTCAGAGGAGTAAGTTAAAATGAGTGCGAGGGCAGCATCAGAGCCTCTCCATGGTATTTGCCTACACCACAGATCTGTCACGGTTCAGTGTGATTGACTGGCCTTAACTGAAGTCCCAGGCCTTTTAAGGGTCAGAATCATTGTTGGAATTATGCCAGAGCTTGTCTGGACGAAACACCAGTACTTCAGGAACTGCCAGCGTGTTTCAAGCTGTGAGGACAGATTAACTAAAAAGGAATTTTAGCACTGATAGGTTTAAATAATAATGTTTTGCAAATGTAGCAGCTTTTATGTGTGCTTGCAGTTAATAATAATAGAAAAGCTACAGAGAAGGAGGCTCCTTCTGTTCCACAGAGCTGTCCTACACTACTACAAAGCTCTTAAAAGGATAAACCATTTATTAACTAAATGAGTTAACTTTTACTTTAAAGTTAACTTTAAAGTTGTTACACATTCAAATTCATTTGTATTTTCAAACAACTTTATCTGGTAATATCAGATGAGTTTCTTAAAATAGAAGAGGTTTTGAGGGTTTTGTTGTTTGTTGTTGCTGTGGTGTTTTTTTTTTTTTATTTGCAGCATATCTTTCAATATTTAGTCACCCAGCCTAGCCAAAAATCCCAGACTGGTCAGTTCCTTGTTCAATGTTTAAGACAGAGATCTGCATCTAAAAATCTGCCTTTTAAATATTTTCCTATATGTTGAATGTGGATTCAAAGGAAGGCGACTATCTAACAGCTTTTCATTAGTCATCATCCACTTGTCATCAGCAAGGGTGCCATTCAGGGTACCTTTAGCTCTTCCTTCCTTTGTTCATCCTTTCTAGACCTTTTAAGCTTCTGATCTCTCTACTTCTGCTAACTACAGGGCTGTTCTCTGGCCTTTTCCTTCAAACTCACATCAGCTATTATACTCAAGAAATGAAGTCTTAATTATAAAGCAACAGTTAAAATTGAAATAGTGTGGTGCTTTCCTGTAAAATGAGTTTAAAAATAAGTAAACAAAAGCAAACAAAAACCAAACACAAAACCTGCATGCAGTGTAGCATCTGATAGGTTGATTGTGTACAGTACCTCAGGTTTTGATGTGAGAATTGCCATGATGGATAGATAGAAGGCTTGTTTTCACTGAAGAGCGGCACAAATATAGTCACATATAATTCAATGTCAGCACTCAATTTTTAAACATGGGTGCCTTAACAATACTGCCAAATCTTGCATTCGGTCTATTAAATCAGCACTTAGGCAAATAAAACAGCCATTTGAGTGACAATTTCAACATACTAATGAGGTATTCAGATGTCAGCAATTGAAAAATACACATTGGCCTTTTGAATTTAAGCCAAGGTTGGTTCTGGGTTGTATTAAGAAGGTTTAAGACTTTATAGAAGGATCAAAATCATTTCTGAATTTATCTTAATCTTTCTGGGAGAGAGGCAGATGGGATTAGGTTTCTTTGTGAAGTCTTCACTGCTTTCCTGCCTTCCACTGGTTTTTGATGTAAAACTTTGCTTTGTCATTTTGTTATTCATTTACTGTATTTTGGTTCATAAGCAGGTCAAAAAGCATCCGTATGCAGACTTCCTCACTTTCACTCTTGTTCACTACAGTTCTCACCACTACACAATCTGTTCCTGTACAAGTGCCTACATCACTTCTGCTGCCACAAAACTGTATTGCTATGGCTGTATTCCTTCCTTTTTTGCCGTGTGTCTCTCTCCATCATCTAAACTAAGTTTAGCTGAGCCTAAAGGGATCCATGTTGGATATGAGTTTTGGCAGACACCCAGACCAGCTATTGTTCCATCTAGATAGTTCTGTTCATTTAGGTATCAACTCTTCCATTTTCATTGTTGTTCTCTCTTTTCTATGTATTCTTCCATTTCCTAAAAAATGTTAGGACGAGTAAAACTATTGCAGATCATATTTATCATAGAGATGAATAGTCTCTCTTATGCTTTACTTTTCTTAGTAAACTAACTAGAAAATGTATCTTTAATTATAACTGTGACTTTCAAGAACTAAACCAAAGTATGAACTACTCGATGCTGTTATTAATTTATTAGTAGTATTAGCGTGCTGTCTACAGGCCCTTGTTCTTACTAGAAGCCTATTGTGCTAAACTTCTTCTAAACAGACTGGAAAGTCCTGTGCTATATTTAAGTGCAAGATAGTACAAATAGTACAAAACAGAAGACAATGAGACAAAATTCGCCAACATAATAATCAGTATTCTTTGCAAACTGTAAGCCTTACCATTCACAGGTGCAACAGAGCAAAGAGGTTTTAAGGAGGAATTTGAAGTGGAGCAATGATGTGTTATTTAACAGACAAATTAGCTCTGATATTATTGGGCATGCTCTCTGCCTATTCTGATAATGTAATCTATTTTAGCTTATTTGCTAGCTCCTTGAAATTGCTAGGTATCCATTTACTGGATTAATTAATTAAACATATTTAAATTATGCATTAGTCATGGCTTTAGAAAGTTAGAGTAAATAACATAGGCTTTATTAATTTTTTCCCTCTCTTGTAATTCTCCTATCCCCTGCCTCTAATTTTCAATTTTGCTTTCATTTTTTTCCTTCCTTATAATTTTTTGTTAGTTTTTAAATACTGCTGTTTGTGTCACCACTGGCTGAGAGAGGAGCAGGTGTCTTTTCTCCAAAGTGACACCAGAGCTGATCTCTGGAACAACTGAGAAAAGAGTTGTCCCTAGGGATGGCATGCACCCAGTTTTTCCCATGACAAGCTGTCAGGGCTGGAGGCTTAATAAATTAAAGGGATTTTTTTTTTTTTTAAGCAAAATATTTTCCACTACTTTTATATTTTCAGAACATTGTTCTGGCCTTGTACGAGAGACAGGGAAATGTAAATGTCAAACATTCACTTCTGTTTAAATGGGCTCATTATACCACAACGTGTTGAGGATTTTTCCCTACCGGCCGGTTCTTTTCACTGTCGTATCCTGTAAGCACTTTCCTTGCACCTGCCTGAGGAGACTAATCCTCTATTAAAACATATTCAAACTGAGCGAAGGCAGAAATAGCAGCCATTTCACTCAAACAAAATTAATCAAAACCTTGTAAAAATAAATAAATCAGGGTAGTTTTGGTGAAGACATTTGGCTGTTTGGTCTGTAGTTGAAGCCCTGTTACCTCACTATTTTCCATCTGGAGAGCAGGCTTTGCCCTTAGGGCATGGACCTGTTTTGAAAACAGTGCAAAGAATACTGCCCCAAAGGTAGGTCCTCAGCTGTGATATGTGTAAGAGTGCCATACAGACCTCACCGTTCCAGGGGCATAGTCTTCCTTCAGTAATGCACTCCCCAAGGATTGGCCATACTCTCATTTTCTTCTCCAGGATCATGGCTATTTATTTAGATGGAACCATAATTATGGGTAATAATAAGGATAATGTGTACTTCTGTCCCTGCTTTGGTTCAGTGTTAGACTCTACAGGGAGCTGCAGAAATGTTGCAGAGGATGGCAATGTCGCTGACTGGTTCATTGAGGAGAGAAGCTGCCTCTATCAGATAACAAAGAACTACAATCTGACAGGGCAAAGGAAGAGGGAAAATCTGTTCTGACATGGTAAATCAGTGGGCTAAATTCTGTGTGCCTGAACTGCACTATCTAAGAACAGAAGTCCCGTGGGGAAGCCTTCATCAGTGTAAAGTACAGGGCTGAGCACATTCACAATGTTCAATAAATGACTTACTAAAAAAAAAAAAAAAACCACCCACACCAACAACAATAACAACAAAAAAACCTCCAAAAAACTCATTGCAACTGCACGTAAAGCCAAGCAGATAATTTATGATACAAGGTCACATTTTTCTGTAGTCAAAGCTATCTCTGCTAATGAAACTGGTATAAAGATCAAGGATAAACAGTGAACTGTTTAATTTGAAGGCAGTAAAATTATATGAATAAACGTGTTCATGTTAGTTGCAATGAATTTTCAACTCCTTCCAACTCCTAGGCATTTTGTATCTTTCTAAGTTGGATCTATGAATGGATTCTGTTGACATTTGATGTCAGTAAATGATTTATAACCAAAAAAGTCACTTGAAAATGCAATACTGCAATGTTAACTCCTATTTGTACAACTTTTGTTCTCATTTGTTTTGTAACATCATCTTTCATAAGATGGCTTTTGCTGTGTGTTTCACTAAGAAGTTTGAAATCCCTCTGTTTTACAAACATATCCCTCCCAAAACCTCTCACTGAAGTTGTCCCTACAAGAAAGGGAAAAAAGGTCTGCGCTGCTGCCGAGAGACATACCATAAAATCTTAAATCAAGACAAAAGAGAACTGGACTGATGCCAGGTATTTTTCTAGAGGCCTAAATGTATCTAGATACTTCTCAGAGAAAGTTGTTGTGGAACAGTAATTTAGAATAATGTACAGCGAAACCGGGCATAATTAAATCTACAAACAACTCCCTTTCCTTTCTGAAGCATTAGGGCTCAAGTGGTACATTATTTTATTTTGGTCCCAAGTACCTTGATATATACGATCTGTTATCTGTTGAAAAGATTCCTTTCATAATGCTAACAAAATACAATTAATGCTAACATGTTTCTGAAATAAGATTATATGGAGCACTTCAGCAGCTGATTGTGATTTTGATTACAGATTTCCACAAAAGATTAAAAATGGTAAGAACTCCTTTACACTGCTTCACGAGTTTCAAGTAGACAAAGAAATTTTATAATACCAGTCATTCGCATTCTGGAGGAGAAGCCTGTTACTATGGCAGAATGTCAGTTTTCTGCTTTTCCTATTATCATGTGTTTGGGCATCTCAGCTAGTTTCTGATACAGACCAGCACAAAAGTTATGCTCCAGCAATGAAAAGAAAGTAGAGAAGTTCAACAGACTGCTAAATCGTAAGACCTGCTGAGGTTCAAGAGGGACTGTTTATGTACCAGCTAATGTGTTTTTTATTGTGCTAATGGTTTTTCTTTAAGACAAATTCTAGCCTTTAGAGACCACCTTGAGATTTCAAGCCTATACAACAGTATAATTCAATCTATGAAGCAATGTTCTACTAGTAGGAGAAAATATTACATACGTGGAACAGTGGAATTTTTTAAGACCCTGGGAAAAATACATTACTAACATTGCTGAATTATTATTGAGGGTTTTTTTTAACAAAATTAAATTTTTCTTTGAAATGTCACATTATACAATGGATCCAGAAACCATAAATAATTTAACTTGCAGATTACACCAAGGATATCTGGGTATAGTAGTTGTAACAGCTTAACAATTTACTTGTTCTAAAAACTTTGCTAATAATTTTCTGTGGCACATTTCTAAAATATTGCCTATGATTTTAAAATCTGACTCTTTAAATACTATACTATTCATTCCTGAAGCTGGAAGATCCACAGAATTTCAAAACAATAAGCCATACTTATTTGTGATGAAACTCCACTGAATTTGGTAGAGCTAACCCTGAGGTGAATTATGCATGACATTTTATTGTTCTGGTCATCTTGTACAGCAGCCTTTTTTCATTTATAAAGCAATATGGTTTAATATATTCTTCTTGTCCTCAGTCCTGCTTTTG
Organism: Morus bassanus; assembly: GCA_031468815.1. Classification (NCBI taxonomy): domain Eukaryota; kingdom Metazoa; phylum Chordata; class Aves; order Suliformes; family Sulidae; genus Morus; species Morus bassanus. The sequence goes on along the minus strand of CM062576.1, from coordinate 9,472,563 downwards.
AATTACTTTAATAACAGTTGTAAATAAGCAAAGCTCATATGATGGGCCTATTACCTACTTATTAGCTTCAGATCCCATGATGGATAGTACAGCATATTGGGAGATATGCACTTCAGGGGACCTGCATCTGATATATATGTGTAGATCATGTTAATACTAATGAGAAAGTTAGATAGCATTATCTCATTTAAAATCTTGTATGCAATATGAGTAAATGAAAGATCTTTTACTCTTTATTCAAAAAATCATGGGACAGAAATATGCATTCTCATGCCTGGACATGAGAGGAATATATAGATTATAAGATACGTGGTGAGAAAAATCACAGATTCTTTCCAATTCATTCAGTTTTGAAGGCCTGTAAATCACGGATGTCCTACTGTAGCCAATTTGAGAGAGTACAGGGATACAAAAGACTTGTGCTGATACTGTCTTCAGGGATAAATGCAAAGCTCATTTTCAGCCAGGTGATCTGTTCATGTAATGCAGTCCTTTTTCTACACTGTACGTGTACAGTCTTTCTCAGTCTCCCTCTTCCAGCCTAGAGTTCCCCTTTACGCTCCCCTGAAATCCTGGTCTTCGACTCAGATCTCTCGAAGCCTGTTTGGCCAAGGAATATCCTTACTTCCTGCTGTTCAATACCCTGAGCAGGGCCTTAATTTACTGCTTGAGTTAACTTCATCCAGGTCATTGGGCTCTTGTAAATCCCATCACAGGGACTTTATGATATTCTTAGTTTTATTTTGTTCTGAAAACCCCAGTGCCTAAGGTTATCACATTATGGGAGTTTCATTTCTCAGCGAAAACACAAACCCCAAAAGCTAAAAACACAAGAAATAAATAAGAATCTAAATTATAGTTGTTGAAGGGGTTTTAATCTCATTATTTCTGAGACAAGCTCGTGATTTTGCAAGAAGCATAAATCATGATTTTTAAATGCTTAGCTGTTCTGTATCACTCTGCTAGGAAAAATATTATTTCAAGAAAAAGAATTTTATAATATTTCATCTTAACCCATTATTGCTCGTATTTCAAAGAAAAATGTCAGTGCTCCTCATGCTATAAATGTCTATCATTTTCTGTTTGGTCATGTCTAATATCTTAAGCATGGTACTGTTGAAGTCAACTGCGCAACTTATAAATTCTGTCTACCTAACGACATGTAATGCTTTGTAATGCCTAAAACCTGTTATGGAGGTTTAACTGACAAATCTAAGGATAGCATTCATCTCTAAGAAAACACACAGAATGACAGCAATGTTTAAAATCATTTCATAACAAATGCAAAAAGGGGAGGGGAGGGTGGTGTATTTTTCCTTTAACTGAATTTCTTCAGTCTACTCCATAGACTATTGTTTGTTAATTTCATAAAAACGCTTAAGAAATTAGAATAGATTTTGAAATGAAGATCCAGCCAAGCTTCTCTAGTGTAATACTCAGGCATAGTAAACAATTACATTACATAAACCAACCATCTGAACAGAAATGATAATTAAAGTAATGCATCGGTGTGCTTCATTGATTTATGAATTTGTTTAATGATTCCTGTTAGAACAGCAGAAGCCATTATGCATTCACTGATTTTAAGAGATGGTATATAGTTGTGTGACCTTTCACTAAAGAAGTAATATTCCTGAGCTATCAAAGAAATTATAAAACAAGTGTTGTTATGACAAACTTTACAACAATTTGAAAATAACATCCCAAACCCATTAATTTTCTTCATGCACAAAGCTATTCCCATTTTCCACACTATTATTCAGAAAAGAGTAGAAGAATCTGCCTAGTCAATTCTTGCATGTGGGTTGTTGTCTGAAACAAATAAAAGAAAAGAATCCAGGGCTGAATTTCTCTGAATTTTATTCAGATTCAACCCAACCAAGTACCCCATGTTCTTGGCTGAAAGGTAGTAGCCCACACTCCCCACTTAGTTACTGTTATTCATTGGCATTTGGAGTGCCCATCCAAAATCAGAGCTCCGCTGTGTGAATTGTGGCTAACACGTACACTGAAATACAGTCTCTAACCCAAAGCGCTTATGATCTAGACAGACAGTTGGGGAAAACCCCAGCATACAAATGAAACCATACAAATAATAACCTCCTACTGAAATCCAGGGAGATTTTACCCTCTGTTTCAAGCTAATTCTCAGTGATATTGAAAATCTCACCCACAAAGAACAAGCAAATATATTATCTTGCTGTTAAGGAGATGGGGAGCTTAAGCAGAAAAAGATGAAGTATATTATCCAGCTCTGTGCAGGAATTTTGTGGTAAAATTGAGTCTTAAAAACAGGATCATAGATTTTTGCAGCAGGTCAACATACCTGCTTCCCTGCCACAGACGTATCCTGCTCTGCCCACAATAGTTTTGTGAAGAGGGTCTTCTCCCACCTGTAATATGCATCCACTAGTGCTGGTGAAATCCACACCAGGTACTAAGAATAAATAGTATTGAATGCCTTCAAACCTTGACACAGTGGGAGGCATCCTGAAAGTAAGGAAGGAGGAGTATTTTAAATTAGCTGTTGTAAAACAAATGGAAGGGTCCAGAGGGTGCATTTGACATTTATCTGTGTATTTCCTTGCTTTTGTTGTTTTCTGTCATTGTCCTATCATTCCATTGCCCTTGATTTTTGTGTAAACTTCCTTGTTTGTTTGCTTTTCTGATAACTTGTAGAGTAAACTACTCCTTCACAGGAGAAAATGCAGCTGGGAGAATAAGGCGGGGGAAGGGTTTCTGGCTCGAATACTTTCAACATGGCATCATAGTCGTTTGTGTCTTTGAGCACTCTGAAACATTTGTTTGCCTTGCTTTCTTTCCTTGCTTTTCACAGTCCTCTTCAATCTCCCAAGCAGCTGATAGAAAGAGAATCCCCTACAACACTAAACACATTTTCTTATTTACTGTTAAATCTACCTTTTCACACATAGCAGAGATTGCACATGCCAATATATCTTTTTAATTGAATGTGGAACTTGTCACATCAGGTTGTAAGTCCCTTGAAGTCCCAGATCCCATTTTGGACTGGGTTGACACTTCAAAGCAGAAAGGGAACAAGAATGGAAAGCTCTTTGAATCACAAAGAACCAAATGAAAATACTCCATCAGACTTCAATCCTCAATTATGCTTTTTTTCCCTGTGTATTTTGTCTGCCAAAATCCATAAATGACTTTCAGAATGGCAACATGATGATCTAAGACCATCTCTTTATCTCTTTTTATCATTTTAGCAGCTCAGCTCATTCAGGCAATTGGAATTCTTTGTATCAGTAGAGAGGTGGACGAGAAACTGTGAATTTAGAAGAGGGAGACTCTCAGTCCTAAAACTGGACTTTGTCTTAGTGATAGGGTTTTGTCATTAGCTGAGACTGCCATTCACATTCAGTAGGTGAGGAACAGTAAGGTTTACAGGTGGAAGTATGGGATGGTCCTACTACAGTTGTTAGGCATCTTCCCATTTTGTGTTGTAACAAACGTTATTGTTACTCTAACAGCGGCCCACAGTTTCACAAATTTTAGAAGAGAAAAAGAAGGTAAGGAAAATGGATATTCTGATTTATATTCTTTCAGGTCTAGTTACATGATGGCCATCATAATTTGAACCCTTTACAATACTGATAATAAGAAAGTACTGTGATACCATAAACAGTTGAAGTATTTAAAAGATGTGCAATGGAGCAAGAAAAATGTACAACAGTGGGAGGAGGAATTGGGAGAAGAAAGAGATGAGAGGACTCTCTTGCTACATGAGCATCCAGCCTGCCCCGCAGAACCGAAGAGGTTGGGGAAAGCCAGCACCCTCCTCCCTGCTCCACAAAATTACCTGCAAATAGAAAAGAGCCAGCTGCCTCCCCAGCCCTTTGGTCACCAACTCAGTGTGAAAACCAAGAGTTAAAGCAACAGAAGAGTCTCTTTGCTTTCACCTCAGAAATAGTGCAGGAGCTGACACCGACTGCACTCCTTAAAGACTACTTAAGTCCAGAAGTGTTATATTAAATTTGGGTATCTTTTTATACTGCAGGCATTTAAAGCCAGGATAGACATTATTCCAGGACTCAAAATATTGTCCAGCAACAGTTTGGATGTGAACTCTTGCTGTAGTCACTATAAGTTATCACACAGCTCTTTGCCTATCGTTGGACCATTCTCAGGTAATATGTGGATTTTACATGACTCCCACACATGCTTATCTTTATGCATTCTAGGGAGGCCCACTGAAGTTAGGAAGGCTTTCTAATTTACTGTGTATCAGGTTAAGCACTTTCATAATTCCTTGATGGATCACTGAGCAAGCGGCACCAGTGTAAAAGTTTATCACCATTACTGGCAGTAACTGGCAAACTCTTAGCCGTGCCGGTAGAGACCACAGTCAGAGAGAGACTGTCTTAAATCTAGCAATAAAAAAATCTGACTGAAATTCCACTGTAAAGAGCAGTTTGGAAGCGGAGTTTTGAGTGAAAGCAGAGTATCAGTGTGAGTCTGAAACTTATTCAAGCTGTCAATCTCAATGCCTTGTGTCAGTTAGCATGCCTAGCTTTATTGTTATTGCTTGTTTATATGTTTATCAAAATGTAGGCCTACATTTTTCTAGCATACACATACTTCTAGCGAACAACTTCCATAATCAGATGTAATTGAATGGTATGTGGCAGTTAGCTTATACCAAGTGAAGCTTTAAGCATAGGCTGGTGGAGCTGGCTTTGCGTGTGCCTCCCCTCACCTCTTAAGGTAGCAGATATTTCTCTATCGCTCACTTACTGAAACATAGACTGTGCTGTTGGTAAGCTACTTAAATACAGAAAAATGCATCTAGGTAGGTTTGCCAAAGCAGTAAAACCAACTTAATTTTAACATTCGACACTTTACTGGCTGTCAGCCTTATGTAATGAGGAACTGCGCAACCTGCTTCAGAGATAGCAGCATCTCTTAAACGTCTGGGCCAGTAAATGAAAGCAAAGCTTAGTGTACATGATGTAAAATATGAAGTCTAGGAACAGTAAACCAAAACAGAAAAAAAAAACCCCAAATCCTATCAAATAACAAAAATATGCAGTATACTGACGAAGGAAAGAAATTTGGGAGATTACCACAGAAGAAACATTGCTGTCTTCCACTATATGGCTACATTAGAAAAGGCAAATATGTAGGATAAACCAACTGACACAGAGAACCTGAGGTGTATTAACCACAATCCAGTGTAGTATAAATTTGTCAGGTAGAAAAAAAGTTTTAAGGTAAGATTATAACTTTAGGCAAGACATATTTTATAAACAGCATCTGCCAAGAGCAGCCACAGAAAGTATTTTGCACTAGAGAGCCCACTGAAAAATCAGCCTTCCACAGCCTCACCCCCATAGAAGTCGTTGAGAGGGGGCGGTAATTAGGAGCATTTCAGAGTAACGAGGAGCAGCTGTGGTCCAGCTGCTGGGGCGGGAGCAGAGCCTATTTCTGCCCCTGCCTACACACCCTCCCCCGTGTCTGTGGTGCAAGATGTGTGCTGGAAGGGAATGGCTGATTATGGTCTCCCCAGTGCTTAGGCCTGGTGTTTGGCTGGTTCCATGGCAATGGGTGAGTCTGTGCCGTTTTCTTTTTTTCTTCTGTTTTGGGTGTAATGTCCCAGTCCTAGGCTGAGGAAAGCACCTGAAGGAGCGGGAGTTACTCCTGAGGCTGCAAAATGGCTGCTGTGCTCTCACAGCCTGCCTTGGGAGTGGGGAGAGGTGGATTTAACTGCTTGGAGATCTGCTTGGTTTAAGAAGAAACCTTGATGTTTTCCCTGTGTAAAAGCCTTTCCTGAAAAGTACTGGAGGAGGTGCTGAAGGGCAGCTCTGCAATAGGCTTTTTCTAGGTAACTTTTGCCCTGTGACAGAACTAAGGTTTTCCATGAAGGACAGCACTTGTTTTTCCCAGATCTTTTCCTAATGGGAACTTACATTTAGGGATTAAGTTTCATTAGGTTTGGTTTCCTTTCCTCCATCATTCCCTTCCCTAACATCAGTTGTGTTCCTCATTTTTCCCCTGTCTCTCATTTGTCTATCATTCCAGAGGGTCTGCCTGATGTCTGCATTCCCACCTGGCAGGCTGGGTCACTCTGCTGAAGGTGTTGAGTTGTTTAGAGCTGGGCTCACTTTACCCTGAAAAAGGGAAAGAAAAAAACCCAAAACAGAATAAAATAATAATTTTTTAAAAAGCTAACAAGAAATAGCAGGGAGATAGGCCTAAATAAGGATTTGTAACGTTTGGCCCTCAGTGTTTAAAATGGAAATGTGCTATTGATGACGTAAAAAAAAAAAGTGAAGACATAAATAAATATCTAGATGAAAAATGACTGAACTTAAGCCACCAGTGTTTTTAGGATGTTTGTTTCCCTGCATTAGTAGAATAGACCATATACTTTCCTATTAATAAAATCCAGTTTTCATTCCTTTTAGCTCTTACACATAGCAAATTACACAAAGCTGAAAACTAGCATGCTTTTTGGCAGCACAATTTGAAATATTTTTCCCCATAAGATTGTTTTAAACAGTAGACCTTGGTTTGATTTCTGAAGTGGCAGAGAAAGGGAATTACCTGGAATTTCAGATGCATGTTTGCTCAAGATCAAAATGATGATGGGTTACAATTGCCCTTAGAGGTGCTCGAGTCTTTTGTTACAAAAGAGAGGAAGAAAGTCCAACAGCATCATTAAAGACACTGCTATTATGCAGTACCTTTTCATGTGGTACTGCAGTATGTCATTTGATTGTGCAAACCTCTCTGAAATAAGTGGAATTCTTGCATCAGTAATTCCAGCTGAACATAGTATTTTCTTTATGGTATGTATTAACAGAAATAGTAAGAATAAAGTGTTTAGCGGAGCGTTTGTATGCTTGAGCTTGCTTTTGAGCAGCTTTGGAAATACTGAAGCTTTTTTGGGGACTAATTTTACTATTTAGTGACCTATTAAAAAAGAAAAAAAAATACATCACCAGCTTCATAAATTTTACATGGAGAAGTTGCCTATGAATGCAACCAATATGAAAAAACAATGAAAGAATTTTCAGCAGTTGAAATAGGTTGCAATATGCAGCCTTGTAGTGGTGCAAAAAACCCAACCTGACTGCCTCTTCTGTGGTCCTAGATATTCTGAAGATGAGTGAGTGCGGTTTACGTTTCTCTGGAGAAACAGAATAAAAATGGAACAAATAATCCACAGAAACTCTTTAACTGCTTGGACGTGCTTAAAGGGTGAATTTTACACTGCAGCAAGAAGGGAAACTAAACTATGCAGATATACTCCAAGTGTTTGATGTGTGTTATGGCCCAGTATGTGACACAGCTATCTTCTATGTCTGTGTGCTTAGTATTTCTGGCTGGCAGGCTGTATGCCTTTCAGAGCATCTAAAGAATTACAAACACTAGGCACATAGAGAATTGAGGCCAATCAAATCTGAACCACAATATTAAAAAAAAAGTGGGGGCAATAAGTGCTGGTCCCAGGGAAATAAGCCAAGGTGGGATGATAGTCTTGGGTAGACTGATAGTGCCCTTGAAGTCAGTTTCAGCAATTTTTCTTCTGCTTTGACCAAAAAGGGGAACTGCACTGAGTTCTATTCCCATCTCTCACACAGCCATGATATGTGACTTTGGCAGCATGACTTGGCCAAAAGTTTACAGTGCACCTGGATTCTGCCTGAGCACCTGTTTTATGCTGATTTCAGTAGGGATAAAAATTCTTTCAGGGAGTTTATATGGCTGAGTATATTGATATTTATAAAGCATCTAGGATAGCTCATATTCAACACTTCTAGGGTATTTTTATTCAAGGGAGGTTTTTGTTTTACAAAACAATGTACAGACACTTCAAGAGTGACTCAGGGAGGGATGTTCAAATCTGTATTGCCTTGGGAGTGCTAGAAAAAATGCTGGCTTCCTCCTCTGGAGAGTGTGACAGCTGGAATATCAAAGTAGTTATTTCTTCTGCTGAGGATGTGAACTTTGTGAGCTATGGGGGACTAAATGTGAGTATTTTATGATACTCACATACTGTATGACAGGCGTGTAAATACGAGTATATAGATGCTTTATATATAAGGACCAGTGATAAAGCATTCTTCTAATGACTTCTCGTTCTTCTCTCTCCATCTCACCAACGCCCTGCCTACCCACAGGTACGGTATGTGGCCAGAACATGACTTAGACACAGAATCTCCTTAGAAAACCTCAACTGTAAAGCTCAGAGTGAAATGAAAGGACGGGCTACACTTTGATTTCCCATAGCTCAACATTTGTTAGATGAATGTACATTTAAAGGCCCCAAAGAATCTCTGCTTGGGTGCAGTAAGTGGTAGTAAATTTGCCCTCTTATTACATAATCTTACTGGATACTAATGTAATTATCTCTTAAGTGCAAATATCATATAATTTGCTGGTTACTTTAATATATATTTGGTGGGATTAGAGGTAGATTACTTTACCTCCTGAAAGCTTTGTCTCTGCTAGTACTAGCATGCTAATAAAATGACTAGTTGCAATCCTGAGCTGTGGTTAGAGACAGCTTCTTTCCCTCTGTGTCCCCGCACCAAAGAAAAATCCATCCACGGTGTCTGTGATCTCTTCTAGTCTGTATAGCTATGTTTGTTCTTGTTTAGTGTAACAAAGTGTTGCATTTTTCTTTCCAAGTCTGTGGCAGCACATTTTGCTGTTGTTTCAAATTGTACTTTTTAACTGATTCTTGTTTAATTTTTTCCCTTCAGATATTGTGATATCAATATATTTACATGTGTACTCAAATAATTCTGTTTAACATGCAGTGATGCTTGAGCTGATGTGGTGTCAGGACATTATTGTCATAAAGGGTCTTTGGCCTCAAAGCTGTCCTTTTTTGGCATTTAAGCTTGAAATAGACATTTATTTGGCAATGAGTCAGACTTGAAGAATGCTAAATTCAATAGTGTTTAGCACTAAGATTTTCCTGCCCCTAGTATGTTTGGGTTAATAGTTCTCTGTAAAGACAAAAATGCACTATATATAGTCCATAAAATACCAAATGATGAAATTATGCCTTGCATCATCAAGGAAAAAATGAATAAATAACACAAAAATGTCAATAAAAAGCCACTCAATCTGTAAGCCCAGTAATATATCTTGTAAAAACACACAGTGCATGTTTATAAAAGTACCCAGAAATTCCCAGTATTTTGTAAGCATGATGATTATGGCAGAGGGTAACAATGATCAGCTAATAAGTACGATGGCAAATTTGGGCTCAGATTTGGCCCAGTCCACAGAAATACTGCAAGGCTGTATATACTATACATACTACAGTTCGTTTGGACTCTAACTACATAAAAGCAGAACTGTTGAAACTGTCTCAGCTGCTCAACCTCACAGTCTCTTCCTTTCAGAAATACTTCAGTTTGGGATGAGATGAAGGACTTTAGTATTGAAAAAACCTGAGGGAAAGTCTGTAACAAGTCTCACTGCTGGTTTTCAACAGGCAAAGGGTAAAGTTTGCAGAATACAGGTACCTACCAATCTTTGAGCTCTCTTACCAGCAATCAGTTGGGGAAACTTTGGTTGTCCAAAGTATATGTCTCACCTGTGAGTGTTGGGGAGAGTCTTGGCAATGCTGTGCTGTGCAGCAGTCTCCCTTCTGCTCTTGGAGCTGTATACAGAGGGACAGAGAAAAAGCTTGATATGAGAGTCAGATTAATGTACTTGGAGCATTCAATGTGAACCCTGAAGCTCTGAAATTATTTAAACATGTGTCTGTTCAAAAGTTTTGCTGATTTCAACATTTGAAACTGGGTAGAAATCATATACCTTAAGTTATGCACATTTTGCAGCATCCTGCTGAATTGGAGTTACTTTTCTACTCTGGCTGGAGTAGATTTCCTTATTCATAATTCTCTGCTAAACTGTGCCGTCTCTTTAAGGTGTTTGTAATTGTCTATATTGTGATTTGCTCTGGGACGACTGAGGAGGGAAGGTACAGGGATTTTTATTATACTTACAATATAATTCTCTCAAGTGTCACTTAGTATTATTTTGAACAGGAATTAAAATGTAACAAAACCACTATTTAATAATATATATTTCTTTAATGTATTTTGATACTTCTTTGCACAAGTAATGATCTGCTGGATCTGATTACTGGATCTGCTGGACAGTGGGCTGTAAACCTAGAGATTTGAAGGAGTTGTTTCAACACTCAGCAATACCATTGCCAGACCAGATATGTAGTTACTTTGGAGATTTCCTGACGCTAGTGTACGAGAGAAAAGGACCGCTCTGCAGTATAAACATCCTCTAATTTGAAGAAATGGCTTTATTGCAGCAGTAGTTATTGGAATAACAGCTGGTACTGTCAACGCTGCTGCACTAGGAGAGCTGTAGTGGTAGAGATTTGGTTCTCACCTACAACAGGAACTAGCATATGAGCCTCTCTCACCTTCTCCCCCACCTTCCCCCAGGAGGATTAACATAGATTCACTTTAAAATATAAATGTTGTACATACAGAAAGATCACAAGGAGAAACCAAGAGTAAATTTAATTTAGCCTTTTGCCATAGCTGTGTATTTTGAGACTGAGAATAATTGCACTACCTACTTCTAGGAATGTAAGAAGCCACAATGTGAAATAATTATTTAAAAGTTTGCAGCTAGCATTCATTCTTTGCAGAATGAGATGCTAAACTGAGCATTCACAAAAGCAAAAGGCATCTCAGTTAAGATGCCAGATGTTTCAAAGCAACAATAGTATTTATTTCACTATCTACTTCCAGATTGTAATTTACTTACTGATAGATTGATTGCCATTGGATTCTTTTATTTTAAAAAGTAAATAAGATTATTATGGCAGACTTAAAAAGGAGGTATTAATGCATTCAACTAAGTCTTTTTATAGCCCTTATGTCACACATTTATATAAAGGTCACAGATGGAGGCAAAGCAAAATGTGCCACGTCCCATGTCAAACACAGCACTTCTTGAGACTAGCAAATTGTTCTGTTACCTGAATCTTGCATCCATTTGGGATTAAACAATTTTTTCTACAAAGCATTCAAATGTATCTTCTCTCTGGCAGAATATATCCATCACTATACCAGGACTATCGTTCTAGCCCTGAAAGAAGTTTTCCTCCATGGATGAGCTTATTTTAAAGTGCCAGTTCATCTGAAAAGCCATATGCCTGGGGGGTTTTTTGTGTTTGTGTATGAAGCAGAGGAGAAGAAGGTCAGGGAAGGAGGGGTGCATGTGTGAATGTTTGGGTTTTTTTCTCCAAGAGAAGGGCATAGGCAGACTAAATTGATTTTTCTTTCCAATAAAGGGTGGAGACTGGAGGGAGGAGGGAACTGTCAGAGAAAGTGCATGGAAGAAAAATACATTAAATAAAGCATCACTAAAATGTGTATAATTCATGTGCAGAGTATATAATCATGCAGGATGGACTGGACCAGGCTTCATATTGGAATTATATATTTTAAACTTTTCCCATCCCCGTTATTGCTGTGACCTTTGCTGTCATGATACTGGTGACTGAAGGAAGCTTGTTCAGACTTGCAGAGCTAGTGACATGCTGGATGGTTTCCCCAAAATGGGGGTGTCACTGGTTATACGATATCTTCTGCACCCCAATTGTTACCAAGAAGTTACTCTCAATATTCGCTGTACTTTCACTTGCCAAGAAAGGAAATGCATAGCTTCCTTTATTCTGTGGTGAAACAAAGTAGTTTAGACACCACTTGTACAATACCTGCCAGAAACAACAAAAAAGAGTTTAATTTAATAATGTGTCCATACATTTAGTTGATGTCTAGAATATATGACTTTAATTGATGTCTATCTTTTTTTGGACTGCAAATGGTGTGATAGAAGTTGTCCTTTGGCACATTACCTGAAGTTACGGGGCAGGGGGAAATGCTGTTTTGTTAAAGCTTAAGCCATTAGACTGGTCTTTTCTATTGCCATTCTGTTTTTAAAAAAAAAAAAAAAATCGTTAAGGAAAAATACCTCAATCTTCTCTGAGTAATGCTTTTTGTCCATATTATCTGTGACACAGACCTTCATAGTATAACTGTTCATTAAAATGCTGTTGCACGCTAAGTAGACTGAAGTTACTGCTATCAATTTCCCACAAAAAATGGAGTGTTTCTGTAACTTTTCATAGTGACCTCTTTGTTCAAGTCTTGTTAGATAACTTAGGATTTGGTTTTCTTTTAAAAAAGAATGCTTTCTTGGAGAAAGTTGATCTGTAGTTTACAAGTAAAGCTGTTTAAAATTGATCGCTTCAGCAATGTTGTGCCACAAAAGTCTTTCAAAAGATTTTTTTACATGACACTAGCTATTTTACAGAAGCCTTTGAAGGTCTTAAAATAGTATTGTGTTTTTATTAACTACAATTTTTCTCCCTGTGCTCTACCTTAAAACTGTGTTTTCTTTGTATGTTTTTAAAAGTGAAGTCACTCTCCTTTCAAACTAAATCAACAATTGCCATGTTCTATTATTCAGTCTACAGAACTAATTCTGGCAGTAAGGAGGGAAACAATAAAATAGAAATGCAGTGGGGAAAAGACCCAACACAATCCACACTTAAAGCTGAAAGGAGATGCTAACAGGGACTGGAATTGAAAGTTATCCAATTTCTCATATGGCTCCACCTACTAAAGACACTATTACATGAAAACATCTTCTAGAGCTTATTTTATAAGAAAGTATTTATCTGGTACAGTGAAGTGCTTTTTTAATCATACAACCCAATGATGGACACAATGTGTCAGTTCTCAGCTCTTCAGGCTTTCCATGTGTCTCCAAGACCTGTCCTGCTGTCCTTGCACTTCACCTCAGCTGTGGGGAGCACTGATGAGGTGGGGCCATCCTGACTCCTTTTGTGGGGTGGCATTAACCTGGGACCAACACAAGGCTTGGGGAGCGTTGAGTTATGCATCGAGTACCTTAAGTTTTAGAAGAATTTACCTAATTTTCGAACAGTACTTTGCTGCCTGTTTCACAAAGAATCAGAAATGGCAATGACAACATCAAAATATTAATGAGGCTTTCTTGTCAGTTGTTGTATGATTATAGTAGAATGATGTTTCTAATGATTTATAGGTGTTTCAGTGCTTGCAGTAGAAGTGCAAGTTTTGCCATTTATTAACTTCATAAAAAGAGCCCATAAAAGATTAAGGTCAACTTTCTCAAAGGCTTTGTTAATTTTCAGAGATGCCATAGATGCACATGGTCTCACTTCTTTGGAGTTCTGTGTGTGAAACTTGCCCAAAATTCTGGGCTAAAAGAAACTGAGACAAAGGGGCTTGGTTAGCTCTTGATATTCTCTTGGAAGGGGTAGGTGTGCTCTGTCAACTAGACAAACTTAATGCTAAGTAGCTATTCTCTTGGTTGGTTCAGATACATAAAAGTTAGAATTAGTTAACTTCTCTCTTAGAAAAGCCATTAAGGCAAGGTTTGAATTCAGATGTGATTTAGAAACTTGCATCTGTGCTTGTAATATAAACAGTTACAACTTTGGGAAATAACTTTCCATAGTGCCTTTAAATATTGGAAAATAATATTTACACAGCTGAACTGAATGTACAAATCAAGGTATATTTAAAGAAACATTTTTCAAAAATTCAGTCAAGGATTATTTTTCCAGGCTTTTAAAAAGGCATTCGTGACACCTGAGTATCAGAATATTTTACTTTTTTCATAGTTACCAGACTTTTTTCAAATAAAATCACTTAATAGCCTCTTTCTAACTCTACAGAAAGTATATTTCCCTCACATATTTCCTAACACAATATAATATGATATACAGTTATTAGTATGAAAATGGATAGCTTCCAGAGCTAAGTAATGTGTTGTTATTTTGGTTTTGTAAATAACTGCTGCCTTTAAGGATCTGTGCATGGATACAGGAAAAATACATCCAATAGTTTAATACTGTTTCATTTCTAAATAGCTGGCATTTGAGTGTCAGGACAGTATCATGTAGTCAAATCATTATAGCAAAATGATTTTGTTTTAATGGAAAAAAAAACCTCAGGTCTTACCACAAAGTCAAACCAAAAGTAAATCAATACATTATGAATATTTAAATACCCAAATAAGGGCAATATCTCTCAATATCTGGGTAAAGTAAACAGTCCTTATTTGGCAGACATCACTATGATTGCTATTATATTTTAGATCTATATGCTTCTACCTCATTGCTTAATTGATGGTGATAAAATCTAAGCTGTGACAGTAACCCTGAACCAATTTATCAGCACATTATTTGCATGCTGACTTCAGTCGTTATCTCTGGATTTGTACTGCCTGGTTTCTCTTGGGAGTAGGGGAATTGAGGATTCATAGTACCTAGAAAGGAAACATAGCAAAGACAGACATTTGATAGTTCTAGAGAACTGGAGTTCATACAATCAGCTCTGGATTTTCTTTTCATATGCTGAAAATGATCGGGCATAAATGTAATTGAGTTTTCACACGCCATCCAATAATGCTTCGCTCCCCTATGGTTCTTCTGCAACCCAGTCTCATCTATTTTCACCAACTTCCACCCACAAATGCCAGAAGACCAACTTAATACTAACTAAGTGTCTAGCCTGGCAGATAAACCCTCAAGGAGGCAAGAAAGAATTATCTATATTAGAGTGGCATTTCAGAACTAATCCCACATTCCAAGAAGTGGCATATTTGGGTTTAGCAATCTGCATTGAATAAGCAGGAGGTAAATTTGCAACAGAAGACTTATTCTGTCCTCCTTGAAGGAGTTTGTTATTTGAGATGTCTTGCCCAGTAATGTGATGTAGGTCTGTGGCTAAGTTGAAGTATTTCGAAGTCCAGTGGGGAACAGATAGCATCATCTTGTTTGATTTCTTTTTATTAGTCTGCCTTTGAGTTTGTAATACAAAGAAGGATGAAACGATGAAGGTTGTCTAAAGCTGCAGGATTTGGGAATTTAGATACAGAGGAATTCTTTTGTGTTGTGGGGGCTTTTTGGTTTGTTGGTTTTGGGGGGATTTTTGGTTCATTTTTTCCTGAGGGAAGTGGGGGAGAGCCGGCAAGGAGAAAGAGGAGAGTTGCCTACCTGGTGAGGAAGCTGATTTAACTGAGCTTCAGTACACTAATTATAGTTAGAAAGAATTATCTAATATTATCCTTTCAAACATGGTTCTTTGAACTGTGACTCCCATGTTTTCCATTCAAATGTATGATGGGCTATCTCATCTCTTGTGATCAATATTGACTGACTAACACCTCCAAGATTACATGCTGCTCTCTGACATCTTTTCTGGCTCTGTGACAAGATCTCAAACAGGTACAAATTTCAATTTGTTTAAATACAAACTGGGTTCCAATTAGTCTTTTCTTGGTAAAGAAAGGCTGTGCCATAGCACAGCTAGTACTGGCTCCGCTTACTCTTGAATTATACTACAGCAAATAGCCTGTGTACCACAAACATTCAGTCCTTTCATAATCCATTTTGTAGTTGGAATCCTGCTAGCTTCTAATCCCCTATTCATCTACATTACTCCACAGTCCTTAGCTACCCCACCATAAAAAACCTATGTTATGTATAATGGAACATAATATCAATCTTCAAACAACAAGCTATTTCTCTCATAATACTAATATTTGGTATTAATATTTCATATATACCTTGCTATGAAATTCTTTTCCTCTGCACAAATTCATTGAAACAAGTTGATGAATTACTGAAATTTTTGGCTGAGTTTGAAGAATCAGGTATTCACCAGGCAAGGTGGTACATGTAAAAGGAAAATCCTGAGTATTAATGCAGAACAGAGCAGAATTATTCCAAGTCTTAACGTAGTACTTATTAATTTCAAGTGTATGGGAAGAATTTGATTTCCTTTTAAACAGTGTTTCTTGTTTTCATAAGCTCCTGCTACCTTTCACTGCCACAATTTACCGAAGAAAGAAATGTAAAGGCATTGTCAAAAGGGCTACTCTTACAGGTCTTCTGTCCCAGAGAGAACTAGAGAGTTTGAGTGTTAAGTGGGAGTAAATTTAATCTTAGACATTTCCTGAGTAATTTTGCAGACACAAGAAGGGTGGCTGGTTCAGATTAAAGCCAGGATAAGATGTTAAATTTAAGTTGTACTTTAATATGAAATCTTTGGAGTCAATACCAGTGCAAACAGTTTTTAGCTATTCTTTGCTGTCTATGCCCTTGCAGTTTCCTCTCTCTGCTGTACTGGTATCAGCATGAGGGAATTGAACCTGGGAACTGATCTAGATTTTTTGACAGAATTTTCTTCCAACAGTTAACTGGGGAAAGGAAAGGTTAATAAAAGGATGACAGAAAAATTAAACCATTTTTTGCTGGTGAGCATTTCATGTTGTCAAATCATGGCCTCAGAAATAGCTTTGTTTACCTATAAACAGCTGACTGCCTGTGTCCTTAAAGTTCATGGATTAGTTCTCCAAAGGACAGTAAGAAAAATATCTCTTCCTTTTAATAAATTCTGATTGTATGGAGTAATAGTCTTCCCTTGCAAGAAAGTAGGAGTTCGGTCTTCCACTGGCTGATCCAGGCTTGATCCCATAAATCATGTGGCCTGGGCAATATACAGGTTGGACTTTTCTGGTTGTAGTATGTGATATATAAAAGGCCCATTCTGGGAACTAAATCCAATTCCAGCTTACCAGTCTAGGCAAATGTAGTGGGATCCTCAGAAATAGCCTGCGTGGAGCGAGTGTTGAATGGAAATAAACTAAAACTTTCCCTTATGGCTCATTGAGAACACCAGGATCTTGTGTTTGGATTCTGAGTCCTCATCTGGATTCGCTCAGTAGAATGTGGATTTATACAAGATACTGCTTATTTCCTACAATTTTTTAGAAACTCTCATAGCACTAGAAGTTCATAGGGAGCAACAGTAATAGTTTTAAATGTGTGCTGATTAATAGGGACCACCCTATGTCTTGCTTGTTTGACATTTTGGAAATACCTATTATTTAGTCCTAATGAGACAGATCTCAGCAAGACCCTACAACTCTTAATGGTTACTTCTAAAAACTTGCTTATTAGCACGTCCAATTGAGACTCAAGCAAAGTTGGAGGGGCGCTATTTTTGTGCCTGGTAGTATTTTAATCATGTAATAATATGCAAAGTCAATATGATTGAATTAGCAATATGACTCAAATGCATGGAAACCTCAGATTTCTGGAAGACTAGCCTGGCTAGAGGCTGCCTGCTGTTTCAGATGATTATCACTTCCTCTGTGAAAGGGCAGGGGGAAATGGTTCAAGCAGGTAACAGCTTCTTAATTTGCTTTCTTAGAGTCTCACATCACCCACATATGGAAGAAGCAAAATCAGGTTAACACCCAAATTTAAACATAGTAGAGATGTATTCTCATGATGTCAGTAATAAAAGTATGCATAAAGCAACATGTATATTCTGGAAAGGAAGCTAACCGTTAAAGCCAAGAAACATAGTCTGGCACAAATCTTATTACAAGTCCAAAAAGACTTGATGATATTCAGATAGGTGTAGCATAACAGCAGGAAGAAAAAGGAAAAGGGGTTTGGGCAGTGGTCTGCTGCATTAGTAGTACCAGAGAGTGCCAGCTAGTGTTTTGTATTGGGAGTAGCTAGAACGGGTAGGAGTGCAATTCCACAAAGCTATTGCTTTGTTTCACTCTGAGTTTGGAACAAGCACAGTCCAACACTAGCAAGTTTCTGTACACAGTGAGGATCTGGCACAAGCTGTGAACACAAAAATAGAGAGGGAAATTCCTCAAATTATCAGAAGTTCAGATCATATTTGGAGAAATGTAAACCTGTTGTCTTTATAATTGCTGTGATTTTTATCAGAAACATTAGGTCTTCCTTATGGGGAAATATTCAAGACATTTTATGGGAAGCATGCAGTCATAGTTTCTAAAACCCTGCTGGGGTAAGATGTAAGAATCGATTGTCAGTCACTTTAAAATTCTCTCAGGTAGTAAAATGCACAGGCAAATAAAATCAGTTTTAATAACTACATATTCAGAATAGACATGTTCTGAAAGTAGTTGCCTGTTTTCTATGATGCAGTGCACAGTGTATAAGCAATCAGTAAAATCTTTCTGGTTTAATTTAAAGGACTGTAATTTTTCCCTCTGGTTTATTTATTGATTATATTTCATGTTACTGGGGTAAACATATCATACAAGGGAAAGAAAAACAAGCCTATTTATTGGCAAACTAGAGCACAGAGGCCCAATTCAACAAGAACTTTTACAGTAGACCTTTGCAGTGCATTGGATTTGGAGGGAAGGGGGCAGCTAGTCTTCTTGAAAGTATATTTTCTTTGATATTGTTTAGCAATGAGCTTGAAAATCTTTTTGCCTAATGAGAGTGATGCAGCATCTATTTACAAGGATATACATGTCACCAAGGGTAAAGAGAGCAAGGCGGGATGGGGGAGGGTGGGCAGGTGGGCGTGGGGAACAGATTAATGCAATTGGCACAGGAGCTGCCCTCATAACTCTGCAGTATGAGACACCAAAAGGTCTGTCTGGTTTAGTACCCTAGTTCTGGTAGCCCTGCACTTCTCTAAAGCTTTCCTGTCATGTATTTGAGCACCAGCCTTGAAAATCTTAACCAGCCACATTCCCAGCCCTTCCCAATGTAGTAACCCCTAAGGCCAGAGCCATAAAGTCAAAGTAGGTGGTTGCTTAGGGCAGAAGATTTCCAGAGGCAGCAAAATTAGCCAAAGCCTTGCTGCTACTTTGGCTATCCCAGAGCCCTTGAAAACCAGACTTGTCACTGAAAAAGTGGTCGGGGCAGGGGGGGTGTGGGAAAACAGCTACTTTGTCCATTACCCTTACCAGGGTTGGACTGACTGGCATTGATTCATCCTATGGGAGGGCAATTCTTTTTTTTCTTTTATTACTCCTCCCCCATACTGGGAAGCTTTGAGTTAGATGCTTGCCTGCTTTTTAAAGACAATAATGGCGTATTCTCTCTTTCTGTACACTTAGCTGCCATGCAGAGCAGCAACTTAATAATTCTACTACTACCTTCATGTTGTCAATCCACTGACACTTGTAAGAATTAAAGTTTCCAAATCTAAACCAAATTAGGATAAGAATGAGCAGAGAAATTACTTACTAATCTATCCAAAGCTACATTATTACTGCCTAGTATCTCAACTCAGTAGTGGGGAAGGGGGAGCGTGATAAATGACTGAGGAAGGACGTGCTTCAATAGAGCTCTGCTTTGGTCTGCAAATTAAGCCAAAATGAATTGGGCAGAAACATACTTTGAAACAACGTCCTCTTGCCCCCTCCTTTTCCCCTGAGTACTCTAATGATTACAAGATGTGGGATACATATCTGAGCAGCAACAAGAGCTTGCCTCCCAAAGAGGAGAAGAATATGGGAACACACCCAGAGGAAACATAAGTTAGCAAACAGGCTCTTAACATTAAAAAGTACTATCAGCAACAAGGGATTGTAATACCACACATGTATCAAAACCAGGCTTTGCTTCTGTATTTTTATTGGGATGTTAAAGGTACAAAGTAGCCATTTTCAAATAAACAGACAATTGTCCTTTTTTCTTTTTTCTGAAGACTTGTATTAAAAGGTCAAAACTTGCTGACTTTTCTCCACTTATAACATTAAGATAATAGCCCTTTACATTCCCTGGACACAAAACGGATTTCTAAGACTCATTCCTACTTTCTAGTCAAGGAAACTGAGGCACAGAGAGGTGAAATAACTAGCACAAATGGCTGGAGTAAAACTAGGTGCCTTGAAATCCAGTCCAATGCCCAGTTCATTGATTAATGCTGTGTATCTGGTGAGCAGCCTTTTGTCAACTCTTCAGTGACTTTTTTTCTTCTTCTTAGAAGTAAAGCAAATTTAAGAGAGGCAGAAAGAGAACACTGTTTTCATGAAACAACATAAATCTGTCTTCCTGTGCCTCATTATTTTCTTCTCTGAGACATCTGGAAGAAAAAGGCCATGTATTTTCTGTCCCTTGCACTGTCTGCTGTGAATGTATTTGTTCTGGATGGATTGGGAGGGTATGGTCTCACCAAATGGCATTTTTCAGATTTATCTTGTTTGCACTACAGATTGAAGGATTCACAGATTTGTTTTTTTAATTATGTTATTTGGCTAAATTTAATTTTGTATATGATTAATATTCTGATATCTGCACTCTAACAGTTCAAATTGTGCCTTCTGTGGACTTTTCCTTACAAGGAGGTAGTCTGGTGATCTGGATATTTTATTTCTTCCTGTCTTTATAAAAGTGTTCTTCTGTGGACAAAACCCTGTCTGGTATTCCCAGAGTAAAGCAATGTTGGAGTGGGACAAAAGATGTACTGTCCCTTATCTTAGTCTGGGGCTAATGGTGCAATGGGTGTTTGTAATGATGTGTTTGCCACAGAGGTGTGGGAAGCTTCTTTTTAAGATTCTCAAGAGTTTTTGCAAATTTAAGTGGGCTAACTTAGCTCTGCACTAGGAAAACATGAACAGCTTTTTGTAAGACACATCTCTGCTTCCCTCCTTTCTCACTGGGCTCCCTCTCCTAAAAGATGCAGCTCAAAGATGGCCCAAAGCCTTTGTACTGGTCTTAACTGCTGTCAGGAATAACATACTGAGATCTGCATCTTTAGTTTCTAGTTAGACTAAATACTAAGCCATTTTATTAATAATGATATAGTATTGCTTAAGTTATAACCAAAATTGTAGTTGCATTTTATTACTTTATTAAGAGTTTAACTAACGAGACCAGAACATATTTGAATTCAGATTTTTGCTCTGGTCAGTAAATGCATACAGCTACAAATACAACCAGACTTCAGCTTTCTGTGATTTATTCCATGGCTGTTTTAGCGGCAAGAAAATGAACACTGGATACCAGTTTTCTTTAATAAAAAAAAAGCCATTACTAGTCCAGGATCTGGACAGTCGTCTTTTGTCATTACTGCCTCCAAAATGATTATAGGCTGGGTTCACATACAATCTATCACATTATCCAAGGGCATTCTATGAATAGCTTCAAGCCAGTGCTAGCTTTGCTGGAGATATAAAGGCAGAATATCAAAGTCAGCAGTAACTTTCAATAATTTTTTCCAGGGTTAGCTAATGCAGATCAAAGTATTCATCTATGTGATATGTCAAGCCACAACAAATTATATTACGGATCATATATCTTCTTCAGCCAAAGTAAGATCCAGAAATCGAATAAGTGTTTGTGGATGTGTAAACAGAGAAAATAAGTTGCTGTCTGTATGATAGAAGGGGTATTTCTTAGCAAATCAAGAATTTACAATTATTTCACTTTCTCACCTCTGATAATTTTTTCAGAAATAAAGAAATAGTAGATTTGCCATTTCCAGTCCAAATTAGATATTCACTTTGCTCAAAAATAAACAGACATTTTTATGGCTTTAGAGGTTTTTTACCTTAAAAGAAATCTAAATAATCTTCCTCATAATTCTCTTTTTAAAGAACATGGAAATCTTCTAATCGTTTATAATGATCATACTTATTTGGCTGTTAGAGATCTGCTGTCAGCTTCTTTCCCACATTTGGATAATAGAGATATGAAAGCAGGGCTCCAAAGATTTTATGCTAATTAAATGTAAAAAAACCCAAACTGTCAGCATAGGCACTGATAACGTTCATTTACCTAAGAAATCTGGAAAAAACTTTTCACTAATAGGTGTGCTAAATGAAGAACTTTATTGCTTTGGGTTTTCTATGTGAATGCACATGCATGTACTTACATACATTGATGTGCAAACGCACACACATACATCCAATGTTGATACCTGGGGTTTGCCTTATCTGTTAACTCAGGCTCTCCTTTTGTTGTTAATGGCTGTCCTTCAGACACTGACAGACCACTGATAAAAACACTTGGTGGAGTTCTATCTTGATACTTGAGTTTAAATAATTTTCCTCAGTTCTTTTGGATCATCAGCTTGTCTTTCTCTCCCCTTGGAAAAACTGGTTATCGATGCTAACTTTAAACAGGGAATCTTGGATATATTTCATAGAATCATTAAGGTTCGAAAAGACTTCTAGGATCATCACGTCCAGCTGTCAACCCAACACCACCATGTCTCCTAAACCATGTCCCGAAGTGCCACATCTACGCATTTTTTGAACCCCTCCAGGGATGGTGACTCCACCACCTCTCTGGGCAGCCTGTTCCAGTGCCTGACCATTCTTTCAGTGAAGAAATTTTTCCTAATATCCAATCTAAACCTCCCCTGACACAGCTTGAGGCCAATTCCTCTTGTCCTATCACTTGTTACTTGGGAGAAGAGACCGACACCCACCTCGCTACAACCTCCTTTCAGGTAGTTGTAGAGAGTGATAAGGTCTCCCCTCAGCCTCCTCTTCTCCAGACTAAACAACCCCTGTTCCCCCAGCCTCTCCTCGTCAGACTTGTTCTCCAGACCCTTCACCAGCTTTGTTGTCCTTCTCTGGACACGCTCCAGCACCTCAATGTCCTTCTTGTAGTGAGGGGCCCAAAACTGAACACAGTATTCAAGGTGTGGCCTCACCAGTGCTGAGTACAGGGGCACCATCCCTGCCCTGCTCCTGCTGGCCACACTATTGCTGATACATTTCACAGATCTCATGGAAGCATCTTCATCACTCCAATTGTGAATCACCACTATCATTATCTCATAGGTTTATTTGAATTACTTCAGAGGCTCTGACATTAATTTTCTCAGCTGGACTAAGAATTGACACCAAACCATAGAAGTAGGGCAAATGCATCCTCTGGGGACCTGGAAGGTTTCAAGATGAGGGTACAGGACATCCCAGGGAACTATCAGCCATTGCCTCTCTCCCTCCATCTCTTCTTTGCTTCCCATTCCATTCCCTTTTGAGAGTTGTTGGCTTGGATTTGTTGTGGGGTGGTGGGGCTGGGGAGTTTGCAATCCCAGAGGACATTTATTTTGACAAAGTGTGGTAGTAGCAGCAAGGGATGGGAGACCAACCCAATGAATGGGATGGCTCAGGGGAAGGCACGCAGTGGGCCCACAGGCAGCCAATTGTTTTCTGTGCTGTTTAGTACCCCTCCTCACCTGTGGTGGGATCCATGTTGACCTTGAGAAAGGTGTGATGTCTGTGTAGATGCATAAAAATGGAAGGAATGTCTTTGTTTCCAGTTTCCAAGGAAGTCCAGGCTCTTCACATAGGACAGCTGAGGTGGGGTAACAAAAAAAAAAGGAGTGATTTCACACCAGGGGTTGCTTCCTCAGAAATTAGTAGCCAAGGGAAATATGGAAAGTATTGGGGCATGGGTGCTTTGAGGGGATAATGCTGACAGTATAGACAACCAGCTAGTCAGGGAAGATGCAGTTTAAACTGTGCTAAGAGCTTTGGGGGAAAGGACCTATACAAATCCAGGGTTGGTTTTGTGGACCTCACTGCATGAGGAGTGGGGATAGACAGCCCTTTGTGACAACGGTAAAGCACTGGAGACTGGGGTGCAAGAGTTAGTGTGAACACAGGGAAAGGAGAACATATGCCACTATAGAAAAGAAGGGTCAACAAGCCTCAACACCTTGAATACAATTGACCTGATCCTAAATTGTAGTAGAAATCCTAAAAAAGCAGAAACCTGAAAACAAAGCAGCCTGTACAGATTAGGAGTAGATAGTCCAATACTGTTTTTAACTTTGTTACAGTATCTGGCTTCAGTGCAGTAGGCATGGGGAGGGGGCAATCTCTTTTCAAGACTCTGTCATCTCAGCTCTCAGAAAACTAAAAGGAGATGAATACTACTACATATTGCCTCTGGCTGAAGAAAACTCAGTGTAGCTCCCTTGTCTTCACATAAAAGAGATCTTGAAAATCTGCACAAAAGCAAGGTCCTCTCTGAACACACACACACAAAAAAAAATTAAAATCTCTCATTTATTGTCCAGGAGAACTGGATTAATAAGAACAGGATACAGGCAAGAGAGTTACGTTGTCGTGACTTTGCAAAATTCTTCTACTGTAGTGGCCATGGTAGAAATAGCAGGAACTGGCCTGTTCTAGAATTATTTTGTGGAGCAGGAATGTTTTCCAACTACCTTACAAGAAATGGGGTCACCAATCTGACAACAGTTTTCTATTAAACTGCGTTTCCCAAACAGTTTCAAGCAGCTTTAAAGAAGGTTTGGCCAAACAGTGCACACATCTGCACCCCCTAAAAAATGGTCATATTTCAGCTGAGCTTATTTGGATCTACATGTAAACAGAGTTAAAATTCTGCTTTCAAATAAGCATCAAACATCTGTATAGATACAACCTGATGGCTTTGTAAGCAGCCTGCAACACTCCTAGCTTCACAGCAAGAGTTTCTTCCAGCCATAGAAATGCCACAATATTTGCCTTGTTGGCGTTGGTTTGTTATTGTTAAAGGAATGTTAATTTTCATATCAGATAATTTGGAAATTATAATGTAAAAAAAAAAAAAAAAACAACAAACCACCAAACAACAACAACAAAAAAAACCCACCACCCCAAAACCAAAAACATTGTCAGTTTTGTAAGAGCCAAATTCTTACTAAAGCAAAGCTCCCTGCGGACAGCTGTAAGCTTGTGGGTAAGATTGCACTAAAAAGTGTGGGAGATGCTAAAGACCTCAGAGAAGCACAGCCCAGTCCAGGACATAGTGGAGGCAAAATGATTAAATACTCTCCCAGTCTGTTTGTTTTTGTCAGAACAGAGCTGGCAATTATGGCCCAAAATTTAGAGATGCTTTAGAGACCACAGTATAGTATTAGATAATCTCAATAACCTCTCTGCTCAAGGTTAGTGGTTCACTGAGTTTTGTCTAGCAAGAGACATCCGTTTTTGCTTTATTATACCTTGGGATGCCTTCTTCCTTTAGCTGAGGTAATTTCATAGACGAAGTGCTGACCGCAGTTGGTGCACTGCAGTTTGTCTCCTGTTCGGGTCTGTAATATGTGGTGTCTCCGCTGCCGGCTGTTTTGGCCTTTAGCCTGCTCGTGCTCCTGTGAGTCTGCTGAGGAGCAGCTTCAACAAAACCCTGCTGCCCGTCTGTGACCATGGTGGGAGGCTTTGCTGCCTCGGTGGCCGGCTGCAAGCCTGAGCGGCTGCCGAGGCTCTCTTGTGCCCTGCAGAGTTTTGAAATTCCTGTTGGCAAAGGAGTGCTCCAAACTGAATTATTCTGGCTGCTGCAGGAAGCTAACGGTGGCTGGAGTCTTGCCACCCTTTTGGTTATGCAAATCGGGAATTATGCAGAAGAGCTATTTAAGTCTTGTTTTATTTTTGCTTAATCAGTTGTCAACATGTTTATACAGTTCAGTCACTGTCGCTTGCCATTGTTTTGCCCTGACTCCACATTCGTGGAGGAGTTTATCACAGGGAAGGGCGGGTAAAGGGGCTGCTCCTTTGAGAAGCAGCCGGGTGAGGCTTGCAGGCGAGAGGCATTCCCCAAAGGCACAGGGAAACCACCTTCCTAACCAGGCACTGCAAACCCCATGAGGCAGAGAAGAAAACAGAAATTGCCAACTCATAAATCCGCTTATTAACCCCATGCCAAACTGATCCCATTTCGTGCTGGCTTTTCCTGAGAGAGATTCCTGTCTTAATGAAAGTTAGGCAGATCTAGAGTAACTTTATCATCTGTAATTGAGTTATTCTGAATTTGCTCCACCCAAAGGTTGGTATGTGGTGCAGGACCCCTGAGGCAGAGCCTCTCGCCTGGTAGGAGGAGGGAAGGATGACGGCAGCAAGAGCATTAATGTCTGCACTGCCACCTACCTGGGTGCTGTGGCCAGGAAAGACTGAGACAGGCATAAGTGAGAGCTACTCCCATTAGGCAGACGCAGAGTATAAACCTATCATCTTTATTGGGAAATGACTGAATGAAGCTAGCAGTGTTGACCCACTTGTTCTCATTAGGATGGATCCCATTGGGGCTCAGGGCTTATACTGGCATAGGAAGCTATAATTCATATTTCGCAATACTAGCTCTTGTAAATATGATGTAGAAATCAATAAGTTGATTTTTTAACTCATGTTCCAGTTTTCAGGTTATTAAGAAATTCCTCAAATCCTACTTTGTACAGATTTTACTGTGTGCTCTGTCATATCATCTCTAATTGTGCGCTGCATCTTAAAAAGACACACTTGCTTCCTTTCTTGAATTACAGAAACTGTAAAAGAAAAGATTATTTAATTCTCAAATCACCGTGAATCACGACAGCCGTGGTAGCTTATGGAAGGAAATTAATAGTGTGTGTTTTTCTGGGGTTTTGTGTTTTTTTTTTTACTCTGGTAACTTTACCATAATATACAAGTACCTTCAAGCAGTGTGTAAATGATGCATCCAGTGTCTGCTAAACCTTGGTCCCCCACTAAAGAATAACTATGGATTTATACCTACTAAAACTAGGGCTTGCAGAGTACACAGAACAATATTCCCATCCCTCAGCTAAAAAGCGATGCTCCTTTTCTTCATTTTTCTTTTTTTCTTGAAAATCATGGAATTGGTGGCAGGTAGGAACAGCGCTTTGTTCTCATAAATGAGAAGAGCTGTAAACATTGATTAATCTTCATGTAAATTCCTTTTGCCACAGCCCTGCTGACAGATCGTTATCCTCTCGAATGCCTGTCTCTTTAGCCATACTGCCTTGCGACTTTGTCATACTCTATTAAGTAAACTGGGTTGTGCGTGGCTTGGAAAGGAGAACAATGGAGACTTGGGTGTTGCAGTCGTGGCTGTTGGCAAATTAATAGATGACACCTCTTGCCACTTACAGAAGCAAGAGGAGTACTAAATCAGTTCATCAACACAGGGCTCAGCAGTGGTGATTTGGCTGGGTTTACCATGGCTGATGAGACACAAAACTAAACTGTAACAGTTGCTCAGCTCCTTGCATGATTGTTAAGCCTGGTATCTTGGCCACGTTCCATTTTGGGTCATTATGTTGTCCTTTCTGATGTTCCCCTGTAGTTTCAGCTGCATTAATTCTTTTTTACTTCCCCTTCTGAAACCTGCTATGTGGTGCTGCTGGCACTCTTCACTGGCATCCCAGAGGCTGACTGCATGTCAGTGGTAGGTGGATGTGAGGGAGTAATCTTCATCTAAAGCCTATAAAGCACTTGATCTAAAAAGATGAAAGGACCCTAAATAAAGGAAGAGCCATCACTGTTATTCGATCGCAAATAGGAAGCAGTTCCTATTATCATCATATTGAGGTTGATACCTGATGTTCAAGGAAAGGAAAAAGTCTTTTGAGTTGGTTTTGGTTTCCCCATTCTTCCATTCATATTACATCTGAAAGCCTGCCTGACAATATTGCTTTTATCCAGTCACTACTGACCAATAATGCATTTATCACATTGCAGTATCTCCAAGGCAACACTTTGCCAGCTGGAGATGAAAATTGTTGGATTCAATTTCCTCTGCACAAATAACATTCCTCAGTCAGAATATACATGGTAAGCAAGTTATTGTCCATCCAGCACTGAGGAAGGACACCGCCCTGAGTTCTCTCGGTAATGGGAATTTGTATATATGAAACAAAGGCAGACTCACAAACCAAAGTTTTTCCAAAGTACTATGAGCTTAAGTGTAGTGAAACAATACTAGTTATTTTCTACTGTAGGTAGCGTATGAGAAATGGCAGATTAAATATAAATGATTCCAAATACAGCTATGCCAAGTAATTTATGTATATTTGCAGAATATTTCTTGTGTAATCAAATACTTAACATTATCTAAAAACCTTTTAGCTTTCAACATTCTCAAATGCCTTTGTCCATTGTATTGTGTTGTTAAGCAATCTCTGTTCTGTATTTTCATAAGCTTCTTGCTAATACTGTGCAATAATAGTCTTTGTCCTTTAGTTGAAGGTGTGGGACTAAGTATTACTTGAAGACAAACAAATGAAATGAACATGCTGACCTCATTACAAAATAAGTGGTTGCCAAACAAATATTTCTAGCTTCTTCCTTAGAAACAATCTGATAAGAAACAGACAGATATGACTTCTCTTCAGCCTATAAACACTTTGCATAAGTGTAATTAAGGACAAAATTTTATTTTCCCACAGTCAATTTTAATTATGATAGCCTTCTCTTCCAATGTCCGTAGATTTCTTACTGAGATCATGGGTTGATTCTAATATTTGGAGGGGATTACAACAGAACTGATATCCTCTATAAAAACTGAGATGTCAGATTATTTTTATCATAGGTCACATTTTATTTTAGAATGAAGATCCAAATAGCCAGTCTTAAGAGACGGCACTGCCAAAAGAACTTAATACTACTACTTCCCCTTTACTTCCAAGAAATCTTACCGTAGACTAATTTATTTCTTGAGAGGTATCAAAAACTTACAGTAGTTAATACTTGGGAGAGTAAATTTATTGGGAGGGAGGAGGGTAAATCCAAATGTTAAGATGTTAAAAACCATTTTATCTGTCTTTACTTTTCTTGAGTAAAGCTATAATATCAATAAAAATCACTTTTCATCAAAAACTTTGCAGAAACCTAGCACATACGATAATTTAGTTTTGAAGGAACGTGAGCACACACAAATTTTAAGAAAATATATTCTCTGGGCAGTGATTATATGAAGACTTTGAGCTGACTTGTTTTTTCTCCTAGGAAATGGAAGTGTTCTACTTTTAGATATCTAGTAGATATGACAACTTGCATTTAATATCTAATTGTAGAAAGACAAGGGAACAAGTAGTGAAGCGGTGGACAAGATCATGATTGTAATGTGATTAGAAGGTTTAAGAAAAAAAAACCCTAATGAGACATAATTCTTTATAAACCCACGCTATATATACTTACTAATGTGCTTGCATTGGTGTGTTGGGGAATTTTCGGAGGCTAAGACTTTTACAAAAATGAAAACTATATCAGTTAATAGTCTTACTAAATCACATACTCATTAATGAAAACTGATGGTTTTTGAAATCTGGCTGAAGAGTTAAGAGTTTGCCTTGGTGAAGTCTCTAGAAGGGCTTTACAAGGATGTATGGTGGGATAGTAACTTCATTTTGCTTTCTTGAGGAAAGAATAATAGCATAGTCTCTGAATTTATTAATATATATTTGGGGAAATGTTGTGAATATTTCAAAGGGCAGAGGTATAGTTCTTAGGAATAGGACCTAAGAACTTCAAACTGAGGCAGAAAAATTAGACTTGGACAATGTAAAAGCTGATACATCTGGCAAAAATATAATGCAGCGCAAGAGTATTGGAAGGTCCAAGAAATGCTCTGATGTTAGTGAAAATTGAACTTGACTTGACTATACATTAAGGAATGACTCTTTTTGTTTGCCCACACATGGGTGTCGGTGTATCAGGGTTGTGGAATACAACAGTGTCTCTGTTATAGCTACAAACTAGTTAATCAACACAGCAAATACATTAACAAATGAGAAGGCATTTGAAGAAGAATTTGAGCATGCTAGGAGATAAGTTGCTCTGTCACAGATAGGTCAGGCCTATGCAATGTGGACTGCCTTGCCTGCCAGATCCTCCTGGCCTGCTGCTTTGTCTGAAGGTTGACTGGAAAGAAAGAGGAAAAAATTGTGGGCTGGATTAGTTATTCTGCCAGGCTGACAGCCTATGTGCCTGTGGCATGTTCTCTCTCCTTTCCCCCACCTTCTGTGGGATCTGACACTATCACAAAAATGAATGCACACTTATGTGAATAAAATGTGCATAGGAGGAGATCCTGATAAATGGCATACATAATCCTGGTCACAGGATAGCAGTTGGTATGTGTGTCAAATCAGGTGACTTAGTGCTTAGATGCTCTCCCACAGCTGACACATACTCATCATATGATAGGGGCATACTTGTGTCTTAGTTTGCAACATGTAATCCAGATCCTAGGTACTATTTTCCACATAGCATTTGCAACCTTGATTCATCTTATGGAATTAATAGCTAGGCCCTTAAAAGCAAAACTATTTCTATTCCTGTAGCGTTTTTTCCTGCTCTTATCCAATAGTTTCAGCTTTTTCAATCCCTGTACGTGAGATATTAAGTTCTCTGCTTTGAGTTGCTGTCAGAGGTGCAAACTTGTATCTCTCTGCCAAGGAGGTCATAAATGGACCTCAGCCCTGACATGTTTTTGGTGACTTATAATCAGGGCAAGTGTTGTTACTCCCCTTTCAACTAACTTCCTTCCGATAAATCTAATAGACCTCTCCAGTTATGAAGCTGGGAAGCACCTAACTTGAAAATCCTTTGAAAATATGACTTAAGTGTACTTAATCATGGCTAGCAAAACCTGGAAGACACTGAAAATCCTGTAGACTAAGTAGCCACCAAAGCAACCAAAGTTTGCAGAACTGTGGACAAGTGTTGGGTGCATACTGAGAACGCATTTTGTTGCATCAGAAGGATTTGGAGATTCAGAACTTGGAGTCCTCCATAAGGAAAATTTAGAAAACCTTAGGGTATCAGGGTGTTTCAGTTCCTTTAGAAAGAACTTATTGGATTGCCTTATCTAGAAATCTGAAAGATCCCAATTCCCTGTGTGGATTCTCAGCACTGTCTGCCATGTGCAAGAAAAAAGAAAACAAACCAACTTCTGGCCTCTGTGGACTTTTGCTGCCTAATCTGCAAATGCCTCCAGACTTGAGGTGCTTCAAGACCTAGGGATCACCTGAGCAGGTTTTGAAGTTTTGGGCAAGGATAACTAAAACAGAACTTAAACTGTACTTTAGCCCATCTTGCACAGAAGAATTAGCTGTGTAAGACCCTTAGGATGCCAAGAAACAGCAGGAAGGAGGAGGAGAGCATCTGTTTTCTTCTGTGGTCTTTGTTTACAAACACAGGCAAGTATAAGTGCCTCTTGCACCACAACTGTCCAGTTGAAGTTTCTTTTCACACCAAAAAAAGCATTTCAAAGCAGCATCATTTCTTATTTAGACTACTGAGTTTTGGAAGCTACCAGAGGAAAAACCATGGAGGATGCTGGATAGAACCTCTTTATAAGCCTAGTTCCTGGCCTTTTCCTGCTTAATGTCACTTCCTAAGTGGTGTTAAGTGCAATATTTATTAGGTATTGTATCTTTGAAAGAAAACAATCAGCCAAGCATCCCAGGGATTCCTACAAACATAGCATGAACTTCTGGCCCCTGGTTGTTCCTTTGTATGTGTGTTTGAAGGATGAGGTTTAAGGGAAAACAGGGCAGGGAGAGGGTTACAAAATACAAGGAAAGTGGCCAAGTTTTAACATAACCTGATTCTGGAAATGTAAAATTGATAAACCTTGGCAAGGAGTTGTATGTGGTTATTCTGTTTAGTTTTTAAGGGAAATCAACGCTTGGAAGTGAAGCGGTGTCTTTGAGAATCTCTCTAGACTGCAAAAAGATATACTGCTAATTCAGCATAAACTTTAGATTTAGCCAAACTCCTTCCAAGTCTCATAAATTTTTATAACTTTGAGTCAAATGCTGCAATTTAGATTTAGTATTCTTGGGGAAAAAAGGACTGAAAACAAATAATAGAAAAGAGAGGTGAATTGGCTCCACTTCTCCCAGTGTGCTAGAACGATAATAATATCGGGTAGAACAAGCAATGGAGAACCCGTCTAGAACTGATTTTGGCATTTAGACATAAATTTAACAATGTTTGCTGTCATAGGCTCTGAAGAGCTTTCAATAGTAAAAATAGCATCACCAAAATTATAGTCCATATTGAGACTGAATCCTGTAATAATTATAAAGTGAGTTCATATTCTTAGATGTGGAAAGAAACCAAAAAGAAGTGAAGTTGCATGCAAGTCCTGACATAGATTCATTCCTGTATTTTTAAATTGTACTGTGCTTGGATACCTCTGCTTTACAGAAGACACCTACTTTTACAGTTAAGATATGAAAATTTCTTTGGTCCACTGTGGGCAATGAAAGGATTAGCTATAATCATAACTAGGCAACAGTTGTTGTTCTGTAGCCCTGTAATTGTAATGAAAGTCTGTAATCCACTTCTTTTCTTGCAAATCCTAATTTACAGATGTTGGTAGGAATTGGAGGTAAATGTAGTTCTGCCATAATCTACTTTCTGTCAGATCTCCACAAAAAAAAGAAATGAAAATAGGAGATTATTGCATTAGGAAAGGATTTTTTTTTATTTAAAAGGTCTTTTTAAAGCAACCTGTTTGATAACATTTCTAGCACTTACAGACTTTCTCCTTCAAAGTGGTGGAAAGAAAAATTGAAAGCACCTCTGAAGGGCTTGCATTTCATTTAAGTTGCTGGAGGAGGGGAATACCACTTTAGTTAAAGCACTCGGTCCTGGGGTATTGGGGAACAGCAAGCCTCCTGCCTCAATAATGCAAGTCTCCTACCAGAAAAAGACGATACATCAGCTTCTGCTGTGTCCTACAAGCCTACAAACTCTCCCTTTCCTCTCTCCTCCTTCTTGTTTCAAAATGGACGTAAATCAAAAATTAATTTTTCACTTCCAGAAGAAACTGTTTTAGAAACACTGACCCAGTTTCCTCATGATCAGACTTGGGGCTGTTGCTATTAAAAATTATTTCAAGTAAGTATGATTCCTCTTTTTATATGCTTCTGATTTCATCAGAGTGTTCTTTAGGTAATAAGATGGATTAAATTGTTTTCATCCACCAAAGTTTAGGAACGTGTTGTTAATGCAGCTAGTTTTGACTGAAAAGCTTTTATTCTGAATAATTATGCATTCTGTTCAGGACCTCACTGATGGGAAGCAAAGTGTTTCTCTCCTTCATTTGCAGTACTTGAGTTGAAGAGCCAGATGGGTCCAGTAGCTAGAGCTATAAAAGAAGCTCTCCTATGCTTTTGGTTGGAAGTTCAATACTGTTGCATCCCTAATAGCAGCTGCTTCTGTTTGAACCTGGGGTTATGAAAGATGAACTGCATTAAATGGTAAATCATTAAATATCAGCTGAGTAAAAGTGCTGTGGTGTGTTGGCCTGCCTAAATCACCAGCATCTGTCTCCTCACATGCAAAGAGTTGCTCTTTAAAATAATTCAGTGAAACACTGACAGAAGGGCCAGTACTCAAGCCACATAAAAAACCTCAAATAGCATTTTTTTAGGGTTTCAGCCAGTGACTGATGAACAGCATATACCCAGCTGAAGAACTGATAAAACAATGTTTTGTTAAAATCCCCTATGTGTGTGCATATGTGTGAATAGCTATACATATATATCAAATATATAGAAATTGGTAATTCTGTCCTTGTTCAACTTTCTCCCTGTTATATGATTGCCCTGCCTTAAAAATCTGTTTAAATTGTACCTGCCTGATATCTTAGCTTTCTTGTGAATGCTGCATTTGCTAGTTTTATCTTGCTTTTATGCAGGATGTGAAGACCGCAAACAGAAAAACATATGCTATTTGAAAATCAGATCAAATCAGGAAGGATGCTGATGGCCTGAATAAAATTGTTCCAAACTAGACCTTTATTTGTCTGCAAGAATTAGTTTCTATAAAATGTCAGAACAGATTAGTACTGGAAAGCTCCCTATTGTGTGTAGTCTCACAGTGCTCAAACAGATCAGCTGCGGCTTGTGAATCTTTGCAGCATTAATTTTTTGCTCAGCTTTGCTGTTTTGTGTGTTTGCAGGGTGTTTGTTACTGTTTTTCCCAGTGTTTATGCTGTCAGCCCTTTATCATTTTGCATTGTCGTGTGCTCAAGAATGATATAACAAAAGAAGTAACCATTACCATACAGCTCTCAGCTCAAACTTCTATTAACCTCATCTATACCAAAAGCCAAGAAAAATATGAAATGCCCACTCCCTAAGTTAATGATGCTGAAATAAGGCAAAGTCATGTGCATATGAAAGAAAGGGATTACTCTTACCCATTTTTACAAGGAAAATTATTGTCTTATGAGGTGACTTATAGCTAGAATTTGTATGAAAACATTCAATATTATGCTGTTGTTTGTACAAAGTGCATAACAGGTGGTTCTTGGGTTTTTAACTCAGAATGCAACTGTAACCACTGGTAATGTTCCACTCATTAATATAGCTCCATGGAACTGTGTGGGATAAACATATGGGATGGGAAATGCTGCATGAAACAGTAATGCTATCCAGACTCACAGATACACAGATGCATTGCAGACTTCTCCATAGCTTAAGTTTAGAAGTTACAGAAGAGGAGTTCAAAATCCTTTTATGCTTTCTTCTGTAACCTTCTCCTCTTTCTTGATGTAGCATACAGGGTTCTGAGGCTGATACAAAAGAGCCTTTAAACGCAAAATCCAGTGCTGCAAAGAATTATACTTATTTACTCCACTCTATTCATATATTAGGTAATGAATGCAATGGCACAAAACAGTAAAAATAACATGATATGGCTATGGCTACAGAACATACTTTTCTAGAACATGAGGTAAAGACTATTTAAGTAAGTGAAAGTATTTAAGGGGATGTGAACCTATGATAAATGCATATATTACATATCCTTTGATACTTGCTGAGGCGTCAGAGAAGAGTGCTGTCTTAAAGGCAGAAGTTCATGGGAGTCGCGGTCTGCACTCTTGGCGTGGGTGCATAGTGAAAATAGGATCCAGAGGACTTCTAAGCAGTGAGAAAGAAGATTAACCCTCTGGTATACAGCATTAGCATCTCTTTCATTTCTAATGCTCCAGACATACAGTTATATATGTGATTATGCCCAGCCTGAACCTTGTATGTTCCCGTTACTCTCTGAGGTCCAAAGGCTTATTAACTGATTAGAGAAGATTAGTGGGCCACATGTGACTGTCCTGATCTAGCAAGGATGTGGTCTGTCTGTGCAGCCCAAGAATAAATGAGACAATAGGCACTGCTAAGTTAAGACGTTGGCATTGGATTCTCTTGGTAGCTTGCTTAAAAAAACATGTAGGTTTTTTAATGTTGAAAATAAGTGGCTGTGATCCTATTGATCCTATTGATTAAATATAGGCTCAGGTATAAGCTGAGCGCTCCTTTACTGTCTCAACAGTTGAAGGATAACAGAAAAGAATACAGCATGAAAAGTGACTGAAATTGGCCTATCTCCAATCACTGTCCTTAAACCTGACAGAGTGAAAAGACAGTGATGGGGAGGTCCTTTTACTAATTTGAAATCTGTAAGCAGTTACATCAGTCAGCTGTGTTCTGAACTAGTCAAACACGGCTAGTGTAAGTAAATAATAAGTTGTGTTTGTGGAAGTTAATTTCTATTAAGATTATTTAAGAGATCTTAATAACTTGCATAATTTCACACAGAACATAATCTACTGTTGAGCTGTAAAAATAAGTCCCACTTCTGACTCTACCCTCATACCGTCATGGCATCATTCTGCTATTACTTCCAGTGCTAAGTCTAAGTTTAGGCTTGAAGAATTAAATCATACTTCCTACCTTTGGTTTCCCTTTCATCACACTAGAAGGTGTGTCTTACTTACCTATGTTGTTGGTTAAATATCTCCTGGCTATTCAGAAAGGACTGTTGACAAAGTGATGTAGCCCTTACATTTTCTTTCATCACTATTAGGGTATAAATTAACTTGTAAATCACATTTTTCTAAACAACATTAAAAAAAAATAGGCCTCTTAGTGAAGGGCATCATCAAGTGTTTGTGCAATTAAACACACCAGCTATGTTTGCAGTCATAGTCTCTGAACATCCTGTATTTAGAATGAGTTGTGCTGGAAACAGTATGAGAAAAATGTAGCTACCACTCCTAGGTCAGGACAAAATACCATTACCAGCCATTCCCAAGAAGTCTTTCTTAATCCCAATGATTAAGTACATGAGTTTATCCACCTCTTCTCTTTCCAACTCTTATCTCTCATTTGTTTTTATATCAGGAACTGCAGTGACTGGGATTGAACCTTGGGAAGCATGAAACGTAGTCCCCTATAGTATGTGGGACATACAGGGATTGTCACAGTCTCTCCATACCAAACAATTATATCCTATGGTACTATTATAAAGCTCTTTTAAAACAAACAAAAACCCAAACAAACACAAAGGCAGTCTTATGTCTTCCATTCCACAAGCTGCTGCTTCTACCAATTTGATTCTAGTTATATCAAAAATGCAATAGGAGTAAGCTTTAAAAACTTAATTTAAGATAAAACGCTAAGCAGCCTTTACTACCTGAAAAGCTCAAAGATACTGTGTGTCTTTTAGCTGGATTCCTTTCTTTTTAAAGAAGTTGTGCTAATCAATTTCTTTTCAAAGCACTCTAGTTCCTAGCAGTTTCCTAAAACTGGAGAGAAATTGTTGTTCTTTGCAAGCTAAATCAATCTCTGAAGAGCCTTGTAAGAATAAAATAGCTTAAGGATGAAACAGCAGTAAGAAAAGAGATCCATCTACCAATTTATCAGTCTATCTATTTTCTAGCCATATCTATCTATAATGGTTAAAAGTTTTAAAGGACACTAAATTTAAGTATTTTATATTGCTTTTCATAAGGGCAGTTCAATTTATCTCTATTCCTTTGGAAAGATGAATATTGTCACTGCACGTTGTAGGCTTGTGTTGGCTAAAAGGAGTCAGGGGCATGACAGCATTTATAGAAGGCATGAGCTCAAATGTCAGTAGAGCATCCAAAAATGGATGAAGCATCACCCAGCCACTGCCATCTGTTGAGTGTTTCATGACAGCTGTATCTCCTGACCAGAGTTGGTGCAGATAATCATGAAAGGCACAGAGGAAGCATACAACAGTTATACAGAGAGAGGGGAGGGGGAATTCCACCTTTAACATTGTTTTTAATTGCACCGTAATGATTTTTTAACAGACACCATGGTATGTAGCTTAGACTCTGGCCTGATTTAAAGCAAACAATAAACCACAGTGCAGCTGAAAAGCAATTGAAAATTCCTCTGCAATAAGGTTTTGTCCAGGCTAAGTATTTAATAGTGTTTCTCCCAGAGACTTTGCCCTAAAGATACTCCTGCCATAATAAAAAAAATAAAGCTGCCTCAACTATTGTGTGTCAACAAGACTATCAAAGCAAATATTCTTGTTATTGACTTACTAATGTGAATGTGGGGGGTTTAAATGTTCTTTCTTTTAAAGAGGGGGGAACTTTCGGCCATCAAAATTGAGGTACTAACGCTATAAGTTAAACTTAATACCAGCTAAAACATCAAATGACTGTGGAATAGAGTAAAATCATTCTAGTTTTTCTATCATTTTCCCTACCATATGGATCTCCTTTCTCCCGCAAGGCATACAAAACTGCCATCTGACTTTATGAGAGGTTGTATCAGAAACAATAAACTGGGGAGTTCTAGATGAACTGGCAACCTGGACAAGTCATGAAATCAATGGCACAGGCAGTAGCGAAGGGTAGGTGTCATTGCGAAGCAAAGTCTTTGATGTGAAAGCCTTCTCTTATCCTCTTATCTAACCCTTGCCTTCCCATAGCCATGTCTCATATTGTTCTGTCACTTCAGTATGTCAGGGTCTCTGTTATTACAGCTCTAGGTTATCCGGCAGATGTTGCTCTAAACTGGTACAGCATGAACAATGGGAGTTTAGTTCATCCTTTTGATAATGTTAATAAAGCATACTGCTTGGGAAATAGAATTACTTAAAGATATGTCACTTATGAACATATTTGAAGTTAGGAGCTGAGACTTTTGTACAAGTTTAGATAACTTTACAAGTCTATAACTTTACAGGCAAATTTAGATAACTTTAGATAAACTTCAGCTCCTAACTTAGATAAGATAGTAATTCAGCTATTATAAGGGTTTTAGCCCTTTATGATTTAAAAGCAAATTATGAAATGACAATCATAGCATAATGAACACAAAGAGATATGCCTGAGTCTGCAGGTAGTCTGAGATTATCCAGTAACTCAGTGGTTTGCCGATATGGTTGAGCCTCAACTGATTTTTTTTTTCTTTTGTAAGAGCAAGGAAGGTTATGACTGCTGCCATGTAGCTTAACAGGGTCCTCAATATCTCTGAAGAAATGATCCTTCCCAAAGCTAGATAACAGTTGTCCATGTAATCTATCCAAAAACAAAATTGTCTTGAGGACATACAAGTCAAAGGTCACCTGTAGGACTAGTTCCTCTGTTATTAATCCCAGAAAGATGTCAGGCTATAGTATGGCTGTAATATCCTTTAGAACAGCATTGTTTGGGTTTTAGATCCATTCAAACACTAATAAGATGAGGAAATGCATAATTAATAATAGTATGAGCAGGGGTGCCAAAGGCCATGACTTGCCTTAGTGATGCTTTGTGTTACATATCTGAACTGCTCTGCTAGTTCAAATACCTTACACAATGTTAACGTTATCTGCCAGCAAGCCTGTGTTACTATTTGAACTTGGAGTGGGTAGGAGTAATTTCTGAGATGTGTGTGATTCCATAGTGTTGGATTACACTTAGGAAAAAATGAAATTTCAAATATGTATATGTAAAAACCATGCGTTAAAGCAGTACAGGTTTAAAATACCAGTTCTGCTTCTAGATCAGTGGGAGGCTCTGGTTTACTGCTACATTAGCTTTTACAAAATTGTTTGGCATTTATATCTTTTTATTTTACAAGTTTACTCTGAAAGAAGCTAGTGAAACAAAACATAAGTCTACCCTCCCCCTAAAAGTCACTTTTATGTTCCTCCTTTTTTAACATGGCAAAGTGGTTGTAAAATGTACTCTTGATTCTTAAATAAAACAGCATGTAAGTAGGATAGGTATGGGAAGTGGGCCCCTTTCTTGAGGTTTTATAGACCGCACAGGACCTCAAACAAGAACACTGATGCTAAATGTAGATTTTATTTTTTTTAAGGATTTGCACAGGGTGCTTCATATTACTGAGAGATAAAAGAGAAAGAAAGAATGCAGAAACTAAGAAACTGTTCAGTCAAGGAAAACTATTTCTTTATATCAAGATGACAAAATTAAGTTCAGTTGTAATACAATTCAGGAAGAAATGGGTGATTTCAGAATAGGCATTCAGATTCCTGTGAAACTTAACAGGGAACTGGATTGCCACTATAAGAATAGGACAGACCATATAATTCGACATCTGGGATCCAGGAAGACCCCCAGTCGAGGGTACTATTGAAATTCAAAACCAAAAAAGTAGTGTGTGAGGGGGAACCCTGAAATAGCCACAATTGTGATGTCTGCCTTGTTTATTATTAAGGCTTATTAAAAATGCAAAAACTACATTTCTTTGTAGAAAACAGTGAACTGGAAGAGGGGAAAGAAAAGGCTTTAGGATTCAATTTTGTAATTTTTAAATCCTAGGATTAAATGTAGAAAGGAATAGAGCTGCAGCATTTTAGGGACTGGGTTTTTTGTTTAAGACTGCAATTGTGTGCTCTTTTTTCCAAGGTAAGTGAATGTTAAGTACACTGAGATACTATTGCTCTGTGCTTCCATGCTAATAAGACGTGCTTCCCACAGTGTGTGACAGAAAGGATGAATACCGTGCAGTGCTAATGGTTAATTTGTAGTGGCATGTGTGTTCCTTGAATGTTTGTGAAGTTTCGTGATTCACCATCACACAATTGAATCGCTCCTTTTTTTAAGATATAGTGATATGTAATGAGATGAAGCAATGCTGACAGGGTTTTTGAAAGATACATTGTCCTCCACAGCCTATTTGCTCTGTTATAATAATAATAATGCCCCTTAAATTTGTTAATTTCTCACGATTTGGGGGATGGAGTGAGTCCTCATCAAATAATTTCAGTACTGACCATGGTTAAAAATGTTAATTACTGTGGAATCTGTCACAGATAGCATCAAACCACAGTGATGCTAATCTATGTCATGGATTTGAAACTCCTTTGGGAAGCACATATTTAGACTTACTGCTGAGTGAACATGACTGCTAGGATTACAGAGGCCATGGACAGTGAAGAAAAGCAGTAATGCTCCTTCTGACCAGAAAGTAAACAATAGGGTGATTGTCTGCTTACACTTTGGGGCTAAACAGACCAACTGCTGAGAAGCTCTAGGTAAAAAACTGCTATCAGCAAGGAGTCTTGATGTTTTCTTCGTGGAGCTAGATGTTGTCAAGGATTCAGCTGAGCCACCCTAGTGAGTGTACAGGAAGCAAAACAGGATATTCTGGTACAGGCCCTGTTTTGTGTAATTATGCAACACTCGAACTCTTGTGTGTATTCCAGAATGGGTAACACACCTCTAAAAGGAAAGGGAGCCCATCAGCAGCAACTAGTGAGTGAAATATTCTTATGAAAAGTGCTCTTGATTAAAATCAGTGTGTTTACATTTTCATTTATCTTTGGTAAGGATTGCTCCACCTTAGTGCACCCTCAAAATTAAGAAATTATTTTCACCCGGTTTCATTTCCTGTGTTTGTTTCTTTTAACAAGCAATCTAAATAATTTCAGCTGTCTCTTAAAAAGGAACAATAAGGGAAATGATATGGGAAATGTCACTTCGTCAAATATCCTCAGATATTTCTCAGGAATATGCTGGATTTGATGAAACACAGACACATTCCCTGAGAGGTAGCTGAGGACCTTGCTCCATTTTAGCAGAGGCTCCTTTTGTGCCCAGTGACTCTCAGGTTTGTACTGGGGAGCCCAGACACCCAGAAAATCCTGGCATGTGCACCAGGCTTCTTGGGCCCACTAGTTTCCTACGTGTAATACCAGGAGCCAGAAAACACTGGAAGCTCTGGCTGGGTGTGCATGTGTGCGCACGTGTGTATCTACATAAGTGTACTATCTGCATAACTAGTATGCTGGTTTTATTTAAATGATCTGTTTCAATTAAAGCCCCTTTTGTTCTGTTTCTGTAAATAAAAAACACATGTTTAACTTTTGAATAATCTCTGCTTTTAATAGCCTGAATCCTGCCATGTCCTGTTTGTACTACAGATAGTAATGACACTACTCTTATGAGTAAGAGTAAGATTGAATATTGGAAAATAAGTTTTGTTTTCAGTAATATGTTTTTTCTTGTGTGTCTTTGTGTTTAGCAATAATATTTCCCAAAGAAAAATCTTTGGCTCATGCAAAGTAATGGACATTGTTTTGTGGTCTGTGGATTATAGCACAAGCACAGATTTTTCTATCCCCTTATAAGAACATTCAAAAAGAAATCTTTTCCTCCCAGAAACAGCAGAGAACAAGAACAGATCCTTTATTTAAATAATGGTAGTAATGTCATGAAAACAAGCAAAGTCTAACTAATCTGCATGCATAAACCCAAATTCTACTGTGAGGGGAAGCTGAAGCAGTGAATGTCAACCAGGTTGTAGGAGTGTAAATGAAGGCAGAATATGGCAAATTATTTGTAATTTTTAATATGGCAAATGAATTGTAATTTTGTAATGTAAAACAAAAAATTACATATCAGACTATGCCTGATAGCCTGCCTTGATATGTGCTCAGCACAGTGGAAGTCAGAGGGAAACTCAGCCTTAGTTCTTATATCCTGCTTTTGTTAGCAGTTTGCACAGGGGGCTATAACATACCCCTTTGCAACATTTTTATTAATTTATGATGAGAATGGCACTGCATTTAATGCTTGCATTTAATGAAATGAAATGGGTAATAGCAGAATGAGCAAAACAGGCACAAAACATAAATGTCTGTCTTCTCCATAGTTCCAGGAATGTTTTAAGGGTGAGGTGTCATAGGACTATTAAGCAATCTCATCACCTTCTTGATGTTTTTTAAAAACAAACAAAAATATCCGCAGAAGAAAAAAAATATTCTTTTTTAATTTCAAGAGCAGAATATTTTTTACTGGGGTGTCAGACAAGTGCCGGTTTCAGCACAAGGGAAGAAGTAAGACCACATGGCTGGGAACAAAGCAGGGGAGTGAGGCTGCTTCCCCAATCAACAGCAGCAAGCTGTCAAACTGACTCAACTGTTGTGTGAAATCTCAACCTAAAGGAGGATTTAGGCAAGAAATCCCTATTTTTTTCTTTTTACTGTTCTTTTAGCTTATTAAGTAACAGTTTTGTTAAATTGAGAAAACTGAACAATTTTTAAAATAGTGTTTTGCAGATCACCCAGTGAAGGTAGGCATAAGCAGTCTTTTTGTGGTAATAAATAAAGTGAGGCTGTTGTTTGGTTTTTCTAATTGAATTTTGTTTTTTTCCTCTCTTTATAATATGCTTTTTGTGCATTTTTTTCTCTTCCATATTTGTCCTTTCTGTATTCTTCTTTTGGATTTTGGGTTTTTCTTTCTTCATTTCTGTCTGTGATCAAGATTCAGGTAGTTCCTTAGTATTTGATTATTCCTTGCACTTTTGCTGTAGTCCCCAACTCTCAATATATTAGTGCAAACTTTGTAGTATTCCAGAATTTAATATT
Source organism: Morus bassanus (assembly GCA_031468815.1). Classification (NCBI taxonomy): domain Eukaryota; kingdom Metazoa; phylum Chordata; class Aves; order Suliformes; family Sulidae; genus Morus; species Morus bassanus. Next base: position 9,430,302 of record CM062576.1, on the reverse strand, counting down.
TCTTTGTTCTTGCCCCTAGATTCATGTTACTTCATGACCCTTTCACAGAGTCTTGACTTCTTGTTTATTTGATATTTTCTAAAAAAAAAAAAGCTCAAAAATGCTTGGGAGGTATGACCAAGGCAGACAAAAATTTAAAAGAAATATAAATACAAAAGTTTTTTTCTGCCAGAGTTTTAAAGTAGTCTCATGATTCTTAGGAGCCTGGCACATAATTTTTGAGTGTTTTAGATGCCATCTTCTAGGTTTCAGCAGTGTGTTACTTTGAGGAGTTTTGGGCTTCAAATGAGGATAAGAATAGTTGGGGGAGGGGTGCCACAGTCTCTGCCAAATTTACTGCAGGGGCATAATGGGAAGCCTTCTGAACAAAATTTTAATTTGTTTTCAATCAAGCACAGCAGCCTGAGATGTTAGTGTAGGTTACAGTGAAGTCTGTACACTAATAACTTTTTAAAAGCCTAAAAGAAGCTTACCCTCCCCCCCTGCTCTTCCCAAAGGTCTCTGGAAGAATTATTCTGGTTTGGATCCAACTCTTAAAATCATGGTCCTTTCTTGGGGTGCCTATACGCTATCCCCAATATCGCTCCTATGTCAGCAACCTCCCCTGAGCATTACCACTGCAGGTTCCCACCAGTAGGTGTGGTGGACAAAGTACTTTCAAAAGGCTAATCAGCAGCATTCATTAATAACTAGGTAACAGTATCCAGCCTGCAGGCTACTGGTTGTTGGCAAATCACTTGCATGGTGCAAAGCTTGTAGTTTTTGTTCAACTGGTTGAGTGCCTTGTTGCCAGGCTTCGTGCTGGAGGAGGAGTTTGGCAGGACTGCTGAGGCGTGTTGTGCAATGGCATTCATTGAACAGCTTTGCTGCTGGCACCTCGGGGACTTCCTCAGGCTTCCCCTCTCCATGCTGAACTCGCTTGCAGAAATTTGGTATTTTAAGCAAGAGCAGAATACCCCTCCTAAGGATCCTGATTAGCTCTTGGAGTGCTTCCGCTTGTGCTGGTGTCCAACCTTACTAGACTGAAATACAGGAAAATTTGCTTGATTGTTGATAGTCTTTTGATACTTTCTAATGGTTCTCTTTCATATGATTAGAAACATGGATAAACCCTCCTACGACTCACTGGGAAAGACACATAAAAGAGATCAGCTTACAGAGGTACAAAAAAAAATCTACAGTATGCACTTCTGCAGCAGCACAGTGAGTCTCCCTCTTAACAGTGTTACTGTCACGTACATATGGGTGAGTGAAGCAACACAAAGACGCAGTAAATAAGTGAGGGCTTTGCATCAGGCTAATCACTGGGTAGGCCAAATAAGGTACTCAGCCTGGGTTAATGGCTGAGATCGTGTCCTGTTGCTGACTAACGTACTTTTCAGACAGAAGTTTGTACTGTAGACTTGGCCTCAGGTTTTACTGTTTTAATATCTCTGTCAAAAAGGTGCCAGTTCTTCATATATCTTTGTATATTCATTGCATTTTCTAGGGTAGACAAAACATTAATTTTCTAACTGGATTTTATATTAAGATGAAAAACAATACAAACAAAAAAAAGAAAATCACTAACCTCCTGTCTTTGTTTGGAAGATAACAAACTGCCTCAACAACAACAAAGAACAGAACCTTTTTGAGGCCACATAATTACAAAAATAATATTTGAACTAGCTCTTAGGATTTTTAGCCTTAGTATATCAGACTAATATTTGTCAAACAGGCTTATGGCTTACTCTGAGTGATTTTAGCAACTCCAGTGGGGCTAGTTATGGTGTGAATTATTACTCAGCATGAGTAAGGAGATCAGAATTAAGCCCAGATACGGTCAGAAGGAAAGAAGGGTTTGTCCGATTTGTCTATGATAGATCTGCCCTGCTGCTAAGTCCCTGGTCTTTCATTTAGTTTCTTTTTAGAGACTTTTGTTAAGACTTCCAAGGAGTCCTGAGAGGACAATTGAGCTTTTATGGGTTTTTTGCAGAAGCAGGGAGAAACAATCAAGTTGCTGGTTTTCTGGTAGTGTTGATTTATTTTATGTTTATCCTGCAAATATTTTTTATGAAATTTATTTTTTTTTAAATTAAAAAACAAAAAACCCAAACAACCAAGTAATATAAGTTGGACTTTGAGGGAGCAAGAGGGGGAGCTTCAAGGTTAATCTGCAGATAAGGATTTCCCAAGTATACAACAACATTATGATCAGCCCTTACAGCAGAGAGGGTTATAGCTTCTGTTTGCTAAGTGAATGAATTTCCATCTGAGCTTGTCCCTGTTCAGAAAGGCTTAGTAACTAAAGAACTCAGTTTCTCACAAGATGCTACAAAAATGAAACAAACCGGTTTGGACTCTAAAGTTAGTGGGCCACTTGCTGGGCTCAGTGGTGCAAAATGACTCATCTGACTACCTGAAGGCTTTCCTCAGGTGGCCTCGGGGTCCAGCTTCCCCTTTGCACAGGGAAAGGAGCCTGGCCAAACCCCTGCTGCCCCTGGCTGTGCCTATGGCTGAGCCCCTGGGACCAGTGTACAGCAGGCTGGGGCCTTCCTAACTCACCCCACTTTCAGAGGAAGCCCCAGTTCTGGCTATGGGAATAACTTCATTTTGCCAGGAACTGTCTCTTACTCTCTCGCCCTTTCTAGCACTCGTATTAAGCAGCTACAGCAAACCAAGGGATCTGTGTGTGTGCTGCAAGATGGCCAAAAGAATTTACGGCCTTTGGAGCCGATGGGACTAAGTTTGCTCTGGATCATGCCCTTAGTTAGCGTCCTGCAGCAAAAAGGCCTAGAGTTTAGTAAGGAAACTCTCTCAGGGATTTATAGTATTGATGACTGTAACCAAGCCTGGCAGCCCTTGGATCTTACAGCTCTCTCTGGGCCTAATCAAAGGCCATTGACGTAAACTAAAACATTTGACTTCAGAGAGCTGTGGATCAAACTCTGCGTCTACACTGACTGAGTTTGCCCTCCCCTCAGACACAACCTCACTTTAAATTCTTTTCTTCTGACAGGCCTGTAGCCTCATTCCTCTCTCTTAAGCTGGGAGGGCATTTCACGGCTCTCTAAGATGCCCAGGAGTGACTTTTCCCTTCTCACGGTGCAGTTTCACATTATACCTAATTCAGTGTAACTGCTGGCTGACACCAAAAGTCCCATCATTGTTTTTGTGATGTCAGGTTTACAGATCATATGATCTTGGCAGGATGACTTGACAGAAAATTAACCCAATCCAACATGCCCCCCCACTCAAAGGAGCCACTCTCCTTTCAGCAGTTTTCCACATTTGCCATGGATTAGTGTAATGTGACTCTGTGCCATGAGTCTCAAAAACTCTGCCAGGGGCATTACATAAAAGCAAAGTTAATTTGGATTAAGGCAGAGAACCCAGACAAAGAAAACACTAAGAAGAATTCAAATGAAAATGATATGAAAAGTATTACCAGCATACAAGGCCTGGTCCAGAAGTATTAATTAGATACTGATCCAAAGATAATGGTTAAGATGGATATTACAAGTGTGAAAACTATACTTAATGTATGTTATTATACTTACTATGATTCTCCTCTTTTTTATTTTTTCCTCAACTCAGTTAGCTGCCAGTCAACCTTTAGCATCTTGTTGAAAGGAGTTTGTTCTTGATTTTCAGCCAAATGTTCCTGGGCCACTGCAGATATAATGTCACAGCAAGCAGTGGAATGACTCTCCATTCTTTCCTTTCTCCTACAGACCTTGGTGTTTCTTGTCAAGCCCAGTTGTTCAGTCATTTTTAGCAAGCTGTCTTTTACTGCATTATTTTGCCCAGACATTGATGCATAAATAACTTCAGATTTACATGATTAGCTTAACTTTTTTCTTCACTTGAGATATAAACTCATTTTAATTTCTTTCTTCTAATTTAAATGGTGTAAATGTCATCTACTGACATATTATTCCCATTTCAAAGTATACCCTTGAACCTCACTTAAAGGCTTGAACTCTTTTACGTTGGGTATGCATGTTTTGAAAATAAAAGCTCATAAAAGGACTACAACATCTATTATTAACTTCCAACTTTCAGTGCTTTCAACATGTCTTCCTACCCCTATTGGGAGTCTAAGCAAATGTTCTCAGTTTCCCTTGACACAGTAATGAGATATTCTCCCTATGTGTCCTCTCTTCTCCATGGCTTGAAAATTAAAGCTATGTCTTTAGCTATAAGATGTGCAGCATATCCTTCTGAAAGATAAAGTTCATATCAGATTCAGGCTACCCAGCTGTTTCAGACCTCTGCTTTTATGTCAGGTTTTTGGATTTCATGAGGTTGGAAGCAGACTTGCATATGAAAATTCATAGTAATTGTACCTTTTAGTGATACTCATTAGCAGAGGTATTATTCTTTATTTTTCAGTCTGATTTACTGTTTCAATTTTTTAAATTTGGGAATGTGTTCAAATTCAGATTGCAAAATGACTCAGAAAAAAAAGGAGGTTACTTAGAACAGAACAAATTCTGCTCTGGAGAACCGGAGAGCTGGGCTGAGGGCAACCACATTAAATTCAACAAAAGCAAGTGTAAGGTCCTGCACCTGGGGAGGAACAACCCCATGCACCAGTAGAGGTTGGGGGTTGACCTGCTGGAAAGTGGCTCTGCTGAGAAGGACCTGGGAGTGCTGCTGGTCAGCAAGGTGACCATGAGCCAGCAATGTGCCCTTGGGGCCAAGGAGGCCAATGGTGTCCTGGGCTGCATGAAAAGGAGTGTGGCCAGCAGGTTGAGGGAGGTTGTCCTCCCCCTCTGCTCCGCCCTAGTGAGGCTACATCTGGAGTGCTGTGTCCAGTTCTGGGCTCCCCAGTTCAAGAAAGACAGGGAACTGCTGGAGAGAGTCCAGCGGAGAGCTACGAAGATGATCAGGGGACTGGAGCATCTCTCTTCTGAGGAAAGGCTGAGAGACCTGTGGTTGTTTAGCCTGGAGAAGACAAGACTGAGGGGGGATCTTATCAATGCTTATAAATATCTAAAAGGTGGCTGTCAAGAGGATGGGGCCAGTTTCTTTTAAGTGGTGCCCAATGACAGGACAAGGGGCAACGGGCACAAGCTCGAACACAGGAAGTTCCACCTGAACATGAGAAAAAACTCCTTTACTGTGAGGGCAACAGCACTGGAACAGGCTGCCCAGAGAGATTGTGGAGGCTCTTTCTCTGGATATATTCAAAACCCACCTGGACGCAGTCCTGTGCACCCTGCTCTAGGGGTACCTGCTCAAGCAGGGGGGTTGGACGAGATGATCTCCAGAGGTCCCTTCCAACCCCTGCCATTCCATGATTCTGTGAAATGGAAGAACAGTTAATTTTTAAAGTTGGAGGTGAAACAATTACCCCTATACAGCTCATGAGCATTCTTACTGAAATATGTTTGAAGTTCTGCTTTCTCTCAATGAAATATCTTACATTTGCTAGGTAAGTTTTCTAGTGGTTGCTTGTTCTGCTCTGATGTAAATTAAATGTGAGGTGTTGTAAGCTAAGTCATGTAGGTATTGTCACTCTGAGCAAAGGAGCTGCTAATGCCTTCATGAAAAGATTCACAGGTGATGAGTGAGAACTGCAGTTTCCAAAATCACCAAGAACTAAACAGTTTTTTTATTTAGCATATCTTTTTCACTTTGTACCTTCTATGTCAGCTGTGACCACCACAAATCCTCCCACTTTCATCAGGGAAGCTAGAGGTTTAGATTGTATGCTGTGCAATGTAGCTTCTTATTCAACTAAATGGAAAAATATACTGGAATGTTTTCTGGTTAATTGGATGGAAGAAGCTGAGGTCCTTGCCACTCAGATCCTTTGGAAAATTGTAACTACCTGATTTTGTGCACTCATGGCTCTGAAATTGTCAAGTCAGCAGTGAAATATGTAACATGAGGAGTAAGAAAAGGTACCAACTCTCATGACAACAGGGCTTTCCATCAATCTTCCTTGAGAGTTAGTTATTCCCTTGTCTTACTTTATAAAGTAAATCTACTACAAATATGGATTTTCTAGCAATATATTGTTTAAAAGTTATATTGGGGGATTTAGGAGATCAGAGAATCTCTAGCTGGAGTATAAAGTTGGGGAAATGTAAAAATATTTCCTTCATTGTCTTTATATTTCTGCTTCTGGAAGTTGCTGTGTCAATATAATAATCCCATTGCTTACTCCTCCAGCTGGAACTTCCACAAAGAAAAAAGTCAAGGGAAACACCAAGGCTGGAAGGGACAGGATGAGAAACACATGCTTTGCAGAGAGTCTTCTGTATCTTCTTTCTCTTCCATTGTCACGCTCAGTGACTCTGTCCTTACAGGAGGAAGTACAGGGATGTCTTTACACAGAAGCGGAAGTCCCTCAAAGACTGAATTTTGTCTGTACTATCAGAGAAGAAAATTGTGCAGGGCTGGCTTCAGATGTAAACACAATAGGCCCAGCAGTACTTTCGCCATTTAGCTCCAGATGGGGATTAGGACCTTTAACTCTGTTGACCTTGTGTTGTCTCAAGCTTTCTGTCAAATCCCTAGCCTTTCTCTCTCCCCTCTTTCCTGTTGATATCTTTTCTCAGAAATTGGGGAGATGTAAATAAGTGAAGAGATGCTGTTGCAGAGGAGAAACAAGAAGGAGGGGCTGGGGAGAGGAGGAGGCCTGTGATTTTCAGGAGGAAGACATCTATGAAAGGAAGAGAAGTGGAAGTAAGAACTGCATGTTTTGAGGGGGTTGAGAAAGACATCTTCTACTGGTAAGATGAAGAAGATAGGGGAAAGACTTCTCCGTATATATCCCCCAAAGCCCCTTGCATTTCCCTAGGACGCCTTTAGCCAGTTTGGCCCAATCACACCATGTGTACATAGTGATCTTTCCAAGATCACAGCACCTCAAAAATCCCAGTGGTCCTGCCATGCCAACACCACCCACTTGAATTTTTGACTACTTCACTGAGGAAAAACTTGAACTGGGGAGTTCTGTCACATACAAAGTAAGCCAAAGCATGCTATCTTATAAAATCTAAAACATCTCTATCAAACTATAGAGACTTTTATGTACTGTGAGCTATGGTACTGGCCTGGGAAACTTATGACCTAGGTTCAGCTTTATGTTCTGCCAAATTTATTGTGAAAACTCTGGTCTGAGTAGAGCATACCCAGCAGACTACACTGAGTCTCAAAACAACCACTTTAATACTATTTTGTTTTTGCAAATATTTGAAAGGCTTTTTATGAGCTTAAAGCAGGGCAACAACAAGTTTCAACAACACAATGTTGCTGCAAAAAGGATTTTCTGTCTTCCCGTCAGTTCTAATTAAGTGGCTTCTCTCAAAACAGGTGCTTTCCTTCTCAGAAGCCCTGTTGGTGGCTAAAGACATGGAAACTAAGTTTTCCAAACAGCCACTTCTATTGCTGAAAAACTGATTCACTTGCAGTAATTTCCACTTGATTCTAAATATTCCTTGTTGAATAAATAAGGAAAGGAGGTATCTTGCATGCTAAAAGCTTTTCTATGTCTCCTTATTTACAGGTATATGAAATTAATGTAATATTTGCCTTTCTCAGAAATAAAAACTTAAGCTTGAAGATTTGCAAGTTGCCTTGATTTTTCTCATTTTTATAGGAAAGAATTTTTAGGACTCATTCTGTGAGTGTAAATTTCACTGTTAAGTGCAGCTGAGAGCGCATTATGAGGTTTCCCAGGGTATTTTGCTCTCCTTACCTGATTCTGCTGGGTCTTTTGATTCCAGATATTGCATTCACAGCTTCTAAAAATCCTTCCTTTGAACATTTGCTTTGGGTTTCCTTTTTCTTTTAATATACTAAAGTTTTTTTTTTAATTACTGTTATGTCAGTGTGTACAATCAGTGAACAAAAAGCCCTATCAATTTCTCTTTTCTATTTGCAATTTGATTCTGAGATGGTTGTTCCCAAAGCTGCTCTGAACTTTCTCCCTTAAGACAAACAAAATTTTCTCTTCAGTTTTGGAAAAGAGTGCTGCTTTCTTACCCAAAATGAAACAATCCCAGGAGCAATACTGCCTTGTATTCAGAACACTGCATTTTATCAACTTGAGACTTGAGAGACAGGCATCCAGTCTCTCTTCCAGCTTCTATTCTAAAAAGATGAGCTTTAGGTCTTAGTCACGGGGCTGGATTTCCTATTGTCCTAAACCCTACATAGTCCTTCACACGAGTGCAAGATGGGTATAGAATGCTGCCATATCAGAACGGTTGTACCGTATTGGTCTGAATATAAGGCTAGGTTATAAAAGACTCAGGGGGTGTGGAAATCCTACTTGCTATATATCTGAATTGAACATGTGGCCTGTAACCATCTCTTCTGTTCCGTACTTCCTCCACCACCACCACCCCCAGCAGTGCTGAATTTTAGGTGGGAGGGGGTAGGAAAATAAAACTGAGTCTTGCACTCAGAAGGACGCCAGGTCTAATGCTTCTTTGCTGGGGATCAACATGCCAGGCAAGCAATCAGCAAGGCAGGTAGGCTCTGGGCTTCCTGTGGGGCAGACTTGGTATGGGGAGGGTAGCAATGGAGCAGTGCCTAGCATTTACTTTCTGTAATAGAAATTCTTTCTCCCTCACTTTTAAAAATGAGGGAAATTTCCCCTTATTTCCAACAGTTGCAAAGGCTGCAGGCAGTACAAGAGAAAGGTACAACTTTTAAGGGGAAAGATGGTCCTCAATTTCTAGAAGAATGAGCACGATAAAATCATTGCATTCTAATTCTTAAAGACCTGTTCACACGTGGTTTTTAAAAAGCAATAACGTATTTACAGCAGAATAATATAAGCATAATTTTTAGCAAATCCTAAAGCTGTTATGTTTAAGCTGCAGACATATACATCTCAATCACTATCTTTCAGTGAAATGGACTAAGCTTTCCTCCACTTTATCAGTGGATAAAGAATACTGCGCCTTTTCTTTGTTATTAAGTCTTACCTAAAAATGTAAAATAATACATTGAAATAATTTATATGTATTCTTGAATAATTAAACAAACAAACAAAAAAAAAAAAAACCAGAAAAAAAACCACTCTAAAAGAAACTGTCCTTTATGGGCCCGTATGTTTAATGCTGACATGAGTCTTTTTGTATGGCCCATTCAAGATAAAGATACCTAAAAGAAAATTGTTCCTCTTCTGTGTTGCGGATATTTGAAAAAACATAATTTTAAAATAACTACAACCTTTAATCCTTAAGGAAATTTCTTTCTAGCCTGATATTGTTTTAAGCATTTAGATTTTTTATTAAACTATTACAGACCAAAATACTAAGGAAAGCTGTTGAACCCCAACCTTTCCTGTCTTCCCCACACTTTGAAAATAGACCATTTCTAAATAAGTGACCATTGCCAACCTGAGCCAGAGGGCAGCATTCACCACCTTATGGCACACTGCAACTCCTGATGAACCTCAGCTACTTTTTAACTCTGTTTTCTCTGCACAATACCAATAAATGTATTAAAAAGTGGATTGCCTCACATGGCCTATTGCAGAATTGTTAAGTGAATAAATGACATTCCCATTAGCATTCAGTTATAAATACATTTGAATTTTAAACTGAACATATGCTACTTCCCTGCTTGAAACCATGCCACAGACCAAGGCATACCATAATAATAATACTTAGCATCAAGGATGTCAAAGCTCTTTAAAGAAGATAGAATCAATATCTCAACTGGATCTATTAGGTACAGATATTCAAGAAGTTTCTTACCTGAGACTGCACAGTGATCAAAACTGATACAAGAATAGAGCTCCTGTGTCTTAGCTGTAAGCTTGATTTAGTTTCTCATTTACTACTCTGGGTATCAATTCCAAAATAAGCTTTTATTCATATGTTTGTTTTTTGCTGTAAAGCTGTTATTCTCTTTTTGTCTTCTTTGATAATATTAAAGATGATCTGTCTCAGCTTAGAATCAAATTCTTGTAGCCAATTTAGGTGGAGAATTCCTTGAATACTCAGTTATTAATAACTCCAGTTTCACACTCCCCTCCCCCATAACATTTACATAATCATTTCTTCTAATAAAATATTTTTTATCAGATCAGAAATATATGAAAGAATGGAAAACTTTTCTTGGTTTCTAGACACATGTAAATCACTATTATTTATTAATTCTTATTATTTAAGACAGAACCACAGATAAGATAAACATGTTTAAAAAAATAATAAAAATTAGTAATGAAACACTTGTCTGCTTCATTTGGCAAAGAATAAGTCTGGGGTTGTTATCAAATACCAGGAGTGAGTAGAGGAGAAAGTAAGAGAGGGAGGTGGATGGAAAGATTATGTAGGGATGGGGATACTGTGCTTTCAGTTAAGCCTGTGGAACAATAAGCTTAACCACAAAGCCAAATCCCAAAGTAACTTCAATGAATCCAGTGGAAATTTGCTTGCTTACATTAGCTGGGAATCTAACATTCTCTGTGTTGATTTCAAAAGGACATCACCAGATTTGACTGAGGATAGCTGAAAGTAAGGCTTCACCAGAATTTCACAGATGATGATGATGAGAGGGGTTTCACTGTGTTTTGTTTCACAGTCAGTGATGAGGGAGTTTTAAATCTGCACCGGCTAAGATCACTTTGAACCCATTTGCAGCTCACTATTGGCCACCACTTGAAATTTAAGAGAAACCAAACATATTTCAGGAGGTTTATTTCAACCGCAGATAGAAAACAATGGGGTCCCATGGCAAGCTGAGAGCCTGCTCCTTTTAAAGGAGCACATGCCACTTTGAGGAAAAAAAAGCATGAAAGGAAGCAATGGTGTGCAAATCAAAATAACCCTTTTGTCTTTCTCACTGGATCTGTGCTTGGGGAAGAACAGACTGTTGGGAAAGAATTCAGACCTGACTTTATTCAGTCTCCAAAGGCAACTACTTTCCCTCTAGATGAGAAAGAAATTCAGTTTTAATGGTGGTGGCAGCCTTCCACTAAATAATTTTCATGATCAATACAGGCAGGTGCAACAATGTTCTCTTTAAATAACTAATTGTTGAAGATTAATAACTGATTTGTTTGGGTTTGGTCTGGTTGGTTTTCTTCTTTTTTTTTTTTTTATTAACCCCCTTCCACTGCTATGTGGGATTCAACAGTTTTTCACCTGCTCTCAGCCACCAAACTGAGCTCCCAGATTCATCCAGCTACCTCTTCCTCCCTCCACTCCCTCCCTGTCTGCAACACCATTCTGGTACTCCTCAAGGTTCACTAACCAAGGAAGAAAAGTCCCCCACATCCTTCCCTTTGCTAGATAAATATAGATTCATTTCTGGTCAGGGATGTGATTGAATTTATCATGTTTTGCTTTTTTAGTGCTTGTAATGTTTGTATTCTAAATCCACTAATATTTTGTGCTTGTTTGGTTTTGCTTTTGTGCTTCCTGCAGGTGACAGCACTCCAGGGACATCACTTCACCTGAAGCTGGGCGCAATGAGACCTAATCTTGGGTAAGAGACCCATAAGGGTTTGGAGGTCCTATGGTGGCAGACTTAATTTGGATGCTTCTTCATCGCTGTTTCCTTTTACCCTCTCCTTAAACCATTTCTGATCAAGTTGAGATGAAGGTAGGCCCCTCTAAATTTCACATGTGCATTTATCCCCTAGCTGAATTATCTCCATCTTTGGCAATTTTCACTGCTGTTATTTAATGCAATGCTGCCTGTCAACCCTCTGAGCCTGCAAGCTAGCTCAGGACCCAGGCTCAGATCCCAACATTGCAGCATGACATGCTGCCACTTAAGCACTTAATTATACGTAAGGAGACAACGATCCACATTGTACCCTTTACAAAAGAGCCACAAGGAAAAATAAAGTCCCACTGCCTTGCCAGCCAAAGGGATCTTTGCCAGCACCAGGTGGTGGGAAGCATGAGGCAAGCAAGAGGGGTGACTCCTGGCACTGCTTGTGCAGCAACGGTGACAATTAAAAAAAATGCTGCTTTTGAGAGAGAGGCCAGTAGCATTTGGCGTTTGGTGTCAAGGGGCTGAAAAGGGTGCCACGTGAGGCTGAAAAGCCTTGCAGCAGTTCCTAATGAACCATTTTCTGTGCTCCCTCTCCTACTTGGATGATTGTACTTAACTGGCTACTGTGCTCTTGTGTCCAGGTTTTGCCAAGTGGTTATCTTCCTGCTTGCATCTGTTTATTCTGTATTCACCTCTCTGTCTGGAAGGGTGCAACCGAATGTCAGTGAAGCTATTGGGATTTTTCTGTCTGATTGAGCTAATCTCTCCTGGAGTTCTACCAGTGATCTAATTTAATTACCTTGTTTCAAATACAGTTTTAGTGGGAAATGCAGAGAAATATGAACGTGAAATTCATCCATACACATAAACATGCGCTGTGCTTGTTTTACTTCTGCGATATCTGTACCCAACTCTTTTCTAGTAATAATGGACAATCTCGAAGTCATTGGGCAGGGACAACTGGGCATCAAGTGAGTTTAGTGGCCAGTATAGGCCTTGCAGACTCTCTGAAATTTAATAGTTTCTTGTAAGCTACAGTAGTACTCATCTTCCTTTGAATACTAATAACATCATGCTGCAACTTCATCTTAAAGGCTTTTGTGTTCTCCTAATAGAAGAAAACCTGTCTTTATATAAGTTTATTTGGTGAAATAAGGTATGTTATGCAAAATGATTTTGTGCTAGGTAGGTAACTGGTGTAGCTGAAAAGGAATTGCTAGAATGTTTAGAGTGGTTGAACATCTGTATTCTGTATAGTCACTGCCTAGTTTAGAAGGTTGAGGCACTGTGATTTGCACTTCTGTGTGTCTGGTTCAAATTTATAGGAGAATAATAGCAACACATTTAATGGCATATCTATAGTGGGACTCTGAAGTCATGCTGCAATGTGTTTAAGGCAGTAATAGACAAGTGTCACTTTAAAATAGAAAGGTAAGTACTCAGTGAGGTCTGTCCTTTCCAAGATTTTGTTGTAGGTTATGTGACGAAATATCATCTTTTTTGAACTGTGGAATAAAATATTGTTTTGAAACAAGGATCTGTCTTCAGGAAAATGTGTCTATTATATGTTTAAAGAGAGGTTTACTTTTTATTGCATGAAAGCTAGATATGCGAATGGAGTATTTGCTTATAAATTCTTATGGTCATTGAAGAGATTTTACCTAATTCTTTTAAGAGAAAATATTATGACAAAGAGAAAGATTTTAAGCAGATGACTGGGATACAAAGGACAGATAATACAGACTCCAACTGCATTTATAATAGTTCACTTCTGGAAGCAAAATATGTTCTCTATTTAGAAAAAGAATGAGAATATGAAAGATGTTGTGTCAGTAATTCTTCAGATTTTCATTCTGTTGATTAGAGTGGAAGAAAAAGCCTTTCTATACACCTATCTCCTTTTTTCAAATTCCCAGTCTCAGTATTTTGTGTGCTCCATGAAGAGGCTCTATACAATTATGCCTTGCTAGTAAAACAAGATAAAAAAATATAATCCCACTGCATTGTCACAGAGATAAATCATATGATAACTTATTGGTTTAGTTGATCAGCAGGGTGGCCTCATCCTGGCTTTGGCTTATCTTCTGATTCCTGAGAGACACAACAGAGAAAAATAATAACAATAGCAGTAGTCTTTTGTTTTCACCTTATGTGAATATTACAATAGTGGAGTCTCACAATGGAAAGGACAGTGATTGTGTGTACTACCTGAACATCAATGGCATCACATGCTGTAGTGTGCCTCCGTATTGAAATGCTCAACTTGTGTGATAATAATTGTATAGGATAATAAAAACATATTTGATATGCAGTCACCTCTAGCCTGCTTGAAATTGGTACATTACCCAAAGGTCTCCCTTCCTAAATCAGGCCTATTCTAAGTACTAAGCATAAATACCATAAGTTTCTTTCCTAAACAACTCACAGTTTTAATATTTTAGTTCTTGGAGAACTATACCTATCAATTATTGCAAACATTTCCACATAAGGGACAAAGGCTCTAGACCTCATCTACAAAATTTTATCTATGCAAGGAGACCAGTCAAATCATCAAAATATTATTTTCTCAGAAATAAATAATAGGCAGCTTCTACACTTTCTATATTTGATTTGTTAAGATTGGTTGTCTCTTCTCCTGGTTTGAGCAATCAGAAAGCAAACACAGAGCATCTCCTGCATCTTATCTTGCTCTGCATGAAAACACTTGCCTGTTACCAGCCAGGGGTTTAGCTCAGGCCATAGTGGTTAATTTTTGAAGAAACCCCTTGTTAAAATATTCTCAAGGATGTAACTGATAATAGGGAATTAAGAGAGATGATACAGTCTGTTCTCCATACATTCTTTTTCCTGGAGGTGCTGTGAAAGAAATGTGAATTTCACAGGTATGAAATGTATTCACCCACCTCTTTCTTGCACCCCAGAGGCAGAGTACTGTACAAATCACTGTGCAAAACCCCTCAGAGCCATGCTCAGGAGAGCATAGAATGCCTGTGCTGCAGTCTCAGACTAGGGCTCTGCATCTTTATTAGCAATTCAAATCAAACACCCTAAATTTTGTGGTGGATATCACAAGATGGGATCATTCAGAGAATATGCATTGCACATCATAGTGGTGTCCTTCAAAGTGTTCACAGTACCAGCTTCTTCCCCTCCTCCCATCCTTCAGTAAGCAGCATAGTGGGCCTGCCCCTAGGAAGGGCTTTAAAGATCAACCTCACTGCAGTTCTTCAGCGGGGGATCTTGTGCCCTTCTGAGGCCACTGAGAAACAACGAAAGCTATATTCCTGAGCCTATAATAGATGCAAATTGTGCAGATGAAGGAGAGGAAGCTCTAACAGCCGTTGACTGCAATCTGTGAACACTACTGTTTCATTTATAGTGATGCTACCTAGGCATTTGCACTTAAAAGGAACAATAAAGAGGTGTCAGAACAATCGCAAGGCTGCAGAATTTAAACTGCGGCAAAGACGTTTTGAGCCATGTGAAATGTTGCCTGCAAAAGATCTGCTTTTTCCGTTAGTTTTTGTTTTTACTGAAGGCTGTTCTAGTTCTCCTTGTTTTATGACACCGAATGGTTTATTTGCCTTCAAAGACTCGAGATGCAAAGAGGGAGGGAAACAAATTAAGTCAAAACTGCAATGGCTGGTGAAAACTGCACGAAGTATGTCATGGCTGTTCTTTATTTCTCTATTTAGTTTTGAAGCAGCTTTGCTATGAAGCTAGATGGTTGATTCACTAACTTGCCAGCCAACCTCTGGCAGATAGCAGTAGAGTTGCTGTAACGTTTTGGTGTTATTGTTGTTTACAGGTCAAAGGGCCAATCCTCAAATGATGCGAACTTTGTAGAAAATGCATGTATCATGTTGAGGATCTGAACTGCTGTTGCCTTTAAGTCTCTTGATTTGGAGAGGAGGCTTTGGCATAGGTGAGAAATTGCACGCTAAAAAATGTAAAAAAAATAAATAAATCTAATGGCTGTCAACTAACAGAGAGTTACTGATTAACAAAGAATAATGGGCTTGCATTTAGTGTCCTGTTAAAAGCACAATAAGCTGTGATTGTGAGCACAATTATCTGTGAGTGTTGCTACTTACCAGCTCCAAATATGAAAGCTATGTGTGCTGAGGAAAAACAAGGAAACAGAAGCATTTGTTGTTGTACCATAATAGGTGTGTTCAAAGTGGCCTAATCCTATTGAATAAGAGCAAATAGCCCTTGAAAGGGAATATGGAGTCTAAAAAGGAATATATTGAGTTTGTACAAAAAAAAAAAAATATACTCAAAAAAATTGATTAAAAAAAAGTTGGAGTAAAGCTATATAAATGTTTGGGTAAGATTGGCTTTGTAGCTACAGCAAAATAAAATGCATTATATGACCTGTTCGCATTCTGGATCTTCTAGACTTCCTATGGGATAGGTTTCAGCTGGGATAGAGTTAATTTTCTTTCTAGTAGCTGGTATAGTGCTGTGTTTGGGATTTAGTATGAGAATAATGTTGATAACACACTGATGTTTTAGCTGTTGTTAAGTAGTGTTCACACTAGTCAAGGACTTTTCCAGCTTCCCATGCTCTGCCAGGTGCACAAGAAGCCAGGAGGGGAGGGGTCAAAGCAAGACAGCCGATCCAAACTGGCTAAAGGGATATTCCATACCATATGATGTCATGCCCACTATATTAACTGGAGGGAGTTGGCCGGGGGGGTGGTGGCAGCAATTGCAGCTCGGGGACTGGTGGGGTGTCAGTCAGCGGGTGATGAGCAGTTGCATCACTTGTTTTTCCCCTGGCTTTCACTTCTCTCTCTCTCTCTGTTTTCCTTTTTGTTACATTATCATCATCATCATCATATTTTAATTATTAAACTGTTCTTATCTCAACCCACGAGTTTTCTTACTTTTGCCCTTCCGATTCTCTCCCCCATCCCACTGGGGTGAGGGGAGTGAGCAAGAGGCTGTGTGGTGCTTAGTTGCTGACTGGGGTTAAACCACGACAAGTTTAAGGTTGGCTTTGTAGCTACAGCAGAATAAAATGCATTATGCCACCTATTGTCATTCTGGATGTTCTAGACTTCCTATGGGATACTATTATCTGATTTTTATTAATATGGTTCACTTGAATTCCATTAGTGTTCAGAGGCCCTGGTTGAGACTCAATCATAGTAATCTAGCTGTATCCCAAAGATCTCACAGTGTAAATAGACAAGATAGGCAATTAGCAGGTAGATGTCCCACAACTGAAGAGAATTCAAATTGCTTAAGACCTTGTCATATCTTAATGTTAGTTTGTTTGGTTTTTTACATCCCTCAGTAAAATGAGTGATCTGCAAACTGAGAACGTGCTGTTCTCCTCCTTCAAAAAAGTTACAGCATAACTACTGATAGCAAAATCCTCTAAGAGCCTTCTAATTGATATATTAGAAGTTCAACGTGACGATCTTTTTCATACAATATGAATTTGAACTCTGTGGGTCTCTTGAATCAGTAGCTTTTAGCAAGGAATGTATTTCCCAGGGAAAAGGCAGGAAGAATGTTTGTTTTAATAGTTCTGTCTGTATGTGTGTCTGTACATGTGAGTGAACAAGAGATCAGCAGGGTAAAACGTACCATAAATGCTGTAAAGTCTCGTACAATTGTGTCAAGCAGTAAACCCAAATGAACTTGCAAAGTCATGCACTAGTTCAATTTTGGAAAGGAAAACCTGGCTTTGAAGCCAACTAAATCAATCCCTAGTCCAAATTAAATCTGGAGTATCCTGTGAAGCTCCAATACACAACTCCAATAACAATCAGTATTTAAGACGCAGGCAAATAATGTTTCATTTAAAAGAAATTGAATGAGGATTACTGACAGAGAAAGTTTTTGATGCTGTTTTGTCATTAAAGTCAAATTATAGCATTATTGTCTTAATCCCATATGTCTCAATCATCTCTCACTCCTTCTGTCTCTCTTTAATGCACAAAAAGTCCTGTGCATGGTTGGTCTTGTGTCTTCATCTCATTAAAACCTTGCCATGCAAATGTATCATAAGTGTTGCCTGAAGACTTCTGTCTCATGCAAAATTTAGCTTAAACTCTACTGGCATCAAATAATTTGTTATGCACAAACCTTCTGTTTGGTTTGCTGACATTCCTTCTTAGCTGGCTCTCATGGTGATTCATTATCTTGTGATATAGATTTCCAAGTATCATCTTTGTATTGATTTTTATATCTTTAATAACCACTCCACAGAAGATGGCTCCACTTGGTGTCATTGATCGCATCAAAAATTCAAGGCTTACAGAAATACTAGATGGCTAATTGGTAGCAGAACATTTCAGACTTAATCTTAATGCAGTCTTAATCTTCTCCACTAACGTTACTCGAAGATTTCCTTTTTGAGGCTAAGGGGAAACCAGTGAATAACTGGAAATTACCTGGTGAGAGCAGGTAAGACCATGAGGACCGTAAATGTGGAAAACGGAGATAACAAAGATTACATCTGAAAAACAACTTTATTTTGTCTCTTTGCCTCCACCTAAGTATCCTCCTTAAAGAAGAAGCAGTACATAATTCTCCTATTAGCTGTGTGGAAAAGTGCATGTTCAATGCATCACATACTGTGCAGTAGGCCAAATGGGACTGAGTTTCTTACTTGATTTAAAGAAAACTATTAGGTCTGACAAGTTCAAAAACGTGTGCTGTAGGTCACTCTTTTCAAAAAGAAGTGATCAAAGATAGGTAGTTTTCATCTTTAATCTCTTATGTAAAAATTAAGGGCTCTTCGTAAGCTTAAAGCCTTTGACAGTTAAGTCTTAGCTAGGTTTGAATTTAGAATATTTGAAAATGTGGGCCAGAACAGCAATCTGGGAGTCCTTCAGTCTGTTTAATTTGCTCTAATATGTTGTTTAAAGCTTCTATCTTTTGCTAGGTTTTTCAGCAACGTGATCTGTCATTGACAAGGAGGTGATATGTGTGTCCATATTTTTTCATGACTGCATTTGTGACACTTTTTCACTAAGTTATTTTCCAGGATTTTGCACTGCTGAGTTGTATTCTAAAACTTAAAAAAAACCTGAAAATAAACTACACTGAGATACAAAGGACACGTTTTTTTAGAAAATCCAGTGATAGACAAAGAACGTGTAGAGACAGCAGCATGTTAAAACCAGGAAAGATAATTTCTGAAAAAAGCTGCCCTTGTAAATTGTTAAAAAGCTGTTAAAAAAAGTGTCTCCCAACAGCCACATGGTCTGTGGATTAAACATAGCAAGGCAGATTGTCCAGCTAGTACTAAGAGTATCAATCAGAGCTACTCAATCAGTTCTTGCCAGTAAAAGGCATTGAGACAGCACCAAGTCTGCTAGTTCAGTCGGGCACTGCATGCCATCTGTGCAATGGGAACTGCCTGGTATGCTTCCTAAAAGATTAGAAGAACAGTTAGAAACATGGGATCACCCATAGGAATGTGAGAGACATCATATGTCTGGGAACTTGGTGAGAATAAGAATGAAATGTATTCATAGACTAGGTTGGAATAACTCTGGTCATTTTTTGCTAAATTTCTGGGGAGATCTCCATCCACACAAAGCCTCTGTGGTAAGCGGACCTCTTTTTGCACTAGACCCTATCAAGTCTGTCAGCTTAGCACTACTTTCTTTATGAACAGCTTAAATTTGGAGCTGGCTCTAAGAAACTCACATTATTCTCGCAAAGTCCAATCAAAAACACATTACACAGGGAATGCATCCATACACCCCTCATGCCTTTATTATGTTTCTGTTGTCACTCTCAGACTGATAGGAAATTGTCTACATCAACCAAGTCTTCTCATTCAGGAATCTAGCAGCTCTTTTCATTTCAGATTTTTACTGTGTTCATCACTATAACCTGGCTTGGGAATATATTGATAGAGTAAACTGATCAGTCAGGGAAATGCTGTCACCTTATTTCCGAAGAGAGGGCCAGAAAATACAAGGTCAGCCTATGCACTGCTTATTCACAGTAGTGAACAGTGACTTCCAGAATTTTTGTCCAGCCCTGCAGAACAATTCCTATGAATAATTATATATTAATATATTCCTTAGCCATCAGCAGGGATGAGGGATTTATGGTTTGGCCTGGGGTCAACAGGTAGGCTATTTGATGAGGGACAGCTGGAATGTAGTCTAAAGCTACTGACTTCCAGCCTTGTATTTCTCTTTTCTCTTATTTTAGAATTGGCTTCCATTTTAAAAGAAAAAAAGGAAATAATAAAAAATTGTGTGCATTCAGTGATGTTTATTATGGACGTGATATAGAAGGTGCACACACTATCTACCAATAAACAGAACTGGAAGATGCAACGTATTGACAGAAATTAGATGACTGAATACTTGTACCTGAATTCAAATATAAATGCAGGGGAAACCTCTTCTCTATGCCCTCCGCAGCAACATAATGCAAAAGGCTCCCAAGAAGTTCCAGAGCAAACGTGATCTAGATGTCTGTTGAATCTCTGCCTTTCTGTCCTCTTAAGACTTTTTTCATCATTATTTTTTTTCTAGTTATATTATTCATTTTTCAAGGATGGAGAGAAAGTGAGCAAAAAGGCTACTGGTGTTTCCAGAAAAAAAAACAAACACTGAACAGTAAAAGCTTAAGAGATCGTTTGTTTGCTTTAATTTCTACACAAAATGTTTTATTCCATTTGTTGTTTTGTTTTCAGAAAACTTCAGGTTTTGGAAGAAAAGATCCGCGGTCTCATGCCTTAGTTACATGCTATGAGAAAAAGGAAGAATTTCAAAGTGTATCTTACAGCTTTTCATAAGCATCGTTCTTCAATATATCCCTCACTTTGTCCACCTGCCAGTGTTCATAGTTCACGACATGTAACTGTGAGGCCTGGTTGTGCTGCAGGACGTAAGAGTAATTCCCATTGATTTCAATGGGTATTACATGCATCCTGCAGCGGGAGATTTGGGCCCTCAGGTTTCACTGAATAGCAAATAGTCATGTAAAATCCACGGGTCCTATTCTTTCACTGCAGGATATGTTGAAGTCAATGGGAGTTACTTGTTAGATGCTGTGATGGGAAAAACTTATCTTTATAGGATAAAGCTGTCCATTCATTGTTGCATTTTGATGAATTTTTTACAAAGATCTAGTAGCTTCATTTTTTCTTTAGAAAATATATTAGCTTCTGACCTTCTTTATTCTACTTTATAATTAAAACTGAAGCTAACCCCTAAGAAAATGCATACAAAGCAAAAGCCCATGAAAGTAATGGGAGAAAACTGAATTTATTAAATCACCATGAATTTAGCATAGATGCTAAACAACTCTTTGAGAAACTGAAGTGTGGTTATTCTCTAGAAACGTGCTCTGCTCACACCGGGTATCCCAACGCAAATATCCAGTGTTGATGCTACTGATCTAAAGTGATCTAAATAAGGAACCAGAAATTGGCAAATTGATAGGAAATTTGGAATCTGTTTCTCAAACTTTTTTTTATGGCTTGGATTTTGAGGCCGAGTTCTCATCAAATCAAAGTTTGCACCCAAAGCAGAATTCAAATATCTCCTTCATTAGTATGTTGTAACATTAGCTGAAGGAAAGGGTTTCTTCCCCTCCCCCTGCCCTCTCCTGCTCCTCCACCCCCAAGTGCTCTCCTTGGTAGTTTGAAAGCAGCAAAGAACTTAAGAAATCTGGGCAGTCTATCAGTTTGCTATGGTTCATTTTAGCTAATCCAGACATCCAGCACAGCAGGGGGAAAACTGCTGTATCTAGTGAAACAAGAGCATGAATAATTAAAACTCTGTTATTAATGAACTTCCAGTCGTTATGTAAATGAAACTGATTTCAAGTCTAATTTGTCAGCCTGAATTCTTTTTCTGCTCTCCTTTTGTCTAGGACAAGAACTCATCATAATGGACTTGATAATAAAACACTGGCAGACATGCTGTGTGCAGTGCCCATCTGAGTTAGGGCTTTTAGCATGGTTAATTGATACAGTTACTGCAGGATAAGTCTATAAGGCATTTTGTATGGCTTTACGTTTTACAAGCTTTCTTTCTTTTTTTTTTTTTTTTCTTTTGACAGTGCTAGCTATTCTTTGCACATTCCTCATTACCGTTTACCTTTACATGAGGGGCGGCTTGTAATTACTGCCTGGTAAATACTTTCCTTCGCATTTCGTGTGTTGTTCAAAGACAGCAGAGTTCAGAAAGGTCTGTGGGAAGGGAAGTCTGTAGTTATCAAACAATGGCTAACAGTCACCAGGAGAAAAAGCCTGTCAAAGCACAAGGCTACCAGGCGCTGGGTCCCTACCCCATTGTCTTGGATCAGGTGTCAGTCATCATCCTGCCCACTACATTTACTTTGATATGGAATACCAGTATTGAAGTTATGTAGAAAGGACAGGCATTCCGTTGAGAAGGGTGAGACTGTGATCCAAAAGAAACCCTGAGTTTTAACTTTTTTACTTCCACCAAAACCAGACAGGATCCTTTTAAATAGTCCATGTTCTATACTGATCAAGACAGTGGTAAACAGTGGAATTTGTTGTGAAGTTGATGGGGCTGAAGGGTTGCCTCCAAAATTTAATCTTCAAATAATGATTTTTTTTAAAGTTCTCTTACTGTGTGTCCTTTAATTTTTACCACTTAAGTCTCTTTTTTTTTTTCTTCTCATCAATATATTCAGTATATTTTGGCCTATTAGTTCAAATTTATGTTGTTGTCAGGATCAAATATTTAAGGAAAAAGACGCCAGTGAAGGTTCAGGAAGTAAGGAACGAGAGGAGTATGAGCATATATTTCCATATGTACCTTGTGCTAAGAAAGGAGGAGGTTAACAAAAGAATCGTCAAAATAGGATATTAAGAGAATTAAAAAAAAAAAAACCAAGCTGTGGAAGAAACAGTGTCTGCAGTCCCTTGGTACAAGCCTAGGTCTGGTATCAAGGAGGGGACTGGAAACTGGCCATTTTACTCACAAGAAAACTGTGAAGTAAGAACTGTTTATTTTTTCCTGTGTCAGAAACAACCCATCCCTGTTTGTCTTCTGCTCTTTATTATTTTTTTGGTATACTAAGCATGCTCTTTTTGTGCCAATTTTTTTTAATCAGCTTACTTTCTTTAAAAAGGGACAAAAAGCGGGGAAGGATCAGTGGTTCTACTCTTAAGAAATTCAATAAGGGTAAAAAATTCTATGTATAAAAGCAGGAAAACTTATATCTTAAAGGTTTCTTTTCTGGTTTTCTTTTTTTTTGTCCACCTTAGGCTTTCTCTCTGTGCCATCTTTGGTGCAGAGGTCCAACGAAATGCATAGAGGGTAATGTTTAGAATTACCTTCTGAGGCATTTTTATAGTCTGGCCTATTGGCCCTTCTTTAGACTGGTGGGCCAAGTCAGAGGTCTCAACATTGTTGTAGGTGTGGGAGACCTGAGGCAAAACGTGGAGGCCTGGGAGCTGGAAAGAATTAAGGCAAGAGGAGGACAAGACATAGGTGGTGAGTATAGAGAGAGGTAGCATTTCCTTCAAATGGTAACACTGGGACAACAGCAATAGCAGAAACCTGAGAAATGATGAATCTATGGGTAAGGATAACAGGGAAGCAGAGCTGAGGCATATAGCAAAGTCGCATTAAGCAGGGACAGAAAGCATGGGACGCCGGTCAGGCAGGGAGCCTACAGCAGGATTTTTTTTTTTGCATTGGTTGGAGACTAATGGCAGATTTTATAGGAATGGGGACTTGAGTGCTTCCAAGTGTACCCTCAACCCACTGTGTCACATACTAAATTGTGATATGTAAGTTAATGTTCAGCAAAACTCTGTCCTGTCTGGGAGAGGTGCAAATATGCCAGGAAGGAAAAAGTTTGGCACTTTCTGCCTCTCACTGGATGGGACAGACACCAACCCCAGGCTTTGCTTTGGATAGCTGTTGGGGACATTTCTATTCTCATACTTTATTATTCTTCCCTGTGCGAATTGTAGAAGGTAGTCTGGGAATACTGTGCAGTTTCTGTCAAAGGAGAAAGAAGTTTTAAAAGCAACTCCTTTCTGTCACACCTTGAGCGGGGAACTACATGGTACTTTGAGCATTCTGTCAAAGAGGTTTGGTGTACTCAGGGTACGCGTTAAAATTGCTGTGGGAATATTACCGGTAGAGAATATCTATTAGATGTGTTTTTGGAGGATGTCTTTTAATATCTGCTAGCCTGACTTTATTATTTTTACAGTAATAAGACCTAAAATAAATGAGATACTTGCTGAAGCTTTAAAATGTTCTTGCAACATAAACATAATGTAAAATCTAATTTAGTTCTAAGGCTAGAACTGAAAAGAAGGAAAAAGAAAAGAAGAGAGGGAAAGAGGTTCCATGTTTCAGGGAAACAAGTTTTGTACAACAAAGCAGGCATTTATAGAATGCTTCATTTTAATTCAGTGCAGCTAATATCCCAGTTTATGTTGTTTAGAGTAATAACAGTGTAACACAGAGCTGTAGCAAAGATTTGCAGGTTTCCTTTAGGTCAGTAACAGTTGTTATAAACATGTCGGGCTATTTTTTTATTATTATTCTACTCCATCTACATCCAGCAACTGGAGGGGAGGGGAAGGGGAGAGGGTTAACAGTTTTTACATTTTAGAAGGCTTTTCTTTTTGTCACATTTAAACTAAATATACACAGGTGGCTAGGTGGCACTGTGGATTAATGTACTTCTGAATTATTGTGCCTAGAGTGGCTTGTATCACAAAGTGAACATATCTGAAGTCAAGCTTGCTTCCCCTCCTGATTCACCATGTGTGCAGTCCTTTGCGTTGCACTATTATTTGTATTAAAATCAGAAATCCAAAAGAATCAGCACTGTACTCATGCAAGAAGTATATTTCTGAACCTGTGTTTTGGAGCTATATACTGCTTTGCAGTCACTGTGCTGAAGCTTGCTATTTATTTTAACTGTAAGAAATGAAAGTCACCTAAACTGCAAAAACTGTTTAAAAAGGAAAAAAAAAAGTTTTTCAAATGTTGGACATTGAGTAAAAGAATCAAGAAGTAAAGCAAGTACTTCTCCAGCACTACAGGCACCTAGTATGCTATGGGAGCACTCTAAGGCTGGGGGCTGTGGGTTCCAGTTCAAGGAAGAAGTGTTCAGAATCACAAGCTGTAATCCTGCTGAAATCCAACTACACAAAGCAGGCAGACACACATTGCACAAAGCCATGTACAAATTATGCTTCTTTGCAAACAGTTTTTAATGTAAATATTACAGTTTTTTTGGGAGTGGTCCTTCCACTGCAATAATCAGTAAATGTAGCTTCAACAGCAACTTTGGAGGAAGTTCCTGATTGCAGTAGTGTCTACCTACAGCCAGATGAACCTTACTTATCTAAGGAGAAGTTTCACCCATTTAAAATATTTTGCTTCTCTAAGAAATAGGAAGTAGAATGTGTATATCTAATAGAAATCAATTATTGCATTCTTAGCCTCCTCTAGTCAACTCCAGAGGTAATAATCACTATAGGGATTTCTAAAAGGTAATTACTGTGTATTGCTTAATTATAGTTTATTAAGATCAAACATACTTAAGTATTTAGTTGATGTAACAGGAAAACAGTCTGTGTTTATAGTTTTAAATGCAAACAGTGCAATCTGCACTGAGGCTTAAAAAAAAGTGGTTTTTAGGATACAGCAGTTTAGATGTCAAAACTACTGAATTAGCCACCTTCCCCTTTGTAATATAAAATACAGTTTTTTTGACCTGAGGCAACAGTGCTTTATGGTGCATGGTATGTACTCATCGTTACTACTTCTTTCTACTAAAGTTGAACGTTGTAACAGAGGGGAACTGGTCAGGTACAGAGTATTAACTGCAAGATATTCTTTCATGTGTATTATCAGTCAAAGATGTATACAATTAGTTAAAGAAACAACTTTGTAAAGAACTAAGTGCCTGTAAAAAGCAAACTGATTAAGAAAGAAGTGCCTAACATGTGACCAGATCTATTTTCCTTAAATTGAAAATGAAAGCTGCCACTTCTACTAAAGGCCCTTGCAGCCAAGAGATTTCACAGCAGTTCAGTTAAAGCCTAGCTAATGAATATAAGTTACTTTGGTGGATTTTAGCTGACTTTGAAATTAAAGTCTGAAACTGTTGGATGCTGCTGCCAGAGCTAGACTATAGCAAAATGGACTTAATAAACTCCATTGTGCAGTTAGATCCCTAGTGAGATTTGCCTTCCACCCATGACCAATTGGTATTATTTTTTTGGTGAGTGGTACTTTTGTTTGTGAGACTGGGATTTCTGGGAGTGATTAGCACTTTTCAGCTGTGATTGACAGGTTGTAGCAGCAATGAGACAATAGGAGGAATCATTAGGAATTCAAATGCAGATTTTTGTTTGCATGCTTTAGGACTGATTTGAGTGAAAGTGAAATCTAGATATGAGGGCAGAAATCAGCTATTATTCCATCCATTTTTATAAAATACAAAAGGAAAAAATGAAAATGTGCTGAAAGGAAAAATGGAAAAGAGAAGAGGATAGACAATAAGATCACATTGTTGTTGAACAGGATTCTCCTACTACATCAGTTTTGGCGGGGTTTGGGTTTTTTTTTCTTTCTGAGGAATTCTCTCAGTGTTTTGTACAGGCGTTTTGAATGCATATCAGAAGTAACAAATTGCCATTTTAAAACTTTTAGAGTTTGTAGTGGAAATATTTTTTCCTCATACTGAAGAAAAATCACATGTAAGACAGCAAAAAATAGTATCACTTTGCAGAGGAAATGTGTATGTTGGTGCTGTGCTGAGGCTTGATAAAACTGTCTCTGTTGTATCTAAAGAAGAGGCCGCAGGGAAATAATTATAGTGACTGATTCCAAGCATTGACCAGCAATTGATAATTGGCCATAAATAATTAGGAAATAATGGCATGTCAGTGGTGTAAATTATGTAAATGTAGTAGCTGTGTCCCTAGATACTGATTCTGAGTGCCTTATAAGTGATTTTTTAATTCAAATTATAAATTTAATATACTGTACATGACAATTTAATCTTGTTTGGCATCAAAGGTACCAAGATAATACAGAATTATACAAGCCTAATCAAAGAGGGAAAAATCAGATGAACATCATTATTTTGGAGAGCTGGTTTAATGGGAGTTGATAATTTCAAAAGAGCATGGATTCTTTCCCTTTTTTTTTTTTTGAGACAACAATTAATCTGAACTAGGTTTTTGAAGGAATAGGATAACAGAACAAAACACTGACTGAAATTACAGATGTAAAACTGTACTTCATATCTTATAAGGTATTAAATACTTAAAGAATGATTTTGTATAGCCCATACTGTTTAGATAAAATGATCCTGTCTCTGGGGTTTTTATTTCTAAATTGTGTGCTCTGCAGGGCAAGGGTTGTATTTTTTTATGTTGTGACTAACTTCCAAAATTTTCTTCATCTTTTCTTTTTCTGTTGAGGTCAACAGAGGTCTGTTGATAAAGGACTTGTTAGCATATGGGCTGAAAGATGTTCCAGAATTACTCAGTTATTGATGAAATTTAGTCCTGGTGATATTTTATCCCACAAACTACATGATGCTCACAAGATGATCATTTCACTACATACAGTTCACAAAATGCCTGATATTAATAAGAAACAAGTATTTGTCGTAAAGTCAGTCAGTTCCTGGGTGTCAATGCAGTGTAATTTGCAAAAGCTTCTAAAAAGTGCCAGAGAAGATATTCTGATGCCAAGCTGATGACCCAAATATATGTGGCTCTAGCATAGCACACACAGACACAGAGCAGTGGTTGCTGCAGTGTTGTGCATCTGCATTAGTGTAGGAATGGTTTCAACTCCCCTCTCTACCTTCAGATTTTCATTCTTATTAATTGGATTTTGTCACCCGGAATAAATAGAACCTTGAATTTGCTCTTAATATTCAGCACATATTTGTCTCCCACTGAAGCCAGTAACATGTGCGTAAGGGCTTTGCTGATTCAGGACCTGGAGGGATGTAGTGACACTACCATTTGCTCAGTGAGGATAGCAATAGCTAGGATGAATAGATAAGGTGGAAGAAAGGGGGAAGTGTGGGGTGGAGGGAGGAGCAAGAGAGACACATTTGTGAAAATGCTGTAGTTACCTTCCAGTGTCCTGCCAGCCCAGCTTGGAGCACCTGCTGTTGCTGTGTGAGCAGTAGCTCCTGCTGTTACTAGAAGTGAAACCACCCTGTCTGTACTTGCCTGTCAGCACTACTAAACATTTCTGCTTTCAGTCTAATTAGAACAAGATACTCACCAAAAAAAGCCAGCACTTCAACATCAACATTATCTAAAAAGAACAAAAAAGCAGCAAACTTGCTTGCCAGCTAAAGCCTCCCCCCACCGCCTTTCTTTTTATTGAAGAACAATTCTGAACTCAGACCTATTCTAAGCATGATCTTTTTTTAATTTCAATGCATTTTCTCATTTTTCTTTCGTGTGGTCTTATTCATAACTCTCATTAAGAAATAGATATTTGCTTATTCTCATTTAGCATTGGAAGATTACCTTATGGAAATCAGTTATAAAAGGTATCTTTTTTACAAAAAAAAAAAAAGTCTGATTGCTCCTTCTGCAATACAGTCTAGACATTCTAAGAAAACTAGCTAGGGAAAAGATATATCTGCATTAAAAAAAATAAGGTAATTTTTATAAAACTCCAAGATAAAGTGGACATATGGTATGAGATAAAACATGTAACCTAACCATATAGATATTTGGATTCACACTGCCTTTTTCCGGCTCTGACAGTGCTCTGCATAGGGAGATAAGGGCAGACTTATAAGGCTATGATTCAGTAGAGGCTATTTCGACAAGTTTCCACTCTGAGATTCTGTTCATCAACCTCTAATTAGCACTTCATCGCTTTCAGCTTTGTGTCACCCAGCTGGCTAGAGGAAGATGACACCTCCAACTTGAACTGGGCTTTTTTCCATTTTCTTGGAGCTCATCAAGACATGTGGTGCTTTCTTAAAGTGCAGCTGGTGCTGGCACTTTCATTGTAAATTTAAATCGCTGTGTTTGGAAAAAGGTGATAAGAACAGTTTGTTTCATGTCCCTGGTGTTTAGCCTGAGGCAATTCCCAGCAAATATATTCAAGGCTCCTTCTGGTTTGATCTGCTACACTTTTTTGTATTATTATTATTAATAACAATGCTAGAAAATATGCACCTAAAAGAATACCCTGCACAGTGTATAATTTTTTTCCCACAGTCGCTCAAGTTTAAAGTTTAAAAGAAAACAAAACCACTTTAAGCTTCAATTTGGATAAATAGCAAAAATATGAACTTTGTCTGTGTATGTGTTTGGAGAAGGAGGAGTCAGGTTTTTGCAAGGTTTTTTTTAATTCTTTTGTTAAGGCTAACATGTTTTGGAGGAAAAGACGTTTCATTTTTCTTGCTTTTACATTCTACTCTATTGCTCATGCTACAGATAACGTATACCTGTAGTTTATTACACATTTTTTCCCTGCCTATCCAATTGTTATATTACTTATGAAATAATGCTAATGAACAGTGGTATA
This sequence comes from Morus bassanus, assembly GCA_031468815.1. Lineage (NCBI taxonomy): Eukaryota > Metazoa > Chordata > Aves > Suliformes > Sulidae > Morus > Morus bassanus. Next base: position 9,401,326 of record CM062576.1, on the reverse strand, counting down.
TATTTATATTTGTATAAGAATCTCAAAGTACTTATGCTTATAGAAACATGTCTAGAAAGCCAGTTTACGACATTTTTAGCTATGTCCATTATACTCTATTCTTATACGCTTATTTGTGTACATTCACACTGTTAAGATCTGATACTTAAGATACTGCTTAATTGATACATCCTCTGTTTTTTAAAGTGTGCCAAAATAAGTACAGTGTTAAGAAAATGGGTTAAGATTTTGCATATCAACTTTTCTATTTTCAAAATTCCCACCTTACTATGTAAAGCTTTCTTCTGAATATGTACCCCATATTCACAACTCAGTTACAGAATCATCCAAATTAGAGAGATTCCGTCTCAAGAAAGCAGCTATTTTATATTTACTTAGGGAAATTTGGACACTTTTCAAATTCACAATTAAAAATAATGTTTCTTTTTGCTATAGAGTAGGAATTGAAAATCATGGTTGCTAGTCTTTTTCCCTTTCTTTCAATACTTTTACTAATCCTTATCAGATACCAACATTACTTTTAGAAGTAAAACTCATATTAAAAAAAATTCTATCAAATTTTTACTGGGCTTTCCTGATTTGTTGCCATGCATTTTAATGCTGTTTAAGACCTAGGTCACAAGTACTGTTGCACCACAATAAATGGCATGAAAAGTCTAAGAACCTTCTACAGTGACCTCACGGAGTGAGCACAGAATTGTGCCTCTCTTCCTTCAGTGAGGCAGAAATGAAAGCATACATGAGAAAAAATTTAGCTAGATTCAACTTTTAAAAACTGAGCCAACACATTGGCTTAGATCTAATTTTACATTCTGACTAATAGTTCTGGTGTAAATTGCCATATTTCCATTGCTATAGAAATTAAACTCTCTGATTTCTGTATGTGTGGAGAAATGCAACATATGTAGATAATGGCACAATCCTGTATTTATCATATTCCATTTTTCTATAAATATAGATGTTCAGTGATTATCAATAGAGCTGCTCATTAAAATTCAGACTTAGATACAAAATTATGCCATTTTGTCTTAATATTTGAAAACCTAAAAATATCTCTCTAGCTCTCTAAAATCTGTATTTTAGCACTTACATTCAGCAGTTTATTGCAGTAGGAAATATTTCAAACAGAAGAAACAAATTGTCCCATCAAAGTACTCTAAAGATTCAGACCATTTTTTTTTCCAGCAAACCAAATATTAGGAATGAAGTTTAATCAAAGATCTAGTGCTGCGTTCCTAGTGAAGGTGGGAAATAACTGATTACTTCACTGAATTTTTTGAGAATCAGCCTTGTTAGGAATAAGATCAAGCTCAATTGCAGTCTTGGAAAATTGATGTCCCCTTTACTGCATCCCTTATACAAATGGTTTTACATTGTGAAAGGCTTCCTTTAATGATTGTTTGTTCCTTTGACAAACTAGCTAATTGTCCACTGCTCTATTCATCTCAATTCAGACTCATTACCCTTCTTTTTTCCTCTCTACTCTTCAGCAGCTACTGCAATGGCCTCACACTGCTATCATATCCAGCAACGTAAAACCATTTTGCTGTAGTGCCACAGGGAGCTTTCTTGTGCTACTTGCCAGGCAGATATGAAGTAAACAGGCTATCTCTATTCCGCATACTTTAAAAGATCTTTCTGGAGCTTTCACTGTTATATTTGCACCCTAATATCCAAAATCTCACTTTGGCAATTTCTTCTGTCTTGTTACTGACTGCCCTGACTACCCCTGACCTGAGCACTGAGCTACCCCCAGCGCTCTGAAGTTAACCCTCCTCCAGCATTTCAGAGGTTGGGTATGGGCTGAGGTATATCCTAGAGAGACACGTGTGACACAGGATGAGGGTTTGTTTTTTTTTTTTACTTTGTGCCCCTGGCTTCTGCCTTCTGCTGCATGACCCCACATGCCAGACATAGCTGATTTGGTACATGCAGGCACAGAGCACAGGGGAAGCCTCTGTACTGATTGGCAAATGTATTTGTTGAAGGTCTGCATGCAGGGATTTTCAGGCAGTCAAATGCATGAACCTCACATTCCGTATGTGGGACTTCACAGATCTGCGTCTCCTTGCCTCCATATTGCCTTGGTTTTCTGCCATTGGTAAAAGGCTTTGGATGGCAATTCTCAGTTTCTCCCAAATTTCCAAACAGAAGATTAGTTAGATCCATATTGTCCCCTGAATTGGTGCTACTTTTACATTTGCCAGCAGCTGTCAGAACAAAGGTATTTTATAACTTTTCGCTGTATAGTTATGTGAATAAGAGTTGCTTGCAGTTTTCACATATTTTGACTCTCCCTATGTAGTACACAGCAGTCTGTCTTTCTGAGAATGGTTAATACATAGGATTGGATGGAGAGATCTGCATGGATTGACAATTGGTGATAAATGAGGATCTTCTTATTAAGTGGGTATAAGAGATATTTCCTGGTGAGGGCCCAATTCTCCACATAAAGACAAGAAAGGAATGGTAGCATGGCCTATCTGTTAGTTGCTAGGCACTTGATTCATCCTTAGACCTCAAGGACTCAGCATGGAGAACAACTGAGATAAATAGTTTGTGTCGGCTGTGTCATCTCTTGCTTTTGCCGGAAAGTGTCAGTTTTCCCTTGCCTAGCAATAGCAGTGATGGCAATTATTACATTCTAGTATGTTTGGTACAGAGTATCCGTGTATCTGTGAATAAAAGTATATTAAAAAAACAGTAAAAAAACAGAACAATGATCATGAAAATGTTTGTGAACCATACCCTATCAGATAAACAGATATGTTTTTTTTTTAGTGTGATTCAGCACCACAATGATAACGCAACAACAAAACCAATATAAGTACAGATATAAAGGTATGAAACAACATATTGTCAGAAGCAATAAAAAAGATTTAGCAATGCGTAAGCAGGATAGATCCGCAAGAGGCCAAGCATGGCAGTGGTTTATTATACACACCTACCTACTGAAAGCCATACTGAGCAGAATGTAGAAGAGAAAGAAGTGGTAAATTTGTGATGGCTGTTTTTTATTATTATGCTCTTTAAGAGGGATCTAATTTGGAATTTGCATTCCACGAGAGTTCTGAGGTTTTTGTGAGTCTGATTTTAAGAGCATTTAACATTTATGTAACTCCTAATTCAACAATGTACAAACATGAACTCTAAACAGCTGCAGTAGTGGCTCAGATGAAATACGTGAAGGTATGGTGTTGTGCTCTAGGTCAGTACAGCACTAAACATGGAACGGGCATGGAGATATGTCCCTTGTCCCCCGTGTGAGAACCAGCTTTGGTATAGCTACGTGCAGCCGCTGTTCACTCTTCTGTATTGGCAGCACAAACCTCCCTAAAGCCATCGCAGAGATGTGGGACGATAGTAAGACAATTGCTGCTTTTGCTCTCTTTCGTGTTTCGAAGCTAGGTTAGTAGTTAAAAAAAAAAAAGATCACCGACTGCATGCTTTCCTGAAGCTCTTTCTCAGCGTGCATTTGCTCAGAGCTCCAGGAAGCAATCTTACCAGTCCCAGCATTAGCAAATTAAGGTGGCACATTTATGCATTATGAGATTGGCTTAAAAAAATCATGAAATTAAAGAACCAGAGGGGAAAAGAAAAAAGCTGTATTCCTTTTTTTATTATTATCTGCTTTCATTTTTATTAATTTTTAGGATAGACTAGGAACATATTTTCAAGCTTTTCCTGAGCTGATATTTTAAGAGACTGGGGCTCTGAAAAATAGTGAGTATTGTGAAATCTCAATAAAACTGTAAGTCGTCAATGCACACTGCAGCTGAGCTGGGCCAAATGCTCCTATGGCTTCTGGGGCAGTGCAGGCTTCCAAAGAGTTGCTGCCATTCTGCCTTATTTAAGTGAGGCTCTGTATTTCTGAAGCCTTTGGAGGCCTCATAGAAAACCTGAAATTTACCAGTTGTGGTGGACAGAGTTATAAGAAACACACTGAGAGCATAGAATTGCTATTATTTTTCTCTTATAGCTTGCTCAGCATACACCTACTAGCAAAAAATCTAAAGAAAATGGGTATAACTGAGCCACAGAATAGTAATAACATGGCCTTAATTGTAAACTTTGATGTGTGATGATTTTGAAAGAATTAAACTGAAAGCAAACACCTTTGACTTTTGGAGATTTATAGTACTTAGGGCATACTTTATTTAAACCCACTGGACAATGTAATCTTGGTCCTGTTCAAGTCAGGCATATGGATTTCTGTGGGACCAGGATTTAATCAGTAAGCTTTCCAACTAATTAAATTTTTAAAAAGTTTAGAAGATGTTCTATCCTATTCTGTTAATAGATTATATTATGCTATTTTTGCTGTGATTTGGGGTACAGGAGAGTTTACCTTCTGAAGGGGGGATGAGAAGTTATTTGTGTTTTCTCTAATAATGCTTACTACCTTAGTGCAAAGCGTGCTCTACTTAAACTTGACGGTCTGATATGTGTTTTACATGTATACGTCCTGCTGGGGAATTAGTTATGCATGTACAGATGAGGATAACTCCTCTCTTTCCCTGCATTGTTTTGCTCTTAGTGAACTTAAGCTTCTGCAAATAAAAACTTATATGTTGAGTATTTAGCCATTATGTGCATTTACAGTCTGTGTATAAAGATAAGTATTCTTAATTCTGAACTCTTTCTGTTTCATAATGTGATTGCCTTACAAACCAGAAACAAGTAGTAATGGCTTAACTGTGCCAACAAAGCACTTCACATGGGGCACAGGTTTGGAAATGAACTTCAGCACAGACCTTGTAGACATCTGAACTCTATAAATCCACAGGTGTTTAAGTAGCCCTAAGGGCTAGGTCAGATAGCAGACTTGTTTCAGTATGACTTTACAAGGATTTAGTACTGTGTAAACAACACTTGCAAGGTTTTCTCTTTACTGCTGAGTAAAACCAGTAGCAGGAAGAGCCACCTTTGATTTTTGTGCCATAAAAGGTATAGTGTTCTTTTATTCAATAAACAGCATTTGCTAGGATGTTTTTGAGCAAGACTACATAAAAAATTAAACTTTCTTAGCACGCATATTTTGAGACAAGATGACATAAATCGTACCATTCTTGAAAAGAAATTGCAGGGTGACTGGAGAGTTTGTTTTTTTGCTTTCTTTTTGTTGCTTTTGTTTGTTGTTCATTTTGGTCTTTGTTTTGGGGGAAGCATTTAAGTCATTCTGGAGAGAGATAAATTAGACTGTAGTTTTACATGCTCGTGCAGTCTGCAGATCTTAGGTCTGTGCATTTCCACCTAAAGGAATGTTGTTGTTAAAATTTTGTAAGCAGATGGGCTTATTTCTCAGTAAAGTAACCCCAAAGCATAAGCTAGCTTGCACAGAAATACTGCTGAATTGACTGGGGGCGGGGGAAGAAAAAAAAAGACTGGCTAATGCAGAGTGCTGAGAACAGTGTTCTATTTTTACCCCAAAATCTGGTCTGCTAGTAATAGTGAAGGATTTCCATCAGTACCTTAAAAAAAAAAAAAAGAGAGAGAGAGAGATACTAAATGATAATCCAGAATAACAGGAAACTAGATCCTAAGGAAGAGGAGTAAGGAGCTTAAAGGAGTAAAACAGCACTCAGAGAGGGAGAACAAGGTAACTGGAACCTGAGTGGAGTACAGTAATTAGGAACTGGAGAAGGAAATTAAAATCTTTAGGGAATTCAGTATCTGAGAAAGGAACTGAAAGAAATCTATTGAGGTTTATGAGAGGACAATTACTACAAAAGCTTAATTAACTCGCATACAAAGCTTGGTTGAGGATCCTCGTTCTCCTAGTGTTTTTACACTAGTGTATGACTTAACAAAATACAAACCATTTCTTCAGTACTTAATGAAAGTTTATTGATCAGTGCATTGATCTATAGGAGTGATAGCTAATGATTAATTCAATCAAGTTTTCCTGCAGCATTTTGGTTTCTGCTCCTTTGCCCCTTATTGTTTAGATTTGAAGGTGTTTTGAGCATAGATAGTACGGCTGGGATTTAAAATGCATCAATTGCCTAAGTTATTTAAATAAGTTTTGCTGTAGCTAACCACAGTATTTATGACATGTGAGATTTTTTTGTATAGTCAGCATAGAGATTTGAAAGAGTATATTGTACAGATTACTAGATGCTTTGCTAAATTGCTAAATTTTGATGGCAAAGAGGCACAGAGAGACAGTTTTTATTACCTTCACTCTATCCTGGATTGTGCTTTCTTCCAGAAATCTTGTCAAGTTTGTGCTCTGTGGCCTTTTTTTGCTGGACTGAAGTCTTTGCCGCAAGTGTACACATTGAATCTGGTGTTCCCTGTGTCTTCAAGCTGTCAGCTATCCTGACATCTGTCTACTACTCCCAAAGTCAGAGTTTCCTTTCTCAGTCAATGACTGCCCATAACGTACACAAAGGTATAACTTCCATTGATTCAACTTAACTGAATTACTGAAACTGTTTCTTGGAATGTGATGAGGAGAAAGTCTTTGCACTTAACTGCATATTACATAAATTAATTCTAAGGAAACATCCTTACTGCTGCATAAACCTGAAAATCTCAGTGCTGAGAGATGTCAGGAATTTAAGAATGTGTACTATTTATCATGCAGAAATTTTGTCCTTTGTCAGAGAAATGATCAGATTGTGGGTCCTGCAGTCCCCAAAAATATAATCAGAAAATTTTCATCTTCTGTGGAACTGGACCCAAATTATGAGACCATTCAAAAGATTCTGAATTAAGTCTTATTTTTGTTACCAGTTCATCACTTTTTTTAATATGTAGTCTGGGAAACCTTTGTTTTGAAGCATTGTAAGCCAAGGATTTTATTCCTGTCTTTCCCCCCCCCCCTTCCATTCTTCAGGTTATTTAAAAAGCTACCTCTTTACAAATCACATTAGGTTTGTTGTATGCATTAAATTAAAGGCTTTCAGCTTCCAAAGCAGGCTGTATGAACAATCGTCTTGTGCGTACATCAACTAGCATCCTACCTAAGTGCAATGAATTTGGTCTGTATTAATTACAAGGTGCATTTGACTGTGTCTACATGATAGATTAACAGTTCCAAATAACATATGCAAATGAAAGGAAATCCTTTTTCCATTTTATAGCGTAGATGAGAAATACAGTGTATTCTGAAAAGAAATATAAATGCAGCTATGCCAGTGACTTGTTAGTCTGTATTTATCCACTCTCACTGATATAAGAAAACTTACATGAAATTGAATTATTACAATGTTTACACATGGTGGTGTTATCTTTTTTGAACACTTCAAAGAATAGTTCTCCATCTAAAATCTGAATGTTAAAGAATGCACAGGAAAATATAAACTAGTACACACCATTTATATCTAGGCACAGGGATGTTATTCTACATTATCCAAATATATTTATGGAGAGACTCAAAGAGGAAGTATACCTAGATCTCATTTGGGGATTCCAAGATAGTTTATCTGACTGTTTTCTGATACTTCTTTTGGTGTTTTTTCCTTGTCATTTTGCATCCTTCATTAATGATAAATCTTCTTCATGTATCTACCTCTAATTCAAGAGAGAAAAATTGCAGTAAAAAAAATTTGCTAGTACTTATCTATTGCTCAAAAGAAATTCACAGGTTCAGCAGGATCCACTAACAGTTTAGGTCTACAGTCTCACCATTTTTCTCTTTTTTCTGGTTTGTTTTTTTTTTTTTTTTTGGTTGTTTGTTTGTTTTTTGTTTCAGTAAATTATATAATAGACGTGCAGCAAAATCGGATAAGAAATTTGAAGTCTCATCTTCTTCACTGGCATTTCATATGCTTTAGTTAATAATTGTAAAGATCTTGATGCTCTCAAACATTAATGTAATTAGGACTATGTAAAGTGCCTACAACGAATGGTGTATTCATGAGTTGGGTATTTTAACAAGGGCTGAAAGTTTTGCCGTACACTGACTTTGTTGTAAGGCAGCCTATAGAGAACTAACACAGGGGTATTTTGTATTTCCCCCCAGGTATTCCAAAGCTGAACCCTATACAGTTGTCTTTGCAGAAGTGGAGACGTGGTATTTTTGACAGGGTTAAATGTAAATGGTAGACCTTCCTGCATTTGCTGGCTGTTAATATTGGAGCAGGTTGGACCTATTAACTGGTGTTATTACTGTACCTCTCAGTTGGAGATATTCTGCAATTCTCTGCCAAGAATAAACATACTACCTCCCCTACTTTTCCCTCATTTTTTCAAGACAGTCTAGCATTTGGTGCTCTGTTTTTCAGAAACTTCTTGCTTGGATAGGTAATCAGGTTGTTGGAGTTTTTTAGGAGAAATAAAGAGCCTAAAAATGGTTAAGGCTACAGAGACACATTGAGGAGGAGATTAAAATATTCCTACTGCACTGTGAGGCTGTGTACTTGAAGATCGAGAGCTTCATGTGGTAAGTGGCCTTAACCATGAAATAAGCAAGCTGTATTGCACAAAGTTTTAGCAATAAGGCTACGCTTTCATTAGGACGAAAGAGAAATAGAAATGCAAGACAAGACAAAATGTTTCTCAATTAAAAGGACTTAATATTGCACTATTTTGTGTGTAATATACTTGGCCAGCAAAATAGTGAGGGGTCTACGTTGTTACGGAAAATAGCACTGCTGTTTCTATGATTTCTTCTCTGTATTTCATTGGCTACCTGCCTATCTTTAATTCGGTGTTAAGAATTTTGTCTTATGAATTATTAAGACAGACTTCTGCTTTTCTATTTTTATTCATGTTTCTCAGAATTGCTTGCTTTGTACAATACATCAAAGTGAAAATAAGGTTGAGACCAATCCATTAAATTCATGGAACCACATCGACGTTGATAATAAAAACCACCACAAAAATTAAATCTGGAATTCCAGTCCTCTAGTGAGATACGGAATCGGGAATTTCAAAGATTGATACATCTTTAAACCAAAAGAAACTGTAGTTGCCATTTCTAGTCTCCAGGATAACCAAGTCACAAATGCAGTGAGCCCTGTAATTTATGGTTTCGTTTAGTTGCACCTCTAATTAAAAGCAAACACAAAGTGTGTTTGTAAGTTCCCTTCGTTTGAATGAGAACAGGCAAACCCTTTCTCAAATAACTACTCTTTCTTCACACAAGTTGCAGCTCTCTTTCCGAGAGCTCTGAAAGGAGCTGAAGTTAGTTGATAGAAAGTGGCTCCCGATAACTAATTCTAGCAGGGAGGTCACTGACATTTCAGTCTTTTGTATCGTCATTCTATTTTTAAAAAGACAAGGATAAATCAGAACGCTAATCAACAGAGGCTGCCAGAAAAGACTATTTAAAAAAAAAAAATTAGTAGAAATGGTAGGCAGAGGTTTTAACGTCTGTGGCCACACTAAAGGAACTTGCAAACTGTTCCATTTTAAAAATAATTTTGCATTAGTTTAAGTTTCTGATTTCAAAAGTAACAAAATGGGTCATCTTGTGCTTTGAAGATCATTATATACTGTTTCCTAATCTAAAGATTGTCTTTACTTTTTTAGAAGGGTCTCTATTTTTATAGGCATTATGAACTAATTTACAGGACTGATTAGAGAGGCTCTATTTTTGTGCTTATTAACAGTATTTCTGAAATAAGTATAGTAAAGAAGTTTTTGATTCCCAATCATTAATTTTCCTTAACATTTCAAAGGTTACTTGTTTGTGAAAAGACTACACTTAAGTATTCAATAGAGTTCTCTGAATGCTGTCTCTGCATTCGTCTACGTTTAGTTCTGTCTCACTCCGATGTCTTCTTTCTGCTTATTTTCCATTACTGTTGTATGAAATGGTCTTTTGGCAATTAGCAGTGCTGTTTTAAACCTAGCGTGTACATATAAAACCGCAGAAAACTGGCATCCTATTAAAAAAAATAAAGCATGCACATCATTATCACTGTGCATAGGAAACTTGTTATATGAGGCCAGTACTTGATTTGAGAGAACAATTTAATTGAATTTTGATACAGCTAAATAACACCTTTGTTAAAATCAAAATGACCTTGTGCAAATGTACTTCAGAAATTCACCCAGGTAAAAGAACAGGCACAAGAATTCAGTAACTGCAGTGCATTTTACAAGGTTGTCTTTTCATTAAATTGATCACAATTTTGCCCTCTATTTTTTCTGTGTACGGGGGGGAGTAGATTAACAATTTCCATTTTTAAAATGTTCTTGCTTTATAAATTAGTTCCCTTTCTTTCAGCTTTTATACACCACGCTCCAGATAATAAATGTGCTCACAAAAGACTTGTCTGAAATAATGAAGCTGTTAAAGAACATTGTAATTTTTTACTTTAATAAAATTAATCTGGCCCTGTAAACCATTGGAAGGCAAACTTGTTCTTAGTATGCATCGCAGTACCACATTTGTGATACTGATAGATAACTATTAACTCCTTTTAAGCTTTAAAATGCTTCAGAATGCCAGAGTAAAGAATCTAAAACTGCAGATCTTATTCAAATGAATCAGGATAGAGCAGATGGTTGAAGAAGGCACACAAGCAAGAAGTAAATCTCCTGTTCTCCCTTTCTGATTGCTTTGCCCACAGAGGAATAACGATTCAAAGAAAATCAGTAATCATGGCGGATGTCATTAGCATATTCCCAATAAGGGAGCTTACATAAAAATTCCCAGAGAAAATGAATGGCTGCTAGTATAGATCAGTGTGCAAACAGTGCATTTCCAGCTGCCACCCAAAACACAGATTTTCCAGGACTTTTAGAAATGAAGTTTGAAAAACTGAATTAAAAGAATTTCACATTTGCTTTGAGAAGGGATGGATATTTTATTAACTAATACAGCTATGCTTAACACTCTCGTCAGTTGTAACACTGAGCTGAATAGCCACAAAAAGTTCTATGCTTAAAATTAAGATATTGGCAAACTTTCAATAAAATAGAGGGAGAACCTTTTGCTACTTGGCTGTTTCTGTCTGGAGAGGAGTGCGCAAACTGCTGTAAATCCCTTCCCCGACATGTTTTCTGATTGCATTATTGTGAACGCATGTGGTAAATGTCTGCTTCCTTGTTGGTTCACAGAAGTTATTAAGTTGTTCACAAATCAGTGGCAAAGCAAAACATTTTCTCAAAGTGTTGTGGAAGGAGTACTAACCTAGACAAATGGCTGTTTTCTTGTCTGTCCATAAGCAATGGGAAGCCCATTAGGCAGTGTAAATGAGCATAGCGCTATCTGAGCCGTCAAGCTGCCGCCTTTCATTTATACGGAATTGGGATTTGGCCTCTTATTTTCAGCTTTCCACTTGGGATATTTCAAAATTATCTTACCTTTTTTTTTTCAAAGAAAATGAGCACGAATTCAAGAATTGCATGCAGGATTGTCACATTCTGCTACTTAATACAGGTCAGAAAGTAATGCGATATTGTGTTATTCCTATTCACTTTAATTCCATAGTATAAGCAAGGTCTAAGAGTAAATCATCACTGCTCTGGCCTCTGGATTAGGCAGTCAGCTGCCATTGCTGCAACTGGAAAATGCATGTCTAATTTCTGTGCGCCAGGCTGAATATTTGTCTCTTATTGGTTCCCAATGCAACAACAGACCAACAGTCACTAGAATAAGTACCATCACCTAGATGTTTGATAAATCTCCTTAGAAAAGCAGCCATGAGACATGGTATTGACAGGTTTTGTTGCTGAAATGAGAGAGAAACTAGGTAAGGGTGACCATGTCCCTGCAGATGCCATCATTGATTGTGCCAGCAGGAGGCAGATGGTTAAAGGATACAATAGGAACTGTCACAACAGTTTCAATTTTATTATTGAAACGCAAACTTTCAGTGGCAGTGGACAGATTGCCTTCATTTTTCATCCATGAAACATCTTCAACATTTCCTCAAAAAAAAAAATATCTTTTAAACCAGCACTGCAACCAATAATGCCTTTTATGTATACTAAGATGGTAGAAACCATTAATAAAATGCCTGTCAACAGCACATCTCCCTTTTCTCTTTAGCAAAAAGGGGAGAAATCATTAATTACAGTTTCTGTCACACACAAAAGACATGGTTTTTGTTCTGGTCTCTTAGCACTTTAACAGCATGAATTCACCTAGTGGCCACCTATTCTGCAAAATTTGAAAAGGGATGTGTCCTTATCCATCTATGCAAAACCTTCTGAAGACATTGCATGTGTCTGCCTGGGCAACAAATGCGGTATTTTGGGTTGACACTGAAAAGCAGGATTATGAATATGGATAGGATGCAAATACTCCATCTATCTTAATCAGAATACAGGAATTCAAGCTGTTGTAGAAGGAGGGGGAAGGAAGGGGGAGAAAACCTTAGAAACCTAAGCTGTAGGGGCCTGATTCTGCTCTTACCGCTATCAGCTGGAGTTTTACCACTGGTGTTATTAAGGTCAGGATTGAGCAGTAATTTTACAGGATCTTTTGTAAGGTTAACATTTTACACACAGCTCTGTCAAACACATTGACTTTGAATGAGAATGCTCGCTCTACTGAACTTAAATGAATTTTAAGTGTTTGCTGGAAGGTTAACTTAAAAATCACTACTAATCATTCGATTATCACATCTGAGAAGTATAAAATCATGTAGATTTTTATATATAAAAATTAAACCAAAAAATTCTACATATCACAAATTTGAAAGGAATGCACAGGGAGATGTAAGTAATAACAGGTTGTTGGAGCAGACAGTTGTTATTATTTCAATTTGTCTAACCAGGATAATGTCAGCAAAAAGGTCTTAGTTTCTAGGTTTTCCCCAGCTCACCATTTCCTATCAGTTTTAAAGGATGCCTGTGGTACCTGTAAAAGAAGAAGACTAAAGAAATAGCTTTTAAAGAATGTTTTCAATTTAATTTTTTTTATTTCTGTAAACTGTGTGAATTTCATTTTTATAGTTCTCTGCTTTTTTTCTATGCTATCTCAATATTTTATGAGACCCATACAGAGGATTTCTCTCTCTTTTGAAAGAAGTCATCACTGAAATCTGGCAAATCATAAATCAAAATATGTTTTCATTGTGAGCATATGAGACTTTTTTCCATCCTTCAAATCTAATGAAACAGAAAGCAAATACAATACTCTCATTTGCTCAGAAGGTAAACATATGTCTATTAGAGACTTCTGAAATGTGTCATTTATGTGTTTCGGTTTCAATACATGTCTCATCAATTATAAATGAAAGGACCAAACTGTCTATTTGGGTCTTATTCTGTCACAAAAATATCAGTTTGGGGAAAAAAAAAAAGTCATATTAAAATAGAAATTTAAGATCAAGTCCTCAGCTGATATAAAACCAGTGTAGATGAACAAGTTTCAGTATGTGTTTTGCATTATAAACGCGGAATATAATTCTAGAAATGGCCTTATTTCCCCTACTTTTGGTGTCATCACTTACAGTTCCTTGATTAAGAAACATTATATTTTACAAGGCTTTTTTCTGATATTGTGACTACGAGTAGACCAATATTTTTTATAGTCCAATATATGAAAAAAGTATGTACTAGAACAAAATCCATTTTAGTATCTAGCGATTTTAATGCCAGAGTTAAATTGATTCCCAGTAAAAACCACAAAAAGCAGTTTGGGCCTTCCATTTCTTGTATACTTTTGTATGGAGAAGGGCAGTCAAAACCTTTAATCACCCGTAGGAATATAAACAAGTAGTTTTAGCTCACATGTTCCACATTACCTGTTTCTATGATTATGTGACAAAATCTGTAGTAAGGACCCAGTCCTACACAGCTGAAGTCAGTAGACATCTTATACATTTTAAAGTCATGGAAATCACAGCTCTATGTTTTTTAATAATTGTCTGACTCTGAAATGCATGGAGTTAGTCTATTCAAAATTTGCCTTAGTTATAGTCCTCTTACATGGATGATTGAATTTGAAAGTAGTTTAATACTTTTCTTCCTTGGTAACGTAGAGTCAAATCTGTGATGTTCTTGCTCTGATGTCAATGAGAAAGTTCTGTCAGAGGATTCATTCATTTGGGGTTTGTTGTCTGAGTATGGATGAGCTATACTATAGGTTTTGACCCAGTAAAATACATAATTCACATCACTGAGACATATAGTATGAATGCAGCTATTAATCTGTCGGGTCTGAAACATAACAACCGACCAGCCTGTGAGCTACATACACTATTTTTACCCTAAATGTTTTTAAACCTGTGATGAGCAGAATATTTTAGTAGCATTGGTTAAAAATGTCATGTCTGAAAAATCTGGCAAGTATTCAGAGTCATTTAACCTTTCACCAAGGTTTAATCAGAATAGCCTTATATCTCTTTTGTGCATTGTCAAATGTTCACCACAATTTGTCTCCCCCTATGGTGGACTGACAGATTGAGAAAATAAGCAAAGTGCTGGAACATTTGATGGTAATTGCAATGTCAGCACTGTTAGACTATATTTATAAGAAGAAAGTCAACACTGTGACATTAATAATTTCATCAGTTTTACATGTGTTTTCTTCATAAACAAGCAAGCTATTTTTTATAAATTGTCTGTGACCAATACTTTGTTCTTCTGGAAGAAGGCTACAAATTCTAGTTTTGAAAGAAAAGCAGGCAGAAAAAAAAAAGTTTTGGCCCATATTGCTATGTTTTGGGAAGAAAAAGAATAAAATCTTTTAAACATGTGCCCTGAGCCAGACTCTATAAATCATGGGTTACCTGTCAATAAGCAAAAAAAATAATGGCTAGAAACATGCAATAAAATAGGCAGGGCTAGGAAGTGTAGTATTTTGTCTAGCTGTACTGTAGCTCTAAAATCGCTTTAGACAGATACATGAAGTCTTTTAGTTTTTCTTGACTTTTTAAACCACTAGATGCTCACCTGCACTTTCAGTGATTTATGGCACTCTACCAAATGTACTGGCTAATAAAGACAGTTTGTTACTCTCTAATTTTGGAGGGACATAACACATGAAACTGTGCAGCAATCTCTTACCTACATATTTCACTCTATAAGGGGAAACAATAAGAGAGAATATGACATGTATTAGAGAAGTAAATTACAGTGTTATACTCCTTGGTCCAATAAACCACTGTTGGCTGTCATACCTCTGACTCCTGAGGTGTTGTTTTGCACTACAGCTTAATCAGCTGGGTCTAGGCTGCTCCTTGGTGTGCATGTGCCCTAGGCAGTATAAATGCTGTGATTCACATGCACGATCACATGAGCCTGTGCTGTGCATTTTATAAAATGTCGAATAAAATTATTTGTTAGAATGATGGATCACATACTTCTTAGCTACTTAAATTACGAGAAGGTAGAGTTTAAAAATATATAAAGTGATTCACAAAATTTTGAAGCTACTTGCATGTGTATTTAAACTCAGCTGCTCATGATTCTAGCACAGGTAAGATTGACTCAAGAGGCTTTCTGGCTATGCTGGAGAAAAATGCAGCTGTCCAAGATACAGCATTTTTGAGTAGGAGCAAACATGCTGCAAAAAAAGAAACGGTAAGTGATAATGTTAATTTAGTATTCTCACTGTCATTTTAATTTGTAAATAGATGTATATGTATACACACACACACACAAAAATCAACTACTTACACTTACTGTGCTTCCACAAATTTGCAAATGTTCTGGACTCCCTGGCAGGGAAAGAGACCAGTTTCATGTCTGTTCTTCTGCTGTGTTCTCCCTTAATCAGTTATCAAAAGTGATTAATAGAAGAGAAGCAGTGAAGTCAGAAGAGGAATAATATTGGGTGGTCATGTATTATTAGTATCTTCATTTCACTAAGATCTGGTAATTGCACCTGCCCATGAAGTTTCTCACCCATACCTCAGTCAGAGGAACAGGTAGATGACAGACAAAGACTACTAGGGCAGTGTGCAAGAGACCTGTTTCCATACAATCCAGCATATTTCCTTTTGGCTTTAAATCTGCCCAGATGGTGTGCAGCTCCTTTAAGAGACTCAGTAGTAAACTGAGCCATCTGGACCCAGCAACCTCCTGAGGTTCCTACAGTGACCAGAGCAGATAGTGTGAGTTTGTGTGATTGTTGGCAGATCACATGCATGGAGAAATTAAGATTTCTATTCTTCAATCACTATAGATCACTAAAAAAACAGGTATGCCTTAATTTTAACGGGGCATCTAATAACGGTGGCAATAGGATCTTCCAATAAAGAGCCCACAGGAAGCCCATCTCCCACAGCCTGAGGACTGTGGGAGTCCTGAGATATCATCTCATGACAACACGGAACTCATTGGCAGCTAACACATCCAGAGATTGCTTTGAATTTCTCCATGGCTCTTTCAAGCCCTGGGCTGTCATGTATTTCTTCCCCAAATGTAAGTCTCATGCATGTCTGGAGTTGGGCATCTGACTATAGAAAGGAAGAGAAATAAAAAACGATGGAAATTTCTTTAGCAAACTTTTTCTAGTGAATTACCATTGTCTGTGTTTGTGGAAAGGCCAGGTACAGTATGCCTCACTGATGCTGACAGGGTAAGAATAACTAATATTATGCACATGTGTATCTTTTACATCTACATGAAACCTGGAATAGAAATTTCAGCACTAGACAGACTGAAAAAAAAAGAACCCTCTATAAACTGAAGAAAAAACCCTCACAAAAATGTCATTAAATAATATCCAGATCACCTTGCACAATTGTCAGATTATAAAAACAGGCAGAGAGGATGTAGCATAATTCATAGAATGGGCAAATCGCAACACACTTACTCCAAGGGCAGGATGTCTTGCTGTATAAAGCATCTGTCACTTGCCTTTCAGGTCTTTGGAACTTCATCACCTCTTGTTTTAAGTGAAGACAGTTGAGCTGTCTGAAATTTGACCACATCACAAAACTAGGAAAGCTTTGCAGTATTTGGTGCAATTGATGTGTTCAGGTGAGGTCAGAACTGAGTAAACGTGAAGAGTGAGTCATTTGTCACCGAGAAGACGTTCCAGTGGGAAAGTAGAAATGTATTCAGTGGGACAGTAATGGGGAATTCACATTACAGCTGCCTACTTTGTACCTGGCTGGTAAATAATTTGAAAGCTGCTTTCTGTGTATAAACTTCACAATCCTCAGGCTTAGTCTACCTTTTCAAAGGAAGATGGGTTAGAGGCTAGTCGGTTGGAAGACTTGTTAAACTTTCTTTCACAGATGAGTATCTCTCCAGCGAAGCAATGAGTTCACTGGTGGAGCAATACAGGGAAACTCTTACTGAGATAGTCTTCATTTCACCTGGCATACACTAAACAGGGTTTCCTCATTTATTTCCTACTGCTATGTCTGTTACTGACATAACCTTTAGAAGGTGAAATATTCATGTGAAATATAAAAACAAATTAGTTTGCAATTAGTTTCAAATCTTGATGTGAATAACTAGAGCCTTTTGAATATAGTACTATATAATGAGTGAGCTCAGTAGAATTAATCTGGATTTGTTATGTATTCAATCCACTGGACCAGTATACATATACAGTGTGCTTATTGTATCTGTAGTGTGAAGTTCTTATCCATCTACGGTTTATGCAATAGTAACGGCAAAATGCTTCTTTCTCCTCTCTGCCTTAGTGGAATAATTATTAGCCAAGCTATATTTTGG
This sequence comes from Morus bassanus, assembly GCA_031468815.1. Classification (NCBI taxonomy): domain Eukaryota; kingdom Metazoa; phylum Chordata; class Aves; order Suliformes; family Sulidae; genus Morus; species Morus bassanus. The sequence goes on along the minus strand of CM062576.1, from coordinate 9,383,785 downwards.
TTATGATACTTGGCAGACCAGTTCTGACATTTCCACGTCTTAATCTTTCAAAACAAACACATGAGAAGAAGATGACTGTATATGAATTCTCAGAACCAGGACTGGTGAACATACTGCACTATATAATTTTAACACATGGCAGAATGACACCTTTTCTTCTGCCTGGTGCCATTGCTCCATCCTCAAGCATCATTCAGCCCTTTGCTCTGCTCTATGTATATTGTCTCTCATGGAAAATCACTGAAATGAAAAATGCATGTGACTGGGGAGGGGGAGATGGGCTTCATAAGAGGAAGCAATGATTCCCCCCAGTGTATTTCTTTCACTGGCCTATTGCCATTGTGCGACTATATTGACCTCCTGCCCCATTCAGGTAACTGCTTTGTAACAGATACAGAATGAACACCTTTTTGACAGACAGTTTTCTATGAAATTACTGTAAATCTGTCTGCTTGCACTGTAGTAAAAGCCAGGTAGCCAGCAGGACTTAAGCAGTGATGTTTGGTGCTGGTTTCCTTCTTTCCCTGCCTCCCTCCTCTAGTTGAGCCTGCTTCCACATCCTATGGAGGACCATTCAAGCAAGAAAGCCCTTTTTAACCATCATTCATGGAAAGAGTATTAGGCTGCATGTAGTTGGACTGGCACACTCTCTGGCTGAGCCTCACTGATCAGATGAATTGTTTGAGCCAGCTATTTCTTACATGCAAACAGGGAGAACTTGTTCAGACAGTACAGTCACCCTAGAATGGCATGCAGGGATTTAGCAAAGTGCATGCATAGGACGGCCTTTTTAATCCTTGTTAGGCTCTTTCTACAACAGAGCACATTCAGGAACGATGAGAAATGGCTCTCAGTCTTTCACAGTGTAAAGAAAGAGACAGAATTTTAGAGTTTGTTGGGGTTGCTGTAAGTGTGTTTATACTTCCTTTATGTTAATGCCCCTATTGAAATGAAAGGTTTCTTTTAACCTTTTCCTTAAGATGAAAAACAATCCCATGTAATACACTCAGATTAATGCTTCCTGCCTTTTTTAGACTGAGCACAAGGTAGTGACTAATGACCTAATAGTAACATTAATTTAATGTACTCTGGCAGTATTATCTTTGTTTGGGAAATTAATATTAATGTGAGGACAAAATACACAGTGATAATTGTATTTAGGAGCACCCATCTGTCAGCTGAAAACAGAGGAAAGTATACTTCATGTGTACCCCAAGTAAGCAAAAAGGTTATTGGAAAACTTTCTGGAAGCAGAGGGGCCAACTAATGTTAAAAACACATTTGTTCACACTTTTCATAGCTGGGATTTCTCATTATTACATATAGTATTCATTTTCTCTTAAACAAGAACCACAAGAAGAGACAATATGATATTTTGAAGAATATAAATCTGAGGTGGACATGCATTTTTGATCTTATTGATTTAAAACAAAATACAATGACAGCAGAAAAACTTGCAGCTGAAATATCATGATTGCTTTGTGTTTTAGTGACACTGAAAAGTGAGAATTAGCAATAATCACAACAGCTCAGGATGGAGTTTTGCTGTAAATTCTGTTATTGTTGACAAGCAAAAAGAATGAAAAAATACTTTCATGTATTTCCTTTTTAGTACATTAGAACACTTTAGCTTCACCGTTGTTTGGTTGTCTTTGTTCATAGTTGGTGAGTTTATTCAGGATGCTTTTAAAACAATTCATTGTGAGAATGAAACAATTTGTTTATTCTTTGCCAAAATAAAGCAGGAAAATACAATATTTTCAAAATAAGTAATAGGAAAGTTTATTTTTAAATCAAATGTAAAAACATAGAATGGCAAACTTAAGCTGCTGCATTCAGGTACTTAGAACAGAAATGAGCTTCTCCAAGCAGAATGTATAGAGTTACATTTTGATCTTTGATCCAAACCCCATACTTTTTATGGAAAGCAAGGCACTGAAAAATATTATTAATTAATATCATGTCCAACTCAAAGTTATGTTCAATATTTTATTTTACTGACAAACATTGTTATTCCAATGTTTTGAACATGAAATCAATCCTTCAAACAAATTACAGTAGCCAATCTCAACAGTGCTGGTTCTATGGGAATGTTAATCTTCCGTTGAGTGAACGGAAATGTATTTATCTGGAGCCTGTGTGAAAGAAAAAAAAAGTAGTTGGAGAGTGCAAAGTGAGAGAAAATAAGAGAAAGTGAAATGCAAAGAATAGAGTGTCAGTTTATTTATTAAAATAATAAGCAAGCTTTGCTGGTTGTTTCTTCAGTTTTACTGAAACTTTGAAAAAATATTCCTTATTCTGCCACAGTCTGACATGTTAAGAAGTTCCTTGAGCAGCACTGCCAGAAATTAAGAATCATGAGGATAATTTTTCTGTTCTTTAAAACTGAATTAATTTTTAATTTCATCATACCCTTCACATGCTGCTTTTGTTCTGTCACAGTACCTGAGAATGTCAAAATAAGTAACAAATAAAATCTGACTCATGTCACTGCTACCTGGAGTGCTTTTAAAGAACTATTTATCTGGAATTAATTTTTGCTATTAAATGTTTAGGATAAGGGCCATATCATTAATGAGTATTAATTACTGTAGATTTACCAAATGACAGTGGGGTTGATCGCAGTTCTCCTAGAAGAGAACCTGAGTGGAAATGTCAGCCCCTGCTTGCACATCCTTTGGCTGAGGGCCCCAGCTGCCTATGCAGTGACTAGCACGATAGCACTCAGGTGTAGTCCTTGTTGACTGGCAATTTATTTTAAGAGTTGAATGAAAAGGAAGATTATTTTAATTGACTCCAGTACAGAGTAATTTTTTCGAGCTGTATGAAATATATTCTTCTTTTATACTCCTCCTTTTTTGATTCTTGCCATTCCTTTAGATATACCTGTTCATTCTAACACTTTTGGCAGTACCATGTTACTCTACCAGTAATCTAATGGATCTTTGGACATCCACAGGAAGGATCATAGCAATAGTTCTGACCAGACACCTCAAAATCCCGGACAGGTGGCCAGAGAATATGCACAGATTGATTTTACATTGTGTGTACAACTGACTCCGACAAGTCAGACTAATGCTTATAGAGCTGCAAGATTCAAAGGGAATGCTTTGTAGTTCCTTGAGTTTTAATAAGTAAGGTAAGCAGCAAATATTTTGTGTATACCTGGGAAAACTTCCAGTGTGTGTACTGCATCCCTTTCTGTGTAGGAGGATTTGCCTCACGCAGGCATTCTTTAAATGAAAGTGAATTGTCACCTGCCATGGTGTGCTACTTGTTTAGTTCTCTCCTATGGTTTGTAGTACACTGTTCTACATCAATTAAAAACAGATGAGAGAACGGTTTAGCTGAAGAGTTTGTTTCCTTGTAATCAACTGCAAAAAAGACCAAGGTCATGTAACAGATCTCTTCTTCACTCTCACTTAGCAAAAAAGGCTGTGTGAATGCAAATTGCTTTATTGGTGGAGGGAATTAAAATTATAAAAAGCTAGGCTTAAAGAAGTGCAAAATCAGGACTGTGTCGGAACAGGGACAATATAATTGTGGTATGGATTCCCATATGGGACTAAATTATCTAGATTTTAGTAATGTCAGCAGTTCTATGTGACTGCTGGAATGCAGCCAATGTGCCACATTTGCTTCATTTTTTAAGATGGTTCAGATTCTACACAACTTTAAATATGCAGAATGCTAAATTTGCTCTAGGTGTCATAGTGGCACTTCTGTGCTGCATAATTTTGCATGTTAATTTTATTTACTAGAAACATAAAAGTAGCCTAGAATGTATCCTAATCCAAAGTAAAGTTACTCTGATTTTGGTCCAGCTTATGGTATCTTCAGAGAAAGACTGCTTAGTTCTACGGGCAAATATCAAGGTTGCCTCCCTTTACAGTGCATTCCATTCAGTAATAGTATTTTGTAGCAACTCAATAAAGCTGATAGTTTTTCTGGGTAATTACCCACAGCCCCCTGCAGGACAAATTAGCATTCATGACCTGAATAATGCTTACTAGAAAGAGTTCAATGGAATTTACTTAATCAGAATCATTGCTTTCTCGTGGCTACGCTATTTTTAACCTAGTCACTATTGTCTGCTAATAGCAAAAATCCTGTCAGTGCCAGGTCCAACTTGGCACTTGGTGTATAAGGAGAGAAAGATTATCCTTCTCAAAGGTACACAGTGTATTTTTAAAGCTTATGGATTGTATTCTGCAGTCTTTACTCAGACCTTGCTTAGGTAAACGTGCATTGAAGTCAGTAGATTTGCCAGATGACAGAGTGTTGAATCAGACATTATGAAAAGAAGTGAATATATGTTTGCTAGGCAGTCCATGATTTATAATTTCTAGTAACCATGAAAGGCTGCTAAAGAGGACTTTCAAAGGTGATTATTCTTTTCTGGGCTTGTATGAGAAGGAAAAGTTCCTGCGTGTTTCAAGCCATTTTGTAGGGTTGTTTTTTGTTTTTTTTTAATTACCTCTGATGTTTTCCAAATTATATAAAATAGAAATAGCTATTGCTTTGATGGTTTTGATGGTTCATGTTTTGCCTTCCACTTCCTAAGGCCGCATAGCACGTCAAGGTTAGTACAACACAGGTGAGCCCTACAACAACTTAACCAGATGCTCACTAAAGCAAACCAGGAGGATTGGAGAGAATTTCTGAAATATTACAGTGATTAGGTGCCTGCATGCACACACACAGAACCACAGCCACCATCAAAACCAGAAAAATGCACAGCAGGAAAGTTATGTGAAATTGAGCTACCGCTTCCCATGAAAGAATTCATGTTTTAGCTGTGTTTTCCTTGCACAGCGTATATTGATCACAGTAACAGGAAATGAGAGTTGGACCCAATTTGTACAGAACTCAAAGGCTTTGCCAGTGTTGTTTGACCAATGGCTTCAAACTATGGCCAAATGACTTTCAATTCCTGGCCAAAGCTACAATGTTAAAGAAATCATGTGCAGAATTGTAGTCCTCTGATGTCCTGTGCCCTTTTAAGCAAAGGTCTTTTACTGTTCTCAGTGTGTGTTTGCACAGTAAGGTGTAGCTAAAAGCAAATTTCAGTGACTGATTTAATGGCCCTGGAAAATGGATGTTGACAGTTGGGATGCTGGAAATACAGGAAACCTTGGAGGACTCTTCAGGGCAGTAGTCTTAGTGAAATGGGGTATATGAATGAGTACCAATATACAACACACAAATAGCATTCAGTACACCAAAACCCTGTAATTTTCACTTTGGTGGCTCTCTCCAGCTCAGCCTACAGAAGTTAGAATAATCCCAGGTGAGATTAAGCAAGAAATGGGACAGGTCAAATAAAAACAATGTGAACTGTTGAGTAAAGAGAGACTCATCGAGGCCAAATTTATCCCCAGCTGTATGTTAGCACAATCCAGTTCAGGATGATCCTGACTTACTTGTTTTTGTAATTGTCAGGAGGTATTAAGTAGTGCTGCTCTGTGAGGAACAGAGTAATAGCATTGCAGCCAGCACTACCTTTTATTGTTCATAGGTGCAAAAAAAAGGGAGTTGTCCTTTAGGTTTGCATTTCTTTTACTTTAGCAGTAGAGACTATGCCAGGATGTTGCAGGCAGAACATTTCTTCTCTGCCATCACAGAAGAAATACAGTCTGCTCAAGTAAAGAAACAACAATTGCTTCCTCAAGAAGAGTGAGTACTCTAGTTTCAAATGCATTAGATGAAATAACAGGTTAATTTATTTTAGATGACCATCATATTGTTTATTTGAAGAGGAGATGTAATTACAATGGAAAACTTAACACTAGCAGAATTTACAAAGAAGTCTTAGTCACTAAGGTGGAGTTTGTGTAGTCTGTTTGGCTTTGGTTGGACTGATTCATTCCCAAACTAGACTCTGAAGCCTTCCTTTTGGATAATATCACCCTATCCCACACCCAACAATTATTTAAAACTTTTTTTCTGGATCTTCACATCCATCCTTGAATTAAACCTTTCCAGTAGAAGAGTAAAATCAGGTTCTAAAATTCTAAATTGTCAAGATGAGTTTTTATTTTTAAAATTCCTTTAATAGATTCACTTAAATTTGAGACTAAATGTGGTTTTCCCCAGCTTTATATCCATATGCAGAGAGGTTTTGAGAGACCATCACAACTGGGGAGAGAGTTTGGCTGTGAAAATACTCCTTAGGAAGTCTGAATTTTGCATTTCCTTAAAGTGACTTCTCTCATCAGGAAGCTGGCCAGGGCAACTATACAAAAAAAGAAAATGAGTAAGACCGCTTCATAGGAATTAATTTTGCTGTTTCACAGCAGTATTTCCTAACTCTCTGCTTTCACTTCTGCCTTTTACAAAATGTTGCTAAATCAATCTTTCTCATTCCACTGTGATATTGGCAAAAATTGTAAGCTATAAGTATAATGCATTTGACATTCTTTTGATTTCTAGTTCATATTATTCTAGTTCACATGGTTAAGAGAAAACCTTAAACAATTTTAAAATAAATGTTAAAAAGTAAAACAGAGTCAGCAGATGGCTAGGCTCCCAGAACCTCATTTTTTCTTTAATGTCAGTGTAAGAACAGGTCACACATGCAAAACACCAAATTGAAGCTCATTCATTTATTAAAATAATGAGCTTGATCAGCCACTCTCAACAGGGTTATTTCCTGAAGACAGTACATCAGACTTGTAGACGTATTGGTGGAGGAACAAATAATGAAACTTCAGTCATTTCAAATATTCTATTTATTGCCTGTGGATTCAAAAAAGGGGATTATTGATAGTGTTTAATGTAAAACAATTATATTTCTTCCATAGATACAGGTGTGCAATGCAGAATGCTTCAAGCAGTATTCAGCAATATCTGTCTGTATGGGATCATAGTTCTTTACACAAGAACTGTTTATTCATTCTGATGCAACAGCAATTAGAAGTCACCCACATAGAAACTTTGAATGCCTTGACAACAATTAAACTTGCAGTAGCACTGATAACCAACAGTAACTGTGAATATTTCCTTGACGAGATTCCTAAGCCCATTTTGCCTGGACGCACTGACCTCTGGAATTAAATTCCGAGAGTTTTCTGCTACTTCTAATTTGTGAGTTATCAGACTACCTACCTTGGGCTTGAACTGAGGTAGCAGAACTCCTATCTAGTCAATGTAAGATCATAATTCTCAACTGTAGTCATGTTCAAAACACAGAATTAAAAAGAGGCCTCAACCACCACAGAAAAGTTTACAATTCCAAGGAATGAGGAACAGGAAGGTATCAAAAATATGGCATTTGAACCGGTAAATTACTGCAGTAGTTTGCAAGCACGTAAGAATAAAAGCCCTTCTCTCTGACATGTGCCAATCCTGGTTATATCTGGTATCCTAGGTGGAGATAAGGGACCAGTTTTGCTTTGTTCATGAAGGAACAGGAACAGCAGGAGCACTGTGCTGACTTCTGAGGCAGCCACAGTCTGGGAACTGAGATAGAGCTGCTTGATTAGAAGTGAATAACTGAGACATTGACATGGCTTCAGTCTATCTTGCACCGTGAGGTGTTATGGCATCTGACAAGACTGAAGGAAAAAATTCCATTGGGAAGACACTGTTGTGTTTGTTGTGTGTTTCAGTAGAAGACAAATTGCCAATATCCTGCCATCCAAAACGGCCAAGATCAGAAATAGTTCAAAAGATGAGGTAATATAATACTTGACGGTGAGCAGAACTATTAATCACAAACTAGAGTTATGCTGTTCATTTATTACTGTATGTAAAGCAAATGGGAATTTGTACAAAAGAAATGTTGAGGGAGAATCAAGCCTTAGAGGTTTAGGGATTTATATTGGCAAATACAGTACACTGGAAGCTGTTTAATTGGCTTTTCCTGTCTGTTAAATGTGTATGCTTTTCCAAGAGGGTACCAGGGTCCATGTGTCTATGACTTTTTTAGAAAAAACATGAACTATACTTACTGAAATTCTTAGTTTATCTTGAAGAGTAAGCAAATATACTGCTGTAATGCAAGAGAAACAGTTTAATATTTTACCTCCTAAATCAGTAGGAGACTTAAAAATATACATCCAGTAGCTCTCCAATGAATTTGCAAAACACTTTTGCCAGCTAAAACCACAGCTAAGAAGTGATATTCCAACGCTGATGTTCTTCATAAAATATTCCCTGAACCTTCAACAGTTCTATGCATTGCACAGTGGCAGGACGTGGCCCTAATAGATTAAATGGTTTGATTTAGATGTTTATTACTGCTGTGTGGAGATACGGACGCCTGCCTCCAAGTAGTCCTGATGCCAGCTTCTTCATTTCCTACTGGTTATCTCTGCAAACGGCAATTTTCATGCCCTTTACCATATTACTGCTCATGCTTCAGAAGACATCTGATTAACATCCACAAATATTTCACTAGCCTCCTTTTAACTCTCTTCTAATATATTTTGTTATGGTATTACAAAAAAACATGACAATGGTGAGGTCACTGGGATTTTCATGGCATTATCGCTAACCAGTATGATTGCACACATGTGTTTTTTGTCTTTTGTCCAGAAGATCACTGTTATGGGGAAGGATGGTCACAGTCTTGTCCAGGGCCAAAGGATCTGACAGAGGGGATGATGGTGGGTGGTGTCGTACACAAAAAATCTTGTATTTGCAGTGGTGGGTGATTTATATAACTCATCCTTTCCAAAGAGCGGATATACTTAGTGTTGTATTTGAAAAGCTTGTTCTAGTCATTAATAAACTTTATCAGTGTGTGCACTGTTAAGATTTATATATATTTTGGTGAAGGTCTGAAGATATTTGAGTGGTTTTTAACAGAAACAAATGCTTTAGATTTGCAGACAGACCGACATAACTTTATCTTTGCGAAAAAATTTACAAGTCAAGCAGTGTAGTGTCTTCCATAATATTTGAGTGGGAGATTTTTCTATCAAAAATGCAGCTTTGCCAAATACAGAAGTATGCTGGAGACGGTGACCTTTGGAAAATAATGTTTAGTGACATTAATCTACATCTAATAGAGGGTTTTGTATCATCACTATGGTTTATATCTGCATTATTGTAGCACATAGGCTGTCACCTGCATTTATATAACATGAGACTGATTATTCCTTATCATGCACAAAATGCAAACCTCAGGGAAGAGTTCATTTTGGACCATTTCCAGGCGTATGTGTAACATGTTATGAGCAGAGTACTGCTTTTAAGGCTATCGAGTACAATTTGCACTTTTTCTCTTCACTACATCTTACATTTGACGAGATAATTGCCCCCTATAACACACACACATCCTAGAACACATTCATTACAAAGCCATTGTATTAATATATAGATATACATATCGGTGAAGGAATGTAGTTGATATTCTGTGTATATTATCAGTATGATATATGTGGAATATATCTTCATAAGCATAATAGGAGGTAGCAATCATAATAAACTGAAGATGAAGAAACAGAATTGAGAACCCTGCATGTGTAAGTGTTCCACTTGTCAGAGAATGTAGAACACAATTTTACATAAATAACTTTAAAGAGGTGGTGGTGATCAGAGTTTATTTTTTATTGTGAAGTTTCTTAGAAGTTTGTGAGTATTCTAGATTTCAGGTTATTGTGAACCTATATTACCTATGCATATATATGTACATATACGTGCTTTGAGCGAGTACTTTTCTGAAACATAATATATACATACTGGATAATATCTTATCTGAGTAGTATATTGTTTTTTATTATTACAATTCTATACATTATATATAGAGAGAATTTACGTCAAAATATAAAAAGTAATGTCTTTGAATATTTGTAAGTTACGAATGATATTTCAGCCTCATTACTGAGCCTGAGTTCAACACACTTTAGAAAATATGCAAAAATTAATTTCAAATTAATTTTGTTAATTTCTTTCACAAAAATTGGTAGGGAGACTAAATTTGCACTAGGATTAATAATATATTATTTGTTACCTTTACTCTTTTGCTTTTACAGTTACTCGATGACTTTTTTTCCTTTTTTTTTTGGCAGAGATTATAGTCCATATTTTTATGACTCACTAGCAAAAAAATGGGCTAGATGTCTCATATTGGACTTTTCCATCCTTTATTCTGAAAATTCTATGCAGGTCTTCATTTTCAAAGAACCTAACAGAGGTTGCTGGACCTTTGATATGGTTGTACACAACTTAAACATTGTTAAAATGTAATAGAAGATCAGCTGTGTTGTGTTGTAATTCCTGTCTATTTCTTAAGCTATAGTTTCTATTGAGTGATATAATCAAAGAAGATCCTATTATAGCAGCATCTAGATCTCACATTCCAGTTTGGTGAGAGCAGTATATATGACAAATAACAGGGCAAAGCTGGTCATGCAGAAAGCAATCATTCCCTTTAACCTCTGTGATGAATTGTGTTAGGTAAGCTGTGGCCTGCTCTTCCTTTAGAAAGCAGTTTCCTTATATCCATTCATGACAGTAACAGTACATCCTGTGAGAAACATTATTTTACATTATTTTTACAAAAGTAGGTTCAAGTAATATGAAATAAACATATCTCAAACAGAATGCCACATGATATTGTTCTACTGAAACTCATATTGTACAATTCTGAATGTGGATGGAAATAAACTTTTCTCCAAAAAGGGTTGTATTTGCCTGTGAGATGCACAGTACTCCTCTGTTTGGCAGTTATAGGAATTATACCTGTTCTTGGTGGCCTTGGTTTGTAGGTGCAGCTGAAAGCAGCTCTGTTTGGTGAAGGTCATTTTTGTTCTCTCCTAAACCTAATACAACATGTATGAAATCAGTGACCCAACTTACTCAACAAAATTTGTTTTATAGTAAGGAGTTCCCAGCCAAGCAACCTTTATTCCAGGCCTATATTTGCAACAGCAGCTGTAACAACAATGAGCAAGTGTGTTCAGACACCGCTCTGCTCGCTTAGTGCTACTGAGTGGCAAGACCATGGTGAACGATAGAGGGTTTTGAGGTTGCATTACATCAGTCCAGCCAAAAAAAGTCTGGCTAAGCACAAAGTGAAAGTGAAAGATTGACATTCTGGTGCAGTGACTCACTGCTCTGTTCTGTTCATTTAAGTCCATATATGAAATACAGAGCAATGGAAACTTGGTGGGGAAAGAATATGTTTCTTACATTAACGATGAAGTTCATGTTTAAAGTGACAGCTTTACAAAGACAAAGAATATTTAAACATTTTTGTTTTCAACATTGGCATCTTTAAATCTGTTTGTTTTTTACCCATACCCTAAAACAAGCCCCTTTTTCTGACTGTTTATGTTGCTGAAGTTACTGCTCTACTTCCTAGATATGCAGTCAGGGGAATTTTCCAACACACCCTCTTTGTGCTGGGCCTTCAGCTGGTTTTTAGAGAGGCTGTGTTTTTTCTTCAAATTTGAAATTTACTCATTCGAGCCACAAGTACTTTTCAGTCTACCACTAATTTTTCTTTCCTGTCCAGGAAAGTAATTTTTGATGCATTACAATGCGATTTAAAATTATATTATTTACAGAAATGTGACTTTATTGTAACTCCAATGAAGCTGGGTTTGCATAAAAATAACTGAGAGTTCACACACACAAATAAGTCATGTGGAGTTTTACCTCCACAAATCACTGATGTGTATTAACTGTTTGCTTGTGTGAACTTAAATTGTTAAATTCAAGTTAGCTTAGCCTGGGAAAGATAAGGTCCCAGAGCACTTTGTTACTGAAATTTGGGGCATGTGAGGAACACTGACTAGGTTTTTATTTTGCTAGCTAGAGTATTTCTCAGTTATAATACAAAAAGTGTACAAAGATCTATCCTGACAACAAAGATCTGGGAATATACAAATAGTTCAGTACTATGCATTTAATTTGCGTGTTCAGTAGTTTTTCGTGGGACCAGTTAGATGTAAAACTGGACAGTAACATTGCAAAGGAAGCTGAATTACATGTGCAAATTGCAGTAATTATACATGAAAATTAAGACTATGCTACAAATTTCTTTTTGTACATGTAGATGCATGCATGAAGTTTAGAAAATCTGTCCAGAAAACTTAAAGCACAAATGAACCACATGGATCAGTAAGCAAACAGACTGAAAATTCTGCTGTATATGATGTCATTCCTTTGCTGTAGGTCAGAAATAACTTCATGCTGTTAATTATAGGTATTTATCATAGTTCATATGATTTTGTGGGGCCTTGTCAGTGATCAAAAGTGGTTCTTTGGACGCCTGTCATCAAGTGAGTTAGTAATTGTAGAATAGCTTATTTACTGAATCTAATATGCCATTAAATAGACTTATTTTCCCCTTTTCAGCAGTTAATGTTGTTGATAAAAGGACAGTTCTGTTTTAGTAAAGTTGATTTGTTGCAGTCAGGTACAATAATTATGTACTCTTATGTATACTCTATGTGCATTAACACATGAAAGTTATATTACAGCAACTTTAAAAGTCTATCTTACACTGGTAATAGGCAGGGAGATATGAATTAAGGTAAAATGGCCTGTGGAAACTTAATTTTAAAATGAATAACAAATATAACAGAAAAAATAAGACAGTGAAGTCACTATCATATATGTTTACAGCGTGCCCAGACTGATTCTTAAAATTATTGTAAAAACATAAGATGGAAATTTAGACCTCAGACAAAAATGCTGCATTTGAAAGATGAGGACTGCTTTTATAAATCATAAAGAACATATGGAATACAAAAATAGAGAAGGATTTGAATTGGAAGAGAAGTAGATAGTGCTACTATTAGATTGTATTACAGGTGGGAACATTTTTTCCCCTGTTTCTCTGAGCCTGAAAGTACTTTTGTTCTAACCTTGCACCTGGATTCAACCTACTTTCTTTGAATCCACTTGCATTCTGCCTGGGAAAACCATTTATGTAAAGAATGACCTCTCTCTGGGTTTTGCAGCTTGTTTGTGGTGTAGATGAGTGTGCCAGTTCAGAGCCCTCTGTTCAGTGTTGACTAAGACCTTGAAGAGTTCTTCAGCCCCACTAGGCCACAGAAGAGCCTATTGAGACTGTCAGCCTTTTTTCCTGCCAGCTACTTTTTTTATTAGGCTGATAAACTCCTGAATTGTTGAAAAGCAGCTGCTCTAAGGAGGATTTAGCTAATTCTCAGGGCGCTTCTGGGTGTGTGGGAGATATATTTACGTCTGGACTATGAAGGTCCCTTGCATTGTTAGACCTAGGTGACCTCTTTCTAGATCAAAAAGAGGTTGCTGGAATGCAATTAAAATGCAGTGTTACTTTCTTGTAAAGCCCCAGTAACCCAATCAACAGTTCTCTTTCCCCATCTTTTTGTCAGTTCCTCTGCATTTTCAGATTTTATTCCTATTTCAAGTTTTGTCTGTGCCATAATTTGGTTTTACCTTATCAGAAAATGCCTCAGATAGTATTATTAAAACTCTTCTTAAAAAAAAAAAAAAAAAAGTGTCCTATCTTTTAACAGCCAGTTCTGTAGAGGTTCAAGCTATTATTTTTCACATATTGCTCAAGTAAGCAGAACTATGTGCATTTGATTTTTTCCCTAATAATCTCAGATGTAGTTTTGTTGTGATGTAGTACACAATTCATATTGATTAACATGTCTGTGAGATATGCATTTTATAGACACATTCCAAAGTGAAGCATGAAATCGAACTGTAAATAATTACATTTTTAAAAAGGGTGGGTATTTTCAGTTCTATGGCAAAATTGGTACTTACTGAAACAAAGGTTTGATTAAAACTAAAAACAAATTTACATTTGTAGGAGTTTCAGCACTGTTGTTTGCAATTTGTTATATGTCTTTACCTGGCATGCTATTTCACCCTTCATGACACACATCAATACCTTCTTTATGTCTGGCTATTACCACTCATTTAAAAATCTATTTTACATGATTCTTTCAGCCAAAAATGGACCATGATGACATAGAATAGAGCCTGTGCTTCATAAATTCTCCAGGAATCAATACTTCGGCTGGGAATTTGTCTGTCTCACAAAGCTATGCATCATTAAACTTTATTATTATTACAGTGGACTCTGCTTCAAAGTTCACTACCTAACTGATATTGGATGAACCCATTTAAACCAAGGAAAAGATATGAGACACAAATGCTTCTGTACTGACATGTATTTATCCAGATAATGTTTAATTTATGAAATATAAGTAGCTCTTAAACTGCTTATTGGTTTATGGGCAAAGTTCAGCAATACCATCGTTAAAGATTATATGCTGATTACAAGTTATTGGCAAATGACTTTAAACTGAATCCATTCAGATTATTTTAAATATGACTTATTCTGCCCATAGGATCTTATATATTAATCACACAACTATGAATTTGTGAGCACAAACATCCATTTGAATTCAGAACTGTACCCAGCCAAACCACATTAGCAGGACGTTTTATTGCTATTGGATATAAACAGGTTTTTGTCACTGTAACTATTTGTAATATGGGCTTTCTTAGTAAAAATATAGGTATCTGTGCAAACAAAAGTATTTGTTACACACTATTGATCATGTGGTGTGCATCAGTTTTTTGTGTGAAATATTTTAGCTCTCTTACCAAAGAGAGAATTTTTACATGGCTTCCAGACAGAATAATGAAGGAACAGTGAAATTCAGGAATTTATGGATGACACACAGGAAGAGAACTGTTTATTTCCACTACTCAAGATTAGTCTTGAATCCTGAAAATGTATCCACAAATCAGGATTAGATTATAGAAGGGTTATAAGCAGAATAAAAGATAAATTCAAAAGATTATTTGTATGCAATAAATGAAACAGGCTGTATATATTGTCTGCCTCACATGCTAGATTGATTGACCAATTCCTGGATTTGAGAGCTATCAGACTCCTTTACGTAGCCTTCCTCTGCTCTTCTGCAGTGCTCCTGACCATGGGCCAAATAACAGTCTGCTCAGCTGAGAGTACTCGTGCTGACACCTGTGGACATCACACTGTAACCATCATGTGTGAGTACTTGAGAAAATACTTAGAATCAGGATTAACTAAGTATTTTCTCAAGTACAAGGATCAGGATTAACTGAATTGGTTCAAGGGGCTCTTGGTTCTTCCTGCCTCAAAGAAACATGGACAGATGCAAGGCTCCAGTGAAATCACAACCTTCTAAAAATGCAAGTATTTTTGTTAGTCCCATGAGGAGTCACCTGCAAAAAGATAAAGGACAAAATCAATGGTTTGTTGGCAGGCACACACACAAGCACATGCCCTCTCTGTCCTCTCCTTGGGCTTGCCACACCTGCCTGTCTGCTGTCTCAGCATCCTCTCTCACACTCAGGAGATCAAAAAAGGAGAAAACAAAAAGGGTCATTAGTTAAGAGGCACAGGTGTGAAGAGACTTTCTAAACCAAAGAACTGTACACCTGCTCCAGGGAGCATTGCTGGGAATTGGGACAGGTGTACTAACCTCCAAGCCTTGCCAGGCTTGTGGGGATTCCTGGCTATGGACTCTGCATGTTGTGCGTATGCAGGAGAAAATAGATAAGTGCTGGTCTCACTGCATCTTTGTGTTGTGATCCAGTGCATATTATGGTACTGTGATCTCTTACACAGCTGTAAATGAGCTGCAAAATATCAGTTATATAGGTTTCTCATCACAGAGGAGAATAACTGAACTAAATGTAACTAATACGGTGGAAGTTGAAAGTAAAACAGAGTAGAGAATGATATAAAAAGAGGATGACTTACAAAACAGGGGTGCATGTGGCGTGGCTGACAGAAGATCCCTACGGTTTTAGAGAAACTATTCAGCTTTTCATTAGTATCGAGCACTTCCTCAGGGACACCAGCTACACAGAATTGGAAAGATAAACTTACCCTTTCACACACAATCCCATTCAAAACCTTTCACAGCATTTCCAAGTCGAAGGATATGACAGAGGTACAACTGCTGTCTCCACTATTGTCTTAGTTTTATTTCGTTTATAGCACATACTTACATCCCTGGCATTTCACAGATAAAAGGCAATCCAAGGCCTCTGCCCTTGTCATCTTACCATCTAATCTAATCAGCACAAATCACATCTGAAGCAAAGCCACTATAAACATATGTATATCTCCATGAAAAAAAAAAGTGTGAAAATAAAAGAAAGGTTCTCTAGGAAATGCTTTTTGTTTGATTTTTGTTAGCCTAATTGCTTTAGTAGCACTGGCCTGTTAAGGAGAAAAGAGTGCAGTGGGCTGCTCTTAAGGAATGATAAGAGGTGGAAAGAGAGGATAAAGAAAACTGAAGGCAGAAAATGAGGAGTTGGGGGGGGAATGAGGTCATTGGATGCACTAGGGAAATGTGGAAAGGGGTTGACTGTTTGAGGCAGAGGCAGCAGCCTGGAAGAGAGTCTGAAGCCGCAAAGAGACAAAAGGAGCACAGCACAGGGCAGTCTGCAGAGCGAACGTGGAGTGTCTGGGGAAGCAATAGGAAGCCAGAAAGGAGATGTACATAGATTAGAGTCATTACAGGGATCCCTGAATGTGAAAAGCAAAAATCACTGGTTGTTTTAAAGAAACAAAAAGGTTTTTTGTAAGGAAAGAGCTGAGGTTTTGAGCTGAGAGTATAAGAAAAGGCTTTGCTAGCTTGAGATATGTGGAAGTTTGTGGGACAGATTCTTTCTCCAAAGCACCTGCATAAATGGTGCACAACTATTGCTACAGGCTTTAAGTTGAAACAGCAGACGTGTCTTTGCATCAGCCTTTTGAGTCTAAGACGCTTTGTGACACATGCTGAATCTACATTGGGCCAAGCCAAAAGAAACATCCCTGCTGTCCCTCCCATAGCCTACTCACCCATTTGGTCCCTAGCTGCCGAAAAGATGCGACCTTTCAAACCTACTGTGAAGGTCATCTTTTTATGCATGAAGTACAGTCCTGACCCATTTGAACATTAATAGTAGGGCTCCCATAGATGTGGTGAAACTATAGTTTCATGTAGGCTGTCAGTGGCTACCAGCAACCCCAGTGTTTTAAAGTCGTTTTTTTTTAACACTACCACATAGGGGATGCTGATATACTTGTCATTGACTCCAGCATGTCTAGTTTTATCTTTCTGCATCTACTGAAGTAGGCAGACCTACCAATGTTGCTTTAGTCTTTCAAAGTTCAGAATTAGGAGTGATTTTTTAACTGTCTGCCTAACAATCTGTTGTGTTGACATTTGAGGAACATCTAGCGTATTTTGAGCAAATATATTCTTCTGGGAAATTCCTGTTGGACTGCATGAAGAATAATTTTTGTATAGAATTTTCTCTATTAAACGCTCTACTGTATTTTTAAAATTCCATATATTTGATATAACTCTATATTTTATTTTATAGGTTTTTGGAATAATTTCTTCTTAGTTAGATTTCTGTCCCTACAGCCTTGTTTTCTTCTGCAGGATACTTGTCTTTTAGGATTTAAGCACCTGCTTTTATGATAAACCAGATTCTCATTGCTTTTTATTTTGTGTTCAGTACACTGGCAAAACTTTTAGAGGGAATTATAGATACTGCATTCTTTATGCAAACAACTCAGAATTTATAAATCCTTTTTGAAGTGCCATTCAGTAAATAAGTAATTTTTTTCTCTAAAATTCATTAAGAATAAATGGTTAGTGGGAACAGTTCGTTCTCTAAATCCATAGTGCTTGAAGTCCTTTCTATGCAGCCTTTATCATCCTTGTAAGAGTTGAACGATTACATATTTTACTTCAATTTACAAACGCTTACTACTGGGGTAAAGGTAATATATTTGGTGTTTTGATATAATCTATTTCGTGAGCACTACTGTCAATATCTATAAACTTCTCTCAATACACCATGCGAATGTTAACGTTTTCCTTTTGACTATTATTACCTCTAAAGCAGCAAGGATGTTCAGGAGGGAAAAGGGAGAGAGATGTTCTGGATGATTTGCCAGTTACAACCCGGGGGACTACAGATGCGACTAGTCTTATTTTTATATTTATTGTAAAATTAAATGTTGACATAAGGTCTGAGGGATTTGCATGAATACAACAATGTCATTATTAAACAGCTGGGATCCTTGAATTTTTCCAAACTAATTCTGGGGAAAAAAATGAAAGCAGAGTTCATGTGATAGAGTGTAATGAATAGTGCCTCTTGTTTTCTCAAGAAATTATTTTGTGCTCTTGAAAAATTATCGGCAGTGGTAATTTCAGTGCTTCATTCATTTAATACTTTTTGCATTATTCACATGAAGTCTGTAAAGCCATGTAACGTGCACGTTGATATCCTTTTTGCTATACCAGGTGCCAATTTTATTGCAGAATATAAATGTGTCCTATACAGAGGCCCATTTTCTCCTCAGACAATAAGGAGATATGTTTGTGTTGTTTTAAATAGTGTTGGTTGTATTAAAACATCTGGTTACAGAGAAAGGTTTTATTAAGCGAAGAGTTATGCCCATCTCTCCTGGCATATTCAGGACACAAGGTCAAATTTTGCATTAAATGGGTGAATGAAGGGTGAGACGTCAAAGACAGGTGTCCCTGCCTGTGCTGTCAAATATTTAAAACCTAACATCTGCTGGCAAACTCCAGCCAAACACAGTAATGGACCAGAGCTGTGTAGTTAGTGTATGTTCTAATTCCTTCCCCACATAGCTGGTGTGTCTTTTATACATCACTCCATAACCTTAACTGCCCTCCTCTGGTGGAACCGCTGGGCCGTGGGGAGCTGTAATGCAAAGAGCTTTTGCTCTCCATAAAGGTGGAGGTTCTCCCCAAAGGCCAGCACTCTCACTGGTTTAAGTAGAGCTGCATCAGCCGGCAGCTTTGTGGTCCATATACTCACCACAATGAGCAACCGTGCATGAGCAAGTGCGTGTATGTTAAAGGCATGTACACTCATTGACTGAAATTCAGAAAGTCTAGTAAACATCCTGTCATCCAGACTGAAGATAATATATAATTATCCTTTTTATGCTACTGCATGCCACTCAAATTGTGGTTGCATCAGTGTAGGTAGTTTCATTAACTCCTGAAAGAGTCCGGTTGAAACCCTTCCTTCTTCATTAAGTGGGCCACTGAAGGGTCAGTATAAGTGAGAAGCCCAAGACAGGTGCTACTAATTGTGGAGTCAACTATTAGAAATAGAATCTCCTCTGTCCTTCCTGGAGCAGCGAGGCAGATCGATGTTCACAGCTGTTCCTAATGCTATCAAACACTCTTACCACAAGCACACACCTTATTCAGTAAGTGCTGCATACAGAATATGGATAATAAATGGTTCTGCTTGTCACTAAGACATCTTTAGCTAACATTAGTAGCCACATTTCCAAATTTCTGTAATGAAAGGTTTGTCAAAGATTTGCAGACAAGTTTGCTTCAAGACCTTTCTCAATTTTCAAACCTACATTTCTTCTCAGTTTACTAAAATGGCAAAGGATGCCAAATTGCTATTCAGAAATCCTGAAGGACTGACAAGAAGCAGTCTATTAATTTTTTTTTCTGTCTGTCTGTTGTCAGTCTTTCTTTCAAGCATGGAGTTTAAGTGTTAACATTTGGAAAGCAAGGTTTCCTCATCACAGCTTGCTGGATTCCAGTGAAGACTTTGCAACTTGTCAGTAAAGCTTCCAAAGTGTTGGAGGCAAGAGAGCACAATGCATCAACATCTTTCCAAATTTCATTCACTCCCATCTTTGCAGTTCTTGGGAAAATGGAACTTACTTCCAAATTCGTGACATATCCCTTTACACCTATTCTGTATGTCTTTTTACTCCTGCTTATTCAGCTAAGTAAGGGAACAAAAGCTAGTGCTGCTCACTCACCTCCTTGTTCCAGCTGTCCGAACTAAAGGCTGTACACTGAGCCAGGCTATTTCCTCACACCCATTTCTTCTTTATATGTAACCGGGTAGAAAGAAGGAAGGACGAGCCCAGCCTTTGTACCAGCACTCTTCTCCCTCCCCCAGATAGGCCTGGTTCTGTTAAAACTGATTAGGAGAGCTAGCAAGCCAGATAAGGGGAAAAAAACTGACTTTCACAACTGCAAGAATGTACCTTTTCTGGAGCAGAGGGAGGGAAAGTGAAGAATGGCTTATTTCTTAGCAATGGAAAAGTTTCATTGCTATGTCAATTATAGAACTAGAAGAGACCACTGTAATATCTTGTGTAACACAGACTATGGACTGTACCTGAACTGATCCCTCCTTAACTGCAACAAATCTTTCAGAAACCTGTGATCTTTTATTTTTAAAACTTCAGTCTTGGAAAATACACTGCTATTACATGTTATGCCTTACTCATGACTACACTGAAAAGTTCAATCTTGCTTTTAGGGTCTAGGAGACACATCTATCCCCCTTAGTGGTACAGAGAGCCTTTAATAAAGCAAATGCTTTTCCTCCTCCACCGAGCAGAAGGAAAAAAAGAATGACTGGAAAAGGCCTTAGTGAATTGGGGCACAGTTCTAGGGAGGTCTCCAAGCTTCAGTAAGCAGAGCTGAGGAAAGCTGGGACGAGGTTGATCTAATGAGTGCATCATGACCCAATGAATCAATTGGTTGTTCCAGCTGTGCTTTGCCTCTCCTGCTTATTTGAACTGATTTGTTCTGCCAGTTTATTGGTACAACTGAGTGATTTTCAGAACCCATCCTTGTTGTTTAGACTCTCCACAATTTCTCCCTAATTATGTCATCTCTACAGTCATCTTTATAGTTTTAGCCCCAGCATGACTGTGTTTATCCCCTTTCCTATTGTGCAAAGTGGTTAGGCCCCTATTCATAGTAATTTGCATCACTGATTGTAAGACTGGAAGGTCTAAGTTAAAGACCAAGCTGTATTTTACTGAGGATGGTACTTGACAAGTCACAATCTTTTGAGTGCTCATAGTCTGCCTCTGTTCAGCAAAATCTTCTGGACACGACACCCAGAGTAGAGATGAACTTTCTTAATGGGAAAGAATTTTAGGATGTTTCGTCATGAACATGGTATGCCCTTGAGATATGCAGAAATAGCAAGGATGTGTAAAGACCTTGCTGTGGGAATCCTTAAACTTAGGCTGAGCTAACCTGTGAGTTCAGACGTAGATGTCAATCATTTGAGCTAGCTGTGCAGTATAAACATCCTGGGAATTAAAGTACAAGTGTTAAGACACATCCCAGTCTTTTTCTGCAGGCTTCAATTTCCACCGACTTCCAGTAAAACTGTATGATTTTGTTATGGCCACATGCTTACTGAAAGCTGAACAAACTAATCTGTCATAAAAAAAAAAAAAGTCAGATTGATAGCAATGTGTCATAAAATATATAAAAGCAACTAAAATCTAAACTGAAGATGAAAATTAAAATTAATGTTATCATTGGCTCTTTGAACATTCTTGCTGGAAAACTAAAGCAAAGATTTTTTTGAAGTTTGAGGGTACAATCTTGTATTCTTTGGGGGGGAGGATGTTTTGTACTCAGGCATCTTCTGGAAATTTACTGTGAGTCTTCTCACATAATTTTGCAGGATTTGATACCTCAGGACTAAACCACCACAGCATACAATTCAGGACAGTTTTAAAACCTTGTAAAGGGTGTCTGCACCTTTTTAAGGGCCACTTACACAATTTCTTACATGTGCATTAATGTGAACTGTGACTCTTCCCATGAAATTACTTTTACTTAGTGTATAAGAAGTAGAAAATATTGAAGCAGAAATAGTTTTTTTTATTCTTAATAAGTACCAGTACTGTGCTAAAGATAATCAGATTATTCAAAATGTTAATTACTCTAATTTGCTCCAGTCTGATAAGTACTAAAGTTAGGTATTGCTTTTCACTCTTTCCCAGAAATGGCATCACTAAGTGTGTCGGTGAACTTTTAAACATAAATATTTTATTGTTAAGATTTGTAAAAGCACTTCTTTTTGCAAGGTAAATGGTGCCACTGAAAAGAGGGTGTCTTGTCTGAATTCTCACAGACTGAAGAAAAGGGAAGAGAAAGGCAGGTTAAATGACTGATTTTCAAATCCTCCTTCAGTATCCAAAACTACCCAAGTCCAACTCACGTTGACAGCCAGTGACATTATTTAAATTTTATTCAAAATGTTTAAACTTAGGTTTTTAAGGTAAACACCTGAAACCCTATTTAAACATCTGGGGGAAAAAAAAAAGGTGATTTGACTGCCTAAGTACCAAAATTTTTCACTCTTTTTTAGCTTAAAATCAGCACCATAAAAGGTAGTCTGGTTTTGTTTCAGTGCTAGGCTGTGGACTACATTTAAATTTGGTCCTTGAGTTTGGAATTGGCTCCTACAGCATACTCTTCTCTTGTCTGAGCTT
Organism: Morus bassanus; assembly: GCA_031468815.1. Lineage (NCBI taxonomy): Eukaryota > Metazoa > Chordata > Aves > Suliformes > Sulidae > Morus > Morus bassanus. Next base: position 9,361,509 of record CM062576.1, on the reverse strand, counting down.
CCTGCAGCATCATAATATTAAAATATAAGGAGTTCATGAGATAATAAAAATTCCAGTTAGGCAAAATTTTTAAATAATCAGTTTTATTTGGTTTGATATGCAGTTCTGTCTTTTGATTGTAGGAAGAGTTGGAGATCCATATCTATCACTCACTAAAAACACTTTTGTTCATGCGTGTTCCTGGAAATGAGGAATTGTTTACATGCAAAAAAGACTACTGCATGAATTGTAGGAGGATGCTGTAGGTTACCGACATTCCTTCAAAACTTTCAGAAGCTTTATTTTTTTAAGATCTGATTAACATGGAAATTAAAATCTTTTCTGTCTTCATCTGGCAGACATACAACTTTTTTCTCTCCTCCCCCCCCTCCCCCATTACTAAGGTGGGTTGTACTTCCATATCTGTGTCAATTACTGTAGGAGCACACGCTACACCAGCTGATGCTAATGAGAAAGGAGGTAGGAGGTTTAAGGAAGGAAAGTCATTTAAGCCTCTTCTACCTGTGAAAGCTATATTCGCAAATATATGAGCAATGTAAACTTCTCCATATTTCACTCTTTACATACCTCAATATTGGGTGTTTAATCTAAAAAGAAAAATCACTGCTAAAGGTGCAGAGTAATTAATTTTTGACCTCTCAGAAGACTGCAAATAATTCTAATTGTGTGATGGTTGTTTTTATGGTGGGAACACTTATTTCCTGAAGTTGAATTTTGATTGACAAACTCATTTCATGTTAAAATATCACATAGCCATCAGGTGGTTAAAAGCTTTCAGCTGTTTCTAGCCTTGCCTGGATTTGAACCAGTGACCTAAAGGCAAAAAGCTTTGTATCTCATTAGCAAAACCCTCAGCTATGCTGTGCACCCAGTCAATTCAATTCAGTTCAATTTAAATGAAAAAATTTAGCTGTGATATGAAACATAAGAGAAGCATTTTACATTTAATTTTCTGCGTGTGTGTTTTTTTTAAACATGGGTAGATGGAGAGAGTTTCAAAAGGGAGATGATTTAAAAAAAAAATTAACATGTAGCCACTGCCATGACTGTTTAAACGTCAGAAAACTCTAATCTAAGCAGTGTTATTTCCTGCTGTGACTAAAGAAAAAGCAGAAAAAAGAAGCTTTGCTTCTTTGCTGTTCTAACATATTTCTAATAATAAAGATCATTGTCTTTGAACTCTCCCAACCTTACTCTGCTCTCCTTTGCTAAAGCCATTAAAATGATTAGAACTTCAAGCAGGGTTACAGTGTTAAAATCCTTGACTTCTCCCTTTCTCCAAACAGAACAGGCTGGTTTTAAACATGGCACACATCACAGTAATCCAGTCTAACTCTTCTATCAGTCTGGCTAAATTTCTTCAACAGACTTGCCCAAAACTGTGTTAAAAAACATAAATCACTGGATTAAACTTGTAGAGAATGATGAAAGCTGAATTCATGTATATACATGTGGTGGTACAAATGGACTCTTTTATTATTTAACCTGAATGAAAGCAATAAATTTGAAACAGGTTAACTGATGATATTGGTAATCCACAACAGATTTCATGAATGTTGTTGAATGAACATTGGTTTTGTTGAGTAATCTCTCAGATTAAAGAAGGGACAGATAACTCAAACAGTCTGTTGAGATTCATATTGTTTTCCGGTTTAAGTTTTGCTCTGAATGAAAACTGTAGAGGTCATTGCATTTTTTAGTTATTAATAAATAGAATACTTGCTTTAAATACCTATTAAAAGAATAGAAAGCCCATATTAATCCTCTCCAGAACAGACATTCTCAGGAGCAGAGAACCTTTTCATTGGAGTTGGCTTAGCTCCATTTAAATGCTGAACTGAAATTCAGATTGGTAATTTTTGGGAGTCTTTACAGACTGTGTTAATTCCCCCCTTGGATTGTAGGGAACATGATTCTCCTATAATTTATTCTGTCCTATAATTTAGGAAGCCCTTTCCTGGCAATTATATGAAAGCAATATTTAGCTTCAGGGAACCTTTATGGTGATTTGAATTCTCTAGATAAGAAGGATTTGAGCATAAGCAATTGTGGGTGTGTGCTGACACAGGCATCATTACTACCTTTGTCTCCATTTGATAATGATGGAACATGTAATACAAATATATGGCAACAGTACGCTAATCAAGAATATTTCACCAATGGGAAAAAAATTATACTGAAGAATGAACAATTATATCAACAGGTTACTGAGATAACCAAGCTGGACTGAAACACTCAAACTGAAAACTTTGAAAAATAATGGTTAAGTCTTGCCCCTGCTGAAACTGATGAAAGAGAAACTCAGAAGCAACTTTTGCAATGACTGCAGTAGAGCTTGGAGTCTTCTGAATCTTCTACATGAGTGTAATTCTGATGGGAGGAGAAGAGATTTAGAATCAGCCCTATGGAAGCTGATTTTGTCAAGGAGCTGTTTTGACATTCTTATCCTTCTTTGTCATGTTTGGGTTTTTTAATGAGATACAAAATACCATGCTTCTGGTTTTTTTTATTTTAACCAACCCACTTGGCTCTCGCATCTAAAAACAGGTTGGTATGTAATCTGCGAAAAGAGCAAGGCAGATTGATTGCTAGTAAAGTATCCATTGCATGTGGATATGTACACATATTCATGCACACTGCAGGGAAATCAGGAAAAGGAACTGCAAACCTAGTTGATGCATTGAGCTTTTAGTAAGTATTGCATCACATATTTTATGTGTTACCTTAGAATAATGTTCTGCACATAGTCATTCCTGTGCTTCTCATCAAATATGATTGATGCGTATATTTAACATATTTGGTTATTTAGATGTACGCTTATTTAACAGCCAAAAAAATCACTCAACTACATTTTTCTGCAATACCAATTCAGCAAGATATTTAATTGTCTGCTTAATTAAAAATATCCGTGTTGTCTCATCTAGAACAATGAGAATCCTCACATGGTTTAAGTTAGGCAGGTGCTTAAATATCTTAGTGATAACTATGTAACTATAGCACAATATTTCCAATGTCATAGACGTTCCTTAAATTTTGCTTGCCTGTCACTAGGAGTAAAATTTGCCCCATGCTGCTTTTTCTCCTGTTGTGTATGTTTTAATTCCTGAACCACACTCTCCACATTAAATATTTCTCTATGACAATTCCAGTAACATTTTCTAATCACAAAATAATATTTACCATCTTCCCCCATGCGGTTTTCAGAACAGAGGGAGCTGCTGCACTTCTGTAGAGGTCGTGAACCTGCCTGATGAAGCACAGATGAATATAAAGTATTCTGCTGAGCTTAACAGGCTTTATTAATGTGCAGATCCAATACACATTTTTAGTTAAATTCATCTATCCAATACACATTTTTAGTTAAATTCATCTAAAGGCTAAAGTACACATTTTTCAATTGTTATTTTGCATTTAGTTTGTGAGATTAGTTTTGTATGTTTTTAAAAAAGAAGTGTGATTAGATATCTACAAATTACTTTCCATTAATTATAGTCACTGCACCTCATAGTTCTTTTGGACTTTTAAGGGAAGAATCAACTCGCAATTTAATTTGAAATAGATTTGCACGAAATTCTCTGCTTCTTGCCCCAAATCCATCCATTCAATTTCAGTTTTGACTGAGACCCAAACTTCAGACTTCTTTTTCTTTAAAAGGTCAAAAATAATTATTTGAATATATTTTTTTCCCTTATTTTCTATTTCTCATCCTCCAATAGAGTTCCATCCATAAACAGGAATATTTTCCCCCATTGCCATTCTGGAAAACATTTTCAAAGGGTCTAAGTCAGTTCATCTGAGCCTTAGTTATTTTCATACTTGATGTGTGACTAGTTATTTAAAGGTACTTAAGTAACTAAAGATTTCAAGAAGTGATCATTGAGATATTTCAGAAATATATGTTAATTTCAGTGAAAGACAAATGCCTTAATTCAAGTGGTTAGTCCTGTAGATTCTTGTATTATATGTATCTTTAAGCACCTAAGCCTTTGGCACTGAAGTCTCTGGCACACATTTCCTTTGCAGTACAACTGTTGTGTGAGATGTTATCATCTTCCACTGTTTCCCCACTTCTGGAGATTGCTGCTCCCACTGGAGAGCAGGCAGGTTAGGACACACACCCACATCTCAGTCATGTCAGTAAAGAGTCTGAGGGCTTTAGTTTAAACTGCTGACCAAGGCACCTTTAATCTAAGCTCTGAGACTTTGCATTTAAGCAGCTGAGAAGCACGTATGCATTCCATTCCCCATACTCAGCAGAGGGGCAAAGCAGATAGTGGGAGAAGGTATCTGGCAATTTTCTGCAATTACATTTGCTGCAGCCTATTGGTAAATGCCCTTAGTCATCTGAATTCCCATTTTCAAAAATATCCTAGGCATTCCTAAGGGATTGACTCTTCTTAATATATTTAGGTGCTGAAATTATAGCAGGTTGTTGCCAAGGAGTGGCATGTTACAGATCGTACTGGTAAAAACACAGCTGAATAGGCTTTAGCTGCCATTTCTTTCCTAGTGTTCAATCTTAGAAAGAAATGGAGCATTGCTTCCTGAAAAGTAGTAGTGAGATGCCCACTGAGCAACTTTGCAGATGCCAATCCTGCCATCTGGCACAGCCCCACACACTGCATGCCAGCAATATATCCCAGACACAAGATGAAATGAATTGCATACAGCATTCCAGTGCTCCTTTTATTTATCAGTGGAGAAAAGATATGTGTGCCAATTAGGATTAAGCTGTTGTTTCTGTAATATAAAGGAGCCAGCCAAAACAGCAGGACCTCTCCTCTATAACCAGATCTGTTTTCCGAAACTGAAGCTTCAGCTGTTCACCAGCTCCACCAGTCCACTTTTCTGATGCCCTGAGAGGGGCAAACTGGCACTCATTTAGCTTGCTCCCATTGCCTTCTCATTTGTGTTGAATCTACTGTTAATAAACATACTCGATTTCAGTATGTGAATGTTTAATTTGAGTGAAGTTTTTGGTGCTTAGACTTTAAGTCTGTACTTGTGAACTCTTGGCACTGACATTTGGATACTTAGCTTATAGGACCAGATCTTTGGTTGCAGAAGGAGTTGGCACAGCTTGGGGATTTTAAGTCATCTTTATACTTTTTGATCCTGAGGTATTCTAATTATGAAGCATGTCAGACCTGTTCTTAGGCTGCTCTGTGGCACCAAGGAGTCATTGCATCAGCCTGAAGACTGCATAGGTACAAAGTCATCCTTCCCTCTAGCCATGTCATCTTTGCTAGTTGTAAGGTTTCACAGGGAAGTAAAGGGGTTTTGTTGTCAAAGGTGGTTTTAGAAGATCTTTGCATCAGTGTAGAAAAAACCTCTTCCTTTGTTATCAGAACATCCAGCATTCATAACTGATCTTTGTTATGCTGCTATATACACGCCAAGAAAGAAGTAGAAGGCAACTGCATCTTGTTGCATGTATCTATTGCAAGCAAAACCAATTACAACAGGCTTGCCCATCTGATGAAGAAGGCTTTAAAGCATGTGGACTAGGATATGGGGAAAAAACTTTGCAGTTAAGTGAGAACAGAGGTTGGGGTGGTTAGTATATAGGGTAGGTTGATAGGAGGAAGGGAACCACCAGAAAGGCTAAATCCCACCCTGAGGGCCAATCTCAAGTGCCTGTGCACAAAAGCACACAACCTGGGAAACAACCAGGAGGAGCTGGAGTTCGACATACGGTTGCAGAACCATGACATCTTTGAGACAACTGGTGCAGTGGAATAGCTTGTAGGACTGGAATGCAGCTAGGGTGGATGGTACAGGCTTTTTAGGAAAGGCAGGCATGGAGGAAGGTGGTGGGGAGCAATTCAAATCACTCTTCTAGGAGCTTTTCTAAGGAAGAGGTGGCAGGCTGGCTGAAGGAATACTTTTTTGGGGAACTGGTAGATGAGGTCCCATGGGAGCCAGTGTTGAAAGACAAAGGAGCTTAGGAAAGCTGGCAGGTGTCTAAGGACAGCCTCCTCAAAGCACAGCAGCACTCATCCCAGTACTCAGGAAAATGCCATCTGGAGAACTTCTTAGTTAAACAAGGATGACTGAAACCCATGACTGAACTCCAGTGCAAAAAGGACATATACAGAAGGTGCACATATACAAAAGGAAGGAGAAGATAGTAAGAAGGAACATAGAAGCCTTGCCTAGGCAAGCAAGGAAGGTGTTAGGAAAACAAATCTCAGCTAGAATTAAAATTAGCAAGTGAAGCTAGAGCTGGACATGGCAAGGGACATCAAAGTCAACAAGAAGAGCTTCTACAGCTGTATTAGCAGTAAACAGGGATAACATGGATTTGCTGCTAAACGGGTGCTGCTAAATATGCTAAATAGTAACAGCAGGTGCAGATAAGGCTGTAACTCATTGCTCCACTCTTCACTGACTCCCATGTCTCTGACTAGACACACAGGATTTAAAGAGGACAGAAACTACCAGTAGTGGGAGAGGATCAAGTCAGAGTTCTCTTGAGAAATCTTGACCCATACCAGTCCACAGGACCAGAGGCAAGGCATCCAGAGGTGCTGAGATAACTTGTGGATAAACTGACCTTATTGTGGCCAGTGAACTGGCCTTTCTCCATCATCTTTGAGAGGTCATGGAGATCAAGGAAGGTCCCCAACGACTGGAGGGATACAAAAGACATATCCATCTTCAAGCATGTCAAGAAAGACAACCCAAGGAACTGTAGGCTGGTCATCCTTACTTTGGTCCCTGGGAAAATAATTGAGTGATCTTGGAAACAATTTCTGGGCATGTAAAAGAGAAGGTGGTGACTGAGAATAACCAACAGGAATTTACAAAGGTAAATCATGCTTTACCAACCTGATTTCCCTCTATGAGGAAATGAGTAGATCTGTAGGTGTCAGGGGGCGTAGTAAGTGTCATCTACAATGATCTTAGCAAAGGTTTCAAAACAACTTCCCTTGTATCCAAGTTGGGACATCACAGTTTAAATGAGTGAACTACTAGGGTGAAAAACTGGTTGGATCATCCACCTCGAAAGGTAATGGCCCATGGTTACTACTCTGCTTGGAAAGTGTAGTTCCTCTGTGATCTATACTGGCACTGTTTCATACCTTTACCAGTGACCTGGAGGAGAAGACACTCATCAGCTTTGCAGGCCTAGGAACCTGAAGAGACTGGGAACTGGGACAATGGGACCTAATTAATTTCGGCAAGAACAAGTGTAAAGCCCTGAACCTGGGAAAAAATTACACTCCTGCATCAGTATAGGCTGCAGACTGCTCCACAGCAGCTCTGCTGGAAGGGACCTGGGGATTTTGTTGGACAATAGGCTACACCAGAGTCATCAGTGTGTCCTGGCAGTAATGAGGACTAACAGCATAAAGGGGTTGTACAACCAGGAGCATAGCCAGTAGTAGATCAAGGGAAGTGATTATTCCCCTTTTATTAGCATTTGCGAGACCAGTTTTGGGCCCCCCAGTACAAGACAGACATTGAAAAACTGGATCAAATTCAGTGGAGGGCCTACAAGATGGTCAGAGGAGAGGCTGAGGGACTGGCGCTGTTAACCCTGGAGAAAGAATGGCTCTAAGGGGGCCTAACAGCAGTCCTCCAGTATCTACAATGAGGTTACAGAAAAGATGTAGCCAAGCACTTTACAGAGATGTACAACAGGATCATGAGAGTTAACAGTCATAAACTGGTATAGGGAAGGTTCTGACTAGATGCAAGAATTTTTTTTTCTTGTGCTATGAAAATAATTAGCCCTTGGAGCTGGTTCCCCAGAAAGGTTGTGGGATTCTCCAGGAGAACAGATATTCAAGTCTACATTCCTGCTTAAGGCTGAATTCTTGGTTGCTTGGTCTAAATTCCGTGTTGAGACAACTTTAAGTAGCAATTTAGACTAAGTGACCTTGCCAGGTCCTTTCCAACCTAAATGTTTCTGTGATTTTTGATTTTCAAAGGTTAGGCTTGCAAACTCTAATTAAGCAAACTGTTAATCTTTATAAGTTGTTGACTTGCAGGGCAGATCACATGTACAAAATCTGCAGGACCTCTTCCATTTTGCCTAAGTGCAAATATGCATACGAGAAAAGAGGTAAAGAGAAAAAATTCCAAGGGCAATAATTTGGTGGTGTTTCAGCCTACCTGCTTCTCTGTGCTTTATCATTCAGCTACCATATGCTAACATTGCATTTCTTCACACCAAAGAAGAATTTATATATTTTGCAGACTTCTGAGGTGCTGAAGATTCTTGCAGTAGATCAGGAAGGAGAAGCTGTTTAGCACAAGTGGTTCTGTAATTGTGATGTGTTGGGAGAATTCAGTGTTAAATGATCCTCTGACTAGCACTTGCTCATTCATCCAATATGATGAGGGGTAGGATTCAAATTAGTACATTGCCCTAAAATATAAATTATGTAAGAGCAGAGGCTGGCTCAGGTGCCGGATGGGTTAGATGGATTACACTTGATTAGCCACCTGGGTCAGGTATCCTGGTACAGATCCATTCTTAGCTGCAATACATGAGTTGAAGTTGAATTCACAATGGAGCGAGGATCTTATGTTGCCATGTACTTGTCATTGTCAGTTTAATTCAGACCTGTAGCATTATATTATTGTAGCATTATATTATTGTGATTCATTGTATTTATGCTGGGAAACATGGATAGGTGATTTAGCTTGCTGTTTGTGAAACTCAACTGTTAGGAAAAAAACCAGCCGTGTGGCTTGGAGCAGTGTGATGTTCAGTAGCCCTTTGCTACCCAGACCTTGAGACAACTGACTTTAGGAGTAAAATGAGTGAGGGAAAAACACTGATGAAGTTGTTGTCTCATCCAAATTCTTGAACGAAATGGCCAGTTAGGAGCTGCCAGCTGCTTTGGGGTGTCTGTTTTGCTCCTCTCCGCAATTTCAGTTATGTGGGCATAAATCCATGAAATGTCCAAATGCTACAGAAACATTTTATGTCCTACCAGCAGTTCCAGCTCCTGCTTTTCCATATCATGGCTAACTAGCCACCTCGCAGAGTTGGTGCATGCATGCAAGTATCTGAGGATTTGATTTTTAGGGGGAAATCCTGCCCTATATTTGTATGTAGTAGAAGTAATGCAGATTCTAGGGGCAGCACAAAGGAAAACCGCTGTTCAAGGATCGAAATCCAGGTGGCTTTTCTCAAGCCAATTTGGCACTTCAGAACAGCAGCAACTTTTACTGCTTTGGCATTCCTTTTTTTTTGGGCATGTGCATCTGTCATGCAAAAGAAGTTGCTGATCTCTCAGGCTCATGAAGCTTTTAGAGATTTTGCCATCCATTAAATGTCTACATAATAAGGGAGATGTAAGTGCTAAGTTTGGATCATGGTACCAAACATAACTGATAGTAGCCCTGCGGCTATCCTCTGTCTTTAGCTAAATTTAAAACTTTCATTCATAAATACAGATTAAGAGAGCATATAGACGGTTATAGCATAGCTACAGTCCCGGCACACAAATGAATGTGTGTGCACGCATCCACACACAATTAAATGGTAACCTCTAACTCAGGGAAGTTTTATACTCAGAAGGCTCTAAAGACTCACTGGCACAGTCCCTGTGATCGTAGAGCTGAGTATCTGCCATGGTGTTTTATCCAGCCACTCCAGGGGAATCTTAAATGCATGCGGAAAATGTCTGCCTACACCTAGCATTCTGACTGCATCCACTAAATGAAAATGAGGATATTCAGTCTTAAACAAAGCATTTTTTATTTTTATAAAGAAATCAAAACCAGTTGCAATTAAATAGCAAACAAAGGAAGAACTGGAATCCATAAAACATCAGGGGCAATATTTAAAGCAACCAAAGTAAAATCAGTTCAGTATTTCTCTGCTGTACTTATATAAAAGTGCACTTATTTTTAAAGTACCCTAACACTTAATTTTGCTTTCAGTTGTATTTTTTTATTTGGATTACATATGGTATTGTGATAGGATGTTTCAGAAAGCCATAAAGTGTTCTTGCCTGTAAAAGCAATGTCCTTTCTTGTTAATGCCAAGAATGCTTTTCCCAAAACACTCATTCCCTGCTCAAGACACTGTAGCTGCTAATGAGGAAAACACTGCAAGTACCTCATTCAAATGTTTTCTTTTGTTTATCTACAGGGAGTTTACTCTGTAATAGTGAAGAATCCCTGAGTATCAATGAGTCTGAAAGTACTCATATTCTGCCAAGAATAAAGTTGTAAAGCTTTGTGTGCCAACATTTTAAATTAATCTAAAATAACACAAAGGGGACTTTGTCATCTTGGAAGACTTTTTAAAGCCTCATTACTATTGTCTCAATTAATAAGAATATTCTATATCATTCACATGACTGCGTTCCTCTATTGCCAATTATAGTTTCGATGGATGATGTTCCTCCAAGGACGGATGTCGGAACTGATAAAAAGGATGGTATCAGCATGCGGCAAAATATACCTTCACACCAGTAGCTTTGCAGCACGTTGCTAGTTTCCAAGGCATCTCTGCTTACTCACACCTTCTTTCCTAGGCATCACTTAGTGCCCAATGCTAATCAGTCCCTTTATACGGCTTTTACAAAGTAGATAGCGCATTAATTTGGCATACAAATTGAGAGACTATCTTTGATGGTAAAACAAGATTAAAATACCCATGCTCACATTTCAGTTTCATACATAAAACATAAATAATGCAGTAACCCTCCCCAGCATTACAGATAGCTTCACATTTTCTGTGTTGAATAGTGTTTAAAATCTACATCTATCACAAACTTAAAAAAAAAGAAAAAAGAAATAAAAGGCCATAAACAAAATATCATGCCTGCCAAAAGACTTTCTTTATGTTCCCATCCACAGGGCCCTTAGTCACAGTTCTGGCCCAGGATTTCCTCATGAGATGCTGTTTAAGAGCTTTTAAAAAAAACACAATGCCATTCCCATGATATATGCAGTTTTAAAATTTGTATTTCTGTATGGCCAAGGCTGCTGTGTTTTGTTATAAACATGTGAAATCAATAGATTGCCCAGGTCTCCGTTTTTACAGGGGATACTGCATCATTAAGTACTGAAAGAATATAATGTAACTATTCAAACTGCTTAAAATATTTCGTAACCATAAATTATTATCCAAAAATATTTTTCAAGTAGATAAAAAGAGTTGTCAATTCTGCATAGTGAATGCCTCATAAGGGGCTCATTTATGGTTGAAAACTGAATAAAAGCAGTAAATTAAGAACAGACGTAACCATAGAGAAGCTGTAATCCACAGCAGATTTCCTTGGTGAATGAAGTATTGTTGTGTGGATTTATCCTCCTTGCTTGTACAGTTAACCAGTCACATCTGTGGCCAAAGTGCTGTCTGTGCACACAGACAAGTTGGGTTCAGTAACCCCATGGAGGTAAGCACATGCTGGTTTACACTGTATTGATAAAGTGCAAAATAAACTTCACCGGCTGTTTCATTGGGGGATGCTATGCTGAAGGGCAGATGTAATATTGAAACTGAATTCCTGTGACTTGGAGACATAAAAATGCTAGGACATTTGAAAAACTGGAAGCAACAGCACGTTTCTCCTAGATTTTATATTAGCATTGCAGGCCTTGTTTTCTGGCAAGTTACAACAGACTGTGTCGCTGACTCACAGAATTAGTGTTTGTACTTCCTAAATACGATAATGAATGGGAGCTGCTTGAGCTATAGTGTTTGTGAAGGGAAAGCCACTTGTTATAAATATTCATTTGACAAAATGTAAATAGTTTTATAGGAATGTAAACTGTTGCAAGTTATTTGATTCAGTACAGTTGTCTCTTCCGTATTGTTTGTCACAAATACACATAATGAACCAGCCAGGATGACATGTAGACTTGACAGTGAATTAGTTTAGACTTATTGCTGTTTGTTTACTTTCTGATTACACACCAATCAGATAACTCATCTCCTTTGTCTTGAGAAAGCCACAGCAAGTTCCATATTTCTTATATCTCTCCATTTCTTTGCTTGTTCCAGTACTTCAGCGTATCATTCAACACTAATTTTGATTTTACATCAGGAGGTTGTATCTATTGCAAGATCACCGGCTTATTAACTCAGAACATTCAAAAAAAGAAGAAAAATCCTTGTGAATTTCTTTTCGTTATTGAGGGCTTTCTTTAATTACAAGGCATGGTCCCCTGACAACAATAGATTTCATTTCAAATAAATAAGCTTCTTTCTAGCCGTGTCTGAAACAGAATGAAAAAAATACAGTAAAGACAGCAACAAATGTTATTTAAAATTCATCACATTGGTCATTTAGAACCCACTGTCTTCATAAAGATTGTATTTTCTTTATCTAAATATAAAAACACATCAAGACTTATGTTTCCTCTTTAATTTATGTTGTGGAGAACATGGTAAATAATTACGATCATTTCAGTATCACAGGTGAACTGTAGCACCTGTATCTTACAGAAGATGACTGCAAAGTTTTGTAGTCTTTATAGATTCAGCCTGTGTGTTAACTGAAACAACATATATATAAAATCAATCTCTTGCTGGTTTGAAGTATGTGCTCATGTTAATTTGTGCTTTCACATGCTTAACCATTATTACTGCATACATGTGTATAGACAGAGGCTTACTAAATTTCTTTTTATAATCAGGAAACAACTGTCTTTAGAGGTCTGATCCTTAACTTGAACTGAGTGAAATAGAATTTGCAAACTCTCGCGTCCCTTTAAATTAATCACAGACTTTGAAGGTAGTATATATTATGTTTGATTTTGCTCCTAACATAATTTAAAGTTTAAAATCATTGTTGTCATTTTGCACTGAGCAAAGAGGTCACAACTCTATGCCAGCTACAATCATTTATACAATAGCGAATTTGGCTCAGAGACAGTTTTGCTGTTTGTTTCAGTGGTCAGGGTCCTTTTATATCTATTGTTTTGGTCTAGAATGTGTTGTCTCAGGAAGAAAAAAACAACAAATCTGGTGCTTTAGAAGGTAAAATGAATAAAGTATTTTGTCTCTAAGTTTTGTCCCGAAATCTTTTCTGGGAAGTTTACAATCCAGAGGGCTTAGGTAGATTGCTATTTTAAGGCCTGTTCCAAAGACTTCAGCGAGCTTCCATCCCCTTAGAGAGTGCTGGGAAAATAAAAGATTATGTGTTTTAAAGAAGAAAATTTTTTTAATGTTTACTGAAATTTATCTAAGAACCTTATTAGGAAAAATTTAGAGCAACAAACTTATTCGGTGCTCTGAAAGATAATTTTCTGAAATGGTTGCAGATTCATTTAGAGCTATCAAATGTAGAGGGATTTGGAATTTGTTTGGTTTTATTTTTTCATTTAGTAAGATTTCTCTCCAAAGAGGTCAGCAGGACTTTTCTGAAGGGATTTAATTAAAGTTAGCAAGTAATTTTGTGTTCTGCAGCACGTTACATATTGTGAAAAGGTTGTGGATTCACCCAATGCAGCACATCAACAGTGTAAAGGTGATAGGTGAAATTCTTTTTGTTGCAAGTGCTGAGGTATAATCATTTAAAAGGTCACTTGCACTCAAGAAGATCATTTATTTAAGAAGTAACTTGTTTTGGGATATACTGCATTTTTAAAGGTCAAAATAGTGTCTTGCTGACCAACCTGATCAGTGAGAAGTAATTTTTTTGTTTAAAAAATTTCTGCATGTTACTTTGCTATTTAGACTATTTATTCATATCCTGTGCAACCCATCATTGATTTGAAAGTTCAAAATACTAAGATTTTCCACAGAACTACTAAAACTTGATACATAGAAACTTTGAGATCTAGACTAGTTTGTTTATATTATTATATACAATGTATGGTAGTAAAGTTTTAACAATTTTAAGTGTAAAAATATGGGAGACAACATTTATCACAGTGCAGAGTGTGTTAATTTGTATATAAACAGTTGTTCTGATAGGAAATGCCAATCATCTAAAGTGAAGAGGGAAAGATTGATTTTTTTCTTTTTATAAAGTGATTTGGGAGTGAAATAGATTATGTAGGTATGATAACTAGACAAAAGTGAATTATATTTTAAATGATAATGTGAAAGACCATAAAATCAGAGAGAAATTTTAGGGAGCTGAAAAACAAGATTTTGTTTAAAACAATTATTTAATTCTTACTACATTTATGCAGAGGAGTTCATACGCAATGAAAATTATGTTGTGTGTTTAGAGGAGTTTTTCCCTTTTCTTCAGAAACATTTCAAAATGCCATTAAATTTCTTTAAGTCAGTGTTCTTTCCACTTACATTGCTCAATAATCTGTAGACATCAAGGAGGAAAGAGATCTTTTATAACCGCTCTTTGCTGAATAAGATTAAATGGTCACTTTTTTCCTTGATCTTAAAAATTGCCAGTACAGAGCAGTATTTTGTTCATAACTTGTTTAAAATGCTTTTGTTGAACCGTTATCCTGTAAGAATTATACTAGCCATGAAAACAAAACTATTTTAATGAAATGGTATTGATCACTTATATCCACTGAACACCGTACATTCCAGAGTAAATTATGTGAGCAGGAAAAAGAAAAAAAAAAAAAAAGTGTACATAAGGAATTAACAGTTAAAAATGAATAACTTATATTTGTTTCAGGATAATTTTTACTCAAAGTCATCCTCCTTAATTTGCTTTGCTTTCCATTTGAAAGAGCACAAAATCTATTTCCTGGGCAATTTTGCACAGCACAGATATTAATACTTTGGGGTTTAATTGTATCCTGTGTTTAAATACACTGTGGGTGAAACCCTAGACCTCTGCTTAATTGCTGTGAGAAAATAGCCTGATTTCTCTGAGATTAGGCACACGCTTATGTATACTTTGACCCAAGAGTGCCTCCTTCAGAATTAATCTTCTAAGGTAGTGGGATTTGCTTTTGTACGTGCAGTAGACCCATTCATGACAAACGGTGCCTAATAAACCAACTTCACCCTCCAGACCTCTCTTTTGCTGTCAGAGTTTTTCTTCAACTATTCATTTCACACATCCCTTGTCCAGTTGCTTATTAACAAATAAACTTTAAAGGAGGCAATAGGAATAAATTTAATGATTCCTCTTAATTAGAAAGGCTTATGGTTTAAATAATGTGCTGCGGAACTGGAAATGTAAAGAATTTCCATTTAATTGTTAGGGAAAAATATTCTGAACCTGATCCAAATATGCTGGCTGTTAGAAGACAAATTTCCTTGTATTTATTTTTAAAATTTCCTCTGTGCTATACTTCAGTGGAACCGTCTATTCCATAAAAGCACTTTTCCCTCTGTCATCTGCATTAGGATTGTTTCTATAAGATGTAACAAAAAGTTCTGGTTTTCAAATATTTATATTAGTCAAAGTTAGTCCTGTTTATACTTTTTGGCAATATAACTTTTTCCTTAAAAATGAAGTACTTCAGTTTAACTAAACAAAATGTGTTGAAATGGATGGTCTTATAAACTGAAGTACACTTGGCAACAGAAAGGACTAAGGCTCCAACCAGAAAACACTGACTCAAGTGAGTAGCCCCTACTCATACAAATATCTCATCAACTTCAAAGGAACAATCTGTGTGAACTGGAGTTTTCAAAATCTGGCACTAATGCACCAATCCTGACTGCAAACACTGAGGCAGATGTAGAAGTTTACTTCATTTTATTGATGCCATTAAAATCAGGAGTTAGGCTCATTAGCAAAGTATTCCTTTATGTGTTTTTCTACAAATAATACGAACACTTGCAGGAGCATGTCCTAAAATTAGAAGATAAAGACATTTGTTTCAGTTTTGAGTTAGCATTAGACAAAATCATCTTTTTATGTTTTTATAGTTCTGCAAAGCAGTTCTCTGTATTTGCATTGGAAATATTAAATCCAACATCCACATATTACATTTGTAAAAGTTTAGCTACAAAGAGTTTGACTTCATTTTTTAAAATCAGTAACATTACAGTAGCAGAAATAATGATGTAGCATAAGAAGAAAATCCCAGATGAACTGATTCTTTTAATTAAATAACTGGATTGAAAATTATAGGAGTAAAATATTATTTAACTTCTATAGGTTTATATTTGTTCAGGCAGACTTTTCACTAATTATCAGTTACTTTGATTTTTTTGTCTGTCATTTTCTAAATAAGTGATCAGAAACAGACTGAAATGAAAGGTGGGTGTTGTTTTTTTTTTGTTTTGGGGGGCTTTTTTTGGCAGTGGCTTTTTTTTTTTTTTTTTTTTTTTTTTGTGGTAAACCCTTTAGCTATTGTTACGGCAATAAGCCTTGGTTGGCTGATACTGAACTACATGGTCAAGACTCTCATAAGGGAAATGCAGTCTTCATTAAACAAGCCTTTTAACAGCAAGCCAAGCTTGATTAAAATCATATACAGATGAAATCATTTCTTTACAATTCCTTTGTAGTTTTGTGCATTCCCAATAACTCTTTAGGCTTAATAATACTTATGAGACAGCTGGGTTACTACTTAAGATTCTGTTGTTGCTTCCAATTATTGCTCAGAAGTCAAAATATATAGTATAATTTCTGTTCAAATAACTGCAAGTACATTAATGTGATATACAAATGTGAAATGGGTTGGGCAAAAGTAAACATTACAGAAGGGAAGGAATTATGGCTTGCTGTCTTATATGGAATTCCTCTGCTAAAACCTTAAGGGGCAAAACTTTAAAAACAAACAGGAAGCATTCTGTGAGTTTTGTTATTGTTACTCTAATCAAGCTGTGACAGCATACGGCAATCCTAAATTGTATTGTAAAACATAGCTACCACTTTATGTGCTCAATTTATATTTGAACAGTCATTAAGAGTTTACACTTCCTAAACTCAGACGCGCAATGTAAAAAGAAGCAAACTTCACTAAAAGCTTAGGAAACTAGGAATTCTTTTTCCTGGCATCTAGTCAGAGGGAAAATATTGTTGCTGATACTAAACAAAAGAAAACAAAACAACCATCTTAAATCTATTGGTTAATTTTATTAGCCAGAGTCCAATTAAGTAACTATAATCCCATTGATCTTTATTACTGATGTGCATTCCTTCCATAGCATAAATCTCTATAGAAGAGAGCTTAGGACTTCATGGATGGCAGAGGCCCGTTGCAAATGACAATTCACTACTAAACAAAGCAAGAAAACAACTCAATCAAAAGGTCAAATTCCTTTCTGTGGGTGATGACGGAAGGATGATAAGAGGAAAGCCTTTTTCTTTCCTTCCTTCTTTTAATGCATCCCTTCCTCAGTAAAGGCAAGTATTTAAACTTCCCCTAATCAACAGGACCTCAAAAGTGGGTCCACCCTACCCTGCCAGCTAATCAGGCAATCTGCGACGTCAGTCAGCAGTTGTCAGAACTGGTACGATGAGTTGAAATGGATAAAGCTCTTTTTTCAAGTACTTGTAATATTTGACCTACTCTTTCATTCCCAGCCCATGCACACATTTCTTCTTCACTTTACCAGCTGCTAGCCTCTGTATACTGTTCCAGTGAAACAGCCTTAATGCTTTGGCACGAAAAGCATCATTCTGTGTCATCTTCCCAGAAGAAGGATTCTTGCAACTTATCCTTAAGACTTACAGGATTTTGTCCATAGCTGTTACCAGATTGCACATTCGAGCATGCAGAGTACCTGTGTATTTGCAAGACAACTCCCCATATTTTCTCTTTGGTAATCTGGATACTGAACTGTTTCTACCATGGGTCTGCGCTTGATCCCACAGGCTGGCTATCCCCGTCTGAAGTGGAGTAGGGATTGCGCCTATACTCATTTGATTGAAGGAGTTTGTATGCAGTTCAATTGGTTTTGGATGCATTTTTTTACTGTGTGGAAAGAATCAAAGACTTGAATCATGTACATTTCTATGCATTTTTCAGCGGGATCAGAAATAATGCTGTGCTAATGCATAAACTCTTGTGAATCTCCAGAGACTGTGCTGAAGTTGTGAACAACCAGTGACAAGTCACAGCAGTGCAGAGAGCAAGTTATGAATCACTGCAGTCCTGCTGTTCAGTATTTCATGTATTCTTTCTTTCTTCCTTTCTTCCTGCTTAAAAAATAGAGACATGGGTTTGCATCTACTAAGCCTATCTAATCTATACACTGCCAGAGTATATGAATGCTGTTCCATAGGCATTGCTGTTTGTGTTTACAGCCAGAGCAATCTTCTGCTGCAACATTCAATAAAAATAAACAAGTAAAATATCAAGACTGAAAAGGAAATATTGTGGCAGCTTCTCAGCTACCAAAAATCAGATAGCACCGCTAAAGCCAATGGAGCTGCACCAATTTATATTTGTTGTAAGTCTGACTTAAAGTTTTAAGGAATAATGCTTTCTGTTGTCTTCTGTGCAAAACATTTTTGTATATTCCATGTCATGTATATGTGCATGCAACAAACTGTTTTAATCTGGAAAGATTAAAAAAAGGAAGCTAGGCCAAGATGGATATCAGTAGATGGGAAGATACCTGTAGATAAAAGTAATATGATCTTTTCAAATAATTAACATGCCCTCTGTGATTCTAATTGAAAACCAGAGGAAGGGATATAGACCATTCAAATATAGCCCCTTTTTAGATGGATATTCAGTTTATCAATAAATATTAATAGCTACAGTTTAAAGTCATAACCTAAGATTTATAACATTAAAATTAAAACTAGCATACTAGAAAAAACAAAGAGAGGGTAAGGCATAACTGCAGGCAGGGAGCAGAAAAAAAGATAATATAAAAATAGTTATCTAGCTGTTCAGTATTCTGGGAGTTTACACGTTCTGTTAATTTTCTTTTAAATCTTTCAACCATTTATTTTAACTCCTTTCTAAATTTTCATGGTTTCCCTCGATATCTAACCTATTAGATCTAAAATCACCCCTAGTACTTAATTTTTCCCAAGGAATAACTTTTCTGAAGAAACAGCCTTCTTTCAATTGGCCTATATTATCTAATAGATTATTGTTTGTACAACTAAAACTTTGTACTTTTCTTCCCTTGCCACTTATTTATTAATGCATGCATAAATATTACTGATCCAAGACAGTATTTTTTCATAACACCTTTCTAGCTACGTGGTTTAAGCGATTAATGTACCTGTGTTCTAGCCCAACATACTCTTTCATTCATTGTCTTTTTAGGTTCTTCGTTTCATGCTTCAGAAGTATCATGATCTTTTATCAGCCCACAATAGCGAGCCTCTTCATCAACAATAGTCCCTGAAATGAAGGTAGATTGTAGACTGCCAGGCACTCTTAGACAAAGAATGCATTGGGGAAGGAGTTCTGAAGAGGATTGTACTCTCATGGTCTTTCAATAAAAAAATCTTTTAAGTTCACTATCAAATTCCAACAAATTAAGCTGATCAGATCTCATTGAGAAAATTTGCACAATTCAGCTTGCCTTTAATCACACTTCAGTCTGCCATCAGCTGGGCTTATCAAAACTTACAGATGTGATATTTACAAAAAACATCATTATTTTTCTGTGTACAGCATGTCAAATTCTAATATTATTTCATCCCACAGCTGAAGTATTCATCGAATTGGCATCTGTTTGCTCATCTGTGAAACAAGACCATCTCTCAATAACATTGTTACAATTTCCCTTTGTGTACTGATAGAAAAATAAGACTGAGTTTTACTTGCCATACTTTTTATGCTATAGTCAGGTCAGCAGCTTATTGTTAGCTAAAACAAGATAGCCCAAAGAATGTTGCCATTTAGAGAGCAGAACTGTTAAAAAATATTATTTCATAGAAAATTGCTTTATTCAAACTTGGAAACTGTGTTTGAAATTCCTTCAAATCTTCCTCCTTCCATTATATAGGGCTTCTTATAGTTTAATTTATACAGATGCCATAATGTCATCAATAATACCTGCTTGTATTACACAATAATGACACTCTGCTTGTCATTCTTAATATTTAAATGAACAGGTTCTAGCAATAATATTTCTCACGAAAACTAATAATGAAGTCCCTTTAACAGGACAATTTTCTTGATTAAAGTAAGATCCAGCTTTTAATCTGATATTTGCAAGTTCTTTTTTCTATTTAGGGTGAGTATCTCTTTCTTGCTTTTTATCAATGGAACCAAAATTTTCCTGGTATCCTTTTTCTTTTCTCCATTTTTCACTCTTCAGCATGCCTTATTCCTAAATTCAGACTGTAGAGAGCATATCATGCTTTAAAGAGCCTTCAGTTATCCATGGCACACACAGATCTCAAATTAGAGTTATGACATAACACTCTTTGGCTGATTAGTGCCAAAGTTACCTCACACATTTATAGGTCTCACTACATTGAAACTTGAACAGGGCTAACAAGCTAACTCCACTGTGTAGACAATATGTTGTCTGGTACTTTGGCAAAAAAATACAAATTTGGCAAACCAGAATATCCACAAGGTTCCTTTCCATTTATGTAGACTTTGATAAATATTATTCTTAACATCCATTTACTTTAACTGCTTTATTATCTCCAATTTCATTTCCATTACAAAAGTTTATCCATATAACATTTTTAAAGTTCAAGTTTATAATTATACATATATTTGAGATCCAAATAAAAAGCATAGGAAGATTTTAAGTACTTTTGAGAAGCAAACTTGAAGAGCTGTGATTATTTATCTGTGACATCTTAATTCTTGAAAAGTAGGAATATCAGATTACCTGTTGAAAACAAATGCATTGAAACAACTTGTAATTACATGCCTATTTTGTCTGCATTTGGTTAAAACATTAGCTTCTGCTGGTTTTCCTCCAAGACTGATAAATTCAAATCAAATGCCACCCTGACCAAACAGTGATCGAAAGTCCATAAAAGTAAAAGAAACAAAATAAGACACAGTCTGGCCGTGTTGATTTTACCATTTGTTTCAAGTTGTTTGCTTACAATTATCATAATAATTGAAAGGTTACCAGAAAGAATGTGGAAGACAGGGGCAACTGCAAAAATGATCCATGTCAGAGCAATGTGAATACTAATGCACCTCCTCTCTAGGAGATCAGGAAAGAAGCAAGATCAGATTCCCTGGAATAGTGCAAAGTGTAGCCCAGTGATTTGTAAATTACACACATTAATTTAAAAGAAAAGACATTAATTAAACAGAACAGCTCATGATAGTCCTTGTTCCCTTTTTTACATCTCTTATAGTTAAAAATACATGTATTGCTTTTAATATTGTACTGATAACCCTGGTGTTATAATTTGAGGTTATTTATTTGTAATGTAGCTCACCATTTGTATGTGTTGTCTGTATTAGTAAGTATTGCTTCTCATTCAGATAAAAGCAGCATTCCTTTAAGTTTCCCAGACAAAAGCTTCCAGTGAAGCTGGTGAAGGATTTTCCTGTATTTTGTAGCTTGTATGTCTGTCTGGGCTCCAGAAGTTTGAAGCTTACAGTCAAATCCATCTTTAACCATCTGGTAGAGATGGGCACCCATAATATTTACAGCCACTCAAGAACTCAGTATTATCAGACTATTGAATTTTCATTATGGAATAATCAAATTCAAAACTAGTGTTACAATGAAGCAACAGGTGAAATTATCTAGGACCACAGAACACAAGGCCTCTGCCAGTGTGAGTCAAGTGGTGCCATGAGTCTCCGGCATGTGAGGAAACAGGCTCATGCTTTTTCTTCTGCTTATATCCTTTTCAGAGGGTAGTGCAGCTCTGAAAGGGAATTAGATGCCAGATCTTGGGGTGTCCTACACAACTGCAGATATTTTTTATTACAGAACATAAGAAAATAATTTGGAATAGCAGGCACTACCAGCATTCACCAAAAAAGCCTGGATATATGGTATTGAAGGGAACCAAGAAGGGGAAAGAGGAAATAAATTGGTGACCTAGTTGAGCATCAGGATGAGAACAGCCTCCTTCAATTCCTATTTCCGCATGAGGGAGAGAAAGAGTATCAAGAGGAAAATCAGGTAAACAGCGTGGATGTCTAAGCTCTTGCACTGAGAAGGGTAGCTAGACTTCCACTGAAACGTTATCTGGGGAGGGGTTATGAATGGGTTTGCTACAATGGTCTTGGTAAGTTTTTAGGACATTTCACAAACCTCTGTCTTATAGTACAAGGGTAAAGCTTCTTAGTAACTACTTTGTGTTAAGGTTTTCCCAGTAATTTATCCTTACAATGCATCTGGAGTATTGTCTGTTATGATTAGATTTTATAATCGTAGGGGGAGCAGTGCACATTATCAGTAAAATGTTTATGTTTAAGAACAAGAGTTAAGTCTTTCCTGGCCAATACTCCAAAGTGTACACTCAGACTTCCAGCGAGTTTTAATCACTTTCCTTTTAGACCTTCAGCAAGTGGCATCCCCTGTCCCAGCCCCTTTATTAATGGCCAGTTGTAAATGACTTTAGCAAATGGAACACCATTTGTCACACTGTAACAAGTGATGCACTGTACTGTATTTCTAGCCCTACCACTTAATTTAAGCATTGAGATTTATAGCTTGTCATCATCCTCTCTATCTTTCTGTTCCTTCTTTGTGCCTTCCCAAGTGCTAAAACAGGTTGTTGGGAAAGGGGTTTATAAGTAAAAGCAAAGACATTTCTACCTTGGCTCAGAGCATTGAAAAACACTCATTTGACTCTTTCACCTGTATAGTGAATTCTCCTGGTGGTTTTTCTTCTTCTATTTAATTGCTTCTCCACATTTAACTGATATTTGATGAAAAGATCCCCCTATTTTACAATTTCTCTCAAAATAATCCCACTGTAATTCCATTGCAGTCACCTGTGTATACACTATGTTTGTTTATTACTTTGAAAGATACATATGGTACAGACAGCAGCCAAGTTGTATTGCAAATTAAAAACTTTTATTTGAACTTGAAATTAGTTCTTTCTTCAGTGTGCTATTATGCTCCATGCCATCAGCAAATTTCCCTGGGCTACAAATTTGTAGCCCATTTCTCTGTCTAGGCTATATAGATTTTTATATAGATTACAGACTCTGTGTGTGATTTATATACTGCCACATGGAAAGTGGCAGACATCCAAGAGTGACCCCACCAGCTTAAAGCTCCTATGAATCAAACATCTGTTCTGTGTTTGTGTGCATTTGTTTGTTTGTTTACTTAAGAGCATTGAGCATTGGCCTTGCACATGCTTACCCTGTCTCTTCTAACAGAGCAGATAGTAGTAGATAGTAATTGTAGTAGATAGCAGACTTTTTTTCTTGTCATCCTTGTAGTGTTAGCAATCAACTGCTCATTTCCCTCCAAACTGGTGAGACCACTGGTCTCTTGGTCAACACTATGAATGCCTAGATGGACATGAGGGTCCTGAAGAAAACATTACGTCTGCAGCAGTGTGTATATTTAACACTCCCAGTCTGCAAACATTTGGCCTGTTTCTCTACTGCTCAACACCTTGCGAAGTAATTTTACTGATGTAAAGCCAGTGCAAAGCACAAATTCAATGATACACATGCACAGTTTCCAAGTACGCTAGTGTTGATATTTTGCACTGTTTATGCACAGCTGTAGCTTATCAGAAAAGACACAGGTTAGCAAAAGATCAGGACCAGTAACATATGTTACACATGCTGTCTGACGGGTCAAAGACAGTGAAGTTGACAGCCCATGTCTCAGTCTTTCTCTGAGTTGTGTCACCTGACATGACCAGCTCTGTTTTCTGCACTGAAAGAATGCTGAAACCATTCCAGTGCTGCTTTCCTGAATCCTTGCAGCTACAAGCCTAAGTAGGGGCTTGTCATGTGAAAATGCCATAAGAAGCTTTCAGAAATCCCATATAAATAATGTCATATGACTGTAACTTTTCAGAACAAAAGAGCTAAAGATCAAGCAAATTGTTTTAGCTAGTATTCTAGTTGCACATTTTTACCTTTCAGCAACCAGAAGGGCAGGCGGGATCTGTCTGCTCTATGTGCCTGCAGTAGGCTGTAGCCTCAGCTGAGACTGATGAGCTCTCCACGTTTACTAGTAAGGCTATGCAAGTTTGGGAGTTGCCTGCAGTCTTTGAGCTAGCTAACAGTTGGGCCTGAAATATTTTCAGTTTCCCATGGGTGCTTAAAAAAACCTAGCTCATAAATTGGGAAAGGAACTGAGATTAGAAGAAATGGAAAACAATTCATTGACCTGCTGCTCTCCAATGTGATCTTTAAAACTTCAGGAGGAGTTCCAAGGAGTCTACTAAATTTATGGGAATTAAGAAGTCACAGAGTTACTGAACAAAATGAATCAAATGCAATTCTAGAAAAAGGAGGTAAACTTTTATTAAATTTTATGAAGCTGCACCTGTTCACATAGCTTTGAATTTTAACCCAGTAAATCACCTTGTATACGCCTACATTAATCCATTATTTTCTACAGCATATTCTCAAATGCTTTGTCTCCTCTGATGCAATTCCACGGCTTCACTTTGAATGTGATCCCTTTGTATATGCTGGCCAAAATCACATTCGTTTGTTTTCCCAGTGCTGTATCACATTGCAAGCCCTTATTTAATTTGCTGTTCACTACTAGTCCTAAGTCTTTTTTTTTTTTTTTAGTGCTTTCCAAACACTATCTTCCTTCCATAGTATATTTGTGTTTCAGATTATTTCCCTTAAGTATTTGACTTTAGTTTTCATTACTGAATGTTGTTTTGCCTTGTTTTTCAGATTTTCTCCCCAGCTCTTGTAAGCTCTCTAGGTCTCCCTGTACTATTTCTTTACTGTCATTTAAATAAAGCTTCATAGGTGAATAATGTGCAATTAAGTTGCACCTCCCCCACCCCCCTTTTTAATTAATTTATAAGAAAGAAAGGGGAAAGTGCAAAAAGGTTAAAATGGAAAAAGGGGAAAAAGGCTACAAATTAAATTAACACCAATGCCCACAGTATTTCACTGGGTACCTCTAATTCCCTGTATACATATGAATATTAAAAGTTAGCATAATACCTTCATATATCCTCTGACACTGAAATAAACATCTGTTTTCTGTTGGACAGAATATACCACAATAATTTGGAAATTTTCTCTCTTTTGAACCCCTACGTTCTTTCTTTTTATGTACAGGAACACATTCAAAAATACTGCATAGTGCAATATTGTTCCTGTTACACAAAGCAAAAATGCCAGCATTTTATCTCTTAACAGGGCAAAGCTGTGTATTTTAGTTAGTGACTGCATTAACTGTGCACCAGGCTAGAATGAAGCTTCAATGCCATCATGATGTTTCTTTAAGCAGTGGTTTTCCAATTTCAGACACAATTCTAAGAGCATAATCTAAGACATTCCCTCTGGAGCTGCCTCCATACACAAACACACTTTAATAAGTGAGACCTCTGCCGGGGTCATCAAGACCGAAATGAACAAAAAAAAAAATCTTCAGCACTGCTCTTATTTAGTTAGTGACCCAACCTTACCCTTTAAATATAGTAGGATCAACATACTGGGGCATGACCTCAAAGAGCTGTCATGTCACTTTTACTCTGCCTTTCTTTTAAAATGTTATGTAAGTTGGGGAACTCAGCTGCAGTGTGTGCTGTATCATATGTCTAGATTTATTTCTCTGGATTATGGGAAATATCTGTGGAGTGGGTGTGTTTAATTATTTGCAGATTTCTATTGGTATTTTAGGATTGAAATGGCAAAACTGAAAAATAAAAATGTCACCAGTAAATTTTTAGCAACTGAAAGTGGCCACCTTATTAGTATTCAGTAGTTCTGTCCAAATCCTCAGCCATTTTTTATTACTGCTCTCAATCCACCCCAGTTTGGTTCAGACTTGGACAAGTCTTTGGCTAAACAAGAGTTATTGTAACAGGATTGCCAAAGCCTTTTTCCCCATGTAAAATCATGTGTCTTCGACACCTCCACCTCTACCCTCCTTTTTTTTTATTATTTTGAGGCTCAATCTGCTGCAGTATTAATGGCAGGAAAGTAACTATATTTTTGTGCCAGAGGTTTATTTTGTGTGTCAGTGGGATTTTTTTCACACTCGTCTGAGGTTGGAACACAAAGACAAAATGTTTCTTTTTGTACCTTTAATCCCCACAAAATCCTATATGTTTGTTCACCTAGCAAATACTTGATCATAGCCAGACATAAATATGGCACGAATAAAATGTTCTGTGATTGTCTGATGTAATTATAGTTCACGATGAAAACAATTTCTTCTTTACTAAAACTGCAAAGCTAACTTCTGACATAATAATTCAATCAATACATCTTGCTTCAGAATCACTAAATATTAATTTTAATTTCATTGATATACAGTTTGTATTGTGGCAATAGGCAGGAACAGCATTTGGTAGCGTGAAACAATATTTCAGTTGTTGTTTGAATGTTAACTGGCATTTCAAGGATAAAGGCAGAATTCCAGATGTAAAATAATACATTTCAGTTTACTGTCTTTTTTTAAGAAGTGACACTTCTGTGTAGACATTCTTTTATTTTATTAACACATGGGTTTTAAAACATTTCTCTCTAACCAAAGCCAAGCACCTGTAGGGAAAAAGAAAGTGTGAAATATAAACTTTCCCTAGCGTGCTTAATGTTAATAAGTTCCAAGACCCCACTAAAGCTGCTATTCTGATACTATCACCACTGTCATAGGCCTGACCACATTAGGAAAGCATACTGGCACACAAAAGATATCCAAAGGAATGGGAGAGGATGACAGAGTCTAAGCACACAACAAGAGCGCAGAAACACCTGTGTTTCCTTTCCCACTAAAGGCAGTGGCATCTACCATAAGAACTTTTTCTGTCAGACTTTTTCCCCAATCTCCTTCTTAAACAAAGATCAACTACAAGGTAAGAAAAGGCAGCAATTAACTCCATTATACGACATAGAGTCTTAAGGAAATATTATTTTCTGTGCTGAAGAAAGAAGGGCAACAGACCAAAAATGAGCCAGAGTACGCTCTGGGATGATTCATAGCACTGCACAGGAGTGGTAATGTTTGCTGTTTTCCGTGGTGGATGTGAAAGGCCAGTGACATTTGTATCTCATAGGATAAACCAAATCAGGCACAAGTACAGTTTTGAAAGTTCTCAGTTTGATTTTTTAAAAATATTGTATTTCTCCAGGCCTTTCATCTTTAAACTACAGATCATCACCTCAAACCCCAGTGAAAGACTGTCATTCAAAGTTTAGAACATACTGTGTTTCTTCCTTACCAATAAAGTTGCTTTTTATTTTCTCTCATAGCTAAGTTTTCACATAAAGTTTGGAGTCATTTCTAGTTTGAAGTTTGCCCTGCTTTTTGAAGGGGTTTTTTTTCAGAGATACCTTTAAAAACGTTTTTTTAAAATGCCATGAAACATTGCATAAAATTTAATAAGAATGGTTAGCTATTTCATTGGAAACAAGATTATGGCTATGATTTTTTTTTATATATAAAAAATAAATCACCCTCAAGTTTAGAAGCAAGAATGACGTAGGCTTCATTTATCCTGCTTTTGGCAGGGAGGTGAACTAGTTCCATTTTTCTCAATCTTTTGTAGTCAAAGGATGATCCAACTCTGTTCAAAAAAAGTCCATGGACAACCTTGTCTCCAACTCCTATTCAACAGCTGGGAAAGAGGGGTAATAAATAAAACACTTAACATTTAGATTAAACTGTACTCTGTGATTTAAAAAAATATATCTTAATTTCATTGCAATAATTACAAATATAGGTTCCCAGCTGTGTCTGCCTGCAGGTACTGACTGCAGTGGGAAGCCAGCTCCCAATTATGCCTGCCTGCGGGTATTGACAGCAGTCAGGAGCCAAGTTTTGCCTCTGCCTACCGGGAGGCATTAGACAACAATTGGGAGGCAGCTCCTGACGACGGCTGCTAACTGGCACAAGAAGTAGTCCTTCTGCAGCTCACCAGTGGTCTACAGGTTGTTGAGTTATGCTGGATCAGATTAACCTCCAGAGGTCCTTTCCAGTACTGTTTTCTAAAATAGTATGATATGACTTGCAATAAATTTCAGGGATGTCAACAGGATTTTAGAAAAGGCTTTGTTTTAGAAGATGCTAATGAGCTCTGCTGACAGATTATCCCACTAGAGAGGAGAAAATGAATTCATTATGTCAACTGGAGACTTTCTAGAAAAGTTATAGAAATTTAAGAGCTCTGTGAATTATCCTCTACTAGTACCCTGAGAAAGGACCGTTAACTGAGTAAGTTGTGTAGGACCCTCTCATAATGACTACAGAAAAGTCTATCCATGCCCACCTCCATCATCAAAATAAAATGGTGCACCAGATCACTGGTGATGTGATGGCTCACGAAGGCCTATTCAGTAATCCAATGGTGGAATTAACTGCACAAAGTCAGTCAGAGCTGACTGTGAGAGGGTGGCAGGGGGAATACAGATGCTCCCTCTTCCATCTGCCATAGGTTTTGTCATGGAGCCCTTAACCTAGAGGTAGCAGGAGGACAGCTTGAATTCAGTGAATGCTAATACATTTCCTACCTTGGTGGAGCTGAGAAAAGGCATGTTTGCTCTCAGTGTCCTGAAGCAAATACATATGAATCCAGACAGTTTTTAATTCTGCTTGCTGTGTGTTGGACTCTAAAGAACAGAGGTTCTTGATGGAGGGTACAGTGTTGATTTTTGCTTCTTTCCTGAATGATAATCAGTAACAATTTTCCCACAATTAAATGTGATCAGCCTCCACTTTTCCAGATGTAAGTGTTCTGCAAAAGCTGACACAGTTGAGATAACTGGACTAAATGCTCTCCTCTGGTCCATGGTTTCCAGACAGCTAATAAGCCTGATTCTTCAGAACATGGTCAAAGAATAATAAGTAAAGTTTGCATCCAGTTCTTCAAGTTCATCAGTGGTATCTCTTTCTTAAGTCACTGAAGGGTCAGGATTTATTCCCCAGAATATGTGGCTCTCAGTAGTTACATCAGTATAATTAGGTGCTTCTTTAGTTATGAGCCTGAAATCTAGCTGGAAAATCTAATAATGACAAGTAAGAAATAGTAGGTTTTATATAATTATATTCAGAATGAGAGGATAATAAACAGCAGTATTTGAAAGCAGGAATTGTGAGGCAAGGTGGACTATTACATTTTTCCAAGAAGTTGGTAAAACAACTTCCAGTGAAGGCATTAGTTGGCAATAGCTCATGATATTTCTGATTAGGCCAAATAGACAGTGTCTCTTATTGCAAGGTGAAAACCATAAATGGCAGAAAGATTTAAATTTTGTAATAATTCTGTGCCTCAGTGAAAACAAAAAATTTAAAACTGAGGCCCTAATATTGCAATAACAGTTTCATTTTCTGTCAGTTTGGATTAAACAGTGCTGTTACATGGTATAAAATTATATGTATACCTATCATAAAAGTAGTCAACAGTTAATCGACTCCCGTCTTAATGAGGCTGTACAATATTAAGGGACAAACCACACAACTAGAGCTCGTTGAACATTTGCATGGACAAGAGAGTCTTGACAAATTTCTGAAGCTCTAAACTTGTATTTCAAGATAAAAAGAAGCTCTGATTTGAAGAAAAAGGTTTTGTTCAAAACTGAGACTGGAAATATAATTTTCATGTAATTTATTTTAGAATGTCAACTACAAATGCCCAGTGTTTTAACTTCATGTTCCTGAAGAAAATTTGTTGTTCTTGAGTTAAACTTCACTTTCAAATTAAAATGGCAGAAGTTTATGTTTTGAGATTTCCAAATTATAATTTCTTTTAAAAAAATTAATTAATCTGTATTTATTTATGTTATATCTTTATTTAATATGTTTCAACTTTTAAGATTTCAATTTTCACAATTTCCTGCAAGAATTAATTTTGTTTTGTTTGAAACACAAGTTAATTACTGAAAAGTACTTTAAAGTACGTAGATGAAAAAAAACCCAATAGTCTTTATACATAATAAACTGAGTAGTGGAATGTACAGTTGCATCTTGGAAAAAGAGTAAGGTTATGAGACTGACACTAAGGACATATACAGTCATTAACTACTTCCAGTCATTAGCTACTGAAATTGA
Source organism: Morus bassanus (assembly GCA_031468815.1). Lineage (NCBI taxonomy): Eukaryota > Metazoa > Chordata > Aves > Suliformes > Sulidae > Morus > Morus bassanus. The sequence goes on along the minus strand of CM062576.1, from coordinate 9,331,586 downwards.
TATAAAGTCCAGCGGTGTCTGAGCCTCTCTAAAGATTAGGAAGGCTCTTTTTTTAGTTATTTGCATATTGACACATTTTCAAAACAAAATCATTCTATGCAAAGTTTTGCTCATTGAGTAAAAGAACTAATTAGTTGCACTGACTGTGAGCAGGTTGCAGGTTATAGATGAATACAGGTTATAGACTGAATCAACCTTGTTTCTTCTGGGGTTAATATACATATTGAGTTATTTCCAGGGCTATGATTTCTGCCAAGCCGTCAGTTTTGTGCAGGCTTTAAAGAATATGGTAGCAGGAATAAAACTACAAATCTGCCAAGTTTTAGTCTTTAGAAGTGAGACTCATTTTATTGTTTAGAAAAAGTCCAGTCTTAAGTAGTCTTACTCCTTCAAAAAGACATTCCCAGAGTGCTTCAATCAAGTATTAAAATTTCATTCATTCTTTCCTTGCAAGTTTCCTTCTTCTAGCAGCAGTTGCCTACATCATCTGAAAACACATCATATAAAATTAAACTAATATACCCCTATTGGCTGTAATTGTCTTGGGAGACTTATGATGCTTAATAATAACGACATGAATTACAAAAGATTTGTAGTAACTGAGTTAAAAGTCTGTTATTCAGAAGCTGTCAAGAAGTTTCTAGAAGAATTTGGTGTCTCTCCTTTTCATCCATTGTGGTTAAGTTCAAGACAATCCTTGAGGGCATTTACTTTCACATGTATAAAATAATCATTAAGTATTTTGAGAGCAATAGAAATCAAAGGCAGTTAAGTTCCACAAATATAACAAGTATTTATCTCGCTGAGTTCAGAAAAGAAGCAGATGGAATGTATTTCCAGTATTATTAAGCATTACAACTTGTTTAAAAGCCCCCGAATTTGCAGTGCAGTGTACCTGAATCACAGATTGTATATTATTCCCCAGTCTCATTAGAGCTTTCAAGGAGAAAGCCATCCTTACTTCTACAAGCTACTAGTGTGTCTGCCAATGCAATTTATGGTGCAGAAGTGACCATTAACTCCTACTCCTTTAAAACATATTTTCTCGTAGAGACCTTGACAAGTTAGACATAGGACAAAAGTGTAGTTTATTGACTTCTGATTGAAGAAGATGGAAAAGTAGTCTACTAAAAAAAAAAAGTAGCAAAAATAAAGCTTGAATTATGTATACTGTAAGTTAATAAACAAGACGTCCTAACTATTAAATCCTCCCATGAGCATATATTGTTATTTATTACTTGTATTACACTGGAGAAGTTAAAGAGAGTATGGCCCTGTTGTGCTCAATGTTGTATGGACAGAACAAAAGCATATTTGTCTGAGAGAATTTACCAAACACTTTTTCATTAAACCACATATTCATAATCCTAATTCTATCCTATATTTAAAATATTAGTCACAGCAGTCATCTATTATTACCTATCAAAATGAATACGTACCTCGCCTCTCAAAGCAACATATGCATTCCATTCATATCCACAGACCCTAAACAAGATCAGGGCAGCAATGTGCTGTTCCTGCGCTGTACCAGAGCGTTAGCATGTCAGGAGTCAAGAGAAGCAAAATAAGTGGCTAAGCAAGTCAGAGGCAAGTAGAGAAAGTGCAGCCTTCCTTCCAGATCAGTTCCCTGTTGTCTAGATCCCTGTGACAGTAATGAAGCCTCGCTTGGTCCAACACTCATTTCCTCATGCAGCACTTACTCATGGCAGTGGTCCTACTCATTCCAGTTTGACAGACTGCTGCCAGCACACCATTTAGTTATGAATATTTGCACTATCTGGCTTTATCCATGACTAAATAAGTTTAGTTACAAAAAAAATGCAATTGATACTTAAAAGGACACTAATTTTAACAGTACATTTTCCATGGTAGGTATTTCTATTGCTATCAGTGGGAATAAGATTAGATCTTGTTTCAGCTCCAGCCCAGAGAACATGACTTCATTGCTGAGTTACAGCCACTAACATGTGGCTATGGGGATATTTACAGCATGTAGTGGTATTTCTAAAGAGAAATACAAAAAAAATAGTAATAGACAAAAAAAAAAGAAAGAAAATAGAGTGCACAGTTTGATAAAGGTGTGAAGCCTGAAACACTTAGCTATCTGATCCACTTTCACTGGAAAGGGCTTAACTGTGCTTTCAGTCACATCGCATGGCCTCCCTGTGTCTCTTTGTTCCCTAGCATACAACTACTCAGGCTTTTTCATAGAGAAGTCCAAAAAATTCACTCTCTTGCAAGCAGCCTGATTTTGATACTGGATGAGATGGTGAATACAGCCAGTCTAATACTTGTATTATGACTTTGCTGTCTCTTCAAATTCATAACATCATGAATTTCTAGTGAAATGTAGATGTAGATTCCAAGGAAATGTTGTTCAAAAACCTGGGATCCACAGATAGGAAATGACATCTTACACTCTTTTCTCATTTAAAACAGTCAGAAATTTGGCAACCTTGGTAAAAATGTCAAATAAAAAATTGAAACTATTTCAAATGAAAAGTTTAATCAAAGCTTTGAAATTAACCAATAGGAAATTCAGAACCTTTATACTCTACTACTGTTATGTTGCATCTCAAAAGCACAAATTAAATGTCAGAAAAGAATTGATTTTCCCATCTTGGGACTGACAGCTACTTAATTTCTTTGATATTAAATATAGTATTAAAGTCATAGGAAACCCACAAAAGCTCCTTAAGTTTCACAGGGATCTCTTTTTCTATTTGTTTTGCTTTCCTCCATTCTTTCTAAGCAGTAAATGGGAAACCACAAATCCCACAAATCATGAAAGATCCATACAGATCTTGAATATTGAAGGTCTTGTTCCTGTGTCCCAAATCAAGGGCATATAGGGGAAACAATCCTAACTGCACTTGCAGAATGGCTGAGCGATTGCTGCTGAGGAAAGAGATCTTGGAGTTATAAAAGTTAGCTCCCTGGGAAAAAAGAAAAAAAACAAACGAAAAACAAAACCCCAGCTCAATGCTCAGTAGTGAGCAAAAACAATTAAGTGAGGAAAGAGGAGCAATCATTACATCATGTACGAGTCCATGGTGCTGTCCCAAACCAAAAGCCCACTAGACCTTCCTCCCTCCCCTCGTTTTTTTAAAAAAGTTCTATCAGAACCTGAAAAGTTACAGAGAAAGGCAGATAGGGTGATCAGAGGTGTGGAACAGTTTCTATACAAAGAGTAACTAGATGCTGTTCAGTCTGGGACAGATGACTGATGAGGGATATGATAAAACTCCATAAAATCAGAGTAGCATGGAGAAGGTGATTAGGGAACAATTATTCACTGTCTCTCATAACAAAAGAAAAAGGGACATCAGATTATATTGTCAGATAGCAAGTTAAAATCAAACAACACATAATAATACATAATAGTACCTAAGTATTTCTGAGGGGGCTGTAGATAATAGAATTTGCATAGATTCAAAAGGAAATTAGACAAACTCATGAAATCCACCAAGAATTGACTCAGAATACATCTGACTGCAGATGACTGAGAGGTGGAATATTATAATAGAGAAGCATCACTAGATGTCTGTCCTATTCTTATACCCTTTTCTGCTACTGGGCACTGGACTATATTGACTTTTGGTCTGAATAAATAATATTATTCTTACATATTAGATGGTGCTTCCAGAAAATACAGACGGTGGAATCCTCCTGTTAGAATTTTCCTGTTCTTTTCTCTTTATGTCTGAGATGTAGAATACCCACAGATTCATGGTGATGATGTTCAACACACCTGAAGACCAGTCCCCTAGGTGTCTTTCAAAGGGATTCTATACACGGCTGCACCAAAACGTGGTCACTCTGTCTTCTATGCTAGACAAAAGGGACCACCTCAATTATGCTGTGTTTATCAATTAATTTACTATAGTAAATCAGATATGGATTACCCAAGGTATGGAAGAAAGATGTACAAAGAATCAAAAGAGACAGACTTTTTCCTTCCCCTGTAAGTGACCGTCTGTGCAGGGTTTTGACATGCAGTGGTGTTGCATCGCAGCTGCCCCCAAACATAACTGATGTCAGAATAGTATCAGAGCGCTCTGGAGTTTTTTTCAAATGGTATAGATTCTCTTTCAGTACTTTTTACGAATGCTTTTCTGGTCAGTTGATCCAGGACATCCAAAATATTGAAAATAAAAGGGAAAGTTGAAGTCGTTCTTGAAGTTGTTGAAATAATCCTTTGGATTTCTAAGTTTGGTTGGTTCCTTTCCCTTTCCTTCTCTCCGCCTCCCCAGTCAGTGCCTCACTAAAATACCATGTTATCCCAAAGGCTGGTGTTCTTTTGTTACTACTGCAATACTCATCCCTCATGTTGGTTTTGCCCATGATCTACCACAGCATGTATATGCACAGACAGCACTCTTCTCACAGGAGCCCAAGGCCTTTCAATGAATGAACACTGCAAAACAAGTTATATTTTAATTCTATCGCTGTAAGTGTACAGAGTTGGAAAGAATCCTCACTTCCAACATTCTCTCTCTTCTTGCTGTAATCTATCCTCATTTTTCACTTCTTCTACCTCCCTTCCACTCTGGCTTGTATTTTTAAGTTATGATTTGGTAGCAAAGAAAGAAAATACTGAGAGTGCATAATTTAAATTAGGAAGTGTGCTGTATCATGCTTTTATTAAAACTACAGAAAAAAACCTAGCTGTGTGGAGTATAAGATCAGAAGAGTCCCATATCATATCATTACATCTTACCTTTTTTTTTTCCTCTGGTGCAATAAAGCAGATGTCCTGCATTTATAAAGTAGAGTTGAAAATGTCTGTAGCAAAAAGAAAAATGCAAACAGTACAAGGTTCTTTTCCCATTCCCACATTTTGCTTCATGTTTTTATAATACTCCATCTGTATTTCTTCAAATAGTTCTGATGATACAATATAATAAGGTTCCCCTGTTCTTTCACTTCCTTTTACAATGCTTCCCTGAATAGTAATGGGAATTTACTTACTGGCTTGAGAAACAGGCCCAAAACCTGTATGAAATTTTTCAGTGTCTGAAATGATACACAAAATGCTGAAGATTAAGTTTCTTCAAATTACAGAAAAATATAGCAGTTATGCCTTCTCTTGCCTATAAAATATTCCATACCTGTCTTTGGAGACCAGAAAAGGCTGACGTTTGTTAGCCTTTTGCCTCATTAGTAAATAGAAATAAATAAACTAAATAAAGCACACCACGAAAGCCCACTCCATCATTCCTAAATCCACTTTCTCTACAAATAGGCAGGTGTTTGCTCCATATACTCTGTCAGGCTAAACATACTGCACTCTAAAAAAAGTCCAAGGTACTGTTCATACTCCAAATATACTGTAATGCCTGAAACACAAACTGAGAGGGAAAACACAATCCAAATGTTGCTGACTTTTTTGGATAGATATATATTCTGTGATATGCACAGCAGCACAGTTTTGCTAATCTTTTCACTGTAACTACAGGAAAGATTCAGGCAACAAGCCCTGTTCAATTTGGTGTCACAGTGGTAGCCTCATGGTCCCCACAAAGCAGTCTCCCTCCCAACATGTAGCGAAGGAATCGAAGCTTCTGTATGTCTTACCAATTGCTAGCTGCTGGTTCAATTGCTTGTTGCCTTCATGATCTATTACTTATTCAAAGTTATAAGTCCAACATGGAAAAACTCAGGACCAAAGGAACAGCAAATTTTTCTTGCATTGCCCCTCTCACTACGTGGAGTGCCACTTAGATGTTGTTGATTATTTGGATTCATATCTTCGTATCTTTTTAACTCACTGCCTCATGCACATTTCTTACACTCTGGCCAACATTGCAGCTTGTTATGTCTCATCATGTTTTCTTGCAATTCATCATTCTAGCTCCCAGCAGCCTAATCGGATGCCATGTAACTGAATTTAACACAACAGAATGTAAAAAAAATATTTTTTTCAAAATGTTTTCATCTGCCAGCATGTTAGGTACTGAGCCATGAATCTGTGCATAATGGGGAAATAGAAGCTGTATGCCCAATGAAGTACATCTGCTGTTTGTGAATTAATAAGCAGATCTCTCCAAAGTAAAACAGTATTTCAATTTACAAACATTTGCTGTAGCTACTGGCATACCATTGCTTCATATTCCTGATATTCACAGATCTTCAAGCCAGTGTTTCCCTCCCTCCTTGCCCACAACCAAAGGCATGTGCCAAACATCTCTTTTCTGAAGGGCAGCGATGCTGGTAGTCCATAGTTTCGATTTCCCTTTATTTCTACAAACTCCTATTTTTCCTTTGTTCATTTTTTTCTTGTTTCTGATATTGCTTTATTAAAATTGAGACATAATTCCCATTCCAAAGGAATAAATTAGGTGCAGTGCACAAATCAGCAATACTTCATTTCTTAACTAAACACCCCAAGGCTTGGTACCAGTCTTGAGGTACTTACATTATTGTAGTTGTTGTCCACTTCACTTTGTAATGGATTTTTCTTAAAACAGTGTATGATGGAAATACTGCTTTTCACATTCTGGGAGAGGAGGCAAAGGTACAGAAAGGCTAAGTGTCTGAATAAAGATTATACATAAACTGTGTATCACAGGATAGAAATGAACTTAATGCTTCTGAATAGTAGTTAAACACCTTAGTTCCTGGAACACATTTTAACCCTATCTTAACTATAAGTTTCTACTACACCCCTATCTGATCAGTTGATTGTCTTAAAATGTTTGCAGCATCAGAAGGATAAATACAGAGCAGTTGTCTGGTCACGGAAGGTTGACAATATCAGACTTAGAAGGACAAAAATTAAAAACAAATCAAAATATGAGAAGCCCACAAATGGAAGGGTAGGCACAACCATTGGAAAAGTAGATGAAATAACACAATAGGGGAATAAAAAAAACCCAAAAAACCAAAAAAAACCAGTGCATTTAAAATGTTGTAGAAAGTTGAACTTGATGGAATAAGGTACGGAAGCAAGTGGAAAACACCAGAGATGATGTGGCAGTGGGTTGATGCAGCAGGTTGGTTTCAATAGCTGTCCTTAAGTTTGTGGGGAGAGAGATTAAAAAGGGAAGAGTCGACAGAGAAAAGCAGATTTCCCTAGAAAGAATGAGAGAAGGCTATAGACATGCTTCAGCTGGAATGAGCAAGAGGGAGTTGGTATTTTGGGTCTACTCTGTTTTAAAAAACAAATTTTCATAAGAACCTGGAGGTCTGAAAAAAAGGAACAGTTGAGCACAATTCCAAATCTAAGTGGTGCTAACAACATTTCCTATAAAAATGGAAATTAAGAGTGTTCTTGGCAATTATCACACTAATCTTTACACCCTTTAAATGGCACATATATTAATACTGGTGAGAATTATCCCACATTTGCTGGTTTTACATATATTATCTCCTTAATACAAATATAAAACAATGGAGTGACTGCATATCTATGCAGCTGTAGGTACGTAGTGGCCCATGGACCTGTTTTATCTTGTATCCAGTTTTAAAATTAGAGTCTCCAGCACAAATAGCAATGCTTTGTGCCATTGTTCCTGCTAAAACACATTTACTTCCAGCAACAAACAATAAGAAAACTCCATGTGGCACTTCAATTACACAAGAAACCCAAATCGCTAAAGAGATGCAACATCACAAATAAGTATTTGTAAAGGTTTGTCAGCTCCAGTGAAGTTATACTTTTCTAGACTCTGCTTTTTCCATGCCCCTCTGCAATTACTCACTTCACAGAAAAAGGATGATGCCACTAAAATGATGAAACCTTAATATAACCTTTTCAGCAAGAGATAAAATATATTGATTGGTGACTGCTGAAGGACATCATTAAGCAGTTCAGTGTTTGATTTCATTTCTTCTTTCTTTCTTTCCCTTTTTCTTATTTATTATTTGATTGCCCGGCAGGCATCTCTGTACTGACTGACCCTGCCAGTTCAACTATTAAAGAATTTATCTCTCTGAGGAGGCCTGATGTAAACATGATAATCTGTTTGGCGGCCCTTATGATGGCCTATGAATAAAACATATGACAACACAGTTTGAGCTGAAGAGCTTACTATCTGTTACCAAATAGAATGTTTGGAAGCTCCCTGATGGCTTGGCCATTCTGAATCCCAAAGGTCGTCTACTTTATACTCCAGCTAACTCACTCAGACTACCCACAAAAGGTATAGTTAACTATTTTTCCTTGCCAACATATATTTTTTCTAATGGCTGATTAAAAAGGAACTAATGCAAGAAATTGAAGATTTCCATTGCGTATCTGTCCATGATGAGAGATAAAGGATTTTCTTCAAGCCGACATTTCTTGGGAGAAAAATAACAATGAAAGAAAGAAAGAAACGAACAAAACCCATTGATTTTCTTTAGGGAAGATCTTAAATTCCTTGTACTAGAGTGTTAAAATAGCCACTTGAACTTAAATATAGAATACAAGCAAAAGTATGGCAGTTGAACTCAAAAAATGAGGTGCTCAGATGTGTTGTATTTGTGAACTGCTTTAAATAAATGAACCTTTTCCTTTGATTACCTGTTGAAACGAAGGAACTCTGATTCATGGTTCTACCCACAAGGCTGAGAATCACATCTTGGCAAGTTAAAGAAGCAAAACCTGTTCCTAGTTCTTAAGGCGGATAAAGCCAGTGTGGAATTGTTTAATGTGACCTTTCCAGCACAAGCGAACTGTTGTTTTTCTATTTTCAAGTTTGTTTTTAGAGCCTAGTCATTAAAAAATGCTTATAACACACTTTTTTCCTGGAAATCTCTCCCCTTATGTAGAAGCTTTGGCCATTAATCCTTTAATTACGTTCCTGCATATATTTAATTTTTGATCTTCTGTACTAGGAACCATAAAATGCGCATTTTATATAAAGGCTGTTTTATACTACTGCCTAACAGCTGCTATTGGCCAAACAACTTTCCAGGGACTGTCTCTTGTCCATCAACAGTTCTCTTTTCAGCAGCAAACAGTACACTGTGCAGAGCACTTTTTACCCTATAGCTTCCTTATTTCTTGTTAGTTGTTATCGGATGCCATTTACTCCTTCATGGTAGTAATGTCTGCATAAAACCCGAGTAAGAATAAATGGGTTAAATAGATGAGGAGGTTTTGGGGTGGGGTGGTGTTTAGTAAATTCAGACCATCAAGCTGTGCAAGTGAAAAGTTATTTGAATAATCAGTGCAACACAGCAAGTGAATGTCAAGGAAATGTCTAGTTTAAAATAAATAAAGTTAATGCCTAACTAAATTTGGTTTTGATCACCTTCCTGATGAGGCTAATTTATAATATGACATATTTCTGATGTTAAAACTCTCCAGTTAGTATTTTAGATGTAAAACCTTTTATTCTAGATTTTGCTTTTAGGAACACATATTAATATAGAAAAGCTCTAACTCCAAAGCTTGCAGAGGTAATTATTTTTAATAAAATTATAAATGAAAATGATGTGCAAGTAATTGATTCACCTTTTTGGGTTTTTTTAATTCCTTCTTCATTTGGATCATGGATGGTTAGAATGTTCGTTCCGTATTTATTATATATTTTCAACTAACTTGCAGGGTCCATTTTTGTGGTCATGGTTAACACTTTACCTGAACATATAGCTGGTTATCTGCATCAGGAATTTTGAAATCAATGGGAAATATGCTTCAGTTATGAATAAGTAAAGAATATTTCCCCTCAGATCTGAGTCTGCTGTTGATTTCAACAGTATCAGGATTTGATCCTCAGGGCACTTCGCAGCTAATATATATTGACATCAAAGGAGCTATAAGGATTTAAATCAACAGAGAATTAACACTTTTTAAGTGTTTGAGAGCTACTGGGTTTTTACCTGTCTAGGGTTTCCATAGCTCTCACGCTCTCTTTGTTGTCTTCTATCAGGTGTCTTTATTTGTTCAGAAAACGTAGACTGCCTTAAATGTGCTTTGGAGTCTTGACTAGATTAGAAAATAAGTTTCTGAACCTTGTTTGCCAGTTTCCAGCAACCAAGGACTTCTTTGGGCTTTTTTTTTTTTTTTTTTTTTTTTTTTTTTTTAATGGAAGACTGTCTTGTCTCCTTCAACTCAGGAAAATCACTGCTTGTCACCTTTGTAGCTTAAGTGCCTCTGCTTCTCGATTTCAGCCAAAAATCTTCACTTTGACTCATGCATCAAGAGAAGGGCAATAACTCCCTCAGTGCTGTGCTTTTCTGCTCATAGTTTTACTTGAAAATAGTTGTTCTTAATCTTTCTTTTTTCCCTCCAGGATATTCCCACATAGAATGTTTCAATTATTTCATTATAAAAGCAGATCAGAACTGTTAAGGGTTATCATAATGGTACTCCCAGTTTAGTTTCTTCAATATGTGCATGTAAAGTTGTTGCCCAAACATTGTCCCAAGATATCAATTACAGGTGTCAAAAATTATCCATTATTGTAGTTAAGAACTATATCTGCTAAGTACTTTAAATGTGAGAAGAAATGGTGTGATGGGATAAGTGCATTCAAAGCTCTATTAGTTTTGTTCTGTTTTGTCTAAGTAGTAGCTTTTCAGCCTTTGAAAATTAGTTCTAAATATTTTTTGTAAGATAGCTGTACTCTGACACCAAAAACTGAGGGGAAGACATGACATAGAGCATCGAACATGAAAAAGAAAATCTTTACCTCTTTCAAGTGCGTGTAATGCATTTCACAAAGGAAAGGTCAGGTTAGGTACTGGGAAAAAATATCTAAGTGAGAGCTATGGAAGTGCTGCATTATGTTGCCTGTGGAATCTCTGTTACAGGAATTCTTTAAAAACAGATTGGACAAACATCTGTTGACAATTGCAGAAAGCACAGCGGATCCCACCTTGGGCAGGGGATTGGACTAGATGAGTTGTAAAGGTCCTTCTCAATCCTATTTTTAAATCATAATTTTCTAACATCAGTATAAATAACACGTACAGCTATATGGAAATACATTACTTCCATTACTTTAATTTTCATTCTGAGGCAGAACTCAGGCTCGGAGGTAGGAGGCCCTAGATCCACCATCAGTGAAAGTTACTTTTATAAGCCAGCAAAGTTGGATTTTGTATGCTGTCAGCAGCAGTAAGGAAAAAAAAAAAAAAGAAAATGGAAGATAGAAAAATTGTTTCCATTACTCTGACCCAATGCAAATAACGTTGTAGGCTGGATTAAGAATGAGACGTTCAACTTCACAGCAATCACATGTGGCATTTGCAGGTAGATTTGAAAGGAGTTTCCAAGCTTGAGGACAATTAGTGGGCTCCAGATTATTTCCTTGTTTGTGAAGTTTCTTAACATCATGGTAGTAAGTCTGAAAAATGAAATCCACTTAATAATTAATGTTTTAAAAATTTGAAATGAAGGAAAAAAAAAAGTAGATTTCATCCTTAACTCACCTTAGAAGAAATGATTCAGCTCACTTAAAGTTTATAGTATCTGACAACCCTCTTCTGTGTCTTTCTATTCTACATATTAATATAGCATCCGTGATGTAGCAGAATATTTTTGTGAGGACTCTCATGAGGTGCTTCAGTGATATTTTGAGACACAGCAGATTTCCAGGGTGTATATTAGAGTCAAGGTAGGAGTAAAAATTTCATGGAACAGAAGAGCAGTGAGGTTTTTGATGAGATATGAACAGCTGTCACCTTTGAAATTTCCCTCTCCAAATCACTTTCAGCTCTGAATATGCTTTACACAGGCTGAACGATGCTGGTGCCACACATCTAACTACTAATGTTAGGCATGAACTGCTGCAGGGAACTGACACTTAACAGAACTATTTAACAAGCATCCTTTTTTACAGCAAGAAAATTAGGTTTTGAAAATTGAAGAGAATCCAACTGAAATCTACGAAAACACTATTGAGTGAAAACATTAGATATAAATTAGAGAATATTCATTTAGGACTAGAGGCTTGTCCTTCCGATACACTATATAGTGTCAGATTCAACTGTGCCTGACAGTGACAGGAAATTTACTGGTGGCATACACAAAAGAAAAGCACAGTTCCTCCAGAGAAGGTTTTGATCAAGGAAGCATCTTTACAAGACATTACATGAGCAGTCAGGGCCAGCTCCACTGCCTAATGCAAAAATAGGGAGTAGGCACAAGATGTCTCTTTGCGCTTATTGTGTATTCAGGAGAAGGTTCTGTCTGAAGTCATGTCTCAGCTCTTTCCAGCTCCTTTCCAAATTTGTGTGTCCCATCCAGTACTATTTTCAGCATTACACACTCAGTTTACAGGACATTAACATTTATTTCTCTCTATCTTATCAAATATTAAATGCCAGTAGAGACTTTACTGGAAGCTTTATGATAAGTGTTAGCCTACAGTGAACTTACAGGATCCATGCATGAAAGGGAAGAAGACTTGCTAGCACGTCAAAAGGAGTCTGATCAAGTTTATTTGGGTCCCACCTACACACATGCAGTGGCTAACACCCCAAAGTTGTGTATTAAGGTACATACTTTTTTACAGACACATAACCGTGTGGACAGTTAATGGGATGTTTACTTCAGAACCACCTGGATGAGTTGCGTATACAAACCTTTACGGAAGATTGCTGTTACCTTATATAAACCATCCATGTTATTTGATCCATACAGTTGGATTTTTGGCTATTTTTTCAAATGTTGACAACAACTATTCAGTTTTTCATAGTTACTCCGAGAAAAATAATATTCAGTCTTTAGACCTGGCTGGGAAAATAACACCTGCAAAATATAAATCTGACACTACAACCTTAGTGAGTACTAAGAACACCCAAGAATGTTTTATTTTAAAAGTACAGTACTTTTTCTTCTGTGGTCTCCTTTATAAAAACTAGAACTGTTTATGAAAATCCTGTTATGAAAACTTGAAATAATTCTGTCATAAATGATTTTGTTCTCTCCATGAGGAAAGCACTGATTTTTTTGCCCTTTATCTTGAATAGACTTAGCATCAATATAGCTGTTTTGTCTAACTTCAACTTCTTGAAGTGAACACCTTATCATGCCAGAAAACCATTTTTTGTTCGTGCACCTGCGCAATGATTAATGGAGGTACAAGCCTGGAAATAGCATTTGGCAGTTAACAGCTGCTACCAGCACTCTGGAGAGTGCACAGAACCTTGCAAAATTAAAGCCACAGATTTGTTCTCCTCTAAAAAGCCAAACAGAACTCCTGAGTCATGTGTGAGGTGTAGATTGTGCATCATAATTTCAGGTATGCTCTTTACCTCTTTGTTTAGGAGTGACAATTTCAAAGCCAGCTGATATATTACAACAAAAGGCCTCTCAGAAAAGTGTCAGCATACACCTGGAGAATGCTGCCAACACAAGCAAAGAATTTTAAAGCAGTCAAATTAAAACAAACTAAAAACATTGCACTATGAAACATAACCAACTGGCACACCTCAGCCAAGATGAAACCATCCAGTTAGTCTCAAGAGAAAATATATAAAAGATTACACAATAAATGATAACTAGGACAGCAGCACCAAACAATCCCTTCTTGCCAGGTATTCGTCAACATCAGCTCAGTATTGAAGCCACAGCTATACTTCTGTGGAGCAAATGACCCTATTGAACTACACCTGTGACAGAACAGTTGGTAACAGATGGTAAATGACAGTCAGGCTTTCTGATTACATGAAGCATGTATGATCAGGTCTTGGATTTACTATGTAGTCAGTAGTAAATGTTCAAGGTGAGCTTCAGAAGAAAACTAGAGCATTCTTCTTGACCCTAAAGTGACATGCAATATCATTTGCAAGAGTAGCACACTAGACAAGATACCAAGAAAACTCATATATAGATTGTAATAACTTACCTAAAGTAAATATTTTCAGGCCACAAATTCAGCACCTGGAGGTCCTCTAGAAAGTTAGAAAGTTTGGATTTGGCACCAATTTGGTTCCTATCAATTCATCAAAGCCTTATTGACCTAGATCTTCAAGCAGGTTTACATATGTTTCCAATATCCATTTAGCCTCAAGGAATTTGTAATTACCAAGGGACTGAAGGGAATATGAGTGCTGATGTAAGTGCCAGAGGTGACTATCTCAAGAAATAAGAGACTAAAGCCAAGTTAATCTAGTTTTGATCTAGCACAGCTACATTGTGAGAGTGCCGTGCCAAGCCAGCTTATGACTCTTCCTATGGAAGATGTTACATACATGTTAGATACTGATGTCAAACTTGTGTTGGACTCCCTGGAAGTCTGCTCATTGCTGGCTCAAGAAAATCTAGCTGGTTTGTATTAAACCTGGGCCTTCTTGTCTTGCTGTACAGATTGCTATAAATAAGCACTGTTGTTTATTCAGGTCAAAGTGTGGCCATTCTCAAACAGCTTATGTTTTCCAGTTCTTGCTGATCCCTAAGAGTGGTAGTAAAAGGTTGGAGAGAAAGCTGGCTCTGTGCACTTGTAGATATCTCACTCATGCTCTGAAGCTTTTTATGCTTTATTAAAAAAATGGGTTTAATGGATGTGCTGGCCCTCTGTTCCTTCTTCTTTATCTAATACCTTTGAAGTACTCCCAGTGCTAGCTGTCGACTAAGAAAAAAATATCAGTCAGACTAATGAATAGGCCCAAAGTTTCCCTCCCTATTCTTCTCCCCTGAGAAAAGGCCATGGCATATTGTCGAGGCAGTACAATCCAGATTTACTATTCTCCTCATTCACTCTCAGCTAAAAAAAGCTTGCACCAAATTGCAGATTAGTAGAGCATCTGAGAACAGCTACTTGTCAGGAAGAGAAAGTCAGAGTAAAGACTTGGCCACGGAATGTTTCGGAAGGGAAAGGAAAGGAAGAAACTCTGCTTGAGATCAAATTCAGAAAATGTCTCTGCTGAGGAATTTGTGCCAAAGGGGCAATGGTAAGACACTGAGTTACAAAAGGAAACCAAGGGCTAGAGACACTGAAAGGAGAGGCGTCCCACTGTGGAATGACTGGAATGCCCCGAAAGGGAAGAGTCTGTATTGACCGTCTTGCATGATCTGCATGTCAAAAGCAACTTCTGCCTTATAGAAACACACTGCTGCTAGGAAAAATGCTGTGATAAACAAAGCACTCGAGGCCATGCCATTGTTCTCTTCCTCCACTGTTTTCAGGACAGGTATACGGCATGACATAGCATGTCTTTCAGAAAACCCCATGTACAAAAGGGATAATGAAAGTAAACAGTAACGGTCACTTTGTAATGACTGATTCTACCAGAAGCAGGAGTAAACGTCACTAATGTACCATCACATTTTTTAACCGCTAAGTCCCATAAAACTTGATATGATTTTTTCAAATTATCTTACAGTTTCACAGAATTCTCCAGGCAAACTCAAAAGTATTTGAGTCCAAGCAGAAGAACACCTTCCCTAAAGAACAGCTTACATAAGTTAACAGGTATTTTTCGTGTAGCAAGGATGAAAGATGCTGGTAAACAGACAACCATGGAAAAATGTTCTGTTGCCTGAATTGTCCAAACATTTACCACACATGATGAGTGCTTTTTGAGCACTTCCTGACATACAGAAAACAATGTAGCTTTTGGAGATACGCTCATCCATTAAATAAATATACATCCCAGTTGTTTTGATGAGAGGATCTATTCTGCAGAAAATTTAGAATCATGCTGATTTTTGTCATTCTGCCTTCCAGTTATATCCACTCATGTTAATTCTTTTCCATTTCATACTGTGTCAGATAGATTGAAATTTGTGAGACAATACAGAGTAATTCCAAAGCAAGTACTCTTAGGTAACTTATTTGGGACAAAACTCTTAGTTTTTCTCATATTAGTTCTGCTTCCCTTTCTGCTTTTCAGGGCCTTGAACTGACCCCATTAGATAGGATCTTTGTCACTGGCTTTAACAAGAAAGTTATCAACAAAAAGCAATGCTTTTCAACTTGTCTGCTAAGGAGCTTTGTAGGTTTCAATATAAGCGAGTTGATGCTGTTAATGAAAGAATCAATACAAATTGATCAATGAACCATCATCGTAGACATAGTTTTGTGCCTGTTTCATCCATATTTCTGTCTAAAGGATAAATCTGTCCTAAGTATCACTTAATTTCCACTCAAGGTTTCTGGTACCAAATAGATAGGTATAGATACAGATATAGTTATGGATACATATTGTTTTCCACTAAACAAATGAAGGTGTCTTGAAACTAATAATTCATTCACTCACGTTAAAAGGCAAATATATTTTCAAGATCTTCAACTAGAACTGAAGAAAAAAGTTTTCATTAAAGATGAATGTTTTAAACTTCACCTAGTGGAAAACCAGTAAGCCAATTTACATTTGTTTCAGTGTGGTTCAAATGCCATAACCAATGTTAACAAGAAGAAAAAGCTTTGTACTTGAAGCAGATTGACATAAGATAAAATTATCTCTGCAATATCTTTTTTATGTCTTCAAAATGAAATAAATACTAAAGAAATAGAAACTGTGAGTTCAGAAATAGGGATTGTATTATTAATTATTTTGTAAGCAGAGAACATTATGTTATCTAATGACTGATTCTAAATGTTACTATTAAAGTACTGAAGGCTGTGGTATAATCAGCTGCTGCACTATATAAATTTTCCCAAAAAGTGAAGCTTGAGAAAGCAAAATTTCCAAACACAATCCCACAAAGGTAAGACAACTAATACATGGCATGTTTAGTGGACATTATCAATGTATCCCATATGGCAATCATTTGAGAACTATCATTATCAGCAACCAGGCACCGTGGCTGCTAGAAAAGTCAACAAGATGGTACTATGTAAGATGGCATCTCTGAGACTGTTACTTTTCGAGACTGATTTTAGATAGAGTCAGGCATGAGCTCAGGACATGATGCATTTGGTGTGATTTGAAACACTCCGAGTCTTGGTGAGAATCTGGAGATTTCCAGGCTTTAACATGTTAATAAAAATATTCTCACCACAGATTATATTTGTTTCTTATAAATGAGACCAAATTTGCTAATCACCTAAGTTCTGAATGGGGCAAAATCTATCTTTGCCAGCACCTTGTAGTAGTTGCTTGCATGATTAAACCAAGATTTATCCCTGAACTACCACATTTTGCCAGTCCTAGACATTTCCCCATATGAAATGGCTTTTCAAACTCACAGGGAGAACTTAGATTGGGTTTAAATGATATGCAGGGCCAGTCTGAAACCTCTCCTTGGATTAGTGACCCTCACTGAGTCTCAGTTTGATGCACAGAATATTAGGTAGTGACACAAGACTAGTAGCATATTTGTCCCAGGGCATTAAAACTTTCCAGGGAGTAAGACAAATCTTTAAAAAGAGACAATTTGTTAGTAACAAGATAGCTAAGATATCTAAGCAAAGGACGTTTTCTATTGGATATATCGTTGTTAGCTGAACAAAAGCAAACCAGATAGACTTAACTCAAGTTGAGAGAGGAAGCTAGGAATGGTTGGTTGTTTGTTGGTTTTTTTTCTAAAGTTATCACTCATTAGACAGAGACAAAAAAAATCACAGTGGGAGACTTGTAAAATGGTTCTTGCAATCCTCAAGGGCATTTCTTTCAGTCTTTCAACAACAGAACTGGTCTATATCATAAGTCTTATTTATAAAGAGGCTTTCAGGCAATTTCACACTGCTTTTCTCTGATGCCGCCCAAAAAAACATGTAAACCCGAGGGATTAGTAGTGACTTAGAGGGAAAATAGTGTAAAGTTACAGGACGAACTGAGCCAGTGCAGCTGGCTTGATGCACTGTTCCCTTGGGCTACTGCAATGAATGAAACTTATCTAAGTGCCCCAGTCCACTCCCACACCACCAGTGTACTGACTCTTTTATTTTATTGTGCACTAGAATTACTTTGTCTCAGGGGGCCCTCAAGTCTTTAATGGTCTGTAGTGTGGAAAGAGAGAGGAGTTCACTATCTAGGAGCTGAAAGTTAAACCTCCTTTTATATTTCTTTTTTGACAACAATTGGGAAGCACAGTAAACAAAATGTTTACTCACACACTGCGGTTGGTAGCCTATTTTGATTCAATTATTTTTATGTTATAATATCTTAGCATGTAAATAAATTGTGACATTGATTATCCATTGTGGGTCTGTCATGAGTTACAGGTATCAATCATATTGTGTTGCAACTGGTTAATGACACTGTACATCCCAGAGCCTTATTTTGATAGTATATTTTCTCATTTATTAAATTTTATCTGCAGAGAGGCTATCGAATACATAACAAGACTGTATTTGTTTTCATCCTTTGTTTACTGTATTAACTGACTTATATCTAGTTGATTCACTTTACATTTAAATTGTTACTAAAAGTCTCAAATAAGAAATTGTCTTCCTCTAAACACAGCGAATGAAAACCAACACAAATATCACTTCAGTCTTCAATATGCACAAGCTTTATTTTTAAATGAAGGTCTTAAAACCCCATCACCTCTGGAAAAATAAAGTCTATATAACTCAGTCCCATTTGCTAAATGAAATACTGATTTGTTTTACGTTTGTTATGTTTACAATTGTGCAGACACCTCCAAGAGTTCCATACATTGGAATATTTAGCATTCACTTGTCAGAAAGAAGTATTGTGAAAAAGGGTAGGAATATATATTTAGGCCCCTCTTCTATTGAAGTCAGTAGCAATATTGTCTGTCACTTCAATGTTGGAATTGGAATATTTTTTAATAACTCTGCAGTTGCTGTGATCTCTGTTCTAAAGTTCCTACTCGCCCTGTTAGTGAGTAAAAGGCTATTGAGGGTGGATAAGAGTAGAGCTTTGCTTAGTAAATAGTGCATGATCAGACTTATTCCTTTCTCACTGAAGAGCCGTGAGGATTAATTTGTTAATGTCAGTGCAGCACTTTGAAGACATAATAAAGAAAATAAAGTTACTCTGGTGATGAGTGCCACAGAAGTGTCTATAAATGAATAAAGTGCTGTCTAAGTGCTAAGTATTATTATGATTACTGCCTGCATTTGCAAAGAAGTGGTTAAATACAGTGGGATGTGGGTGTAAAATTACATTTTAAATGGATCTATTTTTGAGATTACTTATCAGCATGATTAGTGTGATAATAATTACATTTATCATTAATAATACATTTTTGAAAAGTTAGGCAAAAAAAGCTAACAAGTTTGATTTTGATTTTGCCAGAAATGCGCAGTGCTTTCCAAAAGCAATCTGTGGAACTTGTCTCTGGAATGCAGCTGTGTAAGACTTCACTAACATCTTGCAGGTGGAGCCTAATTTTAGTTCAGCCTTGAGAAGGGGGAATTGTTTTCTCTGATACGCACAGCACCATAACAGCAGCAAAGCAGGTGGAGCTTTAGACAAGTACTTGTTTACTTTCCTGTTTAAAAAAAAAACAACACAGATGATTCATATCGTTAATCATACAGTTTTGATTGGATTTTAACAAGTCTAACAAAATAGTCTGGAGCACATTTAACCTACTGATTGTCAAATGTGGAACAAACCCAACAGAATGGAAAATGTTCAGAAAATGAGCATTCAATCCTAAATATAGTGGAGAAGGAGCTGGTAAATGATGGGAAGGAAAATTTAGAAATACATCTGTTAAGTCACAAAGAGTGAGCTGCAGGATCAGTCTCAACAATTTCTGTGTCAGCTTCAGCAGTCTCTTATTAGGACTCTGAAGTTAACCTTTTCTAGAGCTTTGAGATTCTTGTGCTGCTAAACACGGACGTGAACCAGGAAATAAAAGCTAAGCAGCAACTCATTGCTTTTAGTCAAATTGGTAAAATAAACTCAGTATAATAAATCTCATTCATTTATTTTTGATCGGTTTATGCTTTAAGCTCACTAAAAATCCTTATTAACTGAATGATCAATAATTGGTGGCTTTTTCATCAGTTGTTATGAAACATCTCAGTTTGTATATGGCATGGTAGAGTAATACCATAGTGTCCATGGGGTAAACAGTACATTATTTGCTAGAAAGGCTGTTTTACTATACATGCTTCTTTTCTAGGCTTCCACATTTTGGATTAATGTACAAGATATATTGAGGCTTTCAATTTATTGCCTTGAAAACCCAGGGGTCCTTTCCAGGCCTGTGTTCTGCATTCTCTGTTGTGGTAGACTGTGGAGTTGTTGGTCACACAACAGCTGTATCTGGTTGTTCTTTGTTGTTCTTTTCAGATGGCATTAGCTGTGATTTTTACACCTTGGGTTAACTTTATGCATCTCACTTATTTAAACTTATTCACCGTAACGTTAGTCCAATGTAAGGTTCTTCAGGACTACCACAGAAAAAACAGTTGTTGTGCTCTAGGTCATGTATCACCTGTAAGGAAATTGTGGCTACTGGATTAGAAAATCTGCAGCTCACTGACTCTTGATAGTTCTTTTAAAATGAACTGAATGGACAGGATCTAGATCCAACAGAGAACTGTTGTTTCATGTGTTGTTACTTCCAAGCATCCTTTTGGGAAATTCATACACTTATTACCCTTGACTATATAGACCTTGCCTTCCAAGCATCTTTTTTAATGAACAAGAAGAGATGAAAATTTTTCTCTATCAACTAACCATGTTTTTGGTAATTTCTCAAGAAGCATAGGCTGATCCTGCATTAACAATTAGGTGAGCTCATAAAAGGTCTATAATCAGAGTTTTTTCTTTTCTTTTGCTCTAGACAGATGTGGCATATCTAAATAATTCCTGAGAAGAACAATAGTTTACTTGATCAACTCAGTGATCATCTATTTATTTCTACATAATGGTGCTAACAACATAATACTTTTTATCCAATGGTCCCATTGTGCTTATCATTTTTTTCAAATGGTTCAGCCGCCTCAGAAATGCAGCACACTCTGGAGCAGAACGGCACAGACTGTTGACTTCACACCAAGTAATTCTAGTATGAAATTGATTGGTAGTGACATGCCTATGAAGCTCAGAGATGGTGAAGAGAGCTCATCTTATCTTATATCTCACCTTATCTTAGCACTTATGAGAGGTCTTCCAGACATCAGAATAGAAGAGCTCCTCATACTGAAGACATGTTTTGTTGACTTGCATCTGTCATCTTCTTCTGTATGTACAGGGCCTGTCTGATGGGTCAGCAAAGAGGTCTGGGTATCAGTGACTGACCTCTAGTCTCATTCCTGTCTATTCCAACTCATGCAATGGCACCTGGCTAAGAATGAGGTGCATGCTAATCTGAGGATCCACCCTGAGGTGACCCTGTTTACGGAGGTTTGTGAAGGAAGACCTGGCAAGAATTAGATTGACTAATCCAGACTAAGGATGTGAGTTCACTGGCATTTTTGAGAAAGCAATAATACCCCAGGAAGGACTTTGTGGTCAAAATCCTGCTCTTACTCTGCCACTGAAACTGTGCTGCCCCAGTTGTAGGGCCAATTTATCACTGATGCGGAATGTCTTTTTCTGAAATATTTAATGGAGATTATAGCATTTATAGCCAGTATCATAAAACTGAGCTTTCAAAACTGCCAGGAATGATATCCCCATTTTTGAAGAAGGAAGGTTGCACAATAATTCCCTTTAGTCTATAATTTTTTTCTATTGATTTACACCTTCCCTGGCAGCAAACTCCAGCTACATGTGTAAAAAGGTTTACTCTCTCCATTGGAGTACTAGCGACATTGGTGCTTAAGACTGTAGAGATTAGCACTATAGACATGACTCAAAGAATGTTATTTCCATGCTATAATAAATAAGAAACTCTACAAAATAATGTTTGTTTCTAGTACTATCTGAACTGCAGCAATTCTGCTAAGGATGATATTCAGATTGGCGATAGAGACAAGTCCTTGGGCCTGGCTTGTCCAAGTAGGGAACAGAAGTATATGAATACACTGTACCATTTGAAAAGAAGCCAACATTTAGAAACCTATTACCTGGGAACCGCTTTTGCCTTTGCCTAGTTTCACTGTTTCTTGAATTTAATGGGGACTTATGGAATATATGGCCTCTGCTAAATTTTAAAACATTATCAAAGGCATTCTAAATATTCTTATTGCTTAAGCTCAATTGATTCTGCAAATATTTGCCAAGTGTGTATTTATGCTCCTATATTTCTGATGTTTTCAGTTTCTGTTAACCCATAAAATAAGTCTTTCTAGGATTTCCATGTTATTACTATGTCAAAGCAATTTGAGCTGACACCTCTTGTTCTGATTTATTTTTTTTATATGTGATGGAAATGGACCTCAAAGCCAACAGAAGCTGAACATGCTCAACACTGAAGGGATGAGCATAACAGCTACAAGGGTGTTTCAGTTCAAGCTAAAGAAAGTGGGTTCTGCTCTCCTCATGGTATTTCAGCACTTCCTGTGTCAATTCAGAGAAGATGAGTTACTATGCTGATTAATATTGTTAGCATACAGAAGTCCTCCTTCTGAACCAACATTTGCCAGTGTAAATTAGGGTAACACTTTTCAACTGATGCACCAGCACGACATCAAACCAAGCCTTTTGTCATTAGTGCCACAGTTACTGTATTTGGCAAACAAGAACTGTCTGGAGAAGTTGGACCTTGTGCTTTACAAAAGTAATGGTGTTGTGTTATAGACTTTTTCCCAGTAGCTCACATTAAAAGTAATTAAGAAAGACCATATCCTTTCTTTAAATTGTTGACGAGGACAAAAATAATCACTAAATGCAATGCTACAAAGAACTAAGTGATCACTGTAGCAATAATGGGGGGAATATCTTTTGTCATTTTTTTTTGGACAGCATCAGCTACTTTATCAGAATATCCACTTGTGCATTTCTCTTTTGTCATATTTTGAAGGAATTGACTCTTCGTTTTACTGGAGCCAGGTTATGGGGAGAGAAAAGATCTGATCCTACTTGGGAGTGTGCTTCCTAGTTTAGTGGGAGAGTTAGATCTTTTTTTTAAACTGTTGGTGTCTCTTGCTATGGTAAATCTATATAACAGGAGAAGCTCCCAGGGAGTGGCTCTGTGCCAAAAGCAGTCTAGGGCTCCAAGGAAATAAAGTCACAAACTCTCTAGGAGTACTTTAGTTCTGTAGTTGAAGAAGCATTCTGGATGAAATTTTGTAAATGCAAAATACCAATGGTCTTGATTATATTATTTTCTGTTTCTGATGGTTATAGGAGAATGGTCCTATTGCAGACATATTTGTGAGATAAAAGATCACTATAATATTTTAATTTCACAGATGACATCTCAGCTGCAAAAATGTATTAAGAAAGGACTTCTTTCAGCTGAATTATAAAACCAGAGCAGACGACTTTATTGTGAAAGAGGCTGGAACTCAGCACTGCCCCAGAAGTCAGCATTTATGGATCTCTGCTGCGAAGAACTGTCTCTGCTACAGTTCTACTCTATTCGATGAGGAGTCCTGAAATCTTAATCAGACCTAACCGTCAGCTCTTCTGCTCTGCCTCCTCAATTCCCTATTCTTGATCGGCAAGAGAACGTCTTTTAAAAATAAAAAGCCATTTCAGGGAAAGAGAGAATGAGGAGGAGTTTTTAAATTAACATTGAAATTGTCAGAGACTAATTGTATGTTAGCATCAAACAAACACTGTTGATGTTGTTGTTGGGTTTTGTGTTTTATAAGTTTTCTGTAACCCCTAATCAAACATGGGCAAGTATCTGTTGAAACAATGTATGTAATTTGTTTACATTGTTAGTTGAGATAATTACAAAGCAAGCACAATGGAAATAACTGGTTTCTTACTTTTATGTGGAAAGTGTCGGGGGGGGGAACTCAACAACTAACCAGCGGTTGTCAGCTGCTCTCTAAAATATTGCCTAATTTACAGTTGTTGCATATTAGCATTGCTAAGAATGCTAGGGACATAAAGTGTCACGTTGAATATAGGGTGATGACTTCATACTAGAGCAAGTCTAGGGATATGACCAGTTTGCAGTCACAGAGAAATCAGCTTTAATTAATTTGAGTGCCAGCACTGTGTATAATTACACAGCATGAGAGTTTGCATGCAAATTCTAAAATGCTGATTGTTGAAATACTTGCACTTACTCATTAATACATTGGGACTAAGCAATCCTGGCCTGTAAGCAAGGTATAGAAAGAACACACAGTGCTGTCAGGGTAATTTGCACTGCCCTATAGCTTGCAAGTAGAATTCAGATAGTTCTGCTTCTTAAGTGATAAGCATAACATATTAGTCATTCTTGTGGGTGACATACCTTGTAGCCCACTCTCAGTGCGCAACTGAAACAAGATGATCTATTATTTTTAAAGTTGTCAGAAACATAACAGAAGGATTTGAGCTTCATTTATTGTAGACACTAGCTACAACTCAATCTTGTTTTTCAATTTCATTTTTTATTTACTTATTATATATTGTCACTATTCTCAATTAGAAAAAACGGCTTGCAGGCAAATGTAATGTAGAAATTGTTGTAGCAAAATTAGCCCTCTTGCGTGATGTTTTGTACCTTTCAGAGACAATGACAAAAGACCACATGTAGCTTTTTCTCCCCTACCCAAAAATTACTTACCAGTGCAAGGCTTTTTTCTGGACTTTACAATTGCCAGCCTTATGTTCTGAGGCATCAAAACTGATAGCCCAAGAAACCGAAGTTGTATATAGTCCTGTCCAGTTTTTAATTAGTATGTTGGTCTTAGCCATGTGTGACTAATTCTGTTTGCAATCAGTTTCTCTCAGTATTTTACTGCAGCAATGAGTTTCACTGATTAATTTTATGCTGAATAATGAAATAGCAGGAACACTAAAAACTGTTCCTTAGTTTGGATGAAACTTTTTTGTCTGTTGATATACACAGGGAAAAATCCAGAGGTCTTTTCCTGTCATTCATTAATTTATACATCAGCAACATATGCTGCTACCTTTCTTCTTTCTAAACTCAGATAGTCCACTCCTTTTTAGTATCTCACCATATGGAAGCTTCTTCATATATTTAATCATGCTGTTGACCTTCTCTGGATCTTGTCAAAATACATTCATAATTCAGAAAAAAAAAGGTTGAATGTACTTACTCATCACACAATGATTTTTATATACATCTAGGTAGTACAACAGAGTTAATATAGAAGCTTACTTTGTATGTGTCTGAAAATTTTCTGTTGTTTCTTAAAGAATGTTTTTCATTTGCAAAACATTAACATTTGTCAGGGTTATTTCCAGCCACACAGAAAAATGTTCCTTTGTGTATTTTGATTATTTAAAGCAATTTTGTTTCTCTAATGCATATGTGCATCCAGCACAGCATGTTCACTGCTTTGAATGAATATGTGGGGAATGCTGTTAATTTCCTCATGTGCATGTACAGGAACGCTTTTATTGTCTGCTGCACATGTTGAGATGGGGTTGCTTTGTCTTCTCTTTCACATTATTTAGTGCAGACTTCTTTATATTTGAAATGTAATAACTACCACAGATTATAAAATTGACTATTAACAGTATGCGTGAGACACAGTTATGGTTTGGGGCTTCCCAGGGTCCCCAAATGAATTCCAGAGTGCTCTTTTACGCTCCAGGGCTTTCTAACATGCTTAGGGTGCTGGATGGTTAAGAGGGGAGTCCAATATAACTGTATGGTAGCTGGAAGGTTGTACTTAGATTACAGTGAGGAAAAATACTGATGGTCTAAAAAAAGTTTTTGATGACTTGATTTCATGAGTTTAAGAATGCTCTAGAAAGCATTAGTTCCAAATCCTTCCCCTAAGACATACATTTTTCTGAGCACAGCAGATTCTGCAACACAGCCAGCAAAAAGTGCTCAAGGAGGTCTACAACTCCAGCGTGTTGCTAAGTCATCTTCCCCATGGACTCAGGGTCTAATAGCTTGAAATGAGTGTCACAGAGACAAGATTGGTAAGGTGTTGTGAATTGCTCTGCGACTGTATGCGTTTTCACTCACCAAGCTTCAAGTATAACTTGAAAATATCGTGTTGAGAGGATTATGTGCTTCATCCTGCCTTAGATTTAAGCATGTGTCTAATTTTAAACACATAAATAGTTCCATTCACTTTAGTGGGATTATTCTTGTACATAATTCTAAATATGTGCTCAAGTGATTTAGTAAATTGTGTTCGCAGAAGGCATCAGAGGCAGCAGTAACAATGAATGTGATGGGCCAGTTGGAGACCAACTGTCCAGTGGAAACATCTCTCTTCTGTGTCAAAACCGCTAGGCCTATTCTTCTCCAGTTTAAAGAAAAATCCCAGTTTCTCAGGATTTTTCATGTCTTCCCATGTAAGGCCATTGTAGGTTTTTTCCTTCGGAGGGAATTCTTCCAGCAGTGCTCATAAGCTGTCCTAGCTATGAGGATATATTGTGCTATGGTCTCAGTTCAAGTCTCATCAAACAGTTTATCATATTTATACTGTCCCTCACTGTGTATTTCAGGCAAACTCAGGTATATTTAAAAACAGACAAAAAGACATTTTCCCACTGTTTTCAGGAGATTTCAGTAGACCCCAGTGCTGAATAAATAATTGACAGTACAGAAAAATATATTTTTCTTTTTCCAAAACACAAGTCAGGTACAAGACTACAAAGCGGATAGCTATGATTTAGAAAACTATAACTTAGTATTCATGTTTAATGGATGTGGCACATTCCTTGCTGTGAAATAGTATAAATCACTCATTGAAAGGAAACAACAGAATATTTGAGAGGCATGTTGACGAGGGTTTTGTGGGGGTCAGAGGTGACATGGAGAAAATGACCACCTGAAGACAGTATTACATCTCTGTGACAAAGAGCAACCCAACTCTGATCATTTCCTAAACACAGAAAAGAAAGTGGCTTTTTTATAAGATTTTCCACTCCTCTTCTATCATTCTTAATTAGAAGCTTTTTTCCATCCCATTTTTCACTCTATCAGACATGAACGCTCTTCACTGTGTTTGACTATAACATTAAGTGAACTGGCTGCTCCCAAAAGACTTGATTCTGCCATCCTTATTCCTGTTGAAATTGATTTTTATACTGAATTTATCCATCCTGAGTCGTTTCTTTCTTCTCAATAATTGTATTGAAATCAGTGGGACTATTCATATTAGTAACTGCTCACCATGTAATGATGTTCAGAGCATGGCCCAGGAGGACTAACTGATGGCTAGTATGTTAGTCTGCATGAATGTAGGTAGCCGAATCTGGTCCACTGAGTAGTTAGCTTAATAGCACTTTCCAGAGTAATTACTGCTTGGTATAATGGAGGCAGAGCTGGATCCTAACATGTTTTCTCTCTTTATTGCTTCTCACAATCTTTTTTATTCCTGAAGTTAGTGTGTTTGGCAAAATGTTTCCCTAGAAAAAGTAAGGTATGTGATTATAATCAAATGAGCAACTTGGAACCACAAAAAAACCACAAATCACATTTGTTTATAAGTTGTTGCTGCTTTTGTTTGTTTCAGAAAAGCCTATTACATCTACTCTTAAATGATACAATATGACCAGTGTGACCATGTGGTCTAAACAATAAGAATAGCTGTTTCTCAGATTTTACTTTCTGCAGCTTCACAATGTTTTTCATTAAAAAACAGAACTTGTAAACTTTAATTCACAAATTCACCTTTTAACCTCATCGATCATCATAATGAACCTTAATAGCTAGATGTTCACATCATACAAACTCTGTTGTGGTTCAGGTCTTGGTTGATTCCTTTTTTGAAAGATTTTTGGAACACTAGTTGGTTTCTATTTTGATTATATGTGTCGAAGAGAAACTTTATTGTGAATATTCCTTGAGATCTGTTATATTTAAATAAATAGATGCTTGTTTGAATGAAAACTTACTTAAACCAAAAGTTCATGGTAAGCTTACTATTTTAGACATAAATTGTCCCAGTATTTTATAATTTCTGAATTTTGCTAACCTTTCTACTTGTGTAGTTTAGATAATTGCTAATAATTTCCTTCTTTCAGCTCCTAAAAGTGGATATTTTCCCCTTTACCCTAAGGGATGAATTTATATCAACAGGGAAGTCGTATGTACAAACACAGAGCACTATCAATATTGGCAGTAAAGTTTTGCCTTGAATGTTGCTGCTGAATAGATATTCCTGTTGAGCACGGTGAACCTGACTATCACTAATAATAGGTTAATACTAAAATTAACACACAAACCCCAGAAGAGAAGTACCCATAGGCCTTGCACAGTTCTTAAGTAGTACATGTGTATTATGTTCTGTTAGCCCTCCCATGATGTCTTTTGTCTTTCTGCTATTTAAGCTGATTGATGAACCTGATATAGGTAGAATCAAAGAATCATAGAATGTTCTGAGTTGGAAGGGACCTGCAAGGATCATCGAGTCCAGCTCCTGTCCCTGCACAGGACAACCCCAAATTCACACCATGTGTCTGAGGGCCTTGTCCAGGTGCTTCTTGAATATGGTCAGGCTGGGTGCCATGACTGCCTCCCTGGGGAGCCTGTTCCAGTGCTCCATCACCCTCTGGGGGAAGAACCTTCTCCTAATACCCAACCTAAACCATCCCTGGCACATCTTCCTGCCATTCCCTCAGGTCCTATCGTTGGTCACCAGAGAGAGGAGATCAGCGCCTGCCCCTCCTCCTCCCCTTGTGAGGAAGCTGCAGACCGCCATGAGGTCTGCCCTCAGCCTCCTCTTCTCTGGGCTGAACAAACCAAGTGACTTTAGCCACTCCTCATATGGCTTCCTCTCTAAACCCTTCACCAACTTCGTGGCCCTCCTCTGGACACTCTCTAATAGCTTTATATCTTTAATATACCGTGGCACCCAAAACTGCCCACAGCGCTGGAGGTGAAGCCGCCCCAGCGCAGAGCAGAGCGGGACAATCCCCTCCCTTGACCGGCTGCAATGCAGTGCTTGATGCACCCCAGGGCACGGTCGGCCCTCTTGGCTGCCAGGGCACACTGTTGGCTCGTGTTCAACTTGCTGATACTTTAATGCAGTGGAAATATTCTCACTGCATCTTTTGCATCAGCTGAATTGGAAGAAAGGCAGAACACAACACTGTGAGAGTATTTCTGGTCTAAAAATGCTTAGTGTGTGCTTACGCATGTTGGGTCTTTATCTATGTACACTTTCACAAAATTATACACATTTTAATTTTGTAATCTCTAAACATGCAAGTTTGAAGAAATTTCAAAGCATTCATCCATGTTCCAGTTCAAACACACTATGATCAGAGCAAATACTGACAAGTTAAATTCTATATGTTACGCAGGAGAACAGAGTAGAAGGTCATAGTAATGGCCCCTCTTGACTCCAGACTCTTCTTATTTGAATCTCATTGATAAAAAGTGCTGTGACATATTCACAGACAGTTGTTTAAAGCTGTTGAGTTGAAAATATTCTTTTTTCCAAAAATATTTGGCTGATTCTTTGGTAAAGTTGCCTTCAGGCAAACACATGGAAAATGATACAGCTTATTAGAGCTTAAACTCAGAAAAACTCCTGATAGCTGATGTTCACACATCACTAATAACCTGAAAAGCTATGGGTTTTAGACAGTGGTATTAAAAGCAAATTCCATGTGATATATTGCACAAATGCCAATCCTATTCATACAAGGGTCCAAATGTTAAAACTGTATTAAATCAGCTTTCTGAATGCCCCTGTTCATTATTTTGCTGACTTGGACACCTTGGAGTGTTTTGTATCCATTTCATTATCTCCAAAAACCATGAATTGTAATGGAATTTACATAAAAATCCTGCTGGAGAGTGGAGACTTTACTGCACAGTCAGCTGCCCCTCCTAATCCAATCTTCCCCAATGCAGTTGGCCTGGCGGTTGCCAAACTCTAACAGTGGGGATCTCCTTTGTTAAGAAAAGTATGAATTTGAGCTTTAAAATGAGCAGAAGTCTTTTCTATTACTCAGGATGCCTCCTCTTGCTGAGCTTACATGAGATGTCTAGCAGGAGGTGTTATTAAATAGCCTCAAAAATTAGGCAAAAACCCAATTATCTAGAAAAGGGACACAAAAGGCTTAAAGAAATGAGCATTTGAATTTTCATTATTGAGTATCCATGGGACACCACACCACTATTTGAATTTTGTTATTAACCCTTTGCATAAAAAGGATTTAATACTTTTAATCAGTTTTGAATTACACTTTGAGGAACGCACAAGTTGGGAATTTTAAAAAGTCTCCTTCATTTCCTTTAGTGTTATTTCAGTGCTCTCATGTTTGCACTTATCTCAAAAGAGTTTTAACTTTGTATTAGATTTTTTGTGAAGGTTGATTACATGGGCATTTCAGCCTCACCTTCATTCTTTATTTAGCTGAAATTCCTAATCGCTTCAGTGGGTGGTAGACAGGACTCAAGTGTTCCTTTAGATGAATTTCAGCTTCTAAAAAATCTTAGGGGTTGAGTACTGTATTCTTGTTTATTTTTTCCACTTTGTAGATAAAATCTAGAGAGCATTCATCATCACCTGGATAGAAGTCATTTACAGCAGTTCACAGTTTAGGCTGGCAGCCATTTTCTGAACTTCAGCAAAACATCAAAATCAGAATGGCAAGAAATAATTTAATAGTGATTTCATGTGACCCCTGCAAAAGGGATACAGATAAAGATACACATACTGCTAGAGAATTCTACCTGGATCAGCTCTTGCTTTATTAACAAAAAGCATCCAGCTGCCCCTGCCTCAGGAGAAATGCTTTTTTCAAATTAAGGAACCCATGCTCTTTCATCCTCCTGAAAATAAAGTTTAAAACAGTTCAGCCTCCCTTTTTATTCTGAAGGATCCACTCCCACTGCCCATGATTGGTCATGAGACTCTCCTCATTTTCCTGGCCGGTTTACTATCCCAGTTCTGCTTCTTTGTTTCCTTCTTCTCGTTGCAGTCTTCATGGTTTTTTTTTCTATTCTCCTTTACATTTCTTTTCATAAGCTTTTCTTTGTTATAAACCCTCTAAAAGTGGTGTTCAATTTAAATATCATTGAACGGTAAAAACAAGCCACTGTGACAGCACACATGTAAGCTTAGAAGTCATACCGTCACTAACAGAAATCTTCATTTGGTTTCCTTTGTTTTTACTGGGCTTTACTGATTTCTACTGAAGTACCAGTCTTCACAAGAGCCAGTAGGAGACCAGTTCTTTGGCTCTCTTCCAAAATGCATTTACCAAATAATAGCATTAGAAAACTCCTGGACTTTCTAATAGAGAAGACAATAGCAGTGTCCAAGAACTGTACACTGGGATCCTTTGAGTCTGCCCTTTTAGCCCCTATGCCAAACTCTACACTCATTTAGAAAGAGATCCACAGAAACCTCTGACATGAATGGATTTACAAGGGCAGAGTTTACTCAACACTAATAGCAATGATGAGAATGGCAAGCTATTGCAAGCTTTCTTTTACCATTTTAAAAAAAGTTCCATTTCCAGGCAAATGTGGTATCACTTCACTTCAGACCTATATAGAAGATATATCTTAGGACGGCAGTAAAATTTGGCGAATGTTGTTCTTTTTATGATCTACCTTAATTTTTTAATACGCTTTTATGTGGATGGAATTTGTTTCTCCATCTGAAAGGAATTCTTAAAAATAAAGTACAGCCTTTTTATTGAGGTAAATACAGGCTTGGCCTTTGTCTGCTCATTTTCTGACATTGTAGTTAGTTTCTGGGAGAAGGAATGAAGGAAGTATACGGCTGTGCACGGCCAGGCCCCCTTGAACATTACTGATGAGTGCACAGTGCTAGTGAACTGAGAAGGAACTGAAAGGACTGCCAATTTTTTGCTGCAGTACCACAGAATTAACCAAATAATGTGGAAGCCGAACACAGAAAAGCACTGTTATGAGAGGAATCAAATATTCTGGGGCATTTAAAAAAGCTCTACAGAAAATCAGACTCAGATCTGCAAAATCATTGCTTGGGAAAAGCTCTGTTTGAAGATTTGTGGAAAGATTCATGACTGATCCTTGTACTGAAAAAAATACAACAGGGGAAACTTTAATATTTGTGTCCACATCTTTACCTAGTGGAAAGGATGCAGTTCCGTTAAGTCAATGCAACTGTCCTAATTTGCACCAGCTGAGCTTCTGCTTCTTTGTTTGTATAGCCTTGTTGGCACCTCTTCCAAGGGAAAGCAAACATTCCTTGTTCTTTCCTGGGTCAAAGAAAAGTCAGCGCAGAAGGATCCCAAAGTTACCTTATCTCTTCTCTTTCCATTTTTGCAACTAGCATTATTCACGTACAAACAATTTGAACTTACAGTGCAGAACTTAATGCATGTGCTTCTGAATGTACCTGACACTGGCTGATGGATGAGTAATTTCCATGAGTAGAATTCATGTATTGTCATTCTTTTATGCAGCATAATTCATGCTACATTAATTCAAAATGTGTAAACTGAAAAAACAGCACAATCTGAATCACAGTTCATTTCTGATGAAATTAAAATCACCTTTTCCCCATAAGATTTGCTGCTTAACCATTTATTTCTAACCGTCATTTTAGAACCTTTATAATTTTATCCTTGTGGTGTCACAGAACCTGTTCTCAATGAGCTGCTTTTTCACTCTAAGTCAAGGCGATGCAATATCTGGATCCATGCAACACTGTCTGCAAACAAGCTATATTGATTGAGGCATGATCATAGAGAGATAGATGATGGTGCCTTCATTTGTGTTCACATATATGCACTTTTATTGCAACATTAAGATTTATATAGCTAGCTATGATTTTATTATTTCCCAAATAAATACTTGCTTGTATTCTCATAGGATGTTATGTATTCATTAGGGTAAGAGTAGCTCTCTTGAATAAGTTGAAAACCATATCATGAAGGGGTTTGGAAGTTATTGAAAAAGATTTTTGAAAGCTGTTTTCCAGGAAACAATTAAAGAGAAGCTTCTTCTCAAATGTTGGTAGGTATTTCCAGTCATCCAGATTCTTGCAGAATTAATTGGGAGGTCAATACTTTGTCACCCCTTAATTAGTCAATGCTAATTATAATGTAAGAAAAATCACAGCAAAACTGGAGTCCTAAGATCCAAACTCTGCTGAGACTTCAGAATAACTTTCAGGACTCTGGTTGAGGGTTTGGTGCTGAATGTTTCTTGCAACCGTCTCCCCGAGAAGGGCTTGCAAATATTAAAATGCCGTAACCAGAATGAAATGTGGTTTGGAGCGATTTCCTTGTCCCTGATGGAAATTACCCGTTCCCAGGATATTGCTATCTTAGTTTTGCCAGGGACAATATATCCCTAAGGCTCACAAGGCACTTGGGAGTAAGGAAAATGTTTGGCCTTTAAAACAGACAAGGTTGTGTCAAGAGTCAGTTATTTTAAAAGAAAAAAAAAAGTCCCTGGAGTGAGAATCTTCGCAAGTTTAAAAACTTTACCCTTTTCAAGTGGTGTAAGCTGAGCAGTGGGCTCTCCTTGGCTCTACATTCAGCACTTTATCCATGAACAAAGTATAAATATTTCCAGAAAACCCATTTCTATATTTATTTTCAGAGTGATGTCACTTCCCCTCTTTGTACGGCTGGTAAGAGAGCATTTTTTTATTACTGGAAGACTTCAGTCCAAAGCAAACTCTATTTTCAGAGAATATAGGGACACACAGCCAGTGTGCTAGCTCTGTAACTGCAGCGGTTTTCACTGTAAATGAAACAATGTTACTTTCCAGTTCTTCACCCGAATTCTCTGTATTTTTTTGGTTTAGTCAGGCTAAAGAGCACATTTTTTTGCAGGGAGTCTCATGTGAAAATATTGACAGCCAATCGCCGGGCAGACTCCAGTAGCAATTACTGTAAACTGTGCTGCTCCATCCAATAGCATTAATATTTTTAATAGTTGTCTTTCCAAAATCAACTACTCTTTGTGAAGATCAAAAACGGACGGTACCATATATTTCTCCGCCGTCTTCAAAGTATTTTCTGAAGCAAATAATTATTTAAATGTATTCTTCAGTACACAAGTACTATACAATTGATGCAGTAATAAGTAATTTATTTGAACCTTTGGTCATACTTTTATCAGTATCAAAATATGTTTTATTGCATTTTATAGAAACGTGTTACATTTATATACCTTTTTGTTTACTCTCCACCACTTTACCCCCGAGAAGAGGCTCTCAGGAGGCAGGGTGTTAAGCAGCATCCTACCCATGTTTCAGCTTAAGAGTGCACTTTCCTCAATGAACAGAATGCTTCTTAGTTTATAAATATCTTCTCAGCCCCTTTCTGTTTGAAAGGCCAGTGCTGCTGGGGCTCAGTCACTGGTGGATAGGCAACCTTTCCTGACTGGCTACGGTAAACAATCATCAGGTTTTACCTTCTCTTGCAGGAGTCTGAGCGCATTAACTGCATGATAGACCTGTGCTCAGGAAAGAAGGGATCTGTCACTGCTTTTATATCTGCAGAGTGCAATTAGCTGCATTTCCTGAGCCCTAGCTGCCTCATTAACAATGTCCTTTAGAAACATTTTACAGAAAAAGAGATTTGTTTCTTCTTCATTTATTTACATGTAATGCTTGACTTGGACAGTACGGCCATGGTTTTCAGAGCAGGGCCTCTTATCTAGCCCAGTAAACTGGATGATGCTCTAAGGAAGCCAAGCGGTTCCTCAAAGTCACATATTCCTCCAGTGGCTCAATCAGGATTAAAGTCAGGGTGCTCTTACTCCTTCCTTCTCCCCACTTAATCACGTGGCCTCCCTCACTGCTGACAATATGCATCTGAATTACATTGGCTGGGAAAACGGCCGCAGACAAGAAAGAAAACAGTATATCATACCTCCATAGCCTTAGGACTTGGGGTAGGTCAAGGCAGGGTTAGCAGCTGGTTGCAGGTAATGCATCTTTTTCACCAGGAAAGGTCAATTTAATGTGAGATCCCTATCAAAAATGCTAACTCAGTGCCCTAAAACTCTGGTTTGAGCCCCTAAAGAAGGATTTCAGTAGCTAGATCCTCCATCTTTAACATTTTAGTGTTTGGAATTTGATTTCCTGAAGGTTTAGATAAGACACAAGGTAACTTGGCTCCAATACAGGTTCTTAGAACTTGAGTTGATATGGGAATTTTGTGTTGTGCTTTCCTTATTTTGTGTATTGTTAAATTATACCCTTTGAGGTGCTCTCATCATTAGTGTCATTTACTCTCAAATTCTTATGAACGTTATTTTGAAGCACTTCAGATATTTTCATTTTAATGACACATAATGATAACCACAATTATTAAGAAAGACATCCCCATGCAAACCTAGCAACTTCCTAAGAATCTGGAGTTCATTAGAAAAGCAGTAAGACAATAAATTAAAATAACATCTAGGCTAATTGTGAGCCAATTTAAAAAACAGCATTTTAGTTTGCTATTTAAAAGTAAGTGTTTTCATAGCCTGATGTCTAAAGGAAAATGATTCCATTCATACAACAATTTTAGAGCGCAGAGGGCAGAAACACCCAGTTTTTGGTAAACCTTTGGAACAGCTAGCAAAAGCAGTGCCACAAGAAAAAAAGAAGTAATCACTTCCATAATATAGAGAGTGCTAAGATCATGTACCAGCAGTACCCTGAATGTTAATTACAGAACCTTGAAGTCTATTCAGTGTTACATGAAGAATCAATTCAATGACCTGAGATCAGATGAAATATGAAAAGGCTTCTTAGTCTGCCTTTGTACCCTGATGGAGGCACTTTCAATCAGCAGAAACCAGTACATTCATTACCTATTAGGAAGTTATTCAAAAAAAGAACTCCACTGTGAACCGACTATAGAACAAACTAATCTGGTGTCTTTCCAGGAAAGGTGACCATCTAATATCTGAAATTCACAAGATAAAAGAAAATTTTTGCTGACGTATAGATACATGCTGATGCTGAATGACTATTAAAAGATAGAAAGGATCAAAAAATTCACCAGAAGCTTTTCTTGCTGATAGAACATGTGTTATGTCAGTTTTGGGAAAGGAAAGGGGATGTAGGGGGAGCAGAGCGATCATAAAACCACAGCATGTGTGTTATGGGTAACAGCTGAAATACACAATACAATAAGAAACAACCCAGAAGAATAGAGCAAACATTAAAAATACCACCAAACTTCACAAAACCATTAAAGCATTGAAATTATCAGTGAATTTGCCCTAATCTGATGTTCACACAGTATGATCTCAGTCTTGGCAGTGATTTCATGACTTGAAGCAGATAAGTTTTGTAACAGCATTTTGAGTAAACTTCCGTTCTAGGTTGTTTAGCATCTTTGGCAACCAGGCAAGCATCTTAATTTAGCTTTATCTGCAAAGTTTCTAGATTGCCTTGTTCTATGGAATAGACTAAATGAAGTTTATATAAGCATGAAGTTGTAGAAATCAGATATAATTAAGTGGTTTGTTCCATTCAGCTCCCATATTCATCCAGCTGAGTTTCATGTTGAGCTGCCATATTCAACCAGTTTGACTACGACCTTCAATATGTCACTTGGATATTCATTTTAGAATATGGCCTAGATCTCCTGTCTAGATCTCCTCTTATCTCCTATCTCTCTCAGTATCCTCAGCAATTTACCTGAAGAAAATAAAAACAGAAAGGAGACAGTGTTGGCATGTGGATAGAGCAGCAGCGTGGTGCAGTTTCAGGTTTTGTACCTGACCTGATAGCTGAGCACCATTTTACCATTCAGTGGTGCCATTTCTATGAAATTTCAATTAACTGATTTCTTCAATTAATTGTGCTTTGTGATCTACATGTGGGATACACTAGGAAAGAAAGATATTATCTATTATTAAGGATATATCTACTCAGAAATTAAATATTTTCATTTAAAATGGGAGTTTATATTGTTGTACAAAAATATTTTCAAATCCCTTTTTTGATGTTCTTGCATTGATCTCCAAGTGGCTGTTTTCAATTTTGTTTAAATTGATTAAAAACAAGTTAAGAAGCTAAACCAAAATAGAACATTCTTTAACCTGGGTTGTACCTTCTTAATCAAAGCAGTTCACTTTTTTTTTTTTTTTTTAATCTGTTGAGGCAATTCATTAACATGAAGCAGAAAGAAAGAAGGCAGAGTACAGGACAGTAAAGAGGTTAATGATAGGAAACTCTGGGAGACTGATTATGGCAGACCAATGTAAGTATGGAATGAGAAGTTTGTGGACACAGTAAGACACGAAGATTTCTATTTAGAAATATAATTTTCTTCTTTCTTTTGTGTGTGTGTAAATGATAAAGGGGAAAGAAATATAATCCTCAGGTCTAAGCTGTTGAAAGCTTAAAGTCTGCAAAGCACCACCAACAGAAATTATGTCCAAAAAAAAAGATGGAAGAGATGTGATGAAAGAAGATATGAAACTCAAAGAAATTATATGCATGTATGTTTATGTTTGGAAAGCCAGATAGAAAACAACAAAACAGAAACAAAAAGAGTATGATTAGGAAAAGATGTTCTTAATTGCTAAAATAGAGTACATTTTGAAGAGTTAAGTATTTTTGTTGATATTTTCTGATATAAGCTGAGTAAGCTAATTCAAAAGCAGGAATTTTTTAGGACCAAGATCTTTTCACAATCCTTTTTTCCTTTTTTTTTTTTTTTCCTTCCTGGTCTATTATTTCTTAACTCTTTAACTTGTGTAGATTCAGAACAAATGCTTGCCATTTCTCTGCCTTGAAAGGCAACACAGCTCCACTTTAATAGAAGATTTTTATGATTCATAGGGTTAATGAAAGTTATTTGGTATAGAAGCATGAAAGGATATAACTGATGGAAAGTCATTCTGTAATTAGATAAGGGTTATACTTATTCTTGAGTGGAAACGTACTGCTAGCATTTTCTAAACAAATTATTGCACAGCAAACTACTGGGAGTCTATCACCAGCACAGTGTTTACCAAGAGCTCCCTGGAAACATCCCAGTTGATTATTGGTATTCAGGGTGAGGTTTACAGCACTGTTTCTAGTCTGGGGGCCTTGCTGTGTACCTGGTGGATGAAGCAAATGGTCACTGCTTAAGTTGGGTTTGTAAAGGTTCTTTGCTTGCTTGAGATTTTCCCAGGGAGTTAGCAAATAATTGGCAGAGCCTTTTATGTATCAGACAAACCACATCGCAAACCACATTTCATATACAAATTTTTCAGCTTTTTATCATGCCCATATGCACACTGTTTCTGCAATATGTCTTTGTCCATATTGATACTTTTGTGATTAGGAGGGGCTGTTTGATTCAGGTTTCAAAAAGAGGGTGAGATTTTCATTTTTAAATGCTTGGGGATCCTTCGTATCGAAAGGTTCTGAATTATAAGGAGTTATCGTATAACTAGAGCATTATATGTAAATATAAGTCACTGTATTATATTGACATGTATAGGTATATTAAGTATAATCTGACTGTCCACATTTGAAGTGAAAAAGTAAAAATATATCTGTGGGTTATGTTGTCATTGGGATAGATGTAACTGCAGACACATAGCCACAAACATAATTTTCTTATACAAGGAAAAGCCTGGGAAAATTTATACAGCTTTTAACCACAAAGATTTCAACATGCCTTTGCTAAAGTTAACTCAAGATAACTGTGAGCTGTATGAGTTTCTATCCTGCAGGGACTTATCGTGTCACAACAGCACCGTGTAAGTGAGAGAGCAGTCTCCACAGAGCTGCTGCAGCCTTGCCTGTGTAAGGCCGCCGGGAGCAAGGGCGGCGGTGGGCCTCCCCAGCACAATGTCCGGCACAATTCAGATTTGAATGATACGGGCGCTACTCAGGTCCAGCTGCAGGCTCTGTGGCTATGTGCTGCATCTGTGAAAGAAATCATAAGTGCTTACCTGAGCGAAGTGGAGAAATAGCGAATATGTATACTATCTATATAACAGATTGAAAAATTATAAGAAATTTAGGTTAACATACTGGTTTTAATTTAAAAGATTCTTTAAAAAAGATTGAAATTTCTCTCTTAGTATGTATATTTACAATATTCCTTAATGCTGCACCTGAAAAATAAAAAAAACAACCCAGGTAAACAGTACAAAGTGTATAGTACTTTGGGGTCATTCATGCTTCGATTCCATGACTTCTTGGTGATTGTGTGTAAGTTTGTTTTGAATTATTATTTGATTAAGACAGGACGTACAATGTTCTGGATGCTTTCTCAGCACTGAAGAGCTTACATACCTTGTAATTGCCTCTAATGTATTCCAATTTTTGTGTGCGTTTGTAACTATGACATCTGGTTCTTTGCCAGACTTTTTGGGTGACATTGCTATATGCTTCTTTCTCAAAGTGCTGAGTGATACGGTCATGAAAAACACCTCTCTTTGCCCATAAAAAACCCCAATCATATCAGAGATGTTAAAATTTATGCTAAGTCTATTCAGTGTAACATAAATAGTCATCACTTGGAGAACTTGCTATGCAAGGCATGATCCTGCAATATGCTAGGCTCTTCCTAGATATTCTCAGCACCCTCAACTTTTATTAAGTTGCCTGATGCTCAGCACCTTGTAGGATCTGTCCTCAGAGGAGGAGCATGAAAGGACCCAAAGCAAACTGGCAAACATTCAGCTGTTCGTTGTACAACTTTTCTTCTCTCTTAAAAGTAACAGTTCAAACAAAGGATTAATTTAGAAAGAAAAAAATAATTAAAATTGAAAGAAAAGGAGGAAGGAGGGTGTGTGAAAAAGAATGTTAATAACAGTATTTGAAGAGGCAAAGAAATTAGAGAGATGAAAAACCTGATTTTTCTTTTAAATAACATTAGGAAGGTTGTAGATACTGTTTAATATTGTCCTTGAATATTTTGCACGTGGCACAACCACTTCATGAGATGCCAATTGCTGAAATACAGAGTTGTGTTTTAAAGTGACAATGTCACCTTAGTTTTAGTCCAAGCGATGGATGTTGTTTCGAAATGGGTTATACTAAACCTAACATGGAGAGTTGTGTTTGCATTTGTTTTAATTTCAATTAAAATTACTCTGGTTAAAAACATCACTCCCATAACTTTATATTAAAATTTCCTATTTCCTAATGTGAACTCAAGTGGCCCTTACAAAGACCAAGTACTCAGGAACAGAGCTGATGCATCCAGATCGCCAAGACAGACACCAAAAATCCCAAACTCTATAGATTAGCTTTGGACATTTCTTTCCTTTCTAACTGAATGGCTATAAACAACACAGAGTTTTTAAAAAATAGAGGAAGCATATTCTTAATAGCTTGCACCTGGTTTATGTGAAAAGCTAATACAGAATCCTGCAATACTGACTGATATAATTTTGTTTTCATTTTTTATTATGATAAAGTATAAAAATGGCAAGGTGGTGGAATAGGAAGCCTTAAGTCTTTATTTCATTGGTTTTTAAGTAGCAGATTGCATAGTAAATCAACTTAATTTATGTACCATGTTTATTGTTAAATTCTCCAGATTCATTAAAGCCCTGGAACTGCATTCGTACAACAGAATATGACCTCTTTTCCTGACTGTTTAATCCATTTTCAAGCTGCATACACCTCTTTGAATATGTGTTAAAGTAGTAGCCTCATTTGACAGGGAGATTTCATAAAGCTTTGAAGTGTATCATTAAAAGGGACACTGTCAATTTGAATTTTTTCAAGATGACCAATTTAAAAAAAAATATTTTGAATGTTGGAGGGTTTTTTTCTAATTCCTAGAAAATGACTACAATTTTTTTTTTCTCTGTGAATGTTTGGAAGCATCATTTAGAAGACCAGAGAATATTACTATCATAGTCATCATTATTAATCGTGAACACTTTCATATTCCCCCTTCTCACATCATTTTCTCTAATGGGAACTCAGCCTAGTGCATACAGCCGGTCTGAGCCCTGCAATATCATTTTAGCATTATTTTAGAACTTTGAAATAGGACTTTACTACAACATTGCTTTGTCCTGTACACTGCAGTTATTTTCATTCTTTGACTGCTGCCTGTTGTTTGGAGAGGTTTTTTAGGCCTGAGCTTTCCAGCACCTCTCTCCAGCAGACCCCTGCCTGCAGAGACTGCACTGCCAACCAACCTTTCAGTCATGGGTCTTTGACAGACAAGCTCTGCCAGATGTAGCTGCCATGATTTCGGATATTCATGCTCACAGCTGTCCATCTTACAATTCTGCTGGAAATTACTGTCAACCTACAGGGACAAGAGTGAGAAGCGTGTGCCTGTGCTTCAGCTACCTACATTCACATCACCTGTTAATTTAAACTGCCAGTGAAAGAGCCTTTGCCCTAATCTTCTGGACTGTCAATGGGATTATGATCTTCCAGCAGGGCATAAAGCTAGAAAGTGGTAACATCCAAAATTGTGGCAGCTTTGTACTTCAGTGTATGTGAGCCAGAGCACAAACTACCTGCGCTAAGTAAACAGGAAAAAATAGAGCAAAAAAAGACCTTTAATCTTTCTCAGCTACACTGCATGACATGTTTTTAGATGGGAAAGTGGCATTCAAGTTCCCAGTGTCCTTTTAATGACTCGGTGAAATATATTTTATTTTCCCCGTAAAGTTGTTAAACGGTGAATATTTTATCCAAGCTATT
Organism: Morus bassanus; assembly: GCA_031468815.1. NCBI lineage: Eukaryota > Metazoa > Chordata > Aves > Suliformes > Sulidae > Morus > Morus bassanus. The sequence continues at coordinate 9,290,208 of CM062576.1, read as the reverse complement.
AAAGTTACTTTTTACTCTTAGAAATTGGGCACAGAATATTTAAATATGAAAGAAGGAACACTAGATATGATAATATCTGACAGTTTACGGGAATATGTTTCAAATTACAAGCAAAGCATGTACGTGCACACATGATACAGCTGTGGCTTCTCTTCAGCATTAGGTAATGTTCTTTCATAAAAGAAAGGAGTGAAGGCTCCTGCTATTCTGTTCAAAGGAAGGACGTTTATATATTTTATATAGCACTCTTTATACTGCTGTGTTATGGTATGTAATATATTGGAAGTTCTCAGTCTGTGATAGACCCCCAAAGGGTAGACATGTAGGTCTAAGAGATGAAAAAAATCAAAGACATGATCTCTTGACAGAATTATATAACCTTCTCACACTGCCTCTGAACTTCATTGAATCCTCGAGGTGACAGAAAGCTGGCAAGCTAAGTAGAAGCAGCTGCTTGTGATGGCATGCCTAAGATATATGAATCTATTCAGTGTGATCAATGGCTGAATGCTCAACAGCCCAAGTCATTGATCACCACAATGACCCCAGTTCCTGCTAAGTCCATCAGGTTGCTGTGAAGGCTTTAAGAAGGAGGGATTGGGAGAGGGAAAGCAGGACATAAACAGCAAAGGGAGGAGAAAGACAGAGGCACGAGCCCTCCTCGTAAAAGCTATTCAGGAAATTGCAAAGCTCATTACTATGTGTGTGGTACTTGATCACACTGAAGTTTTGCTTTAAGGTGCATACCTGAATAAATGCTGAGAAATTCTGTTCTATACACAGTCTGGGACTGCCATGGGAGCCTGCCTTCCATGGAATTTCAATCAGGGTTAGGGGTCTAGGTTCTCCATGCTCCTTTGGCAGTCTCAGCTAAATATGCACGTGCACATGCACATGAACCTTATTTTTTATATCCTTTCCACAAATGATCTTTAAAATATTACATGTAATAAACAAAATATCAACCCACAGTATATGCCAAATTTTGCCAAAGAAAGCAACAAGGATACAGTGCAAGCAGAGTGTTTATTATGTGAACGTGTAAAAAGGGTTCAAGTGAGTTTTATTAAATGTGTTCTACTCATACGCAAAAATAATTTAACAATTGAATTGTTTCACAAAAGGAACTATTTTAGTGCAGTTGCATCATGAAAAATGACTTTGTTAGAATGGCAGAACAGGTTTCCACATACTTTAAGTCTCGGGGGATTTATCTAATTTTCTCAGTTCACTAATAAAAATATCTTTTACAGCTTTTAACTACAAAACCTGGAAAACGCAAATGGGCTGCAAAAGGCCAAGCTGGGTTCCTTCTATCTCATGCATCCTGTTATTACTAAAGATGCTCCCTGTTAAACCTTAGCAGTTCTTCTGCTACCCTTCATTGGGATAGTTCAGTTTTAGTATAGCACAGAATTTAAATGCACTGAGACTGCATAAATCTCATTGTTGATACAGTAAGTAATGCCAAAAGAGAATTCAGTTCACTCCATCAGAAGTGGGAATAAAAACACTTTTTCCACTAAAGTAATCATACATGAATGTGAATATACACAAGGGGCCTGATCCAGAAGTAAAAGTCTCTCCCAATAACTTGGAATCTGGACTTAGTCCAAAGAGTAGATCTGTTGAACAAAACCAGTACATTTCACGTCGGCGCTTTTAAACATGGAAGTGCCCTATAAAGGCAAATGTCTTTGAGGCTATTGTTTAATTTAAGGTTAGATTTGTTTCACAGAGCTCTATTCTCAAGGAAAAATACTCTCATATATACAGATTGTTTAGTTTCATATAACAAAAAAATTATATGAATCTCAGCTACTTGCATTTAGTATTCATGATGCACCAATTAGATTATAAGACTTGAGCTTAGAGCCAAAGTGCTCAAAGCAGAAGAGAAGATTAATTTCCGTTTTCACCAGAAGACACATCCCTATTTGTTGTATTATTCTGATGCATACATTAATATTTCTTTTGTTTTGATTTTCACGTATTTCCTTTCATTATATAGCAGTTGGACTATAAATACAGCCATTAGTAAGATATAGTTTCCAAGTACATTGAATCGGAGGAAGAGGTGCCTGCTTCTGTCCTGGTGCAAATTAAGACTACTTGCAGTGGTACCGTTGGGACTACAATCTTGTAAAAATTAGACAGAATTACATTTTTAATCTTCCTTCCTACCGTATCTTCATATCCTCCTCTCCAGGTGCAAATATTCTTTGATTTTTGAGCACTTCTAAGTCAACAAAGATGCATTGTCATGGTGATTACTGTTGGATAACACTGTCAGGAAAATAACTGAATTAACTGGTTAGAGTACAGTTCCTTATTTCATTATGTGACTAGGATATCGAGTGGTCCCATTTTTCTTTCTCAGTGCAAAACACATAATAATTTACACAGCAAATTCTTTCACTGTGACATACATTGTTTTGAGGTTTGAATGAAGGGAAGTAATAAACCTAACAATTTTACCCATGAAGATAAACAATCTATTCGGTTTGTTCACCTTCACCTCTAATAAGTGCATCCATTTGCACCTCCATAAAATGTGATTTGCAAATCCAAATTTAGTATATATTTAACACATACTACTACTACTGGTTTTTATGATTACGTCTTTGATGTCAATGTACAGACCTTTGGCCATGTCAGTTCTGCACATCTTGGGTATTCTTTATGGGATTTCATTGAATCCCCCAGTACAAAAAAAAGGCCTCTTTGGCATTTAGTTTTAGAAATACTGTACCAGGATAGACTTTTTTAGAAAAGATTTCAAAGCTGATCTTACATACTCCACCAATTCCAGATGTTATTAGATGTGCTTGTCAGCAAGACTACTTGCCATGACATTTCTAACTGGGGTAGATCTCTGTCTTACTGTTTCTGGGCTCTTCTGTTATGTATTCCCACCATCCCTCTCCATTCAGTCCTGTAGCTTAATGAGTTTGACAGAAATCTCTCCATTTTTATCTTAAAGGCAGACAAAAAAATGTGCATGTCATTTTGCTAGAAAGTCACAACACCTACATGAATTTTTTCTGAAATTGCATTTCCTGCAGCAGAAATGGGAGCAGAGTCAGTTGGCCCAGAGGAACTCCTAGACACACACAGCTGGATAAATTCCTGTTGTTCACTTTTGTCTTGCCTGTAGGCATTTTTTAACAGTTTTCAGTTCAAGTGCACTTTTACCTCTTGTTTAACTTTAATTTGTCTAACAACATAATAATACCTTTAGGGAGTATTAGTGCTACAGAAGGAGCATACATAAATTCTCTATATACATATATGTATGTATGTATATGTGTATAACATACATAAAAACTAAGCAGTGCCTCCTGTGTAGTAGCTCCACTCTCCAGCTTGGTTAAGCTGTAAAAAAACAATAAAAAAAAAAAAAAGAAAGGTTATTTGCATAAGCAAGGAAAATGGACTCTGTATTTATTAGGCTTTATAGAAAGATTCTTTAAACTTGAGTAGAGCTGAAACTAAGCAACTAGAGAACCAAGCAGAAATTGCTCCAAGCAATATACCAAGCAGCGAGTCTTCACCCTGGGGAGGGGGAGAAGCAGAATGTGTTGAGCACCTGGAAGTGGGAATCAAAAAACTGAAACTCTGGAGAATTTTACTCAGCTTTTGAATGTTCCTGTCATGCTACGCTGGTCTCTCTGTCACACAATTTTCTCCCTTCTCTGGCAACCGTATGAAAAGTGGAGCTGCAGCAGTCTACCGGTGCCAGACTCCATGTCCTCTTCTTGAGGCAAGACATTCAGGCTGCAAAGAGCCGGGGTCAGGAGAAATGGGTGGTTCTCCCAAGAAAGTGCCTGTTTTGGTGGATCAGGAAGAGGTTTTGCGACAGATGCCTGGAGTGCAGCAGCTCTTGGAGAAGGCACCTGCAGAAAGCCTGGTGATGCTGGGCAGTGGGAGGATGCCAGGAGCTCTGCTGGTGCCGGAGGGAAAGGGAACCCTGCTGGATCGCTGAAGTGAGTTTTCGGAGGTTATAAAAGATGTAGTTTATTATACCCAAAATGAGGGAAGGGGTGGGGTTAGGTTAAAACAGAGACTAAAATAAAACCTACTTGGAGAAGTAATGAAAGGGGGGGAGGAGACAAACTATTACTGAAAATTAAAGGTGACCCATGGCAAAAATTTGTAAACTGCTGATTAGAAACCTAGTAAGAACTGTGTCCCCCCTATAGAACTGTGTGGCATGCTTTAGTTTAGACATTACATTGTATTAAACACTATTGTACCCTGTGGAAAGCATACCCTCACCAAAAAAGCTGTTTTGAAAATGTTTAACTTTTGATTATTACAAATAAACACAAACAGGTGAATTGCTTTATAAAGTTCAAAATACTGTAACAAGTCTGCTTTTTTTGTAGAGGTAACTTATTCCTAATATTTGTTGGGTAGGTCTTTCATACAGTCCTAGACAAGAATCAAAGGGATAGGAAAATATGTTCCAGAACTGGAATATTTATACTGAAAATGTACATGAATAACCCCAAATATATCAGCCTTTAACACAGTTATATTTCATAAATTCATAAAATTAACAAATTAAACAGGAGTCTGCACAAAGGAACATATAATAACTCTGTCCATTTCCATATTTTCCAATCATTTCTGTTCCATGCATCTTTCTTCATATGGTCTTTGAGCCCGTAAAGAAAAAGTCAAATTTCCCCTTTTCTGTACTGCAGTAAAATCCCACAAGGTCCAAAATGCATCCTGTAATGACAAGGCACTGTCCTGTGGGGTTTTTTGCAATATCGTTTATGGAAGTCTCCAGTTTAAAAACTATTCAAACAAGGAATATATTGTTTGGCATAGGTTTCCAGTTGTATATGGCAAAGATAATTTCAGCACTATAAAACTATTATTATTATAAAGACTATGCACCAGATTCTCAGCTGGTGGAAATCAGCATAGCTCTTCCCATGTTACATGAATCAACTTTTAAATTAATTCTTTAAGTGGAACAAGTTACACTACAAACATTTTGTAATTTTTAGCTATGCATGGATATTGGATTTTTTAGGTATAAAGTTTTGGGTTCTTTTTTTAATTTTAATTTTAGTATAGAATTGCAAACTCTAAACTTTAAATGATCTTTGCATCCTCTATGGCTCAAATGTTGTTTGGACACATTATTAAAATTTTTAGTGTATAGTTATATATAAAGCTTATATTATATATACAAAGCTGCAGGGAAATACCTATTTTAAAACTACTGGGACCAGCCCTGCAAACATAGTTTTCATTTATCAGATTAGACCCATTGGTTTCAAAGGGTATACGTGTACATCTTTAGAAGTACTGATGTGAAAAAGCATTGTAGATTCTGTAACTTGTAGCTTCTCCTTCAGAACACTAAAAACATAGCAGCTTCACTGATGGATTAGGAGACAGTATTGGCATATGACATGGGCCCACAAATGTTAGGCTTCAGCACCTCAGCTGGAAAAGTCTCCCCAGATCCTCAAAAGACATCCCATGTAACATAGGCTTTCATGTTATATACGATCAGACCCCTTGTCATGTGTGAAAAGCATACTGGGCACATTTTTTCCTGTATTTTCCTAATAAGTCAATGCTTTTACAGTTTTTCAGTATCTTGAGTTATGGAGCCTCTAGAAAAGCTGCTATGGCTCACATGCAGATAAACTGCAGAGAGTGACTTTATATTGCACGGTCGGGGGGCTGATCAGACTTTGTTAGAGTGGCTCTGACTCTGAGTCCATTATACCTATCTGGGACAACAGTGACCCAAGTCAACCCTGTACTTACGCAGGGTTTCCAAAAGACCTTATTTGAAAATGAGCTGTGATAGTTTATTACATGTGAACAGATGAACAGCTATGAAAAATGCACGTAGAAACAAAAAGCAGTGTAGAATATTTTCTTTAATGCAAAAAAGCAAAATCAGCTAATTGACTATTTAAAGAAAACCTTCAGAATATGCAGAATTATGTTTTAATGCCTTATGTCTATCATTCTTTCCTATATGCCTGACTGTAATCCAATCTAATTCAATCTATCTAATGCATTTCTAATGTGTTTTTCACCATAGAAGCTAGGCATCATTAGGAACTTATCTCTGTTCCTACTATACCTTGCTGGTGACATGTTTTCAAGCCAGACGATATTCTGTGTCAGAAATATCAAGACTTCCCATAACCTGAATTTAGTAACCCCCCTGTACTTTTAGCTTCCTGACTATTCTTACTGTCTGCACTTCAATATGGAGCCTCCAGTATCTGCCCATCACTCCTAATTACTTTTATTTTAGCCTATGTTCCTGACTTCTGGGCCAAGAAGTTTAAAGAACTATGATGTACTCTGACGAAGCATTTAATCAGGGCTGAGTAATCAAACAAAAAGCTTTTCAGGGCAGGGTGGAATATGGGAGGAACCATATTGTCTGCCCGATTATTGTGTTTCCTGTTCTCAGCCCTGAAAGAGTTCCTGCAGGGACCAGAAGACCTGCCCATAGCTTGATGGGAAGAGTTCCCGAGTAAGTAGAAGCCATGTAAAAAGGGAGTGGTGGCAGAAAACAACATAAAATCAGTGAAGTAGGAAAGATTTGAACCATACACACTTTTCATCTTCTAAAGCCTTTGTCATCAGGGCGCAAAACTCTAGAAATATTTGTGGCTATGGGTGAGGGGCAGGGGACACCTAGCCATTAATTCTTAAGAGGTGTTATCAAATGCATCAGGGTTTGGCTGTAAATTTGACTACATTGCTGTGGTGCACAGAGAAATGAGTGAGGAAATATCTGATTAAAGTGTACATTGCTGCTGAGGCAACTGAATGTTGCCATAGCAATTGAGATGAAATGTGCAAAGAAGTGAGATAATTAAATCTAACCCCTTTAGTAGTTTTGATAGTCAATGCACTGCCAATAGGAAAAGTTATCTACAGTGTCAAAGATAAAACATATTCCTCGTGGAAGTACTCCTTGCTGGTATTTTGTCACTTTCTTTCTAAATGCATTGCTTCAGGTAGCTAATTTGAATGTTCTCTTTAATAATCAAATACAGTTTTGACCTTGGTCTGTTACAGCCTAGAACTTTTGCTGACTTATTGTACCATGGGAACTGTCTACACAAAACATCCAGAATGTTTTTATTCCCCCTTCCTCTGTGTGCAGTACAGTAAAGCCCGGGCTGTCATCTCAAAGCTTATAGTTCAATAATATCTAGAACGTGCTGCCCTCTTCAGGAGCTAGCGATTAAAAATAGGTGATTTGCTTTATTGATTCAGAAACTGTAGTGAGCAAACAGGAACTACAGAACTGAATAAGGGTGGGGGGGCTGTTTGACATTTGTAATGCCAATGCCAGAGACACTGAAAGTTGCAACATTAATAGACAAATCTGATTTTAAAAAAGGAAATCAAAAACTTGTTAGCATTTCTTACACAAAATTTGAGAACTGCGTGGCCATAGTTATATCCACTCAGATTACTTATTTCAGCCAGTGAAAGCAAAAGCTAGAAGCCTTGACTCACTTCTTCTAAAATAATAATTCCATATTCTATATACCAGCAAATAACCTGTTATTAAAAAATATTTGTGTCCAAAAAGAACTCATACATTAGCTGACACACTAAACTTATTTTACTTTCGGCTGTTCTGCTTGTCTGAATCCATGTGAGGACTTAAGCCATGATTTAGCAGAACATTAAAACCTCCACTTAACTTTAAGCACAAACATTGCTGCATGACTTCAGAGGGATATTCGTGTGAAAATATTGAACAACTTGTGTATCCGTCTGGAGGCTTGCAGACGTGGCTGATAGGTAAGGGACAGGCCCACAATTTTCATATCTTACAACATTATAACTCATGTTGTAGAATCCTAATAATTGAGCAATTAAGAACTAGAGGCAAAATCTACCCTTTTGTGAATATAATTACTTTTGAAGTCAATGAGAACTTTTTTCATTTATGAAATGGTGACATTTTATTGGTTTACAAATAGCTTTGAATAAAAATTATTATGACTTTGTGGCAGGGGCACTCAAAAGTTGTGTGGAGGAAAGGCAACTACTACTTCGCTGAAATGAACGGATTTTTTGTATAATGGTCCCAAACAGGCAGTGGATTAATGATTTCCTCACCCAAACAGCATGGTTTGCAAACTGTGAGAGCTGAGAAGCAAAGATCTCTGGGAAGGAGGTAGAAGCCAGTGCTTTGTGGGAACTTGGCTCAACTGAGATGGATGTTCAAAGGGTTCATTTTAAGCTTCTGTGAAATACTGTTTCTTTGGCTGAGGGGGACCCTATTTTCCTGCATTTCGTAAATGAAGCAAAAGAGATAGTCTGTGCTACATCTCACACGAAGCACCATACAGAAGAGGTAGCCCACAAAGACTGGAGCAAAAGTGGCTTTAAGCCATCTCTGTAGATGCTCGGATTCAAGGCTGGATACAAGCCAATGAATCTCCGCGTAAATTAGAGCAGCCCTCGGGGACTGTTCTAATTTACATTAGCTTTATCCTGGCTCCCTATATCTTGTGCCGTGCTGCAACCTAGATTAAGTTTGAATTTCTGCAGCACTGAACACCCTGGAAACTCCCTTTTTGCCCAAGGTAAACTCCTTGAACAGAAATAACTCCTGTACCCTACCGGGGAATTCTTCTCTATCTGGACACTCCCTTACCTGTAAATACCTACATTTCATCTAGCAGCATATGCGGTCATGGTGAGAACCTAGAATCAATCTACCATTTATTTTAGTTTTTAGTTTTCCTCTTTAGTGGTAATAGCCCCACCTAGACAACAACATTTTTTTCTAAGTGGTTTGTGCATATATCTCTTGGTTATAGTAACATTTTCTAAACATAAATTTTAATTGAATTCCTTAATTCTCTCCCCTGCATGTTTACTTTAGGATTTAAGTTTCTCAAAGAATGAAAATAGTTAAGAATAACAAGTGGGTTTTAAGTGTTCTCCCTTCTTTGGCATAAAACTGTTTTACCTCTGAAAACTATGTACAAAGCAGATAGGCAGATTCTGTATCTAACCCTGGCCATTTCAGCAGGAGTAAAGTTGTATTCTGTGTGAGAAATTATGGCAGAATTTAGCCTGTTGTCCTGAAACCTTTTTATTCTCAAACTGCACAGTTGGGACATATAGCACAAGACGTTACAGAAAAGTTAAAATCCTCCCTCCGTAGATATTGAGTGAAAGCAATCACTCTCTGTTCAGCCTTTAGTTAAAGGAACTGGGAGCAGTGATTAATTTCTTTCTAAGCAAAACAGAATAGCTACAATGTCAGGTATAAAACAGACTGAAAGGGATAATAGAAAAGACAGGGGGAAAAAAAGAGTTAAGTATTATCCATTCTTTCACTTCCACATCACAGTTAAAGCATGCTGATGAGCTCTATGGTGTACTCAGTACTTTCTCTGTACCCTAGTCTAACCGTTGCGAGCTTATAACCAATGAGCAAACTTTTCCGAAAGCAAAATGTAAAGGCTGACTAATTATTTTAATAACTGTGAAAAGATTTTTTTAAAATCATAATACAAATTTCTTAATGAGTTAAGAAAATCTTTAATATTTCATTGATAATTGTCTCTTTTCATCTTAACCCTTTACGTACATGCTTTACCCTGTTTTCTCCCACTCCATGGAAGAGTGACAGCAAGCCCATGGTTTTATTTTCAGAAGCACAATCACAAGTTGGATGCCAAGATGCTATGTCTGTATTTTATGAACACTATGCTGATAAATTCCAGCTGGCACGTGGTTCTAAACACAGATATGTACAATAGTCTGTGCTTTTTTCTAATCTGGTACCTGCTAAGTACATGTAATATATATTCAGAACTGCATCAAACTATTGATCTATGATTTGAACACATATTTTCATTTTTTGTTTTGATGCTGATGCATTGTTTGGCACCTAGAATCCCTGCAGATAAGAGTATAATAACTAATAACATTTTCTTCGCTTTCTAGGGTCTTTATGGCAGAATGATGAATTCCATCTTTTCCAGAATGGTAAGCAGAAAGCTATTTCTGTTTCTGATAACAAAGAACATAAGGTAAATTCTTGTAAGAGAAGATTGCCAAATTGCTTGAGAAATAACTGTACTGTACAATTTCATAATTATATGGCTTATACAACTGAAAATATTTGCATATTCAAATCCTGTAAGCTACCTAGAAAAGATTTGCAGAGCATTATGCTAATTATTCAAAAGAAAATAAGTTGGGATTTAACATCCTTTTTAGAAATGCTGCTGACCCCAGAGTGCTCAACTTTTTATTTTTCTTAACAATTTATTATAATGTATAAATTCCCATAAACATAAATACATTGTTCTATCAGTGAAGAACATAAATATCTCTCTTCTTTAGGCTGAGAAAGGGTGAGTTCCATAGCATGCGCTACTATCTGAATTGTATGAAATTGATCTATATTTATGTTTCACTAGGGCTTTGCTATATCTGTGAATTTACAAATATGTAGTTTCCAAACGTAGGCATCACTTCTGCATACTATCATGTTGTTTAAAAAAGATGGTTTCATTTGTCGATCATTTTTTTTTCATAGCTGAAAAAGGCAATATTTATTCTGCCCCTTGATCATAACATCTTTACAATCAAATAAAAAGAAAAATTCATCATACTGTATGTGTAAAGGTCATCTTAAAATAACACTTCTGAGCAAACTATATTGAATCCTATGAGTATGTTGCTAAGGAGAAATGTTTTCCAACAGGTCTTGGGCATTCACTTTACAAAAAAAATTCTTTCCCGCTACATAAAAATGTAGTCTGAAATCAGCATAAAACCGTCATGAAGCAAAACTACTGTTAAAGTGGGAAGAAATATTACTTGAAAAATATCCCATCGGACCACAGATTCTGACTTGAAATGTGACTGCTTCTTAGCGTTACACTTGAAAGATCTTCCATCTAATCCCACAAGGAACTCAGGACCCTTTAAAGAATGAGATTATTCACAAACTTTAATGGATAAGAGCTTAAAACAATGATAGAGTTAAAGTATGTGGGACTGATTTTTTGTTGTCTTTGATAGAAACTGTATCAAAGTTGCCAGTGTTCAAGAAAACCAATAGCAAAACACAAGTTTTATGATGAACTTTAAGAATGATGGCTTGATTTCTGATGAACATGGAAGGTTAGTTGTTCTTTGAAACTTTTTTCTAGGAAAGTAAAACCTGCAGGTGAAGCTGTTTTGAAACACCTGGTTTTGACCTGTAGATCTAGTCCTCTGATAATAACAATGAGGTCTGCTTTGGCAAAGTCTGTAATGTATTTTTGCCTGCCTGCTAACAGAGGGTATTTCAGAAGTATCAGGGTTGAGGATCCTTTGGGGGTGTATCTAGGATTAAAGAGAGGGAAAAGTCATGTTGAACTAAGGGGGGAAAACCTAAAAAAAAGAAAAAAGAACAGTCCAAACAGGCATGAGAACTGCGTTTAACCTCCTTCATCCACAAACATAAAAATGTTCAAGAAGAACTCAAGAGGCATTTTTAATCAAAAAGATTAACTATGTGACAGTTAAGTATGTTTGGGATTAAACTATCAAAGGGCCTGTCTCTTTTGTGTATATTTGCCTATTAGCAGTAGGTACTTGGCACAAGGATCGTACGTAGGTTGCAGCCACAGCCAGACATTTGCACTGCATGCACCCTTTTCTGCAATGTTCATTAGGCAATAGTATTGTCAAAGGTAAGTGTTTACCAGCAGCTTTAGTCTACTTAAAACCATTTTAGCCTCAGGCTGATCTTGTGAAGAAGGCTTGGGGGAAGGGCAGAAGAGAGACAAAACATTTAATTTTTCATGAAAACAAATGTATTCGGCCAGTATCCTGATTTGAGGTAATTTAAAACTCTAAATTTGCATGTTAAGTGAAATTGTAATTATTTTTATTTTGAGGCCAACGGTGTGATTTACATTGTAAGTAAAGAAGATAGGACAAAAGCTTGGTCCTTAAGGGTTACTACAACAAAGACAGTAATAGATTATTTTGGGGAGAATTAATTTTTGTATGTACAACCACGTACACCTCAATGAGTTTTCCCTGACTTGCTCGGGAATACAGGGTTATTCTGCTGATTATGGATTTCCTTTATGTAAATATTAATTCAAATATAAATATGTTTTCAAGTTGGGTGTCTTTTGTTTAAGGAATGGGAAACTGAGTTTCCTCATATTACTCCCTTTCAACATTGTGAGGCTTTTTTTAATCCTAAAAACAAGATAAATGTCACTGAAGAAAATAAATTCTTGAATATAATTAATATCACTTTAAGAAAATAGACTTTTCTTCTCATTTCTAACTCTAGCTGTGCTTAACGAATCAAGATTAAATGCACATTACTATGAACAGTCACAACATCTAGATTTTAATCTAAAAATGGACTTTTTTCTATATATGTTAATAAATGATGTTACCTCAAATTATTCCTAAATATGTAATATTCAGTGGTAGCATTTCATCAAATATATAACCATTTTGTCATGAATTTTTTAATTCCACAACTGTTTTTAATATATAGAAAATCATGTTATAGATAAAACGAGAACATAAAGACCCACTAATGTACGTGGAAGACCACTGCAGCTGAAGACTAAAGAAGACAAAAAATAGTTCTCACTTTCCTCTCAATTAAAACTCTGTGCAATTATTCTTTTAGATTATAGATCTCTTTTGGGATTCTGGTTACCCAGAACTTTTTGGTTCATTTCACAGGAATAATATTCATCTTAATTAGCAAAAACAATTGATGGACTTTTCTCTTTTTTACAAGAGGGAGTTCACTGGGTGTACTGATTACAAGGAGTAGATTATCCTGATAAATGAAAAGTTCTTGTCTTTCTGAACAGCAGTTGAATATGTTATCTGTCTTCAGCCTTGTAGCTTCTTTGTTAGACATCACCTTGTTGAGACAGAATGACTTACTTGGTAAGTGGTTGACCCGATTTTTTTGTCTGGCACCCTAACATTGCTGGGCATTATGCCAAGCTGGATTCTGTAGCTATTTACGACTGCATTCAAGGTTCAACTATGTAAATCACAACTATTAGCCAAAAAAGCATAGCAGATTTGTTTTTTAAATATTTCCATAGCTCACAAGGTCAAAGCATTTGTTTTCACAATTTTAAAATATAGTTTTGTAAGTAATGATCAGTAATGTTTAAAGAGGTTGTCACCTTTTAACATTTTATTTAGACTGAATTAGACAGAACATAAGCATTTTTCCTCATGTGCTACAAAATAATTGTATGGAGCCCAGGAAGAAGACATGAGCTGAAGTGAAAAAATATGTATCATTTTATCTGTTTGTGAACAGCTTAGCTGCTGCACCATACAGAATTACAATACAATAAAAGGAAGATGAGCTATGACAAAAAAATCTTTGGAGAGTGCAGTCTTCCTCCTGAAGGCTGCCCTGGTGATGCTGGCTGCAGGGAGCTGCAGGGAAGGCCAAGGCCGAAATGCCTGCTGTGCCCGCAGCCTGGGCAGTTCCACATTGCCTGCACAACTTCTGCTCCCACCTGGTGTGAAATCAGACCTGAATCCCAACCGAATCCCAAGCCAGTATGTATTCACAAATATTTATGCCTCTCTTATTTCCCAGACCTAAATCCATCCAGCGCCTTTTTGGTGGGCCGTGGTTGCAGGCAGATAGAGGGTGCAATGGCCCTGTAGACCCATTCTTGCACCATGCACTGAAACTATGGTGGTTTGCTAGACTTCAGCTTGGGAGACAGACTTCTGTTGTGTTCGGTGTTGGTTGCCTACCCCCCCATTCCCATGACATTTGAGCAACAATGAGACTGAAAAGCAAAACCTTATGCAACTTCAAAAGGAGGTAGCGCTATAGAAGTTCTTTGGGTTGGGTTTGCCATTTGCTCTGTGTGTTGTCCAGTATCAGTCCTGATTTGAATCCTTTGATAATCAAACGTATAGGCTGTCCTGGTTGCTATCATCCTGCATGTTAGCTGTTGATTTGTCTCAGTTCTTTGAAGTAGCAGTGAAAACATGTTACAAAACTAGCAATGGTGTATGTTATGTAGTAAGAACTGTGTCTGCAGAAAATTGAAATGTGATTTAAACACATATAAAATGATTACTCATAAGCAGAATTTGAGAAGAGGTTATGTGCACAAGACGTCGCAAGACAAATTTTAAAAAGACATATATCTCTACCATATCCTGATTTCAACAAACTTAACAAAAGTATTAATAAGCTTCATGCATGTATCAACAAGCTTATCTATAAAAGGTACACAATTAAATAATAATAATTCCATTAACCTGACACGTAAAGATTCTTTGACAATATAATACAAATAGGCAATAGTTAATATGTAATATAGAATATAGAGAGATGGGTATAATGATGATATATTATAAACTATATATAGTAGACAATGTAGTAAATTGAGACATTTCCTCTTAGACAAAAGGGAAGTAGATTTAAATATGAACAGTGCACAGTCTGTTTTCTCATACAGATTTGGGCATACATTGGATTAGGTCCAAAATTTGTGACAGAATCTGAGATGGGAGGACATGTTCCTTCACCACGTGAGCATCCTTCACATAACACCAAGGCTGGATAAGGGATGCTTAATTTACCGATTGTAACATGAAATAATTAACAAGGCTGAACCTCTGGTTCAGAGTATTTCTTTGTCTGAATTCAAGGATTAACATTAAAAAAATAAAATAAAAGAGTTATCTGTTTTAACAGTTCACCTTACCAGTCAACAGTTTTCTTTATAGTTGTAAGGCAAAAAGCACTTTTTTTAAGGTTCTGTGGACTAAGAAAAACAATCTGAGCGTGAGCTAACAGCGGTTGAGTGTAGTTTTCATTTGTGAGATACTTTTTTATTCATCATCTGAGTTTTGTGGGTTGTAGTGAAATAACGTGTTTCAACAGAAGTGAAAGGATTATGGGAGAAATTATGTGAATGACTGCAAAATAAAGCCAATTAAGATAAACTAATTGGTCAAAGGCTGATTTCTCTGTTTTAGTTACCATCCACTCAGAGCAGAAGGACTCATTGACCTTAGTAGGGTTTCTTCCCTTAATTATGAACTGCAGGACTGAGACTGTAGGGCTTCCCTGAATCATCTGTAACAGTATTTCCCCATACTTCTCCTAACAATGTGTGGAAGAGGCTTCCAACAAAGCAGGGAAAATATATTAAAGAGGGACCAAAAAAAAAGGTTGACTTGGGAATACAAAGATTTTCCATCGAATTCATGGGGTTTCTACAAAGAGGTAGAGTTTGAGCCTTATTAATACAATACAAAGCCCTGGAATTTATTAATGGTTAAATTTCTGTGCTTTAGCCAATCCTTTTTTAAAGAGTCCCTTCTCCAACGAAAGACACAGAGCACCGTGTTACAGTAAACACTAGCAACTCTGTCCACAGTCAAATCTAAATAATACTTAAGAAACTAAATCCAAAACATTAGCAATAAAAATACTTAGCATGTATCTTTCCTGGGAGCCTACATGGAAATTGAATTCCACTGAGCTGCACTTACAGAGAACAGAATTCAATTAAAAAAAAATCCGCCTGGATTCCATGCTGTGAAAAGCCCTTGCAAATTTATTTTAGGGACTTCGGGTGTGGAGCCTGGACATAGTTTTATTTTATTTTTTATGGAATCAGTCTTAATGTCTAAGGTTATTCTTTACTTGCCTCTGCTGCACAGTTTTCACATATAAGCCAACTGAGGACAACTCGTTATTAAAGAAGTCGGCAGGTGTCCTGTGCTCTGAAACATATTAAATAAAGAACTCAACGGGATCATGTTGACTGTAAGCTCCACAAAGAAATTAAATAATGAAGACAGAAGCTCTTCAACAAAGACCAGTTCTGCATAAGTAAAAAATGTCTTGTCAGAAGATGGAAAGTTCTCCGACAGATTTTTATTAGAATCTCTAATTTGGTATTTGCTGAAAACAGGCAGTCTATAGATTTTAAACACTTACTTAAATTTTCAGACCTGAGTCTTACACAGTGGAGAGTAATCAGAATGGCAGGAACTGAATAGTCAAAATCTGCCCTTCTCTACACAGCTTCATTGCTCAACAAAAGAGCCATTGCAAAATGGCCTCGTTATCACTCTGAAGTTTGTTGAATTGTCTTACTCGTGTCAATATTAATATGAAATAGCTCCAGGAAGTACAAAGAAAAGAGTAGAAAAGGGTCCATTGTATTTTTAGTTCATATTTTTCTATTGTATGAAGTCTTACAACCATGGAAACATTTAAAATACAGTCCCTTTTGAGAATTAAATGCATTTTGGGATAAGGTGATTTTAAATCACATTAGGAAGGTTCAAAACCAATATAAATACAGTTTTGAACTTCCCACTTATTCTGAGCTGCTGACTAATTGCACCAGATAAATGTTTTTAGAGTGGTATAAAGAATCACAAAATGTATTGGATTTTCATTTATTAAAAAATATTGCCATGCAGTAATTGTTTGAAGAAAACTGACAATTAAGAAATCTAACTAAGTCCCTTCTTGAAGAAAAATTAAACTTGATTTAATTCTCTTTGGAAAAAAAAAATGTTGACTTCAACAGAAGTAGGTCTGGGCAACTCAGCGTTGATTGGAAAATAAATTATGCTAAGTGCATCCAGACTCACTGAGCATCTTTAAGAAACGGAGTGTTCATAATGAAGCAAAGTCTTCCGACAGCTTAATATGACTTTAAAATATCCAATATGAAAAAAAATGATAAAACCTTTGTTGACCAGGTGTTTTCCCTTTCTATCAATACAATATATTCCTATAATAGCCATCCCATGCTCTGTCATTAAAATGTGAGCTTTCCTTTCAGGTGCTCTGCCTCAGACATATGGAATTCTCATCTGCAGTTTTTAGCTCTAGCCTCCAAGCTAATCACACAGAGCTGTGGGAATGACAGTTTGCTGCAAACACAATTCCTTACTCTGGGACTCACTGAGTTTATATGAATTTACCAGAACAATTAAAAACTCCTTCTCCAAAACCCACCATCAATTTTAATACAAGACATAAGGTGACACATTTCCCTAATCTGTGACTTCTAAGTTAGTATCGTTGATGAGATTTAACAGGCATAAATATTTGTAGGACTGGGGATATGGTCTTGTTTCAGCAAAAGTTTGCTCACCCAAACCTGTGTGTTTGCAGAAGTGGGGCCTCAGGTTTTGTTAAGTTATCGGTGAAAAATAAGCGTGAGGTTCCAACGTCCTGATGCTTTTCATTCTTCCCAATAATTTATTCCATAGCCATATTAATTTTTTCAAGAAGGAAACGAACAATTCTCTAATATTAATTCTTCCCCAGACATAACTTAAACTTTACTTGAATTAGTTGCTATGTTTGCCAATCTTTTGTTGTCAGCCTAATGCCTCTTGTACGGGTAATTATGTGTTTAATAGAAATATTTCCCAGAAAGTTCAGATGAAACTACAAAACTAGTCCAGTTATATGTACTTCAGCCTCAATGTATGACGGCAAATTTTTCTTCTACCATTTTTTCATTCCAGTTGCCATTGTCAGATCCCCCAGGAAAAATCCATAGTGATTCTCATCCTTTCTTAAATTGAAATTTTAAGACCCAGGCACATCAGTCTGCTTGGGTCAAAAATTCTACCAGTGCTGCATTACGCCAATCCACGGCCAAATGCAAAAATACCTGTAATGGACCGTATGCTATAGCTAGCAGGGACTGCACTGGTAAAACAGAAAGCAGAATTTGGAGCAACATACAGGCCAAGAGCTATGCTTGTGGCTTAGTCTACACAACCGTCTAACACTGTAATCCCAAGTCAAAGAACGTGGTTGGAGTGTGGGAGCTTACCCTTGGAGATCTCTTGAGTGAAGCACAAATGGCAATCTCTAAGTGCACTGGAAGAGTGAGTGACCAAATAAATTGAATGCATTCAATCACTTTAAGACTTCTCATCCGTGTGTAGCATTTTGATCCTGTGCTTGAGTAAATGTATGATTAAATTTTTATTAAAAGGTAATGCTCCTGTTTTAATGATAGTTAATTATATATAATTAAAATGAAAGGATTAATAATATTAAACATTTCATCAGAGGTAAAGATAAATATAAATACATATATTGTAGCACGATTAAATATGAATATATAACATTGAGCATATATTATCTTCAATGCATTATGTAAAATAGCAAATGAATAACATAATATATGAAATAATATTATATTCCAGGTATTATGTAAATTAAAGGCCTGGGTCAGTACTTCTACATTCATAAAATCTATTTGATTTTTTTTGGGGCAATATGCAAAGAATAGTTGAGGTAGCCTTAAAGATTATAAAAAGTCCCTGTGAAAGATGCTTACACTTTATTGCTATGTCACCTTTCCATGTGAATTACAATGCTAAATGACGTACATTTTGGCCACAACAGAAATCCCTTTTAGAGCCACAGATTAGTATTTGGAAAAACCTAATTTCTGGCTAACCCAGAATCCATATATCTTTATAGGCTTAACTTCTGATTTTCAGAATCTTTGAATCAGGCCTTAGATATTCAGACACAGGGTATTCCTCTCGCACGTCACTTGCCTATATCTGACATATCTAATCTCATTTTGCCTCTTTTTTTAAAAAATTCAGTATTTAGTGAAGCAACAACACAACTTGATCTCTATCCATGTTTTAAACTACAACACTCATTCCACTTGTCATTTCTGCCATTAGATACAGGATATCTGTATGTCTAGATGCAAACTGTCATGAATCCACTGAACCTTTGCCCTGTAAAATTTTGTGCATTAACATAGTTTAATAAGCTGAGAAAAGTGTTATATTTTTAAATAAATCTTTAAATTGTGTAGTTTTAAATCAGAGAGATGTTTTGGTCTCTGCAAACTATAAGGAACCAGTATTTTTCTAACAAGACCTTAAGACCCTTGGAAGAATTTTAAGGATTTTTATGAACCTCTGTATGCATTCTTTAGCTAGATTTTGGCATTGTTTCAGTGTAACTCCAGTACAACTCAATCAGTTTATTTTATAATTAAAAACAAGGAAATAGTAACAAAAATACATAATATATGGTACTCGTGTTTATAATAGAAACATCCATAAAGAAAGAAACATGTTCTAACTCTTCTCATTACCCCAAAGGGAATTGCATCTTTAATCACACAAAGCACAACAGCTTTCTAATTTTGTTTAAAGTGTTTCAGTACTTACAAAAACCAGATCAGGTTATTGTAAATCTAGAGCAAATTAGAATCATTGGCCTCTGCTCAGCTGTATTCAAGAATACTATGTAAATCATAAATTTAATGGCATACTAAGACACACATCTGTTTCTATTTTGTAGAAGTTAATAATCTAACTTCAGAGTATTTAAACATTACTTTCATTAACTGGAAAATTGTGAAAAATAGAGACTGCTATAAGTCACAATGTGTTGCTGCATTATGCTAAGGGGAATATAAAAATTGTGAGTCTATACAGTAAAGCATAATTTTCTGAGAGATATGTGCCATTGTCTGTTTCATGACCTTGCAGCTCCTCTGCTTACTAGGGAAAGCATCGCTTACACAAACAGAGCTGCATTGCTAAGTAGAATCTGCACCTGCACATAGTAGATTTCAATTTATATTTTTAGTAGCAAATGTCTTTCACAACAAGGAATAGATGATGCCTTAATTCCCTAAACCTATATAGATAATCATCTCATGACTTTTCTTACAGTTAGCATTCTATAATCCAAGTAAATTATCTGCAGATCAATATGCATATTGCAACTGATTTTAAAGATATTTTTGTCACAGGAACTGATCAAAATGTTGTGCTGCATAGATCAATTCCCAGTATATACTTATTTTTATAAAACTTACTTTGTGGTCTAGCATGTACATACACAACTTATAAGTTGCTTCATACTATTGTTCTTATTGAAAAGTTTAGTTTATTAAGAGATTAATACACTATCTTATCCTGTATCATAAAGTAGGCATCATGCACAATTTATATAATATACAAAGAATGAACTGTGCGTGATTCACTGGAGAAATATATCACTGTTTTCGACTTTTGGTTGTAAAGACACTAGTTTCCCCAAAGGAAACAAATGTATTACCATATCTGTACTAATTTTTTTGAAAATGTAGTTGAATTTGGTTGCAAGGCAGAACAGAGTTGGCCTGCTAGCTTTAGCACTGTAATAAAAGATCTAATTCGTAAGGTTTACTATGATAATGGATTGTAAGGTGATAAATCTTGACCAATAAATTCCTTGGAAACTCAAAACTGGGTTGCACTAAGTGACAAAGTTAAAATATGCATAATATTAAATTAAATCTTTATTCATAAAAATTACAATGTCAAAAATGTAATTTCTTATAGAATTGTTTCTTTTCAAATAATCTATTTATTAAAAGGCATCCAACCTTTGGGAAGTCAGATGTCACTTATGTGCTGTTTTGCTCGTGCTAAAATTACCTGCAGTAGTAGCTACTTTGCATTAAAGCTTAGGGTGCATAAAGCTGAATGGGTTTTATGTAAATAACTGTATGAATATGTATCTCACCTTTTACCAGTGCCAATTTCAATAAACTGTATTTGAGCAGGAATTATTTCACTATATACAACTGATAGGGAATTTGCACATTAATTTTACTATCAACAAAAATTCTAAAGAGAGAAAATTAAACGAATGTAGCCATATAGAGAGGTGACAGGAAGAGAAAACAGGAAGGCAAAACTGGGCACCTAAATGGTACAACGCAAATTTGTGGTGTATTCCTCAGTATGGTTCAGTGGTTGCATATGCAGGAAATTCTCCCGTTCCTGTGTAAATGCATATGGAGCTCTCACTTTGCTTTCCAAGCATGCAATAAAAGCTTAAGTGTGTTGTCTTAATGATATATTAAATGTAGTACCATGATTTACCAGATATAATATGAAAAGATCATATTTTGGTGCCGATGATTCAACAAAGAGCAGCCAGTGCTCATAGGGAATAGCATCTTCACTAATTACTGAATATATTTTAATATTTATAATTAGCAGTAGTACTAAGCAGTCAATCGATGTTCCTCACAACAGGAGCATGGTAGTAATATCATTCTTTGACTGCAGTGTTTTTAGAAAGGCGTAACCATACCTTCAATCAGATTAAAATACTATTTGTCAAAAACATCGAGGTCTGTCAGAAGTAAATGATCATTTAATTAAAGAAAAAAAGGTGGAATATCTTTGATCCCTATACTTTAGTGATATTAATTCCCATGTGCTGCAGGTGTTTGTAATGTATAACAAATCATTACCGAAACAGAGGCTTTTATAGACAGTTTCGGTGAAGGAAAATGACTGTTCTTACAGCTGCCTGAGTTACACCTGGCAATGTAACACAAGCATGACAAAATGTGAACTAGAAGATGTAAGCCTGGAAACAAATCTGGTCTCCCTCTCCATGCTCTGCCCATGCCAGCTGAGATGGATTGCAAAGCAGTGCTGATGTACAAAGTTGATGGGGAGGGGGGAGAGACTGAATTTGCTGCTGTTTCCAGGCTCTCTGACCAGTGATCCATGATGCATCTCTGGTATCCGCTCCAGAGGGAGCCAATCACATAACTGTCAGCATTTCAGTGGCAATCAGTACCAAGAGGAAAAAATATATTCTTATAAAAAAATATAAGGGACCAAGTCCTTGGTTTAAATGGCAAAACAAAATCAAAGCAAGTATAACCAATCAACTGAGGTTATAAGCACTTCCAGAGTGGCATGGGAAACTGAGAAGTAGAACCAGATGAACTGTACATAAAGCACGACTTACACATCGTCTTGATTAAAGCTACCAACAGAAAATTCTAAATTAAAAAGGAAAACAACAAAAAACCCCACTTCTTACAGAATAACACCTGGTGGCACACTGGGAAAACAGTAAATGTGAACTGAAATATGCAAGTTTGGAAGCAAATATGGCTCTCACGCCCCACCTTTAGGTAAGGGAATTTGACAGTTGCAGTCACGAGGTGAGGAAGTCCCAGTGGGAGGTTCTTTTCTGTTCATGATTGATCATAAGCACCCTGTTCTTTCCTGTTCGTGACCTATTACTATACCTCTGAACTTGATTATTGTGACTGTGGGCCAGATTTTCCTGTAGGCATCATATAGAATTCCAACAACTAGATTCCTAAAGAGAAATGTGGGAGGAATTTAAGCCCTTAAGTTTGAATACCCCTCTGCTTCAGTGCTGCCTACCAGGGGAAGATTCCTCTATTCAAAAGGCACTTCCATGTTTTTACGTTAAATTTTCCTACAGCTCTAATGCTCATCATGCCGAATACTGCTTCAGTCAAGATAAACCAGACTAAGGAGCTCTGCGCCTACATCATTGCTAAGGCTGTCTGTAAAACAAAGCTGAGCAGTTAAAGGTGACAGTCATACTCTAAGAGCACCTGACACCCACCAACACAGTTAGCCTGTCACTAAACCCAGCCGTAATCACCACTTTCTTTTAAAGGTGTAGTTTTATTCTACAACCAGCAGTTAGAGACTTGTCCAAAGTGTGTGAAACAGGATCAGTTCTCTCCTCCGCCTGAAGGGATTCAAATGCCTATCTCTCCCCAGCGAAACAGTTCTCTAACCCATGGCCTGATTGGTGATGGAGATGTTCTCCACTTCTCCCGTTGAAGTCATGCACCAGGCAGAAAATGATTCAGGATTCACTGGGCTAGAAAGTGAGAGCACCAGAGGGAACACGACTCTGTAGCTTAATGATTTGGGCAGTCAGTTGGAATGGGGAGGCCTGAGTTCTGGTTGGTGGTCCAAGAATTTGATGTATTTTATCCCGTAACTTCTCAAGACCATAAATCTAACCTTACCCACAATGCAGGCATCTAATTCTTTATGGGTTTGTAGAGCTGTGCAGATAAAGATTAATATCTCTTCAAATCTTGGCCTATGCCATCAAGAACGTGGATACTAATAGTGCCTAGGATGATTATATTGGGTGCTTGGATAGGAAGAGAAAAGCCTTCATGGATTCATACTTGCAAATGCAGTGGTTTACCTTTGAATTCTCCATTCTTTGTTCATCTTTTTTGCATCACCTTTCATTTTGTGACACACAAGCAACAGAAGAGTGGCCGGTGACCTAGGTAATGTTATAGTTAAAAGCACTCTGTAATGAATGCAAGTTCTAGATCTGCAATTGGAGTTGGATACATCAAACCATAAGAGGTATAGGGGTTTAGCATAGACATCCAGCCCTTCTCGCATTCAGTTTCAAATCTTCCCATTCTGTTATATCAAGCAGTAGGGTAGCAAGAGGTGAGGAGAGGTGGTGAGAATATGCAGTGACTTCCACACGTGCCAGTCTGAGATACGGGGTACTTCTCTGGCTGCAAATTACCGAGTGAAAGAGATGCAGAGATTTAGCAAAGTCATAGCAAATTGTAGAATATATTTGTGTAAGGGAGGGAGAAGTGAAGGAGTTCCCTACCTGCCAGGCAAAATTACATTTATTTTAAATAGAAAAATCTATTTAATTTCTTACTATTCTCTTGGGCCTTGCTTCTTTCCTTAAAAAACATTATTTGCTGCCCAAATGCAGAAATAGCAGTTGGAGAAAAGGGAACCTAGAAGTGTGCAAAATTATTTGGAGAATTGGGATCTCATGACATATCTCTTTCCCCAAAAGCTCAGCACTGCAGCTCCTTTCCTGGTATGATCCTTTCAGCTTCTGTGCTGAGCTTTTCATACGAAAACAGGGAATTGTACTCATCTCTTTTTAAACGTGTTCTGCTACGTGACTCCTAACAGCTCAATCTTGAAAACTCTTTGGCCTTTACAAATGCCTGCAGCATTAAACTGTAAACTCTTCTCCACCAACATACACCCATAAATACCCAAAGCCCAAAGTAAGGAATGCGCTTCTTCAGTAACACTGAGCTCCATCGCTCCCCCCAGTTTACTTTTCAGAGAGTGGAGAGGCAATTGCGATGTCTTAGCATGAGCATAAAAAACTGCATCTAAATTCACTGGTGAAAATCATATTGATCTCTCATAATTTATTAATGTGATACAAAAATTCTGTTTCAGAACACCTAGTGAATATGGCATACACATGCTTTTGTTGCAGAGCTGCATTTTCTCTGAAAAAGGTTGTTTCTAATATTACTTAATTAAACAAAATTAAATTAATTTCTGTCTAAGAAACAAGAAACAACAGCTTTGTTGAATAAAATGATCTTCATTTTCTTGAAGCTATTTAAATTAAAAACATGAGTTTCTACAGTTGGAAAAAAACCATCCATGGTTAAAATGTTTGAAGCCCATCAATCTCTTTAACCACACAGCTAATGTGTTCCTTCTGTTTTCTTTGAATGAAATCACCATGAGTGGTTAGATGTTGATTTAACATAAAGCAAATGGAAATGGGTGTTTCCTTAGTCATGTGTAGAATTATTTTTAAAAACAATTAGCAAGTGTTATGAGTAAGTCAATGATTTTGTCATTTCTTAAATAATGATATAGATTATGAGTCATTAAAATTGATTACCGAAGTAAACTGTGTAAAATGCAAATTCATATTACATTTATTTGTTAGGAACAGCTGCAGAAGTCTCTTATTTTATTGATGGGTTTCATTTTTTCCCAAGTGACACTAAAATCAATTACTTAGTTTAAAAGACCGGTAATTGTCAAGATATATTTCCAAACTTTTAAGACAATACATTGGATATTTCCTCTTATGGGTTGTATCACTCACACTTTATTTATATAAATTTGTCTTCAAAATTAATTGGGGATTTTCCTAAATAAAACAAGCAAAATTTTGCCTTTTCAGTTTTGTGTTGCAATGGTAAAACCATGTAATGGTTTGTTACTTTTCCATGCACCATGGAAAAAAAATCCATGTCTTTACATTATACCAATTAAACCGTGTCTTTATGTTACACCAATTTTAGCTGATGCTGCTGCACTACATATATACAAGCTCTTCTGTCAGTCTTTGCTAACATTACATCTAATTATAAGTTCATTGATACGTTATTCACAGGAGTACATACAGAAAGGAGGAAATGTCAGTCGCTAGTATTTAAAGTTCAGTCATAAAACTCCAGTAATAAAAAAATGGGTTGCATAAAATCTGTGTAAACCATTTCTCATGGGGGAACTGACACTTAGGGCAATACAAAATATTATCTATCAAGACATTAAAACATTTTAAATTAATCTTTTTAAGAATAGGCAGATGTAAGCTGCAAGTCTATGGCAAAAAACCCTCAAGTGGAGTCTACAAGATCATGTTTCAGACATCGTAATTTGGCTAATTTTTGCCGCAAGTTAAATCATCTTTCTGAGATGCACCTCCTTCAAGTACACAGCTGACAGTTAAATCTTTTCCAGTTGTTACTGTCCTACATGTAGTCCCTAGAAATGCTAATTGATACACAGTTCTTGTGATTATTTCAAAAATTACTATGAATTTGCCTTTAGTTTTTCAAGGGCATGATCCCACAGGTTCACCAAAGCAATTTGAGAGCAATACGCACAGGCTATACAGCTTAACACAAAGCATTACAAAATTTAACGTTAGTAAAAGGGGCAAATAAAATGTTATCAAAGGATTTTGCTAAGATTCTAACATTTCTTGTAGTTTTTTCAAGCTAGATATTTTGCACTGATGCAGCAAAGCAAGATTTTAAGGAAAACCTGCTTGTCTGTACTTACTTGTGGAGTCCGTATGGAATGAGATAGGTATTTTATAGGGATATGGCAAAGAGAAAATAGTAGGCAGTTTTAACAGTGGAAGGAAACTTGATTTCTTCTAATTCCTTCTTACATATCACTATTCAAGTCTGGCAATAATTGTGGCTGAGTAAAAAACTAAAGGATCAGATTCAAGTGTGCCATGCGTAGATGTGTGTACAATTTTCCGGTTTTGAAGAAACAGATGCTGATTCATGTGAAGTAAAATTAATCGCTTGAATAATAATATTTTACTCGCCAAAACAATATACACCTCTGCCAGGTATTCTTACATCTTAATCCAGATTTAATGAGAATTAATGGAAGCACGTGTTTTCAAAACAAATGCTGAAAGTTCTCTGTCTGCATTTTTACCAATTGTTTAAAACTCAGTTTTACAACTTAGAGTTGTAAAACTTAGAGTTGTAAAACTCCATTTCTGCATCTAGAAAGAAATATGATTCCAGAAGTTTTTGATGAAGAGGGGGAAAATAAACTTCAGTCCTGCAGTTGAATCCGCATAGGTGAATTCACTGCAACTTCAGCAAATATTAACACAAGGCCCAGTTCTGCAGTTCTTTTCAATCTTTTTGTGGGTGAAAAAAATTTTACAGAAACCAACAGACTTTTTGCTCCAAACAGAGTAATTCCTCTCTCTCACGTCCTTTCAAAGGAAAAACGCCAACCCCACATAATTTTTGTATTCCTGACTGTTTTCTGGCTAAATCCTGCTCCCATCGACTAAGCAGAAGGCTGTTAGCTCAGGGCTCTCACTGCTTATCTGCAATTACATTTATCTGACAAAAAATAAAAAAAAAAAGTTGGATATGTTAATGATATGTTTTAAAACTCTGGTGAAGTGATAGCCAATCAATATGTAGATCTTCGTGTGTCTATGACCCACTTTTTAAGCATGTTCCCATAACAGATGCATCCAACCCTTTCAATGAAACTCAGTTTCTAACAAAATACATTAAAACGCCTGTATGATTTAATTCCATTAGAAACGCATAGGGGGTTATTTAGGGTTTATACAGATGTTTATAAGGATATTTTCAGCAAGAAAGGGCAGTTGGCTACACGAGGGATACACAGAGGACTTAAAAAACCAGGGGAAAAATAGAGAACCTGCTCTTTTGCTACAGTTTGCTCTCACAGTGACCCATACTTTTAACTATATATATAGCAGGTACAAAACTCTCACACAGGCACAGGATCTCCTGTCCTCCCATGCTGAGTTTGGTTTTGAGGCAGTTTGCAGATTTAACCCAGTGGACACCGGCCTCAGGAAGATGCACACAGCTCACTGTGGCAGAACTCCTCCTCTGGTCCTAAAAGCCCGGGACTGCTCTTCCACTCCCCAGTCCCCTCGACAGGTACGGTGTGAGTTGGGGAAGGTCAGCGTGGCTCTGGCGTGCCCATATTTCAGTGACTTTTAGATACTAATCCCTGGGATTATTGCTAGCACTCTTAAAAGTTTAATGTGGTTTTGAAGAGCCCTGGGCCAGCTCTATCGCTCTTACCGCCTCATGGTGCAAGGTCTTAAGGACCAAGGCTCCCTTTAAACGCTGTCATGTTTCTCTTCATGCACGTTACAGTTTTCTAAACAGGAACATCAATTGCACAGGTAGGCAGGGAAGTCAAAGCAATTAGGTTGAAAAACAAATCGTTGACAAGGGTAACGATCCCGATTTCCCGGGGCGGTGTGGGTGCTTTAAGCTGAACTGTCGATGGGCTTTGGACCTCGGCGAGCTGACCCAGCCCCGAGCGGTGCCGCCTTGCGCGCGCCGGCCGGCGGGTAGCTGCAGCGGCGAGGGCTTTCATTGCCCCGCGGCCGCGAGAAAAGGGAGGGAATGGCTGAGCCCAACCCCACAGCGCGGGGAGAGGGGCCTTAGCGGGACGGCTCCCCGCTCCCCCGGGCCGGGGCAGCCCTCGCCCCGGCCCCCCGCGGCCCGCCCACGCCGCGCCCCGCGCGGAAGCGAGCCCTTGCTAATGCCCAGCTGCTTCTCCCCGACCTTGAGAGCTGGAAGTTGTTCGCGTTGCACATCCTGAAAGGTCAGATCCTCGGTATTCTGCATCAATGCAGAGGGGAAAAAAAGCCAACCCCACCAACACCCCCAAGCCCTGGTTTCCAAGAGCGGATTTTTGGAAAGAACGCAACAGCGCTTCTAGACCGCGTTTTGTACCGGAGCACGGGAATGAGACAACTGGGTATCCTTTAAACCGCTTCCAAGCGCCGCTTCCCCTGCCCTGACACGTTTTCCCCGCCGCACGGCTGCGCCCGGGCCGCCGTCCCTGCCCGCTGGTGCGGGCGGGGAGGCGCGGGGAGGCGCACGGAGCCGCGCCGCGATCGCCGTGCGAGAGAAGGAAGGGGCCGGCGGCGCCGTGCGAGCCCCGGCGAGCCGAGACCCCCTTCCTCCCGCCCCCCCGCCTGCTCTCGCTCGCTGCCCGCCCGGCCCGGTGCATTATTTTGGGGGGGGAAGGACACACGGACACGCAGAGCGGCGCAGCGCGTTGGGGCAGCAGCTGAGCGGGGCCCCCCGCACGAGTTGGGGTGCGCGGTGGCGCCGGAGGGCACGGCCAAGGAGAAAGTGCCGCGGAGAGGCCGCCCTGCAGCGCGCCCGAGCCGCGGGCCGGGAGAGGGGCGGCGGCGGCTCCTCCGCGGCGGCTCCGCGCCCCTCCGCGCCCCTCGGCGGCCGCAGCGGGCAGCGCTGGCGCGGAGCCCATCTGCGCGGCCTCGGGGGGCCGGGCGGCCGGTCGTGGGCTGGGAGCCTTCACCCCCGCCTTCCCCCCACCCCGGCTGGAAGAAGGGCGGGGGGGGAGGGAAAAGGAAAGGCAAAAAAAAAAAAAAAAAAAAAAGGCAGAAAAAAAAAAAAAGGGGGCAGGAAGGGAGAGATTTTTGTCCTTCGCCGGTGCTGCTCTACGGGATAATATGTTTATATGATTAGCTGAGCCCAGGGGTGGGGAGCGGAGGGAGAGGGGGTGGAGATTGGAGGGGGAGGAGGCTGGAGGTGACTCCAGTTCAGAGCCGGCGGAGAGTCTGTGTCAGGACTTCGCAATCCCCAGTCACACACGGAGAGGTGCCTGAGCAAAAAGGAGGCTGCGATACAATTCATTGGGATTTTTTTTTTTTTTTTTTTTTTTTTTTGCTGTGTATGTATTGCGTTTTTCCCATCGCTGCGCGCGTTACTAGCTCAGCGCCCGGCCTCCAGTCGCTGGCGGGGCAGCAGCACCGGGAGGAAGAGGAGAAAATCCGAGGAGGGGCCGGACCCGCACCCCCCCCCTCCCCCCCCGAGGCCAGAATGTCATCCCGGGAGATGTAAATCCGGTCGGTGCGAGCGACAGGGACACACAGGAGGGGGGGGGTCCATTGTAACATTCTCGAGTTGTTCCCCGCTACTCCTGCTGCTGGCATCGCCTCGGCTTCCCGGCTCCTGATCGTTGCACAGAAAGGACTCCAAAGGCTGGGCGCGCACACCGCGCGCTGCGCCCGTCGTCCCCTCCATTTCGTGTTATTTTGTTCTTTTTTTTTTTTTTTTTCTTTTTAAATTTAATTTTTTTTTTTTTTTTTGGTGCGCGCGCGCGCGTGCGGGAGCCTGGCTGTATCGTCCGTTTTCGTGCGGAGCGGAGCGTCGGAAACCGCAGGAAGATGTTGACTTAGCCCGCAGAAGAGCCCGCCGGCTGGCTGCGCGGAGGAGAAGCCGCCGCCTGCTCCGCTCCGCGCTGCCCCAGCCCGCCGAGCCGCAGCGCCGCTCCCCGCCCGCACCGCTCCGGGACTAACCGCGCCGCGCTCCCCCGCAGCCCTGCGCCCGGCGGGGCCCCCCGCACCCCCCCCCCCCCCCCGCCGGCTGGCGGCTCCCGGCCGGGGACGGAGACTCCCGGGCCCTCGTCCTTCGGCTCGCAGAGAGAGGTAAGCGGAGGCGCCGCAGCCTCGCCGCTCCCTGCGTACGGCGCCTGCTCCCCGCTTCGGGCGCTCCCCGCCGAGCCGCCGGGGAAGCACTTACTTTAGGGGCTGCCTCGCCTGCCGGTGCCCGAGGCCGCTGCCGCCCCCCCCCCCCCTTCCCGCACCCCTCCGCCGGAGGAGGAGGAGGAGGAGGAGGAACGTGCCCCTCGGTGAGGCCGCGGCCGTCGGGTGCGAGCAGCGCGGCGCCGCCGACCCGCACCGCCGCTCTCCGCCGGCGCGGAGCCGGGTGTCCTCCCCCCGCACCCCCCTCCCCGCACCCCCGCGGAGCAGCCCTGCTGCGGCAGCCGCCGCGGGTCCCCGCAGCTCCCGCCCGGGGCCGCCCCGCCGCGGGGGGCTGCGGGGCCGGGGGGCCGCCCGGCGGACAGGCCCCGCCGCTCTCGGAGCTCCCCGGCGCCCATCGCCCGGCGGGGAAAGTTGCATCCGTTCGGTAAATAATTACCTGTTGCGGGTTTATTTTTGTAACTCAACCGAGCGGCCGTCCGCCAGCCCATGCGTGCGGGGAGGGGGGGGGGCTTTGGAAAGAGGAATAAATTACCCTTTGTTGGCTGTGCAGTGAGAA
The DNA here is from genome assembly GCA_031468815.1 of Morus bassanus. Lineage (NCBI taxonomy): Eukaryota > Metazoa > Chordata > Aves > Suliformes > Sulidae > Morus > Morus bassanus. The sequence continues at coordinate 9,259,921 of CM062576.1, read as the reverse complement.
CAACTTTTTTTTTTTTTTTTTTTTTTTTAAATTTCTATTTATTTTCACATGTAGAAATCTGGGGCCATCTGGAGACAGAAAACAGAGTGTGTCATGAGGCACCGTTGCTGTGTCTGGCTCTAAAAATAACATCTTGTTGTTAGTCTGCTCTCGCCCTGCTGGGGTTTGAACGTGGTTTGTCGGAAAGCGAAGCGATCTGCCGGGGCTCAGGTGTGTTTTCCTTTGCCCAGAAATGCCCCCGCGCGCGGCGGAAGGAGCCTTGCAGAACAAATGTTCTGCTGTTCGCTTCCCTCAGACGCTCCGGCTCCCTCCTTTTGTTGCTTGCCACGAAAAGAGGTGCCATTTCGCATCGTTCTGCGCAAATTGTTTGAATTAATGCAAGTGTGAATTCTTACCGTTTGAAGGAGGGTATTAGCATATCAAAGGGTTCTTAGCTCCGGCTCAATTGAGGAAACTTCAGCTTGTCTTCCATTTGCTTCCAAGCAGAGGCCCAAAGGGCAGCGGGAATTGTAAAGGGGCGAAATGGGGAGGTGGATTTGGGTTATGTTTCTGAACTTTTGCAATTAGGCGAGTGAAAACCAAGGTCCCTTCGCTGCGGAGCCCTTGCGAGCGCTCGGACAATTACACTCTATTGATTAATGGTTTGTTCCCGGGGGGGGTGGGGGGGGGAAGTGACCTTTATGACAGGCACTGTTGCGTGGTCTCTGCTGGCTCCTCTCTCTTAGGGGGATTTGCAAAGCCCTCTCTCCCGCACTCGGCTCCGGGTATGGCCTACACGTTACTGCGTGCGGGACGGGGTGGGGAAGGAAGACCTTCTGATTACTTCAGAAAACAAATGGAATCCTGTAATAAACGACCTCTCGGCTCCAGACCTTGGAAGCAAATATGCTTCCCTCCTCAGTGGGCGGGTAGGCTGGAATAAGGGATATTTTTATGGAGAGTTTTGAAAGAAGTTTTGATCACCACCGGCCATATGCTCCCATTTCCTCTTTATTCTAGAAAAAGTGAAAATGAGTAACGCTTGTAATCTCATTTAATCAGTGATACTGTGTTTACTAAGATAACTTAATTTGTGGTTAGTATTACCCTACCATAAATAATTTGGAACCGAGTATGGCAGGAGTGCTGCTTTGGTGGCAGTGTAGAACGTTTACCGCGTTGTAAGTTGGTTTACGTGACTACATGTTTGCAGTTTTTATTCTTTTGTTACTGTTTCCTTGAGTGGGAAAGGGCATGTGGCCCGGCCTGCCCTTCCATCGTCTCTGCAAATCAATATTCACAATCCAGCAGCCCAAAAGCCGAGCAAACCCCCAGTTATCTGTCAGTAAGTTGGGACCTTTTCCAGGGACCAGATGTTTCTTGGGGGCTGTATTCTGGTGTATATCTCTGGCAAAAAAAGAGAACTTCCTATGCCTTCCTTGCCTTTTCCTTCCTCCCAAACGTTTTACTTGAACGATACAGGTATTAGCACATACATTTGCGTTTGTTGGTTTAAGTGCTTGGTGTGTAGCATTTGGTCTGGTTGGTTGCTCTGTGGTTTTTTTTTCTCCTGGTTCTCCATTTGATGGTTTGGGGGGGGTGTGGGTGTCTCTCTTTAAGCCATGAAAGTGATGTGCCCTTAGAGTAGGATGTCTTCTTCACTCATGCTTCAATTTCCTTTCATTTCATGAAGGAACTGAGTATATATGGTATTTCTTGGGGAAAAACCTTGCAGTTAATGAAATAATTTATATAGATTCCTGTTATTCTTAAATGGACACGACCATTTGGGCATTTTGTAAATAGCTGTGTTTAGTGGCCCTAAAATTGCACGTCGTTACTTTCAGGTAATTTCAGCAGTTTATTTACCTAATGTCTTCAGCTGTCTGAAGTAGTACCTTTTGGTGGTATAAAAGGAACATACTGATGTAATTGCCATTATCACACTTAAGTTGCTGTTAACTAGTCTGCTTTGAATGCAGAGTGCTATAAAGAAAGCGCATTATCCTTTCAGCTGTTAGGAATAATCTAAAAATTGCCTTGAAAATGTTGGACTTCGGTTTATATGGTGGCAACTCCAAATTCAACAAATCTCCGAAGGTAAAAAAAAAAAAGGTAGTGGAGAGAAGATTTTCAACATTCAGATGACAAAATTGGACCACTTAGAGAAAAATTAATGTGCTGCAGCAGCACTTCAGCTGCCATTTTCAATCACTGTGGGTTACTATGTGTTGGCAACAGCAAAAAAGCGTAGAGGTTCAGATAGCTTAGGGAGCTGGTAGTTGGGGGAATCAGGATATTGAATCATGTGGGGTAGAACAAACCAATTACTTCAGGTTTTGACTTGAGAATTTCCAGTAAACATTTTTTTTTTCTGGCTTTTGGCTCCCCTGCTCATTAATAGACCAACATCAAAGCAGGCAACCAAACTTCCAAATGTTATAAAAACTAATGTAAAGATACAGATCTCACATGTAGTCTTGCAAGTCTTAATTTAAGACAAGCAGTTGGAGTTTTTATTGCTGCAATTTTCACAATCAGCAGAGACATTAACACCAGGCTTCTGGGTGTTTCCTTTCTTAAAATGAGCAGGAGGAGAGCTTTAAAAAAAAAAATGAAGTTTGCTTAGTTAGTTCTTCTTTGATCACTTCAGAAGTTTTCTCAACAGTTTTACTTATCTCTTATTGCTTTTAATCCATAAAGTCAGGAAAGGGGGTTACTCAGGAATTCTGGTCTCTAGTAAGGAAGCACCTTATTAAAATTTAAATAGGCAAGGTAACATAGTTTGTAGTCTTTCTGGTTGATAATATGTAATAATACGATTATTTTTACTTCTGAAAATGCAATATGTAGACCTGACATTTTGATTAATATATATTTTCAAAATTGAAATAGTTATGATGAAGAAAAAAACACTGCAGTCTTGAATGACAGCTTTTTGGAATGGTCCATAATTTTCAGTTAAGGATGTTGGAAAGAGAAGTCTCCAGTTAGGCAAAATATTTATCAAAGTTATATTTGCAAGACCTTTCTAGACACTGTGTCATAAATTCATACAAATAATAATATCCATCCAATATAAACAATTGTTTAATGTTTAGAGAGGGTAGAGACATAAGTTTTCACCTTAATTTGGTCTAAAAAGTTTATGTATTTCCAAGCCCTTGCTCATCCTGTGTCCACCTAGGAAGTTAACATACACGTAAGATAATACTGTTCACTTCTAGTACGGCTCTTGCTGAGGATAGCACCATGCCTAATAGTAATAATAATGAAAAACCTACCAGTAACCACTTGGAGATGTTTTATATCAAAAAATGCTCTGTGTCCCCCCTGCATTTCCTCTGAGGAATATCTGTGGATGACCGATAGTACAAGAACTGGAAGTAACGACTAGTGATTTTACCTGGTGAACTGCAAGAGAAGAAGTTAAACTATGGTGTATAATTGAAATCGTATTCATGCCTAGGTAGACAAGCAGTCAGTTACAAAGCAACATACTTTAGAGCACAGGCTAGTGAAACCTATAGTCAGACGTGTTACTTGGAGATGTCATGTTAAACAGAGTCTTTCGAAGCTTTTTTTAGGATTGATGTTTGTGATGTACAAAAGCGATTTGAAATTGCAAGAAATTCACCTTTTTAAGTATTTATGTGCAGCTTTTAAACCTAAAAGCTGTCTGTTATTTTTTTAAAACCCTCAGTTTGAAACAAGTGGAAGATTTAAACCATCACGGTTGTAACTGGATGTCAAGAAAACTGGAAAAACAAAAAGCTATTTTAAGGCCATTCTTGATACTCTTAACAATCGTGTTTAATATTTAAATAGTTTTCAAAGACAGCTGCATTTTGTTTCCAACAGTTCTTAAAATAAAAGTAGTAGGTGGCTCTGTTGGAATATTGGTAACTTGCGATGTAAAGTGAATATACACCTGGTTTAGAAAATACTTCCAGTCTGTATTTAACAAATATGAATCTTTCTAACATTCTTCATTTAAAAGGTGGAAGACGGTAGGCTTAAAGCCCTTTTCAGCAGAAAATTTTTTTTTGGAGTTCATGCTTTTTTCAGCCTGTAATGTACGAGATGTGTTTCTACAGCACAGACTGTGAAGATTGTGTTGCTTACTATAAGCGATTTAGTTGTAGAAATACACTTGCTTAATGAATGATAAGGTCTTACAGCATTCTCTACATACAAACTGTTAGTTAAGCAGGAATGGTTTCCTTAGGAGAAGGAAAAAAAAAAAAAGCCTTCAAATTCGGAATCGTAGCATCTCCAGGTTATGGATCGTTACATTAAATGGAGTATTTTATGGGCTTTAGAAGAATATGCAATCTGCATATGTCACGATTTCTTTCTTTTTGATTTTCATAAGGCACTGTAATGATTCAGCTTACTCTAGCCTCCTATTTACCCAAATTATTTAGAAAGGCATAATAATCAAAAACTTTGCAGCCTGACTGAAGCAAGCATAGTGCTTAACACCTGCAGGTAGAGTGCAGTCTCCAACAAAATGCTATTGATTGTTTTACTGGCACAAAGCAAGCTTAAATACAGTTTGCTTAATTACGACAAAAATTCGTTTTTATGAGTAAGGTGTTTCATGTTTGGGGAGTGTTTTGTGTGTTGTCTGCTAAGTAAAATCCCATCACACTTGTATAAATTTGTTCAATTATCAGAGCGGCTAAGAGGAGGAAAAAAAATCAATTTACCCTGAAAAGCACCAGAAATAAGATTACCTTGGCTAGTAGGAACTTGCCAGCACTGTCTAAATTGCTTAATATTATCAAACGTTGCCATTTTTCATGTTCAGTAAGAAGGGTATTGACTGTTCTACATGTCCAGGTCTGCTATTTGACTATTTCTTTATAAGGTATAAGCATGTCTTATTTTTATTCCTACAATAGCAGTTACAGATATATCGGAGGATCTAACAATAACTTTATAAAATAGATGGAATAATACCATTCACTGGAGAAATGGTATTTACCTGAGATAAGTGATCACAACTAGTTTTTTTCTCCAGTGTAGCTTGTTGTTCTTGTAACAAACAAATGTAAATACCTTAGCAGACATTTCAGAGTGAAAGGCAAGAGATAAAATGTAATTACTTTTCAGGGTGGCCCTGACGATGCCCGTGTTCTTGTCTGTAATACAAAAAAAAAAAAAAAAATCTTTGCTCGTCACCTCAGAATATGAAGGCCATTGTTGCTTCTGAATATAAAATATTTTCTGATTTTTAATGTTGACCTCAGTATTTATCTTTAGCTCTTCTGTGTAAGCTGGAATCCTTCTAGCTGTAAATTCTAGTCACTGTTATCCAACCGAGCATTTAATAGAGCACCTAATGGACTCTGCTCCTGTATTTTTCTTGAATGCATAACATCTTGCTTCATTCAGTCACCAAAACTAACTTTGCTACAAGGACAGGCAACACGACAAGTTAGAATCAATGGACCATTTGTAGGTCACAAAGTCAGTTTACTGGAATTTCAGAGGAAACTGGTTGAAAAGAGAGGACAAATGTCACTTTGAATAGAGATGTTTAAATCAGACTTCTGCCTTAGGGTAAAATTTAGGTCTGTTGTAGCCTAGATGTAATGTCTCCCTCTACAGAGCACAGCATTAATCATGGCTTGACAAGTGATCATGGGCTGAGAAAAATAGGGCTTGTCTTGGTCGTGTGGTTATTTTTTTTTCTAATCTTAATCTCTTAGGAACACATTATAAACACTAACATTTACACAAAAAGATTTAAGTATCAATGTCGGTATTTCAGTAGTGAAAGTAGCTCGCTTCAGAGAAAATCTCATTAGAGCTAATAAGAAGCTACTTAGGTTTCTTACGTAGCTGCAATATTAAGAATATTTTCCTTTCAACGTAATGCACTTTTTTGTCATAGGAGATTTATCTTATGCCATTGCTTCATACAAATATGGTAGAGCCTAGGTCCGCCTGTTTTGTCACTTGGTGTGCTAAACAACTCTGGAAGTACTGTCTTTTCTCTTTAACAGTGTTTTTTACAACGTGTTTACCACCCAGGAAAGATACTTCCTTTCGCCCAAGCAGCAGTATAGGGAAAAAGTGGAACAGTATTTAAAATGTAATGCAGATTGACTTGACAGTGATCAATGTATATGAGGGGTTTTTTATACTATGTTTATATTTTAATGATGTGTTACTTGGCCACAACGAGCTACAAAAGCTGAAATGTAATAACAGGAATGAAGACTGCCATTTAAGATCCTGAATTCTGGCACTATACAAATAAAAGTATGTTTAATATGCTAATTCTTAAATTAGGGATGCCTTGTGCATAGATCAGGTGTTGGGAGTGTTCATACTTTTTAAGGTAAAGAAGGGAATTTTCATGTTTCTTAGGCTGCTTTGCTGCTTTCTGTGGTGGGGACAGAGTAGGGAGCAGCTGAGCACCGCTGCTGGAGCGGTGTATCTCCTTAATGTACGGTTAGGTTTGTTTCTGCAACTGTTGAAAAAATAGATAATACCAGCAAAGTAGCAGCAGCACAATTTATCACTGGAGAATTGTGCTTTAAAAATTAGGCTACTTTTCTTTATTTAGTTGCCTCTGGACGTGATAAAATCCCAAATCTGTCATTTAGGGTAGGCTGCTGCTTTCCTTTGTGCCCTCAGTTGGTATTGTCCTATCAGTCGACACCTCAAACCGATTATTGCTCTGAATCTAAACGACAGAATAATCTAATGTTGATTACTGTTAAAAATTGTTTCTGGCAGCTGAGGAGGGGATGACCGACCTTGTTTCTAACTATCATACTTGCTTTGCTGTTGATGGGATCTGGTGTAAATAGCGAGCGAGCCTTACTCTGAAATTAGTGCTGCAGTGGTGGAGAGAGAGCATATGCCAGAAGGAGACTTTACTTCACCTTTCTATATATTCTCTTGCAGTATCATATTTGCCATTTTTTACGGCATAGCAGTCTACACCAGTGTGAATACTGTTCAGAAACAATTCCCTCGCAATAGGCAGCGTCGCTTCCAAATAAAGTGACATTTTAAGAAAAGATTCCCAAGAAGAAGTTCTGCTGTTGACTCTGCATTTCTCTGGAAAATTCCTGATTCCGCTGTTGATGGTCGGCAGAATCCTTTTAATCTGATCCAGGCATCATTTATTCATTCTTATAAGCTTAATTTAGACTTTTTCTATGCAAAGTGACCAATTTGGAAAACTTTGCTTTCCCAGAATGAATAATGATTGCATCTTTGGTTTGAACGAAGTGAGTGTTCTCCAGAAGACCAATTCATAACTATTTCATTGGTAAATTCGTCATTTAAATATTGAAGGGCAGTGTCTCCTGCAGCTTTGATTTACTTCAGTCTGATAGGTATTTCTTAAATGCAGACTGTCAATCGGTGAGGCTGATTCTTCTGTAAATCAGTATAAAGTGCTTAAAGGAGAGAAGGTGTCTCTGCAGTTGAGGTGTATTCCTGGCATAGCTGCTGTGCCAGGAAAATGGGCTGAGGCTGGGAGTTGTGTTGGAGAGGGAGGGCAGTTGCAGGCTGACAGGATTTGAAAGTGAGAAGAAATCCTTTTGCCCTTCAGGCAATAATCTTACCCGGTGCTTGAAAGAGAGAGCATCATCCCTCCAAAATGTTAGAGATTTCCCACCCCCCCTTTCTTTACTTCCTCGTTCTTTCCCTCATTTGAGGAAGTGTATAATAGTATCTGGTAATAACCGGTTGTGGATCCAACTATTAAAGATATTCCGCAGCAAAGAAGAGCTCTGTATGCACCGGTCTCATAATCTTGAAGTGAACACCCCAGATATGTCCTGCATTTGCCCCATGTAATGACTGTAGCCATACTAAAATATCATGAGTCTATTTCCACTATTTATTTTTTTTTTTTTTTAAAGCTGACATTGAAACCGTGAAAGGTTCTATTTTGGAGTTTTATTTTTCCAGGGAAAATTGAAGTCACACCCGGCATATGTGACTTTCTGCCCTATGCATATGCATTTATTCTATGAGTATTCTTCATGAGTCTAATGGCACTGCTTGCAGAAGTAAAGAAAGTGGGATTTGGCTCTGTAAGAGAAACAAAACCACAGGCATACTTTCATTCTTTCTGTGTTAGAAGAGAAATTAATGTTGCCTGATGGCTTCCCAGTTTTTTTTGAGTGTGTGCTAAAGGTTAGATAGGACGAAGGCTTAATTTTGATCTGCTTAATATTTATAGCTTCATTCATTGAAGCTTTTTCCCATTTGCGTTGAAGGGATTTTTATCTAGAGAGCTCATGCTATTACAGCGAACAAACATAAGACGTTCTAAGGTAAGGGCAATGTCTTTTGGAAGAAAAGCAGTTTACCATCCAATTGGATGAAAACTACATTGTTACTTCATAATTTGGTATAAATTGATAGAGACTTTTTAATTTTCAAGATAATGTACCATTCCTTCAATTGCTTTTTAAACTTAAGTGGAGTGCAGGTGTAATTGTATCCAAACGTGGCATTGGGTTTTATCTCCCAGCAGTAAAGAGCATGAGGGATGCTGCTGTTTGTTTGTTTTTGGGTTAGGGAGATGCATCAGATAGGATGGATTTGTTTTCCTGTCTGGGGTGGTCCTTCATTTCTGTTTCCTTCTGGGTAAGCAGAGTGGGGGGCTTTTTTTTCCTTCTTTTTTTTTTTTTAATTATCTCTTTTTTTTTTTTTTTCCTACCCTGAAAGCATTTAGGTGACTTTGAAAAAGAAATCTGTATTTTGATATAGGAAAGACTAAAGCTGAATGTTTAGCTTTTCTGAGGGGACAAGAAGAGACACAGAGCTGGAAAAAGAGGAAAGTTTTCTCTGTTAACTCCTTATTTCAGATGACATTGGAGAAGGATTTCTGGGGGAGTTTCTTTAAAATGATGACTGATTATTTGGGTTCCTATGCCGGCTGTTACCCACATTTTTCACATATTTTTGCTCATTCTTCTTACTACCTGCAGAGGGAGCTTGTATATGAGATAATCAGAGTAATCAAGGCATTCAGGGCTGAATTGTTTCCAGTAAGTACAATTTCATTTCACAGTGCCTTCCCTGTTATGCAGAGTAGAAAGGCTCTGCAAGATAGCTTTTAAAAAGACTGTCCATCAGTAACAGTAAATAACAATGGGCAAAAATTTTAAAATGTCAGTAAGCAAAAGCTGACTTTAGAAATACTTCATATTTCAAAGAAGTGCCTTTTTATTGAAGGCTTAAAAAGGAACTGAGAAAAACAATTCTTGCATGTCCAGGTGCAAGAGGACTGTTTTGGTACTCTGTATGATGGGAAGCAGATTTTTGTTGCATAAACTGTCTTCTCTGATTCTAAAAATGTCATGTCAGCATGAGAGAGACAACACAGTACTTTCAGGTCTTCAGTACCTCTCATGCAGTGTAGTGTGCTAGCCAAAAAGCAATAGGTAAGTCTTTTCTATTTACGCAAGCAGTGTTATGAATCATAAGCAAGGTGATTGCAGATGCAAGGCTAACTCTTAATTTTGCTTTTTCTCTATTATAAAATATAAAAAGGTGAATGAGTTTCATCCAAATATTAACTCATACGGTTGGACTAAAGCAGGCAAACAGTGGTAAGGATTGCTGTCTTAAGCTTTAAAAAAATATTGACAATAAAGAGCCAGGAATATAATAGCAGAAGTTTATTTGTAAATTGTAACTTGAAAACTAGCTTGAAGAATCAGACATACTTAACTTTAAATAGCGATTTTCCTTAATCTAGCACAATGAAAGAAATGGTCTGGTGTACTGCAGGTTTTATAATTTGTATTATAGTTATCTGGATGGTGAAAGTGTATGATCCTTCAAAAAGTTAAGACTTCAGAGAAGAAAATAATTCATTTCTAATACAGTTTCGCTTGCTGAGCAAGAGACATAATAGATGGTACTTAGATGAATTCCATATTATTTAGCTCTGGAAAAATGGTGGAAATCACTTTAAAATATTTTACTAAATTTAAAGATGATTTGCTATGATGCTGTTAGGAAATAAACCAGTATGCATGCACATTCCATAAAACAGAAACAGCTCTCCATAACATGCTCTCCTGTAATAAATCTGCCACATAAATTGGTTCGAGAGTTGATTTTTTTTTTTGTTAGTTTAAACTAACAGAACTTTAAACTTAACGTATGTTCAGCCTAACGTGGTCTTAGGGTTTTAGTTTGGATTATCTTTTTAAACACCAGGAAAGATTTACCATATCTAAAAGAGCAGCAACTTGGTGTCGATTTATTATTTATACTGGCTAATCCTTGCTAATGTGAAAAGTCAGCTTGTTATTGTAACACCAAATGGCCTTCTAAGTAGGGAAACAGTTAAGTAGATCTCCTGTAATAGGTTGTTGTCTAATAAAGAGATTTATGGTATTGGCAAGGGCTATTGTATAGGTATTACCCTCTCACAGCATGATCATGTATTATCTTAACAACTCAGTGCTACATTTATGTTGAGCATTTTCATAACAGGGTAAGAATATTAGCCACAGCAATTACACTCCAATAGGATTATAATGGTGAGATTTACAGAAAATATATAAATGATGTCTTTCGCAGAGATTTTGATAGGTGCTGGGAGTTGAAAAGTTGCATCATCCTTTGTGCATGGGAAAACACTAATGTATTAGTCATGATGAAGAAGGAGAGATTTCTTAATTTAATCTTGTTGAGGAATTATGGGGAGGCAACGGACATAATCTTTCTTTACACAGTGTGTCTTTTTCTTTCCTGGCGAGGTAAGGATGTTTCAGAAATTCCATTCAGTGGAGACTGCCGTACAATATGAAAATCAAGACGTATATGCAACTTTAATTCTGTTGTGAGGATAATACAGCTGGGATTAAGATATATTTTTTAACACCCTTGTATTTTGAAGGTAGAACAATGGTAATTTACTTGCTACGTTGGAAGAGCGTACATGAATAAAATCGTGTTACTTTCTTTTAGCCATAGCGTAACACATTTTCTGTTTCAGTAGCACCAGGTTTTTATGGTGATAAGTAACTTAGATACTTTTTAAAATTAGTACAAGCAACAAAAGTGACAATAATGTCATACTTGTATGGTTTTCATGTAAATGCCATTCAAGCTGTTCCTCAATTCTTAAAATTTTCCATCTGTTTTTTTTAAAAAACAAGTGAAACATTAATACTCACTCACTTGGCAGAAGCAATGTACTAGTCACATTTAATAAAACTAATGATGTTTTATCAATAAAAATACTTATGGGGACTGATTGAGCAAAATACATTAGATTATATAGTCATTTATGAATAACTGCACTGAATAGAACAGCAGTCTTAACGGCGAAGTGTGACGAAATAACCACACATTTTAAGATGATACCTTGAGGTGTAATTCAATAAATACTGGAGTAATGACTGTTTAGACAAACAAAATACCTTTCTTTCCTTGATTTACTGTAATAAAATGATAATTAGGTCATTCCAAAATAAGAAAATATGTGGATGGCAATTTTTATTATAGAAGAACTTTCCAATATATGTTCCATGCATTGTACGCATGCATGGATAGTATTAGTTAAATTTGTAAGACACATTTCCTGGATGTTTTGGATTAATTCTGTGTATAAGACTTGATGTAGAAAGATCCTGTACCCATCTGTTGTAAATCATTATTGATTACCAGAAGCGAGAGGAAAGATGCACCTGTGTCTTTTGACATGAAATATTCCACTTCTGAAAATAGAAACTAACGTTGCACGCAGGTTTACATGTTTTCTGGTGGATTACTGGAAGATAACTGGGGCCTCAAAACTGCATTAAACAATGAATATTCAAAACTTCATTATTTTTGTGATCATGGTAGCAATGCATGACTTCATCTGTCATCAGTAACTCATACATCTTGTATTTACATAACTACAGTAAAATTCTGGAGCTTTGTCTTCAGTCTTGTGTTCTGAACAAGATTTATGACCCGAAGAATAACATGTTCTATTTTAGAAAAACTCCTTTAGGTTCTTAGATTGGCTTCACATTTCATTCATTTTGAACTGTGGAAAACGATTGTATCTTTTGTCTGTAAGTAAGAAGAAAACACAAAAGGACGAATGTTACCCCCTGATGAATGTGGAGCTCCAACCGATTTAAGAGCGTGAACTGTGACTGCATTGTTGAGGGCAGTGCTTGGCTTGTATAGCCCAGCTAAGAAGAAGCCAGTTACTTGGAATAAAAGGGCGAATAATGCATAAAAATTCAATAAGGGGTAAAGCATTCTCACCAATGCTTTAAATATTACAATTATTTATAATTTATTTTAAAAGTATTAAAAAATAGATTACGGTGGATTTCTTTTACACATATTGATCATTAAAAAAGCTTTCTACTGTTTTAGAAGACAATTTCTGTGTTTGAACAAGGAAAATATATGCAGAAAGATTCTTACCAAATTGTTATCCTTATGTGCTCTCCTGAAATGTTTTCGGGATATGTATATATAACTGTAAGGTAAAAATTAACCATTTTTCTTTTTGTGCAAATCCCATAATGAATGGCTCCTTAAAATTAGTATTCTTCCGTTTGCAAGACGATAAATCAAAGCACAAATCCACACTGTAGTAATTTTATTTGTAGTGTGCGTTAAAAATGAAGCCATACTAAGTCATACTTAACTGCCCGCAGACAACGAACCCTGAAGAAGGGATAAGTCTGTCTTTCCTGCCCCCCCCCCCCCCATCTTTTTTATTATTATTTATATCTGTTTGTCTGTTTGGAACAGCAGTGTTGTTATGACTAATAAAGGTTTCATATTTGGCAAATGGGATGCAAGTGATCAGCGGTTCTTGTCTCGCCACTGAAAAATCTGCAGAACAGAGCACATAAAAACAGTATAACCTTTGAAGTATACCTGTGAATGAAATTCTTCCTTATACGTCTGTTACCTGTACAGAATTCATATATCTTTACTACGTCTTCACTTCTAATGATATTATTTCTGATTATAGTTATCTCTCCAGCGGTGTTTGGAGAGTGGCATGATTAGAAAGTACTTTTTTCAGCCTGCTTCTGAGCGTATAGTCCCTTTGATTATTATTTGTTTTTAGAGATAATAATATAGTGACTTACAATGAAATCAGCATCTTTCTATTACCTATCTAATTAATGGCCAATTTAAAAGTTTGGTTTATTTTAATTATATTTAGCTTAATTTTTTTTTTCCAGCTTTGACTGATCTTTGCATGTGATAGATTGCTAATGTAAGCAATACATTTCTTGGGCAATTTTCACAGAAAATCACTTGATACATGAAACAATTATTGAAAACAGTTCTTTTTGTTCAATATAGTTCTATATTAAAAAAAGTTACCGAAGTCCTGTATGTTAATGGAAGGAAAGTCAAATAGATGAAAATTTTATAGTAGGTCTGCTGGAAGATAGGCAGTAAGTGATTTCTGTTTATATTTTAAATAGTTACATAATAACTGATACACTAAATAAAGCTGCAGCATTAACATTATTAAAACTAACCAGTAGGGATTTATGAAAAATACGTGGGGCAGTGGGAAAATTTGTTGCTGTTTCAGTGCTATGGTTAAGTAGTTTGCACAACTGTGTTCATGACTTCGGCACAGTTGAGAGATATGATTAATATCTCCTCAATCACTTAATTACAGCCATTATTTAAGTTACCTGAAAGAACAACTGTTCAGGTCTTGTATGTATAGGAAATATTAGCTGTTGCTAAACCAACTGAGCAAATATGCTCAGTGGAATTCTGTTACGGCTTGCAAATGGTATGAAGAGCTCTAAAATTCACTGAAGTCCATCTGACCGTTGAACAAGTTGTGTTTTTACTGCAATGTTAGTGAAAAATCTGTGAATACCGACGTGTACAGGGTGTTTCCATCAAACAAAAAAAAAAAAAAAGAAAAAAACAAAAAACCCAAACCAAAAACAAACCAAAAAGTCAGGAGCACCTTTTTTTACGGTAGGCTTGTGATTTGGGGCTCTCTGGGACACGGTCTGATACGTAACAGTCGTCATCCTGCACGCAATGGTGGTTTCCGTCATGGCTGCCACTCCGGTCTGGGAAAGCAGGAGTCCTGCGCTGCAACGCCAAATTTGTGGCTAGATTCGGTTGTTTCGTAATAAAACAAAGGTGTAATTAGGACTAATTTAGCTAATCATTGTGAACTAGAGGTAGCCCCATCTGCACTTCCTTCTCAAAAATTGCCTGTGTTATAGAAGTGCGATCGTTGTGAGATGAAAGGGGAGCGTTGTGTGCGCTGTCTGCAGATGAAGATCCTCGGAAACCAGGTTTGTCCTTTTTCTCTTATTCACAGTCAAAAAGTCAAAATCTCCATTTTAATGAAGACATTTCAAAGAACAGACGGGTTGAGAAAGATACTGTATTTCTTTACATGCTCCTTACTTTTAAACGTGGAAGAACCCTTAGGCTATAAATTAAAGAGTATTTTATTGTGTGTAGTTGATCTCAGGCTGCCCACTAGCAATGAAGAGTTAAAGTTTTTAAAAAAGGAGTTGTAAATGGCTTGGTGGTTTCATGTTTTTCAGTGTGTGGTTATCTTATGTCCCCCTCATGTCCTGTTTTTGTCAATGTTTTCCTTTCACCTAAGAACTATAGCAAGTGGGAGGAAGAGTAACTTGAAAGAATGTAATTATGCCAGAGATGCATTTTCATGTGGGAACCTTTATAATGCCTTCATGTAAATGACATTCGCTATGGAAACCGTAAGAGCACTTACGAGCAGGAAGGTTCATCCTGTGCTCCATGGGAAACACCAGTTTGCTTATCTCTTTTCCCGGAAAGGGCACACGCATGGGAGGCTTTGACCACGCGTGTGGGACTGGGGTGGCTTCGACAGTGCTTCCTGTCCAAGGCTGCCGGTGAACGGCGTGGGGACCCTCAGAAGCTTCTGGGAGCGTCTTCGGTAATGGCGTGTCCGGAGTCTGTGCACTTTTATGAATGTGTAGGCAATGGAGCCACCTTAGAGGATAACCGTATTTTGCATTTTTAATTTTTGCTTGGTAGGTTGTTCAGGTTTTTTGTTTTTGGTGTTTTTTTTTTTTTCTTTTTTATTCAGCGTGGTCACTGACATTCATTTTCACTGAATGCTTGCTTCTGGAGGGAGAACCTACAACAGAATAGCTTTAAGATCAAAAAACTCTTGAGTTGTGTTGACAAACCTTACTAAGCGGTGCAGTGCTGTATATGGCACAAAGTACTACTCTAGTGCATACTTGGAGCAGCAGAGTACCCCTGCGCAGCAGCCTGAGTCACTGGCGATGCTCTTAGCTTTGCTGGTTGGATTCCAGAGTTGTGGCTCCTAGAGTCTAGGTTTTTTAACCTAGAACAAGGAAAGATGTAATTTATTTGTTTCAAAGGCTTCATATTTGTAAGCTTTGTTGATGATTCTTGTAAAATTTAAAACTGTTTTGTGATGTTTGTTACTATCCCTACCACATTCTTAAAAATTAATAGTCTTGTTGAATAGTGTTTCCCAATCAGCTTGAATTATTGATGTTTTGGTCCTAGTAGAAGGGCAGTGGTACTTTTCCTCCCATACCACAGCCTGTTCAACGCCAGTTTAATGAGTTATATATCCCAGTACCTGTAATAGAATAACAACATGAAAAAAATCGTAACTACGGCTTATTGAATGGGGCTCAAAATGAAAAGTGGGAAACGGACTTTTGTGTAAGTCCAGGCTTTAAGAAATCAGTGCTTTGTGAATGTTGAAGCAATCAGTACCTGCTGTTTGGAAGTTAGAGCTGGTAGCGGTCATTGCAAGATAAATAACTTCTTAGAGAGGAATGCAGCATTTAGTAGTATATTTAAATATTCAAAAGTATTTAGATGAATATAATTTTATTCTTACCTATCTTAAGCTGTTCTTAGAGACTGTGTTTTTTATAAATATTTTTGAAAGTGCATGAAATAGTAAAAAAAGGTGAACAATAGTAAATGAATATCTGCTCATGAATGTGTGTATGCTTGAGTACATGTATGTCTGGGTATTTATTAATCTGGTACTTTTTCAGTGAAAAACACAAAGTGTCCAGTTTATCATGTGATAAAATTGTGAGGCAGATCAGAAGAGATGCTTGTCCAGACTCACAGATGAAGGTTGCTGCCAGCCAGGAGGAGCCTGGTTTCCTTTGTTCCGCTCTCAGCCAGCTGGACTGTACGTGTACATGTTCTAGTTAGTAAACATCAACACTGTGGAAAAGCTAAAAAGTGATATTTACTTAACCGTCCTAAAATAATACTGTAACAGTGAATTTGGTTTTCATTTTGGTGACCAGAAGTCATTGGGGTGAAATGCCTGGCTGTTGAAATCTTGTGCTGTGCTTGCTGCAAGGTCTTCTTGTATCGTACACCATAATAATCTTGGGTTAGCTATTTTTATTTTTAGAAGATCTATAAAGCTGCTATTTTTAGGTCAAAAACTTCAAATCACCTTTTGACTGAAGAGATATTGGAATAAAACTGCGTAACTTTGAGAGGGTATGTTGATAACCAGGCAGTGTCAGGTGAAGTGTTCTGTCATGCCTCGTTCTGTCGGCTCTTATGTATCCAAGTTGGGCTTTTAGGTTGGGTTATTTTTTTTTCCCCTTCCATTTTTGTCTGTCTTATTCATCCTCCCGTCTTTCTTTTTCTCTTCTTCCAGAAATAAAATCTCAGTTCAGCCCAATAGTGACCCATAAATAAACTGTACATTTATTACTGTCACAACCTCTTGTGGACTTATTTTTAAACAAAAAATTTGCCCAGAATGTGCAATAGTTCTGTTGAAATCATGGCCAGCTTTTTTTAATTATTATTATTATTCTGGCACTGTAATATCATCAGTCATTTATAGAATATGATTACTTGCAGAACAGCAAATGTTTCTTAATAATTGTATGTACATGCAGACGTGCATCTTACTGCGTGTGTGTGCTGGCCCTTCTTGTAGCACTTCGTGCCAACATTATCTTTCTCTGTCTCCACGTTTATTGCTGCTTTGACTCGTTCTTCAGACAGATTCATGGCTTCTGATGTGGATTGGTGGGCTTTTCATATGGATTAAAAAATGAATAGTTGCAGTTAGTGTAGCTTGCATTTTTGTTCCAAATAGAAAGTAAGTCTTGTACATTGGGTTATGAGAGTGGGGCAGCTGATCCTAAATGCTAGCAGTCCGCTTGAAGGAAATCAATTTACACTCAGGTATTTCATACTAACAAGTCCTTCCCTTTTCTGTGCTGTGCTGCCTGTTTTCTGTTCCCTGTTGACTTGCATTCCTTCACTGTCAGTCTTCCTCCACTCCTTCAGATGCCTCTTTGTTTTGCACAGCCTCCCCGACACATCCACCCATGGCACGGCAGGGTGAGCCTGCCTGCGCTGCTGCATCTTTCCTTAGGCCTTCCCTTTTCCATCTGCTTGCTTTCCTTCTATGCCCTACCCAAGGGCTCTCCCACTTCCACTGCACTTGAAACTAGCTGCGGGGATGCCATCTTCCAGCTCTGCGTAATCCCCTTGTTTGGTTTATTTTTTTCTTTTTTTGCCCCCCCTTTTTAATTTTCTTTTCTTTTTTCTCCTTTTTTCCGGGCCCAATGGTGTGACTCTCGCTGATTTCTGGTGAGTAACTGGCAGTATGGGGGAGTCTACCTGATGATGACGATGATTTCATTGTGCACCTGATTTGTAATCTATTACAGAAGTGCCTGCAATGCAGAAGGCTTGATAGTGTTATTTAGTGTTAGAAATTTAAAGTATTAAAAAACATAGAGCACCAGTTAAATCATGGTGGCTTGTTGAGCATGTGCATGTTTTTGTGGGTGTGAAGGTTTTGCACAATATGATACCTTTGGGCAAGCTGTGAAATACGGTAATCTAGATTAAATTTGGAGTTTTTCAGATTGCTGAATGAGAAGCTGGTAAAATGGCATGCGTTTTCTAAACGGGGACATCTTCTCTTAAATTTACCTTCTATCTGTTGAGCTGTCAGCCACTCTGTCACGGAAGGCTTAAAACTATATTCATGAAAACAAGAGTTTGCTGGATTTCAAAGAAAATGCTATTTTTGTTAAAAATAGCAGTCAGACCAAAAGGTTAGACTATCATCAAAGTGTCTGTAAAAACATGCTTAAGACCCTGTTCTGTTCTTCGCTAGAGAAGATGACTTGTAAATTGCCTTTCATAAAAGTGAGTTTGATTTAAGGTATTAATAAAATCTAAATTTGTGCATTCTTGCTGTGGGGACCGAAGATTTTAATTTAATGAAATGCCAGAACAATTTTTTTGTGCTCAGTTTGATGAGTGTTATGTGAGAATTCCATCTTACTAAATTAGGGCAGACATATATATTACACTGTTTACAAACTGTTATGATTAAAACCTGTTAAATTTCATATTTAATATTCAGTCATCTTTGAGCAAAAAAGTCACCTCGTTTTTGCCTCAGCGCTGTTGGATACTTGTGTTAAAATAGATTAAATTGCAAATGTTAATCTGAGTAACTGTGGAAAGTTGTGACCTGGATTTGAAATAGCCATGAGACTACTACAGCAGCAGTAAATCTTCAAGAACGTGTAAGGCTAGCACATGGCAGGGGATATGTCTGATGTGAGAATTAGAGTGCGGGTGGAGGAATAGCATGAAAACAAAGTCGTGTGCCAATATTATGTTTTTCTATCCTAAAAGGAAAAAAAAATTGTCACTTCTATATGAAGCTGTGTTTTTACAGGCGGCACACAGTAACTTAAAAAAAATTTATTTTAAAATGGTAATTTAAAATTCAAGCTGTATTTAAGAAAGACTGTTTGTGGCACTGAAGCATCTGGGTTCTTAATCCCCATGTGCTTCCTCTGGCGACAGTGATTCTGATCTTTGAAATATGTATGGGAATTGCAGGTGCAGACTTCAGCCTAAAGAAACCATCAGTCTGAGGAAGAAGTAGATACTAAATGTACTTACCTCTTTGTTTTAAGCTTTTTTCCTTCTGTCCTTAAATGACTGTTTTTTCTCAGCTAAGCCTGGCTTCAGCCCTAGTTCTGGATACTTTAAAGCCTGATAGCATCAAAAGGTCCTGGGTGTTAGTTGTCAAGCACTGGCATTGCTGGAATCTTTTATTATCTTATTGCTTTGATTTTCTTCATCTCTCTTATAACATGTCAAATAAGAATGTAGGCTATGTCAGGAGAATATGATAATAGTAATTTTTAAAGCAATGTTTTGACTTTAAAAATAATGTTAAAACAATCATGTTTAAGCAATTCATAATGGAAAATTAATCACTAATTAAAAAAAAAAGAGTAGATTAAATATTTGCTACAGACTTATTTGATCCAGTTTGCTGTTCTGTCATCTCTCTGGATATTTCTGATACAAATTTATTTTTGCATAAACGAAAGAAACGAGCTTGCAGATACTGGCCCACCTGGTGTCCTCACAACAAAATTATCTTGGAGCGCTGTACAAAGGTATTATAAGCGTTATAATATCTATTATTGCAATGTTGACTATTGATTCTTTTCAGTTCCTAAAAAGTACTAAGATTGTAGGGCTTAGGATGTAAGAGCTTGAAATACTTTACCTTTCCATGTTTTTAAAAAATATATTGAAAACTGCTTTACAATAAAATGGTAACACCAGCTAGAATGTGACTTAGTTCATTTTATTCACTGCAGAGAAGGGGTGATTGGCAGGCTCTGGCATTCGGCTGTCCACGGCTGAACTGCAGGGCTTCAGTTGCATTGGCAAGGCTGCGCGTAAAAGTTGGTGCCGTGTTTGCCAACTGTGTTCTTGGCTCAAGCTGATGTTACATGTCTCTTGACTCCAAAGCACGGTCATTTGCCAAATTCTACCTAAAAATGTATGCTGGAATTCCTAATGAAATAAAACCCCTGATATTTATTTTATGCCTTGGAAAGGCACGCATTCTTTCACAGTAGATTCTGCTTTGGTAGAAATGCAAATAAAAAATAAAAAAGCCCAAGGTGGATTAAAAAGCTGTAACTGCTATTAGGAGAGAAATTCTCTTGCAAACAGATTGGAAGCTTTGGTTTCTTGCAAATATTGAAACTGTGGGACTTTACCAGGTTCAGGTTCTTACCTGAAATTCTTTGCATACGTACGTGTTTTGTTTATTTTTCGAATATTTTGAAAATTGTTCCACTAGAAGTGATAATTGCAGTCAGTATATAATTTTGTTGGTTTTTCCCACTATATAGCAATATAGCTACCTTATTGTTGCCGTAAGCTAAAGTTACTAGTTGAACGATAAAGGTATAATTCATGCCAAACCAGTCTAGAAACTTTTTCAGAAGACCGATAGCAACTGCTTTTATATATATTGCTATGTAAAATGCTTATTAATGTTAGCAGATGTTGCACTTTAATCCCCCAGAATGATTGTTTGGTAGCAGCAGGAGATTTATTAAGCTTGAGTTGTGTGAAATTGTGTGTGCATAAGCTGCTATTTAGATTGTAAAAATGCCATTGAAAACTGTTAAAAAGTTCTAACTGTAATTGGCAGAGAGGTATTAGCTGTTCTAAAAGAAGTATATGTGTACCGTTGGCCCTTGTGCTGTAACCTCTTTATCATTTATCTTCTTGTATTAATGTCACTGAATTATTAATTCATGAGCAGGGTTGGATAGGGTGAAGGCACTATTTAAATGTGTGGCACATGTATCCTTATCGCTGGAGACATGAAAAGAGTCATTTTGTGTTATCTATAAAATGGAAAGGACATTTAAAATTTCATTTACAGTAATCCACTTCACTTCCCAGTAAAACACCTAGATTATTGCTACTATAATATAATGTTCTTATTAAAATTTTGTAATCTTTCCATTCTGTTCACTTATAAATATTGTTGATAGACAAATGTAGACCTATTTTTTTCTTTTGTAGTTGCACATACAGTTCATGAACTGCAGCAGGAAATATGAAGAACAGGTTTTTTATAACAAAAAATTCTCTTTAGTTTCTAGTAAAAGAATATGAAATAAAGGCCATTAAGTATTTGCAATTGTGAAGGGTAAATAAATTATCATTTAAAATCATAACGTAACCTAATTAAAGAAAAATACGGTATTTTCCATAGCAGTGGAATAGTAGTGCCATTGTCACATTGGGCTACCAAGACCTCTGTTATTTAAAAGAAATTGTAAATGCGTGACACAGAGTTCTTGGTCTGCTTGTTAAAACCACAGAACATCAGAGGTCATGTTGCTGCTAAAAATGTGGTAGAAATGTATGTTAGATTTCATCTGTGCTGTATGGATGATTTAAAAAAAAATGTATGGGAAATATAATGTTTTCAGTCACTCCAATGAAAAGACTTCATTCTTCTGAATACTTCAAAAAGTATTCATTCTTTTTTAAAATTCTCCAAGTAGAAGTGATTTAGGGATACTTTGTCCTCAAGTGCTCACTGTGGCTGGCGTGGCAGTGCTGGAGATAACCCACATTCCACTTTGTTTAATAGAAGGTATCACTCCACACTTCCCTTTTCACAGTGCATGGGAAAGGCCTTCACTGTTTCCAAAATGTATTTTTTTTTTTGTCTTTTTTCTCCCACTGAAGGAAGAGAAAATACTATGTAAGATGCTAGGGAAAAGAGTTTTAAACAGTGGTACATGCAAATAGCAGGAACCTTTCTGTTGAATTTTAATTTAGAGCTCTTTTTGCTCATGGCTTTTCCAAATATAATCATTATAGTTTTCCAACTTAGCCTTTCTACAAAAGGAATAAAAAACCGAACCAAAATAGTTTTCTATTTTTCTATTATAGTTTGAATAAATAAGCCCCCAGTTCACCCAAGTAAAGGAGTGGTACAGCTCTGATGAAGGACTGGTAGTCATTCTGCCTTGCACTGTTAAGAATAGTCACCTGAATGTTCATTGCTTATTAAATTGTACAAGAAAATACTCTTAACTACAGTTGCACCATTAGATGCCTACGCAACTCGTACATCTTTACAGAGCCCATCATCCAGTAGCAAGTAAATTCTTTGTTTCATTGCAGGGCCTTTCTGAATAGATACTGAAGATGTATTTGCCATAGTTATTGCATATGTTTTGCACGTTCTTGACTATGTACAAGCAATAGTTATGTAATTTGGTCGTATATTTGTGTGTAGGTGCAAGGAAGAGAGTTAGCGCTGTCTGTGCAGTGCTGTCCTATATGGCTTCTCACCCTTGAGTTCCTATTTTCACCATGAATGTGTGTATGAGAAGAGCCAATTACGAGGGAAGAAAAACAGAGTTTGTTGATTTTTATTACATGCTTTTTGAGTTTTCAGCCTTCTAAGTGCTACTGGTACGTAAAATTGGTGAACCTGAAAGATGTCGCCTGTCAATGTGTGCTGCTTTTTTTGTACTTAATCTACACACAGAAGTCCTCCAAAGGGTTATGTAAATTCAGTGAAGTTTCTACCTGTAAGTCATACTTGCCTGGAGAATCTCTTGTGTGCTTAGGAAGCAGTTAAAGACCATTTTTAGTTGATTATTCTTTCAAAGGTGACATATTTGAGGTCTCCATCATTTCTTCCCTTCTTCTGTTGTCAAAATTACAAATTACAAATATGAGATGGTAGCACACAGCACTTCTCAGGTTTCTCTTCAAGGGGTGATCTACTACCTTTTAATAACTAAATGGTTTTTGAATGGGTTGGAAAATACAGCTTTATGGAATTACTCTTAGAAAGTTTGTTTGTTGGTGGTGGTTTTTAGTGGGACTAAAATGTGGTCTTCTGAAGCTCCTGACTCTCAGGCTGCTGGTAAGAAAATACTATGCTCTGATCACTGTAATATTAATTGTACTTCAAAGAAAAGAAAGAAAACTAGTAATAACTTAAGGGGTTATTTGAAAGAAGAAAAAAGAAAAAAAGGCTTAAGTATAGCATGTTTTAAAACGTAATTAAAAACATGCGTCATTGAAATGGTCTTTCATAAAATGCATTATTGTCATGCTATGGTAAGTTTTAGTACTTGAGGATATGATGGAAGAAGAGATATTTAAAAACACCTTTGTTCTGCTGTCTCTGTATTTAGTCACAGGTTTTTCACATTTCTTTGCATGCTTATCTGATATATTTTATCGTAGATTACCTCATTGCTCCCAAGAAATCCCTTTTGGTAATATTGATAACCTAATATATGACAGATTTTGGTCATTATTATTTCATTTAGTGGTCATATGTATAGACCAAGAGGGAATCTGAATATTGATTCACTGAATGGCTAGTAACAATGATTTATGAGTCAAGGATTCAGTGCAGTGAGCCAAACACAGCAGAGATTACATCTTATGTGCCACCATTGATTTTGTTTCATATTTCACTGCACAATGATTAGGCCATGGTCTCACAGATGTTAACATTAGAGCCATATTCCTCTCCAAGCAAAAGATATGCCACAAATTGCACCCGGTGCACTGTGTGTATATATATGTGCTTCCTGCTCCTGATTTTTTTAAAATGATAAATATTTTTCCGTTACTTTTTAAAGAGTTGGTATTTCTCTGGTAACAACAAAGGTTTTTGATAGAATTTTTAAAAATAATCGAAAGTGACTTTGTTGCCCACACAAGCTTGTTCTTGAATTTTGAACCGTATTAATTATGCTGAATACAGACCACATACACTGATCTTAAATACAACCGATAGCATCCATTTTAAAACATCCCATTTTTTTCTATCACAGCACCTTCATGAATCTTTTTGATAATATTCCTTGGCACATGCCTAGAAAAGAAGTCTTCAGCGCAGTAGTTTCCAGGGGATTGGTGCTACCAAACCGAGGTCTGTGCATGAATACCAGATGCCAAGGCTGCCGCACAGCATCCCCGACCGTGGTTCGGTTGCAGGTCTAGTGTATTGGGGCTATACAGCCCCCCCCATTAACCCAGTTACAGTGTGGGTAAAAGTGCTGTAAATGCATGGGTAAAAATGTGTTCTTGTCTGCTCTTGCCTGTAATTTGATTTCACTTTGGAAGTTAGTAGCTCGTGGGTGTTTTGCTGGTGGCTCTGTGCTGGTCTAATGAGGTTGTTTTACTTCAGTGTGTCAGCTGTGAAAGGCATATCTGAACTCATTTCCCTGCTTAAGCCCGGTGTTGAGCGGCCATAAAGCAGATCGGGTGCGTTGAAATCCTTGCAGTCAGCTAGAGAAACACCTCGTCGCTGCACAGGTACGGGCATGTCTGACCACAGTCCCAGGACTTTTCTGTTTGTTTTGTTTTTCAGTCTACTTCCACTTCAAACAAGTTCTCGGCTGTGAAAAACACTGGATGGGAGGAAAAAAAGGGGATCAGCTAAGTGGCATAACAGCTTTGAGAAATAGGAGCCTTTGCAAAGCCTTGTCAAGGCTGTCAACAAACAGTTTACTGTTTTACAAGGCTGCACTGTCTTTGGTTGATGTTAGTCTAGTGATTTTTTTTTTTTCCGAGGGAAAGGAATGATATCTTCCAATATAAATAGGCTATTTTGAGGATTTCTTTTCTGTGAGAAGTTTGAAAAGCCTTTGAATTTTCTTCAGTTGTTACGATTGCTTCTTTTTGTTTGTCATATGGTTCTCGGTGTTTTTTATAGCTATTCATTATTTTCTTGTTTATTTTTGATGTTCATAAAATCTGTCCTACGTAGTTTTGAAAATGAGAGCTATTTGTTTTGCAGTTTAATGAAGAGAATGGCAAACAGCCTCAGACTGTGCCTCTGGTGTCCAAAGCGATCAGCATATTTAACATGCTCAGCATGACACTAAGATATTACAGCCGATAACGGTTGTAATTGACTTACAGCATCCTTTTCCCTCCTCCTTTCTTTGGATGCTGGGGATTTATCTTTGAGACCCTGGGAAGATGTAGTGACAGAGAGAGCAGAACTGTTAAAAAGGTTTTACCTGCACTGTTTGAGTGGAGGTGGTCTGATGTAGTGGCACGATGACGATTCAGGTGAAATACAGGGAATTTGCAATGAGGATTGAGTGACGCTCCCCCCTCCCCACCGCCTTGATTCTGAGCATTTAGCAAAGGCAAAAAAAGAAATTCAGACTTGGCAAAAGGAGAGTGCCTGGAGCCAAAGAAAGCCATTCTTATTAGCGTTAGCAAAGGTTTACTTTGCTGGCTTATTGAATGAAAACTCCCTAGAGTGTCCAGGCTTTATCCTGTTAACAAGAGGGGCAAAGCTGGATGTTGGGAATGGAGCGCTGTGTAACATGTCTGTAAAACACAAGAGTGAGGCCAAGCCGAACTGGAGTGCTGATGAGAAAGGAAAATCTTCGTCTTTTCCTCTTAAATCCTATTTATTTTCTCTGTGAATGATTGCGGTAGACCACTGAGCTTCTGTGGACTGATGGACTAACTTCTGATGTTGCACTGTTAAAATAGCATCAGCGCACTGTTTAGTGTCATGTCTTGCATAGGTGGATTTGCTATTTTGTGAATGATCTGCTGCTCTGCTGAGCTTGGAGCCTACGCTGGTGTGGGGTGGGCATCTCTGTGGTCATTCTAAATTTAGGGTGCATGTTCATGGCACAGCATGTTTCAGGTGTTCCTCAGGCATGGGTACATCGCTTCAGAGCAGAACGTCGCTGAAGGCATTGAAGTAATTTTTTTTGTTGTTGCAAGATTGAATGACCTTGGTCAAGTCTCGTTCTTACTGTGTTATTCCCTTCCCTGATACTGTATTCCTACTGTGCAACTTGGAAGGAGATATTTTGGGTTAGAAATCCAGTGTTCAAGGTGACAATTAATAGGGACTGTTGAAGACAGAATTGAAGATAAGACTCTCTGGTACATTTTAAGCATTGAATTGCTTTTAATGGAAAATAAGTCTTTGTTAACCAATTTTAGACAGAGCAGAGTTAGCATTTCCTTTCTTCTTGCAATATGCAACTTGTTTAATTGGAACAGATCAGGCATTGATTGTGTACCATAGGCAGTAGAAGGATGCTAAGTAAACCAGCATGGGGTCTTGCTTGTCTTCAGGTTTTTTTGTAAAATCTCATAACTTTGAAGATTTTCTACAATCTGGTATTGTAGCACTAATGCAAAGTTATTGATGTAGGTCAAATTTGAATAACCGTGTTGAAGACTTAGGAATAACACCTATTGAACGCATCTGAAGATGTGTTCAATGTTGAAAACGAGAGCTGGGTCTCATGGCAGATATGTATAAAACTGTAGCTCTTGGATCATAAACAGTATTAGTCTCATTCTAGTATTTTACTAATGTGGCTTAAACAGTTTTACTAATCACATTGCACTAATTAAATTCTTATATTACAGATTATAGGAAGTTTAACTTTTTTTTTTTTAAATTGGGAGAGCCTCATGATGGGAAGGCACGTGGACACATGATTTCTCAGGAGACGATGTAGACTATTATATTGTATGAATATATATCTACTCACCCTTGCCTCCTCTTCCCCCTCCTTTCCTCTGCAGAGTCTCAGATATATTACAGAATTACTTAGTTTCATAAACTGGGTTATGAAAGGCAGTGGGGGTGCTGCATGCATGGCAAGGTAGGTCATGGAGGATTTATAAGAAGGATTGCCTGAGTTCTGCTAGTTCCTCGGTGTGTACGAGTTGTGCAGCTATGGCTGATGTTCCTTACCTCTCTGTGCCTCATCACCTGTAAAGCTAGTGTAATTTTTATTTCTGTAATAGAGATGTTAAAGCTTGACTGAGGCTGCAAGTGCTCCGTGGTGTTTCTAAGATGATTTGGAATATTAAGCAGTATATTGTAAAATACATGAGCGTTAGTCTGAAAGACTTTCAGCTAGAGCAAAACATTCTTAGCTGGAAAGATCTCTGCCTTCCCTTCTGTCTTAATTGCCTGAAAAGCTGGATGGAACAGGGGGGAAAAGGCAGCTCTTGAGCATGCTGTGTCAGTTGTCCGGAAGCTCTTAAAAGACCCTTTTTTTGGCTTTTGAAAATAAAACCTTGGGAAGGTTAAACAGAGTAGAGTCGGAATGCAGCAGTCCCTTAGAGGTCTTTCTCTTCAAAGATGAAAGTATTTCAAGGAGCATGCTTGGAGCAGCTTTCTCTTATCTCTGGGGTGCTCTTGAGCAATGTTGTGGGGAGAGGGATGGCCAACTGAGGCACGTATTCTGCAGTGGTCGTGTTCTGTCTGTAAGAAGTTTCAGAAGTACAGAAGAACAAGGAAGCGAGGCAGGGGCACTAAGATATTCGGGACTTGGAGCACAGCTTATGAATACAGTATGAAGAGATGCCCAATAAATACCTTTGCAGGGTACGGGTTTGAACATTTCCAGGACTGATCTAGTCTCCTTTAACAGCACATATGCAAAGAAACTTAACAAGGTGATCCGCTCTGTTTCCAGCGGAGGTTTGGTGTTTTTTTTTTTTTTTCTGTGAGAGACTGCAGTATGGCCCAGAGGTAGGGATTTAAGTTACAGCTGAAATTTTCTGGGCAGCTCTTATTGCACTCTGAAATTCAGGCAACCTTTTGCTCTAGGGAGTTTTTCTCTGCCCCACCCACAAGCCCAAGCAGTCAGTGATCCAGAGAAAAGGTTTATTAAGGTCTGAGGGGAAATAAGTTATTTGCACAGGACAGCCGCTCACCGTGGTCTCCTTTTTCTGTTTAAAAAGAAGTAACTTAATACGTCTTTTCCTGGTCCTACTTGTTTGCTTTGGGATTTGTTGTTGTTGTGAGATGCCACTGACAGTCTCCGTATTGCTGATAGATGGATGGTCAGAAGGACACGGCTGACGGCAGTGTCTATAGCTGGAATGCTCTCTGGCTCCAGCTCATGTCTGGGTACCTTTTTCAGGATTAGCTTTTGTGATGCTGATGAATAGCTGGTTCAAAACTGCACTGTTCTTTTACTTGGAGCCATACAGAGTTTCTCAAATATATAGGTTGCATTAAAAATTGTTCGCTGTGAAGCTGTTAATTTTTATTCAAAAGAAAAGCAAGAAGCAAAACCAAACCCTATTGCATCGGTTTTCAAACACGGCTTAATTTTTTCTTGCTTTTTTAGAAAAACATGTGTTACTGATAATCTGGTTGGGGCTGGTTAGTTTATTTTGAATTCTTTTTGCAGCAGCACACTGAGTTAAACTCCATGTCTGTAGGCTACAGTAATCTAGAGAGAACAATATATTGCACAAAGCACTTAGATTTGTCCTTAAAATATTTTGCATTTATTCTTAGTTGAATAGTTTCTGCTGGTTTTGGTATCACAAAAACATCAATATCCTTTCAGAAACTGTGGTTTCTTATTAAAATAGTTAAAATAAGTCCGTTTACAAGGTCAGGAACTCTTTCTCGATTTAAAAAAAAAAAGTCTCTGCAATAAATTTTGCAGCTGTTTCCTAGAGGGATGTTGGGTGCCGCAAGTGGTGCTTTGATTATTGTTTTTGGTTTTAACACAACCCTTTCCCCTCTTCCAATTTATAAAAAGCCCACAAGGAAGTGATGAGTTTAAGGATGATAAAGCACAGGTGTATGACACTATCTGCTTGAAGGTGAGGTCTCAAAATCTGGGTGTGCGGTGATATTTTGTGGAAATAATGATAAAACCTGAGTCTCAGGAAGTCAAAATCTTCTGGACAGACTGGGAGCAATCAGAAGGCTGACTTAATTTTACTTTTAGCCATTATTGTTCTTCATCTGTTCTCTTGGATTATTCTGATTGCTTACTGAAATTATGCTGATTAGTCTGTAGTGTCTGTGAAATAGTTTTATGATTTTTCCTTTGGGTGCTACAGGTAAAAAATTAATCCAAGCTCTTCCCAAGCTTTTAGCTGAACTCTCTCCAGGGTTGTTGTTTTTTTTTTTTTTTTTGTATATCATGGTGGCAAGTTTTTCTTCTTTGCTCAGGAGGAGCTCCTTTGCAATTGTAATTTCTGCTGAATGCAGTGCATCCTTTGTGGATTTTTAGATTTATTTCTTTTTTTTAGTTGCAAAACACTCACAGCCCAGTGTGAAAGATCTAGAGATACAATATGACTGTCTCTTCATAACTGCTTCTGGGTTGTCCTGTAGCAGCTGGTGTATCACCATCTAAATTGAGGGCACATCTTTTACCTCTAGGCACATGGGTCTGTGCCAGGGAGAGCCATGCTCCGGCTGTCCTGCACTGAAGCGCTCCGTTTGCTATCGCATGCTTTGTTGAAATACGTGCGGAGAAAAGCGCCTGTGATTGAAGAGCACCTGCCTGTAGTTGGAAATTGGAAAAAGGATTTGTTTTTATGTATAAATAAACATAAAATCAGTCAGCCCCAGTTCTCGTTCATTTCCCTGTGTGAGAAATCACAAGCACGTTTGTGTTATGTGAGAGGGATGCCTACACTGAAGTGCCATCACTCCTCTTAAAGAGGAGCCAAGTAAAGAAGCCTCCTTGGCTATTTAATGATCTCCTATTCTGCCACAGTCACATTGCCTTCACTGAGAGCCAGAGAAATTGTTCCATAATGTTTTGTGTTAATTCCTGTCTTTCTCTCTCTCTGGGGAAAGAAGTGAGTGTCAGTCTTGTTGCTGTCTGTGTGCTCAGGGAACAAACTTATCGTCGGTTAATATTAACATTGACTAATATAAAAGGAGTTACACTTTCTACTTCTGAAAATGATCTGCAGTTCATAAAATTTCTTTGTCTGGCATTGTGTGCTCTTCATCCTTTCCAGTTCTCCTTGCCAAAAGGGTAAATGTATTTTTAAAGCCCTCAACATGCTCCAGTACTCGTAAGACTCATAAGTGGCACTTGGATCCTGCCACTTAAATTTTTATGTAGTCATTGTTGTATGTTGTTAAAGTAATGTTAATTTCAAATATCTCAGGAATACAACCACACAGTCCTGTCCATTGGTCTTGGAGAGACCAAGCCAACGTGGCACCAGACTCAGCTCTTTGGATCTATAATTGCCGCAGCGTTCTGAGAGTCATTCTTCCAGAGTTGTTTCACATATCTGTAATATATAGATCCAGCTTTGTAGTTAAGTCATTTGTTTTTATATGGATGTTCATTTTTCTCTAGCTTCCCAAACTCTAATAGTCGGGGCTGAAGCATGATCTAGCTTTGTACAGTGAGATATGGAAGAGGAAGTATGTAGTTATTCAGTTGGCTGGTGAGAGAATGAAGTCATTAGTGAAAGGGAGCACTCTGCTGTCAAATCTTCTATAACAGCAACTGCACTCTATCACCATAATTATATTTTTCAAATGCAAATGATAGCTTTAAGAATTCTTCCTTTGGTAAATCGTTTACAGGAGCGGTTTGGTTCATATTTCTCAGTCGGAGACAAATCTCGTCAGAGGCAAAGGACAGGAGAGTCTCATCCGTTACGTTTATTCTCTTCTCTCTGAAGGTGTTTATTGGGTAGAAATATAGCAAACTGCAGAGTCATACAAAGAGGCTTCCTCACCAGAGTATTTCGTTGGCAGAGTTGCTGTTAGGGCCTCTCACCTGAGGAGAGCAACCTCTGTGTAGCACGAAGGGAGTGCCGGAGCCATGGCAGGGCGGAGACCTGCAGAGCCTTACTGTTGAGCGGAGTTGCTCCGTTGTTCTCAGCCATTCCATGTTTCACATCACTAAGAAAAATGGCAGTGCCCTAGATTTAATTTTATCGTTGCTCTTTGAGGTAAAGAAATGCAGGTTGTGTCAGATGTGGGGAGTGCGAAAAGCTTAGCCGAGTCATCTGCAAATCCAATTTCTTATATTCAGAGAAAATGTTCTCCTTTTTTTTTATGTGTCTTAGTGCAAGTACATCAATAACATTCCTACTTTCAACTTTAACATGTATCATTATTTGGCATTCTGTTTAATGATCACTGACCTTGAGAGATTACATCGTACAAACCTGCCAAATTCCCAGCTACAGTACAGGTGTACTGTCAGTTTTTATTAAAAATTTCTGTCTTCATGTCAAGTAAAATTTGGTATTCCAAATTATTGGTTTTCAGCTATTGATGTGGTTTTTTTTCTCCTTTTCTTCCAAATCCTCTGCTTCTCCAGGTATGAAGATGAATAATGCAGACCACTGGTTTCGATGATGCTGGGCTTTTATAACTGGATTCATTAAGGAATACAAAGAAAATTCTTACAGGGATCAATAATGGTGTCTTCTGGCTGCAGAATGCAAAGTTTTTGGTTTCTGCTCATTATCAGCTTCCTGCAGTGTACTGAAGGTAAGCTTTAGTTTATTTTTGTACTTGAGTTTGCAGATGGGATGAATGGTCTGTACAATTAATTTCTGTGAGATGACTTGAAGTTCTAGGATGTCAAACTACATGTATCTGTAGCATGTTCTAGGTTTAATTTATAAGATCCAAATTAATTTCATTTTTAATGAAAAAAAGAAAATATATTTTTTTGGTTTTGATAGTGTGGTATGTTGAAACTGAAATGCAGTGTTCAGGCAACTGCAGTGCCAGTGTTGATATCCTTGATTGGTATGTGCCCTGTTTTTGGACTCTTCCTGTTTATTCTTTTTTCTGTTCTCATTGTCCAACCATTTAGAAGCAACGTATAGATATGTTAAATGTGATATAAAATAATGAAACAGTACAAGTGAAATACCTGTTTTACTTTTTCAGTTTGGTTGGCTGAAAATAAAATGGCAAACACTTCATTAAGATTAGAACTATGCAAGTTAAATTTCAGGAAGTAAAACTCAAAGTGCATACAGGAATAGCATCGACTTAAAAACACTTCTGCTTTTTTTTAAAAAAAAGGGAAAAATACTTCATGCTATCAAATGTGGTGTTTAAAATAGCTCTTAAATTAAAGATATGAGGAAAGAAAAAGCTTTTTTTAAAAAAGTTGTATCATCCGTTCTTTATCTGTTTTTCTTCCTGAACTCTATTTTGTCCAGTTAGTCTGTCTCCCCAGCTGTTCTTGTGGCCCTTTTAATTAGTAACAGAGAAACACAAATGACTGATCAGGAAAACACAGTTTATGAATTTTTAATTACAAATACTTGTATAGAACTTGAGGCTATTTCTGGGTGTAATCCTTTTGATTGACAAGATTGCAGGTGAAAAGACTGGTGTAGTAATAAAGTAGCACCTCCATGCCTTCTTACATTATTCAGTAATCTGTATATAATATATAGGCTTCTTGGTGCATCTGTGGTGTGATCGCACCATCTTTTAAAGCAGATACATACCTTACCCTGTCAAAATTCTTTGAATTTTAGGGCTAAATTTTCAGAGATACTTCATGAAAGCTGCTCTGCCTCCCCCTCTCTTCTTTCCCAAATTTATACAAAACAAAAATAATCTAGTCCCCAAATATAGCAAAACCTAAGATTAAAATTTAAATATTGTATGCAGTCTTCCATGTTCACTGCAGAATTCCTAAGCATTTATTCTAGGCTAAGACTTGGATCTTGTGTTGTACTGACAGACAAGCTTTGCTAAAATAGGTTATTCATATGTATGTATGAACATACCCATATATCAGGGAGTGCGTCCTAGGAGTCTTCATGAAGGTTTCTGAACATGGGGAAGCCTCATTTCACTTAAATAGCTTTCACAGTCAGTTTCCCTTCCCTCCCCTCTTTCTTCTTAAATATTGCCAGTATATATTAGAAAACTGGCATTTCCCACGGCACACTGCGTATCTTGGATGGTTTCATCATTGATGGGATTTCTGATTTGGTAGCTGCTGTACTGACTGCTATCTCGGTGTCTGTTGAGTCTGTGGACTTGGTATAATCTCACTTTTATGGGAAAGCAGGTGCTAACAGCTGGAAGGTAAAATGCTTTTCAGCCTCTTTCACAGGTAAGGAAGGTAAATGCATATTAGGAGAATGGAATTATAAATCTTATGGCTGGCTGGTAATAACTTGTTAATTATAAATGCACTTACATTGCAAAAGCGGTTGCGCTATTTGAAATCAAAGGTGTAGGAAGTAGAGGCACCTATTTATGTTTTTTCTGAAGTTTTGAAATACTAAGGACTTCACCTGTTATTGTAATTGTTTCAAATCCCTATATCTAGTACATTTTACAAAGGTTCACGAGAGTACTTGCAGTTTAATGCTACGTGGCGGTTGAAAACATTTGAAAACAGAAAGGAAAAGCAGGCAAACACCTTTTGCTGGTTTGGTTTACAGTAGCAAACAGTATGCTGCAAAGAATGTTTTATCTGGTGAGTTTGGAAAGGGAAAAGTCAACTTCAACTACTGCAGATTGAATTTTTGCCGTTTGCAGAGAGCTAATTTTCATTGTCATCTGCAATATTTCAAGTTCGTTTTGTTCTACCCCTGTTTTTCTTGATATTAGTAGCCAGTAGCAATCTTTTGACGCTTCAGTTGTGAATTTACTTTTTTAAAGTCTGTATAAGAGCTGCTTTTTCCACTAAAAGAAACAGGGAAGGAAATTGGGAGCAGATAACAGAATCATACCAAATTAATTGTAAATTCTTAAAATAAATGAAATATTGTGGCTCTGTATACTGGAAATGAATATTAATATAGAGTTGGCTTCCAGCCACAGAAGCAAAATGAATACTGCATTATTACACTTTCTCACAAGATTACATTGCCTTCTGCTTCAGTAATAAGAGATGCCAAGTGCAACGTGCTTTAGTAGCACTTCATGCCTGGAAGTATGAACATGAACAAAGGTTAAAATAAGAGCATCTAACTTTTGCTAGAAATAAGAAAATTTTTAATTCTCTCACTTGGAACTTAGGGCTTTTTGTAGAAATCTTATATGTATACACAGGTTGTTGCAGTTGGTGGGGGAGATGAAACCTGGTTGAATTCCCTGCTGTTATATTTTAATGTTTCTGTACAGCTGGGGGGGAAGATCCTGGGTGTGGACAAGTGACTTATTTGTTCGTATAATGAAACATTTTCCAATGAAGATAAAGACTTCATTAGTCTCACAGTACCTTAACTTTAACCCACCAGGGAATTAGCAAGTCGGCACAGTTGTATGAAGGCTGCAGTTTTATTTTAGTGTCGCCTATCCAAATAGGAGTCATATCTTCAGTTACGAAGGTGTTGGTTTTGCTTTGTTTTTCCTGGCTGGAGCAGTCCAGGTGGGGTTGCTTTTGAAGCAGTCTGTTCCTTCTGGTAAAATGAACCTGGAACGGATGAGTGCTGACAGCTGGAGGGAAAACCGCACCGAGTTATTATACACTGCTGGTACATGGATCAACACCAGGTCAATATTGTTGTGTAGAGGCTTGAAAAACATTGTTATTACCATCAACAGCAACCACTGCAGCCCTAAATAAGGAAAAGATGAGAGGCAGGAAAAAGGAATGAAAAGCTGAATTCATGAGCTTGAATATTAATGTTATTTCGGAAGGTATTTTTCTGTCCCTTTTTCTAGCATATTCTACTATAGGTCTGTCTTTAAAACTACAATTTTATTACAAAAGGCAGACTGAAAGAACTGCCTGGGAAAGTAGTTTGAATGGGAGTTACGCAGGTAGCTGTGTGAAGCCTGGCCTCGTACCGTGGCTGATTTCCTGGGGGAGATGGGAGCTTCCACTGCAGCTGCGCCGGAGTCCGTCACCGTCTCATGCCGTCCCAGCTCTGATCTCACGGAAGGAGTGGGTTCGTGCTCCTGTCAGGGCCTCACCTTTACTTACCTGTTTCCTACGTACTGTAGGAAAGGAGTTACTTTTGACACCACCTCTATCTTTTTTCATTCCCCACCCCCTTCCTAATTTAGGGGAAATCGTCCAACAAGTTAAAAATTATCTGAGAAAATACAGAAAGTCAGAGCGAGTGAGATCACACATGCCTTGTTTCCATAGCAAAGCTGAGTAAAAAGCTTATTATACATATTATTGGTTGCTCTTCAAGCAAGTTAAGACAGATACACTAATATGCATATGAAAAAAAGATGTCAGAGCTAAATATTCAGATTAAGATTGGTTTTTGGACTCTACAAGTTTTTTATTTTAAGCTTTATCTTGCTTACAAAGTCCACCTTTTCAACTAGCTTTAGATGCCTTTTGTTTTTATTCTTTTCGCCTGCTTGAGAAGCACAAGTGCTTGGGAAGCACTGAAATAATTTTCTTTGCTTACATTTTATTTTAATGAAGGTTTAATACAATTCTAATTCACTTTATTATGAATTATTATCTATGCTCTGTCCTAAGGAATAAGCATCATGCTTCAATTACCTATTTAATTCTGTTTTCCTAAACGGCACTGATGATTTTTTAAAAAAATCCAGCCTGTCTTTGCCTCTGAATGTACATTTTAATTAACATTATGCTGAGAAATATAAATTCCTGTTAATTCCACTTACGCCAGCCAAGGAGCTGAGTGTTAAATTGGAAGCAGTTTTAAGTGTATATCCAGTGCTAGTGCATTTACTGAAGAAAAGACATACTAAATACAGATAACATACATTGGGCCGCTACAAAGGTATTTGCTATTTTAGTGTATTGCTTCAGATCTTCAGCCTCCTGTCAAGCCACTCAGATTTAGAGTGTCTAAGGCATATGCACAGGTACTCGACAAACTGTAGAAGCACGTTGGTTTTCCACACATTTACTAGGAAGTATTAGTAGGATTTTGCCCAGGATAAAAATTCAAAAAATGTTGTACCTTGGACCTGAGAAGAAATCAACTTCTGTTAATTAGCGGATTTAAGTTCTGCAAGGGGCGAAACCCATTATGGACTCACGCAAGAGCAAATAGGAGCACTAATTTAATTTCTAGCCGGGGAATTTACCACCGTGAGAGCTCTGAAGCACACTGCTAGTAGGCAATGACTTGGTTTAACAGAGGCCACAAAGCGTCCATAAGCACGCCCAGCATACCAAGGCCAGCCAGTTATTGCCTGCCCTTTGGAGGGTCTCTCTAATAAGCCTCCCAGTACTATCTTCATTTTTATCATAGACGCCTCATGTGTTTTATGATTTTTAGCCAATGTTTTTTCTTATTCGGTTAATGCAGAATACGCAGAAGAAAATATCTGTGTGAAGGGAGCAGTTGGGTTTCTGCAGAAAGCAACTGCTCCACTGAGTCCTGTTTTCTTTCCTGGAAAAGCATGCCATTTTTCATTGGGATATTCTGGTGCATACTTACCTGGGACATCTCTTTTTCCTATTCTGAGGGAGGTGTAGGCCCAAGGTATCTTCTAAAATGAAGTTGATCTAAACAGTGAGAGCAAACTTCTTGAAGAAGAACGTCTGTTAAACTTTTCAAGTGCATTTCCAGATAATCGAGACTGACAGACTGCCTGGAAAAGCCAGATTTTTTAATGTGCTGGCAGTGAATATCCTTTCGTATATTCCCTGAGCAGTGAGGTCTGCAGGATCCTATGCGGTAACATCACATTTTTGAAACCAAAGCAAAACCACCACTATTTTAAAATGTAGAAGAACCATGTAGAAGAATGCATGAAGAACCCTTTTAAATACTGTACTGACATTTATATGAAAATTTGCTAGGAAATGTTAATGTAAGGGTTTTATAATTTAAGCAAAGAAAAAGTATAAATGCATAATTATTATGAGATTAATAACTGTATTACTATTTTAATAGGCTGTCTTCTTCCTCAGTTACTTAAAACATTCTCCTTTATGAAGGGGAGATTTTGCATCCTCTTGAGCTCTGTATTCAGAAGAAGAAAAGAACCATGTAACATATAAAACTCTAGAAACGCAGCGTGTTGTGCTGAGGGCAGATGTTACACTTTCAGAGCCCTCTAAGCTATTACTTCAGTTTACCATCTTTTGTTGCTGTAATCTCGGTGGGCGAGGCGAGCCATGCAGCTGACCACTGCAGTGAGAAGGGATTGACTTCACCTTCACCTAATCTGCGCTGGCACCATTGCCTAAGGGGCTTTTCTTTTACTAAATACAAATCTGGGTATATTTTAGATTAATTTATTACAGTAAGGTACCTTTCCAAGAACACAATAGCAGAATTTGGGCATATATGTCTTTTAAAAAACAAACAGGCTTCATTAGTACTCTATTACTAAATAGGAAAAAATATATAATTTATTTTTATTAACACTTTAATTATTTTCATTTCTGTTTCATGTCAAAAGGAACAGTACTGTTTGTCTTAGTAAGAAGGTTTGTTATATAGCTTTTACAACATTGTCTTTCTTTACATTGTACTTTTAGGTCATATTGTAAAATGGAAGTATAAGTGCCTGAAGCATCTGATGTCAGTGAATGCCTCAGCACTGGCTTTCTTATTACATTTAGTGTCCTTATGATCAGATTATAAAAATTATCATAAAGTATAATGATTTTAGATTTTGTATTTGTTGCCAAGTTCTACAAGCATGTAATGCGTTTTATACTTGCAAGTAGATCCATTGATGTTCATTGTCTACCTCTGTGAGTAAATGGTACAGAAAAGTAATACATTTTATGCTAATTGTGTATTGTATGGATGTCTTAATAGCAGCAAGTGTAAGTGGGACAAAAGCACTACAGAAAAAGGACTTATGCAAACAGCTCTAATATATGTTTCATATACGTGCCTGCTTCTGTGTTTGTGATGGCGTTCCAGGTTGTGTTATGTGAGGAAGAGGAGAGAAAACCATTCACAGGGAGAAGTTCTTGGCTTGTTGTCCGTCCATACTTGTCATAAATGCACTTAATACTGTAGGAGCTCCCAATATGCTGTTGCAGTTTTATATACGTATACAGTAACGGTCACGGAAGAGACACTTAAAAATTGTCTGGCCTTTTACAGTGGATAATTAGTATCATATTTATTCATCAACATTGGTTGGTTAGAAGAATATTTATAGTTGCTCCCTCTGATTATTATTTTTTTGTTTATTATATGACTTTGTACTTGAATAATATGGCTCTAAAGCAGCACTTCGTTGTATTATATGATGTCCAAGTACAAAATTAGAAGAAAGGAAGATAAGGAAATAAACCACACACATATATAGTAAAGTTTCATGCATATTTTTGTTGTACTTTCAATTTTACATGGTACTTATTATGTGCCCGTGTTGGTAAAACCACACTGCATGTTTTTTATTTCTAATCGCTTCAAATTTGATAGCATTTCATTTTGTCAAAGCTGGATCGGCTCCAGTTCTACTCATTTCTATAGATAGTACTAGTTTATCCATTCACGGTTTGTTTGGATTGACATTTCGAATGAGACCCATGAACGCTGGATATATTCCCAATTGTTCGCTTTTTTCCAGGAATACTGAATTTTTTACATTTTTAACACAGGATAAAATTTGTATGGGTAATTCTGTAAATGAGCCATACCTCAAATCCAAAGACATTGTATGGTAAATTGAATATGCAGTTCTTTCTGGTAGATAGAAGCTGAAAAAATCCTTTCGCTTGAAGGTGTCCTAAATTCCTGCCCTTCCAGAAAGAGTCTTGAACTACACCATTGGCTTTCAAAACCCAATTGTGCTAAAGCTCTTTGTGTTTCTGTAAGTTTTATCTCCTGGCTTTCTTTTGAAGTGTAAAGAAATAGAGTTGTGTGAACGTTAGCTCGATTCGTGGGTTCTTCTTTCAGTCAGGGAGATAATTCATTCATGTCCTGGTGACATTAAGGCAACCCATGTAAACGTACGCGAGTGTGTTGGCAGTGGTAGGGGAGATTCCCAGGCTGTTCCTCCTGAGGTTGGCCTAGTCCAGGCGGTTGGGAATGTTTCATTCTTTTTGTTTTCTCGATTTATACTAGTATAATAATCGCTGATGTTTTCTTGGTGTATAAAATGTGTGTGTGGGAGATTAGTTGCGAAGCAAAATGAATTTTTTTTCATCTGTTGCCTGAGCAACACATATATGTGAGAAACCCAGGGGGACCACATAACTTTCAGTTGTTGGATACAGGACTCGATGAATTTTATGAGGGATCTTGATGATGGAAGGAGAGATGGCTTTTGTGTTCTCCCTTGTCAGGGATTTTGATGTCTCTCTCAGGAGTTAGGTAGTTTTGTTCTCTTCCAGCAGAAAGTACAATTAATGCAAGGTGCTGTTTGAGCAATTTTCCTGTTAAATTTGAGGTCAGTAATTAATTTAGGACACCTGAGAGGAAGTTGATGCTGAAACCAGATCTCCTATCTGCTTCAATTTTAGTTGGACAAGCTATGAGAAACGTTAGCTTTTTAAAGACTTCAGCAATATTTCATATCCCTTCTGTTTTAACCATCGTCCTATCGAGCTTCAGTTGGATTTGCCTGTTCACTGTTTGACTATGCATATGACTTGATCTGCCTTCCACAGTGTTTCACATTAATTTCTCCTATTTCTCCCCATTGAGCTGCCCCAGTTCTTAGGCTTGCAGATTGCCTTTAATATTTTGTCATAACTTTTTTTTTAATTATAAAATCTTACATTAAGAATAAAGTTCTGATTTATTCTGCACCATTGTTAACATTTACCGTTGAAAATCTATTGGAAGAATGTGGATTTGTGGCTTAGAACTGATCATGCTTTTTAGTGGCTTAAGATAAATAAGCTTTTAGTAAACAAAACCGAACAGTTTGCTGCTTATGCTTTTGCATCATTTAATTTGCAACAGATGAAGCTGGCATGCGTGAAGAGTGAAGCACAGAAAGTACTTAGAGGGCAAATGGGTGGTTTGTGATGTGGATTATTACCCGTAAAGATGGACAGAGTCCACAAAACATCACTTCATGTATTAATGTACCAGCTGGAAAAAAATTAAATATATCAGCATAGGATATCATGCATAAACTGTTTGGTTTAGGCCTTCAATTCAAATCCTGCTCAGTAATAAAAAACTTTAAATCTTCTGTATCTTTATACTAGTGTAGAGAGAGATACATATCTTCAGATATATATAAAAAGCATGCTGTGCAAATACATTTTTAAAAATTCAGCATACAAAAGTCTGGAAGTCATCCATATGTAAACTGACTTGAAGCATTTATAATATACAGTGTTTTGTTCTGCAGTGTAAACTAAGTGCCGACAGAAAAACGGCCGAGAAATGCATCTAACCACCAGTGGTTTTCTTTACCAGTTACACTGTAATCTAGCAATATAACAATTATTTTGTTATATGTATTATATATAACAGTATAGCAATTAATTTGCTGTATACATTATTTTGAATATCACTCTGTTAGATCAGCAGAGTCCTAACTCAGTCCTGGCAGCAACTCCAGTTAAAATATGTATCCTTTCCTCTTTGATGCATTATTTTCTAGCTCTTGGATTTGTTGTGGATCCATTTGAACAGTATTTCTATGTTGCCTTCTTTTTACAAAAGGTTTTTTGAAGTATGAAGAGAGACTTTCTGAATGTTTGCTATTAAAAGTTTGTCGCCGTGGTTATGCCATTTGTAACAGACACAATGATTCTGACTTTATTTGCCTCAAAGCCTCATCTGTTTCCATTCTTTTTAATTTTTTTTTAATATGGCTGATTTAAAAATAAAAATTAAAAATTTAGTGACAATAATGGGGAAAAACTTTGCTACAGAAAATCTTTGGTCAAGGTATGAATGATTGTGACCTGACCAAAATTAATTCTCTTGATTCTATTTCCATTTGGAGTAAAGGATCAGATCATAACGGGGGGGGGGGGGGGGGAACCAGTGCATTTAAAAGCATTCAAAGATGTTAAGCAACAATAAAACTCTGTAACCATTTAAATGACAGCAGCTGACTATTTGAATTAACTTTGTGTTTGGCTTAATTCGGGGTCCTAATTATTCCTAACTTACGTGAGTAGATTTCAATTATACAATACTGCAGGGATTTGTAGCTAAGGCAACTAAAGGAATCATTTTACATAAAGTAATTTTGTTCAACTGATTAGGCAGGTTAAAATGGAATGATAGAAGATGGGAGCTCTTGTCTGATAAGGCCCAATGAATTGTTTCCAATGACACTATGAAGAAATAACATGAGAAAAGAGAATTATTGAGAATTTTAAGAATTTTTATGCAACTTGTTTATATCTTGATAATGTCACATTAGTTAACTGCTCACAAGCAAGTGATTCTCATGAGTATTCACAATAGATCTATCAACAAAAAGGCAATTCACATATTTGTGGTACCTTAGGTTGGCCTTCATGAGGTGGCTTTTCCTAGAAGCTTGTTAACTAAAAATTTAGTTCTTAAAAAGATTTTTAAAGTATTTATTTATTTGTGCCCGTTAACCATTTAAATAGGCAAAACATGCTATGTTTACTGCATGATATTTCATGCTTTAGACATTAAAGCATTTTTAGACATACAATTCTCACCTCCAATATCCCATTTATCTAAAATTGCTGTTCCATGAAAATAATTCTCAATTATGCTATATCCCTAAGATAACCTGGGGGAATTAGAGGTGAAGGAGGTATTAGAATAAAAGACTCTGGAATCAATATCTATTTGTATTGCCCACACCAATGTATACCCTTCATTAAGAATTAGTTTTTGAACAAATTACCTGCATAGTTTGAGCTTAAGAACCGGTATTTATACATATATATATATGTGTGTTTTTTAACAGTGTGTACCTATATGCTCAGCTAAAAGGTCATTTCTATTCTTTGAGCATTTATAAAATCATATCTCCTAAATTAGATCTGTGGCATAGGTAGGTGTCTCCTTTTGATGATGGCAAACTAACATCCCTGGACTTAGAATGCTTATTTTTGTTTTTCTCTGGGTTTTTCACACTCGACTGTTTTGGTTTCCTCAACCAGAGTATTGAAGGTTACAAGAATGCTTATTCTGCTGACTCAGGAGTATAGACAACACAATAGCATGTCTGCAACCTAAACTGATAAGTCTCGGTTTAGAGCTGTAAGATTTGCCTGTGTCATTTGAATATATACCTAGATCTTAGAGACTTTTAGAGAAGCACTGCATTTGTTTTCTGTGTATGTTGTGTTTAGGAGATCAGAACTTGAAGTAGCTCTAATGAGGTCGATGTAAGGCTATGATGCTGTTTAAAGGGAGAAAAAAAAAAACACCTACGAAGCATATGGATGGTATGTGTAACAGTAATTTCTAAATTAGATCCCAAATAAATAATTTTAAAAAATAATAAATTTACACAATAATAGATCCACATGTATCTCTTCCCTCCCCTCTGACAAATTCCAGTTTTCTGTGGAAAATCCATATTTTTGATCATATGTTTGCAGTTAACATATTAACACTACAAACTTTCAATTAGTACTGCTGACAAGTTATTTAGGAAAGTCTCTGGAGCATGTGGAGATGTTCACAGCTTCTCCGTGTCAGGTGTTTGCTTTCCAAAGTGAAAGTATTAAGATCTAATTATCAGAAGATGTTTGCGGTAGGCAGTGTGCCTTTGGAAGACCGTCAGGGACAAGGCTGCAGGTGCCCCTCCACGCACCTGGGCAGGAGGACGTCTGCGCCTGTCCCAGGAGCTGTCATCACGGAGGTTGGGCATGGCTGTGCTTCTGAGTACATGCCCATCAGTGGGGTGAGCCAGGTAACGCTGAGCTCCAATATTTTCATCTGATGGCGGTGGGGAGGGTTGAGTCCTGCTCACTCACCCCGTCGCCCTCCCTTGTGCTGGCTCTGGCACCCATGTGGTGGCCCTGTGATGGCCTCAAATGGGAAGCGGAACTGGCAGAAGATAGTCCGTTTTTCTTTTAGGAAGTTGTTTCCCCCAGTCACCTCCCTGAACCATGTCACCCTGGCGTCAGGTGTTGGACAAGTGGGAGAGGTGTAGGTCACGGTCAGAGCGCTCCATCCTTAGATAGCTGAAAAAATAGTGAGATCTGCACGTACACTGGAGCTTGGGAGACCACTGTGCCAGATGAATGGGTATGTTATTTTCAAGGGGGGAAAACAGGTCTAAAATGTATCATTCTTTGTTAGAATCTAGTACCTGTTTGACTCTTGAGTTAATGCAGTTAATGCTACTTTGTGGGACTCGGTCATCTAAAGTCAGAGTATCTAGAGCCTCAATGTCCTTGATTTGATGGTGAAGGGTATCCCAAATTGTCTGCAGGTGTTTAAAAGTGCAAATATGAAGACTGTCTCTGCAGCTTTATAACAGTGTGGTCAGGTAGCTGTCAGGGTTGCATCCAATTTTTGCCCTAAAGAGGGAAACGAATTTTCCAAAGGACTCATTTCCCAGATAAGCTAGTCCTTTCACAGGTGTTTTAGGCATTTTAAGACTGCGTACACTTTCACAGGAGTTGTAAATTGCCTCATTGTATCTTGGTCCTTCTAGGTGAGATTTTTTTTCTTTCACTGGTAGTCAGTATTTGATGCTTCAGAGGAAGGTGCCAAAATACAAAAATGCACAAAGTAGCCTGCTTACAGTGGACGTTTCTTAATTATCCATTGTCATTGAGTCCCAGTAGATTTATCCCAACTCATTGCTTAATTAAATACTTTAATATCCTAAAGTATATCTTCAGGTTTTGGAGTGCATTACTGTGGTCATGAATCTTCTTGTCTTTTGTAGACTTTACTTTTTAAAGATATTATCACGGAGCAGATTTCTCCATCTCTCTCTTCTCACCCTATTCCCAGATCGTTTAAGGAGTATACTGAGTAACACCGTTGCCTTGTAAACTTTGTCATCCTGTTTCTCTCCCTCCATCCTCTCCGTCATCCCTTTCTGATGATCTGCGCCACCTTGCATACCTCAGCTGTGCGGAGGAAATCGTTCAGCTTCTCTGCATTGTCTTCCTTAGCCTTAGTTGGTCACCTAACTGAGCAAACTGGTCACTTCTCACACAAAAGTAGGCTTCCTACTTTTGTTGTACTTAAAGAATTTTTGGTTAGGAAATAATTGGAAAGCATTTTGGAAAAACACCTGTGAGTTTAAGATGTGCAGAGAACATAAGCATGGAAAAATATACCACAGAGTCAGGAGACAAAACCAGTCATATTTTGCCAGTTTGGTTAACTTTATGTAGTGATAGAAGTCATAGTGCCAGATACTTGTATTTAATTTTGCAGCACAGCTATAAATTTTGCTATATCTAATTGCAGCAAACTTTTCCTGCTCAGCAGATTTTTCTTCTTGCTGAGCAGTTAGTACATTTATATGAATGATACTTGCATATATAAACTTGGTTTATGGATGTTTAAGCGTTTATAATTTTCTCTTTAAAGTCAAACTTAATTTTTAATTTTTTTTTAATGAAAAGATTTTATGGCCAACACATGTCCCACGAGAAAAGGAAGAAGTTACAGATGGTTGGAGGAGAGGGTCTGCTTCATACATAAAAACTTCATGTCAGCATTTCAACAGACCATTTTCTTAGGGTATCTCTGTTATCACTGACACTTTCACATTGACAAGCATATGGGATGTAGTGCTGAATGTGGAAATTGAAATGATCACATCTAGCATTTCTCTGTACCAGGTGCCAGCTTGCTGCTGCAGCTCTGCACTTAATGTTCAAGGAGGAGTGCTAGGAATAGTTTCATTTGCTAATTACCTCTTATCTCCAGTACATAGTCCTTGGGCAGACAGCTTACCCAGGTGTTTTTGAGAAC
The DNA here is from genome assembly GCA_031468815.1 of Morus bassanus. Taxonomy (NCBI): domain Eukaryota; kingdom Metazoa; phylum Chordata; class Aves; order Suliformes; family Sulidae; genus Morus; species Morus bassanus. The sequence goes on along the minus strand of CM062576.1, from coordinate 9,215,548 downwards.
ACCTATCTGGACAGTGCAGGATTGCAGGTGGTCCTGTGGTGACAGTACAGTGTGCAGAACATGTAAGAAATCTCCATCCATCTGTGTATGTTGTTTTTTTAAGTCTTCAGTGAAGAACAGAAGACAAATTTGAGAGAATTTTTCTGTCTTTATAAGATTTGTCAGCGTGAAAAGCAGAAGACTGCTATTCCTCAGCCCAAGAAAAATGTGCACATGTGTTTGTTACGTTGGAGTTTTTTTGATAACAAACCTGATTGTCCTGTCTTGTGATTTCAGCAGAAAGGAAAGTATGTACATGCCAGTAAGAGTTTTGCAAGGACCTGCAAGTTAAAATAAATAGAATGTGGTGGTTTAAGGAAGTGGTAGAGTCTAAATTGCCTTTCAGTACTCCCTTTCCAGGATCCAGTTTAACAGGATTATATAATTTTACTAATACCACTTTGATCTGTCATTTATACAAAAAGGCAGGTTTTCCAAAGCATTTACCTTACATGTTCTTTTTGGGCTAGACTTAATCATTTGCAGAACTGATAATATTTTCCCATTCTTTAAGAATTCATATTACAGTCTTATGCTTAATGTGACTGTGGTTTGAGTACGGAATGGTAAAAGGAGCCTCTTAATTCGTAATCCAGTAATTCAGACAGCTAAATTATGCCTCCTTTTACCTGATATTTATTAAAATTAATCCAAAGAAACTTCAGAAGTGTTGATGTCATCCAATTGCCCTTTTAGGTTTCTTTAATGCAATTTATAGAATAGATACATTCCTTACTATGAGTAAGTGCAACATCTGTTTCTTTACAGTTTCTCCTTGCATTTTTCCACACTTCTCATAAGAGTTGCAGTTCTCATTTTCAGACATTCTGTACAGTCCAAAATTCATGATGTTCACTTGAGCATCTCGGTTATATATGTATGCCTGAGACAATTTTATTAGTAGTTATACCTTCATGCTTGTTTTATTTCTTGCCTCTAGTTTGCAAGTTAATATTTACTAGCACTCAGGAGTTGTTACATAGCAACTTGAGTTAAAAAAACCCCCACAAACAAACAAAACCAAGAAAAAAAAAACCACAGAAAACAACCCAAAGGAAAAAAAAAAACCTGATTGATGACAATACCTTTCTTTTGAATTTAAAAACTCAGATCAGAATTTGGAATCCTGATGAAGAAAATTTAGTTACTAACGATGTGCTCTTTAATACTATTTATGAAGAGTTAATAAATATTTTAATACACGTTAATCGGTAATTACAGAATCTAGCAAATCAACAGGATTGTTTTAACTAGCTTGAAAATGACTCCTACCATCTCTTGATGTATTAATGTTGAGCTCATGCTGCTGTATGATAATTTGTCTTTAAAAGTAGTGGTCTTCAGTGTATTCAGAAAACATCAGTATTAATCCCAAAGCCTATTTTAAAGGATTTCAGGTTGTTTCCAAGGTTAATTCTCATACAGTTCTGTGAAAACAAATCTATGCATATCTCTGTCCTCCTCTCTTCCATTTCTTCTGTAACCTATTTGGTTTGCAATGTTACTGCAAGAAAACAAGGAGGCTGTGTTTCAGCAGCTAGAAGAGATTGCCATTTCATTATCACTTTGAGTAGGAGTAAAACTGATCAAGGTAATAACTCTAGTTAATACATGAGGCAAGGCTGACAGTTATGGGTGTATTTCTGAATGTGTTAGGCGCCTAACTTCCGTTTCAATCAGAGATAATTAGGTACTTTAAAAAGCTTAAAAAATACAGCACTTGATAAGAATTCTCACTTAACTGAGAAATGCTTCCTCATAAATGGATGAGTTTCTCTTTGCCTTTGTTTAGATTAGGAAGACTAATCAAACTTAGGTCACATTTTATGTCATGCACAGATGACGCTGAATTAATCATCGTTTCCTTTCACTCCCACCTTGGCTGTGTTCGTCCCTTGCTACTCTTGTGCTGGTCCTGATGCTAACCTTGGAGGGGTGTTGGGGGCTCAGCAGAGGCAGCACAATCAGGTTAGCTGTACTGAGGACCTGACTGTGCGAGGCGAACTGAGCAGTTTAGCTGAGGGGCATGGAAAGTTGGAGCTCAGAAACGTCCCCAGTGTTCTCACCTTGAACCATCACCCACCCGTTATTAGCTGGTACATTCCTCTTCCCTGCTTCTCCGTCTTCTGCATAAGTTTCTGGAGAAGAAAATGTAATTTTGATAGAAGAGAATGGTACATGCATCCATTGAGTTTTATCTCCCCCCTGCTACAAGAACAAGCCTGGACTTGTATTGGCAAACTGGTTCGAAGTAAATTTCCTAATAAGGGAAAAAAAAGAAAAAAAGTAAAAATGACAGAAAATTTTGAAAAGAAAAAAAAGTAGCTTGAAAGCTTGGGAAGGTGTGCAGCAGAGTATAGCACAGCTCTCCACTGCACGGTGTCCTCAGAACATTTTGTGAACAGTTAACTTCTCGTGCTGTTGTGTTAACATTTCTTCATTTTGTAAATGAATAAATCATGCAACGAAGGGTCAAGTTACTTGCCCTAAAATACAGAGGCAGTAAACACTGAAACGCTGATGAGCATTCAGAGGTCCTTTCATCTCAAACTAAGGATGCTAAAGGAAACACGATTTTAAAAATAAATTATTTCAGTTACAGTCAAGTCATTTCCTCTGGCATCTGTTGCATGAAATATACATTCGCAGATGACCAGTTTTGACTAAAAACTCAGCAGGTACCAAAAGGATAGTTTTATATATCTAAAAGGAATAAGTCTGGAATAATACCTGAGCATACGGTTACTCTATGCAAATCAGACTGCCTTAAAAATCAGTATGTGGGTTTTGATGTAATGGATTAGATCTTTCTCTTCACTTTGCATATCTAAACTATTGGCAACGCATGTTTCTGTTAGTGCCAGTCTAAAGTAAAATAAATATTCATGATAATTGGATCCAGCTCCTTAAAATTAATTTAAACTTTCTCCATGTGCTTAATCTGTATTGTTTTTTGTCTCTGAGTTTGTAGGCAGCAATTCAGCAAGCTCAGAGAACAATTAACTTCTCAAAGAATTTTTCCAATCAATTTACTCTAATTTAAATCGTAATCTGATTCTGGAGGTAGAATCGTCGGGCTAATTTGTGAAGACTGGAGCTTACTTGAAATGCAACAGCAGCACTGGTCAGTTTGCTTCATGGGCTTTGGGGACTGAGAGTGGGTATCCCGGTTTCTCGATGAATTTAGTCCCAGCAGTGGTCTGCCCTGCCGTTGCACGGGGGGTGCTCTTCCTCGCCCCGGCCCCGGCTGCTCGTTCCCCCTCTCCCCGCTGGCACGGCCACCCCTGCGGCCCCGTGCTGACAGGAGCTGGGGCTCGGCCCGGGTCAGGGTGCTGGGCCGTTGCCCAGCCCAGCCCTGGCGTGGCACGAGGGGCTGCGTGTCCATGAGGACACCGAGGAGAACACAGGACTACCCCTTTCTTTGGCAGCGCAGTTTTATGCTGGGTCAAATTAACTCTTGAAACTATTTCCTCAGTCTACCAACGATGTCCTAGTTTCTATAAAGCTTCAGTTTTCTGTCCCGAGAGCCAAGTATTTTTAAAAGTGTTGATGTGCTTAGAGACGGAGGCAACCACTTCATTGTAGGTGCATGCTGTAGGTTCCTAGGTGTTTGAAAAGTATGTTTATGGATGCCAGTAGGCTTTGTATCTGCATTTTGGGTGCCTAAAATCTGGTCATGGGAGACTCTGACAGTGGTGTTTACCAGCTCTGGTTTCTGCTGAAGTGTATTAACCCGAGGGAAATGGGTAAACAGCAAAGACCAAATAGCACCTTGCACCTAGGAATTTATTTCAGGCCTCTGGAGAACTCATTTACTTTGTTCAAGGGGTCACTTCTTTAGGCGACTCCTAGACCAGGAAAAACAGGATTTTCGGAGAATACCTCCAGGCTAGGTGAGGCCCCAGACCTTTTAACTCTGATTTTCATTATAACGGCTTCCTCAGTCCAGGCATGAATAGACATCTGGGAAGCTGATCTGTTCATCCTGCAATAGCCTGAGCGGAAAGTCTGATCAGCCATTTCTTGTCTTTCTGATATTTGTTGTAGCTGTTTCATAAGTTTTACTGTGAGATTTATGAGCTCAACTGGGATTGATCATGTAGAAACAAACTGAATTCAGAGAAAACTGGACTCTTCCACAAAAACATGATTTTTTCACTCCTTTCCAAAGCTCGTAATAGAAGAAAGCGCCTCTGAATGAAATGGAAAAGATTCGTAGTGAAATACTTTCTCTTGGAAAAAAAATTAAGTGATTTTAAGAGTATTGTTTATGATGCATATATAATGTGTATGTTAAACAGTAATTCTTAAAATGATGAGGAAGTTGTTCAAATAAAATTTCAATTTATCATATTAAGCAAATTCAATTTCTATATCCTGTAATTCAAACTTACCATTGGTCTTTAGTACTACACTCTTATGTCGTAGAACTACAATATAATGATTATTTGAAGGATAGTTTTATTTTTCTCAGCTTTTTTGCTACAGTGCCTGTTTCTTTTGGATCAGCTTTATACCTGAGGCTTCATACCATTAAGACTACAATCACATGCTATTTTGAAGAATATGTATAGATATATAGGGAGGTAGAAGATGAGCTCTAGAAATAAACTCTCCCATTGTTTTCATGATACTGATAATTCCTATTGTCAATGTGTAATCTCCTTTGTTATGTCAATAACCAAAAAGTATTTAAACACATTCTTGTGCAGTTCAATTCTATTTCTAAGTATAGTTGTTACTATTCTCAAGTATCATCTTATGTTTTGATTATTCATACGGCAAGCTAGTGGTGCCAAGGCATGGCATTCTTTATGTACAGGTTGCCCTGTACCATGCAGAAGAGGCTAGATTCATGCAGAAGGCAATAGGTTCCTTTGGGACATGTAGGAAATATTTAAGCTATTTCAAAAAGAAAATCTTGCTGTTATTTTAAGAAACACAGGACTGTATTCTTTTACCTCTTAACACAGCATATTTTCTGTTACTGCAGCTTAATGGATCTGAATCTGAACAAAGAAATTGGATGTTACAACAGTACCAGAAGTACAGATTTGTTATGTTTGGTGTTTTTGCTTCAGATTCAGCTGGAGGGAACTGCATTTTGTAGTGACAAGAGTCCCAAACTGAAACAAAGCAGTAATGGACAGTAATCTGGAAAAGGTGTTCTAGATGCTAGCCATATTATTCATATGTTGCATGTGACCACCATAAAACACTAAGAGGAGGCATTGGATAATAAGTAAGCTATGTATGTGCTAAATACTTCTAAATATATAAGATTTATAATCTGAAGTTGTACAGTATAGTAAATCTTTAATCTCATTTGAATGAAGCCTGGTTCCGTAGTGCACGGAGCGTGGTGTCCTACTTAATTGCATTTTTTTAAAAATAACTTTTTACTCCAGAAAGCAGGAGGGAAAAATACGAATTTCCACAGACATATTTGATATGACTAGTGCTGGAAATTGTGAAAGGCAGAGATGCCTGATAGAAGACTAAGATATTCCACTTTGATCGAAGGGAGAGGAAGGTAGCCCTGAGCAAGTGCTGTGAGCAGCCCTGGGGGGACTCTGTCTTTAACAAAGGAACAGAGGAAATGTAGCTGCGAGTAACTCTCTGAAGGAAGTTAGCTATGGGTAGAGGAGGAGCTTGAAAACCTAACAAGTGAACCAAGACAGTGCAAGAGCTAGTAAGGGTTTCCTTGGGAAGCAAGCTCTACAATTTTGCTTTTGTATTCTACATTTCTTTCTTAACTCTTCCCAGTTTTGTAATCAATAATGTGACCCTTTTACACTTCTCAATGTTTAAAAAGTTTATCTACCTAACATGTACAGGGGGAGTCCCAGACATCGGACCGGCAGCAGTGGGATGGATTTCCTGCGAAGTTGCTAGTGTCATCATGGCAAGTGTTATTGTGAGTGTCAGGCAGAAGGAAGATGCTCGCCTGGCTGATGCCCTGCAGGCAGCGAGGTGTCCCGTTTGGTGAGAGGCAGGTAGCAGCAAGGCAAGATGTTCCTGCAGGGTGGGAGGAAGAAAATACTTTGTAGGCAGGAAAACCTGCAACGTTTCAGTCCAAATAATTGTGCCCGAGAGACATTTGTAATGACTAATATGCAGTTTCTCACATGGAACACTAAAATAAAGAAAAACAAATATTGTACAGATTTTCTGGTTAATTTTTGTGAGTTTGAGAATATTTGGAAGGTGTCTGAGGGAGAAAAGCCTGTAGTCAGTCACTCCAGGTTGTTTCTCCATGGTGATGTCCTCGAGTGGGATTGATGCAAAAAAACCCCAGTGAACTATGAACACAGTGTACTTTTAAACAAAGAGTAAAAACAACTGAATTAGCACTACAATTAAAATATTTGCCTGTAATGTTTATTTTCTACATTGTAGCTAGTCAGATTTGTTGATGCTCGAAGGGGTTAGAAAAGGTAACATGCATCTTGCATCTCTCTGAATTGGGTTGTTAGCTGTAATAATCTCATGAGAAATCTGAACCCTCTCAATTCCTTATCGTCTGCAGGAGTTTCATTTTCTTTCTAATTTCCCCTTCAGCTGTTGTTCTCTATTTCTGGCTTGTCTACAATAAAAAAAAAAAAGTTTTTAGAACTCACTTCGTATTAATCTCTTCCTTTTGCAGTGTTTCCCTTTGGGGCAATTCTTAGTCTCCCAGAAGCATCAAGGCATTCAAGTTAATGTTGGTTTAGTGGCCAGTCCAGATAAGAGAGCATTCTTTAGCACATGTTCTTGTATCTTTTTTTTTTCCCCTTCATCCAGTAGGATTGTGCATTTCTAGAAAGGTTTGGAGTTGAGGCCGCAGATGTGTTCAGCTGGTAGTCTCTGCCTTCCACCATCCTTCCCTATTTCCTTGCCAATTCAAACAGCACTTTCCAGATTTTCTTAATGAAATTCAGTTCACCTTACTCAGCCTAAAGTGAGTAGTACAGGGATGTCTTAATTTAACCTAGAAACTCGATCTGTGCGTTATCTCAGATCTATCAGCCTAGGTGCTTGTTGGGACTTGGATCTGAGTCGCAGGAATGAAAATTTCCTGCCAGAAATCTTAACTGCAGTCTCTGGACATAGCTAGCATTGTCAAAATATGAAAGAATTAAGTTGTCTCATTACTCTTCACTTTGCAGAGGTGAGAAGTGTGTCAGCACCTTCCCCACAATGAGTAGAAGTATTTAAGAGTAGGTATTTTTTTTCTTACTATTTAAACTTAATCTTTTCCTTAGGTGCTTATTATTTTTTGTCTTCTTTGCCTGTTTAAGACTCCCACTGAAATAAATAAGAAGCCATGCTGTGCATCTGGGGACAGTGCTTGGCCCTTTGGAAGTGTTTTGCTGTAGGATCTCTACTGCTGTGGTACAAGTCTCATAATCTGAAACACCTACTCTGCATTTTAAACCATAAGAGAAGTGCAAAAAGAAAAAAAAATGAAGACACGACTATGAAGTTTTTTTCATCTGTATGGAAAATGTGGTTCTCTCCTTAACATTTTTAACACGGTTAGTAAGGAAAGAACCTGGCTGAAGCAAAGATATGTATCAGTAAAACTCAAAATAATTGACATCAAGGTAGTAGAAGAAAATAGTCACTGAGATATAGTTTATTTAGGCCTCGAAGTTTTTTAAAAATTGTGATTTTTATTTTGACATAATTATAGACACGTTACCAGCATTTCAGTGAAGATGACATTTCCTGAAACAAAACACACCATTTATACAGGCTGTTGAAAAATCAGCTCTCAAATTATTCTGACTTCAGCGGTATGAATTACGCATATAAGCAGAGCCTTTAACATAAAATGACTGCGGCACTGGCATCATCTTTCATCTCCTTTCCCTCCCCTGTCTCACACTTACTGCTTCGTTTTGAAAAGGTCATATCTGTTAGTGTAAATGGTCTTGTACACCAGTACCAATAATAACAGAAGGGAAAGGCAAAGGAATCTCTATTATGGAGAATTATCAATACTTGTTGCCGTGTCTGTATTTCAGTTATGATTAATTAAATTAACAAATCCTTCAACTGCTGAGAGTAATAGAGAACTGAGATTATACTCATTTGCGATTAAAATAAGCCAGCGTGACCACTTGAAAAAGCATCCTACCCTTCTCCCCCACCCCTGGGACTTCTTTCCAACTTTAGTTTGCCCTTCCCTACAGAAGTGTGGTCTGAACCTTGATCAGTTATGCAACATGGGTGATCCACTTGCACTGAAAAAAAAAAAAACAAACCTGCACCACAAAACACCTAGCCAAAACAAGGGAGGAGCAGTAAAGATGAAAGGCAAACTGTTTTTCCCCCTTTCTTTTTTTTGTGGTGATGCTCGTTTATGCCTTTTGAAAAGACAGCCTTGGTCTTTCTAAACTCAGTTTGTAGTTGGAGAACTGGATTTTCCCAGTGCAACAGGATATGAGAAGACAAATTGAAGGATAGAACCCATGATATTTTTTTACTCCCACTTTTGGGAGGAAATGAGAGATTTTTATGACCCTTTTTATTTAAGGAGAAAAACAGAACCCAGGTTGGATTTGATGTTACAAGTATTCCCTTGCTTATAGTTTTGAGGTATTATCAGTTTTTGTAGGTGGATTTAATTTCCATGGAGTAAAATTGGTGCTAATTTCAACATGTAGCAGGCTACTGTAATGTTATTTCTTTTGCTGTTTTACAATTTATTTTTCTCTTCTGCTGCTTGATTACTTTTATTGTAAATCCACAAAACAGCTGGCGTAACACACAGATTAAAATTACACTTTTACGAGAATGATGAAGTGTTAAACTACTTTTACTCTGACATTTTGGGCAGCTAAATTTTAATTATTTGACCAAAGTTGTTAATTCAGCTCAATAAAAGCCATATCCACATGATAGATTTAGATGTCAAAATGCCGCAAAGGGTTCCCAGTCTTTGATTAGAGGTGTTACTATGATGTTAAACCCAGATTACAAGAGCATCTTAAATTCTATTGATTCTGTCATCCTTCTTTCTAATGTGCTGTTCAAAATCAATGTTTAAAAAAAAAAAGAAAAAGGCGAAGAATGACACTATATTCCCCCACTAGACCTGGTGGTTTCTCTGTAAGTTACCAAGAGACAGTCCCCATGTCTTTCAGTCAAGAAAAGACTCGATGAAACAGGGATTTAGTCTGACTCGGCTGTCTTGCTTTAAGTTTCATTTTGTTATACATGCTTCACCCATCTCAGGACGTTGTATCGGAGCATGTGCTTGGGGGATGGAGCTGTCAAGTGTTATTCCGGATAAACAGAGCTCAAGCTACACCCTATCAGAGAAACTGTCCAGAAAATCAGATACTGCTTCTTTCGGGGTTAGCTTGACTTTTGCTTACATGCAGCACAAAAGAGCTTACAGAGAGGAAACACAGTCCTTGGTGCATTTTGACTAGTTGGAAATTCATGAATACTCTGTATTCTGTCTTTGTTTAAGGCTTAGTCCTTATGACCCCAAGTGTTCAGTTATTCCCTTCCCTTTCCATTACCTTGCTCTTCTTTTCTCAGGGAGATAACAATGGTAATTCTCCTATGCAAATGATACAATTCTTACCGGCAGTATTCTTTAAAAAAGAATTGGTAGTATTTTAGGAATAAGAAGAGAGTAAAGAAAGAAAAAGGCTGCCAGTGTTTATGGGAGTAATCCTGCAGAGGACAGGTCATACAAAGTGGTTGAATCTTTTCCTTTGAGTGTGTCTTCCAGTGTGTTTTGTTTGAACCTTAAGGGCATAACCTTCTTAGAAGTAATAGTTGAAGTCACAGCTTATAGGATAAATATACGTATCAACTTTTAGCATTTGAAGGTAAAAGTGCAGTTAGGAAACGTGATGTGTACTGTATTGAGCAGAACATTTTACTTTTAACATATGTGGTTGTAATCTTAAAATTCTGTGTCCTGCACAGAAGCATAGAAATTGGAACCAAATCTTACTCAGTTCACACTACCCTGTTTAAAAGTAGAACTTTACAATCCAATTTTTCCCCTAAAAACAAATATTAAAATCAGCATGATTAACTTCTTAAAATTTTTTTTACATAGGAATTCTGCAGAAACATAATGTGAATGTTATGTACTGTGACTTGGCATTTATTGCATTTCAAATTTTGTGCCTCAAATGGATTTTTTTCCCCATTTAAGTAGTTGCTGGGAAAGGGGGAATAGTCTGAAAATACCATCTTGTAATCATGAATTAGATTGAGTTATGCCAAGTAGCTGTGGAGGCCATTTAGTATTTCAGAAACACAGCAGGGGAGCTTTTTTAAAAGACATAATTAAAAACAACGGATGTTATAGGCTGTTATGGATCTTAGGTCCCAGGCTTCCAGAATAATTTAAGTTCCTCTAAAATACCTCTCGCTGTTGTTGCCTATTAGCATTTGTGCGATATTTCCCTTTAGTCAGTATATTCGAATGGGGAGATTTCAGTAGGTCGCAACTGTGTTGGTTGTTTGTTTGGTTTTAGATAATAGGCCTTTTGAGAGAATATTTGAATAACATTCATGAGTTTTGCTGTTTTGAAAACCTTACCTTAACTAGGAGAAAGACCATACTGTACCAGTGTAGGTGAAGTTACTTCTATTGTTATAAATGACAAAGTTGTTCAACTGACTAAAGGTCAGTATTTTTCTTCACTAGTTACCAAATTGTACATGGATTGTTTACAGTTGGCTCTCTACTGCTTTAGGCACAGAGCACCATGCTTTAAAACAATTCTGCATATCTACATGGGGATATATCTTAAATTTCATTGTAGTATCAGCAGTTTTTACTAGGGACTGCAGTATTTAGACGAAAATTTCTTTGCCACTAACACTGAAGATTAATGTGCATCTTTGAAAAATAGAGAACATAAAAGCATGCATAACATTTTCAATACTATAATGATATTCCTGAAAAAATGTTAAATAGGATTTTGAATTGAAGCCTTATTCTTTCCTTATTGCAAGGTTGATCTGTAATCATTATATACTGTCCTCTGAATTCCAGTGACATATTCACCGCTGTAGACTTGGGTCAGTAATGCTGCGACACCGACCATTGGCATCTTTAAACAGGATATTGTCTAATACAGTTTATAGCTTCATTCCCTGTACCATTAAATAAATAAAGCATTCAGTGTGTGCATCGGTGCCATCAAGCATGAATACCCTGGTGGACTGGGAATTAAATGCCAAGTGAGGGTCAGAAGCAACAAAGGCTGAATAACACTCAGCAAATGTATACATATTAGGTAAGGAACAGTGCCCCTGATGCAGAAGAAATTGAATAAGCACCTTGCAACGTCTAGATGGAGCATAAAGGCTTCTTTTGTTTGCTTGAGCTGCCATCATTGACCCAAGTAGAATATTCCATTATTGAATGAACTGAACAATAGTTTATTACAGGTAAAAGGAAATCTTGGCATCCCACATTCTTCTGTGCTATTATACAGTTAGGCCTGATCATTGTACAGTCTGTAGCCCCTCAGGCCATATGGACTGGTAAAATATATTTTGCAATATGTTCTCTTAGCAGGCAAAAAGTATTATCACATTTTGCCAGATTTTCTTTGTCTGTCTTAAAATACACTTCTAACTTTACATTCTTACAGGTAGGCAGTAACTTTGACTGTGCTAATTGTGCTAGTTTCCCTGTTTCTAGTAGTTCCATTTTGGTTCTATGAAATGCTCGGCTTTTTCCAAATACGAAAGGTGTACGTAGGTGACAGTATTGCATTCTGGTTGACCAGCATGACGTAACTGCTGAAGCAGCTTTTCCTCATCTAATTTAAACACTTTTTCAGAAAAATATCAATTACGTTTTATGATCTAATATAAATGTACAACAATGTGTCTAGCAAAAGTTCCCAGAGGCTGAATATAGATGTTTCTTTCTTGGGTTATGTTTGAACAGTTCCCATAAAGAGACTTATTTTTGTAAATACTTAAATTGGTTATTCTTCATTATTATAGTTCAGCTTGCTTCATATTACCCTGTAGTGTACAAATATCCTAGAAATATTATTTTTGTTATTAAGATTTAACAGGACCAAGTGCTTAAAAGAGTTACCTTCTTTGCTTTGCTTGCCTAAAGTATGAATAATGAGCTTTTTGGCCGATGTAATATAGATCATTTTATTTTAGCATTAAAATGTTCTGTGTAAGCAACTGAAGTGAAAAGGCAAAAATTGTATTATGAAACCTTTGTTAAAACAGAAGGGCAAAAATTAAATAGGTGACTTCCTGGTAAGCTGAATCAAAGGATAATTATTGCTTTGGATGAGTAGTAACCTGGAATGCTGGAGTACTGATAACTGTCTGTTCCCGTAAAAATTTTTTTCTTCAGTCTTCATATATAAAAATTAAGTTGGTTGTAACTCTGTCGGTGGGTTGGGAGAATAATTGCCAATAGTTAAAAGGAAAAAGCATGGTTATGACAGAATTTTCCACTCAGTTGCTTAAATGCGTTCTGCACAAAGACATTCAACAGCCAAAAAAAGTCTGTGAATTGCCTGAATTGATGGGAATTAAATAATGAAAATTAAATGAAATTTGTTTTGGAAATAAAAATGGAAAAAAAATCAATAATGCATCAAACTGTCATAAGAGGCTATTCAGTTTCTTGCATAGTTTTAGTAATTTATCTCCTGAACTAAACTGGTGGATGTGCTGATATATGATACTACACACTTACCAAATTCTGTAATTTAATCCACACTGTAACTCAATAGCCTTTTGCCTAAGATGTTGTAATCTCTTTAGGATGTGCTTATCCATGAAAGCAGAGCCTACCAGCCTCTGTGAGACTCTATGCGAGTGTAGAATTTAGTGCCCTTTAAGTAGTCCAATGCCCTTTTCCATAGGTAGTTTAACAGATCCGATTTTGTAAGGTTTTGTTTCCTTAAAAAAAAAAAAACCTACCCTAAAATTAAATTAAGTTAAAATAATGAAATTAAAACATTACGGTAGTTGTTTTATTCCTGCAGGTGAGAGATTTCAGACCAGATACTCATTAAATGAGAACAAGTTTATTTGCGATAACTTCACTAGCTATGAATTCAGTGCTAGCTTTCTCTTACTAAGATTTGTTTTTATGACTTTGTGTAAATATCTCGTTTTCCTGAGAGTCTGAAAATATACTTATAAACCCTAGAATTGACAAGCATTTAGTGCCTCCGCTAATTCCTACCTCTGTTTATATGTTCAGAGCTAACAGAAACATAAACAGGTATAATGCTGGGTACTTTAAGGCTTTCCTGTAATCTCTTCTAATGCTCTTTTTGTGAATTGGATAACAGCACGGAAAAGGTCGAGCTATTGTCTTTTGATTAATCAGTAGCACAGTGTCTTCAGCCAGAGTTACAGTAGGTTTGCATCTGGTCGTACAAAAAAGGTATTCGATGTTCAGCAGTCTCATAGTGGTTTTGAAAGTCTGATTCAGGTGTGTAAACCCAGTTATTTTATTTGTGTGGTAGTAATGAGGGGTGGCTGTGGTTTAAAATCGTAATAAGACTTCTATATGATTTGGACTGCTCACTGCCAAAGCAGGAAAAAAATTCAGGTCCTCCTTATTCTCCCATTTTAATAATTATATGACCAGTTTCATGGAATAACTGGAGTACTAGAATACAGACAATTATAGCTACAATAACTGAAGTAACTGGAATACAGATACTTTTTGTCTTTGAAAGTAAATTCAGAGAAACTAGATAATGAGGTTTGACTATTTTGAATCCAATGAATAGTTTAAAAAATTACTTAAAAAAAGGTAGCAGTAAGAGTAAGCAACGAATTATCACTTGGCTGGATGTAAATGCAGATTGCAAAATCATGTAAGATTATTTTTTACTCTGTATTTGTGAAGTCCTTAACTTTGTGGAAGAAGTAATGTAGATATAACATCTTTTGTGGGAGAACAACATCAGAACAACAACAGGGTGAGCTTGTGGACATGCCAACTTCACCAGAGTCCAGCACCTCACATGGCTGGACTCAAATATTCTTTAATGTACAATGAAACTCTGAAGAGAGACTATAAAATGGATTTTTAGGCTCAACAATTGTAGGTCAATAATATTAAAATGTGTGTTCTGTTTTCAGATAGAAAGACATTTTCCTCTTAATATTCAACCTCTTCAATCCAATCTATATGTAAAAGAAGATGCCATTTTTTGAGCGTTTTTGTGGAGCTAATAACTATAAATAAAAAAGTAATTTGTGTGGATTCTCAACAGCTTACAATTTGACCCTATTATATTCTTCAGAACCCTTCGTCTATCCACATGCATTTTTACCTGAAGTTGTTAATTTGTAAAATGATAATTAAGATTTTGTCAATTAATTTTTTTAAAAGTTCTAATAAGTGTATTGTACCACTATAATGAACATGTTCAATCTGTGCTTGTATGGCACAATTTCTTCTTAGGCATCCTATAATCTCTGCTTCATTATCCAAACAAGATTTCAACTTCTTTTCAAGTACATCCTGATGATTAATTGGGCCATTAGCTAGAAGGTACCTCATGCAACTGAAAGGGTAATGTAACACTGATATTTTGGGATGTGTGTGGTGTCGTCCAGAGACCAGAAGAGGCACCCCCAGGATTATGTCTATGACAGGCTTGAGATACCCTGATCATGCTTTAATAAGCAATTGGAATGGGTAATCTGGTAACGTGTCGTTGTGAGTAGTGAATAGTAATTGCTAGAAGATAAACTGAGATCTTACAGAACAACTGCATGCACGCATTTGTGGATTTTCACCGTAGGTCTGGAGCCAGGAGTTGAGGCAGTCCTGTTTGTAGAAGTCTGCTTCTACTGAGAAAAAAGAATAAAGGATAAAATAAAACTTGTGACTAAGCTTTCTAAAAGTAGTGTTCTCTCTTAAGATTGATAGCCTCTGTCTAAGCTCATATTTCTGTGGAAAATAATGTAGAATAATCTCCTTCATATTTTTGCCTGTTTTAGGAATAATTGGAATGCCCATGCTCACATTTTTGAAAACAAGTAAGACTAGAGTGTGTCAAAAAATATGTATGAACCACTGATTGGTACCTCTTAAAATACTAATAGTGTTTGAATTACTTAGTTGTACCTACAAACTATACAAAATATTTCTTATGTTAAATAACTCTGGAGGGGTAATTCTGGTGTTCTTTGTCATTTTCTTTTGTCTTTTTTTATTTTTATTTTTGCTTTATCGTGGGCTCTGCCATTCCACTGAAAGATCCTTAATCTGATAATGTAACAAAGAAGCTCTGAGGCTGTCTAATGCTCACTCCCTAAGAAGTAACCTTCTCAAATCCTGGATAAAGCTGACTATTTGGATTGTTTGTCCTGTACAGAAGTTTAGGGATTCATATTTGTCCTGGTTTTGGCTGGGATAGAGTTTTAAGTAAGATAGAGGAAAATTTTCTTCCTAGTAGCTGGTATATTGCTGTGGTTTGGATTTAACATGAGAATAATGTGATAACACACTGATGTTTTAGTTGTTGCTAAGCTATACTAAGTCAAGGACTTTTCAACTTCCCATGCTCTGCCATGGAGGAGGTGCACGGGAAGCTGGGAGGGAGCACCGCCAGGACGGCTGACCCAAACTGGCCAAAGGGATATTCCATAGCATGCGATGTCATGCTCGGTATATAAATCGGGGGGAGTTGACCGGGGGGCAGCAATCGCTGCTCGGGGGTGGGCTGGGCATCGGTCAGCAGGTGGTGAGCGGTTGCATCACTTGTTTTCCCTGAGTTTTGTTCCTCACTCTCTTTTTGTTTTCCTTTTCATTACAACTTATTATTATTATTATTTTAATATTTTATTTTACTTCAATTATTAACTGTCTTTGTCTCAACCCACGAGTTTTCTCACTTTTACCCTTCTGATTCTCTCCCCCCTCCTACTCACGGGGGAGTGAGCAAGCGAGCAGCTGTAGGGGCTTAGTTGCCGGCTGGGGTTAAACCACGACAATATTATACACGCATATGTCACAGCACGTAGCCTGGGTGGACTCTGAATTTCAGAGCTGGCCAGAAGGAACGGGTTTCTGTGTTCAAAGGACAGTCAGTGTTCCTCACTGCTTAAAAACGTGCCACTTATTTCTAGCACAGCTCCGTGTGGCTTTCTCTTGTGTTCTGCTTGCCTCTGCCTTCCCTGGCTGTGTTTATAGAATCATAGAATCACTAAGGTTGGGAAAGACCTCTGGGATCATCAAGTCCAACCGTCAGCCCAACAGCCCCACACCTCCTAAACCATGCCCTGAAGTGCCACGTGTACATGTTTTTTGAACTCCTCCAGGGATGGTGACTCCACCACCTCTCTGGGCAGCCTGTTCCAGTGCCTGACCACTCTTTCAGCGAAGAAATTTTTAGGACAGTTACTGGTGAGCGTCTCCCTCCTGTAGGTACTTGCACATCAAATCACCTCCTAATGCTCTATTGGATTGACTTTGTACCCCATGTAATGGAAGTTCACAGATTCTGAGCGATTCCTATAATGCTGTAATAAACATTTCGCCTCAGAGGAGCTCCAGGCTTCACATGCTGAGCCCTTCTGCCTCCAGACCCTCCCCAGCAACCCGTAGCAGTCTGTGAGCTCTCACACAAAACCCGCCAGTTTCCAGCAGAGGACAGTTCTGAAGCTCTGTTCTCCCTCATTCAAAATCCTAACTCCTGGCTTGGTCTCTTCAGCCCCTGATAAGAAACCTCAGTGGGGATCCAAGAAAATTTCTCGAGAAATTCTATTAAAAAAAAAAAGATGAGTGCAATTCACAAGAAGTAAATTGCCCCAGCCCCTGCCTGTGTCCCTGTGTCCCCCCAGTCCCGCTCTTCCCAGCACAGCAGAAGTGAGGCATTTCAGCAGGCTTGGCCTGGTTTTACAAATGCAGGCAAGGTTTACTTTGACGTTGACTGCACAGTTTTATGTGTCTTGGTTTACATAGTAACTTCAACAGCTGCTGGAGTATAGTATGGCATAAAAGTTGAGTGTGCCCAGAGCTGCCCAAGTGTGTGACTACCCCCTGTTACATTGTGGTTCCTCACCCTCCCTCAACCTTGAAGAAAGGCAGTATAGTATTTTATAAGCTAATTGTGCTTGATCTTGCCGAACTGTAAAACAGTAAAACATAAACACCAATTTTGAAAGCTGATCTGAAGAACAAGCAGTTTTAAATACCAACTGATTTTGAAACCGGAGCCGAAGAACAAACGGTTTTGCCCAGGCACGCAACCTGGAGTGCCGCATTAATTCACCCGATCTGTTCCCGACTGTTCCCTCCTGAGGTGTCGGGGGCTCTTGTCTGTGTCATGCCAGCTGGTGAGGTACACTTGTTGGGTTGAGGATGGCTCTTGGCCAAACTGCATCGCTTCCAAACATGTTGAAGTGACTAAAATTTAGATTTGAAGTGTTTAGTTACTCTGAGCCAGCTCTTCAAGGTTTTCTTTTTCCCATCCCCAGTGAACACCCCCTTTGTTTTTTTGTTCTGGAAGATGCAAAAATTGTGGGCTGCTGCTTTGAGACTTGAGCAAAAGTTTCTGATGAACACCAGATGAAGAAAAAGTCATCTTTTGTAAATGTTTATGTTACAGTTAAGAAATAATTTGTTCCTAAGCACCTGCAGTTTTAGACAGTGGAGTCTACTTACAGTTAGGGATTTTTGATTTTTTAGTACTTATTTGTGCTTTTCTTTTGACTCTTGGGCTCTCATTAGTTTGGCAGATGCCTTGCTCTGAAACCGTGTAATGCCTTTCTGGAAATATAATCGAGTCATATAAAAATGACTGTACAGATCATTTGAGATACTGTATTCAGTGTATTTTTAGTTTTGGCTTCTTTACTGTGGCATGTATATGTATATAGTCAATCTTTGCATTTTTTTCTTTTCATTATCAGTTTTTATCAGTAAGCAGTTGCTAATTTGGGAAGCAGTAATCTTTAGACATTTGCAATATTGGCATGGGAGCTTTGGAGATCAGACATTCAGTCTTGCTCTTGCTTAACGTTAGGTATGTGGTCCTGCACTCTTAAGGTCACTGTGCTCCTTCTACATTTAATGGTACTCCTAAATGGGATGTGAAGTCGCTGGTGGTCTGACCTAGAGTTGTCCACTGCTAGCCAGTAGGAAATGTGTTTTCTGGGACTTAGTTCTGAGTTAGCACTCAGGACTAGCTGCAGGTTATCTCCTTCCACCTGAGATCTGGAAGTCAACACTTGTTCCTGCATTTAGCATCTTTCACAGGTGAACCTGCCGGCAGTGGTTCTGATTTTGCTGCTGGTGCCGTCTCCCATCTTTTACACAAAAATACTCCCATGGAGGGGTACTCCCACAAGGAGCTGGAAACTTGGAGAGTGTCTTCTGTGCTTGACAGGGGATGAACCATTTATCTGCTCTGAGGCCACCCTAAGCTCCAGGCTGAAGGGGTCTGCTCTGCCCCTCCTGTCAATAATTTGCCTGGGGAAGGTACAAGAAACCCTGCAAGATGCTGTTCTAGAATAGCCTGCTACTGATGTTAGATACGTATTCTCCAACTTTGATCGAGTATAAATCGTCTTAAAGCATGAAGACCTGCTGCCAGTGATCTCAAAGGAGAGTAAAAGCTTCTAACTAGGTCACTCATCTCCTGGTCATGCTCCTGATCCAATGCAGTAGTCTGTGCTCAGTTCTAGGCCAAGTTACAGTTGTAGTCGTAGCTGGAATTATTTCTTCGGTCCTAAAATGAATGAATCCTCAACTGCCTTTGGGTTACAGTTTTATAATAGGTCTCTGGAACAACCTGGTATTGAGAACTCACAATTGTATTAATGTGTTACCTAGGAAATGCTAATTAATCCACAGATATCGTTTCTACGAAAAGCGAATGCTGAGTGGTTTATTAACCTTTTGTCTGAGGGAGATGGAGAGAAGATGTAGGCCTCCCATTAATCTACCCTCCCAGAGAGATGGGCAGAGAAGAGGTGGAATTGCAGAGTTTATTATTTCTCCCCAGTAAGAGTGCCACTGCCATATACAGAGTTTATTATCAACTTCTGCCCACAGGGAAGTAGGAGAAAGAAAAAAAAAAAGTCATTAGTGTCTGCTTAGCAGTAGTGATATCAGGAGTCAGAGCTGCGTTTATTAATCCCCCAGTGCCTGGGAAGGGAGGAAGGCAGGCAGGCGAGGGGCAGGGGGAGGCCAGGGAGGGGCGGCCAGGAACACCGCTGTGCTGCTTCCAGGTACTGCGGTTCCCTTGCAGGCACTTCTCGGTTTGCATTTAATAAGCAATATTCAAGCAATACCGGTTTGCTTCTTCCCTCTCTGAGAAATGGTGAAAGCACTGATTTGATCTGGAACAAAATTCTGGGAGGTGCTAAGCTAGCTTTAGGCATGAGTGCTGTCCTCTGCAGGCATAAAAATAGTTTGGGATTTATTTATAATTTCCATTTATTCTGTTTATTCCACTTCTGTGACAAGTTTGTTAAAAGTTAAAGTTACCCAGGAACAGTGAAAGTGGAAAAATCTTTTTTCTTCTGATTTCTAACTAAATTTTTGGATGTAAGAGGATGAGATTAAACTGGTTTTAAAATTTTGTATGACCTGATCACCAAACCCAAACAATTCAGTTTTTCATTCCAGAAAATGCTGTGCTTTTTTAATATGTCCATTTGTAATGCAAACAAGTTGGATAACTTAATTTAAATGGCAATAATCCACAAGATTGGAAGAGGTGCATGTTTAGTTGAATTCCAGTCTGTTTTTTCCCCGAAAAACGTCCAACATAAGTAACATTTCATACTCATTTAATTAAAACAAAAAAGATTTATTTACCCTTTCTAGTATAACAAAAGAGGAGGAATGTAAAAATCTCAATTGAAATATCATTGAGGTAGATAGATCTACAAATTGGCAAAGGAAAGTGAAAATTCAGTTTAGAATCTGTGTTTATCAATATGTTTGATTATCAATCACTGAGTTATCCTTTCTTTAATAATAAAAATACAGATGTAAGTAAGAATAAATAGATTCTCTAAATGTGGGTTTCTTTCCAACAATTTAAATAATTGAACTTTGATTTAAACAGCAGTTTAAGTAATTCTAAACAGTCTGATGTACATTCATCCATTCTGTTTCCAGAGGTGTGGATGGCAGTGGCTCTGCATGCCACCCGTTCTTTGCTCATGCAGCTATTCTTGGCTTAGCGTTTAATTATTATTGCATCAACAGACTCTTCTCATCTCCACTACGTAAACAAGTACAAGCGATATTACGTATCATATATAGGAGCACTGTGTGGCAATGGAAACCAAAGATCTCTCAAGGTTTCCACCTACATGAACCTGTAGAGCAGAAGAGCTTCTGTCGGTCCTGGGAGTCTGAGGGATCTCTCAGACAATCCTGTCTCACCGCTTGCTAAGGAATTCCTGAGTAATGCTTGTCACCAGAAGGGATCTCTTTTATCTCCGTTGCTGCCAGTGGAGCTCGGTTGAGGAGTTCTGTTTTCCTATCAAGTGCCCTTGGGAATTTGCTAAGCACCGTGGAAGTGACCTAAATCTCTGCTTTTATCATACAATTAACATCATAACTTAGGCATGGAACATGCCTCATTGTTTGGCAGTTATCTTGAATTCACCTTTTAACACCAAAAGCTAAAAAAGACCAGAGAATGTACTTACCAGCAGACCGCAGATTTACAGTACGGAAGTAAAATGAAAACACTATCAGTAATTTGGATAAACTCCAAGGGGTTTCTTTTAACTGTCTCAAACTGATGGGCTTTTTGTGCAGGCCTGTGACTGGGCATCAACCTTGCACACAGATGCTAAGGTTTTCCTTCGTGGAGGAAGACCCGTATTTGAGGACTGGCACTCAGACTGGGGCATGCCATTCAAATTTACATTCCCTTCCCCTCTCCAGATTTCTGTGAGTGTAACTTAATTAGTAAGTTGATCTTAACCTTTTCCTGCTGCTACTTAATTTTTAGAAATGCTAACAACCTTTGGGAATGGTTAGGTGGAGCTATTCCTGTCTAGACAGTAAATACAGCTTAATGACTGTCCTGGTCTTTAAACAATCTTTAACTCGTTGTGAAGTACATGCTCCCTTATGCTTAGTAGCACAGGGGGCACCTTCAGCATCCTGACCTCTTTTCACATAGAAAAATCCCCTTCGTATAAAGAAGTATGTGTATTTATTAGCCACCAAACCTTACTCAAATATTTAAATGTGAATCGTGCATGTCAATTTTTACTAATACGCAACTGAGGCCAGACAGGGTAGTAAACAAACTCTCTCAGGTTGTAATGGATTTGTGGGGACTGACACCAGCTTCATCTTTCAGGGATACTGGGACAGTGTATTACGCTTTCTCCACCCGCTCTCCAGAAAAAAAAAATTGTGGGAGCTAATTTAACATAATCTGCAGAGTCTGGGGAGTTATTACTGACCTCCGTGTTTGCTTTCAAAAGGCACCGTTCTTTATAGAAGTTTGAAGCCAGACATCAAAGTATTAATTTTGACGGACACTGAATTTCACAGAAATTCTGAGGGAGTTGTCAAAATGTGAAAGCAAACATCAGAGACGAAAAGCAACCAAATGCTGGTTTTAGTTACTTTAATCTATTCTGGTTTTGTATAAACACATTTGTGATGTTGCTTACTGCTGGCTGTGTACTCTTTTGGGCATGAAGATGTCCTTGATTCCTGTCTTAGGCAGTGTTTCTTCTCACTTCATCAGAAATTGGTCCTGATTGACAACAGACATTTGTGTTTTTAAACTGGCTGTTAGGAATAGTCACAGCGCCACAAAGAAAAATAGGAGACATATGTCCCTAGAAGTGTGTGGTGAACGTAATCTATTCAGAGTAGTAGTTTCCAGTGGGCTAGCAGCAGGGAAACTTAAACACATGCATCGAAGGATTCAAGAGTCAGTCTTCATCTGCTTATCCTCCAAATGTGTGCTTTTAAAAAAAATCATCCACAGCAGTCTTTCATAATCTATTGCAGATTTTACTCAAACCTCTGCAAATAAACTTCTGTAACTCGCTTTGCAGATGGTTGTGTCTTTGCTAACATTCAAGACTGAGGTGCCTAGGTTTATGTGTAAAACTTATTTTTTAATGTAGATTAAAATATGAACAAAGTAAGTGCTGTACTTATTCATGTCCTATTACAGCCCACACAAAGAAAACAGGAAAGTTAAGACTCAAGGTCTATTCTATAATTCAGGGTTTTTACTGAAATTTGAAGGCAATTTAAACCACCTACTTATTTCAAAGGTAGTATCGATAGACCACCTGCTGCTGACATGCACTAAGAAAGATGGAAGGATGTAAATGAGTTTTAGTGATTAGCCTGCCTTTGAATACAAATGAAGCTAACAACCTCCCTTCTTGCACTCTGGCAGTCAACTACCAGAATGTTTTCAGCATGCTTTATTGGAAAGTGAGTGTTGTCATCATGAATTATCATTAGACTTTGTTGTTGTTGAGACTACTTGTTAGCAGTGGATAATTCAAGTGTAATTCAGTTAAAATATTTCAGGTATGTCACTAACTATGTATTTTGTAACCAGCATTTGACAAGGAAAACTACTTCCAGCTGAAACTTGGGGAAGACTTCTCTTACCTGCACGTAGGTGGCTGTTGAAGGATTTGTGGTGGAGATCGAGATTTCAGCTGAATTAGCTGAAAGAGGGAAGAGAGTAGAAGGCTGCCTATCCCTGTCCTGTGGTTGTAAATGTAATCTTCCAAGCTCAGTGAAGAGTTTTCAGTTTCTCCAGGGAAGATGTGTAAACTTGTCTAATGGTTGTCCGTGCTTTTCTGTTGAGAACACCAGGAGACTCGGAAATTAAATCAAAGATTACAGAAATGTCTCAAAGTTTTTCTTTTAATGCAGATGCAGAGGCCTTTGTGATGAAGACGTTATTTCTTCCGGTGGCCTAACAAAAAACTAGGAAGCAAACGATTAAGGGCAGGAAGAGCTCAGTCACTTTTTGGGCCGATGAGATAAAAATCTGAACAAACAGGACTGTCCCTTCGGAATAGCTCCGTTGGCTGCTGGGGGAGGTTTTTGGACTGATTTCCATTCATTGTTTTCAGTGACCCTCCCTGAAGAGCCTGAAAGACATTTTTAAAGTTAGCACCTCTTCTTTCTTCACTTGTAAGTTTTGAAAGCAGTCCACTGTGATTCATCTGTGGTTGCAGACTGCCACTGGCTGTTTCCTCCCATAGTATCAGCCATCACTTTGAATATTTGCCATCTATTCCTTGTTTATGCATGGCTTCCAAAGCAACAGTTGTCAGAAAGAAAGAGGCTATCCTAAATGACAGCTTTCACCGTCTTTTAAGATCATAGGTCAGAATGGGAAAAGGAAGGTTTGGAGATGATTTGGTAGCACCAGATGCTCTCCTAATGTCTTCGTAAACTGATTTTACAGTTTAAATCAACACTATAAAACTTCCAAGTCAAAGAAATGTGTGCTTGTCCTTAAATGGGCAGCTATCACAGCAGTAATTTGCTTATGAGATGCTTTTCTTTCTGGAACACTAGTCTGTCTCGGTTCCTATCAAAAATAAATCAATTTCCTGTGGAAACTGGCATAAATCTTTCAGATTGTTTCTTCGTGTCCTTACAGCGTTTGTCGGAGTTGCTGTTAGCTGTAGCTGGGTATTGTCTCCTGACGAATTGTAGCAGCGAATGAACAAAACAATATTAATCTGATTTTGTTAATCCTATTTTGTAATTAAATACATCTTTCATATAAATTCTGTTAAGATTTGAATGAAGGGGATTTATGGAAACATGACTTGCTTTTTATAAGATAGTTTTAGGATTATGAAATCAACACTGGGAAAAAGAAAAGTTTGACTTCCTCACAGAGCAAAAGATTTTCTCTTTGTTATTCTTGCTTTGCTGGTGCTATGAAAAAAAAAATATAATAAGAGCATTCAAGCTGGGTTGCCTGTGGTTTAACTCTAATTCTATAGGCTGCACACTCTTTCTCCCCAAAATCCCCACAGCAAGTGACCTTGTCAAACAAAAGTGTGGAATAATGGGAGGCAGCCCAGGGACTGTGGCTCATTTACAAGCAGCTGTTTGCTACTGTCAGAACAAAGGCAAATCAAAGTTGCATTAACGGGGTATGACAGGCACAGTGAGCAACTGCCCAACAATGTTCATCCTCTCGTGTTGTTCTGGTTATAATATTGGTTTGCCTGGAGGAGAAAATGGTCATAAGGTCAAGTCAGACATGTATGTTTTCAAAAGCCTTTCAAAATTGCACACATTTTTCAGCTGATCAACTATTGTTGCTTTTTAACAAAATCAGCATAATGGCAAATAAATACATATTTATGTGCATGCCTGGCTTTTTGTATGAGAATTAGAGCCACCCGGAGAATTAACAATCATGTCTTCAGAGCAAGATAAGTTTGTAGTGTCATCTGGCCTTCCCCTCTCGTCTGATTCAGCCAGTCCAAGAACTAAGTCAATTGTAGGTAATGTTGCTTTCGAATTCCTACATGGCGTCCAAGCACGTTTGGAGGATCACTGTGTCTTCTGCACAGCTTTTGTAGTTTACTGCTTGACTAGACCTTTTCTCTGCACCTTGCAAAATAGCACCGAATTGTCTGACCCTTTGGTAAAGAAGTGACATAAATGACATACAGCCTTCCTTGAATGTCTATCAAAAGTGTACCCTGAATCCCAAGAAGCATTGTAAGCAAGGTCTACTCGACCTAGTTAAAGCCTGGTAATTTTGTAGTTATTGGGAAAACTCAGCCCCAATGAAGAGCGTAGGAAATTTCTTATGGAATAGTGGAAGTTTTCAGGCAAAAAGGGCCAGAATCCAGCATATGAGTGAGCAGTACTTGCTAATCATGACTTAATGGAGTGCACAGTAGGTGAGTTTTAGCATGTGAATGAAGCTGTTGCATAACTTGAGCCTGTACTGCTCAACACCAGTTTGTCGTCCAAAATCATTACGAATCAGACTTGCTGAGAACATGTCTGAGAAAGGCTTGGGAAGAAAGGAAATTCAAATAGAAAGGGCAGGAGAATTGCTGGACATGAACTTTATAACAAGGCACACAATAGGCAGGCAGCACATTTTGCAGTGTTTATTGTACCTCACGTAGGGTGATAAAGGCTGAAGGCAGAGTGACTTCAGCAGTCTCTGAAGTGCAGTATTCCCTGAGAAATACGCAGTTTAAAGTACCTTACTGCCATTATGAAATTTATAGATAAAAATAAGGAAAGCGGTAAGACTTGCACATTTATTGGGCAAATGGATATGACTACTACATCATTAATAACTGGTCAAAAAGATCTATTTGTTCCAAAAAAACAGGTGAGAAACAGTCTTTTATATTTAGCAAGTATTTTACTACTAGTGTAAAATCCTGAATTGCTCGATTATTTTTTGGTAGGGAGAGTGAGACTAGGAAGAAGAAGAGAAAAATGGTTTTAAAGTAGACGACACTGCAGATTTAAGGTACCGGTGGAATACATTTTGGTAATGGCATTTGACATCTGCTATAATTCACAATTCAAGATATGGTCAACTCTTTTAGAATTTAACAATTTGAAGTGCAGTTACATAATTTTCAGCCTGACTTGCAGTTTAGTTAGGTATGTTGAGAAGGTACAGATATGAATAATATGGTTAAAGGCCGATTAAGATACGGCCAGTGTATCTCCTAACCTTTAGAGGCAGCGTGCTTGAATTCTAAACATTTAGGGTAAAACTTTCAAAAGTGCAGTGGCTTGCATGCATACAAAGTTGTACTGACAACGTCTTTTAAAGTGCTAACACGAATGTGAATTTAATTTAATTTATTCTCACGAACTTGCAGTTCTAGCTGTATGTGTTATAGTATCATGTACAGGTGCCAGCCAAGATTACAGCTCCATTGAGCTCTACTCATCCAAAAACTTCTATATTTATCAGCATGGAGAGCTTGTCGAGTTTCCTCTTTCACTGCCGCTATCAACTGTTTTGAAATATTCAAAACCTTAAGTGATATTGAAAACTTACCCAGTGTCCAAAGCACATTGTGTATTTTGAAGTGAGAAATAGAACTGTACTTGTAAAAGTGTGCTTGCTTTTAGCTTAACACTCAAAATAGAAGAACACAATTAGCATAGGAAACTTGATAATACCAATTTATTGCTTTGAAAGGTTCAGATTTCTTGTACTGCTCTAGGTGTCACACGATGTGCAGTGGTTTTGTATCATCACCTTATAGTCGCTATATTTAACAGTAAATAAATGAAGATTTTGTTTTCTTGTGAATCAGTCTGTTTCTCTCACATGACAATATCCTAAACTCCTTTCAGTTAATGGTCCTACTCTTGCTGGGAAAGGAGGACATTTTGTGCATTGCTTTGCTTGAATAGTGCTAACAGACTAGCAGATGGTCACTTTCCAACTGGTTTGCCTTGAAAAAAGAAATTAAAATATTATAGTGCCGGGGAGAGATGTTGTAATGTGTCCTTTTCAAATTAACAGGTCGTTTTTTCTACTGTTTTATGATTGTAAAATAGCTCAATGTCACATAAAAGGTTAAAAGCTGGAGTAAATGGCATCATGGGAAATTTGAAATAAATAGGGTCTCATATGGTTTATGGCTCTATACTTGAACACACAAGGAATATATTTCTTTCCTTGAAAAGGCGTTCTGTAAGAGCTTGCCACGTTAATATGAATTGTGGTCACAATAGATTCTATTTAAAGTAGTTTTAATTCACAAGGTAATATTTTTTTTGTTTACTAATTTACTCCTTGCAAAGGCCACTTTTTCAAACTGTTTGCAAGCCTAAGAGAAAATGTGATGTTTTCAGAAAAAAAATTGAAGCCACAGATTCCAGTTCATTGAATTACTCTGCTGGTGTCTTAGTGATTACTTTTCATAAAGCACAGACCTTCAGAACTGATTAAGTTTTAGACTCCAAACTGTCCGGTATTTCATATTAGTGCCAAATTTGTTTTTCTTGGTAAAACTGCCTCCACTGTGATGTTCTGCTATGTCCTACTTCCAGCAACCCTACTGAGCAAGACTTGAACAAATTTAGCTCCTGTGTCTGTCCCACTGGCTGGTTTATTGCTATGCAGGTGAAGAAAGGTGATGGGAAAGCCCTTGTAAAGCTTCTCACAAGATACCTGAGTGAGATAACCCTCGTTTCTTCATCTGATGCACCGTCACCTGTGGCTGTTACAGGGTTAGTGTCCAAAGACCAAGAGGAGATGCTTAAAATGGAACTGTAAAAATTGAAGGTTTCTGATTTATAAGTCTGTCAAATGACAATGGGAAATGTTTTGTCTTTCAAAATCATTGGCAGTAAAAACCTTTAAAATTATCAGTCCTGTGCAGCTAGGATGTTTTTACGTTGAATCTGATACCAAGACAATTTTTGGTTTTGTTTTGAATGGGGGACTGTGAACCTAATTCTATCAGGGACCTGGAAGAAGAGTTGGGAAAGAAAAGAGCCACAGGAACATTGTCCTGCACCCAGAGCTTGTTCCTCGTCACAAAGTTTGTGTAGTTTTCACAAAGGGGAATGCTGGGGTTTGCTGTTTTGGAGTTTGTTTTCGGTCTCATCCTGCTCTCCCAGAAAGAGGCCTATGGGTAAATTGCCTATGAATGAGCATCACAGCCAGTTTGTTTCAATGTGCCTTTAATTTTTTATTTCTGTTTTGCTTCCAGTCATCTTTGCTTAATATAGTTGGTAATCTGTGAGGAAATACAGAACGCGTTGCCTGTATTTCTTAGTAGATGAATAGCAGTGGTAACTGCAGAAAGAGGCTATTCACATAGGTGATGAAGCCTGAAGATATAATTTCCCTAAAAGCTAGGTTAGGCCAATTAAAATTAATAACCATTTCTCATAACTACCGCAGGAGAGAGTTGTGGATATTTCCGCATGATACTGTACAGGGACATATTAAAATTGCATTTGAGCTCAGAACTGTTCTGGAACTGCTTATCTACCATTTAGTGGTGCCACGCCCAACCTAATAAACTAAGATCATCTGGCAACATTCGATGGTCAGCTCAGTGCTACCCTGCAGCACAGCTTTTGGCCCGTTTGAGGTGCAGGCAGTGAGTTGAAGTTAGCAGTAGCAAGGGAGGCAGCATGCCCGCTGCTGCGCCATGCGGGCGACCACAGACATAAAGAGATGGGATGCCCTTGGCTTCCACCACTGCGGGACAAACTGCCTCCGTTTTGGTTCGTACCATATGAGTTACAAGTTGGTTTCAGGTAAAGAACCAATAATGCCTTGCAAAAACTCTCTGCATAATGGCAAAGCTTATTGAAGTCCAGGGATTAGCGTTGTAGAGAATAAGAAGTTTGAAAGGTTTTGTTCAAACTTGCAGGAGTCTAGGCAAAAAGGTGAAGACAAAAGATGATGGATAGAGACTGCTCAAACAGAGAACATAAAAGTTCTAAAGAACTGAGAAATCAAATTGACCACCTGGAAAATTGTTCAGAAGAGAAATATCAGGTTGTTATGGCTTCCTACCAACAGAAGAGACGGAGGTATTTTTTTCACAGTGGATTATGACGGAGCAGGGTCTGGGTAATATTGAACTCCTCTAGCATGTTGGGTCACTGGGAAAGCCAATGACAGGGTTCTTTGAATCTCAAAGAATGTGAAACTCCTGCATGACAGAAATAGATTGTCACAGAGATGTTTAGCCCTAAAGGTTTAAGATCACTGAAATTTAGCAAAAGACATAAAAATAAACTGGTTGCTGTCATTGTGCTTAGGAATCCAGACTAATTTTTCAAATAAGAGTAAAATAGTGGTAAGAGTGTGCCATAGTAAATTATCTGTAAATCAGCTGAAGGCCTTTTTTCTTCTGATGGATGCTACATGTGTATTTTGCAAATGAACGTGTTTATACCCAAATGGCACATTCATTTGCTTTTGCATTATCTTTTCTAATGGAAACCAATATTTGGTTTTTTTCATATTTTTTTTTCTTAAGGTGATTGAGTTTTAGAGTGATACAGATATTAATATGCATTATTGTAATTGGCTGTAGTTAATCCATAATTGTACCTTTTTAACTGGGATGACACTGCAAGGGCTCCAGTTTTTAAATTATGTAGGAGTAATTCTTCCTATATGTGATTTAGGTTTTATAGCTGGAAGACGTATTTGGATTAAAGAATGTTTTGAGGAAATAGGAAGAGGCAGGAGTCCACTTCAGCCTGAATTATCTCATGATGCTCTGATCCTATGAACTGTTTTGGAACAAAGGTCAAAGATGAATTTGCCCGAGCTCTCTTAGCTACTGAACACCTACATTGTGCTTCCTGGGAAGAGCAATATGGGTGGGATTTGGGTTGGGTTTGGAGGAGGGTTTATTTTGTTTTGCTTGAGCCTGCTCTGGAACAAACATTTATTGCTTTTTATGCATTGCGTGTCTACAGATCTGTTGAACAAAGGTTTTTACCAACGTCCTTAGTTTATGTTGGAATAGTTGAATATTACAGCAGAAAAACTGTCACACCATATGTTTTCTTGAGATGCTTGGTTTATCTACCAACCAAAAAAAAAAAAAAAAGGATGATAGTTGCTAGAGTCAATAAAACTAAATAAATAGCTTCCTTTGAGTAGTGGCTGAACAGACAGAAGAAGGTGCTGTTAACGTGTTATACCCCTTTGAGTAATGGATAAAAATAAATTTGTAAATGACAGTTGCCCAAATGTGATGTTGTGATAAAGTTCAGGAATTATATCGTGGGTATCCAGAGTGTCCCATTGAAACTTGGATCCTGAGCTGAGTCGTTTGCATTCTTTAAGAACTGGAAGAAACAAAGGTCATTGGAATGGCATACAGCAAAGGATTAAAATCACCAGGGTTTATCAGTCTTGTTACTTTTAACATATTTTGCTAAAATTAAATTTATAATGGTTGTTGCTTGGAATAGGATTAGGAATTAAAAGCAGATTTATCCATTGATAAAATAGCAAGGAGACAATCAATTAGTTGCAGTGTTTTGAATAAGAATCAGTTGCAGTTCTTCCTTTAGAAACCTTTCTGGTAGTCTTTTTCTCTCTGTAATTCCGAAAGGGAGATGTAAATTTTTTTTTCCTTCCCACAATCCTTCCCTGTCTCTCTGGGTTTTCTTTGCTTGAAGTCAGCTGGGAACATAATGTACTTGTCCGTTGTTCCTCCTGTTTCCTTACTTTGAAGATACTTCCTCTAAAACCTGCTTCAGGATTTCTTGAAGGATGAGATAGAGACACTAATATAGCTTTTTCCCGTTTTTGGCCTTCCTGGTGTTGAAGTAGTGGGAATTGCTTATGCTCAAAGTTTGGTGTGCGTCCAGTGGTGATGTGTGATTACACCAAAAACAGAAGGAAAAAACAAGTTTGGATATGTTTGTAAAAGGTAATTATCATCGCAGAGGAGAAAGACAATGATGCAGTAAGCTATCTAAATGACTTGGCTTGGAGTCAGTTTTTAATCTATTTTGTTGTGCTTTTGAAAACATTTATTTTGTCTTGTACTTCCCTTTCCCTGTTCATCTCTTTCATAAGCATCTTACGTGTCCATGAGTAAAATGAACGGCTGATTCCTGCTTCCAGGAGAGTGTGCTCAAGGGAGTAGGAGCACGGGGAACTAGAAATTCCTGGGACTTGTGATGGGCTGAGGTAACCAGGCTCAAGATGTTAGCAACAGTAAATTAGAAATGCCTTTCTAGTAAACACAGCTGCTGAGACCTTCCAATGCCACGATCAAGCCGGTCGGTCCCATTTCCAATCTAGGAGTTGATGGCAGTGTACTGGAGCTCACTGGTTAATTACCGTCTGCAGACAGGAGGCGGATGGCGCTGAATGCCGCCGTGGTGCGGCCCCACTCAGGCGAGCTCACTGCGAGTTACAGGGTTGCCTGAGCGGAATAGAAAAGCTACTTTCTCAGTCTCTGACCAGAATGCATGATAAGGCTTGATGTCAAAAAGGGCAAGATTGGGCTCACAGCAATTATGGCAGAGGCATACTGGTTTCCTTGACAACCAGCTTGAGGATTCTTTGTGATTTATTATTTACCACTTCAAACTCTCATTCTCTGATTTAATTAGGGACAGGGATTTCCATAAGTCCCCTCCTTTCCAAATTTGAATACCCCCCGCACTATTGTTACGACCAGCTACACCTCTCCCAAATTGATGTGGCTCTAAACCAGCTACAAATTAGGCTTGGCATTTAGCGTTTGGAATTTTAGGCAGGTCGCTCAGACTGCAGTTAACTGAAATTCAGTGGATATTATGTTGGGTGATGACTTGTTAATCTGTGCTTGCTAGCAGGGATAATCGACATCTGCGCTCACCACCTCCTCTTCCACCGTCCCCAACCTGCCCCCCCCAGTTTTTCAAAGGCAGGGGACTGCAACAAGTGACACTTCTCAATTATCCTTAGAGCTATGAGAAAGATAAAATAGTACCTGCAAGTGCCAGTTTCCTTTGCTTGGGCAATTCACATTATTTTCTCCTTGAAGGCTTTATTAGCAGTACATCAGCAACTGTTGTGTAAACAAAGAGTGTATTTTGATACTTGGGAGGTTTTTTAGTACTACCCTTTGGATAGATATTTGAAACAGAAATCCTCTCCTAAAATGCGGCTGAAGATGGGAAGTACAGTTAGTCTGCTCTAACTTCACATGTATTTCAAATATGTATTTCCCGCATTTATAAAGCAGTGACTGGGTCGTGATCTACAGGGCCCGTTCTAAATTTAGTAATTCAGAATAGAATTTTGAACACAATAATATATATAATAGAGATTTTTATTCAAATGTCATTGGCAAATCTCTGTCATTATATAACAAGACTGAAATTGGGTCCTCCAAAGGGCATTTTTTCTTAAAGTACTTTCCTGGGTTGCATATTTTTTATTTCGTATTCAGCATGAGGTGTCTGCTGCATTTAATAAAATAAAATGAAGGTCACGGAAGATCACTAGTTTTCCCATAATGTGTCCCAGTAGATGACTGGTAAAAAGATAGTGACTGAAATGGATTGAGGATCCTCCATGCAGACTATGTAGAAAAATTGTGTCATTTTTTTAATTATAGGGAGGAATTTTAGTTTTAATTCTGTTTATTGCACTACGTATATTCCTGCAGCTGTAACACCCCATTTTAATTTCAAAAGTTCATACACGTTTTGTCATCTTTACCACAGGGAGTTCCTGAAGTGAGTCAATAGGTGTTGCTCTTCCCATGGTGGGCTGAACGTGAAGCTCATTGAGTCAATAAAAAGACTTACAGTGACCTAAACACTCTTGTGTCAAGTCCTGGCTCACTAATGCACCAGTGCCCCATTAGGCTGTTGAGGGAAACTGACTGCTGAAGATGATTCTTTAAAATGGAGTAGTGTAATGAAGCTCATTAATGCATTTTTCATTAGAACAAGAATATTGAGTGTCCAGGTTAAATTCTGAGGAATCTATCCTGCACTCATTGAGGTTAATGACAAAGCTCCCAATGACATTAGTCATGCTGGATGAGAACTTAATTGGGGTAATTAAGATTCTGCTTACCTAAAAATCCCTATTATTTTCAAGTAGATAAAATATTACAAAATTACTACTATGAAGAATTGTGTAATGTTGGATCTCAACACATCCTTCAGAGATGACAGGATTTTAGTGGAAGATAATACTATTTCTGTATTTTGCATATGATTCATGAAGTACCCTTGTAATCTTCTAGAGGCTTGTGTATGTGAAAACCATCACAGTGAAAAGTAGGGTTCTCTTTGGTTTTGGCGTTCAAACATCGTCTTTATTGTGTATTTAAAGATGACATGGGCCATACATTGCTGAGATTCAGTAAGAATCTGGACTTCACGTTCAGCAGTGGCAGAGACAGAAAAGGCACTGCAGTTCTACCATGGAATTGTGTAAGTTGCAGAGAAGAGCGTCATTAAATACAGTTTGTTTCGCGGTAGTGCAGACTAAATTGGCTGTTTGTACCAAAAGAAATGCAGCTTGCTTACTGAGTAGAATAGATAGGATATCCAGCTTTAGTGCCTTCCAGGGAGTCTAAAGCCTCCGTTATAAATGATTATGTCAGGATGCCTAATTTAAATAGTTACCCTAACACCTGCTCATTCCTGCCTCCTTTGGACACCCCTAACCTTCTCCTTCCCTCCTTGGCATCCCCAGCAGATTAACAACTCCCTCCTCAATTACGCTGCCATAACGGCTGCTTTGATCACGCTCTGAGCTCGCTCTGGAAATTATCTTGGTTAATAAAACTCACCGCTGTAGAAGAAACAACAATGTAAACGGATCAACGAGTGGAGGGACCCCGTGGGTGCGAGCAGAGGCTGGCAGTCGGCCGGGCAAGGCTGGCTTTGCTGTGCCAGGCCAGCGAGGAGGCAGCAGCCCTGCGGGACCCGCAGCTCCTGGGCAGCCCCGGTGCTCCCTCCCGACCCGGCAGTTAGATCAGGAGCCGTCCCCTCTGACTTGCAGAAGCCGTCTGCCTGTTTGTACACCTAAATAATGTATCAAGAGAACACAGCACTTTCGGTAGGGAAGTGTCGTTTTAGGTGGTGTGGAAAAAAGTGGAGCAATCAGATCTTTTATACTTCACAGCTGCCTCCTCCTGAAATACTTGCTTTAGATACATAGGGAAGGATTTTTTTTAAAGAAAACTGTGACCTGGTACGGTGAAACACTATGTAAAATGCATTAATTAGTGAGGAAATTACTTTACTTTCTACATCTATAGTACCAGTGCAGTACTTCTGTCATGCTGGATATTGAGCTTATACTTGAGCACCTAATGGTGATTTTTTTCCCAGTCTGGTGCGGAGCTTTCCTAGCCCTTTCCTTTATTATTGATTGTATTAAGATCAATGAACAACTTTGGAAGCACAGTCTTTCAGCCATTAGATGTGTGCTTATAATTAGAAGTAATGAGCAAATGCAAAGTTTTCCTTTCTGTGTTGTTACAGTGTATTCATCCCTTTTGTTACTTTCTAATGTAAATAGCATCAATTATGGAACTCCTGTCACATAATTATGGAAAATGGTTTACTTTCTGTCTTAGTACTCAGAGAGAGATTTCGGGGATCCTGACTTTTCATTTATTTCATTTGAGCACTCATAAGCTGGTTCTCTAAAAGCTGAGAGCATTCTTGCATCCACATCGTGACAGTTGGGGACACACACAAATTCCAGGATTAAAAAGCAGAATCCAAATTCAGAAGCCCTAAATTTGAGTCCAGGTGGAATTTAGCTATCCTGTCCCTTTATCTCCCTTGTCTTTCCTGTTTGCAGTAAGGCATATGGATATGCAGTTCCTTTATAGGTGATTAGCAGCAGTTTGACAGGGTAGCAGAGGTGCGTGTTTCCTTTATTTACTCTGGAAGTGGTAACTCTGGTGCTATCCTTACTCCCTGCTGCCCAGGGAGCATGGTAGAACTGCGGATATTCCTTAGGACTTTTAAAATTGCCTATTTATTTTTAATCAATTAAATAGTTTTCCTTCCTTCGTGCAATTTATTATTCAGCGGATGCGCTCAAGTATCTAGGTGGGATTATTCCATGATTCCCAGAATGTGCCAGAAGCTGAAGTACGTTGTAAAAACTACGTATGGTATATCCCTCTCCTCTCTATAATAGTCTTTTAGAAATCCACAAATACTTCATGGAAGGTAAGGTCAGGAAGAAAGCCTTTCACTGACAGGCATTTTCCGAGATTGCTTGCTACTCTTGTCTCATATCTATTTGTGGGAATACTTGAAGTGACGGCACATTTACCTTAAAGTACATTCATCACATTGCTCTTCTCCTTGTTTTCAAAAGGTATGACTTGTATTTTGGTTTAGCTGTTTCATCTGTGGGATCTTGAGCCTTTATGTTTCCAGAGGTTCTTCTTTCTACTCCCGCATCCTCAGAAATGTTTCGAAAGCTATACTGAATGAAAAGGGGGATTGCTGTGCTATTTGCATACTCAAAAACACTCTTTAAGTGGCTTGCCCGTCATTAAAATTAACCACATAGTTTTTCCACTGTAAATTATACTGTGACAGTTGACTCCACCCTGTCATTTTATGAAAACAAAAGAGAGTATATGAACTCTTACATTGTTGCTTGATTCCATTTCTAATGTATATATAATTCTGTTTTTAAACAAGCGAACACCCACTTTGTAATTTTGCAACTCCAATCTCAAATATTACCCTGTGGTAGCAATCGTACAATATTTTTAGTTAAATTTGTGATAATTTTTTAGCACTAGGCCCGTATTTGGTATTTGGCGCTTGTAGAATAACATTTTCTTTAAAATGAGCCAGAATTACTGGGGTCCAGTTTCTACATTTTAGTGAGATTAAATGTTTTGCCTTCTTAAACGGGTTAGGGTATAACCCATTTAAGGAGGCGATGTACACAGCACCCCAAGGGTTATTATTGGCAACCACCATGTCACCTGCTGGAATCATTTAACTTTCACCACTGCACGCATTCCCAACAAAATGGTGCATCTCTGCATGGTTTCTATCGACGTGTGAGGTGACAAGGCTTTGGGTTTCTTAAAGACGGGAAGAAAAGCATATTTCTTTTGTCAGCTGTTCTCTCTGAATACTGCTGATGGAAATCATACTGCCTTTCTTCCTCTTCCCCTGCCCCTCCTCAGTGCATGGTTTCCAATCAAAAATGATTGAGATAACTGGAAACATAAATTGTTGTCAAAATACATTTTTATAGAAAATAAAAGAATACTTATTTTTATTCTGCTACCAGCATCCTGTGCAGAGGAAATAATTCAACGGGAAATCCTGTTGACACAATATTTCTGACATATCAGCCTTTGTGTGTCTTACCTCCCTATTTCAGAGGTTGTTTCTGATTCAGAAGCTTCTCCTTCCTGACAGGTGGTGTGCTCAGAGAGTTCACAGTTGGTAAACTGGAGATAACCTCCAGGAGGGGGATTTACAAAGACCATGGGACTTACTTGCCTTGAGAAATTTTGAAGATGCAATGTATTTAAT
Source organism: Morus bassanus (assembly GCA_031468815.1). Taxonomy (NCBI): domain Eukaryota; kingdom Metazoa; phylum Chordata; class Aves; order Suliformes; family Sulidae; genus Morus; species Morus bassanus. The sequence goes on along the minus strand of CM062576.1, from coordinate 9,179,523 downwards.
GGCAAGAAAGAAAGGGTAGAGTGCTTTCTGTGAGCTGGCAGAGGATCAAGTGTGTATGATGTGAAGGAAAAAAAGGAAGGAGATTCTTGCAGCCTGAGAACAGACATCTGGCTGGCAAAAGAAAAGAAATATCATTGACAGATGAATACTGTTTCAAACTGGGATAATTTTAGATCAAGAGGGCAAAGTTTTGCTCTCATGCGTACAGCTCCCACTGAAAGCAATGGGAAAGGTGCATGCAGATGAGAACAAAATTTGGTTCTGAGTGAGGACCGAACAACACGCATATGTTTTCACTTGATATTTAGACTTTCATGTTTAGATCACATGGTTTCCATCTGCCATATGTAGGCATTGCTAAAATGCTGCCAGGAACCAGGCTCTGGTTTGGTGACTTTTATTAAAGGAATTAGTGGTTTCTATCCAGTTTCAGCGTGGCTGGATTCAAAGTGCAGAAGCCCATTTTCACAGTTTAGCATTAATTAGCACTCTTGTGGCAGCCTCAGCAGGGAGGTGAAGGATTAAATGGGCATGAAGACCAAACTATCTCTTTTCCCATAGTGGTGATTCCTTCAAAATAGGGTTGAGACGCGATAGACTAATGTGGGGTTGCGTGCACGGCTGCCGTCTGGGTTGTTCTTGTTCCGGATGATTGAAGGACTTCAGTCTGCAGGTCTGCCAATGTAGCACTCTTTTCTCTCCTGCTATTTAAAAAAAACCCCACACAAAACCCAACAAAAACACAATCAAAAAAACCCCTTAATTCTGCTACTTTGGAGAGACATATTCTCACCCTTCTGAATGAGGGGTGAGAGCTGTTCAGGAGAATTGAAATGAGATCCTTGCCAGCCATACACAGGAAGGATCAACGCTGTTATATTAAAAGGCAGAGATGCTGCTGCTCACTTTAGGTTTTGCTGAATCATTCAACAAGGTGCAGAAAGCAGGTAAGCCCTGACTCTTTTTTTGCTGAAGAGAGCCTCACAGGGATGTTTTTGAGAATTGCATGGAGACTGGAAAAAGTAAAAGGAAAATTGTAATAAGTTTCAGCGAACCTGGAAGGCAGGACCCGTCCTGGTGTGAGTCAGAGGGTGTAACTCATTCTATCCTGAATTTCATTAGTCAGACAAACTGTGCTTTATGTTTATGTACACTGAATATTAAGTATATAATTACAGAAAATTACTTACTGTTGTAATTCTGCTGCTCACACTGAATCTTGAAAAATACTAAAATTTGACAAAGATTTTTAAAATTCTGAAATTTTTTAAGACTAAATCACAATGTAATAAAATGTAAAAATTGTTGCTAAAAAGCCATCATTAGTTACTTAATATTTCTAAAAGCTTTTCTTGATAGCAATTCATATTTCTACTTTGTAAGAGACAGGCTTCCAGATTTTAGCCAAGTAATTAAAATATGAAACGGTATGTCTGAGAAACTGAAGTCTAGAAACCAGTGTTAAAAATCACCCCTCAGAGCTAATTTATTCAATGAAATAGTTGCCTTGCTTCAGTGTAATTTATGTGCACGTTTAAATGGTCAAGTCTGTTCTTAAGCACTTCGGGCCTCTTTGTTGAGGTTCAAATAATGAACATACTTTCATGTGCCTTGTTTTGAGTTAATCCCATTTTTATGAATGACTTAAAAAAAATGAGGAAGATGTGTCTTACTAGAAAATAGATTTCCTTCACTAAATAATCCCTTTTCTCTGGATGCCCCCTCTTTCCAGCGTCTTAAATGAAAATAATGAGTATGTACTTAAAATGGCAAAGAATACAGCTGTAGGAGAATATTTTTGAAATGATCGCTTCCTGCCTAATTTTACCCCGACTGAACAGTGGGGTTTTGTCTGCCGGGCTGTGGTGCGGGCTGGCTGCGCGCTGGTTGCTGGGTTTCCCTGAAAGAAGAGCCGAGTGCTGTGAACTCCAGACTTCTGTGCAGTATCAGAAGCTCTTACTGTGCCAATGTAATCTTTTAATAGGCATGCTTGCCAGAATGACTTTTTTCCTTCAAAGATAGAATTAGAAAGCACAGTTGTCATTTAAATTGCCTCTATCTTTCTAGTAGTTGCTAGTGATCTGTTGACCAGGATTGGATAATTTAAAAGCTGTTTAACAAAATAACATGCTTGTCTGTGTGAAATATATACGGTGCTGAGAGGCAGGAAGAAAAGTCTCCCTTGACAGAGTTCGTGGGATTCTTTAGAAACTGCAGGATGCTCAGGATTTTCTGTGGAATTATAAAAGCTTTGCGGAGCCCATGTTGAGCATTTGCATGATTTTCAGATGGCGAAGTATGTTCAGCTGTCTCTGCGCACCCTCCGTGAGTGCACGTACACACTTCGCTGGGAGAGGGAGAGGATTCTCAGCACAGTTTTCGTCGGGCTTTGCATTTGTTGAACACATATTATTGAAATGCTGCCCAAGATGCATCACTTCATCTTGTGTAGAGCTTGAATCATCATGTTGCATGATTTGGTAAAATAAAAGAGATTGTGAAAGAGACAACTGTAAACATTCTGTTTGAAAAGATGTGCTCTTTTCAAAAGACCTTTCTGTTAGAGCCAAATAGCACAAGAAGCACTATTTCCTTGCTCGCAGAGGCATATATATTTATTTCTGCAAAGATTTGTTTTGGATTCTCAGTTCTTCCAGTATCTGCATTCTTTGGAATAATTTTGTATTTCCATGTTGACTTTCTCTGTGCTTCAAGTTTTAATCAAAGGTTCCTTGCTTCTGATGTCGAGGAGTACTGATGTTAGCCTGTTTACATTCCACTATTTTTCCTCTGTATGGGGTGAACATTCAAATGTGGTGGTGCCTTTTTGCTTTTATCTACCAAACTCAGCGCACCCTCTTACTATTGACAGCTCAGAAAGATGGTATGCTAGTGGGCTGGATGCTGTGAATTATTAACTTTTCTTTGCACTTTGACAAATTTAGGTTATCTTTCTACAGACAAATCAGTTCTTATGAAGGAGCCAAGACCGTAAATAAGGCATTGCAAACTTATATAAAATGATTTTTAGCCAAATGTGAATTTAACATATTTCTGAAACACAGTTCTGAGTTACATTTCTTTCATAGCACTTGTGTTTTTCATTTCATAGAAAGTATAAGAGGAAATATTTTTTTGTGTGATGTTTCATTGAGATTTTTTTCTCGGTGTGCTTTTCTATATGGATTGATCAACAAAGCATTAGGGAATGTATATTACCACTGAAAATCCCCTCTACCTTTTTTTCTTAGAAATGCAATTTCATAAAAGCAGTTTATTTTGTTCTTTCAATCAAGAGCCTGCACTCAACTAATTTGTGAGCAGATAAAACGTGCAGGAAACATATGTTTGCCAGGAAGCTTTTCTATAATCAAAACGGTCAGCAGGACAGAAACCACGCTCTTTTTCTCATTAGGTATTCATCTTCCTCAATTTAAAAAGAAAAAAACACACACACCCAGCACTGATTAATATATACAAACGCGAATGAATCACAGACAGCATATGCTGCATTTGGTAATAGACGCTTACTTGAGTTAATGTTTAGGTTGCGCTGGAAGTCCCAGCCCTGGCACCGGAAAGGTCTTTGCAATCGGGCAGCACTGTGTGTTCTTGGGCGGCAGACAGCAGGAGCGGTGTCATCCGTGGCACAGTTTGCCTTGAAGGAATTAGCAGGAAGAGGAGGAATGTTGCTTTTAACTGCAGGAGGAGAGCCAAACAAGAGGTTTATGCAAGGTACAGTAAGGCGAGCAGCAGGATGAACACACGTTGGTTAGAAAATACAGTATTGAAAATATTCATGAGGAATTGCATTGGAGATGCAAAGTTACCAGTGGCAACGGTAATTATTGACAGAGCCACATACTTACGTCTAAAAAGCTCTGGAATGATGCAGAAGCAGGCAGTAGCATTCAGATGCCGGTCATTCAAACTTCCATCCTGTGGCAGTGCATCTGCTTATCGGGAATTATCTCCTGAATGTAAATGAATTTCAGTCCTAAGTCATTGCACCTGTTGCCAAGAGGTATTTATTCCAATCACTTGCCTGAAGCGCAGGGAGTTATTGCTTGACATTTTATAGCTCCAAAAAAAGCTGTCGTTTCAAAATCATTTGTTCAGAGAGGAGAAAATGGAGCAAAACAGTTCATTTTACCCTAAGCACTGCTATTTGGCAGTATTCACATTTGCACGGCACAAAGCTGCAATATTGATTTTTCGCTCACAGGGCCTCCCACTAGTTCTTTCTTTGATTGTCAGGGTTGCAAGATGGATTGAATTACACTTTGCTTGTTGATATGCTTATTTTTTCTTTGTTGATAGGAGAAGATTACAAATAGAGCTTCAGAATAAAGATCGTAGCAGCTTTGTTAGCGGACTTTAAATTTATTTATTTTATTTAGTTAAAATTCTTTCTGTGCCATAGAGATTCCTTAGAGCAGTCTCCCCACCTCTAACGTATGCTGCATTGTTTTGCTTTATCGCTCGCTGCTTTTAAAATGTAACATCTACATTGCAATCTCAGGTGTGTCCTGTGTCGCCTGTGAAGTGATCTAGCATTGCTCTAGTATTTTTAATGTTTGTCCTAATACAGAACTTCTCATGGATGCCTGCAGGGGGAAAAATTGCAGGATAAAACACATTCATAGTACTTATAGCAGTTGCCGTAGATGGTGAAATAAGATTTGCAGGCAGCTGATCTCTGTAATGAACTGCCGAGGTCCTGTGTTTGGATTCAAGGTATTTCCTAGCAAAGTGGAGGCTGTGCTGCAGGGCCTGCAGCGAGGGTTCAGTCCTTGTCACAGGTAGCTCGGTGTGGGTTTGTCAGCCCTGGCCCCGCAACAAGCCATACGTCCGACCCGCTGCCGCACCGCCGCTGCACGCGTAGCCGCCGACACCTCAGCGGCTGTACCCTACGCACCCCTTGCCCCTCCCAGCTCTGCCCTTCTGCAAAAATCCCGTTTGGACGGCCGAAGCCGCCTCTCTCCTCGCTGATCAAAAACCCCAAAGCGGGGCCGTGCATCCATGTGACAGCACGTGTGGGGCCCCCGTGGGAGGCAGGGAGGGAGGGAGGGGACGGGCAGCCTCCCCGGCCAGGCCGTGGCAGTGCCGCGCGCCAGGGAAGCCCTGCTGAGTGCAGGAGATACAGGCACCCTTGCCGCCAGCTGGAGGGATGAGCTTTACATGGATGGCATTAAATTTGACAGGAGCGGTAGGATGTAGGAATGGCAGTCGCTAGCAGCATTATATTTGGTCCCACCGCGGCTGTCGTGACGGTAATTAATCAAAGGAGCTGCTGTATGCGTGCGTGGTGGGGGCTTTGCGCGTACCCCTCTCTGTGCCCATCTCACGCCCTCACAGAGCCATGAGCAGCTTCTGTCTTCGTTGTATTAATTTGCTGCATGGGAGGAACATGCGGGGTGCTAACGTGATGGATTTGTGTTTTAGCTCTTCCCAGCTTTCAGCTCACGGTACTTCAGCAAGCCTCTAATAATGGTGCTTGCTATTGCGCATGGTATGTGCAGCCAAACTGACGGCCAGGAGTGAATTTGAGATGGAACTGTGGTGCTTTCTACAGCAATATGGCTTCTTCCCTTATTAACAAATACTGAAACACACTGGCAGAGTAATGGTACCCATTTCACGTAGGCTATGTAATGTAAAGGCAGACCTAGTTGCTGCGCTCTGGCCTTCCCCTTCCTCTTGCGCCGGGGTGAATTCCCGCCCAGCCAAGGAGCTGGTCCTCTGAGACCTCATCGGTGCTTCTGCAGTGGAGAGAAGTCAGAGTCAGACCGGCCCCTCGCGTTAGTTTACCGCACAAGTTGGACAAAAGCTAGTGGTGGTGCCAAGGGGAAGGCAGGGCCGTGCAGGTAGAGGAGGGGCGGACGGGAAGATGGGCTCTGGCTGCCAGGGAGCCACATCCTGACACTGGCGTGATCGTTATCAACAGCTCCTTTTTGCAGTCCTAACAGATAATCATCTTCATACACTAGGAGTTTTAATCCACAGATCATTAATTCATAGGAAAAGTGACAGCCTCTGGTTTGTGTGAAAATTTACTATCAAGGGGTTATCGCAAGTTGTTCTTGATCTTTTTAGAGCCTTGCTTCCTTGCCTCTTCTAATGCATACTTTTTAAGAAAAGTTTATTTTCTTTGCCTTCAAAACATCATAGAGCTCCAGCTTCCCATACTTACTAGCTGTTTCTCTTTGCTGTCACAACTTGTCTCCAGCAGTCTGCGCTGAAATATTAATGGCCTTGTGTTACTGTATTAGGATGATTTTTTTTTAAAAGTAGGAAATATCTGTGATTCTCCTAAAAATTTAAAAAGTATTTACTATTTTAAAGAAATAGGTATTTAGCACTATCAGTCATGTTACCCAACTTGTCTTCCAAAAGGCAGTAATGCACGCGTTTTGTAAGAAACAGAAATAGTCTGTTGAATAAGACACTAGCAGCTGTATACAAGAAAGTGTAGTATACAGCTACAGTTGGGTTTTGATGCAATATATTTTTTGCATAAAGGAATGCCTGCACCTGGATGAATATCTGGACCATTGGTTTTTTTCTAAAGCATTTAATACTGCTTCATTACTCTTAGAGAAGTTACCTATTTTTAGGAATTCTCTCATGCAGAAAAACATGTTAAAAATGAAACACATATGTAATGGGGGGGGGACAGGGAGATTTTATACAGTACAAATTTGCAGTTTGTACTATCATTTATATATTTCTTCAAAATTTTATCTCTCCGTGGTTTCATTTATGTAAAAGGCACTGTAAGGAGCACTGAAGTTCAACTAGGTAAAGTATCAGCATGTATATTGGATCTGGAGGCACAGACATGTCCATGCTGGGGACAAAATAGCTAAGCAAAAGAATCCAACTCTTCCTGGAGAAAGGAAGATACAAATTAAGAAAGACCGCTGAAGTTGGAACTATGGCTTTGCGTTTTTGTTGCTGGTTTGGTTTTTTTTTTTAAATCACTTCTGCGTTTGCAAATCCTGCCTGCTCTGCTGCCTCCCACTTTCAGACATGGCCTGTCTGACTGTGCCCGAAGAGGGTAGAAAGGAGCAGAGAGAGGAGAGGTGAGAACAGGAGCGTGCAGTGCAGCTGCGCAGGCAGGCGCCACTGTCTGCCCTGGCAAGGGCTAGAAGAAGTGAAGAGGAATTTCCTCCTTTCACAGGTTAAGGACACAGCAGCAGTGGTGTAGGGATGTGACAGTTTCATGAAAGATGCTTCACTTAACATGGTACCAGGTCAAACTGTTTAAAGGTGCACTTCCTTTAGCACACTGATGAGAGTTAGTGTCTGTGTGACAGAAAAAGAATAGTCCACTGCAATATATCCTTTAGGCTCAATCCCATTTTTTTTTTCTTTTTTTTTAGGTTTCAGCCGAGCAGCACTACCGTTTGGGTTGGTTAGGAGGGAGCTCTCCTGCGAAGGCTACTCCATTGACCTCCGGTGTCCAGGAAGCGATGTTATTATGATAGAAAGTGCTAATTATGGACGGACCGATGACAAGATTTGTGATGCTGACCCTTTCCAGATGGAGAACACAGAATGCTTCCTTCCAGACGCCTACAAAATTATGACACAAAGGTAAAAATATATCTATCGTTTTGAGGACTAACGAGGAAAAATGCCTGAATTAATATGGTATATATATACTGTAGAAAATGCTGAGCTGTAGTTGCTAGTTTGCTGTTGAGGTAGTATTATTTCTGTCTAGTTATATCAGAAGGAAATAAAAACTACCAGTTGCAGTTAGAGAAGTTTTTTTTGTTTTAAATTCTGTGAGCGAAAGTTAAAAAACAGGAAGATAACTGCAAGGAGAGTGGAATAATTCACTTATTTGGAGATTCCCTGTCTCCTTGTCTTTTAGGTGGTCAAACAGCACTGAAAATGTGTCCAAATGGCTGCTGTGTTTTTCAGTAACTTCTACATTCTCAGGCAAAGTTACACATTTTGTATGAATAGAGTAAATCATTGCCATACTTCCCACCTGTAAAATGCATCCAATGGAAAATGCCAGAATGATTAAATGCCAGGATGGTTATATGTCATTACACATGTGTGTGCAGAAGCATAAATGCATATAAGCACAAGTTACATTACGTCTTAGCAACAGCGATTGTCATTCAGAGAAGACAGTCAGAAGAGCCAGTAAAAGTGGTTTTAGTACAAAAGGTGCATCAGAACTAAGATTTGCACAAACGCCTGTGCTACAGGCCGCATATGGGCAGCAGTCACGTAGGACTGACAGTTGTGGAAACGTCAGCACAAATCAGTCACTGGCGTTACTGGCTTAAAATACAGGCCTGAAGAAGTTCAGGATTGGTGGGAAGTTTTCCTCCCAGTGCATTTTACCTAGGATAAGCAATCCGAACAAAAAGGGGATGGGAATAACCTGGGAGCTTTCTGGTGCATGTACAGAGATGTGTCAAATGAAACATGCAAGTTGTCCGGCATGCTGTGCTTCATTTACTGTATTCTGTTTGAACATGATAGCACTCAGTAACATACAGTCACGTCTTAAAAATAATCTTCCATTGTGATTTCCCAGTTCACTCAAGTTGTCATGAGTGTGACTTTTACGTTTTTTTTTTATCATTTTCATGTGAATACATGGAAGTTCTCTACTTTTGTAGTCAAGTATTTGGGCTAGATCTCAGGTTTCAATTTCAAATGCTGGAGGTAAATTAAGGGTATCAGGCCTTTTATTCCTGTTCTGTGTTCAACCTGTGACTTGTTCGGTGATCAGTAAGGGAAAGGCTCCATCGGTACGCTAGTAAAAAGGTAATATAACTTCTTTAAATCATGTTTGAATTATCTTTTTGTGGTTCCAGTTCGTTGTTGTTAATTAGATCAAGCCAGATTTCCATCGAGACCGCAGCAGCAGTGTCATCATCCTCTAATCTGTCAACTCCCTTTGAAACCACCTTCAATTGCTTTTGTAAATGTAGTGCCTCTCTGTAGACTTCCTTGTTGTGTAAAATGCATGTTGTGTTTTGATCAAAGTCCTCCTTATGTTCACTGCAAATATACAGATTAAGGTAGTCAGAGACAAATATAGAGGCACAATCTTGCTTAAAGTGACATCAGACTGTTACTGGAAAGCTCAAATTTCAATCCTCCCCTTTCAATTAATCAACTCTAAGTGTATGATAGCAGAGAGTATTTTTGAACTTCCCTAATCTTCTACTCTTAACCTTTTTTTCAGCAGATTAAAATGAAGTTGTGATCACATGTATGCCATTGGTTCAGAATATCTATGCTCAGAGAGAGGTTTTCATTTTTGTTCTTTTTTTTTTTTTTGTCTGAACAAATAGCAAAGATCATTTGACATTTTGCTTTCTATTTTTGTCTGGCATTTATACTAATTTGTAAGTTTGCTTTCGTAGTTTTCTTTCTCAGATCCTGTCATTAGGTAGAAAAGCTGTCTCTTGCCAGCTTAATCTTTTCTCAAAATTGCTCAATTTGTGCTATATTGCAAGCATAGAAGAATGTTGCAAATTTCTTAAGAATTATTAAAAGTTCTTGTATCTCATTTATTTATAACTGCATTGGTGATCATAATTTTTTGTTGTCTAAGGCAAACTGTTGTTTGGTACACAGCATGTGCCCTTGATCTGATACCTAAAAGTAGCCTATCAGCTGTAATTTGATGGCAGCAATTGCATAGAGAAATCTCACCTGAAGGACTATCAGATTCATTGGTTTTCTTTTTTTTCTTTTTTTTTTTTTTTTTTAAACTGACTAGAAAAAAAAATATCTGTTAGAACATTTGATCACAGGGAAAACTTTTCTTCCATACTTTTAGAAATAAGCAGCAATAGTTTCTACATTGCTACTTAAAATCTTACAGTGTTTACTTCTAAGGACTAATGACATGGTTCTATCACTTCAGCCAGCAGTGTTTTTACCCCTGCATTTGGCCACTCAATTCAGTTTAGACCTGCAGTTAAGTGTAGTTCCACAGCAATTATTAAATACTCATCATTCATTTGCAACATTACTCCACAGCTTTTGCACAGCAACTGCATTTACTGCAGTTACAACGTGAAAACTGTAGCTTAATGAGATCAATACTGTGAAATCTGAAGATTGAAAAATAAGATGAGGTTTCCAGTTTAACACAAAGCTATGTAATCACATGCCTGCTCCCCCTTCAGAGAATTTGAGATACTAGCACACAAACCTTGCCAGTGTCCACTGATGCATCAGCTCTTCTTTCTCAGAACAAGCTGCTACTTAATATTTTCTCCCTCCCTTTTTCTTCCCTTTCTGCAGTTTTCAAAAGATTTTTAACTTAATGCTTTCCTAGGAAGCCTGACTAGAACACTAATGACTTCATGGCTTTGCTTTTACCTTTGTAAAGTAGTTATTAAATTTTTAGTCTCTGATTGAAATTACATCCCAATTATTCTAGAATAAAGTCTTTCAGATGTATTTAGATTCCATGTAAACTTCAGACTGGCATGGTTAAAATTAAAGCTTTGAAGAAAGGGACTAGACCTTTAGAAAATCCCTCTCCCCTTTCACACTTCTCTGATAATTAACCCCAGCGTTTGCATACAGTCAAGTTTGAGAGATCCTACCACATGCTAAAGTTGAGTATAGAAATGAGCTAATTTCTAGAATATTTGGTGAGGGACTAGTGTAAGTGAGTAGCGGAGGACCCATGTTTCAGGCAGTTAGATCTTAAAATAGTCAGACTCCTTGGTGTTCCGCTGTCCTTTAGCAGGGACAAATCTCCTCTGTTTCCTCTTCGTTTAAAAAGAAATTAAATGAAAAGGGAAGCAGAGGATGCAAAGCAGCCTGAGGAAATTGCTCTAGTTGCTGGCTCATAAAGTGTGTTTGTGTGGCTGTAGCCAGAAATTGTCATGAGACTTTGAAGTTGATAAGGCTAACTAGTATTGCTCTTTATAGGCACAGCAGAGATTTGAAAATTAACATGATAAAATTTACTTGTGACCTAGTCTTAAGTCCACTGCCATTGTAAGTGGATTGCAGGTAGATTGTGTGAGTTACATTCAAACCGCCTGTGCGTTTACGGGGACTTTCTGCCTCCAGTGTCAACATCAAAGCCCTGCTCTGCACCGCAGGTGGACGGGCCATAGGTTTCTGTTAGGACTGGCACTAAGGGTTACATACATACCACGTAGTGTCTGGATTTCTGTTTTATTAGCTTAAAATAGTAACAGATATTTTAAAAGTACTTGTAAATACATACTTAAAATACATTTCAAAGGCAAAGGCATATTGTGTATGTAATTTTATAGTGGAACAATAAGCTGCTGAGATAGGTTTTTGCATGCAGCGACCTTTCTCTTCTGAATTAAAAATAGGCTTTTTTTTAGTAGGAATCATTTTTCCCAGTCCTAAACTTCTTGGTTAGGAGAAGTTCACGATTATTTTAAAGATTAGACGCCATAACTATCTTTGTGATTCCTGTACAGTGCAATTAGGCGATATTTTTTGCCTGTGTATTTAAATAAATACTTGGGTAGTGGGCAGATAATAATTCTGAGTAATATAATTGTAAGTCTTGAGAAATCCAATATTAAAACGTCAGGCCCATTCCAATCTGTACACCTTATTTTTTTGAGTAATTTACAGTTATAGCTATTGGTGGGGCTTGTAGAAAATGAACATTTTGTATTTAAAGAAAATACAGCCTATTAACTCTGAATCTATGGAATCATTTACTTAGATGCAAAATTCAAGCATTTAATGCTGACAGCCAAATTAATGTTAACTTCAGAAAGAGAACATTGGTTCCCTCCTAATAAAGGCTAAAAGACCTTGAACTTTTAAATAGGAACTTCTGATCTTTGTTCTGATACTGAGAGCATAGTTGTGATCATTAAAAAGGAAAAATTCAAAATGTTTAAAACTACAGACTTTGCAATCATCCATATTAAAAATATAATTTCACAGTTGGTATTTTCAGTTTATTTTGATTTGCAACAGAAAGGAGGTTACATCAATCCTGCACTGAAATGGCCTTGAAATTCTATTTTCATCTACAATTTATACCATAATTGTAGCTTTATGTGATCTTTACTAAACATATTTAATCAGTATCATTTTGCTTTTTAAATATGCACAAACAAAGCAAACCTCTTTATAATACGTAAGCATAAATAGAAAAATATGTTAGGTATAATAGATGAACTTAGGGAACTGTCATTTTTTTAAATACCCTTCCCTTTTAAAACACTGCTGCAGAAAAGTTGAAGGATTAAAAGAGGAATAAATCCTCTTCAGCAGTGAGTGTTTTTTCTGTTGCACATATCCTGTCCTATCTATAGCACATGCAACACATGTACCTTCAATTACCATGTCCATCATGACACCAGTGAAGAGTTCATGCTTGGGGTTTTGTTACCATGAACTTCTCTCACATGGCAATACTCTTAACCTGTTACGTCCATCATCTCTCTGCAAGACAGCTGCACTTAAATGGAGGGTCTTCAGAATATAAGCGAAGTGCCTTCTGCCCCACAGAGCGATCAAGGGAAAGCTGAAGGAAGCAGTGTATCCATTCCTTCTCCTGAGACTTTCTTTTTTTCTTAATCCTTCCCAACGGGAGAGTGGGAGAATGGAGATGTTCATTCTTTTCCACCTAGTCACACGTCCAACAAATATGTCATTTTGAAAAATCATATCTGTAAATGAGTGAGACGTTTTTGAAAGAAAACAAAATGAGTTCTCCTCTGAAGAAGACACGTATCTCAAGCCCTCCGTCTTGTTCCTGCTTGTCAGGTCTGCAGAGGAAACATTGTCATACTGTGTTAGTGTCCTTTCAAGTGAAAACAAGTTTGGTCTGTTCCATAATGCGAGTGAACAACGAAAAATCTTCCACTGGACTCCAGGCTTGGGTGGATAGTGGGTAAATCTCCTATAGCTGATTAATCTCACTCATCGGAGTGAAAAGGTCTAGCCAAAAGGAAACCGCGTCTAGGGTGTCTTTGCTGGTAATAGGCAAGACCTGCTGTGGGATCACTGCAGAGCTGCATTCGAGCCTTTACAAGACTGCCACAAAGAAGCATTTTAGTGCCTCAAAATAGCTTCCTCAGACAGGACCCACGGTTGTTTCTGTGTTTAAACTGTAGCAGACTTCAGATTTGCATTTCTTAATGTGACTTCACAGAGTTTTCATAGGCAGGATTTTATCTTCTGCCATTCACAAATGACTGTGATTGTGGTAATGGCGCACTTTTCCTCGGGGGTCTGCCAGGCTTAGACAAGGGCTCTGCTGACCCCTGCTGCTATCCTTGCTTTTTCCCTTCCTTTTCCTTCTGCAGATGAAGATTGCCTCCCTTTGCCAAAGATATTATGTAGTGAAAAGTGTCTCAGAACAAGAGATTTATCTTGTCTTTTTCTACTTTCTGGTCATTAAAAGCTTGCACATCAGTCTTTTTTGTGTCAGGGAAATACCGGTGTTGATGATAGGATAGCACAGGCTGGTGTGGATAAGGTACGTTCTCGGAATTTATGCACATCGGAGTTGCTGTGGTTCTGATGCTTGTCTCATGTACGGGGTCCTTCTTTTGCTTTGGCATGCCAGCAGTTTCTGTTTCAGCGTGCTGACAACTGCTTCACAAAACATTTACGATATAAGATTATCAACATAGATACCTTTTTTAAAGCATCCTTTAAAAATGAAGGCTCCTACTCATCTGAAACAGTCGTAGGTCTTAGTACAGCAGCCATTCCCGTGAGTATTTTGATGTGGCAGAAGCTTAAAATGCTCTTTATTTTTAAACTAAGCTTCTCGCAATACCAGGCCATGGCCTGACTGATTTTTGTTTTGTATTGTTTTGTTTTCTATGTGTTAGTCACAAGACTTAGTTATGACTCAAAAGTAAAGAAAAAAGCAGAAATAACACATAGCCTATTTTCATGAACTAGGCATAATCACAGAGCCTAGAATATTCATGAAACATGCTGTAGTCCTTGGCTTTATTTCAAAAAAAACCAGTAACACCCATGACTGAGAAGAAACTTATCTGTCATTGTGCATTTTCACTATCATTAATTCTTAATACGAAAGTAGTAGGTCTAGTTTACTCTTTAGAAATAGGGGGGTTTATTAATAGGGTTATTCCATCATGACATTACTTACTAAATTAAATACAAATCCTCTTATTACGAGGTTCTGAGCAGTAAGGTAAGGTAAAATAGCTGTCAGTGGTACTTGGCCATCTTTTTGCGGTGTGTTCTATTATTATTTTCTGCAGAAGAAATTATATTGCACATTAGCAAGCATATAACACGCGCACGTTGCTGTAATCACAGCATTGGATAAGGTACAAAGGAAACAACAAAAGGATCATTGATACCAACTAATGACATTTAAAATTTAGATTTAGTTTACTTCAAAAAAGATTGGATTCATTATTTTACCAGGGTGTAGCTTCATATTTAGTGTTTTCATATCTTATATTTGTTTTCTTTTCTTTATTATTGGCAAAGCCACCATCAAATTCTTCTTAAGTCGGTGTATATCTTATCTGACAGGATGGTATATACACTTTCATCAGTCTTTCCTTGCTGTTCATGGGTGAAAATAAATATCTATATATATGTATACATAAATTTTTAAGTGTTATATGCTGTTTCTTTTATATTTGAGCATCATATAAAATACATGTTTCAGCGTGTGATTTTCTAGGTTGGTTTTTTTTTTTTCTGATTTCTGAAATGGGCTCTACTAGGTATGCATACTGTTCAGCCTACAGTTAATCATACGCTGTATATTTTGGATATGTAATTACCTCTCTTGGTAATTTACTAGTGTTTTTGAGAACTTGACTTGAGACAACATTGCTTAACTTTCAACATCTTTCAGTTTAATGTTGTGTTCTCTTGGACGAATTTGTATAAATTTTATATATAGTTTATGAATTTCTAGTCTAGCCAAGATAAGTTCCTTGGTTTAGTTGCACCCGGAACTTTATTAGTAAAAAAATGTGATTTACTTACATATTACTGTGTGAAATTTAGTTCTTATAGAATAATACCGTAATAATTGAAGCCTATTAATTCCTCCCACCCCAATATATCCTCGATAATACTTAGCCAAAACAGTTACATTATCTGATAAGTTGATTTAGGACTTTATACATGTGTTCATATAGTCATTTATCTCAACCCTTGCTGAGGAGACCTTTATTAAGCTGTGATGACTGCTGAATATGAAATGTAACCAAGATTATTTTTTTTATTCAAATATAATTTAAATATTCATCAAAGAGGAGTTATGCTTGAAACTGACAGAGACTATTAACATCAAAAAATATAATTAACTGCACTGGGTATCATGAAGCAGAGTTAGCCAAATAGCCGAGAGGTCTAATTGCTCTAGAGTCTGAGAAGCAATAGTTTTATTTTATACTGTTGCTGTGCAATTAATAGTGATGTGGTTTCCTATGCGAGGCAATTAAAAGCTGCCTGTTAAGCTTCGTTGCATTATAGGAAATCCTTAGTAAACAGAACTGACATGGAAAAGGTACATGAAGATGGGCAGAGCAGGGTATAGATCATAAATTAGGACAGATTAATATGAATTAAATATATGTAAGTAAAATATGAGTAGTTCTTAGTGTTAAAAAGTCAGCAGTAGCAATGAAAGTGGAAAGTTTTCATTAGCAACACAAAGGAAATAGAATGTAAAGATTATTACAGTGAAGCTGTTTAATTCAGAAGAAAGGAATAGAAGAGTAACATGGGTTTAAAAATTAAAAAGTAGCTACAGAGTAGTGTAGAAATGAGCAGATCTCATATTCTGGAAATTTCCTTCTGCCACAGAATAATCTCCTACTTATAGTAAAAAGAACCTTCTGACCTTTGTGGCTCAATTAAGCTTTTTAGTTGAATTCAACAAGAAAAAACTTCTTTATTGAATTCCATAGATTCTGCCTGTGCCTAGGCTATACAGTCTAAAAAGGGATGGCCATATTCATGGTATTTTGACATTAATGAGGTTGCTGAAATGGAAAAGTTTAAGGATCAAAGATGCAAGCAATAACAGTATTTAACAGCATTTCTTTTTTTTCTCTGTAATAATAAAATTGCAATCTAATTGCTTAATAAATAGGCCATCATTACTGAAAGACATAGATAATTCCCTGCTTTGCTTTTTATTTTCTACATATTGCAGAACAATAATTAGCAAAAATGCTATGGCCACAAATGAAGGAGGTCTTTATTTTTTTTCTTTTGTGTAATAACTGTGAATGAAAGGAGTTTGCATGTATGTTCTTTAATTTAGTGTGAGAGTCAACTTCCATGTTTTTTAAGAAGCAATCTTAAAAACTAGTGTCGTGCTAGGAAAATAAAATCAAACAAAGAATTCAGATAGAATTCCTGTTCTATATAAAGATTGGCTGCCTGTTTCATACATTATTTAGCATGCTTACCCTGTTTATATCAGTGACATAAGAGTGCGTGCTAGTTTCTCAGAAGAGTACCGTCTTTGCTGCTTCACAGCACAGTGCCTTGTACTCCCAGGCTTGCACATGGTGTTAGCAGATATTTAAAGCACTTCAGCCTAACATTTTATAGGTCATGATGAACTGAGCCTATAAAACAAGTTACTGCAATGAAGTTAATGCAGTCTTAAGAGTGTTACATAGACCGAATACTCGGTATTCAGTATATTTTTAGCCTGCTGTAGACAAATCAATGAGGAGGAAGGGTTCTTATCACGTAGAATTTTTCCATGTCAAACCTGCTTTATAATACACTTGCAGTGCAGAATCTTTGCTACAGATTTACTATTGAAAGCTGTATTTTTCTTTCAGGTTTTCACTATAATACGGTAACTATCAGAACCTTTGAATTTCAGTTTCTTCTACCACGCATGCGTACACACACACAGAGACATACACGTGCACATGTACTCACACAAAACAGGCCCTGTAACATTTTTCAAATAAATTAGATAGCAGAGTCATTTCAGTGAGCAAGCTGCCCTGACCAAATTCATATAGTTCGAACCCTTACACGAACAAGTCTTACTACTTCTTAATGACACCAAGCTGTATAACATTTCACCTGGCAAGACATGTATTTTGTTGTTGTATTTGCAAAGGCATCTATGCTCTTTTCTTAGTAGTAGTCGTTGATCTTTAACCTTACTGTTCATTGCTTCTCAGATATCTTGCTTCTTGAGATATCTAGCTATATGATGAAGGAGCAATTTTGAAATGTATTTAATACACACATTTTTCTGGCACTGTAAAATTGTTGTTTCACCGTAATTCAGATTTTGTGCACCTTTTCCTCTGTCTATTTAATACATTAATTTAGGCTGAGTTGTAAGCATAACAATAACGTGACAGTTCTGAACCCATAAACTTTCCCTGTTTAGTGAATTTCTTAACAGCATTGAACTCAACTGTACTATTACACTTGTAAAGCTGTAGGTGTTTTCTCACCTAGGATGTAGTAGCACTGACATTGCCTTCAGTATATTATTCTAGTGCCAGCATCACTGGTGGGTATGAAAAACATCATTTACTTTGTATATTTAGTTTCTTAGATAATTTTGCTGCCTTTGCGACAGAGAGACAGCCAAAGAACACCTCCTGGAGTCGCATTTCAAACAGCAGCACTTTGGGTAATGTGCTGTAGACAGAACACATATGAGTTAGTGCTCAGTTATCATGCATGCCATCAGCAATGCCTTGTTGCTTTCTTATCAGTCACTTCCTGCTGTCAGCCCAGTGCTTATTTCAATAGAAAAGGATTTGCATCAAATGTAATACAGTATTATGTATGGCTAACATGGGGTTTTTAATTGTGCAGGCACATGAGACTCCTTCAGTGGTAGACAGTTTGATAAAAGGATTAGATCATGAATATTTTTGACACAATTAAAGATTATCTGTGCATTGACAGAGTCAAGCCAGTGCATTTTCTGCTGTGTTTTTTTACAGAGGTTGAATCTGCTTGACTTGCATAAAAACCAACTGCAGAGTATGCAGGATTTTTGCAGATGTAAAAACAAGCAAATGAAAGCAGCCCCCTAAACTTTGTTGGGCTTAAAACTGGAAGTTGCAGGAATCAGAAAGTGCACAGATCAGATTGGTAACTTAATTCCTTAACTTCAAATCGCAAAGAGGAAAGTAGGGTTGTGCTTTCCAAATCAGAGCAGCAGGATACTTTTGCAGGGGAAGTCCTATACCTGGAAACCCTGCAAGCTTTCCAGATATTAATTAGATCCAGACATCACTGTGGGTAATGAATAACAGTGCTTTTGTGACAGGCATTCCTCTCAGAAGAAAAGAAAGTATTTGTAGTGAGGACTCTCAGACACATTTTAACAGGAGATGACACCACTGTTACAGGGTTGATTAAAGACCTACCAAGGGACAGCACTTCTGGAAAAAATCAGCAAATGAAATAAGAAAAGTTGTAATTTTATTACTAGTTATCGGTTAAATATATATAAATTTAAAGCCATGGAATCTGCATTAAAAATTATGAGAAAAAGGACTGTACCATCTTGCTAGCAGATTGAGCTTTTATAAATCTCATAAAATAACCAAGTTGTCTTTTGGCCTCTCGCTCAGCATTTTGCTTTGAGTTCTGTTGAGCCATAGAAATGAGTTGCTCCGTAGCCCTGTGGAATTGGTAGATACGCAGCGGTGGGCACATGGCCTCTGTTGATGAAAATTATAACCCAAAAAGGGGATATTCCCCGAGACAAGTTTACAAAAAACAATTTATTCATTTTCACCCTGTAAAACTCATCTTACATGCAGGATCTCTTGCATTATTACAAACTCTAATCCTCTGAGTGGGTAATTAACGGACCAGAAAAGCCATTTGTGGAAAGAAAGAGCCATAAGGGTGAAAAATATTTCTCCACTGAATGATCTTTAAGGAGTAAATAATTACAAGAGTGAGAGGTTTGGGATGACCAATCTAAATCTGAACATAATTAGGATGAACACAGTTTGAAAATCGAAGCAGTTGGCATGTGCAACAATTCTCATATCAGAAGACTAATTAAATATTTAAAAGCCCAAACCCCCTCACTATTCACAGAAAAATAACCTGCCACAGAAGGGTCTGTAACTTTGCAGATAATTAGGAAGGGTTACAGGGGGAAAAAATCACAGA
Organism: Morus bassanus; assembly: GCA_031468815.1. Taxonomy (NCBI): domain Eukaryota; kingdom Metazoa; phylum Chordata; class Aves; order Suliformes; family Sulidae; genus Morus; species Morus bassanus. Next base: position 9,160,386 of record CM062576.1, on the reverse strand, counting down.
TTGCCTCCAAGGTTCTGCAAGGTCACGTCTTATTATGGTGTATCTTTTATATGGTCTGATAACAAGTTTCTTGCTAATTTAATCTAAGTAGGGCATCCCATAGCGATTTCCCATTTCCCTTGTTAAAAATGTGATCGTTTTTCTATATGCAAACTGCAATAGGTGAACATTTTTATAAATAATTTCTCCTAATTGATACGGGCTATAATATTTTTAATTATTCAAGGGGAATGCATGTGTTAAAGTTCAGTTAGGGTTGCCCCCACCAACCCGCCATTTGAAATTGTCCTCATCCTGTCCATTGTAGAGGGAAACCAAAGGGCCTTATGAAATCATGTTGCCTTGGCGGCCAATTCTGTAAATTAGTTAGTCTTATTTTCATGTTACAGCTAAGATACCTTTATGTTGAATATGCATTTCTGCGAACAGAAGAGCCGTGTTAAACTCAGGAGACCCGTAGTGAGTCCAGATGAACTTGCATTTAACTGACCTGGACGTCCAGTTGAAGCATGAACATTAAAAGTGTTCTAAGGCTTCTACATTTCCAAAATTGCAGTAACAAATCTCACCTGTCATTTGAAATACCTTATTTTAGTAATTAAAGTGGGTGATTTTTAAAATATATTTAAGATCTGTGCAAATTAACATGAAGGATAAAGCTACACTTTTCAATATTGTAATTCTTCAAATTACTCATTTAATAATGACTCAGAAGCTGTCTTAAGTTATATAACTTTTAACTATGTTATGAATATGCTGCATGTAAGCCATGGATAAAAAAGATTGACAGTGCTGCAAAAAAGAGTTTTAAAGGGGTTCCACTCTTATCCTATGCTCTCTACGTGTGAGTCTCTTCTCCTGCAAGTCTGTTGCAGCATTACGCCTAAGGATCAGACACCGTGCTTCAGGATTTTCACTTGGATTTTCTATACGCTCTGCTCTAGCACTGAGCCTCAGAAATAAATGCCCCTTCGTAAAGCTCTGATAGTATTACCCAACCCTATGCTTCTCCCCTGAAACCTGCTCAACCCACAAGGCATGATGCTGCACTCACGCTCACTCAGTGTGAATAATCTGTGTAAATTGCTCAGATATTACGATGCTGCACCACTAAAGTTTTCATTAGTAAATAAGCATAGCTGCAGGCTATTTATTTTGTCTTAATGGTGAAACATTTAATTGGATCTTTTGAACTGATTACTTTTCAGCAGTGCAGATCTGCTTGGCTTAGTTGGTGTACTAAGACATACACTGCCTGTAATCCCATGCTGCATTTTGCTTGCAAATGCGCACGCACATAAATAATATGACAAGATTATGAATATGACTTTATTTCCATTTCTTCTTCCTCAGGTGGGGTTGTATTAGAAACATTTTCTGTAAAAAGCAGGTCTCTTCTGCTTCATGCTGTTACAAGGTTCGGGTTTGGCTTGCACCTACGCAAAGCTCACCAAGAGATTGTTCCGTTTACTTTGCAAACCTCATTGCATCTTTTGATATCTAGTTTTTCTCTCCTTGCTTTACAGTCAGTTCCTAACAGGCTCTGGTAGTTCCAGTAGGCCTTTCACATTCGTGGTAGAAAATAGTGGGGATAGAAAGACAGGAATATAAAAGCACTTAAAAAATTACAAAGATAAGGCAAGAGTTACGTATTCTACTGGAACCTACATTTCCTTTTCATTTTTCCCTCTTGTTCCCTCCCTATTTTATCTGATGCTTCAGTTTCAGGTTAATAGTAACCCCATAACAATAGCATTTACACCAGTAAACAAAGTACTAGAACAAGAATGAATTGTTACCAGAAAAAGTATCTCTGATAGCTTAGACGTGAATGAGAAGATTCGTCTTTTTAACAGTGACTGCTTTGAACTTAGAGAACATGAATACTAAAAGGCAAATGGGTCATAACTAAATGTATTAAAATTGTTCGGAGAGGTTGAAAGCGAGAAATACTCTGTTAAATTACTTTGCCATACAAGTCTGATACACGTTCATTGATAGTGAATCAAACTGGGTAATCCTAAGAAAGGGCCTCCGGGAGTTGAATATTTTCTGTTGTGTTTTATTGTCTATGTGGCGTTTTCATCCTTAATGCGTACCCTTAAACTCCCACAAGATTACACTGTATAAAGAAAACACAATTAAATATTACTGCGTATTTATTGGGCAAATGGAAACAATGCTATGGTGCACCTTCTTCTACAGTATTAGTTATACACTATTTAGCTTCCTTATGTCATGTTTACTCAGTAATTAGGAAGATTCAACAAATCATCAATATTATATTTAAAAAGAAAATAGAAACAATTTTCTCAGTTTTTCCCCCAAGCATTTTTCATCCAAAGCCACCAGGTTTATTGCTGTAGTGGTCACGTTGCCAAGTGCATAGAAAATCCCAAGGCTGGGTTGTGAATTTTCAAACCAATTTCTAGCATGCCTTACTGCTTTAGCAGTCACAGGAAGATCTCCAATATTTAGACACAATTCTTATGGCCAAATTCTGCTTTCATACATGCTCATGTATCTCCCATTTTTTAATTAGATTATGAAAACTACCACCACAGCACACTGAATCAGTTTTCCCTTTGAACTAGGTAAAATTGATGCAAATTGTAAGCAAAATTGACAGTGTGGCACCCTGGGTTTCTTGACAGCCAGTTGCGGGATTGCATGTCTGTCTTCAAGGGAGCACGGCACCATAGGGATGCACGCACTCACTCTTCCTGCGTGGGTAGGCTTGTGCTACTGCTGCTGCGGTTGCTGGAGCGCTGTGGATATTGCAGCGATGGCTGGTCAGTGCTGCTTCAAATAGGGGCTAAAAGGGCTTTATAGCAAGGCTGGGTTTTTTTAGCAGGTCTTTTTTTCAGGCTTTGGTTAGGCCCAATTTGCTACCTCATTAGGTTTCAGTATGTAATAATATATTTCTTGTGAGGTGAATTTGAAACTCAGAGTTTAAATACATTCCTTTAAATAATTTTATCTACTGTGGTATATGTGTGTGCATACGTATCTATATATACACCCCTAAAATAACATCTCTGTTCTCTGGCTATTTTATATGTAAGTTTTTTACATACTTTCTAAGACCAAATTAATAAAACATAGCATTTAAGTCATATCTGACATCTTCATACATATGTAACTTTGAGTTTAATAACAGGAGTGGAGGTCTAGTGAATATGCATACAAAAGCAGAAGCTCATCTCACGTGGCAGTTGTAGACCATTAGGAATACATATGTAAAGACAGCCATTTACTCTGGGTAAAGAGGTTCAGGAATTTTTCAGTTTAAAATATGCTGTTGTTAAAAGTCAATACACGAAGTGTAGTCATCCCACATTCCCATCTCTTTTTACTCAGACTGCAGCTCACCCAGGGTGAATAAGGAACAAGAAGACCATATGGAGTATGTGGTGCTACAACTCAGAGTTTACGTGCTTCAAGTGGTGTTTAAGCAGGTTGCTGCAGGCGATATGCAGGAACATGTCATCATGCTAGCTTTTAAGTATTTAATCAATATGCTGAAAGAGAAATATTGTCAGATGTGACTTAAAAGTTTCAAAACATACCAAGACAGATTTTTTTTAATGTATTGACAATTTTATTGAAAATGAATTTTAGTTTTTAAACATGGCTTTATATACTGTATCATTGTTTTTCTTTTTAAAGTGAAGTACACATGACTGTTTGCTGTGCTTGCCAGTTTTACCTTACCTAATGAAACAATGCATTCGCAGAAATGCAGCATTAGGAATACCCAAAATTATTTTGATAGCCCATTTCTGGCTAGACATTAACTCATATCCTTTTCTAAATAACACCGATATTTCTTTTATGTTACTCTGTCAAAGTTATTTATGCAAAACAAAAGCATTTGAAGAATACATTGTAATGTGTGCATTATTTCCTACATAACTTAACTTTGCAAACCTCTTTGAAAGGAACTGTGTTTGTCTTTATGTGGCTGACGTGACTTGCCCATAAAGATGACCTCTTCCCTCAGTGAATCTGTTTGATCCATGTAATGCTAACGTCTTTCCAGAATCTGCTTCTCAGATTCCAGGACTTCACTTTCTGGTCCAGTCATGATACACTGTGGTTTACATTTTAGTGCTGGAGTATTTGTTCAAGTCCATAGATTTTGCATTTTTAATCTTCCTTAGAACAGTGGTGAATAATGGCCCTTGGCAGGAGATAATGAAATTTTCTTAATTTATATTTTCAAGCAGAAGCTTCAATTGAAAATGGCATCCTATGGCCTGGAGACATAGCTCTAGTGCAAGTTTCAGGGGAGCTGTAATAATAATGCAGTGCCAGCGGTGACGGGGAATGATAGGACAGTGAAGAAGTAATTTAAGAAAGAAAAGAGAATGTACCAAAGCTTTATTGTAGCATATCTAATGATCTGCTGAAGATTCCCAATAGCTTTTGGAGCATGACAGGAGAAACTAATGTTATCTTGCCAAAACAGAAGCCCCTGTTTAATCAGCAGAACAAGATTATTGATTAAAACACCTCACACAATAGATTGCACATGGAATCTCATCTCCATACGTTGCACGTGGAAAAGTGCAATAATGAGCATAAGATAATAAAAAAAGAGCAAAAGCAATTTGTTGGGAATTGTACAAGTCAAGATTAGAGCTGAAATGCAAACAAATTATCATGGAAAGTACAGCTGTCCTTAAAGCTGAGCACAGAGGGGGACGGATGCAGCAGGGACATGGCTACATCGTGAGCAGAAGATACTTGCTAACAGCCCTGCTGGAGCTGCTTTATTTTCCTTTTTTCTGTATTCATGTGAAATGTGAAAGGGCCATTCCTCATTTGCACAGTCTTCTTCCTGAGGTGAAAGGAGTTCAGACATTGTACTGTAACTGTTAATTAAACACTCCATTTGATTTTTAGATTACTGTAAGTGATGCATCTGCATTATGAAAATGTAACCTTTCTTCATTCATACTAAAATCCTGAAGAAACAAGTGTTAGTGTACACGATTGCTCCTTGCATTCATGAGAATAGTGATACTTCCTACATTTCCCCTTGCAAAGCTCTTGCTGCTCCTAGCACAGGAACCTGAATTATCATTCCTTCAGTGCTACAGTTAGTCTTTTCCTAACTAGGGTTTCAAATTTAATTCATATATTACCTTTCTTAAATCAACTATTATTGAGTTTGTATAGAGTTCTTTACAGATGTGCTCTATTTCCTTGTAAATGACAAAGTCATTGTATCATAAATCTTTGTGAATATTGTGAATGTCTTAAGCGTTGAAGACATGTCTCGGTGTGAGATCATAATGAATTTTAAGATTGTACATAAAACCTGAGAATTTCCGTATTTTAACATATGCTAGGGAAGTATGCATTTAGCTAGATTACAGAACACTTAAATGATACTTAAAACCTACAGAAGACGTAAACACTAGGTTACAGACACTGAAACACTGAAGTATTTGTGATTTGACTTCTTAAATTTGCAGAAATTAGAGCTGGTTTGTATCATGCTTTCTGTTGGAATAATTCTAAAAGAGTTTGAATAGATGGACCAAACTAACAGTGTATTGTGTAGAAAAAAATAACGTTAGTTAAATGAATGAGGGACTTCAACTTATTTGCCAGTTAAGGTTTTTGGGGTTTGGATTTTTTTTTCTCCTGATGGTGTCTAGGCCAATTTTGCAAATCTCCAGGAACTTTATTTCCACTAGTCTTGTTTTGGAGAATCCCATGAAGTGGCTGCACTCAGAAAGGGCTTGCCCATTACAGAAGGGAATGAAAATGGGTCACAAGATTGAGTTGAAGGCTGTAACAGTGTAATATCCTCTTCATTGGGCATAGTGTTTCTAAGTGTCAAGGTTTCTCAAAGTGATGAAGCTCTGCTATGGCAGTGATGGGGTAGCTTTGACCATCTGTAGCCATGTAGGACAGTCTGCTGTTTAGTGCTATTTTATGGAGAGTGGAGTGTCTTTTGTCCAGAATACCAGACAGAATTCAGTGTTTCTTGTCTTAAAGGAGCTCAGCTGAAACCTTTATCAGTTTGTAAAATGGTCTTTGCAGGCAGCAGCAGAACTGTAGTCCAATAACAAACCAAGAAGCTAGTATCCCTGGTTTTACAGGGGAAAAAAAACAAGGCAGCAGACAGAAGACTTTCATTTATCCAGAGAACAAATCGTGGTAGTGTAAATTCCCTGAATTGCTTGTCTCAGAACTACCTCTACAAAGTCTACTTACTCTTCATCCCTTCTCCGTAACCCATGAATTGGGATTGACAGCTGCTGTAGTTGCTGCTGGGCTTTTGTGAAGGTTTCACTGGAATTGAAATTTGACTACCAACTATGTAACAAATAGTTACTGGAAATTTCCAGTTTTTTACATGTGAATATCTTAATAAAGTGTCTTTAATTTGAAATCTTAGAAGTGCATGAAAACCAGAACCTTATATGTAAATTACTCGTTTTATAAAATGCAACCAGCAATGCAGCAAAATCAATGATGCGAATATGAAAAGCTACGACTTAAAGCACAAATGCTTCTATTCATTCAGTTAACGAAGTGATTGCACTTCTTGGGGACGTGGTGGTGGTGTGCTTTGTAGCACTGCTGTGTTCTGCAGCAGTGGGCATAGCTCACTGGTTTGGAATTGGGGGTCTCCTTCATTTTGACCAAAGGTGAGCAAAAGGTGACCTTATGCACAGCAGGTGAAGTCTTGCATAAAGAAATAGTTGGAAGTTTTTAGAATGTCAACAACTTCCTTTAAATGCCACTCAGTGCCTGAAGTTTGACACTGGCACTTACTGTATAAAGAAAAAAAAATAGTGCGTTTTCTTCTGAATTATTATAATACTTCCTTTCGATACAAGCTGGCATGAAGTTCTCCTCAGTTTTCCTGACTGACGGCAACATTATGAGTCTTCACTGGAGGAAAATGAAAGAGAAGAAAACGACTTTTCATAGGGAGACGAGTCCATCTTTTTCATAAGATTTACAAATACTGCTAGTAAAACTTTTTTTTCCACAGCTAAATATGACCTTCATCAGTTTCATTCTCAAGCAATTTCTCCCAATATGTATCCGTTTTTTTTTGTAACAAATCAATATTTCTCTCTTAATTGCCACTCATTCAAGTGTAAAATGAAATTTTCATACAGCTCAAAGCTGTGGAAACCATTATACTGAATGATGCACTACAGAGAGCCTTTGTAGGAATTATTTTGGCTTCAGCATAAGGTTTTCTCTAAAGAAACAAAAATTTAAAGAAATTAATTCCAAAATCTTATATCCAAGGTTTCCTCATGCTGGTTAGCCTGGCCTGAGATGTGGGGCATAAAAAAAACCCCTACGGGGCTTAGAACAGAGATACCTTTGAGGTTTTGGGCCATATTGCTTTCTCCTACTTCTACAGCCTCCTCCTGCACAACACACACAAGAGCAGCACTTTGACCTTCGTGTGAGTACAACAAAGTGGCTGTATTGTATGTTTTCAGTGTTACAGATTCAGTACAGTGATTTTCTCTGCAAGTTGGGTGCACATTTCATCACTTCAGCATTGGTCTGAAAGCCATTGAATGCGTCATACTCGTTCCAGACTCCCTAATATACCGCACGAGCTGTTGCACTGAATAATAGTGCTTTTGGGAGTGGTGCGGCGTTACCTGCGTGATAGCTGTACAGGGACCTGCCTGTGCTCTCTGGAAAGTCACTGCCACAAGCAGCACAGAGGTGACAGGTGAATTCCTCGCCATCTATCTGTATGCATGGTTGTGCATATATACGGAAATCCCTAGCTATTTCCAATTAGTTCCGCAATTATGAGTCTTATGAGGCTAGAAATAAGTAGCTTAAAAAACAAGAAAAAAGGAAAAAGAAAAGAAGAATTAACTGATAAAGTCAGAAGAGTTGTTGTTCCCAAGTTTGCTCAGCAAGAAGCTCAGTATGTCCTGACCAGCTCTGTGGTAGTTTGATTAGTATCTAAAAAGGAAAGTGATTTATATTAGAGTTCTTCAAATGTGCTTCTGTACCTTTTATGAGGTAGCGTGACTTGTTCTTATACCTGTTGGCAATGTACAGCTGTGGAAAGCCATTGATACAAGATAGATTATTTTAGCTTGGGATGCGGTATTCGGGGAGTGTGGGAAGTAGTAGGGCAATAGAGAAGTTGATGTACAGCTGGAGTCAAAGGCTAGAAAATTACTTAAGTTCAGACTTCTGTTATTCAGTTTGCTGACAAACAAAACTAACCCCTCACAAGATCAGCCAAGCTCTTTTTCTTTTAGTCACCAAACTCCCTGACCTTCTCTTTTTTTCTTCCACTTCCTCTGACTATTTTTTCTGTATTACATTTTGACCATCTTTTCAGAGTTAGGTAATTGTTTTTCCACTTTCAAATTCCAAGCTTTTTTTTTTTTTTTTTTTTTGGTGGAAAAATGAATAGTAGTCTAAAATATCTTGATTATTATTATTAAAAAAAACCTTCCAAAACCATTAAATTCAGTAAACCTTAGTGGTTAGAGACATTGTAATAAAGTTCTTCTTTGTACCAAAATGCATTGGCTTCCACTGTTAAGCAAATCAGATATATGTTTCAGTATATAGTCTCCTCTAAAACACATTTTAATTAATTTTCTTGCAGTTCTTCTTTTTAACTGTTTTTCTTATTTCCTCAGACAGTCATTCTTTACTTCTTCCTGTAACCTAACAGAGGAAGCTTAGAGTCCACCAGTTGCTCCTAAAATAATTAAAATGGAAATGTTAATGCTCTTTGTCTACAATAAATCTTCCAACCAAAATAATTTCTTTGAATCACAACAAAAATCTGAGATGTAAAACCATTCAGCAGTATGTCTGTCCCTAAAGATGGAAGGAATTGCTCATTTGTGTTATTGTACGTTATTCAAAATTCCACATTTTTTCATTTTGTATCATCTTTGCATTTTGCTTTGATTTTATTGAGCAGTAGTATCAGATCAGTATATATTTGGGACAGCTCTATCTACCAGTGGGAACGAGTGACATTTGAGATAACATCGATCTCCAAATTTAAAATTATAAAGCCTGAACTGAAATATTGTCTTGAAGCCTTATTTATGGACTTTGACGGATCTAGTATTAATTAACTTTGTTGTCTTATGGATTGGACTGCCCAAGTGTGAAGAGAGTTAGCACTGCATATAGTACTTCAGTGTGAACTTGCAAATTAAATGCAATTTTAAATTAATTAGCTTGCTTTCTTTTCCCTTTACAGGTGCAACAACCGAACACAGTGTATAGTAGTTACTGGGTCAGATGTGTTTCCTGATCCTTGTCCTGGAACATACAAATATCTAGAAGTTCAGTATGAATGTGTTCCTTACAGTAAGTATAATCTTTTTATTCTTGCTCACTTCCTCTGGCCCTCACAATTAATGCTGGAGTGCTGTTACATGGAAAAGAAGCATATGTTTATGGCCCATGGACCCATTATGCATGCAGAGCACTTGCAGACTAGGGCCTCCAATTAGCTTCACAAAGTGTGGAAAGAAGCCATGGTGTGATGCTGGCCAAGTGTCTGTCTGTGTTCTTAAGTGTTTGGCTTTTAAGGCTACTGTTTTTCCAGAAAACAAACTCGAATTAGCTATTCAATAGGCCAGATAGAAATTTGTACTTTTGCCCGCTACCAGTTGCTGACAAATTGGCTTGGCTCACAGACTTCTAAAGCAGGAATTGACTTCAATTTTAATCATGATCTACTTGAAAGGCTACCTGCTGTTGTGGTGACTTTAGGTGCACAGCAAAACCCAACACTGACACTCCGAGGCGAATGCCCCAGTTGGGGGACATTGTAAGAGGACTTTGTGCTTCAGGGGCACACTATAAGTGAATTATTCAGGGTGAATAATTAATTTATCAATAAGTTACTCAAACTTGGTTCTTCAAAACAATGGGGAAAAGCATGAGAAAAAAATGTTCACTTTTAAGGTGAAGAGAAAATATGAATTGTGCCTTGTATCAGCTGCCAAAACAGGATTTTTCACTGAATACAAAGTAAATACTTAAATCATATTGAGATAGAAAAATTTGAAGTTACGGCTACTTCAGCAGTTTTGTACAATATTCTTTCTAATGCCAGAATTCAGTAGCTTTAGACGTACGTCTTATTTCCTTGCAATAATTAATGCTTTTTTTCATTGACATGTATGCATGTTTATAAAAGTTCTGCAGATTCGACACTTTTAACTGGTTTTGCTTTCTTGTAAGGTCATTCTTTACAGTGACTTCTCCCTCGTCCCATAACTCAACAGAGAAATAGCTGTGTTTGCAAAGGAATTTGAGCAGTGCACTGATCATTCCCTTAAGTTATTACTAAGCGTGAATTTCTTGATCTGCAGTAATCCTTAACCAAAGTCACATTTTCTGTTGGTACAGGAAACAGGCCAAGTCTGAGATGCAAAAACACTGTGGTGACAGTATATATCCAAAACGGAAGGAAATGAGTTCTGGCATAAGCAAAGCTGTGTCAAAACTGTCCATACTGTTTACTGCACAATTTTAAAACTTAGACTTCTTAAACCAAAATACTACTCTGTACTGCTTCACCACATTGAACCTTCACTGTTGTTAAAGGCCAAACACAGATCATCTGTTTTTTCTTCATTTCTGCTGTGTCATTGTGAAATGGTTGCTTGCTGATTTTTTTTCTGTACCATTTGTAGGATTGGAAGCCTACTGCATACAGTGATCCCTAGTACCATTCCTCCTGTGTGTATTACCGGTGGCTTGTTATAACTGTTCTTCTCGTGCCACTTTTGAGGAGTGATGTCTTACCCCAATCTAACCAAAGTTTTGTTCCACAAAGATCACTTTTACTTTAGCGCTATTTTCATTCCCAAATTCTCAGAAAGAGGGCAGTGCATCTGATTCCAAACCATGAGGTCAGTCAAATGACAAGAGGTTACGTTTCCAGTTCCAGTAGGCTAGCTCATAGAGAAAATGTGTAATGCAAATAATGTTCAAACATAATTTTTTATGCTGTTTTAGGAAGAGAAGTGTGGATATGTTCTACCGATTGGGTATTGCTATCTACAGGAATCTTTTCTTTTCCAGTTTTCAGAAGTATAGTGCCACAGCGCGGCCTATCCTGTACTCTAACGTGTAGTTATTCTACTTCTAAAATGTTTATTTTTGTTTACTGTCAATTGCATTGGCCTACCCTTTGAATTACATTATTCTGTGTCTATCATAACTCAGGTTTCTGGATACTTCTTGTTTTTCAAAGTCAGTAAGTTTTGGAGTTTGTCAACTGCAGCATGTACAGTGAGGACACTATGCCCAATTCCAGAACTGTAAGAGGCATCACCTGTCATTACCAGCAGTCATCAAAAAGGTTGCCAGTTACTAAAACCAGTTTTGAAGTTTGATTTCAAACGACGTTGTGGTTCAGTAGCTATTTTGATTGTTGGCCATCTTTCTTCCCTGTCCCTCAAAGCCTATCCTGGTATTTTCCAAGTCTCTTTTTTTGACGCCTGATAAATTCCAGTTATCAAGTCTTAATTTTTTTCTCCCTTACTTGTTCCAGTGCTCCATATCTAAACATACGGAATGACTGAAATCATTAGGTCTGCACATAGCAGCTGTCCCAGCGTAAGAGACTTGTTAGGAAGGTGGGATAAGCTTTTGTGGGCCTAGGAAGGGAGGTTTTTAGTGATCACAGCACTTCTAACTGAAGTTCAGGTATGGCTCTTACTTATTCTGAACTTTATCTTCAGTGACTGCAAGACTGCAAAATTTGCTTTGTCTCATGGTGGCACCTTTCAGTCCATGAGAGATTACAAATAGCAATCATACCAGGTTTTGTGGTAAAAGTTGGGAGTTCTTACACACTGGAGTTGGTGTCACCCTTGTACAAAATGCAGTTTATGAGCTCCTCTATGTCTTGCTGGCCTCCAGAAATGCATAGCTACTTTGCTGATAATACATATTGATTGAGCTTTCTTTGGGTTCTGTATTCATCACCCTCATAAAAAAGTACTTAATGAAAAGCTTCCTTTTTTGCATCTCAAAGTGTAGACCTGTTGCTGACGTTTTTCTAATCCTCCTTAGTAAAAAAAAAAAAAAAAATCTATTGAGATACTCAGTTGGATCACCAACAGAACTAAAATTCTAGTCAAATTTGATAGGCATTGCTTTGTCCTAAAATAAGAGCGTTATTGATTAAATTACAAAGAAATTGAGAGTACCATACTTGACATTTCTCTCAATTATGCTGCACAATGTGTGTTGACACTTTGACTGAATAACAGAAGTCAGCCCTTTTATGAAGAACAACATCAAAAGTACCATTTTGTACATCTGTGCATTTTTATTTGAAGCCTTTTTTGGACTCAGGAATTCAATAGAAAACGTTTTAAAGTGTTTTATTCTCTCTCTGTCTGTATTGATTGGACTTTGCAGCATTTGTTTATTTCAATAAGCCCATCTGTCCCTGAAAAATGTACAGCTGTACACCAATGCACGCAGAGCAGACATGCCAGTAATGATTTTAGTTATCCCTATCTTTTTCCCCGTCTCCTATTACTGATTCTAAGCAGGTACAATATCAATATTGCTCTTTGGTGAGGAATAAACTCATGCATAGAAGTTCACAGAGAGAATCATCTGAAAGTCATTAACACTGGTTGTGAAAGCCAGGAATTCACCTCAGAATACATCTTCTGTTTACTCGGATAACTCAAGAACTACAAATTGCAGAAAAACAAGTATTTTACCTAAAGATGTATAAATGAACAAAGGCTAGGAAAACTACTGCTCATTTTGAGAATATTAGCCCCTTCCCACTCCCCCATAAAGTTTTGGAATTGTTTCCTGAAGAAAAGCTAGATTGGCTCAGCCAATACCATTCTCTCACAATAATCATATGTAATTTTGTTAAATGAAACTGAAAATCCAAAACTTTATATGAAACATACAAATACATTATTCAGGATAATACCATAATACTGAAAATGTAATAGCTGTGCAAATAGTTCTGATACACTTCCTTGGTATCAGCAGCTACTGTTACACAGATTGGTACATCTGTCATTTTCCAGGTCATTTTATGAAACTAAGGGAGCATACTTCAAAGGCTACTGAGTATATGAAATAGATTTTATTGCAAATAATTATTGGAAAGCTATTTACTAGCTGGACTTCAGCTATACGTCTTCCTGTAATGTGTTCCTTAAAACTTCCTTGGGGAGAAATTGCTATAGTAATATAACTTTGTTAACCGGGTTCGGTTTATATTTTCCATGTACAGTGGCGGGATGGATATTTGTTTTAAACACTTGGTATGACTGTCCTTGCATACTAGCTTGCTGTTTCGGGCTTAATCGATGATGCTGGAGAATATCTGAATGAGCCAAATGTTAATTTTTTCTTCTCTTTTCCTCTTGCTTACTGTGCTTTTGCTTCTTTTTTTCTAGATGTTTTTACTTATTCCTTCTAGTCTGATTTTGCAGTTATAGACTAAGAAGTGGCAAAAGTTCTCAAGATTAACATTCGGGGAAAAAAAAATAAAGCCTAAGGAGAGCTAAAGGATGCAAGCTGCTTTCTTTACAAGAAAGAAAAGCAGAGGGATGTCTGGGGCAAAGATGGGGGAAGGTTTAATAAGCCCACATACAAACCTATATAATTAATATAATGCATTTTGGATTTATAATTATCTAATTAATATAATATGCATATGTGCACTCGCACATATATGATAAATTCATGTGTCACTTAAAAACCAACTCGATAGCATTATGCTTTGAGAAGAAGAAGAGTATGTATAGCATGCATTAGTAAAGTCATTCATTATTTATTCAGGTTCACTAAGTGAAACTACATGCCAACATATCTGTATTGCCTCCTTAATCTACTAAAATGATTGATCCATGTTCACTTGTGTAACCGTAGAATCTCTCTCCTGCTAGGTTTTCCTGTTGTCTGTTTCTCTTTATCCAATATAGTGCAGTTCTTATTCTCCCTGTATTTAGCGTCTGTTACTAATTTAATCTTTAGATTAATAGTCAATTTATGTTAATCTTCTTTCTTTTTTCCTTGCACTTTTTTATTTTTCTTCCGATGCTTAAAATAGAAGTGGAGCAAAAAGGTAAATAACGTATACAGTCCAAACCCCAGCTCCTTGTTATGTGCCTTATGGATGTTAACCTCTTCCCTTCCCCTCCCCACAACACTCTTATATTATGATAATCAGCAGGATCTCATAAGTACACCTCATAAAGAAGTCGACTGTTTGCAATAAAGTGACTTGGCTGCTTAAAGTAGGTGGCGGGGTATAGTGTCTGAAATACTTGGGCTGGAGGGAAGACTCCCTTGCTTTTTTCTCTCCCTTTCTCTTTGTCTTTCTTTCCCTCTCTTTCTCTCACCCTTGGGTAAATTCTTGTTAATCAAGTGTCATCTTGCCTGGCTTCCAGAACCCTCTCCATAGCATGCCATGGTTACAGGGTTTCCTGGTCTGTTTCATTCATTGCTTTGGTTGTGTTTTGTTTTCTCTGCTCCTAATTGCTTTCTCTATATACCTGATGAGTTGTTTTGTTCCTTTATTTTTAATCGAGGCACCTCCTTTTTCAGCCTCACCACTTCTTAAAGTTCTAAACAAGGCGATGTGATTTTTTTTTTTGGACTGAAATGACCTAGCGCACTGCTGCACACCAGTTAAAAGCTCTGGAGCGTTAATGCGTACTCACTAAAAGTCTAAGACGAAAATGCAAGAGTAGCTCTACATTTTCAGCTGTCTGTGTATGCCATTGAGCCTTGGTCTGTACTAGTGAAAACAGTTCCCATCCACTTTACATACTGGTACAGCAAGAACATGGCAACTTTAAGAAAAGTGGATGATAAAGGGTGATAATTGCATTAATTATAACATAAGGTATAATCTAGTGCCAATTAAATTGATTTTTTTTCTTCCTGACACAGTCATTATAATTTACCTACCTTTTTTTTTCTTTTTTTTCCTTTTTATTATGAGACAGTCTTAATTTGACGTAATTCTTGTCTTACTTCTCTCTGTGACTGTTAGTTTTTGTTTGCCCGGGGACGTTGAAAGCAATTGTGGACTCACCGTATTTATATGAAGCTGAACAAAAAGCAGGTGCTTGGTGCAAAGATCCTCTCCAGGCTGCAGATAAAATATACTTCATGCCATGGACTCCATATCGCACCGATACTTTGATAGAATATGCTTCTTTAGAGGACTTCCAAAACGGACGCCAGCAGACAACATATAAACTCCCAAATCGAGTGGATGGTACTGGATTTGTAGTGTATGATGGCGCTGTCTTTTTTAACAAGGAAAGAACTAGGAACATAGTAAAATTCGACTTGAGGACTAGAATTAAGAGCGGAGAGGCCATAATCAATTATGCTAATTACCATGACACCTCTCCATACCGATGGGGAGGAAAGACTGATATTGACTTGGCAGTTGATGAAAATGGCTTATGGGTAATTTATGCTACGGAGCAAAACAACGGGATGATAGTAATTAGCCAGCTGAACCCCTACACCCTGCGTTTCGAAGCCACCTGGGAAACGACATATGACAAGCGAGCAGCATCCAATGCTTTCATGATATGTGGTGTCCTGTACGTAGTGCGGTCAGTGTATCAGGACAATGAGAGCGAGACCGGCAAGAACGCCATCGATTACATCTACAACACCAGGTTAAGCAGAGGTGAGCACGTGGACGTTCCTTTCCCCAACCAGTACCAGTACATCGCCGCAGTGGATTACAACCCCAGAGACAACCAGCTGTATGTGTGGAATAACAACTTCATTCTGCGATATTCTTTGGAGTTTGGCCCACCTGATCCTGCCCAAGGTAAGAATTTGTTTTTTCTCATTTTTAATCTCTTTGTACTTCCATTCAGATAACTCTGTTACGATATCTTTGGTCTTAGACTTACCTCTTGGCCGAAAGGCAAGGAGGGGTTGTCTGTTTGCACTGTGCTGAGCAGTACAGCGTTAACGTTGATGCAAGGCAAATTTGCAGCACCTGTGAAGAGAGAGTTACTTTATTTGGTTTACGGGATTGCACTTTTCTTTCTTCTTCTTTTTTTTTTTTATACAAGTGTTTAGCTTTTCTGTATTTGAGAATGAGTTGGGGAATTGTTTTTTTACTTTATACCATCCGTCAGTTTGACTTTCTGTAGCTGAAGTAAGTTTGAGTTCATTCACGCTGAACCAGAAGCCTGTTCCCGTCCATTCGGTGTTACCTGACTTCTGAATTGATTACAACATACGTGCAGACCTTTTAACTTCTTGGCGCCAGCAGTTGAGAGTGATGTGTGCTGGGAGGTCCCAGAGGAGATCTACGGGGTTAATGTGCAATACCAAGCATAAATATTGTTCTGCAGCCCTGTTTTCGCAGTTTCTAGTGCCAGCTTAGACAAGATTACCTGACCTCTTTTTAGCAGGTTCCTCAGTAAGTCCATTACAATTGCAATTCAGCTCACTTGAAGTTAGAACTACCTAAAAGGAAAGACACTAACTGCCAGAAAAGGAAAGAAAAATTGAGGTCTTTAGGTCTCAGAAATCCCTAAAAATGACATGAACAGGCACAGCCACGTATTAGCATCTACAGGGGAGAGTAAATACCAAGAGCAATGCTCCGTGGCAGAAGATGCATGTAGCAAGGAACAGAATGTTGATAAGCTGCTTCAGCAATGAAGGTAACACTTCACTTCTCTCATCCGACTGGTATGCATGTTTAGCAGCCGTTTTTTCTACTTCAAAGAAGTAGTCTCCATGTGAAAAGTAGCTATCAGCGAAGCTGATTCATGCAACAGCAGTGCAAACCACATAGTGTGTACACAACTATATCAACATACATATAGCTTTTCCTAGGTACAAAAGTATGTAAGGCAGCCGCAGAACAAGGCAGTTTAGAACCAATACGTTAGTGATCTCCAGAGCCAAGTGAAGAAGATGTGTCCAGTCTGTCTCCTGCAGACCCTCCCCGGCAATACATGGCCAGGCTCAAGCAGGATCCAGGTGTTTGGGGACTGAACTCCGGCTGCAAGGGCAGCCATCCTGGGAAGCATTGCTCTCTGTAGGTCAAGCTAGTCCATTCCTCAGGGAGGCTTTGGGCCTGTTCTTAGCAGAGACATACCCACCTATGTAATTAGAAAAAAATTATAGCTTTCATTTTCATACTTTCTCATGCATGTCACTTTTCCATTCAGTTTAACTGAGATGAAGATGCATTTTAAATTCTCCAAAGCTTTAACAGTAAAAGGAGAAAATGGAGGTGCAGGCTCTAAGTAGCTTTCACAGCTCAGGCAGCTGCCATGAATGTGGCAAAAGCTAATCTTTAAATCATTGCATTGAGGGAAAAGTGTTAAGGGGGAGCAGGGAGAGAAAAAAAGGCTTTGTGGAATCCTTCCTTTGCTTTAGTAAACCACCAAAGGTCTCCAGTAAGACATTTCATGATGGTTTTATTATGAGAGAGTCTCCAGAATCCTAAGTTACAGTACGTGTGCTGGCCATGTCCCATCTAATATTGGAAAGAGATTTGGGCATCCACCAGCACCCCTTCATGTTCCTGGGTTCCTTGCTGGCATGCAAGGCAGGGGGAGAAACAGTTTCTTCCAGCCAGACGTAGACGAGAAAGGGTCCAGGGCACACTGCAGGGTGCTTGCCTCTCGTCTGAGCTCTTTGTCCATTCACCTGTGAAGACAGAGAAGGAATATTTTTTGAGTGATTTATGAGTTTAGGTTTTAAATGCATTATGACATCAGTAAATAAATTTTGATTATGGCCTTTTTAAAATATAGAAACCATATGAAGACACTAGGTTTATTTGAATATGTGATGCATATATTCACAAACAGTATTTTTCCTTATGTAAAGCCAGTACCAAATATTTTAATTTTGTACGGATCTGTACATAGCATATCTAAGAATATGTTTCAGTTCATTTCCTCTTTTGCCTAAGCCAATTGCCTGTAGTTAAAGACCACTAAATTAAAGGAAAAATTATCTAATATGATTGTCCTTGAGATCTACTGCTATAAAAACAAGAAGAAATTCTCTACAGTTTCTAACTCTATATTTTATTCCTATTATATTCTCAGTTCCTCTTTGTTTCAGCATAAAGTCTGTATAAATTGAAGATCAGTCCTTCTATTGTTACACAGTTAAAGGATCTGTATGTGTAATACACATTTGGATATTTTTATCTCATATGGAATTAGGTCAGATTTTCGGCACGTTTGATGAAGGGCATTTTTGTGTTTCTTCTGGTTTGGTTTGGGGTTTTTGTGGTAGACTCAGATTTCTTAATCATCTACACAAAGACATAGGAGTTAGGATAACATTCTTTAAGTCACCTAACACAAGAACCTTCTTTTAGTGTCTTTCACAACGCTACTTTAATATCAAGTATTTAATGGTGTCACAAGGTCAGTGCCTCAAAATTGGAAGTCGTGGCCTTCTCTGTTCGAATGGTTAACTTGGGGCCGTTGTGGGAAACTCAGCAATCTGTGTTCCCTCTGTTGCCGTGGGAGCAATAATGATATATAGACACACACTGATTTATTTTTTTCCCATCTATCTGTCTTGGCTATCAGTTCTTGTCTACACCATAACTTCCAACTACCGAGTGCTTCAAAAACAACAGTCTTTCTTCCTACATGAAAGATGAATTTGTCACATTTGAGTCAGTTTTGAGCTCAAGGGTTTACATTTGCTCCCAGGGCCAAAATCTTGGACTCATCCATGACCCCAAACCTGCCTTTTTTCTCTTTGTTGTTTCTTTCACTTTTAAATCTGCCTACTGAAACGTCTTAAATACTGCTATAATTAACCTAGTGTTGACCTTCCCCTTGCTGCAAACCTATGCCATTTTCTCCACTTGCAACTGTCCATGTTATGTGCTCCCCATATCTTTATTTTCTTAATCTTCAGGAGAACTCTTAAGGTTTCTAAAACTGCAGATGCTGCAGCCAGGCTACTATTTTACCCTGACAATGGGGTCTGCTGCACTTAGAACTTCCCCCTTAACCTCATTCTTCATGTGTTGTTTTTTCTTCTCTCTTCTCATGGGAATTATAGTACATAGATGTAGAAATGGTTTTCAGAGCTACAGCTGCAAGTACCATTCAGACATTGCAGAAGAGCACATTTTCTAAGGTGAAGTGTAAAAATTACATTAAAAAATGAAAACCTTAATTTAGAAATAAAATAAAATATATCAGGCCCCGCAAAAAGCCACTATGAAAAATTTGAAACAAACCAGAGTTTTTATATCTCTGGTAAACTTAGTGGCTATGTCCTGTTACATTGTTTCTAAAGGAGGTATCCAAGGAACAAATGAATCCTCACTGAAATAGGAATTTTTAAAGGAATTTTATGTTAAAAGATCAGGAAGAATGAAGGGAATTTTCCCTCTAAAAAGTAAAAATGAGCATTACATTGTAAGGTTTCCTTGGTAACAAAAAGAAGATAAATCCTTTTGTTCTGTGTTAGTGCGTTAGGGAGAGATTTCATCTACACTCACCCCAATTTGTTCGAACTGTGCAAACTGTTCAAACTGAAGTTGTCTCCCCTTCTGTACCATGATACCCATCATTAAGTTTTATTGGATCACTGCAGGAAAATATGGATGTTGTGAGTGTGGACAGAACAGAAACTCGGAGAGTACTATCACCAAGGGCTTGAAATAATAGGAAACTAGTGCAACTAAATCTTTATAACACCAAGAATCTATGACAAAGTCATGCGGCAAATTGTTAGGTAAATTAGTTCTTTACTATTATATCAAATCTGATACACTACAGATTGATTAGAGTGGTTGTACAGGTAAAGGCAAAATAATGGGGACCAGATAGCACATTTCTTGATCATAGGTATTTTGCTAATTTTGTGGCATATTTGTTATCATTTTCAGGGTATAAATTTATAAATGGCTGTGTAAACATTTCACTTTCAACTAAATGGGATTTGGCAGGGTCAATAGAGTACTGGCTAGCATAATAGCTGGAACCTATAGGTAATTAGGTGAGTCTTAGTGACTTCCCTGCTCTTCACTGAAGTGTGAAAACGCACCCAGCGGTAATAAGCAGAAGGCAGGGAAATCTGGATTTGCACAGGTTTCTGATCCCTGTTGCTTTACACGGCAGCTCAGTGTATGACACCTTTTGAAAATTAAGTCGGGCACGTAGATTTTCATGTGTCCGAATGCACTGAAATACCTGATCTGTAAGTGCATACGTTTAACTGAAAAATACGTGCAGCTGATTTCTAAAATTACCTAGATGTTGGAGATGAAAATGGAACCATTAACGTTTTCAGAAGTGGCGCGTCATCTGGGCATTTCAACACAATTTTAAATCTGAGGTCAGAGTTGTATTTTGGGTGGGGATTTTTTTGTTCTGGCTTGGTTTGTTTTTTTTTAAAACATGTTTTATGCCTGCTGAGAATAGAAACCTGTTGGCAAAGAATACTAGATAGCTTGTGTGCCTTCCCTAAATCTACTCTTCCCTGTCAGTTGGGGAAACAAAGTTACTATTCCCCTGCTGTGCTAGGCAATTGTGTTATGTTTTTTATAGACATCACACTGTTAAACAGGTGTTAAGTTTTACTCCAGTGGTGTCTTCATTTTTAGAAACAGATAGTATGCATAAGTGTTTAAATCAGCTGTTAGGAACTGCATGAAACAAATGTAAATTAATTACCCTCAACTCGAGTCTTCGGATTTACTTCTTATTGCCCTTTTCTTATTTTTTTTTTTTTAATTTTACAAAGACTTTTCAGCTGAAATGAGACACACCTATTTTTTAAAAAAAGGAAGAAAGCAAAAGAGGTTTTGGTTCTGTTCTCGGCACATCGAGCCTAGTCAAAGTCCAAAATAGAATCTCACATTGTAAAAGCGGCTTTTTTGGCACTGGGCAAAAATTACATATCTCCAGCCTTGTAGAGGCTCACCCTCGCTGCTTGGAACAATAGGTTCATAACCTCGACATGGAGTTTCTTATTCTTCTTAGTTGCGGCATATTAATCATCACTGCCATTATCTTATATTGGTAAAGCGCTCTGCAAGACGTTGCATGGCAGCCAGTGGATGCCGTCACCCTCAGCTTTCAGAACGAGACACATCAGGTGGTGGCAGCTATCATGTGTCTTCTTACAGCTCAGGAGAATGGCCTTGCAGATTAAGTTCCCCAACAGGTCATTAAAAACAAAATGATCTGCCTTCTAAAAGCTAGATGTATTCCTTAAAGTGATGTGTTCAGTCGTTTCTTATTTTTTCAACCTTTTTCTTTCCCAGACTTCCAGCACTGTCTGAAGTTTCCTGGTACATTCTTAAATATACGGACTTCTCCTTTTTTAAAATTCAATTCAAGAGAAAATCTCTTAGAAATTGTCTGTATTTTTTTCAGTTTTGTGAGAGAGGTGGTTTGAAGTCTTTCTCCTAAAATGTGAGGTTATAAATTTATTTCTAAAATATGTACTACTACTACTAAGCTATGCAGGTCATTTTTGAATCATAGGTGGTATGCTCTGAAATTGTTTTTCATGGATAGCATTAAAATTGTTCTACCTAAATGCTGCTAATGACAGGAGGATATTTTAGCTCAGGGTGCAGCACAAAACATGTTCTGAAAATTGTTACCTCACTACTGAACTTCAGAGGGTTGTTATGAATTCTTAGAGTGATATTTTGCTCCTGAGACAAAGCTGTCCTAAACATTATAGGTTTTGAGTAGTAATTGCAATAATGCTAATACACATTTCAGTGATTAAATATGTACTAATTAGCACAATGTGTTCAGGGATGGATAGTAATAATTGGTTGTCCCCTGCATCATTCTCCGTCCCCACAGTTCCCCGTTCCTCAGGACCTGATTCAGCAGGCGTTGCCTGACACTTCTGCAAGTGATTGCAAATGCTTTTGACAAATGTTAATTGGAAAAGCAGGAGAAGGCTGGATGCATTGTAATCAAAAGAAAATTACAGGAGTTTCACAAGATGTCAGGCAAGCACTTGCAGAACAGATCCGGGGATTTCAGTAGGTTTCACAGTAGCTGGCTGCGCCACGAGTTCAGCACAATTACACAGACTGTACTCAAGCAGCCAAGAATGAGACTGAAGAGAAGACAGCCTCTAAAAAGTTTCTAATTTGTCAGCAAAAGAGGGATAAAAAGCACATCTTTGCATTTAGTCTTTAAAAGCAGATCGTGATGTTCAAAAACTCCACTCTAAATTCATATGAATGTATTTCATATTGATATGAATATTGATATTCATATTTGAGACTCCTAATATAACTGAAATATAATTGTAAAAGGACTTTGAAATAATTGTTATCTGCCAAACTACTGAAAGTTAACCTTATTCAAAACACTTAACTTAAAAACCATCTGCTGAAAGAAAGTGAGGCAGCTTTTCTTTTGTTTTTCGTTTATGATTTAATTTAGAGAAAATGCATTGTCCAGTAAGTCAGAGTTCAAGGGCCTAGCAGAAGAAGAAAAAAAGAAAGAAAAAAGCCACTTTATAATGTGAAGTTAATCTTAAAATTAGCCTCATTTATTTCTGTATCAGTTAGGATTTAAAAAATACTTGGTCTGAGTTTATTTATTCTCAGCACAAGGATCTGTGCTTTTATGTGCCAATAAAGCACCGTGAACCCTAATGAAGATTCAGAAATAATTAACGATAACTGTTTCAGTTACATTGCTCACTAGCGTTGTTTCAGCCGTTGCTCAATATACATTTGAAGGTGATGAACAGGAATTCCGGACTATTATCTCCACTAGCATTAACTAGTGTTATCTCTCCAAAGCCTCAAACTGTGGCGTAGCTCAGGCTGTACCTCAGCAGCTCCCGCGATGCATTCCCGACGTGGGTCAGTGGAGTGAGCAGCTGCGAGTCCCAGGCAGAAATGATTTGGCCTAAGCCGATCCTAGTGTTTCAAGAAAGATTAAACTAGGTACTTGCCACTGGCTGGAACGAGTTGTGTTTTCATACCTGCTTTATCAAAAAAGGATGTTAAGGCCCGAAATGTTCAAACACAAGAACGCCACGTACGTGCTAGGTGCTGCTTCTGTTTCGAGCTAATGGGGCATGCTGCAGCTCTCTCAAGCAGAATGACTGCCGGGTAGGAAGATGTTATCATAATTATTTTCCTGGAAGGTGTGTAGTGGGTGACTTGAAGTTTCGGGGTTGTTTTTTTTTTAAATGGTCTCGTTAGTTACAGCCCACTGCCTTCGTTGTTAAAGCTGGACTGCATTGTTCATGGCACGCTGATACAAATGATTCTGTCTGTTGAGTTATATTCCTTCTGCAAAAGTGATTAAGTAATCTTAAATTGCTTTGAGCGTGTTTATTATGTACTGCTAACTCAGTAGTACTGCCTTTCAGCCCTTAAAACTGTAACTATCAGTTTTTATTACGGAAGAGATTATTTGGAGGATGTGCTGAAACATCATACTGGTATGAGCTGGGAGTAAAAAAAAAATCAGTCTAAAAGTTATATCCTAAGCACCCAGAATAGCAATAAGAGTAATATTAAGATAAAGGAAAGGAGACACCAGAGAATCCTTTAAAAATACATAAATAACATTTAAAGGACCTTTTTTTTTTATAATTCTGTAGTCATTTACGTTATTATTACTCTATTTTTCTCTGTGCAGTGCCTACCACAGCAGTGACAATAACTTCTTCAGCAGAGCTATACAAAACCACGGTGTCGACCACTAGCACTACGTCACAGAAAGGTCCCATAAGCACAACATTAGCTGGAGGAACAAAGGAAGGAAGCAGAGGACCCAAGCCACCGCCACCCGTTTCTACAACCAAAATCCCTCCTGTGACAAGTTTTTTCCCTTTGCCAGAGAGATTCTGTGAACCAACTGAGGCCAGGGGGATTAGCTGGCCTCAGACACAAAGGGGAATGATGGTTGAACGCCCTTGCCCCAAAGGAACACGAGGTATTGCCTTTAAAAATATGTTGTGATTTCAAGCAAACATTTCAAAAGCAATGTGCAGCTCTCTTATGGTGAATTTTTTTTTAATCTCAAGCTGTTTGTCACGTGGTTTTTTTGTTACTGGGAGAATGCAGTATCTACAGGCAATGGTCAAGTTTTAATCTGCAAACGGCATTTGAGCGTAGCCGCAGAATTACCTTCCGCATGTGCTTTTGAGAATTCAGGTCAAATTTTAGGGCTTTGCTTGAGGACTGTTGTGAAATACGCTTACAGCTGCCTTTCTCATTATGAGCTCCCCTCTGGATGAGCTCCAGGAAAAATCAAGGGCTTTTTGTTTGTTTGCAGAAAACGTCTGGTACTTTTCGCTGACTTTATTATTGCTGTTTGTAATCTACATTATTTCCTTACGTTTTTGTCAATTATTGTCAACTACTGCCATTAGCAGCATTCAGATTTAACGTTGCTTAGGAGCACAGTGTAGCCGATTTCCTGAATGCACGCAGAAAAATGGTTTTCATTTCACTGTAGTTTTTCTACATCTGTTGTAGGCACTGCCTCGTATCTCTGCGTGGTCTTAACAGGAACGTGGAACCCCAAAGGCCCTGATCTTAGCAACTGCACCTCACACTGGGTAAATCAGCTGGCTCAGAAGGTTGGTTGAAACCTTTTAATCTGGTGTACACTGGTGATTAAGGATTTTGACTCTCAGCATTAATAATTCAGTTTGTTGAAGCCATCTTTATTACTCTCTGCTTATTTAAATTTGAAGGAGTTATGTGTGCTTTGTGTGCTAAGCATTGGCCAACAGTTAGGTTCATATGTGTGTTCTGGTACGCTCTCCCTCTAAGTTCTTGTATTGAATCTGTGATTATGTGTTTTCATCGCTATTTAAAGCAAAGTAGCTTTGCTGGTGTTCAAAAAACAAAAGCTATATTTCTTTAATAAATCAAATATTATAAATCGCACAGTAAAAACTGTGGTATACAGCAAGGTTTTTTGGTTCAGGAAAAATTATACTATAATAAATAGATCTTTGTCTGAGTGCGTTAATAACAGTACGATTAGAGCACAGAGCCACTTTCTGTGTTTTCCCTCCCTACTGAGATTTACTAAGTTTATGAAAACTGGATAATTTGTTGTCAGTACCAGGCTACTTGACTTTCAAATGCCTCAAGCACTAGTATGAACAAATAGATTTCTTACTGTCTGATAATGGCAGTAAAATAAAAGTGAGGATGAATAGAAGATCCAGCCCAAAAGTCCCAGCCTGATTTCTGGTTTTGATGGCTGTTAGGAACTGCTTTCGTGTGTCATGGATCTAAGAACCTTTAATCTTCTGAGATAAAGAGAACGTTATTGGTCTCAATTAGTTGCAGATTTCAGTGTATGTGCAAATGGTTATTTTACCACAACAAAGGTACACGGGGAATTGGAATTAGGAGCCACAAGCAGAACAAGGGACCCTGCTGAGATAATATAAATTGTCATTTCAGATCAGAAGTGGAGAAAATGCTGCTAGTCTGGCCAATGAACTGGCTAAACACACCAAAGGACCGGTCTTCGCTGGCGATGTTAGTTCATCAGTGAGGCTGATGGAGCAGCTCGTGGACATTTTGGATGCTCAGCTGCAGGAATTGCGGCCCAGTGAAAAAGACTCTGCTGGAAGGAGTTATAACAAGGTACACACCTCCCGTCATCTCCTCCTGCTGGGATAACCATTGCCCTTGTTTTTTTTTTTATTTTTTTTCCTTTCAGAAATATTAATCTGTACTTTGTTCCTGCGTGCTTATAGTTCTGGAATAAACATGTAAGAGAAAACAGCAGTAAATACACAGAAGAATGTTGCAATTACCTTCTTTAGGGAATAAGATATAATTCGCAATAGCTGACTGGTCCTAAAATACATAGCTGTGTTCCTTATTAAAATCTGGAATGCTTTATAACTAGTGTGAGGGAAATGGGCATTAGCTCTCAGAAATACTGTAACAAATCAGCATGTTTATCCAGTGATCCTTTTAACCCTGAACATGTAATAAAATCAGTGGGATTCTGCATAGGTGCAGGGTTTTATTTTAATCTGACTTCCTGCAGAATAATAGCACTTCCTTAGCCTTTTAAAGATGCCAACATCACTTATAATTGATCTTTATGAAAATGCCTTGATACACATATCTAAAACACAAATAAGTGTTTTCTCCTGAATGATGTTCAGAGAAGCATTTCAGAGAAAACATATGTCTTTGTGGTTTAAATACAAATCACAAGTGTTACTGCCATTCCTCTTTTTCTCAGGGGAAATGCTGTATTTCTCGGCTTCTTCCTTGCGTCAGCTTAGTCAACAAGCTACAAACAAAACATTTTTTCAGCCCCCTTTAGAGAGAGAGCTCCATGCACTCTGTTATTTTGGCAATAGTTTTATTTACAATCCCTAGCTGCCCTTAAAAGAGTTTTCCCAGAGACAGATCAGGTGCCCGCACAGGGATTTTCTCCTTTGACCTTTTCACGCAAATCCCACCGTTTGGGCAAAGATATCTGGGCACCTGTACAAAGGTTGGGGAAAAACATTTCCTGTGTGATGTTTTTTGTAGTCATTGCTGGACAGAAACTAGATTAATGTCCAGGCTATAGTTCAAATTTGGGATTTGGAACACCAGATTAATTTTTTTATATTTCTGAAGCTTTCCAGAATGTGTCTAACTTCTGATTTTCTTTTTTCTTACTAAAAAGCTCCAAAAACGAGAGAAGACATGCAGGGCTTACCTTAAGGTATCTCTCCTGTGCTGTCACCCTGCTTTCTCCCTGCTTCAGCAACCTGCCACGCTTTATCATCTTGCTGCATGATCCTATGTATTTCAGTCTTTGATAAATGTGTATTGTGCCCCATATCAACTTTACAAATGTTGGCTTTGCACAGGTATAACACTCAGAAAAAAAAAAAAAAAAAAAAAAAAGATCAAAGTTTATACCTCTTTTACCTCAACTTGTTCAAAACTAAAAGAGCAGAAACGGTTATTATCTGAATTGGAAGTAACATCTCTCTTCATAATACAACTTTGGGTAGAGGAAAAAGCTGGCAACTTATCAGAAATTACTTCAGCTTGGTAGTATTTTATATCAAAGACTGTTTAGAGTTACTTTGCTTGCATGAAGAATGTACATTACATAGCCTGCTTTGTTCTTTGTGTATTCTTATACCTAGTAAAATCGCTCTTTCTTACAGTTTTAAGAGTTGTTACAAAGGCCAGATTCAGTGACTGCAGGATAAAATGTAAAGACAAACATTTCTCTCTGTTTACTAGTAAAATGTGTGCCACATGTCCCATTAATCAGGCTATATGGAAGGCATGTAACATATTGCTACCCAATTTTCAGTTTCTTTCATCTGCTGTAGAATGGTTGTCCATAGTGGCCAGCTCATGCTCTGCAATACAATGCCAGGAATGCTGCCTCGCACCTGTGAAGAAGAGAAAAAAGTCCTAGAACAGATCGTGTCTGGCTCTGAAAAATTTTATTGCACATTTTTTCAAAGTTTCTTTTAAAATACTGATTTTTACTTGTGCCCTCTGAGATAAAATATAAGAATGATTTTTGAAAAGAACTTTGAAATACTTTGCAACATAATAAAATAATTCAAACTCTTACTGAAGAGACATTTCTCTGTACAGGGCACTTCCGTCTTTTATCCTGCAGCCCAGGAGGTGGATGGGAGATGTCCATTATGCATAAATTTGACAAAAAGAGACAAAGATCTGGAGAGAAATTCACTTTCGAAGAATAATAATTGTAGTAATAGGTTTTTATTAGGAAATATTTTTTAATAGTAAAGGGAAATCCAGCAGATATGGTTTGGGTAGACTGAGTTCTCATACTTTATTTTCAATACTAAACATGAGCGTGAGAAGAGGAGTAATGGGGTTGCTCCGACAGCTGCGTCACAGGGGCCGTGTGGTCTCCCTACTGCCCGCTCGCCTGTCTGAGGGGAGAGAACGCCTCAGAAACATTACTGGGCAGGTGATCATTTTCCACAGGAAAAATGCAGAGTTTGATTATCCCATAATAAATAAAAAGCGTTTCATATTAATGAATGCATACCATCAGCGCTATATGGAGATACACAAGAAACCGTAGCACAACCGTCATTTCCGACCCGTGTCATTTTCTGTAGGTCTCAAATGGGCTTCTCTGTTTAGATAAGACTAATAAACCTCTTGAAATTACAAATCAAAAGCTGACTTACACTATGCAAATGAAGCAAGTTCCCACTTTGTGACAGAGGATTCATTTGTACCTCAGATTAGAGGCTCCAATCTGTATTTCTTGGTGACTAATGAATCTGGCCTCTGCAGACCAATTTCTGTTCCACTCTAGTTAATGGCTGCAGCAGTATCAGTGTGAGCATTTTGACTATTCTGTCTCCCATTAGAGAAAGAAAAAAGGCTCTAATGCCACTTCGAAGTATCTTCCACCTGCCAGGAAGGTCGTGGTGGCTCACAATGCAGACAGAAAGAGGATATTAAAATGGATTAGGCTAATTAATCTTGCTCTGACAATAGCCTTGACCAACTTTTCCTATTCGTTTATTTGTACAGTATAGTATTCAAGACTGACATCTTTCTGTTTGTACAATGTGTTGTTTCCATTCCCAATGCTTTTAAATTGATCAAACAAATTATATATATGCTTAATGACACATTATGACTAGGTAAATGGGACAGAGTAAACAGGGTGTTTCAGCAATGCATGGCATACTCAATGCACAGCATACTCAATGCACAGCTACATTATGCATTAATGTAAGAGCCTGCCTTCAATTGATTAACTGATTACTCTGATTGATTGGATTATTTTGTAAAAATAATGTAATCATGTCGCTGAATTCTTCTTCTTCCTTATTTACTGTTACTTTATATGCAGCTTAATGAACCTTAAAACATGATGACAGAGTTGTTACAAGACAGACTTTTTAAAATGGCAGCTTTATTCAGTTTTACAGTTTTGCCTTCACTGATAACAGGGACAGTCAGTGGACATCTTGTTTGTTCTATTGATTTCCTCTTTTAACTGACCTTTGTGCAGGAATGGGAGTTAGTAATCTTTTTAAGTATCTATGAACAGGTACAGGAACAGGAGGGGGAGTGAGAGTGGCCCAGGCTAATTTATATCCACTGAGTCAGCTTCATTTCATGCCTCCTGTAATAAAGAAGGCAGTTTGTCATAGACAAGTAGTTTACAGTGCTATAGCTGCATGAGTTGGGCTAAGTTTCCAGAAGAGTATTATTGTCATTTTAGCCTAAACTGCAGAATGGCAATTTTGGCGTTAGTATTTTTAAATAGAAGTTATACATTCTGACATTAACTTTAAGATGGAAGCTTTGGGCAAAACTTCTGGCATTTATTTTTACATTTTTCAACACTTTAATAAGACTGTCTTTATATCTGACATGAGATGAGTCAAATCTGCATGTTTACCACTTAGAGACCACACAATGCTAGTGGCTAACTGCACTTCTATTAATGCTAATCCAGTGAGAGGATGGAAAATAATTTTATGCTGAAAATAGTTTTCTAATGCCATTAAATCACAGTAAATGATTCTGACAGTTAAGTATTATAATTGTCACCAGATAACGTTGGAAATTTTCCCCAGCTGCCTAGGGCAATTGGACCTAATGATAGTTTTCTAATGAATGCAGGCAATTGTGGATACAGTGGACAACCTGCTCAGGCCTGAAGCTCTGGAGTCCTGGAAGGACATGAATTCTTCAGAACAAGCCCATGCAGCCACAATGCTACTTGATACATTGGAAGAAGGGGCTTTTGTCTTGGCTGATAATCTCCTAGAACCAACCAGAGTCTCGATGCCCACAGAAAACATCGGTAAGTAAATTTCTTTTCAAGCATAATTTGAAGTGCTGTGCATTGCTTTACGCAAAATCAGGAAAAAATACTCCAGATAGCGACATACTCTTTGAAGGATGAGCTGTGCAACATTTGGTGGAAAGGTAAATGCTCCTAAGCGAGCGGGGGGACACGCTTTTCTTGTTTAGTTCTTCAAAATTAACATTCTTCTTTAGTGTCAATAATACAGTGTAAAATGGAAAGTAGTTGATGTTATGAAGTTGATTTACCACTGAAAAATCATTAGCAGAATGTATGGATATGAAGAATGCTTAAATGGCAGAGTATGGATTTTTTTGAGGTAACTGCTTTCTGTACAGCTGCAGAAATGCTTTCCTGTTATATATAAACTGTTCCTAATGAATTTAAATTACTTTTTTGCAATGTACTTTGCCACTTAAATATTTTAGACAGTCAGAATGTAGGCCAAATGTTTATATTAAACATGACTGCCTTCAGGTAAAAATGTGTTCAGCGAACTACATCTCCCATAATGCAGAATAGCTATGCTCCAGAGACTGCAAAATAGTCGGAGCATAATTTGGAATTCAGGTGGTGACAGAGAAATGAAGGGGTTTGGTATTAGAGATGTGCAAATATTGGTACGCGGGATGTGTTAAAGCAAAAATCATTGCTATGCATAAAATTAAAATTACTTCATCTTATTACAGAGATTAATGTAGTCTCGGTGTGGAACAAGGAAGCTGAAAGTCTGCTAATTTGAGGGGTTCCGAGATGGAGACTTGGAATAGTCTCATGCAGAAATGAGACTTTTCATGTTTTTATGTCTGCATAATTGTAACTGTAGAAGATGATTCTGCCTAGTTTTTAATTTGAGTAGGAAGATACTGGGAAAGTATGGGGAAAGGTGTTACAGTCTGTTATCAGCGTAACTGCACCAGTTGTTTCTGAAGGAATGTGGATAGAATTACAGAAAATCTCTCAGAAGATGTAGATGAGCAGTTCCATGGAGCTCAGTAGACTCTCTGAACATCACTTCTTGTGATAAGCTGTCTTCAAGTCATAGTAACACATTACTGATGCCATGCAGGACGGAATTCCCAGTGCATATACATATGTGTGGCTTAGAGAAACATTCCCTAGTTTCATACCTTTTGTCAGTCTATAGTGTAGACCTATAGTTAGACAGTTTACTATAATGCAGATATTGGTCAACAAATTGACCTCTCTGACCTGTATGATTTTTCATATCCAAGGGAATCCAGCCTTCGATGGTAATCCCATGAAAGCTTCCCAATATACATACAATGTGCTACAAAAGTAAAACTTAAGTAAGGCTGAGTGGCATCTAAGTTTTCAATTTAAATATTTTTTAGCAGAACCAATAAAATGGATTCCTATAAACCTTTATAGAGAATGAGAAATTAGAAAATTGAAATTTTCTTAGATACGAATACTGATTTAGCTAAATACATGGCATAAGTATGCTTAGTTATTCATTTGCTGACTGTTTTAAAAACTCTTTATATCTAAATCAATACTTAAAGTTCTAAATTTGTTAGCAGAGGATACTGCATAGACGTTAGGAGCTTCAAAATTAACATTTCTGTGCAAATGTGTGCATGGTATTTTTAAGAGGATATTTTGGGGACACAAATTAAAACAAGGTTTGATGTCATGTTATCACTATTAAAGTGCTGTCATTTTAGTAGTGTGCAGTAGGTTTAGTTAAACTAACTCTGCTTGAAACGTGCAGTACAGATCTGTCTTAATGGTGGCAAATGAGGACAGCAGTGTGAGAAAACTAAATAAAGAGTGGGGGGAAATATTGTCATCTGGCATATTGCAGTCTGGCCAAGAGAATTCCTCTGCATTCTCCTTCTTTACCACTTATTTTTTTTCTCTGTTCTGCTTAGTTTTGGATGTTGCAGTGCTCATTACTGAGGGCCAGGTGCAGGACTTGAAATTTCCTCAGGGCAGTAAAGGAGGCAACTCGATTCAGCTCTCTGCAAGCACTGTGAAACAGAACAGCAGGAATGGTGAGTCTTGGGCACGGAGCACTGAAACTCCATTAACTTTTATAAAACCTACGTTACCTTCCCCAGTTAAAATATCAAAACAAAACACAACAAAACTGCTCTGTGGCTTTTTCTCGAAGATTGTGAGTACCTGGGCATTTTTCTTCAAATCCATAGCCTGAAAATGACTCTCTGTTTACTCATGCTTTATTGTCAGTTCATTAGAGTACAAGTTGCTGTCTTTCTGTAGACCCCTGTGGCATGGTGATGGGATTTTTTTTTCTTTTGCAGGATTAGCAAAACTGGTTTTCATCATTTACAAAAGTTTGGGGCGTTTTCTCAGTACTGAAAATGCAACCATAAAGCTAGGCAGCGACTTTGCTGGGCGGAATAACACGATCGCAGTCAACTCGCACGTCATTGCAGCCTCTATCAACAAGGAGTCTAGCCGGGTGTACCTGACTGATCCTGTACATTTTACACTGGAACACATTGATGTGAGTTATGCTAATGAATTAATGGGAAGGTCATAAAATCAGCAAGAGAGAAAAGCAATGCAGAAAAATAACCTTTTTTCCATTTGAATTTTAAATGTTGGACTAGGTCAGAGACACAAGCTTAGTTAAGTCTATGAACATAAAATTAAATGAGCCTGGTTCAGTGATTATTAGAACTTAAGTGTATTCTTAATGAAAGCTAATTCAGTAATCAACATGAAAATGTAAATGACTAATTTGTTTCTAACTGAAAATTAACTCTTACCTTAGTAGCAGGGTAGAAAATAACTGTTAAGGTTCTTGATGGTCTGAAGCAGCAAGTTTTAATGACACTTTAGCTTTTTACATTAATTTTGGACGAAGTTCTGGAAGCCTATACAAATTGTTTAAATGCATTTATTCAGTGAAGAATAAAGTATTATACCTTGGTTTGTTACACGTTAAATTTGTGTATATTTTTTTCATGGCAATTTATTTGATGTGTTTCTTTGCTCGTTAGTTTGGTCCTTTCTGTTTTTATGTCTCACATGGGGAAAGTAAATAATCACTGTCATGATAGAGAAAATATGGTTGGATTTTCCTCTCATTTTGCCTCTTTTTGTAAATCTGTTTTGATTGTTTTTCATCAAAATAAATAGGCATTGAGAAATGAACTTTTTCCTGATGTCTGTTCACATGACTTTGGCCTGACCAAAGGGGATAATCAAAGGAAAAAGATGATATTTTCAAATTCTCAATTACAGGAAAAATGCCTTCAGAATAAATTCGCAGTCCTAATTTTGCAGAAAGCAAAAATGGCTATAATGTACCATCAGTGCATAAAATCGTAAGATGGAAATTGTAATTGTTTAAAATTGGGTCTACAGTAATTGCGACTACACTTTAGAGTGTTTCGGACTATAAAGTCCCTTTTAAACTAGATGTCTTCCTTGTATAACATAGTCCACAATTTTGCTGATGAAAAACTTTATTGTCCGAAACATGCAAAGTTTAATCTAAATTACCCTTTACACGTATTAAACAATTGTTATTGCCATCTTAGTGTGTGAAATCCTCATTTTATGTTATCCTTTTATCTCCCAGCCTGACAATTATTTCAATGCAAATTGTTCCTTCTGGAACTACTCCGAGAGGACTATGATGGGATACTGGTCAACTCAAGGCTGCAAACTGGTTGACACAAACAAAACTCATACAACGTGTGCTTGCAGTCACCTAACCAACTTTGCAATTCTTATGGCTCATCGGGAAATTGTGGTAGGTAATGACGTTTCTAGCCATTGGCAGGGAACAAACTTTTAAAGGTTTATCTTTAAATTTTTAGCAAGATCCAAAATTGCTGAAGTTTCTTAAGTATTTATAGCTTCTACCCACTCTTTCCAAAGCAATTTGCTTTCTGTAGCACTTTTCTTCCTCACCCATAAAGTTACAAGCAAAATAACAGGAAAGAAAACCAAGGAAAGGCAAGCGTTTACTCCAAGTCATATTTTAAAGTTACTGACCAGCATTACAACTGTTTTACAGGCTTCCCCTCAGTACAGCTGGAGAGTATCGGTAGGGGAAGCTGTGCAGGCTGTTCCCTGGAAACACAAGTGCCAGCTCTCCTTAGAGCAGGAAGGTCAAAGAGCTTCCTTACTGGTTGTTTAAATGCTTCTTCATACTGTGAAATTTTGTTGTCTAGTTAAAGCACTTACTGAATGTCAGGGGGCCCGGAGTGTGCAATATTTGCAAGGATAAGAGACTTCTCATATAGCCATTGTATTCGGAAAGATTGCTGAAAAGATAACCGAGGTGACAAAAGTGATTCTGTCACAACTGAAGCAAGGAACCTTCTGTAGCTAAATGTGAGATTAGAGCTGGAATTGCATGTGTAACATACTCTGCATTTTGTCCTAATTGGTGTGTAAACCGTTGTGTTCTTCTCTGCTCTGGAGCTGCAGGTCTGTAGGAAAGAACGTTTACTCTTATAAGTAAGTAGGTCCCAGGGAAAGCTCTCTTCTTTGTTTGCATCAGAGCCTAGTGGCACTTTCAAAAGGTTATGTTTCTCTACTTGTTCTTGTCTGACAAGTTTAGTGAGCCATAGGAAAAGTAAAAACGCTATCTGATCTGGCTAAAATAGTCATATTTTTCACTCAGACCTACTCTTCTACTTACCCTAATGTTGCTTTTCTGGGAAGCTGGCCTGAGACTGACAAATTACTGAGTACATTTTGCCCATCTCATGGAATGAACAAGTAACTTTTCTGGGTGCTACCTGTGAAAATAGGTTTTTGTTTATACTCATAAGGAGTCATATTAATTTTCTCCATTCTTGGTTATTTCTAGTACAAAGATGGAGTGCACGAATTGCTCCTCACTGTCATCACCTGGGTGGGAATTGTCATCTCTCTTGTTTGCCTGGCCATCTGCATCTTCACATTCTGTTTTTTCCGTGGCCTGCAAAGTGATCGTAACACTATTCACAAGAACCTTTGTATCAACCTATTCATTGCTGAGTTCATTTTCCTAATAGGCATCGATAAGACAGAGTACAAGGTAAGTTTTCTCTGTGTGTACCGATCTTGTTCTCTGAAATGACTGTTTGAAATGGATTTGAATTAAAACATGACAACACTGCCAAGCTTTCAGCATTCTGACACAGCAAGGCTGAAATAAAAGCTCAGTGTGAAAATAAGATAGTCATGTTCATAAATATTATTTATATCCATCAAAAGTATCACTTTGGCCTTAATTTCCCGCTTACTGCAATGTTTTTCATTTCCAATTGAGAAACATTGGCTATTAACGAAGCAGGTGGTTAAACTTTTGAAAGAGGAGACAAAATTAAATGTTGATACACTAGGAATATATATATGTTTTCTATATATATTCATATGTCTCAACAGCTATTGACTACTTTTTTTGTGTATATATATATACGTATATAAATACAAAAAATAAGTTATTGGATGTAGTTATAGATGTTAGTAGATGTAGCAAGTACAGAGATTTATCTATTTACACGTTTTTTATACTGCACATTCATGCAGGTTTTTTGGCAGTATTGGTGAAATTAATTCTGAAATTATTAATTGGGTTGAAATCTAGTAATTCAGTATAGTTTCATCCAGAATTCAGCCAAAAGGGAGAGAATTCAGATTGATTTCTGTTACAACGGTAGAAACTTCCAAATTACAGCAGATAAAAATGGCTTGATGGCTGCTTCATAATTTTAAATAAGCAGTATTCCATTATGCATCTGGAACCAACTGTTCATGTGTCAGATTATCTAAACTGTAAGACCTAAAACCATATCAGGTTCAAAATTAAAGAGTTGCTTATAAAATTGAAAAATCCACTCTATAATTGAACACTGGGTGGTGGGGGCATGATTTCCTTATCTTCATTCACACTGTTTAGCTAATTTACTTTCTGTAGCTACTGAGCACACAGTAGTATTCAAATGTTCAGTGAATTTTTTCAGGTAGGAAAACGCTCCTGTATTTGTGAAAGATCTCTGATAGAAGTATATGCTGTTCTATTGCACACTATTTAATTGGAGACTTAATGACGTGAAGATTTTGTGGTTTATATTTCCATCTTTCTTTTTTCTTTGCAGATTGCATGTCCAATATTCGCAGGTCTCTTACACTTTTTCTTCCTGGCAGCCTTTGCCTGGATGTGTCTAGAAGGAGTGCAGCTTTATCTAATGCTAGTAGAAGTATTTGAAAGTGAATATTCTAGGAAGAAGTACTATTATGTTGCTGGCTACCTCTTCCCTGCTACAGTAGTTGGTGTCTCAGCAGCTATTGACTATAAGAGCTACGGAACAGAGAAAGCGTAAGTAATTGCAAGTGACCTGAGTGTTTTTCAAGTGAATAATTTTTTAAAGCCTATTAGCTGTCAGAGGGTCCCTGACAGACTAAAATACCATCTGAAAGCTTTATTGGTAAGAGAATGGCAATGCTGTGCACAAATTACAATCAAGTCTTTTGTAATTCTCTAGGTTCAGAGGATTTGTACTCTAGAGAGACCGAATCTAAATTATGGTCTTTCTTTTAACACAAAAGATTGACCTGAAACAAATTGAAAAAGTAAATAACTTTTTGGCCTCAAATGTATATTAAGTAAAAAATTCTAAACTTAAAGTATCTGACAGGCCTA
Organism: Morus bassanus; assembly: GCA_031468815.1. Classification (NCBI taxonomy): domain Eukaryota; kingdom Metazoa; phylum Chordata; class Aves; order Suliformes; family Sulidae; genus Morus; species Morus bassanus. The sequence goes on along the minus strand of CM062576.1, from coordinate 9,123,918 downwards.
ACCACCCAGTTTTAAGCTACTGCTTCATTAGATCTCTTTGTTCAACTGCCCCTCTAGCTAACTCACGTCCTGAATTATGCCAGTACACTATTCCAACCCATGTGTTTCACTTTGATAATATTTCATCAGGCGAGTAGAGCAGGATTAAAATTAGCCACTGCCTTTTATTTACAAAAACACATATATATGTAGAAAGTGACAGAATGTAGACAGAAAACATTTCTGAGGATTTGAGTTGCTGGAGGCATAAATTTGCTTTCCAATAGTGTTTACTTTGTCCTTTGATGAAATTAGTTACAGAATGGAAAGATACCGTTGACTACAAGAAAGCTGCTTGATTTTGCTACTGATGAAAGACAAATAAGAGCAATTCAGCAGGGAACTGGGCTATATGAAAAACGAATCGCTAAATGAAGTCGGCCCTAATAGGTTTACACGTCATTTAGTCTGGTATCATATGTATTCTTTGTCTACTGTTCAAATCCCAGTTGGGGCATTTTATTTGTAGCATATTGTTTTTCAGCAAAACATGGCATCTGAACATTTTCTGTCTCGTATTCCTCAGGAGTAAGCACTTTGCATACAGTATAAAGTTAAAAGCAGATTTTGAAGATTACATGGAAAACCTGTGAAAAATATTTACTGATGTTAGATTCATTAGTCCATGATAGCACCTGTGCCAAACCTTTTGACTGAAAGGAGAGAGAGCTCGTTTTGGTTTTGTTTCTTCTTATATGTTAGCTATTCCTGATGATGTATTTTCAAGTTCAACAGTGTTATTAGACAGGACTCATCAGAATAGTTTCAGGTTAGGAAAAATTGTCCATGGACTAAGGGGTACTCTGCAATGTTTATTGTTGTTTACTGGCAAAATGTTAGCTTAAGAAGTATTTTTGCACTTTCCATTTATTGGACTGAGGTGCTCATGCAGTTGTTCCATTTTCATTCTCTTTTTTCCATGATAGTTGCTGGCTCCACGTAGATAATTATTTTATCTGGAGTTTCATTGGACCTGTTACCTTTATTATTCTGGTAAGAACTTTGTTTTTTCCTTTCCTTTTAGGTTGCCTCACAGCAAAGTTAAAAAGATTGAATAACATCAGTCAATAGCATCCTTATTTGCAAGACATTTCATGAAAATGCTTATAAACAATTTGTAATGTGACCAGCGGTTATATAAATGTTTAGAAATCTTTAAAGAGTGCTGACCAAATGATTAATTGTCAAAGCTGTGGTGGCACTTCAGCATAGCCATTTTTTCCTAATGGCTGGAACTCTGAAGGTCGTATTGACATGTGTAGTCATATGAAAAATCAGTGAAGTACTAAACACAGGGTTTTTTTTTTAAAGGAACCATTATTACTGCTTTCAACTGACTCACTGTTGTACACGTTCCAGAATTTAACTGCTCATTATCCAACATAATTATCTCAAAAGGGTGTTCTAACTCATTGGATAATTAAATAAATCTTATATTTCATTACACTTACACAGTATTTGTATGTGTATTTGCATATGCATATGCCTATTTTTCCATGACTACTTCCATGTGCATTTATGCTACATGTAATGTATGTTAGAGATACAAGTTCATCTTTTTAGTATAAATAATAGAATATTATGTAACCAGTAGAAAGCATATTCACGCTTTTGCAATCATTTGAGTAAAGTCATTTTATGGATGCACACCCATCTGTACACCCACAGCTGTGTGCCCCATTGTCCATTGAAGATTGAATGTTGTGTTCATACATGAGTTATCCATTCTCTGAGCGCTTTCAGGTAAAAAGTGCATAGTCATCTGTCAGCCCCTGGAAAAAACATCTCCCTGTTATTTCAGACTAATAATACCAACATTGCACAACATAGGAATTTGGAATTGGGGAGGAAAATGAATGCAAGATGTGCTTTTTGGCTCACCTTGTTTTTCTCTGCTACTTCAGTGTCTTTAAATCCTGGCTATACTTGGGAAATATTTTAGAAGGCTGGTGCTGGAGAACATAGCCTATGTACGTAGAGAGCTTTTCTCAAAACTGCTGGTAGTTTGGAAGGATGAATTAATTTGTTTTCATGATTTTGAAAGTCTAAATAGTTACTTGTTCCCCTTCCTTTATACAGTAGTGGAGTTGTGAAATGTTAACAGAAGTTCAGTTCCCTTGAACTTCCAAATTCAGGACTTGTATTTTGTCATTATTATTTTTTCAGCTTGAAGCACATGCATCAGGCATAATTTTGAAATTTTTGACTTTTATAGATGTATGTGCCAGACGTACTATTTCAACACTTTCTGTAGCTTATAGTTTGCATTACTTCTCCATGTAAAAATAAACTGATACTTTGATTATGGAACTTTCTATAAAAAGTGTACCAGGCCAGTCTTTTGTAGGTACTTTATTCCTTCCTGGTATCTTCAATATTGAAATAAGCTTATGTATATTTAGGTTTGTTTTACTCTCTATTTATATCAAAAACTATTTCAGTCCTTGAGCAGTCACTTAAGATAGTTGTGCAGTGTAGAAGTTGTTTGAGTTCATTGGCATTTTTTCAAAGAAATAGCCGTAGATGCCAAAACTCATGTGTGTATGAGTTGAATTGGAAAAATTACAGTGTTTGTAAGATGTAAGTGTAGACCATAATAATTGTACAGAGTTTATTCTAAATACATTTAAATTAAATCAAGTCTCAGGGTGATAGGGATTCTTTTTTAATTAAATCTACAATTACAATTGAAAGATAAACTTCGTATTTTCAGTATGATAGACAATATTTTTCAACACAAAGTTGTTTCTTGCAGTTGTAATCATTACTAGAAAATTGTTCTAAGTTTCATGCCACAATAGTTCAGTTACCTCAAGTCTGATTGTGTGGTGATAATTTTGCTTTTTGTGTCTAGCTTTTTATTTTATTGTTACTGGGAGTATTTTGCTAAGTCACCTCTATTTCTCTCCCTTGCTTTAAAATAACATTTCACATGGGAAGCTTTGGGCATTGCTGACGGCTTTTTCACTTCCTCATAACCAGGTCAGAGTGAGAATAGAGGTGAAGGACATTTAATCATATTGACCATGTACAGACATAGTTCACTATTATTTACTGGCCATGACATTATTATCCTCCAGCAAATCATTTAGGCTGAGACGCGAAAGGCCTTTGGGAGCAGTATTCCCAACTTCAAAAATATGAAACAGCAGGTAGCAATCACATCACAGTTCCTGGGAGTAATTCTTCTCTAGCAATTGCTTTGCCCTCTAATCGTCCCAACTGAGAAAGCAAGAGAGACTGAAGGAAGAAGTGTGAGAAGTGTAATGGCTGAAAAATAATATGTTATGTGCAGTGTAACCGAAGAGCCATGTTTGTAGCATAGCTTACTTAGTGTCAGTAGCATGTGAGGATTTCACCTTGGTAGGCTTTTTAACATGTTAATCAAATTTTATAATTCTCAGTTTAATAGTACCGTCAATGCACATAAACTCTTTTTGACAATATTGCTTACTACTTTAATTTACAAATTTTTGTCTGAGTTTTTACGCATTTGCACTTGCATCTGTATACAGGTTTGCACAAAATGAGGATGGGAAGTATAGGGGGGAAGTATGAAGTTCCTTAGTATGTCTTCTGAGGAACTTCCAACTTCACTATTTCCATACCCTGTCATGCCTTTGGGCACCAGGGTTATTATATCTATGAGAAAAGAGCATGTAAGTAATGAGCGGTGGGAAACCATTAGTATGCCTGAAATGGTTTAATGAAAGCTTGGATCATGATACGTCAGGAGCTGTTCTTATCATTTGGACAGTTCCATCTGCATCTTTAATAATTAATTCAGTTCAGTAAGAGTTCAGCATGCACACTCACTTAGAAGCCTTCTTCAGAGAGCACCTCTCTCGCTGCCAGTCCCAGAGAGAAATAGGCTTCTGCATGGCTAAGAGCAAAGATCTGGAGATACAAGAGCAGTTTTAGAGCTGCATTTGCCAGGTAACAAAAGCTCTGGGGAGTTCAAAAAGGGTCAGAACATGTGCAGTTCAGCTAGGTTACTTCAGAGTGGTGTTTCTGTTCTTCTGTCTTATCATATCCATGTCAGCACTGCAGGCTGTGTGGAATGAATTTTAAGCCGCTAAGCTCAGGCAGACGTGATTCAATTGAGCAGGTTGATGGCTATAAAACAAACAGTGCACTCCTGTAATCTGTGGTCAGAAAAGCCTGAGTATTTTGACTTCTATGTAGATCCATATTCATTCATATCCAAGGAATGGGTGATGTTAGTTTGACTTTAATTCAGCCAAAACCACTGGAGTTTGCTTCTGACAGGTGGAGCCAATATATTAGGCTACCAAAGGTTGTTTTAGCAAAAATTCCTAGGATGTCCTGTTTCATTAGCGTAAGAAAGATAGTTTCTTTTTTCACTCAGGTTGAGTCATTACTTAACCAAAGTCAGTGGATGTATACATACAGATGCAAACATTATCTAGCTCGGCATATGGAAAGTGACTGTATATGTAAGCTTACATATATAAATAATACACATATATCTTTCTATAGTAGACACTTGATAAATGGTATTTCTCTGTTGCTCACAGGGAAAATTTATCATAATTATTGCAAAATCTGGCTTTATTTTGCTACTAATTCATTGTATCTGCAACTAATTCCAGTCCATTAGTCGTCTACGCAGGTTATTACATTCACTTTTTTAAGAAGTTAATTTGACTTGAAGACACTCCTTCTCTCAAAATTACATAGGTTTCAGGTGCCAGAAAGACAAAATTCCTACTTACACCATTTTTCATGTCCAGTATCTTCTGATTTCAAACCAGAAATTGCCCTCTGTGTGGTGGCTATGAAAGAAGCATGGTCTTCCACGGTGCTGCCTTTGATTATTACTGTAAAAATGCTTCAAATTTTATATTTTAAAGTAGTTACTTTTTATTTTTTAATATATGTTTAATTGTCTGTCTTTCACTCTGTACTATCCAATTACACTTGTCTTATTAAGAGATAAGTAGGAACTGGTATTTTAAGAGGTACTCTAATTATTTTCTTTCACTTTTTTCATACATTTCTAAAATCAGAGTATAGATTAAGCTAGTTCTCTATGTAATCCAGTGTTCTGTCTCTTATATTGGATAATATATTTTAGAAATTGCAGCAAAAACCTAGCATAAACATTGATTAAATACTAACAGTCCAAGTTTTTCCTTATTCTTATCAGCTAGTGTTTTAAGAGATCTCACATTATAGCTCCACCTACTGTAACTGTGTGTTTTGTCACTCTCTGTATCACAGCAGAATCTTCAAATCTGAAACTGATGCCTGAACAGGCTTTTAAATCCTTATTTTTAGCCTCAAAATAGTGTTGGTCTGATTTTCAGAAGTGCAGCATGAAAAAGACTTCACTGACTTTATCAAGGGTAGACTTTCACGACTGTTTGAGATATATACGCTGTGGTTCTGTGTGTGTTTACACAACGTATTTACATTTTTCCTTATCATTGAAGGAGAGCAGTACCGTTCAGGTGCAGATTTTGGTTCATCTGGGGTGAATGCAGCCCAGCTGTCAGGATTAGGCCCAGCCAGTCACTAGCCCTTTATGTCGTACGAAGTGATGAGAAAGTCATCATCACTATCGGCTCATTTTTTCCCTTACAAGTTTGCTTTCAGAAGCCCGTCTTGCCGTTCACATGGGCCTTTAAGTGACCCCAGAGTACCGTGTGTTTGTGGTGAACATTCTTCTTAAAGAAAGGTGTCCTACTCAGATCATCTGTCAAGCTTGGAAAACATCTACAGATTCATTTGCTTAGACCAGTAACAGTTCAGTCCTCACACAAGTCATGAAAATAATCAGGTTGGAAGGGACTTCAGGACATCTATGGTCCAGCCTCCTGCTCAAAACTGGCTCAGCTCTGAGCTCGGACCGGGTTGCTCAGGCCTGAAAAAGCTTATACAAAGTTGGTACATATGAATGCAAAAGCACTAAGTGTGTTTCCTTCTCCCCCCACGTATTTCTCACCAAGAAAAGTAATTCAGCCATGCCTTTTAAAAGCAATTATTCTCCAACAAATTCCCTTCCCTCACTGCTTAGTGTCTTGTGTAATAAAATGGCAGTATGCCCAAAAGTCTTAAACTCACGAGTTCCTCCAAAACAATCAATTTCTAGATGAAGAGCAGTAAGGGAGCCAAAAGCCAATCTATAGAAAGGTTTGGTTACAGTATTTGTGAGTGGGCAAAATAGGCTTTTGATAATGGTACAATGTGTAACAGATGCCAGCATGTTTGAACAAGTGGCAAACCATGGTCTTTTGACTGCTGAAACTGAAAACTATGCAATATTTCACAGTGATAGAGAAAAAAAGTATCATATGCTCTGTTGTCATAGTTACTTTGTCTTCGAAGTATAATATTTTGCTTTTGCTTTTTTTCTTGGAATGACTTTTTCAGCTACTGTGATACAGCATTATTATTTCTGTGGGCTGCTTTTGGGGTTCTGTACCTATATTAGAATTAAAGTGTCTATTAAGAAACTGCTATGTACAGGTATTCCCTAGTCCAGCAAGGACATATATACAGACAGAGCTGAGTATCTACATAAAACCTGCTTAATACTCTGGAGCTTGGCTCAGGCTCTGGGGTAGGGCCGTGTATCCTTGCATACCATCGAAGGAAACGCAGTATATAAATAAAAGCTTTTGTTTTTCATATGTCAAACCAGCACTTCAGTCGTACAAAGAATCAGAGGATAAAAACCTCTCGTTTCATAAGGCAGTCGTTTATGGGCTAAGACATGTCTATGAGTTTTTGATCCAAGAATGATGTTGCCAGTACAATGCAGGATACTCCGGGGTAGCTACTTAGGCAAGGATTAGCTTCCAGCTGTGCTGTAAATACTATTCTGAACTGGATTGTGCACTCTCAGTTGCATAGGTTGCAGCCAAAGTTGATTTACATGTTAGGATTGGCATGAGGCATGTCTTTTAGCTCTTAATCTGTTTGTTTTCACAAAAAGTAAATTGAAGTTACTTTTTTTTTAAGCAGGCTGGAGAAGTTCACGTTATGTCAGGTACCAAAATGTGCAAGAAACTTTTTCAAATACAGAAGAAGAAAGCCTGCCTGCAAAGGCATGGAACTGAGGGTCAGGTCACATGCAGAGCCCCCGTCTTCTGTCTGGTGCAAAGGCAGAGAAGCAACTTGTTTTCTCACCCAAGGAACTTACGCAGTACAGTGAAAACCTAGATCAGAGGAACAAAATGATCACAATGTGTTGCGGTTTAACGCCAGCCAGCAGCTGAGCACCACACAGGCGCTCACTCACTGGCCCCCCGGTGGGATGGGGAGAGAATTGAAAGAGTAAAAGTGAGAAAACTCTTGGGTTGAGGTAAAGACAGTTTAATAGGTAAAGCAAAAGTCGTGCATGCAAGCAGAGCAAAACAAGGAATTCATTCACCACTTCCCAGGGGCAGGCAGGTGTTCAGCCATCTCCAGGAAAGCAGGGCTCCATCACACGTAACGGTGACTTGGGAAGACGAACAGCATCGCTCCAGACATCCCCCCTTCTTTCTTCTTCCCCCAGCTTTATATGCTGAGCATGACGCCGTATGGTGTGGGACATCCCTTGGGTCAGTTGGGGTGAGCTGTCCCAACCGTGTCCCCTCCCAACCCCTTGTGCACCCCCAGCTACTCGCTGGTGGGGTGGGGTGAGAGGCAGAAAAGGCCTTGACTCTGTGTAAGCCCTGCTCAGCAGGAACAAAAACATCCCTGGGTTATCAACACTGTTTTCAGCACAAATCCAAAACACAGCCCCATACTAGCTACTGTGGAAAAAATTAACTCTATCCTGGTCCAAAATCGCACACAATGATATAATGAAGTGTTTCTCAACTGGTTAGTCATTACCATAAGAATCATAGAAGGTAAGCAGAAGGGTCATGAGATATTAACACTTCTATTACATTTTGCAGCAATGGAAATCATGCTTAACCTACACCATGTACTTGCCTCCACTTAAAGGTCAAGTATTTTCTGTCAGTTCTTAAAACACAGACAGAAATAAATTATAAAAGCTTATTTTTCTTATTTGTATCACATACACTTTTTGTATTATTCTCAAGATACAATTGTGAAAATGTTTTACTTTGAATTAGGACTATTGAGGTCAAATGCTGCCAAACACTATTCTGGTATTGAGAACTGCATTATAATTCATACTGTCCCACCTGATTTTGAGACAGCAGCAGCAGTGATAACTTGATTGGCCTTAGCAGTAGGAATTATTTCTATAATACATGTCTTTATTAACAGACTGTGATCAGAGCCTTCAACATACTCCTCTTTTCTAGATTGTGAAGACCTGCTTTTTATTAGGACTTGAGTGACATTTCTGACCATTGTGTAGGAACACATCTGGTATGAGCTGGTATCCCCAGTATTAGAAAAATTGTGAGGATTTTGATGCTGTCTCAAACCAAAGGCTCCCCAAAATGAGTGACTGGGCTTGATCATTTTCCATCAGGAACCAGTTGCAGATACATATGGAGTATTGTAAGAGTGGGGTTATAATCTACCTAATATATGTGTTATAAGGATGTCCAAGCATATTCTACCATCTTCTCTTAGCCATCGGTTCAGCCATTTCTTGTGAACCATTGTATTAGTAGATAAGGATGTATGTCTTCTCCCTGAAAAGTCATAGCTCTTACTGTTTTCAAACATACGATTTTATTTGAATTGTCTGCATGATATAGGACAGCACGTACTAACTACTCAAATTAACTGCATATCACTTTTCAACCCATATTCTACAGGCATCCTTGTATTTGGCTTACCTGCGCTCTTCACATGCTTCGAAATCGATAGGAAAAAGGCACCTAGTATCTTTGATATCTGTGATTCTGTTTCACAATAGGAAAACTTAAAAAATTACCTTCAGTATCTTCCCTGGTGTTATCTAGATGAATGACACAACAAGAATAAGACAGCATAGTCCCTTCCTTCAAGTGGCATGCAGTCTTGCTTCAACAGACTCCGGACTACAAAGGGAAATAGGGCAGTAGGAGGGTGCACCACCAGCACATGTCTATGGCACTGTTAAGGTTGATGCATTCACTACATCTTTGTGTTTCTTTTTCTCTTTTTTTTCCTTTTCTTCAGTTACATTTAAGCTGTTTTTAAGACCCCAGTGGGATTTGTGAGAACAAAAAGGAATAAAAAAAAAAAGAAAGGGAGAAATCAGCAAAGGCGAAAAACGTTCCAGAAGCAGGATGGGGTGATAAAAAGACAACCAGTATAGTACAGTAAAGGGGTAACCATAGACCTCGGAGGGAGTCAGTGAGATGGGGAACAGGGCCGGAGGTGACAGGCGAAGGTAAACATGGGCCGAGCACAACATGCTGGAAGACAGAGCTAGACTGACAATGACAAGTGTGGGACATGAGCTAAATGTGGTGGTTCATGATGATGAGGTGAATTTGGAAAATTAAGTGAAACAAGGACTTCTAACACTTTTTTTCCCCCTCATCCGTATTTGTAATCGCCTTTTACAGACTGTCTGAGATCGTTACCCAGTTTTACGACGTAATTGAAAATAAACTACGGGCTTTTTGTTTAGTCTGTAACATCATCATCATTCAACCTGTTACTTGAAGTAGTTTAATTTCATTCTTATCTGTTTTGACAGCTGAATCTTATCTTCCTGGTGATCACATTGTGCAAAATGGTGAAGCACTCAAACACTTTGAAACCAGACTCTAGCAGGTTGGAAAACATTAAGTAAGTGCTTTGTGTTCAAGTATGAGAACTATGATTATTTTCTGATTGCTGAACTGATTGAAAGCTACTCTCCATTAGGAGCACATGCCATTGTCTCCCAGCAACTGCAGATGTCAATTAGAAGCAAACAGAGCCAATCCTGCTTTCGTCACATTGTTGCTGTAATGTCACAAACGCCGGTCAAAATTAGATAATTTCAGCCTGGAAGTAGTGCCAAGAAACTGTTTCATGGAAATGCCACAGCACTGTAGTAATTTCATTTGTATTTAAAATGCAGTTCAAAAATGATGTTCCTGTTTGCATGGCTGATATGGTTATATTAAGTTTGTTTTGTTAAATGACTTTTTGATTTAGGGATTCTGAGCAGTTTCTACTCGTAATCCTGTTCTCCCAAGAGAAATGGCTCTATTATTATTGTTAACTTGAAGATTATCTGCTGTTTTCATGCTAATTTAACAAATGTTTACTTGATTATGGTGCTGTACTGCAGTATCCCTTTTGCAGAGTAATATAAGTGTTATATAATTAACAAGGCTTTGGCAGCTCTTGATCCTTTAGATAGTCTTACTGTATTCTGTATAGCTTTACGTTGTACTGAAGGCTTTTGTTACCAACACTGAAGGGATGGTGCAACTTTCTAACACTGAGGGTTGGATGTGAAAGGGTCGTACACATTGCTTTGAATGTTGAAAATGGCGAAGGGAGATTGTCAGTAAGGCTAACACTGTGAACTAGATGTTCTAGATAGGTCAGTATCAGCTTCATTGCATGTTGCATGATGAGAGAGAGAGCTAATCTTTAGCATCTCTCTCTTTTCTTCCTTTTCCTCTTTCTGTCTTCTCATCCACACCAGTAATTACCGTGTTTGTGATGGCTACTATAATACGGACTTACCTGGGTAAGATAGAACCCTACATTAACAAATTTCTAGCATGATTTTTAACTTTACAAACTCGGTCAATATTGTGGATTTCCCTTAATTTTAATTAACTAGTTTTGAGATACCTGATTTGCTAAAGAATTTTTAACTATTATATGCCTTTATAATTTAAAATTGCTTGCCTCTGCATTTTGAATTTCCTAATTTTGACTAATTTTTATAGACAATTAAAAATGCTCTTATTAATTTCTGTTTCAATTCTGTCTAATAATTTTGTTTCTCTTTTCTGCTTATAATGCTTTCTAGCTATGAAGATAATAAGCCATTTATCAAGTAAGATCATTAGTTAGATGTGGAATTCACTGACTAAATTCCCTTTCCCTTTCATCCTGTGCCGTTCTCTACAATTCCTTTTCCTTAACCTATTCATGATGGAATCTTTTTTAGACTATTCTATAGAGCAATATCCATATTTTTGTCACATTTCAGCAGGGTTTCTTCATGCGGAAGTTAGATCATCTAGCTTCAGTTTAGCTGAGTTTATCGGAGCATTAAAGATTTGGGCTCTAGGCTTTTAATCTGCTGTTTAACCTTTGTGCATTTGTGTTACATTATTTGGTGTCATATGGCAGCACCACTGCTTAAAATCTATGGTGTGATTAGTGGCTAAGCCAGATTTATCAATCTCTTGTAAAAGCTGATAAAGCAATGGAGTAGCCGGGGCTTGCGCTATACTTCTGCATTTCAAAATAGTTTTGACATCCTATGCAGTTCTTGAGAAAGAAAAAGGTCATATCTACTCTTGCTGTTTTCACTGGAGACTAAGAGTACCGAATGGAATTGTTCTTTCTTTAATAGATAAAAGGTTAAACCCAAGGAATTTTTACATTTGAATATGAACCTAGTAAAAGTCAACGGCAGGAACTGAAATGTTAATATTGGATTTGGCGACATGCATTCACATAAGTAATGTTACTAAAATTAATTTTCTTTTACAGATCCTGGGTCCTGGGTGCATTTGCTCTCCTGTGTCTCCTTGGCCTAACATGGTCATTTGGCCTGTTGTTTATCAATGAGGGGACTGTCGTGATGACGTATCTCTTCACAGTATTTAATGCTTTCCAAGGAATGTTTATTTTCATCTTTCATTGTGCCCTTCAAAAGAAAGTAAGTTACTGAAAACACAGATGCATGTTCCCTAACTCCTTAAAATACCACATTTTTTTCTAAAAAACAGAGAAAAAAATAGCAATGTCAAGAACTGGAGTATTTTGAAGTAGTTTGAGGAGGGGACTAGGATTCAACAGCAATCCTTGCTGTGTGTGCTTGTGGGACTCATGTAGCTGCTCTGTGGCCTGGGTGGGTTTAAAATGGATGCAGCATTTCCAACCTGGACTTGAAAAGTTTTGAAGATTTGGGAAGAAAATTACTATAGAAAATATACTGTTTAACATTGGTAATGTGGTACGTGTTAGTTTGGACTTACAGCCAAAAGTCCTTTACGTGCACGTGAAACAAATCCTGCCTCCGCTGCAGCGCTGCAAACAAAGGGTCATTTACAATATGAGCCCATCTCAGCCTGGAGACTCGCTCCCTTTCTCAGATCAAGGCAGAGGACCTCTCCCGAGATCCCATTAAGCTGCCACATGAAGCTACAGGTGATAGGCAGGGATTGTACTGTGAGTGCTCGTTAGTTCCAAAAATAAGTGAGATCTAAAAATTAATTTTATTATGAACTTCAACACACCTTAGAAAAGAGTAGTCATTAACACTAAACAACTGCTAACGGGGAGAGTTTTCCAAAGATGCCAGTGTGACTACTTTTTTTCAAGTGTTTGCCTCCCCCAGCAATCCCACAGGTTTGTGCTCTTAACTGGAAAAACTGGAATCCCCTGGCAAGAGCCTTCCCTCATGAGTGGGATGTGCTAAATTAGTTCTGCTCCCCTTCGCCCGATGGGAGCAGAGGGGTCCAGAAGGAGCAGGTCTGCTCGGGAGAGGGAAAAAGCTTGCATGGGAGAGAGGAGCAAACAGGAGAGAAGAAAGTGAAGGGCACAGCTGGGTGGGATTCCTTCTGGGTTCCCTGCACCCCTCCTCTTCCCCAGGCTGAGGGTGGAGACTGCTTCCAAGGATGCCTTAGAGGTGCTTTAGTGAAGGGCAAAAGAAAAAAGCTCATAGCCTGTGTTAGGGGGTGTAGCAAATGAAAGTAACGAGAGTTGAGAGGAAGGAGAAACGTCAAAAAATCCCACCCAAAAAAACTTAATATAAAATGCAATACATCCTGCATTTGGAAATACCCAATTTGCAATATTTAGATTCTAAATATTTTTACCAGTTTTAGGCTGGAGACCTAGCAATTATTAACTCCCATTATAATTAGCTCACCAGAGACATAATTAACTGATATTTATAAAATGGTTTGAGACCATTGGATAAAGCGTTTCTGTGTAAGTACAAAAATCACATTATTGTGTGTTCTCAACTGTACTAGTTCTAACAGTATCAGCGTCTCTAAATTTGGTGTAGACAATGGCATTCAGCCATGTTTTAGGAAAAGATCTGGTAGACAGAAAGAATTTTATCCAGATGAACACCGCACTCCTCTCATTTTGAGAGAACAAAAGCACACTTAGAGAGGAGATTGAGCCTAAGAAGAGAGGGAAGAAAATGCAAACATTCTCAAAATGCAAATAATGTCTAGATTAGGGTTTTATATAATGTTGCCCTTTCTACCACTTGTATTGGACTTGAAAATCAAAAACAGATTCCTTTTTCATTTCTTTTTACAGCTGTGCATTGTTTTTATATTAAGCGGAGTCAGCAAAAAGCAATATTAAAATACCAGTCAAGTGTGAAAAAGCATAACCTAGAGCAATAAGATTTATACCTGAAAGAATGTTAAAGCTGCCATTTAAGATTTTTAAGTTTCGATGCCTTTGACTGGATATCATCCCATCCTCTGTCTGCATAGCTAATGTAGTCTTTTTATTCTGTTATTACTAGTTGGTCACTAAGTTGAACAGAGAAATAGAATTGTGAAAAGTGAAAACTATTATGTTTCCAGTTCTGACAGGATGATAGTGCTGTTTCTTCCATCAGTTTCCAACAAGCTATAATTTAGAAATAATGACAGTGGAATGCGCAGTACTGACAGATAATGTACATTCACGGCAATATAGGCATTAGGCAAAACCAGCCCTGGAGAGTGGTATTTGGGTAAAAATACGGTTTTGATTGCTATTGTCTCTACTGTGTAGTGGTTTGGAGCATTTAATATCCACTGGTGTTCAGGAATGTATTTTCTTAGGTGTTATACCATCTAATGATGATATATATAGACTTTTTTTTTCAGACTACAGAGTTAAAGATTATAATTCTATGTCTGCATTTCTGTTTTCATTTTCTTTATGTGTCTTTTGTGCTGATACAGATAGGGGTTCACTTAAAATATGTACCATATACTTTTATAAAAAGATGAGTTGTTGTCCCTAGCTTGAAGTTAAGGCACTAACTATTCAAATTTTCTTCAACCTTGTGGTTTATAGGAACATCACAGTATATATTCCATGAGTAAAATTCTTGTAATATTGAAAACGGCATATGGCATATGTAAATCCATATTATTAACTCTTTGCATTTTCCCCTCTCCCCTTTTTACGTACCATAACTTTCTTTCTGTCTTACATATTCATAGGTCTAGCAGAATTTCCAGATTAGCTAAAATCGCACTTTTCCCGGATATTTAGGAGTCTCATTGATGTAGAAGTGACACTTAGATTCCCAAGTATCTGGTGGAAGATTTATGAATTTAGACTTATGCATCTTTAGAAATTTTATCCACTGTGTCCTTTCACTGAATCTATCATGTTGCGGAGATGTGTATACGCTCTTCTGTTATCTGAAAGTAGTAGTCAGTGTAGGAGTCACTGAATATGAGAGAATTAACTGCTCTGTAAATTAAACCTGATTACTTTCATGCAAAATGTTAACACACATAAATTACAAAACTAAAGTTTCCAGTAGGTCACTGGAAACAGAAGGTGAATAAATGCAGCCCAAATACTGGAATCATTAATTAGTTTTGTTGCTCTGTCAGACAAAAGTCTCATGTACATAGGCGTATTCAAATTTCTAGGTTCAGCAAAGACAGTAATGAGGATTTTATTTTTTGGTCCTAAAAGTGAAAGATGCTTCATTTCCCAGCCTTTACAGTTCAAAATTTGACTCTGAAACACTGGCGGTGCCTCCACCAGCATAGCTGGCGCTCTGCCTGGAGCGGGGCAGGGGCGTTTGTGAGCTTTGTCCAATCCCAAAGCAGGTGTGACCATATCAACTAGCAGCTCTTTGAGGTACAGAGTAACTTTGTATGAAAATGCCTTAATCGTCATTGCAGGTTTTGCACGCTTTCTTGGAAGGGATAACTTAACGGGCAGTACCAAGCAGTGCAAAGGCTAGTTATCTCAGCACCTTCTTGCCTGCTCAGGTGGGAAGATAGGCTTTCTATGGTTTCTGCACCAAAAGCTCATATAAAAGGGGCTATTCTCAGCCATTTTACCAATTCAGGTAAACTTAACTATATTAATCTACAGTATGAAGATGAAATAAAAATAATCCCATAAATAACTCAGTAATGATTATTCAGGCACATCTGCATGAAGTGTGTGTATACTTTGGAAATAGTTTGTTCAAAAATCCTGATAATGCTGCCGCTAAGTAGGGAAAAATACCTGATTTTGCTAATGGCCAACAATTCACTAGACAAGAACTATTTGCTTGTAAAGTCTGTGAGTAGTTTCAATGCAAGGTTCATGTCTTTTTGCCAGCAGAGATATTTGACACTTTTTTGTGCTAAGTACATTTTTTTCCCCCGTAGGTACGAAAGGAATACGGCAAATGCTTCCGACATTCCTACTGCTGTGGTGGACTACCAACCGAGAGTCCCCACAGTTCAGTGAAGGCATCAACAACAAGAACTAGTGCTCGCTATTCCTCTGGCACTCAGGTAACAAAAGATTTTGACAGCATCTTTTAATTAACCTTATTTATAAAAAGTATACTGAGATGTGTTCCAATCAGAAGCACTAATTGTCTTCTCAGTATTATCATTTGGGTGGCAAATACATACTTCTGCATAGTAGAATTGATTCTTTTTAAACATTTCCTTTTACCTTGGTCTAATACAAACACCTTATTTTTCTTGTAATTAGGGGCTGGTTTGTAGGAAGGCTTATACCACCATGTTTCATCTAAATGAAATTTAATAAAGTAGAGTTTTAATAACAAAAGAAGGAGTTTCATTCCATGCTAGAAGAATGGCTTACTCTAGGCCAAAATAAACACAAATATTCTACATAATAGCACATAAGTAAGAAAAAATCTCTTTGTAACTTACTATGCTTCTGTCTCACTGCTTTATGTTAACAGAGTCGTATAAGGAGGATGTGGAATGACACTGTGAGAAAACAATCTGAATCATCTTTTATCTCAGGTGACATCAACAGCACTTCAACACTTAATCAAGGTCAGTCACTGGGAACATTTCAGTTTAGAAGCCTTAAATTTTATACAGATTTTATATCGTTTAACACAGAAGAATTGAAAAGAATGTTTTGAAAAAAAATTCTGGAACAAATGTCCTCTAAAAGCAGAGTTTTAAAGTCATCCACCAGCACCTTTTAAAACCATGTTCCCTCAACTGGCCCCCTGCTATAGAAGTTGAATTCCTCCATTTGTGGGAATGTATTTAAATAAGTTTCATCAATAATTTAACTTAAAAGCAAGATCATAATTTTAAATCTTTTCTAACCTTTATAGGTTAAATCTGAAACAGAAATACGAGTGCAGTAACATTTTAATGCATATTTGACTATGATTTTTAGGTGCAGAAATTTTCCCAGTGAAATCTAATTGATATCATTTCTATGCAAAAGATGTCTGTAAAGCATTTATCTTTTCTATTTCAAAGAGCATCGTATCTGTCATATGGAATAGAATCCACATTTTCAGGCACAGAAAAGCCAAAACTCCAAATTTCTCAACTCAAATAGACTTTGAAATCTGTAACCTCATTCTCATGTCCAGTTGGAAGACAAGGGTATTAACTGAGACAGAATGTCCCTTCCTTTCTTCCCTTCCCTCTGTGGTTTTTTAAGGCAGTTTGAGCTAGCAATGGAGGGAAGAGTGCTCTGTGCAAGCCAAGTTCAAAGCCTGTTCTTCCATCCACATCCCTAGGAGAAGAACATGTAGCCCTGATCTCATTGCGACCAGTTCCTGCTCAACTCGGAGAGTTTCAAACAGAAAATTCATTGCTGTCGGGGCTGCTATAAAGCCCTCATCAGCCACAACTAGCAAATTTTCTTCCCTTGACTTTTTTCAAGATTTGGTAGACGGGGCATGTACTTAACTCACATTTATTTTGGAAGTAACAAGTGTGGTATTTTGCAAAAGAAAAGATTTCAGAAAGCATGATTCTATTTGTGCTCTTTGGCTTATAGAAAGTGGATAAGACCTGTGTGTCTCACTGCTCCCCCCATCTGAATCTTGTATTTTCCTCTGGCAAAATCAAAATTAAGTAACGTCTCCTAAGTAGAAAATGTATATTTTTCATGCCCAAGAAAGAGGTACATTCCCTTCCAGTGTCTGGGAATGTACCGTAAATACGCTATAGATAAAAGTCTGGGATTTCACCCTAATTTGATGTCTCTGACTCCTGAGGTTTGCTCTAACCATGCTGCACCCTCAGTAAATTCAGAGTTGAATGGGGGTCTTGGAAGCTTCTCCCTGTTTCGGAGCTCCAGTCTCAAGGCACTGGAGATGTTCTGCCATAATTAGAAAAATTGGTATCATCTTTATTCAATTATAATATTGTCACTATCTCAGTGATACATACGTATAAGGGTAGTTTAGTAATTAATGGCAAGTGTCAGTTTTACTTTAAAATAAAAATCAAGCTTTTAAAGGTAGCAAAAAAATTTTTGATTGAAAAAAAAATTCTCTTAATTACAGGTAATAATTCTAACCAAGATTAAACATAGTACACACACCAAAAAAAAAAAAAAAACCCAAGCAAAATATAGTTCAATTAGTATTTCTGGTAGTAAGTACATTACAACTGAAAAAAACTATGATAAAACCTTTTTAGTTCTTCACGGATACAAACTTTCAAATAAGATTAGCATAATCAGGCAATAATTCTCTGAATCTTAGAATTTTCCGCTCATTTCTGCTACCAAGTGTCTATGGTAGTACAAAAGCGTTAATATTTGGAATATATACTATCTTTTCCTTGCCAAATAAAAATATCCATACTATAAAAATATAGCTGGCTCTTTAGTTGTCCTTGGGTCTGTAATACACTGATCTTGATATACTGCTGTGCAATACAATAGAAGAGAAAGTGGAATTTTACCTTAATGAAATGTTTAAAGTAAGTTTTAAATCACAGCATTTTGTGTGGGTTTTTTTTGTCATTTTTACAACTCATTTTTCTTCTAATAGCTAGAAATCAGAGATTAATTGACTTTTTAATAATTTCTCAAAATATGCTGATTTTCTTCCTAGTTATTCTGAGAGTTGTTTAAATGGTGTTGCATTAACGTGTAAAATGGGTTTTAAAAAAATCCATTCATTTAGTATTTTGCTTCATCTTACATTGTTTGTAAACTGATTATTTAAAGAAAATTTGTCATTCGAGGAATTCTTTCTTAAAATCTGGCAGATAAATTTGTAGCATGAATGTCCCGGGAGAAAATGTGAATGCTCTGATTTCTTAGAGCAAATATTTTGCTTTCCCCTCAGCATGCATACTTTTGCATATACTAAGATATGCTTCTTGCTGTTTGTCATCCACTGTCTGTTTGAAAACAGCAATTCCCTTCCACTGTCCTTGTGTTTTTAATAAAGTGAATAACAGCTCTGATCCTGTCATAAGAGATTTTTCAATACCTTTCAATTTGAGAAATTCAGTTCTCTCAATTCTGGACAGAAGTGTTCCATATGATCATTTTTAAAGTTATAATCGCTTTATGTAGTACCTTGATCTCTACACATTTAATTGCTATTCTTGTGTAACAGTGATTTTGTATACATTAGTAAATGTCACTCTCACCAGATGTTTACTTTGGGGATTTGGACAGCACCTGTGAATTACTGGAATCCAACTGTATTTTCCTACTCCCATTTCAAATACATAGTTCAAATACATTCAGAAATTTTTAGCTGAATTACATTTGACAAGTCCTACATGATTCATGATGAATAAAAAATATTCTTTATTGAAACTGTCAGCCTAAAATTAAAGAACTGACATTTTTTTTCTGTTTCTTTTGCTTTAGGAATGACTGGCAATTACCTACTAACAAACCCTCTTCTTCGACCACACGGCACTAACAACCCCTATAACACATTGCTCGCTGAAACAGTTGTATGTAATGCCCCTTCAGCTCCTGTATTTAACTCACCAGGTGTGCTTATACTTCCTGAATAAAACCGCTTTTCTTGGCTCGCTCCAAATCCCTTCTTTTCCCTAGACAGAAACTCAAGTTGCAATACCCTAGCTGTACATGCTGAATTTCTGTCAGTTCGAGAAATACAGTATTGCCAATGTCAGCTTGTAAAACTGCACTATATTATAGTAATGCCTTTGCCATAACAGTATTTACCAATAATTATCCATGTTTTTAACACAGGTGGCATAAATCTTAATATACTATTACAGGACTGACACCACATGGTCCGAGAGCCCATCTTCAAGATATATATCACTTAGAGGTATCATGTCTATGCAATATAAGGTTGACTCTAAAGCTTGCTGAGAAAAACCTGCTTATGGAACAGATTAGATACTAAAGCAGCGCAAGGCATCTTGACACCTTTGGATACCCCGGTGTAGAAAATTGTATCCAGCGTCAAATAGATCTAAACTATAGTATAGTGCAGCTTTATGGTAGATCATTTTCCTGTAGGAAAATCTTGAGATTAACAGTTAGAACAGTTTAGTTCTGTAGGAATAAAGGGTGTCATCACTTACCTAACGTTTTGTTGTTACATTATCTAGTTGCTTTTTTTAACTACAGTGCAATTCATCAGTAAATATCTAGCAGTTACTGTTTGATGAGTCATAAGATCACTTTTGTATAACTGGAACGATAAATCTTTGATAAAGAGCTCATAAAACCTTGTTTCCAGTTTTTATTTCAAGTTTCCTTTTTAACTGAACTGTAGTTTCTATTTTCATTCTCTTGTTTTCTTACTTTCCTTATGCTTTCCTCTAGCAACCTACAGAGAGACAAGTATGGGAGTAAAACTTAACTTTGCCTATCAAATGTAAATTTTTTCAGCATGATTTTTAATGGGCACAATTAAAACATAACTAGCGGTCATGAAGTAGACTCAGCAGGCAAGTGGTTCACAATTTGCAAATGAAATGTTTCCACATTCAAAAAGTACTTGCATACTGCTTTTTGGGAAACAACATGAGGTCTGTAGCAAACCCTATTGGTAACAGAAGTTATGCAATGCTGAAATAATTTGCTGTTTAAAACCAAAGCAGTGTCAAGCAGAAATGCTTAACGATTTACTTACATTTTTACGTTCCCACAGTAATCTTGCTACAGGCTATGGAAAGATTTCAAATGAATTACCTGATCATGGGCAAAAAAATTTGCCTCGTCAAACCAATTTGAATATATTCTAGCATGCTTAACTCTGCAGTATATCATAGAAAACTCATTTTGGATTATCAGATACATTTTGGTATCCGTTTAGCAGAAGAAAAGAGAATTAAAATTATAGAATTAAATCACTTTCATGAGGGAAATGAATGCCAGCATGTGGTCCGTGTGTTGTCTACTTTTATAAATGCCATATGTTCTGCGCAGCTAACTCCATTGCAAGAAAAATCTTGGAACGTATATGAAATTGCAAAACTACAAAGTTGTTCAATCAAAGCTTAAAGAGACCTTTCAAAAAACCCTCATCACTGTTTAAATCAGTACACATGGAGAGGAGTCAACAATAACGCAAATACAAAATGATTTGCAAATTACTCAGAATTTATTTGGAAATTATTACTCTATTTTTTAAAGTTGAAGACAAAAATCTTTTCATGAGAAAATGCAATTACTTTTTAATTGAAAACAATATTTTCCAGAGAAGATCGAATTTTCTAGGATAAGCTGCAGCTTTAATTATGAAACTCCCCCCAAACAGGAAAATGTGTAATCTTTTCCAAAACAACTTTTTTCTTATACTCCTCCAAGCCTTGCATATAATGCAGCAGCCTCACAGTGGTCAGTCTCATTTCAGTAAAGTCACTCCATTCTTTCTTTACTTCTAGACATATCTGTAGATAAAGTGATTTTCTAGGAATGCTCTAACCATCTGACTTTCCATGGTTCAGACTGTTTAATTTCTTTCAAAGTTTTTTTTTCTTCTTTTTCTTTTTCTTTTGCTTGGGAAGCACTGTGCTGTCATAGTTTACATGTCTTTGTGTCTATAGGAAAACCTTTTCTTTATCGTGTTACCAACAAAAAATAAAAAAGGCAAACCCAAAACCATAAAGACCTTAATCATCATAAGACTTCATTTTTTTCCCCCCCTTAAACTTCTTTTCATGTTTCCAGCAGACTTACCCAATCTGTCATTCCTCCAGCAGCTATGAGATATCAGCCATGGCTGATTTCCTCTTCCCATTCCACAACTAATATTTATTCTTTGGTTTAATTTCTGTGACCCATACTTACAGAAATTCCTAACATTTCTGCATTTGACTTCCATGCCCATGGTAACTGTGGGCCTAACTCTTAATTAACGATTCTGGTTCATTCAGCGCTGTCACTGTGACTGATGCAGACTGCAGGCAAACTTTGACCTTTAGAAGCCTGGGGCCGTTGTTGGCAGGCAGAATATTAGTGCAAAAAATTACATTAAGTGGGAAAAGAAAAGCTGTTATTGCTTAGTAATCTAATTTGCTGAACCCTTGCTCTGACTAAGTTGCTGAGAAGCTCAGTAATTCTTCATCATGTTACAATAAATCATTTTACTTTCTTTTATATATCAGCTACTCTTAGGCCAGATAGCCTGAGCAGACAGACATGATGTGAGTTGTCCAAAGTGAGTCATTCCACCTGCTGTCTATCGTGTTGTTGGATGGTGCTTGTGGGCCCTGGTCCCTGTAGTGTGAAAGATGGCTGTCCTTGTTGAACATAAATTCTTTGTATTTATCCATTTTTTTCATTCTTTTCTTTACTTCATCTCAAAAAAAAAAAAAAAAGGAAAAAATGTTAGAAATGTTGTTAAAGTAGTTGCTTGCCAGTTATGTGGGTTTATGTTGTACATTTACCTTCAGTTATGTCTGTGATCTAATTCCTTTTTAATTTAGTGTCGTTTAGGACAAATTCTGTTAATTTTCTTTTTCTAAATCATGGTGGTGTACTTCAAAACATAGATGTTTCCAAATGAATTGCTTTGCATTACATATGCAAGGGCATGGAGTGAACAGTTCCTTGTGGAAGAGTCACAGAATTGACACTAAATTAAGAAATTAAAATACCACTATTCCCCACAGGAAATACACATTACTATTTTCAAAATGCATCTTTCCTATAAGGTGTGCAACTGTTTACATTTGAGAATGTTCAATAACCTAACTTTTCTCAAGTCTTACTTCCAAGTACAATTTTGTCCTGAACTACATTAAAGAATTTTGTTGAAAAAAAAGAAAAATTAAGCGATAAAAAGCACATCAGGCAATAACCAGAGCTGTCCTTTTCCGTTTCAGGACATTCACTGAACAATGCCAGGGATACAAGTGCCATGGATACTCTACCGCTAAATGGTAATTTCAACAACAGCTACTCATTGCGCAATGGAGACTATAACGACAGCGTGCAAGTTGTAGACTGTGGACTAAGCCTGAATGATACTGCTTTTGAGAAAATGATCATTTCAGAATTAGTGCACAACAACCTGCGGGGCAGCAGCAAGAACCACAACCTGGAGCGCACGCTGCCAGCCAAAGCTGCGATCGGCGGGAGCAGTAGCGAAGATGACGCCATCGTTGCAGATGCCTCATCTTTGATGCACAGTGACACCCCTGGGCTGGAGCTCCACCACAAAGAGCTTGAGGCCCCACTCATTCCTCAGCGGACTCACTCCCTTCTGTACCAGCCCCAGAAGAAAGTGAAGACCGAGGGAACCGACAGCTACGTTTCACAGCTGACAGCCGAGGCTGACGATCACCTCCAGTCCCCCAACAGAGACTCTCTTTACACGAGCATGCCCAATCTCAGAGACTCTCCGTATCCAGAGAGCAGCCCCGACGTTGAAGAAGATCTCTCTCCCTCCAGGAGGAGTGAAAATGAGGACATTTACTACAAGAGCATGCCAAACCTAGGAGCTGGCCATCAGCTTCAGATGTACTATCAAATCAGCAGGGGTAATAGCGACGGCTATATAATTCCCATTAACAAGGAAGGATGTATTCCAGAAGGGGATGTTAGAGAAGGACAAATGCAACTAGTGACAAGCCTTTAATAGTGTAGCAAAGAAATATTAAAGGCCACGTACAAGTATTAAAAAGACTTAATTGGCCCCATGCAGGCTCCCTCATATCTGCTTGAAGAGACAATTCTGTTGACCCTGTGGTTCTCCAGTAACGGGGATGACTGGACCTCGCAGTTCTGTGAATTTTTATAAAACAAAAACTTTGTATATACACAGAGTATACTAAAATGAATTATTTGTTACAAAGAAAAGAAATACCAACAAGGTATTTTAAGATATCTTCTGCTGCTGAATTTAACAAAATTGTGAAAAAAAAAGAGAAATAAACACTTCCCAGCCATTTTACTGCAGCAGTTTGTGAACTAAATTTGTAAATATGGCTGCACCATTTTTTTTTCTAGGCCTACATTGTATTATATACAAGGCGTAGGCTCTAAAATCCTGTGGGACAAATTTACTGTACCTTACTGTTCCTGACAAGACTTGCAAAAGCAGGAGAGATATTCTGCATCAGTTTGCAGTTCACTGCAAATCTTTTCCATTAGGGCAAAGATTGAATACATGTCTAACCACTAGCAATCAAGCCACAGGCCTTATTTCATATATTTCCTCAACTGTACAATGAACCGTTCTCATGAAAAAATGGCTAAAGAAATTATATTTTGTTCTATTGCTAGGGTAAAATAAATACATTTGTGTCCAACTGAAATATAATTGTCATTAAAAAATAATTTTAAAGAGTTTGAAGAAAATATTGTGAAAAGCTCTTGGTTGCACATATGTTATAAGCTGTTTTTCTTACACTCTGTTCATAGTACGGTAGTATGTTTAAAATGCAAGTTCTACCCGTTTTCACTTATTTTTCACTGTAAACAGTGTTCTGCTTTGACAAGTTAGTTTTTATTCTTACGTTTTGAATTTTTATTGCCAAAAACATAATTTGGGGAGAAAATTGTTTTAGAAGCCAATTATGCCAAGCCTTGCACAAATTTGGTATAGCTAACAAAGATTGTAACTCAATTCCCTGTTCATTCTTTAGTCAGGGTTGGGTGGTAAGGGGTAAAGGGGACACTGGACACTTCTCACAAGCTTTCTCGTGAATAAAAGGTGCCTGTCCTTTAAAAAAAATAAATAAAACATAACTATTACTCTTCCATATTCCTTCTGCCTATATTTAGTAATTAATTTATTTTATGATCAAAATCTAATGAAATGTAAATTGTTTCAACAAAATTCTGCTTTTTTCATCCCTTTATGTAAACCTGTTAATAATGAGCCCATCACTAATATCCAGTGTAAAGTTTAACACCTGTTTGACAGTAAATAAATGTGAATTTTTTTCCAAATAGGTAAAATGTGCATTATTATGTACGAAGCATAATTGGCATCAGCAGTCCTTCGACCCAGCTGTATCCTGCTTAGAGTGGCTTATTCACATTTCCTGATTTAGGTGTCGAGAATACAATAGAAACTGTCTATATAGCTCTACAGAAAAAAGGTCATCTTTACTATTCATTACTCTAGTCACAATTGAATAGGATCAAACTCAGCCATAGCAGGGTCATTAGGAAAATGTACTGTAATTTCATATATTTACATAACTTTTAAGTAGGCATCTGTACTGAAAGTAAAAATAAGGTGGTAAACACCACTCATATTCTCGGCAACAGTAATTAGCAGTCCATTATTAGTGATGAAGAAATATTGTTGCAGTGGGGAAAACATGAATAAGCAGCATTTGGATAGCACTCTGAGTGCTATTCAAATAATTAATCCATCACGGCACTGTTCTGAGTTAGATAAATAAGCATGACTGTCCCTATTTTTATCAGACTAGAGAACTGCAGAAGGCAGCTGATGCCCAAGATGTTATCTACAGATCAGTGGCAAAATTGGAAGTCTGAAGTCTTTGTTGTCTTGATTCCCAAGCCTCTTTTTCCCCTCTCAATCAGGGCCTCTCAAAGACAACGCCAAGGACTTCATTTGTCACAACTTCCAAAGTTGTGTTCTTCCAAATAACTCGAAAGCTAATGCCCCATCGTCACAGAAGCCACAGTTTCATGCGGGGCCACTGTGATTATATGTATGAGAACAGCAAAATTTCATTTGAAAGCCACATCAATTCTGTTACCTTCTAATGCATTGGAATATATAAAGTCCACTTGGAAAATAAATCGATGCATTTTGAAAAAGTTTACATTTCAGAAGACTATTTTGGGCAAGGCTTCCAGCTGTTGAAACAGTTCAAACTCTGTAAAAAGGAAAAATCCAGGTTGAGATGGAGCCGTGGGGTTCGGGTAACCTCAATATATCTGTAATCAGGACTGTGACACCGTAGCAATTGTTCTTGAAGAAAAAGGCATCATCACCATCGACCCTACTGGTAAATCTTGCCAGTATATTCCTTAACACTGAAAAGTTACTATGTTTACAGTAGAGTCACTGGAACATTGAAAATTCAATCAGAAACTGTTTACTTCTGTTTAGTAGAGATGCTTTAAAAATCTGAAATCTCTACAAAATAAGAATTTGTTCTGATTCAGGGTGTACAGCAGACTCTTTGGAGCAAAAATGATTCCCTTGGTCTGTCTGGCAACTTAAAAGCATACTTGCTGCCTTCTCCCTAGGAAATCACATCTTAGGGATTTAAAAATTGTGGTGCTCAAGTAATTACAGTACACATGACCTAACAACATCACCAACTTTCAGCAGAATCTTCAGCCCTAGTTCGAGCAAGTACTCCTTTGTGTCTAACTAAAGGTGGCAAAACTACATGCTGGAAAAAGGTTTGTAGCATTGTGTTCTTAAATATATATTCAATTGCAAATGTAACAAGTATTCATAAAACAAGAAAATGTAGCTGATGAACCTAAGATGAACCAGCTGAACCTAAGTATCATAAGGGAATCTTGCGTTAGCTTCTTTGTAATGTAGATGTTGCTTTTTAGTGAGCCTGGTTTTTTTAATGTTACGCTAGTGAGTGTCCTGTGTTTAGCTAGCAGCTAGCAGCCGATACCTTGCCAAATTTCTGTTGGTGTAACTTCTCAGTGTAGTAGGTTACAATATAATTATATAGCCGACAGCTTATTGTGATTTCTTTATGTTCTCTCTCACTTTCCTGCCATCTTGTCTTGGGATCAGAAGGACAGAAGAATTCAGAGGAAGAGTTCGAGAATAGCGAAATAATGACAGCAGAATTAATGGAAACAAAGTGTTTCTTCAGGGTCATCAGTTAGCCGGTTCCTAGGATGGTGCCAAGGATATGCTGCTATTTTAGGCACTGTCTTTCAAAAGAGCTGTAATTTTCTTATGACTAGTAATCTCCTGTTAGTATCAGTGTTAACCCTACTGGTTCAGTTCAATTCTTCCTTGTAACTTCAGTCCAGTTATCTTAATTCCTACAAAAGATTAAATGGGATGTGCATTTAGTGAACTGTTGTATAATGGTGCTATGCATTGTTTAATATAAAATACATCTCAATTCTACATAAGTGAACCATAACATGAAGAAATGCAACACTGGTAATACCTTTATAGTTAAAATTAACCTTTATCTGTGAATTCTACAATACACCTTTGCTTCTTTTAAATTGGAAATGAAATTACTAATAAAGTTTACATATATTCACTTATGTAGGCAATAAAAGGTGTTTCAGATTGACATAAGTTATGGATAAAATATGTGTCATATTTTATGTCCTAATTTTTAAGGAAATTTTTTTCTGAACTACTCAGACGTTAACGACAAAAAAAAGTAAATGGTCCCTGTGTGCTGTTACCCACTTTGCCTCAAAACTAACAGAACTTGTCTTCTAGACTTGATTATATGGCAGCGTATGCTAGTGTAAAGCTTTATCCCTGAATAAAATTATTTTTTAAATGAAGAGAAGCTGCAGATAGACAATTATATATACACGAATATCTTCACTGGGGTTTTAACTCACTAATTCTAAGGGATGACGGAGAATGAGAAGTGATGGGACACAGCAGTAATTCTTCAGTTCCACCTCAGCTGCAGCCCTGCAAAGACACTTACGCCAGGGAGGACACAGTAAAGCATACCTTAGATTTTTTTTAAATAGCTGGTGACAGTCACCCTCCACGTTTATGAAGAGCAATGCTACCATTTCAGTAAGCAGGGGTCTTGCTGTATGGCTGCACTATGAGATAAGGACCCCAGATTTATGGATGCTGCTGGCATGCTGGGTCTCTACTCCACAGCTACACCGCAGGCTGGAATCCAGCTTTGCGTTCCGCTGGGGATAAAAATTAGCACCACCACAGCCCTGGAAGCAAGAAACCTGTGCCTCGTGTTTATATATATAAATACTGTGTAAATTAGTAGGAATTCAATTAATAGATCCAGCTCAATCATCCAGCGCCGACAAAAATCTGGAGTAAAGGTTCATTAGGACCCTGTCTATTTCAACAGAGCATTTGGGTTTTGTTTTTTTTTTTTTTCAGTAAAATCCTTCATGTGGTTTTTTTCGAATGACAACTTCCAAATCCTTTTATTCATGCAGGATAAATTCTCAATGGTATTTCATTAATTCATGCCTAAGAGCATTACTATCTCTTCTTACTGTATTATGTCATCATTAATCTCAACCGCTCCCCATCAGAGTTCCTGGCATGTGAAACAGATCACACCATGGTGCAGCCTGAGTGGTTATAAATGCTACTGAAAATCATGCAAGCCTCAACTCAGCAGCAAGGCGATTTTAAAGGACCATTCCCTATAATGCACCAGCTGCTGAAGTTGTCAGTCCAGGTTCCCAGACGGGGGAAGTCCCAGTTGCAGATATAACATTCAGAATAGGTAGTTTTATTAAGAAAATTCTTCTACAGCAAAGTTGATGTAGTTCTTAAGCATTTCTTTCTTGAGTGTACACCTCCTTCTGAGACTTGGAGTAGGAGCCCCGGCACAATGTAGAGTCTGCACTGCCAACCACTTTAAAGTTTAGAGACAGCAAAGCTGAGCGCAAAAACATCTATGCACATTAAAAGGTCTGATTCACAAATAGGAAGCAGCAGGTTAGTATCTATATGGGCTTTTCTAACGGAGAAGCAGGATCTCTGAATAGGCAGCATTAAATAGCTATCTGGAATAACTGTTCCAGTCCTCTTGTAGCATAAGAATTGCTTTAAAATAGCATAATGCTGCTGAACTTTCAGCCTTCATGATTGCTTAAGAGAATGAGTCCCAAAGGTTAACGAGGTTTTCATGAAAATAATTCATTTTCATTCACTTTAAATATACCACTTTGCTTCTTTTTTGCATTAGCAGGATAAATACAAACTACTTAGCTTGTGTTCTTTGTACCGCTCATTGTTTTAAATACTTCCCCTCTGTCTCCTATTACTTGACTCCTTTCTAAACAAATCCTTGTTTTCAGCCTCCTCCATTTCTCTAATCATTTAGTTGCCAGTCCACAGAATTACTTTTTGTCAGTATGCTTTAAGAGTTAGGGCAGGAACAAAATTATGGGTGGATTGTTATTGTTGATTTATGGATGGAATTGTATTTTCTGTTCTGTGGTTTTTTTTTTTCCCCCCACATGGTCTCACATCATCTTTTGTTTTCATAGTATCCCTTCACAACACAATTATTTCCACTAAGCTGATCATAGCAAGCAATGGCCTAACTAGTTATGGTTAATTTAGAACCCTGCAAAGCCTACAAATACTTCCAATTATTCCCCCAAAGGTGTGCCCAACCCTGTATTTGTCAGCATTGCATTTCATCTGCATCACACTGCCCATTTATTCACTTTGTTAACCCAGGTCATTCACAATCTTCCCTAGTTCTGATTAATTGAAATAATTCTCTGTTAACAGCAAAGAGCGCCACCTTTCAGATAGCATGTTCATCCCCTTTTCCAGACAGCACCAGTTTGAATACAGTGTTAGGGCACTATACCACTAGCCTTTTGCCATGATAAAAAAATTGACCATTTAATCCTGCTCTACCTCTTAGTTTCTAAGGCACAACTACTTTAGCTCTCACTTCCTCAATGCTGCTTTGCTTTAATGGCTTTTTGGTAGGGATATTTTTACAAGGATTTTTTTTTCTTTTTTAAATCCAAATAAATTACATCAACCATTCCCTCCACTCTCAGCAGCTGCACAATTGACTTAATTTTAGTATGTTAGAGAGGCACAATTTTCTTGCCCTAAGCATTTACATCTCTTTTGCCAATGTTTCCTCTACACTATGTGCTTAAATGTGGAGCTGCTAGATGTCAGACTCAAAAAGCACTGAACTGTTCAAAGTGAAATTTAGGTGGAATTTAGGCACTGCAATTCCAAGGTACATCATCCACAGGTAAAACAGACATCGCTTCAGGGACAGAAGTAATTCTAACCTTGTAGACGCATACATTTTTGTCACTAAAGACATTTTGTCATCGCAAGTTCTGCTACTGCACGTGTGCAGCTGTGTTGTCACAGCGGAGGCGAGCCAAGGCAAGCCGGGCACCACAAGCGGTGTCACTGCCTCGTCATGTGCACCAGTGCAGCCTCCGAATGCCACAATCCAGACGTTAGGTTACAACGGGGCTCCTTCCCTCCCCCTGCTGAAGCTACTGTCCTGACAAGAATTACAATTTGTCTGGAGATAAGAGATAAGCCCTGTAAGTCTGTGTAACTTTGTGGTGTGAATGCCATCATTGAAGCTCTGCCGATCTGCCCGTACTTCAGCTGGCTCATAGCAGCGAGAGCAGCATTTGCAAATCTTTCCAAATCTCTGCAAGCCCGTGTGTATCCCTTTGCTATGAAAAACAAGCTGCAAAATTTCTCCCAGCTCTTTGTTTTCACCACATGGCAGCTGTAGGCTCTGACCACACCAGGTTCACTGTTCATATTGCGAAATGGTCACGGATCCACCCGTGCGGATCCAAAAACTCCGCGGGTTTCGACGTCATGTGCATCACGCATGAGGGGCTGTGTGAGTTTGCCGAAAGGCCATGTAGCACCATGTTCGCGGTACCGGCCATGCCACGTGGCCTGCAGGGTGGTGTGTAGATGCTCTCTGGCCAAAAGTGAGCACCACAGCACTGAGGTGCACTCAGGGCCCTCCATTTCCCACACGCAGCTTCTAGCTAAGAAACTCAAAGAGTCAAAATTGGGCTGGCCAGAGTAGTTAGCCCCTCAGCATGCCACTGAACACCTGCTCACAGCAGCCTACTTTTTTCAGCATCTGTGCTGAGTTACAGTCATGCTACTGCTGCAAATGTTGACCTGGGCACTCAGCTCTCTCTTTCTCTCAGGCAGGAGCAGCTTACTGTGAAGCTACTGTTAAAAACCTTCCTGAGGAGAGCGTCAACCATAGCTGAAATGGCTGGTGACAGAGTTGTCTCCATGACAAAGCACAAACACATGCAAGTTTATATGAAACAGTGAAGGTTTACAAGCACGTGAGAGGCTGCTGGAAGAACCTGAAGAGCCCCTGTTTTTCAAAAGCTGAGGAGGGGAAGGGAATTCAGACAGTTGGAGAAGAAAAGAAAAGGATAATATGAATCAAATGAGGTACAGAATTAATTTTGCCTTTTCTTGTTTCTCTCCTTTCCAGTAGCACTAGCAGCTGCCCCTTCAAGGCAAGAGAGAAAAATCTTACTAGTGTCCATCCGTCTGGGTAATTTGACAAAATACTTCAGTTTATTGAAGCATTTCTAATTCTTCAAACTTGTTTATTCATGTTTACAGCCTAGCATTGCCAGATCACAATATGGTTACAGAAAGCAGTCTAGAAATTTATCACTCCAAGCATGTCTTGAAATTTTGAAAGCACAAATTCAAAACTGAATTTAACCAAAACAACTTATTTCGATGGACCAAAACTCTACCACTCACAAAACCACTGAAAATGAAGAAAACAGTCAATACACCTGGTGAGAGAAAGTTGGTTGGGCATTTGCCATTGCATAGACTTCCCATAAATTACCTAGCCCAGTTTTCTAAAGCTGTGAATACATCCTTCCCTGAGAACAAGACTGATCAGTACCAGCAAGGCAGCGTTACCTATCCAGAGGTGTCGGTAATATGGAATTATTAAGGGATAAGGAATCTGATCTATGTCCACTCTTAAAGCCTATATATCTGCAGAGACAATGTTTGTCTCATATTTAAAGGATTGCTGGCCTGGATGAATACTAAAAGTAAGTAAGCAAAAGTGTAAGTAGAAGAGGAACCCATACATAAAGAAGGCTAACCTACATTTATGGACAAAACTGCTCCTGCAAAGTGCTGTGTAATTTGCTGCGGACCTTTCATGATCCAACTCATGGTGTGCACACAGAAATTGCTCTTAATGCAGATGCAGACAGTACAAGAAACTACATTCCCGATAGCCTGACATCTAAAGTAAGCAGGTAGCTGCTGCAGGGGGTTTCTTCTAGGTCTCAGCAAAAGTTTGTTGTAGATTAACTGGCACTTATGGGACTACTTGGTCTCCCCACGTCAAGATAAGAACAAGCTACATGCTGCTTATAGTTATAAGTGTTCTAATTAGGTCGACTTGATTATTGTTCTGTGGTTTGATAGATGCTGTATTTAAAGTAATTTCAGATACTAATTTTTAGACCTTTTTTTGTGAACTACTAAATCAAGTGCAATTTCTTCACGGAATTATTCTTTTCGTTCTTAATGCCTATTCCCTCTGGCTTGTAACTTTAATTAGAACCTGCTATCTGTTCATATTGGTAATGGTAACAGTTGTCACTAGAGTACAGATGCATAGATTCAGCTCATATTGCCACTTTGACTTTATACTTAAAACCTAACAATCTTCCCGGCTATACATCTGAGAATACCATCCATTAATGCTTTATTTCACTGCCACCCTGAACTCCAGACTCTAAACACTAACAATCTGATTATTTTTTAACCATCCAATAATGCATTTTCTAAAGAATAGAAACTTTACAAAAAAATAGCTTCATTTGGAGACAAATATCTGCCTGAAAAGGTTATTCAGCGCATCCAGATTTCTTTTTTATTACTATAGATTTTCCCAAGGCAGTATTGTTTCTTGAATAATTATCGATCTAAGCAATTGTGTGCTAAAGTAGGCTGATTCATTCATTAAACATACACACAGAAAAGCTCTTGGTTGCCCTGGTAAAAACAAACAACTCCTTTCTGTCTGCTCCTCAACCCTTCCCTAGAAAATGATGACTACATTGAAATGTAATCAGTTAATATTTGATTTGCATTTGTCAGAAAAAGGAAACATAAAATGTATTTCTTTGGAGCAGAAGAAATAGGATCTGGAGAATTGTTTAAAAACCACTAGCCTTGTTTGGTTTGCTTCTTTACACACTGATTTACAAGTTTCAGTAATTTGAAGGGAGTCTTCCAGCAAGTAGCTGCAAACAGTCAGGTTTTAAATGCTTGCTAACTTATCACTTAGACAAACTTTTCTTTCCAATAAAAACTAAGACCTTTTTCATTATGTGCTATAGAAAATTGTATGTTTGACATTTTTTCTGATTAAATATATCAGGAATAGAATAGCTTTCAAGGTCTCTGTTCACGACAAAGATACAGACAGGCTGCCCTTGAAATGGTCTGCATACTAGCCAGTATACTTTGTGTAAGAGTCAGCAACACCAGCAGGGACAGGGTTAAGAAAGTATCCATTAGCAAACGCTGAATTAAAAAGGGCCTTTTGTTCATTGACTTACGTGTTCCATGGATGGTACAAAGTTACATTCAGCCCAGCAAATCTACAAGTCTTCAAACCCCCAGCACCACCTGCTTACAGAAGAGCTGCATTTCTCCTGAACGAATGGCAATATTGCTTAAGCAGGTACGGAGAAGGGTTCCTGTATGTCAAATATTCAGTATTTTGTTATCCTCCAAAACAGGACGAAGAACTGATCTAAAGTGTCCCCATGTGCAAAGCTGGATCAGTGTGCTGCTGTCTGCTATGTGTCCCAGAGGGGAGTACAATAAGTTATACTCTCAGTGAGAAAAAGTGGTAGCTCCAGACAAACAACAGCTTAACAGCTGTGAAGTTGCTCAGTATACTGAAATTTGGGAATCCTGGGTGCTAGAGGCAGCAAGACTTACTGAAAGCAACCAGTTGAAAAAAGGTCAGTATAAGGAATGAAATTGAATTCTGTAACTCCTCCATTTGAGAGATCATGAAGATATCTGGTTGGCTTTGGTGAATTATGGAAAAATACCCTGGCCTCCTGATACAGCTCTCTGTGAATATTTTTCCTGAAATACTGAAAGAGTAGCACAATCATTTCATTGTAGTTATGAGGCAGTACACAAGCAGGCATTCTGTTACAACAAGGAGTGGCAGAGCATGCAGGATCTGCCCAAGTAAGTTTTGACTCAATTTATGCCAATATGAAATTAGCATATTTTAATTGAGGTCTGTGAGATTGTTCCAGACCTGCACCAGTTAATGGGAACTGGCATGTCATTTAATGCTCACTACTTAATCACTTTTCTCTCAACAGGTAAGGCATAACTGAACAGTTGGGGCGTGGGGAATGACAAGATTTAGTGCATTATTTTCTCTTAGGAAACAAGACAACTCACCCATTTATATTTATGCATATTCAACTTCTTCCATTAGCCAAATGACCCTACCAGTAAAGGAATCCAGGTCAACCAGTCTAGTTAGTAGAAAATAGCAGGTACCACATACTCCAAGCCCAGCACTGGGCGGCAGTAACATCTTCAACAGGAGGAAAAGTGAAGAGAAGGCAAGAGCGTTTGCAACATATTTCTTGTTGCCATGCTTTTTTCTCCCATTAGCACCAGATTACTGTTCATAACACCAAAGCCTGTAGTGAAGCCCTGGCCCCAGTTCAATCAATGGCAAAGTTTTTTGCTAACTTTAATGAGATTGTGATTTCTCTTCTGAATCTTTAAGAGGATCTTTTTGTATTTCAGTTTTTTTGATTCTTAGACATGGGTACTGGACGTTAAAAATAAAGACAAATAAGACCTGAATTTTTCAAAATGCTTTCCAACCACGGAAAAACACCTTGTTTCTCTTCACTACTTGTAACCTTGTTCCTGCATGCATCACCCCCAATAAGTGCTATTTCACAATGGAGAGCATACGCTGCTTTCCCCCACTAGATCAATACCTGTC
This sequence comes from Morus bassanus, assembly GCA_031468815.1. Lineage (NCBI taxonomy): Eukaryota > Metazoa > Chordata > Aves > Suliformes > Sulidae > Morus > Morus bassanus. Next base: position 9,089,662 of record CM062576.1, on the reverse strand, counting down.
TAAAAGTATTTACTCACCAAAAGGGCTGTGATCCTTCTCTTTGTCACCCTTGAACTTCTGTGCTGCTCTTGAATTTTTTTGCTTTTTGACCCAGGTTCTTCTTTTACTTCCTGGCTATTGCCTGCCTCTAGTAGGATGTTTGTTTCTTCTTTGCTCTTCTTTGCTTTGACATTTATTATAGAGTATACATCAGAGCTTTTCCACTCGTCTAATCAGAGGGTTGGTCCAGCACTGAAATTGCAGCTGTTTTAAAATGGTACCTATAAACACACATTTTATCTTCAGTTCCTGTTCACAATAGCTTAAAGGAGACAAGAAGATGATCAAAATAGGAAATGGGAAAGACTGACTGGGAGACTTGTTTTATAGAAATAGAAGAAGAGTAGAAGGGCAAGTAAGACATATAGGTAATCCATTCTATATTGGAATAGGGCAGAAGTTATTGTACCGTACTCCTGTGAATGTATTCAGCTGAACTACTTATATTCCGACTAGCAAAGACTAAAGTGATGAAAGAAGCTGGAATAAAAGGATATTAAATAAGCCCTCAATAGTTGACTGCAATATTCACAGCTTTAGGAATCCTTTATCTTTCCTGCAATTGGCCGCTGACATGTCATTTGTCTTTAGAGGAGCTCGCGCTTCCATCTGCCTGTCCGAAAACAGATAAACCATGTTCACTGTCAGTAGGGACTTATAACCTGTATTCTTAAAGCAGTATCCAGAGCAAAAAAGCAGTTGTTCACTTCCTCCAGTCCAACTGGAGCTTCTTACAGAGACGGAGATACAGCAGGAAAATTAAGACAGTCACCCTTTTGGCACCTCAGTGTTGAAGTCACTGCTTTGAATCAGCTGGAAAAGATTTAATAATGGATCCCTCCGCTCAAGGAAGAAAAAGCCGATTACAGCACCACTGGGTGCCCAGTACACACTGCCAGTGCCCCCACTCCTGGGCCCTGACACGAAATGACCACCAGAATGCCTGGCTTGGGAATGAGTCTCACAATAGAGATGTTGCCTCTAGCTAGTGCCCCAGTTTTGAAGTTTTATGAAACATACACCCTATCTGAGAACTTACCTGCTACAGCTTAGTCAAAAAAAGGGTGACAGTGTCTTAGTTCACATTCAAGATATCATAATATCTACCTATACCCTGACCTCACTTCTCCTTATGCTGATTTGCTTCCAGAGGCTACTAATCTCTCTTCTACTGTGCAGAGGTAGCACCATTTACAGCCCAGATTTCGACACAAGACATCTATATGACTTCGGAATAAAATCTGAAGTGAATCTTTGCCAATGTAGCTGAAATAATAAAAATACATTTTTTTTTTTCCAAGGGCAGCATTTTAGCATATCTTTGAACTCGACATAAAATGGGAACTTTGACAGTAGTCTCTTACATAACAAAATGTATTAATTAATTCACTTTTCCAGATTTCTAGTGGCAGTTAGCTTTTTCATCCTTAGCAACTAGTCAGATTGCCATAATTACAAAGAGTACATGGTGCACAGTGTATGATCAGAAGCATATAATATACTTGAAGTGTAAAATGCGCCAACAATAAAGCTAGAATAAATGTATTGTTTAGTTTTTGGCACAACTGGTACATCTATAGCTGCATCCAGATAGCTCTGACTCTGAAATGAATGCCTGTGCATAATTTTTGCAATTTGGTGCATATTATTTTTCATTTATTAAGCCATAGGTTAAAGCTGGAGAGAGGAACATTTTAAACTACAAATATATTGTGCCTTATACTATTACATTCATATTAAGGTTTTTTTTTTTTTACTGGGGGTGTATGTAGGGGGAGATAATGAAGACCTTTTACCTATGCATGTCAGACACCATGATGAATAACTGCATAGGAATCTAAATAACCAAAACAAATGTCAACTGCCTTCCCAAGTCACTCACTGTATTTTCTGCTCAAAACCTATTGAAAGATTAGATAAGTTGATACATAAAAATGAAGTATCATCAGGTGTTTTTTCTTACATCATCTTTCTAGGCTCCAAAGACAATCGCAGTTAACAAGCATATTGCTTTTGATTTAAACGGGCTTTAGGTCATCATACTGCTGTTACTACTTCAACATCTTTGTGTCCTTATTTGCTACTCACTCTTGTACCTCATCTACAAGTGTCAGCTGTAAGCTTTCTGGGAAGTGACTACATCTTTCTCTGTAGGAAGGGAAAAGGCATTGATGTCCTAAACACAAACAATGATGTGCTATCATTTGCATTCGTTGTCTGACACTCCAGCAACAATGTCTGAACAGTCTCAGTATTTGCTCCAGTCCTCGTAACAAGAAAAGTTCATCAAGTCAATGACTTTGCCAAGAAGAGACAACAGTCTAGTGTCTCACAGCACTTCAAGAAGGCTAAATGACATTAGTGTAGTGGGGGTTCAAGAATACGTTCAGTAATCAGGACTGTAAGAGGAGAGGGCAGGCATATGTTATATATACATATTTTATACAACCTCTAAGCTAGATTGCCATACTTGTATACCATAGCTGCTTTCTTTCCAAGTTTTCTCATTCATTCCCAAGCCAGGAGCAAACCCAGGTAAGTGTTACCAGGCAGAAATGTACTCCTGGTTTGTACTGTTTTCCCTCTGAGCTCCTGCAGTAGCAGCACCTAATGCGGCACAAATGACATGAAGCACATAATACCACTTGTAACTTAGCAGCTGCATAGACCCTTTTCTCCCCTAGCAATAAAATGGCTGCAGCTGACCTTGTATTAGCCTGGTTTTAAAAGAGAGTAACAATGAGAACACTATCATATCAGAGCCTTCATTCTACTGCTGTAGAAATCAGCCACTGAAGTCAATACAAGTTCTACCAATGTAAATTTAACTTCCCTGATAGCTTGGTTTTCCACCACCTGTCTGCTGCAAACCCTCGCCCCTCCCCCCCCCCCCCCCCCCAAAGAAATATTAAACTTACTCAATGCATGTAAGGTCTGGTAAGAGAGAAATCCCTTATTTCAGAATTAAAGGTAGCTCAACCAATTTGATTACCCAAAATTTGAACCAAAAATAAAATGTTCCACAATATATCCATAGATGACTCAGAGACAAATTTCAGTCCTGCAGTACTTAGGACTACATTATGAATAGTATTCTGTAGGTTACAAGCTGATTTGCCCATATTATTTCAAGGTGACTGCATTTTTATGCAGCATATGCCTAACACCATGGGTATGATTACTACTACCATGTAACGTCAGTTTTCATGGGTAATTAATTGATAAATGACAGCCAACTCCTTCTTAGCTGCTACATAAGTCCTTTATTAACACATTTAATTCAATAAAGAGTGGGATAGTACAAATCATAGTGAAGGACAGAGAATCAGTTTGTTCATTTTCATACACTGACTTCTGCAGCGCTCAGTAACAGGGCATGGCTCATTGCTTTCTCTTACAATGGGTCATCTGCACTCAGGAGAAAACAAAAAGCAAAACCGACACCATTCTTTTCCCAGAATAGCTTAAAATGAAGCTAAGGAAAGGACAGGAATCTCAGAGGCCTGTCCTTTGAGGTTATTCACTGTGGCTGCAACATTACACGAGGAAAGGCAAGTGAACACACTGAAAATAACATGAGCCCCTGGAAAATAAAAATTGACCCAAAGGAAGCAGGACCACAAGAGAGAAACAGAAATTGCAGAAGAAGACAAAAACCAAAAAAGAATTGGAGATTGTGGGCTAAGGAGGGTGAGAATTTTAATGATGAACTAAAATAAGCACAAGTATTTGTCTAGTGAGAGTTTTAAGTATGAAGACGTAATGGCACTGAAGGAGGGGTCCAAAATAGATCCTCCTTCTGATGTGCAAAGAACAAAGAACTGGTGCAAATCTTTATTGCAGCTAATGTGGTATATTTTAAAATAAACCAACGCTGCCAAATTTCTAATAAAAATAGTCCATTAGCATCAATATTGCAAAAGCTCCTGTTTACTTTTGTGAATCCAAATTCTAGTTCAACTTTGAAAAGGGGCTACCTAGAAACATTTGTTATATTGATGTTGCTGAGAAGAGGTTTTGCAACAGCTGCGTGAAACTAATATCCATATACCCTTCTGAGGTTAAAACTTGTAAAATGAAGTTGCAAAATTAATATATTAATTTATAAAGTGTGTTAGAACTATACTCCTGACAATGCTGACTACAACCCATGTCCTTCCCTGGAAAACTTTTAAAGAAAATCTCCCCTAAATTGTCATTCAATACCTAAAGAATAATAAAAAGCTTGTCTAACTGTTCCTTATTCTGAATTTTGTGACCTTCTGACAGGTTGCAAATGGCATCTCTCTGACTGACTTTTTGGCAGAATGCCAAAATAAAAGAGGTACTTTTTAAAAGGTGCCTTTAGGTAGCTAAATATCTTTAAAATATTTACAGCAATGAAAAGCTATAGGCCAAATTCCTGCCTGAGTCATTATTACAGTCCTGCTACAATATTGTGGCACTATTAATTAGAAATTATAATAACTTGGCTCATATTTAGGAAGATAGTCAGGCAGCTATCTAACATCAGCCTTGTAGAACTTTTTAATGATTATTTCAATAAAAAATAAATAAATGATAACTGAAGCAAGTGATTTTAATGCATTATACGTTTTCCTGTTTTGCTATACCGGTGTTTCTTTGTTAAAAAAAAATCTAAGTTCTGGAATTTCTGTTCAAAACAGAATGAATACAGATGAGCTACAGTTGCATTTTCAGTTCTGAACCCCATTTTGAATCCTTGTTTTACCCATCTTCACTGAGATATGAACCAGACTCTCTTCTCATATACTTCCTCAATCTTCTGTGGAGGTTCAAAATCACAGTATTAATCCACAGAATACAGCTAAATTTAATGTGCACTTGGTGGTGTAACTCAGAAGCTAAGACATTTAGGAGAACACAGTGCCCATATACCAAAAAAATCTCACTCAAGATTTTTGTTTTAAATACTTTTCCAGAATTATGAGACAGACACTTTTACTAATGCTTATTTTGTTTAGCTGTGCATGTTCTCTTCCGTGGACCAATTTGTCAGAGGAAAGACTCAGACAAGCAAGTCTCTTGCAACATGTTGTAGATCAACGGCTGTGGGGCAAAGTCCTTTGCACAAAGGGGATTGACCAGCATAAGCACTGATAGCAAACTGGGTAAGAGTCCTCTTGTGCAGGTTCCTTTTAAAACAAGATTTTGAACAGCTGCTTTCCACCAGGCCCTTTGCAAGCTTCAACTTCAGGAACAGCTGGGAAAAAGCCACAACTTAGATCTGCACTCATAGGGCAAATCTCCAGGGCTGTCTAATTACATTTGAGATTTCTCTCCTCCTGTAAGATACAAGGAGCAGCCAAGCAATACACAATGTGAATAATTCTGTGCTTAAACAACAGTATCTAGTGTCGTTTTAGACACTGAGCAAAGACATCTGCCCAGAGAGCCTCCCAGATGGGACTTTAGGGGACCATTTTAAGAGACAGAGCAATTGCTGTTACATGTCTAATTCCTTTAAACAGAAAACAGAAGTTTACAATGTTTTCATATTTAGTAGTTGAGGCCATCAACCTTAAAGCATCACACAGCATTTAATACTGATCACAGAAAATTATATGCAAAGTTAAGCACTTGCACTTCTGCTGATTTGAAGGCATTAGTAAAATACGTATCAGTGCTTGTGAAGCTCATAATTTTCAGAAAATCCATAAGATTTTCATTCATTTAACCTCACCTTAGAAATTCTTGCCTCTCAGACATTTTCCTGTTAGAGATACACAACCTTATGAAGAGGTTTAGCAGAAAAAAGTGAAATATTACAAGCTTTGCTATTTTATATTCAAATACATTATCATTATACCAAGCAAGGAGGTAATAATAAAAACCGTTTTATGTTTGTATTTAATTCTGCAGTTTAAATTGGAAATATTGTGAATTATGAGTCTTCAACTTTGTTTCAAGCACATATGTATTCTTAAAGGCATAAAATAGTTACCATACAAGTGCCATACCATACCAAACAAATGCAGTGCAATTGTTAAAAATGTATTACAGTTCAGTGTCAAAACTAAATACAACATATAAATACACATCTCATCTCTTTTAAAGTCCCAGCCTTTATTTTCGAAACATCAGCGGCTCTTTTAATGTCCGTATCCTCAGCCACTGTCATCTGCAAAAGGTCTGTACACACAGAAGTGGGAACTTAAAAAAGATGATGGAGAAGATGTAAAAAGGAACAACTACTTTCTGAACTCCTAGTAGAAATGGAAAATGAGTGGTTTAGAGTGACTCAAAATCTTAACATTTACTTGCTCAAAAAAAAGGACCCAGATCATTACAGTCTGGTAATAAAGTTTTTCATCTACAGAGTTTGGGGATGAAAAGTAATCCTGCATGAATGTGCTTGCCTGTACTTCTGGAGTTCAGGAGCAGCTGGGGAGGAAAGCAGACATTGTTCCTCTTCTTGCAAGCTGCATCTTCCTAAGTTTTCCTGCTTTTCCATACAGACTCAAGTTGCTTTTAAGTGTCAGCTGAGTCCTCCTCAATCACAAGTAAGCATCTGAGGGTACTGTTTTCTATTCCAATCTCCCACTCTAAAAACAGGGGATTTGGAAGATGATAGCAAGACCTACATGCCTGCTCTCTAGCACCTGCAAACAATGGCATGGCAGCTGCTTCTCCTGTTGCTAAGAGAACAAGCTGGAAGTATTCCTTGGTCTCAAGCTTTGTTCTTCATCATGAAGGAGGGAAGTTCCTCTGGGAAAGATTAACCAGGTGTGCTATTGCCACCTTTCATTATATTTAGGAATGAAATGGAAGAAGATGGACTTCAATTCTGCTGCTCTCTTGAGAGTCTCAGTTTTCATCTCCATCTTCCTCTTCTATCCTATAATTTTATCCATTACAGTGTGGGAAAAAAAGTTGGGAAAAATGCAACCTGACAAATTTTAAAGCCAATATTGGGCTGCAAAATAAATCCTAGGCCAGGACTATTGATTAGTTGGCATTCATTGCTGACAGTGTCAAATACGTGAGGAAGATGAAAACCTATCTTGAAAGCATTGTTACTAAGGTTATTAAAAATAAAATAAATCCTGCAATGTCAAATACAATTGTAAGAGAAGGGGTTGGACTATATTCAACATTGCAGTGCCACTGGACTTCTTGAACCTGTGTCAAAGGCTAGAAATATATCTTTCAGCTGTAATTGAAGATTCCTTTTTTCCAGGTAACTGTGCAGCCAGATAAAAGCTGGTCCTTCAATTTTACAGGTGGTAGGAACTAAAAAGTCATTGCCAATGAGAAGACATGAGGCAGGACTTGAGTTTCAGGAAGATTTTTCAATAGGGCTACTCCATTTCTCAAGGAATGTGTCCATTCATGCTACAGTCGTTCTGTGATAGGAATTGTGTTGCCTGTGTTTTATATGACACTTTAAGAAATACTTCAAAATACGTCTGGTTTATCTTTTACTGAGTTCTGCTGAATTATCAGAGGTACCTATGCCACTGTGTGTGTATATATATATACACACATATATATATATATATATACACACATATATATATAAATATCACCTTTGGATTTACCATTTTTTCCAGGAAAAAAGTAAATCTCCAACAGCAGACGATAACTTTCAATTCCAAAGTACATGAGTTTCCAAATGACTTAGGTGATATTAGCTTGTCAGCAGCTGCTATGGCAGAAAATGCTATGGTCTGAGAATCCATTCCATAACAGTGGTACACTGTAATTCTTTTCCACAACAGGCCATACAGCATTGCCTAAGAGGTGACGTTCATCCCATGCTGACAGCTGATGTAAGTGTAGGCAGCTCTCAAGTCACCTTCAGTTCAATACAATTAAGTGAAATTCAGTGGTACATAAACTGCATATAGGCTATTTACACAGGACTTACATTTATTCTGCACATAAAATACAAGCTTGCTGCTGAGTAATGAAAGAGGTGAAGGAAGAAAATACAGCAAAGACCAGAAATGAGGACAGTTCTAATTAATATAAGCAAAAGTATAGCATAACATACAAGACAAAATTGCCCTTTGGAGACCATGGGTTTATCAGCAGTTTCAGAAATACAATTTTACACTTTAAGTTGTCAGCTCAGTAGTCTCCAGAATCAAGGCTTCTACTTTCACTACGGAGCTGCTCTTTAGCTAAACGCTGTTGTTCCAATTTCATCCTGCCTGGAACAGAAGCTGGCATGGTTGGTAGCAGTGAAAACACAAATTAAAACTTTGAAAAATTATATTAGTGGAAAACATTCACTCTCATCTACGACAGCTTTGTTTTGAATAAGGCTTCCTTGAACACTCTTAAGTTAACGATTTACATCCTAGAAGATTTTCCATTCTCCATACTTACTCCTAAGGGGCACCATCACAGGTTCTCCACTTTTACAGACTCTGAAGGAACTAAGATGATTAACATAACTGTGCCACATGAGGAGGATGCTCCCAGGATAAGTATATCTTGCACACTGCATTTCCATGAAAAATGCTACCTCTGAATTAAATAGCTAATTGCTGGGAGCTGTATAGCCATACCGATGGGCACTTAGATGGGCCTAGCAACTCTGATGAGGAACACAACGTATTTATTCTGGCAAAGGACCACCCTACAAACACTGTACTCTTTCTTATACCAGCACTATCTTAGATATCTTTGTACAGCAATGCACCGTAACACAATTATTTTTGTGTGATTATGGAATGGCAAAGGGTAGAATTGTTTTCAAAACTTCACAATGTCTGTCTGAAATTTATTGCTATCAAGTGTAAATCAATTTTTAAAACTGTTTGCCGGAACTATCAATTCACCATGAAAATACTGCTAGGAGAAACAAAATATGGTTTTATATGAGAATAGTTCTGAGCTTGCTAACAGACAAAAAGATGTGTTATCACAGAGTAGTCAGGGGTAGATCTCATTTGTTGGGTTTTTTTTTTTTGTTCACTCACTGCAAGTAATTGATAAATGAGGAATATTAATAAACATATCCACTAAAAAAAAATATTCTCAATCATTCTCATCTTTACTATGCATGGAAATATTTGTCGTTAGGGCGATGGGAAATTAAATGACTACCAGAAGTACTCCTTAAACTATTATAACACAGCCTTTCTTTAGATGCTCCAGACTTTGTGAGGTTTAGTCTGAAGACTGTGTTATCACAGCCATGCCAAGTAAAAGAATTGTTTTGGTGTCCCTGAATGTCATTACACTGCATTCAGTTAAAGTCAGTAGGAAGCTACGAGACCCTTGTCTTCTCTTTGTCTTGAACAAGAGACGAGTGTACTTCCTGATTTTATTTTCAAGTACCTGCTGGACATAAGCTTTTCCAAAACTAAGAGAAAAGCACATGCAAGTAAAAGTAAAGGGCTTCTCTCTAATCTAATTTAGAGGTGAGTGCCAGACACCACCGTGGTTGACCTCGCACAGTCCATCTATGAGGCTGCTTTATTTTCAGCATGCTCCCCCTCACAGTAGCAGGGGAAAGGGCAATTTTTTAAGCAACAGAAATGCAACCTAGCAAAATAATTGTCACAGAAGAATGCAGTAAATTGTTGATGGCAGTGTAAGATGACTACTTAGATCTAAAAGACCTAGGTTTCCTAAGCTCAAAGTAAGTTGCACAGAATTTTAGGCACTTGCATATGAAACAAAGACTTTGAATATAGCCCTCCTTGTCATTTTCAAAAAAAAAAAAAAAAAAAGAGAGATCTACACCAAGAGGATCATCAGGAACTCAACAGAAGCTGCTGCTTTCTTCACATTTCTGCATTTCTAGAACAGGCTACTGGATCCTAGCTCAGGCACTCTTTAAGCTTACTAGGAGCTGGGAAACCAAGTCTCTCCTGACCTGGGGATCACAACAACCCTCCCACTCTTCAAAGTCAAGATCCTCAGGAAGATAAAGTTGTACCTTTGAGAATAAGAGTAGCTAAGAGCTCCACAGAGGCTGTGAAATCAACAGGACCAGTAAGAGACTGATGCAGGATTTTGCCTTTGTAAAAACAGCTGCTTCTGTCTTCCAAACCAAACTGAACTCTGTGGCAGCCCAGCTGCTAAACCCAATTTCAAGACTAAACTCTCCCTTCAACTGTTGCCTCGTATACAGCAAGCAAAGATCACAGAGCAAATAAAATGTTACACATCTAGCAGCTGTACTAATATGGTTCCTATTAACTTCTCTCCCCTCTACCCCCAAAAAGCCTTCTAATTCCTGGATTCCTCTCAGCTTGTAGGGAATTGTGCTGACACAGGTAAAGGGGCAAATAACAGCAATCATTTGCTCTCTTGCATTGATTCTGCCACAGAGAAGCATAAACAAAGCCTTCAAAGGGCCTGATCCAACCTCTTGCTGGAAAGCCAACCCCATTCCTCACTAAATACATAAGTAACACATGTCTAAAGGAAAGGTCGAACATCTGTGCACAAGATGTACATAATCCTACACAAAACCACCAATTCATCATCCTCAAGCAGATAATATAGATATTTTACTATTAAGGATTTAATTTCTTAGTTCAGCTAGGAATTTACATGAGTTACTCCAAGAAGCCTTGGGGGGGAAGGGAATTATAAAGGCAACAGCAGACGTTGTATGTGTTTAAACCACTTCTGTAAATCTCCATACAAAGCTATGCATACTGAAAGCTAGGGGAAAGCAACTATGATAAAGAGCATCTGGTCTATGAGTAGCTGTAACACAATGAACTCTTTAAAGTGACAACCCAAGTATGGGGAAGAGCATTGCTTAGACCAAGCCCACATGATACTGCTGTTGGTAGATATGCTCTATGGAAAATGAAAATTAAACTGAACTGTTTGGCAGGGTGAAAATCTTGTGAAAATTTCTTACTTGTATGCAATAAGTAAAATTCATTTGAACATGGGAAGAGAAAATAGCTCAGAAAGTGGCTTAATGGTCCTACAAGATGGGCCAAACCCTTGAACCCTCCAAGATGGGCAATATTTAGCATTCCACCACTCCGAATAATCACTTTCTTAGACTATAGACCCAGCTTCATTTCCTGGCTCACAAACTTTTTAGAAAGTTGCAGGCAGAGGATGGCATTGCAATGGTCTGGGTCCTGGGAAGAAATTCTTCCTGTCACGTGTAGGCCAAGAGCACCCACATAGGAAAAAAGAAAATTGTATTTAATGAGAGGTAGTATGTATACAGGCCTGCAGGATTAATCAGGTGCTGTCTTTGTCTGTGCATAGGTAGGAGAAAAGGAATGGGAAGTGGTCATATTCTTTGTTTGTGCTGTCACACGAGGTGCTGTAGCCAGGCTTCATAATGTATTTTTCTCAGCTTTACTTGTAGAATAAGAACAATAGCAACAATAAAGGGAACAACTAGAAAAGACTCAGAAAACACAACAATGGGGCAGAAGAATGAGGTACCATACAAAATAAATAAGGACCAGTGAGTCAGACCACATCAATAATGTAAGTCAGCAAGAATGTCTAGGAGTAAGCCTGTGTAAGGTTTCTGCAATTAAGAAAAGAAAATCCTTTGACCCCATGGCATGTCTTCTGAGATGAATATCCCATGGCTACAATTAAAAATAATGTTTGGGTTGGTTGACCCTCTCTGTACATATACCCTGAGCTTTTAAAGTATTTGTTCTTTAAGGTTAAAGGAAGAGATCATCATGGTAAAAGAGGTCAGGTCTAGAACTGAACTGAAATGAAAGTTGCCACTGGCAAATTTTGCTTCACTTTTTTTTCTTAATTGCTAACTTGACTGTTAAAAAAAAAAGAAGAAAAGAAAAAAAGATTTACTTTCAAGGCCAGATTTATATTGTCTTTTCCCCTCTGTTTATCAATAGACTTAATTTTGGTAATTTGATTTAATTAAATCAGCCTACGTAGCTCTTAAGCTTAAACACCTTTGAATGTTCAGAATGCAGATGTACATCCAATGACTAGTAGGGCTCTCTCGATAAATGCTAAGTGCTCTTACAGCTACTTACAGTCATGCCCTGCTCTTTCCAGCAATATCCACAAACTTTGCAAGACTACCATAAGGAAAGCAGAAGACACACACCACTGCTTAGTGAAAAACAGTAATATGCTTTTGGTTTTCTCTGTTTATTGTCCAGTGACCTACAGCAATGCCAGCAATGCGTGTAAGAATACATCTGTTTGACATAGTGCTATGTGTTTCCTACAGCCTTCCATATAACTCTACACAAACTACTTCAATAGATGAATTAATTATATCTGCAGTTCGTATAAATCAACATAGCTTCGTTACAGTTAATAGAACTATACTGATTTATGCCAGCATACATTTTAATTAAAAAAAAAAAGTTTACTGAGCCACAATTTGATGCAGAGACATTGTTTAATTTGTTCCCTTTCTGCAAATTTTCTTCCCTATGAAATGTAACAGCAGAATGTTCACAGGGAAAAATTAAAAATGGCATGGACACGCCAAGAAAAGGTGTACGATGCTCATGAAAGATGCATAATAGTGCTGATCTTGCTCATTTTATAAATCATTTTTCTAATCCCACCATATTTCTGTATTTCATCAACCAAACTAACATCACTAATATTACTTAAGCTTTGAAAGGGGTAGATTTGCAGAGGCCATGGATTTCCTATGATAGTTGCTTTTACCAAAACCCTCCCTTCCTCTTTTTCATTATTCTGTGAACTGAAAAAAATCAGGTTGATTACTGCATTGCTTCATGTAAGTACGAACAAAACAGAAACATTCGTCCATTAGTCTGGAGGAGTCTGGCCTTCCATTGCTCAGCTTCCTGTAGCATTTGACTGCGCTGAAGTAATCACATTTTAGTTTTTAGAAGATGTACCTTTAATTATACAGTTATCTTCAGGACCAAAAAAAAGAGATAGTTTTTCTTGGCTCTCAGAAGACAGCATTTCATGCCCTGATGATTTTTTAAAAGGAATTGAAAAAGTAAGTCTGAATAGTTTGAGAATAAATTACTCCAACATGAAGTGAGCGCTCATTCACCAATACTTACAAATAGCTTAAGCAAAGATAAAATAATGTGTATTGTAATTAATATTTTAATTTGCTAAGAAAAGCTAAATAGTGATTAAACCCCTTCCCCTCCTCCTTCCCCCTGATAATAATGAAGCTAGGCAATTTCAAGAGAAGCAGAGCAGCCAGGAGTTTAATGTCGTTGATTAAGAACATGTTTCCATGGTGGCTATTATGTCCCTCTTTAAAAGACAAAAACAAAACCAAGCCTTATTTCCTTTTAGAGCTACAGGGTTTCTTCTGCCTTCATAAGACAGACAACAAGAAAATGTTTAGGGATAATTAAAGGTAATTAGGCTCATCAAGGCTCATTTCTGGTCTAGCTCCACTTCTTCTCCCTACAATGTGTGCTAATTGCTCCTTCAACATACCAAGTAGCATGGGTTATTTTTTTTGTACTTCCACAAACAAGACTATTTGGTCATTACCAGCTTTGACAGTGTGAATAAGAGACTCCTGATGAGCTTTTTGTTTGCTTTTTTTAAAGATTTATACTACATGTCCTATTGAATCTGATAATAAAGAATAATAAATTAACACTTAGCAATTGTGTAGTACCTTCTGCTAGAGGATCTCAAAGTTCTTTGCAAACATTAATGAATTAATTCTTTCAACAGTTGTGTATAATAGGTATCATCATCATAATTTTGCGGACTACTGAACACAGACACAAAGAGGTTGGGTAGCACATTTAGTGTCACAGTCAACGTGTTTATGATGTTGGTCCCCTGTTCACACACAATGGAAATATTAGCTTGTTTGCCATAAACATGCCTCCTGTTTAACTTCTTCTGTAATACCTGTTTTTGATTCATTGATAGTCAGGTTAAGGTATTTAAATGTCTAAACTTCAAAGAGAGGTTTCTAGTGGGAAATTAGTAAAGGGCAGATATCTTCTAGAACTAGGTACAAAAATACTCAAGTGCACCTACATTATGCGTTGCAGTAGAGGATATTAGGTAGTTTAGTTATTGGAAGCAGAAAAGGATCATTAGCACAACTCCCTGATTATCAATTCCTGACAGCACAGTCATGAACACTCAATTCCCACGTGAACTCCCCTTCATGTAAAACTGCAATCCACCTACCCAACTCAACAGCTCTTCAGCCTTTTAAGCAGTTGGATGCTACACACATTTAATTTTTCCACCAGAAAATTTCTTTTTCTACTGCTTCTAAGTCCAGAACTCACAAACAGGAAACTTCATGCATGGCTTTATGATTTTGAACATGCTTTTATGATTTATTGATTATGATTGATGAATATTTTTGAACATTAATCAACAATAACTCCTCCAACAGTGAAAGATGAGTCATTTGCATGTACAGCACATAAGAGACTTCAGCTGATGCATTAATTTCACTTCTTTGTACATAGCAATTTGTTAATGTGTCACACATCCAAATAACTGTGAATGAAGTAGGTGCCAAGCCCCCACCAAAGTCCAGTCTGGATCAATAAATTAGACAATTGTCCAATCTTCTCATCTTCTAGATCTGCCTAGTAAATATAATCAAATAGATTAGGCTTCTCACAGAACAGGAGTGCTCATTCATCACATGTAAAACCTGGATAGAATTCTCTGCCTTGGAGGGCCTTAAGCTCACATGTCCAAACCCCCTACCTCCCTATTTACGAAGCCATGAGGTGGAGGAAAAGAAATAGTTAACTTTTGTTTAAAGTGTTTGGTTTTGATAAATATTTAATAATTAGAAATAAAAGTACAGGCAACTGCATGAGCAATAGCATATCTGAGCTTTGCCACTTAAAAACTGATTGCAGTCCCATCTCTACCACCAATGGTGGCTAGCACATTGTTTTGAGACATAAGACACCGCGGTGTCAGCCTCCATTCCACTGTCCTGAGAAGAGATTTAGGATCACAGCATTTCAAAGACGTGACAACACATGCCATTTCAGGCAGCCTCAATGACTGAATGGCACAGTAATTTCCTTTATCATCTGAATTTGGGTGCTCTTTGAAAACCCATCCAATAAGCAGGATTGTGCTGCTACTTTTTTGTCTTTCACGGGTACTACTCACACTTCTGCAGCGTTTCAGTGTCCTGATTTGTCACCTGCTCCAAAGTAAGTAGAGAGACTTAGGATTATTACTGACATTAGTTTAGCTACACCTACTTACAGTTTTTCTAGGGTCTTGAAAAACAACAAAGGAAACGATATGGAGACCAGGTGTTCTGCAAGTCTTTTAGCTAGTATCTTAATGCTCATACGGAAATGGATTATATGCAAGTTTAAATAGACATGGCATTACCACTTCCTGTGGTGAATTTCTTCAAGTAAAAGGGTTTATTTGCTGCAGAAAAGTATGCTTTATAACAGATACAGTGCAGAGAAGCAGTTTGGCTGGAAATTGCAAGCAGTAAGCTGTGCTTTTGTGCAGCCACAAAGTGAGGCTGAGAGCCACAATCTCTGGCTCTAAGCACAGCTGTCTCTGCTGCTACTCATCAGTCTTTGCTCAAGGCAAGTAAGAAAGACCATGAAAAATGTCTTGGCTGTGATCAGACCATTTCTCTCCTAATAATAAAAAGGAATACTCTGCACAAACTTTACTGGCTCCACCAAAATCAAGTCATAATTAAGTTGCTTAAATCAGAATGAATTTTGTACCTATTTACATCCGAGACCTCACATACCTTTGTTCTTCTGGACAGTTATATGTACCCAAAGACATTAGTGCAACTGCACGTTGCCTTTTACTGAGAAAAGTGGCACAAACCTTGCTTTGCAAATTTGAATATAAGAGTGTAGTCTATATACAACTCTCAATAAGGTGTACTTTGGGATGAAAGCAGAATAACTTTTTTTCCTCAAGTGAACTTTAGTGTATTCTACAGGTAATGCGAAAGCAAGAAGCACCCACTTGGATTTCCTTAATAAAAGGAGTATGATTTAATAAAAGAATATAACACATTTGAAACGGTCAGAGATGAATAAGCCAGCATGCCCAATTTTAAAAATAGAAATACTTCCCTGTCTTCTCACAAACTGCTCCCATTCTCAACACATGGTCCTCCACACTAATAATATCTTGGTGCAGCTAAAAGATCAGTTACAAAGTGCACTATATTCTTTTGGTTTCTTGACATTTATAACCAGGAGACACAGAAGAATTTTTCAGATTCATACATCGAATCAATTTTTAAAAAAACTTTACAAAAAGACCATTTCAAGTATTTCCACAGTCCTTCTTAACAGACCTGCTGAGTACCTGTTATACAAACTGATATACAAACTTCCTGAACAGAATCTGATTTAAGTCCCTACTCAGCCATATGCTGCATAAAACCTTCTACATCAAGGATAGCAAATTATTTACTTGCTTAAACTGAATAGGAGTTTAATGTCCTCCTTCCTGCCAGTCCTCACAACAGTCCCTGTTAGGCAAAGAAAGCCTGGCTAGACCAGTCTTTCCAGCTTCCCTTTCCTCTACTACATCGGCAAACATTTGTTTTGTAGCCTAGGGGGCATTTTGAGACCCATAGGTTGCAATATCCTCCTCAGCCACTGTTTTAGACCTCTGCTCCTGAGTACAAATACATTCCTCATTGTTTGGCTAGTCTTTCAGATAAGCAGCAGCTGCTCCGGACTCACATGCATAATGCTTTGCAGTAGGTGGGAATGAGACATCTTCAGAAAGGGTTTTAGACCACAGGCTACGACAGAGATACACTTAATGCAGAAGGGCAGAGAATTAAACAACTTTTGTTATTTGCTAGTCCAACAGTACCTTAAACCAGGTCTTCCTACTGATTCAAAAAGCCAGAAATCACTTTGACATTTAGGAATTGAATCTGTGCTGCTTTTTATCCAAAACTCCCTGAACACCAAATGGTTAAAGGCACTGTGGCATTTCCCCCATACAAAACCTCACATGGTTTTCCCCCTCTAGAGTGGTAGGATACAGGCAGACTTGTACAGCAGATCAGAGTTAGTTGTCAGTTCAGACAGCAGTTTTTCCTGGAGGTTAAAAAAAGTGTTCTGACATTGGTGTTTACTGAATATGTTTCTGAGGTCTGGCTAATTCACTAATTACTTCCCATTGTTTATGAGGAGATTTCTAATAGATCATAGAATGTCCTGAGTTGGAAGGGACCCAAAAGGATCATTGAGTCCAACTCATTTCCCTGCACAGGACAACCCCAAATTCACACCATGTGTCTGAGGGTGTTGTCCAAGTGCTTCTTGAATGTCATCAGGCTGGGCGCCGTGACTGCCTCCCTGGGGAGCCTGTTCCAGTGCTCCATCACCCTCTGGGGGAAGAACCTTCTCCTAATACCCAACCTAAACCATCCCTGGCACATCTTCCTGCCATTCCTTTAGGTTCTATCGCTGGTCACCAGAGAGAGGAGATCAGCGCCTGCCCCTCCTCCTCCCCTTGTGAGGAAGCTGCAGACCGCCATGAGGTCTGCCCTCAGCCTCCTCTTCTCCGGGCTGAGCAAACCAAGTGACTTTAGCCACTCCTCATATGGCTTCCTCTCTAAACCCTTCACCAACTTCGTTGCCCTCCTCTGGACACTCTCCAGTAGCTTTGTATCCTTAATATACCGTGGCACCCAAAACTGCCCACAGCGCTGGAGGTGAGGCCGCCCCAGCGCAGAGCAGAGCGGGACAATCCCCTCCCTCGACCGGCTGCAATGCAGTGCTTGATGCTCCCCAGGGCACGGTCGGCCCTCTTGGCTGCCAGGGCACACTGTTGGCTCGTGTTCAACTTGCCGTCGACCAGAACCCCCAGATCCCTCTCTGCAGAGCTGCTCTCTAACCTCTCATTCCCCAGTCTGTCTGTATATCATACATACCATATAGATGGTTTGTATTTGATGATTATGACAGCTTGAGAACTCCTTTCACTATTCTAACAGCTGATTAAGTTGTATTCTTGTTTTCTGACAACTAATCAAGGGTCCCATGAACTTTCTCCTCTCAAGAAATTAATTTAGTGCTCAGATATTTGTGCTATCCTGTGAAATGTGCTACTGCACAAGGTAAGGACAGACAAACATTTGCTAGTACATCAATTTTTAGGGTAAGAGCTAGAATGCTATTTTTAGAAAAGCTTTTTTTTTTTTTTTTTTTCCCCATTTCTTTGAGATACTGAATATTAAAAGGTTAGACCTTTACTACCCTCTATGGCATCTTATTGAGATTTCAGGCATAAACATACCATAGCTGAAACATCACCTCTGAACAGTAGTTTCAACTGGTGAGGTACTGCATAAGGATTCAGTCATTTCCAGTGATGTCCAAACGTCCTGTTACATTTTTCAGTCCTAACCAAAGGACTAATGATTTTAAATTACAGTGTCATGGATTATATTGCTGAAAACAAGTTAGGTAGAAACTTCCTTTAATAATTAAACAGAGCTGAAAAGGGAGCTCAGTTCTTTGATTACCTGTGACTTTGCATTCTGCTTCAGCTTTGATCTGGACAAGCAGGTAGATAAATGCTTTACATAGAAGGTCACACAACTTCATTCACTTAACACTGGAAGGCGGTGCCACATATAAATATATATATATATATATCTCTCCATATACATAGCAGGCATTTATCTGAAGTTCACAATCCAGGTTTTTAACTGAATCCAATGCAAGTGGAGTGCTCTTTGGCTCATAATAAAAGCAACCTAGGGTAGAATTTCCAGAGCTTACCTCTAGGACTCCATCCACTTCTAAGTTTCCTTTATCGAATCTCCTTTTGATCAGGGACAATAGGTATTTTCAAAGGCCTCAGCTGAGACAATTCCAAGGTTTTTCTTCTCCTGAGAACACAAAGTCCATTAGCAGAATCCGTGTTCTCATGTACTCCCTTGAAGCTGATCTTTTCAGCCTTTACCTACAGCAAATATCAGCCACAAGTTATTATGAAATAACATGCTCATGTTTTCTAATATTAAACTTGCTGGTTCTTAACTGCTTTCAACTCTATTACATTGAAAAATGCAAAAAAGTTTCCCTTCTAAACCCCAAAAGTGATTGTCTAGATGCACAGAAGATGGAGATGCCATATTTTCAGCTGGAATTGTTCACATATTACAAAAAAAAAAAAAAAAAAAGAAAGAAAGAAAAAGGTGGGGCAATAGGGTTTTGAAAGGTCTAGAATTTAAATAAATGAAGCACTGCTAAATTACTGATTGCAATCAGTTTGCCTAGCCTCTACTTCGCAGTCAAAGGGAAAGGTAATTTCAGCATTGCAAACATGCTTTTATATCTCCACCACTTCAACCTGTGTATCATGCCTCCAGCTATGCATTCAGCATTATCCCCACACTGACTGTAAACACTGTGGCATTTTATTCCGTTACTTTGACATGGGCTCCCTATGGGAGTTTATAGGGAGGCATTTTCAAGACTTAACCTGTTGGAAGGCATCACACGATCTAGTATTCTAAACATTCTTCCCTTCCTTGCCTTTCTTAAGAATCCAAATCAGTTTTGTTTTTCACGATCTGTATATAGGTCTTTCTGCAGGCAGGAGTCTACAGCTCTCTCATACTCTCCACAACATAGAGAGATCCAGTACAATTTGGACTGTGCACAATTGGTATTATTCTTTCAAAAAATAAAACACTTTACATCCCGTTTCTCAAAAACAATTCTTTACATAAATATGACCTCAGTACTTCTGATGACTTGGGTTTTTATGCCTTTTCGAAAAACTATCATATGGACAAGTAACATATTTTCATGCTGTAATAAAGGGTATGCATCCCTATTTTATTTAAAAAGAATGGGGATTTTAGAATAAAGGCTACAGAACATCTGGTGCCTATCACAGAAATCACCCTTACTGGAAAACAAAGTACATACTTATCTGTCACTAGATGGAGGCAGTACAAAAAGGGCAAAAGTTATTATACCTGTGAAAAAGGAATAGTCAGTGCTTCAGATTTCCACTTCCAGCTCTCAAGTACGGTACTTCTATTTTTTATAGTATATGTTTTACCACACATTTCTTACATTACAAATTAATCTATTCTAGGGTCAGAGAGGCTGGGTAGAATATGACTAGATACATGACAATTTACAGCATGTCATTTGTGTGAAACAAATTGGCACCTAACCCATAGTATCTATGTTTGTATCTGGTTGAAGGAGATAACACTGTTTGTGAAGTACACCACATTTGTTATCTTGCTATAACACGGTTTTCCCTTGAAATGAATTACTTTCATATCACTTGTGAATAGATGGAAGAAATGGAAGAAACTTTGCATAGGTGCTTTCATATGAAGAAAGGAAATGGATGCCCTTACAAGAAGATCTCCAGTTCAGTTCCTAACATATATACAATTTCAACTTGGCTTCACCTAGTGAAACATCTCCGACTTATCATTTACAAAAACAGTTCTTGAAGAGGTCCATAGCATTATATTTTTTAATTTGTCCTTTATTAAAATCCAGATTATGATCCATGATCATACACTGTGTTGAAATCACTCATATGATTTCAATTGCAATTATTACTCAATAGCATATGAGTAATTACTCACAAGTGGGAGAAATAGCTGCAAGCATTTCCTTTAATCCTGAAACTTTTCTCTTCAGAGAATCTTTCACCCTTCAGCTTTTAACTCAGTTACATGCTGAACTTCTATTCTGTCTCTCCTGTTCTTCCTTGACATTTTTACTCTTGTTGTTCTTATTGAGTAAACTGGCTTCAGGATACATTTAAGAACATTAACATTGCAACATGGAGATGGTGATGAAAGTTGTTAAAATGTAAATTCTCTTATGTAAATCTTTTTCTCCATTTTAATTTAATGCCAATAAAGGGGGGAAAAAAAAGGCCCAGAAATGCCAAATTTAATACAAGTAAAATAAAATTAACTGAAACCAGCTGGCAAGACTTATGAATTTAGATTTTCTTTCAGTTTATTTTGTGATTTTTTTTAAAAAAAGATGGAGTCTATCAGTCAAAATTTTGAGGTGGCTGTCCATGGAAAACAGGAATGGAAAAAGAAAAGCAAAAACAAAGTGAGGGAAGGCTTGAAACTGCACAAAGGCACCTCAGTAGAAAACAACCCACTGTACTTAACTGTGAGTTGAAAATGCCAGCTGCAGAGGCCAGCTCTTTTGGTTTGGGGTTTTTTTTTGTTTTTTTAAACAAGTAAAGAAGGCTAATGGTATCCTGGGCTGCATTCGGCAAAGCATTGCCAGCAGTTTGAGGGAGGTGATCCTTCCCCTCTACTCAGCACTGGTGAGGACACGCCTGGAGCACTGTGTCCAGTTCTGGGCATCCCAGTATAAGCGAGATATGGACATACTGGAGAGAAGGTCTATGAAGATGATTAAGGGACTAGAGCATCTCTCCTACAAGGAAAGGCTGAGGCACCTGGGACTGTTCAGCTGGAGAAGGCTCCAGGAGGATCTAATGAATATGTATCAATACCTGAAGGGAGGGTGCACAGAAGACGGAGCCAGGCTCTTTTCAGTAGTGCCTAGTGATGGGACAAGAGGCAATGGGCACAAACTGAAACACAAGAGGTACTGTCTGAAGATCAGAAAACACTTTTTTACTGTTAGGATGACTAAGCAGTGGCACAGATTGCCCAGGGAGGTTGTGGAGTTCCCTACTTGGAGATATTCAAAAACTGTCTGGACATGGTCCTGGGCAACTGACCCCAGGTAGCCCTGCTCGAACATGGGGGTTGGACAAGACGTCCCTTCCAATCTCAATCATTCTGTGGTTCTGTGATTCTGTGGTCTTTCTGGTCTGATCTCCCAGCCTTTCATATAGTCCCTGCTATGACTTCTCCTGCCTGACCCATACAGTGCCAATCCTAGGCATATGTGGTGTTTAGCATTCCCACCTCTGCTTCTAATGTATTGCTGGATGAATTGCCATGTACTGTCTTGGTGAACAAAGTGCTATCTTGCTCTTTCCATTTCCATTCTTTTCTTGGCAGCCTTCTAGACATCTATTCTCTCTTGCCTTGTCATATCTCTGACAGTTAGCAATAGTAACTTTTGTTAAAGACAGGTGCTTCTGCATCTTTATAGAAAATTTTACATAAATTAAATGGGAACTATTGGTTTATCTAGAAAATTTAGTTCAAAGATTATAATTTTGGATTCCCAGCATTTGGGAGTAGGAGTCAAATAAATGTGTAGAAGCCACAAATTATAGGTAAAACTCTCACTCGAGTAGGTCTGGAGGAATCTGATTTTAGGGGATGGGTTCAAGCATATCAGCTGAGCATTTACATATACCCATGATTAGTCAAGCAAGTTATTTAAATTTGCTGCTACAAATGGACTATTTGCAACATAGGTAGGCACAGAGAATTCTGGGCATATCATGCATAATTAAAAGACATTGGCCAAAGGTTTTTTTCCCTAATGAATTTTCCTTAAGAAGCAACAATCTTAGAACCTCTGTTACAAATGCCTGGAAGCATTACCATTAAAAATCAAATCAAAACAAAATGGATTTTTCTTCTAACTGCATTTTTTTTCTTTCGGTAGAGAATAGGCACAGCTAGTGTACTTCTTTTCTGTCTTTACTGCAAAGCTTTCCCAGGATGTTGTATCTAGTCAGACCCCATTAAAATCATCAGCAAATAGAAATGTCTTTAACCTAAATTTAAAACCACAACCTGATCCAGTATTTAAGATCTTGGCCAGGAATTTGTCCACAGTCACCATCCATAATGACTGAGAGGTCAGAGGCTACTTTGCTACTCGCAGGAGCAAATGGAACAGCAAATGTACTGGAGTTCACTTGTTGCCAATTGTAAGGCCAAGGCTTGTTTTGCATTAGGGCATGGAAGATTAAAATAACACAGGAAACTTGGCTAAAGGATAGGTCCAAGTGGACCTTGAAGGAAGTAATTACTTTGTACTACTGTACTCCCTCTTCCTCCCTCTGCTCTTTCACTTCTTTATGTGCTTAATTGTAAATTACCCTCCACTCCTTCTATCACTGTTTTAGTTTTCCCTTGTACCAGTGAGGCAATATGAAAGTGCTGGTACTAAATTCCTGCTGTAAAACCAGTGCCAATTCTTGGTGTCTATGAGCTTCAGAGCACTTTGAGCACTGGAGCTAGTGACATTACAAAGCTTGTTAACGTAAAATCTTCTTTGTGTTACATTTTTTGCAATACATTTTACAAAAATCTACCCCAGGGAGCCAAGGGGCAGTTGCTTCTTTATTACATTTTAGAAGAGCCACATTATTAGCGTTCCAGTCTATATATTATGAAATTAAGTGGATACCCTTGGGGTTAATTCCTTGTTGTAATTGTAATGAAAAGAAACAATTTCTAACCCTCCATTTAAGATCTATAACTATTAAAATCCACTAGTCTTAGTGACTCCTGGGGCCAGTGAAGTACTTCAGTGTATATGAAAAAGGGCACTCCTACAGTGTCCAATATCAGTAATTTATAAAAATAACAGCCTCCAAGTGGGAAAACTAACAAATGAGTTTCCATTGAGCCCCTCCCTGCTGTTTACCATTGCATGCTGGATTCATCAACTACGTAGAATTATACGCATATCGAAATTATGGAGCTGGGTCCCAAGATTATATTTTGCCTAGAGTAGGAGAGGTAGAGCAGGAATCACAATACAATGATTAAATACAAGGAAAAAAATCACACAATAGAGCCGTAGAGAATCCTCTTAGAAAAAAAAAGTTAAAAAGCAACATTTTTTTTCAGAGGCTTCTCCATAGGAAATGATCCCACTTGCTTCAACAAAATTTAACTGATAAACCACTTTTTTTTTTAAATAATCAAAGATTAACCATCTATTTCAAAAACATTTACTTCCCTCTGAAAATGCTTAATTTTTCAGTTTGGGAGATATATAGTAGTAACAATGCTATTGCATATTTTCAATGTCTTTACTGTGTATGTGGCTGTACTTTTTGTGAGAGCTCCTGCTCACTATTGTTTTCCTACTGACCTTAATATGGCCAGCTTTTAGGTCATCATATGTGGCAGGTTTCACCATTTCTTCTACATGCTTGTACCCCTTTTCACTTTTTGTAATGCTCAAAAGAGAGGGAAATATTTTCATAAATGAGATGAGAAAAAATGGATTTTAAAACCTCAGTAGTTAAGGAAAGATGCAGGAATACTGCACTGCAGGAACCTGTT
The DNA here is from genome assembly GCA_031468815.1 of Morus bassanus. NCBI lineage: Eukaryota > Metazoa > Chordata > Aves > Suliformes > Sulidae > Morus > Morus bassanus. The sequence goes on along the minus strand of CM062576.1, from coordinate 9,065,478 downwards.
ATTAAATTATTTTTATGGACTGTCTAGGTTTCAATTTGACAGCAAACCTTTAGCATGTAATTTAGTTTGTTAGTAGCGAAATAAAATGTACATCATCAGATAGTGTATTCCAATTTAATATGCTTATTAAGATCATTGTTTTTATTAAGCTAAAAATTGTATAAGTGCATTATTGTCTAACACAGTATAAATTCCCATTTGGTATGCATGCATGCTGAATGGACATACTAATCTAATAGGAGGAGAGTTTTCTAGGACTTTGTTAGAGTTGCCTTGTGAAAAAGAATATACCTTTAATATTTCAGGAATTGTCTGTCTTTTTGATAAAGGTACTTGTTTAGCTGTGGTTGACATAGCTTTAATACCATTTATCTCTCTCCTTTTATTCATCGTAGCATAAACTCCTTTAGGAGAAAGGAAAAGGGTTTTACCAGACATGAAAGAAAGAAATAGTTTTTGTTTTTCAAAATACCATTCTACTGGCTAATAAAATATGATGTAAGTTGCTGTGTACAGAGAAGTTTAGAATCTATTGGTTATTTTTAAGGGAAAGAAGGAATGAGGCATCATTTGATATGTCACTGATTAGCAAAAAAAGGGTTTATTTTTATAATTATTTATTGTAAATTCATGTTAATGTCACCTGTTAATATTGGCAAGCCATGCTGGAGGATGTCCTTATTTCTCCAGTGTTTACAAACCATTTACACATCTGATCATTCACAGCTTAAGCATTCTATAGTCATCACACCAACCAGTGAAACTAGCACCACCATCTCAGGCTGGTATCTTAGTGAGACTTAAACTGGCAGCTTGAAAGGACAAAGACCTGGTATTCTTGCCTGCTTTCAAAGGATTATAGAAAGTTGTGATACAATAATTGCAATAAAAGGAGGAATTGGAAGGCTGATAAGAAACTACAAATACTTTCATATTTATCATTAGCACTGCTTAATGTGCTGAATACATGGGTCTTTAGCAATTGATGATTATTAGAACTTACATAAAATGAGCAGGTGGCTCCCATCTCACCGGACAGATGTTAGCTTCACATCTAATGAACCTAAACTGAACCACTGTCAATAGAAGGCTGTAAGTTTAACACTTTCCATGATCCTCACATCCCTTTTAATAAATCAAGAGCTGTTCAGAAGTACATGGCTATCCCTAGGAAGTAGAACACTTTCTAACATTGATTGTGCAGATGGTAGAAAGGGCTGCACTTCTCAAGGCCAGTTGCTAATTATCCCATATCAAATATGGATAGGATGACTTCTGGGCAAATAACTGAGCACAGTGTTGATACTGGGAACCTTGGCAAGAATTGGAAATCATTAAAAAATTAAACAGGGAGCTCTGACCTTTGAACTTCTGATCATTTCTTCCTTATGTCTTCATAGAAATGGGTTTATTCAAATCTATCTGCAAGACCCCGCAATTTCACTGCTGATCATGTACTGAAGGGAGCTGTCCTGAAGTGGGACAGAACAACATACTGATAAGGCTGGGGTGCTTGGAAAGTATTGTCCTAATTTGCAGTAAGAAGCATATCCATTTTATTCTAGCATTGGAAATAATATATGGAATTTTGCCATTAAAATGCTACCAATAAAGTCATGTAAGTGCTGAGAATGGGTCCTCATTATATGTTAGGGAGCAGGCACAGGGTGAACGTTAACTCTGTTTAACAGACAAAGATGATATAATACTCCTGAGATGCTGAGTCTGTGGATTATGCCTATTTGATAGTTGTAGTAAGGATTTTATTTGTACTGCATTTGGTCAAGGCAAAATTCATGTTAGGAAGTTGAAAATAAACATAAAACACAGCCCAGATGCTAAAATCAAATTACAATTTGAATAATTGCAGTATAACTGCCTAAAAATTTCTTGTAATTTCAACTCCATAATGTACCACTTACTTTTTTCTTACTCGTATCCCTTACTTCTGCAAATACAAACATCACTAGATTTGTGAAAGAATTTATCCACTATATGTATATTTTCCAGCTCTGAATTGTGAATATACATACATGTATATAATTATCAATATTGCTTTTCTAATACTGAACAGTAAATCGGTAAAAACATTCAAAGCAAAGAGCAATACTGGAGCATTCCAAAAAGGTAGAGACATGTTTACATTTAGTTATTATTTATGAAATAATGACCAAAAGTAGGAATTTGCTTGTTACAGAAAAAAAAAAAAAAAAAACCAAAAACCCAAACAAAAAGAAACATTCAGCTTAAATGGCTTTTGTTCACTTTTAGAACGTGCCACCTTAGCTACTGACGTAATCTCTTTTGAATACATTCCTAACATAAGATAGCTGTATTTTGCAGACTGCATTTTGTGGAAGAGGAAAAAATCACAAGGTAGAACCCCTTCTCTCTTAATGTGCACTGTCAAACCATAGAGATAAGAAACACTGAAGTGCTTTTGGCTTGTCGTGGAAGGTAACGTGTTGTAGGTAGTGAAAAGCCCAATAAAAAACCCAGCACTAGTCAATTCAGTGAAAATGAGCATAAAAATTTTCCACTGAAATGAAACTATTTGTTTCCTTGAATAAATGGAAAAATCACATGGTATAACTTGCTGTTACATTCTAACTATGAAGCCATAGACAAAAGGCAGAAAGTAAGAACAAATATCACTCCAGAACCTAACTTGATTCAACATTCACCTGGGTGAAGGGAATTCTGGCTTCCAGTTTCTGCATCCAATTAATATTTGGAATATCTCCATTCTAAATACCTCCTAGCCACCAGGGGATGCGGATTCAATCATCAAGCACAAACAGAAACTGAAGCCAGGACTCCCACATCCCCCCCCCCCACCCCCCACCCCCCCACCCCCCCCCACCCCCCCCCCCCCCCCCCCGGCTCTCAGCACCATTGTGCAACCAGATAAAATCAGGCACTTGCTAGATGGGTACAACCCAGCCTGAAGGGCAGACTGGAATTGCCTAATGTCTTTGACCCTTTTGGGAAAACAAGTTTAAAAAAGAAACCAAACCCTAGCATTATAGGCCAATGCATACAATAAATATTACTTAAAATCATATCTGAATTATGGAATCCAGCCATGCAGCACAGAGATAACCTACCCATGGGTCCTGCAGATTAGCACCATCATGACATGCCAGGGTCGAAGACAAGCTATCAAACACTGCAGCTGGATTTGCTGTAGAAGGACTATCTCCCCTTACTTCCTGATGAGCATTTTTCAAAATGCGACTGCCCCAACCAGGAGAATGCAGAACAGGAGGAATCACGCATCATCCATGCTCACCCCGGCATACCACACCACTCAAGCACAGCTGGATGAGGGTTTTAAACGGGCAAGAGGGACAACTATGCACCCTGAGGAGACTTTGTGTCTCTTCTTTAATCTCACATATTTTCCATTGTGATTAACTTGCTATTTGCTTAATCCATGAAGGATTTTTCTCTTAAAAAAAAAAAAAAAAAAAGTCAATAACCTGTCATCTCCTCACTGATGAGGAAAGGATTCTTCAGTGTGGTAGATATTTGGAGCCTTTTACAATGCAGGGATTGCAAGTTGAAAAACTGGTGTGCTAGACGAGTGTTGCCTACAAGCACCTCATTCAAGTGCATGAGGAATTGCCTCTCTTCATATATTGTGTTTAGAAAGTGTAATGCTCTGAACTGCTTTGTTCTCTACATATATTAAAAGCAGATTCATCACTGAGTTAAAGAAAATAACCAAGTACTGTCTCCACAGACTTTTAAATAACAGTTCCTCCCCTTTTACTCTTGGCATTGCTACAGATGAATAACAGAATATTGGATGGTTGCTACAGATCTTTGGGCTGTTCCATTGGCAAAGAAAATCTGAGCTCTCTTAAAGGAGTGTATTATAGTTCCAGCAGAAAACATACCACTACTGAAGTTGCATCTTAATAGTTGGATGAACCCAAGGATCTGGACAGGTTTTCTTTTCATTTTTACACTGGAACTGTGAAAGTTTCTCATTTATACTCTGTAAGAAGAAACTAATAAACCTGTCTCTGCTCTGTTGGGTTAATTTCAAATCTGAAACTTAAAACAGTTAATTATGCTGTGAGGGAAATATTCTGAAAAAAAACCCAAACCCAAAATTCAGAAATATTTAGCCATATGTAAAAGTAGCCTTCAATTGTAAATGGTAAGGGGGGTCACACAAGTGTTACCAGAAGCTTCTTACTCCACGCGGACTTGTTTCAGTGACACTTAAATGCAGAATATCTGTTAGATTTTCCTCCTGGCCAAAGCCTGGTACTCATATCTTAAAAAAATGTATTCAATACTCTTCTTTCAGGCCAGTTATGGATTGAATAATTCATTAACTTTGGAAGCCTTCTTCAGGTGTGCTGAAAAACTTACTGTTTTAGATTTCTAATGATTTCTAGTTAGATTACTAATGACTACAATATTGCGTTACTACCACTTTATTTACTGGAGGTATTTTTTTCCTAGAGTATACAGTATTTTGAGTGCTCTGTCAGGAGTTTTCAGTAGCAGCAAGTGCCAAGTTCAGAACTCAGAGTTCTTAAAAAATGGAATTAAAAGCAGCTCAATGCAAAAACAGGAGAAACAAATATTTTCATGGGATCACTCACTGGACAATACATTCCCATGTGCAAACAAAATTTTCAGTACAAAACAAATAGTTTCATTAAATGGAACTGGAACAGCATTAGTTTGGGAAAGCATGGCAACAGAGTGTGAAACCATTTAAAAAGTAAGTAAAATACACCCCAAACAAGATCTAGAACAACTGATTGTTGGTAGTGCCCCAAACATGTTTGGACAGGCTCCTCTCCAGGCTGCAGGAGAAAGCACTACTGCACTTCTTGTCACCTGCGCAGCCTGCTCAGATCTGTCCTGCTGGGGGATCTCTCCAGCTGAAATGACATGTCTGCATGGGGCCAGCCTGGCCTCAGCACTTCTATAAGTACTGTGAGGGTTTTTTGTGGTGCTGGGTAGGTGTCTCCTGGGGTGTCCACAGAGATGCAGTTCCTGCTGCAGCCGCAGCATAAGTCCAGGTGCTTATCCAATCTGTTGATGTTGGAGAGAGCTCAATCTCAGGACAGCTCATTTAGATCCTGAAGTCTTCTGCAAACTTCTCACTACCTCCCACCATGCTGCCAAATTTCTCTTTTCATCACTGTCCTTATGCTTTGGAGGAGGCTTAACAGAATAGTAGAGTCCAGTCTACTGAAGACATATTTCTGTAATTAGGCAAAGGCTCTGAACTTTTTTTGACAGACATCCTTAGTGCATCCTCTGGGCCACCCATGGCCAAGTTGGAGTACAGCATACGCTTCGATTCGTTACTCAGAAAAATAACATGCCAAAAGCCCAATAGTCAAAATTCAAATGGATGTTTGCACTGTCACATGGCTTGTTACTTGTTTTGTTTGTTCTGTCTATTCTTGCAGTTCATCAATATATGAACAGATTTTCAGCTGTCATCTATACTCAGCAAACTACATCAAATAACCATTGCAATTAAACTTAGCTACATCTTCCTTTAAAGTTGATTTAGATTGCATTATGATAATTTTGGATATACTTAAAATTTTACACTGATCTTTCTTATACATTTATCACTTCATGTTGTGCATTTAGATACCCTTTAAGAGTTCCTCTTTGGTGACTGCTCATCTTGTGGCTATTTTCTTAAGAAAATGTAACTTCAGGCATATTTGTATTAAGAAAGACAAGAATATGGTGATGAGTAAAGTAGTATAATGCAGTTGGAAGAACACAACTTCTAATCATGCAGTAGTATTGATTGAGAACATTGAGTTAATAAAAGATGAAAAAACAAAATAGATATTCTTCAGTTCTTGGTATTTAATTTAATTCCAAATTCTTGTCTTAGCCACGTGTCAATCCTCTACCAAAGCTGCTTACAGAAAATACTCATGTTACAAGTATATATAGGGTTTTGTTACATGTAACAGAGGATGTTAAAAGTGTTCTCTGGCTTCATATTTTATGAATATATGCTTTAAGAGAGGCTCGTAGTTTTCAGGGTAAGACCACAGATATCTGCAATAAAATATACTGAAAACACACTCCAATTCCTTAGTTCTGCCTCAGAAACAGACCGACGGCTAAATATCGCAGGCTGTGCAATATCAATACCAAGATTTTTAAGAGAGGTAGCACAGCATTTCTACCACTCTCCCCATGTGGGTAACAATGAAATATCAGAAAGTTTGGCACAAAGCTGATCTTTTACTGTACTAAATAAAGTCAGATCACATTTCCTACAACAAGAGGGTGACAAGGACAAAAGAAGAGCTGAATATTTTTAAAGTTCTAAAGGCTGTGAATCCTTGTTTGTTGGAGGTGGCTTGATTTTTGTTGTCCCATTCCTTTCCATAGACTTTTTGATAGCTCAGAAAAGAATGAAGTCTCCAAATATAGGCCAGCACATCTGTGGCCCAGATAAGAAACATGATAAACAGCCCTGTGATAAATGATATCTCAGGGAAGGATACCAGATATCTTGATGAGTACTAAAGAATTTCCATGTGGAGAACAAACGCTATCAGAAAAAAGGAAGATATGATAAAATCAAAAACATTTCAGGGACATGAGGCAAAAGGGGAAGATGAGGAAATGCAACAGTTATCTTTGAAACTGCACTGAAAGTGATTCTTTCCATGTTAATCTTTTTCAACCAGGGTGTCTGTAGCTTTTATTGAAACCTTCACTATTTGCATTGGACTCTGAAAATATTTGAGTTAAGATGGATCACAAATGTTTTCTTCCATTGGAATTCTGATACACTGTGGATGAAATTGAATATCACTTTACAAGATCTATTAGAAATGCTTTCCTCCTTTCAAAAAGCCACTCTCGCACTTCTTTCCCCCCCCCAACATTGGTAACTGCCAGTAAAACCTTTTTTTCCCCACTTTTTAAATGTAAAGTTAAAAGGAAAATATTTTCAGAGCAACAAAATTTCCATCATGAACAGTTAATTCAGAATTTGATGGCAGTCACTTTACTGTCCTCACTATGCATAATTCCCATTTAGAAAAGCCTTAACCCTAGAGTTAGAGCAGAAGAAGCAGTGCTTACTTTAGTATTTTTCTTCCTTAATCCAAGATAAATCTCTATAATTAGAATTGACTGCTTTTTAAAGGAACAGAAATGGCAAGTGGCTCTATCTTAAATTAAAAGATCTGTTATCTTTGGTCTTCTAATTCTTCTCAGCAACGTGTTGTCTCAGGAGGCATTTTCTCATCCTTATGAAAACTAACTTACTGTAGGTGTAGAGGGAAAAACACATCATTGGAGTTATGTACTAAGTGACTGCATAAGGAAGATATATACAAGTTTAGAGCAATGGAAAATAGTTGCCAAGTATGTCATGTATGAATATTTTATTAAAAAAATTTCTGTAGCATAAGCTATTCATCAAATAAGACATTTTTATTGAAGGCTACATTTTCATTCCCTCATGCAAATGGGACACTGGAAAGTAAAAAGTAGAGGCTCAACATTTCTGCTTTCGTGAGCTGAAGTCCTAAAAGCTTAGTGGCACTTCTGGTACACCACAGCTTTGTACAACCATACAGTAAAAGGTGATATGCCCTGCCAGGATACTATGGCATGTATTTTCAGTTAACTGTACATTCTTTTTGTCCCAGGATTTTCTTTTTTTCCTGTGTCTTATAAGCTTCTCTTTTTAACTTCACTGTGTTAGTGCCCATTTCTGTCCTGCTCTTTACATGGCTGTGGCTTTAAATGTGGACCTTAATGATCCTCTGATTTTGTATGCTCATCAGTCTTTCTTTTCCTAGACAGACAAGCAGCAGATGTCCTAAGGTCTGCCAGATGATTTGAGGTTTTCAAGACCTGTTGTGCCCTGGAATTAGTGAACACTGGCAGCACGTACAACAATAACAATGCTGGAAGCTATCTGTTCGCCGTTGTTTTGATTACAAAGTCATTTATATAACGGTAACCAATACCATTTGTCTAACTACTCACAACATTCGGTGGATGGTAATGTACCTCATATTAAAAAGACCTCGATCCAAACCAGTGCAGCTTTCTTTTACCCAAGATCAAAAAAAAAAAAAAAGTACCTCACCAAATGAAACATTGCCCAAAAGTAAAATTAATTCTCTCACTGGTCCCTCCTCCAAATGCTTAGTTTTACTTATTCTGAAAATTATTTCATCTAGGTAATGTAATACATTCTATATTTCAGTGCCTTCTGGTTTTCAGACCTCTATGTATTGCCCTTTAAAATTACACTGTACAACCACACACTAGCATCTACTGGAGGGATTTTAGAAGTCATCAACAGGCCGGATAGCTTATGGTTGCTGAACACAAGGTATTTTGACTCTCCTGGCTAATTCCACTTATTTCAGCAGAGCTGTGCCAACAGTGAATCTGAGCCCTCTATCTAAATTTAATCTGTTCATTACCTCCAAAGACTATTGCAAATAAATAGGCAATCAAGTAGCTAGAAGGACAGAAAAGAGGGATATAGTGTAAAATAGGTAACCTTACAGAAGACAATCAGAGCACTGATTCCTTTCCTTCCAAACAGCAGACAGTAACAGTTCAAACTAAACAAGATTCAAATTTTGTTTTCTATATATAATTCATACTCTGGAGACTTTATTCAGCTCACTCTAAAGCAGTCCCTTGGTAACTGACTTCACCGATAACTGGATCAACCTGCAGGTAAGAGCTGGATTGGGATCTGTAGAGCATAAAGCCCTCTGCTTTATACAGCAGTGAAAGCTGCTCCAATACATACACAGTGTAAGCAGCTGTTGAGAAAGGCTTCAGATGCCCTGACATTATATTTTACCTTGAACTGGTAAAACAAGCTCAATGTTTACCCAGTTCTTGGCTTCTTCACTCCTGCTACATTGAGAGTGACACTTGTGAAATGGATATCTCTCCCCAGTGAATGAAGTTAAGAACAATTCAGTTTACAAACTCTAGGCTAAAAAGGACCTTTCAGATAACACTTCTAGTGAGGACTGACTGGGATGTATCTTTACCTGGAGTACACAACTCACCTCTACACTCCTGTGGACTCCTGCCACCTGTCTGATACTTTCTAGTCATTACCAAATAAAATTCTATTGATTTAGAAAATTTCAATAGACATTGCTATTTAAAAGACCTTCCAAAGACATAGCAGAATGTGGTTTTGGGTCAAAGGAGAATCTTATCTCACTATGGTTTCTAAATCTGTAAGTTTTTCTGAGAATTGGAGTGTTGAAATCTGATTGATAAGGCTGTGCAACAAGAATGAAAGCTAAAGAGAAAGATTAAAGATGTTTGAAGTTCAGATATATCTTTACTATCTTTCTCAGCACATTGACATAGGGATTAAATACAGTTTCTCAGAAAAGTGAAAAAATCATTTTAATAGAGTCTAGTCAGAATTAGGTAATGTAAGGATTGTTATCCTCACACCTAACAGAAGAATATTCTATCATGAAACAGAATAGCCCTTGAAGTAGGATATTCAATAATAACATTCCCAAAAGTGCCTGTTTATTTTTGATCAGACTTCAGAATTTTTTTTTTTTTTTTTTTTTTTTTTTTCACTCTTCAGGGAAACGTATTAAATTTTGGTGTCCTTGTGCTGCTGTCTCTATCTCCAAACTGTTCTCCTTCAGAAACTGTATTTTTTTTCTTCTCTCCTCATACTAAATATCTATAATGCCATACGAAGCTCTTCTGTCTTAAAACAGAAGTGGAGATCAATCATCTAATGTGGGGCATAAGCTTCTGTTTTACTAGATAATCTTGGCCAAACCATTTAGTCTTTGGGAGCTCATGTACACAATTCTAATATATGGCTAATGACCAACAAATTATTTAAGTTCACTGGAAGAAAACCGTAACTCTTGTCTTCTGCAGCTGCTCAAGAAACCTACAGCATAAATTCCATGAGTAACCCCAAGGGGTAGGGGCAGGCATAAGGAGAACAAACTCAGAATAGCCCAGGCCTATACAGCATTCCTCTTAAGCTAACATGACTTTTTTTCATAAGGCTATTAGATACCCTAATATGGGTGTCTGATCCTCTGAATAGTTCTATTTTCTGCCTAATCATTCATAATGGAGCTAATTCCCAGCCTTCCCCATGGTTATATTTATCAGTTGAATATCAATAAAAAAGGTGTGGGGGACAACTGAGGGGGAAAATGGTGCTTTGTAAAAAGGGAAGGGCATTCTAGTCTAAAATACATTTGCATTTCAAAAGATTAGAGTAAATCATGTGCACTTAACTGGCACTTGCTTTTTTAATTTAATTAATGCTAGAAAGACGCTTTAAGACATAGTGCTCTAAAGGTGCTTGGAAGCAAAAAAAATTGTCCCCCAAGTGTCTGATGTGAAGAGCCCCTGGGTGACACTCAGAGTAATGCACTTTTTGAGCACTTCAACTTACTAGTGTCTTTCAGCGCTTAATTAACATAATTTGACACAATTATAGATATAAACACTTTATAAGCACTTGGTACTAGGAGTGTCAAAAAAGTGTTGATCTCCATCAGTTTATACTGGAAACAAAAAGCTCTAGCACAGCATTCAAACAAGTGTTTAGAACGGTTCTACACTATTAATAACATTCAAAGAAGCACCAAAAAGAAAAAAAGAAGCGTTTCCAAAGTGTTCTGTGGATAAATTCTTTAAATATTTTACACATTCACGTAGCAGGCTATCTAAAACAATTAAAATTGTATGAAATGCACAGAGTTACTCGGTTCTTCTGCTCACTAACTAGATGCAATGACAGGGTGAGTAAGTCAGCAGTATTTGGGGGAAAAGAGAAAAAACAAAAATGGTGCCATTCAGAATAACAATTACTGCCTTATCTGTCATATTTACATGTTAAATCTTCTGAAAGAGGATTGAGAATATGTAGGCTGGTATGTAGCACAGGCTCAAGTCATAGTGTTTAAGGCAAGACTGAGTGCAGGTACGCCATGTGACACTGTAGCTAAAGAATTTTTCTCTGTTTATGCTCCTAACTTACTTGAAAAAATATTTTGGAAAAAAAAAGCCCACATGAAACACAGTGGTTATTTTCTCAATACAGCTAGTGAGTCCTCCACTCCTTTAATGTGCATGAGAATGCTTCTTTTGTTGTCCCAGAAGATACTGCTGAGGACAGGTTCCAACAGGCAGAGTTTGGCCAGCAGTGAACCCACATCAGCTGTCTGCTACACATACTCCATTTCTTATCTGAGCAACAGATCCAGGTTTTGTGCTGAAAGTTCATTCTGTTCAACAAGGAAAAGAGCAACAGCACAAAGCTTAGGTTTGCTCACAGGACACTGCAATATCACCTCTCCCTCTCTTTTGATCCCTGGATCTTCTTTTCACGGACACCGTTTTTAATTATTAACTTTTTAATTAATAACTTCTGTGCAGCCCAAAATTTCAAATTAGGGTGAGGACGATGTTTAGTGTAAATATATGGTAAAAGGATCTGTTTCTAAAGATTGATTTGAAACAAAATGTAAAAACCCCCAGCATGCTTTCTTCTCTTTTCCGTTCTCTTCATATTTATAATTTAGCATGCATTTATTTACTCAAGTCAGAGACTGCATTTTGCAAAGTGAGTGAATCACATAAACCCTGATATATATTATCTCTTTGTGTTGGAGGTAGGTCAGCTAAATTTATGAATATTTCACCTGACAGTTACATTAATCACCCAAACACTTTGCAATCTTTTTGCCAGTAAAGTGGAATGACAATTGATCATATTGAAGATCAGTCATCACATTAAGAAGATACTCTCTGTGTAAACTAAAACACACACCAAAAAAATGTAAAAGGTGACATTTTCAAAGTCATAACTTACTTTCACTAGGGTTAGCACCTAACTGCTTTTGAAAACAACCCAGTAGAAATTGTCCCTATTTACCTTGTTGAGTGTTGGAAGTGTGTTCTTGCAAGACCCATCCATTTTGATTCAGGACATGCCTGATTTGCCTTGAAATTATCTCTGTCATGTGCAATTGTTGAAACACTATTTGCCTAAACCAGACCAGAACATCTCTTCTTTCAGGTTTGCAATGAGGCTGGGAGTGGCATATAACTGAGGATCCTAAAAAAAAGAACAAAATAGCTCTAAAAAAAAGCACCAAAAGAATAAAAGAAAATTGGAGGCAATGGGAATTACAGGATCATCTGAAAAAAATCAAACTAATTTTTAGGCATCTACCAGCAGAGACTGCAAAAAACTGTGGCCTTCCTTTCTCTGTCTGAAATTTGCCATCCACCAATTTAAGGCACTGTTGCAGCAAAGCACTTAAGCACTGTTTAAATCTTCTTGAAGTCAGAGGGATTTAAGTAAGTGAATAAAATTATGTGCATACTGAAGTACTTGGCTGGGCTGGGTTGCATTGTTGAATTTAGCCATGGACAATTTTAAAAGATTACTCCAGGACTGAAACTGTTGTCTGTAATTTCCTTGACAAAAGATGTATTCTGCCTTTCTCCCTCTAATACATTTGAGATAAATAGGAGAAGAGAAACAACTAAAATTGGTTATTTTTCAGGAGTGGAGGGGAGGGGGAGATAGTCTCCAAGAGAAAAAAATGCAAGCTGGTTTTTATTTCCTTTCTGGATAAATAAGATACATTTGAGGTTCTTGATCCATCTTTTCTATCACCAATGTCTTCACAAGCAAGAGTTCTGTCTCTCTAACAAGTTGCACATTATGTCTCTCAACTTTTTTGGTGTTGTTGTGAAAAACACTAACTGTTAGAGATTTAAAAAAAAAAAAAATCCCTTCTCCCCTGAATTCAACTGCAGTTGAGGAAAAGTCTAAAATTGTGACTGAAAAAGCTCCAGCCTCACTACTATCTAACCACAGAGGCATTTCTTTGTTTGACTTAGTCTAATTCCTCTAGGATCTAAAAGTCTGTTTCAGAGCCTGTTCGAAACTCTTCCAGTTTTAGCAGTTCATTTACTTTGTCTTAAGCCTGATAGGAATCCAAAAATTATGCAGAGGATTCCTTAAATCCTGAAGGTTGCAATCCGGGACAGGGGGATGGTGGTGGAAAATATACATAATGTACAAAGGGAATTTATTCTCAATGAAAATACAGCAAAATATTCTTTCACAATGAATGCAAGAAAAGGATGGTGTAATAGCCTAGGAAGGAGACCACGCACTATAAATAGGAAATGTGTTAAATTCCTTCTTCATCCTGAGAGGGTTTACATGTATATCTTACAGGGAAAAAAACCCACATTTAACCATGAGGTTTCTTCTCCACAGGCGCATTTGAAAAGAAAACTGCTAATATTGTTCTGGTCTTCAAAGAACAGTTCTAGGTGTATAACCTGGGGAGCTTTGGGACTGCAGATCCCAAGAAGCCAGAGTTCAACCTTACAACCTTAGACCAGGCAACTTAGCTCCAGACAGAGTAGGAATTTAAAGCAGATTTCTTGAAACATATCTTACTGCATAGCTTCACATGCCTCTACTTACCACACAGGTGTTTAGATAACTTTTCTTAGGTCATAATTCTACCATGTTCTAGTCAGGTAATGTAGAAGAGATTAGATGTCCAGGAATTAGACACCTAAAACAGTTCCTGAGCAAAACCACTTTTTAATGGTTATGGTTTATATTTAACTTACCTATTAGAACCTAGATTTAGCCCTCCTCATGCAACAAATGGTTTCAGCTTAACAGTTGACGTGAGTGTAATCTTTTTTTTTTCATTAGAAAAAAATGACAGAAGCAGCTTTTTTTTTTTTTTTAAACAAAAATAAAGCATTATTGTTACATTATACTCGTTTATTCACCTAATTCCACAAGCAAAAAAAAAATCTTTTTTTTTTTTCTGGTTAAATGCAACTAAAACTCTGTGGTGGAACAGTTGATCTAAATGACAACTATCTGTCTGTTACTCCTCAGCTGCCACTATTTCATCAAAACACTCTGGCATTGTGGGGCTATGCCAGTTATATGACAAATAGGGACTTTATGTATAGCACAATGCCAGATTTCTTAATCAAAGCATTCCTGGAACAATCAACCTCATCCCCTTGCTCATTTTCAAACCCTGAACTCATTCAGCATATATTATAAATCACTTTCTTCCCCAGACAATAGGCATTTGGGATCCTCTGGCATTCCAAGGCCCTTTACTCACAAAAGGTCTCATTTTGTTCCACTCATAGGTTGGGTTTTTTTTCTCCTCACAGCTTTAGCCATAAAATAGCCTTTTACTTAGAAGAAATGCATTAATTGAATACATAAATACCATTAATGAGTAGGAGGGGATATGTAAATGACAATATACTAAGAAGACAACCACGACAGTTAAAATTGCAAATACATAAAGACACTGATGGAATGATTATGACAGTGCTGAACTATGTACATATACACACCCTTATGATGGCAATGATTTAATATTACTTGGATAAGTTGAACTTGGTTGGACTAAGTATCCTATGACTGTGTTTGTCTTAATCGGTGAAAGGGTTATAGTTTGGCATGGATATGACAACAGAACACAGTACCTCAGTGGAATATGTAAAGCAACCTTAATAGCAACAATCAGACCCACTTAAAACATCATACAGTCATTACATTTTGGGAGGCAAACACATTTGTTCAGCATCTATGTTAGTATTTTGCATGTGATTAGCTTAGCTCTGTCACACTATGTAAGCATGCCAATAACGTATTGTTGAAGTGATATCAGCATAAATGAAGGGTTTTTTTGCTTTGGTTTTTTTTGTCAAGGGCAATAAGAAGCATCAAGTAAATTGTGCTATATCTAGGCCTGTAGCCTAAATTGCAATCCCAGATACTTATGGAAATCAGGCACAGCTGGAGTTGATTTTCATTTACCTTCTCTGTGCAGCTGGATTTAATTCACAATTACCTTCTCTATGTCTTTGTCCAAAAAGAACATATTCAATGTTTGCCGAGTTTTTTCTAAGACATCACCGTATGCAGCTTTTTCTTGTCATTAGGAAGTTTTGATGATGGTCTTGACAGGTATAATTTATTTTAATAGGCTGAGTTGTGTTCGAATCTTCAGTTAATTCTGTGGTCTGCTTCATTTATTGTCTGCCACGGGTACTTTGTTCCTATTCCAACCCAACCTTTGCTCAGGTACTTACTGACCAGTCTGGACAAATAGCTGCTTACACCTGCTGAGAAGAAGGCAAGAAAATCCTGTCTCCCCTTTCCTTAAGCCTGTCATATGTTGTTATTAAAACTTGACGCTTCCCTCTTGACAAAGAGGGAACACAAATTTGCAATAACATAAGATTAAAAATGCTCTGCTGTGCAGATTTTTTTTCTCCATCCTCAAATCACTCATATCAATCTACTTGTTTCTTCTTTATTCTCTTCTTCCCCACAACCCTACTGTTTATAATGAAAAGAGTCTGCAGGCACACCGAACAGAGCGGCTAAAGCCAATCTGAGGGAAACAGATTTGTCAGAAGCACCACAGAGCTCAACTACAGAAGCACGGCAATGGGTGTCAGATATAGCTGCTGCAGATCTCATAGAAACACGACGGTTGGCTCATTCTCTGGAGCAGATTTCTGATTGAAATGGATGGGAAAAAAAGAGCTGTACAAGCAATCACAATCAGTTCATATGATGTGGGAGAGTGTGCCATGTTCCCTTGTGCTGGTAGGTGAGAGGTGGAGACCTTCTGGAGACCTTCCAGAAAAACTGTGCCTTTATACAAAATAGGAGGGGTTTTTTTGTTGTCTTAAAACATTACAAAATCTATTAAATTATCAAATGTATTCACGGTTCATCTTTAAACTTGCAATAATTTTCTTCAATTAAAAAACTTTCTCCCATAGCTCTTGTATGAAGAGGTGTATGTAGTAAGTAGTATCATTGTGTAATAAGTATGTCATAGTAAGTGAAATTACAGAACTAAAAATTAAGCAGTCTTAGTGGCATGAAAATCCACTGGACTGTGTTAACAAGGACTCTCTAGATAGGTGAGACATGGTTTTAAGAGATGATATCAAGGTCTGAATATTGTCCATAGTGATTTTAAATATTAATGAAGCATCATTGTGTAACTTTACATATCCAAAGATGAATGCCATATTAGTTTTATGTAGCTGAATAACTAAACTTTATTACCTGATAATAAAGGTTCCAAGTTTTTTAGTATTTACGTGATTGATTCATTAAAGGTCATTCCTTTCAATGTTTTTAACAATTTGTTCCTCCATTATGAAAAATTGCCAATCTAGCCATTGTTCATTGCATTGGAATTTAGCTTTTGTGAGTTGGATTAGGTCATATTTTCAATATGGAAAAAATACCTCGTGACTGTATTTTTGGTGACAAGTCTTTTGCTATTCTTTCACTTCTTTTTTCAAGTAAGAATAACAATTATCAGTTGCCTAGACAGTTACTTACTTTCTCAGTACTCACAGGGTCATACTGTTTGCTGGGCAAGCAATACAAAACCTCATTAAAAGAAAAAAAAGAAAGGTAAATATATTTCTAATCAAAGACTTCATATCCTCATCTGCTCCATATTTGAGGCACGGTAGATGAAGGTATTAGCAATGGACATCTGCCTCTGCAGGACTGTATTCCCAATGACTGCCTCCCAGAAGGGTTTTCCACTGAGATTTTACAATGTTTTTGCTGCCTATATACATACAAGAAAGCAAGATATAATGTATAAGGGCACTAGTATACACAATGCCTTCCAGAAGAGTTTTGAATCAAGGCATGCCTGCGTAATAATATCAACAAAAAAGATAAGTTTACTCATTAGCAAACTAACATCTAAAACTCTAATGAAGTTAGCAAGACAATAATCCTTGTTAGCACTAATTTTTACCCAAATAATGGAAAAATATTCCCTGCCTATGGTACTTATCTGAAGCATGAAGGACACCATACTCATAAGTGAATTGGCAGCAACACTGCAGATATACAGGACATATTGTCAAAGAACATGGAGATTCCCACTCAGAAAATTCTTTTCTTGGAGAACTGGGATACCTGTGAAGCTCTTGAGATCTTTTAGGTATTGTAAATGATTCCTTTATCTTCAAGCAGAACAATTCTATTGGAGTTTATAGTCCTTAATATCTTGAAGTTTGCAAAGAGTTCATAAGGCCCACTTTAAAAAGCATTTTCTGGAAAATATATTGCTTGTAAAATTTGAAAAAGCTTAGGGTAGATTACTAGAATAACCAGGGAATTCTAGCAGTGTAACTGACTGCTTCATCTGGACTAAAAGAAATTTTTAAACATCAAAGCAAATGAACTGAAGAACCAAAATTGTAGCTCATAAAAATCATCCATTCTCCAGATTATGTAAATAAATGTCATAAACAATGGAGAAGCTCCTACTATATAAGACCTGCTAAATCTTTGAAAAAATTCAAATACATTCTCCTAGACACTTTGAAATACACCTCACATACATTTGGATCAGGAAGAATTTAACCAGATATTTTATCTAAAATACTAATAGTACCTATTATATGATGACTTTAATTCCCAGTGAATCACTAAGTAACACACAAAAAACAAAGGTAAAAGGATACAGCTTCATACTGAGTGGCATGAGCAGCTAACTGCTATAGTGGATGAAGACAAAACCAAATCCTTCAGTTTTATAGGCTAGACATTGTGAATAGAATAAACTCCATGAAGGCTAGATAGAGCTTCAAACTTTAGACTTGAGGTTTATAGGCATTTCAGATCAGTTGTGTACCTTCCTGTGTCCTTCCCTTCAGCTTTAGGAAATAAGGTCAGAACTGTGCACGTACAGATGAGAAAATATATCATACACATAGTTGTGAGCCTGCAAGTTATTCAAGAGTTAATATGGATCAAAATATAAGAAAAATCTCAAGCCATTTACTCAGTTCATGTTCATTTATCTCCCACAGGATGAATTATGACCTGTTGCTGTACTTTCCTAGTTAGTCCGTAGTACAGACTGTTAAAGGCCAACAAAAGTCAAACAAAAGAACGTTCTATCTTACAAAGTATTCAGCAAAACATCCAATGATTTTGAATAGTGGCTAGTTCAATGAAGTGAGAATTCATTTTTAAATACAGTGTAATCACTGCTTAATGTGACAGCATTTCTCTTCAAGCAATTTGGATAAAGATTTCCTATTTCTTAAGAGACTTCCTTTCTGTAGACCCTTTCAGAGGCATCTGTCAGAATAAGATCTTTATACTGTTTGCTGTCATTCATTCCAAACACGTTCACTAACAGCTGGCAGGGAGGTATCAGGTCTAGCCTAGGGAAGTGGGGGAAAAAAAAAAGACCTACCAGGAGATTCAAATTACAATTGCACTCAGTGCATGAACTTTCTTTGTAGGAAAGAGGTTTTAGATGCAGATTTATTTACAGAAGATTATGGACATTTCTTTCAATTGACCATATTCATATATGAGCTCCACTGAATCCTGCTGAAATGAACTGGGCAAACTCATCGTTAAAAATCACATACAGTAAAAAGTAGGGCTCACCCGTTTCTTGGTTTTTAAAGTGTTTCCTTCTCTAAGCTTTGAACTTAGTCCCATTATATCAAATGTAGCCATTAAAAAGGAAATCAATCTACATACTCGAATTACTGACATTTACCCTACAAGGAAAATAATCAGTATTGTAAACTTGGGTCATGAGCATATTTTTGTCATATGTTACAAAGTTCTGGGTATCTTGTGAACACAGTTACACAATAACTCTAGCACACAAGAAACAAAGCCTTGTTATATTATGAAAACATCAACACATATCAAACAATTGAATTAGACTTCATAGGTATAATAATTAATATGTGCACAAAGGAAAACAAAAAATCAAAACAATTTAATTAAATGTCAGACTTTACAAGCATATCCTTCCCTATGACACATGGACTTAAAAACATGTAGGCAAGACTCAGAGTAGGAATCATTCTTTGGTTTTATTAATTACTGGAATAGTTAAATAGCATTTACTGAAGAAATATAGGATCATTTAATGGAAATGCAGAAGTTCATAACAAACTCCAAGGTGCAAAATAAGAAGTGAGTTGATCTTGAACCAATTATAGCTGTTAAAAACATTCTTGGAAAACTTCCAAGATTAATTCCAAAAGATTAAATTTTTAAAGGAAAAAAAAATCTACATTTTGAGTAATTTAAGCAAAACTGACTACACTATAAAATTCTCAGAAAGTACAAAAAGTAATTTCGGATTAATTTTAAATTGGGAAAATATGAGCTGTGCAACTTAGAGCACTGTGGCATGTTGTAATTCACACAGTCAGCTCCTTACACAGTAGAAAATGCAGGGTTGCTTTGTCTTGGCACACTTCTGGGATAATATTTTCTAAATGTTTTCATTTGGAACTCTTTTTAAAAATATCAGGTAAAAATATGCATTCCTTTAAAACATAAACAAGATTTCGTAGAGCTGTGAATTAATGGCTTACATATGTGAAAGTCTAAAGGAATGATTTTAGGCCAGCCAGGTACAGGAGGACATATCCAAGACTACTGCTGAATTCCTGTCAATGGATCTCCACAAGCCAAACCTTGGCTTCTTCAGTGAGGACACGTGCAGATACATGGGCATCAAACATATCTATTGTACTAAACCCAAAATCAGCTGGAATTCCAATTCACAAAATAAATGCCACCTTTCCAGTCTCCTAATTAGTTATTGTATACCCTTAGCACTTAGAAGATTCTTCATGTGAAGACCAAAAAATGATAACCCTACTTTATATAAATATAATTCTCATTAAAAAAAGCCTACTTTAAATTCAGGTAGAGTTCAGAAATAGAACTGTAAGGGATCTAGCCCTAAATTTAGTGATATCAGAAATGTCTTTCCATTGTATTAGAGGATATGAATGAAATTTGAGACAACTAACCTCAGGACATGCAGTTAATTAAGAACTGAGCTGGAACCAAGCTCATGGCTTTCAAATCGGAAGCTAATGTGTTGCCAGCTGGAATGTATGGCCCCCCCATGGTAAGGCTGAAAAGACACATTTGTAAACTGTGTTTCTCCATCTTTTCTCTGCTCTGGAGAAACCCAGAACTGTAAAAGGTACAGAGCAATAAATTGCAATTAGTGCATAGTTAAAGAGAAGGCTTTTAAAAATTTTTTCTCCCCCAAAAAGACAAAAGACCTCCTTCCATCCACAAAAGGAAAAGGGGAAAATTAGGATGGAATGCCAGTTATTTGGGCAAGAATAGTCAGTAAAGCTTTTCCCCTCCCCCAGGTATCTCTTTCTTATGCAAATAAACCTGCACATAAATGCTGTCTTCTTCTGCATGGGTCCACCAAAAGTTTTTAAATTTCTTAACCAAATTTGACAGAAGGATGGAGTTGTTAAAGATCATTAACTGCACTCAAATTTTATGAAAATGGCCAGGCCAAGTAGTAAAGGACCATCTATAAAAGTTACAGCATGGCCACAAATGACACCAGATGGAAGAAAGCCTTATAAAAGCTCATCAGTGAGCAACACTTCACTTCAGCTTTGTATTTTTGTAAACATGAGTGTCAAACAACTAGACAACACAAATCCATAGAAATCTACAGTTAATTCATCCTGCAGCTTATGGAAATCTTTGTCATTTCATTGTAAGAACAAACTGACCAGCACATTTTTTTAGTATCTAGGCAAAAATGTAGAGGTCATTGTGGTTTATGCCTGTACTAGGGCACTGAGAGCCCACAGCTCACACTACAGAGCTGTCCTGGCAGACTGGGAATTTGTAATGTTAGTGGATTAGCTGCCTCTTGAAAATTGTCTCCAATCTTCTCTGACATTATGTATTATTATAACAATAGTCTGATATTCTTTCCATGAGCAGAGAATCTAATGACCATAAAATAACTTGTTACTGGTACATGAATCTCTCTGAATATAAAATATTAATATTATTTAAGTAACTTTGGAACTGTTTTTCCAGTTTCCTTTACAAACTCAGAAAGTTAAGAATCAACTTTAGAAAAACTTAGGAGACAACTTGGTGATTGACGTTCATTTACATATAGAGACTTAGGCAAAGACATTAGGTGTGGTTTAGATTAATTTGAAACAGATGTATAACTCATGATTGAAGAAAAACTCTACCTCATAAATTTAATTAAATTATAAGATTCAGAGAAATCTGTCAATAAAGCCCAAACAGTCTGGGTCTGAAGAACTACGGTAGTGTTGTACATATGCTAGCAGATTGCATGTTCATCAAATGAGATGTTACCAATATACCATGTTACACTCATGAAGGAATCCCTGAAAAAGGTCCTTCACTGTGCCAGGAAAGAAAAAGAGATCAAGGAAATCTACAAGTGCTAAATATACCTCTCTCTGAAATGAGATGCTAATTCTGCATATATATACTTTCAATTTATTCTTCCTAAACTGATAAACTGCTAAAGGTAAAAAGAAAGCTGTATTATAGTGCCATGAAAAACAACCATTGTTTCTGCAATTTAGTTTTGGAATCATTGGTGAGATACTATTGCAAAAGATCCGCCAAGAGATTAGATTTAATCAGTTTTTAAAACCAACAAATAGGATTTTGAGAATGATACCAAAACTTAAAGTAGTAACAAATCACTCCAAATACATTTTATACTGTCTATTGTGCAGTCTGGAAAGAATATAAACTTTAATGAACAAAGACATTGAATTTATTTCTAATTTGACATCTCTGATATTCATTAATTTATATGTTCCAAAACACTCTTTCTATAGAGGTCTAACAAGCAAAAAACCACTGATATTCATCCCATTATTTAAGTTAAACACCTTTAATTCCATTAGGTCATGTCACTTGCATTTCTGCATTTACAGTTAGCTAGTCCAAAATGCCAGCAAGGATTTACCAAACCTAAAACTGAATTCCTCTGTCTATCTCTAAACCATTGCAGTTATCTGTTACAGAATAAATTAGGAATAACAGGCTTCTTGCTTCTCTAGACTATAACTATTTAGTAATTTAAAGATAAAACCAATTAGTATTAGATCCCTTTTTACATCTCATTTTAATTGGTGTTATATTGAATATTCTTATTCTTCACTGCATGGCTCCACTAGCAAGACTCTAATATTAGCATGTCTTTTGTACCTTTTAACTACCTGAAATGATCCCAGTAAGGGTAATAATAAGACTTCTTAGACATCTTTTCCTTTTATTAGTCAGTTAATACTGTAAGACTAATATTTAATATTATTAATAATTCTCAACTCAGGAGTTAAGTATTAAATAAGGGATGCAAAAGATTGCTAAGTTTATAACACCGTTTAATTTTGGTGGACGTATGCAAATCAAAAACTGGAACTACGCCTGGGAGAAAACTGTTTAAACATGCTCGAATTTCTCTTTAGTTCTGTTTAACCCTCAGGTTTTTTTCCTGATAAACATTTGCCCTAATGCCTGCTGTGCAATGAACAATAGGAAAATCACCAAAGCTCCCCAAACCATATCAGTGACTCTTCCTGAGTCATTATCTTGCAGCTACCATGAGTAGCATGAAAGGTATGATTTCTACCACTCCCAATAGGGATCCAGTGCAAAGTATTCAGCATGATGTCTCACAGGGAGAAATCAAGATCTAGAAGCTCCATCAGTACCTTTCTAAATTCAGTCTCCAACCTCCAATGCTAGAAGAAAAACATTCCTGGTACAGTTAATGCATGTAATTCCATTTCCTGTTCTCAAGTTAAACTATAGCTATATGGTCTCTTATTTTGTTACCTTGCTGATGAGCCTGTGGACTTCTCTACTAATGACAGCTGTCAAGAGGAAAACAAAAATCCTAATACAATCTGATAAGAGGTTGTGTAGGTGGGAAATCCTATTCCAAGAATGAAAATGCAGTGTAGAGCATATGCTACAACATGATAACTTTATGTAGCACAATAAAATATATTAGCCTTTTTAATACATTGAAAGTTTTCCTTCCTTGACAAAAACTTTAATCTTAGGGATGTCAGGACAGTTTTTGTTGGCTTTTACAGCCATAAAAACAATTATTGTGAGCCAGGAGACTGCCTTAGGAATTCTTGGTGATTAAGTTTACTTTTTTTAATATATTCTTGATATTTGTAGCCTGAAAGAATTTTAGGTCTAACATTAGTTAAAATATAGCTATACATTGTTTGGACAGGAACCAGATTTAATTTTTGTGTATACATATATATATATATATAAAAATACAGACAACACGGTTGAACGAATGATTCACTAATCTCTCCGTTACCCTCAGTACTTGCAAATCCTGATTTCCAGGAAAAAATACTGCCATGTTCTACAATTATGTAAATAAATATGTATATTTGTTTACGTATAATATGTAAACATGTAGTATTTTTAAAGAATACAGGACAGCTGCTCTTCAGCCAATGTCAGAGGAACAGCAGAAGTAAATGATTGTAAATACTAGTTTTTAGCAATACCATATGCACCTGTGGTTGTTGCGTTCATTTGCTTTTGGCTCAGAATATAAAGCTTCCATCAGCTATCAGATGGCAAAACCTGCAACAACATTTGCAATTAGCAAATGTGATATAGTTCAATTCAGCATTTGCTGAGGTAAAGGAAGAGATGTAAACAGTGATATATACTTGAAAACGAAAGACTTAGTAAACACAAATCAGAGTTCTTCTGTGGAACTAGATTATATCCGTGACATTTCATCCAATTGTTTCTGTCTCCCCTGTTATTCTTTGCTGAAGATCTGAAGGTATAAAACTTCAAAAGTCTTATGGGGACAAAGCTCAGGGGGTGAGAGAGAGAAAAATAGCCTGGATAAAAGGTCACAGGTTGTGGAAAAGGGCATAAAGTAGAATCCAAACACAAGTACCATGTATGATAGATGCCTAGGCACATTTCCATTGAAATTATCACTGAAAAAAATTTTGAAAGTAAGTGCACACATGCATGCATAGAAACAGACAAGCCAATATATCAGTGTGAGAATAAACACCAATGCCATAAGACAGTGAATTGTCACTGATAACAAAATATTGAACACATATGCACTCAGTGCTTGCCAAAGACTTTGTAGTGCTTTTGACTGCAATTTGCTGAGGTTTAAACTAATTTCAGATTTTTGTGTAGTAGGAATCCAAGGGTTATTTTAGCCTCTTTAAAAAACTTTGTTTTAAATAACATTAGCCAATATAGAGTGCTGTGATACATCTTATAACATCAATATTTCAATTAAATTAACACAGCATATATCCATTTGAAAATACATAAATATATGTAGAAAATTCCATTCGTGTCATCGTTAAAGTGTGTCTGCTACAATTATGTTCAGAAAAGGCAAATAGTATTTACACACATTTTTTCCTCAAAATGAAATCCAGGAATTGCATATAATAGTCTTTTTGGGCAGAATAGTTTCCGAATTGATCTGTATATATGCTTAAATAATATCCTTTGTTGTGTATGATTTTTTTTATAGTTTTGTGTGAATACCTCAGTGTATATATAAGCAGCACTGTGAACACATATTAGAAAATTTAATTAAATTATTAAACCTGTAACCTATTAAACTTGAGTTAAATTTGTCAAATGCTGGGGAAGCTATTCCACAAATATAAGAACTCTTATACCATCATTAAGAAAATAAAACTGAAAAGAGTTATTGAGAACAGTTTCATAGCCACATGAAATAATATTTTTCTAAGTCTAACACATAATCAGGAACCAGCCCATAAAAATCACACATACTTGTTAAGAGAAATAAATACCCATGACCTAAGAGAGGACAAAGCATTTCATTTCATTAGTTACACTGTGTAAGACCTTCATCAAGCAAAGATTTATGCACGTATTTATGCACACAAACAATCTCATGATAAATCTCACACATGTAGCTCAAAACAGATTAGCTGCTACAGGATCAGATCCTAAATAACTGCTTGCTTAGATGATTGGGAAGCTGTTCCTGAGATTGATACTCAGCCATCCTCAATGTTGGCTAAGATTTAATTGAGTAATCCAACTGAGTGCATTTGAATTTGATTACTTGTGGAGTTAATGCTACACAACATGAGAAAAATGGCAGCATTGCACCGCAATTTTTGGTTGATCAACCTGAAGGTATAATCGTGCTGCAACATTAATGAGAAGCCTGAAAAAACCTCAGGGGAAAGAATCAAAGAAATGTTTCTTTCATTAAAAAATATGTTAAAATCTTTAGTCATAATTATCATCAAATTATTTTCATTTATTGTTTGGGAGAATTAACCAAGCCAACATTGGGGGTATCGTAATGTCTTAAAAACCAATAAACATGGAACAGAAAATTACTTAAGTGTGTAAGGTTAGCACATAGAACAAAATTAATGGTATTTACTGAACTTTGTTCCTGCTTAGTTTCAGTCTTGCAGGGGCCAAGACAATTACGTAGCTCAGTTCATAAAGAAACTAATTCTATAAAATCCTAACAATTCCTAAGTACCATTTGCTTTTAAAAATGCATCTATCCTGCCATGCCATTACCAGCTGATGAGTAATGAGGAGCATAAAAACAAAGTAATTAAGGGGAAAATAAGAAAGATGGTACATCTTAATGACAGGCAATATTAATTATGCCCTGCAAATGTACACTACAGCTCAATGGTCACCGCAGAAAAAAATTATTAGTGGCAACTTATTCTGATTTTGTGAGCCACAGTTCAATTAAACTGTATTTGCCCTTTGAAGTACATCTAAACATTCAAATGAATTGTTTTAACTCACAGAAGTGTGTGATGAATTTTATACTTGAAAATGTGTATGTTTGATAACAGCGCATAAGGCTCCCTGTCACAAAATGGTGGCCAAAAGAAAATGGCTGCCCCTAAGTATGTCATGGGGAGGGACTTCCGGGTCCTTATACCACGTGACTAGAAAAGGGGCAGGGCCTCTTGGGCAGGGAGCTCATGTGGCTGCCTGCAGGGGGCCGGGCACTTCTCACTTCTCATTTTGTTGATCAGGGTCCTTATACTACTCCTGTTTATTATTTGCTTCATCATATTTATTTTATGTTTTTCTGTTTAAAACAGGTGCAGTCAAAGAGCAAGTGCATCACATGACACATCAGTGATCAGCCACACACCACACGCAGTGCAGAGCATACATAAACCACAGGCTGTTTTCAAAATACCTCATGAAAACAAATAAACGAAAAGAAATCAAACCCTGCTTGCTGGAATTCCTCACAGAAAACATGACCAGTCTTCCAGCATACATGGGATGACAGTGAAGGATGTTTGATTAGCTCTTCAGTGTGTGGATGACTCACAGAAACTTATACTCTACTCTGTTGAGGCGAGCGATAAGATTCAGGCCATATGGGGACAAATCAGTCTGGTTAACTTCCTTTTAATAGAAGGTGTGTAAAATTTAATAGAATTATATTCACTTAGGATTTGCCTTGAGTGGATAAAAAGGTGCTGGCCAACACTGCCAAGGTGTCTTCAGTCAAATCCGATGTAATCTCCGTATTCTTAATGTTTGGAAACGGTGTTTTCAAACCTGAATTAACCTAGTTTTAATTCATTAAAGTATTTCATATTAAATACATGAGTGTGTTTAATCAGCAGTAAGAAGATGGACACTCCAGTCAATTCAGGAAGCCACTTTCCATTTAAGCCATCTGGGACTAACAAGCCTTCAAGATAAAAGAATGAGAAAGGCAACCTAGAGCCTTGGTGCGGAAGTCCTGAGATAAGGAGCTGATACAACAATCTATTTTGTGAATGAGATTTAAAAAAAAAAGAAACCTGAAAACTTAAGCTGTTCCCAAAAGAAAAAGCATTTTAAGTTAATAGCCAAAGTGAAAATGAAAATCCCATATGGAATGAATAATTTTCCTAACAAGTCTTTTTTAATTTGAAATAAGATTTGCGATAACAATGTTAATGCTGAGGATTTTAAGTGACAGAATTTTATTCTAACTCATTCCTTTAAAGTATCAAAAAAAAAAAAAGCTTCTTTGTTAGGCCTAGTTTAGGCCACCTTAAAGCTCCTTTCAATCAAAGTACAGCTTCTCATTAAGGGAAAAATGATTATTAACATCCTCATTTTGCTTCCTCTTGTGAATTATTTGCATTCAAAAATGTGCATGGCATTAGTTTCAGGGTAAATGCAAATATGACAGCGGGATTTCTCACCAAGCTCCTTTTTATTATTAGCTCTTTTTATGCCCTCCATTTATTATTCCCTCATCATTTTTCACAATGTATTAAAATGTTACATTTCCTAAAATAATAATATTTTCCTTCATTTGGTAATTGTCTCAGTCCAGTCTACAAAAGTCTCCATCACAGTGCCCACTGTCTATAATTTGAAATAGTTTATAATAATTGTTCATCATTGCTTAGGGGAGCCTTGGGCATTAACTATAACAGTTACAGAATCCCTTCTCTCCCACTGAGTACGTGATTACTTTAGGTGAAGTTCACATGACAAGGGGAGAGGGCAGGGACACTGGCAAAGCTTATACTGTGACTGCCCATGGTAGACTCTCAGTCTGTGGTCTGAAGATAAATTGAGGTGTTTTTCAGTTTTTTAAGCTTCATCTGTCCCATGCCTACCAGAAAAAACGAGGCCAGCTCTGAAACATATTTTGAGATTATTTTAAATAAAACATGAAAACAAAACATTTTAAGAGGAATGATCTTGGATGCTGAAGATTAGTCAAAACATAGTGTGTTCAGTTACAACAAAATCAAGTTACCAGCGGCATACTCTCTGCCAGGGTTGTATTTGATAAACTGATTACAATTACTTCTTTTTTCCCTGGTCATATTAAAAAAAAGGAAATAGATCTGACTAATAAAAGCAAACTAATAAAATCATTTGATCATCCTGATTCACCGCACTTCACCGTGCCAAGCTTCCCTGTTGACTCTCAAATTGTTATTGTCAAATTCTCAAGCATTTATTACACTCAAAATGACTTACGTGTCCCTTTTTTCTATCACTGTGTTGATGTCCATCATCACACCATCACCACCATCTAATTGCAGCAAAGCAGAGTAAAGACCACCCTGATACCACACAGTGAATATCAGAGTAACGGATTCTGCAATAAAATAATCTACTGTGATCTGTATTGACATGAACACAGATAACATCAAATACAGAAATGTATCTAAGTACATTTAGAAAGAGTTCTTAGTTGATATAATTTTTAACTTTCTTCCAGGGGAGTCCCTAAGATTTATCACAGGATCATTTACCAGCGTATAATTGAAACATTGCTACTGAATTTGACCTACTGATGTTGAAAATTACTGAGAGGAGTAGAACCAATAAAGCAGTTACTAGCAGGATGTATGCTAAAAGCAGATCATATCCTATTTATATCTTTCCTATGCCTTATTCCATCTCACTTGCACAAACGTATGTGCCCATTTTGTACTCATGAGTGTCAGTATGAGTAATCTATGTAATTCTGAGTTCAAGTAGCGTAACTTACTGCCTCGGAATTTGTTCCTTTTCTTAAAGTGGTTTCTGAGTTATGGTGGATTAGTTTTCTGCTACGTTTTGTGGGAGACACTTTGGTTAACTTAGGGTCCATCATGATATGGGATCACAAAAAGACGGAAGTGCTGAAAAAGGCAGAAACACATTGTCTATGTCATTCAGTGGTGACCCATCTAGCCAAATAAAAAGCAGCATAAATGAACTCAAAAAAATGTTCTACCCATGTGAAATCAAGAACAGACATGAATCGGGGGGGGTGGGGGGGTGGGGGTGGGAAGGAGATGGATAATGGACATAGCAGTGAATTCAAGACACTGCAGGCTAACATCTTTGCTCACCAAGTTTCTGTTAACAAGACTGTTAAGTATTAGCATGTGCATTTCTAGTATTTGTAACAGCCAATATTGAATTTCACATTGAAATAAGCTTTTGAACCAAAGAAATTCTAACAAGTGTGCTTATACTCTCTTTTTCTTTATAGTTTCTTTCCTTTAGCATATTTTCATGTTTCCCTCTTTGTTTTTCCTATTCTGATATAAGGATATGCAGAAACTATCATTATTATATGTTTTTAAAAACATATTTGGCTCAGCTATATTTCTCTCATTCTTTAACCATAATATAAGTTATTGATGTAATTATCTAACAGAAAAGATTCTGGTTGTACAGAGCTTATTCCCTGTTCTTTTCAGGAGGTCCTTCAGAGCACTGATCCTTTCATTTGGGCAAGGATAGACAGCTTATTAAAATAAATACAGTTTAATGCCATCTAATTCTGCAATGATCAGTTAATTATGGATTCCTGTTTAGTTTCCAGTCCAAGATGAAGACATAAAATCATCACCTGATGATCAGAGGAGTGCATTTCTATGATTTAAACCATACTGTATTACTCAGATACACCTTAAGTACCTCATTATTTCAGGAATAGTAAGGAAAGGAGAACAGGTTGCAGTGCTAGGCTGTATTGACTGTTTATTAACTTTTGCCAGTCATCTCTGCTCCCGCTTCCTTCACCGCATGGAGATTTTCTGAACAATTGACAATGAAACAACACCTACAGTACAGATAGGTCTCAAACACAAAATCTGAACTCCTGTCAAAACTAGGGAGACAATGCCATTTTCAAGTAATCGTTGAAGTGACAGTTAGCATTTGCAATGGAAACTCTGTTTTGAGAGGAATTCCATACATTTGATATTTTCTCTTAAAGGTAAAACCACAGAAATCAAACAATCCTTCCAAAATATTTTCAGAGTTTTCTTACTTGGAGAGTGGTGGTTTTCCATCTTGGAATCTGACCTTTCTGTTATATGCAACTACTGTCCCTACTGGAGACAGCGAAGAGCTGTTTCAGACTTATACTTCAGAAAGAGTTACATGTCAGAATGGTTACTCTAAGGAATTACAGTCTGTCCTGTGTTTCTGTTCCACAAAACAGAAAGCCTCACAACCTTGGTTAGGGAATCAAGAAAACTTTTACTCTAACCATGCCAATATCTATATTATAAATCTCTCTTCCCTTCCCTCTCAGCATTTGCCCTTAGCTGTTCCAAAGCCTGTCAGAATGGGGCAATAATCTCTGTTTGGACTTATGGTACATCAAGATCATAAGCTGAGCCACGACTGCCATACCATAGGTGAAAGAGGTCAACAAGATTCACAGGGGGCAAGGTCTACCACGAAGACAAGACACAAACTGTAGTTGGCAGAACACCTCCTTATATCACATGCAGGCTAAGAATATACTGTTATTCTTTAGATCTATGAGGCCAAATCCTGACCTACACATCTATTGGCTTTTGGCTGCATAAATATGTTTCCCCTGAACCAAATTTATAGAAGTATGAAATCTTGCAAGGCTCCAGGCAGAAGTAGCAGCATGAACACTGACTCAGCTTTGCTGAGGTCATAGTCTTTACAAAACCAGTAAAAAGGACTGGCTATTAATTTTCTCTGGTATGATTTTACTTCTCTCACTATGTGCAAGAGTTTTGTTCCAGACTAGTAGGCTATGGCTGTAGGCTGGGGAGAATGCACTTTAGTAAGATAGAGATCATAAAAAAGTGTGACAAACTGCAATGCCAAGGTTGTCTTGGTTGCAAGTGATGTACCAAAATTAAATCCCAGCCCAGACACTAAGGACACTGATAGTGCTACACTAGTTGTGATAGGGACTCTTATAAGCTCCACAAGAGACATAGCCACAAAAGCCCAATATACGTAGAAGCCCTAACACCCCAACCAGATATTTCATGAAAAAAAAAATTACTAACAATTATTTCAATCTCTGCAGCTATTTCTATTTACTTATTTCACTGGTTTTCCTTTTGCAATCAGCCCAGTGAGATATCCAATAAAAAAAAAAAATCAAGTTGTTCCAATGCCTTTCTAGTAACGGGAAGATGGTCCCCATTCATACAGGAATAAGCTGCTTCAAAATATTTTCTAGGGGAAAAATATCTCCTTCATCCACTATGCAATTGTATATATTTAGTTTCACTTGATTTCTTCTCTCTTTTATCATGTATGCCATTCCACCTGCCATAGAAGTTAAAATGTCTATCAGAATACAACAAAATATATATAGGAATAATAAGTCTGATTCTTTTATTACTATACTTTACTGAAGATATGCTCTCACACATCTGCAGGCTGAGAAGAGAATGACAACTCTTATAAGATATGCATTTTTCAATTCAATAAGATATGATTGGCATAGCATGATATAAAAGAGATGCTGAAGCATATATGTCCTGATAGGTAAATATCCATGTCTGTGTTGAACACAGCTCATCCAGGACAGAGAGATGGAGGCCATGGTGTTGATCCATTTGAGCCCATTCCTTTTAAGAATAGGTTTATTGATCAGAAATAGTTTATTGTTATTTGGAAGGGTGAAGGGAACATTGCATGTCAGAATGGATTAAAGGGAGAGGAAATTAGAGAAATACAAAGCTAAGAGGACAACCTTGGAAAAGGAACGAGGAGTCTGTCAGGCACTTTTTCCATGACTACTCAAAAATACTAAATATAAAGCCAAACAAACTGAAAAATATTACTTCAATATTCAATCAGAAAATATTACTTCAATACTAAATAGATACAAATTGGAATTTTAAAAGTACACTCCCAGGAGAATTTC
This sequence comes from Morus bassanus, assembly GCA_031468815.1. Taxonomy (NCBI): domain Eukaryota; kingdom Metazoa; phylum Chordata; class Aves; order Suliformes; family Sulidae; genus Morus; species Morus bassanus. The sequence goes on along the minus strand of CM062576.1, from coordinate 9,033,835 downwards.
TGAGGTTCTGCCTAAACAGAAATACTGATTTGAGTCTATCAGGTCCAATGAATTCCTTTTATGGTATTTAATCATGTTATTAAGAGTCTAGGAAGCATTTGCTATAAGAGAATAAGTAATTATAATTATGAACTCAATATGCTACTTCTTCAGGAAGAATTTATGGAGTTTTGCCAATAAAATCCAAAGAATCATACAAAATTTTTGTTTGGATTGTGTAACGGGATAAACTATGTTCTGGTGTGGAACACAGAGATGTACCAAGACTGAATATGAAAGTGTGGCAGGAGGGAAAGCTGGTCTTGTGTCACCTTTGAGCTGTCTATGTTCTGAGTGGGTAAAAAGGGATATTTTTCAATGTATCAGAACTACCTGGGTGTAACTGCATTAAAACTGTGACTGCTCTATGCAGCACATTCCCTCTTCAGTCCCCAAGGGCCTATACATTCTTCCTGTACTTTCTAAAACTTTTCTCTCGTCCCAATACAAAGACATATCACTATGCAATTCCCAGCACCGTGCTGTTTTGTCATTTATCCTGGAAGTAGCAGAGTGCTGAAAGTGTCCAGTTAGCAACAGACCTCACCGGTGGAGCTCAAAGAAACTGTGGCTGCTCCATATTTTGCAGCATGGTTTTATTTGGAGAATGAGGTTTTTCTTCTCACTTTTCAGGCTGCGAGGCATTCTGGGAAATAAGAATCCACATGGCTCAGTGCAGGATTTTTGGAGAGGACAGCTATAAGGCAAGTTACATAGTGTGTGTACAACTCTGCTCAGAGTTCTGCCAAATTTACCACACTGTTATTGTCCTTAAGCCAAAATATGAGGAAAAATAACAAGATACAGTCCATTTCAGTTTACATATATGAGATTAAGGATTTTCACAGATTCTGCATCTTGCTGGGCAAATCAAACCCTGAAGCTTTGTCTTGACAGTCTCTTACACAAAAGCACTTATTTCAGCTTTCATATTACTGCCTTCATCACATGAAACTTTTACTTAGTCATATTTATATTAATTTTAGTAGCCAGCTTAGTGACTCAGCTTTCTAGGGGGCTATCTTCTGCTTTCTTTCCTTTAAAATTGGAAGCAATTATTTGTGCTTATGAGAGCAATGGGAACAGCAATGCACTAAAGACAAAAATATATGAAATTATCCGCAGGAAAATTACAGAGAAGCTACAGTTGCAGTAAGTGTTCCCGCTAACTACACATTCAATGACCTCCTTCTTGAATCACTTACTTGAGTGAATGACACAGCAGAGAGACAATCTGAAAGACTCATTTGGCTATCACCCCACTGAAAACATCAGCTGAACTCGTTTGTTGAGGAATTCTGTTCATGTTGATCAATTGCTGAAAACCTTAATACAGTAAACGCTTAGCAAGCACACAGCTGACTTCAGTGACAGCATCTACATAAATGAGGGCACAGGTTTACTTGAGTCTTTGCAGCATGATTGCTTAGCTTGAGATTTAGAAGTTTCTATTGTACTGGGAAAAAGTAGTTTAAAAATGTACAAACATCCTACAATCTTAACTAGCAAAAACGATGTCAAGAACAGTTTTTTCCTAGTTTTTAAATAAAACTGTTAAAGCCAGAATTCATTCATGTAAATCAGTAGGCTATTGTACAAATGTTATTTGACATTAAGAAAAATCCAGATATATAGCACAATGGGATGGTAGAAAATACAGATACACTATGTATTAGTTTTCAAAATCAACATTTGACTTACAGAAGTGAAAGCAGACTATATTAAGGGGAGAATGCTGTGACTGATTTGAATGGGAGTTACTGGTCTTTTCAATGCTGTTACCCTGCTGCTTTTGCTAAAGCACCTTTCTTTATTAGTTACGCTATTTGTATGTGGATTAATTCAGCCAGCAAACATCTTTTGCACTTAGTAAAAATGAAATGTAAGACCCATTAGAATGTAGGTGGAAAGGTATTTTTTAGAAAAGATAGGAAGTTCAGTAGAACAGTTGTTCTAGCACTTATTAAAACTTTCCAAAATGGTATTTCATCTTGTGTCCCTAATTACTGAACCACACTTCTTGTATCCTGACAGATAAACCTGTTTAAAATTCTTGAAAAGGCTGAAGAGAAATGACGTATCCAGCCTAAAGCACCTTCCGCCACATCTCTGACAACATTCTGCTCAAGGCACTGTGACCCCTCAGTTGATTATCTGTGCCTTGACAGTGCTGTCTACAAAAAACGCCAGAAAATTAGCACTTCTGAATGCCTGTTTTGCATTCTTCAAGTACATTATTAGAATTGTTTTGTCAAAAGAAGCATGCTACATCATTGTATTCATAATAAATGCTCTTTGATTTGTATGACTTTGTGTTTGTAATACACCCAAACAAAGATCTCATTTGTTCTGCTGGCAAAAGCTAATCTGTACAAGGATTTTTTTTTTATTATTTTCTGCAAAAACTGCCTTTCTGAGCCTAGAGATTGGGTTAGCTAAAAGCTTTACATTCATTATCTTTAAGGTACCATGTTAATGAAAGGATTTTAATCATTGACATTGCTATGTGAATTATTATTACACAAACCCCTGCTGTTGAGTTAGACAAAATTAACCCAGTGTAAGGGGCATTAAAAAAAAATCACAGCTAATTAGTAAGCTAACAGGAACAAAGAGAATGTATAACAAAGATGTTGAGAGGAAGACACTTACGTAAAAGCTGTAGCTTCCATTCCAACATTGATCTTTCTGTATGGAAATCTTTTTTCTGTCTGATTTGTTCCATTAGACTTGAGCATTTTTATGTTTTGTAATTAGTTTTCTAAGCCACAATGTCTCACTTCTCTCAAACTGTGGAAATCCAAAGGCTCATAATAGAAAATGGAAGATATTTAAAAATGCTTTTAAATTATTTCCCCAGCGATCTATATCAGAAGCATAAAGTAATTCTCTGGATTATTCTAGGAAATGATTTCCATATTCTCTGCTCTTCTCCATGAATTGCAGAATACTTTAACTAATCTAGCCAGGTTCCATTGGAATAAGCCCTTCATTTTAATGGATTGATACTATTGTCCAGGTTGCAATTCCATATGGAGCAGATAAATGAAGCTATAGGTTTAAATCACTGCATGGCTTCTCTTCTACACTCCTAGTCATGCTGGTTTCCAATGGGCAACACATCATTGTGCTGATGTAAGAGCCAAGGATGAGACGATCAAACCTCAGAGAAGTATTCATGCTGGGTGCCATTTGTTTATAATTGCTCTTTGTAAGTTATAGTTTCAGATAAAGCTCCCAAAATGGAATGAAGAGAAAATAATAATTAAGTCTGTTTCTCTTTTTGAGCCTGACAAAGGCTTTAAAATATTTTTTTAACATGTTTGTCCTTCCGTTCACTATTCCACACATTCCCCCCCCCCTTTTGTTCATCAGCCTTTTCAGCCTGATAATTAAGACTCAAAATATTTGCTGCTGATGTTTTTTCCAAGCCATCATTTGGTTTGTGTTGTAAATGTGGAACAACAATCATCTAGTTCTCTTGTGTGCCAGTAATTTAGTATTTCAATAATCTCCAATTGTTGAAAGGTTTAAAACAAATCAACATTTCTAGCAGTTTCCTTTTCTTTGTGGGGAAAAAATATGTGAACATAACATTTACAGCATATACTTTTATATTTTCCTTTTTTTCCTCCTTTTTTTTGTGATCCTTATGAGGGAATTAAAACACAGGGCAATTGCTGAGCATAAAACAGAAGACTCACTTCAATAAAAAAAATAACATTCTTGCACAGGGGCAGTTTTTACAACCAATATCATCTCTTCAGCTCTGCTAGTGCTGGATAATTCCATTAACTCTTTTTATCCAAATTCAAGTAAAATAAAAGAAAGAGGTAGTATCTAATATATTCTGCAAGGGCCAGTACATTTCTGTTATGTAGAACTTTCCATGGAAGGATCTTACAGCGTTTTAAAAATATTGGCTAGCCATGCCAAAAAACTATAAGTCAAAATTGTGTTAGTTCCACAATGTACACAATGGGTCCAGGAAGGTTAATGACAAAAATGGGAACTAGATGTTAAGCACCTCAGAGCACATTTTAGAGAGTAATGAGATTTATTTTATTTCCAGATTCCCTGGGCAATGTTCTTCTCTCCAAATTATTAGATCTGTAAGGAACTGCCTGAGTCACTGTTTTGGGGAGAACTGTGGGTGTTAATCAGGCCAGTTGTCTAAAATGGATCTAGATATCCAGTTTATATAGCACTGAAACTGTTTGCCAGTGACTGGCCTAGAGACAAGTAAATCAGTGATAACTCCCAGAACAGAACCTACACCACAGTCCTCACTCCTGGTGTATTTTTTCTTTTATTTTTTTTCTTTTTTTTTTCTATTCAATGTTGATACACCAGGAATGAAATACAGTTTTTCCTATATTGTAAGTTTTCCTAAAATATAACTTTCAGAGCACAGAAAAGCAACACAGAAAGTCATCCTAAAATTGTATCAAAATCCACAAATGATTCAGCTGAAAACCTAGGAAGGACATTTGAGTTACAGATGAGAGAGGCTCTACGGAATTCTCTGACTCCTGTAGAAATTGGAAGTGATTCATTAGTCCAGCTGAGAAATGACTGGCAGTCACAGAAGACATCACCCAGTCTCCCATGCTGTGGCCCTTCCCCGTGTGCGGCAGCTGGCTCTCCAGTCCTGCAAGTGAGGAACCTTTCAGGGAGTGCAAGATAACAAAGCTACTCAGTAACTTATGCTCTCTCTGCAGTCAGTATTCCTATAATGCCATCCGGTCTTCAGTTAGATTACATCTTCTCTCTTTAAAAAATAGTGCTATACAGATGTGGACAAAACTCCTTGGATAATCACACATTATTCACAAGCTTCCTTCCAACTTTTAGACTATTCTGGCAAAGACTTCCTATATATATTCCCTAGCTACCAGGGTGGTTCCCTTTCCCTCCTTGTATTAAATCAGTCAGCTTCATGCGGATCTGTTGTGAATCTTGCAATGGGGAAAACTATGGATAGTTTTAGCTGTAAGAACCCCTACTTACACATCATTCATATGCTGTATTTGACTAAGTGTGAATTGAAAATAAACAATTTCATGAAAAGAAAGAAGCTGAATTAATTTTTCAGATGTCCACAGCAAATCTCTGTTATCTATCGAGTGTCACGTTTTTACTAATGATAGATAGCTGTGTATTTATGAAAATTAGATACGGGTCTATCTATCTATATGTGTATGTTTTCACATATAAGTGTGTATGTGTATTTGCCTGTAAGAATTGCATAGGAAAACTGATTAGAAAAATAAGACTATCAACCTTGATCCATTTACGCTTTTCAGTTTCATACGGAACACAATCATTTGCTCGGATTTCATACTGATGTCAATGAAAACTGTATGCAAGCAATGAATGCATGATGTACAATAGAAATTTGTTATTTATAGCAGAGAGGTTTCTTTTCTTCTTCATAAATATTATTTAATCTGGCCACTAAAATCTGAAAATATAGGGGTCCTGGCAATGTCCTCTTTGAATGAATATTTCTTATTGTTAAAAATGTTTCTAGCTCTGTTTCTTCAAAGAACTTCTGTATATGTTTCCATATTAGCATGCATTTAAGTATATTGCTGAATAGGGCTGAAATTCCACTTTTTTTTTTTTAAAAAAATACATACTGATAATTCTAATGGCAAGAAAATGAATTTTACACCACTTCTTTGTGTCTTATACAAATGATTTACAAAAGTTTTTGAATTTTTATCTTTGCTCTGCTGCACTACAAAGCAGTTATCAGACCCCATTGTGAACACTTTGGAAAAACACAGCCTGGTTGACAAATTAGTAGTGTTTGGTGCTAATATTACTAATTCAACATTTGAAAGGACTGCTCACTGGGGAAAAATAACATGTTCTCTAAGTCACAGGAGAAACTAGGGAGATAGTTAATAGGTGTTGGCTGTGCTGCACACATTGCGTACAATGCTGTTCACATTGCAGCTGACTGACTGCCAATAGATGTGGAAGTAATTGTCAACAAGATTTATTGTTACTTTCACATTTATACAGTTAGAAAGGAAAGGTTGAAAGAGTTTTGTGAAGTTCAGTGCTGACTTCTACTGAACCATAGCAACACACACTGATTATCACTAATGCATGTCACTGAAAGAATTTTGCATCTTTGGAGGCCTTAAAAGTCATTCTTTCTTGTCAGACCAAAATCCCCAAAAATCCTCAGTAATTATTTTCTGAGATCAATACCTGAGCTCTGACTTCTAGTTCTGACTAGCTCACAAAAACTAGTAATTTTTCAGTATACAACTGGACTTGTAAACCTCAAACTTTTTTAACAACAGAATTAGGGCACTCAAGGTAATTGAAAAGTAACCACTAGAGAGAAGCAGATGGTTTTTACTTGAAATTAAGGGTTGTAAGTAGTGGGGGGAGGCAGTGGATCATCTTTGCAAAGTAAATACTTTAGCTCACCAGATTGAAAGAGCACAACACACTTGTTATATAAATGTATAAATTCCAGAGGCATGAATTTCAATGAATTCTTTTTTCAGCTTCTGTTTCTGTGGTTTATGCTTCTAGAGAATGTTTTTAGCCTAGCTTCACTAAGGCAAAACTGTTTGATTTACATATAATTTTGCATACATATATATTCTAACTTTAAAAGGATAGATTTATTTTACCAAATAGTACTGAATTTAATCAGAAACCAAGACTCAATATCTCAGGCATTTTTGTGTCTACCCAGATAGAGCAAAAAGTTTTACTTTGAAGGCTTGAAACTCTGGTGGGTTTATTTCTTTGTTTCAGATGGAAATCAACTGAGGTGAACTTGGTTACATTTTTGCTGTAGAAGACCTGTCTAGCTCTGGCATCTTCTTAACTAATAGCTCAAGACTATGATACACGAGACAGACTGACAAGCAATAGCCACCCAGATTCTTTCAAACAAAAATTTCTGCAGAGACTCTAATGTGGAAGAGAGAGAGGGGCTACAGTCAGAGGACTTACCCAGTGCTGCTGGATGTTGCTGCAGTCTGTATCAAGATCTCTGAAAGCAAGCAAGGAAGATATTTAGACCCAGTTATTATGTGTGAAACATGCTCTTACAGTACCACACAAATACATGTGTTCAATTACCCCATCTTTGATGAAGACAATTAACTTCTCAGTCACCAAGGTAGACACCTACTTGTTCATTTAGCAGGATATTTTGTCAGTTCGTCTGCACATAATTAGCACCATTAAAGTCTCAATTTCTATCTTATAGATGGTACTGGTACTGATAAAATTCTTTATTTCAGTATATTTTAAAAGTTCAATGTACCTAAAGGCACCAAGTAAGTTTAAAAGTGCTCCCTGGAAACATGTTTCTGTTTGCTTACGGTTCTGTACTTACCTATTAGGAAGCATGACCCTAATTTCAAAACTAGGCATGCAAACACATGCCAGCCAAACAGCTGATAAAAATCTCTTGAGTTCATCTGTTTGTTGCCAAAGAGGGTACAGCTTATTGTAAACTAATAAAATAAAGAATTATCTCTTCTCAAAACTTGATCTTGTCTTCCAATATCAGGTGGCATTTCCCAGCACTGTTGCAGCTGTTCAGAGAATTATCTTGGTAATGAAGGACATCTGGATAACGGACAGAACAGGAGTATCAGGATATGTAGAAATAGGATGGGAAAAGCGTTATGGTAATTTTGGATCGGAACTGCTCTAAAGTATCCTAAGAAGTACTAGAAAAACAGACATTTCAAATAAGAAACCTGTTTATCTAGATGTTATTTACACGGCAATCATGCTTTTTGCAGGAAGACATCTGAAATTCTAATGCCAATTTAAAAAAAATATATTTCACTACTAAGAAGAAAATCAAAACAGTTTGAAACAGTCTTCTGATAATTAGGCAAACACTGTTACAAGATACAATATGGGAAAGGGTCTGTACACATCCTTGTGAAAGTAGTGAATTGCAACCTTGGTGTTGAATGTTCCTGACAATTAGATTTGGCCTAGAGGAGAAAATATTTTATATCTATGTCCCTCTCTGTTTTAGGATTTCCCCTGTTTTCCAGAATGCCTACTATTCTATATTGCTCTTCATAACTGTCTATACTCTTATTTCAGAAAAAAATATATGGGAATAGTGTATTTGAAAATAATCTTATAAATGTCATCTACGTAAGGGAAATAGGACTGGTCTTTTCACATAGGCTGAGAGCTCCATGTTCCAAGTCTTGAGCACATGTGCGTACACACACCCGAATCGCCTCTCCAACTCTGCCTACACTGACTGTCCCCAGGGTCACTAACAAACTATACACCCTCAGGCAAATTTAGTCCCTTACAGTCAAATAGTTCCCAGAATTAGCAGAAGTCTGAATAATGTGAAGTGCTGAGAAATCATTGATGGCTGTTCTGTATCTGCGTGAGCCAGAATAAGAGCACTCACACAGCTGTAAGAGAATCAGAAGGTACTGCAAGGATAAAGCAGAGTGTTAACAAGGGTAATTTCTGAAAGAATGAGGCCGGAGGGCTAGGTACATGCTGCATTGCATAGTGCCCAAAAGAGACCCCCTCTGGCCCTTCATTCTATCAGTTCTGTGTTATGCATATGAAATAAATGAAAACTGCCTACAGAAAGATATGCTAAATGGAGTAGTTCAAACTTAGTGATTCTGGATAACAGAAATTTCTGCCAATTCCTTTCTCCTGTAGAGAATCAAATCCAAAGTTTCACTAGATTTGTCGGAACAGCCCTGCAGACTGATAGCAGGACTGAAGTTCTAGTTTGTTTGGTCCTCACCGCAGGTAAAGACATGAGATACTACTTGAGTTATAAGCAAAGCTTTCTCTGCCAAAGGTTAAAATCCTGACTTCTTTCAAGGCTCAAATCACTTGTACTTCCAATATTTAAGTGTTGTTTTTCAAATGGGAAGATGGTTAATTTTGTAAGATAACTTCTAAGGACTCAAATCTTATATCCTTGAACATCACTGTAAGTCAATAGGTAGAAACATAACAGTCTCAAAAATAATTTAATTTGTTGGACCATTAAAGATAATTTGTGTGAGTAAGGATATAATTGGTTAATTTACAAAGAAGTCAGGTAAGGCAACAAATGATTTAGGAGATAAAAATAACTGAGTGGTTATACAACAAAAATATTTACCATGACTTTTTTTTTAAGATAGCATGACAGGTCTCTCTCATCATGCCTACATGATAGAGGTGGTAACGGAAGAGCTGTTTTAATTACAAAGAATTGGTGTAGCACATACCACTATTTGGCAGATGGATGGCATTAATGCTGAGTAATGCAGAAAGTTTCCAGAGAGAACATCTTCATTAGCAGGATTATGATGTCCTACACTGGCTTGCTTTTAGGTCTTCTAGGCTGAAAAACAAATATTATAGATGAAATCTTCAAACATCATGAGCAATTTTGTTCCATGTTTGCTGCAGAGAAAGAAAAATATTGAGGTATAAAAAGATAATCTGGTGACTGATACAGACAGTCAACTGGTGCCATTTCCCTTTCTCCCAAGCACATCTGAGGCACTCAGCTGTCTGACATCAGCCTCTTGCCCCCTACTCAATTATGTGTCAGTAAAAACCTAGTACAGATAAATTAAGGTAGTTCAGAGCATATCACTGGGTTTCATCATCTCCTCAGTTACCAGCCATAGGACAGATTACAATTTCACAGATGCTAAGAGAGGAGATGTTATAGCAAAGCAGTAGTGCCACTACAGATAAGGTTAAAATGGCACTTCCATTATAAACACCTATTTTTAGTGGCTTATAACTTTAGGCTACAAATTTCTCCCAGGCTGAAACCTGGCATATTTGGGCTCAGCTTGGTAATGGCTTTCCCTGCCTCTTCATACCATTTTGATTAGGTGTTTGTGATACGAGAATGCAAACAAATATACGTCTCTGGTGGTTTCAAATAGCAATGAAATACTTTTCTTTCATGAAAAAGCCTGGAGGGGAGGATGTTTCTGTCATTCTAACATCCATTTTATTGTCAGCTATTTCCCCAAAAAGATAATTTTTAAAGTGACAAAATTCACATCATTATTTCAAAAAAACATTCAGGACAGCTAAGGATTATGGTCCCTGCCAATCTGCTCTGAAGAGCATGCTGCGTCCCTCTGAGTGTCGAGAGCTCACCGTGCTTGCCAACACCACAGAGTCTGGGCTAGTCCTTCCTCAGGGCTGGGATAAAAGCCACCCTTGGCAGAACAGCATTTCTGGGAGTTTAACACATTGACCAAAACTTCCATATTTTGGAATGAGGAAAAAACAAGCATCGTTATATAGCATACAAATCTCATTATTTTAATGAGGCATTTATTCTAATTGTCTAATTATTTTGAATTATACCTCATTATTAAAATCCTGTTTTTTCTCATTCTGATCTTTAATGAAGGATGTAATGAAATCCCTAAATACAGTACAGCTTTTTCTCTGTGGCCTTCTCCTCTCATAAAGTTTAGAATTTTTGAGAAAGATGATAATTTTTGAGCAATCCTCCAAAACAATAAAGTACAGAGACCTACTTGCATGTCTGTCTTCCTGCCTGGCTCCCTTCATGGTAGTATCTATTTCACCAGCTATTTAAAAAAATAAATAACTCTAATAAACCTGTTGAATAAGACAAATTTTGTGTTACTGTTCCTTTGTATTTCTCATATACCAATGTATGTTGAATTATTTTATTACAAGTAATGCATAACCCTTCTGTGGCTTTAATGAGCTGGGAGGATGCTGTATCAACCAAAGCGTATTTTAAAGAGTCAGGCTCACAGTGGATGGAGCAGAAAATGGCAAAGGGATGGGAACAGGAAGAGGAGAGAAAAAAAAGCATACCAGTATTTGGAGAGAGAATATAAAAATGATTGAATATCAGTTATTCCTGGTATTTTTTCATTTTTTTTTAAAATTTATTTCTGATTACCCTCATCAATTTAATTTTTGCCCGCATATCTAATGCACACTATAACTCCTTTGTAGTTCTGGAATATATGTGGTATGTGCAGCTTTCAGGGTATTGGGCTGCAATAAACCTACTATGTATGTTCCTCAGGACACTGGGCCCAGACACACTGGGGAGAGGAAGAAATCATAATGGCATTATGTTAACTGAATCTCCCTAAAGTGTCTGGGAGCACCATACTGATATTTATTTTAGACAGAAGACATTCACATGTGACAGATACAGACAGGAGTATGAAGCACATGGAAGGAGGTAACATACTTCTTACTCTGGTCATTCCAACTCAAAGCATGTGGCAGGACTGGAAAGAGACCAAAGGCAAAAACAACTAAAAATTGAACTGCTGTTGTTTTTGGAAAAAGAGATGGAAAAGGGGATACGATTAAAAATTATAACAACAATGGCAGAGCAGGAAAACTAGGAAAATCTTACATGGAACATACCCAACAAAAAGCCACCCATTGAAACAGAAAGCAATGATTTAAGTCTATGCATACACTGTACTGCAAGAGTACATCAGCAATGACTGCAGTACACGAGAGAGATACCCACACTAGCTTTAAACTAGTGAGCCCGGGTACTGCCAGCAGTCAGCCACAGCAGCACAGAGCTCAGCATGAGCTAATTTACCCAGCTTCTCAGCAAAGTAAATTGGCTGTGCTGGGCTTAGTGCTGCCTTGGTTAGATTGTTACCGGTGTTTGAATTTAAATCTAGCTCAGGTTTCTCTGCATTACACTGCAGGCACTTGAATGATTGCTGGGTAAACCTACCAAAAGACTTGTAGAAAGACAGTTTTTAGATAAATTGTACACCTATGGAACTCCTAAAAATATTATTAACTTAATAGTATAGTGCGGTAAGACTCCTCCCAAAGTACCAGATACATAGGCAGTAGGAACATTCACGGTTGCTTTACAGAGAATGAAATAATTGCAAAGGCTATAGGGGAGAGATATTTTTATGCTGCAGGGCATAAGCCCCAATTTAAAGCTCCCTATAAAATGCTGGTCCAGGTCATCATTTGGATTACAATCCTGTATGGTGTATTTTATATTCCTAATTGGATATCCTGATTAAAAGTACCTTTCTAGTGATTGCTGTAGAAGAATCTTTCCAATATATGTCAGCCATCATTATAAACACTATTTAAAAGTCTGAGACCAATCTGGTGAAAGGAATAACTTTTTAAGTCAGCCTGGGTGCACTAGCAAAAAAACCCCAACCCAAACCAAAATACCCTAACTTAGGAGTGTTCAGCATTTTGTTGTAAATTCCAACTCACAAATGCAGCCATCTATCTCATGTGTTAGTTTACTGAATAGTGAATAGATTTACCTGTTGTGGTTACGTCAGATGACTGCATGTTATACAAAAGTATTCCTTGAAGAGATGGATGCTTTTTAGTCTTTGTAAGAAGGATTGGCCATGGTTCAGTGAGACTGCAAAAATACTTCTGAATTAGGTATGGGCTGGTGATAATTGTTGGTGATTGAATGTCAAAGGGTGAGAGTGGAAAAAAAACCCATATAATGGCAGATGATGGTATGTGAAAGTGCTGGTTACAGTGACACAGTAGCACTCTTTCAGACTTTATAAATGAAGGGCAAATTAAATTAGGTTAAATATATGGTTATTTAACAACACTCAACCAAACATTTCTTTGCTGGATAGCAAATAAGGCTTGTATTTAACCAAAGATTAGTGCGTTCCAATTTTAATACCAATGCAGTTTGTTTTTATAGGAGGATCTAAACAGCACTTTTTGTTGACATTTCTATTGCGTATTTAATGAACGCATATCAAATATGCATGGCAAATAAATAATGTTCCACGTAAACCTTTCCCACACAATCCCTATCTTTTCTGCTTTGAAACATATTTGTTCTCATAAAAATGCATATCACTACAACATAACTAAATCTTATTTCAATTTTTTCCAGACAAGAAATAGAAATCTAGATCATTATAAGTAATGCTGTACTGCTGTCTTAAAATGCAGCCCTGAACTGCACCTCTGCCTTCCTCTAAGCAGTCAGTCTGCTGAGAAAGTACCTTTCTGACAGAACAGATTAAGACTATCCAAAACTCCTTAATCTACTGTCCATACAGAACAGTGCTGTGGCATTACACATGATGCAGCCAACAAAAATCAGACCTGGCAGAAGATCCTAAATATGTTCTTCAGCTTGCATAGCTAAATGTTTCTTTGTGCTCAGCTAGAGCAGAGGAACATTTCTTTTGATAGCATCTGGTTAGTTCTAGGTACAGGGGGGTACATTTACAGCAGTGTTCAATTTTACTGGATAAAATGTTCATCATTCACATCCCAGTGGATCCTAGCTGAAGTTTACTTCATTTGGAATTCTAGGGGACTTGTAGAAATATCTGGCAGATGTTTACAATATAGGAGCCTAAAATGTTGTCTCTATTCAAAGAACTGTTTAAACACATATTGTGAATTATACTATAAAAAGAATAAATAGACATATATGTCTATTGCACATATCTTCTGCCTACTTGCAAATAAGTCTAAGGCTATGACAATTGTTCCAATTTTCATTTTAAATTATGTAATCTAATCTATCAGTTTATTATTTGGGTGCCCTGAATTTCATACTGCTTAGTTTGAACAGAGAGCAGACAACTCGTTTTTCTGTGCAAATATATTAACATAAAGGCAGTAATCACCATTTTTTTTAATTTTTTGATTCACAAAGGCTTTTCAAACAATATTGCAGATTTTTTAAAGGAAACAGAAACATTGTATCTGTTTGGTACCTTCAAGTCCAGAAATAACAAAAAACAGATTCCTTAGCTCAATAGATTCTGAAATGAATGCTTGTTTCTGCACACTTTCAGGTTCTGGTATTTTATAAAGGCGCTTTAATGCTAGTCTGCCTAGTAATTCACTATGGGATGTCTTTATATACCACTGACAGTAATACGGCTCATTTTGGGTGATTAACTTAACCCCCAGTATTGCAAGTGCCTTGCTACATTAGCATATCTTTCAAGGAATAGTTGCAATGTGAGAAAATTGCCTGTAGGATTATTTGCAACTAGAAACCTGTGAAATGTAAAATAAAATTGAAGACTATAAAGTAAAACATCAAAGCTACCTAAAATATTAATAGCCAGTACTCCAAAAAGTAATTTAGAAGAATTGCATGAGGGACTGAAAATTACTAATTTAAAAACAGATAGCCTGGCAAAATAAAGTCAGAAGTTTAGAACAAACAATAGATAATACAAATTCATTGTACATGCAATATGAAAAGAACGCAAGTGGCAGTAGCAGCTTTAGTAGCTGAAGAAGGCTGGGACAGAAATGCCTGACCAAGCAAGCAACTAGATCTCTACAAACAAAATGACGAAGTTGCATTATATTGAATTTACACTACTGGAGAGAAAGTAAAACAAGTACTCTTTAATCCATGTAGTTTTCTGTTACATTTTGATTCTAATTGAACACAGGCAGAATTGTGGGCAGAAGGATTTTCTCTTTAATTGCTGCATTTGGAACTGAGAGCCATTGTCACGCTGTTCCAAATCATGTTTTCACCTGCTCTCTGTGGGGCAAACCATGTTGGAAGTTTCAGCTGGGTTTCTGTGGGAGATTACAAGCTTCAAAGTTAACATTGTGAAACCTGTTTTCCTTTTGATATGCACTTTTTCTTTTAATAAATTTCAGAACAAAGACATAAACTCAGATGAATCATAAAGGCACAGAAAATAGAAGAAAATGTCTTTAGTCTTGAATCAGGCCCTGATTCTGCAGGACGCATGACAGAGCTTTGAGTTGGATTCATGTTTAAGCTTCTTACTGAACCATTGCCTCAGAGAAGTTCTTATGTACTTACGCTGCTTACTGCTTGGAGCGCTAACACTGGGCCAAGAGCACGAGCATGAGCAAATTCTGCGTGAATCACTGAGGCTGCCTGCCATCCAGGGCTGCCCAGCCTCGGCGCTCCCTCTTTGCTCGGGATTACGCAGGCCAGAAGGTGACCTAAAGGCCTGCATAATATTCACGGCACATTCAAAACTACTCCAAGTTGCACCAGTTGCACAGAACACCTGCAAGTGAAAGCAATGGGACCTCTCTGTCCTTGTCTGCTCTTGACTTTGTGTGGGGTAATTCCAGGTCAAAGTCTAGGTAAGAAGCTGTGATTCACTGAAACCCACATTTGACTTCTGAAAGTCTTTAACACATTGCTGCCAGGGCTGTTCTGTGAAACTACATTAATGTCATAGCAGGTGCAGCTTTAAACCTTGCCAGTGAAATACATAATGTACAGCAAGGAGGGGCATCTCCGAAGAAATCGCCACATACACATGGTCATTCCCTTATGCAACTGAATATTGCACAGGTTTGGGAGGAAAGTGCAGAGGCCAAGTATATTTAATTTATTCTCGTATTTTATCTGGTTTTTTCTGAAACAGGCAGTGTCCTAATGTAGAAGACTCCCATGGTAAGGCATTAGTAAATGTTCTATAGAAAACAACATAGTTTTGATTGAAAGGGGACTGACTCAATAACTGAAGAGGTCTTTTTTTAATTTCTAACAACTGTGATCCTGCTGTTTCCATAGACACTTATAGTCTATAGTACAGGATGATAAAAACTGAACTTGTTTGGGAAGTTCCGGTACGTAAAAATATAAAGAATTCTACCAGCTGTTTTTAAAACAAGAAAAGAGTTTTCTGTATTAGATACTCCAGACTAAATTCTGTAATTCTTGATACTGATTTTTTTTTTAACCTGTGATTAATATATCTCAAGACCCTATTTATAATCATGCTCACTTACAGATATATCATGATACAATGTGGATAAAAGGATTACAAAAAGAGCACTGATACTACACTTCTAGCTTATATTTAAAAGTCAGGGAAAGAAGCTTTTTCAAACTGACCTACCGATCCAAGTAGCAGATGAAAAAACAATGCCAGCAGCTGTTTACAGATGACATACTCTAAATACCAACTGGAATACAATACCTTTAAAAGAAGCTCTTCTTTGAGCTATAACGTGTAGAACAATAAGGGGAAGGCATCTTACAGTGAATGATTCACTTTCCTGTAATAATGTGTGGAGTGTCTTCTCGTTATGCTATACTTACAAGATATCAGAAATCACTTTTGAAGTGACTTAGCTGACTTGTAGTGATTATTCTATTGATAATCTATTGCAAGACTGCTGTATCTTTTTTTCTTTCCTTCCATCTTCCACAAAGGGAATCTTCCTAAAGAACACTGAAGTTCATTATATTGATAAACGCGTGATCCCATCTAGCCTGTATGGTTGCTTTGGACAACCGGTTACCAGGAATCATTCAGAGCAGCATGAAGAGTCTAAATCAATGTGGGTTGGGAGGATTAGATCCACTTTCCACCCCTGTTGCATGGAAGGTATTTTGACTCCAGTTACAGAAGTCATCATGAAATGGCAGTGCTTTGTCTTCTGAACTGGACTTTAAGAACAAGGTTATTCTTCACTGTAAAAAAGCTTGCCTGAGCCAAACTTTATAGGTCTTGCTTAATGGTTTCCCAAAATTCTTTCACATCTACCTGCTTCTATGTATAACGAACTATTTGACCAAAAGTGTTTCACCCAGTGAGGGCAAATAAGTGACCTGTATAGAGAAATCTGTAATAACTACATTGTCCAAACAGACATTCTAACAAAAGAACAGAAAAATAAAAATACCCAGGTATAATACTGTGGTTAAATGGGGACTAAATGACCACTGACTGATTTCTATTAATTTCACTGTTGATTTCTAAAATTAATTACTTGACGTATGCTATGCATGCTAGATTCTTTACTGAATGAATGTATGTACCAGGATTTCCATGTCAGAAGTCAGTGCTGATTATTGTGAGCAGAATGTCTCATCTGCTATGAAATGGAAAGGAACAGTTAAGCCAACTTTACGGAGTCAACTATGCTTTGCTCAGCTGTGAAATACTGTGCCTTGGCAATCTCCATTCTGTGGATCCATGATCCTGAGGCTGCTAGCCACACAGATGCCAGGACTATCTTGAGCAGGCTCATGCAGTCTTTTCAGTGGCTGAATATTTCTGAAATGCATTAGTGTACCGATTCTTTCACCTTTTCTTTGGGAATGATGCTTTTTGTGAGACTGCCTGGGCCAGAGTGCTCTCACCTGAGCTGGTGGCTTGACTGTTCCAAGCACTGGGCACCCACATATCCACTGAAGGCAGTGGGAAAGACAAGTGTGCTGAAAATTTAGGTCATCAGCTTTGAAAACATATGCAATACTTATACTGGTATATTACTTTTCCACCAGCTGGGGCAGATGGCACAAAAAAGGCTTAAAACTTGGAAGGGTTTTGTTTTGTTTTCGAGTACTTTCATCCTATTCTGGACCATACAACTCTGTGACTGTAAGAAATATTTGTTCCTGAAGTACATGACACTTCTAGAAGAATTTGTAGTCACTTGACTTTTGTGCATGTGTGTTGATAACAGTACTATTTATTACAGAAGCCTAAAGTGTCTCTTTGAAAAGAAATTATCAAACATAATATTTCTATTTGTATAAAAATATCCTGTAAAAAGATTATTTTCATGAATAGCAACACCGCTTCAATTTGTATGTCTGTTTGCAATTTCTAAAGAAGCTTTTAGATAGATCTCATTTCTATGAGGATTTGATAAGACAACTCTGAGGAAATAATAAACAGATTCTATTTATAATGGACTTGCTAACTAGCACTCAGAAAAGGCTTTTATGCGCGAGGTCTTTTTCTTTGAATTGCTCTTCACTGGGACAAAACTATTATCATAGGATCCTGTTCAGTCCATAAGTATGCAGAGACTTGATTCCATCTGAACCTAGATCTAAGCAGAAAAATTCAGTGTTTCTTGGAACAGTAGGTGATGGCAGTACACTGACATCTCCATTAAAAAATAGGGGTTTTTTTTAAAAAAACAAGTTACTGTTTCCTCCGTTTCAAGATTCTTCAGGAGATTTCCTAATAATGCACCTACAATGTCAGACTGGTTTCTCATCTGGTACTATTCACACCTAACCAGTTTACCAAGGAAGGAGGACCTGGCATACTTACTCTTCTCAGATTTCACATGGTCCGTAATAAGGATTGTAGAATTTATGCACTAAGGTATATACATGGTGAAAAGTTCAGGGGGGTGATCTTCACAGTTATGGGAAGCCCAAGCTTCCACAAATAATAGCTTAACACGATTGAATGAGCAAATTGGTGATTTGCATATACAAATATTTAGATATTTAATGAGCAGAGGCTCCAGGAGTAACAGGCAAGTTTCCAGTGCCTAGTTCAGTAGAAATAGACAGGACTTTTTATTCTGAAATGCAATGCCCCTGAAGAAGAGAGCTGATACGATACTACAACTGGCCAGTTTGACTCCGCTGCCCATTCCCACTCAACTCAACCATCAAAATTTTTGTTTGTTCATTTGAAAAGCTGATTTATCTAATCTGATTCCTAGAAGATTAAAGAATATGAAATGCCCATCTTACTTTCCTGTTGCATGCAGAACTTTGTCCTTATTGTAGAGACCAGTGTAACTAGTTTAGACCAACAATAAATTCATTCCTCTGCTCTAGGACCATGAGGTTCTCTCTAAATGTTTTTGAAGACCTAGGGCAGGATAATGCAAGGCAGTGGGGGAGAAGAATCATCCTGGATTGCAAGGTCCACAGTAGGCAGCTCTCAGTAACTTTCGAAATTTCAAGCGTGAAGTCTCCAGAGCATCAAAGGTTACTGCTTAAATCTTTCTGCCCCACACATCTGCTACCATCTGATCTGGCTGTCTGGGACAGAATCAGGAAACGGTGCAGAAACAAATGACACAAACATATTCAGAACAGTTATCTCTGAAATGTTACAAAGGAATTGTAGTTCAATGGTGTAAAAGAGTAAAAAAAACCAACAACTTGACTTTAAAAGCTAGTTTTTTACCACCGCAATTTGTTGAAGAAAATAAAAAGTATAAAACACTTTACCATTATTTTAATGGATACATCATGTTCCCCAGCATCAGAATTACAAAGGTGTAATTTGTTGTATTTATAACCTCTATCCTCATTTGCAGTGAAAATTTTACACATTTTCTTTAAAGAGATTTCACTTGGAATACTTACCTACCTTGCTATTTTGCTCTTATTTATTATTATTACATATTTTATTCTATTCTTTCTAAGAAAATAAATGGCAAAAGACGAACTCATTATACAGTATCTCATAAAGCTCTCACATTTCTTGGAAAAAATAGTTTATGCTAAGATTGGTACTGACAAGCACTTTTTTAATTGCTAGTAATGTATACACAAAGAATACGGTAGATATTATAACAGATATTGCTGCTGAGGCTATAGCAATCTTCTCTGTATCAGAAGTCCCTACCATAATTTTGTTCTCTAGAGGATATGGCGTGATTAGGGCAGTCCCATTGTTTCATCTGAAATCTTAGCAGATTAATACTTTCATCAGGGCATCAATTTGTCCCACTTTCCTTTTTGCTGCTCTTTGTGAGTGACACAGCCAAAGGAATGCACCTCTTTAAACTGTCATTCAGTTTAACTCCTCCTCTGCAATTATACTGGCATGCATAATACATCATAACAAATTGGATTTTGCGAAGAAGCAACAACAGAAATTATATTTGCTTGTGGCATAAGATAGAAGCTGTTGTAATAAGGAAGGGAGGGGTGAGTGAGGGATAAAGAAATCTAATGAATTATAACCACTTACAGAAAATAGCAGTTGCCTTCTATTTTCTCAAGGTTTCTTCTTCTTCTTTAGCATAAAGACCAAGTGCAAAAGCAAAATGAAAGAAAAGAGGAAATATTAAAACAAATTAAATAGCTTTACAATTAACAAAGGCTTTACAAAATTGTAGAGTGTGTTTGTTGTTTTAGCAGGAAGACTTTCTTCTGGCTTTAGAGGTTAAAAATAACTGCCTTACTTCAAGGAAAGCTTTTTGTTTGAACAAAAATTGTTAAAGAGACACCACCAGGTGAAAAATCCTGCATCCTATAGGACAAATATCTTTACCAGATCTCCTGGCTGGAATAAGGAACTCCCATTTTCCTTTGATGAATAAAAAGCCTTCTCCCAAATACCAAACTCTGTGATGGTTTTCCAAGTCTGTCTGAGTCTAGCAGACTCAGTGGCTGATTATCCTCCTCCATGCATTTGATTGCCAGAGTTACTGAAGATAAGGGGTAACCCAGAATACCCTTCAAGCAGCTGACTAGAGCCAACAACATATCCCCAGTGTGCATGGGACTTCAAGACAGCAACCAGACCAGTTGTCTGCTCCAGATCCCTCAAAAAAAGGCAAAATATGCATTTGGCAGAACATCAGCAAAAAGTCTTTTGGTTTACAAAAGAATTTAGATGAAACAGAGGAATGTTTCCAGTGGAACACTGAAACCATTCTAACGTTTTAACTCTGAGAATGTTTGTCTTCTAGATGCCCTTCAAAATCTGAAACGTGTTTTTCCCATGCAATTTCTGTTAGCTTCAATTAATTTCAATTCTATGACAGGTGCTCCACTTCATTTAGAAAAGAATGGAGGGGGGGATCAGCTTTGCTGGGACTAGGAAGAATGTTTTTGTCCTTTGAAAAACAGTATTTTTGGCTCAGTGTTTAGAAAATAAAATTTTGTGTGTAAAATCTGAACATTTAATATGGAATTAGAACTGCATTGTTCAGAAATCTTGTCTTACCCTTCTCCCCCAGCATCTCACATCTCCCATGATGATGTGCTAAAAGTTCTTGATTCAAACTTCAATAACCTAACAACATACTGGTATGCAACAAAAATAAACGGAAATGTCAGGGAATAAATAAGTGGGAACACAGTAAGCAAAAGTACAAAACCTAAGAACAGAAAACAGTGACATCTTTGTGAAATCACAATCTTCTTTACACCTGGACTTTACAGTGATAGACATTCCCTGGAATGTTTCACTTAGCTTGAGTGAAGCAGTCACCATAGGAGGTGACTTTACAAGTTACAGGTATGTGATCTAGATATAAGGGGCATCAGGGATAAAATGATACAAGATGTGAGTTTAGACAGTGAACATTTCAAAATAGTTATGTTGGAACTATGTAGCACACATCTTTATAGATAAGGAATTAATTTTTATCTCCTCTAAAACTGTATCCTACTAACTTTTACCTTAATGGTGGATGATATCTTCAGGATTATTGCAAGGCCACACAAAAAAGAAGCATTATAATACCAATTATGTGGAGAGTAGAAATTAGCAGCAAGATGACAATTTCTAGACTGATCTTAAAATAACCAAGTTCTTTCCTTCCTATAATTAAGCCAAGAAGTTCCTTCTCAATTAGACTGGCAGAAGTTGCTTCTCGATGACTCTGGCAGGTGGATATGTAGTTATTTCCAATAGCATTAGTGTATGTCACAGGGGTAGAAATGAATTAAGAACTGGGAAAGAGGAGAGCCGTATGTGAACAGGCAAGTTTTGCTGCCAATTATTTTGGTTACATTGGCAGACTGCTATCTGAGACGCAACTACAGCCAAAGTTGAGAAAAGTGGTATCTTTGTAGCACATACTGTGTCCATCTACTCTTCTTACTAGGATAAGATATTTGGTTGCTTACACAATTATTATCATATTAGTGACCATTTTCAAGAAGTGCCCTTCAGCTACTGCTTTTCCCACGCTAACACTGCTGAAACAAACCACTTGGATTTCACTGTGAGTAAAATGAATATCTTTTGAGAATGATTAAGGAACAGACTCTAAACACATTTTCTGTAGTTTAGTGTCTTCCTGTCACTAGTCTTTGTTGCAGAAAAACTGCATTTTCTATAATAATCTTTGGCTTGCACATTTATTTTAATATTAATTATGTGACTGCATTGTCACACAGATAATTGTGGGAGTTGTCAATTAAGTTCTCATTTATGTTCAAGCATGAGTCTGTTCTTAGTTCCTTATGCACATGCATAAAAGAAGTCTGCCTGTTGTAAACTGCAGCTTGCTTGATATATGCAGTTTTTCTAGTTTATCAGATATTACTATGCTGAAGACTTCCATTCTCTTCATTTTTTCCTACAATGCAGTACTGCATAAGCATGTACTCTATATTCAGTTTTTTCAGAACATATTTTAAACTTCATTTTTTTAAACTTTAAAGAATAGTAATGAAAAACTCCCAATGGATTATGTCCAAAGATCATAATCAGGTCTGTATGTAGGTGAGATTTTTTTTAATCATTTTTCCCTTCTACTGAAGTTAGAGAGCATAATTCATGGCACTATTCCTTCTTATCAATAAGAAATTCATTTCTAAGAGTAGGGCAAGCAGAATGCTTACATGTTAACAGGTAGTGCTGTCCACTATGTAATATGGAATTTCCTACAGAAAGAAATGTGCTGAGGTTGATCTAGCTTTTTATGATTTTAATGCTAATCAATGTGCAAAAAACATAGGATCACAGGTAATGATACCAGTTAAAACAATATTTGTTAGGTTTTTAACATTCCTTTGCATTATATGTGAACCCAAACAGTACAATATTATGTAGTTCAGAAAATAAAAGGATCAGTCCTTTCTCTTTGTCCAAATTGAACAGGAAGTTGACTAACAGCAATAGGTGGTGAAAAATAAATTGCATTTAGAAAATTCCATCAATTTAATAATTTAGGGTATAATTAACAATACAGGAAATTTGATTAAATCTTTTTATGAGTTTTAGCCTACTGTCTCCATCTAAGTACATGGAGGATCTGCCACTGAAATCAAAGGAAGTTTTACAGCTCACCTCGATGAAGTCTAGGACTTGCACATCAGATTTTGTAACAATAATACACACACTGATCTGGAGTAGTGGATACATAGGCTTTGCCTGAAAATTAAAGGCTGGAAAAGAAAGGGTATACTGCCTCAGCAGCCTAATTCACAGGCTATGTTATTCTGCCCAGAGGTTATGTGCCCTCAGACTTAAAAAAAAGCTTTAGCTATTTTCTCATAAAATGCAGCATATGATACAGATATTTAATGCTCTCTGCAGCTGGTGAAGAGTTAGTCTCAGAGGGCTGGGAGGTTCAGTAACTTCCTTAACTTTTAAATACTTAATGGACCTCCCCAATGAAGCTAGAAATCTTCTGAGACCAGGCTTTTAAAAAATACCCAGTACTGTCTACTTCTATCCAGATGAGATGTACCAAGAGAACGCTTATATAATTAGACCCATGGCTGATCCTCATTTTCTAAACTTGCAAGATACCCTTGAAATTCTGCAATACCAGATGCTGTTATTCAGACTTCATTGATTATAGTAAAGATTTGTTTTGAAACAGACAACTCAGTAATGACAAGGACTTGAGTCACACTTATCACCTTGCTACACTTAAAGAAGACATCCACTGGAAAGCCTTCCCAAATCCCATGGGCTGCTCTGCCCAGAGCTGCTGAACAATAGTACACCTTCAGTCCTGGCATTTTATCACATTCATCACATCCTGCATCATAACACTTCTGAATTCAGCCTGTATCTTGGTAGCTTAAGAAAAACATAAAAAAAATCAACCTTAGGACATTCCTGACTGAAGTAATCAATGCATCATTATAACAAGGACAATCATCACAGTCTAACTATGAAGAATTAGAGCAGTGCAACAGTAGTGGGGCTGATGGGCCAAAAAGACTAATGAACCATATTTCACACCGGGGAGTGGCAGAGCTGTGGGTGGATGGTTAAAGAGGACAGAAACCCCTTTGGTTCCTTGTATGAGAGTTCATGCCAGTCAGCAATATAAACTGGAACTGTTCTCTTCCTTCTTCAAACATGCCATAATTTCCCAGACCTCACTGATAAGACCACCATGCATATCCAATTCCATTCAACTAGAGTCTAGTGGTAATCCATATACACTTTAAAAGGCTCAAAAATGATATAGACAAAATTTACCTATAAATGAATTAAAGGATTACTAATATTCTAGACCTGAAACAACCTAGAGTAAAACTGGACTATGAAACTGAAACTGCTTAGAAATAATGATGGATCTTTAGTTGTAGATAGGTGGAAGATATCCATTTTTATTGTACAAATGCATTCAACAGTTTCTCAGAAGATGTCTTGGTATCTTTTGAAAGAGGAGTCAAGTGTTCATGGATTTCAGTCCTTCTCAAACAGTAATAATGAGAAGTTTTACTTCATTGATTTGTGACATCCCATAAGAATCAATTCTCTCCAGTCCTTTTCTATATTACTTGCAATCACCGAGGTGAATTTGTCAGATTATCTAGACCTACGTGTCAATAAAACAATTATGATATTCAGCTTTTCCTATGTTTTACCACATCTCCAGTATACAAAGTCCTTAGATAAGATCAGTTCATTTATAAAAACACCTGGCTGCATTTGAATCTAAAAAAGACAGAGTGCTGAGGGGCAGAGGAAGGCATTAGGAAGAATTTGCAGAAAGGTGCATTCTTCTTTGTGTGAAATTGTTGGCCCCAGATTAGCCAGTTCAATACATAGCTTTAGGGTATTTGGATTCCTTGATGCAGCTAAGTTACATAGCACTGTCCATAAGTCACAGTTTCTATTATCACTGATTACTACAAGGCTCCATCCCATCTTGGCAGATGAAGCCCAGCCCTTGCTTATTTACATGTGTCACCTCTCAGCTGGACTACAGCCATATAGTTCCTGGGCATGAAGCCATCACACCTTAGGAAACTCCAATTAGTACAAAATGCCGTGATACATGAGCTGCCCTAAGCAAATCTATCCTCTCTTACAGTGGCTTCTTATAGACTCAAGGGAAATGCTCAGTTACTACTTTTAAGACAAACAATTGCCTGGGCCCAAGATTTTTAGAAGACTAAATAAAATTCTGGGATCCACAACCTTAAAACAGAGCTTCAGCCTTTCAGTAACGTAATGCTCAGAAAGAGAGTTACAACTTGTCTACCTAGAAGACAGAACACTCCCAACAATGGAAGACAGAAATTAATTCAATGTGCATTTCTGTGATCTTATAATCTTTACCAAATACATATTATTAAAAAAAAAAAAAAGGAGAGAAGAGAAAAGAAAAAAACAGAAAACAATGAATACCAGCAATAATACTGTCAAACTTGTAGCCTCCACTACGCATGCTTTTTTGCCCCCAGGGACAATATTTTGAGAATAAAAAAGAAAATGCTATAAGGAAATAAAATAATAAAAATTAAACAAATGTTTCCTAATAACCTACTGAAGGGTACTTGCAAAAGATTAATGAGTGCAGCACAACACCTGTATAGAACTAAAAACGTGGACTACCTGACTGTGTAGTCATGTTTCCAGTTATTTAGTTGTTTTTCTTTCTGCACATATCAAATCTATGGGTTAAAAGGCACATTATTTCTTTAACGAGCAAATTGCTCATGAAACAGAAGGTGCCAATCTAGTGGCAAAAGCTTCATTACTATCTACTGAGTGTTCACTATCATCTTTCTGAGAAGAGCCCAGTTCCTGGTAGTCATGTGTCTATCTCCAAACTGACACCACTGCTGAAAAATCTCAGAACAGAGGCCATGGGATACTGGCACCCTCTTTTTCTCTCCTTTGATGATTTTCCCTCCCGGTGCGGTGAGCAAGTTAGTGTTGGCACTGGAGCAGAGGCTGGCCTGTTGCTGCTGTGCTGTGCTGCCTGCGCTGCGCCTGTTACTTCGCCGAGCACAGGGCTGCAGTCTCCAGGGTTACCATCCGTCACCTTTCAAAAGCACTAAATTAACTCCAGAAGAAAGAGATTCCTATTGCAACTGCGATGCATGAGGAAATGATGCCAACTCTATGAATGATGGGTGTTCTGCTTGCCATGTTGAAATTGTTTGTCCTGTTGTACATATCCATAAATTAAGCAGATGTTATGTTTTTTCCAGTTAAACACAGCCCTTACAATGCATAATAGGTCATTCAGATGTGTGTCTAATCTGTCTATCCTCACTAAACAAAAGACTAGATTCAGCCTTATAAACAAGGAGCTAGTTGTAGCACATTCATTAAAAAAAAAAAAAAAAAAAAAAAAGAAGAAGAAATGAAAAAATAAAAGCTGCAGAGTTGAGTTCTGAAAGGATTAACGTTGGGAAAATCTCCAAACCAATAAAAGAAACAAGTGTGCCCACACTCCAAACTTGATGGCAAAATTCCTTCTCAATCCTCTGGCTATTCCAAAGGATAAGAAAAGCTTATGTGTAATTAAAAATAACCATGTATCTGCCCTTGCTAAACTGACCTCCAGACCACATATGCTTTTTCAATAAAGTCTGTACAAAATGCTTTGCTAATTTGTCATGTTAGTTTTCAGCTGGTATGCAGTTTCCTTTGGCCAGGCGAAGTTTGTGTCATAGGTCGTTAATCAGATATCCTCCCCCTCACGTACAAGAAAGCATGGCAATTGATCAGTGATCCTTAAATCTTTTCGAAGTCACTGACCAGCAAGACTTCAACTTTTCCTAGAATGTGAGAAGCTGAATTTCATTATAAACAAACCACTCTCCTGCCGCTGAAAGGCTGCATTAGATAACTCGAAAGGAAACGCTGGAATTCCATGTTGTGTGCGGAGTAGCCTGTCCTTTGACCATATTTATTTCTTCCCTTCGCTCCACTCCCCTACTTCTGTTCCAATGAAAGAGAACATCTAACCTTTATAACCCCAAAAACTGCCTACAGGAATCATCTTTATCCATATGAATTGTGATTTCCTGGGCAGTCTTGTTCAGTAATTTGTGATAGGTGATATCCTGGAGCAAAAAGCTCAACAGATAAGGATGAAAGCAACATGTGTCAACAAGAGCGACCCCTCCAAACTGGATCCTCCAGTCTAACTGATCTGGGCTCACTGAAGATTGCAAATAAGAAATGAAGACAGGGTTGAGGATAGAGGACAGACTTGGGTTGCTAACTCCGGTCTCATCCCAGGGAGACAGTCACTTAAGAGCTTAAAAACAGGTTAGCCTCAGCTGTACTTCTTTGGAGGGTGGCACACAGTTATAGGACAAGGAACATTTCCAATCTTCTATCTTTTTGCAGTCAAGGTGAACTGACTGAACTTACCTAATATCTGTGTTATTCAATATCCCTTTTGGCTTGGAAACTGTTCATGCCATTGCTATGTAATGGCCAGCTCTCCAGGGCACTCCTTGCTCTCTTCTCTGCAGGTCTGGAGTGAATAAGGGCTCGTGAGACCACAGCAATTCAGGCAGAATACAGGAAAAGCACAAGAAAATCTGGGCAGGTCTCAGATTTCATGCATGGTCTTGTGTAGTAATTATGTAGGCACTTCTTAACGGATGAATTCCTACCCATAGGATTTCACACCTCCCCAGGAGTATCTGATTTATTAAAAATGCCAAAGAGCTCCCACAAACTGAAAAGAAACTGGAAAAAAATTCATTAACTAAAATTGAAAAAGCCAGTTCGGTGATATTTCCACCCAAGTTTGCTATAATTGTTGGTTTTACAGATGCAGACCTTTTAATCTGCCAGAAAACTTTGTTTCCTGCTGAGGAGAAATGAGACTTTTTCTAAAGAAAAGAAAGGAAGTGAAAAGAAAAGAAAAACCAAGACATTTTCTTGAAGATATTTTACTAAAACTGTTGACAGCCCTAGTAGTTGGTGACAATTGTGTCTGGAAGAATAAATCAATGCTGGTAAAGCTGCAGACTGTTAGATGACATTCTTCTCAGGTGACAATGTTCTACTATGTCTCCTAGCATTATTATCTTTTCATTGGCTTCAGGACAGTAGAGAAAAGAGTGAAGAAAGAATTCTGATCAGAACAAATATAGGACAAAAGCAACTGAATTAAGACCTTCTACATGCATCTCTTCTACCCCAAATCTTCATTGTTGGCTTAGACTGCAAGGATATCAAATGGGGATAGCTTCCTGCTGGAGCTGCTTCAGGGCCCTGGTAGGTCTGGGCACCATACCAACAGCCACTTACTCTCACCACTCATCCTCTTCCACTCTGATAATCACAGCAGCAGGTTGATTATTGGGTTGTAAAATACAAGGGATTTAGTGCTGACTGCAGCACTGAGTGTCTCCTCAGATTCCTCATTGCAGATCATTTTCATAAAATTTGTCAAGGGTCTTGTCTGAATTATATTTTCACCTAGTTAATCCCCTGTCTGTACAGCAATCTGGCCCTGTGCTGTTTGCACTGCAAAACACGCCTGTGGCTGACCTCTGTGTAGTCCCTGCACATTTATCAGGATGCAACTGGCCCCACCACCCACTTAGCAGGTCCTGACAAATACTGCTACAGACACATATGGACTGACCACAAAGAAAAGTAAAGACAGTGAGGAAATGAAAAAAATCTAGAGGAGGTAATATGAGATTACTGCTGACAGACTTCCCCTAAGTACACCCTGCAACGTGTAGGAATAGTCCGTGGAAAGGAATAAGAGATATCTCTGACTTCAGGCCCTGAACTCTGGCAGCATTCACAGAAAAGTTCACTGGGAGCCAAGCTTAGAAGTTTATGATAAGGATGAGTTAATAAAATGGAGAATGAATTTAACTGGTGCCTAATTGTAGTAGGTAGAGCAAGTTCTGACTAAGAGAATACGGAGTATTAAAACACAAGTTATCTGCTTGACCTTAATACCAGAGAGAGAAATAGTTGGAATTTTCCCTATCCATTTTCTGGTCCAGCCTGTTTATTTGGTGTATTTCTGTTTTCCTTTCTTTCTTTTTAATTAGGGATGGTGAAACTGTTGCCACCTTTGATCCCACTTGTGACCATATTGAAGGTATTTATTCCCTGCAGCTAAAAAAAATTTCTTTTTTGTTCTTCCTCCAATGCCTCACTGTTTACAGGGCTGAAAAGGACCACAAATAACTGCCTAGAAATTGGGATAGAACAAGGGAAAGATAGCACAGGAATGCATTGTGTTTTATCTTGACAGACAACAATACTCTTCTTAGGTCATGTTTCCATTCTGAAAATTAAGTACAGTGGAAAACAATGAAAGTCTTTTGTAAAGGAAACAAAGATTATATTATTCAAGAAGGAAAGGAAGTGGTACAAAAATACCTCAGGAGGAGACAAGAAACAAAATGTCAAGTACTTCAATATTTATTTTTGGAAGCTCCCTCATTTTGTTTTTAATTAATTTCTAGTAACTCCTCTCTAACAAACAATGCTTTCTTCCATACTCCCCTTCAAACACAGGCCATTTCCATTATGCATTCATTTCCCTAAGTATTTTTAACAGATAGTTTGCCTAGTAAGATGACTGATTCGTGAAAGAAAAAAAAAAAAGAAAGAAAAAAAGCTTGCTGTGCAGCTGAACTGAGAAACAGGACTTTGTTCACTCTCACTAATGGATCAACTGACAGTCAAAAATAGAGGTGTCCTTTTGTCTGAAGGACAACAGCTTAGTTAGCAGAATTCAAAGAAGTTTTCAGGTGAATTCAACTAAAGTTAATTGAAGTCTTTTATTTAACAAAGAATATAAAAATCTATTAGGTTGCTTGGCTCAAAAGCTGTGAGAAATGTATAAATACAAACATGGTTCAAAAGGTAAGAGAAATGTGTAAATATAGACCTTTGAACACAGAGTATTTTTGTTTCTGTAACAACATTACGATGCCTGATGACCCAAATTCAACAGCAATGCAGCATATAATCTTTTACACAGTAACATGGCTAGCTCTGGCTATTATTCCTAACACTTCTTTCTTCATTCATTTTAAATATTCTCCATAAACTGCAAATTAATACTTGTAGTTGCAAGCTTTTATCAAGTGGTATTGCAAAAGTACTTTAAAATAATTTCTTTCCTGTGTTCACACCATTGCTTTGTGTTTATAGGAAATAGCTGCTGAAGAAGACACTTTCATGCTCACATTTATTCCTTTTGCCTGATCATAAAAAATGTTTCTTAGTAGACTTTTTGCACTGAAAATTATTACTTTGTCACTAATGATCTACTTTACCATATTTCCAATATTTTGCTACATATTCACAAGCCCATTCTAATTCCTGAACTACAGGCTTATTACCATATAATTACTTCTGATAAAAATAAGACTATCATTTCACTTAAAATGAAGTGTATGTGAAGTAATTCTATTAACTTTAAGGGGTAACACTCCAAACTTAAAGCATAACTACACTTAGGCTCCAGTACTTAGTTTTTAATTCTCAAGGTTGTTACTAAGCATCTGAGAAGTGCACAGAGCAGAAAAGAAGAAGAAAAAAAAGATCCCTGTTTCTCTTTTTCTTAAACTCAGAGTATTTTGGTATGGCAGTGTTGCACTGACAAAATATTGTAAGGAATAAATTCTTTGTAAGCGCTTTCTCTTTAAAATTCTGTATTCTCTTTTTCTTCAGATAGCAGCTACTGAAAACACCAACCCCATATTGTAATACTGAGTAGTGAACAATCACTATCACCCCCAGGCATTCTCTATGTCATGTAGGAGCCTGTATTTAAACACATCATGAAAGTCTGACACACACATGCTATACGATAAGGATCTGTCATGATGGTGCTATCCTAGGGCCAAAGACTCTGAACTACTGCCTTAACCCACAAGGTACGATTTTTGAAGATGGGGACTGACATACAATACCAATGGGGAAAAGTAAAGATACCCTAGGAATTCATTACTGGGTTATTCAACTGTGTCCTTTTCACAAACACAAAAAAAATCCTTAAAAATACAAAGAAGCCACAAGAACAAAAAAAGCAATAGTTTTCACTCCCAAGATAGGGAAGGCTGAAGGCTTGCAACTTCTGGCAACGGGCAGAAGGCCCCTTCTCCACCTGCAGATCTGCAATTGCAAAATAGGTTCAGTTCCCTGACAGCAGACTAGGGAAAAAAACCCTCTGTTTGGGGCAACATCACCAACAGGATGCAGCAGGTGACAGTAGCGGGAGACCTCCTCCTGCAGGGAAAGGGGCACCTATCTGCCACTCGCTGTGCAGGTAGGTTTGTTGCTTACTGGGGGCACCACGAGGCCATCCGAGCAGTGGAGCAGGGACCCGAAGGGCTGTGCAGTCTCCTTCTTTGGAGGTTTCCAAGGACCAGATGAACAAAGCCCTGAGCAGTCTTGTCTGACCTCCAGCTGGCCCTGCTTTGAGCGGGCAGATGGACTAGAGACCTCATGAGGTCCTTTCCAACCTGAATTATTCTGTGATTCCATCAGGCTGGGAGAACATATTGCTCAAATTACAGGCAAACTGCGATTGCATTTTCCCTCAGCTACAGTGGCATTAGATCATGTGCAAAAAAACAGAGTAAATTTATGCCAGCCATCTAGATGGCAACAGAAATTTGTACAAAAGAGAGGGAGATGTAGAGCAGTTCCTCCTAAAAGTGTATCATTACAATGTCTTTGCTTTGTAGCTTCAGGCCAGGCCAGTTCAGGTGCTGGAAGAGATTTTATGCTTTAAAATACAGCTGGCGTACACATCGGCAACAAAATTCACCCTAGCTTCAGTAAGAACCCCCTTACATTAATAAAGCCAGAATGAAAAGCAAGGACAATCTTATAATTGTGGCACTACATTGTAACTGTGATACATGAAAGCAGAGGCAGACAGAGCAGCAAGTGCAACAGCAGGTTCTGCAGTCCTCCAACCAGCGAGAGCAGTCACTGATATTGCTATCCTTCACTCTTTACATTCCAGCTTACCTTATTCTCATTTCATTTATCCCTATTCACAAAACCCTTGGTTTACTCAAATACCTTGCCCCTGAGCATCCTTTCAGGGAAGGAGCATGGGAACTACCCAAAGATTTTCTAGACTCAGCTTTGAAACTTGCTCCAGGCTCTTAGCCAGGAAGCCAACAGTGCCAATGCTCTTTGTGGAAAAAAAAACCCACAGGAAAAGCATGGGGTCAGCATGGCCGGACCAGCACACTGTGTCCCTTTTCCCTGCACCCTCAGGAGAAGCCTAGCTATGCAGTGAGCTTTGGTGGATGGACACGCTCTGAAATCCCAGGTACAGTGAGCAGCAAACGGGCAATTGCAGGCACCTGGTGTCAGTGTCAACCCATTGCTCTGATTCTCTGCCCTGCCCTTTTTCTAACCTGCCATTAAGTGCTAAAAGGGTCTAAAACATTTCTAAATTGGAGAGGTAGTATTTTACATGCCCCTTCCCCTTTGCTCTGCACTAGCATAAAGAACCTGTGTTACGTCCTTTAGAAGCAGTATCATTGATTTAAATCACCCCTTTTGGGGATGAACCCACTTTATCTCCCTCTACCTTCCTGATCTGAAATCTGCATGCCTGGAGTTGCACCCTGGCCCAATTTCCCCACTGGTGATCAAACAGAATTTTAGACAAACTGCTTCAATGGTCAGACTGTTAAAGAGGAAAACAACCATTACTCATTTTTGTTAGGAAACTGCCTTCCCTTGCCATGGAAAGACACAGCAAGCAAATCAGTACTAGCTGTACAGAACACTTTATTGCGGGAATGCACCCACAGAAGATAACTGTAGCTCATATCTTTTAAAAGCAACTAATGTAAACCTCTGTCCATAAATAAATATTTATGACAAAACAGCTGGATTTAGTTGAAGATCTTTAACTTATAATATCTCAATTTTAG
Organism: Morus bassanus; assembly: GCA_031468815.1. NCBI lineage: Eukaryota > Metazoa > Chordata > Aves > Suliformes > Sulidae > Morus > Morus bassanus. Next base: position 9,001,185 of record CM062576.1, on the reverse strand, counting down.
AATCAAGGGAAACAAGTCCCACAAGCACAGACTGAAATGTAAACACCCATTTTGGTTATTCTGACTGAAGAGTGCTCCCCCACAAATTTCCAAATAAAAAAAAAGAAAAGAAAGACTAAGCAAGATGATGCAAAAAAGCACTAGTAATTTATTTATGTTGTTCAATCATTGGTACAATTGATGAAACATCGATAATCTTTATTTACCAATAACTACAACTGCTAACGAGAAATTTCAGTTGAACAAAGATGAGTGCATCTTATTTATTCACCTTATGCATGACTGAATATTCCCATCAGTAACTTATTCCAGTCTTTCTAGGCTTTGCTGTATCACAGAGCCATTGTGCTCCCTCACCGCCATTCTAGAGTATGGTCAGATTGATCAAACTGAGACTGTGATATTTCCCATCTCTGCCTATGTATGGAATCAGCCTGTACAGATAGTTTCACAAGCAAGGCCCCTGTTCAAATGTGACTCAAGCTGGTCACTGTTGCATTTACTACCAAGAAGTACCCAGCTGGTGTTGCTAAGAGGGATCTTAGCAAAAGGTTAGCACTGATTTTTTTTTTTCTTTCTCTGCCACAGGATCCATGGGTGACTTTAGGGTATTCCCATGACCTATAGATTTACAAAATCTAGCACATGCAAGGTCCTGATCCATGGCTAAACCCCAAGCATTTTGGTAATATATAAATATAATATGCTTCCTGTCTCTCTTTTTGAGAAACTATTTCTAAACTAGGGATAGCAACACTTTGTGACCTCAAAAGAGAGTTGCAATATTGCATTGGTATCTTAAAAGACTTGCAGCATACATCAGGCAGAAAAGCCTATATATAAGCAAACAGATCATATAGCTGTACATGTGTACAGCAAGCTGCTGGTCACATTACACTCCTAATGAAAAGATGTCAATATCAGAACACCCACTAGGACAATTTTCACCCTTGCTGGTAGTCCAGGAAGAATTTACAAGGACTAAATGAACATAAAGACTGACTTTTCAGTTTGTAAAAATTCTGCCGCTTACGGCCATAAGGGTGATGATTCCTTCTTTGGTAAAGGGCCTTAGCCTCACATGTTTTCATTATAGCACCTGTGCCTACTAAAAGTGCACTTAAATTTAATGTGTAAAAACTTTAGACTTTTTTAAAGTTATGAGCTGTGGAAAACATTAAAAGATTGGACCAGATTTCATATAATATATATTTATCTAGTTAGGTATCTATTTATTGATCTAATGTGTGTGTTTACACAAAATACACAAATGTTACACAAAAAGTATATAGTAGCAGATGCTTTATACTGATTAAATGTTATTTTTATACGTCTCTGAAGTCTGTGCCTCAGATTAATAACAATGGATTGTCAGAATTTTCCATTGTTCCACTTCAAAGCATGCAATTATATTACCTTAATTGGAAGCACTGATGTGTTTTCACCAAGGATGTTTATTTGTATTCTGAGTACTGAGATATAAATATGGGACCATTTGCTATATTTAGTCTTCTACTCACATGAATTTTTGTTCTCTGCATTTTATCTTCACAAACTATCATAGCGAGTTTATTTCCAATGCAGGAACTATGAAATTAAACTAATACAATCTAAAAACTTTTTGCTTATTGGGATCTCTGATCGATTCCATGTAGTCAAGGGACTTGTTAACTGTAGAGCGCAGCAGTTAGAAGTGCCACAATTTTTTGACCTGTGAATTGCAGCAGAATCCAACAGGTTAGGAATTAATATACTGAAGCATTGGCATCCATTAATCCAAAGGACACCTGCAAAGTTTATGTGCCATTTGTTATCAGTACAGTCAACACGGATACCCGGAACTTTTTATAGCTTCAGCATTAGTGAAAATATATTGTACCCAAGACATTCTGAACTGTTGGGATGAGAATGTAATCCTTCTTTCAGGATTTTTCACTTAGACAACATTCTTACCTCATCATAAAATATCTGTATCAAATTACACTAACCCTTTTCTAATCCTACAATAGAAATACATTACTTTGCCTTGCACTTTGTTTACTGTAATACAGTTCTGTTTATCCCAATATATATAGAGGTCTGCACATGGGTTAACAGTACACTGACACCTGTGGTCAATGGCTATGAGAACTGTGTATTCGTCAGAGAAAGTCTTACATTTCATGCAGTAGAACATGCCATCTAACAGTGTTTTTCCTCAGATAATTTGCTATTAACTGAAAAAACGTCATTCAAAATAATCTCAATATTACTTATCAGGTTATAGCATTCTAGAGTTATCATCTAATTAAGGTTTTACTCCACAAAAGGGTATGTCTTTGGGCTTTGCTTTGACTCATCTAATGTGCAGTTAACGTATTACTGAGGGTTTAGACTTGCTTGGTTTCTGGTCTCCTGGTGATTTACACTTGAATTTGCATAACAACACCTATGAGACTGTTTCAGAAATGCAATTCCCAACACAAGGCAAAAAAGTGTGCATGAAGTACCTAGCTGTAACCTTATACAGTCACATCTGTTCACCTCAGAATTGTCTAATTTGACCTTTTGAATTTAGCTGGTTTTCCTGATATTCACCCAGTGTTCAGTCCAATGAGAAAAACATTTTGGATTTCTCACAATGCACATCTCGAGATGAAATGTCATTTCTCTAGGGGATGATCAGAACATGTTTAGTGTTACGCTTGCATTAGCTGACACATGAGTGCTGATTAGATGAAAAGGTCTGCAGCCATCCTAAGCTGACAGTATACAACACAGCGCGGGTACTAATCATGCTTCCCCTTTAGCTTGGAACATAGAAATAAGTGAAGAAGAATAAAATGAGGAACAAACTATCCAAAATCTGAAGGAGAAAAAAAAAGGATGGTCTCTGACAGCCCCATAGCCCACAGAACCAATATCCATATTCTCAGTACTCTCCTGACATTTTGGAGTTTTATTTTTCAGAGGCAACAGGAATGGAATCAAAACACTGTGAGCCAGTATTCTGGACTTCCCAGTGAAACTTCCTTACAGGATCCCAAAGTCTACCTTCTAGGCATGTTCAGAAGATTTTGGCAAATCTTGAGATTTTGATGAACCCTTGTCCCACTGTCTCATAGCTTTTTCTCCCAGAGCAGAGGAAAACAGACTCACAGACAACAGCAAAGAAGCTTTCACTTTTCACAAGACGTGGAAGGTAAGAAAACACCTCTTTTAATTTGGTTAGGAGTGGACTGCTGTTAAAGCCACAACATTAGAGTACTATTATTGAAAAGTCAGTTTTGCAGATATGCAGATAAATCGGAGGCTCTTCCCTTGAACAGTGATCTCCTTCTTTGGAATGAGCATATGTATAGGAAGGAATTGGATAGTTTTGCCTGTGCAAATGGTACTGACACTCCAAGTGGAACTCATCTAACAAAATGCTCATGTGTTCCCTTACTCCCCTTTCTCTGAGCTCATTGGTGTGTCACACAAACATGAACGAAGCAGATGGCATCTCTGTCACAGACCAACCTGGTACTTGAGCGTTTGGCTACCTCGGGGTGCCACTAAACTGCTGCAACCAAAATCATTGGTAGCAGCAGGCATGGCAGAAGGGCTCACACTGGGAGAAAGGAAATGCTTCTGTCAATGAGACTGAGACACAGCAATACTGTCATAATAATAATAACTTTCTTCAGCCTTTGCCAAAGCTTTTATGAAGGACCAAGTACAACTACACTGGGACCAAGCAGCTCAAGGGTCCATGTACCAAGGTACAAAAACATGTAAAGGTAGGTAGAAATGTGGCAGTCAGGTAAACAGGAAACATTATCCCTCTTCTGGTATGATCCAGGCCAGCTACACTGTGTTGCTGGTCTCAATGCATGGGGCAGAAACTGAGGCACCTCTCTTCTCAAAAATCTCTATCTTCGATAAATAAAAAGACCTCCTTGTCAAAGAATTTTTATCATGTTATACCTAATAAGTGTTAGTGAACTGGATGAGACACTAAAGCTGCCTTGCATTTGCTAGCATTTATAGCGATATAACTGTTTTTTAGCAGTGAAGTTCCTCCTTTGGAAGAGCTCCTTCTCATTCTTTGTGCATTACTAATGGCTTTAGCTCACTGGAGTATGGATCCAATCCACTGGAATCAGTTTTCAATGATGCAAAATGCAATCAAATCAAGGTACTGTCCTAGGATATGAGCTACAGAAAAGGTTATAAAAATGTTTCAAATTTTAATTTCAGTGCAGTAAAGTTTTTTATAGGAGTTTCTCTAGGTGCCCCTGCAGAAAACAGTTGATGTAATATGATTCCTACCAATCTTGACAGCTTCCTACAAAAAAAGCTCACAATCAGACAAACCCCACAATGTCCTTTTACCATCTGCAAAAGCTGAAAACATCAGTACACTTTTCAGATGTGACTCTGCAATTCCTTGACTATCCCAGGAAGCCAGATTGTAATAACTCGTATTTTTAAAAGTAAATGTACTGGAGGATTTGCTATTAAACATATAGATCATACTGTTAAGGTAAACATGAAATAAGAATTTTCTTTTTTTTTTGCTAAAGATTTAATGTAAATTAAGCAAGACACGACAATGTGTGGCTGTGTGAGACTGCAAGACCTCCCATTTTGTGAATTCTAAACAGGAACGATGCACTAAGCATTGCTTCACTTTAAATGAAACAAAAAAAGCCAACATTCCCCATGGAACAAGTAATATGAGCAAAGGTCTCTACAAGTCCCTTAACGATGGAACAAATCTTTATATTGCAAGCCATAAGGATGATGGAATGGTTCCTCTGTAAAACGTGAAAAGATATACAGGGGAAAATATTTTAGAAGATGCCATAGTAAATTAGGAGTTTCATGCCTGTGAGGAAAATCTGAGGAAAATCTATCTACTGGATAGATTTTCACTTTATTACAGTAGAACTAATTATCCATTCATTAAAAACAATGACTGTTTTATAAGATGTGGTTCTTTCTGCTGCATTTTTCACTTAATGAACCCAAACAGATCTAATGCTAATATCAATGTTTTATACATAAAAATTAGGAATAAAATATATATAGGGCACAAGCCTGCTTTTGCTTAAATTATTTGACAATACTGTACAGAATCAGGACCCATGTAGGTTTTGGCCATACAAATCTGAACTTAAAATATTAATTCTTGAACATTTCCAGAAAGGTATACCTCATAGTACCAGGATAATAGCGAACTTAACATTTCACTAAAATTATTCATCTGTTGATTTAAGTAGCAGTTACTATTATTTAAGAATTCATCATAGAGAGAGATTTTCTGGAATTTCTTTTTTAGTTGTTTTGCAACTAAAATATTCTCAAGTGGAGATTTTTTTTAATATTACACAACTAAATAAAATTTTATACTCTATGCATCTCATTTTCATAAGGGAAATTTGTAAATCATGCATTTATTAGCCAATATTTTTCTTTTTCTAAAATTACCTTCAAATTACATATGTCTGGTAACTCCCTTTGAAGTAAATGAGTAACATTTATTCTCAATAAAGCTTTCGTTTTAACTACGCACATTAGATATCATTAGTACAAATTCATTATAAATTATACTTCAGATTTCATACAGAGTTATTTACCCAGCCATTTTTTATATTTGAAAGTTAACTAAGATAATATTAGTTTTAGTAAATACCTCGCAGTTTCCCAGATTTTAATATGAAATTATTTTTCTTTGCTTTCTATTATATTCACAAGGCACAAATATATAACCTAGGTTTTTTTCACAATTATTACATTAAGTTCTATATTTAGTCTCATTCTAATGATATATCTAAATTCATAAGTATAATTAAAATAATGCATTAAAATACTATTTTGAATGTAATTAATTATTTCAAAAGTACATGAATTCTAAATAATTGCCTAATTATAAATGAACTTAATGCTGTTTTATATGATCTGTCTTTAAAAAGTGATTTCTGCTTAATGTACTTCTTTCAGCTTCGTATGTTACTGTTTTAGTACCTACCTCCATTACTTTTAGTAAATTCATGGAACAACTCATAATTTCTGCTCTGCCTCCAGCATGGATATGAGTACTGATAGGAGCTGTAGTCACTCTGCTGAGCTGGAGGCTCTGTAATGGCATACAGAGTGTTGCCTGTACTCAAATCATACCTGTTGTGCTGTTCATTGAAAGCTGCTAATGTGTCTGATTTGTACACCAGAGCTGTCAAGTGCTGCACACAAAAGTACAAAACCAAAGGAAAGAGCAGGACATAGAGAGGAAGAAACCTCAGTCTTTGACCGACCGCAGTGTCACCAAGTCACCCTGGCGAGGCAGCTGGAGAAGGGTCCCCACACTCTACTGCCGCGCTTGCACACTCCAGATCTCGCCTGCCCCCGGGCTTCCGCAGAGGCTTTCTCCAAGCCAGCCAAGACCCACTTCCACCAGGACACTAATCCGGCTTTGCTCCCGCCTCCTCTCAGCCACCTTCTCCCCAGAGGAGAGGCACAATCTTTTACCACCACGCAGGGACAGTGAGCAAAGGGAGTCAGCGATGAGCTGATCCCAGCGCTCCACGTGTTGATGTAGTATCAAGCACAGCTGTGCTCCCAGCCATGACTACACACCTCTCCTTTTGCCTTCATCATGCCTGCACCCACACTGTGGCCCTGAATGGGCAAAACACAAACTAGGAAGGGGGACAAGAGAGTATGGAAAGAGGAAGAACTCGTGCAGCCTCTGCATGGGCCATAATTTGGGTTCAAGTAGCTCAGCACCTATGTATAAAAGAAGGAAGTGTAACTGAGAACAAATTGCCAGAATTTTTCTGTCAGAAAGATTTATGCTTTTTTTTTTTTTTTTTTTTGCCATAGAAATGCCAGGAATTAATAATATCACTGAAGCAGGAACAACAGAATAGATGTGCAACATGACCCTTATAATTAAGTAAAGGACGCAAATGGCAAATCTAATGAGGGAGAAAGTAGATTCATGATCGCTTTACCTGTTATCTTTAAATATTTGTTTTCTCTGTTTACATTTAGATATTTTTCCTTTCCTGACCACTCCAAATTAGACAGAAAAGAGGAGCCAGTGTTCAGGTAGGAAAGGAGGCTAGAACTCCAGCTGTGCCTGCAGCAAGAAAAGCAGTATGAAAGAGGCAAAAGAATTCTTGTGCTCTTAAAAACAGCAAAAGAGCAACAAAGGACAAAACAACCTTTTCCCTTTGTCTCCCTTTTACAATCTTTGTTTCAAATGGACAAATCACTTCAAAATGATGGTTCTCAAACTATCACCAGACTCACAAGATTTATTCTGGCCTCTGAAAACAGAAGAAAATATATGGAAAAACTCAATATGAAATGTAGCATGGTCTGATTTTCAAAAGCTGTCAGCAGCCACAATTTCTGAGATCTGCAGGTGTTTAGCAATTAAGTATAAAGCCTCACTCAGCTTTGTTAACCTGGTTGTTACATTTTTAAAAATAATTTATAAAGTAACAAAATCAAAGAGCTGGAAGTTCTAGAAATAGGTGGGAAGACATAATCAAAGCTTTTGTCAATTAACATTTTTTTTCTTCTGGGTCTATCAATATCATAGAATTTCTTACCTCAATACAGAATTGGCCAATTTTTTAGTATCTTATTAATCAAGACTGATTTGAATAAATCTTCCCACCAAAAATTAAGAACATTTGGTGTGTGACCAGACAGGAAATTTAAAAAATAATGAATCAAGTCTCCATGTAAAATAGAAGGTAGAACTGCATATGCTATTTCACTGAACTTCATTTACAGGGAGATATACTCTGGGTTTGTAAAACTTGGGCTGTCCTCACTGTTTTCCAACCTATGTGGCACCAAACTAGGTACTACTGCTGTCTCTGCAGTAACCTCCCACTGTCAGGCTGAGCTGTACTGCTTGAGCAGAGGCAACCTTACAGTTGCAGATGAATTCTGTTGCAGGGTTAGTCTTCATCTTCACCAGCTGCATCTGCACTATTGAGCATGGCAGATCTGAGCTCAGAACTCAAGACCAAATTTGCCACCCATACCCACTATGTCCTCAACAGCATCATTGGCCTCACAGTTAAATCACTTTGTATTTCTGGGTAAAATCATCCAGACGGTTGCAGTACTCTCATCAGTACACTTTGTAGCCCATGTTTCTAATATGGCCTAGAAATTGTTCACTGTAAGAATCTCCTGGTATGAATAATTCAGGCTGCAAAGGGTGCTACACTTCCAGCTTTCTTCTGGCTTCTGCTGGGTCTCACTAGCTTAAGTAGAGCACAGACAACATCACTGAAATTACCTCCATGACAATACAGTCATTATTTGGTGATACCTGCAGATCGATATCCACAATAATGATTCCAAAATCTGGGGTGTTGGTACTCAAATAAGCCTCATCAGAGCCTCTAAATACCACACAGAAATCAGTTTTTCTTTTTTTCTTAAGGTAGTATAATGAAAATACTGGGCATAAGTTCATCTATACAAGCTCAACAATTTTATTATTTTCACAAGAAGCCACAACATATCCCAACAACTCATGATGATAAGGTTTCACTTTTACCTGTATTACTATTATTTGGCATATGTAAGCCTTCTATTAGCACTTTTGAAAAAAACAGTGTTTTCTGTTACAGATTCATATCCAAAGGCTTCTCCTTTCAGTGCCCAGAATTACCTTTGGAAAAACCCACAAGCGATAACTGACTCATTCACGTAGTTGTTGCCAACTCAGAGCCTCACTGCATATCATCACGTGTGTGGAATCAAAACTATCTGTGGTGAGAAAAGCCTTTATATCACATTGAGTTTAAGTCTATATGCTATTTTCATTAAGTCACTTTCATTAGCTGCTCTTCCCCCACATCTCTCAGGTTGACTGTAGCCCATTTTCAACACGGCTGCTTCACATGACCTGGAATAGTGACAGTGGAAGCTCATCCTTCTAAACAAGCTCTTGTATTTTTATAAAAATTCCCTTTGGTTATGAATTATTTAGTGTCTCAGACTTTTTAATGTTGATATTTTTAAAAGGGAATTTAAGATGTACCCAAACAAAGGCGTTCAGAAAATAACAACTTGGCTAATGTAAAGTGCCAGGATAACATTAGCCTTACTGTTACAAATTAACTTTATATGCATTATAAAACACAACTAAGAAAATAATGTAAAAAATGCTGTAAGATAAAGTAAAAACAATACATAATTAATGTCATAATAAAAAAGCAATATGATGGAAAACTGTAATGGAACTAAATACAGCACTGTGAAATGCAGCCCATAAATGTGCATAAAATATGCATAAAGGTGCAACTGCTCTCAGCCTGGTCGCACAAAGGAGGATTTCATGAAGTGACTAATGGTTCACTTGTTCCAACCTGTAGTCTAGAAAAGCACTGAGAGACAGAAATTTTATTTGTCACTTGAACCATTGGTATTGACTGAAGGAAGAGAAAAGCACCAGGGAAGTGGTAAGGGGAGGGTGGGAGGAGAGGGGCTGCCAAGAAAGCTGAAAGAGCGTACAAAGTACTGCAGTCAGCAGTGGAAAGTTTTATTCTATCATCATTTATTCATACTATGGTAGTACCTAAGTACCATAATCAGGGATCAATGCCTTGTTGTGACAGGCTCTCTGGAAATGCTTTTGTTAAAGGCAGTACCACCATCTAATTTTATTTAGTGTATTTTCAATGCCATGCTAATTACTCTTCCATGTACAAATCATCTACCAGAAAATACAAGAGAAGTGTTATACAACATTTTTGCTCTTTGATATTTTAGGACAATATGTAATAGTAGTTAGGGGGTTGTTTAATTAATTAATTTGTAATTATTGCCCAATGCCATAAAAGCATTATGAGAAGAGGTACAAACTATATTTTTAATTACAGCCACTGTTCAGAATCAGGGCCGCACTGTATCTCAAATACACACTGAGTACGGTTTTCTACAAAGATCAGTTTACTCAAGGACTCTGGGGCACATGCCAGACTTGGGTATGCTTTCACATGCTGAGCATGAGACTAAGAAGAGTTGAGTTTTACTCAATGAGGAGAATGAAGGTTTCTGAGACTGATTGCTAAATTTCCCGTGTTATGCTGAGCTTTTCAGTACTGAAAAGATAATTCATGACCCTCCTTTGTAAGCTACATCCATCTTCCTTCTCTTTGGTTATTTGCCCACTGGCATGGACAGATACCTGATTTCACACACATAAAATTGGGATGCACAGCTCTCTGCCTAAATTACTTGAAATCCCAATCTTAAATAATTTTGAAAATTAATGGCTGAGATGAAGAGTAATTTCTACTTCACAGAGCTTCTGTTTCAACATACAAACTCTGTGTTCAGTCTCCTTGCTGAAGCCAGTGTATAAACAGAAAGAGAAACAGATTTTATTTTAGGATTAATTATGGGAGAGTGGGCACTTGGAAAGAAATGTGGGCAGAAAAGCTTTCTTGAGCACTGGAAAAATAAAGTCATATCACTGAAGACAGTATAGCACATTTACTATTACTTTATGAACAAACAGCAACACCATAAAAAATTAAAGCAATAATTTAAAAGAAGTCTGTATTAGATAGAATAATGTGATAAAAAAAGAAAACCTGGCTTTGACTAGGATGAATTATGCTTCTCAAACCCACTATGATTATTTGAAATGGAAAACCAAAGAATGGATAAAGAAGAAGAAATGAATATGATATACTTATGACTTTTGAAAGGCCTTTGATAAAGTTCCTCACAAGAGACTATTAAGGAAATTTAGTAACCACAGGGTAAGAGGTAAATTCTTGTCAGTGATTAAAAGCTGGTTAATAGGCAGGAAGCAAGGAGTAGGAATAAATAGTCCATTCTCAGTATAGGAAAGATTAATAGTGGGAAACCCTAGGGACCTGCAGCAAGGCCAATATTGTTTAATATATTTAATTACAATAAGAAATGGGCCAAAACAAAACCCACAGTTCTCAATACTTCTTAGTTTGGTTTGAAATCAGGATCTGGCACTCAAAACTTGTAACTCAGACTCCTTTCACAAAGTGGTCAGAAGAAAATTGGGAGGAACATCACAGAAACTTAACACACCTGCTCCAGAAAATGCAACATTCCATGAAAAACGCTATCCAAAAAGTCTGTATTTCAGCAGTGGCTGATGTTATCTAAGTATATGAGGTAAATTGCTTTAATCATTCAGGATGATATTGACTGAAGATAAGCTTTTCAAATTACTGCCCCTTCTTGACCTAAGCATTCAGTTGAAGTTCAGGACTCTGTCAGGAGAAAAAATTTCTTCTCTGTTCTGCTTCTCTGAAGCAATTCATGCAATACTTCTTTCTCCCTCAGTTTTTAGAGCAACAATCCTCTCAAGCTCTTTTGTTCATTTGTTTATTTGTTTAGGGCCAAACTAAAAGCATACTGGGTTGAGGTCAGGGGTTGGATTTGTGTTTGGTTTGGGTTTTTTTGGGGGGGCTGTTGCTTTTCTTCTGTTTTTTCACCAGTTTCTTTCATTTTCTTGTCATTTCTTTGCAGACACAAACTTTCACAAAACACCACCAGCCAAATCAGTGACTGCAGACACTGTGCCTTTTTGGTTTTGGAAGAATGTAATTGAGAAAACTGTAATGTCTAATGCAGCATAGTATAAAGAAATATAAGGGTAACATAAAAGAAGTTAACAGTAACTAAGTAAATTTTTACTATACATTTTAAATTAAATCTGTGGTGTGAAAGGCAAGGGACAGAATTCAGTGATCTTGATAGACTGCTCAGCCCTATGTTCTTGTACTTACACACCTCACAGCAAATTTATTAATACTGTCTTCTCTGTGTTTGTGAATTTCTGTAACTTTTGTCCGGAACTTCTACAAGAGTTTAAATTGCAGACTATATATAAGCAGTCTATAATTTGCACACCTTCTGGACCAACACAGAGAAGTAAATTCTATAATACATTATTAAAAATGCATTTTCTCACTATTGATAGATCTGAGATGAGATGTAAGATGTAGCACAGGTGAATATATGAGATTAGTGAGTTGTATAAGTGAGGTCTCACTTAGCACAGATTTATTGCAGAATCCTATCACTATATACTGCATAACGGAACTTATTGTATCCCAGTACATAATATTTCAGAGATGAATGAAAAGAATGGAGGAAATTGAATTCTTCACAGCTCAAGAGGGCTCACTGGCATTAGGAATTTAATTTGGCTGGATCACTGGGAGGAAGAAGGGAAAGCTGCAGGGCAGTACTGGGAAACAGAAGGAAAAAAGAAATACAGTCCCTTACCCTGGGCAGTACGCAGCTCAGAAGTTGGGGTGGCTGTATGTGCCAGTATCTAAAAGCAGCAGAGAGTGGGTGCAGATTAGACTAGATGAAACAGCTATTCATTTCTTTGCTTGTCTTTTTTTTCAACCATAGTTGAGAAAAGGATGATTAATAAAAAAAACAGGACCTGCACCAATAACCATCAAGATCTACCCAGAAAAGCTGCTAAAAAATATTTACTGCCTAAGTATTTTCACTTTTAATAAAGTATTCTATGTAATAGAAGACCCTTGCCCAGTTTAGCAATGCAGGTAAAATTTATAGAGAATTCTGGTGTTCTAAAGAGGACAGTGAGTGGATATGCTATACTGCACATAGTGGAAACCACATTTGCCTGTGCCTATGCTCAACTGCACTGGTAAATAAAAGACATTTTTTTCTAATACAGACTAAAATAGAGCAAGGAAGAGCAAAAAGAGTGACAAAGTCTGCAAAATTGCCTCTTTAGAGTCTGGATTGCTGTCCTAAAAAAGCAGTTAACAAGAGCATGTTAATCAACACACAACATTACAAATCAAAATTGACAAGCAAAGGACTGAAATATTCCTGAAAGGTATCCTGTTCAACATTGGTTTCGGGCATTCATAGAAAATTAAATGTGAGGAGTCACCTGCAGCCATGTAATTATTACAACAGTCTTTAGGACCAAACTGCTAACTTAATGATTACAAAATTCCAGTGCATAATGGAGATTTCTTGGTCAGAAAATCAATCACCTGCATATTTCAGAGAAATATTTACTTACTTAGAGGTGGAAAAATAAGTTTTTACTGCATTTTATAAATTTCTGTTATCTCTAAGGAACAACATAGAGAACAGCATTTGGGATGGCATTTATTCTTTGTATTCATCTCCTTCCTTCATGGGCCATTGGGAGGAAGAGGATTGTTTCAAAACTCCTGGAAACACTTGCCCTGCTGCATCAAGACTATTGATTAAATTCTGGGTTTCCACCTGCAAAAACGAGGAATGATCTGATGAACAGACCATCACTGAAAAGGGCCAAAGACGTTTGTCTCAGCTGCAGTGTTCAATTTCTCTTCACTAGTATTCATGCTAGTGCATACTAAAACTGTACACCTGCAATGGCACAACATTCCTTTTGAGCTAATAGAGTTAATGTTCCCCATGTCTCATCTTATTGGGCATAGTACACTGTCATGCTCAGCTGGGATCTTGCTATCTAACACTGTGCTGAGGCGTGGAGATATATAGCTAGCAATATACACCAATGCCCTTAGCTGAGATGAAGAATTTGGGCGGGGGGGGGGGGGGGGAGGGGGAAGAAAGATGCACAGTGTATACAGTCTATCTAATAACAAAATCTTTTTCATTTGACACTATAACAAAAAAAAAATCAACTGTCAATTCTTGTTTCACTACATGATAGTAGCTAGTTCAGTGCAAACTAAACTGGTAATTTAAATCAGTTTAGAATTTTGGCATTTGAGTAGGGAGAATATGTTACATCATAAACAAAAGAGCTACTTTACTTTGAAAGTACATTACAATTAACCATAATACCCCCTCATTTTATGAAATGAATCTTGAGACAAAGCACCAAGCTTTGGGAAATGACATACAAGCTTTCAACACCTTGAGAAAAATTAATTACATAAAATATAACAGACCAAATGGTCAGGCATAAGGAGTAGCATCAGTAGTATTGACGAGCTGATATATATAGCAAAATTCTCCCATCACCTCTTTGTTCAACTAACTATACTATGTAATTATAACAAGCTCTCTTGAATGTCATCATTGCATGTTGAGCTACTTAAGGTCTCTTACTAATTGCATGTTGCTCCCATGGATCTCATGTAGGAACAACATCACTTCTAGGTAAAGAAGATTGTGGTAAGGACATGAAGGCATGCTCTTTTTCTACATTGCTAATATTTCTGTGGATTTTAAATTACTACTTAGATCAATTGATGCTTTCATCTATTATTAAGGATTTAATGGATCCTCTTCTCTCTGTTGCTTACACTTAAGGTAAGATGCAGGAGATTCTCAGCAGAAGGTGTGTTACACTACAGCTCTCCATCATTAATGATTTGCTAGTGAAAACCTTAACAGCACATCCTTTTGTGTGTAGTTCACTGTTCTCTGTTCAGGTTTGAAACTCAGACATTGCTTAGAAAAATACTTGTTCATTTTACAGTTATCTTTTCAAACAGTAATTTTTGTTTTTCCTTCTCCTTTCTTTGGAAATTTTGCATCTGCTGAGAATACTGTGTGGGCAATAATCTATATAGGTTATCCTTTTGATGGGTCAGAATCCACAGTACACAGTTATTTAGAAATGTTTAGAATGTCTCAATCTGCATCTTTAGACAGAATTTTAGCAAATAAATGTTATGCCTTTACATGCATAGAAATATATATTCCCATTTCTGATCACATGGGACAAGACTTAAAAGGAAGCTTTTATAGAGGTTTGGTAGTTTTGCATCTGGTCTGTCTTGAGTCAAAAAATAATTTTGATATATTTTGAATGCAGCTCTCATGGTTGCAGTGTGCTATATTAATACACAGTCAGGCCTACCACCAAAAGAACCACCTTGGACCAAAACAGATTCCCTTTTGACTCAACAAGAATCAGATTGCGAATAAGAATAGAAAAACAGAACTGATAGTACTAGCCTGGGTCACAAGCCAGATAATGAATTAAATTAATCCAGCTGCTATTGTACTTAAAAGTCAATCTCATGTTTTTCGGTGCTAACTCATGAGTTTTGACTGCTTACATTACCTGTGACTATGGAGTCATTGGGGAACCTGACGTATCAAAGATTCAACTTTGAAACTTTTTCCCCTAGAAAACAGTCTATTTCTGCAGGTAATGACACATAGCTGCAGGTGTCACAACTGCAGCTTCCTGTATTCACCATCCTCACTTTCTTCTGGCACCTTTCGTGCTGCAAAGTGCCACTGCTGCTGGGTTTTGCCTCATGACCATATTCTGCACAACCTCTGTCCATCTTTAGCTACTAACTCTTGCACGGGATTGACTGGCAGTACTGTCTTCCCTAATGACATTTATTATTAGGTATCTTCTAGGACAATAATAGGGTGGGTGGGCTGCAGAAACACACTCAAAGCTTGATTTTAGTTTCTTTCCATTCTCATTTACAAAAACAGATTGAAATAAAAAATCAAGATGTTAAAAATGATAAGAAATCTGCCTGTGTCCACATCCTCTCTTGCTCAGGTCCAGCAGCCAATACATCTTAGTGTGTCACAAAATAACTCAAGACAGAAGTTTTTTTGTGGCCCTATACTTTTCCACCTCACTTAAAAGCTGGCAGGTGATGAGGAAGAATACACCTTACACTGGCCAGGAAATGGGAACTGCTAGGAGCCCTGCAGATACAATTCTCCATAGCTCCTGGTAGCATGTACAGCCCTATAAACTTTTGTAATCCAGACAGAAACTCCTACGGCTTTGCCTGAAATAGGGAGGTAAACAAATGTTATAAGGAAAATAAAAGCCTCTGAAATTATTACTTATTTTTAGGGGAAAATGTAAATATAGCATTTGTGTTCCTCATATGATTTATTGCTACTCTGTATCCTTAGGATAACACAAGTCTATTTTGTTGTTCTACTTGATGGCATTTTTTTTTCCATGTATGGTTGAGCATAGAATAAACAGGCTCATAACTGTCAGCACATAAGTTACTCCCAATGTTGCCTTGGGGTCACATTAACTTATATACCTAATTTTTCTTCTTTTAAATTTTTTTTTAATTAATAGATTTTCTTACATGTATAAATTTAGCATTTTCTTATTTAGCTGACATGGTCTCCTTTTGGGGTTTCCCCTGTGGGTGTGGGAGAAAGAGATTGATGAATTATAATTTGATGAAGGTAGTTATGGTAGCAGAAACTGAGAAATAGAATATTTGCAAAATGCCAGAGGTGAAGGAATAGGATACACATGATTAAAGTTGCTATAAAATCAAAGCTGTCAAAGCAACAATAGCAGTAAAAGAGAAATATTCAAGCAATGTTGGCTTCTCCAGAACATCCAGTGGTGCCATGAAGCATATTATTTAGGCAAGTCTGTTAGGAGTACAGGAGGTTCGGATTGGTTATTTTTCTCACTGACTACAAAAAAATATGTTGAACTATAAACATTATTTGCTCCAGGAATTTCATCCAGGACAACTGGGGACTGCAATTTCCTAATAGCATTCACAGTGCAAACATTTACTGCAGCCTATATGAGGAATGACTGAATGGAAGAAAGGTAAAGAATCTGGAGACCAGAACTGGAGAAATAAAGTGCAGCAGAAGAACCAGAGAGAAACTGGCTTAGCAAAGGATTGAAGTAAGCAGGGTGTAAAGGCTGTCTTTAATATAAAGTACATTTCATTGTGGTCAAACATGTGCAGTCAGACTTTTGGAGTATTGGTGGCTGAGTCATCAGCCCCTCAGGTAAGAAAGGGCAAAGGAGCAACTAGAAACCAACTTGGCTTTTAAATATAATCTAGAACTTTTTTTTTTTTTAAATCATTTTCTCTTTTGTATCTTTGTTTCCAAATTTGTTGACAAGAATTTAATGCTTTGCTAGAATAAGCTTGTTTTCACCATTAAGATTAGGAATGATAGGGGAATGTGTCCAAAACACACTGATTATTTGGATGCAAAAAAATCCCAAACCCTAAACAAACTCTGTGCATGCAGACAAAACCCTGTGGGCAACTGTAAGACTGGAGAATATCAGGAGATATACATATTCCTACATATCAGCTAGCGTCCCTCTGGCAGAAGGTGGGTAGGCAATGGGGAGACAGCTCCCATACAGGATAAACTCATGTTGTTCCTTTTTTCTGTCTGCTATGAATAGCTATTGAGAAAGAACTGAACTATATTTTATAGATTCCCTTCAGGAAAGAACTATAGGGAATAGCAAAAGAGGACAATGACTGCAAGAGGAAGCAAAGAAAAATATTAGAAATGAAATTATTAAATACGAGTGGTAGAAGAAAAGCACAGTGAAAACTGCTTTTTAGAATTACTTAAAGATGTCAGTATGAAGCAGGGGCTACAGAATAATATAACAGACACGTTTTCAAAAAGAGAGCGCAGAAGCTGCTGAATGCTTCTTCCCTGTTTGTAGTTCAGATCGAGCAGCTTTATCTGCTAGCCCAGGGAAACAACACGTTCCTTACATGGAAAACCTCAAAAGGTTCAGGATGAGGTTGTAGAGCAGTGATGATGAACAGATTTGGTGTCTAGTGTCACATTTATTGTTGAAAGATCCATGCCTTATTGCTCTTTTGTGCCAGTCCAGATCTCTGACAGTGCTAAAGTTGACACTGTTGCCAATGGTTTGCAAGAAGGCTGTGAGAAAACTGACAAAAAAATTTCAGCAGAACCAGATGAGATTTTACGTGATCCCAGCTTTTGTCATAAACCTGGAACTCAGACCAGATTTGTCCAAAAATATTTTCAGTGACTCATGCCAAATGTTCACCTTGCACCTTTGTCAGTGAAACAGGTAACATATGGATTTGTTTACGCACAGACTGAGGAATGGGTTTAGTTTGACTTAGAGATTCAAAAGCAAAAATAAAAAATGCAAAACCACAGCAGGTACAAAACCTACAGCTGCATACACAACCACACTAACAAAGGACTTATATCAAGGAAGACAAACAAAATATTTCCCTCCTCTGTCTAGTTTTCTAAAAGATGTTTACTAAGTACGGGAGACACTTATGTTTAAACCTAGTCTTTACTATTTTACACTCCACCTTTTCTCTCCATCCAACAGTGAAATAAAGGATTTCAGGTTTAGCCCTGTCACATTGCCAGGTTAGTGGCTTACCTGTTTCCCCCAGTGCAGAAATCGTAGCAATGCATTTGTTTCCATAGTGACAGGATGATGTTACAGAGGGTGGAGGTTTCCCTGCTTCAAGGAGAGAGTTGGGCTGCAATGGAGAAAGTCCTGAGCTAATGACAGCAAAGGGCCTTCATGGAATGATCAGGTACTAGAACTTCTCCAGGAGCGAGTGCTTTGCTTTTAATGTTGTCTTCCCATTAAAGCTGAGATTTCAGAGCTGTCAAGAAATACCTAATCTTAATGGGAGTTTGGGCATCAAAATCATTACTATTCATTTTTCAGTGTATCTAAACAGAAAAATAATAGATGCCAAATATTAAGTTTTCATAAAGACTTTATATATATATACACATATACACTTAATTAAGCAAGTTTTTTTGTTTTGTATTAAATGAAGTTTTTCTGAACACAGTAAAGTAACATTCCTAAACACGATGTACTAGCACTTTTGATATATGCTAGACTATTTATGTCCCCATCTGTTCAAAAGACACTGTCTGATCCTTTATTCCTTCAAGTTCTTTATTGTTGCCTCATTATGTATCCTTGACACTACTAGCTGAATTTGGACACTGAAATATTTCTCACATTTTAATGCAGTCTTCATGTAATCTGGTTTTTGCTTTCATTTTCCCTGAAGGCTTTAGCAGACACAGTGGCCATTTCACTGAAAGCAAGGTCTGGTGCTAGCAAACAAGCTTCAAAAGCTATCTGAAAACAAAGAAAAGCTTATTGTTTATCTTTTTTGTTCAAGCTCATTGAAACCTTATTCACTAGAGTGCAGTGATTTGAATCAAGAAATTCAAATTAAACTGCCCTTACAAACTAATGTTAAAAAGGCAATACTAAAGCAAAATCAAAGTGAATTGGTCTTGGTTCCATCCAGTCACCAAATCTGATTTTCATCAAATCTGATTTCGTTATGTAGACTCTAAGTCCAGGCAACTAGTTAAAGGATAAGCTTTTAGCTGAAATAGCAAGCTTGTGAGGGTCTTTAGGGGAACAGACAGAACTATACAAAAAACAAATCTTTTGAACATATGAAATTAACCTGATTTTGTATTTACAAACCCAAAGCCCTTTCCAATTTACTGCAGTTTAAAGGCTGCAAGTAGAATTCTGTATATTACAAGTCCTCCAACCCCACATTTCTGGTGACCGAAAGCAAAGCTATAGACTTCTGTTCCAGCACATAGTCTTTTGATTTTTTGACTCATTCAAATCCAACACATCGAAGGGTGAGAGCTGAAGACACAGGGATCTCACGTGAGACACACGATAACACCCAGTGTCACAATTTGCAACATATTAATTATCTATGTACATAGGTTAAAACTCAAAATGAAAAATATTATTCTAGAATCCACTACACACAGAGACACTGAGTTTCTGTGCTTGCTAACCACAAATTCTCTCCTGTGTTTTAAATACAGTATTATCTGTATTTCTTAAGAGAAAAAAATGTAGTATATACCCTTAGGTATTTGCAGGCATTTGTATCTCCAAAAATAGTATAAAAGAAAGAGTCATTAGCTGTGGAGGAGTTATGCCACAAAATACCAGTTCCTGGTACTATTCTGTATCAAAACAAAAGTATACTTCCAAACGAAGCATGTAAGTTATGGTCTGTATTACATAAAATGTGTAAATTTGGAAAGCTACCCCACAATTCTAACATAACACTATGTTTTAATTATGAAAAAAAAGTAACTTCAAAGACCCAAATCATACTTGGAATACTTATTCCATAAAAGCAGAGGATGGGTTTTAAAGTGGGATTTAATGTTTCTGTTGTAAAATATAATCTTCTCAATTACCGAATGTTTACACGTGCAAAGAAACATATCTTTGTAGTCTTTTCTGGACACTAGATCCTATTAAATTCTAATCTCCATTTTTATCTTTCCAAGCGGAATCTTTTTTCTGTTCAAAGGGAGTAATCTCAGGATGAAAACTCTCCAAACAGAAATGGATTCAAAATGTGCATGACACTGGTTTCTCCAAAACTCACCAGTTTGACAGTATCTTTAGGTCACTGTAGATCTGATATTATATGGTATGAAATTCCATTTGAAATAACAGGCTTTGGAATATATTTATAGTGTTATTTCTGTAGTTCTTAGTATTTCTGCAGTACTGAGGCTGTTCTTATGGAAAAAAGAGATCGCAGCATGAAAGCAAATCTCCTTCCTTCTACCAACTTTCCTTCATGAGAAGCTCTTCAGCAAAGAAAGACAATCCAAGCATTTAACTATAGTTCTATCTGTCCCAGTGTTCCCGCCTAGAAGCCGGAATGCAGGAACCATCATAACCCAGATCTAATGCTGAAAACCTGGCTTTTTTATTTTAAGAGAAAAGTCTGGGGGGGTCTCTTCAGGCATTCTAATTTTGCTTTCATACACTCAAGTCAAGAATGTCAGTGCATGGAATACAAGTGTTCCTTTTGCAGAAGAGAGACATAATCTTTGCATGAAATCATTTTAGAGTGAAGAGAGCACAGACCATTATTCCCTACAAATAAACATTCATAACTAATCATAAAATTAGTAAGGAAATAAATTTTACTCCATTTTCCACTGGTTATTTTTGTATTACTGCACTTCCTGTATCTAATCAGGGATAGAAGTAGTTCTGGGGAATACTGGAAAAAAGCCAAACAAGGGAGTTGAAGTCCAGTCAGAAATATTAAGTGCCAGGGTCTAAAAACAAAGCATATTCTGAGAAAATGGTAAATGCAATAATGCAGACCCAGTTTTGAGATGAGGGACCTGTTGGCAACTGCAACAAGCACCCAGAGGTTTGCTTACAGCTACTTAGGAGTATAATGAAGGCAGGAAATCTCCCTGTGGGAAAACTATTCTTTAGTTTAGCTTTGGTTTTAGTGAAATTATCCCAGTACATGAAAAACGTTTTCGACAACATGCAAACAGTCCCATGCAAGAGGATCCCCATGCAATGATCTTTGTCCCACTTGCGTAAGGAAGGAAAGTCCCAGCCACCCTCCTTTCCAGGTCCAAGACATCAGGCTCACTCTAGAGCGCTTTGTTTCCTATAGAAGCGGAACACTTTGTGCCTTTCTCCTAAACAGCACATTTGACCACAAGTTAATACTGCTGGATTGATGACAGCACCATATAGACTAAATACGAAAACTCTCAAAACAGTGAATGACATTAACTGTGTCAAAACTTATGTACAGGGTACAGAGGGTATCTCTGTGGAAAATTACAAATAAACAAAAATTATACTAAATGGACAATGGTATGAAAAATTTGCTTGGTATTTCTACAGAGGAAAAGTGGTAAAAAGGCAGCTCTTCAAAGGTTCTAAAATTATTATAGCTATTACATTTTGTCCTCAACTTAAGACTAAGTTTTTATAACATAAGGAGACAGAGATTATTTGTGGTTTGGCAGCTGAACTAAAAGAGAAAAATGTTTCCCAAAAAATAGTTCAGAGCAAACAAAACTTGAAGTGATTAGGACTTTTGTTGCTGAAATGAGAAAACCCAAAAAGCTCTCTTTTTCTTGTGTAAAATTGCAAAGGAAATGAAAGGACAGATTCCCATAACAGAAGACAACCTCTTTTTAATAAATAGACCAGTTGGTAACAACTTCCACCTGACACATGGGAAATATGGTTTCAACATCTACCTCCAGCTAAAGAGAGCTGAACTCACGTTTCTAAAGCACATGTCCTAACCACCAGGCTAGAGGGTAAGCCTGGACCTTAGTTTCTCAGTGTAGACAATAACTAGAAATTTTATATATCACTTGTAAGATGTGAGAAAGAGATGCCTTTTCAAATGCAGTTTTACTTCCAATACTCAGGTACCCATTTAAGAGTTAGCTGTACTTCCTTGTATAATCACACACTGTGCCAAAGAACAAGGTGGCTAGGTTTGAACTTGAGTCTTCTACCTTTGTAACTGGAAAAATAAGCATCTGAAGGTGGCCCCCTTCTCTTTGACTTTATATAGAGTATTTAGTATTTAAGACAACACAAAAATAAAGCAATCTTCTGAAGTGCTGTAACGATGACACTCAGCTATGCAGTCAAAGGTACTTCATCCTGTTCCTGATCTTTTGAATGTTGAACTACTTCAGGGAAAAAAAATAAATTAAAGGGTAGGTAGTGTACACCTTAAACATCACAGAACCTTCTTGGTACGTGAGCTCTAAATCTCCTTAGACAGGGCTGTGTGTGTGTATGTGCATATATGTGTGCATAACATATATGCATAAATATGTGTAAATATACATATATAAGAACTGACCTTTGGTTTTCCACACCTTGAACAAACATGTACTTCTGAACCATTCAGTGAAAAGGCGACAGCAAACTGATGACTAATTAAGATATAATCCTCACAGACAATTTTTTATTCAGATAATTCCAAGCAGATGTTGTTACAACAGGGAATGCTTGAGATTCTCCATGACTTTTCCATTGGAAAGCTAGGGAAGAGTCAGATGAAGCTGATCCAACCCTTCACTGACTGTTATGATTGGCTTTCTAGCCCTTTGAACCTTGGAGCAGCAAAACCAGGCTGTAATGCAGAGCAGAATCTGGCTCAAAGCCTTTATGTTTTCAGCAGCAGAAAATAAGATTAATGTAGTTTTGAATAAGCACAGTGAACTTCATAGGCCTGATAGATTTTCAAAGTTAGGGCCAAGTAGCTGAATGTAAAGCTACACATTTCTGTACAGTGTCTAGATTCATATAACAGAGGTCTTTACAGAAATTTAAGTGTTGACAGATAAAATGGAATGCTTTCATGTATTTAATGTCTCTCCTGCCCTGCTAAATGAGAATTGTAGTGCCATAATTTAACGTGCTTGCAAAGAAAACTACCTTATCAAAAATTTAAAATCTGCTTTATTTTTAAAAATGCAGGAAGAAAGAAATGTTAAATAAACATAAACTAGTGGTATCTAAAGAATTCCAAAGTTATAAGAGTCTCAGTGTTTTTTTCCTGTCTATTTTCAGCATTTGTAACAGAAGTTGTTTGAAATGCAATTAGTGAGAGAAGTTTGAAAGGAAAGCTTGACAACTCTGTTCAATAAAAATATTTATTGTTATTTTACTGGTCTGAGAATGTCATGATTTTTCCTTTGGGGCTCAGCATTGCACTTTAATACCTTGATAGATCATAACTGTTAGGTTATTATAAAATGTTGACAGATAAGGCTGTGATTTGTGAAAGCTCCATATGAATTTTACCTTTAATTTCTGTTAACATTTGACAGAGCTTCATGACATTAAAACCACAAAGTTCATTGAAATTCAGCAGTAGAGTACCTTGCATACATTTCTCATTTACAGATAACACTTGTACATCTCCTGACACAAAGATTCAAAATGAATCTCGTCAAAAGCTGTAAGAAATACAGTGTTTTATTTCACAATAAAACTGAATGCATCAAAGGGCCTCTGTGTTGGTAAATTACTCCAGTTGTGCATAGGGAGGATTTTTAATTGGTTTGCATCTTTCCTGTTCTGACAATGTTATATCAAACACATCAAAAAGTAAATAAATGACTGAGGTTGCCCCCAAGGTGGCATGTCAGCAGCAGTGTTCCTGAAAATTATTACCAAAATCATGAATGGTTCATACAGACTAACAGCTTCTGGAATTTTTCGTTTATTTGTGTAATAAAGTATGGACAAGCTTTGTGAGTTATGAATCAATATTTAATGAAGTCTAGCTTTCATAAGTGACATCTTTACTTATTAACATAATCAGCTATTTGAAGGAAAATATACCAATACTAATATAATAAAATAAATAACAAGCAATAAATAATAAATACACAATAAATATACTAATACTAATATAATAATTTTGGTTTTCCTAAAATTTTGTGCATTAGTCCTACTTTACTGACTAGGGTGAAATATTATTCGAAACTGCTTCTATACCAGTGATTCATGGAAGATGGAGAGATAGCCTGGGAAGAAATTATGTGTAGTTTTTAAAAATTGCATCGTGACAGGGCACTTCTTCCAAGGAGCCTCACAGGGAAAGTGACACATCAGGGAGAAAAACATTCCCCAACAACAAATCAGCTGTAGAAGCTAGAAGTCAAGCAGCTAAAGCCTGGAAATTTACAGACCCTCCCTCAACGATCTGCGATACAGAGTGGGTAATCCAGATGTCTTTCTGAATATTCTTTCAGCCCTAGAAAGAACATTTCCATATTCTTTCTCAAGAGCTATTGCAGAGGCTATGATTGCTCTATTTTTCTCCAGTAAATAACCCAAGGTCTAACTTACCAGGTACTTCTTTGTGAAATCCTTGAGATATTACTCAAGGATTAAAAGCATAAGAAATTGTCTAATGAGAATCAAATTTTCTTCATCTCATGGACCCTATTGACTTTAAACTACCATTGATTTCAACAGAACATGCAGACTAATGGCAGTTCATGATTTCATATAATAGTTGCATCATCTTTACTACTTTCTTTCTGGTTAATTATCACCTTAACAGAACTGGAAGTGAGAACACCATTTTCACCTTTCTAGGTGGGATGAACTTAATCCAACTCTGTAACCTGCTTCATATTTGAAAGTATCAGACAGCTGGTATTCAGATCACAACAGAAGGTATTTAGTGGAAACAACTGTCAGATTTGATTTATTTAGCATTATTCAGATTTACAACCACAGGCTTTTAACTGATGTGTGAATTCTAGAGAGACATTTAAATGCCTTTCTGCTATTTTGATTGTTTGTTATACAATTTTGTCTTTGACAAATCTACAGAAGTGCATTATCTTTTATCATTGTGACCAGGGTCCTTTTGGTTTTGTTGAGATGTACGTGACTTGGGTTGTGTGTTTATTTAAACTAGAGTTTTATGAGACATTCCTTCCACAGCCCACATTTTATTAAGAAGTTCCAATAAAATTCTAAGGTTTTTGTTCCATCTACACAAATATTCACTTAAGACAACAGGTAGCTACGTATATTATGGTGATAAATATACAACCAAGTACTGAATGGGAATTTTCAAATGCCAGAAGTGTGGATTTCTTCCATTTCCCTAAAGTAATAATTTTGTTGGCTACTTTTATATAGGCAAGTATCTTCTGCTGGGACAGGAACTGACTGTACCTAATGAAATGTAGATAATGTATTACAAATGAAATGCAATAGCTTGAGAGATGGACCAAGATTTCAGTTTTTTGGTTGCTGATCTGACTTGATCTTTGAACCTCCTAAAGTTGTGTTACCAGTACAAAATAGAATGTTGTGTAAAAATAGGCATGTTTCTTAAAAAAGAAGCAAAATGGAATGGGTAACTTCATTCAAGTGCCAGTCTTTGATAACTAACACTTTGGCATAGGGAAAGTATTGCAAATAAGCATAAATGGAACAGCTCTCTGCAACAATATGAATGAATGCTGTGAAATAGGAATTTATCTTTGGCTTTATCCTGAACTATTTCAGAAGCAAGTGTCCTAGTCCTTGATGTTTTCCACTGGAATAACAACATGCCAAAGAGAAAAAAAACCCAAATACTTATGAACATGATCAACTGGGGGATCCTTCAAATGAACATCACAGGGATAAGAAAAAAAAAGAGAAACTATTCATTTTTGACAGAGCTGTATGTACAACTCTAAGTGATTCATCTCTAGATAATCTACTTCAGATATAAAACTAGTAAGACCTTTCTTTGAAACATAATCTAGTCAGATAGAGATGAAACCATAAAGGTCAGGATACATTCTGGAATTCAGATACATACTGAGGTGCCAAACACATTCAACTGGAGAAATTTATCCTCAATGTAATTGCCATTCCTGTTCCCTAGACCTTTGCGAGGAGGAGTGAAGTGATTCTTGTATTTTCTTATGCTACCAGACAGGAAAACATGAAAAATCTGTAAAGGTCTGTAAGTCTAAGAAATGGTATTGAAGTGGGATTTAAACCACAGTTACAGAATAAAGAGACTAGGAATAAATGTACGACTGAATTAAGACCATCAAACTACTTCTACTCTGGAATCAGATACATCATATGCAAATCATTAGAGCTGCACCATATAAGAATGTATAACCTTCTATAACATGTCCAAAAAATTTTAAACCAGCCACATTCTACACAGATTAAATGCTTTTTCTAGATGAATGATTTTCAAGTCTAAATAAAGGAATTAAGATTAGGATTCTACCATGCTCTATTTACAGGATTTTCAAAAGATGTAAAGTCACTGCAGTAGCATGGATTCCAGCAACTAGAAGTATTCTAAAGGTAAATATTCATGGTGTTCTGTTCTTACATCCTTCCACAAATAATATCTTTTCAAGCATTGTGAAAAAGAAGTGATGCGTGTGAAGAAGCAACTGGTATCCAGTTATGGCCAGTGACCAACAAAACCATTAAGTACACAAAAGTAAATAATAAAACTGTACAAACAGAAGCAATATAGCCCCACTTCAAAAAGGAAATCTTAGTTGAGTGACACATCAGGAATTGTAATAAAAAATTAGAACCTCAATACCACAGTCCCAGGCTACATCAATCTTTGTTTCCAATGACAGTTTCTGATTTTGAGTCAAACTCTCACTAGAAAATTGAGATAAGTTCTTTTGCTCGCCAATGTTAGAGAATCAATATTCATGCCATGCAAAATTTTCTGAACAGAAGAGAAAAAATATCTAGGATTTTTCCCAACAACAATCATAGGGTTAGTCTCACACAGTCTTTGAAAAGACCTGGATGTGACTTTTTCTAGATGCCAAAAATGTTGATCCAAGTTCAGTCAAACAGGATTAAAACATTGCATATTGTTTTCCATACCATCTCCTGCTTTTATACTCCCTCTCAACACCTCTGAATATAGCACTAAAGCATTTCATGATATTCTCATGTTCTCTTCTACTTCCACTGGGAGCTGAAAAAACAGGTAGATATGATTTTTCTCCAATTTAAGTGATAAGATGGTATTGTTTAGCTGTTACATGTCTGTTTTCTTACAAGTTGATAATCACCACAATATCCAGACTCTGTCAAGAATTTAAAAATAAATAATGTCTCTCCCTTCTCCAGAGATAAGAAAAAATGAGATAGAAAAGTGTGTGTGTGCGTGTGTGTGTGTGTCTGTGCATGAGAAATTTAATGAGGGAAAGCCAATTCAATGACCTGAGTTTTGCTGAATGCTGTGAGGTTGAGAGTCATTTTTATTTATTCCTGTGGTAAGTTTCATAAGCTTAGTTTTCCTCTCTGTGCTAGTGAGATTTCTTCTTCTGGTCACAGCTTCGTGATTCCAGTGGAATGTAGCTGTCAGAGCTTATAGCAAGGAGTATATTTAAAATATATAGGGCTCAGAATATCAGGGAATAAAACAATCTACAGCATATATTCACTAGAGAGCCCGAGAGGAATGCAGAAGAGAGAAATGATGTTTTAAGTTGCTTGCAATTTCTACCACTTTGAACTTTCATCATTATTTGCAGTTTCTTTACAAAGAGTGGATTATAATAAACACATCTGGAGGTCAGAAACCATCATCGCAACATCTGTGCTCAGGAGATCGAATTATACATTTATACAGTAGTATGTTCCAAATAGCAATAGAGATTTTGAAGCCATGATCAGTCAGAAATCTGCAGTAATATTAAGGGAATCATGATGGCTATATAATGAATAAAAATACACATATATAAAAATATATATACAATATATTCTATATATACTATATACACATATTATACATTACATATACATTGATATATATATAATATAACATATTTTTAAGGATTCCCAAAAGAAAAGGAAGGCTGCTGAGGTCACAGACTGAGACATGTGAGGGAGAAAGATTCTCTAAGACTCTAGTTCATCAGCACTCCCCTAATCTCTCCATCTCCACCTGGCAGGCAACAACATTTTCCTTTTCCTCAGAATTGTCTTTCCTTTTGTGCCTTGGTTCTAAACTGCAGGGCAAAAGGAAGAGTCATTTTCACTTAGCATAGCCCTGATTCAGGGCTACAAAAGAACAAGGGGACTGAGAGACCATATTTACAAGGCACAGCCTCATTGACGCCAAAGGCCTGAAATGGGAAGAGAAATTGGTGTATGCTCAAGAGGCAAGAAACAAGATCCTCTTCTGAAAACCAGTGGCTCCTGCCTTTCAGTTTGTTGCAGTCTGAGTTAAGCAGAGAGTGCACAACTACTGTAAAGCACATGATCTTTGCTTTGGTGAAAGCTAGCTACATCTGGCTTTTAATTCATATGGAGTTCTGAGTTCAGTGGTAGCTGACAGACACTGCGGTTGAACACTGCTATCTTAAGGCAAAAGTCTAAATGTCCCAGGACCTTGACATTCAGTTGAAAGACCCTCCAGAACCCACCAGTGAATGCTAGGTTTGCCAGATACAAGGCATTATATGGAAGATCCCCTTGCTGTATGGAAAAGCCCCCCAATCCAGGGGAATATAACAGAGGACAGTTTTTCCTTTATTTTGGGGGCAATAGAACATAAGTTTGACCTCGATGTAATGGAGTATATGTCATATGCCATGTTTTACAGCATTGGTAACCAATTCATCTGTCCAAGAGAAAAGAAGATCCTAATTAGTCGTGTGTCAAAAGACTCATCTCCAAAACAGGCTTGTATTCAAGGATGCAAGGGAGAGAGTTAGAGGCATCCAGGGGACATGTTCTATTGTGATACAATTGTGGTTGCTGCTTTTTAAAAACAAATCCAAAAACCTAAGGAATCCACACTAGCATATTGCTCACTATGCCACTTCTAAATACTGTCTTTGGTTAAAATGGCTACCGGATCCCTACAGTCTAGAAAACATATCCATATTAAGTAAACCTACAAAGTAGTGGCTGGTGCTGGAGCAAAACATTACTTTTTCAGGTTAGTAAAATCCAGGTTCTTCACTGGAATGCCAAGTCCTTTCATTGTACTGGAATGCAAGTCCTTTCAGTTTTCTTGCTTTTTCTTGATAGACTTGGACACAACCACAGAACAAAATACAAGTTGGTGCTCAGGTCTTCACAGTAACAAATCAAACAAGATTCAAACAGGGAAAAAAAAACCCTAAATTTGAATGCTTGATCATCTTGTCCCCCTCTAGTCTTTCAAACTATAATACTTCCATTAATTTTTTTAAGCTCCATCCTCTCTACGAACTAACTGTACTTTGAACAATACCCTGAAAATTCTTTCATGTCTTTGCTGTTGTTTTTTTTTTCTCTTCAATCCTCCCTGCAGTTTTCTACTTCAATGTTTGGGTTGGATGTTTTATATCTTTTCATGCTTCTTTTCTCTCTCTTTTTTTCTTCTTCTTTTTCCCCAGCTTTTGCTTAAGATTTCTATGTATTTCTTAACCATGTCTTTTCATTTCATTTCAATTCTGAAATTAATTGGTTGAAGTAGAGTTTTTGGAAGAGCTGCGGAGAAAATATCAGGATCAATCCACTTTTGGAGTAATGCTAAAAGTAGCTCTGAAAAGAAGAAATAGTCATTGGCTGGAAGATTTTTTTAAGCACACAGCTGTGGATAAGGCATTTATGTACTTACTATGACCATTCAGCTTCTGTTTAATCCTGGAGATGCTTAAGCTTCATTGGCTCCATTGCCATTTTCCCAAAATATTTAGAATTAAAAACTCAGGAATCAACAGGATATTTTAGTCTAGACAAGGTTCAACTGCCTGACAAGCTTGAACCAGAAACTAAGCTGCTTAATACCAAATACAGAAGCAGAAATCTAACTAAGTAGAGAGAGACCAGAACGCAAGATTCCACTCCTTCTGGCAAATGCCCTGATCACTGAACTACAGATTTATGTTTCTCTGCTCGTCAGCTTTCCGCATAATGATACAGCTGCACCAGGAGAAGAATGCATGCCACTGCTGCCTAGCTGGTTTGGTAGGCATAATCCCAAGAGGTAGGAATACCTACTTAAATCTGCTCCACTAGAAAAAAGGGATTGAAGTACTGAAAAGTCTGTGAAGATGCTAAGAATTGAGAACAAGCTGCATGCTAAGTGTTACACTGTTATAGCGAAGAGTTCTTCCCCTTTCATATGTGTTTTAAAAGATATCAATGCCTGAAACTTATAAGGGGAGGAGGGATTGTAGTACTTTTTCCTCCTCAGGTAGGTACCTATGACTCACTGAGGCCCCGACTGAGCAGTCTTCACTTTCCTATAAGCCAGCCCACGATGGCAGCTTTGAATCCCATCCTGAGGTTTTTGACTCCCCCAGGCACTACTGTCGGGACCATCGTCACCCAGCTTCAGCTTCTGGATTCACACTGGATACTTAACAGCTGAAAATCAGACAGCACGACTCGTGCCTCCCAGGGAATTTAGCCTTTTACAGTGCATGCCTCAGCACTCATTGTAAATTGAAAAATATTACTTATTGCCTACATATCAATAAGTCTAAATATGAGTATGTTTATACATAAGTAAACTAAAAGGTGGTGGCAGAGCTTACAGGTACTTCAAATATACTTGCATAAGATTATGATTTGAATTTCACTTAATAGAATCAACCCAAAGGACTGACTTCAGACCTTAATATTACTGAAGAACAACAGGCATCAAAATTCAACTGTCATTCTGCAAGCTGCCCCTACAGTTGCCCCTAATTACCAATTAGGCAAATGAATACTAGGTTATGCCTTTTCTGGAACTTGCTAGGATTTAAAATTTTGGTCAGCATTTTCCACTTTTTTCCATGTCTGCTTCCTACATTCCAAATGTTTTGTGAATTTCCATTGAGTTAATAACATTATTCTTTTTGGTGGATGTCATCTGTTTGGTAAATATCACCAAATGTCATGTGTTTGGTAAATAAGGTTAATTGTGTGCCCCAGCTAAATAAAGAGGTCAGACTATTTACATGAGTCTTAAATTGTTTATCACATGTAGTACAAAGGAGCCTGCTTCCGTTACAACCATGGATAAAACAAATATGGGAGTAATAGACAGTTATGGTCGTAACCTAAAATGTAAAAATTCTCTAGGGTACTGACATAACTATAAATAACTAATGACACATTAAAGGTAAGTTTTCCTCAGCAGTCCCAGATTGGAAAATCCAGGATATTAGAAGACTTCTGTCACATTCTTTGGTAAGAGTCAGTTAACAGCTGTAGTGAAGAATAATACTTTTGTTTAATCTGTTTACTATTGGTTAAGCCAAGTCCTCTGTAGGTACTTGGCCAAGAAAATATAGAAAGATATTCAGGTGTCATTGAATGTAATTTTGAAGTTTACACACTTTTTTAGCCTGGCAAGCAAAAATATTTCGCCCAGGATATTATGCATACACAGGGCTGCCAAAAATATGTTTAAATGTTACAGATCTACAGTGCCATCTGGCCAAGCAGCTTTTCAGATACAGTCTAGAGACATAAGAGAGAGACACTGCTGGATATTTCATAAGGTACAGAAAGGAGTTCTATTTCCAAAGTATCAAAGATCTTATCTAAATCACAGCAGACCACGGTCAAAAGTAGCCACCGTTATCTTTTCCAGGAGAATAAATGAAACAAAGCAGGAAGGAGAAATTTCATAAGCTCTCAGGAGTATAACGTATTCATGTATGCACTGTGGATATGTACATATACATACAAACCCCACATAAATTTGGATCTGTCAAAGGTGGCATGGTTTGTCACTATTCCCACTGATGTTAGTAGGACTAATATTAGAACTAGCTGTACAGTGCAAAACAGGAGAAATAAACACCAGCTATTCCTTAAAGGAAAAGACAAAAAACAATGAAAAAGAAAAGGAAAAAAAAAACCAACAGAAATCTGTCTGCCTAATCTATTTTTCATTCATCTTCTTGATGCTCTAGATACTTCTAATTACCTGTTTCACAACAGGTACCAGGTACCATTTTACCAGCTTTAGAGTTTTGCATTTGAGTTCATGCAGTAACGTGGCCTCCCTCTAATTTTCTTCTTTCATAACCTCTGCAAAAATATTTTTCCAATAAGAGGAGATAATATGTATTTCAAACTGAGAAAGTTTAGGTATTATGCAAGGGAAAACTAGCAACTTGCTGATAAAAGCAAATGTTGCATAACAGCAGAAATTAAGAATACAATTGCTAGAAACTCATGAAGATTTAATACTATCATTTAATATTAGAATGGGGGGGAGGGGAACCACCACAAAACAACTGTAGTCAGCAATACACTAAACAAATGTAGCTTCTTCTCCTACTTTCATAGATTGTCAGCAGACCATGCTTTCACAAATGCATTTGTATTTTGTCAATGAATTTTGTTTTCAATATTTTGAAAATAATTATTTTTATTAAAAGATGGAGTTTTATTAAAAACTGTTAATAGTCAGCATGAACAAGAATGACTAAGAGTTAAATAGTGTCATGCCACTTCATAAATAGTATTAGTCTAATTTTTATAATTTTGAACCTTTTTTAAAGAACCATGACTTTAAGTCTCTGGGAGGGACAAGCCTGAGGGAGATTTAGCTGGTAAACAGGATCAGGGAATTTTTAAATCATTATAAACCTTGCCATGGAGGGAAAAAACAAATTTTGTCTGTGTCATTGTACAAAAATAAGATAGACTACTCTAAAATTGACTGGCTAAGGATAGAATCAGTTTTAAAAGTCATCTTAAAATAAACTGATGAAAAGCAAGTGTACAGGGTATACTTTTGGACAATACAAACAGGTGTCTTCCCAGATCACAGTCCCCTGAAAGCCTGATTTTTGGGGGAGAAGTGTTAAGAACCTTGTATTCCTGCTGCACCAGGAATACTGTAATTATTTAAATAAATAAATAACCATCCATGCATTCTAATTTTCTGTCACCAACACAAACTAGTTGAGTAGGTGGGCTCGTTATAAACTCAGAGGAAGGCAGTTACCCTCTTGTCTGGCTTGCCGAACTGGGTCTGTGCCAGAGCACTGAAGAATCTGTCATTGAACAGTAAAAGCGAAGTCTATCCTGTGTCACGCATCTATAAATAGCATGTGTATATATGTATGGGCATGTCTCCATGTATTTGCACTAGAAAATGAAATAAACAAGCACATTTAGAATTCACTCCTGAGCATTTCCAACAATTAATTTTCGGCAATTTTCTAACAACACAAGGGCAGTGGAATGTACAGCTTGCATTCTATTCATAACAATAGAAACTGTATGCATCGCATTTACTTGTTTCCCATTTTCTTGTTTCAGGTACACCTGACTGCTAGCCACTCCCTGTCCACATTACCCCAACACAGTGAATGGGTTTCATATTTTCCGAGCTGCTGCCTTGAATGGAAGAAAGAAAGAATATACACGCTTACCACATATATATGAAGATACATCTTTATATATGGGTGTCAACACAAGAATATAAAGCACTAATCCAACACAATTAATCCTCCACATAAAGCACTAATTAAACAAACCTATAAACCAAACAAAATAATTCAGTATCTCATCTTAGCTATCCTTTCCACAGATGCAGTAGAAGAAGCAATTCAATATTGATCTGCAAGCCCTCTCTTCCCAGCTGATGAGCGGAAAATTCAGCTGCAACAGCCACTTGGGCCTCTACACTTGATGACTCTTCTTCCTTCCTGTAACTATCCTATTAGAAGAATCTTGCCTGCAGCTTTTCCTAAGGGGTCAGAAAGAAATTTAGTGTGATTATACTGGGGCAAACAGAGTCCCTGAATCTCTTTCACATCAGCCAAGAAGCTCTTTCGTTGCTTATGGCAGCATCCCTCTCACCCTGCCACCAAGAAACACCCTTTGTCAGGCCCCATAAAGAAACAGTAACCTAAGCTAAAAACCTCTTCTTTCCCATCAGAATTAATAAGAAATGAAGCTGAAGTATTCTGCTGACAAGGATGAAAAGGCAATATTTAAATTGGAGCAAAACCTAGTATACACTGTATGTAATTTGATTAAACAGAAATATAAGTGATCAGTGTTAACAAGGGTCCACTTTGATAAACAGAGAAACGTTAAACAAACTCTTCCCAATTAAAAATGCAGCCAGACTGCCTGCTGCTGTGTTCAGCGAAATGAGGGTGGCCTTCACAGAGACGGTTGCAGCAGCAGCTGGCAGCTGTCCAGCGCAGTGCAAGGGAGATGCATGTCTCCTTGCTCAGGTACTTATCAGCACCTCCAGCAGCGAGGCTGGCACTGCAGAGCCCCAACCGAGCCGGTCCCCACTGCACCCCATGACAAGATATCTGGTGGCTACTCACTGTCTAAATTACAAATCCACTTGCTTGAAATGGAGTCTGCCCAATGCCAGAAAACAGACAAAGCCTATGCAAAGAGTCAACCCTCAGAAGGGATAAAGCAGCTCCTAGAGGAGAAACAGTGATTAAATAAAGTCCAACAAATGATGCCAATAAACAAGTTTTCAATTACCAAAGGACACCCAGGCAGCCAAAGAGAGGCTGCTAAAAGCTGTAATCACACCACTTTACAGTACCCACTTCAAAAAGTACAGAAACATATAATATATTTTGGCTGGAAAAGAACACATAGAACAGACTATTTAAGAAAATTGCAACCTGCTACAAAAACAAGCCTGAGTGCCTTCTATTTAAGAGAGTGGGGCTGCATTTCAGATCCCATTTCTTACTTCAGGTGAATTATATCTCTGAATCACACAGCAGTTATCAGCCTGCATCTGTTTTTCTTTGAGACCATTATATCCTCATGTCCTTGACCCCATCTGAGACTGACAAGCTCTGGGGACTGCTAATGGGGCTAAATTTTCCATGAATATTTGCTTGTATTTATAAATGAATTTACTTAAGCCATATTAATGTCATTTGTGTATTTACTTTCTGAAAAAAAAAAAAAAAAAAACCAAACCCAAAATCTTGTTCATTTGGGTTTTGCTGGCATGAATGTTTACTAAAGTAAATTCCAAAGATGTAGCAAGAGGTATTAGGATCAGAAAGAGGCTTTTAAAATGTACTGAAGTGTGTCAGTGCATTTTTATTTGCAAAAGACAAATGATTCTTACTCAGCCAGCCAAGGAAGAGAAAGAAAATTTGGAGGTTTCCTGACCAATCTTAATTAACCAATATAGCATGAGGAATAAGTGTTGAAAGCAGAAAACTGTCGGTAACCAATCAAAACAATTTTATGTGTTACCAAATAGTATTCAAGTATTTCTAGACTGGATAGACTCAAGGACACAATGTGCTCACAGCTGACTATGTACAGAGAAGTAGTCTATACTTTATTAGAAAAAGAGTTTGTGGCAAATCGTTCATTGAGCTGAAATAACTGAACACAGAGTGTTATGCCAGTAGGTCATTTGTGTGTACTCCAGCCTCTAGTGAGAGAACGAACAAGAACTTCATGTCACAAGGTGGCTGATCAATGGCTTATCAGATACAGCCAAGATCCCAATAGCAGTTTTTGCATTGTAATGACATCTTTTATCATTTATGCTCCCAGGAAAGATTATAGACTGGTTTGCCACTGATTTTTTTTATGTTCAATATATTCTCTGTCCTTTCCATTTTATATTCAGGCCTTTCTTTAACTCAGTTATAGTCAGCAAGAGGTTCCTAAGCACAAGTTTTGGTAACAGTAACATCACTGCTGACTATTAAATGCAATGTGTTCTGATCTCTGGATATAAACCATTCCATAAGTGGAATCACAGCTCTGACCATTTAGATTTTGCTACCTTCTTTAATTTTTCAGAAAATTAAGCATTAAAGCTTTTGGAGGCCAGCCCTTGCAGCAGCTGGACTAATGTTGATATTCACACAATGAGTTAACACAAATACACTCCCTCTTCCCCCCATACAACTCTCTAAAGAGGAATTTAGGCATGGCTATATAGTTAGATCAACACCAGCGTGCCTCCACCTTGGCACTAAGGGCATGAGGGATAATGCCTGAAGAGAGTTTTTAAAAGAAATAAGTATATATTTCTTGGTTTAGTAAGAGATTTGGGTAATTCAGGTATAACAGTCCTAACATTGACAGAAAAAAGTCCCGTCAGACTCTAGATTGAGTTGTTTCCCTTGCTGTGGGTTGCCTTTAAAACTGTGTCATTTTGTTTTACAAATAAAAAACCTGTAACCCTATAAGCATGATAGGAAGAGTTTTAGGGTTTCCTAACAATAAATATTTTGCACAAAGGTTGTACCATTAGCAGATTTTCATCACACACTTGTAGTCATAGGCAAATTTCAAAACAACCAGCTGGAATAAGTGACATCCAAACTGATTTGAATCACTGAGTGGTCTAGTATTTGGTCTCCTGTTTCCTTTTCCTACCAATGCCAAATTAGGACATTTCATTAACCATTCACTGGCTGCTTCAGTCCTTCTTTTCACTGTAATATTAATAACTTTGCTGCACTCCATGAAACCAGGAATAGTGGCTTGAGAAAAATGTTGTCTTTCTATATTAGGTCTCTACAAACCTACAACTGATAATATTTTGATTGTCTTTAAGCTCCTTTACTCCTTCTTCATAAAATATTCCTTTTCTTTCTCCATACAATCAGCTCACTGTCTTACAAGTCTTCATAATTGGCCCTAACAGAAAAAACCCAGCGCTGTTACTCTCAGCTGCCACCAAATATAATCAAATAGATGCACTCTCTACCTCTCTAACAGGACTTTTAAAAGTCTCCTAGGATAGGAGCTCACAATCCGTAAGGGGTTTGCTGGTTTTGATGGGAAAATCTTATTTGCACATATATTGTGCTACACTAAACTTCCTGAAGCACTGCAAACCATCAAAATTTTTACCTGACCTGGGCCTTCCTACTATATTGTCTCACAGTACCAGGTCCTTGGGAAGACCAGATCTGAATGTGGGTTTGAACACAGAGCATAAGGAACTCTGAACAACTAATTTTTCTAATTAAAGTACTGTGCAATTCTTAAATTATTTTGCTTTTAATTCCATGTTCGCGCAACAGACTAATTGTAAATTACACTTTAGTTGGTTTGCTCTTTTAGTAATTTGTCACATTGGAAGAAAAAAAGTGCATGTCAACTCAACAAATTAAAGTCAAATGTGGTTTAATCATTTTCACTTTAGCCAAGACCATTAGCATGGCACAATTGCATAAATCCTAGAAGCTAGAAGAGGAGTCTGTGAGGCAGAGCTGCCATTCCTGCTGCTGAGCAGCAGCTGGGGAACTGCTGGGAAACAGACACCAGTAGCCTCTGCCCCACACCTGGCCATCCCCACAACAGCAGCAGCAGCACCTTTCCCTGACTTGACAGAAAAGGAGCTGTTTTATGATGCTCCCACCTAGCCTGACCATGTCCTGCCCTAGACAAATAGCTGTCTGGAGTATTTTCTGCCCTTAGCAGTCACAGAAAATGTGACGACCCTCTTGCTGTACATTAGCAACCTCTCCAAGACTCCCATTAAGGAGGTCAGGGCGCTGAATGGAAAATGTAAAGCCTCATGGAAATCAAAGAGACCTGGTTTTCAGCTTATTTTTGTCGGCATCATAGTTATTTAAAGCACTGAAATCTGGTTTGCGTGTGCTTTGTTTTACATGATGCTGATTTGAACCTCTCCAGTTTGAAAACTAGTCTGAATTCTTCCACATCAAGATTTTAAAGTACTTCTTATGTGAAGGCAAGATACATAACATTACAAATTATCTTATATACCTTCACTATATTTTTTCAGGTCATTTGTGAGCTGAGTTTTGAGGAAAAACTTTAGTCCTTTCTTAGATTGAGGTTGATTTGCACTTCACTGCTCTTTTAGACCTTTAGGGGCATTAGCATGAGACTTCACCATCATTGCTGGTGTTATATCATCTCGATGTAATATTCTGTGATTCCCATAGCTAGTGAATTGTATTTGGGAGGACTACAGTGGATTAACTAACAAGTTAATTTAAACGGCATATGTTCTCATTTGAACTATTTGGATGACTAAATTGTGTATTTAGACATGGTGAAACTCAAAGCACATACTAGTGATAATATATCTGGCAACCAGAGTAAACAATGATTTTCCTAAGCATTTCATTTTATCAAACTGATCTTTACAAGGATTAAGAAAGTTCCCAACAGACACAAATAAGTATAGTCTTTTCTTGGGGATTTTTGTACCCATTTGGAAAACAGTATCTCCTTACATCATCTTGCATAGGAGTCCATCCAAAAGGATACATGCTCATGCTAAGAAACTTTAACATAGTGAGCAAAACAGCTTCAGGTGTACAGCCTAAAAACATTGCTGTGACATGCCAGTGTTGAACAACTACAAACTCAGTCTCACCGATGCTACAAGGATTTCCTCAGCTGTCAAATTCTGGAATCAGATTCTTATCCATGTATTCCAGTGTATGTTGACCCAGGTACAGTACTAACCCAATCTAGCTAAGAACTATAAGAACTATAGAAGAACTATATTTTAAAGAACTAGGTTAACTATATTAAGAACTATATTTACCTGTGTTAAAAGAACTATATTTCCAAAATATGGTCTTTCAGAATGGAGAGAGCCAAGTCTCTGCCTCTCACAGTTCCATGTGCATGCTGGGGCAAAGCATGACCTTGAGTCTGGGGATTCTCCCTCTGGGCCGATTCCAAAGGGAAAATGCTCTCAGACATCCAGACAGACTCTGGTCCATGTTGTTTAGGTCACAGAAATCTAATGATGGGGAAATCAACTCCATACGTGTCCCCTGAATCCCAGTTCTTCCAGGTTTATTAAAAGGAAACCAAACACAAGCAAACACCACAGTATGGGAGAACTGTCTGCTCAAAAAGCCCAGGGTAAGAACCCTAGCAAAGCTCTACTGCAAACCTGTGATATTCATGCCACACTACCAGGGCAGTATTGGCCTGCCTTCAGCTTCAGTTATCATCTTCCTGGTGGCTGAAGGTAAAAGGCTATTCTGTCCTTTGCTTTATTCCCAAATATACTGGCTTCCTTGTAATTCAAGCAAGTTTGTCATCTTACATAGGTGTAGCAGGGCACAGTTATCTTTCTCTGTGTTGATCAGTGGGAATTTTATAAGTTGCAGATTTATTCATATGACACTGTAGTTTTTCATATGCATGAACAGATTTGTAACATACATTAGTTACATGTAAAGTAACAAGTGAAAATTCAGGACCCAAGTATTAGCTCTGCAGTAATTTGTACTTAATGTATGAAAGCCTAGGAAATGTGACTTCCATGTTCTATAACAAACAAATCAGTCTACCTGCAGAATTTATGATTTAAACATATTTTTTTTATAGAGCAAAACAGATTTAAATTATGATCTTGGAATTTTGTGAGCTCATTGGAACATGAGCTGTTTTCAAAACGTAGCCATAAATGTTATAATTCCTGAGGGAAATGCATTAGGACTGAACCAGTTTGAAAATCATCTGTCCCCTTTGGGATTCCTAAAATAGGATCTGAATCCACCTGAAAATCTGTTCCGGGTATGTGTGCTGGTTACTTGAAAAGCTAGAATGTTATTGAAATTTTCTTCTCGTATGCTTCACCACATGATCCATGCATAGAATTAGTGTTCATCAGCATGGACTATTTGTCATGCAATGGGACTCCTGCTTGTTATCCAGCTGTGAGAAATGCACAAGCTGTAAAATAAGTTAGGAAAGGAGTGAAAGAGACTGAAACCAATGCAAATGAACATAGTAACAAAGGAACAAAAGTGTAGTACTATTTCTAAAAGGAAATGGGAGAAGACATGGATAATTCAGGGTTAGGATCTAACAAACATCTTCACACCAAATCCCTTGACCTCTTGGTGTAGATGGTACCTTCTCAGTTCTGCAAATTTGATATTTTTCAGGGATACTTTTCTGTTCAAACAGGTTTGCCCATGTGTTAATACACAAGTTCTTCCCTTCGACTTGACAGTTTTGTTGTTTCTTTCTTTGTACAGAAGTAGCCTCAATATTGATACAAAAGATGTTCCTATTCTAATCTTAGGTTATTAGAATTTTACCTACATCTTCTGCTTGTGATCCTTTGAAGATAATAGATTTTACATGTTTATAGTAAGTGCTCACTTATTTAATGAAACAAAGGTCAGGAAATTCCCAGAGTTAAGGAAATTCCCAGAGAAGTTCCAGTGTTTGCTAAGAAATGACTAACACCAAAAGTATTAAATAATCATAGCCATAAACCCCAAACCTATTACTGCCAACTGTTTTTAAATGGAATCTAGTAAACAGCTTTCTGACTTACCCAACACTTGCAACTTTATTATTTCTTTTGAGAGAATGTGCGTATGTATGCTACAGAGACTCGGGCACTCCACAGACTACTTGACAGTAGTCTTTCACTCCAAACTATAAACATATTATGAATTGAGAAACAGGAAAAGTTTGGCTGCAGGCAAAGTATCAACAAGAATAACTTCTAAGAGACCAAGACATTATCTCTCTTTACAAGGTAGCAGCTGTTGTGATCATGATCTTTATTTACAGAAAACAAATTCTTTAAAACATTCATGCTTTAGAAGAAAACACAAGTATGTAAAACAGTGTAAAGATTTAAAGTAGGGATAACTGTCAATCAATTTGTTACCACGGTTTTAGATCAGTAGTGCTTCTCTTCTTGCAAACCTTTAGTTTTAAGCTTTTAAAAAAAATTCTTGAAACTCATTAGAAATACTATACATTCTCAAATAGGATGCAGAATGCTTGTCACTGAAAAAACATTTCCAGAACATTTTCTTCCTCGGAGATAAAAAAAAATTTGCTCCCTCTTAAATGCTTTAAAAATATAAGCTTTTTTTATTACATTGGTTGAAAATATTGGCTGCACAATAATGCTATTGTGTGAATTGTGACATGTCTGTATCCAATAAAACAAATGGAAACACAATAGCTTAGACCAGATCACCTTAGTACACAGACAGATAAATTAACGAGCATTAAGGCATTGTGTGTTTCAGTTAAATCTCAATATTTCTATCTCAAAATTGTTCTTTAAATGTTTTCTTTGAAATTAGTTGAATATTTTTCAGCTTTAAAGGATTAATTATCATCTATTTCTGCCCAATTATAAACTGATATCTTACAGACTGGTAACGTATAAATTGGTAACCTACCACTCATCAACCCTTGAATGACGTTTCTTTGCCCATATATGCACTTTAGAAAGTCCATATAAAAACCTTTATGTAAGTTTTAGAAACCTCTGAGTTTTGCAGCAATACACTTTCACCTAGAAACAGTGACGCCACCAGGTATAATCTCTTCTGAAAGTTTGAAAAAAAAAAAAATCTCCAAACCAAAATCATGTATAAGGCATTGTAACTGAAGATATCATTGTTGATCTCGTAACTATATAATGTTTTATCTATCTTGTGCTGTATTATTTCTTCCAGCAATAATAAAATATTCATAGCTAACAATTGTAATTATTTTCCTTTTCTTTAATTACGGGGCTCCCTTAAGGTGCAGTCACAAACCCATGTGGCTAAACTACTGAGAGCTGTTTCCCTAAATAAGCACTGATGAATGATCTGCCAGTCTTTGTGTACGTTTGAAATATTTTTGTTAATTACTTGGAAAGCAACACCTTAAGCACTCTTCCCTATTCTTTCTCCAGATAATTGTACTGAATAATAATAACCATGGTCACTATAAATAAAAACCCACTTTCCCTTGACACCCTTAAATGTCTACATTTCTTTTGTGCCTAAAACTAGGGCGGTGGTAGGCTATGATATTTTTTTGTTCCAGATCCAAGTCTTATTTTTAGATATGTTATTACTGCTGAGGAAACAGAGAAACTCTGCAAAGAGTGTTTGTGTACCACAGTTACATATTTTTTCCATCTGGGGAAAAAAAAGATTTTCCTCAGCCTCCTTTTAACATATGGAGTTTGTCACATCAATCATTGGTGGAGAACATGTAGTGGCATCCATGTCATATGGGTGACAGGGCTGTTTTACATAGTATCAGTATTTTAGATTCATGCCTTCCCAAGCTACAAAGCGCAGACATTCTACTTAGCAAGAGCATAGTTCTTCCAAAGAAGAGCTGTCTTTTGTCAAGTATTTTCATCAGAGAGATGTAAAAATGTTACAAACCATCCAAAAGTAATAATGTAGGTACTTTAGCATGCAGTCTTTCTCTAGCTTGTATAATAATTTTGAGCTGGGTGCTTAATACATATGGGGATCATCACTAGGGAAACCATTCCCTTGGTACCTATACTCATATAGAAACCTTGTCTTCCTTTTGTGTCTGACTCAGTGAAACAGTATTTCAGAGATCAACAACATTTCTAAAAAATCTCGTCCCATTTATTTGTCTTTTACCTTTAAAAAGTAAGTAGAATCTGTGGTTTGTTTTTTTTTTCTCTCAATCCCCAAATGTTTCATAATAGGTCTGTTACGCTCTGCCACTTTCCTATTACAGATCACCTAGCACCACCATTCTTATGGCTCCTTTCCCACACAAAAATGATGCCAGCTCTGTAGTATCCCTGTCCTCTTGTCTGCAGGCGTCACAACATTGTCAGCAATTATCATTTACTCTGGTAAAGCACTTACTGCCAGTTACTGTTCAGTCCATTGACTTGTTGACCTCTCTGGAAATAGCTAGATAACTAATTTAGGGTATAAATGGCTGTGATAATTATGATTCAATTTAATTTTCTTTCAGTGATTCACACACAGATGTTTTGATATCACTGAAACTATTAGCTGAAGGGACCACACACTGTATAGTGCCTAAAAACGTAGCACTGTGTCCTAGAGGACTTAGGGTACGAATGCAAAATGGCCAGTTTCTGTAGATGATAATTTCTTAGAATGAAATTGTAATCCTCAATTCTCATACCAGTAGGAGACTCAGCTTGGAAAGCCTGAATTTTGGTGCTTAATTCTTCAGAATTAAACATCACAAACACTTATTAGGCATGCCAGTGATAACAGGTCTGGCAACCAAACCTGTCTGGTTGTCCCTCTCGTGTAAAACCTGCCAGGACAATTTTCTATCTATGTGAACTCTCTGCCCTGTTCTGGTAAACGTTTTCTAGATCAGATAGCCTTCAAAATATAAACCCACATGTGGAATTAGCAGTGTTCATCTTTCCCTTCGTGTTTTTTAACTGTTAATTCAGTGAATAGAACATTATCATAACGTCCACTTGCCCATGGGAATTCGAATTGTTTCTCCTAAGGAATGCTGCATTCTTAGTGGACATCCTCTAATGTTGAAACTACATCCATGACACCTAGGCTTAATTATTCATTCAGCCAGAGAAAAATATACTGGTTTAATATTAGAATACTGACAGTGAGGTGCTTAGTTCTGCTGGTGAGATGGTCTCTTTGAAACAGGCCTTTCAACTGCAAAGTTTTGCTGCCTAAATGCAATGTGTTTCAATAAATAAGCTCTTCATTTCTGAACAGGGACTCAAGATCCACCATCTTTGTAAATAAATACCCAGCAACAACAATCCTTACAATAACAAATTCCTAGCCAGTCAGTACAAGCAACAAATCCTTTAAGTTTGCCTCACAGAACTCCAAGTGGCAAGGGAAAGCTGAAATCTACTTTGTCACTCCCAGAGACACAAGCAAAAATTAAGAAGTCATTGTCATATGGGTCCCTGGTGAGCCTGATGACAACACTTGACAAAGCACATATGTCATTAATGTCCAGGAAAAGGAATGTGTTCCTGTCACAGGACTTACTGGCATTAATGCCCCTGTAGGAGTTTGTCTAGAAAAGCAAGTTGTCACTGCTGCCTCTGAGTGTCCCTCTCAAAGGAAAT
Source organism: Morus bassanus (assembly GCA_031468815.1). Taxonomy (NCBI): domain Eukaryota; kingdom Metazoa; phylum Chordata; class Aves; order Suliformes; family Sulidae; genus Morus; species Morus bassanus. Next base: position 8,957,278 of record CM062576.1, on the reverse strand, counting down.
GTATCACTTTGCTTTTAGAACGAGACAAATAAAATAAAGCACTGAGCATGACACAGAAAAAAAACAAGGAACCTCTAAAGCATGCATACAGTTTCATGTGCCTTCCATGGGACTTGTACAAAAAGGGGTCAAATGACACAGATGTTTGATAAAAGGCAAGGCAAAGCAACTGTGAAGAATATGCCTATGAGCATCCTGATAGGGAAGCACCTTTTGTCCAGTAGCATGCAAATTCTGCAAGCTTACAAACATATGAATGGGGAAAACTGCAAATCTTTCTACATAATGCATTTTAGATAGTTTTCCCTGCTTGAAGAAATTGTATGTAAACTGTCTGCAAAGGTGATTTGTATCCCCGGGTATAACTGTTTCATGGGGCTTCTGGCAGCAAGCAATTGTTTGTCAGATGTGATGCTCATAAGACCCTTAACTGTAGTGATACTAGAAACTGCCTCTATAATACTGAACACATAAAACAAATTATAACAATATCCTTAAGATTAGCATATAAGTAATAGTGCTATATAAAAACTCATAAAAACAAAATGTATGGCTACAATAACCATATTAAAACAACCATAGTTCTGCTTTAAATAACCATATGAGCCACGTTTGGAAGATATTATAGTATTTACTGATTAAGCATAAGGAAAAGTCTACCGCCGTCAGCTCAGAAGAAAGAAAGCTATTCCAGTTTCTATCTTTCCTGTAGGTATTGGAAGGCCAGCTCATGATAAAAGACCAACAGAACCATCTAAGGAGCTTCAATAATCCTTTGATAGTTTAAAAAGAATTAAAACACATCCTTTTTATGCATCCTTTTTGGTTTTTTTTCCAAAATGGTACAATGATATGTTACAGGCAACAAAAGAACATGATACATATCATTAACTGAACAGTAAATCGTCTTCCTTTCAGAGAACTGGACCTCTTGACTGCACTGGTGACTAAAAAGTCAAACTTACACTGATGCTAAACTGGCATAGGAAAATGAATCAGGACAATATATCTCTTAAACAGTGACATCATTTAGGTCCTGGGAAACTTAAAATGTAGAATGGATTTGTCTGAATGAGTGCTAGACAAGACTGTACCTAAATGTTGAGAATATTCTTCTCCAGGTGGAAATTTGAAGAGGAAGCCCTTGCTTTGTTCCAGGACTGGTACTTCCAGTCTGTTTAGCAGTTTCCTTTTTCACTTGGCAGCTTAAGTGCTGAAAACCAGTGAAAATGAAAACAAACAGAAAAATTATGTTTCTGATACCGGTAAAAGCTAAAGGCAAGAGGATCATCCCAGTAGGTGGGGACCAGTTAAAAGGTCTTTTACACCTCTGTTGAGGTGCTCAGGGATGGGCATATGTGTGTGGAGGGGAGAAGTTATACAGAAGACCCATGGGGAAACGCGTAGCCAGCTGTCTCCTGTGTTCCACAGCCCCTGTCCTTCCCACAGTGTGAAGCTGCCCTAAGCCCAGTGCACCTCAAGGAGAGATGTCTCAGGGACAAGGCAGCTCCTTACCTTTCTACCTTTCCTCCAGCCCTGCTCAGTACAGTGACCCACTAACAGATAATCAGGCAGAGCAAAGCCAGTAAAAGAAACACCAGTCATTTTTCATTTGCTTATGGACAGGCAACTTATGATGATACTCTGATGATTACTTTCTGTTGAATGAATCGCCTTCTGACCCATTCTCCTCAGTCATTTTCATTGTACACTAAATTCCGTTTGCTATGTCAGACCCTCAATTTTATCAGAGCCACTAACACAATTTTCCAGAGCAGCAGCATTAGCTCAGCTTCCTCATTTTGTCTCTGGTGCCTTGTAGTTCAATTTATAGGCGGAAATAAAGACTTGTTGGAACTTGCCTCCTTCCCCCAAGGGTAATCTTAATCCAAACCCAAGGGCAGAATCTGGGCCTAACCTCCAAGCTTTTTCTCCCAAGAGTCGATATATCAGCAGATGATCCATATAAGTTATATCACTATCATTGAAAAAAAAGCAATTTGCACTATCAAAAGCAGTTTTCCAGCATGGAGAGATTCACAGATATCTGAAAAGGGAGCACACTGTTTTTCTTTCTGATAAAAATGGAAGGAGAAAAAACACAAAAAAACCCAAAGCACCAAATGAACAGAAAATTACAAACCAGCACAATGCAAATAGAAATGTTTGCATTAATTCATTTCTGAATCATTCCGCACATTCTTATTTAGTAGTTATATGCACCTTATAAAATCAATAAAATATATCAGGTATTATTAAAAAAACCTAGAAAATCTTCTGTGTTTACAATAAAAGAATATTATGTGGAAAACAAGATTTGTCAATTTTGGATAGAATAGGGGATTCATAAATTTCTTTTTTTTTCCCCCTATTGTCTGGAAGTTTTAGATCTGCTTACCGCTAACAGTAGCCTGACCCAGCACAGCATTACTTTAATCAGAATGCCTGCCTTAGTGTTGCTTAAAACCACTTCACTGAGAATTAACCATTGCTGAGCTCTCAAAAATACATACAGGGTAATTTCAAGTTCAGTTAGCAACTAGGAGCTCAGGACATGACTGTGTCATCAGAATAAAAATGAACATTGCACTCAGTGCACTGACTTGTCACTTCATTTACAGAGATCATAAATAACAATGGTCCAAGGATGGATCCCTGAGGTACTTCTGTAATGACATCCATTAAATCTGACATGATGCTGTTTAATAACACAAGCTGTATGTGCCCTCCTAAGTAGCTAGCACCCAGTTAATTACAGATGATTCCATACCTAATCCACTCTATCCTGTAAAGGAATATAATTTACAAAATAGACGATAAAAAACAAATTTAAATGCACTCCATACACATTCCCTGGAAACAATTTGCACTTAATCTGCAGTGTTTAAAAGCATCTGATTTTCTCATTCTGAATTAACCATAAACATTCTAATATTATTATTCTGCTCGAGAGTCCCTTATTATTGGTATGGCAAACAAATACAGTGTCAAGTCTTCATGCTGCTGAACTGCCAGCAAGGGGTTCTCCGTGGGAGCACACCCAAACTGGATTATTGGCGTTCAAACTGTGCCTCTTCAAGGTGTGCTACACAGCTTCTGGGTAATCTGCAAGTCTGAGCAGGGCAAGTCTGGCTTTGGCCGAGTCTCACTCGCTCTGGATGCAGACTGTGCTGCCACACTTCTCTCCAGGGAACAGTGAAAAACGCTGAACGAACATACTGGTGCTAAGAGGGCATCAATGCTTCTTTTGGAGATGAAGAAAAGGAGCTGATGTGATTCCCAGTGACAACCAGAAAGTGTGAGAGAGGAAGAAAGGTGAGAAAGAGAGGGAGATCCGAGACACTGCCTTGGCTCGCTCTCCCACTTAAGAATGAAGGGAGAGTAGGATGTCTCCATGGCAACCATCAGAAAGCATGGAAAAGCAGTGAGCAACAATGATTATAATAAGATTAGAAGAGGTCACACAGATCATCAAATAGTCCCCCAGAATCTCAGGCAATCACATAATAATAGCCGCTTAGTCTGGAAGCGCTCCGTGGAACAAGTACTCTATATCCACACATCACAAACTTCTTCCCAACTTATGACTAATTTAAGATTTGCAGTTTAAAATAAATAATAATAATAAAAAAGATTAATTATTATACTCTGACGGAAAGGAGATTCAGAGAATAAGTATCTTATATTCCTGTGATAGGAAGGAACCAACTTGCTAGACCTGCTGGAAGATTTTAGGACAAGTACCTCACCTCCTGCTGTTGAGCAAGGCAAGCACAACAAACCCCCCACATCTGCCCTGAGCAGTCTGATCTCCGGGAGAATTACTTCTTGATACCAAATTTAGGAACCATGTTAACCCTCAGGATGTGAGTAAGATGCATCAGTGAGATTTCTGAACACTAAAAGGAACACAAGTTCACCCCCTTCTGCATGAATCTTGTCTCTGACAACATATCAGTAGGAGCTGATACAGAAGGTACTTGTTTCTTAAAGAGGTATCAGCAAAAATGAAAAAAGGCAAGGGGACCCCCACACACCACATTTTAGTTGCAACACTCAATTCATTTCCATAAAGTGGCCAGACACCACAGTGGTGAATAAAATATAAGGCTTCCAAGAGAAGGAACAATTTACTTCTCTCACTAGTGGGTGGGTGAGATTTTTCCGAGGGCAGAGAAGGAACACATTCACATGCTCCTCCTAATGGCCAGAGGACAGGAGATAAATCTAGCTGCAACTTGCTAGACAGAATAAAATAAAGATACTCAGTCTGAAACTGAATGATGCTCCACACCTTTAGAAACATGCTGAGTGTTGTCATTTCCCTCTGATATTGGAAGAAAATGTGGGGGAGACAAGAGTGCTTGTAGTTTAATGCACTTACACTTGTTCTTTAGAGACCAGTGACTTTTAATTTCCAACTACACTCCCATGGTTATATATTGCTTTCAAAGCCACACTGATGAAAAAGCACACAATGCATGGTATAAGTCTCCATTAAACTGACACTGACCTGAGATGCATTTCAGGGTGAAAATCTATAACTAATCCCTGAATGCTCCATGTGACTGGGCCTAGGAAATAAAGACACTTTTCTTATCTACATTCCTATCCGCCACACCCTATTGGAGAGGGTACTTTATGTTTCAGAACTGCATGTTTCACGAGATCCTGAAGAATTCCAGTGCCCCAATAAACAAACAGAAAAGTCAAGTATATTATATGTGTATTTGTAGGACAGATTTTGAAATGGCATTCTTACAATGCATGATGGTTTGTGCTGCGTTTTGTTGCTGTTGCAACAGTTTCTTCAGTAGCAGGTTACATCTAATTGGGCAATTTGCATACCCTTTATGCCTGTCACATTGCTACCTGTGACATTTCCTCCAGGAGTGGCTTGAAAGTGCAAGTTATACTCACATAATTTCTGTCTATAGGACACTCAGGAAAGGCAGCTCAGCTGAAAGTCTGAAGTCAGTATGTGTAAGACACAGTTTTCCCACCCTTGTGTGAAATACAGCTAAGCTTTATGGCTGCCTTACTCCAGAATGAGATAATCCACATGGCAGAATCAATTTCAGTTGATTTGCCTTAGCCTTCCTAAGTCCTTCTACAGACATGGACTTAATTTGGGTTTTACTGACTCTGCCCTTCCTTCCTCTGCAGGTATCTGTCTCAGGCTTTTGTATGGCAGCTATTTGAAGCACCATTGCTCTACCTGTTTTCTTTCTACTGATACTTTCTACAGCTGTGGCAGATTGCATTGTTTTTTCTTTCCTATTGAAGGGTGGGGGGTGAAATCCGACATGTTAGCTTCTTTTCAGTACGCTTGGCAGCAAGGCATACGTGCTTCTGCCTCCCACACCATTTTCTCAGTCCCCTGTATTACTGTTTGTAACAGATGTTTTCTCTGCCCTTTCCTTCTTCCTGTTGCAGAGACCCTTGCTTCCACCAGGACATTTTACCCTGTCATTTCAAAGTCTCATACAGCTTCTTCTGCCAATATTAATGTCATTGCCTGTGCTAACAAATGTTGCACACATGTGCAGGCATGTATGATACGTGTCCCAGCCACCAGCATTGCACCAAAGGCTTATGACCCCCACTGGGGTAGGGCCAAGGACGCCCAACAAACACACCTTTGTCCCATTCATGCGTTACATCAGCACTGACGTTGCACCTGAATGTTCACACAGAAACTCATCTCACTATACTTCTTAATCACTCCTACAATATCTTCTCAGCAGGAATTTTTTTTCCTCTCTTTTTTCATTTTGTTCAGTAAGAAAGAAATATTTCCAATTCCACAGCGGCTAACCAAGTGATAAGTCCACTAATGAGGGGCAAAGCGGGATGCGTAGCATGCCTGGATAACGAGAGAAGTGTTGTTGCCTTATCTTTCACATTAATACTCTCTTTTTAACAGAAAAGCACATAGTGGAAGTTCAATACACAGCCTTGAGCTTTAAAATTCTGCTTGTCCTACGGGGGATTTCCTGCCCCGTCGGGTGAATTCTACTTAATAATACCGAATTCCTGTAACAGAACAATTCCTTCCTGTGGGAATTTAAAGACTTCAAAACTGTTTATTATATTTTAACTGGTGATTTTCTCTGCAGCTTAATTGTATTGGGTTTAATTTCATAGAAAACCTTTATTCCCTTCTTATATTTTTCTTCCACAGTCTCCCCAGTTCACTTCTACCTTACCCACACAGATAAGAAAAGTTACTTTTAGTTTGTATTATCTAACCAATATGTAGGATGCACTTAAACCCCCCCACAGAGAGGTGTTATTTGCAAAATGTATTACCTTTTCTTTTCTTCAAACACTGCGTGTAATCTCTCCCTTGCTCAAGTCTCTCGGGTGTGACATAGGTAAATTTCACAATAACAAAGCGAGCTCAAACACCACCTCACTGTACATTATGTGCCATCCAGGAGACTTTACCTCATATATGGTTATTTTGGACCTCTAACAAAACAAGCACCACAGCTCTACACAAATAAATTGGTGTACTCTTGTTCCAGTTACATAATATTTTGCTTATACCTAAAATAAGAGATCTGGAGGTATTTGAATATTAAATTATTATTTCCATGTGGCCTAAGCAGCAGAACAGAGTTAGTAACCCCATGGCTCTTGAACTGTGCACAATTTACAAACAGTTCGTGTGGTCCCAGCCCAGACCTCGCGTAACCAGCAGCAGAACACAGGAGTTGCTGGGGAACACAAAGCCCCAGGCTGGGGAAGAAACAAGCCAACAAACAGGGAGTACTGAGCTCAGTGCTGCTACTTCACCCTGGGACCTCAATGGACACCTTGCGCCATAACAGGACAGACTAGCTCTGGGCATGCATGAGATGAGACAGGGAAAGGAACTGCATAGTTGAAAGGATATACCTATATATCCTGTATGTTAGGCAAGTCCTTAGGGCTGAGCCAGCTTATGTTAGGGCAAAGCATGTCCCCATAAGCAGATTCTCCCTGCAAGGCTTTCTGGATCACGCTCTTATCTGTTTTAATTTAATGCAGGAAATATATTGTCTGCATAAAGAAATCTTTGTTCAAGGAAAATATTTATGTAATGCAAAAGAGCGTATTACAAATGTAATTAAAGTTATAATGCAAAGTGCAAAAGGTCCCCATTCTCTTTTCAGTTCCACATGCGTAAGTGTGAATTAACTGAATTAGTATTATCACCACTAGAGAAACTTCTCTAACTTAAGGAGAAGGATTCAGCCATAAATGATTTGCATACCTCTAGAAATATCCACGATAATAGTTTATCACAATATTAATGTTTTACTTATGCTGCACTTAGTGTTATACAGATTTTTATTTAAAATATATACAGCTGATAATAAAATATCTATCAAGTAATAAGTATGTAGGATATCTGATGAAAGATATTTGAATCTCTACTTCAACATTTTAACTTTTAGTTCAGACATTAACCAAAGCCAAAGATCTAAAAATCCATGTACTTCAAAAGAGACTGATTTTTGATACTGATTCTGTAGACTGGGACCATCTTTGAGGTATGTAACTGAGTTCTCGGATGATATCTGTTAAAATGCTATTTGGAGCCAAACATTTGCACAATGTACATCATGAAATGTTGGGATTTTTTTTCTGAACTATATTTTTATACCCTCTCAGTTTGTTAAAAATAAAAAAAAACCCAACCAACCAAACCTTAACAGAGTTGGTAACGAATGTACAGCGATCTTCTAACACAGATTAACATAGAAACTGTTATAGTATATTTTTTTCTTTTAATCTCAGAGGTAGTACAGAATAATATGGACCACCTTGTTATATAACATTACAGTTTTAGCAGAGAGATATGCTTAGTTGATATAGTAGTTTTTCCATCTGTAACCTCTTTGATTCTAATGAATGCAATCATTTTAATTAAACCTACAAGTAATAGCATAGTATAACACTTCAAATTGAAGAAACCATTGTCAACATATGGCATAAGGTTTTGTATTTGGTCCAGACCAATAACAACAACAACAACAACAACAACAACAACAAAGTGTTTTATTTAATATTTGAGGTTTTAAGACATTTTTATTACCGTGTAAAGTTTTAGAAACATTTCTGAACTATAGAAACCAGTTTCAAGTTAACAACTGAGGTTCTGGATCCACTTCAAGGCTAGCAAAAATAAAATAATACTTGAAGTTTAGATCTCTCTGAAGGCTGTGAAAAACCCTTTGATATTTTCACTTTGAAAATAGTTCACTTACAAATTTTAACTACAGCACAGATAACCATCTGATGGCTGCTCAGTGGATCGTGTGAAATGAAATCAGCTTCAGTCTATAACATTTAGGTAGCACTCAGGAGCCACATTAGCTAGTAGAAAAACCACAACACTTTTTATCAACTATGGAAGTATGCATCTTGATCTGAACAGCTCAGGTTTCTGGAAGCATTTACTTTCCATATTAGGCATGCCTACAAGCTTTCCAAATTATTAACAGTTTAGACTATGCAAACAGAACCTCACCCTATTTGCATATCCATCCCCACATATTTTAAAATTGTTCCCTTAGTAACTGTATCCTGATGGGAAATACAGACTTCCTCCCTGCAGAGCAAATAAGAAAACAACACACCAGTTGACATCTGCCTGCATGATATCATATAGGTTACAGAAAAAATAAATTTACTTGGCAAACAAAACAACATGAGGAACAAAGCTATTGGTAGGTGTTTTACGATTGATGATCATTGTCCTATATAGTGAAAAAGCTCCCTTTTCTATCAATAACTACAAATATGAAATTTAGAAAAGATATATTATGATTGTGGAGAGAGGGAAGAAACTAAAAAAAAATATATTGTTCTCATTCTGAGATATTATATTGAAGATGAACTTTATTTGTATTTTAATATCTCTAGATGCAATGTCATTTACTTTTTTTTTTAATGTAGCTTATGTCAATATAGTTTAAAGAGAAGAAATTATTTACACCCAATTTAGAGTCCCTTTACTGCCAAGTAATATAAAGTAGCCCAAATTTAAATGAGAATTGGGTCACTGCCCTCTAAAATTGTATTACCTTCCAAACCATGGAGTCAATTTACATTTGTACAGAAAGAATTGCAATACAGCCAGATTTGAAAAGAAACACTTTATGCTCACTTATTTTCCTCATCGTTTTCACACATGCAAAAGACTACAAAACAGACAAGAGTGGTGAAGCAGACCTTTGAAACCTAAATTTTAAAAAATAAGTAAATAATAAATATATATTTATAAGTGAGATGCATTTGAGGCCAGAGTACAGGAATCAAAAGCTCCTGAACAAGGGAAGTTAAGGTCAATATGCCATCTTGCTGTTTTGTATCCAGTCTCCATTTAAATCCCAAGAGATGCAATGGACACTGTATTCGTAACGTGCTTAATTGTAGAAGAGAAGGTTGGGAGCTTCAGAAGAAGCTTCAGCTTCTCTAACCTGCCTTGCCTGAGGATATACCCTACATGCCTGCAACCATCTTGTCTGGCACTCTCTGCTCTTTTATCAGGTTTCTTGGTCCTTCATTTTCTTTTTTACTGATTTTATTTTTACTTAATTTAGAACACTTAATTTACTTAATTTAGAATTTTATAAGAGCTAAACTACTGTGCTGAAAAGGAGCATTTTAACAGTTGATATTCAAACTATTGTTGCAATGATTTTAGCTATCAAACACAAACACTTAATCTCTGAACTATGGTTTGACTGATGCTCTGCAGTGTCAGTAACACTGTGCTGAACTGTTCGCATTCATAATTGTGTCCTTTGCAACCATACAGGTTGGAAAAAGTTTGAGGACAGAAAAGGTTAGTGAAGGGAAATAACCACACAATTTTCTGTCTTCCATAGCTGCTAACTTGATTATTTCACATTCTAGAATTAAGGCTTGGTTTACTGTTCCCAAGTTTCAGTTAATTTCTCCATGATCAGATCTGGTGTGATACTGGATGAGTAACTGAAGGATTCTGTGTGCCTGAAAAATACCTGACCGAGGCCTGGACAAGCTCGCTGCCCATTACTTATTTCAGAGAGGTATCCACTGACACTAAACAGACTATACAGAAAAATCAGGCCAAGATCCAGAAATGGTTTAGGATGGAGGTCTAATCTGATGGGAGAAGGCCAAGCACTACCAGGCTTGTACTCCTTCTGAGACCCAAACAAATAACTGCATAGCTGTGCAGTGAATCTCTGTGCCTCACTTCCCTGTCTGCAGATGAGTATTTCCCACCTCACAAGGTTGTTGTGAATATAGGTCTGTTCACTGTTTTCACATCCTACTGTATCACAGTTATGGAGGAGAGGGAGACAAGAGCTGTAACAACATCTGACAGATGACATGGATAATAAGTCAGTGTTCCCATCACAATCCAGCATCAGTTCTTTGGAGACTACATTCACTCTAAGTAATGATGAGTTTAAGTCACAAACATTAGATTACTAAAAAAGTCAAACAGGAAAGGGGGGCAGAGTAAACTTAAAGGAGTTTCTTTTCATCCTGAAGATACACTGATGTATCAGCATAAAAGGAAAAGACAGAGAAGGGAAGTTGGCAGTAACACCAACTTGTTTTCAAAAGTATATTTCCATATTTGCCTCTGCAGGAGAAACCTTTGCAGCATTCATGTGTTAAGCTTCATTTAGAGTCTGGATGGCCGTGACCATGTTCACTTGCAAATAAAATATTATTTATGGGCTGATCTCGCAAATATTTACTACTGAACATATGGGTGAATGTTCAGCTGGTGTAAATCAGCAGAACCACCAATCTCATTTACATTAGCTGAGGCTCCAACATGTTATGTTTATTACATTAAGGACCCATTCATATGGATAGGATTTACCCTGGTAACCATCCATAGGTTGGTTAATCCAATCTACATGTTGATGATGACTGCAGGATCCCTCCCCTACTTATGCTTTGTGCAATGTAGAGCCTTAAACTGTCATTTAATGAATATTTTGTTATATGTCATTTACAGATACAAGATCAATGTTGTGTTCCTAATATTTTCAGAGAAACCAACTGAAAAGTTACAATATTAGTTTGTAAAGCCTTAATTATACAAACAGTCACATGAAGTACTCAGCAATGCACACACTAGGCCATAAGGGTGCGAGCCACAGTATGACCCTGAGCAGTAATCCTTTGGCTTGCGTTCAGGACACTCAACACCTCACAGGATTTACTCAGCAACCTTGGTGTGGAATCAACAACTTATCAGAATATTATACCAACATCACGTGGGTTTCTGGAACAAGAGAGACTGGAAGAACTTTTTCCCTACAGACTCTCTTTGTCAAAAGAGGAAATTGTTTTCCTTTGTGTGAAGAGCTTTGGTAAAGTCCTCTTCTGTAACACTCATAGTGGTCCATTCTTATATGTGAATTAGCTTTGCATCATTATTTAAAAAGCAACTAAAACCCAAGGTGGATCAGTACCTTGGTTTGCCTTTCAGCTCTGGATGAAGTGCAAAGGTAAATCTAAAAATTACTAATGCAGTCTGAAACAGAAGTTATGCAACAATAGAAATTTCATATCTTTTGTCACTGGTAGTACATATAACCACAAACAGCCACATTTTATTGCTAGATTTGCCTGTCCACTACACAAACAAGTTATTACACAGCATGCAAGATGACTGGAGGTAAAACTGAATTTTCTGGCCCCCATCCCCCCGCCTGTCTTTTCTCATTTTCTCTGAATTACCATATTTTCCATATTGTTTCCTGCAGCATTTATGGCTTACATTTTGAACCGTGGATCAAATACTTACAAAGCATATTTCCCTCCAGGTTTTAAAGTTCTTTACTTGTTTTTTTTCTTTCTTTTTCCAGACAACTATTCAAAGCTGTTGCTTGAGTAAGTAGTAATAAAAGGTAGCAGACAACTGACCTCCTCTGTATTTCTGGAAAAGTAATTAGTGAAATTCTCTGGAGACCTGGAGACATGGGTGATATATTACCACCTGTAGGTGGTTTAGAAAGGCATATTTTACAACACCCACACAGTCATAATCAACTTACGTATTTTAATGTAGGAGCAGTATAAAAATGTTAGATGGAAATGTGTTTTTTAAGCAACGTATTTCAGTTTTCTTGGGCTGATACTGTCTCCTTTAAAACATCTATTATTATAGATCTGATGTCACAAAGACAACTGATGGTGGAGGCAGACATAATCAACTAAAGTTTTCAACACTCCTTATCTCATCCAACAACCAATAATGGTCTCTCTGCTAGGGTTTTGCAATAGAAGAAACAATGTAAACTAGGGACACTCATTTTTCATCTTCTCCTTTGGGGATTTTTGCTTGTCATCATCACTGCATGCATTTACCCCTTCATAAGTGAGACGTAGAAACTGTCTTCAAAACAATATTTCAGTTAAAATGCTGAAAAGTGTGATTGCCAGCCAGTGATTTCAACCAAGACATTTTATATCCTCTTTTAAGACTGAAACTAAATCTTAAGTATCCTTGAAATCACATTCCTTTCAGTACATATACATTTCTAATAATGGCAAGGATTGCAGATTTCCCTATTTTTCCCCTTTGAAAGGAAAAAAAAGAGTTTTCATCTCAATGATCTCATTTTTACACACTTGAAGTACTAAATATAGCAGTACTACATACAGTACTTAACTGAAAACATCCCAAAAAACTACAGAAATCAAAACACTAAGAAAGAAATGTACCACACAACTCTTTTTCCCAAACAAATGACTGAGTCAGTTGATTACCTGAAAAAAAGTAAAAAAAGGTATCTGTACAGTGACCTGAAGAAATGAAAGGACAGGATGTAACCAAGCTAATAGAGAGGAATATGTCAAAGGAGAGAACTGACAGATCCTCATGTCATTGAAGAAGGTAAAGGAGCGTTCAGAAGGCTTTTCTTTACAGGTACGTCTTTTGCATTGCTCATGTCAGAGTCTCCACAGGGAAAAAGAAGAGTGACCAGGAGGGTATAAAAGATGACTGCTTGCATTCTCACTCTCTCAGTGCATTCCAAGAACAACTGAAAATGAGAAGTTGTGATTGCCAAACGTTTTTAGTTCCCTGTATCTCTTGCTAGACATACTGGCGCATTAACAAGAACATGATGATACAGCCTTCGTAGTATTGCTCACCTCCCAGTTTTGGGGCTAGACAGTGTGAGAGGGGAGATGGGAATGCCTGTCATATGTCAGGTCCAAGATTTAGTTCAGCATGCTGTTCTGCTCTCACAGATCCCTGGATTTACACTCAGTCTATTTTTCTAGTGATTTATTGCAGCAGAACAACTTGTATGAGCTTTTGTCTTTATTTGAATGAGAAATGGGGCAAGGAATGCCAGAAAATAAGCATCAGCAGTAAGTGAATTCAAAGTTCAGATCCAGAGAAGTACGAATCAATTTCTGATTGCATGAACACAGGACAAAGCTTGGAAATAGCTCTTGATTAATAATAATCATGTTATGAATAGATTTACCAGAAAGAGGAATGCAAATCAAAGATTATGTGATGATTTCTACGAGAACCCCTCAGGATTAGAATCCAGACTGAGATGACTTGGAATCCATACAGAGGTATTGATCTACTATCTGCAATCTGTGAGAGCAATCAGTGTCCTGGCATTAACAGTATGAAGATTTCTCTTGATGTGTCTCTTTCTGCTTCTAAATGATTTTTTTTTTTTTTTAAAGAACTAAAACTGATATCCCCAGAAGCAATATGGCAAAGGAGATTTCTTCACAATGGTGAGAACATTTATTCTGCACAAGCTTAAAGTGACATAAGCAAATTTCTGTTTCAAAAGGCAAATAACAATCACAATAGGTTTGACCTCTCTCATTATATTTGTCAGAATGCCATGCTAAACCAGCTATGGAGGTTTGGGATTGGGGCTGACTTGGGCCTGACCAAGTGAGATTAAGTCACCTGTCAGGCAAAGGAGCCTCCACTCATTTACATGTGTCCATCTAGACATCTAGATAAAAGGTAGAGCTGGACTGGAAAAATAAAACTCAAAACCAGATCAGGTGTCAGTGAAGTCAATAACTTCTAGCTATTTTAATGGTGAAGTTAAGCTGGTCGTTAAATTGATTTTTGGGGGGTTTGTTTGGGTGTTTTTTTTTTTGGTATAGCATGCTTGTATTTAAAATTGACTGCAATTTTTATAGTCATATAGCCTGTTGTTGACTAAAGACCCTTAATAGATCTCTGGCGCCATAAGTTGCATTTTCTAATTTAGTTGCCTTAGTTACAATACAACAACAAAAAAGACCTTTTTTTTATCCATGGATCTTAATATATTTTCAAAGGAAATGAATTTGACACTGAGAAAAATAATTTATAGAAAGGTACAGTGACCTGCTAAGGTGATACACCAGATCTGTAGGTAACCTGAGAATAAAATCCAGGCCTCTCACTTCTCAGAGCATGTGTATCCTGTGACTGTACATTTTCAGAGGCAGCATAGCCCGGAACTCAGCAAAGGATAAAAGATCCAAGTTAAGCTTTCACAGAGTAAATTTGGTGATCCTGCAAGCATGCTATTACAAAGGCACACACTTGCAATCCTGTCTCAATGCATCAATGTCTCTTTTCATCTGCTTTGTATGCTTTCTAACCTTTCAGATCTATAACCCCAATACTCAAAAGTAAGTGTACAATGACACAGCTGAAAGTTTCAAACATACCCTATATAAGCACACTAATTTCCCATCCTGGGCTCTGCTGTTGCACTCACAACACTTTTGTGCAAGCCTAGGTTGGAAAACTTGTTATGCAAGTTGGTCTCACCTAATGTGAGCATGCACCGTGCATGCTGCCGTAGGAAGCAGAGTGCAATGTGAATACATGTATGAAGCTATTTTTCAATTCACAAATATTTCCATGTATTTTCCAGTTTTTCCACCAGTGAAAACTGCTTTGAGTATTCTTTATAAGCCCAAGGTGAAAAGAAAAATGTTTTGATTTTTCACAAAACTAAGAAAATAGGATTTCCCTGTGTAGCTGAGAAAACATTTCTGTTCAGCTGTCACACTGCTCATTTGAATAACTATAAGCCAAATTTTGCATCTGGATTGTGCATAACTCATGCTTATTTTAAATAGGTGCCATCTAGGAGTAGAATTTGACCTAGTTTTTCCTCAAGAGTATGCACAGAGGAAAGAAACAGGAAGAAGTGATGAGTTCAATTCACAGCTGATCCAGATTACTGTGGAACCACTAAATCTAGAACACAGTCTCACAAACAAACAGTTTCTTGAATATCTCTAGTCAAAGGAGCTATCAGAGATGCCAAATACTGTTAGCTAATTCTGGAACTGTGAAAGAGTTTTGCTCTGGTTCTGCATCTCATGAATTCGTCATGACTTTGTATATTACTTGCCTAAATAAACTTCCTCCTATAACTTTGCCAAACACAGCTATAAGGAATTGTATGTTTTAGTTATTCAAATCAATGGACATATTCAAAGAACTGAACCTAAAAATGAGTTAACAGAACACGAGTTTTGACTTTGGCTGCAAAGTCAAAAGTTTGGAGGTCTTGTTTTAATTTTTACCAGAGACAGAGCACAACAAATGCATCTCTTCACTCACAGGTTTTCTTAAACAACTGCATTGAGCCATGTTGCATAAGATATCTGCATTTGCTGACATAGAATAATCTTCTCTATTCACAAATACAGTTCTAGGACTAGCACAAAGGCTGAATGCAGTTTATATCCCTCCCTCATCTTCTAGTCATTGCTTGTTTATCTGTCACAGTAGCAGTTTGGTTGAAGCTGTTCTTTTCACGTCATCTATACTCCTGATCTGGTATGCCCTGGGGGAAAAGTAGAAATATACCCCATACACATCCATGCAGCAATCAACCGTTGAGGAGAGACTTCAGGAGTCAGAGACTTTTTCATCTTATTTGACTGTATTAAATAGCTCCTGAAACCTCACAGTAACATGAGGAAATCAGATTAGTTAATCTAACAGTGGTTTTAAGAACCCAACTTCATTCCGCACTGCTAAAATCATGTACTGCTAAGTAGATTTTGAGGCAATTCTTACCAATGTTTCTAATAATATCTACATTTTTGCTGAACACAAATTTACTATGCAGTGGCTTTTCCAGAATCATTCTTTTCTTCTTATACATATATGGGAATTATTTTCACACCTTCTAGCTCTTCATTGCTAACCTGTCTTAAGTGAGCTCTCAGACTCACCAAAGACCCTACTATTTCCCTAGCTATCTACATCAAAATTCTGGAATCTAATGCATTTAAGCCTGGTGCTCTGTCAAAGTTAATAGTCATAATTGCCTAATTATCTGCTCTAGTATGATGGTAAAACCTTTTAACATTTCACTTTTCCCCAAGGAGACTATATTGCAGTTTCTGGAATGCTGCCTTACCCTTGTTTTGGGAATACTTAGGTAAAGAATTCATTTTGCTCTCAGCTAAATGAACCTTATGCTCTCCCTCTGTAGCCATACTGTCTCTTTGCCTGGCTGTTTTACACAAAATGTATACATCTATATTCAGATATATAGTAAATTCATAGCATATTCTGTTTGCCAGATTCCCATCTCACAGTGATGTAGGTCACAATTTAAGTAATTTTGTTGAGGTAATCAGAATTACTTTAGCTGTGCAATGTTATAATGGTTTAAATTTCCTCTGATTCAGCCCCTATACATGCTGAGATTGTTCAAGGCTACTTAAATTAGAGGAGTCCTGTGAGGGCTTTAAACTGTACCAGAAGATAACTTCTGCTCTAAGCTACCAAGAAGGGTCATTCTGTAGGTGAACTGAACACAGTTCTAAGACATCTAGGCTAGATTCTCCACCATCTTGCTCCTATGAAGTCTCCTACATCAAATCATAGTGAGAGATATGAGGTATAAACAGTGTTGACAACAATAACGTACTGAGTAAATGTTGAAATTGTTGTGAAAAAGAATGACTTTTCTTTATGGCACACTGCAAACTTTTTATATAAAGAGAGAGTCAGGTTAAGGTCATTGGCTACTGTAATGTTCTAATAACAAACCTAAAATCAGAAGTACAGTCACTCAGGATTAAGTTTTGTAAACCATGCCTTCCTTCCTTATTACTTTGTTTTAGATTTTTGTGTTCATTATTCCTTCAGTTCTACAGTCTAATATTTTGAAAGTTTGGGTACAAATCAGAATCCACATCTAAGCATCATTTTCTTTATCTGCAACAGGTTAAACACAATCACTCCAACTGAATGTATTAGGAAACCAAAGCTCTTTGGGAGCTTAATTCAGGTACAGAACTTGGGTCCTCTGTTGCAAACACAAAGTTGTGTTTACAGTCGCAGTCCTTCAGATTAATTCCTTCCTTTAGGTCAATCTCTCCGTAAACTGTTTTTCTTCCCACCTACTTGGTAAGACAACTAATTGTTTATATTTACTTCTTCTTTTAAAATTAAAGCTTTTATTCTCCTCCTCTCCATTTTTCATTTGAAATATAGGGACATGATTACATGAAAATCCACAAGAGGTAGTTTTAAATGGCAGAGGGAACAGGCTAGCTACAGCAGCACACAGCCCTGCACAAAGAAACTACTTCTTGTTTTACTGATCATCTCAAGAGTAAACTGGCCAAAGCTGGTTTGCTTCCAAAGCCTGAGTGAACTCACTCCTAAAGTAACTTAGATACTTTGCGGTTTAGGCACACAGATATACCGATTATCAGATTTTTCCTTCTGTGCACTTATTAATTGTTCATTTTATTAATAAAAAGCAGTACTTGATCCTTATTGGCCAAGTTTCCAGTTGCATCCCCATAATTGCTGAATTCTGTGTCTGTCCCTCCATCTGACTGCAACTCTCCACTGCCACTTGACAAGCAAGACGTATAAGCTGAATCCCTGGGACCAGGATATCTACAATGCACATTTTAGAGAGTAGTCTTCCTACCCACCCCTCTGGCACTTAGTTGTCCAAGAAAATGACTCCACAAACAAGAAAAGTGTAGTAAGTGATCACACATGGATCACTTCTATTAGGCTAATAGAAAAATGACCTTGTGGGAAGACATCCTTTCAAAAGTAGCTAAATCTGCTGATGACACAGAGCTGAGAAGTAGTAAATACAGAGGAACAGAGCAAACAAAGCCATAATGATTTGGATAGAATTAGGCTTATGGGATGCTAAGTAGTTTATGCCGTTCCATGTAAAGAAGTAAAAGGTAATGAGACTAGGGACCAAAAATAATCACAGAGACTGAAGTCCAAATTAAAGCACAACACAGAATACAGACCAGGAAAAGGAAGCGGGAATAAGATAGTTTAAAGTGTTTTCCACAATCACATATAATATTTGGCAGCAATAAAAAGGCAAACAAAAGTTCAGAGCAGGAAATTGGATAAGGTAGAGGGGAAAGAATAAAGAAGGAATTCTAATTTATCAGTGGAAGGCATTCTGGCACCACATGAAAGAATACTGAGGCCATATGTGGGATATTGCGTGCAATTCTGATCACCACATTACACTGCAGAAAGGATATCAGTAGGATGAAATAAGCACTAGATGGATATCAAAATGTCTTACAATTTGGGAGGATGGGTTATTATTCTGAAAAATGATTAGTGATCTTCAGCATTTGCAGGTTTTCAGAAATGATTTACAAATCATCATAGTGTTATCTCTCATCCTAAGAGGAAGGGCATGGATTGATGACAGGTTGATAGTGAATTAAAGTGAAATGTTAAATTAGATATTAGAAAGTACAAACAGTCATTCAGCTAGACAATAAAATAGTTTGCCAAGGCAGACTGCAGCAGTTCGGTTTATTTTAGGTCCTCAAAAGCAGGCTGGATTAATCTACTGAGATTCTGCACCTTTTAACAGGCAAACATCCTATTAACTTAGCAAGAGTTCTGCATGAAAAATACTTAGAATTGAACTCATAACCCGTTGATTTTTAAGGAGTTGAAAAAAGTTAAGGGACAGAGTTCATACTGACATCAAGGGCAACCATGTAGCTAAAATTCCTGCACAAATTATTAGAAATGGTGTTGTAAGAGGTTGTAACTCTAACTGAGGTGAGTATGTAAGTACATGCTTAATTTGATACAGAGTCAGTAGACTTAGACACATGGTCAGTGAAACCCCTCAATTAAAGGTAAGCACATGCTTAGGCAATATGGTAAACCACAGGTAAATTCATAAAGAGATTTGTAACTATTTGGCAGGGATTTTTAAGTTTGCAGTCTACAAACTTCTCATGTATTCTACAACATGTATAGGCTCAAATGTGTAAAGACAGAATATACATACATTCATGTTTCTACATGCAAATAATTCCAATGTTAAATTTGAAAATGTGCCAAAATTCTTGTGACAACTTGACTAGGTCTTTAAGGACAGATTTTTAAGCATTCAGAATATTAAAAGTACCTGCTAGCAGGGATCAACCATGGAAAGCAATGGATACTTACTTAAATAACTAAGACTTCAAGAAAAAAAATGTCATCATTATAAAAAAATGTAACCACTTAAATACCTTTGAAAAAGGTATCCAATTTCACTTACTTCATATCCTTAGATATCTTTTAACCTCTGGACGCTGGAGACTAAAATCTTTCAAAAAGTCTGAAAACACAACTTGGTGCTAAGACGCTAGACCAAAGTGTTTTTACAAGAAATGTTATAAAACATTCTGTCTTCTAATTCTAAGTAACTATATACAGAAGTTGCTAAAGTGACTTAGATTACACCTTCTTCTTCAATTTCAGTCTTTAGGAATCTAGAGATCTTCAGACTTTTTTTTCAGAGAAAGAAAAAACAAGTTAAAGATAACATCATAAGTGCTTTTCTATTAAATTACTGTGTAGTCCTATTACTAAATGGAAGTTCTATTTATAAACAGCTGTCAGATAAACAACTTGCAAAAAATACACAGATAATTGTAACGCTACTTTTCTGACATTCACTGCATTGGGAAGTGCTATTAAATCAAATGGTGTACAAAGAACAGGTTTTATTTCTTTTTACAAACTAATAATTGAGATGCTGTATGCAATCAATATACATGAATTCATTTATTTTGAGGGTTTTTAATTAGTTCCTGCTCAGTAAAGGCATACCAAAATCTTCTGTCAATAAAGCCTGGATTAGAAAAACAGCACTGTCCGATATATTTGGCACTTTGACCAGCAGAAGTTCTGTGAGAACAGCAGAAGTGAGACATCATAGAGATGCTGGGCAAAATTAAACCCCAAAACCTCCTAAAATCAAGGAAAAGAAAAAAACCCTGACCAATCAAAAAAATCCAATAAGCTGAACTAGAACTGAAATATATGTAGGACATACAAAGGAATGGAGAATCAAATAAAAAGTATGCAAATGAAAGGGAACAGAATTTTCTAGAGAGATGGAGGGTAGCCTGGAGGAAGCCTCCAGAAAAATAATTGCATGAAGGTGTTACAAAAGAAGAGGAAAGGTGGAAAAAAATGTCAGTTAGTAACAAGAAAGCAGAGAGTGCACAAAAGCCATAAAGCACAAAGATGAAAAATATAAAGAAAGCACTTTCCTTTTTCTGCCCCCTCCCCCCAAGATATATTTGCCCTCTAAGAATCATTCTTTTATTTATTTTTATTTCTCCAGAAGCTGGAAGATTGGACTGTGATGGAAACAAGGGTTAAAACCTGTTTCACTTTTACCCTTATATCTTCATATGTAAAAATTAGAAGTCTGAATTCCAGAGTTGATTGCTGACAAGCTATGAGGCTTCAATGCTTAAGGGCCTAGCACCCAAAACTTCCAGGTATGCAGAGTTCCTGACAATCAGCTTTTATGTGACAAGTCATCTGCGTTAAATCTTTTCACTCAAAACCACTTACATTCCTTTGCCTCCCATTCAGCATCTCCTGAACATTGCAGACAGACAGTGCTATGTCTAACACAATCTGCAGAAGGACTTACCAGTACTGTTTTAAAACATGCTGGAAACAAAATGAGAGAAAAGTCCTTGATAGCAAGGGAAGTTTTGCAAGTGAGGAAAACATTCTCTCACTTTTCTGAAGTATCTGTTTTCATAAATTAAATGGTTTCTCCTCTCTCCTGCTCAGAAAGGCACACTCTACTGACTGCTCTTACAATCATTAAAAATGTTGTGTGTAGTAGAATATTTTTTCCTATTTTTTCCTTCCTTATGAGTTTGGATTTTCAAGTTCTGTAAGTCCTATACATATATGTAGCATAGGATAGTGTATGAGCACTAAAGTGAGGAAACAAAGCTAGAGAAAACAATTTTTGTATTTAAAAGACCTTTTGGAAAGACAATCCTAGAAGTGTAAAGATTAGTTTTAAGTACTTCTCATTAGAGTTCAGCAGGAATTTGTTTTTTTTCCACAATAAAGACTTCCCAAAGCTCACCATGAAAAATCAAGGGAGAGCTCTAAGACTAACGCAGTGGTTTGGATACTCCTCTGTTCTGTTTCTGACTAAGAAATCACACCTAATTACCTACATCTCAGAAATCATTTTAACTACCAAACTATCACATAGTCTGGAATGCTCTTTTCCTTTTGGCTATTAGCTAAAAGTCTCCAACAAAAGTTCAGCCAAGCAAATGAATATACAGAACTGCCACATGCAGTAAGCCCATATTTTCTCATGAAACAATATCGTAGCTATAAATCCCAAATCAGTCCTCCTTTATGATCCTCCATAGTTCTCAGATTTCTGTCTTTGGGGAATGCATCATCAGCTAAGTTCCTCCTAAGTATTTTAGCAACTATATACCACAAAAGATAGATATCACTAAAAACAGACATGCAGATTAAAAGAATGACCGCATTAAACATAAAGAAATGATAGTTCAATTCAATGTACATCAGCTTTTGGATGAAAGAAGTGGAAGTGGTGACAATATACTGAGTAGATAAATTGTTTTCATGCCCACAAATGTCCCATACATTTCCTAGGTATTCTTCTCAAGGCATTACACTGTGCTATTTGGTTCCTAGAAAACTAGGCAATTAATACATTTATTTTATTGTTATTGATATGTATTATGCCATCTTGATTGATTTCACTATGATTTATTTCTCCCCTACAAGGAGAACTATTTCCTGTAACAGTATCACAACTAAGTTGTCTGATACTAGCCAAATGGAGTCACAGACCAGAGTCCCTCATCAGATAGATCCATTGAGGTTGTTGGCTGGTTCAGAATTACTTAGGAGGTTGAAAGGAAGAAAATGTTTGGCAGGCTGTAAAACGTAAAAACACAAACAGCTATTTAGATCTGGAGCTCGTGAATCTAGTAGAGCTGATAAGAATTTAAATCTTTTATCTCATAAACTTAAAACAGAGTAACAATGTATTCAGGGCCTATATTAAAAGAGGATGAAATGATATGCAGACCATATACTTTGCTTCAGTTTACTTTCCTTCTAGTTCTTCTGAAGTCAAAAATGCTTTTGTTAATGGGTCCACTCCTGGGAGAAAAATGCACCAAAACTAGCAGCACAAAGGAGGATCCTATTTCAGCTGTAAATTTGTCATCTGTATTTGATGTGTTCATTAAAGCTATTCATTACACCATTCTAAATCTCCACAGTTCCAGCCATTTTGGGCAATTCCTAAATGGCAGAATGAGTTTTCACTGTGTGAATTTTCACTCTACATACTTCCTTCTAAAACTCTAGATTTCAAAGTTTAATTTTATAAGATCTGCAAGACAGACACTGTGACAGGAAAGGGATATTTTGAAGAAGAACATGCTATTAGGATCCCAAGGCCTCCTAAAAAGTGAATGGTCAGTGTCCCAGAAGGGTGAAAGAATATGTTTGATGGTGGATGTTCTGTTTATTGTATGAAAAAACCTCTTCCTCCTCTGAGACTTCACAAGCTGGAAATGCTGTTTATCTGCTGTCTGTTACACTTGGGTACTTCTGCTTAAATTATCCATTCCATAGATTCCTTCTTGTCTTAACTTGAAGCTTGTCACATTAAGACATGACAAAACACTAATGCAAGCAATTTTTATCTAACAGATACAAATGGTATTGACTGCTATCTCCCTAAACTTCCTTTTCTATTGGCTTAATGTAAACATTTCCAGTTAAAACATTTAGGAAGTCATAGATATAAATTACATTTCTGAAGTGAATACACAGACCATTTACATTCCCAGATATTAAAAGCAAAAAGGTTATTGCAAACTCACAATATTAATATCTACATAAAATAGGTCACTGAACTTAATGTAGAAAATCTCGCATTGAAGGTCTGTGCAACTCACTCAACTCCTGTCCCGGAATGGGAAACAGGGATGATTATACAGATAATGCAGGACAACAGTGATTTTCAGTAAACAGATGTAGATCAGCTAGTAAAAATGCCTTCATGTTAGTCAGGATGGCTAAGTGAGAAATTCTACATTATGATAAGTTTTGTCACAGCATAGGACAGCAGTTATGCCTTAGAACCCCGTGGAGGGAATAAAGATGGATTTCCTCTTATAGCTATTATAAGAACATGCTCCTTTAGGCAAGAGGGGCTTACGAAGTTTTAAGGCATCTCACATTGGTGACAGAACAGTCCAACCTCAAATCTCAGTCTCAAAGATATCCCCAGCTCAGCCACACTGCTTGTCTGTTAAATAAGCTCCAAGAGAATTGTGGTGATCCCAGCTAGAGAACACTAAAAAGCAGGAGGAGGAAAATTATTGCATTAAAGGGCGTATGCATAGAAGTGCTGTCTATTGACTTTCATTTGACAAAAATATCATTTGAAAGCATTTTGCATTTCATGTAAAGGTACTTTGGTGTAAACACAGTACTCTTTCTAATCCTTCTGCATTGTCAAATCACAATAAATATTGTGTTAGTGAAAGTGGAATGCAATAAATAAAGCATAGTGTAAACATATATATTCTTTTTTTTTCTCCTAAAAAAATCAGATTATCACAATTTCCTTAGTCCGTATGTCCATATGTTTCAACTAGAGTCTGTATATTTCAACTAGACTACCACTTCTACATGAATTCGGTTTGACCCAGCTGGCCTACTCCTTGCTTTATGCTGATACTACAGGACTCATATTGTACCTCTTTTTAACATGGGACTTTTCAATTTCTCTCCAAACCAATTTCTTTTTCCACATTAAAGAATAATGGAACAAAAACCATATAGCATATACTAGAAAAAAACACAGACCTAAATGCCAATCATAAGAACAGGGTTATAAACCACTACTCTTTTCAAAATTGCTGTAAAATATCACATTATGTTTTTCATTAGGAGAGGTACTAGCCTAAAAGTACCACTACATTGATGGTACTTTCCCATCTGGAGAGATGAAAAGTTTTAGAAATACTCAGTCAGACAAAAGTCTAATTCAGATTTTATTGCTTAAACTTCTAGTCAGCACAACGTACTTTAAGTTACTATTTATATTTTAAACAATTCTTCTTTTATGAGTAAATGGGTAAAATATTTGCATGAAATAAGTTGCATAGAATAAAATACTTAAATATGACTAGTGTAACTATTTTTTTACCATCAAAAGAGCTGGCATTTTACTTTAGTACCAGCTCAGAAAGCACCGTTCTTTATTCTGATGTTGGTCCCTTTTTGGCCCTAATTAAAGAAGACAGTGTCTTTCTACTTTGTACACATAAATCCACTGATGTTTGCATGTATAACAGCAGCTTATGGCTCAACAGCAAGACACTCCGGACTGGAACACGCATACGATTCCAGATATCAAAGTTAGCTTTAGTTTGACTTTGAGAGATTCTAAAAGCAGCTGTGCTTTGTTGCACTTCCTTAGATCCCAATAGTGATTTAGTTCTGAGGATTATATATTTGTCTCTTATGTGTCAAAAGTCTTATCCCTAGTGACATTACAACTCTGCTTTTGTATTTAATGTAAAAGCATGATAGCTTCACATTGATGATTGTCAGCAGTTGCTATTTATCATCTGTCAAAAGTTTTCCTCATGGGAAGACAGAAAATCAAATGGATTATGGCTGGTTTTTTAGTTGCTTAAAGGAATCTTACATGACACAGGCTAAAAAGAATGGTGAAACTGCTCCTGACAACCAAGTTAGCATTCATAGCAATATGCGATTTTATGTACATAGCAGGAGAACTGTCAGCCGTCTTGACAAAGCAGTACATTTAAAAATGCTATGTCAGTTCACTCATCTGACCTCTTGGTTGCAAGATCACCTGATACTGTAGTTGCATATTTCTAAAACTACTTACAGTATTCTCTAGAAAAAAAAAAGTGAAAAAGCAAGACTGCAAATAAACACGACCGATGAAATAGATAATAGTAGATGGTAAAAATGTCTAATAAGTACACCTCTGTAATACCTTTTGATTAAGATTTTTAGAACTAAGAGGGATATGCTCTCCAAAGAGAGAAAGAAGAATGAGAGAGCCAGCACCTGTAGCAGGACTTTGCGTCCCAAATTTGCTTCCCTGCATTTATACAATAACTACAGGAAGGCATCCTTTCTCAAAAAAAAAATCATAGAATCATAGAATTATTAGGGTTGGAAAAGACCTCTAGGATCATCAAGTCCAACCGTCAACCCAACAGCACCGTGTTCCCTAAAACATGCCCTGAAGTGCCACGTCTACAGGTTTTTTGAACTCCTCCAGGGACGGTGATTCCATCACCTCTCAGTTCCAGTGCCTGACCACTCTTTCAGTTAAGAAATTTTTCCTAATATCCAATCTAAACCTCCCCTGGAAATAAGGAACTTCATCCTAGTAAAGGTGTTTTCTCCAGTATAGCTGGAGAAGAAATTAATGAGAAGACACTCATTTAGAGTTAGTCACCTCCCTACTTGCATCAACAAACACACACACAAAGTTTGATCACAGAGATAGCTATGAATATTACATAAAACTTGTGCAAATCTTTCTGGTTATATCTAAAAAAAATTGAGTCACAAAAATTTAGTGAGACATAAAAATTTCTCATCTGTTTGCCTGTTTAATGCTTAAAAAAATGTCAATTTGTATACACAACTGTAAGATAATTAAGTAAAATGTACTCTCTGATTGTTATTTACTCAGACTGTCTAGAAATATAAGGTATTCAAGAGTTGGAGTTAAAGCTCCTAGAGGGGTGATGGTTGAATCTCGAAAACTTGTAAACCCATGAAATATAGGAGTTAACTGCATTATGAATAGACTCTTCATTCAGCCTGCATTCTGGGAACAACCATGAACCCGATTCATGTTGTAATGCTGTGAAAAAGGCTATTTTAATGACATTTCATTTGGAATCCAAACTACAAAAGTGGTTTGCTGGTCCAGCATTCTCCATGATCTCCTTAACCTGTTTCAGGTTTGATATCCTTTTATCTTTAATAAACCTGCTGAAAGGGATTCGGTGTTTCACAGATAATTATGCCCCACCTCTAATTTCAGTACATTATAACAGATAGATTAAGGGAAATTCAGGGAAGCAATACGGATTTAAATGACATAAAATAGAATAAAAGATTTAAAATTCAGTCTTTTTAGTTTCACCTTATATTGTTAGATAGAGAAACCAGCTTTATTTCAACCTTAATGGTCGTGTGGAGATTACTGGTCAAAGTGCAGAGAATATAAAGCTCCTGTTATAGAAGTACTTCTGAAAAACCTGAAGCTTAGATCTGGGCTTCCACCTTCTTTGAAGCTTATTATGAAAACCTGTTCTATGACAAATGTCCAGATAATGATATACTGTAACAATACCTTGGTTTTCAAGAGCCATCTTACAGACTTGTGCTGCACTGTACCACCACTGGAATTATACCTTTTAAAATATTTTATGTCCTTCTAGAATTGTTAAAAGTGACAAAAGTCAGAATAGCTCTACAAATTTGAGTTTGAAAAAAGTGATGTATCCTGTCCATGGCCACAGAGGGACAGTGCTAATATTAGGTTAGTGAACAACAAAAACACAATGATTACGCTCATTAGAAACAGAAGGATGTATGCCAGCAATGAATTTAAGTAATTATTTGGAGTCATAACAACCCCTACACACACATGCAAAAAAAACCCCAAAACAAAACAGATGGGGTGGGTCAAAGCTATAATTTAATGCTATGTCTGAGCTGGTTTCAGTGTCAGGCTTCCTTTACATTTACACTCACACATTGTGGAAAGGAAAAAGGGATTTTCATACGAAACAAAAGGATAGTTCTCAGAAGAGGCAGCTTTTCTTCCCAACTTTAGCATAGGTGTTCTGCATTATTTAGGGATACATTAATTTTAGTTCCCTGTGAAGCCTTGGTAAGAGTATTCTCTTTCTGTGCAGACAAGTTTTGAGGATTCAGTAGTAATACATGAGGCATGTAAATACTCTGGCAATGAGTACCATCAAGAAATGTACAAAAAAGAGTGTTGACTTTATGTTCTGTCTGCATTTACTAACTGAGCTGGAGGATTTTGATTTCCTTGTTAGGTATGCTAATACTTGTAAACAGGAAGAATGAGAAAAGATGTATTTTAAAACCTTTGAATCTCTATGGGTGCCAGTGACACACAGAAAAGCATTTTAGGGATGAAAACATGGCAAGCCAAGGAGTTTCCAGGTTTTATTAATTCTTTTCTTTAGATGGATCAAATTTAATGATCTATTTAAAATTCTAGACTTGAATAGACCTCTTCTTGACTATCAGACCACAGATTAAATCAATTTTGCTCACTGTCTAGACTGTACTTTCACTTTTTTCTTCATGACTTTCACAGAGGTAACTGCACATGTGTACATGGTTATATACAATGCACAGCCTCGCTAGGATTTTCAAGTACACACAAATTGCAAATTACACTGGGGCTATGAACTGATGCATAAAATATCATTATATGTAAGGTCACATTCAACACATGCATGGACTGAGTCCAGTGATCGCCATTTTTACATTAAGCAGTCATTGCTGGAAGCCCATGATTGCCTACCTATGCTCAATACTCATTTGTAGGATTCACTCAGCTCGTATGGCTCTTTCAAATGGTGCCTTTCTTTTACAAAAGCTACAGGCGAGAGAGGACTTGTCCCATCCTTGCTGTGGGCTTTCTGCACAGTAATAAATCCGGGATGAGCACTACACAAAAGGCAGTGCCTGTGGGGGTGAGTCTGTGGGAATTAGTCCATTAAGGGAGCTACCCCTAGGCAATATTTTTTTTTCCAAGCTCTATTTTTCATGCTGAACAGTTCCTTTTAATGAGCACTAATGTCCACTCTGATCAATATCTGTAGCAGAAAGCATTACTGTCACTTTCTCTGGTCATACCCAAAATAAAAGAGAGAATTTCCAGTATTTTTTCTGAGCAGCATAAGAATTCCAGCCAACCACTTCTTGACAATGAAATATGGAGAAGCAGAATGAACATAAACACTCATGGATCTTTCGCCTCGTGATGGCCCTTCTTAATTTCACGACAGCCCTATGATTGATACTGTCAATATCCATGACACAAGCCACTTCTCCCCATTTGTCAAACTACAGCAGAGCAGCAGCAAATGGCTGGGAATACACATGTTGTTATCTGTAGGACTTACTCAGCACAGAGGATGTCAAAAGCATTTTTACCGCAATGAACAAAAAACAAGGAAGAAAATTCACCCTTAGGCCTACCCTTTTTCGTATGTTAGCATTTTTTTCAGGAATCCATGCATGATCATATCTCTTGCTAAGAAAACACTGATACTTGTTTTCTAGTTCTTGTATGAGACTTCACCATTTTTTCCCGACAGACATGTGTTGAGAGCAGTGGGATGTGAATCCCTGTCATGAGACACTTGCTGCTGAGTGGAGTAGGGGAAGAAGGACCACCATAATTCAAAAACTTGGACAAGAAAGTCATCAATCCCCCCCCTCTTTCAGCACCACGCTGTCAATCGTGACAGGCTTCATTGATCATGGCATTACACACTTTTGATCCTTGTACCAGCCCTCAAGTGTTGACCCCACTGAAGAGAAATGGAAGTCTGAATTGCTGCTCAAAGCCAGCTCAGCACCGCATGACTGAGGGAAGAGAAATACTCCATACACCAACCAAGAACCTAAAACTTCTACTGAATTCCATTTGTTGACAAAGTTATGCTGTGATCCTGCCACTTCCCACACAGTTCATCAGTTTCCAAGGCAGCAACTTCTTCCTCAGGAAATCTCTAACACTCACAACATAACATTGACCACAATCAGTGCAAACAGTGAGGAAGAAGCTTGGTCTCTCACCCTGAAAATCTGCCTTAGATTTATCTAGGGCCCTGTTTAGCTAATTTCTCTTCACCTAATACAGTCCCATTTCCTTTAAAGTCCTCAAATCCATTCAAATTAAAGAGTTAAAGATAGGACAGAGGTGGAGGGTCCTTGATTCCTCCAATTGCTTCCAGCTGTGAGGACCTGACTTAAAACAAAAGGAGGGAGTACAGAAGCAAAGGAGAAGCAGGCTTTCTGACATTTTGGGCAAACAAAAAATTAATATCCCAGCTGCATTTGCATGAAGGGAAAAAAATCCATGCTCAAAGGCTGAGTTAGCATTGTCTCAATTCAGATCCACTCATCATATGTCTACATGCTGCTATCTGCTGAATTTAAATTTAAAGCATGTCAAAGGTGGCATATTTTATACTTTTGCTTATAAAAAGAAAAGGAGAAATGGAAAATTTAACAGATACCATAGCAGTTCCAGACATCAACAGCATACTCCTATGCAAAATAAAGCATGTAAGCATCTTTAGTTTCTGAACAACTGTAACGCATACAAGTTCTCTGTGCTTAGAGTATCTTCCCAACAACAATGACAAACCCACTCCCCTAGCCATCAGTGAAGGCCAGTAAATTTATATGTTAATATTGAACAGTAAATTCATTTACTTGCAAAAGTAAACTTAATTCCAAAAGTTTTCATGTGCCCTGTCTGCAAGGAATTTAAATTAATGTAGTTTGCATAAATAAATATGAATGTCAAGAATTCCAGGCAAGGTCTGGAATAGTTTTATGTTTTTACAATACCTTCACACTCTTTGCTGCTACGTTGAGAATAGTCTGGTTTTTATTGTTTCATTCAAGATCAGGTTTTTTTTCTATTATCATCCTTACCACTTCCACCTTTTAAAGTGTCTCTCTCTCATTGACTAGTGGTCTAACAGGAAAAGCTTGCAGCCTTCTTCAAAGACTGTTTTCCAGTATTGTTTTGAACAGACAAGAAGCAAATAGATGTTTACAATTGTTCCTCTTCTAGCAATCCCTTAAATACCCTTCAGGTATGCTTTGTCCCTTAGCCTAGTTAGCTATTCTCTTGGTGCTTGCACAGCAATGACAGACTGCCTGTATAGTCTAACCTTGTCGACTGTTTCTAATTACTGCAGCAGTGCCACAGACTGTGCTCTCTCCATAGGCCTACCAGACTGGTCTCATGGGGTTGACCAGTCTCACTGATACTTGATGTTATTCAACCATAAACATTTACCGAAGCATCTATCCCTTTAAGAGTCACTTCTACATAACTTGACACAATATGAAACTGCACTGTGGGAATAGCAAGTTATGTTATCCAATAATGACTCTATGCACAGGATGTATTTATGCATTCCACACTCACATGTATTTTTGTACTAAATTAATTAAAACAGGAACACAACAAAGTTCTTAATGTCTAATTTTTTGGCTCAGGTTTGAAGTTTGTAAATCTCTGCCTTCTCACCTCCTGTGGTTTTACTCTGAGAGGGCTAAAAAGACAGAAGTTCCTATTTTCCTGTTTAAATGACACCAAAGAGTGAAAATCTGAATCCTGTGCCTACATAACTTCTACCACATGGGAAGCAACATCTTGTAGCACAGATTTCTGTATTTTTGTTGTTACTGTATCTGAACCTTGTTCCCTTTGCCCAACAACGGTTTGGTCACAGTCTTTATGGTAGTGCCCCATGTGCTTAACCATGACAATGTGAATACTCCCACCAAAACCAGTGGGACTATTTAACCTTTGTATTATTAAACACATGCATTAGCATTTGCAGCACTCCTTACTTGAATGTGCTCATTTGGTTCATCTCTACTAAAAACTTCAAATATAACATTTGTCTGACAAACAATTCTGACTGCAGAATATCTATAAGTAGAATTAATTCCTCAAGTGTATTACTTAGAACAACACAAAATAAATCTTCTTAAAAAGTTTTAAACATATGGCCAGCCACAAAACAATTATTTGTGCACAGCACCCCTCAAAACTGATTGTGCATTATACAGAAAACAGCTAACTGCTACTTAGGGGCCTGAGAAGAAGATAGTGTCTCCTATACGTATTCTGAATACTGAGTCTCCCAACGCTGTTTTCATTAATTATGGCTAATCATTTGAATCACAATATTCGTACTGATCCTGTGACTTATCAAATATTTCTAGCCGTAACAGTCCCCCCAGTGAATTTAGATTTGCTTTTTCTGATTCAATTTGAAGAGAGATAATTTTGATACAAAAGTAGGTTACTCTTTTCAAAAGTGTATTTTTATGGTTATGATTTATTAGAAGCAGTAGGGAGTTTAAATTTATAGATCAGTTATATCAAGTATTTAACTAAACCCATGAGAGTCCTGAACACTATACTGCTAATCCCAAGATAAATATTTTAATCCATTTTTCAGCAGTCTTAAAATAATGTTTCTTCCAATATGTATAATTTTGTCATTTATTTTTCTTTGAATAGAGTTCCATGGATGAATTAGTAAAAAAGCACAACTTAGAAAGAAAATCAATAGTTCTCAACTGAAGACCACTTACAAAATACGATTGGGTAGTAATTGATTTGTAGCAAAATTTGCTATTTAATTCTCGTCACATGTAACTGAAGTAAAAGCATGCACAAGGGATTATAATTTGTCTGTGTACTAATGCTCCCAAGTGTATCACCTCTGCAATGATCGTAGTATAACTCCAATAAATTGAATAAAAATTGAAATGAGCTCAGAGCTTGCCAAATGCACCTTTTGTTAATGACAGGAAGTTGCGTTTTGGCTGGGATTTACCACTGCCTTTTATTGGAGAGCTGTTCCATAGCAGGAGAAAAAAAGGGGAGAATAATAATATAAATTGGGTCGAGCATGTATGTGCATAGAATAAGATAATGATTTAGTGTTACCTCAGAAACTAATGGGTCCTGTATTGCATAAGTTGATGATAGCCATTTATCCACAGGATAAATCCTCTGTGCTAATTCTAGAGGGAACTGGATCACATTAAACCAATATTTGAAATAGAAAAAAAAAAACAAAACAAAACAAAAAAACCCAACAAAAAAACCACAAACAAACCACCACCACCAGATAATGTTTTATTTGCAGTTGTTGTAATGTTCACAATAAAAGCACAACACCTGACAAATGGCTTGCTATTAGAATGAGTTAGATATAAACTTAAGGTCACTGTTTCCTCTCCTACCTATGTTGCTATAGTATAAAACACACTCCAAGACCCATCCATTAAGTGCAGTATTGCATTATATTATAATATTTTGACCTAACATCTGTACATCTTTAATTTATACTTTGTGGCTCAAAAGGTGCAGCATATCACCAAGGTCACTTAGAAAGGCTTTAACTCAGGGTGCTTTTTACAATAAATTAAAAACTGTAGTGACATAACAAACACCACTCCTATAAATCCTGAAGGATCCCATACTTCCGCACGTTTCAGTACACACTGTTCTTCCATTTGTACAACATTAGCCAACACTGTATGTTAGCAATACATTGTTTCTGAAATCAAGCATTCAAAGATAGGAGATACCAGAAGTAATTTGGATTCAGCTATTTTGTGTATAAACATTATAATCCTGCTTTTAATTATCTAAGCACATACTGTTTTTCTAAGAATTCCTGTTCCCATGTTTAGCGTAACTGATATTCATTTAGAAAAGAGGGTTTTTCATCCTTATAGTTCCATGTTAGGACTGTAGGCTAGCTAGACCTCACTAATTTATTTTCTTCATCAACTTTTTAGCTTTTTTCCATCACTCTAGAATCTAAGTCCTTTACTTCTTCACTCAATGTCTTGACAAAATGAGAGTTTGTACTGCCATTTTATAGTTAGCAAAACAAGGCACAGAGGAACTCAGTTTAACATTTTTTCACTCATTTTAGATGTCTGATGTGAAACACACAATGCTTTTCAGAGGCTGCAGCATTGGATGTCATGTTACTTGTTTGGAACTCCTCACATAGATAATTTATAGGTAAGACTATGTTGTGGTTTAACCCCGGTCAGCAACTAAGTCCCACACAGCCTCTCGCTCACTCCCCGCACCCCCGTGGGATGGGGGAGAGAATCAGAAGGGCCAAAGTAAGAAAACTCAGGGGTTGAGATAAGAACAGTTTAATAATTAAAATAAAACAGCAATAATAATAATAATAATATAATGAAAAGGAAAATAATGAGTGAGAGAGAGATGAAAACTTGGAAGAAGGAAAAAAAAAAACAAACAACAGGTGCTACAACCGCTCACCACCTGCCGACCAACGCTGCCGGTCCCCAAGCCGCAATCGCTGTCTCCCCCGGCCAACTACCCCCAATTAATATACTGGGCATGACATCACATGATATGGAATACCCTTTGGCCAATTCAGATCAGCTCTCTTGGCTGTGCCCCCTCCCCTCCTGGCTTCTTGTGCACCTCCCAGAGCATGGGAAGCTGGAAAAGGCCTTGACTAGTGTAAGCAGTACCTAGCAACAACTAAAACATTAGTGTGTTATCAACATTATTTTCATACTAAGTCTAAAACACAGCACTGTACTAGCTACAGTGAAGAAAATTAACTATCCCAGCTAAACCATGACAGACTATATGTCATTCCTTCAAAATATCACAACATACAGCTTAAGCCTAGCAACTAATCATGTTGTACTACCTTCGCTCCATCCCTTTCTGTTTAAGTCTTACCACTCCTCTGTACCCATCCCAGTCAATCTCCTTCCCATCAGTAAGAAACTGGAAAGCATGGAAGGCAATCAGCTATTGGGTATATAAGTGGCTAAATTACAACCCTTAATAAATTACAACTCATCTGCTGATTGTCACTTCTGTAACTGGTCACCTTCCATTTGCAGTGGTAGGAGCACAAACACACAATGAACTGAAGTGGTTCAGCTGACCAATGGTAACTCATCAAGCTAAAGAAACTCCATCATCTGCTGTCATTCCTACATCACCTAAAGTGACTGTTCCTAGTGTCTCAACAGCCACTGGGAAGCAAGGACCCAGCTGCTGCAATTTGCAGCACTTTCACACACTTGAAGCCTGGTACTGACCAGTGTGATCCATAGAGATTAAGTGCTTGAGAAATTTACCTCCAATTCCTTCAATTAATTTCAAACTGTGGGGTTTTTGCTTTTAGCACAATCAGCTTTGGAAGGTCTTTTAGCTGGACAGCAAAAAATATGTTTGATGTCATGAACCATTCTATCAGACAGTGTTCAAAAACATGGAAGTGCATAGATTCCTCCAGAAAAGGCTGAAGTTTTTAAAACAGGAGAACATTTTCCCTTTAATTCCTTCTTTCAGAAACAATTATTTTTGCTGAAACAATTGTTAAAAGAGTTAGAAGAGCCACAGAGAGAACCCTGAGTTAAATAAGTAAACAGGATATTAACATGAAAATACTAGGTGATTTCAACTCTAGCCCCAACAATAATTCTCAGCAATGAGAAGGAAAAGGCATAAGAAGGGCAGTATTGCATGATAATATTATAGTGATGTCACATAATACTTCACCAGAATTTCAAAAACCATTAGAAAATGGGTTCAGGTATGAAGGGGTTTATCACAGATAACAGAGGAAGAAAATCTTACAAAATGGTCTGAGATTTTGGCTTCCTCTGGCTCATTTAGTGCTAATCTCTCCCAATGAATAGTCTGCCATATTTTATAGTTACCCACAGAGAATTTTCTCCTGGAAAGCATTGTTACTTACTTCAGGCAATGTTACTAGCCAAACAGTTATGCAAAGAGCTCCTTATAACATGTGAATAGACAGAGAACCGTATTGTATGGACCAAATGATTTTTAATAGTGAATTACTGTACACTGGAAACTTTTCGAATACTGAATGAGTTCTTTCAAGCAATTATACTGAAAATGTAGAAAAGACACAAATGTTTTGGTCAGCATTAGTGTTAGTGGTTTCCTGTGATGTGACGTTTATGATAGTAATACAGGTTCAGTTTGCAAGTCAGATCTGCCTGGAGGCAGTTCTGACTTAAATGCCAGCCCTTGGATATTATTTATTCATATTTTCCAAAGTGAAGAATATAGTTACGGTAAATGAAGAATTCTGGTCATTTCCACACAGAGCCTTTTTTGTATGTATGAAGGTCCAATATTTTTCTCTCTTTCAAACATATAATACTATCAACCTCTCTGGAAGGAGTGACATTTCATCTATTGAGAAGCAGCTTGTATTTTCACGTAACTTGAGCATAAGACCCATGTAACCCATACAGCAAGTATACCAGTCAAAGTTATGAAACCAAACGTAACATTCACTTCAATGCCAAGAGTCTATTCAGGGTTTCACCATGAGTTTCACACAAATTCCAAGATAATGAAGTGACTTATAAGAAAGTATGCAGAGTGTTCAAAGAGGTTGCATATTCACACCCCCACACCCCCAATTGATAGAAAGAACTGAGTTTTGTGAATGGAATCCTGTAAATAGATAAGGACTGTTACAAAAGAAGAAGAAAAAAAAAAAGCTGTGTGCAGTTATCTTTGCATCAAAGTACTATTACTATATGCATAGATCTTAAAGACAGAGATGTTGCTGTTGATTTGATGGGAGCAAATCCCACATAATTCCTCTCTCTGACAATGTTTCACTATGATAAAGGCACTTTATACTTCTAGAGAAGAAAAAGTGTAAAACACTTTCACATAATCTGAATTCAGGAACCTCTCCATCAGTGTAGCTACACGTAAGGATGTTACAAGGGGCTCCCTGCACCTGTTCAATGACCTGCTTAGCCTATGCTAAAATTTCTTATTCTGGGAGGTGAAGGACTAAAAAAGACATAACAGTTTTTCAGTCACACAGAAATATGCTTTCACAACCAGTGGTAGAGAGGCTGTCAGGGAAGTGAAGGGAAGGGACAAGATGGCAGAAGAATGACTATCAAATTCAGTCCATTTTCTGGAAACGTACTCTTTTACTGTAATAAAGTACTTTTCAATGTATGCAATTTGAAGCGTGTCGTCCGGTGTACAAGTATATGCGTGAGAGAGAAAGATGACTTTTTAGAAGGTAGTTTGGGCTTCTTCCCCAGGAACTTATGAGAGTCAGTGCATTTGCTCCATTTAGTTCAGTGAGCTACATTCTGAAGGCAAAAAGCATCTCTTCAGATAATCACAGGCAAGGGTGATTTTTATAATATCAAAGGGAGGGGTGACCTCTCTAGAAACCTTAAAGTCTTAAAGCAGGCTAAGCAAGTGGTTGCCTGAACCACTGAAAACCTGCTCCAGCACATTGCTGTGAAGCTATAATCCATTTCACTGGTGCTTAAAGTTCAAGCTGAGTTTTCTGAATTGCAAATAAGTTCCTGTGTAAAGAATATTCCATGTATGTATCCAGTCAGGGTGGTAATGTTGTTATTACAGCCCTGTCTGCAATAACTCAGCTGTCAAATTCACTTCAGGATGAAATTCAGTCTACATGGTCTCGGCTGGCCAGCAATTTCTTTTTTCATATACAGCATGTTCAAAATGTATTCAGACTGTTATGAGTCATGAGGTGGCAAGTAAAAAAAAAAAATCCCCCTTTTTTTTATTTTTTTTTTTTAATTTAAGAAGGAAAAAGGTGTTAGGGAATTTTAAAGAGGTTATTATCAGTTTTGTCTTCCACTTATCTGCACCACTGAATATTACATTAGACAAATAACTTTGCAACATCATGTATTTCACTTGTCTGTTATACTTTCAGCATTGATTTTAGGGCCAAGCCTCTTTTCATGAAACATATAACTATATTACCTTTTCTATACAGGTAGTTTCTCCCTTAACACAGTATTAGCAAAGCCCACATTCTAGTCTATCCACAGCAGATAGACAAATTATGATCTCTGTACACCTTAATAAATACATTGACAGTAGTTTGAGACCAAGCGGAAAGAAAAATAAATAAAGGTTTTGTTACTTTGAGTCCATACAAAAATTCTTTCAGTCTGTAGCTATCAAATTCAATTGAATTTCAATGCATAAGCACAAATACAGTGGAGTCTGGAAACCTCATTGTTGTTACATTCTTGTTTTACACTGAAATTCCTTAGCAAGTGTCTACCATGAAGAGCTCTTAGTGAATCGACAGCAATACTTCGTTCAAGAGACTTTGATCAGATTCTCCCTTTGTCTGAAGAATATGCAACCTTAATATATATCAACAAAACAATATAAAACTAGAGACTTCAAACAAGATTCAAAATAAGCATTTAGTTCTTATGAAACGTATTTCATGTTAAGATTATCATGAGCTTTATAGACCACAGCTGATAGCTCCATTGACAGAGAGACCTATACAGTGCCTACTGTGGTAAACATGAGGCTAGAACTTTGCTACATTAGCGACAAGACAGGAGAATAATTTTACTGAAATAGCATTTCACTCAGCAAATCTCATGTAGCTAGAATTAGCCATAAAATTGAAGATCTTATGTCTCAGCAGGAAAAGAAGTTCTTGGATGAAAATGATGGAACATCAGAGAATGTAATACATTATAAATAATGTATTTAAATTTTTAAATACTTAAATTCTTTAAAGTATT
The DNA here is from genome assembly GCA_031468815.1 of Morus bassanus. Taxonomy (NCBI): domain Eukaryota; kingdom Metazoa; phylum Chordata; class Aves; order Suliformes; family Sulidae; genus Morus; species Morus bassanus. The sequence goes on along the minus strand of CM062576.1, from coordinate 8,919,450 downwards.
AAATAATGAAGTGAAAATTAATAGCTAAATCTTATAAACTAAGGGTTAGAAAATAGTTACTGACTGTCCTGTGTGTTAATACAAACATGGCTGCCCCAAAAGGAAATGACTCAAAGGTAAAGAAATTAGCAAAATGAAGCAGCAAACCATATCTTACAGGGAACTTAGGTCAAATTAAAAAAAGATTTCAAATACATGACACAAGGTGTGGGAATTCCTGTTCAAGTAGAGCATTTACAGGAAAAGATCCAATTTTGATGCCAGTGGTGGACAACCCATCACATCTTGGTACTTTTATCACTGATGTTAAATGTGTGCTCTCTTTTCAACACAAATTTGCTTGGTTCATCAGTTACTACTGAGTATTGTTACATCATTGTATGCTAGACAGAAAAGCCCTCTCAAACTCCTTTTCTTCCATCTCTATAGTAGCATGGAGGAGGTTGGTGATTAAGGCCCACTTGTCATCGTTCTGGAGCAGCACTACCTTGTCTGGTATAACGTTCTGTCATTGCAAGAATGAGATGTCACTTCTTTATATTTGATGTTGCTAACTCTCCCATTAAATCAGCTAAAATAAGAGCAACATAAGAGTAACAATCAGATGAACAGCTGATGAGAAAATGTGATTGTCCCTGACATTATTGGAATGGCAAGCCAGTTTATGGAAGTAAATTAATCGTATTTTACTGTACTGAAATACAGCTGCAAGAATTTGTATAATCTGATGAGATGAAATATCAAATGTGAGTAGATTATAGCAGTCCTCACAGCTCCTGCCAGACTTTTATAGCAGCTGGCAGTCCCACATAAGTTTGCCATGCTACATTAGACACCTTTAAAATATTTAAAATTTTCCTTTAATATTCAGTGCAGGAATTTTATGGCAGTGTTAATTACCTGTAAGTCACACATGCCAACATTTGATTACTATGTTGCTTTACAATTGTGCTGCTTAGAAATCCCTCAGCATGACAAAAGCTAAGTTTGCTCCTTGGACAGAACTGACCCATCAGAAAATACCAGTATTCTGCACCAAGTCCAATTCATAGACAATGTCAGAAAGCTTGTGAGAGGTCTCAGGGATGATTAACTATATAAGAAGGATAATTGAAGTTAAAAAAAAAATCATCACCTGTGACCTTTTCACATTCTTGTTTCTATACAGCCAAAGAGAAAAACAACAATCCAATATATCCAGTAACTGGCACCGTAGTAGAAGAGCAAGACACCCATGTTTCAAGAGACAACAATTTTTATTTATTTGAAGTCAAGAGCACTCCAGTCCTTAGATTAAACCTGGCCTGAGTGTGCAAACTGACAGATCTTTTAAAATGCCAGTTGTGGGGGGCGGGGAATCAAGATAGACACATATACTTTAGATGGGAATTTTCTGTCTAAACGGCAATTCAATGCTGTTTTTACACTTACACAGCTTCAGGAGATATACAACCATACTGACTATTATAATAAGTAGTGTAATAAATTGAGATCACCTTTGTCTAAAGTGATAAATGAACAAACTGGCTTCTCCATTTAATTTTTGTTTCATATAGATGTACATTTTATAACTGGATGTGGCTTGAGTCTGTTTAAGTCATTCAGAAATTGCCAAGAAAATCATCAAGACAAGATTTTTCGTTACACCAGTGGAAAAAGGTACTGACATTAAATCGAGAAGTTCACCAGAGATTTTAAACTTCTTCCTGTAGATTAAAATATTTAGACCCCCCTCTTTGGCACTATCCAAGTTGAAGGAAAGTAATGAGTGTTGAAAAAAAAAAAAAATGAAACAAATCAATAGCAGTATTGAACAGATATTAAAATATCATTGAATTTCTGTCTTTTGATTAAGCTTTTATGAAGGTTGACATAATGTAGTTGGACAAGCAGGCCCTTGTCCAAGTGTCCATTGGAGTCTTCCTACTGACTGCACACAATTTCTGAACAGATACTTAGAAGAAATAAAAGTATTCATATATATGCCTGAAAATTCAGAATTATTTTATATTTCAGCCACTTTTATATAGATTTTCATTAAAATTTACAGGAAGTTATATAAATCAATAGTAACTTTATGAGTATTTGTTAACAGGCACGTAAGCATAACCAACCAATTTTCTGAAGTACTCTTCTTACATTGCTAGAGAGGGAAAACAACACACTCGGTGTTGTTGGTTGACCTATCAAACACTTCAAAAGCAGATTCAGAGTGCGCAATAATCAATAATCTACTTGCCACAAACAATTCATAAATATTGCCTAACATTCAGTGTTCACAAAACTGTTTCAAAACTATAATGGATAGCAAACAAATTCAAAACTCTCGTTAGAAAAAAACCCTCTTTCTAATGACTAGTACAAATTCCTCAAATATAATAGCAAATGCTTTTGGATTTGGAGTACGAAACTCTAAAATAGATCATGGGTTAAATGAATTTCAAAGCACTTTTCATGCTAAAAGATATGTAATTGTGCAGATTATTCAGGCAATATTTAAGTAGGATTATAGAAAGGCATAATCCTTTCTAATATATTATTTTATTTTTTTAAAGTCTGTGTGTCTTCCATTTTCCAGTTGGAATGAACTATTTTTAGGGAGCTTCACAGGAAATATTAACCACTATCTTCCTTTACCTAAACTGTCAAAATCCCTCATTGATTTACCTGTATAATATGCAGGTTTTTGTATATTCTACACATCATGGTCTATTATTGTTGACTATGAATTAAGTTTTCAAATACTTGACAGGTTATTTGAAATACAGCATGTGTTTGAGATTTTTCATAGTCTTTATAATTGATTGCTTCTGACTTTGTCTCTTCATTCTTTTATGTACATGTCCTTCTATGAACATATTTTTGAAGTACTAAAATGCAATTGACAATGTCATTTTAAAACAGTATTTTGTGTCTTATCTCACTAGCTGTAATCACTCAGGAATATTAAAGCTGTGTCTTGTGCTGCTAAGGAAAATGAACTACTACTGTGCATGGATGGAAAACTGGTGTAACAAGAGCTCCAAAGTACGTAAGAGGTTACACAGTCTGTCATCCTCTGTTCTGAGGTTAATGTCAGTGAGCAAGAAACTTACAATAGCTGTACTTTCAGATCTGACATGAAATGTCATGAGATAGATGAGGTAATCATAAAGTGCAGTTACCAAGAGTAGACTAGTTTGAGTATGGCAGAATGTAAGAATTTAATGCATCTCCCAATGAGACTGTTACTTCTGAAGTATGAGCTCCTCTTGTAAAGCCAGCAGGTGATCAGTTCGTAAAGTGAAAGGTGGCCTGCAAAGTACATGTTTAACAAGAGTTGTGTTTTCCTCAATATATTGGAGGGGGGGTATAGAAGAATAATGTTACCAGTGGGGTAAAAAGGAGAAAACAGAATGGCTTGCCTTTCCTTAATTTCTTTGGCAACCAAAATACAGCCATGATAAGGAAAGACAATAGCTGAAAACATCAGTGGAAAAAGTAAATAAAAAATGGAAACACTAGAGCTATCTGACAATTCAATCATATGGTAAAAGAACTCATTGCCTTAATGTTCAAGGGAAGACAAAAAGGAAACTCAGAACCAGAGTTATTCACAGATTCATAAGCAAAACAGAAAAAAAATAGGTTGCATAGCTTCCTGTTATAGAGGCGCCATTTAGCTCCTATGAGTTCCTTCACCATCGGTAGCATATCACAAAATTGGACAAAAATGATTACTAAATTCTTAAAAGCCCTTTCCCAATGCAGTGCAGTATGTTGACTGATGCAGTACGTCACAGGCACAAACAAATTCAGAGTTCTAACAGCACGCTGGGGTATCTTGGGAATCCTGTGCTGATGTAACCAAAAAATACATTTTCAAAATACATGCACACAGGCAGAGCTTATGCTTATTAATAACTTATAATGCAGTATGACAATTGAAGTTTGTCTCTCCTGGACCAGGGTTTATTTTTGCCAAAATAAACCCTTGGTTTTGCTTTTATTTTTGCCAAAATGACATGTCCTACAAAATACAGAAGGCAGCAAGTATGTTTTTCTTTCTTTTTTTTTTTTCTTTGAGTGGGAAGTCTAATTATTTGTAGAAATCTCATCCAGTGGCTGTAGCAGTCGAAAGGAAGGTATGCTTTCTCTTGCCTATCACCTAAGTAATCTTTCATACTGAAAGAAAGGCTAGGCTGGAAAACATAACCCCTCAAAAAAAGAAAAACCAAAAAACCAAATAAAAACAAAAAAACTAACTAGTACTAATCTTTTATGTTCTTCCCTGGAAGAGTGTGTATATAAAGCAGGAATCTTGTCAGCAAACTGTTGTCTTCTTGAAGTTTCAACTTCGTATCTCCAGCTCAACAAAAAATGAAGACATAAAAGATGGGATATGAAACTAACTTCTTTGGAAACTACTAATCTCTGATAACTACATTTCAGTTTAGCTATTTGTGTTCAATGCCCTTGAACCAAATTATGATATTTATTTCTAATAGTATTTGGGGTTTTTTTTGTTTGGAGTAATTTGTCAAAAGATAAGGAAATTTATTGATAAGTAAAAAATTATTCAAAGGACTAAACAGAAAGCCACAGTGATTTTCCTTTAGATGTCCATGTTCTAAGAGCACTGGAGGAAAATAGTAGTGTTAGGCATACGCTTACATAAGAGACTGCTGCAAAAGAACATTTGAGTTGGATGCAGTCAAACTACACATCATAAAGTTCTTATATAATGTTTTTATTGACTTAATGTTTACAAATACTATTTCAAAAAAAACATGTCTGGAATACATTGTTAGAGAAGTGAAACATGGTTCAGATTAGGGGGAAACAAAGTTAGCAGGATCACTGTATATAATCCCTATTCAGTCATCCATTTCATTGATTTAATTATATTATGTTTCTCCAGATAAGGAGTATTTTGGTTTCATGTGGTCAAGGTCACCTGAATTCTACAGAATGTGAAGAAAAACACTTTTCAAAATGACTGGGTGGCTGCACTGCAACTGGTCACTTTAGATATTTTAAACAGATCATCACCGTATTAGTTAGGCCCTGCTAATGTCATCTAGCAGAAGAAAATTATTTTTCAGCAAGAATTGAATGTTTTAATTTGAACATAGTTATAAGAGTCCATTTGGCCATTTTAAAACACTATTAGCTGTAGAGTCTTTCTAAGGCCTACTCATTCCAAAACATTAATTTTTCTGACAGTTAACTCTTTGTATGAACCACACAGTTACAATTTTTAATGGAAATATTTGAACTGTAAATATTGAAAATCAGCTACTGTTCATGCATTGCAACTTTTCAAATATTTTAATATGCATATGCATATTAACATCATGAAGATTCCATATTCGTAAAGTTGATCTTGACAGATAATAATAATTGTTGAATATAACTGATAATACTATTTTTTTAAAGTGACCAAGCATTTAATAGTTTCTCTCTCTTTCACTTGCTTTAATTCTAGAGAAACATGATGATTTTAAATGTTCAGTATGGTAAGTTCAAGATTAATAATTCAATTATCATTAAGCACAGATTGAAACAATAGTGTTGCCTCGCCTTACAGTGTCAAGAGTTTTAGTGAAAAATTTAATAATGTCAATATTCTTCATATGCATGAATTGTCTGGATTGACAATACCATGCAATGGCTTCAAAACTATCATTCTGCAACAGCTAAAAAGGAGCTGTGAATCAGAGGCATTTTACAGTTTATTTCAGTGTGTTTTTTTCCAATCCATAACTGCAGACATTTGCTCAGTGTAAAGAATGGGCCAAACGCACAACACAGGGATGAATACTCCCAGGGGAAGGATGTTGCTTCACTGACATGCAAACAGAGACAATGACTTGGTCTGAACACCAACTCCTAGCAAAGGACATAGGGCTGACAAGTGGCAGTACTTTGCAGCTATGCAGCAACTCACCTGCCTGCTGAGCCTTTGCCGTGGGGTAACATTCAAACAAACACATTTTGCCAGCCAGTAAAATGAATTAAATGACCTCCCTGTCTTCTCTGATTAGACCAGCAGAAGGCAATGGACAGAAGCCATCTCTTAATTTCATTATGGTCAAATTTCAGTAAGGATTTAATTTTCATTTTAAAAAGGGACAATTCCAGACTGAAGGATCATCTGAGCTTCCTGAGGAGTTTCCTCAGATAAAGACAGAAAGATGAAATTGCTTATCTTTCATTCCTCGGTGAACCCTGGCTCTCAGACAGGTGGTCTTAACAGAGCTTAGGTGGACTTTACTCTTCGGCTTTTGATCTTGCCAGTCTCTTCTTTACCAGCATAAATTATCAGACAGCATGCACAAACATTGCCAGTTGTATACCTTTTGAAAACATGGAAGTCAAAAAACTGGGCTTCTGTTGCTTTTGATCTGAATCTATTCTTTATGTTTTCCTCAGATTCATAAATGTGAAAATATCTCTTGAGCTGTACATATGATGTCTCATTTCTATTCACCATTTTCACAGCAAATAGTTTGGAAACATTTATTCTCAATTAAGGAATTTAGCAAAACCCTCCACTTTTTATTATTAAACTAACCACTACTTCTCTCCTTGATCTGTTTGGATGAATTGTTTTGGAAGAAATGCACAATCACAGACCAATTTTCCAAACACTACTGAATATATGCAAGTTTAAATTAATGATTCAGAAGTATAACCTCTCAACTCTACCTTATACTTATTCATAAAGCCCATCTTGACAGATAATAATAATTAAGGATATAATTGATAATAACACATCAAAGGTGACCAAGCATTTAATAACATCTCCTTAATTCTGTATAAACAGGATATGTATCACAGATCATAAATATTCAATACGATTAGCTCAAATTTTATAATTCAATTAGCATTAAATATAATCTATGTCAAAAAAATGTTTCAGGTGAATGGCAATTAAATATTACCTAATTCTCCATCAGGAGGACAAGATGCATTGACCTATTATGGAAAAATAAATATCAATAAAGCAGCAGGTTTCCAGTAAACAGATACATTTATCAGCATAAACTATCAATTTTTTTGCACAGCTAGTGTTGGCATGCATCTTGTGCTTTGTTATAGACTTCTGTTCAAATTAAACTACAGAAAGAGAAATGTGATGAGGCATAGAGCATATACAGATTATCTAAGAGCACAAGGACCAAAAAATATGAAAATTGATAATAATGAATGCAACCTAACATTTGGATCAAAAAATTCATTGAAGTATTCAGGATTGAACCTTGACTCTTACCCTCTTTCCTATCAACCTTATGGAGCTTTGAAAGAACACCCACTCTGTGTGTCTGCAGTGCCCAGGAGACCTGGAGGGAAATTTCTACTTTCTCTTTACCTGTTTTGGTGGTCCTACAGATAGACGAGTCATTACACCCATCAAAAGTTTGAGGGATTGAGGTTTTTTGTAAGACAATATAACGCTTTCAAGAAAACTGCTTAATCTCAGTTGAGTCGTACTGATAATGTATTGTGAAGCTACATTCTTCCTCGGTGAGGCTATATACCCATTCTTTAGACCCTAGACTGAAAGATTTCTTTCACCTTTGAGCAGAGCCAACAACCTCCACCTGTGTCCCCTGACAGACTGCCATTTGTTTCAAATTTCAGAAGAGGAGAAAAATGCACACTTTCTTACGGTGTTTCAGAGCAGTATTCATAATCCCCCCCTCACACTGCTATGTAACATCTGTCCTTTGTAAAACCTACACTTTCCCACACACCCCCCCAAACCACAAGGCCGTGTTTTTGTTAAAGCTGGCCAGATTTTGTAGTTTGGGGAAAAGAGCTAGCTAAATGCAGCTCAGCCTGGAGCTCCTACAGACAGGAAAGAGGGAAAAGGACATGCTACAAGGCAGAACAATAGAGCACAGCCTAGGCAAAGATGACTCAGTGGGAAGTAGTACAGATAATTTCACTGTCATCACTGATCATATATAGGTAACAACCACACTGTTAGGATGGTGCAAAACAGAAAGACTCCATACCTCATAGGAGGCTATGAGGAACAAATAGGAATAAATAGACCTGTCAGTACATTTATGACAAAAGTATGGTGCTTTTTTCTCCCTTTCCCTCCCCAGAGAAAGGGGCTGAACTCCAGAACTGCAGCCCTTTCATGGGCAGTACCTCTGAGCTACCACATTTACTACTCCTAATAGCAACATCTTGGTGCAGGGAAGTTAAGATCAACAACTTCACTCAAGAAGTTACGGGCAACCACAGCAGAACCCGAGTACTGGTGTAATGAGATCTCACTGCAGTACAACATACTGAGTGAGTTGTGACATTCTGTATTAGTTTCCATTTCTAAATGATCTCAGGCTGTAGCCACATGCAAAACAGATTAGAGCAATCTTGTTTCAAGCAAGAAAAATGTGGCTAAATGTGGCAACATTTGTACTGCAAAGATTTTATTCTTCTGACCAGGCTCTGGTGAAAGAGTGAACTCCTGGCCAAGACTGTGGGCTGTGCATCTGGATGCAGCTTAAGATGAAGCAATTACTTATCCTACAATAGCTCTGATGCTTCAGGATGTTGTACTCCATGTGTATCCTATTGTATGAGTCTGTGAGGCACATGCACACAACACATGTTTTCTTAGCAGTACCAGCATTCAGCATTGCTATGCTTGTACATTCTGGTCCTTATGTTCCCATATAAGAGGACATAAAAACTAGGCTAACCATGCCCAATTACCCTTGCAATGCTAACCCTATACTACTGAGAACTTTAAAGAGTCTGGACAGAAACCAGACTAGAAAAACTTCACTGACAGCAACTGTAATGATAGTAAACAATTCAGTTTTGTGGAAAAAAACCCAACTGTTTTAGTTAGAGGTTTCTACTTTCTTGAACTTAATACAGCTGCCCAGTGGGTGTGAGTGCTTAGGATGTAAATCTAGTGGAGGGTTCCCTGCCATTGCCTGGTAGCTCTCATTGACTGGTATGTATCTGTAGCATGCAAAGACGGTCCCCCTCAGCCAACTATACTCTGACATTTGGAGAGGAAAAAAAAACCCAACCCACCAGCCAAGCAACTGGAGATACACTACGTAATCCAGTTCAAGAAAATTTATGTTGAAGTAAATTAGCTTTCAACTATAGTATCCAAAACAGCAAAAGAAAGCCTGAAATGGTTATTTTCCTGTTGATGTAATAGAACAAAACTCAGAAGTTGTCAAAATATTCTCTTCTGGCATTGAATCTGGATGAGAAGGTTTAGCAAGTTAGGACAGATTAGTTTCAAATGCTAAGTGAACTGATGCCCTTCAGTTAGGATACTGACAAGAAGACAAGTGTTAAAAAAGTCTGGATGTCTGATAAACACAAACTGTATCATAAGACAAAATGGTTGATACTCAGCACAGTGAATGGTATTAACCACCTGTGCTTCACATACAGAATCAGAGACTCTAGACTCTGTTTGGCCTTTGCAGTCAATATAAAAGATAATTTCCTTGCTGAATTTTTGGGCCACTTTCTGCTTTATATAAGAATTTACTGAAGTGGTAAAGATTCATCAGTTTTTGTTTTATTTTCACAAACCTTGCCATAAAACAGAGGTTAGTATACCTTTCTGATCTGGTGAAAGACATAGTCCATCTTAAACCTAGCAAGCTAAAAGAAAGAGTCTGTTAAAACCAGTTTTCCAGCCCCAGCAGGTGTTATAATTATTTCACTCCACTCTACTGCTGCAATGTTAGGGTCTGAGGAGGCCAGCAAAATAGCTGCAAAGATGAAGTTTCCCAGAAGTGTCTATATTAGTAGAGCTTGAGTTTTCTCTGTGTATATTCTTTGATTTCAATAGGTATTTTGGTATCTTAGCACACAGTTTAAACTCAAGGATGGTAACGTCTTTTCCTGACCTTCATATGGCCCAAATTCAGCCTTTTAAACTGCTGACCAAGTGAAGCTGGAAACAGCAGAACAGAAAGTCACAGCTTCCTTGCAGTGCAGGATCCTCAGTATAGGATAGATCACATCTTTCCTCTGCTGTACAGCTACAGTGAGGATTACATACCGCATCCTCAGAGGAGGCTGTTGGCAGGGCAATCTGTCCTATACTAATCAACCAATTTGACGAACACTAGTCACAAAAAACAAGAGCTTCAGAGGAATGTGGCTGTGAGCTATTTCCCACTTTGTTCTTGCTGCAGTTACTCAAGAAGCCAAATAATTGCTCATCTTCCCAGTTTTTAAAGTCAGCACTATCAGTCCAGCAGCCATGTATGGGTTATCTGCAAATGGCAAAGCAAACAAACTCCTTAAAGGGCTTCCACTTCATCTCAAAACCTGTGGGATTTCCCATACAAGTTGTGTGGGATTTCCCATACAAGTTGTGTGGAATTTCAAAATGCAAAACCCTTCCTTCTAGTTTGCAGTACCTCCACCTAGGAGGTTAAGGGACAAAAATTCTTGAGTTCACTCCCAAACTTGATGTCCTGCAAGGGACAATGTACAACTATCAGCTGAGCCTTTGTGCTGACCCAGAAACTGCAAATGTCTTAATTTCTTTTCCTTTTAGATACAGGAACTTTTCTTCTCCCTCTTAAGCTTTTTAGTGAGGGGGGGGAAAAAAGCAACCAACATCTTTTTTAGCTGCCTTTTTCTTCTGTGTTTACTGTCCTTTGTAATCTAGTTTGACTTGCTGACAATACATGACTTTCTGTACTCTCTCTGTCTTTTAATCACAAAAAAAAAAAAAGAAAAAAAAGAAAAAAGGAAAAAGCACACCACCCAAATCCCCCCTGACTGCCCATCCTTCATGATTACAAACTGTGTCTTTTATCTAGTGGTCTGAGGTAGAGGAGGAGGAACAGCAAACCTTTTTCTTTCATTGACTCCTGCCCCAGCAATATGACTTCATTTGCTCCCAGTTCTCTTTCGTGCTGTATCTTCATCAAGTATAATTTTCAGATATGTCTCGTGGGCAGCCAGGCACACATGCAACAGTGATGCCATTCTCTTCATGTGCATTTTAAAGCAGCTATTTGAGTATGTTTTCTTTACTTGGTCACATGTATTTCCATGATTGATATATCTGCATTTCTGATTCTGTTCTGTATGCCTTGATTCTTAAATTTGATGAAACCAGATTTACAGATGCGATAGTGATTTTTTTTTTGTTTTTAAAAAGGGCTAAAATAACAAACATTATAAATTGTACACTTTTTAAATACAGGGTTTAAGTGTTCACACTGTGACAATGGCTGTGTTCTCTGTGGATTATAGTGATGTGCTTTATTTATGTTTACCCCTGAAAAACACTCAGGCACTGCAATTACTGTAGAACAAGCAGTATAGCTGATCAAGGGCTTTTGTCCAGGCTCTTCAATGACATCCACACTGTGATTTGCTGTGACTGCCTACAGATCAGTGAATGCACTGCAAGATTTTGCTTGGTTGGTATATAAAGCTGTAAGTCACATAGGACATGGGAGAAGGCAGGTCTGCCCTGCTTGTCATCCCATCGGGATTTGTCAGGCATGTACTTGCTGAATGTGAGTAGGTGACAGTATCTTGGTGTACAACCCATAACTAAAACTCTTCGTTGTACCATTTATCTTCCAAGAAAGATTCAAGATTCCTGCTAACATCAAGCACTTGAATATATAAGTAAGCCATAAAGCTAATTGCAAGGTTTCTTTTTAAAACACTGGCTAAATTTCCCTTCTGTTTTTGCAGCACTCACAATTCAGGTTTTCCAGTTTTTCTCTACAAGCACAAACCCCAGCAAATGCATCAAACCCCCTTAAATTCTCACACCCATACATCTCAGGCAGTTGTGTTTTTCACTAAACCCCAGAATTCACAGTAAACCAGGCTGTGATTCACTCTCTAAATACAGGCTGGTGTCTCTGTCTTTACGTTGTGCTCATTATTGCAATATCAAGGAGAATACTACATTGTTTCTAAGGGGGGGGAAAAAGAATTCTTAATTTACTTTGTGACCTGCTATTTGGCAGCTCAAGGGTTTTTTGGCCACACTGAAACACGTTCTATCTTAACAACAATAACATATTAAGAAACACTGCTTACAAAGCTCTCATTTTTGGAAGGATTATCTTTGGGCTTAGTGTCTTCCAGCTTCTCCATAAACCTGCCATGTGGCTGATCAGCCACTGACTTCTGAAGCTGAACTGTACTATATCAAAGTCCAGATTCATTATCTGTGAAATGGGTATAATGACATTCACTACTCTAGCAGATTAGTTTTTGAGGTGATAAATGCCACACAACCACCTACGACAAATCATTACAAGTGCACACAGTGCATGGACACCTGCTTTTAAAAATGCTTCTTTGTAATCTGGCAGCAGTAACAAAATCCTGATCATACTGTTATGAAGCTCCTCCTGATGTACACTGTATAGCTAAGAGACATGAGACACTTTGTTGAGTGCACTCTTTAAGTGAAATTACAGAAGAAGTAGTGTTAACATGAAGATCTATTTATCTTATCCTAGTCATGAACACGCCCTAATGGTATAGTTGTCACTTCTGTGCACTGGTGCTCAAAATCAACGAAATGAAAGGAATACTGTGGGACACACTTCTCCAGTGCCAGGATATAATTTATATTAAGAACATTTTTCCCAACCAGCACCAGAGAGGAAGGATGCAACTTTCATCATCTTTCTTTGGAAGCAAAATTAAATTATCAACCTTTAATTTAGTTAGTGAAATCTTCGCTAGAACATTCCCTCATGGTTTCCACTAAATACACCATTAAAACCTCCATTCTGTCTGGGCTACCAAGTGCTCTCTCTGCATGAAGACGCTTCTTCAAATTTGAACTGGGTGCTCACTGGCTGCTGGGAAAGCAGTTTGCTGCTCCAAAAACAGTTTTCATATATCACTGCATGACATAAAAGCACAAATTGGTCATGTTGTGTCATCCTATTAGGAACTGAAAACTATAAGACAAATACAGCTGTAATCATAGCGGGAGAAAGAAAAAAAGGAAATCCTCTGTTAAACCCTTTTATCACTGGGACAACTTTACCAGTTTTGCCACAAAACAAGAGCAATTTCCTGGGTTGTGTTTCAAGAGAAAGAACATATCTAAGTAGCCCTCAAAGACAAGGAAAGTACAGGCACCTGCACAACAAGTTCTATCTGTGGGAGAGTTCCTGCACACACTTATTCTTTTCACTGGAGAAGTAAGTAGTAGCAGTTTGGATCAGGAAGAAGAAGATGCTCCTGAATGCCAACGCAAAGAAGTAATCTTCCAAACTTGGTGCCAACAGGGATGTAGTGTAAATTACTGGGGAATCAGAAGGGCAAGACTGGAACTCAAGGAAAGTTAAAACCAATGAGACTGAGGGTTCAAAAAGGAAGGAAAAATGAAAGACAGAAGAAAACAATTGTACAGGTACCATCAGGGTGAGAGTGATCCCTGCTCATGCTTATAAAAAAGCCAGTCCACCTCTTGGTGAAAAATATAAGTTCTGAATCTCCATTACTTCAACCCATTGGTATAACTTCGTTATATGTGGAAGAGGAGGAGAAATTCTACTACAGCACGAAGAAACTGGTCTGATTCCCAGGTTCAAATTATTTCAGAAAAAAATCCTCTTCATACATTGTTGAGGCAGATATGTCAAAAGTGAAAAGTAACCTCAATGCCTGTTTTGATATATCTGAGATGCATTTGCAGTAACAAGCCTGATTTGAATCCACGTGTTCAAGAGTCCCTTGGGCAGCATGACATGGAAGTGATGGAGTGCTGACTCCAGTTTGATTTTCCCCTTTTGTCTCTGTTGACACAACAGTGAGCTGACTCAGTTTCAACTTCTTGCTACTTTGTAGCTCCTGCTACTCCTGCTCCTCCTGCTCCTGTCCTTCCTGAGCAGGACAAACTGACTATACTCTGGAAGACATTCAATCACTATGACCAACTCAAGAAACCACTGTCTCCATGGTGTACAGAAAAGATGGGAACAGCTGACTATGGAGTATTTACAAACTCTGGACTTTACTTACCTACTTGGCAGTAAACAAATTACCTCTTCTGGAACTGTGACAGCAATTTATTAGCATGCACCTAGACACCAGTTTACTGTCCAGAAGAGCAAGAGCTAAACAAACTGAATCTATCCCTTGTCAGTGAAGTCTCTCCACTTCATAAGGACAGCACTTCACTGGTAAAGAAAGACATGCTACTGACAATACAGAAAGATTCTAGATGCTGTGCAGGAGCACAGAGCAGATGTTGTTTCTCTTCCTCTGAATACTTGAGCTCTGCTCAAGACCGCAGCAGATCAAGAGATAGTCTGGAATCTAGAAACAGAATCATAAATCTTCCAGGACAGAGCTGGCTCAAGGCTTCTCTGCACAACAAACTATGAGCGAGGCTGGACTACTGTGGCCCAGAAAAGGAAGGGATGGAAAAGGGACAGAGAGTCTCTTTCCTGTTATTATTGAAGTGGGTGCAGTGAGGAGCAGAGTGGGAAGGAAAGGCAGCCCCTCCTGCCCTTCCTCACACCCGTCTCTCCAGCAGTAGTAATTAGCCCAGCTGTTTGGCCGTCTTACTTTGCTAAGTTCCAAGGAAATAAAGGAGGCAAAACGGGAACCTTCAGCCTCACATCCTGGTAAATAATTGCTTTAATGTTGTTCCTTCAATGTGCATGACCATGGTTTCACAATAGTCATAAGTGGGTGTAAGGCGAAGGTGGCTATTTCTGTGCTAGCACTGTCTGAACTATATGCCTATAATTCCATACTTGTAATCATATACACCACATCAGTTATGCATATGAAGTAGTTAGAATTTTCTGCTCCCTGGTCCCACATAGGGGAAGTTTAATACTATGTCCAAATCACTGAAAATTCAGTTGATGCAGCACAAATTAATGCTCAATACTAATAATATAATGTTTATGATATTTAGCTCTCAAAGACCATTGTAAACAACTTTTCCACCATTTAGCGAACATACTTGTTTCTCATGCTCTTTAATAAACATAAACAGGACTGTAATGAGCAATTCCATATGCTGATGATTCTTTCCTTGATAAAAAAATTTTTTAACATCATTTAGAAAGTTATGTGTAAAGAACTTATT
Source organism: Morus bassanus (assembly GCA_031468815.1). Classification (NCBI taxonomy): domain Eukaryota; kingdom Metazoa; phylum Chordata; class Aves; order Suliformes; family Sulidae; genus Morus; species Morus bassanus. Next base: position 8,904,365 of record CM062576.1, on the reverse strand, counting down.
ACACATGCCTATATTTAGTTGAATACCTAACCCACTTCAAATTGTTTTGAGCTCAAACAAGTTGAATATTCCAGAATATTTATATTGGCATCGAAACTATATAGTCCAATTCAAGCTGTTTTCACATAGTCCAAAACCTAAAAACAACCTTGCTTTCTCCAATCCTAAGGATTTTTTTTTTACAATTGTAAACACACTACTGAATATGAAAAATCACATTGCTCATACCCCACTCCCTTCAACAGGAACCTCACAAATATGACATGAGCTGAAAGGGTTTAAGCACTTTAAAACAGTTTAAGCACTTGCTTGAATCTATAGTGGTCACATCAGCACGTTCACTCACTGCTTTTAACAGCCACTCTGACAATGCAGCCACCAAAATTGCTGAGATTAAATGGCACTTATTTTAAAGCTGTGGAGTAACAGTGCTGAAGATCTGCAGCCTTTTCCCAAAGCCCAACAGCTGTTGCCCACTACTGATTGCTAAGGGCAGCTCTATGCTTCTGCCTGCCTGCTTGCCGTAGGAATCCAGTTATAATGGCACGGATGAAAACACGACTTTTCTACATACTACCTCCTGCACTGCTAGACTGCACATACATTATATATACATACACATATGTGTATCTAAATAACCCACTAGATTCTATGTAGCCACTGTACATACAAGAATTTTGACATTAAGGTTTTTCTTGTCCTACCCAAGGATCACCATGGAGCTAGGCAGATGTGACATTTTCCACTTGATTGCGCAGTTTCACCAAGCCCTTACCTTTTTTTTTTTTTTAAACCTCTACCCCATCCCCAACTCCATGAAGGTATATATGCTTCTCTTGAAATAAAACAAAACACTCTGTGTCATAGGCAAGTGGTTTCTAACCAAGATGATACCATGATGCAACGTGAACTGTTACACTGCTGGACAATACTGCCCCTCTCTGCACAGAATGAGCTATTAAGGCCGCTAACAGAGCGGCTGCAAAACTCATCAGAGAGAAGAGAAGTCTACAACAAAGGTTACAGGTGTTAGCCCAGAAATAATGGGAGTCCTGGTCTTATGCCAGCTCCTGACTGTTTAGTGTCTCTCAGACACTAGGCTGCTACGAGAGTCCTTTCTTGTTCCAATTCCTTAATGTGGAAAAAACAAGGGTAACTACAGGCGTCAAGGAAGAAAAAAAACCTAACATGTCTACCGCTCAACCTTCTAACTTAGCACATTAGTTTGCAGTCCTTCCGCTGTTATACATTATTCCACACTTGATCAGAAAAGCAGTTTGTTTTCAAACTAATGAGGCAGAATGCATCAAGTTTTATTTCCATTCTAGTACCCCTCCCCTCCCATCTATGTTAAGGTGAAAATCTGCATTAACAACCAAGTTTTTAAACAAGTATAGACAAACAAACCAAAACCCAAACCCATTAAACTCTTGAATTTAATTATACATTGTGGCAGCAAGTTTCATGAGCTCATTATCTACCATGCAGAAAAAGTATAAATTTTTAAATACTTGTATTTATTTTTAAAGCATGTTCTTTTAACATCAGAAAGTGCAAACATGAGCATACAATGCACCTAGTCATCAGTCATACCATTAGTTTGCACAAACCTCTGCCGTATATCTTCTCATTAATTTTCTTCCTGAAGTAAACTATCACTTTTCTCCTTTTTCTTTTATTGTGTCCTATCTAGAGGTAAATCCAGGCCTTTAATCACTTTGACTACCATTTTTGGACACTTTTTTCACTGCCTCTTTCTCCTTCCCACAATATATTCCCAAAATATATAGATAATATATAAGTGGCTTTTCACTAACAATTTTCATCACCTACAGTTCTCACTGTCTTTCAAATTGATATATCAATAACAAAATGTTACAATATTAATCACAACTCCCTTTGCCTGATGATTCCAATACTCACGAAGTAAGTATGCTTTGGTTGTGCTAGAAAGCCTTCAACAGAGCACCATTATAGATGGGAGAGACAGGTTGATTGTTACCAAAAGTTTTTATTTTATTTTTAAGCAAACGTAAAAGAAAATGCTCTGACTACACATCCAGTTCTTCATAGAAGACAATTCTGCCTATACAATATCTCATTTCAGCTGAAGGTGGAGATGTTTTTCATGGGTGCCTAAATATGTATTGAAGTATGTAATTTTAGATAGACTAAATATTTGTGTTAAGGTTTGTTGATGCTCATGTTTTCTCTAGCTACATTTCTGGTTTTTATCAAAGAAATATGAGGACTTCAATCAGAAAATTCTTGTCTCAGGATGCAGTACATATCCAAAAGGAAGAAGCAAATTTGAATTGGCAGAAGTTAACATGAACAGGTCTGGTATTTATAGCAATGAATTTCTAGGCTCTGGTATACTATTTATTGTCAAATCATTTCTAATAAATAGTAGGGGGTTTATTTTTGTTAAACTGATTTACACAGAAGTGGTATATCCTCTCCTATAATATCACAGCTTTTTAAATTCTAATTTCAAAGTCATTTCTAGAAAAAAAAACTCTGAATACAATAGTTGCCTGTACAAAAGGAGTCACAAAAATTGTGTAACAACTACCTGGACATGTTTAGAAGTGCAGATTCTGTTTTTAAGGCTGTAAATAGTAAAAAACGAAACAAACAAACAAAACCCCCCAAAAAACTCTACTTGGTCAGTAAGAGAAGAAAGTAGGTTTCCATATCTGCAATATGTGTTTCTCCAAAAGAGATTGCAACAGTTACTATATAAATTTAAATCTTTTTAGCTACAAGACATATCAGTTTGCAGAGAACACATTTTTGCCTTAAACTTCATCACCTCCCTTTTGTGTCATATTGGCTGGTGTATCAAGGATGATTACTTTTCACTGATACAGAAATCAATAATACTGAATGGTTATGGAGAAGAGAAACATCTGCAGAGATTTAGGTGTGGTTACTTGAATTTCAACATGAGGAAATAAAAGAACAAGGTGACTCACAGGTACTAACTACAGGTAAATTGAGGCATACAGCTTATACTTGAGAACTCTTTAAAAAGGTTATTAATCAGAATTCCAAATTGCTAAAATAATATTTTGTCCAAATATATTTTAATTTACATTGTTTTCAAATCCTTCTTCCTTAAGTATTTCTTGTAATATTTAATACATTGTTTATGACACATGAGCAAAACCAGTGTTGTTTCTTCTTCCTGATTGAGTATCCAAACTTTTAATACAACAGGAAGAAGGACGTCTGTCACATTAAACTCCAACTCTGTATTTGATTTACATAAATATTGTTAAGATTTATGTCAACACATGGAGAATAAAATAGCAATTCCTGTAATTGTTCCTGAAGACAGATTTGAAAGAGCAATGGGGTGTCTGATCAGCACCAAAAGTAAGTATAAACACTCAGACATTTATCCTCAGTACTTTGACTAAGAGGGACATCATGATAAAAAGCATACTTCACACCCCTCACAGAGCCGCTGCTTTTAGGTCAGACAACTACTGCAGACTTGGACAACAATATATCAGTTATCGCTTCGTTTTGTGTGACAAGTTAACACTGCCAGTTGTTCATTGCCAGAAATGTTAGGGGCATTTTTCTTAAAATGGAAAGTTAGATGTTATGGCTTGATTCAAAAGAGAATAATTCTGCACCAAATTTAGGGAGCATGAAATGCAGAATAGAAGAGGCCCTGCATGTTTCCTTTTTTATGGATTTTCTGTTTACTATGCATACACAGGATACATCTACAGTCTCTGCACCTACTACTATAGATATTATAGGGTATTAGTTCCAACAGCTTATAGATGCTTGACATATGGATGCTGCCACTTTTTCTGAGGTTACAAAGTAGTTTGCTTGCACCATGAGGTGAACTTATTTTAAGAATTAAACTGGTTATCTGAAAATAGCTCAGTAAAGGAAATAAAAATAAAGGATTAAAAATGTTTAAGTAGTGAAACACAGTACTAGCACATGTAATTAGTGTACTAAAATGGGTGTATTTACAGACTTTAGAATATGTAAGTAGAGACAACACAAAGATTTAAAGACAGCTTGTATCAGCTGTTACTGAAAAGAGATACCCTACACTTCATTGGTCCTAATATTCAGCATTTTTGAACAGCTCCAAGATAACTTGAAGTTAACAGACACTAGATATTCAGCATGCCTGAAAATTTGATCCAGTCTTTTTTCAAATGTCATTCCTACTGAACGGCGTATGAAGATTCAAGAGATATGCAAAAATCACTTTTTATCAGCAGAGGTGCTTTCACTGTCCACGTTCTACATACAAAACCAGCTATCCTATTTTCCAGCGTTTTCTAATCTGGCATGTGACAATTGCTAATATAGAAACCATAATACAAAACTTTCATAATACTCAAATCCCTCCCCTCTCCAGAAAAGCAACATCACCTCCACCCCATCCCTAGCAAACAAAAACATCCCCCTACCACACCAAAGGACTGCTGCTGTGGGTATGCACCAAAACATGTCACTGAAATAACATGACTGACTGCTTAAAGAAGGAAGAAATGAGCTACCAGACCTCCTGCAGTATCATATCTGAAATCTGTATTTCAGTTGATTACATAAGGGGGGGGGAGAGGGAACAACCCAAACCCCAACATATGTATATACAAACACACACACATATACATATATAAATGTATGCAGCCTTTTCCTTACTTGTGGTATTTTGCTGTTATCCCTATTTCTTACCTAGTTTCAGGGACAGAAAGGATTATAATACTACAGAAGAAGAAAAAGCATTTTTTTTGGGGGGGGGGGCGGGGAAGGACACCACCACTACCACCCCCCCACCCCCCCCAGGTCTGATACATCCCCATGCTGATTTCAGATAAGCATGTCAGCGTAAGAACAGCAGACCAACAGTAAAAAGCTCAGTGATGAATGTCAGCACAGCGGCAATCATCTTTCTGCCAAACAAGAACATAATGGACAAGCTGCAGGAGCTTACATGTTTAGAGGGGATCTGCTAGACAGAACTCAGAACTATGGTGAACATCTCACTGCCACTCTACCGAACATCTGAGCTCGCACAGTGCAAGCCACTGGCATGAATCTTTTTGAAGAACATCACTTCCATGTCATGTTGCAACATAAAATACCCCAAATAAGTCTCCACTATATTCTAAATAGGACTGTTTATTACAAGCTGCTTTCGGAGTCAGCTGTGAAATAATCTGCATGATTATACATCTGTATGACGTAGGTAAGAGGGAGGGGACCTGAGCTCGAGGAGGTCTGTGTTCCGTCCACAATTTTATCCATACTTCACTATAAGAAATATTTTATGGTTCACTGTATTAATTCATGACGCACTTTCTCCTAGCTGATAAATGGGATTTAAAATGGCTACTTGCTTTTATAAAGTACTTTCTTTAGAAGAAATTTGAAATAAAGCCAAGATACTTAGAAAAAAAAAAAATACTGATTTTGTGACTAGTAAGAAGATAGCTGCTAGTAACCCACCTGCCTACCTGTAAATTACTGCAGTAAAAAGAAATAACAAAAAACTGTAGAGTAAAATATATTGGGGAGATGCTGACAATGTTTTATATTAATGACATTCTTGGTACACAGTGCTTCAAGTATTTTTCTATAAACTCATCACTACCCTTTCAATGTTTTCCTGTTGTGCATTAAGATTCAGGGTTAACGTGTCCTGTCTCCTGACAACACATTTTATGGCAAGCTTTTCAATAAGATAATAAGCCTGCTGTAATAGGCCAGATTTCGTCTTCTGTTTCCAGCAGTGTTCAATAACAGATGTCTTGGGAAGAGTAGTAGAAAATATGATCTGTACTTTTGTTTGTATGTATGTTTGTTTACACCAGGAAAATGTTCCGCCCTTCTGATCAGATGGTTTACTTCTATCTTGTCTTTCTCCAATTTATTTGCCAAAACCCTTCACAGGTTCCTTTAATATAAAAGTCTAGGGGACCTAGCAAGGACTTTCATAGTCTGTCCTCTGCATTTTTTCCCTTACAAATGCTTTATAGTAGAGTATAAGGAGAAAGTCCTCTGTCTTCCAGCCTGTGACCAGAGCAGCTGCTTCCACTACATTTTCATTTATTTTTCATTTTCCTCTCCATTTTCCTCTGTTTCACCTGGTCTGACATCTTTCTGTCTCTGTTTTTCTGACATGTCAGCAATTTTTCCTCCAGCTTCTGAACCCCTTTGCCACAGTTCATATTCTTAATCAAATCCATAAAATCATGCACCAGCTTTAAGATATACTTAGACTTTATTAATTGCCCTGTAAAGTTTACACTATTATTTGCAAAGGTGGGAGATGCCACTGGAAGCTACTAACTGAGCAGCTAAAGTCCACTGAATCAGCAAGTAGAAAGTCTTCACTGAAGTGACCCAATACTGTACTTCATTTCTTAATCACATTTGACTGTCGAACTAGTATGCTACAAAACCATTTATAACCTGATGCTGCTTAAAGACTCTACCCCATCCCAATTTGTGGAACTGTAATAAGTGCATAAAAAGAAAATATCAAAATCCTTGGCTAATTTTATGAGCACCTTTTCCTTAATGTTTTATCCTCTCTGCTAAGGTTGATCAAATCCATTTCTCCATGTCAATCAGTTTCCTTTTAGAACAAAAGCTGTTGAAATAGTGTCTGCCTTTGTAGTAATGGTAGTAATTCTTTGTAGTTTTGGTAGTAATTGGTTCAATTCCCAGATTAAGGAGATGGTTGTGTACCAACTATTGCTTATTTACTCAGGTTGGTATTCGCATTAGCTTTGCGAGAGCCAGGTTTGTGCTTAAGCTGTTCTTGATATGATTCAGGAAGCAGTAATTTGCAACAGCTATTATTTCCATAGTGTCTCAAAGGTTTTCAAATTAATATTGTGGAAGTGTTATCAGCCATCATCACAATGTTATTATCCATACATAGCTTTCTTATAGTATTTCTTCTTTCCCCAGCCTTTCCTGTTGTGGTCATCTGTAGCATGGTCTTATTGCAGTCCTTTAATCCTTCTATCTACTAACTCCATTTTGATTGATTCATTACAGAGACTTCTAGGCCTAAGAGTCTTATTTTCTCTATATGAAATGCCATTATTTCTTTCTCATTTTATTTTTAGTGCTTAATCTGAACGTGCATAGTTTTAAATAATACCTATTTCATCCCCCAACCTTTAGACATAAACATAAAGAACTCCCAGATGGCTGTAGCCTATTGTCTCCCATATTCCTGGTTTAAAAAAAAAAAAAAAGCAAAGAAAGGATAAAAAATAAAACCAAAAACAACAAACAAAAAACCCCACCAAACCAAAACCACACCACCACAAAAACCATGACAACTGCTACAGGGTTCTTTTGCATCACAGTTTTAGGATAATGCAAAAACAAAGTATATTACAGAGTACTTCACTGACTTTGGCTTTTTACAAGAGGACATTAAACCCTGCACAAAACAGTGAAATAAATTGACGCGTCTGGTACGGAGCATTCTTTGGGCAGCACATATGATTGAAATAATTTGTGTTTAATCTTTCATTTATTCTCACTTGACTTCTGAAATCCCCATTACATTATTTTTAAGATATTACTCCAGTAATTAACTCTGTAATTACTTGACAGCAACATTGTACAATGACTAGTAAGTTGTTACATTAGTGATGAAGGATAAGCATTGTTTATTTTGTTCTTTTAATATTACATCATATGTTGCAGCATAGCAACATTTTTCAGTAACTGTTTATTTTCATATACAAGACAGAAATCCCCTTTTGGGAAGATGCAAAAACAGTATGACAACCTTGGCTCTTTCTTAGATTTTAAAGAACTTAAAGCAATTTCTCTGAGACTGTCTTGTCATAGATGTATTATACTCACTGTCTGCACTGAAGGTACTTGAAAACTAAGAAGTACTCAAGAGATTTATGAAAGAGTTGAGGAAAAAAAGCCCTCTGCACTGTGAATATTGATTTTAGTTTTAAATAAAACACTGAGATGATGCAAGATTAGAAAAATGCACATTTAATAATGAGGAAGTGACTCCATCAGTCCACTGGCTGCGCAAACTTAATAAATGTCATTTAGGGTTAAACAGTAGGTGCTCAGCAATGCTGCAAAGTTATTGAGAATCCTAATTCTGGGCTGGCAATAATCAGCTCTGTTTGACCCTCAATTCCAGAGGGCTGCAACTGATATCCTCAGTAAATAGCTGCTTTCAGTAAATTTCTGAAAGCAAGTTCATTATAGTGCAGTAGTCCCCAAACTTCTATATTCTGTATGACGTCTTAATAAAGAGAAGCATATCTCTCCTCCCGCCTGTATCAGAGACATGATCTTTTCCATTCAGTCCTTCAGTGTCCCTGGCGCAAGCGCAGAAATTTCTCACATGGAACATCTATTTTACTTAATATAGCTTTTTAGCTGCTTCTGATGCAACTGAAGAAATACAAATGATGAGATCACATCACATAACTAACTCATCCTCCATGGACCTCTAGTAAGTGTGCCCCACAAGTAGGCTTCCTGGGTAGCCATCTGCTACTCTGCAAGGACAGAGGATACAAATCTGTACTCAACAGACAGTATTGACTTCCACTCTCATCCCCATCCTTTTCAGGAATAGGGAGAAAAGAGAAGGACAAATGTGCCTCATTAAATAACAACTCATTATAACATAATCAGAATGATGTGGAGATAGCAATGGTGAGGAGTACTTCCAGGCACAGATTCAGCAGTCTGTGGACTGCCTATACACTCCTGAAGGGTCTTCCCTTCCATCCAATACACCTTTGCCATCCAAGCCTAATTCACTGCATATTCCAGCACTTGCTGAGTCTTCTACATCAAGTAAGCACTTGCTAGCTCTGCCTCTCCATTCACACTGAGGCCCATTTTCCTGTCTAGCTTTTGCATGCTGCTTCGGTTCTTTTGGCTCCATACGTCAATGGGGCATACATCTGCAGAAGTCAAGACACTAACATTATTTTAAGGGGCCATGACTCCTACATGATGTGATTATTTTGTATTACCATAAAGCAATATATCAGGCAATAAAATGATTTATGAAACTGATTATAGGCTTATCTTGCCTTTAAGTTTAGTTGCTTTCACCATCTTCATTCAGAATGTGCTTTTTACAGTACATTTACAATGGTGGAAATATAGCAACACAATTACTTTCTCATCCCCCGGAGGAGCAGGCAGTAGACCCATGTTTCAAGGTTTTACAGTCCATCATTGAAAGTCATGAAACACTTGAAAAGGAAAACGAAAATGCATCAGAATTAGAACACCTCTCGGGAAGAGGGAACATGTGGGTATAATGTTTTAGGATAAAAAAAAATAAAGAAACTGGGTATGTCTCACATGTCACTGGTCTAATCTTCAACACCAACATATGACACTTCTCAGGTTAAATACTTTGTTATATCTCACTTCACTGCCGGTACTTGAAACATGGAAAGTAAGGTTCGTGGTAGTATGTGTTATGAGTGCTTGAAAACCGTGAATTCTTTGTGTAAAATGCATGGGGGAAGAATCCAGTGAATCATCTATTATTGTATATCACCATATAAAAATATTTACATTCTTGGCAAACTACAGCAGAATTGAACATTCACATGTCACTGTGTCTCCCTGGAAAGTAGATTTGCTTCCCTGCTAACTGATACATCACTGGAACTCAAACGCTGCTGCATTTATTTATATGGTCTATATATGACTGAATTAGATGAGCTCCTCATCCCTGTTCTTGAAGTGTGGGCGTAGGGAGCCTCTGCAGAATACAATATATAGACCTTCTATAGACCCCTGCACATGCCACACAATTTCAACATTTTAAAACAAATGAAAACCAGATATTTCCATTAAAGATGCAATTAACTTGCAGTATGTAAGCCTACAGAAACTTATAGCCATTTCTTCCTAAACAGAGTCCATGGTTTCTCAAAACAAAAATTATGAGACTGATTCAGCAGTGCATTACATTCCCTCCCTTCCCCCACCACCAATATTCCACATTTTTGCTATGTCATGGAATTATGCATACTGTTACATAGCACTGATAATGGAAAATGCATAAACTAGATCTAAACCCCGAAGAATCAGCCTTTGTAACCTTTCATTAGGCATTATTTTGGGCCTTTAAAGAATCAGCATTATACAACAATTACCAAACTACTAAAACTAACAGATGTGTACGTAGGTGATAATAGATCAGCACCCCAAATATCCCAGCTTAATTGTTTGCAAACTCCAGCTTATAAAAAGATCGGTGAGTACTGTCAATATCTGCAAACTTGAACAGTTAAATAGAATAATGTTATCCAAGTTTAAATAATGGACACTATTTATTGCTTCCTACAAGCAAGTTCCTGACCACAGTACAGGATTCACAGTTCACAAAAGTCAGGTACAGTTGATAAGTTGATTTCACTGGTTTCCAAAGCAATAGTAATGCTTTTCTCTTCAGCTCCGTATGTTCTCCAGACATCTTTTGCTTACAGATCTCTCAGAATATTATTTGAAATGGCAATTCTTAGCAAACCAAACATTATTAGGACTTCCTGCTCTCCAACAATAATCAGACAAGTCTAAGATGGCACTCTGAAATGCAGTGAGTACTAAAAAGGGTACTCTTCCCTTTCTACAGGATGGAAAAGCATTGGCCCCTTAACACACTGACCATTGAACTTTAATTCTTCTGCTGGGAATAAATGGCAATGTATTTATTGATTTAGCATCAGAAAAGTTTGCTCTATGATAGTGATTAAAGGCATAAGAATAATGGCTTCTTCAGCTGAGTGACCAAAATGGGAGGGGGGGAGGGATGGACGGGACACGGGACACACGGACAATGACCAACAACCAAAAAACCAAGATGAAATAAGGGCTTGATTTTAAGTGAACTGAAATACTTGACTCAAACACTTTGATTTTGGATTAGTTACCTCTTGCTCCCTTTCCCTTGCCACCTCATTCAAGAAGAGCAAACAAACAAATGAACAAAAACCTCAACCCTCACAAAAAAAAAAAGATAGCTTAGAAATAAATTCTTGCCACATGAACAGACACATACATACTTAAAATGGTAGCTTATAATCATGATGCCCTGCCCTCTAGCATATTGATCTGTGTCATCCCCAGATTTCTAGTTTTTGTCCTATCACCTAGGTCAGCAATGAAAGAATATTGGCCTGGTATCAGCTTTGTAAGAATACCACTCTAGCCAGCTGTCAAGTAAGACTGCCATTTACCAGTACCATATGAGTCCCAGGGTCCAGTCACATTTTTCCCTTATAGTCTCCTCATCCAGTCCATTTATCCCCAATTTGGATGCCATGATACTACAGAAGACTGTATGAAAAGCCTTCCTAACATTAAGGTAAATGATATCTGATGTTTTCCTACAGGGACAATCATTTCATCGAAACTAATCAGGCTGTTAAAGCCCAATTCACCCTTGATAACTTGATGTAAATAAATCATAAAAAAATAAGAATTCATTCTTTAGGTGTCTGGCTATATAATTCAGCAGAAATCATGCATTTCCCAACAAGCCCTATCATTACACACTATTTAAAGTCATCCATCAAACCAATAGAAACTAGCAGAATTAGAGACCTTGAGGCAAGGTGAACATAGGCTAAGTAATGTTGTAGCTTGCCCAAAGCTGATATTAGTACAGAGGCAAACAACACGTATAAACAATGTATGGGCAACAGGTACTTGGTTGTAATGCTGTGCAGAAAAAAGTCTCAGCAAAACATCCTGCCTGAATAAAAATGGGGGTGTGGCATGCTAATATAAAACTTAGTTATGCTTTAACAATATGAGCTTGAAAATCCTTCAAAACTTTGAGCTTTACAGAAGTCTGAGGAAATAACCAATAATTTCACTGTTCTACATCTGCCAATTATTTTTTATTGCCAGGTTTTGTACATTTACAAAACTCAGTAACATTTACAAACTTCTACTTTGCTGGACCTTGAGTTGCAGGAAGCAGAGAACACTACTGACCAGGGTTTTCCCCCCCCCCAACATAAATCTTCACTTTTTTCTATAGAGCTCAAGAGTAATTTTATAGAAAGTCTGTTTACAAACAGAAAATTTGAACAATTTTTAAAAGCCTATATACAGCGTTCACATATTGTATTTCTCTTACAGCTTGTGTATTGCACATGTATTTATTTATTAAAGATAGTTGGAGCAAGATCAGAAAGAAAAAATATACAATCCATATGGACTTGTGCAAATAAAGTAGAAGTGAGATGTCCTCATTTAGCTGATGAGGATCTACACTCTTTGTTTCCTAAGGACAACATCTGCAAATATATCCAACACTCACACAGGCTCGAGCAAGAAGGAAGTGAAGGAAAATCTGTGGGTTCTGTAACATTCACCTATTGACAGAACCAATATGTTGTTCTTCATATCATAAAGTTTAACCTAAAAATATTTAATATTTTAAAGATTTTTTTTATTTCTTTTGAAGGCTCTCTGCCCCCCACCCCCCAACCATATTTCTACAGAGGCTTGTATGGATTTATTGGAAAATATATGATAAAGAAAGCCAAGAGTGTTGTGTAGGTATCATCAGAAGGGCAATGGTTAAGCCCAGCAGTTTCAGTGGGTTATTAAATATATATTTGTCATACAAAACAAGAATTGAGAGATCAACCTCAAAAGTGAAATTATGTGAGAGGTGTTGTACAGCTGAACTGAAATAAAAGATGAAAGAGTTTATGTTGGTCACTGATATCAGTTGGTTTCTAATAGATGTATTTGTCAACATTCTTCTACAAAATATATAACCATTTCCAAACTTTTGCAAAGGAAGTGTCATGTTAAATTTACCAGCATTTATTTTTATGGTTGTAATGAATATATGGTTATATATCGCATGGTTATATATCGCATGGTTATATATCGCATGGTTATATATCGCATGGTTATATGCAGACTTTCCAGATAAGGAAACATTTCTGGTAGAATACTCTACATGTCATAGAAGAAGTTTTAGTATTTTACGGCTATGCTTTAGGAACTTTGGATGACATCTCTAATGACCAATTTATTCCATTTCACTAGCACAAAGGACTAAAGTCCTCTAAGCGCTTTTGAACCACAGATAGGAATCTCCTGTGGAAAATAAACAGAAGAGTCCAATCCTGAAAGCATATTCTCTGTTGACTTGTTCCTTAGATACACCATTGCAAAGTGGCTCAACATGCTGCATTTTTTAGCATTGGGTAAAATGCTTAATTATCCAAAGGTAAGTATTCTAGATATCTATCTAGATAACTATATAAAGAGGTGGTACTGGCAGTAGACTTTAGTAGAGAGTCTTGAATAACATAGTCCTGTGTAAAATTCAAACAAGATTATTTAATAACCAGTATCAACCTTAAAACAAATAATACATATTATTTTCTCTAAGAGTCATAGGAACCTGAATTCACTGCATTATCACAGCTCTTCTGCTGTATCTGCTTTTCTCCTGACCCAGCTTCACCTAAATCTTCCTATCCCAGGTACTACCTTTGTAGGAACATCTGGATGGTGTTCACATTTTTGCTCACGTGCCTATCCTTGCATACCGTACTCCAGTATACTGACCCTTTCCATTTCCTACCCCTGTCCATATACTTCATAGTGCTATGGTAGTAAAAGTAAACAGAAACTTCAGTTCATATCCCCTAACCTGCACCATCATGCATATGCGTGCATACACACGCATGATGGTGGAGAAAAATAATGTAGGGAAGTGTAGCCTACTGGACAGCAGACTGGGATACTGCTCTGACATCATCACTGTGCACAGCCAAGTATCTTTGACCCCAAATCTGTCTGTTAAACAGGAACACTGCTTCCGTTCTTCTTCATTTCCTTCTTTTTACTGTTGCTTGTAAATCTACTTCGGCTATGAGTAGAAGCAATTTTGCCATGCATATGAAAAGGCTTAATGGCCAGAAGACTAATTTTAGCTGATATTGTCTTTGGTGAAGAAAGATAGGCAGGCCATGACTCAAATGCCATTATGTCACGGCTCTCTCCAGATGCCAGAACAGCAATCCAGACAGCAGGGTAAAGCTCAGAGATGCAACTGAGCCAACAAGAGCAGAAAACAAAATATGTAAGGGAAAAAGTACAAGTCAAACAACTTGGTTCTTTCAGGGCTTTCCTTTAAGAAGATTTGTGTTTGCTTTTTTAAAACAAAAACAGAACCTGCAAGACCTGGAATTCTTGTGGATAGGGACTGAGAGACATTTGGAGACACTGAGTACCATGGAAAATTACAGAGGAAGCTAATGCTGTCAGAAGCAGTCACATTTAACAGAATCAAACTGATAACATATAGGCTTTCATTATTACGGTTTCTGCATGTACCCAGAGACTTTTGTTAGATAAGAGAAGAAATCACAGCTGAAATAAAATAAAAAACCCAAAATCTTTCTTCTTGGCCTGCAGCCAACTATGGCTATTTCCTGTTATAGACAGAGGACACAATCAGGAGCATCCCAGATATGAGTGGATTGCAAAAACAGACAAAGGAGTGCCTAGGGAAAGTGGGAAACTTTGATGTGTATTTGCTATAGCTTTTGAAGAAAGTGTTTCCAAGTAACTAGGTTTCAATATATGCAGTGTTTAATACAAGATTAAATCAGATAAAATTATACACAAATACAGATAGGGGATTATAAAGGGTTTTTTTTCCTTCCACTTAGTCCCAGGTTGATGAGAGAAATCCCCTCAGTTTAAAAGATAACTATGAGACAAATTCTAATATTTACATTTCATAATTAAGTACCTACAATTAGTTACCTACATGCTTATCAGGTTACTAATAAGTTTAGCTATAGCAAGCTGTTTAGTCAGTTAAAACATTGCTGTTGGATTATTACTTTGTGATCCTTTGATCTATATCCTCTCTTAAGGTGTCATGTAGGCATAATTCATTGATGTGTGGTTGCTGAATTATATAGAATAACCATTAAGTTTCTGGCAACATTCTTTATAAAGAATTGGTCTCTCAATACATTTTACTATTCTTCATACTCAGGAATACCCTGCAAGTTACACATTTGAATCCTTCAACACATAGTGCTTCCACCAGCTGAGCAACCCAAAGCATCCTCTGCTTATACCTGTCGCACACACACAAGTTGTTCCCTGGTCTCACCCGTGCCCTACTTCCATTATACCAGATACATAAATGTACAACAAAATTTTGAAAGCCTTGCCTTGAAACCACAATATATCACAGTTTATCACCCTCGGAGTATGATCTAATACAAACAGCATGCAAGTCTTAAGGATATATGAAACAGAAAATTTACTGAACACAACCACAAAGTCTAGGCCCAGTCTCTAGTTGCACATCTCAGCAGTCCGCTCTGGTGTATGCAGATTTAAATGAGGCAGTACACTTTTCCTCTTTGAATTTTTCACCAATTGATTCCCCCTGGCTGAATTCCCAGAGTCTGAGTATCACAGTCCCCTAATGAAGACTTCATAGCATTCTTTTGAACTGATTCCTGCCAATATCAAAGTAGTACAGCAGAAACAAAAATACTAATGTGATGTTAGAAGTCACAATTGTTAACTTAGAAAAGAAGCCTTGGTATGTAGGTTAGAAGAACATGTAGTTCAAGAAGGAAATTGATAAATTGATGGAAAACCTGGAAACATAAAATGGCCATTAGAAAACATAACTCTTCAGTCCTACTCAAATAGCAAAATGTGATTTTAAATAATGAGTGCAATATTGTTATATTTAAAACCATTTGTTCCACATAAAAAGCAGGACTAAGAAATGGTGAAATGAGGACAAGTGCTTTAAAAAGGTAATTATGAGTGAGGCTGTTCATGAAATGAAGCTAGGAACGTTGAGTAACTACTCTATCTTTGATCAGTTGTATTAAATATAAAAAAAGTCTCTGGAAGAAAAAAATATTTTCTAATTATCTGGACCATCTGATGAAAGTTGCCACACATTCAATAACACACAAAGCTTGCCCATGGTTTTTCAATGCTTTCATGCATTGTTTACATGTATAGTATTTGATTACATTAAAAATAAGTTTTGTTAAAACTAAATGCCTTCTTGCAGGGGCCTGAAAAGAGAACCACAGTTTGACATGAAACATAATTCAAGATTTTATTTCCCATTTAAATTACTAATTTCAAAATTTCCAGCCCAGTTTATATTTTAGCAGGGCTGAAACGTATACAATTATGTGTTTAAAATGCTCCTACCTCCACTCTCTGTGCCTTGACGCTTTGCTTTTTTTTTTTTTAACCCATCTCAATAGTTTTAGTCTAAAATAACTGTGCTTATTAAAATCTGAAGTTGTCCTGATTATTCTAATACAGCCAAATGACGTTTAATTTAGGAGAAATTACTTTGAACATGCAGTCTAGGAAAGGGAGAAATTGAACAGATTCTCTAGGAAGCATTGGGGATGTAGTTAAATTGGTTTTGGTTGTTCAGAAGGGTAGTGCAAATTTAAATCCTACAGGCAGAGCCAAACTAGCAATGCAAAATAGTAGAGTCAGTTAATCTTGTGATGTTCAGTTTGTTGGGTCTGCGCTGTGAAATTGCTCCTGTGGCTTTCATGTGGAAAATGAGAATGTTCTTTAATGGCTGATGGGGGAATAAAGAAGTAAATACAAAGAAACACATACAAGCTCTTAATATTAACTGCACTAAATAAGTGTAACTAACTGCATTAAGTTATTGATTTATCAGGGCTTGACCAAATAGTATTCTCTTTTGTTCTTTTGGGGGAAAAGGATGAAAAAAGAACGTTAGACAAGCCAACTGCTACCAGGTTACTGAAAAATGATACTGTTTATGTCTCCAACTGTTCTGTAAACTACCCAAGGAACAATTAATAATGACCTCAAATGGACTAAAGCTCATTTGCTTTAGCCAACAGAGTTTATCATATCTCAAGTAAGATGTACTTTCCTGAAAGGCTGTACCATTTTCAATTATGTCCATCCTCTTAAAATAATTGTAAGTATAGTAAACAAGCACAGGACAAGATGTTTCAGGAAATTTGCTTTGTTGCTATAATCAGATCAACACATCTGACCATTTTGTTATTGCCACGTATCACAAAGACTGAGGAACTGAGCTAACCATGTCAGTTTATTTACAATTAAACTGTTTGCATTATGTGCACTTATGGAAAAATCTGCATCCTTAGGACTGAAACAACTTGGGGACTTTTACTTCAGACACATTCGGGTATTTTCCACTCTGTTAAAACTTACAGCTACAGTGGCTTTGCTCACAGAGAGATCTGACAAGAAGTTGCAGCCATGTGTTGGTCCCATTTGAGCTGCAAAATCAATTCTAGTTGGTGATTAAACTTCCGAACCATTTTAAAGGCAGTACAGTATATGTGTATAGAAGTTTTAGGGCTTTTAAACTCACTCCCAACAGTGAGTTTCGGCAAATTTGAATTCTGATTACCTTTCCCGTCCCCAATTAACAGAAAAACAGGTTATGTGCACATACTGTAAAATCAGTAAAAGCATCTTGTTTCCCTAACTTGATAGAAGTGGTTAGCCTACCGAATGTTACCTGCCAGGCACAGTGTAGGAAACATTTGGTCCATTAGAAAAAAAAAAAAAAAAAAGAAAGAGAGAGAGAGAGAGGAGACAGATGAGAAAAATCTACTGAACATGCTGCTCTGTCTACACTACCATACATGTATCCAAATCATATCCGTATGCAAGAATTGCTAATTACACAAGTTACTGTATCCACACAGAATTTTAACTATTTCACATATGCACTCTGGTTCTTAACATAAAGAAGATTAACCAAACACTTTTCTGCTATTTTTACAGCAATTATAGAGTGGCAGCTCCTAACATGTCTTCAGTTTAGTGCAATTGCTTTCCCATATAGAAGAGGAAGAAAAAAATACACTATTTGAAGCAGAAACCCTTTTGCAGACCAAAACTTAATTTCAATTTTCTGAACACAACCCAAATGTTTGGCAAGCCAATTCAAAGCTTCGGTTTGAAAGGGAGAGATAAAGCACATCTGATCATTCTGTTCAATTTTTGCCCATCTGTTTTGGTTAATAGCATGTATTCTTTTGTGTGTGTGTTGAAGGTAGGGAAATGGTTTTATAGCTGCAAGAAAAAAATTCAGTAAGCTTAACCATACAACATTTTAAAACCTATCTCTGCAAATAGATATTATACCCTATGCTCAATCCAGGCTGAATTTAGAGTTAGGGAAGCATGATGCTGTTGCACTATACAGTACTGAGATCCTTTAAAACAACCTTGTATAGCCTCACAAGTTACAGATAACAAGAACCTGAAAGAAAACAAAATTCACATTGTGTCAATGCCCACACCAATGAAACCATTGTACATCTTCTCTACCTGTTTATATATTCACATAATACCAGACACAGGGAAAGACCACTTAATTTAAAGGCAGTTCTTAACATAGATTTAGGTGATCAATGAAGATAACAGAGTAATTTTATTTGTCGCAGTTGGACAAATGAGTAAAGTTAGGCTTAAAAAGACACCCCCGAAACCTGAAAAACCTCACACGTATCCAAGGTTGTTGAAAGTAAAGCATCATGCTTTCTGAAATAAATACAAAGAAAGTTATGTAAATTACCCTGAACAACAGTAAAATATTTGTGCAATATCGTTTTCATTTCATAACTCTTGCTTTACATAATTTGTGAAAGGTATAAGAATTTTTAAAGTGATGGTTGATTAATACTATTCAGACAGTTGTACTAGTAGCAAGATGAGCAAGTGATGCATGTTTAAGCATTTCTACATTTCAACATTTTAATGGATAAGCAACATATCCCTGTAGTGTCAATTTTTACTTACATCTCCTGATTGTTACTAATCAAGGCAGATACTATCCTTCTTTCTTGAAAACAACTGTCAGTGATTAACTTCCTTCCTGTCTGACCCCAAAACTGTAGTTTCAGTTCAGGTCAGTTGACTGACCATCTGTCCTCAAGAGATATAAGGCTGAAGTGTCATGTTGTGGCCAAGATTTTAGACCTTGTAACCTGTATTAAGCACACATTTAGATTATAAATGGATTTGGCCTTTGTGAGAATCCACCTCTTACAGTTCCTTTTGCAAAAGCAGATTAGTTTTGTTTCAAAGACAAACAGAGTAGGACACAGTATTCTATTACGTAAATACAGTCACACGCACGAGAAAGAACAGCTTCCCCAAGGCTTCCCACTGCTCAAATTGTCAGGCAAGCTACCTTTTCACACACGATAGAGTCCAGTTGGACCAAGGAATCACAGTTATTTACCGTAATGCATACTCTGACTTTCTAATACCAGATAATGAAGCCATTTACTACAAAGTTAGATGAGTTTTTAACACAGTTGTTTGAAGTATTTTCATGTATTACTGTGGGTTTAATTATCAAGAAACTCACTACTACTCAAAACACAGATTTGAAAACTTGCTTTAGCAACCAGTGTGAGATTTAAATTCCAATTTCGATGGCAGAAGTTACTGTTTACTAATCCCTTTTGTCTCTGACTGACAAACAATGAGAGGAAAAAAAAAATGTGTATTTTTGAACCTTTTGAACAGCTGAGTGAGAAAGGCTTTGCCAGAAGAAGCAGGGACACACAGGTGGTATCCCCTGCTGCAAAACTTTAATAACTTTTAGACTAGATCCTCTAACATTTTAGACTGTTAAGGAAGAAGGAAGGAAAAGCATTCCAGCAGAGTTCTAGTAATAAAAAACTGTTATCTTAGGCTGGCAAAAAGAATTGACATTATGCTCTTTATCTGGAGGTTTAAGACTGATGAATGGCAGCAAAGTGACACAGAACAGACTCCTGAGAGCAGCGTGATGCTCCTGCCTCAGGCCTGGCTGCTGTAGAAGAACCTGGAGAGCATATGACCCCTCATAGCACCTCAACTTTCTCTTTTTGAGATTTTTTTCCATTATGGTTGACATTTGCGAGGATGTGATCTGTTCCAGAGTATTAGCCTATCACTGTTAGCTGCTGAAGTAAGACTCCACTCAGAGACAGAATAGATATTTTTAATTCTAAATGAAAATAAAAAGGATAGGTTCCTTTTCAGCTGCCTGCTCAAAAGACACTTTTAAGCAATAAAGCCAAGAGACAAGTTTAATAGAATATTCAAGGCAAAAATGCCTTTCTAAATTTGTTTTATTTTAACAACTCTAGGGATAAATTAATTTATTATGTGATTAAATTAGAACCTGACAGTGACAATAAACCCAGTCCTGCAGAGTATTACACTCACTTGGGAGAAATATAACTGTAACTAAATAAAAAAACCCCTAAGTTGTATCTAACATATCTTTAAAAAAAAATAATTGATGTGATGCTGTAGGTAATAAGGGACAAAATACCAGTTGGAAGAAAAACTGTGTTCTTTATCATTCTTCTCTAATCATATGAAGTGCGTTCTACTTTAGAATTGGGATAAGGCTTAAGCATGTGCTTTGAAAGGTACTGAAGTTTTATTTTGTTTAACTCCTCTTCCTTGTAAGGAATTTAAACTTCACTTATTAATAACACTGATATTAATAATTATTGTATAATATTAATATAACATTATAAATTTTAAATATTTTTTTAAATAATAAAAATATTTCTGAGAACAGTATTACTTGTATGATGCTAGAATACAAGTAAAATGTCAGAATAGTGCCTTATTTCAGGTGTCTTCATTTCATAACTCTACTTGCTTATCAGATTTTGAGGTACCATAAGTTTTTTTAACAGCAATCCAAACATTTATATATAGGTGAGTAATAACTACACTAGCTAATGTCAAAACCTGATTATCCAAGGTACCAAAAATACATTATTAACTCACATGAAAGATAAAAAACCTTAAGATAGTTTTAACTCATTCTAAATAACAAAAAAATTTCTCCAATGTAACAAGTAGGTTTTTGTTCTATGTGATTTATAGTTTGTCTCAGCAAAATCAGCTTATCTGCTGTAGGACATTTTTACATATATAATAGTCAAAGTAACACCAAAAGAGCTTAACCAATTCCTAAGGAGTTTTCTCAGTAAAATACATGTATGAAAAAGAAAAACAGTTCTGCACTCACATTTAGCATCTTACCTTCTGCAGAAATATGAAGGCCATTTTGTTAGGAATAAAATGATGACATAACTACTAAACAAGTAAAGTATTATGCTTGCTCTTTACAAAGAAAAACACATTTTTAGACTTCCATATTTAAGACTGAGGGGCAAAGCAAGACCAAACAGAAAATAGGAATAAGGGCCTGTCTTCAGCAGTAACAAGCTAAATTGAACACAAAATGGCTGTACCTTCCTACAGAAAGCAAACTTGGAACAGGTTAAAAAGACAGCTTTGAAAAACAGTCACACAGATATGCACCAGGAAAGTAAATGGTATCAGAAGTATTGACCAATTTGCTAACTTGTATCCACATCTCAGAATTAGCAATTAATCTCATACATACTGTTGAATTCTTTTGTCAGTCTTTATCTCTTTCTTATTACAGAAAGATTAAAAGAGATACTTACTAAAACTGGCTCTAGCTAGAGATCCTGTTGCCAGACTCAAAGATGCCAAGGACAAAACAAAAAATGCTAACATCTTTGCCTGAGCCCTGACAATTAAGCCATCCAGGAATATATAAGTGTGTATATATAGAAATACACTGCTGTTACATTAGCTGTACCTGCTTGTGCATGCAGCAGGAGAGCCTGACAGCACCTTTAGCTGAGAAAGTGACACATCTAGGTTCCTTTCCAAAAAGCGCTGCATTTAAAATCTAATTATCTAATTTCTATCCTTGTTTGTAACCATGAAGACAGGATGAGGCTCCTACTTAAAGGAAAATCATAACAAATGCCAAACATAGTGTGAAAGCTAGCAGTAAACAGCTGTAACACTTAAGAAACAAGACTTACTGGCCACAACAGTCTCTCAGCCCATACCAGTTCCTTGATTTCTGTTGCTGCTATTGGCCGCCCTTATCAGATCAAATCTATTACCACATGTGCCTGCTTAATGCCTTCCCTCTTTGCCCACCTCTTAACTATATATTTCCATTCCCCAACAGGTTTTGGGTGAAGCTAACAGGGGTGCTACTTGTAATATTGGGCAGCTCTTGCATCCCTACCGCCTGCTTCTCACATCAGCTCCACCGCTATTTGCAGCTATTCCTTTGCCTTTCCAGTGGCATTGTGGAGATAAAAACCAGCACTCCTACAGCTACCTGGTTTGAAGGATCCCTTTAGTATTGTTTGCATCTTAGATCAGCAGCTACCACTTCCCTTCTCTCTGAAACAGGGGCCTGCCTGCAAAAACAGAAAGGGGTTATAAGGCTTTACTTTACAGCATATATTGACCAGAAATATAATTTGTTCTGATGATATCATTATTGTTACCAGTAGAATTGCTTAATACCACTGTGCTTCATTTATAGATCTTAAATTCAGCCAGAAACAGAAATTTCTGATTACAGCAAGGGCCAATGATCAGAGCTGATGCTAGAATAGCTGGTATTAAAGCATGGAAGTTTAATAAAAAAATTGATTTATGACAAAGCTATCTAACTAGCTTGACAGCAATTAAAGTGCATTTGTCACAATTAGCCAGTCATACCTGACCTATACTAAGAGAGACTAACAGGGCACACCTGACCTAAGTCATTTGTTAATTTTACTTTTTGCTTCAAATTTGGATGGTGAAGGGAGGTTAATTAGGTAGCCAGACATTAGTTTGAGTCTCACTGTATCTGTGCTACAACTAGCCTATTAGCAAGAACTACCACTGCTTCATGTGTCTGCTCCAATTTCTGAGGAGATGCACAAGAAAAGAATATTTTGACTTTTCCTGAGATGTGACTATAAAATTTACATGGTGCAAAGAACAGTTTGGAATTGAGAGATACCGTGCATTCAACACCACGCAAAGCCAACACAAGTACAGGGTACTCAATGTCAGTCAGAGGCTTAAAAAAAGCATGAGAAGAAAACAGAGTGCTGTAGATAAAATACATTTCTTATAGGATAGAATATTCATTCCAGAGGACCCTTATTGGCAACAGTCTTTAAGGTGGGTGAGAGACCCTGTTGTTTTCTTCAGAACCTGATTACCAATTTCCCTTTCTACATGGGAAAACAAAGCACTGGTTACCTCAATTCCACAGCTTTTTTTCTCAATATCTCCTGAATTCAGAACCCAGTCATTCTTTACATTTGACAGAGAGAGAGATTGAGAGAGTATCATTAAGATTATTTAGGAAGATGTACATATCTGGCACAGTCTGCCTTAACAAAAGTTACAGGACTCCATCCTGTGGACTCCATCCTGTTTTCTTATAAGCATTTAATTAATTTCTCAATAATTTGTAGTTTCAGTGTGGAGATTCCTACATTCATTTGCCATAAGGGTAAGTTTTCAACCTCAGAAATAGTTTGTGTATCATGCAAGGATTAAAAATAAAAGTAAATATTTCACTTAATTCTGCAGTTCTCACAAGTCCTACATTTTGGAAAGAGACTTTATATCGTTTCCTGCTTCTTGTTATTATGGCATCCTAATTCCTAACTAAATATGTATCAATGATATAAAAGTCTCTATATTGAGATTTGGACTCTTCCACTATGAAAAACCTGTTTAAAAATGTTTTAAACGTAGGCTCTTCAGAGTGATGGAATTCTGCATGTCATTGGGAGGCATTACTAATTTTTTGAATTTCATAGTGAAAACTATTGCTTGTTCATCATCCACTTGCCTCACCACTGAATGCCAACATTCCACTTCCTGTCAATAAGGCAATTCAAAACTTGAGTTGGTCTGAACAGATTACAATGAAGCAGTTGCAGCACAGACAGGGGGTCAGTTGTCTTTCAGTAACTTTATCTTACCCAAGATCTTCACTTCTCACACTGGGAATGTTTATCTGTGGCTCTAAGCCTCCCAGAAAGCTGAAATATACTAAAATGTAATAGAATTTTCTAAAACTATTTTGTAATATCTATGCATGCTACTTTTTCTGTATGTAGGTTTTCAAAAACAACAGTTCATATCTGTAAGTTGCATACAAAGTCAGCCTGCATATAAAAGTAGCACCAACAATTTTTGAGGCTGAAGTGACACCTATTTGAAAATTTGACTCTTATAAAAAATAGGCTGTTACCTTTACAAATTCATATTTTATTTATTTTGATTGTATCATACAGTATAAATTCCTTTGATAGATACGTCTAGGTCAGTTTTCAAGTATTTCAACTAAAATTTTATCTGCATCCTCACACAAAAGATTTTTTTTACTTTAGAGAGATGGCTAAGAAGAAAGGCAAAAAACCTGAAATTACTTCTGTTTTCAATAATAAAACCTGTGCTTCTTTCACAGGTGTTTCTTCATTTTAAGCAGAGCTTAACCTCTGTTTCTTGCCTATAAGCATGTATGGGTATAATCCTTTGACAAGGATTTTGTGAAGGGACAGTTCAAACTGTCAATCATTTCTTCAGGGTCCATGACTCCATGGTTAAATTTGATTTTGATACATGTTCAATTAAACATTTCACACTGTGTTTCAGAACCTTCATCTTACTCCCGTCAAAATTAATGTACCGTCATTGCTGTTTTATACTGCAAAGTGCATTTGCGACAAGAACTATCATTAACTTAACATGCATTTCAGAGTCTGTTCACTATATGTTGTGCCCTTCAGTTTTGCTGTATTTAATATTTTAGCACAAGGATACATAACTTTGCATTAATCTTTATTAAACATAACTTACATTTTCACAGCACTATTCCTGAATTGCTTGCTACAGCAAATGGATCTGCAACATCAACATTGTTAAGAAAGCTTACTGTCCCATCTTGATTTCTTTCTACTTTTACAGTATTAAAATAAAAACAGTAAACTAGAGGCTAAAGAAACAAGGGTATCAGAGCATTTTTCCAATACTGTGCACAGAAAATGAAATGATACTGGATTCAACTTCACAGATCAGCTAATAAAAATGGGAGTTGTAAGCCTAGCTCAAAGCTCAAGAAATTGAAATTATAACTAACCTTCTTTTGATTTTACAATTCTACCATTCTCATTTTCCAGGTCTCCTAAAATAATCTTTATTATAGTGGTTTATTATACCCCAAATGATATTAAAGTTATTGCCAAGTTTACAGCACTGCAAAGTACTTATTCAGAAGTCCATGTACAGATATAAAAAATTAATTGGGTAGCTTATACTAAATTAAAAGCTCTTAAATAATTATTTAGATTCTGGAGTTATATATCCTTTGGGTTACCATATGGTACACCCTCTCTTTCTCTCTTTAATGTAATAGACTAGAGTGGGGTAAGTGTATTTGAACATCAGAAAATACTATAGAGAAACTCAAAAACACAGCACTGGATTGTGAATGCTCTTGACTTCAATGGTGCACATCTTCTGCTGATAACCGATTCTGCATAATGGCAAGCTGAGGAAGTCCATTTGGTTCAATCTGTTGTGGACTGTACTTTATCCTCTCTTTCTCTCAGACTGAACACTAATAACTGATCCATTTGAAATAACATGAAAGCCATGAATTTTAAACCCATAAAATTAAATCCTGAGAAATCTTATTCTAGTTCACTTACAATGTATATACTTTCCTGACTGGTGGACTCAAAAAGACATGCAGCCTTAGCCTACAGGTCCTATCCTGCAGCCCACAAGCTTCATTGCTGTGTCCTATTTAAACAACAGTATAACAGTCATGACTTAAACATTTACTGGTGGCCTCAACTCTGAGTTTCTTGGTCAAAGTCAACTAATTGGATTCTTCACACATTTCTTTATTTAGAAAGTATACAAGTGTGTCTACATTATTACTACAAGTCATTACATGCAGATAAAACAAACTAAGAAGACATTTTGATTTCAGTTAGAATCATGAAGGTCACTGTACAGTCAGGTTCATGGAGCTAGAAATTATAACTTCCTGATTTTTCAGCTTATTGTTACTAAATCTTTTCTTTTTAATTATATACCAGACAAACTTCAGGACACATTAGAATTCATCCATGGCAATCCTGCCTGCATCTTTTTACATCAGGTCTGCAAGCATCCTATTCTTGTCAAAGGGAATTTTCTTTTTATTTAAGACGTACTGCAAAACAACTAGTTTACATAAAAACAAGGTTTCCATCCAGTGCTGATATACAGGTGGTTATTTTCTTTAATGGCTTACAGGATTAAAAAACATTCTACAGGCAAGAACCAGAGTCATACACAACACCCTGGAAACCAGAATTTGCAGCTGGCTAAGCTATTCATCTGCAGGCTCAGTCCAGCTGCAGTTGTTATTTTTTTCTTATTTATGTGGGATTGGCCATGGAGTGCAACAAAGAGTCCTTGATATGGGAAGGAAAGCCACAAAATTTGATTCTCTTTTTTTTTAAACATATGGAATTTCTATAGAAAGAGACAGAAGTAACTCTTGCTCTGTAGACATCTGCTGTAGTGTATGTGTGTCCATGTGCTCCATACAAAACACTATGTTATGATAAATTAATATTTAACAATTAAAATCACAAAAAGTTAGGCAAAGCAAAAAGTAAGTATCTATCAATATTTTTAATTTGGCCCATTTTCAGACTCGCTGTTTCTGGAGATACAGCTAAAGGCATGGACATAAGAATGGAAAATCTATAGACTTATTGTACTTACAAGGTGTCACATTTTCTAGAAAGATTATTGTCCATCCAGTAGCTAGAATTTTAAATTTTGGGAGAATGTTCACAGTTAGAGTTAAGAAGAATTAATTTTTATTAGGCTGGTGCTAAGTACATTGCAAAAAGCCTTTATATGGTTTTATCCATCCAAATCAGTGTATTACCATTTAAAGTGTATGTTTCTTATAATTTATTAAAAACTTCTCTTTTTTTCCATCTCTCTAGCCAGGAAGTCAGGCTCTTGGAGTATAATGATTTAAAATGGAGCAAACTTTCGGTGGACAGAATATGCAAGGATTTTTAGAAACTCTTCAAACCCACTTCATATAATATCCACACTAAAACAGTGTTTGTTGGTGAAAAAAAAGTTTTGAAAATGTCATACACAGTTTGATCTTGTTACCTTTGAAGATGGGAGTCAGAAAGGCAATATAAGAAAGTAGTAAATACAGTGAGTTACATCAAAAAGAGGTTGCAATTACAGAGAATAGTTTGTTCCCTATCTTAATCTGCTTATACATTTTAAGCAAAATCACTGGCAAATGGCTATTTACTTCTATACAAGCACGTGAATTGTTATGATCTCTTAATTATCATAATGTTTATTCTGGCAATTTACATTCATTTATCAGCATAAACTACGTATTTCCTATGGAGAAATACATACAGATTTCTGTGATATAAACACATATCCAAGTTCAATATAGTTGACCCACTACAAAATCAAAACTCCATTACAAAGGTCATTCTTTAATTGCCAACAAAATCTTACGTATAACAGCTATGGAATGCATGATACTGTGGTGTGTTACAGAAAACCTTAAAAATATTAACTGGAAGGATTTTCAAAATATATTGATTGACAATATACGTTGAATTTTCCTGTCTGTAGAATGCTGACCATTCTAGTAGTCCTTTTAGTCCTTTTTAAAAACATTTTTTAGCTATAAGTACATTACAACTGAAAAGCATATGTCTCAGTAGTGCCATCTGTTAGAATGTTCCTGGATACATTAGGAAGCCAGGAATCGTCCCCTCCTGGTGGTTGAAACTTCAGTTTGTAACCTTGTGGACCCATGTGTTACCCACATTTAGAGATATGACATTTTTACATCTAAGCAAGCTGTCAGTGGACTGATTCTTTCCTTTCCTACACTGGGTAGGTGTAAGTTGAGATTAAATCCTACCTCCAGTGAAAGAGGAAAGGAACACTCTAAAACACGTTTAATTTTTTTATTCTCATGGCAGCTGTATGAACCTGCTCCAAGATTTGAAGTGTCAGAGGAAGCCCTGGTAGAGAAGGATTAATGGGCAGAGGGCAGGTGAAGCAGTCAAAGGTGAGTAATAAATTAGCGTATCACATGGTTGCACAATTTATCGCATAGCTCTCTATTTCATCACATTTATCACCATCACGTATGTGCTTGTATGTATGTAATGCCCATGGTCACATGCACTGTGGCCCAATGCTGTGATAACCAAAATCACTGATAAATTGCATAGCTCAGACTTCACGTTTCTCACCAATTTTTTTTAAAAGGTTTCAAGGCATTCAGAATAAATAGTAGTAAACAATTTGTTCACTTTGCTTTTGTCAAAGAGTAAGGCTCAGATATTAAACCTAAATAACCACTATGGCAGAAGCAGAAATTTTATAATAAAATAAAACTTACCCATTTATACCATGCTGGAATTAAAGAAAGGCAAGAAATGACAAATCATCTTTTCTGGCCTATTGATCAATTTTCAACTGTTTTTCCCATGTCTGTACAGACTGTATTTTAGGGATGCCACAAAGTACTGACTGAAGTTACTGGGTTAACCTGTAGATTTTTATATCCACTTACATAACAAAGTTTTCTCCACATTAGCATGGTAATCTCTTATGCAACTGCTGAGAAATCAGTTTGTAATTATAAAGATATGTTTATTGGTGTTAAAGTAGAAAGACTATGTGCAGTTAGTTAAAATGTTGAATGCGGAAGACAGTATTTCTGTCTGAGAGGAAAGATCAAAGGGCTGTAACATAAGCATGAATTTTGATCAAACCTTGGAAGCATTTGATACTTTAAATAAACAAATATTGACTCCTTGATTAGGTAATGATACAGTCCTTCATGATGCAAGTCTTTGCTCATTCTAACTACGTAAAACCTGCCCCTTCCAGTCCTTGTCTGATAGACTGTATGACCTCCATTATGTTCAAGGGGAATCTTGAGATTGAGATTGATGAAATTCTCATCTGTTTTTTCTTTCTTCTTCTTTTCTCTACATAAATCCAGAAGCCTATGTAAACTGACTGGAGTGGAACTACAGCCAGATCGGGACACTAAGAAGGACAGAAAGGATTTCAGCTGGCAGTAGCTGTCATCACTGCAGACTGACAATAGGGGAAGTTGTTGGACAGAAGATTGTTTTTCACTGTTGTATAAAAAGTGAATACAGCTGATATAAGTCTCCCAAAGTGTATCTGAGGTTATTTTATTGCTCTTATTATATTGGTTTCCCCAAAGCAAAATATTGATATAACTCGTTTAGGAGTTCTCATTTATTCAGAAATTCTCTTCCAGTGCATTCAGCAAGTGCCATTGCAAGAATGGTGGAAGTTGTAATATATTGTAATATTGGTGGAATTTTCCCCTCCAAATATAAGGAGGGAACTAAAATTACAGTAGAAAAGACATAGTATCATGGCATGATAAATGTCGTCCTGTCTAACATCCTTTGCTGTGCAGGAATATATTTATTTTTTTCAATAAATACAATTACAGAACAGTTTTACTTCTATGAAGCTGTCCCTCGACTCTCCCTTATAATGTAGGAGACACTGGGAGATGTCAGAGGGCCAGATTTCTTCAGTGGGCATGATTATAAAATATTTCTCTATCTCCTCATTAGCTTCCTGAGATTTTTTTTTTCTTAACTGTGACTGTCTTGGGTTTTTCCTTACTTTCTAGGCAATTAGTGAGAGAATTCTAACAGAGGCATTGTCTCTTTCCTTCAGTCTGTACTAGACTAAAAGCAGGTTTCTTTTATTCTCTGACTAGAGTGGCTGAAAGAATATAGTCTTTCATGGAGCACCTTCTTGTCTTTTTCTTTTTCAAAGCTGCAGTAAAGTAGAAGCTTAGCAGGCCTACTGACTCAGAGGCTTTTCCTGTTAACTGTCTAGGGGGTTTTGTTCACTTGTTTTGAGCTCAAAGGGGCACTAGACAAGAAAGCGGAGGGCAGAGGCTTTAAATCCTACTAAGGGAATATGATACAGCTATATTGCTGCTTCACCTGACGTCATCCTGGACGCCGCAGAGGAAGAGGAAGTTCTTTTCCAAGTGCCCCTTCCTGCTTTTATTTCACGCAAATCTAAATCATTAATTATGTCTTGCATGAGCATGAGCATCTTTTATTCAAAATGAACTAAAGCAGAAGATTTATCCCATCCTTGGGTGAAAGCAAAGAACTCTATCCAAAGCAAACTATACAAAAGGGCAAGAACTTTCCATATAAAGCAGCTTTGGGATCTGCAAGCTGTTCCATAATATGTTGTTGCTGAATAGTGACTTATGTGCCTATTAGGTAAATATCATGCTGTCATTCTGATGGCATACTATAAAACCAGAAGACAACAGTTAAAACAACAACATTTACATGTCTATGTGCACTGCAAGACTTACTTGTTTTCATTCTATCATAAGACCACTGACAATAGGAAAAATGTGATGATGAAATTTCTGTAATCTAAGTTCGGTCAGTTAATATGAAGCCTTCAAAGCTGAGGGATAACTCAAATTTACTCTGCTTATCTAAGTCAGAATATGTTATTTACTAGGTGTAAAAGCGAAATATAAAATAACTCACAAGCAGTTTCCTTACAATCAAGGAAAAAACAGGGCTTTTAAAACTCCTGTGAATAGAAAAACTATTGTCTACTGGCCTGACATATGAAGGAAGTTGTCTTTTCTGAGCAGGAGATACAGTTTAGAAGAATAAACAGTTCCAGGTTCATTTTTTAAGGAAGCCATTTAAGCTTCTTCATATCCTAGCTTTTCTATATTTAGCTGTAATGTCAATGGCATCACTGTATCCTTATGAGAAGACAACTGACATACTTAATGGCTACAGATTTTGATGCTAGGTTGTGCTGTGTATTGTAATAATTGCTTCTTTCTCTTTTGATGCCTTCTTCTCAAACAGGATGCCACAAAGGCAGTAACTTTGTCTGAAAGAATCTTAAAAGCAAGAAGTGGTTTCCTTACAGAGGTGGAGAGAATTTTGCATGCTTTGTGTTTGAAAAGTACAGATAAACAGCCCTTTCAGGTACTTTTATACAGTAATTCACCATGGGATTATAACCCTCATGTCATTATAACCCTCATTGGACCATGAGGAGGAAGGAGCAGATCCACAGCCAGTAGGATTTAAAGCATGTACTTCTACTGAGGAGAGAGACCCAAGCGTGTTGTCTAAGACTGTCCCAGGATCTTTCAGTTCTTTCAGTGACTGCTAACACAAACCATTTTAAAGTTTAAGACTTAAAATTACAAAGCCAATATTCTCCAAGATTCTAATTCAAACTGGTTAACAGCTTCAAGGCCATTCATCTGTCCAAGCAAACACAGATTGTGTGTTTAACATACACATTACATCAAAAATGCCAACTCATGGTCTGCAAGAAAAATGTAAATATATATTTTATTACATACTTATTAAAAAGACATAAGGCCAAAAATAATCAAATAATTTTCTAAAAGCAATCTGATAAGCGGCGAGGTATGTTAATGTCACTAAAATGTTTAATGCTGAAATGACCAATAGCTGTTGTGATTAATATGAAAGCTTGCATTATATGCTGTCTACCTTTTTCTTTCACTGTTTCATTATGGCCATATTTGGAACACATCCTTACATTATGTTTCCTATTGCTATATTGGTCAGAAGACAAAGAGTTCTTAAAATTTTGTCATTAACCTTCATTGCCTCAAGTATGTTCAGCAGGTGTAGTTAAAGATACAATCTTCTTGTCCCTGTCCTATTTATCTTATCTCTCTTCTAAATTTGGGATGAAAATAGAAAGAAAAAGAAATCTAACTACATCCATTAATATCATAGCATTATACATATCAGGAGTACACTAAAAGCCCAGGGAAATAAAAATGGAATTGTAATATTTATTCTGCTTCTGTTATTCTTTAACTTGACATTGACTCATATCGTACTATGTCATACATGTAATAGTTTAACTTTGGCTGTGGATATTATTAATCTCTTCTTAATATTAAAAAAAAACCCAAACAACATCCAACCGACAACACAAAAGTATACTGACTGCATACTATTACATAGCCTGTTCCAGAACTCCATCAAAACCAAATGCACAATAATTAATACAATTGATCTCGTAACCAGGTTCCCAGGATAAACAATTCAAGGGTTCAAATTGTCACAGTAGACAAGAACAAAGAGTGACTAACACGGCACTACTTAGATTCTTTGAGTCAATTCCTCTTTCTTCAAACTTCAGAACAGTGACAGGCTCATCCATTAATTAAAAAAAAACAAAACCCAAACCAAACCTTCTCCCTGAACCTTTAGGGTTGGAGGCATTTCTTCTTATACAGGGTTATCAGCGACCAACGCCTGAAATGAACTAAATGCACAGGCAATGGGAGATTCACGTCCAGAAGAAAATGAAAAACTTACCATCTAGGATATTTAAAAACAAAATGGAGGGTTTTTTCTTGCCACAGCAGTGTTTTCAAGCTCAGCTGCACAACACACTTCTTTTCTTAGGCTTGAGAAAACTTGAGTCACTTTGGGAAATTCAGTTCAAGTTTCTCAACATAAAGACAGGTTTTTATCCCAGGCACTTTGAATGAAATAGACTAGCTAGAAAGCTTCACTCCTAAAAACCAACAGTTTTATAGGCAGATGGAGTCCCCTTCCTCACAGATTCAAAAATTCTGATAAACTTGAACTCTGGTACCGTGACCGCCTATGCTAGATGTAACAGAGAGGCCAGCTGTGTAGATATTCACTTCACAGGACATGAAACAATATAAAATCCCTTAAAAATTCAACAGAAAGTCAATATCCCCAAAATCTTTGCATTTGGGAATGACAAATCCATTCAAATTAGCAACTTTGAAACCTTAAACATTCAGGAAAGGATTTAAATCTCTTGAAACACAGAACAAAATAAAGATGTACACATTTTTTTCATTTAAGACAGATCTGGATGACAATTAAAAAATTAGTGTTATATCCATATGCAAAATAACCTGAATCTTGATGGTACATCTAACTACTGAATCTGACCTGTGTTTTACAAGGAGTTCAAAGAGATTTTACTGAACTCACATTATAAAA
This sequence comes from Morus bassanus, assembly GCA_031468815.1. Classification (NCBI taxonomy): domain Eukaryota; kingdom Metazoa; phylum Chordata; class Aves; order Suliformes; family Sulidae; genus Morus; species Morus bassanus. Next base: position 8,871,270 of record CM062576.1, on the reverse strand, counting down.
TTATCTTTAGAAGATGGTATGTTCCGTGAGAGAAGACATGTAATTGCAAGTGAAAAACGAGTTTAAGAAAGCCACTCATCATAATAGAAATGTTTTTACCCACAGCACTTGATACTGGGAAATTACAAAATATATCAGTTTGACATCATGGTTGAAATTTTGGCTTCAACTTGCCTATTCTGTGCCCCTGTTCTTCACATATCAAATGGAGATAACACCTTCTTTCACCTGTCTTATCCTGCTAGTGACCTTTTCAAAACAGTGGCTGTGTCACATACATCTGCAACATCTACAAGTGAGCTTCTACTCTCTGGATTATATGTAAATGACCTACATGATAAAATAAGTAATAATAACGAGATCCCATCCTGGCCGACATATAATCTCAGAGAACTCAAACTTTCAGGACACTACACATTATGAAGTGTGCTACACTATGAAATGTACGACAAACTCTTACTTCTAAAAAATTCTTATGTTTGTAATACAGAAAAACAATTTTTCTTGACTTTCCTTTTCAAACCAACAATTATTTTTAGCCTAATGCTGGAAGCCCTAATATTCCCGTTTTCTTCAGTGAATTTTAAAATAGGCTCATTAGTTGACTGAATAAAGTCAAAGCAATTTTTCACATCAGGAGGATTACTTGCACAGGTTTTAATCCACTGTGCCAGGACCTTAATTTACCCTGCCATTTCACAACTGTGCTCATATAACCTGAACAAAGAAAAACAGAATGGGCACAAAAATCTTACAAGTCATCTTCTGCTACTTTTAATTTCCCCATAATTATTATCTGACTTGTACTTTGTCTCTGTTTTTACATTTCTTTCAGAGATTTCAAAGAATTAAAAAAAAAAGGAAAAATATTGTCCATGTTAAAATTTGAAGGTGGAAACTTTCAAGAAATTTCCTGCATTCCTTCTTATTTTTCAGCTAGCAACTCTAGAAAGAAGTTGAAGGGTCTAAGTATAATTCTTCACACATTTTCAACATAAACTTTCATTCTTTAAAATAACCAGCTCACAATAAAGTTTTGCTATTCTTCTGTTTTGCAGAATTACAGCATATTCATAGCTGCATATTAACCAATGTATCGGATTGGTGTTGGGGAATACAGGGTTCAATAAAATCTGCTGGTATTACGTATTTCTGGTTGCAATTTGAAGGCAGCAAAAAGAATTAATTTGAAATGTTGTCATTGAACATATGATCATTTATTTATCTGAGAATATGGCCAAATAATATCGTGATCCTAGCATTCTTGGCTTTTTTACATTAATTATTATTTCCAAAGAATAAGAATAAAATAATTGGCATCAATAGCATTTGGAAAACATGAAGGAACTTCTTTGAATTTTGCCTGAACCACTTATTATCCAACTATACTGAATATTTACTGTAGTGACCTTCTTTCTTTTCTCCTTTTTTATGCAAGCACAGCTGTATTTGACAAAAGTGCTATGAGAAGCTTGAAGAAATAAAGGAAAAGGAGGAAAAAAAAGATAAAATTACATGATCCTCCTCTATTTTCAATATTCTAAAACACCTTGTGCTCTTACGTTTGAAAGTACCAAATGAGGTTTTACCAATGAAACAGTACTGGATATTAATTTTGTTTACATACTTTCTGTTATTACTGTGTGTTGGCTGTGTTTGGCTAACGTGTTTGGCTGGCTCTCCCATTACGACTAAGAAAGTTTTCTGCTGACATCTAGGACTATTGGGTCCGGAAAAATTTGATAAATATGCTTGGGTGTTTATACTTCACACCTAAGCATCACCCAGAGAACAACACATTGTGCAGAAAAATACCAGAATATGTCAGTGTCTCCAGATATTATACAATAACTCCAAGGGAAAGGTCACCCTATGACTGTTAAAATTGGTGTATAATTAACTGGGTGACATCACTTTTTCATAGCCATTTTCAGGAATAAAACTTATTGTCATAAAGTTAATGAAGATGTTATCATCTTTTCTACCCCTCTTGCAGTTTTATTAGGCAAGTTAGGCATTACGTTTATAGTTGACCATGAGAAACTGAGGAAGTTATTCTAGCATAAGCTATCAAAGGTGAATTTGTAATGTAATGGCATGTTTTAATTCAGTTATTTAACCTACTGCAAGATTTTTTTTTTATGGCAGAACCAATTGTGATGTCTCATGACAAACTCAGACATGATCTTGAAGCATGCTGAAGTTTTGCATCACAGACCAAGAAGTCCAGCTATAAATACATTTTTAGCTATTTTTCAATTGAGTGTACAGTAGGATGTCTGTTATTCCTCCTTGTCATCCACATCGCTGTTATCTATAGTTGCCAATGTGAGGCAAGGTGTGACTGTTACCTTGATGCCTTTGATGTGAAAGGAAGCACATATAAGATGACTTTGTCCAGCTCTCATGTGTTGGGCTTGATTCATATTTCCTTTTGTGATGCTCAGTCCTATGACTTCTTAATTCACTGATACAATATTTGAGTTTTGACAAGGGGCAGCACCTCCTTGCCTTGGCCAAGAGCTGGATACAATGCAAAAAAGGGCTGAATGTTATAAGCCATCACCCACATGACAATGCAACTAGAACTGACTGTAGTGGGCCTTGGATGAGCAATGGAAAGGAGAACAACACCTGAAATGGCTGGAAAGGTATACACTAATATCATCACAGAGGGGATGGCGTCCTGTGCAAATATTTGACTATGAAAACTATTGGCATTAGAGAAGCAGATTGTGGGGGACATTGTAACACTGATGTCCAACTCTGTATAGGAACAGAGCTGAGGGTGAAACCAAGCCACCACCCCAGAGCCTCGCTCTGAAACTTCTTGGAGGGAGCATCGCCTTCTCCAGAGTTTCACTGTCTCGAGTCTTGGGATCAATAACTGGGGTGAACCTCACGTGACAGTGTGTGTATACATGTGTGTATGTGATGGGAAAAGCTTTCCTTGGCATCACCTATCCCCCACTTGGTTCACTTAATATATTGAATTTAGCAGTGTGACACTGTTTGATGTTCCTTTCCTCACCATGATAGAGCTACATGTTTTTTCTTTTTTAAGGCAAATAACATTTTTTGTGGAACTTTCACAAGAAACTGCAATGCTCACATAACTCAAAACTACCTGAAAGTGATAGTTATGTACTTTACAAGTGACAACCATTTAGAACCTTTCAGTCAGGAAGAAAATTATTGCTCTCTGTGCATAAAATTGCAATTAAATTGTGCTTCTCGTGTTTCAGTTAAAAGACAAGCATCTCTCGACCACAACTTAAAGCATCAGAGAAGAGACAGATTTCCAGGGATAAATTCTGATTTCAGTTACATCATCACAAATTCAGAGCAAGTCTATTGAACTGAATATCTTTAAAAAGAACTTACAGTAGCAATTAAACCAAATGTTGGTCCCTTTCTGCTCATTTCTATCAGTATTTGTTCCATATGTAGCTACTGTTACTGCTTTCCATTAAATAAAATTAAAACTCTGTCCAGAAGAAATGTTTGTTTGTTTTTTTTTTTGCCATAGATCTTTTACTATCATCTGATATTTGAAAATAAATAGGCTAACTGAATGGACTTCATTACATACTTTTCCTAACTACACATCTCTGTTTTATATGCACTCCAGAAAACACAAATTAAGTAAAATCTGTTTAAATTATAGAAAAGGTAACTAAAATTATAGCTGAAGAGTGTTAAAGATGTTTTTTTCACAGACTGAGCAATTAGAAAAGTTACTTTTTATAGCATTCAAACCTCACACACTAATACCAAATAATAGAGTATAAATAAGGAAGAAGAGGTCTGTTCTTATAATAAGATGTTTGAAGAAAGATTATGGGTTGAACTTTCAAACTGGAATGAGAGAGGCATCCTTTGCTAATGAGAGCTGATATACTGCACCAACAAATAGCTGTCTAGACAAGGTAAAATGTGTCTCTGTATCTTTGTTGCTCTCATGTTGAAAATGCTAGTGTATTGTAGGTTAATAAAGATATTTCAGGTGTCATTCAGGACATATTAGTAAGATATTATATTCAGGACCCTAGAATATGTTAACAAAGCAGTTGCTGTCATCTGAAAAACAGAGTAGGAAAATTAAATAAGTTATAGTACTGGTCATGCACTGAAATACTGCTGAAGGGACATGTCTGCTTTTCAATGTGCATTATCATATATCCCTTGTGCAGCCTGATACTTCTCAAATACCATATTATTTTCAGCTCTACCTTATCAAGCACAGGAGCTCAAAGCAGTCCACTGAATATCTTACGTGATAAGTCACTGTCCTCCTAAATATGCTTAAACTTTGGATATTTCATCCTCCAAGAAACCATCTCTTACAAATGGGAATGCCTTTTCTTACAGGAATTAAAGATGCCAAAAAAGAAAAGTATTTCATTGTTTTATATGAAAAACCCTGCTTTTCTTAAATCTTCTTCCTCCTTGCTCCACTGCACTGAAGAAGTGCCTTTGAAATAAGCTTCTGTTCCATTTCATGCATTCTTAATCATCTTTTTGAGATATCAGCTTCAAATATTGAAAATTCAATTTGTGTTTCAATTGAACATCAATTTTGATGATTTTGATTGATTTTTTTTTTATTTTAATGGAGTGTTCTATTTTTTTCATTGACTCTTTCTAGAAACCCACACTGACCTTTCTAGTGAGGAAGAAAATTTATACATCCAATTCTCTTTAGGCCATTTCATTACTGATTCTAAGACTAGATAGACTAATTCAAAATTAGAAGAGCTCTGTGCTGTTGGAACTAGAGCAACTGTGGTACCAAAAACTAGATCAAGACCATTTTACTTACAGTCTATAAATTAGCAGGCATTCATAATTAGAAAGACCTCACGGGCAACAAAACAGGGCTGAAGGGAGCCCACCTCAAGCAAAGCTATGAAAATAAGGAAGTGCGTACAGAACAGTGTTTTGGGGAAAGCTCTCATACCTTTTCTGGAAAATCAGCATACCTAAGTGCCTCTCTGAAATGCCTGTACACTAATGCACACACCTTGGGGAACAAAGAGGAGGAATTAGCAGTCCATGTGCAGCTGCAGATCTGTGATCTCATTGTGATCACAGAGATGTGGTGGGATAGCTCACACAACTGGAGTGCTGTAGTAGATGCTCTTTAGGAAAGACAAGCCAGGAAAGTGAGGAGGGAGAATTGCCCTTGGTATGACAAAGCGGTGGGAAACCAGGGAGCTCTGCCTGGGGATGGGTGACGAGCCAGCTGAAAGCTTATGGGTAAAGATTAGAAGGCAGACCTATGTGGAAGATGCTGTGGTGGGTGTCTGTTAGAGGATGCCTTATCAGGAAGAAGTCATCGATAAGGCCTTCTTCAGACAACAGAAAGAAGCTTCATTCTCACAGGCCATTGTCCTCCTTTGGGACTTCAACTACTCCAATAGCTGCTGGAAGGGCAACACAGCAGGGTACAAGCAAACCAGGCAGTTTCTGAAGTGCATTGATGACAACTTCCTGACACAGGTGATGAGCCAATGAGAAGAGGTGCCCTGCTGGACCTCATATTTAAAAACAAGGAAGAACTGGGCAGGCACGTGAACATTGGGAGCAGTCTTGCCTGCAGTGACCATGAGATGGTGGAGGAGGGAACAAGACAAACCGCAGGATCACAAGAGTGGACATCAGGAGCAGACTTTGGTCTTTTCAGGGATCTGCTGGGAAAATCCCTTAAAGATGGCCCAGGAGAGCTGGTTGATTTTCAAGGATCACCTCTTCCAAGCTCAAGAATTTTCCATCCCCATGGATACAAAAAATCAAGCAAAGGAAGCCTGCATGGATGAACAAGATGGTCCTGACAAAACTTTGACATAAAAAGGAAGCACACAAGAGCTGGAAGCAGGGTCAGGTCACACAGGAACAATATAGAGGCATTGTTTCAGTGTACAGGGATGGGTTAGGAAAGCCAAAGCCCACCTGGATTTGAATCTAGTGGAGGATGTGAAGGGCAACAAGAAGGGCTCTACAGGGATATCAGCAGCAAAAGGAAGTATAGCAACTGGGGCAGTTTGTTAACAGTAACACTTAAAGAAACTGGACATACACAAGTCCTTGGGACCTGATGTGATGCACCAACAAGCGCTGAGGGAGCTGGCCAATGTCACTGCAAGGCAACTCTCAATAATCTTTCATAGGTCTTGGCAATTGGGGTAGGTTCTCAAGGACTGGAAGGAAGCAAATGTCACTCCTATTTTCAGGATGGCAGGAAGGAAGATCCAAAGAACAACAGTCCAGTCAGCTTCACTGTGGTGGATTGACGCTGGCTGGATGCCAGGTGCCCACCAAAGCTGCTCTATCACTCCCCCTGCTCAGCTGGACAGGGGACAGAAAATATAATGAAAAGCTAGTGGATTGAGATAAGGACAGGGAGAGATCACTCACCAATTACCATCAGGAGTAAAACAGACTTGACTTGGGGAAATTAGCTTAACTGATTACCAATCAAATCAGAGTAGGGTAATAAGAAAATAACACCCCCTCCCTTCTTCCTGGGATCAGCTTCACTCCCAATTTTCTTTACCTCCTCCCCTCCAGAAGTGCAGGGGGACAGGCAATGGGGGTTGTGGTCAGTTCATCACACAGTCTCTGCTGCTCCTTCCTCCTCAGGGGGAGGACTCATTGCACTCTTCCCCTGCTCCACCGTGGGGTCCCTCCCATGGGAGACAGTTCTCCATGAAGTTCTCCAACATGGGTCCTTCCCACACGCTACAGTTGTTCACGAACTGCTCCAGTGTGGGTCCCTTCCACGGGGTGAACTCCCTCAGGAACAGACAGCTCCAGCGTGGGTCCCCCATGGGGTCACAAGTCCTGCCAGCAAACCTGCTCCAGCGTGGGCTCTTCTCTCTCTCCATGGGGCCACAGGTCCTGCCAGTAGCCTGCTCCAGTGTAGGCTTCCCACAGGGTCACAGCCTCCTTTGGGCATCCACCTGCTCTGGTGTGGGGTCCTCCACGGGCTGCAGGTGGATATCTGCTCCACTGATAACCTCCATAGGCTGCAGAGGGACAGCCTGCCTTACTGTGGTCCTCACCATGGGCTGCAGGGGAATCTCTGCTCTGGTGCCTGGAGCACCTCCTCCCCCTCCTTCTTCACTGTCTTTGGTGTCTGCAGGGTTCTTCCTCTTACATGTTCTCACTCCTCTCTCTACTGCTGTTTCTGCACAGGTTTTTTTGTTTCCCCTTCTTAAATATGTTACCCCAGAGGTGCTACCACTATTGCTGACTGGCTCAGCCTTGGCCAGCAGCGGGCCCGTCTTGGGGCTGGCTGGCATTGGCTCTATTGGACATAGGGGAAGCTTCTAGCAGCTTCTCACAGAAGCGTCCCCTCTAGCCCTCCTGCCACCAAAACCTTGCCACGCAAACCCAATACATTCATCTTTATCCCTGAGAAGGTGATAGACTCAGGAGGGATCCTATCAACGTACCTGATAGGAAGGAGTAAAGAAGATAGAGTCCAGACCTTTTTTCTTCTCCCCACCCTGTAAGGGTGATTGAACTCTGGAAAAAGTTGCCCAGAGACATTGTGGAGTCTCCATCATTGGAGATATTCAAAACTTGGCTGGACATGACCCTGAGCGATCTGCTGTAGTTGGGTCTGCTTTGAGCAGGGGGGTTGGACAAGATGTCCCTGCCAACTTCAACAATTCTGTGATTCTGTAACACCATTATGACTATGGGCAAAGGACTAGAAAGGGTATCATACAGTTTACAAATTACCAGTTTAAAACAAAGGGAAATTATTAGTAAAATATTATGACAATTAGTGCTGGAACAACCAGTCAGCTATCAGAATGATCATGAAATACAGTTATTTATTTTGCTAATGACAAAACTGAAGGAGACCAATATAATCCTGACAGAGTTTGTTGAATCAAGTTCATAGACAGACAATGGACATTCAGCAAAGGAAGACTGAAACAATAAGAGTTAAGACTGAAACAATAAGAGTTATCTTAACCTTCCAAAGCTGTAGGATCTGCAACTATTGTGCTGCACTATTTGTTAATGTAGGCATAGCCTGTGATGAAAGGGAACACAACACCAGTTGACCCGGGAGACAAAAGAGTCAATGTCTTGGTTTGACTCCAACAAAACTGTTATCTGCAGTGGAACTCAGACCTTACTTTGCCTGTAAAACTTTTTTACCTATAAAACCTATGTTTTATAAAGCTCATGGAATATGAGGATGTTGCAAATCATAGCCTATGCAAATCATATTATTGACAAAAAGCCGTTATAAAAATAGACAAGATGTATATGAGGAACATCTAGGCTCATAGTAGGACTCAGGGATTTTAGCTATTTGAAAATAGATAAGAAATAGAATAAGGAAAACAGATGCATAGAAATAACATATTTGTGAAGAAGAAAGTGTAGTATTTACATAGTTACTTAATCTATTGTTATAACATGAATAAGAAAAAATGGATACAAGTAAAAAGGACTGGGCAATAATGGAGTGGATAGTGAGAAGAACCTTTCATATAGAGTACTTTGTATAAGTCGTAAAGATACAATAGGGTAAGTCTGAAAAGCTCTTTGGAGGTGTACTTGAAGTACATCTTCAATAGTTCTGAAATTCTAAATTTCTGTAACACAACTGTTAACAATGTTCTTTGCAGTCTTCTCACCTACATAAAAAGTTCTGGAGTAAAGAAAAGAACCTTAAGTAAACATGCAAATGATGGAATATATCACCAGTATTTATTCACCCTTGCTTTAGCTTATTGTAGTTCAGTTAAATCATTAGTTATACTTAGTATACTCTTCATACTTATCTCTGCTGTATTATTTACTCAGTATGTTAAAATACAGATTTTTCCCTTACTTCACCTGCCATCAGGGTCAACAGGGTTTCTAGCAACTACCCTGAACAACAAGGAGAGCATCCAATAGCAAAACAGCCAATTAATATTCTGAGAATTCCAGGGGGAGTTTAAAATTTGATCATTATAAATTTGGAGTGACATGTTCAGTTTAGACAGATTAATTAAAATATCCAGGTACGCGTTGTTATCATATTGAATTTACATCTTTCTATACTAAGGTTGTATTAGTTTGATAAAATGATGTATTAATCCCAAGAGGTGTTAATTAGGTGTGAACAAATGCCACAACGAACTTTTCAGGGAAACTCAAGAGGGCATTTTACTCTGAATAGAAATATTGTCAGTCAGTGTCAACGTAAATATTGTCTCTTACTGATAAACACACAAAATCCCCAATTCTAGTTTCAGACAAGCATAGAATAATTACTTAAAACAACAAGGACCAATCAGTTTCTCCTGGAGCACTGACTATTTATTTTTGTATATTTGGCAAAAAGAGTTATTTCTTCAAGCTACAGTAATCAAGCTATCAGGCTATAGATATCATTATAGCTGATGACATATGTATCTGGTCAGTCACCCTAAACGCCTAGTATTTACCTTGCAAAATTATTAGTTTTGCAGAAAATCTCCCAAAAATGAGGTAATTTTAGATATATCCTCTTAGTGAAGCTCTTTTTAAAGCATTCCTTTTTAAGCAGTAAAAGAAAACACTTTCAGGTACATCAGATATCTACAAAGTATAAATCTACATTGCACTTATGTATTGAATTGTATCTAATTCTAATACAAATTTCCATAGCTCCAGTTAGACTAGTAAAAGACTACATGAGCTACTTAAGCTACATCAACAAAAAAAAAAAAAAAAAAAAAAAAAAAAAAAACCAAAAAAAAACATGAAATGCCTTGAAAAGCAGCTGTAATAACTGGTACCTTGCATTGTAAGTGATCCCCTCTCTGGGGCTACATAAGAATTTCAGTATCTGGCACTCTACTAGAAAATGTCTATCAAATATAATATAGACATTCACACATAATATATATTTTACATTTGGGATGAGTTTTGTTCTCATGAAAATAAAGGACTGACAACACTATTTAGAGCCAAGCATAATGCAGACAGGCACTGCACAAACTTCCCCACACAACTTTGCCAGTGAGCAACAGTCTTGACCTGCCACCCTTCTGCTATTCCAGTTCTTGGCCTTTCTTGACTAGAGACTGCCAAGTGTGTTGAACTGAGCCAAACCGTGTGACGTGAACAAATATCCGCTGGGTACAGTGATGTACTTTCAGCATGTTAAATATTATTTCTGGTATAGTAATGGTTAGAGCAATGAGAGTCAGTAAAATCCCATTTGGCAAGCCAGCTCTTTTAAATTCTTAAATTAATTTTTTTTTTAAAAATCCTCTAAAAATCTCTGCCTAAAACGAGATTAGTTAAAGGTACTGTTTAATACTACACTTTGTTTACAAATGCATGTTTGTACTCTACTGCTGAATCCAGCTGATGTTCCCATTTATGAGCTCCCCTGAGAGGCATGTACATTAACTGAAAGCTGGTTTGTGGATATTTTATTGGAGAAGACTGGATGAAACAGAGTATCTCAACATACAGATTTCATTAGACCACACACGTTCCAGACAGACCTGTCATTTCAAAATTTGTTTGCTTGGCTGCTTCCACTTTGATGGTTCCCTGAGAGGGTCCCTCTCCAGAGCTACCTAGAAACAGTGCAGAAATAAGAGCATTTTGTAAATGACAGGTCTAAGGAATCACAGTGCTCTGAATTAAACATTTGTATTTTTAAGACTGAGTGTAGCAGCAAGGGGATTTTTCATCTAGTTTCCCTCCATTGAACTCCCTCCACTCCAAAAGTCTAGGTCAAGAAAAAGCAGGCCTCTTTAGGCAGCATTAATATGAGCCTTCAGGTTGCAGATGCCATATGACGGAAAGGAAACCCAGATTCAACCTATTGTATTAATACTTCAAGTTCAAGCAAAATTTTAAAGTACCACTTATTTCACATACCCTAAGTAACAGAAGCTTCTTTTTCTTCCCTATAGACTTCAAACACTCTGGACATACTGTTATATCCAAAGTGGTATCCAGTTGTCCAGCCTGGCAAGTCTCATGAAAATCTAAATCCTAGGGTTTTTTTAAAAAAATGTCTAGAAATTGTATGGCAAAGAATTATCTCATGAATTTTCTGGTACATATTCATCACCTTCAATCACCTTTTTTTAAACTACCATACAGAAAGAATTTCCACTGATGAGGAAAAATTAGGAACCTGATCCAAAATTAAATGGGAGAGATTCCCAGCTGACTTCAATGGAACTTTGAACAAATGAGGAAGAAAAACTCCAAACTTAAAAATTTACTAAAAATTTAATGTGATTCTTCTGTCCCCTACTGCTGAATCAATCATTATGCATGAAGTAAAACATAGACCTGGAAAGAAAATATGCAGCTAAACTTATCTCCATTATAAAATGTTATTTATTACAACCAAAACAATTTTGGGGAATAGAATTGACCTGACAAAACTTTCAGAAGAAACTAGAAAAGCTCTAAAATAAATGACTTTTCACAATTCTTAATATTTGACATGGGAAAGCAATTCTGTTTTATCATTAGCACTAATAATTTCATAAAACATTTGAAATTATGCAATCTTAGGAAAGTAATTATTACAATTTTTAAAATAAGTCATATTACGCTCTCAAAGATGTTGTGTCTTCATTTGTATTTTCCCCAATTTTACAAAAAAATTTATGTCTCCAGTTGTGTTCATAACAGTTTAATCAATGAGAGCTTAGAGTAATGAAAGCCCAGTGTAAATCATATGCTTTGCTTCATCGCTAAGACTATGGACTTGAATAGCTAATACTGGAAGTAAGGACAGCTTTTAATACTGGTAGCTCTTGGCCTTCACACTTTGAGTGGATGTTGGCCAACTAGCTATAGTATCATACCATTTTGCTAAAGGAAATAACCCTTTTGAGATTCAAACTTCATTCTAGTTCCATTTTGTACAATTTATTAGGTGAGAACAGCTTTTGTATTGTATGGCTTAGCAACTTCAGTGACAGATTTAATTTCCAGTTATCTCTGCTACAATAGTAAATAAATCTCTCAACTGACAGTGTTCCTGTATGCCTATACTTTGTCCTAAAATGAGACATATTCCACTACAACTGTTCGTTGGCCATTCAACTTTAATTGACCAATTTTTAGGAAGTTATCAGTTGGCTATTTTCTTTAGAACAGATAACATTCCTGTCAGTCAAACTCCTTTTCCTTCCCTGTCACCAAGTAGTAAAATTATGTATTTGTGAAACTTTATACACATTTCCTCCATCATCTGAAACACGGAATTGACACAGAAAAGAACAATCTCCTGTGACTGGGCAGCATATCTCCTTTTTGAATTATCAGGGAGTTTACAGCAAAGTAAGAATGGGTATCCTGAAAAGGAAACAAGTAGTTTTCCTTATTTTAATCCCACAAAGTAAAGTAAAATAAAATTTAAAACGCACACATCTTTTACAAACCCACAGCATCATTTAAGAGTGCCTAAAATCCAAATACAGAAGGACCACTTACTAATACCACAACACAGTGAAAAAGAGAAACAGAATTAAACTCAACTCAATATTTTCAATTCAGCAAGATTTTTACTTCTTTTTTATGGTTGCCAAAGCATTTTTAAGGAGATATGTTTCATGGAATTCTGCAGTCCTATAAAATGCCACTTAGTTGTTTAAATCTGTGTCAAGAAGTAGTGAAAAATGTATGCTTGATATTAAAGAAAAAAGTAACAGAAATAGATTTCATGTTTAATCCACTGCCAAAATCCATCTGACAAACACTTGGCCTTTGGCCACTCACAGTCGAGGCTGACATGAAGATTTGTCAAACTGGGTTAACATTACTATTGAATTATTATATGAATTCTATTCTCTGTTTTGGGAGGTTGGCAAGGAGACAGTAAAATTCCTAGAAGAGATGCTAACATTTTGGAGACTAGCAGTAATCTACTGGATAATGCCTTATGGAAATGAAGTAGATGGAAACCAAATACTATGTCAGCAGATAGCCATCTTTACCAAAGTAAACAGCAACTGTTTAGTGAAAGGCTGAAGCATGTATAGATATTCATAGCCACACACGCACACATACGTTCTAAGTAGTGCTGTCTGCCATTAAATGGCAATGACTAATAATTTTAGGTTAAATATGCATTCTTCAGCCTTCATTAGATCCTATTTGTTATGTTGTACCTTACACCTTTAGTCACGTGAAATGACAGAACATAACAAACTAGAGATTTTCTTACATTATGCCTGATCTATGGCGTAAGTATGGCACTCTTTATGCCATATACTATAACAGCAGAACACAAGATTAAACAGGCTGTTTGGATATTTGAGTCCAGTGCCTAATAACTGCAGTTACTGTATCATAAAATCTTTCTGGATATTTTAGATGTTAGTACTCTTTTTAGAAGGTTCTCTCAGAACTTCACTACTCTGATGGTTCCTGTAATTTTCAAACTAAATTTATGTTTGACCTCATCTTACTCATGCCTATCAACACTCTTAGAGTGTTCTAACTACAACTCAGAGCTTTCTTTCCTTTTCCTGGTTTCTTCTTCTCACTCCCTTCTCTTGCACCCCTTTCCTTTGCATTTCCTAATCCAAGAAGCATAAGGTCTTACTAAACTATAAAATTGCATCTCCTGTTGTTAAGTGACTGTTATTAGTTAGAGGGCAGTGAGTGATCAAATATTCCAAAGGTCAAACCGTGACAGAATAGAATGTTTGGCAGGGCTATTCCTCAACTTGGGAACTCCCGTTTGCCCAGAAAGAACCAGTTTACTTACTCTACATAACCAATCATATGTTCTTCTTTTTCCCTTGTTTCTGGATATTAAGAATAATCATGACACTGTTGTTGCAGTCAGCATCAAGTTCCCTTTGATTTCAAAACAAATAATATGAAGGTCTCAATGCAGCTAGGATTTTTTTTTTGTTTGTTTGCTTTTCCTGGTAGAATTTCAAATGCATGTCAAATGTTTTATTTTACTGTTATAAAAATAAGAGGGTTTTAATGTTGTTGTTTACTGTATTTTGATAATCTTCATGCCTATCAAATACAAAAAATGAGAACAGGTTTGAAAGATATAAATTTGAGAAGAAAAATAAGGTCTTGATGATGTAAATTGTTGTATACTGACTTCCTGTACATACGAGCAGTCCCAATGAAGGTGACTGGGCTTTACTAATACTTAGGCAGAACTATATACAAAAGTCAAACTGAAGGGGTTCTATAGATCAGTGAAAGACATGGTTTGAATTGCGAGCTCACAGTAGAAACAGCTGAGCATTTTTGCATCTGGAAACTGGTTGTAGTTATACCGTTTATAACTTTGGGAAACTTTTTTGTTGTGGTTCTTTAATCTTTTAGTTTTCAACTGAAACTTGTTTCATTAAAGTGGGGGATGCCTATTCAAGGGCTGCCTTTATAATCTTTGTTACTCCTTCAGATGGAGATCTGGTTTATGTGTATGATTTCTGCAGCAAAGGTTTATTGTATTTACGGAACCATATGCTTTTCTACAGCCTGCTTGGAATTTATGATGACATTGTTTTGGTTTAAGTTGACAACTACAGTATGTTTCAAGTTAGCTGATTTCGACCGAAAATTATAGTCTGTAATGAACTGAGATTTTGAAAATTTTCAAGCAATTACATTTTTCAGTTTTGGTGATAGAGTCCTGTTGAAAGGATTTGTTTGGTTTTGGGTTGGTTTTTTTTTTTTTCTTATTTTCTCCCTAAATTGATAAAATTGTTTGAAAGGTTTTATTAGTGCCTTTTGGGACAAATTCATTATTTTGTGTAAGATCTAGAAATCAAGACCTTTGTATTTGAAAAAAATTTTTTCCAGCAATAGAAATAGCAAAAATACACATTTGGCCCAATTTACTTGCCAAGCACCCTTTTTTTGCCTGAATACTCTAAAATTGGGAACATGTCACACCACTACTTCTGAAGAATATTAGCTTAACTAGGCTGGCACAGCATTTCCTGAAAAGTAGGGCATGTCCATACAATGCAGAACAAGAAAGATTATCCAGATGGGTAGGGTAGACTGGCTTCTCAGTCACTTAATGTGATATTTGCTGAAGTCCCTGGATTACTGGTTTGAACCGCTAACTCACCACAAGAAGAATATCTGCATTCCATAAGACCCCAGTTTCAAATCTTGATTGTGTAATTGCAGCTCTACAACTTTATTAGATGAATCAGCTGTATTATATGGTGTATATTACTGAAAGGTCTCTTAGACGTAGTCTTTAGATCAACACATGCAGACACAATTTGTCTCAGATTTGCATGGATATTACAAACCATATTTTTAAGTATGGAGCATTCTGAGCATGCATCTTTTCAGAGGCTCTTCATTGCTTCCCTCATTGCATGCATCTTATACTATGCACTGACAGAGTTGTTTTCTAAACTATAAACAGTGTATAGTAGTTGTGTTGTAGAAAAATTATTAAATATTCAATTGTCATCCTTCAAATCTAACATATTTCACCTAAAATAACAGTATCACAATAAATGCACATTTCAAGGGATGAACGGGAAGGTTGTTATTAAAAGCCAGTGCATAAAACCTATCTTATCTCATTTCTTTTGCTTTTCAAGACTGTCATGTTTGTTAGCAACTAAATATATTCTTTACTAAATGAATGGTATTCTCAGATGTATCCTTCTTTTTAATTGACCATGTGACACATGAATCTCATTAACAAGGAGGGAAAAGAAAATGTGTAAGATCTATTGATAAGCATAATGCTTAGTTTCCTTTCAGTCTGGCATGCTAAGCTTTTTCTTCGATGCAAGAAGCCTAACCTGGTAGGAGCTGCCATAAAAGGGTTCATCATTAAAAGTACTTTACAATGCACAGGTTTTTCATCTTTGTGAATAATATTTAGTCAATATTAGTGTACTGGATCTGGCTGGCAGGGATTTAGCTTCATGGCAGTGCTGTGGTGCTGGGCTTTGGATTTGTGGATAAAAAAGTGCTCAAAATGCACCAATGTTCAGCCATTGCTGAACAGTGCTTGCACAGTGACAGTGATTCCTCTCTTTCTCCCCAGCCCCAGCAACTAGGCAAGAGGTTGGAGGGGACATAGCTGGGATAGCTGACCCAAATTGACCAAAGGGGTATTCCATATCATATGACATTGTGCTCAGCAATAAAAGCTCAGAGAAAGGTGGAGGAAGGAGGAATGTTCGTGGTTACAGCGTTTGTCTTCCCAAGCAACCATTATGTATACTTAGGCCCTGCTTTCCAGGAAGTGGCTAAATGTCTGACTGCCTATGGGTAGTAGTAAATGCATTCCTCTTCTTCCTTTGCTTATATGCACAGCTTTTTCTTTCCCTGTTAAACTGTCATTATCTTGCTCCACGAGTCTTCACACCTTCCTTCTATTTTGTCCCACTCCAATGGGAGAGGGGAATGAGTGAGCAACTGGATGGGCATTTGGCTGCTAGCCAAAGCTATCCCACAATTAGAAAATCAGGAATGTTGATCTGCATTAATTTATGTCAGTGGTCAAATGATGCAAGACAGTTAGTGAATAAGGTCTAGATTAACTGCAGTCTCTTCATGGAAAATAAGAAAAAGTTCAATCTAAAAGAAATTCTGGCTGAGGAGGTAAAAGGTTAATAAGCAATATCCGTGCTGAGAAGTTCAGTTCTTTTGCTTCTCTCCAAAGCTACATAACTGACAAGGAACAAAGGGGACAGGTCATCTCAAATATTAAAAAGTCATTCTCTAAAAAAGAGGAAGCATACTGAAGGTACACAGGTTGGCACAGGGATAAGTTCCAGAGGAAAGGTTTTTAAAGAAACAACCAGTAATGGAAGTGGTAAGTTTTAGGTAATGTATTTTCTAGTTTATTGTTTTCCTTATACTAGGTTGTGTCACTCCTATTAAAGATTAAACATTTTTGTGATTCAGAAATTTCTCATTCACTTTAAAAAACTATTTACAGGTTCTCAAAGCTTACATTGAATTGATCAGTAGAGTAATTATGATCAACATATACGTGAATATCCTAGGCAAAGGGTCTAAATATGATAACTATGAGCTTCCCCATCTAAGCAAAAGCCATTTTGGCAAAAGCCATTTCACCTGCTGGCAGTGAGATATGAGTTAACATGAACAAGTACTATAGGAGACAACTACTCCTGACCCTGTAATCAATGACACAATGTCCATATTCTTCCAGCTCCAGAGGATAAGGTGTTAAATAAACATAAACATCATTTTCATATAACACATTCCTAATGACTGCAGATCCCACATTAAAATTCTGTGTAGCAACATCAAGTCTTACTTTCCACACTGTATATCTACACTGCATTATTCCTCTGATTTCTCAGAGATGTGTTTTTGGCATGCTACCTTGTGGAGTAAGAAACCAAAGGTTCTTTTCCCTGTGACCAGAACTTGACATGATACGATGCAGAAGACTTGTAAGAGCCACATAAAATGCTTAGAAAAAACTTCTGGAAGATGAAGGCATACCAAATCTGGTTATGATTATTTTCCCACTGGAATGTTATGTGTTCATGGCAGGTACGTTGCATAGGAGAGGCATAGATAGAAAAATAATTTTCATTGCTTTTCTTATTGAAAACATACCTAAAATAACTCAGTAGCCAGAAAAATATTGGTAAAATAGTAAAACTGTGTTTTAAATAACTTCTTCAGCAAAAACATACTTAATAGATTTTAACTGATTATTTGTGCTGTTCATTAAAATGATGGGATATTATGAAACACACATGGATGTGCTGCACTAAGCCCAGTCAATTCTTTACAAACACATTTAAAATTTTATTGGCTGATAGGGTAGGAGAGATTTCTTTTGATTTTTGTTTCTGTGATTTTCATATGTTGAACATATGGTATATCTCTCTCAAGCACAGTTGACACTAGAAATCAATAAAGCCTACTCTCACTTATGTCCAAGCATCATTTGTAAATGGCTTTAACTGTACTTTTATTAATTCAATTGCTATGATCAGCTTCTGATTAATAAAGAGCAAGTCATGAGATTCACAAATCCCATCTGTCACAATACATTATTAGGTAGAGTTGGACAATATTTCATCTTTTTTTCCTCCAGGCTTGTGGAATCCGTTAAATACAAAGTAACCAGGCTAGCTCAGAAGGTGACTCGGAACTTTGTATTTAACTTTTTTTGACCTTTTGCCAGAATGATTTCAATGCATTGTGTTGTATATAACAAATTATAATTTTGCAACCTCATAAAGTGTGAATTGGTTTAATTTACCAACAACTTACCCCACCTTTAAAACAGATTTACCTTTCTAATGATGAAGTTACATTAGCATAAAACGGAGCATTAGCTTAGTAGCTTTCCAACTTCAGCAGGATGCAAGATGACTCCTTTAAGTTTACCCTCCCTCTCTTGAATTTTGATATCCTAATCCAAGCTTCAGCAGCAAATATAGTTACCAGTTAATTATTTTCTAATTACATAAAGTTACTCAGAGGTTAGAGATAAAAAGTCATAGTACATTTCTCATCAGGGATGTAAATAGTTAGTTTGCATTCCAGTGCACGTGCCTGTAACTTGACCGGCATTTCTCACCAAATCCCTCTCTGCAGCAATGCCCTCTATGCAACTGAACATATTAGATATTATATTTACTGTAACAAGACCATTCTATTCCAAGTAAATGCTTTCTGTTTTGTCAGGTCTGAAGATTTGGCCTTCTATTTATTATCTGTATTTTCTCTTCATCTGTCCTGAATTCATCTTTGTAGCTATCAAACCCAAACATACTTTACTGCATCACATTTATACTTTGAACTTCATTTTGCTTTTATTAAAATATGACTCCTGTCTCACTGGCTGCATTTGCCACTTCCTCAGGAGTAAATAATTTTCAGCTAAATATTTTGCAACTATATATAATTTTGATAATTGAAAATTATAAGTATACCTCTTATTTCACTGAATGGTTTTAACATTTCTTTCCCTCCTTATGGAAGTTAAGAATCAGAACCAAGCTGATTCATAATGAGATTTTACAAGCAATGTCACACAATGGCCCGTGGCAGGTGTGTAACTCTACGTTGTCTTCACCCACTTAAGCATGCCAGTACCCACTTCGTTCACTGAACAATATCCCGACCAAGTTTCCTTCCAGTTTCATATTTTTTTTTGCTACAGCTGGGAAGATTATGCAATTGTTTCACATTTTAGTTCTATTTAAATTGTCAAGATCTAAGTTTAGACCTAGAAACTGTTCAGTGATTTTTCAGCCTTTTGGGTAGGACTTAATGCTGATCCAAAACACTGATTAGGTTCCAACTCAGAACAAGATAACGTGGCTAGTTCTTCACAGAATTGTTGATAAGAGGCAACGTTACTTAAAAATATCAATTTTTTAGATAACTTTCTGCTAGAAAAATGTTGTGTTGTGTACTATTAGTCAATAAAATAGCAAAGTGAGATTTTATTTCATATTTTATAATCTTCAGCAATCCCCTGAAAACACACACATTTAAAAAAGAAAATAATTTTTTAAAACGTCACAATACTCTGTCACCTCTCATCCAGAAAATTCTTGGGGAATACTCAGACTGCTAGCATAACAATGAGTTGCATACATCCAGAACACAAAGGTGATTAAAATGTCAAAGTCAGTGGGCTGGCAAGCACTATTAAAGGAAGATAGACAACTTGCATATTTGCATGCAATCCATGAATATAGAAATGGCTGAGACTCCTTGATAAATCCTCCTCTCAATTTTGAGAATTTTGCTGCACTGTATAGAACTTAATCACTGAAAAGGAAAAGATTCATATATACTATTTAAAACTTGAGGTTTCATTACTTTCCTTTTTACTTAAATGTAATATAGTTTGGTCTTCTAAGAATTGCCAGGTGTTTCTTCCTTGGAAGTTTAATTTTCTACTATTACTGTAATCAACAGTACCAGATGCTTTACAACTACAGTGACATTTTATACAGAGCAAAGGATTCTTCTCCACAATCCTTTTTTTTTTTCTTTTTTTTTGGGGGGGGGGAGTGGGGGAGAGGGAGATAACAACACAGAAAAATTTCTTCATCTTTGAATATTGTTTTACCAGCTTTCTAAATAAAACTTTATGATCTATTACATCATTTTGGATATGAGTTCATCTCTAGACCAGTATCAGTAAATAGAAAATATGAATTCTCCAGATATCTTAAAAACTGGGGAAAATCTAGAAGCCTCATTTTCTACACAGCTGATAACAAAGGACATTTGCAGAACCTGTAAGGGATGACAACCCTTCCTACACAGCTTTGATGAAATTCTGCCATTTCCCTTAATCTGAGAGTTGATAGCTGTCCTATCAGTAGGGCTTTCAGCAAATATTATAGCAAAACTAGCCTTTGCTTTATTTGAAGCATCACATGAGCAGCTGGATCATGAGAAATATTTCATGTGATTTTTTTTTAACCGATAAACTATATATCTTGTTAAAAAATAAAGAATTGCATTCAGAAAAGGTACTGCAAGTCAATAATTTGGGTTTCACTCAGATTCTGTTAATGAACTAGATCTGAACTGAGGCAAGACATTTAACCTGGTCTTGTCTCTAGCCTTTTGTAAACATGTAGCTGAACCTAAACAAGAGCACAGAGAATCTCCCCAGATTTTTCCCTGATGAGAATGATGATTTAAAGACATTATTTATTTACCTGTTTAAATAAATACTACCCATGAAGAAAATCTGGCAGTGGGCATAGCTGGTGCATTACCCTCATTCATATGTCTTCAACAGATTTCTAAGCCACCCAAAATTTTCATCATTCCTCATATTTCATCTCTCAGTATAGGCCAAAACTGTGGTTCTTTCCTGGAAATCTTGCCTATATAAAGCCCTCCACCAAATATTAGTGTACTCACTTTGCATGTTAAAAGCATTGTCTCTTATTTTGATTCACACCTTTCTTTCTCCCCTTTAGCTTGGATCTCATTCTATAAAAATTTTTCCTAAATACCTCTTCTTTCACTACAAATATCTCCCTAGAACATTTGCTTTCTGCTAAGACATCGGCCTACAGTTTATTCAAAAAAAGGATAGAAAATTATAATATATAAACTAGAAAACAGCTCCTTGCTACATTCCAGGATTAAACCCTTGGTGATATTTTGTGCATTATTTGGTTTTGACTCTAGATTCAGTGATGGTCATATATGACATAACTTTTGCCTACAATTCAGAGCAGTGCATTTAGACATATGGTGCAAGTTCAGAGCTTTAACGAAAAAAAGGGCAAAAGATGAAGATAGTTTCTAAACCCTAAATCCAAAACAGCTCAGAGGACAAAGGTGAAAGCTTCGGTGTAGCTTTCAGAGAGCAGTAAAGCCTTTAAGATAGGGGCTGTATAGTCCATATAGTCCACAGGGAAAAGTTGGCATAAGGGCACAAATACCACTAATTTCCATCTATCATACTAGATTTAAAAAAATTTCTAACAGTAAGTAAAATGTATACAAAATGACATTTTGCTGTAGGTCAACTACTGTGGCCTAAAGTAATTTGTTCCTATTTCTTAAGTTTATATACATTGCTAGCTAGTTAATCATGGAGAATATCCTACTCTTCAATATTTTACTATAACTACACAGAAAAAAAAAGGACTTGGAAATGAAGAACATTTAACCTCCAGAGAAAGGTATTACTGTAATATGTCAAATAGAGGGCAAATGTTTTATCAAGAATGGATCAATTTACAGTCAAATGATTACAGTTAGACAATCCACATGTTTTTCTAAAACAAACTAATCTAGAACGAATAGGAGCCCTTACTATCTGATGTAAAACTATCACTTTGCCACAGCTTTTCTTTCACACTTATGAAAAGAGAAGAAAACTCAAAAATAAATTCCTGAATGACTAGAAATCCAACTAAGTGTTCCATATCTGGAAGAAGGTGTAATGAAAAATAATTATATAGACTGTACAGTTTATTTTTGGAAAACAATATAGACCATAATGAAATTATTTGAAAACATCTCTTTACCTCCATTTTAAAACTGAGGGAAAAAGTTCAACAAAGTATCTCCCCACAGGTCCAGCTACATTACTCAGTATGATGAAAACACAGTTTTCACCGTAATAAAAAAATTTCCTGATTAATATCATTCAGTCATTCCATTCATATTCCCCAAAAAGATAGAATGTATTTGGACTGTGAGAGAAAGTCAGCTATGTAAACCAGTGAAATATTTTATCTCTAACCTGAGTAGCACGGTAAGATCATGAGCTGAATAGATCCTGATATGTTATTTTAGTAGGCTGTAGGAAGTTTATCATTGCTGTTAAACATAGTCCAGTGGCCTGTTTTTTTTTCAAGACTGCTCAACATACCATGCTGTTGTGTTACAACTTTGGTAGATTGCTGATTCTAAAAGGCTATATTTTTGAAGTCATTTCTGGCCCTGCAGAAGTGAGCCCTTTCTCTTTCAACTCAGCAACTGTTCTCTCCTATGACATCCAAAAAGATAATTTAGCACTTTGAAAACATATATCACAAAAGTTGCCTTATGGTAAACCTTTGTCTTTGCATTCCATTATTCAGTTTTCTTTCCAGCTTTCTGAGCAGCTCTGTTCAATACAATCTAATTCTAAACAAGTGCTGTACATATGCAGTGCAGCATTTGCCTTCCGTTTTCCTACTTAGTTCATCAACTCACAATGTGATGGCCATTTTCAAACTAAAGTTTCCATCTGTGACTGCTGCCTTGCATTTAATATAAAAAGCTTTGCAGTCATTCCAGTTGCTAGTTTCTGCTACTTCCCCACTTTTGTGCTGATAAGGGTATTACATTTCTTAAATAGTTTATCTGTGATTTTCTTTTAAGTGAAACATACCAGTTCTTGGATCTTTAGGAAAGCTTCCAAACTTGAGCCTTCTTTGTGTTCCAGTCCAGCAGAATCCCTTTCTCAGCAGTGAACACTTTCACACACTACATTCTAGTTTCCCAACAACTTTAAGGCAATGGGGCCAAATCCTGAGCTGGTATGAATTACATAGCCTCCTTCTGAGGCCAATGGAGCCTAATAATCTCAGCTGAGAGAGTCGTTTAAATTTTTGGTATCCATCTTGCTCAGGCTAAAATAATCTCTAAGAAGTAATGCAAACCATGGTTTAAAGCATGCCCACATGTGAAATTGTAAATTATAGTCATTATGATTAACACACTGGTCCTGAAATGCATTTTTAAAGTTAGTGAAGCAGCTGTAGAACAGCTCTGAAAATATCAGCTAATGTGAGAAGCAGAGAAGTCAGGGAGGGTCAATATTGTGTCAAGTGGGCTAACTTGGGAGCTCTAGCAGTAATATTCAGTGTGCTTATGTGAACCAAATATTCCTCAGACAATCCTTTAATGAATTAAAAAAGAAATACAACCTATACTCATTTTGTTGGTCTGATTCTACTTCAGATCTTGACCAGACTTTTATCTGATATGTGCCTGCAACTTAAAAAAAAATAATAAAAAAATTAAGAAATCCAAATTCTTTTAAGGAGATTCTTAATAGAGAGCCTTTTTCCTCAGGACAAAAGAAAAAAAAAAAAAAAAAAACCACAAACCAAACCAAACCAAAAACAAAAAACCCAAACCAAACAAAACAAAAAATTGATGCAACATGGATAGCTTCCAAACTTCTAATTCTAGCTTGCATGTTTCTTCAAGACAATTTTGTATTGCCATATAATATGTTATAAAATCCAGAGAAATGGTTAACTGCTACAAGAACAAAGAATAATTTTATGTGAACATACATTAAGAGAAAAAAGCATTTAACAACTTGGTATACATTTTCACGTTTCACAGAATGGATTATTTTAATCAAAATTCATCTGGACGTTAATGGCCTGTTTCTTTTCTCACATCACTTTTACACTGACATAACTCAATTAAGTTCAATGGAGTTATTTCTGATTTACAATATAGTACCTGAGAAGGATCAGACCCTGAGACTTTAGTGTATCTACCATCACAGTATAAATAAGGATATGAATCTTCACTGTGAATCAGAAACATTTAAAACAGATAGGGAGCTTAGTACAGGAGTAGCATAAAGTTAAGTCTTTGGAGTTTGGAAGGATTTAGTGCTTTTTTTTAAAAAAAAAAAAAAAGAAAACAAACCAAAACCGCCCAAACTTCTGCAATGCTCTACATAGTTGTAATAACCTTTCCAGATTATTTCTTGGTATGCAATTTTAATATCCTTCTCTCTTTGACAAGGTCAGGTCTGCTTTCTCTTTTAGGCAGCTCAGAAGACTCAAGTTATAGCTAATTGCTTTGATTATTGGTTCTGTAACCTCTAATTCCCCATGACCTTTTCCAAGCCCATTTTCAATTTAATGAGCCAAACTAGTAAAGCTTATACTGGACTTTTGATGAGAGCTGCCAGAATGTCTTGACAAATTAAGTGTTCCACATACTATGTTGCTTTCAGACCAAATGAAACTGCAGAGGTAATGTTGTTACTTTTCTTTTAAGTTATATAATTTGTCTGTACAGAACAGTTGCTTTACACAGGAAAAAAAAAAACCCAAAACAAAAAACAAAAAACAAAACAAAACAAAACAAACAAAAAAAAAAACAAACTCATTTTTCTATACTACCTTCTGTAAGTTTAAGTTGGCCATACTTATTCCATACAGGCTGGTCCCTCAAAGATTAAAAAATACATATATATTTGTATGAATCTGACATTGTAACTTTCATTGTTTCTTACCACTTCTGTATTTGATTAAGCTACACTGCAACAACTCCACCAGGGTGGATACTGTACCAGAAATGGAAACATCCTTACAGACGATATTAAGAAACTTCCCTGGCCACTTCCAATAAAAATGAGGTTATTATATGAAAAGCATTTTTATTCTAGCTAGTTTGTACCACTCTAATTGTGCCCACAATTGTCAGGGTTATTTTTTTGCAACTATTTACTGCACTGCAGCCATTAAGTTTTCTTGAGGGTTGAATGTGACTGAAACTTGGTGGACAGTGCACAAAACCAGACTGCCTTGCCCTTTTGTATTTTGGGGCATGCAGGATCAATATCAAGATTTGTTGTAAACCAGAACTCAATGGGATGTAAAGAACAAGGCATTTGTCCTGCATGCTTATCTTGGCCATGGTATTTCATGCTCCCTGTTTCTTTAAAGCTAAGCTCACTAAACTTCTGTCTATCATTCTTTGTTTCATGGTGATCATGCCCCTGTTTATTTTTTAATAAAGAGTACAGGAATAATATTGTTTTCCAGTGCATTCAGATAAAGCAAAGGTCTTGTCAATAGTAATCTAAATAGTAATCTACTAGCATTAAGTTTAAACACTGAAGATTTTTCTATGGCCAGACATTCCGTAATCTCTTATGTACACACTTGTCTTTTCTGTCTGACTTTGAGGGATGAGAAACATTATCATAAATCTTAAATATTCATGTGCCACATCTGAAAATTTGACCCTGTAAAGACTTCAGGCACCTAGAAGTTAGTATATATCGTTCAGATACCTGATCCCTAAAGTAGATTCCAGATTCCATTTCCAATTCCATCCTCCAGACAGGCACCTCGGTCTGTTTCAGATCTATATCTACCCTTCAGAAATGCCAACTATATGTATATATTTTAATGTGGTGATCATCTTTTATATGATGATCTTGTTATCAATGTAGTTAGTATCAATGTAGTTAGCTGCCTAACTCCCACCAAATTGATGGATGCAGTTCCTTCATGAAATGTAAGGTGCCTCAAATAGAAACACTTTGTTTCCCCAAGAGAGTTCACAAACCCTCTGAATGCTGAACTACTCCAGGAGATCAGCATCCTCCATTTCTCCAGCAGAATGAGGACCCAGAAATAAAAAGGAGCACGTCAGGCAATCTGATCCTGCAGCCTAACGCCTCAAGCAGTTAACAGGTGCTTTAAAAAGAATAGTATTATAAAGAACTAAAGCCTTGATAGTAAAGCAAAATAATAAGCAAAATTTACAAATATTGAATAAATGATCATTACTATAAAACTCTTATATCTGTTAACCATTGGCCTGATTTGACTTTGGATTACTCCAACAAAATGAGTTCATTATGGCAGTGAACTCAAAATAATGTAAAATCACTTTCAGTAGAAGCATAAGTCTTATATTTAAGGGTACTTAGGTTTCCACTCCCTAGCCTCGTTTGTTATCAAGAGATTTTCTTGGATACCAAAGTTCCAAGTAAAGAGTTCAATGAAATTAAAAGAAAACCAATGCTAATAAGAAAACATGTATCCACAAAACCTGAATTTCTTTCTCTTAAACTAAGACATCATTATCTGTCATGAGTATAATAAAAGAGTTGTTAAAACAAGTGTAACTGTTTTGGTTTTTTTATTTAGATATTAGCATTATTATTATGTCATGGTTTTAGCTGGGATAGTTAATTTTCTTCACTGTAGCTAGTATAGTGCTGTGTTTTAGACTTAGTATGAAAATAATATTGATAACACACTAATGTTTTAGTTGTTGCTAGGTACTGCTTACACTAGTCAAGGCCTTTTCCAGCTTCCCATGCTCTGGGAGGTGCACAAGAAGCCGGGAGGGGAGGGGGCACAGCCAAGAGAGCGGATTCGAATTGGCCAAAGGGTATTCCATATCATGTGACGTCATCCCCAGTATATTAACTGGGGGGAGTTGGCCGAGGGAAGCAGCGATCGTGGCTCGGGGACTGGCAGCGTCGGTCAGCGGTTGCAGCACTTGTTTAGTTTTGCTTTTTTTTTTCCTTCTTCCAAGGTTTCATCTCTCTCTCGCTCATTATTTTTCTTTTCATTATATTATTATTATTATTGCTGTTTTATTTTAATTATTAAACTGTTCTTATCTCAACCCCTGAGTTTTCTTACTTTGGCCCTTCTGATTCTCTCCCCCATCCCACGGGGGTGCGGGGAGTGAGCGAGAGGCTGTGTGGGGCTTAGTTGCTGACCGGGGTTAAACCACAACATATTATTATAAATGGTATTACTTCCCTTTTAAACAAAACAAAAACAAAGCTCCCTTGCCACACCTTGCCCCCGTTCTGATAGCGGGATGAGGTGTTGACTTATTTCAGGAAAACTGTTTTCTTTTTGGCTTTGAAAGATTCATATTTGTATGTGTTTTTATAAAATTGTCTCTCTGAAGTAAATCCCATCAACTCCATTATCTAGAATAATGAATGGCTGGGATACAAAAAATGGTAGGAGGAAAAGAAGAAAAAAATTTACTACAGGTAGCTAATTAACACCTTCTGGATGGGACTGGATGTCTTCTAATCAACTTTAGTGCCTGTACACCATTCTCCCTAGCACTTACTTTTCCAGTACCGCACTACAAAGACACCTCTGCTAGTTTCTACCCAGTTCACAGCTAGTTTATATTTGTATTGTCAGGAGGGCAAAAGGATCAGTTTGGGGTTTTTGTTGTGGTTTTTGTTTGTTTGGATGGTTTTTTTAAACACCTACTTAACTTTTAGAAAAAAGTATGCATTGGGACCCTTTTCACCACTCTTAAGGAATCACTTCCAGTGCATCAAATTGTCAGTATGCACTTTGGTCAAATTTGAGCATTTTACTACAAATTACTACAACCATATGGTCATTAGAAGCTTTTGTACTTAACAAAAGTTAATACTATCAAGAGAATCTTGTCTCCATAAACTTCTCAGTGTGATGCCATCCTTTACAAACTATGTGTACTCTCCAGCAAGTGACTGAAGAGACTTCTGAATATTGGTTTTGTTTTTAAACTTTTTCAGACTGTTATATTAAATTAGATTTTGAAAGATTATATTGCTTTAGAGATCTATGTTAACCTTAAAGCAAATAAAGCTCAAAATAAAAAGTGAAGATGAGTGTCTTGGTGAGTTTGAGCCAGACTTATGTGTTTCAGGTTAATCCTAGCCATTGATTTTTTAAAAATTTCTTTTTTCTTAACTGAGATACCGAAGATCTATCTAACCTGTTTTATGGTAGTCCTGCATTGTGCTGGTCAATTTTTTTTGCTTCTACATTAAAGCAATACTTTTCTCATTCCAAGAGTTGTTGCAGGATGCTCTTAATCAAGATAAGGAAGTATCAGTGTATTTTCAGAGCAGTTAAAGCTGGATTATAATTGGAATGAAAAGCAGTTTGATATCTGAGATTGTACAATATCAAAGGACAGAGAGCTAGAAAAAAATCCCAAATGGTGACCTCTGACCCACTAGATGGAAAGTGACAGAGATATCCTTACCAACCCCTTGCATAGAAAGACAGATGCAAGATCATTCCCAAGAAAGTAGGCAAGAGATGAAGAGAGTTCAGACTACCTGGTATCCATTATCACTGTAAGAAATGCCAGCATTAAACTGCAGCTGTGATAAAACACTCAAGAAAATTTGTTCTTTTCATTCATATTCAGAAAAATGTGTGAAGGCAAAGGATAAAAAGCAATATGGAAAGCAACTGGAAAACCAGCACAGTGGCTGCTCTCAGTACACAACCCTATCCACAGTGCCATACCGCCTTAGGGAAGGAGAAAAACTGAAGGGACTATGCACAACCGTCTTTTCTACTCTTGACATTATTCAGTCAGCACTAGACAGAGGTAATAAAGTGACTACGATGTACTGAGGGCTCATCTGGCCCACTGGCCAGGCTGCCGGCATAGTGCTTTGGCCCTGAAGGCGCTGAAAATATTTGACATCAACAACTTGATCTACTGGGAATGTGACAGCAGGTCTGTATCTTTTTAGTGCAGCGTGTCAAACTGAAGAAAATAGGCAAAGCAACACGGGACAAATGTTTTGACCTTACCGCGCTGTGCTGTGGTGATGAGATACTACAAGTGTTATCATTTTCCCTGCTAACACTTGCCAGGAGCAATACCTTCTGCTGCATTTATGACTGGTCTTGTTTATGTACGTGTTCTGTTATACATTGGCAGAGAAACTCATTAATATCACCAGTCTGATTCTAAAAATTCCATCTATTCAGTTCAAAAATGTACAAATTATTTAATCAATAGAAATAACTTTCTCAGATCAGATAAGGGGTATGTAAACTTAAATAATTTTTTTTAAATAGTCAAAAAATCATTTTGAAAGGACCTTGAGATATAATAATTGCCAAGGAAAAAATAACTCCAGTGCAATTTTCTCAAATGAAAATCACAATCGTTAAGGAAACTTAACGATTAAGGAAATGATTAAGTTAATCGTTAACATGATTAACAATTAACAATACACAAGTTGTCTGATAGTGCATGTCTTCATAGATAGAAGGTTCATATTTTATAAGTGATTCTTCTTGTTCTTGTATTGTTAGTAATGATACAGGCCTGCTGTACAAAGAAATACAAAGTCAGTGAAATAGTGTATGTGAAAAATACAGAGGCTTCTTTCCCCTCCCTGACCCCTCGCCCCACAAAAGGTCATTTTTATTCCTATTCTTCCAGAACAGAGGAAGTCAGAATCCTGCATATAGAATCATAGAATGGTTTGGGTTGGAAGGGACATTTAGAGGTCATCTAGTCCAACCCCCCTGCAATGAGCAGGGACGCCTTCAACTAGATCAGGTTGCTCAGAGCCCCGTCCAACCTGGCCTTGGCTGTTTCAGGGGATGGGGCATCTACCACCTCTCTGGGCAACCTGTGCCAGTGTTTCACCACTCTCATTGTAAAAAATTTCTTCTTCATGTCTAGTCTAAATCTACCTATCTATCATATATCTACCATACCTATCTGTATCTATGGCTGTATTACATCTATAAGGCATTAATTAAATCCAGGAGATATGTGACTATAGGCTCCTTCTAAGTCTTGCAGTGAAAATATTCAGAACACAATTAAAACCACATTTTTAGTTTATATTGTAATGCCTTTGTTAATGTCTAGGCATATCAATACAGTCAACAATAAGAAAAGGGATTTTATGAATCTCAGTAAGTGTCTAAAAGTTTTTTAACTAGGATTAAAATACAAAGATATTATAATATGCATACCACTAATTGGAGTACACAGTTAAAAAAATACCAACACTAAGCTATTCTAAATACTTACATATATGAATAGCATAAGTGTCTTAGTGCCACAATTTTACCATGGCATAGACAATCTTAAAAAAAAAAGGTATTTTAGGAATTTTGGCACGGAATAGTTGTTTTCTTATACCTCCTGATGAAATATGTTATTTTCAAAACTCTTCCTATATCAAATGTTATTCTATTGTGTAACTAGATCACCATAATTAATGTGATAATTTCAGAAGCCTGAATCAGCTAATGGAAGAAGAAGAAGAAGAGTGTGTGATATTCACATATCTTTTGGAGAATGGTATTGAAAGAGCAGCAATCACAGAAGAGCAGGACTGTTGAATATTAATAAAAATATGGTGCTCAGTTTTCTAGATACATATACTGAGGTGGTTCTGCTGTTAATTTCAGTGTGAAATAATTTGTTAATCATGACCATACAGCCAAATACTCGGTACTACCAACAGAGTCTGCAAGTGGCAGGAATTTATATTTAATTTTGGGTTTTTTCTGCCTAAATTAGTCATGAGAGCACTCAATACATCATTTGTGGTTTTCTAGCTTAAAAGCTGTCATACAGTTTATCACAGATCAGAAACACCACAATGTAACTTAATCAATGAGTCAGATGTCATCATTAGCATCCAATGCTAAAAACCCACAAAATGAAAATTATTCACCCATATCATTAAGTACTTTCTTTGGAAGTACTAAAGGAAGTACCTCCTTGGGGAATGAAGACTTGAAGGCCAAGTTTAGCAGAATTTCTCTCAAATAAGAATCAGGGAATTAGATCCTGTGTTTGCAACTCATAATTCAACCTCTTCTAATACAGAAGAATTTTATCCCACTCTCTAACAGTGAAACAATGTATTTTAGTAATTTTGCTTTCTATCACAGTGAATAGCTGTATGTCCTGGTAATGTGAAATACAATTTTTCTTCCCTAAGAAGAGAGAGCTATTCTTGCTATTTACCCTGGTTTTAGGTTGACATATTTTATTTACATGTTGCTTCTCCTCATCTGAGGTTTCACACTGATGGTCCTTTGAGGAAGTTAAGTACCCCAAAGCACTACCTCTTTCAGTGTTTTGCTGAATTTGAATTAAGATTCCCTGTAGTAAGTTGCAAAATTGTTCAAAATTGACTCTAGGCATCCTAAGAACCCTAAAGCTTCTAAGGGACTTGTTTAAAACTAAAAACTGAATATCTCCTGAAGGAAAACTACATGTCAGATT
The DNA here is from genome assembly GCA_031468815.1 of Morus bassanus. Lineage (NCBI taxonomy): Eukaryota > Metazoa > Chordata > Aves > Suliformes > Sulidae > Morus > Morus bassanus. The sequence continues at coordinate 8,840,013 of CM062576.1, read as the reverse complement.
TATATTATAATGTGTTATTGTGCTTTTTGTTCTAATTGGGTTTGAAGCCAAAATGCTGTTGTTTTGCAAATGCTCCTGTAGTATTATTCTGTTATTATTATTTTCACATAGAAAACCAACCAAACAAACAGCATAACAAATAATAGCACCAGAACAACAGCAATTCTGGCAAATTTTCCATCCATTATCCGCATTATTTAATTATACAGTTTTATGTCACGTATGAGAAAGAAGTTTTAAGACTTATGGTGAAGCATAGCAACAGGTTACATTTTATACAAATGAAGTAAAATTACTTTAACTGAATGTCTAAGAGGACAATATTTTATTTTGAAAATTTTAGCTTAGCCTCAAGGATTAGATAAGGAATATGAAAAAGTAATACATATCTGCCAATAAAGGATGTGTAATCATCAGCAAATTTGTACCACTACTTTGCACTTCAGCAATACTAAAATACTCTTATTTAATGCTAATCAAAACAGTGAAAACAGCCAAGATATGAGAAGTCTAAATGCACTGTTTCTTTAATCATAGAAATTTCTTGAGAACTGATACTTCCTTTGTGGACATTTAAATGTTCTTCAATACAGGCTACAGTTGAATTAAGTTTTTGCTTTGCATGGGACCTAAATGTATATTCAATTCAAATATAAATGTAAAGTTATTCATTCAGGGTTAGATTTTTTGACGTAACAGAGTATGAGGTTGCTGCATATTCTAAATAGAACCACAATATGAGTAACAAAAGTATTATGTAACAGATCTTTGTAATAATAGAAAATCTTTCACCTTTAAATTTAATGTTTTGAGATGGAAAGATGACCTAGCAATCACTTTGTATTACTGTATAACTTTGTTAAAACTTTTCCCTTTAAAAATTTTGTCTGGTTACTATTTATCATATACTCTATGTATGTCTATATATGTAAATGAAACTCAGAGAGGTAATGGCAACTTCCCCAAACCAACCAAAAATCAAAAAACCCCCCACACAAACCCACAACAATCCTCCATCTTTTAAAGTAACACTATGAATACTTGAAAATTGTCCTTGGTCGTCTGTGTTGTAAAAGTTACTAAAGCAATATCTTGTCAGAATGACACACACAATAGATATATATAATAGCTCAATAGGTTTTCTGGAGATAAAAAAAATGGAGGCTCTGTTCTTGTTTATCTTAATGAAGCAGAGTGTCCCAGGACTCTTTCATGGCTTTTATAATCTAGATTTGGCCCTTAGCTTTGTTTTAATATGACCAATGCAAGTTGATGGATCCACTTTCATCATTAAATTTCTCCTCCACTGATTTAGTTTTAAATCAACCTTTTTTATTTTCTAGTGCCCCAGACCACTGTACACAGCTAAATCAAGCAAGAGTAAACTAACCCAGCTTAACATCATATTCATAAAGTTATTTTGTAGCTGGAGTTGGTAATTAATATGGTATCAAATATTTCCTTTAATGTTTGTTTCTTGAGAGTTCAAAATTTAACAAAGCATATTCAAATAGAGGAACAACTCCTTTCAGATTGAAGGACTAAGGCAATGTTCACTCAGCTGATGGGAGAAATTGAGAGTTAATGACCTGGATTCTCAAGATGGTCCAGCCTTCTAGAATAAAACAGCTAGCCTTGACACCAAGACTGAACATACACCTGTGAAACAAAATGGTATGAGGAGCTTCAGCTGAATACTCCTTACGTTCTATTAAGTCTCCTACTAAGTGAAATATAGTGCACACCAGATCCAACTCTTTCACTCAAACAGTATCTGAGATTTGGTGTCCTCAAGAAGTCTGAAATAGCCCCAGTACAGGCATAGTGAGACTATGCCATGCTTCATTACTTTGAGATATATCATAACACTCAGACCTTAAATATACAAACAGCAGAAAATCACAGCACTCAAAATTCCAATGATGAAACTATTCAGATTCTTGAAACAAACATTTAAATTGTAGTTTACTGAGCAGATTAAAATTCTGTTCTCTCAATGTCTACATTTTTCTGCACTACAGGAAACAGATGGCCTTTGACATCAACCGGCCTTTGGAAAGAAAAAGGAAGGGAGTTCAAACACAAGTCAAGTAAATGTGCATTTCAGGTTGCCTGTTTACACATAAGTCCTTTACAAGCTTACATCTCAAGCCAGTCCACACAGAATGAATACCTACTCTATATTCACTTGCATTTTAATTCTCAGTAGGAAAATAACGGAAGAAGGTCAAGTTGCAGTTATACCAAAACACTAATGTACTTCAACTATATAGAAAGGGCTACATTAGAGGAGACCAATTTTGGTGCAGCCATCCATACCAGATACTTCACAGTACAGTTAAAGAATCCATGGAACAGGTAACTGAAAACAGTTGTAATCTAGGCTATATCTCATAGAACAGCATTTCAACTCATTGCATAGTGGCTAGCATAGATCCTGCAGATGTGTATTCCATTGGCTACCAGTATTTATCATCCAGTTAATATAATTCAGGATGCTTTCATTTTCATTTTAACATCAGACTTCATCAGGTACAGAAAAATGTTTAAACTATAACATTTGTTATAATATAACATACTATAGTAACCATGTACAGCACTGGGCGGACTGTATGACATGAAGCTACCAGTATAAAAGGTCCACAAGCAAGCCAACATGCTTCATGCATTAATCAATTGTCAGTGTGTTATACAGTCCACTGATAATTACATCTGTTATCAACTGATAGGACGTCCATGTTTTCTACGTATCCAGGTATTTATTTTGAAAATGCAAAATCACTAGCATATATTAGAAACAGAAGATGGGTTTGAATGTATTTAAATGAGTATGTATTAGTAACAGAAACAGGGTTTAACAAAATTATACATGTACATATATATATATGGAGATAAAGACACTTTTGTCTAATTTGGTCTTCTGTAAAGTGCTTGTTATTTCATTTAATTACCACAAAACTTATCTTTCCTTGTCAACTTACATGCAGTTAGAATAAAGCATGATTTCTTATCACATTTCTTTTAATTAAAGTACAAAAGGACTTTTCTCATTTAGAAGCTAAGCACAATAGGAAGAAGGAAGTTTACATGCTTGCGATTTCAAGCAAGGATCAAGACATTGTTCCTTAGTGTGACTCATAACCAGGAATTCATATCTGGATTCCTGTTAGGTTGCACTTCTGACTCATGTCCTCTCACAAGGTGTGGTGCAGAAGCTATTCTGAAAGTTGTAAGACAACAATTTTCAAACATACCAAGGAGACTTATAAAAATGAGCCATTTCAGTCTCCTGGAAATGACTAATGAGAACTATTTCGGCCATTACTTGCAAATATTTACTCTCCAAGGCAGAAGACCATAATTACGCAGATTTTAATAATAGAAATACTGGGTAGGTACACTTCCCAAACATTTTGGGTTGATCCATACTAAAGGCATAAAGACAAGACAAGCTGCCACTGCAACCTATACGTATATATGTATTTAATATATTTTAATTAACTTAAAAATCAATTTGAATTTCTAAGAAGGAGCAAACTACTTTTTTTTTTCTTTTTAATACTCTTCATTAAGACAAACACAAACCTTGTTCTGGAAGGTAGAATAGAAACCAAACTCATGCATAAAGGGAACTGAACAGATTCTCCCCTTACAGCCTGCCTGTGAATACTTTTGACATACAAAAAGTAGAGCTTCACAGACATATCTCCTTTCCATCTCCTGAAGACCGCAGCTACCATTTTTTCTCATGTTTTCTTGCCTCTATATGTATGTGCCCTTGTGCAGGACAGGTTATCCATGCTTGGGAACCCCTTCTTCCCTTTTCCACATCTCATTTGTTGCTACTTGTTTCAAGTAAGCAGGTAAAGCAGGCGCTTTTGGTCTCATGGGCTACTTGTCTGATATAAAAACAGTTTCTCAGTGCAACTCAAAATCAGAAATGGGCTTGAAGTCCTACACAGCAGTCAGGGTCCCCTGTGTTATGTGTTGTAAATGCCTGGAAATGAAGATACTCTCTGCCCTAAAGAGCATATAGCCTTCTAGCACGCAGATACAGCAAAGACATGGGAAGGAGAAAAGTCTAACAGCAATACAGGAGGGAGAGTAGTATAAGGCAGGCTAAATGCTTGGATGGGTGTTTTGTCCATGAAAAAAATCCTGAATTATACTTCCTAGCTACTCTTTGTAGTCCTCTGAAAATCTTCCTTTATCTTCCCTTCTATATTAAGTGAGTATTTGTTCTGGGGGGCCTACCACAAGAAGGAAAACAGGGAACAAACTAAAGAAAGAGCAAAGATCATATAGGGAGCAACAGATCTACATCTATATAAAAACTGTAGAAATCGTCCTACTGCATTTCATTTTGCTATTCTCGGAAGTTTCTCTGGGAAACAGAACACTCATCCCTCATAGCTTCAACCCCACATTTAACTCCCCCATGAATAACCACTTCATAATGAAAGTTCAATTATGTAAATTACAATCTGGTGTACTTTCTTTACCATTAATGGCAGTTTCACTTGATAAGGACTTGAAGAGTGTATCCCAGACTATGTGAAAATATTCCCTCCAACATACAACAAAAAGTTATTGAATATAGTTAAACAAAACTAACTGTCTTGTAGGAGGTCCGCCTACTTTCAACAAGGTTACATAAGGCTGTGCTTGATTTTCATTACCACAATGTAATCTGATAAAATTAATTTTTTCTTATGAAATTTAATCTTTGGTTCCTACATAGCCAATGATGCAAGACGTAAATTTCAAATCAAGTCATACCAGAAGAGAGAGTAAAATATTTATGGTAATATTTTAACTGTACTTATGGTATGACCAATCATTTTAACCAACCTTTTTGCAAATAGTATTTCTTTTCTAAAGATTCCCCAGAGAAACAGCTTTTCCTGAACACAGGCTAATTTTTATCATCTCTGCCTACATTCAGGTAAATCAGTATCTGGGCCATGAACTACTTTTGTGCTTTGTGGTAGTTTGCATTCAAAGGTCAAATCAATTGATTAAAATGGCAACTAGCAAGTCCATATAATGTGGTTACATGGTGGCCCCATAGTCTCCATGTGCACCTCATTAGGTCTAATTGCATTGAAGTGAACTGTAATTCACTGTTAATCTAAAACAGCTGAGAGGATGGAGTTCTTCACACAAAGTGCAGTCAGGTAAGTAATTTCAAGCATGCATTGTGTCCTTGCAAATTACAGCAGAGTTAAGAGAAAGCTTGCATATTACTGACAAAATGAAAAGGCTAGTAATGAGTAGATCAGGCTAGAGAGACAAAGGCTTAATACCTAAGTGCAATATAGAATCAAAGAATGGTAGGGGTTGGAAAGGACCTGTGGAAATCATCTTGTCTGACCGCCCTGCTTGAGCGGGTACATGCAGAGCAGGGAAATTTTTGCTAGCAAAAATTTCAAGGATATACATGCATTAGACATCCATGGGTTTGATAGAATACTATTCAGCTCCTTCCTTACCTGTTTTAGGTCTCACCCCACTCCTCAGTCTCCATACTACTGAACAAAACAAATATTCCTGCATAGAGAATATGCAGAAATAGTGTGAACTTCTGCTTAAAACTCCCTTGTGTGTTGTACAATGGCATCTTTATTGCCACCTATCTGGGAAGTTTTATGTTCCTGAAGATAGTTTTCTCCAGATTAGGGGAAACAAAAGAGAAAAATCAAATCAAACCAAACCAGTAGGCAACTCCTGAAAAACAAACTGGAAGAGAAGTGCAGGGATTTCAAGGCTAAACCCAAACTCTGACTTTTGCAGCAGCATAAGATTGTTACAGTACTCACCTTTTGTATGTCTGGCTTGCAGGGCAGAGTCCATGTTTGAAGGGTGCAATGCAAGGTGTAGTGACAGTGAGGCACCTCAGAGAGGGATCCACTTTGACCAGCATGGAAAAGAAAGCTCAAGGGAACACCTCCAAAACTTCACAGCCAGACAAAGAAAGGCAGGTCTCAGAGGAAAAAACAGAGATACTTGCTTCATCTACCATCTGAATACTGTTCTATGTTTCAGATTAGGCCTTACAAATTAGGTAATTTTATGCCAGGTGAATCTCGTAACCTAAGCTCTTCATGCTTCTGACCTCTTAAGCCTAACTTTGCATCTCCAACACAAGCAGAACAACTTAAAAAGGTAATGAAGATTGGTTCAATTGGTCAAATGCCATCACGTATGCCAATTTTGTGCAAGACCGATAAGCTTAACCATCTAAAAATTTTAACCAGTCTAGTTGAATATGCATAACTAAGTTCCTAACTGTATTACTTATTAAAACAGCTCTTTATTTAACCACATTGTGAGACCCCAAATCACAGAGTGGGAGTCTTTTATGCTAAGTAGCAAGAAGACAAAACCAGTCACTTCCCAGAGACTGTAAAACAAAACATCAGGCCAGAGAGAACAGAGAGATGTAAGCAGAGACAGGTGCAGAAGGAAAGCAGGAAAGTAAGAAATGCAGCAGCATCCCCAGAACATCCCCAGCCTGACAATACTTCTCATTTCTTTCATAGGTATTATAACGAAAGTTTTAAGGGCTTGAATTTAATAAGGTCATCTTTTAAACATTTATGGCAAGTTTAAAGTACAGGGTCAACACAGAAGAAAGCACAAAAGTGCTTGTCTGAAAACCTAAAAAGTGGGTGACGAGGGTATAATGGAAGGCAGGATCAGACATCTCAACAGAAGGGGAGGACAGGCTATAACGTACTCATGTGTGATACAATAGAGATATAGGCTCTGTCGCGGCATTCACTTGGACAAGATGAATTTGTCAAGGCCAGAAAAAAGACTACTATGGCAACTGAGATACAAGATGTTAAGAGCTTGGACAAGAGTTTTATATGTTTTTCTATCCATCTAAATAGTCATCTGAGAGATGTTACTCAAAAAGGAACTACAAGAATAAGATGAAACTTAGCTAGGAAGAGGTCTGAGGTGATCATGATGGGTCTGGGTCTCCATGAAAGGCAAGGTGGCAGAAAAGGGAAGCTAAGAGGGAGGCCTCAAGCAGGGGAAAAAGGTCTAATAAAGTGCTCTGGTTTAGTTGTGTACAGCTGGATCACTCAGTTCCATTGATTTAGAGGTGATGGTAATCACAAACAAATATTTTATTATGAAAAGACAGAAAAAAGTCCAGAGGTGACATCTTTTTTTAGATCCAAGACTCAATAGTTTGCAGATGGTAGCTGAAACAGTTTGTAAACAACATTATTGTGCTTTTTCATTTACTATTTAAAAAAAATATTACTTAGGAGATGGTCTGCATTTTGCGCTTTACTTAATTATTTATGGTTATAAGATTTATTTGGAACTCTTGGTAAGACCTTCTTTCATCACTTATGGTGAGATATTTCTTGTGAGAAATAAGAGATGTAAAGCTCTGCGTGAGGCTCCACAGTAAACAGAATTGGTATTAAAAGTACACCTCATGATAACTTTCTCAGTTTCATTCAGCTGTAGAACTCTAAAAAAGAGGGTTAACTTCCAGACTTCATTTGATCCAGGATGCAACCCTCCTCTGTCCGTGTTTCTTTGCTTCAATCGCATGTGTCATAAAATGTCCAAAACATTTTTCTCACTGCTTTCAGTCAAAGTCAGCATAACAGTCTCACCTGATTTCTGATGAGATGGCTCACCCTGGAGATCATCCATATTGACCTATAAAGAGAATAAGGAAGAGGTAAATGGAATTCATTTCATTAATAGTGGAAGAAAAAAATATCAGTGTTACCAAAGCACTAACAGCAATTGTCTGCTGGAGGAAAGACATCCCTCCCTGCAGCCCTCCTAAAGTGCTTTGGTCCACTCTGCTTCGACTGACCATCATCACTAATTTTTCACCTACAAGGAGGCTCCTTATCCGCTCTGTTTATGTTTATGGGAGAAACAACATGCTTATACACTGAAATAAGAACTGACCCTGAAAAGTGGCAGTTGCTAATGGTGGGAAATTTAAGTGGTTAGCATTACTTTCTGAACCTACTGCTCCTTTAACTCTTATTTAAATTAGTGTCAATTGCATTTCTTCAGGAACAAACAGAGAGAAGAAATTTGGTATCTTGTAGAATACGTACCCAACTGACTAAAATTGCCATCTATCTGTGTAAGCATGCTGCTACCACTGTTGTTGCATCGTACTATAGCTTCTCTAATTTTCCCTGTTCTGATCTTTTAGGTACAGATGCTTTATTGTTAAATGTCCCTGAAGACAATAAGTAGCAAAATAGCTAAATACATAGTTACCTAGGTAGTCCCCAGGAAGGATGTGCTTTGCATTAAGCGCTCTGATTATAACCTCTGCATTCATGATTTTGTTTCTTTGTTGCTGATAAACAAATTGCCAATACCAAGTAAGAATGCTTCATTAATAACTTTAATTACATATAGAATAATCACATGTTCATATAATGAACATATGATTATTTTCATATAGGATTAGCTACTCCAGTCAATGTAGAGCATTAAAGCACTAAGACACAGATGGTATACAAAAATAATAATTTAACTCATTATACTGTACTCTGGGAGAAGCAGAAACAACTTATGCACAAACTGTGTTGAATCGTACATGGGAGAGGATCAAACCTCTCTTCCTTTCTATTCCATTTCAGGAATTCAAAAACTTTAACTTAGCTGATATTACTGTCCCAGATTTTCCTAAGGCTCTTTTTTGACCTCCTTTGAAGGCTGTTCCATCCGCTCTTTAGAATGTCCATCTCTTTACTAGCTTCTCCGATACCACAATTTTGTTTTGAAGGCTTGCTCTAAAGCAAGGAAAATCTACATGATATTTAATGGTTTGGCTATTGAAGTTCTGATCAGCCCCACAAGTTCACACGCCCTGTAGTTGAGTGCTCTGCACTCATACATGCAGAAGACTGGTGCAACACATAACAAACACCTACATAGAATTAATACTACAAAGATATTGAGAGTGTTTATACATTAATAGAAAACACTGCAGTGTCCCAAATATAAATAAATGCCTGCTCAGTTTGTGATTTATTTGCAAGGGCCTGCTTTTTATAGTCAAAGGTAAATCTATAAATTCCTTCCTCTTTCTGGGACAAGTTACAATTTAATATCTTTTATTTCTCTTTTTTCCTTAATATTAAAGAAAAAATACCCCTGAAATGTCACTTGATTGACTGTAATGGCCAGCTGTTACAATCTCAATGGAAGTATAAGAACTGCTGCCTAAGGTGCACTGAAGAGTGCCAAACCTCATAGCAACTCAGCTCATCCTAAAAAGCACCACAGTCTGGAGTGAAAACTGCAATTTTAAATTCTCCCAGAGACCCATTATTTGCAAACCATTGACACAAACAGCTCCAGTCCCCCCATCAGTGCATACCTGGGGAGCTCTTCATCCACAGAGCCTTGCATGCTCAATAACTTTACATAGTAGAAGTCCTTATGAAATTTTGGCTAAAGAGGTGTTCTTACATATGTGAAATGTTTTTTCCTTACCGTCCCAAAAGATCATTAATATATTAGAATGTACTCTCAGTCCACCTTGTTTTAGGAAATTTTCGTTACAGAAAACAAGTCTGGTATCCAATAAATGTATGAAAAAATAGGAAATCCGAGACAACTTTCCCAAAACTTCTAGGTAGCTTTAAAGAATAGCTTAATATATTTTTAATTGGTTGGAATTAAGGGGGTGGGGGGGCAAATGAATCTAGAATGTTGACATTCACTTAAAATATAATCACAAAGGATTTTTTCTGAGTTAGAAATCCTTGTGGAAGGGGATTTATGTGTAGACGCTAAACCATTAACATTACTGTACAATGGAACCTGCTACATAGTTATCCTTCATTTACACTAACCTTCTGTAGAACTTAAAAAAACCCGAAAGCTTTTAAAAACAGAGAGATTGAATCTAATCTGATTAACTGACAATAACCAAAATTCAACATAAGCAGCTGATGCTCCTATCAGCAGTGAGCCTAGTGGATATTCAGAATACTGCATTTTCTTGCCTTTTTTTAGCCATTTTTTAATTAAATCTGTCTAAGTGTCTGCCACTCCAGCATATGTAAAATTAAAACAAATGATAAAAATAATTATTGATGTATCATTGGCTTTAAAATTACAGACAGAATTCCAGATGGAGAAATTGAAGGTGTTTGATAATTTGCAGACTAAAACTGTACTCTTCACAGTTCCACCCAGAGAAATTTCTATCACAATATCTTTCCTAAGCATCCTAAGTATAACATCTATTACATCATTTGATATGATTTTATTTTCTTTCATTTTTTTTCCAGTTTTATGTGGGTTTGCTGCTCCTTTCTGCTTTATTTTTGGGAAGAAGAGGTGAGCTGCTCTAAAAGAATATTTTAGTTCTTATTTTAAACCTATTTGTTCTTTTCAAAAAAGAGAATGTTCCTGAATGTCAAAACACACTACTCCTCTTCAGATTCCACTACATAAGAAATTGAAGCATAGGTTTCTTCAATGTACCCCAGAGTTCAGCTCAATTCTGTAAACGGACCAGGCAATATTCACACCTCATGGTGTGAAGATTTTACATGTTATTACATATGGCTTAAGTGATTCACCCATCTCTTGCAATGTTTTAGCATTCTTAGTGTATCTACAGAAGTTTTTCCTTATACTTATCAAAACCTCTTTTTTGTCTTATCAGTCACACTTTATCTTCTGAATGTTTTTCTAATAGCAGAAACACTGGAGAAAGAGGAACGTAATAGCAAAGAATCAACAGGCTTATCCATATTCACTGACACAACAATCACTGCCTTCTTTACAGGGAAACTGGCTCTTTTCCCCTATAATTAGAAACTTCACATACCAGCAGCCAAGGCTGTTCCCAGCAAATCTGAGAACAAGCAGGAAAGGTGGAAATATACCAACTCCAGGATGGCAAATAACAAACAATAAGAGAAACATAAAACTCACGCAGAGCCAAAACACTGCAGCCAAATTCAAACACACAGTGCATATTCAGTATTGCACGCACATGCACTCCGTAGCAGTTGCAGCTGCAGCTGTAGCAAAATACCTACTAAAATCCAACTGTGAACAAGTATTAACAGGCTCATTGCATCAATCCCATGGCAAAAGTGACACTGAGACATGAAGTTGTTGCTAATTATCCACCAGCCATTAATATATCTCCTGCTGCTGAATCCTATCTCCTAACATTCCATCTGTGATGCTTTTTTACCTTATTTCCAATGCAGCTACTGAAAATTTCATATGTAAGATATATTTCTTGGTCAAAGTAAAATGCAGCTCTGAGAAGTATTCAATTCACAGAATCATGTAACAGAATAGGAAGAATGTTCTTTGTAATCCTTAGCAAATATCTTCATCAAAGAACTATCAAAAGATTTCAGATGACAGCGTGAAGCTTTGCAATTGCTTTTTCTCTCTTTTTTTGTGTGACAGAACATGAGAGATCTTGTAAAATTAGCAACAAAATTAACTTTTACTGGGCAAAACCATTTTTCTACCATAGAAACTAATATTTCCATACTATCATGTTTGATTTTTCCTCTAAGGATGAATTAAAAATTTTTATTTTTGAATACACACACAAAAAAAGGAATTTTTTTGTAATATATATAGAAGACAATATTAAAAATTAGTAAGTTTATTGTAGCTTAAAGTATTTGTTGATACTTAATGGTTTTTACACAATATATTTAACATTTTTGCTGTGCTGGGAAAACAGGATAAATATTAATCTCTTCCACCAATTAATTTGCTCAACAGTCAGATTCTACTAAATGGGCTTTTGCACAGGCTTACAGCACCATGTCTAATGAAATGGGACCCTCGGTAACCTGTAGAGAGAAAATACATGAGTGTTGATACAGCTTTTCTTTGAGGATTTCTTGGAGTGAAAGGAAAAATATTTGTGATACCCCATCCCCACAGTACAGAGGGACTGTAAAGGTTTCTGATCTGTAAGGCCAAAATGGATCTGAGGCCAAGTTAATACTTGGCCTAATAAACAGGGAGATTAAATCACTGTTCAGATGCAAATGAGAATAACTTAATATTATTTTTCAGAACTCCAAACATGCTACAGCTAAAGGCCCGATACATGAAGAAAAGTCTGAATAGAAGATGTTAGCAAAAGTCATGAGTAGTCATTTTAAAGCTAACACATATCCTATGCAGTAATTTCTTACAAAAGATTGTAGCACTGTCATATCATCTACTCCAAATTTTATGTTTACACTTCGTATTGTTCATATTCGTATTGTGCAGCATATTATGATGGAATGTGGTGTTTCATGTAACAGTTCAATTTAGCTTTTATCAGTACTTTCCATGCTTCTAGATTGCATTCAGACCTTCTGTTTAAAGCCATTGGCAGAGGTCATTCACCTTCCCTACCCTTCCCACTCATACTTCCCAAACCTCCTCGAGTCACTCATCTTGTTTCATGGTAAACTCTCCTTATCTTTCTCCAGGTTTCTTAACATGACTCTTCCACCTGTCTTGTTCTACATATGATATCTTTCAAAGGCCTTTTCTTACAGCATCCATAGTTTTGCCTTTTAACATTAAAAATTGTGGAATGTCCTATAAATATATTAAATAGCACTAATCAATTTCTTTCATTTCCTCCTGAGGTTGTGTGTATTTTTTTTTTCCTAGATTCTAAAGCTCTTTGCAGCAGGCTCAAAACATCCAGGCATGGCAATAATGCTGATAATGTACGAACAAGCAGACATTAAAAAGCATTTTTATTTTGGGACTGTACCTTGAAAGTATCAAGTTGGTCAGAAAAATACATTCCATTGACAAGAGCAATCAACAATCAATTCTAAAACACGTAATTTTTGCAGTTGGAGAATGAGGGAGTCTGAATATTTTTCAGGTACAATATGCTAGATCTGATATAAAAGATCAGCACTTACAAGTATCATAAAAAAGAACATATTGACCATTATCAGTAAGGCTAGCTAGATAGTATGATCACAACTTTTACAGAGTTTTTGTGACTCTCCATCAGTAAAAAGTCTACCCTCATAACCCACAGGTAAGGAACCTTCTATTTTACAGATGCATAAAAATATTATAGGCACCAAGGAGACCTATGCTGGAGCCAAGAAATAAAATCAGAATTCCTGAGTCCTTGCTGCTTGTCCAAATTACAGGTAGGACAGGTATAAATCAGTCTGCTACTGTAGCAGCTATCATCAGAAGAGCACAGAAGACCAGAATCAAATAAAGAACAGTATAGATATATCTGAATTAAAGATTTCTGTATACTGAAATCTTTAATGTCTTCCATGAGGTACATATATGAAAGACCAAAGGTTGTTCATGAGGTTAAAAATTAAATTTTACATTTTATATTTTTGATAGATTTCTGATATTTTCATGAACTAGTGAGCTGGTGTGTTCTACATCCAAGTATTCTAATTTGCGTTCTTCCATTATGATATCTTGGCTATCCTTTGATTTTAAAATTTAAAAAAAAAACATTCTTGATACTAATTGTTATAGTATGAAAATTTGCAGTGCTCTTCAGAATGGAAGCAGGACACTAATCATTTTCTGCTCTTTTTAGTAAACAAACCCCTTCCCTAAAATTAACTTCCCCTCCACTACTCTTGTTTCTGCATTACAAATGCTTCTTTAGACAAATTTTCTCATGTTTGGCCAAGAGAAGAAAACAGAAAATGAGACAAAAAATATTTCCATTTTGTCAGAATAAAGAAGTCAATGCCACTGTTCAAACAATCTGGAAGGTAGAAGCAGAAGAATAAATGAATGCACTTACAGTACATTAGCAGATCTACAGCTGCAGAGAGACTGTTCAGACAAAGAGGGGTATTCTCACACACCTAAGTGTAGTTTCCTTTTGAAAAAAAAAAAACATTTTTTTTTCTATCAAGAAACACTGATGATGTGACAACCTTCTTCTGCCATTGATCATTGTTTTTACAGGGTTTGACAAACAAGGAGACAAAGATTGGATCTTTGTGAAGGATTTTGTTTGAATCCTTCATATTTGTTTATGGTATCCCTGGTACCTTTCTATTTGGTTATAAAAACTTGCACATACAGAAACAAGAAAAGTATTTTGGATAGAATGAGGTGGCAGGATTTTTTGTAGCCTTCCACAATACCTACCCCAACTTAATAAGGACATAATAGACTTTTATATGGAAAAGCAAGAAAAGAAATGATACATTGGGTGGTTATGGAGTGAGATGAATTTCACTGCCTCTGTCTAAACTGGACAAACCAATTCTGTGAAGTTACTTGGGTGCTGATCATCAGATGCACAGCGAGCTGGATGTCTAATGAGGCATCCTTGTGCCCCACACTCTTGTACACTCTCATTTCCTTTGGAAGGAAACCTGGGCTCCCCTGGTATGGACAATCAGAGCACCAGGACAGCACTGACTCCTCTGGAGAACACCTGCCTCAAAATGTGGAAACAACCAAAGAAATCATTTTATACTTATTTTAGCACAGCCAAACAGGTTCTACTCCTTAACACAATTGCTGTGTGTAATGTATATTGCATCACAATGATTGCACTATCACAATCCTATTGAAATAGATTATTCCTAGAGTTAAAGCAATGTACTAAATTTAGCCTTTTAATACTCTGGTATATAATACCTTAAGCAGGGCAAAATGATCTTTTGAAAAGGAGGTTTTACAGGATGTGCTGTGCCTTCTGCAATTTTTTTTAAGAATCTTTGTAATTAATTAAATGGATAATTACTTGTATCTAATGCAATAGTACATGTGCAACATGTATGTGAAACAGGAATCGGTAGCCTGTAGTTTAGATAGTGGACTAATTATACAGAGGTTCATTTAAAAAAAACCCTCTTTCATAGGCAGAATCAGTCACCATCTATGTAACCAGCTGAAAAGAAGAAAGCATACTGTAGGCTAGACTTCATTCCCTCTCCTCCCAACTGCTTTACAGCACTTGGGAGGATTTCTTTTAAATTCTAAGAGACCGAATTTTTCAATTACACTCTCCAACTTTCTCCTTCCTGAGTACAATTTAGTGTGCACACACAAACCTGAACATAGGATGAAGCCTTTTTGAAAATTTGCCCTCTGGTGTTTAAACACAGTTAGATACTGAAACTTCATTTTGTCACTAAATACAGGAAAACACTGAAGGGCATGACTTCAGACATTGGAAACTACATAGTTACCATTTTCTTTTCCTCTGTAGTTCCAAATACCTCATTAATATTTGTTTTCATGCTACAGATAATATACTTTGGAACATCTGTTTGTTGAACTGGGTATCACTGAATCACAATTGGCTACTAATAGCTGCAACAAAGAAAATTATGAGAAGATTGTTTCTATGCACAAATGTTTGCAGTTGCTGTTTTCCAGCAGCGAATATGCTTTTGGAAAAAAGAAATAAACATTAAGAAGGGAAGCACTGTGGTCTCCCCGCTGTCAGTATCACATATTCCGTGAATGGGAGCATCATTTTGTTACTATGTAGCTAAACAACTGCTTAAGTGATCGATAAAGACCATTATCTTAAATCATAGCATGAATTCCCAATATCATACATAAAATCAATAAAACACACAAAGAAAAGGACTAAAAATTTCCACTAAAACATAGCCTGCTGCTTTGGAAAATAATATTTAGTAGGTTGAGTTTTTTTGTTTTACTAATTATGAGCTCAGTGGCAGTTTATTCTGCAGTAAATCTGCTGGCGTGAGATTAAACCTGTTATTGAACAGAGTTTTGAATCTACTGCAAGGCACTCATCACTGCTGGAGAGTGAACATTGCTGTTATCTCATTTAAAAGTTGGCCAGCAAAGCAGCCCATTTGTTTAAAATGCAATTAAGCTGGTGTCTTGAAGAGAAATTAGCAAGGAGTACTTCATTCTAGAGGCATAAGAGGTCTGTTCATAGACACATTAATCCTGTGATTTGGGACATCATTACGATTTGGGACTGTGTTCCGAAAGGATGTGCAGTACACACAAGCACAAAAGAGAAAAGCTGTTCATTGAGATGGGTCAGCTCTGTTTCATGAGCTCCCAAGCTCTTCTCCACTAGTTCATGCATGTTCCATGTGCTTGCTATGGGGCGGGGGTGGGTGGGTGGGGGGATAATAATGAAAAATATTGCTGCTGAATTGAAATGTTTGGACATTTAGCAGTTTACAGATCACTAGGTTAGGTTAAAGAGAAAGTTGAAGTCCATTTTTTAGAAACATACAGTAGGATTATTTCAGTTTTATGGCAATTATTCCACTGTTACTTGATTTCTAAGATGCTGATCAATATTACATGTTAAAAATCTAATTAATTATCTCAAGGAGAAAGACTAGTAGAAATAAAAAAATAAACTCAGAAAAGTTCTGTTTAACTACAGTTTAACTACAGTTCTTCAGGAAGAAAACTGGAACACATGGACTCAGTATAGTCTTCTGAAATAACAAATCTTTTAGAAGTCTGCAAAGCGGAATAGCGAAGGACACATTCTTCCCCGATGTAACTTCACCAAAGCCAAACGTCGAGTTCAGTCCTTACAGAAGTCAGCACAGTTGCAGCAAAGCAGCTTTTTTCCTACTGACTTGTGTCACATGAAAGGACAGTCCCACTTTGAAGAACAAGCAAACAAAGGCAGCCACATTTTCAAATACATGTGTGTCTAAATGTACACACATTTTTTTGCACAGAAATGATTTAGAGGTACCCACCTCTGGCTTCACACTACAGGGTCTGTCTGTACCTGCTTGGATGTTCATGTGCATTTTATTGAAAAAAATACACTAATCTAGATAAATGGAGAATTAGAAAATTATTTTGGGTGCCATTTTCTCAACTCACCAATCATGGGAATGCAAAAACCATTTTTGTATGTTGTCTTTGCACTGAATATCTTCATGGATGCCCTAAATTCTGTTTTTTGTTTTACGGGGACCCTCAGGGCCTTTCCAAATCCAGGACTCGTAGACTAAGAGCAGTATTTTTATCACTCTGCGTTCCCCCCACCTCATCCTGAAAACAGAGGTTGAAGAGGATGGATTTTGTATGCTGTGAGCTTTGTGTCATTTCCTTATTATACTGGCACCCTCCTCAGACAAAAAAAAAGAATCTCAGCTGACCAGGATGCACATTTGGGTTTTGTTCTCTGCATTGTTACATAAGGTTAATGAGGGACCAGGACCTGAGTCTTGTTGAATGTTTATGGTTTTATATTGCTGTGTTTTCTCAGTCTCCTACCAAAACTTCATTTAACATTTTCAGTGAGGTAAAAGCAGTGGGATGCTGGTAGTAGAATCCAGTTAACATTTGCTGCTACTGTAACAGGAATTATTTTTTTTAATTGCCAGTTCAAAATAAACTCAGTGATCTATTATTAGTTTCTGATACCTCTCCACAACCTGGCTTTGGGAAAAGTTGATGAGACTTGGATGCTGAATGAACAGGTTTTTTGATCATCATCATTCACTCTGTCATGGTCATAGAGCTTAAATCTGAGCATAGCAATGTCTGAAGCACAGCAGACCCTTACAGCATGTGCAAACTGTCCTGAGCCATGCTTTCCTAGTAAGTGGTGATTGACAAATACCCAACAACAACAAAGAAACAGTGTGCTACTGGGATTTAAGCAATCTTTCCACAAAATTAGATTTCTAAAAGAAATTAATATCAAGACATAGATTTTAGCTGTCTCATGATTTTATCCTGTTGTCTCTCAACTAAATGAGACTGAGGAGCAAGGTCAGAGTGAGAAGGAGTAGCAACTCAGTTGGAAAGGACTCCACTGTACTTCTACTTACTTCTGTCCATCGTTACAAAGAAACACTGGACTGTAAGCTGATGGAATTTTTAAAACTCCAGATTTTCTCATACTGAGAAGAGCTCCTGTGGGGATACTTCAAAGTTTTCAAAAGGTAGGAGAGTCTGTGGAGAAGGCTATACCCTTTCTGTGCCACCTACAAGGATGCCACTCAGCACAGGCAGATCTATGGTTTTAAACACTAGACTTAAATTCTACTTACAGGCAAAAATTAGTCTGTAGCGGCAGTGAGGAAATACATGCAATCAAAGCCTAGCCTCTGAAAACAACTGTTTTTTCTCTGCCAAGGGCACTTTCAGCCCCAGCTGCATTTAGTTCAAAGACAAAGGAGTCCGCAGCTGGAGCTCAGATTGAAAATGCTACTTTCAAATGACACTGGAGGCTTTAGGTCCCCAAGGTTTTTTATTCATTTAAATGAATAAATAAATAATAACAAAACAGAAAAGAAAAATATTTTACTTTTTTTTCTGCTACTCTTTCCTTGGACATAATGATTCAGCTAGTCTGAAATAGCAAACAAGTTCCAGCAACATCTGTACAGGCTGGAACCTTCATTAGTTAATCAGATCATTCCCTTTTTTGTATTCCATAATACAGTGCTTCTACTGATTTCTTTAACCTTTCATTTTGGACACAATTAATGTAATCACACTTTTAACAATTTGGAGATGATTTCTTGCTAGCAAACTGCTACATACAGCAATGTGCTTCCTATTTCTGGCTTGACTCTCAAACAGCCAACAGAAATGGGAGTTTGAAGTTAAGTTAATTTCTTTTTAATTATCTTTCCTTTCTTTCTAATTATCTTTTGATCACAGATAAGAGGAACAAATTACAAGAGTTTTTTCATTATCCACAAAAGCTGATGGTGTCTGCACGTCTAGTATAACATATTGGTGGTGCTTATTGTTTCTCCAAGATGCCCTGACAGCATTTTGGAAGCAAAATACGTATGTTACCCTAGTACAAAATAACTTTTAAAAAAGCATACAACTACCAAGATCATGAAGCAAACTATATCCATGAAATGACTGATTGATTTTTTTGATTAGAGACAAGTCAGACAAAAATTATCTTCAGCAGACACTGATTCTCTAATCTTTCCTTGATGCCCCATACAAACAAACATAATGTGAAAGCTACAGTTAAATATTCTAAAGTTACTCTCAAGAAAGCAGTGACATTCTTATCTAATTCCCCTAATTCCATGTTTATAACCAAGGAAGTCATCACCTCACTAGAGTAGCACATCTCTATGGTACATTTTCTAGCTTTCGTCCAGCCTCTCTAACATGCCAAACAATTTGGCATCTACTTCTGCCTTTGGGAGACTATTCCACAATCTAATAGATCTCACTGTCAGGAAATTTTTCTGCACTGCCAAGTCGTTCCCAAGAGTGCCACTTTTATTTAAGGGAGGGGAACTGATTCTGGCAATAGTGTAGTTGCTCCTCTGATATTTTCAGTTAGTGGGTGCAAGTAGCCAAACACCATCTGGTACCCAGCTGGTACAGTATATTTAGAGGCACCTAAAATCTTTCCAACCCTTCCTGGCTCATCTTTGCTTTTGGAATCAGCTTCTTAATCATTTTTAATCATTGTATTGTTTTGCTATCAGGAAAATTCCTTTGTATGTATACAATTATTGGAAGGAAGAATTTAATTATAGTTCAGAGACTATTATTATGAACAAAGCAGTAAGGCAAGTTTTTTTTCCCTCCACTTCAGTTTAATTATCTTCAACAAGTTTTAATTGTATATCTTTTTTCAGTTTATAGCATGCAAAGTGTCTCATGAGATGAACAAATCTATGAAAGTGGGGCAAGGTTAGTGGCCACACTTGTACATAAACATGAGCAACAGTAGATCTTTTATGATATGTGCAATAAAAACATGAAAAAGGGATCTATATGGCAGCTTTAGCAGTTAAAATACTTTTAAGTATTCAGAAGGCATGTTTCAAAGACATGCTTTTGCACAAGACTATACACAGTAAATTATTTTTCTATAATTAGACTTAAGAAAAAGGTAGAAAAGTTAGAGCGATATCTTTTAAATTAACAAGGTGGTTAATGACTGCTCTATTATAGGGCCAAATGCAGTCTCTCCCAGAGCACAACCCCTATTTAATATTTCTCTCAAGACTCACTAGAGTGAAAAATGTGTTTAGTCTGTGGCACACTCCCGCAATAAAACTGTTACCTATTCTTCATGGACTGATTCCCAAGCCCACTGAAGTCAATGGGAGTCTTTGCACTGACATGAGTAGGTTCGGATTAGACTCCAATGCATAGCTAAATATTTTACAGTATTGTAATAAAAATTGCAGTAGGAGACAGGGTAGAGCAGGGATCTGATGCAAATCTTCAGTAAAGTCATTGGAGTGATATATCATGTAAAAGCAAATGTGTGCTTTGTGCATTTGATATTTAAGTCACAGGGAGTTTTGCCTCAGAATTAGGTAAAAGATATGGGGTGTCCTCAGCCTGCTTCAGCAGTGCAGGCAGAAAGGTAAAATCTTTCATAACAAAAATAAATTACTTGTCTGTTCCAGAGAATACAGGAAAACAAATGTGATCTCCATCATCTTCAGGGTGCGAAATGAATATGCAAAACCAAGATCAGTCACTACTGAGGAAACAGCTTATTTCCCCATGTGAAACCACTTAAAACAAGAAATGGAACTACCCAAGGCAAACAAAATCTTGTCTTTCTAAGTACACACATCTTCCTCTGAAGAAAGTGAACTCCAATGACTGGGAGCAAACAAATACCATTCTCCACAAAATTATCTCTATAAAGGACATTTAAAGCTAATATTTTGATCTCATCTGTCAGATTAGCAAAGAGTCTTCAGTTGAAGTCCTTCTTCTCAGTTGGTATCTATGCTGCCACACACACTAAGTGCACAATCCTAACACCTGAGCCAGGACCTACAGCACCCGCATGAACCTAGAGCCTAGAACTTGCCTGGCCCAGTTTTGAAGGCCTTAAGAGATCAGTTTCTTTCAGTCCAAGATGAATCAAAGATACTGCTATGAGCAAAATCTGAATACGTATTTTGCTTGCCAGGGAACTGGGGCATGTATGCATGAACAGAAGTCTTCTGTAGACATCTTGCAATGACAAACACTGACCGCAAATTCAGCTCTCAAATTCAGAGCTCGGTTTATCTTATTCCTTTTATGTATCAAAATGCAAAAACATTTTAAAAGGTGAAGAAACTTGAAAAATTAAACACTCCCTTAAAATTAGAAAAACGCCACTATCAGAGCTACTTGCTTGGCCTTCATCCTCCTCATTCCTGGGTTGCGTCCATTCTCAGCAATGGGAATGGCACATTTGAGGTGCAGTCTGTATGGATGATCTTTAAGATGATAAGCACTCAGAGTCTAGAGGAAATCTCCAGTGAATTAACAGCTAAATTCCTCAAAATTCTCCACATTATATGTATAAACTGAAATTTTTTTCAGAGCCTAGTTTCAATGAATATTTACATTGTGGGGATGAAGAAAGTGCTCCTTGACACAAAGGTAGTAATATTTTTGCATGTTTTCTCCAAAGTATGGTGATACCACACCTTCCCAGCTGAGTTTTAGGAGCACTTAAAAAAACTTCTTCCCCTAACGCTGCTGCTGAGATTGTGTTAGCTGCAGCTTTCAGTCACCAGCACTCTGAGACAGATACTTCGGTGAAACATTTCTGCCTGAACTCTTAAATGTTAGCAAATTTGCATGCAATTGAAAACCAAATCTTATAACAGAAACTATTAGGCAATCTTAACTATGGACAATGATACTAGGTCTGCCTATAATAAAATTGAAAAAAAGGAAACAGAAAAACATGATTAAGAAGAGAATGATGAGCAAAGCAAATGGAAATACTAACTGCACATTGGCATGCAGTAAAACACTACGAAATTGCTACAGCATTCATCTCAATGGGAAGAGAGAGAGAATCCATCCCCATCAGAGCAGAATTGCAAATCTTACAGCAACAAAAGGCCTGCTGGCAGCTGCCAATTTTAGTGCTGTCATGAGACAGTGTTCCTCTCACTTCAAGTGTCCTGTACTTTAAAAAATTAGTCATATTAGTAAAATGAAGTATAGTTGCCTATTATTCTCATAGGCAGGAAAATAAAGAATACCTGATAGTCTACTAGATGTGTGACAGATGATTGCTCAACTGATTTCATCTCGTCATTCATTCCCATTACAAACTGCAGGCATTGTAACTGCAGCATCTCCCACCAAGCACCGCATCAGTAAAAAGAAGAAAACACTTGTTCACTCTCTTGGCCGGAGGAAAGACATCAAGGCAGTCAGATGTTGTCGTGATGGTGGTGTGAACACATGCATTTAGTCAGGGCTCCAAAGGATAGGAGGTATGGAGGGGATTGGAGACAGGGAGCTTGGGAAACCAAATATTTTAAATGCTAACGATGAAGCAGCAGATTCTTGCCTTATTTTTGTATCTTGTGTTACAAAACTGACAGACCTTTTATCTTAAAGTCCCAAATTAGAATTCTAGATCTCAACACCATTAAATTTGGGAAAAATGAAAACGTAGCTCTGAACTTATTGCAACTCTTTCTCTGACCTCTGCTGGAGGTCTCTTTCTCCTACAGTCATTACTCTCAGCAGTAGGTCTCTGCAGATATACACCTTTCACTCTGCAGGCCCATCTCATGTTTGTGACACCCACCAATGCGAAATAAAGCATGATAGCCATTTTTTATTTATTAATGCTTAAAAGAACACAATGGTGCTTAATTAAGACACAACTAAGAGACATCTGAAATTAGTGAATTATTTCACACTGCCCACAGTCTACATACACGTTTAAGTTTCAATACCTTTTGAAGTGCCAAAACCAGAAAAATTTTGGCATGTTTTCTGACTTCTAAATATTCTATTCCATTTTTTTTTCTCTTAGATATTTTCAGCAATCAAATCCGTTTCATACTCTGAATACATTAAAATCTGAAGTTGTTCTTCTGCCCTGGCCAGCTAACAATCTTTAACAAGTAAGCTTTTCCCTTTGGAAGAACTTTCCTTCCAACCACCATATTTATAACTGTATATTGTCTGCTATACTAGAAGAAATCTGAAGTATTCTATAGACTTCTTAAATGTAAACAATACTTCTGACAGAGTAATGGACGTTATCTACTGATGGTCCTTCAGATATTTTATCTACAGCAGAAGAGGCTTATTCTAAATGACAGTACATACTGCCCTGGCTGCCTAGGGCATCCGCTTTACTAATGGTTTCTTTCCCATTTCTGACCCATTTCTATTAAGCACAGAGACTAGCTGAGGATTCATGCGCTATCTCCTCACTGTTCATTTTGGAACCTCAAATCTTTGACTCAATAGGAATGTTTACTGTCACGACCTCTGTGGTCAAAAACAAAAGACAGAGTTTTATTCACAGGGCAACATTTGAAATAATTGGTGGCCCTTCAATCTATAATCTCTATTAGAGTTTCCATTAAAAGTTCCATATCAAAGAATTTATTATTTGCAAGCAAGAATTTATGATAGATCAAATATTTCAACCATGCCAATGCCTCAGTCAATCAATCAATCAAAGTAATAAATAAAATTCCTTGTGTTTGTTTCAAAACTGAAAAGGACAGGGGGAGAAATCCAGCATTTGGAGACTGGAGTTACATATATTTCTAACTGAATTTTTCGACTGGTTTCAATGGTTTTGGTTTTGCAAGAAAAAATACAGAAATAAAAAATTTCTTGATGGTGTTTAGTAAGTTTACAAGGATTATAGTCCAAAACTGTTCTGCTCTGTGGAGTCCTCTGCAAAGAGGACTGTTACAGGTGTGTTCCGTGGTTCCTAACAGCATGTTATCAATAAATGTTTCTATACTATCATAACATTTAAACTGAACTTATCTAATAAAAGTTTTAGTTAGAAATTGAAAGCAGGAATGAATATAGAGACCAAGATAACATGAATGCTTTTTCACTGTTATGTCTCATAAATTGTGACATTTGGTGTATTAAAAATGAGCGAAGGAAAGTAAGATTTGATAGGTAGGTGATAGCGCAGGAATAGAAGTCAACTAAGTCATATTATGGAAGAGGATTATACACAGCTTTTGAGGAGAACGAGGGAAGTCTTGGCTGTGGAAGCATCACTCAAAGAAACGTTCCTGAAGGAACAAGAATATTGCAAGACAAGATCTGACTGGGAGGAGAACATAAAAAAGAAGAATAAAGCAAATGAACTCCTACAGAAATAACCAAGTAGGGCATTACTTCAGTAAGACATTTTCTGTTTATTCATCATAGAGATTATTTGGGTTTGTAGCAGACAGGGTTGTTCTACAGAAGAAGACCATAATGAATATGATTCATCCTTTAATGAATGCTTAATCCTTACCCTTTGATACGCCATACCACTATCTATATGCTAGACAGATGTTATTTATAATGCCAAGCAGGGACACTGAATATCTGCTTACAGGAAAGCAGTTCATTAAGCTATCAAAGAATCAGTCAAAGTGCCATAGAATCATAGCTGTTCTGCTTCTTCATGAGAAACTATTTCTTCATGTTGAAATTGCAGACTTAAAGATAAAGCTTAACCTGTGGTTCCAGGTGACACTTAGGCACAAAAGTTGAACTTTCAAGTTGTTACCATTACCCCATCTCTAATCTTTCAGTGTGTGGAAAGGTTTCTGAGAAGCTAATTCTGGAGTGTTCTTTGCTAATTAGGCACTAAACATGCATATATTAAAGAACTATTTTGACTGCCCAGTGTCTTCCTTTTGGTAATGAAAAAAGGTGATATTACATTTATCTGGAGACTTTAGCACCACCAAAAATAAGGTCTGATTTACTCAACTATAAGTTGGTTGGTTGGGTATTTCAGTTTCTTATTTTCAGAGAGCCCAGCAGGGAAACTGCTTATTTACATCACAGATTTTTTTTAAAGTTTGGTTTATCTCTGGTTTTCCCCTTCATTCTTTGTGTATGAGATTTAGAATTAATAAAAACAGAAGGATGCTAACTCAAGTTTCCATTTTGTCAGTGTCATGGCAGCAGTCACTTAAAACAGTAGACAGGTTTGAGTCTGGAGATCAGCACTGTCTGCACTGATCTTTAGGAAAGATAGCATGCTCGGCATGGCTGATGTTAACAGCTGAAGTTCACGTCTATGTGTAGATCTTGTGGAATTCTGGGAACACTGGTAATTTCATATTTGCAATTTTATAGCAATTTACTCTGATGTGAAACTTACACATTTTGTAAAGATATTATGTCTGAATTGTCCCTCTATAATGGGATTCTAGGCACAATCAGCAATCCATACATAATGCTACCTTCTGAGCCTGATTGATAGTTATTATACATCCTTTCATAATCGGGAAGACCCATACATTCAATAAATACTCTGAACAAGAATGTTTTTCAAAGCAACCAACACTATTTCCCTTTAATCCAAAATAGATCTATATTGAAAGACCTCTCTGAACCTACGGTTTGTGAAAACAGCCAGCTTGCTTACTTACCAAATTCTCAAATATAAAACTCTTGGAATATACACCCATGACAAAACAGTAATAGTCTTACATTCATTTTCATGCATAATATTGATTAATAACAATGTATCTTAGAATCTACTATGAACCAGATACATAAACTTAAGAAACTTAATGCACATCACCTGAAATTCTGTCTCTATTTGAAAATTTAGAGCTCCTCTGCATTTGCAGTTTTTATTGATCTAGTAGATTCATAGTCAGATGATATAGAGAATTTTCCATTTACATTCACAACCCTTGGCCCAGAAAATGGATTCAGGATGTACTCGTTTCATATTCACCATCTGACTGATGGGTTTCTATGTGATCATTCTTTCACTCTAGCTAATAATTGTGCACTATTTTTCTTAAAAAGCATGCAGGAAGGATTCAATCCACAAAAATTATTTAGGCATCATAACACTAAATATTGTTGGTAACTTGACAACTAAGCATTAAAAATGGACTCAGCATCCAGAAAATATCAAAGAGAACCTAGAAAGAGCATGACAAACTTCACAAAGACACTTAAATGAGATCATAGCAAATATGGAAAAGTGAGTATGGTTCTTCTCAAGGAATGAAACCATTAACTTCAGACTAGCAGGTGATGACTGAACTCACCATTTGGAGTAGTGAGTACATGAGGGACATATAGGTTGCAGCTAGGATGTGGGATTTTTTCTTCTCACAAATATGGAAGAGGGAAGGGAACAAAAGGGAAAAAAAACAATTATCCCACTTTTTATACTCTGAAATGTAATGGATAGACCATTTCCTGAGAGATCTAGAATAAAATCCCTTTCACGCCACACTTGAAGGAGGTACTTGAATTCAGGACTGCAGCTTCGCAATGAGCATTTTGAACAGCTAAACATAAAGGACTTTCAGGTAAGTTGCTACTAATAAAAGTCCTTATCCAGCTCAGGCAAAGCAGGGTTTTGAACATGGGTGTACTGGAGTCCTGCATATCACAGATGAGGCTACTACATCTTTCCAAGGACAGAGGAGAGGAAGAAAGGAAGCCAATCCTCCAGGAATTTTGTGTTCTACAAGCTTTTAATTAATCAAGCCCCAGGGGCAGAACAGGCAAGGGAATGCATCCTCTCTCAGCAATACCTGGGAGCAAGGGATAAGCCAGCTAGTGCTGTCAGGACTCAGGTTGTTATGGCCAACAGCAGAAACAGGCACCACAGTGAGCCTCAGCTTTAGGACGGAAGTGGCACCGACACAATGAATTTAAGCAAAACTGAGATGTCCATATCTCTTTGGATTTAGCCCCTAAAAATAATGAGAGTAGCGGTATTTTTAAGGTTCAGAGATTACATGTAAAGATCCACAACAGAGTCGAAAACTCCCTTCTATTTAAAGCAGTCTCAATTTGTAGAAATCAATATATAGAAATGAAAAAAATCGATACCTTCAAAGTAGCTTCTGAGATCTAAGTGTTTGAACACCAATATACTGCACCTTTTAAAGCATAACCTATACAGTTCTGAGGGAGGCCAGGCCCCATGTAGTATGGGAGTAATAGGCTACCTTGAACTCCTTCAGATATCTGGGAAATTTAAAAGAGATACTCTTAACTCACTTGTAAAAAGGAAGCAAACTACTTATGAAAGTAAAATTAGAAGTTTAAAGACATATCTAAATAAATTTTAAATTACCTTTGAGCTTTCTCAAGCTTTCATTAAACTCCTTTTTTTGTCAGGGTGTGTGTATCAGGTGTCGACAGTGGGGGCTGCAGGAGTCTCTGTGAGGAGAGGTCGGGGCTGCCCCGTGCCTGAGGTGGCTGGCTCCAGCCAGCTCTGCAATGCACTCACCGCAGCACACAGCTGAGCCCAGTAGCAAAGCTGGTGGCACTTCTGCAAAAATATATTTAAGAAAGGTAAAACGCTGCAGAGGAAAGTGAGGAAAAAAGTGTGAGAACCAGCCCAGCGAGCACCCAGGAGAGGAGGAGGACAGGGGGGAGCTCCAGGCACCATAGCAGAGACTCCCCTGCAGCCCATGGAGGGACCACGGTGGAGCAGTTATTTCTCTGCAGCCCTGGTCACACCACCATGACCCATGAGCTTTTCCATCTTATTTTCTCCCTGTCTTATTGAGGAAGGGGTGTGAGAGAACAGCTGGGTGGGCGTCTGGCAGCCAGCCAAGATCAACCCACCACAGTTTGTAAAGAAGATCTGATTTTTGCAGTTACATCAGCTGTGCTTCTCCATGGGATTACCTGTATTGATTATGACTTTAGCATTTTTTCTAGCTATACAATCATATAAAAGCAAAACCTCTGAATGCCATGATGCTTTTGGCCTCTATATCCAGACTAATAGCCTTTATTTTTATTTATTGAAAGTGTCTTACATCTCTATATGTATTTCTGTCATCACATAATTTGTATAAGGTGACTATTATAGTATTCTTTTATTATATTCACAAGTCTCTGTCTCAATGGCAGATTGCAGTTCTTTTATTTTTCCTTTTTTTTTTTATTTTTAATATACTAAACCTAATTATAATGGCAGTCTTCCAATGGCTTCTTTACCAGGAAAAGAAAAACGACATCTGTACAGGATAAAGATATTGATGTTGGGGTTTTTGATATGTTTCCTATTTTTTTTTCTAGATACGCAAAGAAAATATACTATTGTACTTGCCTAATCTACAGTTATCTAGGTTTCAATTCAGTATATCCTTTCCCTCACACAAGGCCTGAGTTCACCCTTGTTAAGAGTGAATCTTGCCTCCAAGAGAACCTGAGAAAAGAATGCATCTCTAAACACCCTGAAGGAAGCATTTGCCACAAGGCAGTGGTAGAGTTCATCATGAAGACATAATCAGAGGATAATAAACAAAAACATTCACATTTAAGTTCATTTTTTTTTTCAGGGAACTTGTAAAGAGCTATGAATAATATAAAAAAGACAGTGAAAAATATGATTACATTTTGTTATGTAGTTGACTGACAAATATTTCACATTCCAGAGTTTCTCTCTGATTCAAAAGCATTAAGGGTGAGCAAAGCCTATTGCAGGTTCAAGCAAACACGATGGTTTCATAAGATCTTTGAGCTCCATCAGACTGACCGTCCATGTACACTGCTCTTTCACCCCAATTCTCCTCTTTTATACTCCTGTGTCTTTGTATAGTGTCTATGTTTTAGGGTCCCACAAAGATTTACTCACTTGTACATCAGAAAAAAATATTTTAATAATTTTGGGTAGAAAAATGAGAAAAAAAGAGTTGCTGGAGTCAAGTTCCTAGAGAGGCAATACCTCATCTTAAGAGCTTCTACTCAAAAGCCAGACTCAGAGCTTGTTTCTCTCCGGGTTACAAGTTTCAACTGTCACAAAGCACAAGATTAACAGTTATAAAAAATTGAGAGTGGAACTAAACACAGTGCTTGGAAGACAGCCTTTCTGCATTGGATACAGTGGTGCCCCAAGCTAGTTAAATGCCAGACTGATATGCAACTAATGAGTATTTCTTTAGCATAGCTATGTTTCTTTTCTTATGGGTGACGTATCCCATCTGGAAGCTGTCCCATAAGGATGAGCTATCTTGTCATTCTTTCTTTCAATGCTGAACTAACAATCTTAATATATCAATATACTAAAATATCTTTACCTGATATTTTATGTTACCTGATGGCTTTGAACACCTATTTTAATTAAGAAGCAGCTGACACATTGAAGAGTTCAGTTTAAATCAGTTTCCCATGGATGAAATACTGAACAGTAGTAATGGAATGGTACAAATGACAATGTCAGTAAATCCTCAGCTTTAGCACCAACAAGACACAAGCAATCATCCACGAAATGTAGCAGGAGGAAAAAAGGCTTAATAATTCTAGATCACAGTGGGCCTGCCACCAAAATAAGGGAAATTAGGCAAAAGACAGAGACCCGTGAACCCATAAGTAACAGAAATAAGAATTAAATCCTGTCTCCCTGAAATCAGTGGCAAAACTCTGGGGAGAGCTAATCAGATCTTACACTAAGCGAACTGAAAAAGTAGAAAAAGTGAAAGAATAAAACTTGCACCAGGATAGGAAAACCTAACAGGAGACAGAATTGCCAGTATTTCTTTGTTATGTACTGGTTTTTAACACCAACTTATTACAGAAAATAAAAACATCAAAAAGTCAGTGGATGAGGTGTTTTATACGGAACCTATCCGTTTTGCCCAAATGATTACATTTTCTGTGAATATAAAAGCAAGTTTCACAATTTTCTGTCAGAATTTGTCATTTCAAGAGAATCACAAATTATTTTTTTAATTGAAGCGTTATTATTTCACAATGTATTTCACTTCTGCTTTCCCAGTCATCGATAGAGAACTGAAAAACTTATTCATTCTGCACATATCCATTCATTTCATATTCGTTTGCTCCAACTTTTAATCACCAGCAGGAAAATCTCATCTCTCCCTAGCAAACAAGGCAACATTTTTGTCTTCAAAGCCCCAGAGAACCTAAATAATTTTTCATAAGATTGAGAAGTAGAGAGAGATTCTGTCTAGACTGATTCTTTCTCCTATTTTTGCACCTGCATTATCCTCCTGGATTATCCTGCTGTCAGCTGCTTCTGCACAGAAAACACTATTATATATGCACACCACTGACTGAAGTCTCTTGCTTTTTCAAGCCATGCTCACCCACTTCAAAGTTGATACTGCGCCATCAGCACTATTTTAGTACAGGTTTCAAAAAGCATTTCATTATTTAGGCTTCTGCAACAAGGACACCCTGTATACTGTGGCAAGAGAGGTGTAGGACAGAAGGAAGAAAGAATAAATAGCTGACTCATGTAGAGGGATCAGTGACAAAGGTCCCTACCTTTGTCTGCAGAGAAGTCCGCAGCTGAATGAATAAGGGCAGTGCACAGAGTTCTCTTGTGGCACCACATTCCTTTCAACATGAGAGAGGAACTGTTGGCATCTGTAAACTTTGTTTACCTGGATACCAGATCAAATTGATGGAATACTTCATCTGTTAGAATTGTTGAGGATTATAGTAAAACTGTCCCTTTAACATGCACTTGCAAGTCTATTTCAGAACACAGAAAGGAGTTTTCTGTAAACCAGTGTATTATTTGGAAATAATGAGAAGGTAGCTGGTGTTTGCAGAGGTCAAAGATATTAGTGAAAGTACCTAAAATTTTAGCAAAACACTAGGTGTTGCAGCAAGGAGAAACTGTAAAAAAAGGAATAACATACTGCAAAAAAAAGTCCTGTGGGGCACAAATAGAAGAGCTGACATTTTCTGACAGTTTAGCTAAATCCATTGTAATAAGAAAAGAAAGATTCTGTATGAAATCAATTTTGTTTGCAATACTTATCCTTGGATGTTGTGAAGAACCATTTCACATCTCAGAGATGACATCCTTTTCTTTAGGGCCTAATCCAAAAACCATTTAAGTTAGTGGGCTGAAAATGACTCACCTCAACTAGGAATGATAGCATCTGCCATAAGATTTGTTTCACATCTTTACGGTTTCAAAAGCGTCACAGACATATCTCCAGGAACTGGAGAGGGAAGAGGGACATGTCCAAATGCCCCCAAATCTTTGTTTAGCTTTTCCACTGTTTGAAACCTTTCCCATAGGTTTTTTATGGTAGTAAAAAATTATCCATCCCAACACAGGACACAATGAAAAAGGAAGCACAAGTATTGTTTTTGCAATGTGTAGTCTGCATTAGCATACTTACATTATCATTCTTTTAAAGTTAATTAAAACGTTTGATCAAAAGTGTGTAAATAAAATAGAAGATACAATGGAAATAGATATAAACATGTCACATTAAAGGGTTTCCTTGAAAATGAATAGACTGCAGAAAAAGGAATCATGATGCATATGGAAAGAGATGAAAAGAGCAGAAAGTAAAAACTAAAATACTCAAGCCAAGACTCTTACACAAACAAATATACTGTGATGGAAGAGAATGTGAAGTTTTACATTTAAAGTTTTCTGTACTGTTTAATTTTATATATTTAAACAATGAGGAAACAGGAAACTTCCTCCACAGACAATCTGGATGGCAGTTTGCTCCACTGAGAGGTAGAAGGGAGTAAGGATATAAATACCGCCATAGTGACAGTTTTACACACAGTTTTGTTACCAGGTTGAAGTCAAACAAATCAGAGGTGCATTTGTGAAGGAGCTTACTAAAAAGATGCCTGGAAGATTAACAAAGAATTCACATACTATTAGTACCAAATGTAGGAAGAGAAATGGTTTCTGGTTTTGAGACTTAAATAAGTAAAATGCCAAAAAAAACCCTGCCAATCCCAACACCAAAACACAGTGCTGAAGCTGGTGGTGATTAAACTGTGGAATCCTCTGCCAAGCAGTATGTCAGATGTCCCATAGCTTAAGATAACAAAGACTTAAAAAAAATCTGAGGGAACTGCTGTAGGAAGTGGGCTGGAGGACGGCCAAAATGACTAACAAATCTTTACTACTACTAATCCAAGTAAGGAAGGAAAAGTAAGATAAAGGAGAATAAACAGTGCTCTCCCTTCCTTCTCGCATTTGAATGGCCAGAAGTATCCTCCAGCGATGCTGTGATCACCACATCTTTCCTCCTCCCACCCTGTTACTGTACTACATGAGTGCTCCAGTGACCTCCATGGACAATAGCAAACTTCTCATTTATTTCAGCTGAGTGGGATTCAGTCCTAAGGGAAAAAGCTGAAGAACAAATCTTATCCCCTATACCTTACTGCACGGATGTGTCTTTGTTCACTTCAGATATAGCAGAACTCTGTCCAGAATGGCTTTGCTTTTAAACAGCCGATGGTATGGGAGGGAGAGGGGAAAAGAGGGGATGGGAGAGGAGGGATCCATGCTGTGGGTTGTTTTTTTACATACTCTTGTATTCCTTGATTAGTTACTAAAATTCATTATGTGCTCCATAAAGAGAGAAAGGGCAGGAGCACAATTTTCTTTTTAGATAACTACTGTAGGAAGAATGTCTGCCTACTACATGATATGATAGCTTGGTGATTAGACATCTTGCCCAGCAAACTGGAAATCCAGGTTAAATTCTTTCTTCTGCTTTCACATGTTCAGGATCACATCTTCTATTTCCCAAGCGACATATATTATGCCATAGGCTGACTGATAAGGAGACATCAGCAACATCTTTTGTTAAAGCTGCATCACTGTACTGGGAAAAGAAACTGAGATTATTTGGGCCATAGAGACAGAATGGAAAGAACAAGATTTTAAATTCAAACAGGTTAAGACAAGTTGTTATATTTAAGTGATGAGTGAGAGTCCTCACTTCCAATCCTTATACTTAGGATTGCTTGCTTATTTTATGCAATAACCTTTTAACCACTGAGATAAGAAAAGAGAATTTAGGGATATACCTGTCTTATTTTGTGCTATTTTTAGAATTTTTGTCTTCTGCCTTTACCAAGTCACTTGCCAGTTTTGCAGCATCTGTGGCATTCAGCTTTTGTTGTGCTGCCTCTGAAGTGAAGCATTAGATGAAAAAAGGGGCAGAATGTTTAATATCTAAGGTTATTCCTGGAATACATTTTCTTGGGGGTCAGTGAAGACACACACAAGCCCCATTTCAAGTACGAAAATCTTCAAAAATCAGCTTTCACTCTTATCTTTACTTCAGCACTCAGTGAAATGCATACAGCTGATTGGAAATAAATACACATGCTCTGTTTCCCTTTCTGTTTCCACTACCTCTAGTATAAATCATGAATACACCTAGCCAAGTCAGTGAAATCACTGTGCTAAATAACAGTTTGAGGGCAGAATCCATGTTTTGGACTGTTTCCTACATACCCCTCTTTATTACTTGCCTGGTTGACAAGAAAACTCCTTAAGACTATACTAGTTTAAGACAGTACAACTATTTTTTTTCCCCCTACTCCATGTTCAAAGACAAGATTGGCTTTTTTGCTTAAACTAGTTTACATTTCATGTGCATTCATGGTTCTGTAAGTGTATGAAAGTTTCTTAATAACAAATAGTTTTAAAGTAGCTAAAATGTCTGAACATATACAGAGTCTACTCATGAAAATTTGATGTCAATTTTTTCATATTTCCTGCAATCTGTACATATTTTGTCTAATTATTTTTGGAAGTACATCTGCTTGGACACCTGCAGAATTACTGCAAGCTGTCATTTTCGTTCTTGAAACATTATTTAAATTTTAAATTCGGCATCTGTCAAAAACAAACAAAAAATACTATTGGATACTATAATACAGTTAATATTTGCCAAATTTTACCAAATCACACAGAATAAAAGACAATGCCTTCAAACTGGATCTTTATGTCAGCACTATGGAGCAGAAGAAAAATCACTGTGAATTAATGTATTTCTAGTAAGGTATATTTTATTCTGATTAAGTCCCTGCAAAATTGACTGGATGAGATAACTTGTAAGCACCGACAATATGTTTTTTCCCTCAAAGGACTGTCAAAAACTTTCACATTGGTCCCAGTAATATGAGTCTCAGTAACAGGCCTTGTTTGACAGACTAGGACACAGAAAACTGTCAACCTAAGAGTAGACTGAAGATGATTGTTAAGGGGATTTGGTACTTCATGTATTTTGCCTAATAGGGGAGCCTGTGCTCAGCATTTCCTGAAGCAAAAGAAGACAGATGAAACCTCTGGGCACTTCATTGCTGCTGCCTTTCAAAGATTTCCTGTCAAAACGGGCCTATAAGGAAGAAAGGTTTTCAATAACATTTTTTTTTTCTTACCTGGCAGGATCTCCAGTCTTGCTATGAAAGGGTTTGAAGGCGCTGTCTTTGTAAAAACACTGCTGCCAAACTACCATATCTAGTTGTGTTTAAAAATAAAAAAGCAATATGACTCACATTACCATAGTGTATACTGTAAAACCAGTTTTGATTGACACTCTATCCATATTTTATATGGTGCTTTTTTTCTTCCGTCAAATGGAGCAAGTGACCTTGATGCTAGTGTGCTTTGCAACTTAAACAGGGAAAGCATATTTGTTGTCAACTTCTTTAGGGATACAATTTTCAACAGAGTACGTACGGAAAAGGAACACAACTCTGGTTATTAATAATAGGAGTTATTCATGTAATTCCCTGTTCACCTCATTGAGACTTCACCCTTTTATGTCAGCCTTCTTAGAAGGTTGCACCTATGTAAATTTTAGCTGCATAGAATTAAAAGGCACAAAGAAAATGACAATTCTTTTAGGTCTCAATTCGAAATAAAAAATGCTGTGCATGACTGAAAATCTGCAGTTCCCCATGGAATTTAATCTTGGGTGCTACACACAAGTGAATCAGCTGCATTAAAAATAGCTACACATAGATAGCGACTGCAACCATAAAACCCAAGTGTTTTCACCTACCTCATCATTAAAAGTAAGCCAACAAAAATCTCATTTTCAAAACTATCTAGGAATCTGGAGACTGTTTTGAGAAAAAGAAGAGCACATCCAAAATGGTCAAATAGTATGGAACTTGCAGCTTAAGTATAAAGACTACCGCTGTCTACTTAAGGCAAGTGATGTGGCAAGGTTGAGACAGGGGACTTGGCTTGTTCCCTGTTGAGCAGCCCTCACCTCTTTTAGGTTTAGGTTTGCAGTGGTCTTTCTGCTAGTAAGGGGCTACTTAACCTGCTCTCGTGAGCTTTTGTCCTAGAAGTAGAGCAGGAAATTCAGGTTTTGTAGGTTTGAGGTGTTAAATTAACTTGATTTATTACAAAGTATATGGAGGAATTTACTTTGTGGTCTGACAACCCCCTGCTGTCTGAGAAAACTCAAGTGATGCACATTAACTATGTCTAAATGGACTGTGGAGGATAATTTAATTTGCTGTAGAATGGCTTGCTCCAACAGGGGTCTTGAATGAGGAAAAATAGGGGATGTAAAGCTCATTGTCTGCTATAGGTAAAGACAACTTATCTGATGAGAAAATGGGTAAAACTTCACTATATTTTTAAAAAAGAGTAAAAGGAAGCACTTGTCAAATGGGAATGATGGATACTTTTTCCAGGAAACAGGATCAGCAGACGTTGCAGAGAAACAAGGATGGAGGGGAGGGGAGAGGATGCAGCACTAAAAGCAAGGACTGAAACCAAGAAAATTCAGTGAAATTGGGATGAATAGTCTTTTAAAGTTAGTGGCTCTCAGAATGCTAAGGAATACTTTCAGGGTAACAAGGGTGTATTTGCATGTTCAGACAGCCTGCCCAGCAGAGTTACGTAGGTGAATGACTTTGAAAGATTAGGGAGGACTCAAGATATGCAGTGACAAATGTATGAACAAACTGTTCAGCAAACTGAGCAAGAAACTTCAGTAGAGGTACATGCAGATTATATAGCACAGGCCTGGCAGACAGTGGACCTGCAAAGTACAGTGTTACATAGTAATGACTGGGAAAAACTGAGAGCTGAGAAGAGCTGCGTAGCCCTGAGGCCAAAAAGGAAATCAACATGCCATCACTACATCAGGAGATGTAGTAAGTTAGGTGAAGTCAGAGATACATTTGAAGGTATTTCTCTTTTTATTTGTGCAGAAGAGATCTATTAAAGCAGTTAATAAAGAGCCATATTGAAAACTGAATATAACTTCAGGGAGAAAAAAGCCTACATTAAAATATTACAGAAGGTGTTAAAATACCTAAGGCAAATAGGAACTTCAGAATTAAAGATGCCACATTTTTACAAACTACCTCAAACTTCTCTCTCCTCTCCTCCAGGAAAAGAGCCATGCAGGCTTAAATAGAAAAAGATTCCAGGACAGAGCAAAGAAAGCAGATGCTTTTCTGCAACCTCAGTCAAACACTTAGTACTCGTGCAGATGTCTTAGCATAATTTACCAATAGCTCAGTGGGCCTGTTATTGCAATGCTCTGCCTTGGCAGGAAGTCTGGGATTCATATTCCTCAAAGTAAGACTGTTTTGGAGACTACTGCATGGAATATTTTTAAATGCACTCTCCAAACACATATGTGAGGATATAATCTTTTTATATAAGTAATTACTATGAAATATTTCAATAGCCCATTAAATTTTGGTTGACAGTGGAGCCAGCACTGAGCCGGGTAGATACCACACAGCTGCAAGAGAGCTGTTGAGCAATAAAGTGAATTGCAGTAGTGCAGTGGGAGCTGTTAGCTCTCCCCTTCTTCATTGCCCCACGAATCCGCATTTTGACAGGTATCTGTAAGTATTTCTGGGGCAAAGAGCTCAGCTACAAGGTTTTTTCTTGCAGCAACTTTTCATCAGGTAAACCTCCTGTAATTCATCTGCACAGGATCCCAGTCTCATGAAAAAAAAGAGGGGAAAAAATAAAAAGGTAGCTCACCGGACTGGAAAGACAGAGAAAAGAAATGTCTTTGGCAGTATGGTTCGGTCTGTAGTAGTCCTTCTGCTTTGAAACTTCACATAAAGATGTAAAATCAGGCTTTTCCTTAACAGACTGCCAGAATTTCACACGATGATACTCCTGAAAGTAAAGAATTGATGCTCTGGACCTCGACAGGCTTCTCTCACTGTGACTTGGCATAGACATGGAGTTAAAACTCATTTAAGCCAGAAGAGATTAATTCCACTTGTGACATCTTCTTTGTCCAGGTTTGAGTGATGAAATGCTGAACAGTGTCTGATGAGCTACAGAAGTAGCTGTGAGAACAAGTCACAATGAATGATGATTTTTTTTTCTTGCATAACATGATTGGAAGTAAAGCAGAATATTCAAGAAAAAAAAAAAAAAAGATAAATCCCCTGTCCTTCTTCTCTCCAGTCCAACTTGTGACTAAACAAAATTAAGGGACAAAAAATGTCTGTAAAGCCACAGTTAAGGCTTTGATACATGGGCTCTCTAGTGCATGCCCTACAAGAAGTTTTGAATTAACAAATACAACCAAACTCAAACTTCTGTTCATGACCCAAGGCAACTTGACCTTTATGCCATAGTTAAAAGAAAAAACCCAAAACATTGTTTCACCTCATATTATATTTTTAATACAAAATATTGTATGGAAACACAGGCTCTGTGGAGACTTACTTTTAAAAACACTATTAGATTGTTCACCAAAACCAGGTGATGCACTATAATTCATTTCTAAAACTATCTTCTCTGGGAAAGACAGACAAAAGCCTTTTGACAGTTCCCTGCCCCACTTTATCATGAACAGAAACTTGTGAATCATGATGATAAATTCCGCCGTCCCAAAGAATTATATTGTCCTGTACTACTCTCACAATTTAATACTTTTCTCATTACCAGCATTCTTCTTTCAGCAGCTATTCCTAACTTCCTTTATTTTCAATGCAATATAGTCCCACATATAACTCTTCCTTTTCCACATCATCATGCAATAGAGAACAGCTGACTAGAAACCAGTGATATCATTAAGAATTTCCAGGACAACCCATGCTGAGATCTACAATACTTGCTAGTGCAGGGAATGGACAAACAGGGAAAATACAAGATGGGACGTTACAAGCAACCTACATCTTGTATCATCTGAAGCTGTAAGTACATTATTCTTTTCAGGTATAGATATTGCTGAAAATTTTCACGTGGGGAGTCATAAAATTTGTACCCATTGAGACACTCCATTAAGTTTTCAGACCACTCTTTAGGTTTAAGTGTTTACCTATCTATAAATTATAAGCAAAAAAGCAACCTGATGGAACTTGATTTTCTCAATTATAAGAGTACAAGATGCAGCTACAGTAAGAAAGATATCCAGGGCCACACATCAGAACAAATACATGAACACTGGACAGGAGCTGATCTAACCACAGTGATGTAGAAACATTTTTGTCAGACGTTGTAACTCTCTGATGGGGCCACATTACAGGAGCAAAATACAGGATAGTAGCAGCTAAATAAACCTCCATTTAACATTTAAGAATTGCATGAAAATCTTAACACTGAGAGTTTTTGAAAAGGGCCCTGATGTTTTAATTTTAGAAAGTGCATAGTCCAAACAACTTACCATCTAAATGCAAGAAAAGAAGCAAAGAAGAATAAGACTGTGAATCACAAGGGAACAGTAATGTTCAAATATGCAGAAATCTGTTCTGCATACAGTGATTGCAAGTTCAGTCCTTGTCCTAGAGAGCAATATACCAGACTACACAAACATAATACTTTGCCTTTTACATTTGTGTAGGCTTTTAAGCACTTTGATGGTCTTGCTATATTGTTTTTATATAATTTCCAAGTATTGTTCTTATTCTGGCTTTGTTCTCTTTTCTTCTTTGTCTTTGCACTAGCGTCTTTGAGAACCCAGTTGGTGAATTTGTGGTGCCAAAAACACCGAAGCTGCTTTTAGAATAAAGTCAAACTCCAAACAAATAAGACAGAATGTGGCATGGCAGCTTTCTTAACAGAAGTAATAGGCTTTAAAAAAAACCCAAACAATCAAAGAACCAAACAACCACTCCCTCTCAAACTGCAAAAGTGGAATTGCAGCAGATAGCTAGGTCCAAATACTTATCACACACTTTCGCTTTTTTTCCATCTTCTGTCTCCATCACATTTTTATCTCCCATCTGAATCCACGTTTGACTGCTGAGTAAAGCCAGGTAGTAAAGCACACTGTTATTAACTGCCTTTCTAAAAAGTCATATACAAGCTGTTTCAGTTTTTACAGAAAATACTGCATCTGCATACAGTAAATATCAGAGACTAGAATAAACAACTAGATAAATATTTAGTAGTCTTCACTATCAAGTCAAACAGGCATTCTCTACTAAAACCGTCGTCCTGCCCTCCCATCTCCCCAGTGTACCCAGTACACAAAAAATAGCCAGTATCAGGGATACCAGCGCTTCCTCTGTAGCCTCTAGAACCACCTACTCAATGTAATATTCTCAAAGCACTGCACTCAGTTGATTAAAGTCATGTTTGCCTGTGATGTAAACATCACAGCATCACCAAAGTGTCAACATCGTCAAACATTAATTTTGGAAGTATTTTAACACAGTCTGACTACACTAACAGTTCATCAGGGTATTTGAACTAAAACATCCTCCTTAATTTGTGCATATAGACTACAAATTAACAAATTAATACACTGCAAAATCTGTTGCCCTTTTTTACACCGTAAACAGAAACTACACATCCTTTCTCCTCTGAAGGTAAGCCATTACACACTTACATCCAAATTCCAGCACTTATTTCTGAAAAACTGAAACATCTCAGCCTGTTACAGAAACTAACAAAATAGTTTCACTAAGCTTCTCAAGACCATAATGAATCATAAGCACCAAATTTCTCAGAGCTTTACTGTGAACAGCATGGGAGACAAACAGTGCCAGACTGATGCCTTTGACATCAGGGTACAGAATCACAGGAATGGCAAGGTGGAGCAACCCTCAGAGTGAGCTGGCAGCAACTACAACCCCATTAGACATCATAAAACTTCCATTCAACTCCAGTACCTCAGTGGCCATTAAAATAAAACCATAGAGGAACAATCCCAACTCTGGCATTGCTGGGAGGGGGCCCTGCAAAGACCTATTAGAGTGAGACACCCTTTCCTTAGGTCATCACTATAGGCATAGTGGGAAACTCTGGCAGGGTAAAGGAGTGCTCCTCTGTTTACATTGTTTTCCTGTCCCCAGTAAATTGTCAATTTTTTTTCCAATTTCCACAAGATCTGATGTAGCTATATAGATACTACGCTTCTTTCAATGTTGTGTGAATAGGCTCCTGTTAGAAAAAAGGAAAAAGGAAAAAGAAGAAAGAAAAAAGCAAAAAGCAAAAAGAAAAAAGAAAAAAGAAAAAACCAATTAGGGCATCTGCTCTGGGAAAGACTGCAATATGAGCTCATCTTTCCATAGGCACCAGAGATTCCATGGGACAGAAGGGACATTACACATGTCCTAATTTCAAGGAAATCTTCAGTTTGAGTTGCGCCTTATTAGTCTTCACAGAATCCCATCACTTGACGCAGAGCTACAGCACACCAGGTTTCATTAGTTCCACTGCTTGCAAACTACTTGTTTGTTTTAATAAAACATGAATAACTGAAAACAGAAGCCTGCCTGCCAGGTGGAGTTTTTTTGTTTAGTTGGTTTACTTGAAGAGCTTTAGATAAAGCCATAATATTAAGCAGTAATTTTGCCTGTGTTTTAAATCACCCCATCAACAGTGAAATTACAGCTGAGAGATGTAGCTAAAATGACTGCTGATGCAGAGTGAGCTGAGCCTGCCATCCCTACACAAGCCTGGACCAGGCTGCTGCCACCCCAGTCAAAACCTTTAGGTTATTCTAGATTCTTGCACCCAATACTGCAAAAGTGAGTTTCCTGGTTAATGCTATAAAGCAACACTAAATAAATACAAATAGTTTAATCTTCCTCTGCAGTCATACCCTCCCATACTGGTAAGTGTAATTAGGAAAATGTTACACTGCACGTCCTGAATAGTGAATACAGCTGATTGTTAATCATTATATTTACATAGTTTATATGAAAAATATTTAAATACACGAATGCTATGACTTTTCTTTGCCATAATATTAATATCTGAACAGCATCTGAATGTATAATAGTGTATTTATTGCTTATTGATTCTTCTGCAATGTCCTTGTAAGAAAACTGCTGGACAATGAACTTCCAGGTGTAGAGAACATTTGAGATTAAAAAAAGAATATTCTTTGGTAAAAGTGACATATGCTTGGAGGGATAGAGGGGAAAGACACATTGTTCCAAGCTGACATAAAAGTGTGTTCACATAAATAAAAGATAAACTGTAATATATTAAAAGAAGATTTGGGGAATTGCCTCATAGAAGTCCTGTTTTGCAGAATGAATTGTGAATAATTTTTCATCTGTATTTAACATCCATAAAATAATTATTTCCACAAAAACACAGTGATAAAAATGTTTATATGAAACATGGAATTTTGTTTTACCAACAATAACTATCATGTATCTGTTTGACCGAGAACAGACAAAACAGAAATGTATCACATATTTTGAGAATATAAAAAATCAAGAACAATTTTTTAACAAATAACTCTTTAGAAATTTGATTAGGAAGTGATGTATGCTCACTAGCAACATCTCTGATAGCATTTGTAAAATGTTAGAATGAATGCATAGGGTATTATTCAAACATTTTTTAAAACTTGAAGTGGGAAAAAGAGAAACCAGTATTCCATAAAATCTGTTTTATAAATCAGACCATTATTTTTAAAAAAATCTCAACTTATTTTCTGGGTGCCCAGTCTAGGCTACCATGGACTCCATTTTCAGAAAGTGAGTGTTCATACCTTTAAAGAAATAGGTTCATTTAGAAGTCAAAAGCTACAGCACCTCAACTCAAAATACTAGTCTTTTCACAAACAAAACTGAAAAAAATGGGAGATATAAAAATAATGTTCATACTAATTTATTTCGTTTTCACTCTTTTTTAACTTCTGTTCTTTGTATTCTCTGTCTATATTGTCCAACAATGAGGAAGGTTTTTCTTTTAAAGAACAAATGAAATCATCATTCACATTATACCATTACACCTCTTCACTTTAAGGTCATGTAAATACAAACCAATGCCCATTTGATTTGGGCATTCATATTTGGACATGTTCTGAGCATTCATATATATACTTGTCTATTCAAATATATGCATAAATGAGAGCGATGGTGTCCACTTGCAATTTGTAACTTGTAACTTTGCCAAACAGTCTTAAGAAACACTTCATTCAGGAATACTGTAGCTTCTCCTCAGGAACAAAATCTTGAAATTACCTTAAAGCCTCCCTGTAAACATAACTATTTGCAGTTCTCTGTGGCTCTTAATCTGTATTTATCACATATTCCAAGTAGAATTATTCATTAATCTATGATGTACTTTATACATATTCACTTGCTGAATACATTAAATGCATCTTTTCATGACCAAGGTATAAGTGAAGATTTATTTCATGATAAAAGTAGAATACTGGGCATGCTTGGGCAGTGATTAGATTATTGGTAAAGTATTTAAAACTCACAAGCACTGTGAGTGAGCTGACCCCTTGAATGGTTTAAAAGCTAATTTTTCAACAGTTTTAGTACGTACACAGTGAGATCACCACAAGTAAAATGGCAGATTTTAAACCATTTCAACATATATACATTTTGTACTGTACTATTTCCTAGAAAGAGTATGTGGCAATCCAGCGTCTCATGCAAAATCAATTACTTTTTAGTTCAAGATCCTCAGTCACTGAAACAGGATATTATTTTGTGTCCTGAACAATATCTTGTTCCAGTTTCTAAGGAAACCAGCAGCAAAAACTAAGTTTACAATGCTGCATCCTCCAGAAATTGACTACAATGTCAGTCTCCAGGGTATCATTACCAACTACTATTTGCATTTAAATTTCTATAACCCTTAAGCAACTGGATTGTTTGTTTATATGCATGGTTATGATCTACTAGGTATCTAGGTGTTATTCCTCACCTCCCTGTATGGGTTCACAACTTATTGGTGTTTAATGGCTTCTAAAGCTAGATTTCAAATCAGGGACACCATTTGTGAATTTTTATTTTAGAAATTTCTTTTTGCCACACTCAGTGAGATGTCTGTTCAAGCCTCAGCATGCCCTTCATTAATGGATGTCACTCATTTGGTTTCACACATGGGAAGAAACAGGCGAAGTCATGTTGCTGTGTGCTACAAATAGCCAGAGTCTAGAGGAATGGTCTATCTCTTTTGCACAGAAGGTTTTGGGAACTGGCCTAGGGGAGCTAGTTACATGCTTCTAGGGGAAGTCAAGGAAAGCTCCAGATTTTTCTTGACAGACACTTGCTTCTTTTGTCAGAAAAGCTCAAGAAATATTCTGATGAGTTACTGATGCTTTTATAGTTGAAAACTCTCCTGACAAACTACTCTGCTGGCCAGAGATGACAATGCCCTGAGATCAAGTTTCTGTCTTCAGAATATACAGAATTGTTATAAAATCTCTTTACAGAAGATGCAACAAGAAAGATTCAGAAGCTGTATTTTCCCACTGAAATCAACATCAATTTGTCATTTAGTAGAAAACCATCTTCCTTTCTATTGTGTTTTAAGGTTTGACACTTTTAACTTTGTAATTATTTTTCATAGAAAAAAATCTTCCATGAACTTCTACAAACTCTAAATTTATTCTGTATTTAGTGATACAGAACTTAGTGACAGGATAAAAAGAGGCTTTTCTAAACAAATCACTTCTATAACTAAGTAATCACACTTATCCAAAGAAACAGAGAATGTGAATATAAGATGCAAGATTTCTATTCTGAATTGTAGACAGATACTTGCAAGTGCAGCTTTCCACAATCAAACAAATTTAATTAAATGAGTAATGTTCTAACCTTGGCAGGTGCAGCCAGTGATTTAGACCAGATTTTTCTCCACAAAATTATTTCAGCAAAGTAACTGTTAGTTGGTCTATTTTCTTATACAATGCTCCTTTATTCTCTGTTCCCCTCCCCTTGTTAAGAACATTTATCCTGAAACAAACAAAAAATACTTTTCTTATTTCTTTTCTCCAAACTTCACTAAAATCTAAAATAAATATAATAATATGGTACTCAAGCACAATATAGTAGTACAGAAACAAGAAAGACACACTTAAAATGAGCTCTGAAGAAGTCCTGCTCTGTGTAGAAAAAAGTTGCTTACTGTGTGCTTACTATAAGCAACTCACACAGCTTGTTTACTGTGTTTTCAGTAGAACATATATATGTTATAACAATAAAGAGTGGGTTGTTTGATTGTTACATGTTAAAATCACTGAAGAATTAAAAAGATACATCCATTTGCAAGTTATTAGTCCTTAAAATGAAATGGAGATATTGTGTTCAGAGTAGAAACCAAGGCACAACATTATTTAATAAAAATATAATTCATATAAATATAACCTTGAGATCACCAAACAAATGTTTTCACACTATAAAGTCTTATTCCAGTGTGCAGAAATGATAATAAAAGTAAACTTATACATTACATTTATAGCCAGTTATACTATTTCTTGGAAGCTTTGCTGAGTTTCCTAAAATCATAAAAAAAATAGTGATGATACTATGGGGTTTTTAAGTCAAATGAGCAATAAATTAAAAAAGATGTTGAAACCACTAAAAATATTTAAGAGAACACTGAAGAAAAGTAATGCTTCAAGGTGATAAATGCATATTCCCCATTGCTTTCATGCAATACAAGTATATCTTTAGTTAATTACATAATGCCTTCTGTGATGTATTTCTTTGATGTTATATCTTCCTTTTATTGTGAATAATTAGGGTAGGATTACTTGCAAGATGGATTACTATTTGATGACTGTTGAGTTCATTGGGCACTGCTGTTGATTTTATACACTTACTGAACTGGCTTGACAATAAAGTAATGTCCCTATTATAGTCTCACCCAGAGTAGCACTGAGCAGCTCTTAAGACGCAATGAGACCTTAAATCAACCAGTGAGTTAAACAGAACTTGTGGCTTCTTTGCATCTCATAAGATCAGTTTTCAATTAGAAGTGAAAG
This sequence comes from Morus bassanus, assembly GCA_031468815.1. Taxonomy (NCBI): domain Eukaryota; kingdom Metazoa; phylum Chordata; class Aves; order Suliformes; family Sulidae; genus Morus; species Morus bassanus. The sequence continues at coordinate 8,795,149 of CM062576.1, read as the reverse complement.
GCCACATATTGTACTAAATCATTTGTTGACTTTAACGAGCATCTCTCACATTCAAGTCAAAGGTTGTGTATCGAGGATGATGTTTGACTAGTCTGTACTCTGAAAGCAGAGTGAATGCCAATTCATTTGCCTACCAAATGAGAAGCAAAGGCAGAAGCAGTAGCAAAGACACACCTTGACAACACTACACCTGTTGGGCACAATTCCCAAGGCTGCCCCAAGCACTGAGCCTCAGCACACAGCCCAGCTGCCTCTAGAGGTGGGAGGGCTACATGGCTGTTCCCCAATCCCGTATCACAATAAAAGCAATTAAGACTGGGTCAAGAAGAGGAGAGGGGCTTTGCCTCTGTCACATAATTCCCTCTGAAGTGTTTTAACTTTCCCTCAGAAATACCACTAAAGCCCTACAGCCACCAAGAGGCGAGCCAAATTCAGATGAGATATAGAGCTAGGCAAAGTCTTTGTTACATTAATAGAAATAGAAATTGTGTTTGGGTATGGCAGTTAACAGAAGAGTATTACTTAAAACACAATACAAGGAAGGAGAAATTAAGGGCATGGTGAATGGATGAGTACCTTCAGAGACAAAAATACACTGGGTGTCGTAAAGCATGCCTGGAAATTAAAAGTTATGGAAAACGATAATAAAAGCTGGAAAGACAGAAAGGTGATAAGGTAGAAATTCCAGGTAGAAGAAATAGAGAGCGAGCTTTTACACCACTAGAGATAAGATTGCTGGAAAGAAAAACGTGCTACAAGAAGAGGATAACTAGAAAAAAGAAAGGGAAGGTCATGGATAGAGATGGGAACAAGACTACTCAGGATTTAAAAAATAAGGCTGTCTTAAACAGATTTGAAATGAAACCCCGGAGTATTCAGCACAGCTACCTTATTTCTGTGTCACAGCTGAGCCATCTATAGGAAATATTGTATCACTGGTATTTAAACAAATAAAAGGAAAGAGAGTCTAATGTAAAAAGAAAGAACAGGAAATCTTCATTGCAGAATGAGGCAGCTCTTTTTAATTCTCATTCCTCTTTATTTCTTCCCCTTCTATTTTGGCAGCTGTTGTGGGGTAAGCCCTGATCCTGTGTCAGAGATAACACCAAAAAACAAACCACTCTTCAGCTACCACATTTCTGCGGAGTGTCCTTGTGGGGCTCTTTACAAATGCCTGGTTATTTTATGTACTCATGTCAGGGCAAAATTCAAGCTCAGAAATACATACCTAAATTGTTTAAAAGGTTTTTAAGATACTCCCTAAAAATGAGATAATCATTCATGAGAATTGATGCAATCCTTAAAAGTAATCAGCTCTTGCCAAAGACTGAATTAAATTAGAGTAATGGTGGTGAAGCCTGCATCCTGTTAAGAATATAGAAGAGCAAAAGGTTTCATACATATTTTGCATACATTTTTCCACTGTCTAATTGGGCTGGAGGAGTGAGATAACTCATAGCTTATTGTTCTGGCAAAACACAAGTGTAAAGAGAGAAGGGAATTGTTAACAAGCTAATATTAGTCCAGTAACATGACTCCATCATTTTATTTCTATTTGTTGGATGGATGTCACAAATTCTCATGTAGGAAATTTGCTCTTCCTTTTGCCACAAAGATTAGCCGCAACCTGTGATACCAGTACTTTGCTGGAAGGAATAGTACAGGCGCTTCACTGCTGTGTTATTATCTGGGATCTATTATGTTTAACATTTTTCAAAAATCTTTAAGCTAGATCTTTGACATTCAACTGCCTATAAAGACATACACCACCCGATGAGAAGCTTTGATGTGCATTTTGAGGATTAAATAATCTAGATGGAAGGCAATGTGTTTCCAGCCAAGAAGAAAACTATGGAGGAAATTTTGCCTCCTGCCGTTTAGCACTGCTGGCAGTCAATACCTTTTAGCCTACCCTCTAAATTTGATTTCATACATATTTACAGACTATTTTTCCTCTTACTACTAATTCTTTTGAGACCAAATTAAGAACAAAGATAGCAGGAACAGGCTTCATCAAATAAAAATGTAAATATGCTGCATCTCATTTTTGGATGAAGAAAGTTTATTTAAATATTTTCTCAAATGGAATATCTTTGCAGTATCATTATTGCTTGCAACTGGAAAAGTAATAGCCTTACAAGTCAGAGTAACCCATTGAGGCTTAAGCAAATTTATGCATTTAAATAATGTAGTTTACTTTTAAAAAAACCACCTAGAATCTTCTGCATTTTTAGACAAGGAAAGAATACTAATAATAAAACAATTATAACAGATACTGAAGAAAAGAGAATCGTACTTCCTATATCTAAGGTACATTGCCTGGTAGCTCAATGGTTTTAACTATGAAAGAAACACTGAAGTAATTACAGAACAACTTTTTTTTTCACATTTTTGAAAAAACACTGAAAAATCTAAGGCTAAAACAGAAAATGATGTGCTTGTACAAAATGAGAGTAATTCATAACATATTTCCAATTTTCATTTTCTTAAAGGAGGTCTGAAACCCATTAATGTTTTTTTTAATTAACAGCCCACCTTTTCTGTCTGATGAACTTCACAGGTAAATAGGCAAATATGGTAGATACAGGGTACTGTCTTGATGAAGCCAATGAAGTTACAGCAGTGACTTTGGTGGAGTCAAAATCTTACCAGAAATGTTTGATCTCTTTTACTTCCCAATTTAAGTTCCACGAAATAAATAAATACACCTTGTCTGACTAACTGAATGCTCTGATATTTTTTCTTCAGTTATTACCTCTTCCCACAGCCAAAGAACTATTCTAAAAGGATTCTGAAGAATTATTAGCAATAATTGTTGCTATAAGCAATAAAAGTCTTTCCATTCCATCATCTTCATTCTTCAAAAGATACAAGACATATTTTCACCTGTAATGACAGGCTTCATTACAGTTCAGTACAAAAAGTAAAGTTATGTACAAAATGAGAAAAGAGTAACTAGACAGTTTTCTACATGTTCGTCTGGCATAGCATCCATCATAAGAAATTTTGACCCTAGATTTCTCTTAATTTTAAGGCTTTTCCATCCCATCCCACCCAAAAAAACATACAGAAGCTTCCATATGGGTTTTGTAGGATCAAAGTAGCACAGGAACTTGTGATTCTAGCTTTAAAACATTGTTAAGTATCTTACTGCATCAGCTGCTTCCCTACATATCCTTCCTACCAGACATTAGCTACATCTGCTGCGCTTACAGAGAAATAGTCCGAATGAGCTTGGTAAGGCTTTAAACATAGTGTGTGTGCTGTAAAAGGGTCTCTGCAGGCCAATCTCTGATTTAGATTAGGTACTTCGGGATGTTCTGGTAACCAGTTTTGCCAGAGATAGGCACACTGTTTCTGAAGAAGGTGGCATCCATAGTGCCATGAGGGCCATGCAGGAGAAATGAAAGGTATAAATGAGTAGCCCGCTGGGTTTTCCCGGTTGCATCAAACTTTAGCTTCCTCTGCACTCCCCAGCTTCTAAGGAGAGCATGCAAACCAAACTCACTGAGCTAAGGATGTCAGGATTTACATGGGAATCCGTATATTATCCTTGCCTGCAGGTATTTCTTCACAGAAGAATATATTAGGGCCTGCTACCTTGAATCATTTTCTTTTGAGAAAGTGAATCACAGTTCTTCTACTTCTAAAGTGTCATATATTCACAAGCACAATATTAAACTGATATGTGTTTGTTATATAGTATCTAGATATCCTTTGTTGACGTCTCATGATATTTCTATATAGGGCAAGATTAAAATCTACTTGAAAGAAGACAAATATGTTAACTGTTTTTCTCAAGAAAACTCATGCAGAGAGGAAGGAGAGATTAATCTTTGTAAGTACTAGCAACATTTCAGAGATGTATATACAAAGAATTGTGACAGGTTTAACAGTGACATTATGTAGAACGGTGAGGAGACTAAACTCGAACTTAAAGAGCTAACTTCCCCATTAAGTCGCTGTCTACATCAATCAGTAAACTGCGTGATGTTTAAATACAACCCCCTAAGGTGGTAGGCATGTTCATTATCTGTAGGCCTATTCCTGCAAGTCTGTAGTAGAAGACCCAAAAATTCTTAGTTCAGGTTTGTCCCCTATGGTTTTACTTAATTTCTCCGTTTCTTCAGGAAAAAAATCTGCAGCTTGCTCTCTGCAACCGCTGTCCCTACTGTTTGCCCCTACAGGTTGTAGGGCAATGGTGAAATATCCCCGGGGAACATGTCCCTGCTTGGTTTTGTTGGCAACTGTCATACAAACAGCTTGACATTTCTTTATCTGACGAACTCCAGATGCACAAAAATATGAAGAGTACACAAATCTTCAGGAAATTTTAAAATTTTCCTGGAGACTAGGAACACACATTTTGAAGGTTTGTGGTGTAATAATAATAAGCTAAATATGGAAAATGAAAAATTATGTTCTGATAATGAAAGAAACAGAATAGAAAGACGTAAGATTGACCTTTAAAAGAAAATATTTCTTGCTAAATGTTTTTCTTTAAAGGTCTGGCATCTGATTTCTGCAGATAAAATGTGTTCATGACAGTAAGTGTTTTCTTAGAATTATATCATATAATTTGTGAGAATTAAAAAAACCACAAACTTTTTTCCATCTGCAAGATTATATTCAAGAGAAATGCTTAGCAAATTCTCCTGTAAGGACTGTATAAATCAGAATTATACAAATGAATGTTTTCACAATCTCAGAGGCTTCACCACTGTAATTAAAAGGTGATTTTTTCACTTTTATTTTGTTATTCTTGTCTCCTGGGTCTGATTTATAACTTTTGTTACACAATTATATTCATTTATTTCTTTGTGCCATGTTGCATGTTATTTCAAAAGTAACATCTAGGGTGTCCTTGCTTTAAAATGTAGATTTAGCCTCTCTGGATGAAACTTGGTAGAACATCTGTGTTTGAAAGTATGAAAAATTACCACATTTTCTGAGTGAACCAGGCTGAGTGCTCACATTATACTGTCTCTAAGAGAAAATTAAAGTGCTGCTGATAGCTGAGGGACTGGATGGCTCAAGGGAATCATAGTGTGACACAGTCTTTCATCTGATGAAAACCAGCATGAATTTAGCCCATGCTGATAATGACCAAAAGTCATTATCATTTGTTCAGTAATTTATTTAAAATGAGTTAGGGGTCCAGCTCACGTCTTGGTGCTACGAGTCCAAATTAGAACTGAGCAAATAATGAAGAAATGTCTCTGCAAAAATGCTTTCATATTTTTAAATCAGTATGCTTAAACTTCTTTGTGTTTACTACCTTTTTAATATTTTAACAAACAAGTCTAGGAGGAGGGATATTTGTGAATTTAAAAGATGTATCTGCAAGTTCTCATGGAAAGCAAATCCTGAATTTATGAAGACAAGTATTTGCACTGGAAAAAAGGTCTATTGTTTAGGATTTTGCTTATTGAACTAAATACATTAAAATATGTTCTGAGTGGTCTCTGTGCCTGGTCAAAACTAACAAACAGCTTCTATTTTGTGAATCAGATGCTAACAAAAGAAGTATTTTCAAGAAAGCTACAGAATCACAGCTATTTACAAAAAATACTCAGTAAAGAAAACTATCTCACAAGTTAAACAGAAAAAGAGACTCCATAAAAATATGTGATATCTTATTAACTTAATATTTGGGATAAACTGAGGCCTGTTGGAAGTGAGAATGGAAAATTTAAGTCTTTACAGAAGTGGAACAAAGACTGGTATGTGAAGTCATTCTGGCAATGTGGCCAGGGGATAAAAATCATAGACTGGTGTATGAGACTACAAAATCTAGCAGAAGTATTTACTGAGCTCATGTTCCCAAAAAAAGGGTGTCAATAAATATAGATATCTTGCAAAAGTACCTCCAGTAAAAGTATCTGGTGTATGCCAGCAAAATGTGTAAGTGTAGAGTAATATTTTGATAAAAGGCTGATCTAAAAGAAGAAAATATGCAAAGATACAAAACTCTCTGCAGGACTATGAGGAAGAAGGACTATATCATTTCATACTGACATTCAACATATGCCTTTACAATGTCTAAGCATCTCCAGCATACATGGGTATCTCTTTGCCTGACTAAGAGAAAGGGTTGAAGACTGCACTGCATGGAGGCAATTTATTCTCATGTTGGGATATTTTGTGAAAGCAAGATCTGAATGTATATTGGGATCTGGTAAGCAGGGGTGTGGATAAGAGATTCACAGATTCACAGGGTCGTTGAGGTTGGCAGGGACCTCTGGACAACATCTTGTCCAACCCTGGTGCTCAAAGCAGGCTCAACCTGAGCAGGTTGCTCAGGGCCACGTCCATTCAAGTTCTGAATACTTTCAAGGATGGAGACACCTAAGTCTCTCTGGGCAACCTGCTCCAATGTTTGATTAACCTCACAGTAAAAGAATGTTTCTCTTATGTTTGCATGGAATTTCCTGTATTTCAGTTTGTGCCCGTTGCCTCTTGTTTTTTCACTGGGCACCACTGGGAAGAGCTTGGCTTTGTCTTCTTCACTGCCTCCCATCAGGTATTTACACACATTCATAAGAGCCCCCAGGCCTTCTCTTCTCCAGGCTGAACAACCCCACCTCTCTCAGCCTCTCCTCATATGACACATGTTCCAGGCTGTAAATCATCTTCCTAGCCCTTTGCTGAGCTCTCTCCAGTATGCCCATATCTCTCTCGTACTGGGGAGGACAGAACTGGACACAGGACTCCAGACGTGTCTCTCCAAGACTGAGTAGAGGTGAAGGATCACCTCCCTTGACATGCTGGCAAGGTGCTGCCTAATGCAGCCCAGCAGGCTGCCAACTTACTTTGCCACAACAGCATGTTGCTGGCTAATGGTCCACCAGGACTCCCTGGCCTTTGCTACAAAGCTCCTCTCCAGTTGGTCAGGCCCAGCCTATACTGGGGCATGGAATGATTCCTTCCTAGGTGCAGGACTTTGCATTTACATTTTTGTAATTTGTTGAGGTTTCTGTTGGTTCATTTCTCCAGGCTATTGAGGTGTCTCTAAATGACAGCACAACCTCCTGATGTATCAGCTGCTCCTCTCAATTTCATATCATCTGCAAAGCAATTTTGGATTGTCTACAACAGATCTCTGAATTTCCAAAAGAATGCAATCAAAATGGGGTGAAACTAGTCAGAGAAAAGGGAGAATCAGCTTCTGAAACCTGAGTGACTTTTGCTGTAAGCAGAAAACTAGGAGAACCATGTGGGTATAACTACAGAGCTGAGCTGATGGCCTTTCATGTGTAAAGACATGAAACAGACTCAAACTCCACTCTTATTTTAATAACAAAGACATTATGGTTTATGGTCTCAGCCTTTAAAGGCAGACAAGAAAGAAGGTTGCAAAGACAATAAACAACAGTGCTTTGTTTCCCTTGTGTTCTACACTCTTGGCTGGGCTCCTGCTTCCCTGGGAACAACAGGACTCTGCGACACGCCAAATACACTTGAACAGTGGCAAAATCATAGGCAAAAGGGAGCACTTCCAGCAGTTATGTTTCTGTGTGACTAACAATATGGCACAAGCCCCGCGAAGGTCTAGATAGACTGTTGTTTTAGAGAGCAGATTCTCCTCACTGAGAAACACCATATTTAACTGGAATAAATAGTATTACTCCTGATTTACATCAGCAAGTCCGAGAGAAGAAAAAACACCTGGAAGAGCTCACTATGAGAGGAGCCATAAGCTTATTTCTATTGTTGCTAAACAGAATGTCAGCAACAACACTTCTAATCTGTAATTTGTACTATTCACTATGTTCATCTTCATGCCATAGGGAAAAAACGATGCTTAAGGCAGAATGATTACACCACACTAGCCTTGAGCTAAAATGACATCATAAATAAACAATGCAAGAAATAGTAATAATGACAGCAATCAAGACAGATGTAAAAAAACAAAACCAAAGTAGAAATGTAGCAAAATAATACATCTCCAGACTTCTAAAATAAAACTAACTAGGACATTTAAAGATCCATTTAGAATAATAAAGAGAAAAAAGTCAAACTAAAATCTATTATAATGTTTGAAATTTTCCTTTTAACCTTTGTTTAAATTAGCAAAAGTTGCATGTTCATACCTGATGGCAAAATATAGTCCTTTTCTAGCAAAACATGGAAGTTTGGTATTAATACAGAGTATGTAATATTACAAAACCCATCTATTATAAAATCTAAGGCATGACTATATCGCCAAATATTGAGCTTAGGAAAGAAATATTAATTTTGCTTAAATTGGTCCAAAACCCAGTAAAGTTATCCAGTGAAAATTTAGGTGAATTGTCCATTTGCAGACCAGTAGCTACAATAAAGGAGACAATGTCTTCACTTGTTGAAAGTAATATCCATTTAAGTTCTGAACACAAGCATCCTCTAACAATAAACCAAATGAGCTCTCAATATAAAATATGTCTTCCTTCTCTGAAAATCTGTATAGCGAATAGAGCCCGAGGGAACTTTTAACAAAATGTTATAAAACTGAAAACTGACATTAATAGGAAGTACTGATATATCCTTAGTGACAATGAGTTCAATTCTCCTGCCACTGCATAATGGAAACACCAATTGGCTCCAATTTTCTTCGATTGGATTTGCTCCGATCAGTGACAGAAGAACGAGGCCCAGTCCTGCTGAGACATCATTATGAGAGACAGATTTAGCAGAAAGTATTGGCTACAGCTGAAGTATGTGACTCTAACGTTACTCAGGCTTTGGTTGAAATCCATGGGGGTGGATAGGACACAGTAAATGTGGTCAATGCATTCCTTAGAGTCAATGACTAGTTCACATCACAAGCTCCATCGGTGAGGTAAATCACACAGCACTTCTACCTTCCCACTGCATACACCAATCTCAGGTCTCCCTCTGTGCAAATTTATCCTTGCCCTTTATTCTCAAAAAATCCTCTAGCACCTCCCACCTCCTTAATTATTGTGCCTTTCACACATCTTTCTTTTCTGTCTGCCTCATACACCTCATTTTCTTTCCCATCCTTGCCTCACATCGCAACCTCTTTCTCCTTTCACCAATCGTCATCAGAACCCCTTTACTCCCTGCATAGCAGGGGGGCTGAGGTGGGAGAGCTCTCCCAGAACATCAGCTCAAAGCAGCCCCAAGTCCAGACTCTGCCAAAAGAATCTGTCTGCTCTATTAGTCCATCTTTTCTACAGTATGCCTGAATTTTGAAGGGAATGGAGAGGTACTGCAGTCCTCCTTGTGAAATCTAGGAAGGGGAAATGCAACCTGTCCCCTTACCATGATGTTCTGACCGAGAACAGATATACTGCACCAAGATAAGGTGCAAGAAGGAATTTACACTGTGCTAGAAATATGTGATTAATTTTATACCTAATCCAACTTAATGTTACAATTGATTTTTTTCTTCAGTTCAGGATTGAAAGCCTATTATAATACTACTTATCAATAGAGAATGTTAATTCACACTTTGAATTAAGTGGCTAAAATGGGGATTTAATTTAGATTTACTAAGACAGCAATTGCATGTTAATTAAATAGCGATTGATTATTAAAATATTTTTACTGAGGTTTAACAGCTCCACTACATAAGAAGATTTGCTAAATTACTGTCCAAAGTGTGTCTTTAGATGTACTGTGGTGAATTCAGTGAGGTTGCACAGATGCAAATGTAAACAAAAATTGACTAAATAGTTGTTTTCTCTTGAGTTAGTGTTTATTTAACATACAGTAACTCACTGAGTCTAAATCAAGTGCTTAGCTACAGATTTTTGGGACAGTTAAAGTGTTAAGGAATATTATTGATTATGTCATATGTTTTGAAGTTGTAAAACATGATAGTAAATGTCTAACAGCATTTATTAATTGCCAAAATAATCTTTAGTTCAGAAAGATACCAAAGACTGTTGATACCTCTGTACATGTCTGGCACCAGACATATAAGGTATAAATTAATGTGATATATAGCAATCCAGGTTATTATGGCCATAATACACTTAGGTTAACAACAACATGGAAATCTGAATTAGGGAGCGAGAACTGAAACAGACTCAGTTACCCATCAGCAAAGCATGGAGAGGTAAGAACTCTCTCACACTGTTGTGTGGTGCCCAGGCACACAACACCAAGCAGGTGCTGTGATCAACTTTTTTTCCACTTGACGCTGGACATGCATGAGCATAGGCTGGGTTCTCCCTCTGCAGCTGAGGCAGCCCAAAGGGGGATGCCATAATTTGCCTGCAGAATATTCACTACCAATTAACATAATCAATGGAGATCTTTGACAAATTACAAAGGCAGGATAAAACACCACAGTTGGGTTATTAGTGCCCTGTCAGAATCTAATTCTGTATGGGTAGGTGTTTTTCTGCATTTTTCCATCACTATTGAAGAGGTTGGCACCTTCAAGGAGAAGAAAAGCAAACATTTTAAAGCCTTACCTAGCCACTGAGTTAGAGCATAACTGCGATTTTTTTAATCACTTTTATCCAGCCTTAGATTCTCAGCCTAGTCCCTCCTCTTAAGATAACTCTTCTCTTGAAACAACAACAATATGTACTGATTTTTCCAGTGTGCATGTGGGTAAAATTCCCCTTTCTTATTATGATTCCTTGGACTTTTTTTTTTAGATGTTATTCTAACCAGTCACATTTAGCTTTTTATTCCTGATTTCAATGTTTTTATCACCTCTGTTCACCCCTTGTTTTATCTGCTGCCTTTCAGCAGTTCCAACTCTTCCTGGTCTATAGAGCACCAGCACAAATTTCAGCAACAATGCTCATTGCCATTTTTGCTTTCCATCCTTCATGAACCAGAAATATTCTTCCAGAGTGTATTCTTCCAGCCCTTGGACCTATCCCAAGTCTTGTGATATCAGATAAATCACCGTTTTCTTTGTGGCAAGGACTTCTATTTCATGTTTTGTATGAAAATGCAGTTACCAGGAAAAGGTGTTTGGCACTAAGATTCACTATTTTTTCTCCCCTGCACACTCGCATAAATATAAGCTCATGGATAGCAGAGTCACAGAGTAATTCTCTGGATGTCATCTCCCCTCCTCCACCTCATCTAGTACAAACCCCCATTATAGGGGAGTAAAAAAAAACCTAAATCACACTGTCACACCCAAGCCAAAGCTGCCAAAGATGGATTTTAAGTCAATATCCTTTCTTTCATCAAACACTCTATCTGTGTCAGACAGACATACCTTTATCCTTTCTCTTTCATGGCAAAATGCCCATGACCAAGGAACTCAAAACCTCCCTGTCAGCATCAGCCTCTGCCTAAATTTTTATTCACAGCTGAGTTGACTGACAAAAAAATCCCCTGGTCTCCCTGCGGAGCCTGAGGAATTGCTCAGGGTCACACCAAACACTGCCACCAGGCATGCCCAAGTTCTGGTAACCATGGGGGATTTGTTCGTTATTTCCTGAGTTACCAGATCCAGCCCATATTCCTCCTCTTTTTGATGCCATTCCAAAGCAGGTCCTGCCCGAAACACAACCCTCTCCCTTCTCTTTCAATCCTCCAACTAAACCTACAAGTGAAACTCTCCTGCAATGTAAGTTCATAATCTTAGAACAAATGTTATTTTGTAGCCAGTAGCTAATCTTCAAAAAAATAAAAAAATAAAAAATGCAAAATTTAGCCATTTAGTTTCTTAAAGTGAAATATTCTGAAACCACATTAAACAAAAACATGCGCTTTGGTGGTACTTCTGAACTTCTTATGCTATTATAAACCAGATACAAGGGATTCAATGACTTACTCTCCATAGAAGTACTTAATTTACCTTTTTGGGGAGGGGCTAGGAGGAGAGCTGAAGTGCAGCTGGTCAATGTTATGTCATGATTTTCATTACTACTCCTACCTACTGGACTGGACCAACACTTTTCCATCTCCCTAGGAAATACAGACATTTAAAATATAAAACAAATAAAAGTTGATGTTACTTTTATCTCTATTTCTCGTTCCTCTGCATTCACACTTGTGTGACTGATTTGTGTGTGAAACGGTTTCCAAGTTTCCAAGCAAAAAGCAGTTAAGAAACAAAATATTTATACTCTTCTAACTTGTGCTTCCTGCCTAGCCAGATCCAATACAGATGCAAAGTCACTGGTCTGCAAGAACCTTCCACAGATCTATAATAAAATAATTAAATTAGTGAGTTGTGTTTAGATCAGAGATTCTTGGCTGCCAGCTCCTAAGAACTCGGGGAATTCAGAACCGCAGAAGGATCATTTGGAGTCCATTTGGCAGAAACGTCAGAAACTTGCTGCTCCTGGGAACATCCTTTTCCAATAACATTTATAGCTCTAGATGGAAGTAAAAAGCACCATATGTTAAGAGTTTCCTGCAAAGCTTCCTGGTAAGAGAGGAAATAAATTCAACTTGTCACATCTGCTCGTGGGCCAGTCAAGTAGGATTTTATCACAGCTTTAAGTGGTTTACAAAACTGTCCTGTTATCGACTGAAGGGAGCTTTACTTTTCAAGGGTTTGGTTTTTTTTTTTTCCAATATGCATGTTTATATAATCTCAATCATTAAATGATTTATTTGTCAGTGGAATTCAGTAACATGTATTATTATTTATCTCTAAACAACAAAGATTACTCAGTTATTCAGCTAACAGCAACAATTCAGTTGGGAGCCAATTTGCATGGTTCAGCTGAATAAAGCTGAGCAGTCCCATTCTGCCCTTCGTTTTTTTGACCCTAGCTCTGTACATTGTATCAAAATTTCCATTACAAAATACATTTAATTAGACAAAAGTCAAGCTTCTACCATCTTCAGAAATCCTAGGTCCTAAGCACTGTAAATGCAATGCAAACAGCTGGCTTCAAATTCCTGGGGAGTCAGGGATCCCAAGAAAATATTATGAACCAATACATATTGTCTCTGCAGTTGCTCAAGAAATCATTACTCCCTTTACAGAAAGAAGAATTTGTTATGTGAAATGCAAAGATAGCACAAGACAAGGCAAAAGTACTCTGTGGCAGGAATTTTTGCAAAAGTCACAGCGCTGTGGAATTAGGCATAGCCAAACTCCACAAGCTACACACGCATTTTTTGGCACCTTGTCCTGTTCTCATTGAAGTCAGTGGGAATTTTGCCACCGACTAAACAAGGAGGAGGATTGGGCCCAAACTATGCAGCTATTTGCCAAAATAATCAAGTTACAGGAAATTGCTCCTCAAAAGGTAGACGTGTTTCAAAATTCCAGATGCCTACATGGAACTGATCTAATTTACACACACTGGGCCATATACTGTTCTCTGCCTCTGTGCACACTTCGCTTTGATGTTAATGGGAATCTGATGCTGCTTCAGGGCAGTACAGTACACGTCCCTTGGAGCCCATTCATTCCACTCTATCGGTAAAGAGCGAGCACAAAAGAGAGTGGAAGTAACACATCACATTACATCCAATATTCATGCAATTATTGAAGAACACTGTACGTATTACATTTGCAAACTGTCCATAATAATTTAATTTTCTCTCCTCAATTTATAATATGTTAATTAGGCATGAAATTAAATGCTTTTAACATACAACTGATTATGCTATAATGTATCCAACAAAGATTGATTACTGAATAATAAATCAACATTTGCATAAATATTTATATAATTTATTTTTTAAAATTCCATACTGTATAAACAGATAACATGGGAAAACTACAAGTACTATGACAGAAATTGTACTTTGCCTTTTAGAGATCTTTTTTCTTGAGACTCATCAACACTTTGCTGTACATTAGGGAAACAAACTGTACTCCATACAAGAAGAAGCACTGCAGTCCTTCTTTAAATGTTATCAGAACTTCATAATAATATAGCATGTTATTCTTAACATGCACCAAGAAACAGAAAACTTGCCAGAAAAGAAGAAAATTGCACTTTAATTACAACAGGATGTATATTACCTTTACCCAATGTGGAATTTTCATAAAAAGCTGATGGTTTATTTGGGATCTATCCTTGCTTTTGCTCGTATCAATGACAAAACCTCTTCTTTCTGACCTTGTACCTGTCATTATCATATCTGACCCTCCCAAAATCTTATTTCCGTTATTTCAACCTAGGTTTCTCTGTGGCAAAATGACAGTTGTACTCATTACATTAACAGGGAGTTAAGGGTGGATAGTTTGTGTTTACAAGACACCAAGGAAAACTTTCAAATATGAGGAGAAATCTACAGAAACTCATTAACAGAAGCTGCCGAGAACTTGTTCAGCAGATTTCCCAGTGATTCTGGCCACAGTCTAACTGCCTGACAGCAAAACTCAGTTTTTATGGACTACTTGTCCTTGAGAGACTTTCTACCAGCAGCAGCTCAGATACATTCTCCCTCCTCCACACAGTGCCTGCTCCAAAGTTGACTGAAGTAAATGGAAAGACTCCACAAGACCTCGTGAGCTTTGGATTAGCTTCACGTTTTGCAGGATCTTCTCATAAACCAAAGACTGTTTACAGGCTAATCCAACCTTGGACCCTGTCCTGCCCACACTGAGTGGAAAGGGAGGCTCAAATTTGAGTTCAGCAGAAAAGAAAAGACAAATTGCATGTAACTGGATAAATGTCTCTACCTTGGCTAACTTTGTTTATGCTTCTTGTTGGCCTATTTAGAAGTGTCAAAGATATTTAAAAACAACATGCTTATTCAAAACCTGCAGCCAAAACAATGAAGTTGTTTTGGACATACTAACTTGCTGCTTGCAAGCTGGGAGCAAGAAAGGGTTTGGGAGAAATCACATTGGCTAGAACACAGAATCCTCTTGTAAAAAGAAAACTGAATTTAATGCCTGATTTCAGATGACCAATTAAAAACAAATTTCAGTGATATAAAGAGGAAAAAGTTTAATGAGAAAACTATTATGAGAAAAGAAAACTACAATGGGTTTTTTCCATATCTGCTTAAAAGTCACCAGTTAGCCAGCAGCAAGTGCCAAGGAGATGTATTCCACACAGGGAAGAAGACTAAAATAGAGCCCAGCTTTGGTTCACTGCTGCAAGCTGCTGCGCACCTCTTGAGAAACACTCAGCTTTACACAAAACCAGTGGGAGTTTTAGTGACTCAGACTGTTACAGCATCAGATTTTTGGATATTAATGTGGATTATGTTTAAAAAAATCTGTTTTCTTGCCCAGAAATCCTGTGATGAATTTGATCTTCAGTGAGTTTTCAGGAAGTACTCATCATTAGTGGAAGGACATGCTATAATATCAGCTTTTACAAAAAGTTTTTAGATGATACTTCCCCTAGCTGCTGCAACTGCACATCTGAGAAAGGAGGTGAGAGTCCTTGCACTGCTGAGAGCTCATGGGAGACGGTGGGCCTGATGGGCTGCCCAAGAGCTCCTCTTGGGCTCCTCCCAGGGACCACCCAAAAAATGCCACAAAACTGAGTCTTCCAGACAGTTTCTGCAGAAGTAGTATATTTTTTCTTCATCTCTTCTACTTCTTCCTACTCTTCTTTCTCATTCTCACTTACTTTCTCCTTTTTGTTTTCAAGGCACCATGCAAGAGGATTTTGTTGTAAGAAGTGATGCTCTCTTTGTGACTGTTCTATCACAACAAGCGGAGAACACCAGACTGTCCATGTCTGCTAAACCACACTCCATCTCATATTATTGTTGTTCTGTGTTTGGCACCAGCTTCAAACCCCATTTCCTAAAAAGCACAGAACTCTGCAAGCTG
Source organism: Morus bassanus (assembly GCA_031468815.1). Taxonomy (NCBI): domain Eukaryota; kingdom Metazoa; phylum Chordata; class Aves; order Suliformes; family Sulidae; genus Morus; species Morus bassanus. Next base: position 8,779,464 of record CM062576.1, on the reverse strand, counting down.
CAATCCCTCAGGTACAAACTGGTAATGCTACTCAATATACCGAATTCTTAGAGCTTTGTTCTGTGCTCTCAAAATGCTTAGAACTATCAATATTTCTTCTGCACACAGAAAACCTGGGGCACAAGTACATGAAATGACTTAGAGTATACACCCAGTCAGTGACAAAGCTACACACTTGTCTCCCAACCGGCAATCCACTGGATCATCTAACATCCCTGAAATAAGCAGATCCATCTTTCCTTCCTCACAAAATTTGACTAATCACCTCATTCTTTCTCGTTCAGTTTAAAATTGCTATATATCTTCCTTTTTAAAGATTTTTTTTGCAACTACTGGAAACTGTTCCTACGCCATTCTCTCCTCTACCCCACCATTTGATCTAGCAGTCCCTTAGCCAGGTATGAAAAGGGCAGTGCGCTGCCCTCCGTGCCTTGACTGACGTGTTCCACACTTCCAGCACTTGTACTCTTCTGCATCCACTTTTTACTACCATATTTCTCATATGCAGCACACTGTGAAAGTGAAACAGGATGTTACATGAGGTGTACTGAAATGCTTTATTATTAAATATTTTAAATTAATCATGTGTGATAGTTAATTATTCATTCAAACAAACCATGAAAAATAGGGACTGCAGCAATTTCCTCTTTCCAATATCAGATTGCTACTAAATGTATGGCACAATAAAACACTCAAATTAAAACTTCCTGATGTGACACCGAATTACTAAATATCCAAACTGCTGAAAAATTAGAAGTATAACCCTTGTACAAGATATTTATTATATTCATGTCCTACTTAAAACTGCATCTTATTTGGAAGAAAAGAATATTCATGATCTCTCTTCTACAGATTGGAAAGGAAGTTTATTGATTTGCCTGATACTTTTGATCAGCAACATAAGCAAACCTTAAGGAAGGCACATCACGTGTGAGCAGTTGGTGGTGTATGGTGAAATTAAATAATTACATAGCAGAGTGTAACATCTTGAAGCCAGTCTTTCCCACCTGAACAACTTCATTTTTATTATTGCTAATTTTTTAGAGTGCCCGTCACCAACAGTAAGAGCAAAAGTTCACTACCCCAAAGAATTTGAAAATGAAAATCTTATTACATCCTCCTTGAGACAAGACCAGTGTTGGTGAAACTACTCCTTGTAATAAACAACATGCAAGATAGGAAGAATTTGCAGGAAAGAAACGTGGAAGAACAAAGGAAAAACAAAACACATAAGAAAGAAGTATCTAAAAGAGATGAAGGGTAAGTTGCAAAGGAAACCTTCAGTTAAACCAGAATATGGTACATACGCTGTTAAATCTCCAGTGCTATCTTACATTTACACACTCACACCTCTCAGGCTCAGACTGAGTAGCCCCTCTTCTGCCCCTCCCTAACACAACCAAAGCCATAGAAAATGACAGAAGGATAAAAACAGGATAGAAAAGATGAAAGAACCCAAATCCCAATCTTATTTTTATTTATGATTTTGCTGTAATTTTGTCATAAGCACTCTGCTGTATAAGTTTACCTCCTATATAATTCCCGAAACCTTCACAATAGGTAAACATAAGACTTTTGACTGAACTTAATGATTCTATTTTGAACTGCCTAGGTTCTGGCAGAGATATCATTAGAGTATATATTCCTGAAGACTCAGTGTAATGATCAAAGGACTCTCAAAGTACAACGATCAATGAAAAGCTGTTTGTCTGTCAATCCTTCAAGAGAAGCAGGAGTGCCCGGTTCAGCAGAACAGCAGGAGAGCACACTGCTGTCTGAGGGAATCGCGGCTTGGTCATGGTCTCTCCAAGGTAATAATATTTTGTCAGTATTATTTCTTTTCTTACTATTAAAAGAGATCCGTCTTCTGTGAACCCATTTGTTAGATCGCAATTTATAGGTTTAACCTTTCATTAGTCTCTATCCACTTTCATTAAAGCCACTAATTTGACAAGTGAATGACTTCTTTTTGAGAGGTTTGTCCTTTCCTTTCCAAAGAGATTTTTTTCACCTCGCCTATCAGCATGGCCCAGGCGTTGGGTGTCATTACTGCCTTCTCTGCTGGCAGAAAGAGGTTGGAACAGGAGAGTGCCTAAGTAAAGGTTTGCAGAGGTGCAAACAGGTTATTCACACAGATGAATTTTAATACTGGTCATGTTTTTACCAGTCATCCATCCTCCATTCTTCCTTCTTCCCTTTCCCCTCCAGTAAAAGCCCATGCTCACCCCTCTCTTCATGTTACGGAGATATTCCCAACGGCATCTTTGAATCTTTTCCCCTTGCTTGTCCTCCTTCTACACTGTCTCCTGCTTTGATTCTCCTTTGCTTTCTTTCATTTCATCTTTTCTTTAGTCAGGTGTACTCTTATTTGTTTCATCTTTTGTAGCTCTTTTCCCTCTATACAGTTGCTCTTTTTGTGTGCTGCTGACTTAACTTACATTCTTTTCCCAAATCTTGAAAACATTATTGGAAAACTCTTTTTTTTTTTTTTCTTTTTTTCTTTTTTTTGCCCCCAAGCACCTTTTCCAATCTTTCTCTAAAGCACAGCACCACAAGCAAATTACAGCATTTTGTTAATTTAATCTAACACCTCCACAGTGTTGTTCTTTTCTTGACCATCCTGCTCCCTCCTGCTTTTCTGCAAGCAAGGATAGACAACTTTTGCTGGTCAAGGTCAGAGAGAGACTAAAAGATCATGAGCATCCTCTTCTGAAGCTCTCATGATGCTTGCTGGAGCCATTTGCTAATTTTTACATCTATTTTCTGTTCAATTGTTGCTGCCATTACAAAAGCCTTCTCCTTCAAGCTTCCAAATAAGTCACATTACAGCCTTTCACTGTTGTCTATCATTTTATGGCTCTCTGGTCTTTTTTATAGTAATAACTTGGAAATATATTCTGCACAGTATTATTTGTAAGCTTCCATCTCCCCATCCCTTTCAGTTTTTTAAGTGTGATTTAACTTTTTAACTGTCAAAGCTTGGGACACTGTATTTGAAAAAATACTACTCAGCATCTCTACACTGGAAGACCTGCGAGAGTAAAGGAAATACAGACTCTCCTGAAAGTGTGCCTGTTCCCTGATGAGCAGCACATAGAACGATTGAGAGTCATTAGGTTTCTTCAGCCATTACGATATGGGTGAAAGTTGGCCCATACATAAGAATTGTTTGGAAATAGCCAGCATAAGTGGGGTCAGAGAGGGACTGGGTTCCGTTCTGTACAGTAAGGTTTGTTCCTGTATAGCCTCTGTTTCATACCTGCCAGAATCAATGAGCTGCGACAGGTTGTTTCTTCTCAGGTCAGGAAGACTTGTGCATGTGGGGAGCAGTGCATGAAGAAAAACTGGTAGAGAGTCCTGAGGTTATTATACAGATGAGGCATAAGCAATTGGAAAAAGGGAAGAAATGCAAACTGCCATGACAAATGGAAAAGAGTAGAAAACATAAAGTAAGAACAACATGCAGCGTACCAGGCCAGGCAATCACAAGGGATGGAGAGAAAAAGAGAGAGGTGGGAGGTAAGACATTTTAGCTCCTATCCACACAGTAAATCTCCTCAGATTACTCAAAATATGTGAAATTATACATCATTCTCCTCAAAGTTGTTGACAGTAAAGCTACTTCTACCGCTACGATGTGGTTTGCTCTTTACAGACATCAGCATGCAGCAATAGTTTGTCTATGATTCATAAAAGCATGGTGTAACATATATATGTATACAGCAACCTCATCCAGAAAAACGTAAGCTCTTCCTAAGAACAAACACTCAAATCCCCAGTTAGAGGCCACACTTTTTCTTCTCTAATTACATATATGGGTTCTTTCAGCTGAAAGTGTCAAGTCTTAGACAAAGCAGCACAGAAAATCAAAAGCAGAGCCAGGAACAGAGATAAGTGTCCTGCTTTCAAAGCCTGGCTCTGAGCACCATTAACTCTTCTTCAGAAAAGACATTTTGAAGAAAAGACTCAGGTTGTAGCAGACACTAATGCAACTGGACACGTAGCATCAGAGAAGTCCTGAAATGCAACTGGGATGGGAGACAAGACAAAGGGATAATTCTTTGATATTTACTTGATAATTATTGGATGTAATTTTTCTCAATACTAAAGTTATAGGCACTTTGAAACTTAACTATGTGGTTCTCTGCCCGGGAAGGTTAAGTTTCCCTAATAGACAAGCCCTAATTGACAAGCCATCTCAGTCTGTTGAGACACCAGAACAGCAGCCTTACAACAAAACACTGCACAGACTCATGTGAAGAATACCAGGAAGTTGCTTCACTTAATATCGAACAACCCCTTTTTCTCACTAGATTTTATAGATCAGTATTTTAAACAACCTGATTTGGAGACTTCAGCTGCAGGCTGATTAGATTAACTTTCTACATACAAAAACAACACAAGTTGAGCACGTTGCTCTGCATTTGAGTAAAGACAAGATTCCTGCCTTGAGCAGATTAAACTTCAGATAATCCTAAATGATTGAATTATCAGTAAGAACAATCTTCAACTAAATTAGTAAAGGGACTTTATGGTTTACGTTGCCATTGCTCTCTTTTCTAAGGAGAATAAGGTCTTATTTTATTTTATTTTTAAATGATCAATTAAGGGAAAGTTGTCTGGTGACAAGAATTCTTCTAATTACTAAGTTTTCACGGTATTAAATAGTTTAAGTTAAATCAACCGGCATTTAGCAAACTGCTGTTCCCCCTCTTCCCCATTCCACATACACACTTTTTTCCTTCTAAAAGCCCTCCACTGAATTAGCTGTTAGGTGCTAATTGCAAATGATTAAGCACTCACCAGTCTTACACTTCTTGCTTTAATATTAATGAGATGTATTAGCATGGAACATGGCTTGTATTAATATTATAAATGGAAGACTGCATGGATCACTGCCTACTGTTTTGCATTACAAGGAGCATTCAGCTAAAGAAAAAAAGTCCAATTTAGACCAGAAAAAAGCCTAGTATACCATATATTTCTGGTGGCAACAAGGAAGTAAAAAGACTGAAGAAAATAAAGTTAAATACCATCTATTTATATAAACAACGTATCATTTTTTCCATAATCATCAGCAGCAAACTTATATAAAGAGATAATTTTCTCTGAAATAACTGGAATATATGAAGCTAAAGATAAATTTAAATTATTCCATTAAGCAGAGCCATGCCACAGAGAAACACCTTTTCTGCCTTGCTCTAAAGATGTAATCTGAAGTTCCACATTTTTCTGTGTATATCAGGTTCAAGGATTGTACTCCATTCAAACATCTTACTTGTTATTTCCTATTCATAGGACACCAAAGTGTATGTAGTGGGTCTTTTTTAGAGTATATATATATGTAATTATTTATCCTTCCTCCAGGGTAGCTTTCCCATTTCTTTAGCCACCATGGACATGTAAAGCATAGGTCTGTTAACATATACAACTTAACTAACTTGCCTTGTATTCATCATACAAAATAAGTCATGTGCTAAAATTGAATCCAACCTGTTAGAAATGAAAAGCATTGTTTTCATTCTTCATTGCTTTGTGCAAGTATAAATGGATATAATATGTTTAGGTGATAGGCAACTAACTGAAAGCTCTCCTGACACACGAATTGTGTCAGTTCTGAAGACAACCACCTTCTACAAAGCCTATGCATTTTCTGAGGAGCCTAAAGCATCTTCTTCAAGGTGAACTTTTTAATGCTAGATATTGGAGAAGTATGGAAAGTATGATGCGCACACTTCAAGATAAATGACAGGTTTCCCTCACCTGAAAAATGCAATACTTTTTTAGCTTTTCTCTTGAAGTTGGTTATGAGAAAAAGCTTGTGGAAGGAAGGGAAATTATTTATACAGTATTCTTATTTATAAGTTGGAAGGATCAATACAAATGTGACTTTAGAAGGAAAAAGCCTGAGAGCAGAAATATGAAACCAGCAGCAGAATCCTGGGATAGGTTTGTCATTATAATAGTAGCAGGAGTGCATGGCAACAATCGAGAAAGGACTGATATCTAGCTCCAGGTTATAATGTCCCATATACAGACGTTTCTGCTGTTGACATCAGTGAAAGGCATCCACAAACAGCAAAAGGAGAATCTAGTCCAGAGGATACTCTCAAAGAGAGTGAGCAGCTCAGCCACACCACACCATGTAACACAGGAGAGTACCACTCATCAGCCAACTCCCATGGGTGACTGGTGCTCCACTAGCCCCTGCTTATTTAAAAACTGTGTCTGGATCAAGAAGCATCAACACAGAAGCACAGTGGAGGCTAAAAAAGCACATGCAGAAGCAGCAGCCACAGGCACAACAGAGCCAAGGAGTGATGCAAGAGAAGGTCCCTCCCGGGCAAAGCACCACCATTTTGCTATCTCCTCTAAACTGCGTTCTGCTGTTGCTCTTGTAGCACTTCAAATTCAGTCCTGATCCCTTATTAGGGCCCATTTACATGTACCTCAGGCACGTAGGCTGAGTCCCATCAACTTCAATCACCAGCGCAGGACCAGGCGCAGGCCAGCAAAGAAAGGGCTGGTTTAGTACAGAAACAAGAGCTGACTGCAGCTGCACAATATCGTGTGCTGCCCTAGGTAACCAACACGTCGCCTGCTTGCAGCTAGTTACTTGTTTTGGTTGTTCTGTTTATTTGAATCTTCTACATCTATTTCTGTATCCTATTACTTGTTTATTCTGACTTTAAAACATGGTATGTGGAAAAGGGTAGGTTGGGATCTCGTAGCTGTGAATCTCAGCTACAGATTGGGTTAACTGAATTTGATTTGTACAGATGTTACAGTCAGACACATTTGCGCAACATTGCGATTAGAAAAATATTCCTTTTTCAACAATAAAAAAGTTTGAATTTTTTTTTGATCATTAGTAGATTTTATAGGGCATTATGAAGATTGTGCCCCTAATTAGTCTAATGAATATTTTTTTAAATTTTATTTTCTACAGTATGTCATTACAGAAAAGCAACAACATTGGCACAGTGTAACTTCACCATTTAATGATTCCTGCTGTCATCATCCTGAAACACCTTTTGCATAGGGAGATTGCTTTCCCAATATTTCCTATTCCCTACCATCCATCTGACAGACAGAAACTGATTGAATTACCCAGTGTCACAGAATGATGCTGTGGCAGATTCAAGAGTTAAACCAGTTCACCTGAATCCTCCTGACTCACGCTTCTGTCACAGAAGTTGACATATACTTATTCATCTAGGAAGGATGGAGACATACCTTATACATGTTGACAAATCAGTCATCCAGATTTTTCTGAGATGGAGACTGATGAAAATTATCCACCTCTCTGTTAAAAGATGAATAAAGGGTTGTTCAGCTTTAGCTGCTTCTTCTTAGTCCAGGAATGTAATATCAGTAGGGCTAGATTTATGAATATAAATATCTAAAGGAAGACCCTTAGGAAAAATAGAGTCATCAAGTTATTAAAAACACTATCAGATTACATGGATTCTGATACAAGACTGGTATCAAATTAAGGTTGTCCTCTAAACCTTGAATTCCAGCTCTTAAATTATTGAATTTACAGCCTTAAATAATGCCTGAGATTTTCAATGTATAGCTTTGTTTTGACTGCATATACATAGAACCATCATAGAAATTCAGCATTTGCCCATGTTTATCACACACTGTCACAGAAGTTTCTCAGCCTTCTGTTCTTCGAACTGGAAATAAAACTATTGCTAAGAATATCATTTTCAATAGAAACTACTTTCTACAGGAATACTAAGACTGATCATTCCTTGGAGTAAACACTGCCATTTCTGCCCATAAATCAATGAAACCGAGCAGCCATTTCAAGTCAACTCCATATCTGATTGTTATTCAGCTTGCCTTTAATTTCTAATGCAGGACAGGAAAACTCAACAGCCGGTTCCCATCTCCAGTGGGGGCTGTCCTCTGGGAATTATGTGCTTCTCACTAGCAGTGGCTAAATTCTCTTTGCAGCTGCAAGACAACCATTTATTCCCTAGTGCCTTATATTACAAAAGCAATGACCAGAGAACCAAGATGCCATCTTCCTGGGTGCCATAGCTCATCCGTACAAGATTCTGCTACAGCTCTTTCATTTCTTTCATTTATGTTCTCTGCTGCACTGCAGTGATTTGGGATAATTGACGGTGGAATTCTGCTAACATGAACTTTCGGATTGAATTGTTTTAGATTACTGAATGTTCCTATTGCACATTGGTGACTGCCCATGCAAGTGTTTATGCTTCAGATATTTTCAAGAAAAAGACTCCCAAGCATGAGTGTTTGGAAAGGAGACAAAACAAAGGAAAAATAACAATAAGCAATAAACACAAGAATTCTTGTGGTAGTAAGAGAACCAGAGGAAGCAGTAGGTTGGTATTTAGCTACACAGACTACTGAGATCAAGGATTGTGCTGTTACTCTGTATTAAATTTCAGTTTCTGATGAACTTTCACAGGAGATTTCCACTGGTTTTCCTTTTTGAAAGAAAGGGTAAATTAGCCACTAGATGGTAAAGGAGCCAGTATGGTGTATGGCTTTACCAAGTAGGATCACTACATCCACCTCTACAAATACATCTCCACAGTGTAAGGCACTTGCCTGAACATACGTCATGGTATGGCAAAAAATCCTGCTACTGGCCTTCTAATCCATGGGATGCCAGTCTCAGCAAATATGTGCTTCAATTACTCTACTCTTATACAGCAATGACTTCATGAAGAATTAGGATATTATTCTTGTTACAACACTTCACTTTCAACAGTTACAGGGATTTTTATCATTTCCTTTGTAATTGTGTATTAATGTTGAAATGCATCTCCTCCTGTATATTTCATTCCTTTTTCAGGGTAGTGAGCTATATTGAAAGGTCTAAAAACCCCCTTTCACTGTACCAGCTACTTCACCCAAGTGAGCAATGGTTGTTTTAGTTTATATATGTCATGCTAATCTCAGGAAATTTTCACTCAATGTTGTAAACTGCACAGCTTCACAAATAGCCCATATAAATTACAGTTCTTCATTTTTCAATAAACAAACTCCATCTCACGCGCTACATGACTCTGGAAAACAGGACAGTGGAAAGAGAGATACATTTGCCTTCACCGCTGATTGCACTGCAGTGGAATCACCATAATCTTTGCTGCCTTAGCCCTGCTGACTTCTCCAAACAGGTGGAGAAGCAGGAACACAGTCTCTGCAATGTCTGGTCTCTACAAATATATAGTGACTTGATCTTACACAGATCTGAACTGCCAAGCCCCAGCTCAGGAAAACATTTCAAGCCTTGTTTAGTTTTAATCCAATAAATTACCTAACTGAAGTCCACTGAATTACTTTGGTGCCTAAAGTTAAGTACAATAAAGCATCTAAGCATGCACTGGGACAAACTGCTCTACACTTTTGAAGCTCATACTACTAACTGAATGAGACTTAACTGAGTGTCACACTTAGAAGTTGTGGAATGAGAGTCTTACCCGCTTTACTTCCTTTTGTCTTCAATCCTTGACAACAAGCACATTATTCAGCCACCTCTCATTGCACCATATCAGGTCTGCAAGCACTAGAGCTTCAAAGAGCAAAGTACTAAAAATGAGTCAGGCTGATCATATGACACGAAAAATATACAAGAATTTGGGTAAGAAAGTAGTGGTGAGGGGAAGGAAAGGGGAATGAAAGCATGTGCTTACAATCCCTGGACAAGAACTGCTTTCTCAAAGACAATGTACTTTACATATGTTATTTATATGTCACCATTTTAATGGCTCTTCAATGAAAAACATCTTGTTACCATAGTAACTCACACATGGCACGCTATCTCTGAGAATACTACATCATCATACTAGACACACACAGCATTTCACACCGATAAGTCATGGGCATGTCTGGTATTTTACAAAAGAACAACGTGTACATATTTTCTTTACCTCAACCCCTTATTCTGCATATGCACTATTGATGTGAATTTCTCAATGTGAGAAAGGAAAATTATGTTCTTTCTCTTACAGTTTTGGCAAATAGCAACATGTGCTCATAATGACAACTCACAATAGCAGGAAAAACTTTATTTTTAATTATTATTTTACCTCTCCAAGCATCCACAAGCTATTTACAAGTGGAAGGAGAATATGTTGGTTTAATCTCAATTTAAAAGTGCCTATTTAATCCATTTTGGCATTTCTGTAACGCTGATTTTTTTCAGGATACTTTGCAGGGAGTTATTCTTGTTTGCAGCAGACATTCCCTGCTGCCATCCATGGGCAAAGATTCTCACCGTGAGGTGCAGGCAGAGGTCCATTGCCATCCTTCACTCCATTATTTATATATTTTACGATATTGTACATCTTACCTAAATCATTGAACAAGTAATGTCTGTTGCCCCAATTGCTTCCATATTTCTATCCAATGCTATATTCTTTGTCAGTCATAACTATCTTAGAGATTTAAAACTACACAAAAAGTGGACTGAATTTTCCCTTTGGGAATGGGCACAATAAAAAATGTGTTGCCTTGAGCCTAAGGAAATGTTGGGTGTCTATACATATTCTCCACAGGTAGAAATTCAAAATAAACTATGCAAGAGTGTCTGCACGCTGCATACAATAACAGCTCTGAAACCTGTGAACTAACATCCATAAAGTGGTATAGCTGAAGAAAACACAGGTAAACAGTCTGCTGTTTCTAATTTGATCAGTATAACATCTTCAGATGTTTTGTTCACTTTAAACTGGCAAGTTTATTCATTCTAAATGCATTATCACATAATAACTTTTTCCTTTTTTTTTGTTTTTTTTTGTTTGTTTGTTTGTTTTTGTTTTTTGTTTTTTTTTTTTTTTTTTTTTTGTTTGTTTGTTTGTTTGGTTTTTTTTGTTTTTTTGTTTTAATCAAAGGAGAATTAACCCTGGAGCCTACCTGTGGCAAATAAAATATCAGTATTGTTGGCTACATTTACAATTCAACTATCAGAAACACTAAGCTGTTAAACTTATATCATTACAATGTTGTTAAACATAGTAGCAGATACTGCAGCAGGAAGTAGCTTAAAGATTTCTTGAGACAGGGAGGAAGAGTAAGAACCATCACTGTCACATTTAAGGTTCCTGCTCTGCTGTGCAACATATGGGTGATAAAGAGATATGACCATTTTTCACTGCAAAAAACTCCCTTACAGGACAACAAGGACACCAAAATTCAAGCCAGCTTCTTGCCATGCCTCAACATTAAAAGCCCCCAAGGGCTCCTAATTTAGGGGTAGATGAAAGTCAAGTGAGTTTACTATATAGTCCAGGAAATGACCTAGAAGACACTTATATGGGGGAATGAGGAGAAGTTCCACCGCTGAAGGACTGCTGCTGGGTCAGCACCACATCCTTCCTATGGCTCTGCCTCATAACCCAGGCTCGGCAAGAAAAATATATTTTTGATCGTGTGACTGATAACCACACCAGTAACCAGCATTTTTCCCTAAGCTGTAGAAAACACACCTAACTAATATACTAAAAATGTGACTCATCTGGAGAGATATTTTTCTTTGAATATTCAGGGGTATCCTGCATTGTCACTGATAGGGACAGAACTTGCTCAACTTAAAACTTTTTAATTGACTAGAAAGTCTGGAAGCCCTGAGGCCACATATGCACATTGCACAGCAGACTGTTTCTGCTTTCCCACCAAGAATCATGAGCAGCCTTGCAGCATTTTCCTCTTACTCATGAAATTGGAACTGAAAAAACAATGAATTTCTCACACTGTACGGAAATGAGCTCAGCCCCAAGACAGATACTGGGAGCTTTAAACCCTCACACCAGAAGTTATTTCAGACCTGACAAAACATACTTGTTTATAATATTAAGCATAGGCTCTACTGGCAGGAGTCAGCATATCTGCACATTCTAGGCCATGCTGCTGTGCAAAAAAGGGAGGGGGAGGTGTTTATTGGGTTGGGTTTTTTTGGGGGTTGTTTTGTTTTTTGGTTTTTGGGTTTTTTTGTTTGTTTGGTTTTTTTGGGTTTTTTTGTCCAGATTGGACCGAAACTCTTGTGAATTGTCTTAGAAAGTCACTTGATGGTCTCTTATTCAATCAAAAGATAGAGGCCACGAAAGAAAGGCTTAATATAACAAAATTAACATTCCCATATAACCTATTTCTATTACCAATTTTCAGACAGAGAAGAAAGCCGTGTAAAAATTTATATGTAACTGCAAATTTTGCCAGTTTTGGAAAAGGACAGGATGAAATAACTTTAAGGATTATAAAGGGGTTCAAATCTTCCTTTGAGCATAGAAGTCAAGAATAATAAAAACAAAATCATTAACATTAAAAAGATGTAGATACTACCTTAGTAGAATTTTAACTTTTTAAGTTTTACAGGTCCCTGACCTCCCCAAGTCTGGCTGACTCTTTCAAGATTTCGTTTAATGTCATTATTTCTGATTTGGCTCTGTGCTCCTCAAATTCTTAAACATCCTTCCACTTTGGACCCCCTTGTAGCTTTTTTCACTAATCTCCTCCTTCCCATTCTACCACACTACTGAGACAACTTTAAGAAGTTTATTGTACATCTAATTGCACAAGCACCAATAATGTATTTCTTTTCTGTTTAATATCTTTAAAATCTATGCTTTAGACCACAAAAAACAAGCCAGTTCTGCTTGCTCAGAAATCATTATCTGCACTGTTATTGATACCAGCAATAAGGGACCAGACTTTGCAACAGCAGAACACAGAATTTGTGGCAGAGATGGAAGAAAGTGAAACAACTGGATGTCACTTTGGAATTGATTTCTTTACATTTTCAAATTTTCTGTGTTGTGCAGGAGCAATATGGTTTAAAAAATAATAAGAAAAGACAAGTAAGAGACCACTGTTTCCTGTAGTTTGGTCTATTCTGTACATAGAGTTCTTTCTACCTATAACTCACCAGTGGCGTATGGGAGAAATAAAGGGAGTGTGGGAAAGAGATGGGAAAGGGAAATGTACATTGGTTATTTTAGAAGGCTCTTAATAGCTGCTAGCAAACTATCTGGAAAAAAAAGTGAACCAGTTCCAAACCTTCATATGTTCTAAAGCCAACTTGTAATAAAAGGTTTTCAGCACTGGAGAGAACTAGACACTCATTTAGGCATCCAAGATCCATACGCCCAAGACCTAAGTGTGAATTCTGTTACCCATCCTCAGCTACCCATGTTTCTGAAGTGTTTTCCATAGCTCACTGCATCAAAGAAAGAAAAGTGTAGTTATGATTTCAAAATTTGCTGAATCAGCACTTATTAAATTATGCACTCAGGAGTTATTTGTGTTTGAAATCTGTCACTTCCTAAATTTAATCCTACATTTCCAGGCATCACTTATTATCACCTGAAATTCAGGACCACAAGCAAGGAAGACTGTCTGAACACATGGTTACAAGAGAGTGATTTTCCTAGCAGACAGCCATGTGAAAGCTTTCAGAACTTCTTTTCCAACTCTTGTGAGTTTTTAATGATTTGGATAGCGTGGGTAGTGGAAACAGATGCTATCGTCTCTACATTTTTGGCAGAGGATAAAGCAGCAAAGGCTAACATATTCATGCTGTTTGCAAACTGATGTATACCACAGATCATCTTTCCAAAATACATTTGGGCAGGACAGAAAATTTCCAGCTCTTGATGATATAAAATTATACCATTAATGTCTAAATACACCATTACTTTTTAAAAGAAAATAACCCCCCCTGCAATGCATAATCTTTCCTGTTCTCAGATGGATAAAGGACACATATCTGGGTAGCCATTTAGATTCTTTCCCCTTCCACAGCATAAAATCAGGCTTGCCGAGTGCTTTAGGATCCTCAGATGGAAGACACTTTGTATGAGTGAATTCCATTATTTATTGCTACCATGCAGCATTCAGTACATCCATAAGGCTTCCTGCAGTCTGAAGACTATATTAAGACCTAGTGCAAGCAGATGTAACTCCACTGACATCAGCAGAGCTGCACTTACTTACATCAGGCCTCAACATGGTCTAAACACTGCTGCCTGTGGTTTATACGTTGTCTATTCTTACCAGAGAAGCCTTTGTAATTTAATAATAATAGTCTAGATCTGATCCAGAACTCAAGATGCACAAGCTACTCAGAAAAGACGACTAATGCAAAGCAAACATCCATCTTTGCTTCACCCTAAGCTTGGTTTGGAGACTTAAAAAAATTAACCCTCAAAGATACAAAGCAATAAAACAGGTAAATATTAGGGAGAGCTGATAAAGTACTTTAAGCATTCTATCTTTCTGTATAACACACCTCACTGCACCACAACCTCTGCACCACATACATATCCCTGTTCTTTGTGTTATCCCCTTTTAACTAGTTGTAGGCTGAGATGCATCATGTAGCATATTTAATAAACAGCGTCTGTCGTCCAATAACTTCAAAATACTTCAGCTGCATTTCTGCAAGAGATTAAACTGCATTTAACATGGTGAATGAAGAGGAAGGCGATTCAAGAATACACGCAACATGTTATCAATTGAGAACCTAATTCTGCAGCTTGTTTTGCACAGGCAGATCACTGTGCAAGTACACATCCTCCTTGGGGATGGTGGGACTATATGGGTAAATATGCCCCAAAAAGGGATCTCATTTCAGGATCAGGACAGGCACCAATTCATATCAAGCAGAAGGCCACTCAGATAGCTTGGACTGATGATTACTTAAAAGTAACAACAAAATACAGGATATTTGGGGGGTTTCATAGATAGTTAAAAAAGAAACCATGACTCAAGATTCACTACCTGACCTTTGATCTGACTTTGATCTGCTACTGGAGGGTACTCTGGAAATCAAAGGCCCTATTCCTAAAATCAAGCTGATATCACTGACAGCATCATCAGTGATTCTGATAAGTAAATTTTACTAATGCTGTCTTGAACTCTATGAAAAACATGGTGTGGGGGGGGGTGGATCAATATTTTTCCCATTGTGGGAAAGAGAAGGCCACTAAAAAGAGAATGTTGTTTCTATTAGGCATATCCAGTAACAGACCATTAAATACAAGACATTTGTTACCATCTCCTTCATAGTGTGGTGAAAATATTGCAGTATGTTTTGCATTTGGGCTTTAAAAAGTGACAACAATTTGATTTTTCTGATTTCTTTTTTTTTTAGCAAAGTAATGACATAAGCTTTTACATAGCATCTTTTGAGAGACAGTGTGTCATGTTTTTTGAAAAAAAAAAACCAAACCAAAAAAATCCAACAACAACAAAAAAAACCTTCAGGCCGTTTAAAACCAGACTTGCCTCATACCAGACTAAGAACAGGTGGTGTTAGAGAGAAAAATCAAGTGGGAAAAAATCAAATCTCAGTTGTATATCTTTTAGGTTTAAAACTACCAGAAATCTCCCCTCTCTTTTAAACGCTAATGCTATTTCCATATATGCTATAGCATAGGAATTATTAGACTAATCTATCATGGATCTACAATCCTACTCAGTTACAGTAAGAATCCTAAGATTCAGTTCCAATGAATTTTACCAATAATTAAAGAAGCTGTGTTAAGTATACTTTAAATAAAGACATAAACATGTTATTGTTTTCAAAAAAAATACTTGCAGTGAATTGTCAAAAAAGGCCATTATGTATTATAGTGAAATGTTCAATTAAAACTGGCCACCTTTCAGAATAAGCATTAAAGCAATATATAATATTTCCTTGTTTTCCTTTGTAATGAGTAACAGTCATCAAACTCTCTGGAATCATTGTGGAGCCTTCGAGTGCTCACAAGTCCTAATTACTGCTCTTGTTTTGACAAGCAGTTACTACGGCCTGACTTTGCCATATTTTGCTCTTTAGAGAAAGGTGTTTTGGTAAGAGAAATGCCTAGAGAAGGTATGGCTGTGATGGAGAAGATGGGGAATATAAGATGATCATTTTTTCTTAGGATTACTCTGTACCATATCTAATGCTTCTTATTCCACCTGTATGCTTGAGGCAACAAGCCTTACCAGTAAACCTTTCACCTTTCACATTTTCTATTCAAAGACTGTCAAGACAGATGGCAGTAAATGCCATCTTTATTGAATTATGATCCTTAGTACTTTACCAGAAATAAGCAAGTATTAATCAAAGCACGCAATTTTGAAAAAGGTTTGAAAAAGGTAGAGCTGTGAGAGTTTTGGGAAGAAAACAGCTTGGCAGGCATGCCCTCATTTTTAACAAAAATTAAAATAAAGAAACATTACAGGAGTTAGAAAACTTGCCAGATACCAAGCAGGGTTGGATGAGGCATCTTTCAGACTCCCTATAAATTTTCAGAGTATTCTGTCTTCTGTTCTGTGCCATGTCTACATGCCTAATGTGGCTGTTCTTCTGGGTGAAAGCATAATTTTTTAGATTCTAATTTCTTTTGCTTTGATTTTACTTAGTTCACCAAACCTTTTTGATTACCTAGGGTTGTCCTTGGGCCCCTTATTGGTTTGGGAGGGGGTGGGGTTGTGTCTTCTTTTCGTTTGGTTTTGGGGTGTTTTTTAAACTTTTTGCCTCTTCTTGTGGTCTCACTGGCTTTTTGTCATCATAACTTCATGCTTCTCCAATTTGTTTTGGCCAAAAGACAAAATCAACACTAGTCTCTCAGAGCAGAGTCCCATTCTTTGCACTGCAAGCTGGGGATGGGACACCACAGTAAACCTGCATTCATGTGCTCAGTGTAGATCCAGAAACAGTCTACAATTTGTCCCCTGCCTGGGAGGAGTTGTGAGCTAGCAGGTAGTCTGGTAAACCAAAAGCATATATTACAGTTTGAATCCCTTAGTGCCTACAACTCTGGAAATCTGAAGCAACTACTTTTAACAATTATCATTTCTCTTAATTGCCAACGACTATTTTCTGTAATATAATAGAAGCTCTGAGACGGATATATGATGGAGTACACCCTCATACAACCTAGGTCTAGTCATGAGGACCAGCAACATGCTAATGGGGCACTACAGCCCTTTTAGCCCCCTCACCACTCCCTATGAACGCAAACGCCGCATACGGTCCCAGCTATCATGTAGCACATCTGCTGTTAGAGTCACAGAAGCAACATGAAAGACCTAGCTATAGATACATGGGAGGACATGAGCACACATTAGAAGAAATACCTGTGGATGACCTTTTCTCATATTAACTTTCTTTTATGAATGTGGTTTAAATACTAACCAGCAGGTAATTTGTTCATGCACTTGCATGCTGAACACCTTGAATTGAAGAAATCAGTTAAGTTGTACCAGACTTTGAGGAAGAAACTCAGACTTAAAAATTCTGTTTGGTTCAAGTTGGAGCCAAAAAGCCATACACATCTACCGCAGATGAAAGCGTTTTCTGTAGTGAAATCCCACTAGGTGTTTTTCCAATAGCAATGCTCATTTAACAAGTGCACTCTGCCATGCAGGTGGGACCTGTTAGGAGCAACAGTACATTGGAACATAAGCCTTCTGTAATTAATATTTATTGCTTACAAATATTCATTTTATTTACATCTTCATAGCCAGCCCCTTGCTTTACAAACCAGTGTGGTAGGAAAGTAGTAAAAGTTTTCACTAGCTATATGCACCTTCTACTGTATAAACACATCTCTGAACACCTAAATACATGCATTTATGATGATTTTTTAAATTAAATAGGACAAAATATCAACTGATATATCACTTGCCATAAAATAAAACAAAAACAGTGAGTGACTCCAGATGATGAATACACAAAAATGTCAACGTGAGGCAAATTACAGTCTGAACAAGCAGCTCACAGAGCTGATTTGCCCACATACATGATATTACTCCCCAGTAAACTTGATGTGAGCTTGCTTACCCACTAATGAAAGGGAAGTAAGTCACCCTGCAAATACAGGTGGGCAAAATTATGTGCAGCTTATGCACTGAGGTCAGAGCAGCTGGCAGGCTGCTAATTACTCACAAAGCTACCCCATAGTAACTCAGCAATGTGTTTGCATTCTGGGCTCCGAAGCGTAAGCAGCTTGAGGCACCACAAAGCCTCTCCACTTATTAACAACAGGCAGTGGCTCGTAACACAGGGTGGTTATGTACAATTAAGTCTAGCTCTTTTTATAGGGAGCTAGTACAAAACCTGAAGAAAACTTCATTTTACAGGACCCACAATTTTGAACATACCTAATTTAACACCTAAACAGCACCTTAACCTTCTTTTTATCCTTTCCTACTAATGTACTAGAGTAATTATTATTCTTCCCTTTCCCCATGTAATACTCCATGTTATTTTTCATAAAGAAAAATATTGATTTATCTACTGTTCATTGTTTGTTGTTACTGGTAGCTTCCTTCCCCTAATAGGATTTTTTGTGACATTTGTCTGGTATGTTGGCATTTAAAGAAATTGTGGTTCTACTCTGCAAAGCACTTAACTACTTAAATTTGGTTCTGCTGCAATCGGTGAAGTAAAGTAGTTGCGTAAATGCTTTGCTGAACTAAGGCATAACTAAACATCATGAATTCTAAAACCCTAAATTTCCATTTTTTCTCCAAAAGCACAGTAGTTCTCTGAAAAGCCAAAATAAGTCTTAAGTACATCCTACTCCAGTGGTTGATAAATATTTTTACTTTTCTTTGTATGTTTGTAAATAGAAATATATAAATACATATAGAAAAATATAGATATTTAAGAATTAACATTGACACAAACCAAAACATCTAGTGTTTCTTCCCTCACTTGCTCAACTATTTTTATTTTAATACGATTTTTCAAGAATATAGGAAAAACTCCAAAAATTAACAGACATACACTATGAAAAAATATTTTATTTATTAATACTTTTCTGCCTTTTAAGTAGGATATTTTAAGGACTGTAAATACAATTTAGGCTGTAGAGCAATATTGGATATCAAACCACCCAGAGACTTTCTGTATGCTTCTGTGTCAGATGGCAAGTTCTACCAGGTTACTACCAGTTTTAAGTTGTAAAGAATGTCTATGATCTATCTAGATTTCTATTATTATTTCTGGTTTACTTTTGCCAGACCTGTGCTAAACACAGAATAAATTAATTTTGCATTCTTTTTCAGTCATGTTTCTGAAGATTTTCAGACAAATATTTCTTTCAGAAATTAGATAACACCATTCTACTAGCAAGATTTGCAAAGCTGTGATATGATATGGTACTACATATGTAAACCTGTTCCATAGTGGTTTAGAAACTGTGATCATCCTTGGTTTTTTTCCAGGACATTTTTATCTGTTGGAGGACAGTGGGTCAAGTGGCAAAAACTAAGCAGTTACTCCAGTATAAACTTCCCAGTTATTTGCCATCTGCAGTTATGTGCATTCAAAGCTAAGAGTATGGAAGACTAGAGCCTAGTCCATGGATAGCTTATGAGATAACTTGGGCAATCTCATGTCAGGGCTGCAGCAATGAAAAATGTGGAAAAAAAGTTCAACAATAAGAACTTGAACAAAACAGTTTGAAATGTCTGTTTTTCCCTTTCTCCTATTTCAACCCATTTGTTTATTACTAAATACAGAGCGCAAGAAATCTGATGCACAGTAGTGTAAATTCAACTTTAATGATGCACTGAAAAATGTCTTATTGTTACCACAATCAGTGTCTTTCTGGATATAAGAGAATTTATAGGATTCTGAAATAAAGCCCTAAATCCATTATACTTTTCCTACAGAAAAGTAAAGGCTGATTGCTAAGGACAACTGTAACAGTATTTTGGTGAACTACAGACCCCATTTGTCATTAGTGGTCAGAAACTAAATTAGATCTCCCAATGTATTTTTCTGTGTATATTCTAAACAATCTTCTTGCTATTTGACCCATGTAATTTCAGAAAATAGGCTGAACACCAGCAAGTTTGACAAAGCTGCAGTAAACCAGACTGCTCTACAGCTCTGTTTCTGATATATTCCTAGATTAAAATAGCTGGTAATTTACATCCAAAGATGTAAAATAAACAACTCATGAGGCATTCAAGTTGGAAGCACAAATTCTTCTGCAAAACTATGAATAACTTATTCACTAGCATCAACAGTAATTTCATCTAGATTGCAGTCTTTACATTGTAGGCACTGAAGGGATATTAAATACAACAGTATTAACTTCTGCCTTTGTTATCAAGCAATACCTCTTAGTCTTTGAAATTGAAAACAACAGCACGAAAGTAAAAGTAAAGAAAGAACACCATGACCAAAATTAACTCTGCAAATCCAGAGGATATGGATAAGTGTTTGTGAGTCTATTGAAATGCTTAAATGAAAAACACTGTAAGCCTTAAAAATACAGCTAGATTGTAACCCTACTTATAAAGGAAGAATGACATTTCTGATGCAAAATATTAGACCATGCTGAGTGAAATATATTACACACTTGTTCCAGGTTGCAGATCCATAAAAACTGTTTATTCTTTACCTTGTTCAGATACTTTTGAGAACTCAAATTAAAAGGGGGAAAAAAAAAGAAAATCAAGAGACACAAACATCAAGTATTCAATATTTTACTATCAGCCACTTGGTTTCATTTAGTGTTAATGCCTATACGCTTTGGTGTTTACAAAGAGAGTTCCAAGGAACGTTGGGTGTTATTAGATTGATAACCAACTCATATCCCCAGTAGGTGGCTCATAAATACTTAAACATATGCGGATTAGTTGGGAGAAGATAGTCTTCATTTGTGGTTTTAGGTCATACTAATGTGATTTTCTCTTTCAAACAGAACTAAATAGATGTGTCAGAAGGGGTAAAATTCTTAATGGAAGAGAACACAAATAGTTTCTAACCTGCTGGTAAGGTTAGAAATGTCATGGGTTGTTGTCATTACCACGGAACAGAGAGTTCTTCATCATTTCAAATGCATTTTCATATCCACAGGTAGTCAGATAAGTGACCATTACCACATGTAGCAAAAGGACAAACAGATGGGATGCAGCTCATTCATTTTTGCCTCTCCTGTACACTTCTATTGTTTTCTGAGTTTGCAGTCATCCATTGACTGTATGATGGGAGTGGTTCACTCTTTTCTTAACTAAAAAGACACTTCTATGTGCAAGAAGAACTATCATGTCTTTTGGAAAGCTACTTTCTCCAAATTTAAACAAACTCCATATTCATTTGGATCTTTGAGACAGTATCTGCCTGGCCCACTACTGATGCAGGCACAGTTCTGTCTGAGATTGAACGCAAAATCAAAAGGAAGATTTGAAAAAAAAATCTTTGATGATATTTCTCCACACTATTATTTTTAAGCAAGACAGACAACTAGAATGAGGTTAAAATTTAGTAAGTGAAACAGTGATATAATCAGCAAATTTATGACATGGACAGATCATATCAGAGTATCAATCATGAGTGACAATATGATCAAGGCAACTGACCTGATGTATCATTCAAAATATTTTAAAGGAAACCCATCATGTTCAGTAAGTTACAGCGATTAAAAAAAGAATTCCTAGCAAATTAACATTTTCAGCCATTGAATAGGATTTTAGTCAATTTTTGCATGCAATTTATGCAATAAGCCTCATATATACAGACTTATATATATAGCTTGAACAAGTAAAGTGCAGTGACCTTCGTAGTGTCCAGCATAAGACTGCAAACGATCCATCTCTTTGCACATCTGCTTACAAAATTATAGAGCAGGGAAGTCAGTGGTGTGCACAGTTCATACCTATGGTTGTTGCTGCCTAAGGACAGACAAAAGCATCTCTAACTAGACAACTGGGTTCCTTTAGGCACTAGCAGCATGTCTTCATTTAGTTTGATTTCAGTAAGTGAGCTTTCAACAGTGACTGCAATGCAAGGTTGTAATTATGTCTCAGGAGTGGAAAGACACCGAAGCCCACATTCTGCAAAGACTTAGACATGTGCTGAGCTTTCTGCGCTGTAAGAAAACCCATTCATCTCCATGAAAACACACTCCCTGTGTACGCAAATATACGCATAAGTCCTTGCTGGACTGGGGTGCAGGTTGGAATTTTATTGCGGCTATTTAACTGTGCAAACTTGCCAATTTTGATTAAATATTATCAGTCCAGTAAAAATGAAAAATTGTTGTCAACCCTGGCTGACACTAATGCTATGAACCCCTCACTGTTCTTGGCCCAGCGATAATTCTAGCCCACAATGACAGTTTTCGTACCACTCAAAAGACAGATCAATTGAGTAATATTCACATTGGCACAGATGGCCAGAGAAAGGCCTAGTGCACTGTATCTATTGGCATCAAAGTTTGGTATGATCAGCTGTTACCAGGAGCTCACATTGGAGCTGCTATACAAGAGTATGCCGTGATGAACACAGAATAACCAATCTGTTAGACCTGCACCAAATGACAGAAGGAGCAGAGAAGTAGGCTACATAAAGGGACACACAATTTTAAGTCATATAGGACTTATTATTCCTAGCCAAATTTGCTGGATGAGAGTGTTCCACTAATGGGGCAAAACAGTCCATCTTTCAAGCAAAACAGCAAATTTTTAGCATAGGATGTTATCACGGCAGCAAACTGGCAATAGTTCTCCTATTTTGAGAATATGCTACTAATCAAACATTTCACTGAAGGTGAACAGTCTGATGTTTACAACAACTTTTAAATTGATTCTTTAGAGGCACTGACCTTCTCAAAAGTATGCTAGTTTTGAAATGGAAATTGCCCAAGCAGTGGTACTTCAGTTGCAGCTGGGCCGCTTATCATGTCCAGTGCTGTATTGATATACAGCAACGTGGCTAAATTGGAAACATTATTCTAGCTTTCATGGTAGGCAGTGCTGTCATTATGGTCACATATACAGTTCCATTTAAAAGTTCTGTTTGCACTCATTTGCTGGGGAAGATTATATGGGGCAGAGGCAGGGAGGGTGACGAAATTTTTGATGCTTCGCCTCCGCAAGTAAATTACTTATTTTGCTAATTTGGAATACATGTCTTACAGCTGCTTGATTTGTAAGCGTACAAGAAAAGGACAATTACTCCTCTTTCCCTTTGCTACACCATCATCCTCCATCCACGCTACACTTTTAATTTTCTGTTTATTATTAGAGAGAAGTAAGAGTTATACGACACAATAACAAAATAGCAAGTAAGGTAGTTACAAAATGTAAGCAATTTAGAGGACAGGTATTGCACCACTACACCGTAGTAAACTCACAGATGTGAATTTAATATTCACACAATCCTATGAAATTAAAATTTTAATGTAAAAACCTTAGCAGACCCTTATATGTAGTTTAGTAGACTATCTTTACACACACATCCTCTTTTGCAATATCTCTAAATTTTTCCTCCTTAAATTATGTGATTTCATCCAGGCTATAAGGAAAAGAGCTGAAGCTCTGCTAAAACATTCTAATGGCTTGTAAGATGCTGTCATTTTCTGTTTTACTTATCACCATTTATAAGTAAGAAGTTGTTTTATGCTGGTCATGTAGAACACATATCCATTGCACATTTCCTCCTTTTCTCTTCCTAGCTAATAACTTGGAGCAGGGATTTAAGTTAAATGGTTCTACACCTTGACCTCCATCTTGATGTGAACCATAGGTGGCAGAGACTGTATTAGAGTTGTCTCTGGGGTGTTATGCAAAAGACTTCAGTGCTTATATAGTAAAGAGAATTGTGCTTTAGTGCTAGCCTGCTGAGTATGCATTATAATTCTCTATTTTCAGCAAGGTGTTTTATGGGTTTCAATGCCTTCAGATGCCGTATATTTGGTAGGAGGTGGCATTAAATTTTTCATGTAAGGTTCATTATCTAGGTTTACATGTTAAATTTAAAAAAAATTCTTGTACTTTATACAGAAGTATGCCAAGTGGTTGACAGAAAATCTAAATCTCAAACACTGAAACTAAATTCTTCTTTTTTTTAATAGAAGTTGCCTAAACAGTGCATTTCAGTATAGAGGTGCTGGGAAAAAATATATCACAGAGGAAAATATTGCCTCTTATAAACACAGACTGCATAAAACCATTTATGTTTTGCTCAAGATCAGTCTGGTGATATTGCTTCAGACCCTTACACAGCAATCAAAGACCTAACTTTAACATAATGGATTGCAGGGCTGGAGTTACTCTTCATGAAAGAGAAACCCTCGTTGAGAGCTGAAACACATCTTGTGAGACAGAACTCATCATGCCCAGTGTTACCTCATCATAACTCCTTCTTTCAGTCTTACA
Organism: Morus bassanus; assembly: GCA_031468815.1. Lineage (NCBI taxonomy): Eukaryota > Metazoa > Chordata > Aves > Suliformes > Sulidae > Morus > Morus bassanus. The sequence continues at coordinate 8,755,311 of CM062576.1, read as the reverse complement.
CAGGGGAAAAAAGCCAGCCCTCTCCTCCTAGTTATTTAACTTCAGTCTGTCACTACATCTCAAACCAAAGAATGAGGTTTTAGGGGCAGAGGTTGTGTCTGGGGATGTACCAGTACTGAGCTCAGAACTGTGGAAGCAACAGTTCAGGTTGAGATATTTTATGACATTCTGATTTACATAATACAGATGCTTTCTAGACCTATCTATACATATACAATCTCCAGTTACATGGTCTTTCTGTATGTATATATACATACACACACAAACATGTCTATTATGCACACACACCTATCGGGCCAAGTACACCCATGAGCAGGAATTCCACTGAACAGCAATCCAAAATCATGATTCATTGTGAACCATCATCAGTAGGATTTAAAATTTGCCAAGAGACTTTTCCTGAATTATAGTTTAGTGTCTCTTTCTGTCTTTTAGTTCTTAGCTGTTAATATACTGATGAAAGTTAAAAACTTCATGAACGCCATCCATACAGCAGAGCTGTTAGCACTCTGTCAAAGAGCAAGCACCTCTACTCTGCTTGCTATGGTATTCATAATTTTTTTGGTTACTTCTGATTCTCAAACCTTTTATGGCAATATGCAAAACAAGAAAAACTCAGTTTGCTTCGGATAATCTTGATCTTACTCATCTATGAGAAAAACAATTTTGCTTTGGCTCTTGAATTGAGGAATGTAACATTAAGCTAGTTCACGAAAAGAGATAAAGAATACCCCTTTTCCATTTCTTTTGGAAGCCAAGATTAGACCTTTCTGCCATTCACAACTTTTCATGTTTTTTTTGTTTTATGGGGTTTTTTTTGGTTGGCTTTCTTTTTAGATAAAACATTATTAAAATGAGTTGCACATATAATTCCTCTTAATATTCCATTAGGCAACTGTGCTGAATGCAGTTTTATTTGCATGTGCTATTTACAACCTACATGTACCAATGTTCTCTCCAGTTCATTTAACACACATTTAGATAGAAGAAAAAACATTACAACTACAAGACAGTATATTTGGAGAACATATCCAACCTACCCAGAGCAAGTGTAGAATTCTAACCCAAAATGGTTTAAGCTGAGAATTTAATAGAAAGAAAAAGACTTGGGGTTGGGGAAATGCAGAGTTGTTTCAGACATCGATGATATATTTGTTCAGCTAAAATATTATATTTTCATTTTGCCTTTGATACAATAATTTCTACCATGCACTACCATTACCCCAGCAGTTGGTTCATAATGAAATAATGAAGTGGGCTTATGAACCACTTGTACAGAATACTGGAGAGTCATCACCATCTTTTGCCTATCCATACCACAAAAAGAGTTTGGTTTAGATTTTGTTAATTCCTCTTGTGTTCATATAATTCATATTTTCAAGGAACGTTATTTCCACCTGCCTAATCTTCTCTCTCCATCTACATTATTTTCCTCCCCTCAGTTATCATTGTTTCCCCAAACTTCCCTTGCTTCGTCCTGTGTGTTCCAGCAATATATTCTTTTGAGTACTCTTTTTAAATGTGATTGCTAGTCCAGAACATTTGGGTGTTTTATATCTAACTCTGCCACTTCCCGGCATATGCATTTCAGAATTTTTCTGAGTAATTTTTAACCTTTGTTCAGCTTTTACTGCCAGGACATACGTCTCAATATGTATCAGATGTTTTATGTACCATTAAAATACCATACTATCCTATTAACTTTCTTTATCAGAGTGCACTGCTTTTTCAAACTACATTCCACATGAATGGTAGTTTGCGCTGTCTTCTCACTAACTCTGCAAGCAAGAATTTCCCCCACTATCCTGGAATATTTGCATCTTGAGGTTTGGCTCAAGCACACACTTCAATATTATATTATCACATTACACTGTAATGCAGGTGCCATACCAAAAGTGGTAAGAAATTATTAAAAACCTTATGCACTACAGTTAGTAGTAAATAAAAACTAAAGGAATCTCCAACACCATGCTGGGGGACACTGAATCCTAGTTATTAACCCAGTTTAAGACCATCTTTCAACGCCTCCTACTCACAAGGCACTCCATTTTGGGGAGGGAGGGGGAGAGAAGCACTTATGCATATGTATGCCAGTGACTCAGAACAAAGCAACAGAGTAACTAAAAATGCCACTTTTAGAAATATGAAACACCAATCATGATGCAGATATAAAAAAGTCACTTTCAACTTTTTTATTAAAATAATTGCAAATACTATGCATAACAATTTACAGTAGTTAGCTAAGCCCCTGCAAAGCTGTGTCCCTAATAAATGAGGTTCATCTGTGCTAAATGGTTTGGTACAACACTGGCGTCTCTAATCAAATTTGGGACAGATGAGTTCCATAGATTCAGTTTATTTCATTAATTTACAACTGCTTAGTACTCATGGTAGATGGTCAAATGATATTATTTGTGACAACACTAAATAAAATAAGCAAAAGAAAATGGGGCACATGATGTATTACCAGGATAAATCATACCACAAAGTGCAAGGAGATGAAAGCCTACAGCAGCAACACTTAGCACACTTCATTTGATTCCCATCCGTCAGCTTCAGTGCCAGTGGCTCAAAAAAGAATGCAAAGGTAAATGAACACCAAAATATGATTTACAGCACTTGAAAGAGAATTGCACAGAAATAAATCAAAATTCTAGTGTTATTTTAGGCCAAGGTTTATTCAGAATATGGGGCTTTTATAATAATATACTGCTAAGTGTAAAAACATCACAGTACAAACACAGCCATAAAAAACCCAAATAAAATAAACCCCATCCGTAGCTAAGCCTGTCTACATAAGGGTTGGATTGTTATTTTCTTTTTTTTTTTTAGGATAGTTATATTCATTCCATCCTAAAGAGGATGCATAGTCACCTAAAATTTCAACTGTGGCTCATGATGCTGAGTGCCGTCTCACATGCCTCAGTCTTTACAAACAAGTGGTCCTCTCCGGGTGGTGTTTTTTAGCACCAAGATAGCTTTCTGAAGGGCTCACAAGTTGTGGCCTGTGGATTCTGGCTTACAGTGGGTGCAGGCAGGGGGACTTTGCCAGCTAGGGAGGTTTCTCAGCCCTCACCAGCTCCTGTGTAGCATGGTGGCTCTCTCGTGTTCAGCAACACCTTGTGCCAGATGTAGCTAGTTGACAGGCTGTAGTTTGTGCACAGGGGAAAATGTTGGGGTGCTTCTTGCTAAGGGGTGAGGTATGTGATCAGGAACTGCAGTAAAGCTAACAGAGCAAGAGACCTGCATAAAACACAAGACCCGAAAGATCTCAGCATACAGAAAATGGAATTTTCCAACAGCCTGCTTATCCTGGAGCAAACAGCTCAGCTGTTGGCAAGAGTTACGTGTGGCAGCACACAGCAGGACAGAAAACAGCAGGCATTACCCAGGCACACAGAAGGAAGGAGCCATTTGTGGAGTGGCCTGTCCATCCTCCACCTTGCAAGTGACACCAGAGCAACAGCCCACATTATTGCCCTAGAAAAGTGCTTGCACATTTGCTCTAGAATCCATGGGGGAGGTTTTCTCTATCTCTGACACTTTTTATGAGCCACTGTTGGGACATACTAGCCTAATTAACTGCATAAAAGCTTCAGTAAAACCACCAGGTCTGAGACAAATCTTAGGGGAAAACACAAACAACTAGACACATTGCAGGCTTGTCCTATGTGAAACAGGAAAAAGAAAACGAGCCATTGCATGCCACTCTGTATCCAGGTCAGTCCTGTCTAGACTATCCTCAAGTAGCCACCCTATATACAGTTCTTGGTCTAGCAATATTTCACAGGTATATCAGCATTCATTATTACACTAAGCTTAAAGTGTTGATTGTTTTTGCTTTCAATAATCGGAGCTCTTTCTCAAGGTTAACTAGTCTATGGCTGCAGCTTGAATGTTTGATTTCCTTTTTTCTTAATTGCATGTAGAAGCAACACATTGGAATGATTTTTGACCACCTATGGCTATATCTCATAAGATTTATATCCAGTGATTTTATTAACAGGCTAAAAAGCAGCAGCAAAGAAAAGCTTTGACGATACGAATAATAATAATAAAAAAGCCAAAACTAAACCTTATTTCTTACCTGTAACATCATTCCCAGAAAGATATCTTCCTAGTGTTTGCTCCACAAATGCTTTTTATATTACTGAAACTTAAATTGTAATACTGTTGCAAGTAGGGATGAAACATTAACAAATCTAGGCTACTAGAGCTGTATGCAGTTAAGATTATACATTTCAAAGGTTTAAATAGGTGTTTGCCTAAGAGCAGCAATCTCTATGGAAAACAAGTTTGAGAAGAAAACACCAGTTGGATTTTCATTCTATTATCATTGAAATGGCATAGAGCTTTTTTTGTTAATGACTGAATAAATCAGAATTTCAGCTTTATATTCACAACATTTTCTCCTAGTTATTCCATGTTTGATGCAAAACTGAATGGCAGCTGAAGAAATAACTCATTTTACAATAACATGTAGAGTCTGCAAATTTAAGCAGTTTATGGTGAAAAAACTCTCCATTTTATTATGGTGAAATAAGTGTAAATTTATAAAATAAAAAATAAAGAATTAAAGAATGAATCTCACAGCTTTTGGCATGAAAGCTATTAAGTATCATTTGGGGCCTGAATGCTCATTCAGTGCTGAAGTCTCAGCACTGTATGGATGAGCCATTAAGTTCATCTTAGGTCTTTACAACCCAGACAGCTTCCCACAATTTTTCTCTAACAGAAATGCAAAGTCTTTTCCTGCTCACTACGAATTTGGAGCAAAACTTAATACAGTGCCTCTTGCACCAGCAGTAGCCCTAATAGATTTTTAAAGAATTAGGTATAAGAAACACCCCACCAAAAACACCACACCAGCACCACATACAGATATAAACACAAACTTAAAGCTCGTGGCTGGTAAGAGAATCTCTTCTAGTGCTCATCACACCCTGGTATTATTTCCTACCTGCATAGAAATGTTGAAAATAAAATGCCTGATGTGTATGATTTAGTATTCCTGCTGTCAACAGAACTGTCAATTAAATGTTGCATCCAAGGAAAATGATCTATATATACAAAGGACTAGCAGAAGTAATTATGTAGTTGGTTAAACTTAGAGAATGTAATAAACCTCCTGAGGTGGCTAATGCAATCTGCGCGAGGCATCTGACAAACCTCTGCAGGCTGAAGCTCTTGGAGCCTGATCTCAGCCCCTCCATAGCTTTTCTGGTTATTCACACCTGCACAAGGCAGGTGTAAAGCCAGTGTTCATATTTGGCAGTGTTTACATCCACACAGCACAGCTGTGAATGTCGACAGAAATCAGCTCAAAACACTGTCATCCCTGCTCATCTTTCACTTCAACATGCTGCTTTAAGACTGGAAAGCTGCAAAAGCCATCAACTCTATTGCCTTAAAACTCAATGTCCGTAAGAAGTTCAGAATATACTTTAATGCCTTTCTAACTGTTTTAATAAAATCTATAATTAACTAAATGAGGATCATAAATGTTTTGATGTTTTAGATAAAATGTGACCTGATCAATATATGTAAATGACTTGTCCATTTTATTCTTGGAGAAAGCATCTGAGGTTCATAAAAGCATTAATAACACATGGCCTCAGTATAGTTTCCAACAGAAAATTCTGCCAGGGGAGAGCCATTTCATCGTTTTAACCATTAACGTGATTTACAAACAACCCTTACAGCCCCAATAAAACAGGCAAACTCTGATCTATTTTAATCTAGTGCATCAATAGTCTGAATGATACTGAAAAGCATGAGACTGGCAACAGCAGCACCAGAAAGAATGGCAGGGTCCCAGGAGTTATCCTTCCTCAGTGCTCTTCCTGCAGCTGCCCCCGCAGGGCTGAGGCTGGAAGGCAGAGTTACCAGCATGCTCCTGCTCTCAACAGGACTGAATGAAGTCGGAGGCTGGCCATGAAATTACATGCTGTCCTGCATCTCCTCAGCATCCCAGGTTACACCCACATATGAAAGCAGGCAGTGAGGAGAGGAGGAAGGAATGGCAAACTGGCAAAGCTCACTGAAAACCCTGTGATTTTCACCATTGGGGCCTGGAGGTGTGGAGTTGCGTGCAAGCAGGGAAGCCCTCCGCTCAAAGCCATGCAAACCCTCCAAACTCAAATTGATGATACCTTCACAAAAAGAATGACAAATCCTAAACAAACCACAGGCTGAGCCAATAGCTCATAAATTTACCTTTGTCAAAATATTTATCTCTGTTAACTCAGAAATTTTTGCACACAGCTCGGTACGGTAATCGTTTCATTCATCGCTGCTGTCAGACTACTCTCACCTACACCTCGCTCATGGGCAACTGTGCACCCGAATTCAATATTCAAAAGTCAAAGTCACATGGCCCCTGCCCATCCTTAGCATGGAAGAACATAAGTGCCAATCTGTTGCAAATGCCTACTGAGAACAAATTAACTTGATCGTTTCTGTGAATGTCTCACATTTTCTTTACATTAATTCTCTGAAACATTCCAAGGGGAAGAAATCACAAAACAGCAGTGAAAAATTCATTATGAAAGTAAAAGGAATATTTGCAGGCTACACAAATTAAAGGTAGGGGCTGTCCAACTCCAACAGAAAAAGAAAAACCACCAAAACAAGTGTTCCTATGAGTGGGAGAGCAGGGCACAATGTAAGGAAAAGGAAGGGAGTGAAAAATGAACAGTAAAGAAAATATTCATTAATTCTACTCACAATTTTGGAAGGGAGGAAGGGAGCAGAATATTTTAAAATAAAGAGATCATAAGAAACTGTTATTGACCCCAAGGGATGGAGAAGCAAGCAGATCAGGAAATGTTTACACAGATAAGGGAGGTATGTAAAATGGCTGGTCTATTGCCCATGAGAGGTTTCAATTACTCCTCCAATTGGCCCAACAGTGGGATTACAAAGAAAGCATTCATTTTCCTGGAGTTGGGACAGAGTCAACAGGTTTCAAAAGCCATTCTGGAATTAGTTTAAGGAATTAAACCAAATAAAATGGGCAAACATCTATTGCTTAGTGTTGAGAACAAAGTTTCAAATATATGTGGCTAAACCCCCCTCAAACTAAACAGTATATAAGTAGTAAAATTTTAACAGATAAAAATATAGGAAAAACTTGTGCAGATTAAGTAATGTAAAACACTCCATAGGTCAAGTTTATTTTCAAGATCAGTGAAACTGGGTGCATTTCGGTTACAAGATGGTTTATAACTTGTTTTTTGCTTTCATTTGTACTCATCCCTGATACAGTATTTTGCTTAAATGAGAAACACATTGTTGTTGAAAACCCTATGAACACCTTGTACTCTTCAGTAACATTAAAGCTGAGCTACCAATCTTTCAGTGCTAAAATAAATGAATGGAAGATGCTGCTGCTCTAAGGTCTCAGTACTTTAGAGATCTAAGTGTGTAACTTCATGCAGTCTATACGTTTCCAAGAGGCTCCTGAGAGCACCAACCTTTACAATATTATAAATAACACATTAGCATCTTAGCTGAAGGCCATGATATAAACTGAATTAATTAAGCTTACGCTAAGGGAATTAAGAGCATTCATACAATGCAGTACCCAAGCTGAGGGGTGCTAAATTGCAAGGAAGGACCAGTAATTTCTTTCAGCTCTTCCGGTTAAGATTCACAATTCTGTCTACACTTTGCAGATACTTCTAAATCTCAGTTCAACAGCTCCAGAAGACTCAAATTACATTCTCTTTATTCCTTCCCCCCCCCAAGATTTTCACACATCCATATACTTAGTCCACTCTTCACTCAATCTCTTGCCCTCCACACATGCTCTTTTTTTTTTGTCCCACTTCCACGCTGGATAAATCAGTCTTGTACAAACTTTCCAGAATTATACTACATCTGGACACAAATCAAGCATGCAATATTTCTGCTGAAAATGACTGGTGGTCCCAACTGGCAAGTCTTCCTATATTATCAAACTCAGTTACTCCTTTCCCCTTTTCATCCTATTGCCTCAAATAGCATTTTGAATGTTCATATTTTAAGTTTAACTTCAGACTGAGTAGATACTAATTTATGTTTCTTATTCCCTGCTTAGATAAACTCTGTGCATTTCTCTTCTAAACCTTTATCACAAGACAATCCTTTTGTTGTGGTGTTTGGCTGTTTACTAGGTGAGCTGGCAAAGGTGAGGAAACCCATCAAGGGGAGAAGACAAGCAGAAATGAAAAACATAATCAAGAACTAAATAACATTTTCTCTGGCTGATGCATTGGTTCTCCATCTCTGGCAAAGTTCTTCACTTCATAAACAGATCCAAGGCCATTAGCTGAGGCACTGAGTTTCATTTTAAGTTCAAATGGACACCTGACTATTACAGGGAGGGTGCTACAGCGTCTCCAGGCCTACATGCCCGATGTATTACTATTTTTTTTTAATCACAAAAGTGAAAAGAAATCCTAAACTGGGAAATCAAGGGATCCAGAAGTGAAGAAAAAAATCCAGTTGTAAGTAGTAAAATAAAGAGGGTCAATTCTGCATCGATATGAAACAATGTAACTGGTTTATTTTTTAAGTGTCATTTTCCTTTCAAAGTTCAAGGCCAATTCCCTACTTGTTATGGTAAAGCAAAGTGATAAATTGTGTTCTCATGGGTTGTGGTGATACATTTGCAGTTAGTCGAAAAATCTTATCTTGTAATTTACAGCAACCAGGACTCAATCTCCCTTTGCCTGAAATCCTGTAAAGTGCACTTAAATGGGGCTGTCAGGGCTTTTCACTTGGCAGCTCAGGGGCCATATCCCTGCTGCAAAGGACAGTAGAGTAATGCATGGACAGTCAGAGAAATTATAAAATTAACCCAGCTGAAGCCCAGGCTGGGCTCACTGCCAGGGCTGCAGAGGCACCCTGCCTGCACAAGGGCTGAGAGCTACTGGCTATGACTGCGGTGACACTCGTGTGATGGTAGCATGGGACATCTCATGACAGGGGGAAGGTGGGGGGGGACAAAGCATCCTGCAATCAGGTACCCCAGAAAGGTACCCCAGGCCCTGCCTGCAGCAGTGGGTGAAGAGGAGCTGGCCTGCACAGGGACCCCCAGCACAGAGCACAGCGCAGGAGCACACGGCTTCAGGAGGCACTCAGCCATCCAGAACAAGGCACGACTTTGGGGCTGGGTGTCCCGTTAGCTTGCTGCCTTGTCCCTGTACTGGAAAGGGGTGGGGTGGCGGGGGGGCAGGGCGGCAAGATTCTGACTTAAAAATGCACAAAATAATACACTTGTGGCCCATTTGCCCCTTGGTGGGCAGGGGGGCACAAAATTTACAATATACTCAATCCTGTTGAGGTCAAAGATCTTCATGCTGTTTTACAATCTAAGTCAATTAAAACATATTCATAAGTGTTTCAGGGCCCAGACAATGATGTTAAGCAGATTCAGGTTCAGTTCTTAGATGCTCTCAGAAGTCTCCACTTCTATAGGAAGGTATAAGGTGAGGGGCATACACAATTTCTAATCTTTTGGTATTTTTCATACATTGCGTTTTTCAGAGCCTAGACCAGTTTTCCCGACGTAGCTGCACCACAGGCAGCGATGACTGTCTTGCTCCTTCTGTGATGGTGTGCTTTTAGATATGCTGAACAAACCTCAGAGGATTCTCTCTGTTCCTGGTACTTGCTGAACACTTACACAAAATCTTCTGTTCATTATTGCACCCCTTTTTTCTACCCCCCCCCCCCCCCCCCCCATTCAGTATTGCAGGAAAGTTTCTGCTTTTCAAAATACTTTATGCAAACATATTGCTTGCATACTTCCAAGCTGAAACTTATTTTGGTATTTACAGGGCATGGTTTGATTCTCTGTAGATGCTATTTCATTATTTCCTTGTCTTTCTGGTATTTGTTTCTTCTTTCCATTTTAGCATCCTCCTCAAAATCAATAAGAAAATGTAGATTTATTCCCTCATCTCTTTGATGAACAAAGACACTGAATATGTTCTTGCAAGAATAAGAGTCATCATATTACAAAAGTATAATCATACAAGTATCAGTAAAAAGAACACTTAAGAATTAACAGCTTCTAATGGGTATAAGAAATAGCTTATAGAAAACAAACCGTAGTTAAGAATATCTTGACCATAGCCACATGAGAATGCATATTTTTCCCTTACATCTAAATGGTATTCAGTAAAAGAAAACAGATTTCTCCTGAATTACAGACAGATTGTATTTACTCCTTCTCACCAGTTATGTTGTTTCTCACCAACATGTTGCTTCCCCCTCATTTTAATCCAAATAAAGCCCAGCTGCTTATCACAAGAACCTGTGACAGTGACTTATGCCAGTACACTTCTCACAGGCAACTGTGAATTTGATTTTTACACTATAATTTTGACATTTACATTGGTCAAGATGTACTCTTCATAGAGCACAAAGAGGAAAAAGGTGTTCATAAAAAGACAGAACATCTAAATAGGATCTAAGTGACAACAGAAAACCTAACAGAAAATATTCATGAGCTTAAATAAAAACAAAATAGATAGAACTTCAGAAAAATGTCTGGATCAATGGATTAGACAGGCCACCCCATGGTGTGCCCATCGGTCAGACCTCCGATAAGGAGCCTGGCCTTTTCCCAGCTCATGGCTGAGAGGGGCCTAGGCTGCCTTGCCCTTCCCAGGCAGATTTCCTCCCAAGGGCAGGGGCGAGCCTTGGTGTGACTGGCACTGTCAAGCCAGTGGTGCAGGGGCTGTGCAGCAGGGATGTGGTTAGGGTGACTGAGGATGTCACTAATCACTCCTGCCTCACGCCATTTCACATTCACAATGAAGAAAACAAAATTTAACCACCACAAGCTACAGTGAAAGCTGTGAAAGCCACCCTATTATAGCTAGTTCATCCTCACACACAACAGATTTACTGTGCAGGGGCAAGGACTGATTGTATGGGAGCGCAAATCCTTTTTAATAGTCTGAGGTATAAACAAAAGTGAAGCATGTACTGTGCTTTTCTATGAAAAGGTCAGGAGCTTGCTTTTGAAGGAGGAAGATTTTTGGTTTTTTTCTTTAAGTCTGTAGCGTTAGTAGTATTATTAAAATGGTTAGACAGTCTTAAAAACTATGGCCAGACAAATATCCAAACGTGCTAAGGAAGTGGGGAGAGAAACTAAGGAATTAGCAGGCACATTCACAAGTTCATTTAGTTTAGAAGAGACCCCTGGGGACTGGAAAGTGGCTAACATAACAAAGTTATTTTAAAAGTGCCTGGAGACATAACAGGAAACCATAGACCAGTTAGCTTGATATAAAGTGGGGAGAAACTCCTAGAATATCAAATGGGAAAACACTTGAAGAAGCACAGCTTGATTAAGGATTGACAGTATAAAAGTAGAGAGAGGAGGGAGATCGGGGTTCATGGCTCGCTAACTTGCTGGGATTCTTTGAGAAGATTTCTGCCACGGTAGTCAGGAAATGCAGTAGGCAACATCAATATAAACCTTTATCTCTATTAAAGAAAGCATATGCTCTATTTCAGATGAGGATTAACTCCTTCCTTGATGGCAAACCACCACAGCCTCTGTGCAGAAAAACCTGATCATGTCAGGGAATGTTTTGGTGTGTCAGGACAAGTACCACCTTTTGTGGAAAGCTGATCCTTCCATAAACACAGTTCTTACACAGAAATAATCTAAAGTAAATCTAATGAAGAATTTAGTGATACTTTTCATAACCTGTTTCTGGCAATATCAGTAGCAATGCTGCTTATCAGAAATCCCTATTAAATGTTGTAAAATACATCACAAAAAATAGAGAAAAATTAAGAATTATGTCCTGGTTTTAAATCCTCAAAATGGAAACAGCTTGAAGTTTGATTTCTTTATACTTTACATGAAAGTAAGCACATTCTCTTGATATGCCACAGTCTGTAGATAATGAACCAGGCAGAAAAGACAGCACTGAAAGTCTGCTTTGATTCATGGGCGAGACAGCACAATAATGGCAATGAATATGAAGCTGTCTACCACTCAGTAAGCATTTCAAATCAGTTTCATGTTTATAAATAATTGTTACCATATTTGTAAAACTGAACACTAAATTCCTCTTTTTGTTAAAGAGATAATTGTCCAATTCATGTGAGCAGAAATTATTCTCCTTCCTCTCCCCCTTTTAAGTAGCTGTTACTTGTGCTAAGTTTTATTACATGAAATAAGAGAGCCGAGATACTGATCAGCACAGTTAGCTGAACTGAAATGTTACCAAAAAATGAAATGTTGCTACAAAGGAAACATTTGGCAAATACAGAAGTCAGATTGTGGTCATGCAGAAGTATTTTACAATTAGAAATGTCTCATTCTATTCTTCTGCCTGCCCTTGAGGAGTCAAAATTAACTTGGATTTCTGGCTATAGGTTGTGAGCTCCCAGCCTGTGATGACTGCTTATATGTCTCAGAGAATCGAGCTGGTTGACAAGACTTGCCATTTTCAAACAGAAATCGCCTGGATGTAACAGCAGATCCAACACACATGAGTTCACATGCCAGAAGTATATCTGCATTACCAGCAGGAAGGCTGTGAAGTATGAATTAAATTTGTTTACTTAATGATTAATTTGGTTTTATTACCCTCAAAATCAAGAGCTTCTCCATTTTAAAAAAAAAGCATAGAGTGAAAACTATTTTAAGGACTCATTTTACCAAATTTGCATGACAAGGCAACAGAGTAACAATTTACTGAAGACCATGATATAAAAAAATATATATTTGACTTGCATCATTGGCAAAACTCTTCTGAACCCAGTTCTGGTTGCAGAAAGGTGGGATAAACTTGACATGGCAGCATTAGCCACCGAAAAATCCTCCGTTTTGCAAACAACTGATGAGATTCTCCAACAAAAGGTAGCAACCCTAACAGAAACTCAACAGTGAAGAAAGGGTCACAAAGAGATACTGGGTTTTGAGACCAAAAGTTGAAACAACTGCAACAGTTGGAAACAGCTGATTTAAAAGATCAGTTGGGAAGAATTCTGCAAGCTATTTTCTGCTCTGCCTTGAAAAAAAGAAGGATGCTTGGGAATGAATGGGCTGCAATCTATGCACGTGCAGCTAAACCCCATAAAATTACCCATGCGACCAGCTGGAATTAGAAGCTTTGTATGATAGTCTATATGGGCTGACATTGTAGCCCACCAACACTACTTATGCTAGAAAAAGACAATTAAAAAAATACAGCACAATCTGTGATGGCTCAATTCACGTGTCTCGAGCACTGTGAACACAGTAAATGGAAATAAAGATTTAAATATCATCTAAAACATGACATTCACAGATGCTGGTATTCATGCCTTTTCTCAGGCTTTCCTTATTCTTTCATCAGACTCAAAAATATCTGGTTTCCATTCAAAGAGCAAGTGTCATCACCTTCTTTACATACATCAACAGCAAATCTGCACGTATGATATGGAGTGCCATGGTGTGCTTTGCAACAGCTTTTGCAGCCAAATATTTTCTTCTTCATACTCTACATTTGCTTGCAGAAGTGCCAACATGGCTTTCTCCCTCTCTCTACCTCCTTTCCTCCCTCTGTAACAAAGGAACAAAGATCCCATAGAGAGTCCATTATTATCAACATAAATCAGTTCTCAAGATAATGTTTGCCAGTCAAATCTTTTAAGTGATGATCTTCATGATGTACTAAAGTTACCTGTTTTCTTTCCTTTTTTCTTTTTGCAGAAAAAAAAAGAATCACCAAGCCCCTAGCCTGATAAAAATAATAGAATCATAGACTCATCTAGGTTGGAAAAGACCTTTAAGGTCATCGAGTCCAACCATAAACCTAACACTGCCAAGCCCACCACTAAACCATGCCCCTAAGCACCATATCTACACATCTTTCAGCTAAAAGTGAAACTAATGGGGTTTGGCTGTACCTGCCTCCAGATCTCTGGATGTCACTGATTCTAGATGTTCCTGAAAAGAAATGAGAAGTAATTCTACCTTAGGTCAACCTCCTTAGAGCGTGCAGCCCAGTCTAGTCATTCCCAAAGACAGTTTGCTCATTTACCAGTTTCCATGGCACTGATAATTGTTTCAGGTCCCAGCTCCATCCAACACTGTGCCCGCCAGAGAAAGCATGCCTCTATCTGTCACTCTTTCCTCTTATATCCTGAGCTGTAGCCAAACACCTCGGTGTCCATAGCACTGCCTGTCTGCAAGTGGTCACAAGCCAGTTTCTGGGTCCTATCACTGTCTGCAGGTTGACAGTCACAACCCTTCAAGCCAGCTCTTGTCAGTGCCTGCAGAAAAACAGAGGCAGGAGATGCTCCTAATTTCTGACTGCTTGTGTACCTGTGCTGTTAGAAGCTGAAAGCAGGCTCCCAGCTCTGCCCTGTACCTTTCTGAGATGATTCACATAGCTCAGCCTGAAAATCTGTAATTGCAATTACTACTAGCCCTAGCTAAACTGCTAGTTTGAAGGCTTCCTCCCCGCAATTACATTCCCACAGCTCATCGCCAAATTACACAATATTATCTGAAATGTCATCTTAGACTTTGGAGGTTTATCAGGCTTGGCTTAAATGGTTAGTATGAGATCTTTTTAATGAGATGATTAGCTACATAAAACAATAACAAACCTTGAACCCTTGTATTTGGCTGATTATATATATATATATAAAAAAAACATTGGGAAGAGTTTTACTCCTGGCAAAGCAGTAAGTGGATAAAACTGGCAGCTGCGATAATGAGATAACTACCTAGCTGAGACTTCTGAGGAACTTTTAAACATGAACTATGAAAATACCACCTTTGTTCCCTCCCTTCTTTACCCCCTCGTGCAACTCTCTGCTTTCTTCCAAGTCCCAGTGACAGCAGATGGCTTTCTCTGCACAGCTATCTTCTGGTTATAAACGTCACACTAAACAACTCTGAGAACAGCCAGATAGTCTTTCCAGATATAGCAAAAGGCACCCATCCTTTCACAGCTCTAAGAAAAACAATCCCAGGGTTGCTGGGTCAGGTTGTTTTTCAACTGCTATGTTGTAAATAAAGTAGTAAATCAAACAATATTCAAACAATGTATAACACTGCATTTTTTAGACTGGCATGTCTCATAAACACCTTGTCCAATTCATTTCTCTCACCATCCTCTCTTAAAAAAAATAAATACAAGTTCTCCTGTGGCAGAGGAGAGCACATTAGCAGTGTCTTGGCTGCATGGTGAAGTTGAAAACGAAATCAAATTCAGATTTATGGCAAAAAAAGCTAATTGCTAGCTTAAACATGGAAACAATTGTCTCATATAATATATTGTGATGAATCAGCAGAGCAGTCACAGGTCATCGGGGACAGTGTGAGGAATGAAGCTGCTGCTTCTATCAAGGGGTCATATGTCATTAAGAGACAGATTATTTGGGGGGGAGCTGGCCAGTCTGGAACTGGGAGAGGACAGACCTCCTGCAGAAAGGGACAGGCCCAGAGATCAGGGAGAAATGTGTTGCATTGCCTGGTATGAGCAGGACTGAATTAAGAGCCCCTTGCACTGCCCTGCATGCCCTCAGCACAGTGCTGTGCCAGTGTGCTGGAGAAGCCTCACAAGACCCCTGGCACCAAACCCCGGCCGGCAGAGATGTGCGATGCATGCTCACCTTGTACAAATGAACAGACTGATGGAGGATAACCAGCCCTTGTTTGGCTCATTTTGGGCTAGGCTGGAAATTTATTAATTGCAATTGTTAAATCTAGGAAGACAAAGTGTATCTGTAGCTCTGCCAGCTCTACTTTATCATCTTGCCTATAAGACATGTTCCAGTTACCTACCAGAGCCCAAAAGGCTGTAGAAACTGTGGGCCTGCCAGCTGTATCCCCTGCATCACAGTGCACACAGGTGCTTAATAGGCACATGAGGAAAATAGCCTGGCATGTCCCACCAGTCAACTATGCTCTCTGAAGAAAATGACTGCCTACATAGCTACACACAAACACCAATAAAGTCACCTTTGCAACAGGAATCTTTTACAAAAAAAAAACAACACAACCCACATGCAAAAAACCCAAACCAAAAAAACCCCTTTCACTTGTTGTTGCCAGTTTGTTTTCTTTCCTAAACATTGCTTATGCGACTCTCATCTCCATTGCCAGGGGCATTTATATATAACCCATCTACTGCTACATTCATTCATCTGGAAGTTGAGACCTGTCTTTGGTATTGCAGGAGGGCCTATTCTGGGGCTTTGTTTCAGAAGGCTATTTGCTTTTTTCTGTTTGTAATTGAATGAAGCTTTGTCATTTGTCAATGTCTGTCTTTTCCATTGTGTTTTGCTGATTTTTTGTATTTGCTTTTTTCCACAGGTGCGCAGCTGAATGACAAACAAAAGTTCTCCCTGTTCTAAAATAGATTACTTTCGCAAGGAAGTCTGTACTTTTCCATAAATGATAATTGTTCCTGTAACATCATGAGAGATGCCACTGATGTCTAATAGAATCCCAGCCTGCATGGAGTGCAGCAACGTACATGAAGGAGAAAGACTCTGGAGAGAATGGCTGAGAGGCTGGCATTTTATAAAAAGGAGGGTGTTACCATGCCTGTTCATACACAGCCCTACCGGCTAAATAAAGTCATGTCCTGTCAGAATATCCAAGTAGTACCCAAAATATATGCCCACTTTTCAAGGAGCTGAGCATGCACTGCTGACCAAGAAGAGCATTAGGAACATCACACTGCCTAGAGAGCTCTGCAAACTTACACAGCTTCTGGCCTTCCAGCTCTTCAGAAAATTACTACTTTTTTGTTTGTTTTTATTTTAGACAATGCATTTTCATCCCTTTTTTACATAATTTTGGTTTTAAGTCTGCATAGATTTAAAGATGCTTTATGAAACTCAGCTCAAACTTTGTACGTTGGTTTGCTTTCAGCCAAAGGAACACAAAAGACTGGACACCAGAGCTGCAGCAAGACCTCAGGGAGCTAAGGAGAAGCTGTGTAAGGAGTAAGGGGTTTTTTCTTTATTTAATTACTTAAATCCACCCTGATATTATTCTTCCCCCACTCAATTTTATTATACCCCTTAGCTTTCTAATCACATTAGCAGGAAACTACCATGTGTTGTACCAGTGCCACCAAAAAGAAAAACTGCACTCTTCATTTGATCTGTTGCAGAGTAATCTCTCACACAGAGACTGGAAACTCTGGGCCCTCTACCTAACCATATCTACATGAATATTTGTGGTATTGGTAGTTACAGGAGACAGAAAAGCTTTAATATCTCAACAACTTCTGGCAAAAGTTTCTTCTCCAAAACCAGATTTTTTTTGGCAATATTTTTGTACATAGAGAAAATCCTCACCAGCTTTACCACATCTCTCAGTAGAAAGCCCATTAGTTTCTAAGGACAGACCTTCCTGATGGAAAGGCCAGGCTAAGTGTGCTCAAAAGCTATTTTCCAGAAGACGACATGAGATTTTGGATAAAAAATAAAATAAAAAATAAAATGTTCTGGACACCTCTTTTACACAGTCACTGCTCTAATACAGATAACCTTAAGAACTCATTCTCTTTAAAGGTCAGCCATCAAAGTGCTCCAAAATCCACAGCTCTGAAAGGTGATGTAACCACCAGAATTGGAAACAGGGTTGGCAGCTGGGAACATCCCAAAATACATTCACATACACCTCCCTAAAAAAAAAGTGTCCCATGAAGAAGTATTCTTAAATATTCCTAAAATGGTGGAGAGTTGTTCCCAAAAGAGTAAAGATCTCTTGCTGCAACACAAGTACAAATGCATTCATGCCATGTGTCTACTGACTGAGCAGTTATAAGGCTTTCCAGTCATCTAGTTTTTTCAGGCACTATGAAGAAAAATACAGGAGCTTGCAGGAGCTAGTGTCAATATGGATTAATCTTAGGAAGCAAACATGTAGCACCACAAAGGTATCTTACACGATAATTAAGATAATATAAGTGATTTAAAAGAACAGACATTCATGTAAAAATAAAAAGGGGAGGGCAAAAAAAAAAGTGATGCAGTTTAGATGTTTTATTAACAGGAAAGCTTGCTTGCTGGTATATTCTTCATTGCTCAACCTCAACTTCACAGTGACTCAGATTTCTGGAACATAGACCAGAACAAACGGAGACATCACTGCCTCATGACACAGCTACAGCCCCATTGAGCCGTTCCACCCAGTTTCACCAGTATCTAAAATACATAGAAAATTCAGCAGGAACATTTACAGATAATCCTCACTAACTGCAGTCAGCCCCAGCTCCCAGATTTCCAAAGACTGGATCACCAGTAACTGCACTGACATCAAAATCCAGGACATAGTTTAGTGGCAGAGTTGGCAATGTTAGGTTTACAGTTGGACTCAATGATCTTAAAGGTCTTTTCCAACCTAAATGATTCTAGGACTCTATTCTGTGATTCTATGACTCTTTGGCTTCCTGCTGGTCTCTATCATAGTTTTCCTCTTTCTCCCTATTTGCACACACAACATCTCTGTCTCTGCTTGTTTCTCACAGCTACCCATATCCAAGGGTCTTCACTTCACTACTCCATTTATTGGAAATAATCTTGCACACACATACTATCATATCATTTTCCACAAAATATATTTGAACAGTATGTTTCTCTTTCATTTAGCTTCAGCTCTTTCACAATTTTCTGCAGTCTATCCACCCATCCCTTCATGACAAGCCAAGATCCACAACAGTAACATTGAGCTGCTACTGTCCTGCTCCAGGAGATATTCCCAACCGAGGCAGAGAGAACTGAACGGGCACAGCAACTTTACCAGCCTCAGCCTAGTTTCCTGCATCCAGCCTCTTTTCCATTTTTTACTACTGTTCTCCTCTTCACCACTGGCTTCCATTGCATTCTGTTAATGAGAGCCTTGCTTAACCGACAAAGATCATTGTATCGCATTGATTGCTCCTCTGCATTATTGTTGACGCAAAACAACACTGTGAGCAGAGAGGCAGCTAAACCTCATGCTAGCATGGCTTGTCACTTGTCCAACAGACAAAAGATTATGTGCACTGCTGCCCTTTTCCAAGAGTACACATAAAGCCAGAACATGCATTTGCTATCTTCTATCCATGCTGCTCCTTTGTTTACATTTTTGTCTGTTTGTACTTTCTTTTCCTCAAGCAAGGAGAATTAGACATTAACATGGGCAGCAAAAAAAGCTTCTGCTCTTCTCAATTCAATTTACCTTTTTCATCAGAACAAAAAAAACTATTGTTCTTAATATCATTTAGAAGACTGTCTGCTGCTGAAGGAAAAAGTGAAGAAAAAAAAAGATTATTTCAGTTTTATTTACTACTTACACTTCAAGTAGTAGCGATGTGGTTACTGTGACAGGCTAAGGATATAAGTAACACAAAGTTTTGCAGAGAGAAACAGCATCATCCCACTAATGTAGCTGAGGAGAAAATAAAAGAAACTCTTCAATCTTGAAATATAAATAGTGAACTTGAAGCTAATACTCTTATTAGGAACAGCTGTTCTGAATGAAAATTACCTATCTTAATTAAGTGGATGATTCTAGGATATCTCTAGCACCTGTGCCTGAAATAGGTTTTTAAACGATGGTTAGTTACCATAGAACCAAGTAGGTAAAGATTTCTGTGCTGGAATTCTTCAATCTTGTTTTAATGCCCAATGTGTAATATTCTTGGCTTTGACTGTTCTGGCTCATTTGGCCCATGAAAATTAACACTTAGACTTCTACAGAAATCCTGACTGTTACAGGAATACAGAAGTTAAGCTGATGACTTGACTTTAGGAATGACTTGAAGAAAGTTATATGCCAGACTTGACTTTGGTGCAGCGTGCTATTGGAAACATCAGCTCTCTGACAGGATGTCGAAGGTCTAGCAAAGGACTTGATTTCTCCCCTGTGAATTTCAATATCAAAACTTTCACTGCTCTTGACTGGAGCAGTATTAAGTCTGTTTTGGCATGTTAGCTAGGATACGAGCAGATGATTGTTCCATTCACCTACATTTTTCCACGCACTTTCAGTCAGAATAGCTGAAGTACATGAAGGAAGCAGCTTAGGCATCATCTTTCTAGCAGTCCATAAACTACCAAGTAAAATAGGAGAAGAGTTAAGAAGGAGAAAAAGCCCACTGAGGAAGGAGATGGAGGGGACTGAGCAACACTCTGAACACATATTTTTATTGAAGTACATGGTTATTGATAGAGTCTGGAGCATACAGCAACAAAATACATATGTGCTGTCTATGAACTGAAGTGATCCTTTGAAGGGATTTCTCTGCTGTACCCAGAACAGAGGATAAATTGAAACAGATGCAAAAAAATTCCTTTCTGCTCCACCTATACTCTGTAATTATGAGATTACTGAAACAAGTTTTTATTTACATGCATTTGACTGAAAAGTTTCAGTTATATTTTTAAAAATTGGATTTTATAGCACAGATTTTTCTTTATGGGATTACATTCCTTCTCCTTTCCTTTCCTCACTTCTTTTCTTCCTTTGTCTACATCATGTTGCCTCTTTTTGTTAATCCTTTCCATCTTCTTTCTGCCTTTCATTGTTATTATATTGTGAATATAACAATTTATTTTAATTAAAGCCCCAGCATCTGGAATTAAGTGACCACAGGATGATCTCAGTTATCACCTACTATAAAAAAACCTGATTTCCTACAGTTTTGTCTCTTTGTCTAATTCCTGCACCCAAAAATCTACAGTAATCCCAGGTTCCCCTTTAAACCTGAAAACATGTTGGGAAGAGAAAGCAGTATTGAGTCTAGTTTCGATATGGAAGTACTAAACTGGTCGACCAGCTGCTATCCAGACAAATTCATTCTGACTGGGTACTGTCTGCTTTCTTCTCAGAAAAGAAACCCTAGGAATTTTATTATTGGTATGATTATTATTATTACTATTATTATTATTATTTCATTTGTATAACTTCTTAATTTTTGTGGGTAGAGAGAAAGCTTGAAGAAAAGGCAAACTATAAGAACCACAACCACAATTCTATGATATCATCATCTGAAGAACAACTTCCGAATAACTAGGATTTATATTATCACTTAATTGCTAGACAGACACACTTGTGGGCACATGGATACCCTCTTTACTCACCCTTCCACCAGTATTAGAAATATTCTTCTGCCTCTCACTCTCACGCTGACAGAAAACTCTCCTTCCCTCATACAGGTAAGTGCTGCTGCCTGCTCAGCCTCCCAGCAAGCAGGAGAAAGTTCCCAGTATAGGGAGGGCAGAAAACTCTGTTATCACTCTGCAGGCAGAACCAGGCAGTGTAGCCTTTCTACCCATTGCCATTGCACAGGAGGGCTACCCTGTATCTCAAGCAATAAGACAACCACAGGGCAAATAAGTGATAAGTAGGGGCACAAGCTCGGCCAGTCACCTGTAAGTATCCCCTCTCCACCTTTTCTGTCAGGTAGCTGGTATGTTTGCCCATCTATAGAGCAAAACAGTGTCAAGTCTTAGGTGAAGAGCAGCTCTACTGTGGAACACAGGATATGAATGTACCCATCTGTTTATCAAGTCCTTTGGGATATTCTAGGAAGAACGGTGATAAATATATTCATACACAAAATAAACTATTGATTATTGTTCCTGCTATGAAGGTTAGTTTCCCTGTATAAAGAATACTTAATAAACTCAGGAGTATGTTTTGATTCGCAGAAAAACAAAACAAAATGCTGCATGAAGCTGAGGCTCCCTTATCCTATGGAAAGCACAGTGTAATACAACTTTTACTTGTTCCACTGCATAGATTTTCAACAATGAATTAATTACATCTCACATAAACGATAGTAGAATTCGCAAGGGAAATCAAGTAGTCCTTAATTTGTTGACTTTCCCCACTGATTATAGCACATTCCAGTGCTATAGTAATTCTCATAGTGAGCTTGTAAGCATTTTCCAAGCCAGAACAGCCCCCAGTCCTGTCTTGGTCTGAGCAGAAAAAGTAGGGGTTTGTTTGGGACTGAAAATCACTGTGAAAAGGAAGAAAAAACTGCAGAAGATAATTCTGAACAAAGAACGTAGGGAAGCAATAATAGTAGTAATAATCTTCTTTCATTTTTAACACCTTTCTCCTTGAAATTTTCTAAAGCTCTTTCAAAATTATGTATACAGGAGTAGCTTTACCAGCTACTGAAAAGGAGTGGTACCTGAGAAGGAACACAGCTAGCTGCAAGAGAAGAAAGGACTTGGTGTTTTCTTCTGCTGCAACCTTCCTTTCTCCTTCAACAACGCGTACCCTATACAAACACCTTTTATGAAGCTTATTTCAAGGCTGCTATCCCATTCTCTAAATCCACTTTCAAGACCTTTCAATATTCTTTACAAGTATTTGACCATTCAAGACAGCTAACACAAAAGTAAAAATCCCTTTTCCTTTCCCATGCGTACACTAACATCACGATGCTGAAATAACTTCCACCGTGCAGCCACATCATCTCTCACCTGGAACCTCCCGTTGTCCTCTGCGGAGGCCACCTGCAGCAGCCAATTCCTCCAGCGGTTTGGAGCGTGTTGTCTTCCTTGGAGGCCCCCATATGCTCTGGGGTCTACAGGTGTTTTTACCAGTAAGGTCTAACTTGCCAGCTTTTCAGGGCAGGACTGATTTACCACCTGGGCATGTGAACCAGCTCATTCCAGCATGCAGTCGGACGTGGTGCAAACCTAACAAGTACAAACACACCGCATTAATAATAAATTAACACCTAACTAAAGTTTATTTAGAGCATATCATAATATCATATTAGAGCATATCATATTATTTCTTCATACAAAAGACATTCCTGTCATTCAGTCCTTTGTCAAAACAAAAAAGGTTCATTTACTGAATAAATTATTTTGTACATGGTCTACAATAATACTGACATTCCTTTTGCACAGAACGATTAATATTTTATTTATATTCTCATACTGCCTTCAAACCTCAGTCAAGAATCAGGTTCCCTCTCAGCAAATAAAGAGACAATCCCTGCTAGGAATATGTACCAGGTAATTAATTTTTTTAGGGACTTTTTCATTTTTTTCAGGGTGTCTTTGTAGAAGCAGAGCCTGCCAAAGACACTAACCTGGATTTTCTCTAAAGCCACCCAACTCTTTCTGAAATTGAATTTGCTTCACAACTAGAAATTCATCATTTGTTCTTTTTCAAACTTACATCCAAGGACGCTTCTCCTTTTCTAGTACTTTAACCATGCATGGCCCATGAAGTCAACACACCAAGAAGTATTGCATTACGAGCCAAGTGCAGACCAATGAAAAAAAGAATGATACGAAGAAAGACTATCATACGTGATCCCTACACTGTCACCCCTGCCACAAAATTTGGGACCTTTATCAAATTTCATTGGCAGACAGTAGTACAGAATGTAAAATATACAGAATCATTAGCTAAACTAGTAAGGATCAAAAGATAAATCTTCCATAATTTTTTTAGGGTCATACTCAGATGGAGAATCATTACATGAAAGAATCTCAATCCGGAAAAACAAGTGAAATCTTTCTCCCTTGCAAAATGCCTTTAATACTCATCTCATCCGCAGCACTGTACAGGATCATATCTCAGGTTATAAGTTTGGAATGAGAGAACAGAGGGAAATTTCAAAGTTCTTTCATTTGCCGTAAACTTTCTGAGGTGTTTATAGATCTTATAGCACAAACCACAATGCTCCCACTAGAATGTGACCTGCCATTCTTTAAAGTAGAAGAGAGACTGGCATTGAAAATATCCCAATTTCCCTTTCTTTCCAGCAGAGGCTTTTCACAGCTTTTCTCATAATTGCACATAAATTATGTACTTCCTTCAAAGTCAAGCTGTCCGAAAGACCACATTAACAGCTCATGCATCTTTTTTTCTTTCACCTGCTGTGCTCTTCTTTGGACCAACATTCACCTCCTAATGTGATGACTACACAATGCTCCTTGCTTGGATTTTTTTTTTGTTTGATTCAATCTCTGTTCCCTATGATGAGATTTCCTCTTCATTAATTATCGACAATTAATTAATTAATTAACGGCAAGCGGTCATAGTGTAGTACCCAGGATCTATCAGCAGCAGCCAAGTAATAGCAGGAATCCTGACTTCACACGCCCACCTCTTACAAGATACAAGAAAGCAGAAATCTAAATAAATTCTTTTGAAGTTGTGCCCACATGTAGCAGCTCATGGTGCAAAGACCATAAGGACTGAAGTCTTGCTACAGTCAGCTGCAACAAGTACTATTTCATAGTAAAATTTTATTTAATTTGACCTTGCTTTCAACATACAACAGAGTGCTGTCAATATGTCATCCTTCTTTTGACTGCTGATTGCTTTTTGAATCAAGAATCAGTGGCAGAACTGATTTTCACTTAGTTGTCTCCATCATGGCTTCTTGGGTGCAGCAGCAGGCAGAGAGCAACTCCATTTTTCTCTCCTAGCTTAAATTCAGAGATCCTTCTCCCAGCCTGTTGCCAGGGCTGAGCAAGCTCTGCCAACTCCAGCTTAGAATTTCTCAGAATTTCCTCCTCCAGTGCAGATGGATGTCTGCTTCCATATTACCTGCAGCAGCTCCACTGAGTGGGACTTTCTCAGTGCATCATCTACTGCTGGGCCAACATATCCACTATATACAAATCAGTACTACAAAAGGAGGGAGCCTGTCCAATCTCGTTATCCTGGACTACATCATTTGCAATGATAAGACATATCATAGACAGTGAAAGCTAAGGGACTTAACTAATTTACAAGCAGTCATGAGCACTGGTTAGACTTCCTCTCAAGCTACTTATGAATTTAAATCTGCGAGTTTGGAATTAAATATTACTTTGGAAATAGGAGCATAGCCCGAAAATAACAGATGAGAGATGTTAATGCAGAAAAATCAATGATAGTTACCACACAATCATGCTTTCAGGAAAATGAGCCCTCCATCTCCTGTTGCATGTAATCAACTGTTAGATATGTAGCAACTCTCTATTTACAACATAGCCAGCCAATATCAATATTAATTAGAGTTGAGGAAGCAGCTCGTAACAAACAATTCATTTGATGAGTGCCACATATTTTGCAAATGTCACTGCTCTCTTAAATTTATAATTTTTCATTATTTCACAGAATATATACTTTCTTGCCAGTTAACTAGCATTGGAATTGTTACTTAATTAATTGTGGCTTGTCACAGAGATCATTTAAGAAATCTTCTGTTTTAATTTTGCTTTGTATGTTATAAACAACTCTCACAGAACACAAGTTTCAGATGAGTTTATTGGGAGAACAGGAGCTTTCAAGATGAAAATGAACATTCTGTGAACATCTGCACACACATATTTTGAGTAATTGGGGAAAACGCACAGAGAACAATGATATGACTAAAAACAATACACTAAAATGCTGTGGAACATTTTGAGGAAATTTTGATTGCATTTAATAGTACCAATCCCAACCATATTCTGATGAACAAAAATTAAACTGTCAAAGGAAGGAAATACCTGCAAAATAGTGTTTCTCAATTGTTTTACTGTTTACAAGCTTTTTCACAGCCTCTGAAGTCCTGCCATGGAATCCTAGAGATCACCAGGAAGCCAGAGGCAACTGCAGAGAAGCTTCTTATCTCTGGGCCAGCTCTTGGTCACTATCATTTCCTAATTGACAACATATTCCCAGGGGATTCGCACTACAGATTTTGTAGCTGAATTGAACATTGCTCTTTAATCATGCTGAAACCACAGAAGTACTTGCAGGCAGGGCGTGGAAAACTGTTAAAGCCTTATTTCCTAGCAGACCTCGTTCAGTAGAGAATGTGCATGTCTCAGTCCTCTCTGTCTTCTCCTCTCGCTCAACGCCTGTCCCTTCCCCACATTTGGACTTTGGAGTCTGAGGTATGGGGAGATAAACACACTTCCCAGAAAAGTACCCATTAGGCTTGCAGATGGGAAAAAATGAAGGAGAGAAAGAGAATATAACACCCAGGACTTCCACTGATTTCAAAGAGAAACTCAAATACACAGCAGCCAATTGTGCCAGAGCACAAACACTGTAGAAGTGTAAAGTCTTGCAGTCACAGTCCACCTTACTAAGTATTTGACTTGTTCCAAGATTTAAATAAAAATATCAATACTGAAAATGTTTTCTATTCTGTTTATATTTGAGAATATTCAGCAGCATTTTGAGATTTAGAAAAACTACAACTTTCAATCAATTTTTATTTTGAATAAAAATATCCTCCATCACTCAGCAAAGATTTCTCCTGCACTATCGATAAAGTCTTTCAGAAAACACAACTACCATTTATAAAAAATGAACTCAAATATATGTATTCTTCTCAACTCCTCACATCCTAAAGCATTCTGCAATTTATTTCCCCACTTTCATCTACTGAGATTCAGAGCAGCCATGGTGTGATCATATGTTTTTTCAAGAATAGCTGATGAATACCTGAAAACTCTCCCACTGTGGGACATTCTGTTTTCTCAGGAACAAAAAAAGCAGCCAGAATGACACATTTTCTATTTCTAAAAATAAACTAAAAGGCCTGAGAAATCAATGAAAAAAATCACTGCTAAGACAGCACAAAACACAGAATACCAGTTACATCTTGGCAATGTGACTAATGAGATAACCAGCTATTTACCTGATTCTGATAAACTTTTTAGCAAATAATAATCTTTTGGGTAATGCTTACTTCCTTTCTAACATTGCCATTTTTCATGATGAAAAAGCATAACAGATAATATGTTATAAAATCCCTCCCCGCCTAAGTGAGATTTTGGTTCTATGCTGTTAACCATCTGAAAACTCAACTAGTTAAGCGGATTATTGCTGGATAAGGAAACTGAAAGAAGGTGTTTGTCTGGGAACAGGTTGATCTTTTCCTTGTATTGCCTTACATGAGAAGGTAATTTAATTTACATAGCCTTCTCTGCAAGGATTTGCTACATTTCTCTGCTCTCCTATCTGGAACCCTGGTGGGAGGGAGGAAAGGAAAGGATGTCTCTGTAACCCCCACTTTTTTTTGCTCAGGAATTCACCTCCACATCAAAGGCTTCCCTCCTAATTTGACAATCACCAAATACTGCAGAATGAAGAGGAGATTAATTCAACCAACACCCATTGTTCTAGAGAGATGAGAGTAAGGGTAAGTTTTTCCTTTTGCAGGCCCCAGTGCCCTACTCTGATCCATGAACTCAGACACGTAGGCATAGTTCCACTGGTTGGAGGATTTTTCAGAGCACTGTGGGTATCAGCACAGAGATGCTGCCTTCATTTCTACACGTGTTGCAACACTGGGGTACAAGCAGTATTCTGATCTTTAAAAAATACCTGTTATCATGTCCCCTCCAAAGGCATAAAATTAATTCTTCTGAATAATTTCTCTCTGATGGGGATTGATTCATCACTAATTCACAGGCAACAGCCCCCTGCCCAGGCCTGGCAACATGTGTGTATAAGGGAAGCAGGGGGCCAAGACAAAAGTGGCTTGAAATCAAAGGGCAAGTAGAAGCTCCGAAAACCTCAACTAGTACAGGTTTCTAAATGCTACTAAAATTCAGTCTAACTCAAGTTGCAGAAAGGGCTTTTATTTTAAAGCTCTACTTTTAAAGCATGAAAACTCTTTGTAAATAATATAGTTCCATCATTGCTTTGTATCCCTCTGTCTGTATCCCCTTGCTGTCTTTTGGAAGTTCTTTCTACATGTTTGTGCAGGATATAGCATGCTGGGATCCTGGTCCATGGCAGCAACATCTATGTGTTTTACTAATACACATCATAATATGGCTTCTTGGATATCTAAAGCATGCTGCAATTCTCTTTTATTTCTCTCTGTCTTAAAAATTGAGGTTTCACTGAGCTGGCAATAACAATTAAGAGTAGACATTACAGATCCATATACTTTTTTATCACGATAGAGATTCCAAACAACAACTGTGCATGAAAGGTAAGGAACTTCAGTAGAAATCTCGCCCTGCACGGTAAACAAACAGCTGTTTATCATTGGCCTAATTACCAAGTTAATGAGATACTAATTTCTATATTCATAAAGTATGCATGAGCAAGCATAAGCGTATGCAAAGCAGAGCATGCATAGTGACAAATTTAATGAATAAAATAACAAGGTATTGGTAAATAAACATTAATGATCTTTAAACCTAAGAATCAGGTTATGTTTTATGGGAAGCTTGCATGAGCAAGACATAATTCTAGTAAGTCTAGGTGTTTGTATATTAACAGCATCAAACAAGCATAAAGTACTTCATTTAGAAAGGAAAAATAGCAAATGTACAAATATAAACTGGGGAATAACTGCGCTGGCAGCAGCACTGAAGAGAGGTTTGGAAGTTACAGCACAGCACCAAAATAAGTCAAATTAATAATATGCAGGTGCTGCAAGAAAAGGCAAATTTTCTGGGAGGTCACCTATAAGTACAAGCAGTAATTCTGCTCTCCTCCGACGATGTCAAGGCTGAAGTGCTTCATTAGGAAAGAACTAGAAGAATTAGTGAGAAACCAGAGTAGAACAACAAAAATACTAAGAGGTTTGGAAATTGTAAGCTTTGCAGAAAGGTTGAAAACAGTTGAATGCTTCCATTTAGAGAGTAAAAATCTGTAAATTCTTCAATTACATAAAATATTGCAATGAGGAGTATAATGACTGCTCTTCTCCACGCTTCCCTGAGGAATTATGAATACTCACTGAGAGCAGTGGGGACTTAATACATTAAGAAATCTTTCTCAGGAGTCAAGCCCTGGATATTTAAGCACTGGAACAGCTTACCTACAAAAGCTCTGAAACCCTTGCAACTGGCAGGTTTTTAAGAAGCAGCATGACAACCATCTCCCAAGAGGTTCTTGCTTTAGAGCAGGAAGATGAGATCAGATGACTCCTGCATTTCCTTTCCAGTCCTTCACTTCTGTGATTGGCCATTCTTTGCTGATTCTGTATATATTAAAAGTAGAGTGAAATAGTTCCCTAACACCCATCTTCTACAAAAAATGGAATATACCAGCTTCCTCAACCATGCATCCTTGTGTCCCACCTCTGAGGAAGCAGTGTATTTTTCAGGAATATTGTCTGTGAGATACAATCCACTCCTTGTAAATATACATGCTTGCATAAGCCACAACACTGAGAGAGCAGAGATATCAGTTCAGAAGTTTTCTCTTGCTAACTGGTGCAGGTGTTTCAGTAGGATGATCAATGTATTTCCACAATTGTATTGGAGAGTATGAAAAATGAACAATGTGAAATCAAACGGTGTGAGAGCTCAGGATCATGTCAACTCTGAGAACATTCAGCCTGGCAAAAACATGATAAACAGCAGCTCTTAAAAATAGGTGCTGTTTCCCCTTTCTATTCCACTCAGCCCAAATTTGTTTTAAAAGTATTATATGACAGACTGACACTGTGCACAACATTACAAATCTTGGCCTGTCAGTGTAAGCCTGACAGCAGCTGGCTACCATATGCCTAAAAATAGCTTGGAGTTCTAGAAAATGCTAGAACTGCGACTGGTTTTGTCTTTGTCCTTGCTCTTTTTCAGGAAGGATGGTCAGCCATGGGTCCTGCTTATGTGGAGATGGTAACTGCCCCCCCAGTTATCTAACTAAAAAGGATATTTCGGTTGCATTGAAGATGATGGGTTTGACCCGATTTCCTCTGGGAAATCCAGAGCTCCGCATCATCCCTTCTCATCCATTATCCAGGCTTAGCCTCCTTCTCTAGGACAAAAGAAATTCAATTCCCTCTTCTGCTCTCAGGGGAAGGGAAAGAGAGAGTAAGTCTATGCCTCTCATATCGTGCTGAGGTGTTAATGAAATATCAGCAGAAAAGTTGATCACCTCAGTGATCTACTTCTGTTTTGTTTAGGGTTTTTACCATTTTTTGGTTTGGCTGCTAAACTGAAAAATACACTACGCACACAGATCTGTAAACTGCAGGTCATGGATTCCCACATAATTAGCTACCCACTTACAGCTAGCTGGATTTTTTCAGAAGTTATGTGATTAATGGTAGTTAATAATGGGTTGTTGGTAGTTTCTTCGTAGCTTCAGCTGAAACTACCTCTGTATGATAAATCTTTTTTCTCCCTGTCAAATTCTCCACTTATTAAAAGGACATTGCATCTTGGAAAAATTCTGGAAATCAGCCAGATTTATTTTTCTAACTATCATCATCATTACAGTCACAGCACTATTTAAAGTAAGGCTTAGGTAGTGATTCTTTTTCCTAAAAACTCACAATCTGTTTTTCAGTAGATATTTTGACTCATATAAAAGGATTTAAAGTCTTTATACTATGCAACAGCTTATGGTGTATTTTGTGCATCTGAGAAATCCCACAAATTTCTCAATATCATGTCAAACTTCTAATTTTTATTTCATTAAGATTCTACTTATGGAAAAAATAAATAGAGAAGTGTCTAGACTTTGTGTTTTACACCTATATTTATGCAATATTTAGGCAAGTAGGTAACAACTGGGTAAACATCAGTAAGCTATGCCAAACACTTTATTTTCCTTTCAACATTTAGGACATTTTTATCTTAAGTGAAAAAAAAAACTGAAACACTTTTTAGAGTCCTACCATGCTGTTAGACAGAAAGACTTTCTAATTTTTAAAGTTCAGTTCTGTTTTCACTGTCATGGTGGTCATTCTATATTTTTTGATGCATCGAAGTCTTGCTTTTAGCCATGCCACAGTTTTCTTCACAGAAGTTACTGGAAACCAGTTACTTCTAGAAGATGGAAGATACATTGATCTCCACTGCTTGTTGCAGCTGTCTGGGTCTGAGTGACTTTTGCATTTTTCTTTTCCCCTTTCAGAAGGTCTCTAACACAAAGCTTTTGTTAAAAGAATGTAAAGGTATATTTTTATATGGCTGTTGGTTTGTTCTTTCATTCTTTAGGCTGCTACTTAGTGATCAGAAATTGCCTTTCTTGCCTCATTCCCTTCAAAACTTTAACTTCATATAATATAAATGTTCTCCAATTTAACTGAAGTTCTGAACTTGAACATCATAAATCACAATAATATTTCACTTTCCTTTCTCTTTCTTTTCTCTTTATTTGCTTCTCAATCCTAAATAAACTGTTGAAATTATAGGGACAATATAATTTTAGACTGAAATCCCGCCCCAAACTATTTACAATGTCACTAGCTTTCAAATCAACAGTTAGTTCATTCCTGGTCTAATTCTTCTTCTGACCAAGAAGATGACATATAAATTTTAGAGCAGTCACATTTTCCAGCTATTTCTATGTCTCTCACATTTTCCAAGTTAATTTTCATAGCTTTATGTCTTACCATGTCCCTACTCAGCAGCAGTAACTAATTTTTATTCAAGATATTTGCTGTTCAGTCTCTAAGCTTCCTGCCTCAGCTTAGCACTGTGAAGGATCCTGCACAGCCTCACTAAATTATCCTGGCTATTAGACTGCTTTCTGCTTCTTTTGTGATAGTAAGGCCTATCACCAACCCAGCATCACTTCCATCTCGACTGTCCTCACCCTGCCTTCAGTCAATTGTCGGTCTGTTGCCATTTCCTACAGCCCAGGCAAAGTTACTACCAGTCTTTTCCCTACTAAAAAACCAGTAAACCTAATTACTCGACCAGAACCTGAATACAGAAGTCTAGTAATGACTATCAGTCATCACTTACTATTGTATATTCATTTTGTATATAATTGTCTGTAATGTTAGAAGAGCGAGCCTGTGACTCCATTTCATAAGGCCCACAGCAATTCAAATTGTTCTGAAATTACCAGGTGTCACCAGGAGTCAGATGCAGCCCCCTGATGTGGGTCTGTGCCCCCTTGCAGCCTTCCAATGGTGAGAGGCAGAATTTGGCCTGTGGCTCCTTCCCAAAGCAGCTGTGATATTTAAGCCCCCTGTGCCAGCTTCCCCGCCTCGCAACTTCTATCCCGCTACTTAAAGCCCATACGTTTTCCTGCAAAGTAGAAAAGAAACTGTGGTGCTGTGCAGACATGCCAAGAGGTGTTTGCACTGTAGCAGAAGAGGAAGAGATGGAAATATGTAGATGGGCCTTCCCTCACCTCAGAGAATCAACAACGGATAACATTAAAGCATGGATCGATATGCAATCTGCCACAAGTGTCTGGTGGCTTATTCAGACCTTGGCAAGGAAGAAAGAATTTCCCTCCCTTGCTTTAGGGGAAAGTGTTGATATAAAAACAATTGTCAAAACCTCATCATCCAACCGTCTGATATTGATCCTTTCATGTCAACCAGTGCTCTGGATTGTCCAAAAAATCAACACACTGTTTCTAACAATTGATCCTATGCAGTACAAAACTACCACGCCAGCCTGTCTTAAAACATACCTCTTCCAAAATGTGCAGCAATAAAAATCTAACTCCCTCTAAGGAAAGAGGAGGGGTAAGACACATTCTCCCTCTTCTGAATCTTTGTCTAGAGGGTCCAATTACGTTGGTCTCTCCATGGACCTCAGTGGAGCCTAATCAAGATACAGTGGTTCGCAGGACTGGAGCAGCTCATGCAGCAACAGCCTTTGACTGCAATCCCATTCAGTGCAGGGAACGCATTGATCAACTCTTGTAACACACCGAGTGTTTGCTCCTCTTATCCAAAAAAATTGCCCCTTGTCCTCCCCTAAAATCACATGAAATTAATTCACAGGCGGGATCCTGATTTTAAATGAGACCTCCTACAAGAGAAAAAAAAATGCGTAATGCAGCTCAATCCTCAAAATCCTCTGTCATGGAAACACAAAATAGGAAAATACACAGACCATGAGAATTCTCATTCTTAACCTTCTCCTGACAAAATAAGTTAAGCTCGATGGCCCTGTTGTTCAGAATCGCATTTAACAAGTATTTGAAGTGAGGCCTAAATCCAAGAGATCAGGATGACACTTTTCAAGGTATATGTATTTTCTGCTTTTTGGCACACAGGAAGGTCCATGTACCTATTGTCTTTTGATGGCTGTTTAGCTGTGACATTAAATATCCTCTTTTCTATCTGCTTGCAGCCTTTTGTTCATGTCTTAAATACAGCAGTACATTTTTCATAGCCTCCTGCACGTGAAATAGACTTCTCTGCTACTCCCTCCCTGTGTGGTAATCTTGTTTCACTAACATTACAATAATTTAAAGCCATACTGGTAAATCTTCTGCTGAATACCTTGACAGCTGAGAACAGACAACACCATGATACTGAAAAGTCCCTCTAAAAGACTTAAAATCTCTCCCAGGTGTGGCAATAACTATTATTGTTAATTTAATAATTTTCTTTTAAGCTGTATGTCCAAGTCTATTGCCAATCCATCAAGCTGCATTTGGAAGCCTGTTTAGTTTCCCAGATTCAGAGAGGAGTCTACAAAACGGAAAGAATAGTATCCACAAATTAAAAGTGAACCACAGAGAAGGCATAATAATATGAACAGGTTAGCTAAGGGCTTGCACCAGGAAAATGCCTAAAAATTCTGCATTAAGAGGAGAGTGTAAGTAAGAGGATAAGCAGGCAATGTGATTTAGTTGTGATAGAATGAAGCAGGCTGAAACTGCTGTGAATCTGCAGGATTGCAGGTTTTTCTTTCTCCGGCACAGAAAGTTTGGAAGCTCATCTACAAGGTCAGTTTCTATAGGGCAGGAAAATGCTTTGAGAAAAGAGCTGCATAAAAATGTGTGCCTGACTGGAAAACAAAAGAATAAAAATAAAAGACAAAAAAACCCAAACAAAATCTTTGAGGGTACAGTTTTCCTCCCTTGATTCATCATTAGAGTTTGTTGGGCTCAGTAAGAACCCTTGAAATTGCAGGCCGAGACCACTGTGCCATAGATGGGGACACCTCCTGGCCATGCCTGTAAGTACCGTTTTCTTGTGCCTCTCATTTAGAAGAAAAGATGCCCTCATGCAATGCTAGAATCTCCAAGGGCCCAATTATCCCAAATGATGTGTACAAAGGGTTCCCAATGAAGCTAGTGGGAGCTACAGGTACTCAATACTGAACTGAAAATCAGTTCACTTTTAGTCACACGTGAATTGAGGAGCTGAGCTTCAGGAAGCTGGATATGAATATTTGGGGCTTGGCTCTTTCATGAGATAAAAGCCAAAGGATAAGGAGGTGGCTTGAACAGATTACAGTGAAAAATCTCCCCATTTATCTTTTTAAAAGCAGGGGGAAGTGTCTAGTTTTAAAATCATCTCTATTTATTATTTTTCTTTTCAGCCAATGCTCCTCAGGAGCTTAATAATCTACAGAGAATCCCTGCCTGGCAGTGCTGAGTGAGTAGTGTCCTGGAAGAGTAGAAGCGATGGGAGAGTCATTGTGGAAGGCGGCAATTCAAAGCTCAGGCATGAACAACAGGCACAAGGACACTATTACGTGCCAAATCCCGGTACACTCCACCGAAGGCAGGTTGCGTGTAGCTGTGAATTACACAAGAGGAAGTTTATCCCTATCTTCTAAAAACCTCTGTTGCCCTATGAGCTAATTGCACTCCCTCAGTGGCCTCCCTGTGACTGGCTCTGTGCACCTTACCTGAGGTACAATTTATATACTTGCAAACTGGTTGGTTATTAGTTTGACTTCATGAAAGCCTTCTTACGTTACGGTTGTTCACTATAAATTAAGTTAGCATGAGAAAATCAAGTGCATCAGTAACAATTTGGCAACTGGTCAATAAGTAATCCACACATAAACCATTTCTATTACCTGACATGATCCGTAGATGCTGGGATACAGGGAAGTCTATTTTCACCATTCTTTGGGAAAGCAGTAGCCTGCAATGGCAGAAGATTGCGCTGAGTGCCTCTAACCACCCTCTCTGCGAAGCAGGGACTGCTCCCTATCCCTGTGGGCACATCAAGAGGGCTGCCTGGGCAAACTTCTTTTTCAAAGACTATTTATAATCTGTCATGAGGAACACAGTTCTTTTTCCCTATGGCCTGTAAGAAAGGAAGACACTTCTCAGCAGCCAGAATGCAAAAAATCTTTTGGCTCATACACCAAGCTTAGGGGAAAAATGTTTCCTGAAGTCATCCTTTTCCCCTCTTCTACCCATTTTGCCCAACACATCTTGGCAAGTAGTCTTGTGGATGCAGTTATATTAGAAAATTCCAGGTTAGTAAGTTTATTCTGATCGCTGCATTATAGTACACCTGACTCTCATTTAGGGAGTTTTTCTGGTTTTATATTATTTCTATCTCTTGCCACATTTGTCAGTGAATTTCAAAAGACACTTATAATTTTTTATAGAAGGTGATGGTTTACTTATTTTTTTCTGTTTAGCTTGCAGAGATCTTGAGTGAGTTTGTAAAATTGCTTTTAGACCAAGCTCTGGCAATACAGTGTTTAGTACAGGTTACCTGAACATTATCTAAACAGTAATAGTAGATGTCTGGCAAAAAGCCAACAAAGGTAATACAGGCTGAGTCTGTCTGCAGAGCGGTAATGATCTAATGACTAAAACTGAGAATTTCAAGGAAAATCTGGGACCCCCAGATACAATTAAGGAGTAAGCAGGTTGAGATGCAGAGGAGTAACCCCAGAGGGAGATAGGCAAAAGAATGATGATTAATATCAGTATGT
This sequence comes from Morus bassanus, assembly GCA_031468815.1. NCBI lineage: Eukaryota > Metazoa > Chordata > Aves > Suliformes > Sulidae > Morus > Morus bassanus. Next base: position 8,719,764 of record CM062576.1, on the reverse strand, counting down.
TATGCTTGATAGGACCAGTCACAGCAATTACACTAGTGATTCTAAAATGGGGGCAGAGGCATATGGTTGCACATAAGGCTCAGAAGTGTTATTACGTCCAGATATCACCTAGATCATTGTAAAATAGTACCTGTATTGATTGCACCATGAGCTGTCCAAGAATACACATGCATGGAAAGCACTATGAAGTTTGTTATGCCAAAATTGCTGCATTGCTATTAAAAATACAATTTTTACAGTCCAAATTCCTCTCTGGCTATTACAACAAAAGCGTCTGTTCAGTGTCGCTACTCAAGACAAGACTGCCTGCCCTTTAAGTGAATGGGATTTTCAGAATAAACAATCAGGATGATTATGCTTTCCACTGCTGCAGGGATTTTTATTTACTTCTACAGCATATTAATAGAGACAAGAAAAAACCCAGATAAACATTTTTTTGGTTGTACTAGATGGCAAAAGTATATAATTACATCGCTCAGAATCTCATCAGCTTCCATCAGTCTAAGCTACTTTATGAACATATTTATAACTGCCGAGTATAGAGCGATTACAGGAAAACGTTCTCCTTTCTGAATGCATCTGCACATTCGATATGGTCTGATCTAATTAAAGTCACTTCCATTAAAGTCAACTGGAGTATTTCCACTCCAGGTTAAGGCAAAGACACAATAGGCACAATAGGACCCCAGTTTCTACAGCCAAAGCTTCAATTTTAACCAAATAAGGGTATTTCTAGAAATTATCTGAAACATGACCTGAGTACAAACGTCATCTGCCACAGCAAGTTGTTTGGCTTTATTTTTGCAGGAGTCAAAACCCTACCTATTTAGTGTGGGATATCATGCAGGAAACTGTAAACAAACACCATTTGGGGACAAGAAATTAGGGGAAAAAACAAAGATCGAAGTTCCATGTTCCATTATTTACAGGCAGTTGAAATTGATCTCAATATTTCTCTCAAGTACTTTGTTTTCTGAGAGAGACAATGATATATTTTAGGGTCTCCTGTGCCCTAAAAGCTCCATCAGTGTTAATATCTGGAAGACAATGGAAAGAAGTTAAATAAAGAAAACAGCACGTGCAGTTTGATAAAGCTATTAAGATAGACTACTTTTATTTAATGGAGAAATTAGAAAAGATCTGAAGTACTTTAAAAGTGAAAAGGCAACATGACAGGCAAGTTTAACAGGCTTAATTCATAATTCCATATTAAATTCATATTGATTCTTTCTCACCAATACTCCCTTTAGCTAAACAACCTTTGACTGTCAAAAGCCTGGGGAGACTGCCAAAGACCACTTCATTAATACATTCAATAGGAATTGTTAAGCCTCACAAATATAACTAGTTTATGTTTATTTCAGGACAAAAGGCACAATTAAATATTCCAGCTTGAGCCAGCTGGGCAAGAAAATTTATTTCAGAGATTTGTCAAGAGGCAAAATGCCTTTGCTCCCATGACCGAGAATACTTACCAGAAGTTTTTAATAGCTGAGCAGAAACTACCCACAGCATCATTGACTTCAAAGACCTTTCACTTATTTATACTGAAGAAGAAGCTTTGCCTAACATACTGGATTTATTTTCTTTAAAGGAAAATCCATGGAATGTGTCTATTGACCAAATGTCAAGGTAAGTACAGATGGAGAACTTTTTTCTTCACATTCTAAGCCAGATTCTTCAATTATAGACTTAATTTTAAGTGTAATTAGAGTGGGGTAGTTAGTGGCAAAGCAAGTCCTTCATTTTAAATAACTAGATTGGTGAGTATCTTTTAATGAAGTTGATTTGATCTTTAGTTTTCAAAATAGGGAAGGCAGAGAGCATATGCGTATTATGTCAAAACACAGGGCTGAGGCAGAGATTAAAAGAGAGAAAAAATTTTGGACCATATTAAGAAGACAGGGTAATTATATTTAAGGAATTCAAACTTGTGAAGACTTTAATGACAATTTAACATTACTTTTCAGGACACATAACTATCTTGCATTTTCTTTCTCTGTACATTGCTAATAAAACATTCCTAACGTTAAGTACACAGGTAGAATTTGAAGGAGATGTAATTAACTGCCTAGCAAACCAGAAGAGGCACAGTTTCTCTGGTTCCTCCAGGAAGAACAGGAGTGCCCAACTAATTATAGGAGTAGACAGTCGTGAGTCCAAGAATGCCACTTTATCCTTGAAAACGCCACTGCAGACTGAACAAGAAACGTCACAGTAGTGGCACACCCTGAATCTGCCTAAGAGAAACCAAGCATTTCACAGGGAACAAGCAGGAAAAGAGAGCTGGCACATGAACACCAAGCTCCAAAATGGATACAAGGTAGTATAGGACTTTTACCAACAAGGAGAAAAATTCCTCTTTCTCTTCCTGCTTGTCCCATTTATTTTACATTTGAAGGGATTTCTGAGTTTGGGGTGTTTTGCCTTTTTCTTCTTTTTACTAAGTATTAGGTAAATTTATGTCTTATCAACAAGCATTAGGTAAACAAATACGTAAATAAGACAGTGAGCAGTATGATTTGCATTCTTATACAAGTCACGTTACACAAGCCAGATTTACATTTAAGCTTTTCAAATAAATAAACCTAGAGAAATATGGAAAGATGTACAAAGTACAACTGGAAAGCTGTCTCCCTCTTCTATGCAGACATACATGCATAATTCTACACACCTACAGTTTCTTGGTAGCTTTGAGCCATTACTTCTTAGTAACTGCTCTAGCCTAATTATTTTAGTTAGTTACACACTAAACCACCAACTTTTGCACAATTTCTGAGTTGCACTGAGTTCCTACAAGTTTCCTCAAGAAGAGAATGTAACTCATGAGCCTTTACAGCAGGGAAATATCCTACTCTGACATTGTCAAAAATTACATAAGACAATTTTGCTCCGAAAGGAAGGATATCTCATGCTTAAGACTGGATTGATAAAAGAAATCGGGTTGAGTTCCTGACTATTTCAGTCTTTCATTATGCCCTGAGGCAAGTAGTTTCACCTCCATGTATCTACTTGCTATGACTAAAATGAGTATAATAACATTTTTTTTCCTTTATTTTTTGCCTGCCTTGCCTTCGGGTATTCTCCAGCAAGGCATGTTTTTCACTCTGACTTCAGTCCTGCTAAAGTGCACACACTTCAACAGAATTACGCATGTACTTACTGTTGCACACATTTAAGGCAACCTACTGTACTGGGAAAAGCACCTACCACAACAAAGCTTCAAAAATACTGTGATATATATAAATAATACCTGCTTATCAATACCCCTCATAGTTATCACATACTGATTTTTATGAAGAACTTCTTAAAATATTTATGCCAATGATATTCCTATATTATAAAAGGGAGTCTAGAACTACAGTTGAGAATTGTGATATTTTAAAAGTACTCTTAAGCTTAATTTCAGTGCTTTCACATACTGTAGCAAAGTTACATGGGCTCTTAAGTCTGCAGAGGCAAGGCTCTAATGGGTGTAAGGACTAAATATCTTGGAAAATGGCCAAAGAATCCTTAATTTGTCAGGTCTAAAATGTCTTGCACCAAAAGCTGCACCTTGCAAAGCCAAACCTAAAAGATTTACATCTGGTGTACTGTCAACATTGTGTGAAATCACCTTCTTATAGAGAAAAAAGACTATTCCTATAATGTAAGATTTTAAGTAGTTATTATTAGTGAAATACTGTTACTTCATTTTATCGATACGACTAATTAAGTGTGTTAGAAATAATACATTGTAGGAATCATTCAGCTCCTGCAGCAGCAGAAAAGGTGTTTTCATGAAGGACATTTTTTCAGACTAACAGAAAATGAACATGCGGCATGTCTCTAGCCTCCGGGTAATTCCTGACCCAGAATATGCATTGCTTTACTTTTTCTCTTCTTTTCTTATAATCAGCTTAGTTTGTAAACAAACTCTAATATCATTATGAACAATATTTGATATCTATTAAATAACATCTATTCACAAAACTGATTTCTTCATTGGCAGGGACTCTACCACTGGCCATCACTGCTGCTATTACTAGATTCCTTCAGTGCTTTACTGCTGTTTTAAGCATGCTGCCCACTCAAGCATTTTTTCCTCACTCTCCCCCTCCTGCGCTACCTCAGACCAAATGTCTTTTGTCTCTCCGTTTTCAGTGCCCCATAAAACAAATCTGTTGTCAATCTGAGGACACCTGGAATGAACTTAGCAGTGGATTCCTTGACCTTTTTAACACATGGGGGTCAAAAATCACCATCAGCAGTTGGAAAGAAAAATGTGAAAGATCAAAGTCTTCCACTCCCACTACTGTTCTTGTTTTCCTTTGTTGATATGTGCACTGCTGACAGAAACCAGCAATTTTTATCTCGAAAGCGCAAATATTTGATAGGAAACTGAGGCCAGATGTATAAACCTAAAACAAACAGCAAATATTTCTGTGATTCTTTTAACGGCACTGGAAAAGGCCCTTTTTAACAAACAAGATCTTTCTCCTGGGGGGTTTGTAAATCAAACATTGTAGCTTTTATTAGTTGATAGGCTGTTGATACTAAGTAAGAGCTGACTTTAAGCCCAAGAGCAACTGCATAGACCCCTTTCATTGTTGAGCAGAGATATGCAAAAAGTAAACACCATAAATCATGAAAATTTTGCTTTGAACAAGCATTTCATGATAATAATATACACTGTTTTGGTAGAATAGGCAACTTTTTTTAAAATATACATTTTTTTTTAATCAGTTTCTCTGTAAATCTGTATCTTATGGAAAATTATTCATTTTCGTTCACTTTCCTTGAAACAAAGTTTTTCCTCTTTTGTTTTCCAACTATTATTTTTCTCTGCTGACCTTTATGTGGCCCAAATTTTAAAGCAATGTAATGAAAATGCCTCCCAGCATCTTAACAGTTCCAAATTGTTTATATTCCAAACTGACTCCATCCCAAATCAAATGTCAATATATATTTGGTCTTTTTAAAAGGCACAACATCCTTTTTGAAGTGTGGTCAAAGAAGTACTGAAGAAAGAGAAGAATAAGAGTGTAAAATCAAAAGAACATGGATTTGGTCTACAGTTGTACCTAATTTGTCTTGTAAAGTCAGACACTGAATTCCTTCAGCTGTTCCCATTTTTTTGCAACTCAACACAAAATTGAACAAGTATAAGGTGTGAAGTTGCCACTGAGGAAGTAGCTGATAAAATTTTAGGGCAACTATCACAGTATCAGCAAAGTCCCCTCTAATACAATTTTAATATAAAGCTCCTTATTTCCTTAAACTATTTTCCTTTGCACCACTGTCACATGGAGTGTCACAGTCTCTAAATGTGTTAATAATTCAGGGATCTTATTTATGTTCAAATAAAAATTCTACCCATGCCATTACAGTTAAGTTGAGTATGCATGAAAACAACATAATTTACAATTGAGGTTTGTCAAGGAGTATTGTTTGGTGGCACAAGTATCCTTGGAGAAGCCAAAGCCTTTGTCCATGCCCCTTACTCTCTTGATATAGAAACTAGGAAGATGTTGCATGCCATCTCCTAAGCGACTTAAGAAAGGACTACTGCTAAAGAGCAAGGCCTCTGTCTCAAAATTTATTCCATGCAAGTGGACCCAACACCAATGCAGGGGTCAGAATATGTGTTTAATTACTTAAAAGGGTACAGTCCAAGAAATCACCCAGTTGTTGAGTTCCCTTTACACACTGCGTACATAATACCTACAAAATTAGGCAATGTATGTTATAAAGAACTAACTCTTAAAATGTGTGGTTTTAAGTCAAAGTATCAAAACATAGCACATGTTGAAAATCACTACATGATTTATCAACTAACCAAAATATCTGAACAAGTCCTTAGAGTACCTTAAGGCAGAAGCAATTTCCACAACAAGTTAATCAATTCCCACTATGATTTCCATGATTTGATGTTTTTAGAGAATTTTGATCCTGTCTTAATTCCCATAGCTTTACCATCTGCACGGCATTTTTATGAAAGGTAATTTTATCCCCTCTGCCAACTTGTTAAATATTGTCATGGGAGGATTTATTAGTTTCCATGACTCCAGACAATATTTTATTCTCCCTGAGTTTTCAGCTGGCAGAGCCAAGTTCCTAATTTTATCAATTGAAAACACTGAAGCCTTTCATTAATAAAAGGCTCTAGTCTACCTGTTCTGTGACTCAAGAGCAACACTTGCCTTTCAGCCCGCAGCTGACAACCTCCTTCACAGAAAGAGGACGAGAAAATCAAAAAAAGTTTTTCTGTTGTAAACCTCTGCAAGTTAAGAAGCTAGGTAGAGCTTCCCCACTTTCTAGTGAGCAAATCCTTCAGAAGTATGAACATATCAGAAGTGTAATTGGTACAATGTGTTGGAGAAATGTAATATTCAATTAAGCTCTAAGATTTTTAAGACCACCAAATTCATTTTACTCTTAAAATTCTCCACACGCTACTGATGATCTTTAATTATTATAGTGCAGTGATTAATAAAAGTAGCAATGTGCCCAGCAGTCTAAGCACACACAAACTCTTTCTGCTTTAGGGAAGCCTCAAATGCATGACAGTGGATTCTTTCCAAACATATTTATCAGAAAGCTGTTTATCTTCTGTAGTAGAGCTTGATTCATAGTCATTCCATTCGTGTCAATGAATGCAGCACAAGGCCTTTAATACTCCCTGGTTGGGAGCTAATGCCTTTAGCTTTCCATTAGGTAATTTGAAAGACCTATTCATTTTTTTTCACAGTCAGCTAACTAATTCTTTAACACTTCATTTCAATACCACTAACACCTACTAAGGGATTGACTTCACTAAGTGAACAATCTCAGCTGTCTCAACATTTCATCGTTACCTGACATATATAGCTGTGTCTAAATCAATGAATCACACTGAGGTAGGTCTATCCCCTTGAGCATTTTTTTTTTTTTTAAATCTAGTCCCAGTGCTCTTTTCTTGTTCAATGAGAAGCTTCCAAGATCTATGGAGAGTTATGATACACCTGATTTTTTTACCCCCATTTCTGGACTGTTCTTGCTCAAATTTCAAACCATCAGCTCTCCATTTCAAGGACAAGGATTGCATTTCAAAATGCTTCCTTTCTGATGTACCTCATGGCAAAGGTGGAGAGAAAAGACTAAGTTTATTCCTTGCCTTTAGCTTGCAAGGACAATCAGATATCATGACAGGCAGAGTGTAGGAAAGGTGAACTGGGTTCTTTTTTTACCCCCCAACTTGGCAGAATTCATTCTTTTCCAGCAAAATTCTATCAAGTACACCAAGGATGAATATCAAGGATAAATTCATGAAAGTCTCAAGATGAATCAGTGAACACATACGGAGTTTAGATTTCTGTTGGCATCAGCTTTGACGATAAAAAAAATACCAAATCAAAATGTAGTCATTTATTTATTTCAGGCATGCTTTAGAAAGTGGAAAATGTTACAATTTTGTCTCCTGGCATGTCTACTCCACAGACAGCAGCATAAGGAAGTTCCTAGTAAAAGATACAAAGGCACATTAAAAACAAAACATCATTAATTTTAAGCTAACCTTCTTTCAGAGCCTTCTCTAAACATTATAAAAGGTCTTTACCAAGTTGCAGAACATGCAACTTCTGTTGCCAGCCTGTTTGAGTGTGGTGTCTTTGCATCTTCTGCTGCTGTGATGAAGTTATTGCCCCTTCATTGCTAATTTGCCTGTGTCTCAAACACATCACCAAAGGGTACCGCAAGAAGTTACTTGCTTTGAATCTTTTTTGAATCAACTTTGCAGTTGAATAATGTCAGGATTTTAATCTTTTTACAGTACGTATCTCATCAGTAGTGCACAGGTAGTATGTAGCCTTATTTTTGGCATAGCCAGGTTTGTTTTATACTGTTGAAAACAAACAAAAACCCTGACAAAAAACCCAACACAAAACAAAAACCACCAGCAGTCTCCTGGAAGGAAAATAATCAGATGAGAAAAAACTGTCTCTGGAAGCTTTTTAATGTTAGCTTTAGTGATCTAAAACATCAAGTGAGCTTTGTCTTTCCGGAGGACTGTTAGCTGAGGAAGAAAAGCTGGTGTTTGCCTGTAGAATGCCTGCCGCTGTGGTCTCTCCAGGGCAGCTCAAAACTCCTTTGAGAGTTTCATTTCTGCGAAAAGCAGAAGGGGACCAAATCTCAAATAATCAGTTGGTTTCATACGCTGAAGATCAACAGCCACCTTTCTACTCAAGTCTGAGTGAATTCCCTTGCCAGCAAAAAGCAGGTGTCAACTTTCATCCTACAATTTCTGTTTCTTTAATGAATCTTATAACAGATATAGTATACTTTGATGTTTTACTGCCATAAGAAATTATGCCTTTTTACAATTCAAAGCTGGCTTATCCACATTTAGAGTAACAACATACTGTTATGATAACTAAATAATTTTCAAACTTTTGTACTTTAACTTAAACCCCAATTAAGTACCTAAAGGCATCCCAGCTTTGAAAGATAACTATAATTCAACTTGACCAAAAGTGAGTAATAAAAAAAAAAAAAAACTAGAAAAATTAAATAAATGCAAATAAATTACATAAACTCCTTCTGAGTACAGAATAAATGACTACTGTACTGAATAGTGGGAATATGGGTGTATTATCTTGGAATGTCATCAATACGATAGGTTTTTACAGTGAAACGGCAATGAAGTCTCATATAAATCAGAACCAATTCACTTTCTTCATGGCTGTAAAGCCTCTTGTTACTTTTACTGTCAGAAGAGAGAATCACTTCATAGGAAATGGTAGAACCAGCTACACATGTTCAGCATTGTAACAGAGAAATCACATTATAAGATTACTATTGAGTTCTTTTAACTCAGACAAAGCCCTCTTGTTAGCAAATGATACTTTGTATTTGGCCATGATTTGTAAAAGCGGATAATATTTTCCATTTGCATCATAAATTTCATCAGTGGATATGAAAGTCAGCTAGTGCTTATTGGCTGCTTAAGTTCAGTATGATTCTTGAGAGAGCGTCTGATTTTTTCGATACAGAGATGGAAACACCAAATTAACTGATATTCCCCAAATATCCCTAATGCCTCTGGAAGAACAGGGTAGGAAAGCCAGTTGTACTGAACTCCAGGCTCCTGTGCCTTCACCAGCAGAACACCTTTCCTAACTTTAAGCATCTTTGTTATCAGTTTTTAGATGAGAAGGACAGGGAGGAAAAAGAACAAACTGAGCTAAGAGAAGTCATGCATTAGTCAAAATATTAAATAAGTCAATTTTGAATGAGTCTTGATTTAATTCTCTTTTCACAGACCTCATACTTTTCCAGAGTAAATTTTAAGAAGTTTAAAAAATATCATCGCTATGATAGTCTTGGGAAGCTGGACCACTTTCACCAAAATACACCTATCCAGAGGGTGAAGAATTAGAAGTCACTTACATTATTTTACAGAACACCTATATCAATAAAATGGGTTTAGAAAAGAACGTGCAACATCAAAAATCCAGCCTCCAGTCTGAAATAACTCTGTTCCAGCAATTTTGAAGACTTTCATAAAATCTTGAAAACAAAGCTGAATCTCAATTAAGGAGTGCTGAAGGGAGAATGGTATCCTATAACACTGACATCTGGACTACTGCTAGCGCATGTAATGTATATCTGTCACTGACAGCTTATCAGGTTATATATAATTCTGAATCATTAGTCATGTCTTTCTCAGCAAGCACAGGAATCTGCAAAACCAAGATAGTCATAGAAGAAGTACCTTTGGAGGACAAACTCACTTACATGTAACAATCTTAGACGGTAATCATAAGCCATTAATATAATGCAGACCATAAATGTCAATACACATAGTTAAGTGCATGTCAACAGGCAGGGTATAGGCATGTCTGACCTAGACAATCAACTTAATATGACAAATGATAGCTTTGTAAATAACTCCAGCATCGGATACACATTTAATCTCCATGTGCTAAAGATCCAATAGGAAAAAAGCAAAATCCAACATTATTTCATAAGGGAGGAAAAAAAAAATCTGTTCCTATTTCCATAGCCTTGTAAAAGAACTTCTGAAAAACGTCCAAGAAGAATGCAGCGTGCCCCAACACAAACTTATTCAAGATGTAGCTAGCAGATAAAACCCTACACATGACACCGACTGGTTAAACAGAGGCAGGCTCTACGTGCCCTGTCATTTGATCATGATGTAGATTGATCATTTCTATTACTGGACTAGACTGTAACGAAAAGCCTTGTGAATGTGCTAAGACCATTTTAACAGCTCACTAGAGACCCAAGTGTGGAAGGAGCATGCCTAAGCCAAGTTCTATATGTAGTCCATATACCACTATGAATAATGAAGTGTTTTAGGCAAAAAAGAAGATATTACAATGAACTTTTTTTCTGTCACTGAGATTTTTTGAAGGAATTCTACTGACAATTGATTGGGTGTTTTAGGACTGGGGGATATGTTTAACCATTTTGTTGAATCCTCAACCATAAACTGTTTTTCTGAATAGTAACTTAGTGGAAGAGGCAGGAATTTATATTCTTTTAGGACAAAAAAATATGAAAGAGCCTGATAAAAGACTGCTGTAGAGAACCGTTGTTTGCAAACACTTAACTAGCACTGCTATTAATTCCTCCTAAAACGTGGCAGTTTTCTTTCCTGTGAAAACATAGTGAAATTGCTGTGGAGAAATGTACACTACATAGGCTTCCATGTACATTGGGAGCATGACAGACATGAATATAGATTAGGATAATGTTGGAAGATATATATTAAAAATGCTAACACCTTTCTTTTCATGAGAAACTGTTGTCCTAAATGCATTCATTTAATTATTAACATTTCCTGTTAGCACCTGAATACTCAAATAAAAACTTCAGAAATTACATACAATTGTACAATCAATTTAGAGCTATAGTTCTGCTTAAAATCTCCCTTCTGAAGCATACACTTAAAAAAACAGAGAGAAAGAGGTTATCAGAAGAAAGAGACCTCCCAGAGTCTATTCTCCCAGTGTCATTATCAGCTCATGCCCATGACAAAATTAATTCCTCAGTTCTGCCAGGAATGACAGTCTCATTATCAGTATTAAAATGATGACAAAAAATAAGAAAATGTAGGGACCACTGAAAATTCTGAAAAATCAAAAATTGCTTCAGGGTGAATAGTGTTTTATTTAAGTGTTCAGAATGTGTTATTACTTTATTAAACAAAATTAAATGTTGAAAAGGTTTTATTTTTCAAATAGAAGTCAAAATATTTTAAATTAGAATACTATATAAGCTTTTTTAATAAATTTCAAATGAGCCATTTTATGAAAGTAAACATGATTTTATGAAATATTTGGGTATAGCCAAAACTATATTTCTTACTGGAAATGCTAGAGTTGAAAAATTTTGTCCCTCTCTGTTCCTTGTATAGGGGGAAAAACGGTTTCAAAGCAGACACATTTGCCAAAGGATGAAGTAGACTAGCAACACATAATGGTTCTGGAAAAGTCAAAAGATTAGACTGCAGTAAATGTACAGATGATAGGAATCTCATGATATTTGTGATGCATGTATGAAACAAACTGCCTGTCTCCTTTTCCCCAGAACAGACCAGGCTCATTGTACCACATTTTCAAAATACAGTGTGTTAGAATTGATGGCTTTAAAGAACTGACCCATTTGGACTAATGATCCTTATCACACTGTTACACATTTGAATTGAAGCATCGTGCTTTATTTGCTGACAGTATTCAGAACTGAGATTATTCAATTTTGATCAGAGATATTTTTTAGTAGAACATGAATTAGAGCAACAGAAATGTTAAAAGAAAAAATAGCATATGGCTAATTGACTGGATAAATAAACAATTGCCCTTTCCTTTCAAGACCCTTCTACCAAATATTCACTTGATGCCTATTAGCAGAAGGCATTCATGGAGTCTCTGCTCATGGCATCAAAGAGAATGCAGGAAACAAATGTTAACGCTTGCTTCAATGCAGGGGAAGTGCCATTCTCTTAAATTTATCCCATAATATCATCTGGATTAAAAGACAATTCAATATGTTTTCATATATATGCAAGGCTCTATTAGGCTCTATTCAGCGCCTAAACCAGAAAAAGGTTTCTTCACAGATATGTGGGATTTGGGCCAGACCCCTTTGGTGAGGAACGTCTAAGAAATGACCAGTTAGAGCAAAGTAAACAGCTTAAGTGTGGGTTCCCCCCAGGCAGCAGGAGTCATTCATTAGGGGCATTCAAGAGATAAGAAAAGTACTGACATGCTTGGGGATAGCAGCTAAAATTACACACTCACTCTGCACTCCTCATACATTTGTCACCATGAGATATAAATATTTATGTCAGTGATAACAAACCACTTACCTTATTTGACTATTTTGAACACCAGTGGAATTTAAGGAATATCATAGCAGTGTGTTACGTTTCTGCTAGAGAAAAATTATATCACAACTGCAGTGGTTTTAGATGCTATAACTTAAATTGTACAATATTTGTCTTCTCTCATCCCAAAAGAGCAAGTCTCATAACTACCACACAAATATTCTTGATCACTGCAGTGTAATAAGGTCCCTATAATACAGCGATTAGCTTGCTGTACAGTTACCAGGTGGCAGAAAATTCAGTATTTTCATGTTAAGGCCAGTGGGAGTTGATGATCAGCACTTTAATTGTGTCTTTTCATTGCTAACTTTTGAATAATTCCTAATGCTAATTCCAATTTTCACACTTTCCTGCAAAACGAAATCAACACATACAAAATTTAACACATTGCAGTTTATGCCAGAAACTTTCTCTACAACTTTGAGTAAAGTGAAGTAAAAGTGTATTTGAGTGATGAGGTTTAAAATTAGAATCATAGCATTTGACTTCTCACATTTCTGAAAGGATTTCACCTACGAACACCAAACAGGATTTTTAGCCCTGCAGGATATATAACAAACATTTGTTGAGGAAGTTCATCTTGCAAATTCTTACCTATAAAGCAAGTTTGTTATGACTGTGGGAACTTTGTATTTACAAGGAAAAAATATAGTTCACATTCAAAAAATCCTTTCAATTCAAAAATAAATAATGTGAACACTAAGTGTCTGTATGGTCTGGAGATGCTCTATGCCTTTAGTATTTGGGTGACATTTCCTGTGTATTTGCTTACTCTAAAGTATATTTGAATGTTGGAGGATCTACACTGTTCTCTTAAAATGCCACTACTCTGAAAAGTGACTTCAAAAGATAGGATCATTTGATGTTTATTGTTTCTTAGTGATTTTGGTACTAAATGTGTTCCAGCTCAAAGTTAAAAAGATTACTTGCTTTCTGGTTGTTAGATCTGCAAATTCATCCTAGTTCCAAAAAGTCAGGAGGTTCCCATTGCTAAAATTTCTGTAGGATTTCAATGTTCTATACCTTGTTGCAATTATATTAATTGGAATGACACTGTTGCTCAAGAAATATGCAATCTATCAATATTAATTCTTGATGATACAACATAAATAATAACATCTACTCTATACCTTAAAAATCTATTTAAAAAATAGAGGCTATCTGTATTCTTGAGCAGGCAAATGCAGTTATTTGCACTGTGATTTGTAGAGTGAAAAAACACCAAACTTTGAAGTAGCTGAGTGATGTAGCTACTAATTTTAGGGATTTTTGGGGACAACTTTTAGGCAAATACAGCACAAGATTAAGACAAATTTTCTTTCACTATTGATTTCTGGATTAGACAGAAGGGTCTTGAAGACATAAGCCAATTAACAGTTAAGGGGGATTCCACAGCATCACAGGATATGTCTTCTTCACCTTTGCTGTCAGGCTGCCCCATGCTTTTCCAACCATGTCTGATTCCTCAGGGGTAAAAAACTTCATTACAAAGCTTTTTTTACTGGAATCTTCTCAGACAGAAGCTTTTTAGATACTGTCAAATTCTGCTTATACAAAGGAAACAAAGTTTCGTCTCATGTTTTTTCACCCTGCAACTTTGATAATTGAAAATTTCAAGAAAATTAATCAAGACTATATATTGGGACAGCAGATCACTAGGGCAGCACGCTACCTTGTTTGGCATAGAAACAAGAAAAATAGTGCCAACTGAATTTACAGTGTAAATGACTCTAGATCTGTCCTTGATAGCTACCCCTTATCCTTCATTAATGAGCTGCTTACTATTTGAACAAAGCTAAAGTACTCCATTTACATATACAGTAAACATCTCTTCCCTTAGTAAACAGATTTGACTCAGTCTGTCCTAGACTGCACTAGGCTCCTTAGTACACATAAGACTCTCAATTTTCTATTCAAAAGAATGTTATTCTCTAGAGGCTATCGTTTTGGTGAAAAAAAAACACTGTGTTCTTTTAAGAACTTAAGTATCTCAATCTCTTCGGTAGTCTCGATGTAATTTTTATTAGTTGGATTCTTATAAAAGAAAAAGCAAGCCAATCAATTTCTATTAAAAACTCATTTTAATAACATGTTGCTTAGCAGAGTTCTGTGTCTACAATCGTTAAACGCACATTCAAACTAAAATACTGTTTGGTGACTAATCTTTCTCTCCCAATACCCATAGAGTCCTGCTAAGTCTAGCTGAATCTCTGTGGCAAAGGTAAGGCTAATTCTTTGACTCTTCCTTTTAAACATTTAACCCAACCCCTTTAAACAGTAAACCCAACCCCCTGTTGGCTGCTTTTTCAATTTTGATGACTAGAGGTAGCTAGACTTCTCAGGTGCATCATGTCCAGGTTGACTGGATGATTTTAGAACTTTTTCAGCTTAATTATGCAGGGATTTACACTCCTTATCCCAAATGCCAGACATACATGATATGCAAAGACACCCAAAATTTTATACAAGTGAGAAGTCAGTACAGTGCAGGTATACCCTTCCTTACAAAGTATAAAGAAGTGCTGTGATAAGTTAAGGCTGTCTATCAGTAATTTAAACATAAAAATGCTTATGGAACAGCTGAATCTAAAGAAAAGAAAATCTCACAGGCCAAAAAATGCAGAGTTAAGCTTAACCTGTATCAGTATTCCTATCACCTGAGCATTGTTTATCATTGTCATGTACTTGAAATTAAAATGCTAAAGACAAATCTTAGAGTGCAAAGCATTTTCTGGAAGATAAATCCAAAAGGAGTGAGAAGAATTAAATCAACAGGTGAGTTACATTCATTATTTCTGGCGCTATTACGGCAGTTACAGGCTGCACAGCAGTCCTTGGGAGCATAAGAAGAGTGGATGGAAAGACTACGTAGTCTCTCAGTGAGAGAGTATTTCGTGTGTGGTTGCTTTTAACCTATCCATTAAAACTCATACCCACCACATTCACACTATGGTGAACTAGGATTGTATTAAATCCTTCCTTACTTTATGAACATGGGTTCAGTTTCTCGGTTAGTGTCCACTGCAATATTGCTACTGACTTCAACAGTGCTACACCAGCTCACTTTAGCTTAGGCTGGCTAAATAAGTATTAAAACTCTGTTGGTTTTAATACATTATTAGTCTAGAGGTTTACCCATATTCCCTTTTCATGTGTTAATTGAGATAATTTTTATTATCTGTTTCTCTCTATAGCTAATGACTCAGCACCTCTTTCATTCCCTCCCCATTAACGCTTTATTGTTGTGAATATTGACACAGAACGTGTTTATAATTGTTCAATAAATACCATGCCATATAGAAAAAACAGTACAAATAACTTCTGGGAAAGTAAAAGACTATGACTCCTTTATGGAATCTCATTTAAAATGGATCACAGCATCCTATTGTATGCTGTTACAATATCAAAGGCATTACACTTAAATTAAAGAAGCAGAAATAAAGGAAACCATCCGGACGAATGAAAATACTTGCTCAGGGGAATAGCTTTATTCTAATCCTGAAACTGTATATATATGAAAATCTTCATTATCAAGTAAAATCCTAGATGCTGTGACAAGGCCTCTTCTAGTAATCCACAAGTGAAATGATTTCTGGTAGTCCTCTGGGTCAAAACAGGCCCCTTGGCCAATTTATGTCATAGGAATAGGATCCAGAAAGAAAAAAGACTGAGGATTTGAGGATTTGCACTACTTTAGTAGCTGTACACCTTAGCTTTGTTTTCCATGTCATCAGCTCCGAGAGACTAAGATTCATTACGCTCTGTCCCTTTATTAACTGTGCTATCCAAGACTTATGATCCCTGCATGACTTCAAGATCTCGCTTCAACATCAACTTGGTTCAAGATCAATTCCACTTTTTGTCAATATTATTCAAACACTCTGGATGTGCATCTCATCTTTTATTTAAGGCACCTATGTACTTTGTCATACCGAGGAAAGTAGGGGTCTGATAAAAGCAGGTACAGTTCTACTAACTTCAGCCAAACTGAATCTACTGAAACTAGAACTGAACTTGGTCAATAGGCATTCAAATAAAAGTCCACCCATATGGGTAAAATCCATATTTATTCTATTGTCACCTCCAAATAATATGTCATTAAGTATATTTTTACTAGAAAAATCTGTTTGTGCTACGAATAATTAGGGGGCATGACCCTAAAACACCTTAAGGATTTAAGTTAATAACCTTTAATGATTGGTGAATTCAATTAATTCATGGTCTTCTCTAATTACGAGCTGATCACAAATAAATCAAAAATATCTACCGACCTATATTATTCAGCAATTTCAAATCCTTATTGGTGTTGACTGTATGAATATAACTTCTGTTTAATATACAGAATAAGAATCAGTCAAGAGGATTTTGACTAAATATACCATTCACATTAGATTTTAGTTTTCTGATTAGAGAGCCTCAGACTAAAATTTTCAGCATGTGAACACATTCCCAATTGTAACATCATCCCCAGCATTCACCTCAAACTGGCCGCTTCCTTTGCTCTTCCTGTTAGAGATCACTTTTGCTGTTACGCTGTCTTTCAGCAGGGGGTAAATTATGTCCCCAAATAAGAGCAGCAAGTATGTCAAAAGAACAATAAAAAACTAGAACAAAATCAGTTTAAAAATTCAAGTAGCATTGTCTTGTAGCATTTTCTGAGCTCTAGCAACTGACTCTCAGGATCGCACCTGAGAGCAATGTGCTCTGAAACTATAACAAACAGAGGGATTTAATAATGCAGCTGGTTAGATAGGAATGAACCCCGAGAATCTTCCTTGCAGGCTGTTGTTAATTTAACAGGTTTCATTCTCCATCAGCCTGGTCCTGGTCTATCTCATCTCAATGCTGGGATAACAGAAGATGTGAGGCTGAGAGCTGAACATCCACCCTAGAGACCTTTTGCAGCCAGCCCCTCCCTGCTCACTCTCATGCTAGCCTCTTCACTTCATTGCCGTCCGGACCACAATGCAGATGAAGCACACACAACACTGCATACACAGTCTTGGCAACTGTCCTGGACCCTGGACTTCTCTCTTTGTGCTGAGAAATAAGCCATCAACTTAATAAAATCATTGATGGCATTTCAAAGGTTAAAACAGCGCTGCAAGTATTCCCTCTTACTTTCTCTCATCTCTCTAGAGGAGACACCACTAGTTCTTTGAAACAGTAAGGAAACCTTAAACCTTTATGTGTTCAAAGGAAACACTGGCTTGTCTCAGAGAGCATTCCTTTTGACACAGCCTCCAAAAGCCTGCTCCCTGGCAAGTTCATCCTGTTCCTCAGGCAAGACCTGGGTATTCCCTGCTGTGAAAGAGCAAGCACTTCTTCCCCTTCTCCCTCAGTGGAAAGTGCATCTTCTTTCCAGCCAGGCTAACCTTTGACTTTGTCTAGAGCATAACAATATTCTCTCCTTTGAAAGCTTCCTGGAGGACTTCTTCCTTTAAAGCACAGAATTGCCCTAATTGGACCTCCAAGAACAACTGTCATCTTTTTTCACATTGCTTTACAAACCCACTATCCTCCACACCTCTCTATTCTGTGGTGTTACATTTTGTTAGGTTTTAGATTAAAATAAATTAAAGGGAACTGCATGAGGTTAAAGGCACTTCAGGGTTTAAACCACTGTTATTGCAGTAGCTCTCTCCCTACTGTGGCACTATCATGCATCCATCACATTGTCACTTCTCCTTTCAGTGTACAATTGACAGAGAACAGGATGGAAACAGTCCATCAATCTAGTGTCACAGCTGTAATAAAAGTCTACAGAAAACCTGTAAAACTGCTTACACTCTCAGCTATAGCACCAGCGTGCTGGCTGGTGTAAAGTATTCTACAGAGCTGCAAAGACGCAGCATGTCATATGGAAAAACTGCCATTTGAGTCATTTTGCAAGTACTAACTGCTTGCAAATACCACCCTGTCATAACAGGAGAGAATGAGGACAGCACAAACAAACACTTCGGCAGTTCCTGCACTAAAAGTACAGATAATTCTGCTCTGCTTTTGTCTGTTGGGCTGCATCTATCACACACATTAATATGCTAAGGGACATAGCCATCCAAGTCACAAAGCACTTGTCTAAGTAACCAACTAGTTCATAGAGAGTAAACATACAACTTGTCTCAATGAACAGAAAAAATTTTATGTGTTTTTGTGTGTACTATATGTTTGCCCCACTTGGTAACTTATAGACAACACACCTGAGCGTGGATTTCTTGTACAAAAATACTGAAAGCCACAGTAAAGTGAGAACTGTGAGCTTTCAGAATAAATCTTCACTTATAGTTCACAACATACAAATTCATTCCATGGAATGCATGCTTTAGATGCTCTGCTCACAAATGAGAGGCATGTACAAGAAATATGAGACACAACCCCCATTATCTACTACTGTTCCCACTCCTGGGAACAAAAATGCTAATACAAAAGTAAATGAAGGAAATAGGTAAGTGAAGAGATAAAATCATCAAGAAGGCAAATATTTAGAAGGGAAATAGAGAAACATCAGAAACCATATAACCAACAATATAAAGATATCTGAGGAGACTGAATCTTAGGAAAAATACATGGAATAAAATTCTACTTCAAAATACAGTAACCTTCTAGAAATACACACGCAAGTTATACTGATCTTTTTTAAACATTAAACCTGATAGAAATTATATTTAAATTAAAGGAACCACCTTTATTTTAAAGAGGATCAGGAAATACTCCCATCATCATCCTATTCACTCACAAGAAGAAAGAAGTCAGTATATTAAATTGCTCCTTTCCCAGAGTGAAAACCCATCAAAGAATATCTTTACAGATATTCTGATTATTTTCACTAATAAAATAGAGACTCACTCTTTAAATTGTTTATTTCTTACTCAGTGTTTAAGTGATTAGCCATTCTTCAGTACCATAATCCACCACAAAATGGGGGTTACAAAGCAGTTAAATTCCACAGTTTTGTCCAGCTTTCTTCATAGCCTCTTTGTCAAAAATTCACTGGAGGAATGGTTTTGTTTATCAAATCGTAATCAGATGTTTGCAGGGTGACCCAGAATATGAGCAATGGCAGATGTGTCTCAATCGTTGTGTCACAAGATAATGATTTGAGTTAACAAAAATTGTTTTGGTGAGGTCACGGATCTTTCTATCATCAAATAAGAGTTCAGCAATCTGGGTAATGAGGAGCAGCAGGAAAAGCAAGTGAGAGAATAGAATGAAAAATAAGATTTCTACTTTTTTTCATTCATTGAGACTAAGCCTTTAACTGTTCTAAGAAATAAGATTTTGCTTCTTGGTTTTAAATAGCAGTTCCACTTCATCATTTATGTGGACACAGAAAAACATGCTATAAAGCCAAAACCAGAGAACTGCTAAAATCTGGGATTTAGGATAATTCTTACCATATTGGCAATTGCTCTCTCTCTGATAAATATGAAGGCTTTTCCTGAACAGGATAACCAAGAATGACAAGAGGGAAGGTGAGGAGTCTTTTATCATCCCAGCAAACACAGTGGTAAAAATGTTAAAAGACCCACAAAGCAAAGAAACCCTCTGCAACATGAACAAAGCTCATAGTTGCATTGTGGAGCTGACTTCTACATGTAATCCTCCCCCATCAGAGCCACACTGGAGACTACCTGGTTCTTTTGCACTGTTAATCACTCTTTTAGCAATTTTTTTTCCACAGGATCAAGAGCCCTTTAGTGCTGCAAAATGAGCTTTATGTCACACCTCCAGCTACCTGAATAGGCATGGATTTACTGGAGCAATGGGGATTTAAGGGAATTTCAAACAGTTCATCTCCCATTACGTTATACCATGTGACTACACAGCTGCACAGGACCCTACTTTAAATAATGGCTGAATTCACCTCCCCTGCCAGCAAAGATGCAGTGGCCACAGCATAAATTACCCAATGCTTTCATAACCAGGACAGCAGTAAGGCTGGAATGCCACCTTGTTAATAAAGGCATTCAGATGGTGGAAAGAGTCCACTAGGTTATTGCTTCCAGAGGTGAAATACATGGCTCCATGATTAAGGATTTGCAAAAATGATGCAAGATTTCTCTCATATTGCTGTTTAATGAGACCATGAAAGCAGGGCCTTCACAGGCACAGGAAGAATTATCATGCTTGGCCTTGCAGAGCCTCTGCCTGCCTAAATACCCTCCAGGTGTCTAGGTTTGGGACCTGGCACTACGGTCCTGTGCTCTTCAAAGTCCTCTTGCCTCGAGCCACTGCGACTGGCCCCAGTCTCTCCAGCGCAAGAGATCCTATATACACTAAGGCCAGAGAATCAGTACTGATCTCCAAGATGTTGCATGAGCTTAAGCAAACCCTTTCTGAGAAAACCAGTACCAAAAATTTACTGCTTTTGTATACCTCTCAGAGCTGAACCACACCCAGACACATGTGTGCCTTTCAAAGGTTCTTCATGCCAATATAGCTTTTCCTAGAAAGCAAACGAGAGAGCACAGATCCACTCAAATCAAAAGAATTCATCCGTACTATATTCCTGCCTATTATCCCTACTTAGCTTGAAAAGATCTCTGGCCTTAATTCAGTGTCCTATGAGGAATCCAAATATCCTTTCTGTAGCTCATGACTTCCCTAATAATCAAATTTCCACTCCTTCTCTACCCAGACTGGTTTCTACTAGTCATGGCCAGGCCTCCTTTTTACAAAAACATGCTCCACTCTTTTCTGTCCATAGCTGCCTCCTCGTTTTTGTGCATTCTCCTGCCTTTTCTCATTTCCCCAGTACCTGTGGGTTTAACCCCAACATTGGTATACTGTTCACCTGTGAAGAGGTTTTCTTTTCTCCAGTCCCCCTATTAGTGAAGCCAGAGATTTTTTTCCCCTACAGATGTCAAGGTTACAGCCCTATTTTGTTATTCTAGGTAAGATTTGGCAACCCTTTAGACTGACTAGTTCATGGACACAGAAACAGTACACAGAATCTATTCCATCTTTTTAGCACAAGGTGCTTCGGACACTACTCAAAAGAAGACAGTTATAAGATACAAGAATACAAACAGATTGATGAAAATAAATTGGAAGACACAGTTTTGGATATAGACAAACTTCTCACATGAATAACTTGTAATTTCTACCAAGATGACAGGCAGAGGATTGATGCTTTGTAAACAGGCTAAAGATCTAAAATGTTTGGCCTACCTTAATTCTGAACGCGTGGCATCACCTCAACAATTTAAAGAAGTATTAGCCCTGAAAGTTGGTGATGACTATCCTTATGGGGAGTTATTCTTCATTAAATTAAATATACAGGAAAATTCACAGCAGTTAGTGGATATTGCAGATTGTGTACACATATTTTGCATTATTTGGTCATTTTAATTGTTAAGTCTCACCCAAATGGGATTTTGCAATTAGTCTTTTATCTATTTGATGCGTTCTCAACACAGTGTTAGGCAGGACAGCTTTAGATAAAGAATGTTCAGATGCTTGTCTTAGATTAAGTAGGAGGGTGTTAATTGGCAAAATAGTCCCTGATTTTGATATTAAATATGAGTAACGTGGCATATTTTCAAGTTTATAAGTAAGTGGCACCTAAGTTCTGTACGCTGTGTTTACTTTGCAGGTCTCGAAATGAATGATATATGTTCTTGCATATCTTGAAATGAATGATATGTGTTCAGTGTACAGATGGTCATTTATTTCCATGCCAATGTAATGATAGTTTATTTCCCTACCTTTTAACATCTGCCCTAAATTTATCTATTGCTGTGTTACACTTAGGTTTCTTAATTAGCGGAGAAAGTGAGTGTAATTTGAAGGCTCAGTTGGGATACATTTTCCAAACTACCCCATAGAGTCTGAGTCTTCTTGACTCTTGGGAAATCCAAAGAACCTGATGTTATTTTGGCAGCTCCTGTTTTCTATGTTTCCTACTTTCTCTTTTCAACAGACAATGCCTTACTCCAGGTCTCCCATATGGACAGTAACTGGGATGCTAACATCCTGTAGGAATGTTAAATTCTAGTTTGCTCAGTTCATGGGAACATCATGACTGCTCACTTGTTTCCACATGGTTTTGATGGTTTCTGTGACATTCCTTACCTCAGGACCAACTCCTTAAATAGAGTTGTTAGCGATCTCTTGTGTCCATTATGTTGGAAGATTTAAATGCCTTAATATACTTGTTTGATTATAGAGATATGGCTTTTCCTATTCCTAGATTTTCTATTTCAGTTGTTATTTTTTTAAATATAGTTTATTAATTCTCCCATATTCCCCTTTAGACCATTAACTGGTACCTGCCTGATAACTTGCATTGACTTACAGCCCCAGCCTGCTGTAAAAAGCTTCCTGTGAGGACACACTGTTTGGTTATTCATGGAGCTCTCTGTTCTGTAGCTTGTTCAGTCTTGATTTTTCAGAAACAGTCTCATAAACTAAAACTACATTAGAAGGCTCACTCTCCAGTTCAGCAGATGATTTAATGCAAATTATCAAGATACTCTGCAACATTTATGAAAAATATTTAGGAAAGAGGAAAGTAACATCTTTCCATCCAGCTCATAAAACTTTGCAGGGTCTACTCAGAAGTGCAATAGACTTCTTGTAAAGCCTTGACAGCAGGAAATTTTGATCACACATTCCTGCCCACGTGTCACAACCCTAAATGAAGGGATTTTGATCTTTGCAAAGCCAGTCCACTCTGAATTACCTTAGAGGTACTGAAAGTGTTTATTATCTGTATCTGTTTGCTGTTGCTGCTTATTATTTTATTTAGATTTATCTAAAGTGTTCATCCATAGCTTTGTTATATCATTCTGCTATTCATTTCCCTTAATCAGAACATTCAGTAAACGGTGTTGCTATAGCAATACTGCAACTTTTCATATGACCAAATTCTTGTCTACTGTGGTGTGTGCAAAGAAATTTAAAAATAATTCTATCAACAGCTAAAGTGGTCTAGGGGTTCATCTAGAAAGGAGTCACCTCTCACTTTGAGAGCCAGCTTGCACACTGGTATCAATTAAGGATACACATAAGATATACTTTAACTTTCCTATTCACCTTGATATATGATGCACTTAAATGAAGAGCTAATAACAAAGCATGAGAGGGGTTTCTCCACCTTTGTGCACCACAGAGGATGTTTTTCATCCTCAGGTCTTCAAGGTGGACCCACACAGCCTGGTGTTAAAAGCTAGAAATAGGTCAGAGATTCTCCATTAAATATGTAGTGACCCAAATTTCTATACAAGTGGCACAGAGTAAGAGTCCCTGTTAGTCCAGACTAGCAAGTAATGCAGAAGTACCGCTCTTCGGACCTAGGTTCACAGGGTAGAATTTGTTTCCCCATTTTCCTTGTGCTTGACCCACATAAAGCCCTCTCAGTAAAGATTTAGTATTTGAATTAAATTCACTGATCCACAGCTGTATTTCTCCAGTGTGAGTTACGCTGACATAAAATGAAGTGGCGAATTAGGCCCTGAGGGCTTTAGGAATGATGGGGCATTTTGCAGGCCTTTTGGCTTGGGATGAGTTTTTGCCCACAGTGAATACATAAAATAACTAGCAAACTCTTTTACTTTGAATATCAGTTACAAGACCAAGGAGTCTTCATTACTCTGCTGGCTGGGGATTGAAAGTTCCAAAATTAGAAAAGCTACTCAAGGAAAAAAAAATCTCTGCATGCTATAATTGAACTGGTTATGAAAAGAGCTGTGAAGAGACTATACAAGTGAGGCAGAGAATGTATTACTCAACAGAACAGCAGCAGCAAGAGGAATAGATACTGCAAGCCATTTCTAGGCCAACGAGGCACAGAGGGGGATAGCAGGCCAAATAATGAGAACAAAAGAGAATTAAAAGTGCTTTACGAAAAGATTAATTTCAAATGTTTATTATAAAGTTACACAAATACTTCAGTAATTCAGTCTCAACACAAATTAATCATACTTTAATTTGAGATCACATGCTCTCTTGTAAAGAGTTTGTGGGCTTTTTTTAATAAATTTATCTCAATGCAGAGATTCATATGAGGGCTTTTTAGCTGTGTCCATTCCTTCTGGTCACAGAAGTTTTACTTCCCTTTGCTCCCATGTAACTCACTGGTCCTCTGTGATTATTCAGAGAAGAGGGCAGTGAAGGAAGAAGAATGATGCAAACCTTTTTACCCAAACTGTGCCGGTTGAAAAAATTAAAATAAAACTAGTCCAAACAGAGAAAAAGTATAGCAACATACACATCAGAGGCAAATTATGCCAGTCCTGTCACACAGATTTCACATCCTGGTCATAATTCAAATGATACAGGCCTCCTCCCCAGCTGGTTTTACTGACAGAGAATTCCGGAAATTGTTCCAACAGCTTGGAATCTGATAGTATCATGCATTAAAACAAAACATGTATTTGGTGTCTCTGTGCTCCCTTAGCCTTGTTATAATTAATTATTGTGTTGGAAATCAAAATATCATCACTTTTCTTGGATTAATTTCATAGAGATATCTAAAGCTGGGTGGTGTGCATGTACTTCTGCCAAGCTGCTTGGCTCAGCCTAGGGTAACTCTGTTGCAGAGCAGCAGTCTTTCTTGCTCAACCCTCCTACTTGCATCCCAGCTGAGTGTTTTCTTCTGTGTAATAGTATGCTTTTTCCTTTGCATCACCTATTTGCTGTTCTCTATGGCTGGCTTAAAAGGCAAGGACACATTAATCAAGTCATTATTTTCTATAATAAAAATCCCAAAACATAGAATCATAGAATCATAGAATAGTTTGGGTTGAAAGGACCTTTAATGGTCATCTTGTCCAACCCCCCTGCAGTGAGCAGGGACACCTTCAACTAGATCAGGTTGCTCAGAGCCCCGTCCAACCTGGCCTTGGCTGTTTCCAGGGATGGGGCATCTACCACCTCTCTGGGCAACCTGTGCCAGTGTTTCACCACCCTCATTTCTTCCTTATACCTAGTCTAAATCTACCCTCCTTTAGTTTAAAACCATTACCCCTTTGTATTGGGTTTGTGTGGTTTTGGTAGCAGGGCGACTACAGCAGTGGCTTCTGTGAGAAGCTGCTAGAAGCTTCCCCTATGTCCGACACAGCCAATGCCAGCCGGCTCCAAGATGGACCCACTGCTGGCCAAGGCTGAGCCTGTCAGCAATGGTGGTAGCGCCTCTGGGACAACATAGTTAAGGGGGAACAAAAAAAACCTGCACAACTGCAGCCAAAGAGAGGAGTGAGAATATGTGAGAGGAAGAACCCTGCAGACACCAAGGTCAGTGAAGAAGGAGGGTGAGGAGGTGCTCCAGGCACCAGAGCAGAGATTCCCCTGCAGCCCGTGGAGAAGACGGTGGTGAGGCAGGCTGTCCCCCTGCATCCCATGAGGGTTAATGGTGGAGCAGATATCCACCTGCAGCCCGTGGAGGACCCCACGCCAGAGCAGGTGGAGGCCCAAAGGAGGCTGTGACCCCGTGGAAAGCCCACGCTGGAGCAGGTTTGCTGGCAGGACCTGTGGCCCCGTGGGGGACCCATGCTGGAGCAGTCTGTTCCTGAAGGACTGCACCCCGTGGAAGGGACCCACACTGGAGCAGTTTGTGAAGAACTGCAGCCCGTGGGAAGGACTGACGTTGGAGAAGTTCATGGAGAACTGTCTCCCATGGGAGGGACCCCACGCTGGAGCAGGGGAAGAGTGTGAGGAGTCCTCCCCCTGAGGGAGGAAGGAGCAGCAGAGACAGCGTGTGATGAACTGACCACAACCCCCATTCCCCGTTCCCCTGTGCCTCTGGAGGGGAGGAGGTAGAGAAATTGGGAGTGAAGTTGAGCCTGGGAGGAAGGGAGGGGTGGGGGGAAGCTGTTTTAAGACCTGGATTTATTTTTCATTACCCTACTATGATTTGATTGGTAATCAGTTAAGTTAATTTCCCCAAGTCAAGTCTGGTTTTCCCATGATGGTAACTGCTGAGTGATCTCTCCCTGTCCTTATCTTGACCCACGAGCCTTTTGTTATATTTTCTCTCCCCTGTCCAGCTGAGGAGGGGAGTGACAGAGCAGCTTTGGTGGGCACCTGGCATCCAGACAGGGTCAACTCACCACACCCTTGCCCTATCACAACAGGCCCTGCTAAAAACTTTGTCCCCGTCTTCCTTATAAGCCCCCTTTAAGTACTGAAAAGCTGCAATAAGGTCTCCCCGCAGCCTTCTCTTCTCCAGGCTGAACAACCCCAACTCTCTCAGCCTTTCTTCATAGGAGAGGTGTTCCATCCATGTTCTTTCCTAGGTTTTAATTCCATTACTAGTGAGTCTACATGCAACATCTACTGCACACGTTCTGCTTAGCAATGAGGACACTTGCAGCAGCCTAGGTCACCAATTTCAGAAGCATTTTTGGATCAACTCTAGCTGCCAAACTATGTGAGGGAGTGAGTCCATGCCTATCTATAATGACTACCCATATATAATAATTATTGCTTTTGGTTATCTGCGTCCTGGAAGCTGTGATGAAAACTTTATTGGTGGTGTACAGGATATATAGCAACACACACTGGAGCAAACTAGGACTTACATTCCATTTCCCTTTGGGATTTTAGTATATCAAACCAAACTTCATTAGTACTGGATCCCCTGACAGACTCCACTTACTTGCTTCTCCTACACATTTATAATGCACAAGCAGTGCAGCATCTGAGCACCACACAACTGGCATATGGAATAAATCTTTTGTAAAATATGAGACCAGCAATCAGCACAGAAAAATAAATGCATTCTGAAGCATAACTGTAAAGACCATCCCACAGAGAACACATTAATAGTTGTTAAATCTATCAGTATAAATACAAATATCCCATTAAGGTGGATCTACAGTCTTATTAAATAGCTATCTTTCTTTCTATCAGTTAAATCAATCCCTCTTTTCTTTTTCTGAAACAAAGTACTCCATATTCCCCGTAGCTGGCACTCAGCCTAATTTTATGTAAATCTGACAGACAAAATAACTTAATTTTCACTATGAACTGCATTCAACCAAGGCTTTGGGCTATATTTGGAATGGCAACCCTCCCCCACACGCACTCATTCATTAATCTGTTTTCCATAAATCTTGTTGCATAAATAATATAAGTTCCTTATAAATATAACTAATAATGAATCCAGCTCCAAACTATGAATAAATGATGGTCTGGAGTATTTCCAGTTTCCAAACAATACAAATTTTGTCTGAGAAATGGTTGAAGAACCAACCATTTTGATCCGACACAACAGAAAATTAATATCGTAATAGGAAATTTCTAAAATCAATATAATAGACAGCCTCCGCTGGATGCATATAAAATCCCTGAGTTAAACGACTGTGTCACTGAAGCACTCAGAGACAGGGGACGGTTGGAGGCCCAGCATGTGTTTGCTGTAGTACTCTGCTAAAATGCAGCTTTTATTAAGCTACATATCTTATGGAAAGTTTCTTTATAGCACTTATTTTTTCTTTGTCCTAACTCTGTTTTCCAGAAGAACATATGCTCAAATTTCAGAGGCTGAGACAGACTACTAGGTAGGGGAATAGAGAAAGCACTACATGTCCCTTTACCAATATCAAATGAAGCTTTGTAGTCGGCAATTTTTTTCAAAATGTAATGAAAAAGTGCAGATGAAAAACTACTTGCAGAAGGCCTATTTGGCTGTTTATGTTTAAAACACTTAATTTTGGGGGTGCCTAAGTTGTCTTGCAATGAAAAAAAAGCAGATGATTTACAGAGTTGCATTAGCAAGTAACAAGTGTGAAGTTTGCAACTCTGGCTCAAAAGTTTTTCCTTTCCCTTCATTCAGAATTAAATAATTACAGAACTTGCATATAGTTTATTCTGAACTACTAGAGTTAATAAGACATTCTACATAGTATTAGTATTCATGGACATCAAACAAAAAACTGGCTGAGGATAGCATATTTCCCTTCTAACAGGAAAATTGTGGTGTGAAACTGCACATAGTTCAAACAACTTCAAAAATAATGTTTAATATTTAAAGAAAAGTACTAGTCAAGGGTTCCATAACTTCAGTAGATTTTATCATGTATTATTTACCTATTGGAGACTCTGAAACTTGCTCTATAACAAAAAATGTAAAGATGGGCACTGAAGTAGCCCTTCTAAGTCTGTGAGAACACCTGAAGGAGGGTTTTTGAGTTTATGATATCTTAATAGATAGAAAATATGCGGATGATTATGTTAGCAAAGAAAGTATTTGGTGGTGTTATGATGTTATTTATTCAATTAGATTTAATTTTTTTCAGTCACACTAGACTGACTTAGGTACTTCTGAACTGAAGACTAAATAACAGAGAGGAAAGAAAAAAATTGTCCCTCCTCAATGCCCAGGTATGGTACAACTCTCTACCCTGCCTGGCCACTGCTCTTGCAGATTGAAACAGAAGGACATCAATTATACTGCACTAGCTGGACAACTCTTGGTGCTAAAAAATCAAAATATGTGGAATTAAAATTGATTTTAAAACTGCATACATAACTGTCCAATGAAATGGCACTATATTTTAGAGAGAACAGAATAAAAAAGAATTTTCAAACCCTCTGGCCAGGGCTGACATAAAGAAAAATCAAATGAGACAGGGGGCACATGTTCTCAAGCATGCAGGACAAAGACAATTAAGTTTAAACTTTTCTGCGTGGCCTTACAAATGTATGGCCTGCACACATTTTCTATGAAGGACTGTCATGGTTTAGCCCCAGTCAGCAACCAAGCCCCACACAACCGCTCACTCACTCCCCTCTAGTCTGAAGATCTCCTCCTTCCTTCTTCTTCCCCCAGCTTTATATGCTGAGCATGACATCATATGGTGTGGGATATCCCTTGGGTCAGTTGGGCTCAGCTGTCCTGGCTGTGTCCCCTCCCAGCTTCTTGTGCACCCAGCAGAGCATGGGAAGCTGAAAAAGTCCTTGATTAGTGTAAGCACTACTTAGCAACAACTAAAACATCTCTACATTACCAACACTCTTTTCAGCATAAAACCAAAATGTAGCCCCATACTAGATACTATGAAAAAAATTAACTCTATCCCAGCTGAAACCAGGACAAGGAGTCTCCAAGTTACATGGGCCAAAAGACCCATCTGAAATAAACAGTCTTATTTCACTGCTCTTTCCCTAACTGCTTTGCTCCCACAGCCCGCAGGTCGCAAGAGCAGCAACAGCAGATGCCTCACACACACAGCCTAGAGCGGGCAGCCCCACCAAGCCCTGGTAGTGCTGCTGTCACCGGGGCAGAAGGCAGTGGCATACCCTGACACGCATGCTGCATTTTTTCTGCTGGTGAAGCACTCCTGAGCAGCTGGTTTTAGCTACCATAGTAGCATGAGCGATACTGTAAACAGAAGATCTATCACAACACTAAGGTATGATAATCCCACCTGACTTGAAATGTTATACTTCATCTGAAGGGGAATCAATAACAGACGTTTCGCTTGCAACTAATCTTCAGCACAGCTTCAATATGGAATATGAAGCAGTGAGAAAGAAATAGATTTGATATTCTTAAAATGATTCAGAAAATATCAAATAAAGACTAATTTGAAAGACTTTGCTATTTGTTCACTGTCCTCCTAAAAGCAGAAAGATTTATTCAGCATCTATTCATTGAGTAAACTGCTGTGATTAATTTTTCAGTCGTCAGTGTCTTTTGCACGAAGAGACATTTAAAGAGCATGTGCAGTGAACATTTTATGAGTTGCATTTTATTTGGCCAGGAATTTGGACAAGAGGAAGATGACCTTGCCTGACACAATTTCTTTATGAGACCATCTTCTCAACGATCTATGGCTCCACCGAGTAGAATTATGGTTTCAATGCTGCCCTTGGAACATGGGTCAAGCAATGTTGTGAACATACATTCTTCCCTGTCAAACATCTAACTGATCCCATGGTTTGCAGAGCCACTACTGTTACTTCCAAATTTGATTTGCATGTTTTCAGCAAAGAGGTGCCGTGCCTATGCCTGTACATGATTAGTACCTGCACCTGCCTTCAATTTGCTTTACTACATCTGATTTCCTAAGTAAGCAGTTCAAATACTATAAGATGACAATCAAAGACTAGCAAGATTTCAGTAGCAAAGGTAAGGACTGAATTACTCTCAGCTTTCAACCTGTGTTTCCCTGGCCTTGTCCAATTTCTTGACTAAAACTGGGAACTAAAGGCTGAGCTCCACTAAATAGAGTTGTCGTCTGTTCACTGGGAAGCTGCAGGGTAGAAAAATGTTTTATCAAGACATAATGCTTTATTCTGGTAACTCTGAGCTTTACAACCGTTGTCTTAAAACTGACAGAGAATTTATTCTAACTTATAAATACAGGGAAGGTACAGTTAATATATATTTGTGCGAATCCCAGAAAATATGTCTGCTGTTTTATTTTTAACTGTTCTTTTTTTTTGATGAGAACTTGTGTGTTTTTGGTCAAAAACAAACATAAGAAAAATAAAGCTTTGATATCTGTTGTCCAGTTCATGTCTAATACTTGATTCAGTCATTACTGCCCAGTTGGCGTTACATGTTTGAGTCCCAGTTGGAAGCACTTTCAACCATCAGGCTGAACAGACCTCACAGGATCAACACACCACAATACAATCCGTGCTGGTACATTAAGCTTGGTCCTTTAAGGGCAATAATTTACTTATGTCCATTGCTTTCAATTGGAGTCTCTTAAATCACACAAGCAATATGTGATTTCACAAAATGTGAAATAACTTTTTTTTTCTAAGAAGAAAATTGTACTTATCATTTGATATACAAAGATTATTCCAATGGAAACAGAAAGTTCAATAGAGCTTTCCAACATGAATATATAGAAATTATCATCCTCTCAAGACGTTTTGTTGTTGGGTCTATGAATTGTTGTATAACTCATATGGTGTTTCTTGCAAAAGAAATTTCACTCTGAAATAATCTAAAAGATAAAGAGAATGTATAGAGAACTAAAGCCAAAATATACCTAACTAGTAACATGCACAGTCCATAAATAGAGGGCCAAATATAATTTCCTATTTCTTTATATTAATATATTACCCTCTTGTTTTACATTATAGCATTACCTTATACCACACTTTCCCAATTTTCATAATGTATTTAAGCAGGCCTAAGCACTCTACCTATTTATCAAATCCTGAATTCTGTCATTCCATCACAAGAAAGACAGAGAAAGATAACAGTGTATTTTGGTGCTACTGAAAATTAGGTTAAATGATGTTATATCAGACAGGAAAAGATAAAATTTGGAGTAATGAAATCAGATAATTTATCTAATATCATTAGATATAATACTTAGTAAAAATGTACCAGTTTTAATATACAAGTCTTCTGAAAGACGTAGGAGTGCAAAGAAGAGAACATTTAATACACGTTTGTCACCGGAATATTAAATGTCTTATTGTTGTGAGTAATTACTTGATTAATTTTTCTTCATACCATTTAGATTTAGTTGGGCTTAATATTTACCATGTAATAGCAGAAGAGGGATAGAGAGTGTACTCTACTCTCTGAACGAGCATACCTGCTTCTCAAGTTCATGCTACCATTTTCAAGATCATGCTAGCCATTTGTTACCCTCAAGCTGGAATGCAGTATGCAATGTTTCTCCCTTAGAACATCTCCTTGTCTCCTATAATATCACTTCCAAACTTACAGCTAAAGTCATTTGCAGAATATGCTCTCTAATGCAACCTCAATGCTTATAAATGGACTCTCCTAGCGACTAATTCTTTAAAGACACATAATGCATGCTTGAACAGCATTATCTTCTAAGGGGCCTCATGAGTCATCCAAGTTAAAAGAGCAGAGAGAAAATCCACTTGTTAAATAAAGTCAGAGCAGCAGAATAAATTTACTACCCACTAAACTAATAATTTTATTATTAATGATTATTTTATTAATTTCTGTTATAAGAACTGCACAACGGCAAAAAATATTGCCGAAAAAATATTTTTGGTTTGACAAACATATTAATTCCATCATCAGATACCCACCATGAGAGGCGGTCAGTACCTAAGTCTTTTCTGCAAGCTCAAGGGAGAGAATGTACTTTAGCACCAGGGCAAGTTAAAATGGGACTGGAGAGCCCACTGAGCCATTAGTGTCTAGAAATTGGTCCTAACCTGAATACCCACAGAAACAATCCCACCTGGTGATTGTTTGCTAAGCCCCCAAAAAATTATTTACTAATTTCAATAGAATAAACATCTCCACAAATTGGCATTAGTACCTATCTTTTCATCTTGGGAGAGAAAGCAAACCAGTTAAAAATGAACTTTGCAAACTCTAGCCAACAAAGTGCCTTTTAACTTTCTAAGCACTCGGGCTGTGGTATTGTCAAGTCACTGACAGTAATTTCACTGTCAATAATAAAACACGCATCACATATGATATACATGGGCATTTTCATGACAAAGTAGTTGTTACTCAATACAACATTTGTCCACATGAGATACAAGTTTAGCTCTTTTCAAAAAGTGGTATGAGGGCATTAACAATGAATGCTTCATTTCAGGAACTGATCACTAAGTGCTTTACCCAGGCACTGCCAGTCAGAACAGAGCAAACCTGCAATGGGCCGTCTGCTGAATGCAGGCTCCACTTCACTTGGGCAAGACTACTCATGCTCCAACAGAAAAAAAAAGTAAGATGCATTTCAGGAACTGGCCCAAAAACTGGTGGTTCAGGCTTCTGTTTCTAATTAAAACTTCATAAAAATATATTGATATTGCTTTATTAGCAATTTCTTTCATCCCACTATTTTCTCAAATGTCAGTTGCTTGAAAGGGACAAACTTTACACATTATCAGCTCTTTCAACAAATTAGAAAAACAAATATGAACATAGTATACCATATCCCTATATAATGAAAAATTGATTATAAGCAAAGAATTGCATACTGTGCTAGTGTTGTAAATTACTTCCTCTGTGGCTTTTACAACATTGCCTATGAACATAATTGAATGTCACTAGTTTATGTTTGCAAATACAATCCCAATGACATTGCACCTGGGAGCATGTACGCACAGTCATCTGTTATGGAGAAGGATCTAAACATATGGCCTGTTGATTGGGGTCTGGCCCCAAAGCTATCACAAAATCCTCCAGCCAGGTTTTTTGCTAGACTAACCCATCACAATAATTCAGCTCTATCAAATAGGAGCTTCCCAACAACAACCAAGAAAGTGTATAGCATTTGAAACAGCCACTCCAGATCTAAACACTAAATATTTGAGAAAGCAAAGGTCAGAGGCATACCTCTTACCAAGAGAAAACTATATTGGGTCCAATCCTACATTTTTATTCATCTTACTAGTCTGGCCTGTTAAGACGCAGGTTTTATTTTCTTCTTCAATTTTCCAGTAACACCATTCTACAGCAAAGCTTTAACAGTGAGCTTATCTTTTACATATATGGGTAGCATCTGTATGTTCAAAGTTAAGCAGATTCTTTAAACATAGTTGGACCTCACGCGCATGGTTCCCATCAGCTGTTAGCAGGCAAACCAGTTTCGGAAAAGTCTTCTGTGGCTCACAAATGTAATGCACATGCTATCACTTACACAGGCAAAACATGCTGCTTTTCCTCATTTCTGCATGTGTTTTCTGTATAGGATAGTAATTAAAAAAAAAAGCAGAAATTAAACTGTAAGTTTCTATCTGTGAAAAGGAGCAAATCTCCCTGGGAATTCAAATAGGATAAGATATTTAAACTTTAAATAAATATCTTTGGAAAGAATATTTTTCACCGTTAAACATAGGAATTTGATGTATTTGAAATGAGATACAGCTTTTGACAATCACTCAAGCTTACTGCAGGGTTCCAGACTTTAAAAATAAAGATCTACATGTACATTTTTTTTAAGAAACAGCAATCAGACTAAGAACTAAGCACCTGTTGGCAATGCCAGAATCTATAAATTAGGGCAGTATCTGTTGGTGTCTGTTATTACATTTGAATTTGAAACATCTACCCAAAGTAAATTGCAGCATTTGGGCTGCTTCCTTTGTCATACCTTCCAGTAAAAGCTGGCTTAGTTTGATCCTGAAATGCTTTTAAATTGATAACAGTAAGTGAATGTGCGCAATGGCCATGCTCATGCAATTTTACTTTGTATAAAATAAAATAGTCAAAACTTGGTACTGTAAGTGATAGCCTACTGTTAGAACATATTGAAAAGAGAAAGATGTTCTTTCTAATGAACCCTTAAAGTGAAACATTCTGGAGGACAAAAATATTCAAGTTACTAGCTGACCTTTAGAGTCATATAGGAGAGGATGTGCATAATGCATTATTCTGTCGGATATGCATTACTTATTATAAAATAATAGAGGCTTCAGTACTTTACATGTGACCATTAGAAAGATCAGAACATAACCCAGCCTTCGTAATATAATTGAGTGCTGCAAAAATATCTCTAATGATTAATATACCAGACATTATGCAATGCTCCTACAAGGTAATTTTGTCCTGACACAGAATAATGATTGTTACAGTACTTCTGCAGCTTAAGACACATTAGGCTTCCGGGTTTCCATGGCCAGTCATAAAGCTGTACGTGGGTGTAGAAATTCCTCATTAACATCAGAGTATCTCTGACATCTGTTTACATTAAGCCAACAAAAATTTTAAACACTTGTCTACACATAAGTGCACAATTGTCCCTTCAGTGTGCAAGAGGAAGAGCCTTCAAAGCTAAATACAAACACCCGCATCCACGTAGAGCCGCTCACTGACAGCCAAGGCCCTGGCCTTGCACAAGTGGGGAAACAGGTACAATTTCTTCTCTCCCCTTATTATGACCTTGGGAAAGGACTGGAAGAATCCAATGGTTTATAACATCTTTAAGTCTACTTCAGCTTAGGCAGGGGCAAATTACTGGTAGAGACGAGCTATGAGGGGGACTACACACTGCCCTGTTAGTGCTATCTAGTTCACCACCTTAGGTAGCGGGGAAGCTGGAGCATGGCCCCCCACCTCCCCTTCTCCTTTCCCCCAGGAGCAGCCCACGCATAGCATCGCTCTCAGCTGCTCGGCTCCTGCCACCGATCTTACTCTGTCCACAGTAAAAAGGGCAGGAATGAGCAAAGAAAACAAAGAGCTAATGTAAAATAACTGCAGGTAGAGAGATGCAGAAATGTCTTCTTTTTTTGTTATGACAATTTGAGAAGCAACGCTAAAAGCTCATGTCCAAATCTGTCACTCAGCTGAATTTTTTTGTTGTTTGTTTTGACATAGAATGAGTTCTTGCAGTTCATTTGAGAACAGCTCTTAGTAAAGAGCAGTTTGACACTTGTTCCATGGTTTCAGTATCTTTTTCTGGGGTGATGTCCTGGGCTATCACTTGCTTGCAATTTGCATGGTAAGAATTTGCAGGGCATATATGGCAATCTGCTATGAGTGGCTGGAAAGGATGGCAATGTTTATGAAGGTAACCCTGTGAAACAATTCAGAACAACCAATTTCTTTATATGCACCCAGATTCGGAAGAACAAATGAAACTGGAGATTTTTTGCACCCATATACCATAAGTATGATAATTATTATTGTATTATATCACAGCACTTTGCTTCCAGCTAGTAAGAAAAAGATTGTTACGACTTCAGAAATTATGTATATATCTACTCCATTTAAAGAGATAAGATCTGAAAGAAAAAGGCAGCCATTATTTGTGCAAATCCAGGAGCTTCAAGAAACCAAGGCAAATTTTCTTACTAAAGCATACAGCAATACAGAACAGAAGAAAGAGTAGCACCATGAGAAAGAAGTTCAGAACAGATACCCTCAGACTGTTCTGAGAACTGAAAAACTCCTGAAAACAGAAAAGAGACAACTAATAACCAAGACACTATTTCCAATGATAACTAAGAGATTTAAATAAAACAAATGTTACAAATTTAAATTAAATTTCCCGATTAACCCCTTCATTGCTAAAGCCATATTTTTTTTCAGCAGAAGACAAAACAAATGTTTCTTTGCAACACCTTGATTCACAACGGAAAAGGTAAAGCTGATGTGAGCTAAGCTAGCTTTCTCTAGAAACCCACAGCTGAAGGAAATTGTTTAGAAACAGCTCTGATTTTTTAAATTCTCCACTCCCATATTTTGATATTAGCTAGCAGTCATGAACATCAGATAATAAGACGTAAAGATTAAAAGGACAATGTGTTTCATAAGACCACACAAACATCATTAATAGGGGATGCATTTAACAAGTGCTGCTTCTTTCTGTGAATCAAAGGACTACAAAAGTTGCCATGGCAGGAATCAGAAACTTAACAACATGTTGTTAATATAAGAAAATATTATCAGAAACAAAATGCTTTATTTTGGAAAAAATTTACAAAAAGCTTTGAGCAGTAATTTTTTTTTTTTTTTTTTTTTTGAAAATCAGAGGAGTGGAAGAAATCCTTCAAAAAGAATGAGCAACCATTTTTTTAAATATAAAACCTCTGTGCTCAGCTGTCAGGGACATATGGTATTCCCAATGATCAGCCCAAGATAATCAGAAGCAGGGAAAGACAGCAGCCCTCCTTACCCTAGCGTTTCATGGCTGGATCAGCAGCACTTCATAGCTGATATTCCAGTAGCTGGATTAGACCTGTAGTCCTAGAAATATTGCCTCTTGGGTATGCCTGGGGAATAGCATTTACAGACTGTGAAATAAAGAGAAAAAAATTATACTGAAAAGAAAAAAAAAAAAGAAAAAGAAAAAAAGAAAAAATAAAGTTGTGGTTTTATTTCTTTTTTTCTGGAACAAGTTAGGAATATACAAAAATATCACAGTTTGGGGACAAAATGATCAAATAGCTTAGAGGCAGTTGACATTACAGTTTCACTGTCTGTGTTAGCACTGTTCTACAAAATTAACTCACTCCTCAGTTTCTTGTGGAAGTAGCCTCTGATTAGCATTTTAACTAGGTCTAATGGAGATCCTTTATACTGAAATTGTAAAAGTGCCAGTCTGAGGAAAATAAAAAGATACTGAATAAACTTCACTTATTTTCTTCCTGGCTGATGGGAAAGCATGCTTAAACTTTAGTATAGGAAAGTCCATTTAGGGAACTTTCAGACATCACCTCTCTTTCTTGTTTTTCACTTGAAGATTTTATTCACTTTTCCCTTTTTCTTGGCATTACAATATAGATGGAGTCTTTCAACTCTGTCTTTTCATGGGATTAAATCACCCAAAGAGGCAGCAACACAGCTACAGACAGAAGCACAAAGGAAAATGTGCAATATGTGATTCAACAAGGATAAAAAAGTGAAGATAAATACCATGAGGAGATTCTGTTTTTACAGAAGCCACCTGTGGGAAGCAGAGATAGCTTAGGGACATTTTGCATAGGTCTACTTTTATGTGTTTCTAATAGGGACACTGATTGATTATATCACATTTGGCCTTTTCTTCATTATTTACAATTCACAATGCCATGGTTGGTAATTTTTTTTGAGACTTATAAATAAAATAAAGATTAGAAACTTGCAAAATTTAGCATACTGGTAAATTAATCTTTAAAAGTGCATTTTAAAGTACTGTTTTCTTGCATAACTAATACAAAAGGTGCTATTAGCATTTGCTTTTCAAGTCTGCAGTTGTTACCACATAAACAGCAGCTATAGCATACTCCCTTCATTCATTAGCTTATTCATATCAGTCTCCCTGTGAAAAAGCCGGTGCATCTCTCCTTAAAGTAAATATTTTATGGTATCAGAGTCCTAAATCCAACTCCAGTATTGACTTCAAGGTGTATTACATTTGAGTTCTGTATGCATAGAATAACAAGAAAGATCTCACAGTTAAAGTATCAGAGAAAGTTTAAAAACAACAGATCATGTCCTATCATGGTAACAACATTGCACGCACTGGAATACACTGGTAATAGGCATCAGTTTTCTAAGATTTTTACTGTGCGACATTTACTAATTAATCCATTTGGTTATACCTGTTGTGTTCAGCTTACACCTTGCGAAAAACAGATCACAATGGAAATGTTTGGAGGCTGTAAGATGATATATTTACATAAGCATTTATGTCAAAAGTAAGGGAATTTTGCAAATAAGTAAATTTTGGACTACAAATGTCTAATGTCTCTTGGACTACAAGTGCTAAAACCACCATAGTCACTTCACAGAAGACAGCTTAACTGTGGTATTCCTTTCAGCCGTAACATCTGACAGGGCCTACTGTTTTATTTTATGCTGTCAACATGCTCTTTCCTAGGCAGCAATGCTAAAGAATATATAGAGAGAGGAAAAAGGAACTGCGAGTCTAGATCATGCTTATAGGGTGAGATACTAGGTCTTGAAAAGCAGGGGCACAAAGGAGGGGCTTTGGGGTGATCGTAAATACGCAAGAGAATGCTTTAGCTAATGCACAGCAAATGCAATCCTCAGACACACAACCAGATGAATACAGAAGCTCCAAAACATCACCGAGTCACGTATCACCTTCTAATAAAACCGGTATTTGTGATATCATGTGTTTGTTTCTCATTTGGGACTACACACTTGAGATGTTACACAGTTTCAATGAAGTGTTTCTAGACTTCATAGTCAAGTATGTGCCAGAGAGGTTTAACATAACTAGGGATTGCCAAAACCCAAGATCTCTGCTTCTATTAAAAAAAAAAAAAAAAAAAAAAAGTTAAGACTTTGCAACATTTGGTAGCAAACAGACAACAAAGACCAGAAACCAGAGGTAAAGAAAGAGAACTGAAGACAGCCAAATAGCTCATTAGCTGGGTCACTCAACATTTCACTGGATCCAATTAGGCAGCTAATCCCTATGCTGCTGTTTTATCTTTCTTCTTTCTGGACCAGAGAAACTCTCCCAGTGGAAGCTTCAGGTAAACAAGGATATGTTGAAATTATAAGTTATAGTTTTGATTAATCAGTATTTTCAGAAAAAAATGTTTCATCAGAAAGCTCCCACTTTAGTTGAGTCATACCTGATTTGTTAAACACATCAGAATTTTAGACAGTGAACCATGGGAAAAACAACATAAAAGGCATGATTATTATTATTAATGTCTTTTGTATCATTTCTATTACAAGAAAAATATTTAAATATATCAGGTATTTAGGTCTTGTGCTGAACTATTTTCAGTAGATTGCCTTATGTATCTGGGCTAACCTCGATGTTCCTGCTAACCATCTAGGTAACTGTTGAATATGAGCCAGAGTTCAACTGTAGTTAGATGTCTAAAAATTTAAATCAAGAGAAATAGAAAACATGAATTATTTTAGAATTTTAGGAATGTACATATGCCAGATCTACACTCTGGAAATGATGTGTACATGTATAATGATGAGAAGGCTCCCCACAGTAAAAGGCTTGCAGTGTAACAAAAACAGTGGCCATGAGAACTTACAATCGAACTTAAACAGCATATGTGCACACCCTACCATCTAACACCATATTCTAATTTTACAGTAGGAATTACTGAACAAAAGGGAAAGCTAAAATTTTAAGCAAAATTTAATAGTGAAATATGTCACAGGGCAAAATCATTATTCAAAGTAACTGAAGTGAAAAAGAGCAATTTAGCTAATTTGAAGACTGGGCTAGCTCAAAAGCATTAATCTTCAGTAGTGTCTTTACTACTCCTTAGCAGATGGCTAAGATTGTATTGGAGCTCCAGAACATTAGACTGAAGGCCAAGTGCCCAAAACAACACACCAAATGCTTTTATTTACTAATTTCCAGTCTCTGCCACACTATTGCCATAGTGCAGTTACTTAAGTCATCATTGATGTAGTCACAGGCAGATGAGACTTTAGAAATGAACTGCCACGTACTTTAGCTGCCACAGTAGCTCAGCTCTTTGGCAAGCACGACACTGCTGTTACAAGAATTGAACTTTACTGAGCAGGTGTTTGAGGTAATAGCAGTTACTTATCATCTCATCAGAGAGTAAAGAAGGAAAGAATGCAAATTCCACTTAAAGTCTGCTTGTATTGCTTTATTTCTTCAGGCATTACACGAAGTGGCAAACTCCACCAACAGTATCCCATCCCACCTGAACAAATGTTAGTACATCAGAAAAAACATTGTAATATACAAAGTTAGCTATAACACTGGTAGGAGCATTAGGAAAATATGCTTTTACCTACATATGTGGAGACAAATAATGATATTACCTCTTGAGACCACATTTGCTGCTTTGAGTTACTCTGAGCTACTATACTTTAATCTCTTTTTACCTGCAGGTTGCTCAAATGTCCCAGCTCTTTAGTGCATCCCATTCATCTCCTTACATGCACTGCTTTTATTTAAAAAAAAACAACAACAAAACAGAATCTCCTCGATTGTATTCAATGTCACTGAACCACAATGACCCCTCAGATGTTCTGATCACTTCACACAACTTCCACTGTGCGTATCTCATGGACCTTAACGCCAAATCATCAAATTAGGGGATAAAGCTATGTTGACCCACTGAGTTTAATGGAGGCATAATAACATGTTCCAAGAATTAGTGAAAAGCAGAAGCAGAGTGGTTTGCAAGTCTTGTAACACTATGTGTGTGTCTTAGGACAGAGTGTATCTTCAGGTTTTGGAGAGAATGACAGGAAAGAGATTTTAAAAGGCAATACATTTAAAACTTTCAACGATCAGAACCTGGTGTGGAAAAAGCTAAGTAGGGATTTTTAAGAAATATTGTAACTCCCAGTGCTCTGGAGAACTCATTTGGTCAGCCCTCTTCAGAACATCACTGACAAGAGTTCAGA
Source organism: Morus bassanus (assembly GCA_031468815.1). Classification (NCBI taxonomy): domain Eukaryota; kingdom Metazoa; phylum Chordata; class Aves; order Suliformes; family Sulidae; genus Morus; species Morus bassanus. Next base: position 8,678,677 of record CM062576.1, on the reverse strand, counting down.
AAAGGCTGAGTGAATGAGTGAAATACAGACTTTGTGAAGTTCATGATGTTCATGAATTTAGCTCCACTGATGCTCTCATCATCCAGAGTTCAGTCGCATTCACTACTTATGAAACTGGCCTGATGAATTCAATTACTGAAGGAAGTCTGGTTTTAATTCTTAGAACTACTACTTCTTTCAATTTAAATTGATTAATAATAAAAGTTACAGCATTTCAGAGGAACAGCATATAAATTAACTATAAACTGAAGCCCTAGCCCGTGGCAATAAGATACAAAGCTCTCCTTCATGTCAGCTTGGATGCAGCTTTCAAGCATATTCTAAAGGTACTTCTTCTGGATAAATATTTTACTTTGGAGATATAAATTACAGTTTATTGCCAGCTGTTTAAAATATCTATGATTTGGTAAGATGAGTCTTGCTAACCCCCAGCTGTCTCCCATTTACTTGAATTGGAAAAACACTGGGTAAATTGCTGGTCATGGAGCACAAACATAAGCAACTGAAGTACCCATAATTTGTTGGAGTTTTAGATCATCCTAATTTAGATATTTTTCAAAAGGCATAATGTAAAGTAGACTCCACTTAATCGCCACCCTGATAAATAGCTCTATTGGGAAGATAATACAGTTAGTAGAAGGGTAAATTAAGAGCAAAATGTAAAAGCCATTCTGCATCCATGACATAACCAATGTCTTTGGAATGAAGTTGTTTGATGGGCTGATCATAAAAGTGTACGGTGAACTACTACTATATATGGCACAGCTGTTTTTTATCTTCAAGGGACTTTCTTATGCTCTTGAATTGATATTTACACAACTACATAGATATAATTAAAGAAAAACTAGAAAGTTTCTTACTTCCCTGTGCTCTTGGGTAACAATATGAACACAGCATTCCATGTGCTCTCAACGGGACATTTAAATATCTTTCTTTGCAGGTTTTATCATATGAAAAACTACAATAAGTAGGGATGTAGTATACAGTCAGGATATGTACCTGGGTTATATGCCAAGGTAGCAGCAAGAAAGGAACCTCAAGAAAAGAGAACTGGCAACACAGAAGAGGATATCTTATGTCTCAGCAAGTCTGTAGAATGTCTAATTATTTGTGATATTTTTTGTGGTTCTTATTTCTATATGTTAAACAGAGACAACATATGGGATGAATACTGGTTCATACTACACTATCTGTCAAAGGTATCTGTAGACTGCTAGGTACTGTCACCGCTAAGCAAAAATTGCAAGCTCAAGAACCAAGAAATACGTAGCTTTTCAATACGTTACAGAGCCAAGTATTTTATTCTCCATCAGAAACACATTTAATATTTCCTTTTGAAGGCTATTTATAACCACAAAGGCAATTTTGTCCTCTTTGACTAGTTAAAACCTTAATCTCTGGCTTTTTGGTTCAGAAGATATTCTTCACAGAATGATTTTCTGTGCTACAATCCCCTTCTACGACTCTTAGCTGGGGCTGAGCCTTCCCCCTTTTTACAGGGCTCACTGAAGTCCAGATGAGGAGAGACACAGAAGGCGGCGGTGGCAAGAGAGAAGTGAAGGAAGGAAAACGTGCAAGGAAAGGAGACAGAACTCCAGAAGGTAGAAGTGTGGCTGACAGCCCTGGAATCCCCCAGGATCACAGTCAGCAGTGAAGAGAATTACCTTGCGGAAAAGACACAGCTGGCAGAAAGATGTCAACCGCAGGAGGTAAAGAAAAATGCAGGCAGGAGGAGGAACTAGTGAGCCACTCTGTGGACAGGAGTGCCTTGGGAGTAACACAACATGGGTAAGACAGCCGATGACTTACAAATGTGCACGCAGCCCACAAATTAATATAACATTTGATTACCCCTATCAATCCTAAATGGTTTCCTTGGACACCAATCCAAGAGAACGCTCAAATTACCTCTTCACTCACTGACAGGCATGGTTCAAGAGCAAACACCTTATACCCTCACACCCAAGGGTATTAACCAGCCATTACCTCACATTTCCTTCTTTCCCTAATGGGCCCTGTTTCATCTCCCTGGGTATTAAGAGCTGCTTCACAGCACAACCATGCAAGCAATCTGTAACAGTACACTTAACCAGTCAGCAGGGGTACTGAATAATGAGCCCATCTGTACCGTCCTCCCAACCCTGTCCTGAAAGCATCACTAAGCCCAAGGAACAATATTTTCAAGGTACCTCTACCTAACCAAATCTCCAAGTAGCAAAGGAGTACTCTTATGTTTAGGGTACTTCTTGTACAACATATAAAATGAGATTTTTATTGTTCAGCCTTTCACTCGTCTTTGTGAGAGCCTTTCACTCTTTTTTGTGTTGGCAGACAGCTAATAATAAAATGTCTACTCACAATAACACCATTATAAACGGGAACCAGAAGCAAATGAGAATCTTCATTATTTTCTCTTCCATATTATGTCACAGGACATACCCAATTAGTGGCAAAACACTTGATGATCCCTATGCTTGGACTTAGATTAGAACAAAAAGATAAAATCACCATTTGGTGGAAAACTTTTTAATATAGGCATCCAAAAGTAAGAGCCTTCTGAGTTCTGCAATGGCAAAAAAAAAGAAGCACATTCCTCTTCTCTGTTCCTCCAAAAAGAATATGCAGTTCTTTTTCATACAGAAGGAGTAGCTGGAGCTTTATACGAATTAAATGCTCGGGAGTGAAATCTATCTTCTATTCTGGATCAAGATATGGGTCAAGCAGATTTCTGACCAACAGGAAATAATAACTACAACCATATTTTCACTTGCCTCGGTTCCTGCTAGGATCAAAGCCAAGGCTGTCAATCTTCATTTATGTTTAGATATTTAAAATATTTTCAGTATCATTCTGGAATTTTTTTAAGCAGTTGGCAATGAGCAATATCTGAAATTGTCCCACTTTACTGAACTCTGGCAGTATTTTTTCCCATCAGATACTAGTATGGCCATCCCCTTCATGTCTAATTCTTTGACAGCAATTCAGTTTCAGATGGCTTATAATGGGCTCTGCCTGAATTCTGCCAGGATTGAATTGTTATTGATTGGTACGAGGCAATGGTGTAGAAGGGTGCATTTCCACAGCTTGTATTTGGATGGGTCAGATCTTTTGACAGCTGATTTTGTTAGAAAACCTGGGGTCATTGTGGGCACTGATTATTACACACCCTTGCATTTTCTCCTTCACTGCAAGCTCAGCTTCTTACTCTACAAAAGATACAAGTCATTTTCTTTCTAAGGTCTATATAGAAGTCCTTTCATACAAGGCATTATAACCAGTCTTTCTTTGTACACAACTTTGCTTCATATTACTCTGAAACAGTACATTTGGTGCATGAAAATGAAATATCTACTGTTTTAATTTTTGATCATATTACCCTGCCTGGGCCAATTCCAGCCACCAGTGAAGCCAATGGAACTATCCTGCAGGAGTAAGAGTGAGCCTTCCAATGCTCTTTGAATGCTTCTTTCTCACAGAAGCTCCCATGTGTCAAAAAGGTCAGGCCAAAAACTCCAAAAAACCCCACAATCTTATTCTGCAGGCAGCAACTTACTGTATAATTTTGGCTTCTTGTCATTCTCAGTATCAGAATTGTTCTCATTTGTTTGAGGGACATATGGCTCTCACTAATCAAAGTAATGCCCCAAAGCCTCCATGGATTGCACAATCTCAGGTTTTCAAAAAAACAGGGAGGGGAGGAGGGAAGAAAGAAAGGAAAAAAAAAAAGCCCAAACTTCCCTCTACTATTTTTCTAAAAGAATTCCATGTTCTATTTGAAATCAAAGCTGTCACAGACAAGTTTTAACATCACTGAGCTTCAATTCCGCTGTTGTCAGTCTTGTTGATGTAGAAAACACTAGCAATTATCAAATGCAGTCTGAGTGTATCAGCTGGGAGTTTTAATCAATCCACTGTAAGAGAGTTTAGGAAGGAGAAACAGGTTGCAGGCAACGGATGCCAAGTGCCAGTTTCCTACCGCAGCACAGCCTACCAGCCTGAGTGAAGCTTCCTTATAAGCATACTTTTCCCCATCACTGCAGGCTCAGCTTCCCACCCCACAGAAGATGTAATTCTCTGCACTGCTGTGTAAGTCAAACCTTTTCTACACTTCTAAATGCCGAAATACACCAAGTCAACAAAAATTTATGTATTTGACTTCAGAAGATGAAATGATGTAATTAGTAACATTACACTTATTTTATTACTGTTGCTTTGATTTAAATTGTTAGTGGTTTAAACATCTTAATTTCAGAGTGAATTATATAATTGTTTTTGTTGCCTGTTTATCGATTTTTGGTATAATTAGGATGCAGTAATTTACTTTATATCTCTTTAGTTTAATTGAGTTAATAATGTCTGCTGAGAAGCATGATGTCACGCTCCCAGCTACTTGGCTGGAAAACTGGCTGAAGAGCTTTCACTGGACATAAGAATTTCAAAGGGCAACTTTTCTTCCAGAGCTGTAACTCTGCAGAAGTTACCTTTCTGTTGAAATGACACAGCTGCTTCCATATTTTTGCGCTTGTTATTGCTCTTGTGATAGATCAGATTAAAAAATCTTTCTTGACATGCTGTGGTTCTCCCTGATGATATTGTTATCACAAAACACTACCTACTGTATCAATAACAGCAAAGGACAGTCTGTATTGAAAAAAGAAAACCTTAGCTTTCAGTTAGCGTCTAACAACTGAAATTGCCTGCCTTGAACTCTATCAATACAGCCAGTATAGCACATCCACTGGGGAGTAGCACTTTATCAACCCTTCAACTTTTTATGACCCAGCCAGTCAGGAAAATACCCCATCTCCACTTGGACCATGTCAGGGAGGACAGGCTCACGTGGGAGCTGGGTCCCACAGTAATGGAGAGCATCTTTGGCACTGGGCTGCAGATGAGGAGCACGCGCTTGCCAGTTGTTGCGTGGCATGTCAGCCTCTCCCCCAAACTGAAATCCCATTTGGCCCGTACCACTTGCCAAGGATCAACTGCGCCTCTGGGCCACACAGTATCTCACACACAATGAACAGGATTTGAGTGGTCTGGAGTCATTGATGTAAAGTTATTACAGAAAATAAAATAAATGTCATATATAGGGATAAATTACATTAATGACAGTAAAACAGCATCTACTTTAGGGGCTGTGCCACAAAAAATTTAGCTTAAAAACAGGCACAATGAGTACAATAACTACACTTACCGGAGAGCCTAAAGGCCTAAATCTTGACTTCCTCTGGAAGTTAAATCCCATAAATAAAGATTACTGTTAATAATCCCTAAAACTGGTGGAGCTGCTCACCACTAACTGAAAGAACTGGTTTGAAAAAACCACATCTGTTAATAGATATGTATCTAGTATTGGCTCCCAAATGCTCAGTGCATGTACAAAACTTTCCTACTCCAAATTGTAGATAAATATTAACTGATTGATCTTTATATATCACACAGAGGGAAAGTTATGTAAATGCCATTTTCCAGCTGGAATAATGGAGATGTTAAAAACAGAAAAACAAGGAAGGAAAATGTAATAACAACTAGTGCAGCTGTGGAGGACTCCTCATAAAGTGCCTATGACAAAAAAGGAAGCACCACATTGTAAAAATGCAAATTATAATCTTAACTGGGAAACATAGCACTAAAAATGTTAATTTATGTACGGACCAATTCAATAAATGGAAAGTCAGGAAAAAAATGAAGCTACATGAGGTGAATAAAAAAGTTCAGTAAAATTTCTGTCATTCCAGGAGAGAACCGCTCTCAGCACCTCAGACATCAGTCACTAGATAATACATCCACCCTGCATCCACAGCCCACAATATGCTCTGCTGACTCTGACTTGCCAGCGTGGATGATACGGGCACCCTATGTCCAGCGCTGCCTGCATTCAGAGCAGTTACAGACAATGCTGTATGGCTACTATTAAGAATTCATAAGCACCCAACAAGTGTAGTTAAGGCAGTTCTTTTAGTAGGTGACTGGTATTAACACTTTCTGCCCCACAAACAAGGGGCAGCAAGGTTCAGAACTAGAGATTGTCCAAGTAGAAACAGGTCTCATAGCTAAATGGGAAAAAAAGATGGAAAGAAAGAGGAAAAACAGCCTATAACAACCTGGAAGAGAGTAACCTTACTCTAGACCAATCTGTTGTAAAAAGGGCCAAGCACAGGTTTACCCCTGAAGGAGCCTTGGCTTTTGAAACAAGACACCCACAGTCTGAGGCTGAGATTCACTCATTAAATGCAAGTGAATACTTAAGTTCTGTATTCTGGCCCACTGCAATATTCATTTTGAAATTATCTGTACAATTTAACCTTCCAGTGCCACAGCCAGCAGCAAGACTTCCTAAATTAGCAAAAGTAATAAACAAGACCTTCATTAAATCTTCCTCTTCCCTGGTTTTTTTATCCCTCTAATGAAGCTCTCTGTCCTGTAACTCCTCTCATTTCCCTAATTCTCTCTTCATCACCGATTTCTTTATCCCTTGATATGATGGAGTCTCTTGTCATAAGTAATGATAGAGCTACGTTTTCTAGAGGGCAGAGTATAAAAAAGACAGGAAGGCATGTTGTTCTTAAAACTGTGGCCCAGCAAGGCAGATGGCTCATTAATGTACCAGTCTCGCCCTCTCAGCAAGGAAAAAACATACCCTCACTTACACAGAGGGGTCAGCCTGCAAGGCACGCTCCCTTTGCTAGCTCAAGTCTGGCTGCTTCTGTTCAAGCTGTCTTCTGTACTACTTAGGTTCACCTTTACGCAGCAATGAAGTGAAAGATTTTTTTAAAAGATGTCCGGACATCTCTTGATGCACTTCTTACAGCTTTGAGTCTGGCAAGATCTGCAACTCTTGAGAGCCCCTTGAGATCAGCAAAAAAGAAACCTTGGTATCATGTTTCTTTGCAGACATCATTAACTCAATTAAACAAAAGAGAAATAAAGTAATTTACTGCTTGCTAATTACACACACACAAAAAAAAAAGTTTAACACAAGCAGGCAACAATAAAAAACTAATATAATTCACACTGAAATTAAGATTTTTTTTTTAAAACACCCCCGGTTTCCATCAAAGCAAGTGTAATAAAATAAGTGTATTGTTACTAATTACAGCCGTTCATCTCCTAAAGTCAAATACATACAGCTGTGATGACCTTATATATTTTGACAAATGAAACTTGAAAGAACAAACAGCTCATCAGATCAGTTTCCCCAACAAGGAAACAAGGTCAAGGCTATAGGCATATAGTTTTCCCTGCTTTTCTATCTTTAAAGAGGGTGTCAAAAGCACATTGACAAAGTCTGACAACCGCAGATGATCCTAGGAAAGGCTTTGCCACTTTATTTTTCTTCTTATTGTCATTTGAAGAATGGAAATAAAAATTCTGTTGTGCCATGCACCGCCCCATCGACTCTTTGTTAATGGGAACTGCATTTCTCCCTGCATCGGTGCCCCTGGGCTTTCCTTCCACAGTACCTTGGAAGCAGGTGAACTACTTCCATGCTCTAATATCACCATCTTTTTACACTGGATTTTTTCCCTAAATAATGAGGTTTACTTTCAGTAACTGCTTTCCTACCTCTGTACTGCAGAGTAGGTACTCCAAACCTACTTCAGCAGTGGTAAGGACATAATGGCAAATCGATTTATCCCTGAAACCTAAGGAGCACATTATGAGGAAAAGCACAGGGAATTCAGGGAGGAGAAAATATCAGAGACTTCTCCCATTTGAATTTAACTCCTCAATCCCAAAATTGCCATTGGGCACCCCAGCACCCCCAGACCCTCATGACTGTGATGGATTACTGCTCCATTTACTACCCCAGATGCTGTGTTAATTAGTATCATGCATCCTGGTTCACAAGGTCATTTAATACCAATGTTTCTTCCGGATTTTGTCTACCTTTCATACATTCTACTTTTCACAGATTCAACTTTTAATGTATTTCAACTGAAGACAAATTCATATTTGTGATGCAGTCTTCAGCAATCATGGTAGTTCAATAAATGAAGCTTTACAAAAGTCTCAGAAATCAAGAGATGCTTGCTGAGAGATCTCTGTGATTCTGAGGCCTTTGAAAATGGAAAGAATCATTCTAGTTTCCAATGAAAAATTCTTCTGAAGCTCCAATGAGAAAGGAAAAGAAGGTATCAAGGCATAGGGCTGGTGTTTCTTACATGTGTTTCTACAGATCCCTTATCTGTGGATCTGATCTCAAGGGACAATGGCAGGGATCCCCTGAGTTTCACAGAAACTGTGAAGGTGTCCAGCGTTTTGCAGGAAAGGCTGTTTGGTTTTTTTTTGTTTTTAAATCAGCTCAGCTTACTAATAAAACCAATCCTGTCTACCTTAGCCACTGCAGATCAGGATCAGACATGTTGGTAGGACAGAGGGTGGGGGAAAAAAAAGAGAAAAATGGAAGTGAGCATGCCTTCCTCTAAGGTCACACAGATCCTGCGGTCGGTGGATCCCTGCTGAGACCCCCCTTCCTAATTGATTGTCTTGCCCAGCAGGAACCTGCAGACAGACTCTCCAGGAGCTAAAGGAATGGGAGCTGCACTTTTTAGCAGTAATAAGTGTCTTTAACAAGGCAAGTCTGCCAAGAGGGTTGAAGGCATCTGTTATTTTGTAAAATACTTAGATAGATGATACAGGCACTGTACCTGTTTAAGTGTGTGCACTGACTCTTATGGATGTAATGTATCAAAGCAGCAAAATTACTGCCCAATAAGCCTAGGCAGAACTCCTGAGCAACAAGAAAACTGATCTTGTTTTACTCTAAGTTAAGGATAGTTGACTTCTTGTTTATTAGTGTAGCTTTTGATGTTATAGTGTAATTAAATTTGAACCCAATGTGCCCAACTTCTGCAACAAATGATATATATTTCTCTTTCTTCTCTTTGTGTTGAAAATATATCCTGGCTGACTGGAATCACTGTAGCAAGCTGTAAATGATGTATGAAATGAAAAATCCCTGCTCACTGCAAAGAGAGAATATAGACAGGGCTCAGCAATTGCTGCTGGTCTATGTTGTTTGCTGAAATATTCAGCCCAAATGCAATCACACAAGCTTGCCAGTGCTGACACTGGGCAGCAAGTTGCATATATCATTTTTCAATCTTATTCAGGACCAAATGCCTAAGTGATAGCAGGCATGATAAATTCAGAAAAAAATTACAAAAATCCTAAACCAACTTCAGTTGTTGGGGTGTTTTTTACTTACTCAAATGACTAATGATCCACTGCCTCTGTCTCACTAATGCTCTGAACTTTAGAAATTCACAAAGTGACACCAAGAAGGGCTGGACAGCTGGAAAAATTATTAAAGAACAAATGGTTTGACCACTCTGGAACTACTTGTAGACACTATTTAATATATACTGAACCAGTGCCATGTTTATTAGGGTACATTGCAGTCAGGAAGGTTCTTTGAACATCTTTGACCAAAGTCAGATGCAAAGAGTTCCATCCTATGGTATATAGACATGGAAATACATCTGTATCTCAGCACAAGTTAAAAACAATTTGCATTCTTGCACAGGACCATTGGTACATCAGAGATATTTGTGTTAACTTTTGGGACAGAGGCTATGATTTAACAATATACAGACTTTTGCAGATTATGGAGTTCCTGCTAACCCCGCACTCCCCATTTGTTGTCATCCTACGGCTCACAGTTTCCTCCATTTTATGAAGGCAACTGAAACACAGCCGTGCTGTCAACTGAATCAGCAATCTGACCCAACTTTACAAACTCTGCCTAAAATAAGAAACGAAGAGAAAAGAGTATTTTCAGTAAGCCAGAAAAATTCTTCCTAAACAGAGGGAAGGAGAAGATGAAACGTGAGACAACACAGGCTATGGCTGGGGCTCATTCTGTCATTAAAACCATCCAGGGTGGATACCCAAATGCCACAAACAACTGTTCGGAAGAGCTGTTAATTACAAACCTAGGAGTTGGGAAGGGGAAGGGAAAGGCACGGCAGCTGAAAAGAGGGGTGATTGCGTTGGCAGTAAATCTGTGACTTCTGTCTCCTGTGATGATTGTAAGCCTGACTGACAAAATGCAGATCATGTAGCACCTATGGGGTTGCCTTTAAAGATTTTTATTCTTGAAGTCCTTCAAAGATCACACAACAAGTTGAAATTTGATATTTCTTTCTGCCTCTGTGTTCTTCCTTCTCTCTTTTCCATTGAGCTGGCTGCAAAGGTTAGAAACTTGTCTCACCTCCCCTGAAGGCAACCAGCAAAATGGAACCTCAAAAAAGGCTTAAAAATCCACATACTTTAAAAGGTATTAGCTGCTAAACTTTGGGTTTGTTCAGACATTTTTTGCATACACATTTTCATGCATTATGGAAGTTTGGAAATCTAGCTTTACATACTTAATGTTTAACCTTCCAGGCATATTTTTGACTTCTTACCCCTCTCTAAGTGGGTGTTAATTCAAACTAGTCAAGAGGGCACGAACTTGAACAGAAGATCTCTTTTCCAATGTTATTTTCTCCAGACCTTTCAAAGATAAGGTTAGATATATGTGTCTGATCAAATGTGGTGCAAGCAGTTAATGGCCCTCAAAGCACTAGTATAGCACCTTAAGGCCAGAGTTGATGAACTGAAGGAGCAGGGAAATATAGATATCTCTACAGAAACAGCAAAGCATTCCTACATCAGAGCTGGCCATCCTTACCATGCAGCAGGGAACACAGCACATGTAAGGGGAGTTGGGGGGAAGATCGCTATTTTAAACGTAAAGAATGTAACAGAGAGAGAAGACTACACTGTAAATCTACTTAAATCGATTATACCCATATGGATACAAGCCCAAATGACAGAAAACAAAGATGTTAGAAGCATCGTTGTGTCAATCATCTCCTGATTAGGGAATGAACTCTGTCTGCACAAGGTATTTTATCTAAGGTCTTTTTCCTCATGTGTTTAAACAGTGACTAGTACAATGACAGCATAGTCTGCAAATAAGGCTGCTGTGCATTACTGTAGTCTGAATATTTTTCCTACCCATTATTTATTCTGAGTGTTGTTCTAACATCTACAATCCCCAGTCATGGGGCAGGACCCCACTGAGAAAACCAAGTCTAATAAAACATCAGTAACAGGCAACTTCATCCCTTTGTATATAAATTAGATCGCTTAATACTGTAACAGCCTGAAGATGAGCAGAACTCCACCTGTGCACGGCTTTCTGCATTTGTGTATGACCAGGTGCTTAATGCCTGAGCCATCATTCGCTGCCTTCCTGCAGCAGAGAGGGCCAACTGTGAGCTCCCACTGCAACTTCAGCATAGCTTACCAGGGAGATCTAAAAACTGGGATGCAGCCCCTGTGGCTAACAAATTTGGACAAATCCAACTGAATGTTCTGAGAGGCTAGGAAACTAGAAGAGGGATTTTTGAACTGACTGTGGGGACAAGGCTGCCTTTATTCATGGCCAGCAAAAAGAGCTAAAATATAGCTGATACAGAAAGAGGGACACAAAGAAAACTAAGATCAAATTTGAATATTGAAAGCAAAAGATGTAAAGTAAAATAAAATAAAATATTTAGTTCTAAGAATCAGCAAAACAGGGAGGCTGATGCATTAGAATAACAGAAAATCAAGGGCACCATAAAGGAACAGAAGCTAAGTCCAAAGCAACTGAATTACTTTTGGCAGGAGGCTCTGCACTGAGGCAATACCTGGCCCAACTACCTCTTCTCTAGAGTAACTGAAGCAGGGTGCACCTAATGCGCAAATGTCAAAGAGGTGTATCTGGGGCTGTGAGCTGTCTCTCTCCTTTTCTCCTCCTGCAAGAGCAGGCATTTGGCAACACAAACCCTTGCGGTGTTCCTTAGTACCTTGACAGGAAACATACCCCAGTGCCTGCAGGAACCATTTTGGATTTTCTCCCTCCCTGGAGATAAAAGCGCTCCAAGTTTGCAACTTACACTTTGATTAAACTTATCAAAAAATAAGATAATATTTGTTGTAAAACAAAGAAGAAATTTATTACCTAGTCTCAGGATCAGACTGTTAGCTATAGCACTGGATACAAAAGGTCACAAGTAAAACCCAATTTTAGTCTAATCTTGCTTCAATTAAAGTTTTCTATTTACCAATGGAATACTTTTCTAATTGCTTACTCTTGTGACGTGGGATTTCAAGATGTATTTGACACACTGGAGACAAAGGTTAAGGTTAACAAACATAACCTGTCTCCTCAATGCCACTGCCAGTGATCAGTAATTTTATCTTACCTGACCCAAGAGTATGTTCATTTTGAATTCTAGCCTGAGATGCAAATATAAATGTTCTTGCTGGCTCTGCTGACCGGCTGTCTTGGGTATCATCTCCACCCTGTTACACCTATCAGTCAAAAGATATATGGGCTGTCACAAACCTGTTAGTGGCTTCTTCCTGACCATTTCGGGTGTAAAAGAGTTATTCCCTCTTTATACCTGCCAACTGGCTGTTTATCCTCAGTCTGTTGTGTTCATTATGTATAGCTTATTGATTCATTCATGTCAAATATTATGAGGTTGGTGATACATATTTTCTGTTTGGTTCATGACTTATTTTGCTACCTTTTTTTGTACTGGTATACGTGACATTCGTAACAGTTATTTCTGGAGTGCAGGGCCAACGCATTCTGCAGCAAGCCCCGCAGTTCTGGTCCTAATGCTCCTCACAGGTTTCCTACCTATAGGACTTGGGATGGTGCATGTCTGCTCCAGCTATGTAGCAAGGACACAGTCCGCTAGGGTTCTGCATCTGGGAATGAGAACATCCTCTCAGAAATAGCCATATGCATAGATTGGGGTTGGTTACAGGAGGAAATACATATTAAGCGCAATAGCACATGGAGACAAGCTAATCTTCATGCAGATATCCTAAGGGAACTTCAGAATGAAATGGCTGAGCTGAATACAAAAAAAGTTATCAACCTAAAATTATCTACTACTGCAGGGGACTTGGGGGCATTGTTAATTTGTGTTTATCCTTCAGAAAGGTATTGAGGTGATTCTGGAAGCCAGGAACTAGTAAGGTTTTTTAAAAAAAGGTGCTGAAACAACTGCAACAAGAATAAATTACACATGTTAGGGACAAACGAGCACAGCTCCTACAAAGGAAGATGTGTCACTGTCATCTATTTAGCACTTTGGGGATTGTAAACAAAACCGAATGAGGAAGAAACAGCAAATATTTATATGGGCTTCTAAAGCTTTTGACAAAAGAAACTAGATCTTGAAGTCAAACAATGTCATAGATTAGATACTGACTTAAAGACAAGAAAGTATAAATAAAGGAACAGTTTTCAATCTGATAACTAGATGGGATTGAAACCTACTGGTTATTCTGTTTGTGGTTTTCTTAATATATTTTGTAAAGTCTTCAAATTAGGAATATTATTCTAAAGCACTTGACTAACAAGACCTCCCTCTTGACTGGAATTTCCATATGCTCACAGGAGTGAAATTTAGATAACTAACTTTAGCCTAAGATTTTATAGTTATTCAATTTTGTGCTGGCAAGGAGAAATCTCCTCTAGCTATGGAAGTCACCTTCCTCTTTCTGGAAGTACAGTGATGATATGTCTTAAAAGTAGGGGGCAGGGGGCAGCAGATGGGAAGTGTAAGAAGTACTGCCAGTCATGAACCCAATGAACATTAGAAAAGGAGTCTCCAGGTTGATTCTAAGTCCTGAACATTAGGGGCAAGACAAATGCCTACGTAAAAGCAATGCTAGAGACATTAATTTGTCTGAAAATTTTTTTAGACCATTTTGCTAACCTGATGATTTTTAGTTTTTCAGATTGCCTTAGGTGTCTCCTTACACATATATTGGCCAAGGGACTTCGTGAAGAAGAAAGTCATAGATACTTTTATGAGGAAAGAGCAGAAATAGAAACTCTTTCTCCTTGCTGTTGAAAAAGTCCCCATTTTTAAATACAAACCAGGAAAATGGAGTGACAAAAAGCCATGTGCCAGTACTATCATCTCTGATAATATATTAGGCCATTTATGATAATTGATCACTTTGGTGCCTTCAGATTTACCATCAATTCGTTTGCATAAACAATAAAAATTTAAACTTCCTAAAAGATTAAAAAAAATCCAAGAAACTTCTGCTGAAACATAAGACATCATCCTAAACTCTGTAGTCTTCTGTGTCTCAAGCAGAGCATACAGAAAAGGTAGTCACTGCATAGAAAGAGCAAGGGAAGACAGGAGCTGTACAGCAACTGCAAAGGCAAATGAAAAGTAAACCAGAGCAAGCAGCAGTAACTGTGACCTGAATGAAGGAGATAAATGATAGGGGTGCCTCCAGTACTGTTACCATTAATGCAGCAAAGAGGAGAGGATATATCTTGGATCTTTTATTATATGAAACTATTTGATCAGCATGCCTGAAACGTTCACACCAGCCACATGACCATGTTGCATTTACCAGCAATACTCACTGCTGTACAAGAGAAGTTTAAAACAGTCAAGAGTACAGTTTACTTCTCTGTCTATGCAACATCAAACATTTCTTTAAAGCACTGTCTCTCACTCAGTAAACCAACCCTTGAGACAGATTAAGACCATAATCCCAAAATAGGCAAAATACGGACAAACTGGCAAGCTGTTTTCTGCATTAATATTTTGGCTTGTCACCTCCCTCAGCAATTGATAGTAACTTTTGAAAATAAGCTAACTGTTCTTTATACCTCTGGGTTTAACAAAGATCCCATATCAGAGCTTCATGACCAAATTAACGTAAGGTCTATCCCCTTCCCTAAGGCCCCTTCCTTGGCATTATTACTGCTGCTAATATTGAAAGTGTGGTGTGAAATGGCCAATTCACACATGTGCCATGTTTTGCACGTCGCCTGAACCTGCTGGAACATGATTTTCGTAAGAATGATGAGAGTAATAAACATCTTCTGGCAGAGGCTTGCAAAATCTGCATGCATTTTACTCACGCAGTAATGGGCCATAAAACTCTTAGAGAACTGCAGGAGAAAAGCAATGTACATACACATGCATAAATTAAAAGAAGAAATGTGAACTCAGTGGAACACTACTCTTTTAGACATTTAGAAAAGGCACGTATAGCGGGAGAAAACTACATACATGCTCAGTAGCACTCACAATAGTCAGAGAAATTAGAGCGTACTGGTTTCTACAACCAGGTTTTATGGGAGAGCTTTCAGTGATCCAGGCTCAGCAGTTGCCTCAGCTGGATCCTACGTTTCAGTCCTCCATATGGGCTGTAGCAATGTTGCAATAGCAACTATGCAGGCAGAAGAAAGTCTTAAAATGTACTCTCTCCTGCTAACCTGTTACATGGATTACTTGTACTTTCACTGGATGACCAGTAGGGAGGGCCCTCAGGATTTACTCTGCTTCACTAACCAAGTCTAAACCTTACTGGAAGGGTTTCAGAATTTTTACAGCATTTAGAGAAATGTAGAAATGATTGCAATTTTTTTGAAAAACCAGTCTAATGTCAGTTAAAGCTTTCCAATTGTCTTCTCACTAGAACTGACAATCAGAAATGTTAGAGATCATAACTACCTCTTTGCTACATACTGCTGAATGTTTTGTGTACCAAAAGTGTGATGGCAGCATGGTAAGTCCAATGCCACAGTGTTCTCCTTGTAGTCTTGGCCCCCTCATTTAACTTGCTTTTGGAAGAGCTACTGCTAAACTGCCATGATCCTTCCAGAAGCACAAGTAATAGGAATTGCTGTCATGCAAAGCTATCTTTCTGAGATAAGGAGGTATCTGACAGCATTACATTACTGACACACAGCTGGATTTCCTCCAAACCAATGTCCAGTCAGAGGGATAATAAAATTGCTGTGGATTTTCTAAAGCTGAGAGATGAAATTTAACTTTTTGCTAGAAGAATTCTACCAGCAGATCAGGAAGGTCTTGGTAACTTGTGTGTAAAACACAAGCAAGAGTGGGGAAAAGATTTAATTTTTTTTTAAGTGAAAACTCTGATAACCTGTCTCAGTTATTCAGATTACCTACTTACACTTTCGGTGCAGCAGGGTAAGGTTTGCTTTCCAAGGAACCAATATGAAGCCTGAAATTGTAAAGTAATTGACATTCTGCATGCTGCTGCTGCTTCAAAGAGACTGGGGGACTGCAGCTCCTGGTATTGCTAGGAGCATGTAGCAAGTATTTCCTGCATTTGTTGAGAAGCTCTGAACATGCAGGGAAACACTGACAGGATGATGACTAAGGTAACTGGTATAAAAAGCACAGTTTTGTCATGAAGTTAATGAAAACACAGTCTTAAGTGCACAGGAAAAGAAAAATGGGTTTTTTTTTGCTTTCTCATTTTAGGAAATTAACTCAGATCATGAAAGTAACACTTGTACTTAAATGGGATGAGCTCTAAATCAAAAACAGTAAGCACATGGAAAAAAAAAGTGGAGGAAAACAAATTTTTGGCACTGAAACAAGTGCAATCAACAGGGCTTAACCAAACAACAGGGTACTCCCCATTCTCCTGTTCTGTGTTAGAGATGTAATGTTCAGCCATGGCCTTCCTTCATCACTTCTGAACAGCTTCTAGTCCTTGCTATCTCTGACAGAATTTTGCTTTGAGAGTTTTTAACTACTAGCGACTAGCAACAGATCAACTAAGTGACTAATTCTTGGTGTAGAAACAAACCAAATATATCTTCCTCAGTGAAAAGTTGGGTAGCACACAGAAAAGCTTTGTCATGTTTTTTATCTTGTTCATCCTTGAACGTCAACTACGTTAAAGTCCCATACTAAGTTTCACACCAAACACTGCTAGATGAAGGAACTCTTCCACAAGTCTGTTTTCAAAAGTTCCTCTAGCTGCCTAGTGGCATGTGTGCCATGGTCTCACACAAACTGTCAACTATCAACAAAATCTAAATCTTTCATTGTACTTTTGCTGAGACTTGCTGTGTCTGGTTTTAATTTATTTATTTGCTCTTTCTCTTGTAATAAAATTGAGGGCCTGGCCACACAGTAGAGGTGATGGAATGCATTCCTGTTTGACACTACCATGACCTTGAAACATGGTCTCTTTCATGCTCATGTGAACTCCTGATCATGTCTTTTATTTCTTTTTTACATAACACAGTATTTTAAGAAGTTCAGTTATGACAACTGTGAAATATCGTCTTTAGTTCTATGAAATATATGGGTAGATTTTGTCTTTCAGAGCTCTTTTCAATATTATTCTTAGAGTGAAATCAGATTAACATATGCTTTTCTGAAGTCCAATATATCTTCCCTTAACGTCTCCTAAAGGGTTTGTCTTAGTTCAAGATGGTATTACAAAGAAGTAATTATAACTGAAAGAACTGCAACACCTTTGCAATCATTCCAACAGCTTGGATCAACTTTTATTCAGTACTTTGACTACAAGGACAGTGTTTCATTATTTTAATAACTTTTTCTAGTCCCCTTCTTTACTGAGATGTTCTGGGAACTAAAGCAATGATAAAATTATCTCAGACAGTCAACATTTTCCCAGTGATGAGGCTTCACTTGCACTTTTCCAAAGTTCTATCTTTTTATTGCATCTTTAAAAAAACCAACCAAAAATCTATTAGAAACCAATATCAGTTGAAAAGTAGAAATGTTGGCAACAGTCCTCTAGAGAACCTAGTTTATCTTCTATGGGGCAGAACAGCTCTGTAGTTTATGAGTTTTGCAGGTTCAGAAATAATTTCCTCAGAAGCTTCGGTATCCTACCCTACAAGAACAGAATTCTTTTGGGGGTACTGTGATAGGTAGTACCATACACAGGAGTTTCTCGAGAATATATGTTTGATCAAAAGTTATCTAATGGTAAAAAAAAACCCAACAAAACAAAACAACAAAAAAAACAACCCCAAACACATCACATTTTGAGATTTAGAAGAGAGAATTAGTTGGATATGACTAAAAATCTACCTGATCATTAACTATAATACCAGTGTAAGAAACAAACAGACTGACAACTAAAAGGAGAAGAAAAAATCCCTACTTTTTTCAGCATATTTTTCACTATGTTTCTTTCCTACTCTATTCATATTTAATAATAATAACCACCATATTAATCATATACAGAGTTCTGAACTTTAGGAAAATGTGTTTTTTTGGCTCTCATGCTCTGAGCTTCTCAGTTTCTTTGTCTTCCTACACTAAAGTATTCTGTCTGTGAGTCTCACACTCCGTTTTGTAACACAAGAAAGTTCTGTCTCATGGAATTTCCAAAAGAAAGACATATATTATTTACATCTGTAGCTACCATAAGAAAATGCCTTTTTTTTTTTCACCCAGTATCTTTTTCTGCAGTATTTTCAGTGCAAAGTTTCATGAATAAGCACACACTATGAAAAAGACCCCTACCAGGAAATACCACAAGAAAGCAGGAAGGTCTTTTCATGTTAACTAACTGTTAAGCATATTTAGTCAAAAAAAGAAAAAGCCCACAGGAATGCTTTTTGTTGTGGCATTCATTAAGAACAAAGGCATAAGCCAGTCTCTCAGGCAGCCCATTTTGACAGATTTGAAATCCATGCAGTTTCATTAACCCTGGCTCTTACGAATTTACCCATTGCAGTAATATATAGTGTGGTTAAAGACTATCCATCAGAATGATATGTTTAAAACTGGATCACAATTCCTTTAGATTAAGAGGTTCCTTTATATTGAAAGTGTTTCAAAGTACAAAATAAGAAGTACCGCTGCAAGTGGATTTGTTCTAAAGTGCTTTTAAATATACACTTTAATTGCTGCTCCTACTTTATCTAATCATCAACAGAATTACTGAATCTCAACACATTTGATAATGTTAAGAAGCCTTGTGGTAATGAACCTGGGCAATGTTTCATCTAAGTCAGAAAGCTTGTCAAAGGGCAGTATATTTGACCATTAATTTAACTACAGGGCAGTTAAAATATTTCCATCTTTCCAAACTTGCATGTCTAAAAACAACACAGTGAAAGAACACTCAGACATGCAGGGGTGAACTGCTTAGTAAAAGTGTCCGTTATTAGTTTCTACAGAGGTATTGAAACAGTGATATTTTTAATCCATACTCAGAAATGTTAAAATAAAATTGTCTAGCTACTGATTGTACACCAAAATCTAGTGGGTTGCAACCTACGTGCATAGGTGTCACAAGTACAAAAAGTGGTATTGAATAACCTGACATACTGTTGCTTTGTTCAACAACCACCAAGTTGAACTGAAAACCTTTGGCTGCCCTAAAATATGTGACATCACCAAAGTTATGCCAGTGGCTACGTAGGATCAAGCCCTTAATACTGTAAAAGGGTAATTGCATCTCACAAAACAAGAAATACTGCCTCCTCAGAATTGCAGGGAAGGAGAATATTGAGTCTCCAGTATGTCTATAACATACAGGCCTATACCCACATGGCCGAAATTCCTTTTAAGTCATTGTGTCTACAATTTCCCATGGGCTCAGCACCTTTTAAGGTCTAGATAAGAACCAATAGGTAATGTAAGGCACAGGGACAGAGTGAAATTTAAACTGTGTGAATGTAGACATGATTGAAAACAGGTGATATTGTTATCTTCTTTTCACCTGTGTAATAGAAACATTTTCTATAGCTTGTTGTTTGACATTAATGGATAACATGTATGAGAAAGCCCACTCCATCTGTTCGAGAGTTTTCTTATTATTCGTCCCAGAGGTAAGAACTGAAAGCTACAGCATTTACTCATTATGGTTGCAGTGACTGGAGCATGGGAAAGTGTAAAATACAGATTTAAGAACAGACTCCTGATAAAGAGATATACTGGATCTAAAATACAATATGGCCTAATTCTAACACTGTTGAGTAAAAGACTTTTCTTGCCATGAGACAAATAAACAGAACTATATACAGGCACAAAATCAGCCCATTTTGAAACATATGTCAAGTATTTTCTTAAGCTTCCAAACACTGTAAATTTCAAAATATGCCTGAGGAAAAATAAAATTTACCACACATCATTTTTTGCATAGTAAGTTTGTAAGCTGTTGTTTTTTTATAAATTGAAATGCTCTTCTCAGAACACAATTGTTTAAATTTTATGCCTGCATACTAGATCCTGAGAGATTTAGGGAATGTTTGAACTCACCTCTGGAAAGGACCACCCCAGGTCTTTATAAGATCTATTTATTGTACATAGGTAGCATGGTTTTGTTTTCTCTTATTTTGCAAAACATCAGTGAGCAGGTTCTTGTTTCAAAGAAAACATTAATTATTCACAAACATTTGCTGAATAAAAAAAACAGATCTCAGATTATACTGATGAACATTTGTTTCAGTACTTGCTCCTCATTATTCGGGTCTACCTGGACAAATTTTCAGAACAGGAAGTGAGGACAGATCCTGAAAAACCCAGATGTTTGGTAGCTTGTTTTTGCTTGGAAACCAGCCTGGAGAGTAACAAAGGTTAAGCAAGGGGTTACCAATAGAGATTTTCTATCTGGTGCAGAAATACCCCTTGTCCTGTATGAAAGTCAGGATTCGAGTGAGGTAAAACAGAGTCGCAGCAGAATACCACACTTCAGTCCTTGAGGAAAAGCACTTCAGTGATACTGTGAGGCTGCAGAGACTACGAAGAACTTTATGGCATTGCTGTTTGTATGAGCAAAAAGCATTTTGAATGGGACCAAGAATATAATTAAAACATAATCACAAAAAAAATTAATGACTGTATGAGTATTTGATCAAATCCTGTAAAAATGAAACAGCACCAGCTGCCAGCTTCTCTCTGGCAAATCACTTGATGTGAAGACAACAGCCTGAAGTAGCTTTACAAACCTGAGCTGTCATACTGATGAATCGCAAAAACGCTACACTAACTTGCAATGCCTTCCAATTCACAACAGAAAATGCATAGTCCCTAAAAAAGGATAATATCTTACTCTTTCAATCCTGTGATTATTAAAAAAAAAAAAGTATCTCTACCCTGTACTGTCGCTATTAAAATCTTTCACTCTTTGTCTGCATTGCCTCTCATGTCTATGTGATGTTTCCTTAACATGTCACTTTCATTTTATTTTAAACATTACTTTTATTTTAAACACTACTTCTATGACAGTACATATTTCTAAGTGTTGGCTGAGCCAGTTAAAGCATTAGCAGGGGATTGATTCCCGTCATCATGGGACTCACTCTAAATACATTTGGTATTTAAATAGGAACTAGCCATTGACTGTAATCCCTTGTGCCACACTTGTCCTGTGAAAGGATAGTGACAAAAAGGCTAGTACAGTATTTGTCAGAATACCCTCGCTGTCTCCTCTATCCCCATAGGCAGTGACTGTAAATGTCTGTGACTTCAGGTGAGTTCATGCTGTGATATTACCGCGCATATTCCCAGAGGGAGCTCCGTGAAAGGACGTTTGCATTCATGTTAAAACAGAGAATTCAGCCACCTTCCACAGGCACAGACTGACCAAGACAAAACAACTGACTGCTACATGGAGTGAAAGCTGAAGGACATAAACATACTTCAGTATGTTTGATCACAGATTAAGGCCCTTTTCACAAGGGATTGATCAAAACAAATAACTGAAATAAGAGATATTGTGCTGAGGCCTCATTGCTCAGGTAAATGCACTGATTCTGTGTTTCAAAACTTGCCAAATACATAGCCTTTATCTTCTTGTTTTTATTATAAAAACTCATAAATAAGATATTTCTTTAAATACGAGGTTATAAACTCCTGATCTTGATCCTGATGAAGTTCTGGGTTACTTGAGGTTAAGGAGATCCAACTCCTACAGGCATAGGTGCCATTCTCTTCCCCTCCAGAGAGCAGTTTGGTAGCTGAACTGATACAACATCAGGACTTATTTGACTTTGTAAGGCTGAGCAGGTCCATGTGGATCAACTCAAGGCTCTCTGAACTGTCCTCCCGAGGGTCACAAGTAGAGAAGGGCTCAGCACAGCAGGATGTGGGGAGCCAGCCCAAGGCCAGTACTGCCCACAGGGCAAATCCAAGTGGGTACGCACAAAACCAGCTTGGATATATCAGGAATCATTAGCTTGGTCATTCCTGCCTCCATTTTCAGCTGAGGCTGAAAATGTTAAGTATTTCTGGGTCAGGGTCTAAACCACTGCCATCCTCTACCTTTGCCTAACCCCAGATGCTTCTTCTTGGTACACTGCCCACTATTCACTTCCTCACCTGTGCCACTGTGCCACATCCTCTGCCACTGCACTCTCCTGTATTATTTACTATCACTCCCATTGTAAACTCCAGTGTCTCATCTATTCCTTCACACACCTGTAATGGAGAAGTCCAGCACAGAGAACAGCCTCTCAACATTTTGGGGTGAGCCTCATTGCCATTACCACCTACCTGTCACTCAAACACTGCTTTCTCACTTACCTGGACACATAGCCCCTGGCCTGTGCTGCTCCCTTTTAACATACAGCCTATCGTATGGACACAACTGGCACCTGCATTCTCTCTTGCAGTTAAATGCTTGTATCTGTCCATCTTGCTGGTATGCCTTTTTAACCTTTCTAAAGGCAAATGAACTAAGCTGCATAAACCTCTTCATGAAAGCATTACACTTACTTACAGAGCTGGGCTGTTTTAGCAATACAACTATTTTATGTAAGCAAGGTCTAAATATGGTTATTTTACAATATCAATGAAATCTCAACAAACTGAACACTTTATTAACATAAAAAAAAATAATTAAAAAATATGCAAAAACCTAGCTAAAGAATGACAGAAAAAACAAATATATAGAGGCACCTCAAATCATGTACCCAAGCACCCCTCTAGTACCCCACTGTGTGGAAATACCAATGTGTTAAAGCACAACCATACTCAGTCTTGATCCTGTAAACACTTACAAATATATTTATATTTTACATAAAAGAATGTGAAGGAGAAAAATCCTTCTTGCTAAAGATGCAAGCACAAGGAGCCAGTAATGATTTTCATGATCATTTGATATTTGTTTGTTATAAAGAATCATATCCATATCTGCCTTGAATCATGACTCACTATTTAGCAAAAATCCATTTTATTTCCCTGTAGAACAGAAAGGCTGATGAGAAATTGCTTAAAAGACCATCTCCCTCAGTAACCAATTCCAGACAGCTTGTATGACATTTCCCTGGGAATGCAAAGGAAAAACTGAAAAAGAGAGTAAATTCACTTGGGGCCTCTCCTCCAAGCTATGAGTGAATGAATCCCTGTTTGTGGTTCTGCTGCAGGCTTGGAATATGGGAAAGTTGTGGGATTAGCAGAAAGCAGACATTCCTGTCTCAAAAATGAACACTTTACTTAGTAAATTCAGAATAAGAAGAAGATGCAAGTAGAAAAAGTTTTGAAAAATACCATTCTGTAATTTAAATGTCTGGTGTGGGTCTAAATACACACAGTTCTGGCCATTTTCAAAGAATATCAGCATGGGTATTTACCATGGGCACATCTGCATGAGATTACACACAGACAGAACATCTTTCTTAAGCAAAAATAAAAAGTGTTATTATGGTCCTTTAGATATATTTTTGTTCTGTATTAAATGAATGTAACAAAATACTTGTGAAAGCTCAATAAAAATGCACACTTTTGATACAAAAGAAAAATTTCATTTCTGAATTAATACAGTAACATAAGCCTGTGGAAGAAAAAATATTGGTTTGGAGACTGTTTTCTGAAGGACAATCAGCAAGTCATTACTTTTAAACCTCCAGAAAGTACTGTTAATACCATATACAGCCAAATACTGAATGGTATAAATGACACTACAGAGAACAAATAGTAGCATAAAAAGCCAGCATTTACCAATTAGTCAGTCTACATAAAAGCGTACACTGCGATATGGCAATTACAGAAGAAGTACTTACTACAAGGCATATAAAAGGGATAAAACCAAATGAAAATGCAGCGCTAGAAACTATGAGAGAAACATTCTGATATGTACACCTACGGAGAGCAAAATATACACCAGAAGTATATAATCAAACACTGTTTCCTTAAGACAGTATACTGAACAGAGCTAGGAAGAAGAAAACCAGGAACTAGCATATGTAATCTGACTATATAATAAACATAATGACTAGTGTATTTGAGATTTGCTGTTATTACCTCTAATTTGCTAGCCAGACTGTCTTTTCTCTAACACATTCAGTATGTGACACTACACTGGAAGTATGCAATATTGCAAATCCTTTTAATGGACTGCTTGGAAGTTTCTTATAAAATCAGAAACAGGGAACTTGGATTTTAATTAATATAGCCTAGGTGTCACATCTTTCCCACAGATTCAGGCACTGGTAGGAAATTCAAGACGACATCTGGTTGAGTTGGATTTTTTTCAGTTCAAGCTCTGTACCACTGAAAATATTTGGGTCACAGAAATCTTTTTTCTGGATAGCAAAGAATTTCATTAAAAAAAATTAGTTTTAAAATCTTCCAAGTATTTGCAGCTAAAAGAAAACATGTTTTGGCCATGGCTTTCAGCAAGCTAAGCCGTTTTGAATTCTGCAGGCTTGGTATGTCATTGCAAAGACACATCAGATTTGATTATGTTGTCGTGTTGCATCCCTCAGCAGTTCATTGACAGACTGCAGGCTCATGATCCAGTTTTTGTATTTCTTTCTAAGTTTCTCTTTGAAAGCTCCAGGGCCAAACAACTGTGGATACTGACAGCATTTATTTTAATGTGAATAAGCCCTTCACTACTTAACTGACTCTTGGACCCTGTTTTGTGAAAGACACAGGACATGAAGAGCCAGTCGATCAGTGCCACACAATACCTACGTTACCTGGTTCCACCAACATTTGGTTACATCAGTTCTGAATACAGAGTCTGACATTATGAAATGTTGAGGGTGAAGCTCCACATCTCAGTTAAACCAGTAGTATAAGAAGATCCTTTAGGTAAGGATTTTCAATTCCATTTAAAGCTTACTGTCATTCAGGCTTTAAATGGTATCTACAGAAATCAACCCTTCAATACGTCCGTGTAGAATATTTTAAATTCTTTTGAGGTTGCAGTCAGTTTACTTGTAATTAATTTTCAGATGCTGCCATATGAAGCCAGTGGGGATCACCTAAACATCCACACTGATCTCTGCCTAAAAGACATCACACTTAATGGACACTGATCACACAGGTTCTCTTACCCTGTGCCATTTGAGTTACATGAAATAAAAACAACAAAACTAGATTTCAAAATTAATTTCAACATAGTCCGGACATAGAGTCAAAATGTTGCATGGGCCAGGCACAGGTGAGATTATTTTAGCCATGCCCAAAACGCAAGCACATTACAATTTTAAGACACTATTTACCCTGAACTAATGTCTCAGAAGTGGTTCAACACAAATTAAGGATTGATACCTTCCCTATGTCTCTTTTTTCTGGGGAATACATTGGATGTAACTACATCTAGATTATTTTCAAGCTCATTTCCTTAGGAAAATGAGCTGTATACCCTCAAAGATCTTTCTGTCACAATATACAGCAACAAAGAGGTCAAACTTTTCCAGCTTTTCCTTATATTTTGAGGCCATTAAATGAGTGTGGGATCCTCATCCAAACTTCTTCTATTGATTCGTAACAGTTCCTAGGGAGATTTCTCTTCAAAAGCACTTTCAGTTTTCCTACTGCGCCTGAGTTTTAATCAGAATCTAAGAGTATGAATGCCACTATTAAACCCCTGCTATAGAGCATTAATATGTGACACTTTAGCTGAGCAATATTATCACACTGATGGCATTTACCCTTATGTAACAGGATATTGTTTTGTGTCTGTTATTAGAGCCACCTACCTTTTTAAACATAATTTTGCCAAAATTAAGCTAAAATTTAAAAAAAAAATTAAAATGCATGAAAGTTTCCTTGTTATTGTAATGTAATCAACCAGGTCATTTTTAGCTTATTTTTTTGACATTGTCCTGGTTTCAGCTGGGAAAGAGTTAATTTTTTTTCCATAGTAGCTAGTGTGGGGCTAAGTTTTGGACTTATGCTGAAAAGAGTGTTGGTAATGTAGAGATGTTTTAGTTGTTGCTAAGTAGTGCTTACACTAATCAAGGACTTTTTCAGCTTCCCATGCTCTGCTGGGTGCACAAGAAGCTGGGAGGGGACACAGCCAGGACAGCTGAGCCCAACTGACCCAAGGGATATCCCACACCATATGATGTCATGCTCAGCATATAAAGCTGGGGGAGAAGAAGGAAGGGGGGGACATTCGGAGTGATGGCGTTTGTCTTCCCAAGTAACCGTTAAGTGTGATGGAGCCCTGCTTTCCTGGAGATGGCTGAACACCTGCCTGCCATGGGAAGTGGTGAATGAATTCCTTGTTTTGCTTTGCTTGTGCGTGCGGCTTTTGCTTTGCCTATTAAACTGTCTTTACCTCAACCCACGAGTTTTCTCACTTTTACTCTTCTGATTCTCTCCCCCATCCCACCAGGGGCGAGTGAGCGAGTGGCTGCGTGGGGCTTGGTTGCTGACTGGGGCTAAACTACGACAGACATTCAAAATTTCCCATTTTTTTTTTCTTTTTATTCTAATAGTTATCATTATGTATCATATCAATTTGAGGCCTGCAGTATTTTGTGTTAGTAATCAACCAGTATCCTTCCAGTACTTAAAGGGGGCCTACAGGAAATATGGGGAGGGACATTTTACCAGGGAGTGTAGCAATAGGACAAGGGGTAACGTTTTTAAACTGAAAGAGGGTAGATTTAGATTACATATTAGGAAGAAATTCTTTACTGTGAGGGTGCAGAGACACTGGAAGAGGTTGCCAAGAGAAGCTGTGGATGTCCCCTCCCTGGAAGTGTTCAAGACAAGGCTGGATAAGGCTTTGAGCAACCTGATCTAGTGGAAGATGTCCCTGCCCATGGCAGGGGGGTTGGAACTAGGTGATCTTTAAGTCCCTTCCAACCCAAACCATTCTATGATTCTATGATTCTATAAAGTTAACTTTATAAATAAGAAAACAGTACTTGTGGTCAAACACCATAACTGAACTAAATTCATCACCATGAAGAAATGTTTAGAATGAGCCTTATAATCGCTGTCCATCCCAATGAAAAGATTTCATTCAGCTATAAAATGACATTCAGCTATTATATGACTGCCATTCTCAATGAACCAGAGGCCTACTTAAATCTCATTCCTTAACAGTATGTTTTATAGAACTGGGTTGTTTGTCCTATTTCACCATCATCTTTAGTATCCTTGTGCAATGAACATGTTCTGCTTGCACTCTCTCCTCTTAAATACACTTTCCATTTTCCTTATCCTTGACTTCAACAACACCTACACAAAACAATAAAAAAAGTTGCAGTAACATATGCAGTATGGTAAAGGAAATGCCTAGGTCTATCTCCCTGTAGTCACATCATCTAATCCCTTCCATAAAACTCCTCTCTTGCTCCTTCTTGAAAGCAGTAAGATTTCTTACCCCCACTGCTGTACTTCAGCCTATTTCTTCCACATCTGATTGTTAAAAACCTCTTACTTTCCACCTGCTCATGGCTTGTTTATGTATGTTCGTCCTTCTGCCAATAGCGTAATTAATCTTAAGAATCTCTTTTCTGTCCATAGCTTTATAGGACTTCCCATGTAAATGTATTCCTTATCTTCACTTTTACTGCTGGCTGATGATCAACGTTCAGCTTATGCTGGCAACTTGCTGTTACACTGTCAGTAAGTCTCATTAATTAGTCAGTCATCAGTTACACTGAGGACTATAACAGAGAAGTCAAAAAGTTACAATGGATCCAGAAAAAGAAGGTTACTTCATTTGTGGTTCCAGAACTGACCCACAGAGGTAGGATCCAGTCATATCAGTGATACATTTTTATCCCAACATACAAATTGTCCTTGTCCTTTACCATCAGCAGGCAGTGAACTCATGCAGGATAAATTGCTTCTCATTAGTCAAACTCCTTACAAATTTCCACCTCCTGTGTTCCGCAATATTTTTAGCTGCTTATTGGCACAATATTAAGCCAATTCCAAAAAGACAAAAACCTGTAGATAACTTCCAAAATACATTACTACTCAGTTAGCTGAAAGCGTCTGTCCATGTTCATTTTGTGTGTATTGCAATCTCTTTTTTTCTAAATTTTTTAGAAGCTAGATGACAATTTCAGATCTTAAGGTGCAAATACAAATGTTCAGGGCAGACATGGACCACAGGATTTCTGCCTTTTTTTTTTTTTTTTTTTCCAGAGCAATTCAGCAATTCAAAACCAATTCCAAACACTGAGCCCTTGGACAACTCTGAGCTCATCTAAATTTTCACTACTGAATGAGTTTGGAAGTGGAATTGTATCTTCCCTTCAGAAACTATTTAGAAGTCTCTTTTGGACTTAACTTCTTACCTAAGCTCTAAACTGCTTAACAGAGATTAAATTAATAAACAGGGAAAATGACAAGTAGGATACAGTTTTGAACCTATTTACAATCTTGTCAATACCCATTCCTTCTGCCAGAAGTTTGGGGCTCAATATGCCTTACAATGTCAATTTAATTAAGCAAACCATCCAGTTAGGATTCATTCAGCTAAGATACAACATTTTCTTTTGTATATTTGGGAAGATATAAGGGTCTCTTATATGGTTCCTCCAACTGTCTCCTATACAGACTAAGACTACACTATCATACAAGTTATCTCTGAACTTTTGAATGCAGGGAGTCTGAATATATTTGAATTCATCTCACGGAAAAAGGCTTGGAACTGTGAATTCATTTGGGTAAATCATTGGTGTCTCTCCGACATACCTTTCTATTTCTATTAGTAGGTATTTCACAGTACTCTCTATAACCTGGGTTCTTATCCTTATCACCTCCATATATTATGGCAATATAAAGGAAAACAAGCACAGTTAAAGATTTTGAAGGTTAAAACATGTAGCGATCACTGATGGGAATGAAATCAACCTTAGAAATCACTATAAGCATATGCGTGTATATATACACACACACATATATATGTGTGTGTCTGTGTATGCATATATGTGTGGGGAGAGAGAGGGAGAGATATGTATGTACATACATGTGTCTGTGTGTGTGTGTGTGTCTATGTGTATGTATACATATACTGCCAAGAATAAACACTGAGCTGGTAGGTCGTATGTTTCAGATCCCTTGTACTTTATGCAATGTAATGATAGCATCTGAAATACTTAGTGCTTTGCAAGTCCTGACAAATCACAAGAAAACATGTTTTCTCCCTGCTTCATTAGAGACACTAGTAGTTAATGTTTATAGAATATCAATAATGCAGTTTGCAGTTCTGCATAATTAAAGACACCCTATGTTAATAAAATAACTTGGAGAGGGAATGCAAAACACAAGACATAAATCCTCTGATGCCTTTGGCCTAATCTCAGACAAGTTTAATTACAATGATGTCGCTGTACTGTACCCTACAAAAATATTTTTTTGTCACTTAAACCTTTCAAAGTATACGCCCATTTATGACATTTGTAAGGAAGAGCAAACAATATAATGGCCCACAAGTGGATACTTACAGTTTATGGATTACTAGAGTACACATTTGCAATAGAAGCTCATGGAAATGGAGGAAGCTTTCTGACGCAAAGAGCTACAATTTATTATTTTAAGGATCTTCTGATAAATTAAAGAAGCCAGGAAATTCAGAGACAGAAGTAAAATGCCATCTTCATGCTGCCTTAGACTCTGATGCCTATACAGAGAGAAATCTTTTTGCATGTTTTAATCAGAACTTTCTATTGATTTCAGCAGGAAAATTTGTGTCCAACAGGAAAGTGACTGGACCTGTCCCATGGAAAATGAAATAAGCTGAGTTTCTGAGATTCCTCAGTAATGATAATCTACAGTATCTTGGTATGATGTTTTGTAATTTCTTTGTGACACTACTATTTTATTGCAGTGCACTATTACTAGAGACAATAATTTAATGTAGCTTTCTGGATCATTGATTTAATCATAGTTGGGCAGTTCACTGTTGGTTTGGGGTTTTTGGAGGGGAAGGGAAAAAAGGAGGAGAACGGAGATGGATTCTGCTCTGATCTTCTTTCTGCTTCTCTTAAAAGGAAGGAGAAAAATCTCAACCAATAGTGCACCTGAAAGCCAGTACATATGGGCAATACTTTGTTCATGTAGAGCTCAGACTACAGCCTCCATAAGTCACTAACAAATAATCAAACTTTACCGAAAAAGTGTCCCAGCTCCAAGTCACACAAAGAAACATGATGATGATAATAAACAAAGGCAAATGCTGTAATAATGTCATAATCCCTCATATGCACCACTATCAAAGAGATAAATAATAGAAAATGTCAAAATAAAGAAAAGTGAGATGGAGGAAGTTACTATGCAGATGGGGGAAGAAATTAGGAAAAAAAATCATGAACAAAAAATAAGTGGTTCTTCTTTACTCATGAGTAATTGAAAGAAATTTACTGAAGAAGTAAAAGCAAGCTGCCTTTTGGCAACATGCTCTCATATCCTTCAAACTGTAAAATAAGTTGTCTGTACAGGCCCATGTTTCTATAATTTATGTCCTCATTCTCACTTTCCTAATTTCCTCTTACTCTTTGCTACACTCATTTATTATACTTGTATTAAGTTAGCCTTGATCTTACAACTGAATTCTTAAGTCTACCTGCTCGCTGCCAGTTGCAGGCTCCAAGACCCAGGCTGTGTGATCTCGAGGTAAAAAATCAAGCCTCCAGGACACTTGTACTCTTTCTAACTGGGACCTTTGGGTAATACCATAATATGCACATGAGCATTGCTGATCGAGGCCCAAGGGATGAGAGGGTATGTTGAACCTGAAGTTACCTACCAAAGTGATTCCACAGAAGACAGTTAGGGTTAAACAGGGGTTTTTCTTGTCTGACTAACCTGTAATGGTTCAACCCTATTGATCCACAAAAGTAAAAACTTGCAGCAATGTCAGGATAGGTATAAAAAATTCGCTCTGCTAATTTGGGGTCAAATTTCAACCTTGCAAGGCTTAAGAATTTAAATCAAACCCTTCTTAACAAAGCAGGGCATGGAAGTGGGAAGTAAGTGGAAATACACAGAAAAAATTTAACAATTAATAAGTGAGAAATATTTAGTAGATACAACTCCATTCTGCCACAAGATTTTTTAGAACGGTGAGGAACATAGCTCTGTTTATATGTGCCAGTAGATCTATGAGAATAATACATTCTTTTTTTTTTTTTATAATATGCAAATAGAAGAGGTAGAGATGACAGAATTGCTCTTTCAGGTCAATGTGAAATTGCACCTTTTGCCAAACAAAAGGTTTTGAATCAGTCTGACTGTCTATTTAACTTGAAACAACTGGAGATAAGATTGATGTTTCTTAGCAGATAGTTTAAATGGCAGGTGTTTTTCATCTTAAATGTAGGTCGATCTTGAAAAGGTGTTACATTTGGAAAGAAATATATATATTAGTTTGAAAAATATTAATACAAATCTTTTATGATTTCCCTCGTTTGTAATTTCCTGAAACTATACATGAATTTGGGTCGGTCAGATTTAATACTAGGTTTATTTCTCTAAGACTCCATTTTCATTTTCTTTTCTACAATTTAATACCTGCTGAGGAAGAACATTCACTTAACTGTACTTATGAATGGGCAATGAAGTTATGCCTTCCAACATTAACTATGCCTTCCTCATCTGCTTACTACTCATAGATACCCTTGCTTTCTAAGAAGATACACAATCATGATGGAATACAAAATTCAGATTAATTAACCTTCTATACCACAGGTAGTGCTACACACCTATTCCTGGTGCTTCCTCAACATAACCAAGCTGAAGTGATTAGAGATTTGACAGTGGGAAGAGCAGTCTGTAATTTGGGCTGCTTCTCCTTGCAGCTTTAGCCCAAACTTACACATGGCTTCAAAAGCCACTCCTATACTATCTCCAGCTCCATGTCATGGCTCTGTCTCTCTACAGCAATGAAGCTGCTCTGCTCCACTACAGGTGGGTTCATCTAAAAACTTTCTTCTGTGTACTGAGTCTTCAAGCTAGATGCAGAGTATTTAAAATCCTTACCCTATTCCAGGAAGGAAAGGGATGCACAGCAATTAATGTGAAGCTTGTACTTTCACCCTCAGTGAAAATTTGGTATAATGCTTTTTTCCTTCATACCAATTTGTAAATATTGCTGGAAAGTCAGTAAGATTTTTGGTGACCTGCCATGCAAGTAATACAGGATGAATCTGTAAAACAGAAGTTAACTTGTTTATTGGGAGATTTGTTTGTTTGTTTGTTTTCTAAGCTTTCCCTGGATGAATACAGGTAAGCAGTTGTTTTATGCTAGTGCTTTCTTGTTTTCTCTCATACAACATAATCTCCTATCAAACACAAATCATGGCAATGTCCATTAGCGCAGCAAGGAATTTTCAAGGATGACTCTAAGGCATTTATATCAGTTACTGAAAAAACCTCACATCATGCAAGCCTTTTGGGCTATTTACATGAAAATAAGACTTATGTGAAGGAATTAAGTTCACAAGCAGATGATAATGAGCAACAGAAAGTAGAAGTTTTTTGTTGGAAAAATGGATAATACCCAGAGTATATACCCTCATTAACATGCTTTTATATTACAAAGCTTAGTTATTTTATATCCTTGAAGCAAAGCACATATGTTTACAATAGAGTACTCAAGAATTTATTGGTAAATGCACTTCTACGAGCAGAGGTTTTATACTCTCCCTATGCTTCCATTGTTGAAATGACTGAGAAGAATGTTACTTTTGCGCTAAATGTCCAAAGGAAAAAATATTTGCTCAAAGAACTAGGTTGATGTTATAAAAAAGACCAAGACTTGTTTCGTGTTTGAACTGAAATGGTGGAAGAGAAAACATTGCTAATCCAGAGGCTGATGGTCTTTTTGAAATGTTTCTAACTTCTGCTTTTTCACAAATGAAGAAACCCCAATAACTGCCATAATGATTTGATTTCTATATTTTTATACATAACCACCAACCATCATGGGTCTCAATGTTCATTCACTGAAACAGAGAAACAATTTGATGCTTTGGTAATATGGACTATAAAAGAACATTCAGATAGACTGCTGAAGAAAAGAGAAAGATATAAACTTTCTGATATATAGAAAAACAGAAGAACAGAGATCTTCAGCAAATCACTTAACCCCACCCAACCTTCCAGTCTGTAAAGTACTAGTTTTTAACCTGTTCTTTCATTTCAGAGTTTGTGAAGTGCTGTAACAGTATACTATATTCTAAGATACAGCATAAGTGATTAATGAAATTATATTTATCTGGCATGGCAGAATTTATTTTACATATTTTTTATCCCCCAAACATTTACTCTTTATTGCTGGAAAGCAATATTTATTATACTTTGGAGAGAGATGAGAGGGAAGAAGTGAAAGCTACTGGAGTTGATTCACTGAAGCAAAGTATAACAAAGTATCTGAAAAACACATTAAACAGTGAAGTCTGGTCTAGCGAACTGCAAAATACTGAAAGTTTCATGTGGGTCAGAGATAATCTAATGAAATTGTATTTCAGCAATGTAACATTGGTTTAGAGATGGAACAATTTAGTCACTGATGAACACCACAGCAACTTACCAGTTCTACCCATCTCATTCTTTGTTTTCTTTTTCTCTGCACTTCTTTCATCTCTCTACTTTGCCCTCACAGCATTCCCTACATGCCATCCAAATATATGTTTCTTGCACAAATGAGGTGTGTCTTTAGAGAAAACATTTGTGAAATGCTTTATGGCCACAGATGTCAAAGCACTTTACAAAGGAAAGCAAGTATTATTAGTGTTCTGATCATGCAGAGGGGGGAAATGAAGCAGGCAGAGGTTAACTGATCAAGTAAAAGCCACACAGCAAGCCAATTTCACTATCAATAACAGAGTGACAGCATTGTGTAACATAAGACAGTGACATCCATAGGACTCCTCTTAATCACTTATACAGTCTCATTTCAACATTGTAGACAGCAAAAGGGAAGCTCACCTGAGGAAAATTCAATTATTATGGAGGTACAGACCTGCTTTGCAACATTCCCCCTACTGAGATAAGCAGATGTCATGCCCACCTCCCACGATGTAACACAAGCAACTGTGCTGTTCCACAGCATCCACCTAGACTCAACTGCATCTGGCCTTGTCTCAAGCTTTGAAAGAGAAAATACCCACAACCAGTGCTAATCACTCTTAGTGTCTGACTAATACTGGTAATATTTGTCAAAGTGTTCCCATGTTCACAGAGTACCTATGGGAAATATAACTGGTCCCCAACACACACTGACTAAAAATTATTTGCTCACTTGAGATTTCAATTGAGTGAAATGATATCATGTCATGGAAATGTAATATATTAAAAGGAGACATGCCTCTCCTTGATTGTATGTCTATTTGAAAATCAGGTTTTACCAGTACTAGAAGAATCTCCTGAAATTATAATATAATATAATTTATCATCTTATAATCTAGTGCTTCAGGATTTTATCTCTATTACATCTCTCAGTAGCATTTTGCCATAGTGAAGTTTCATTTGCATGAAACACAAAGTGCTAGGGAATATGTCTCTTCCTGACATTAGAAGTACCAGTAGTACCAGTAGCAGTGATGTTAAAAGTGAAGTCAAGGAGAACTGTGCTCTTGACAGGCAGAAGTGAGGTTTTGAATGTTTGTGCTGCCTTATTTTCACTCAAATCATCTATATAAACATAGAAAAGGATTAGGAAGTTAATTTTCCTCAAATTAAAATGAGAAAAAGACAGTCAAAAGTAGCCTATACCAATCTGACACTAAGCTATCATATCAGCTATTTCTTTATATTGAAGAAAAATTTCAAATTTAGCTCAAGTGATCTGGGTACGCTGCACTGAAAAGAATACATCACATAGTTCAAAACTCATACAATCACATGTAAAAATCAGTGGGAAAGTTTCTATTACTATAGCTGTCTTTGTGTTCCTCCCATAAAGTCTCATGCAACTAACACAATATTCTGTCCTAAAACCATCAGGATAAAAATGCAGACTTAGAATCCTGACCTGGGGATTTCTCAAGGGCGAATCCCCCTTCTCATTTAAGCACTGCATTACCTGAAAGCTTAGCCCTATGCTGATCTAAATAATCAATGTTGCGTTGTTTGGAATTCTGTCACAAATCTGTACGATTCTTTGCCAATTCTTGTTCTTCTCCAAGCATGGCATGTCAGGCTGATGAAAGAAGGCTTGTATACTGGGAAAAGATTTTAATTAATTGCAAAATTAAAGTATTGTCATGAAACAGATGAATAGTTCTCATGAGTCCTCACTAGGCTTCCAAAGCAGCAGTGTCAAGCGGAAGCTTTCATATCTTCACCACTTCTGCTCAGTTTCCCATAAAACATGACCCAGCAGTGCATCCTGCTTGTACTGTTACCAGCCAGCATCCTGTAAGAACTACCGTGCAGGCTGCAATCAGAATCTTAACCTGGACCTTTTCTCCATGCATTACGGACAAGAAACAAGACAGTATTTTTCACGTAAAGGTATTGTATACTTAAAAAGACAAATCTGGTTGCAAACAATATCCAGGCATATTGTATTACAGTAAGTTTACTCTAGCTACATTGTAGTAATTCCCAGAATAACTCTCTTGGATTTACATTCTCTTCCTGGATATATGCCCTCTTCTTTAACATAATGTATTTTACCACTTTTTTTTTTCACATCCACTTATTTTACATGTTTTATTATTGGATGCATAACTCAATTTGATGGCAAAAGGAGACAGAAGAGCATTTATTCCAAAGAAACTGGAATCAATTACATCAACTTCATGACAGAAGGTGCTGATGAGAAGGAAGAAGTTTTGGCAGTTGGATGGGAAACAGCAGAGCTGGTTATTCACTATTAGATATTTTTGTCAAGGGGGTAAGGAAGGTTGTATCAGCACCTTCCTTCAATATTTTGGGCATGAGGAGAATGATATCCAATTCACAGCAAATAAATTAATTCATCACTTGTTCCCTACAAGTAAGAATACATCACATAGTTCAAAACTCATACAATCACATGTAAAAATCAGTGGGAAAGTTTCTATTACTATAGCTGTCTTAGATAAGCTTAACAAAGTCAGTGGTACCAATGGAACCTATATTTCATTTTCTCTTATTATCTCTAAAAAGGTCAGGGAAGCTCTTTGGTTGGCTGTTTCTGCTAAATCTGTCAGCTGTGAAATAGTTAACAACACTGCTTGCATTAGGCTTCTTCCTTCAGAGGCAGCAGCCATTGCCTTGAAGGGGCCAGCACATAGTATCATTTTCTTGAAGCTACTGTTTCAAGCTGTCTGCAGATGCAAACAGACATCAAGGCATCTGCTTAGGTTCATTTGACATTTTGAAGGCTATCTTTGTAACCATAAGGGCTAGAGGCTTAATTGCTTTTTCAATGAAAGTTTAGATTCTGAAGCACTATCATATAGCACATTCAAAATGAACTATAATTATGTAGCAATTCAGGTGACTGCAAAATCACATTATACATTGGTCCTTTACAAGATGCTAAATGTGTATCTATGGTTGTAGAAAAAAATGGGTGGTGCCTTTACGCATAGGTATGTGTGTGCCCTCTCAACACACATTAGAAATAGCACAGGACCACAGAACTAAAGACTACATTTTGCAGTTCACACATACAAGTATGCAGAGCTAAACTTGCAGATCAAGAGATCTCCTGTGTATTTTAATGTGAAAGCTAAACTTTCTATTATTGCAGCATTTCCTAGGGTATTTAACAGAAACTGCTTCTGAGACTCGTTCTTTGGAAACCTGGCAAGGCTCAAGAGAACTGTTCAGCTGTTTCATGACAATACTATAATTGTGCAATTAATTAAAATCCTCTCCTCAAAATAAAACTTCTTCAGCATGTTTCCCAGCTGCTGAGTTTCCAAAGTATACTAGAAGACTTTTCCCCTGTCTGCTGGACCCCCAAGCCCTCAGGGAATTTTTCTCGCCTTTTCCTATGAAGAGCTTTAGGTGCTAAGCAACAGTTTTAATATCAGTCAGGCACTAAGGAATGCAGATCACACTTCAGCAACCTGTGCACCTGTTCCCTACCAACCTCCACCAGGATCAGTGACACAGATCTCCTAAGCATTCAGAAGACTACTACTAAGACGTACCAACTCCATGGCTGACCAAAGGAGCAGTATGGTCAACTGGTGTATATAACTGTGAAGTCCACTAGGGTTTTCCACAGTCCTCAGGTGTCCCTGAAGTTTGCTCTGTGATGGGAACCAAAGTAAGTGAGGTTAATCAGGAAATTCCCTTTGAGAACACACCTCTTATCCAAGCTGAAATGCTAATGTAGGTGCACCCATTTAGATGCTAAATTGCATGGGGCCAGTTTGAGGTCCTATGCCTGCATGGCACTTCTTCATGAGTACCATAGTACAAGTAATAAAATAGCAATAAGAGGAACAGAAACCAAACTGGCTTTACTGTAGGATAAAGGCAGGCACTGCTTCCCAATCAGTAAAGAATACTGTCTATTCTGAATTGTGGCCTTCAACGTCTGCTCTAGGAATACTTTTTGTAAGATTTTCTTTTTCTCAGTATTGATCATGATCTAATGTACAGGTATTGTTGTTTATGAACACACCAAAAATTTAAAAGTGAAAATTTTAACATTTTCTACAGAAATGAAGAGGGTCATAGAAAGGAAACTGCCACACAACCTTATTCTGAGAAGTTTCTAATGCTCTTGGTAGAAGAGGAAACACTATTGACTTTGAAAGCTATCATCTCATATTCCCTTAGCGTCAATCTAAATGTTCCATAAGGAAATAGGTCCGATGCTAACAAGCCACACTTCCTGAGTGTGTTAAATGGATTACTAGGATCAGCCACACACTTGTCATACAAGCCCACGAGCTTTCCTTTTTTTTTTTTCTCATATTAAGGTAACGTTTTCTAAAATTAATACGTATAGCCCAACATGTCTTAAAAAATCCGAAAAGAAGATGAAATGGCTTTTTCAAGTTGAAATACAAGAAAGTATTGGGCAAGATATGCTAGTTCTTTTAATTCCTATACCCACTGTTTTGCTCTGTATGAATAAGTTTCAGTCCTACATTTTTATGCAGCAGTGATAAAATTACCATAGTCATCTACAATATTTTAATAAGTAGTGGTTTTCAGTCTATTTTTTTAACTAACAAATTGTGAATGACATGAAATTTACAAGATACTTTCCTGAACTGCATAGTAATCTCTTTCTTAAATAGGATATGTTTTTAATCTTTAACTTTTCATTTGCTCATAAAAAAAAATACCTAAAGAGATAGTGATGCAAACTGTTCTTTACCAGAACTCTGTGTAAGGTTTGATTCTCTTAAATTATACAAATTCCTTAACTCAAGTGAATTGTTACCAGACTTTAAAAAATTACAGTTGTATATAAAATTAAATAGATGTTCAACTTTTTGCAACTTGCCACCTCCCTGGACTTTGACTGATTTTTTTATTCTGCTACAATATTAGCAGAACAATTATAATAGTACAAGAGAGACATGTAAAAGATTGAGAGGAAGAAGATCAAAGTATGCTCATATGTAAGATAAGATGGAAGGCTTCTAAGGTTTTGTGTGCTCTGATCATTCACCAGTATTCATAAATCTTTTAACATTTTTTCAGCTCTTTTTGATTTTGTGTATTCAATTAATTTCAACACAATGTGTTCTAAACACTTCACAGGCATTAGGAGGGTGCAGGAGTACTTAGCCTGAAGCATCTTCAGGGAGAGGAACATGTCCCCAGGATGCTCAGTGTACAGGTGTAGAAGTACCAGACTTCTTGGTGAAGCCATAATACTACTTTGTTTGATCTTCAGCTTTGTTATGTGTGTAATAGGATGCAAGAATTAAATACTTTGCATTTCAGAGAGCACTCATTTTTCTGTTGTGGTCAAAGATGGGCCTTAACAGATAAACACAGGGTTAAAACACTTTAATCGACTGTGTATTTGACCAGCTATGATATTAGTACTATTTAATGTCTTTATAGATGCAACAGTCCTTTTGGGGAGTTTGCTCTGTGATTTTGTTCTTAGTGCATGCTTTCCTTCAGACCTTCAATTTCAAATAGCTTAAACATCCTGCTGACTCTGGGGGTCAAATTTCCGTTACTTCTGTGTATTTTTACTGCATCATATCTGTCCATCACCTTCCCCACCACTGGTTCAAGAGCCTACATTCCTCAACCAAGACCACAACTTGTTTAACTTCTACATTTTAATAAGAACCAGTCATTCACAATTTCATATTGATATTCCAGTAAGTACTTTATGGAATTCCTATACAATGTCAGTCATACCCTTTAAAAGAGTCCCACAGTCCCTCCTGTGGTATAATTCTGTGAGATGCTGAGTGCCTCCTGCAAAATGCTAGATGTCTTCGCAATGTTTTGAGGGAAGAAATTCTGTATTACTCATGGGATAGGCATTAAACACTTTGTGTATTGTATGATCATCAAAGAGAAACGCAACTTTTCTGGAGGACAGGGCACTCCTCCTTTATTCACAGATTGCCCTATGAATGAGGTATGATTTTCTTCCTCACAGAATGAGAGCAGTTCTGGACACTAGTTCTCATAGATCATGGAATCTACCACAGCAGTTTCTCAAACTATGGTTTGTTACCAGCAATGGCTCAAGGGAAGATGAAAAGGTTATCAGGAAAAGTAAGAAAAATCACAAGATTTCAGCTTGACAAGAATCCTTCTAAGCTGTGTTTATTAACCATAGAAACACTAAATTTGTGTTTAAAAAAAAAAAAAAACACATTAAAAACAAACTGCTGACTTCTAAGCAGACTCTTAGATGATGAAATTTACTTTCTTCTACACAGAAGTAGAAGTAAGTGTTGCTTTTCATGCTTCCACCTTAGAATAACTAAACCCTAATGTGACCTAAGAAGTAAGCACTTAGAACAGGTGTAAGAATGTACTGCTAATGGGAATGAGGAAATTCACCATACATGTTCTCTGCCAAAACTAAGTTAATGCTTAAAAGAAAGTTTTGCCTTTGGGGAAAAATTCCATAGGCCTGAAAAGGGGCAAGTAAATACCCCAGACAGGCTCCAAACAGGCTACCTGTGTGTTTGAGGTATGTAACTGCACGTCACTATGGTCTCATTCTATAGGCAAAAGGCAGAGGAGACCTGTTCCTTATTTTCTTTGCTCCACAAAATCCCATCTATTAGAACTCCACAATGCCAGGAACTGGAGCAGGTGACAAAATAACTAGGGACACCCTACGATTCCCAGGTGATATACTGGTCATCACAGTGGGTGGTAGCCTAATCCAAGAAAACTTGTTTTGCACCTCTGCTGGATGAAACCTCAAGCATCAATGTTTAAAGAGCATAATGATAAAGTATGGTCTGATCATACGAAGTAAATTGCCTGTATGGACTAACATAACTACAAAGAAAATAAGAACAGCAGAATGTACTAGAGAATATTCGACTTTAATTAAAATGAATGTAATACACTGGAATCCTAAATTAGTACATTATTACAAACTTTAACACAACCTGCTCTCTGACTAGATAGTCAACACTGATGACTTTTCAACCCTCAAGGAAACAATAAAGCCCATTTCAAGAAAATTGTGGTTAGAAAGTAGCTTGAGATAAAATTCTGGAAATGGATTACTTACTTTAAGTAGAACATGAAATTATACAGGTTTAAGGGCTTGAGTTATGGCCTAAGACACTCCTCTCAAATTACTTTAGAGGGAGATTCTGTGACGAGCATCTCCTCAGTTCCAGTAGGTTTAGAACCGCTACCTATCAAGGTGTCATATGAGTATATAACAACGAATGCATTACTAGCAGTTCAGATGGTTCAGTATCGTAAGAAACAAATGAGAATTGGGAGGCAGCTGTGCTAGTGGTGGAAAAATTCTTGTAAAACCTTTTGAAGGCAAGAGAAGTAGGTATCAATTAGCCTTTGAGAGGAATGTATAGCACAGTTACAGATCTAATGAAAGTACCAATTACTTAAAAAACAGAGAACTGACCAAGAAAACCAATTACCTATGCAGTAATAGGATGGAATTGATGCTCCTCTTATGAAGTTACAATCTTTTCCACCTAGCAATGCAGGTTTTTTTATCAGCACTAACGTCTGAACATTTGAAGAATATGATCTCTTCTGATATTCATCTGCAATATGAGATGAAGGAAAGCTGCCTTTGGATGTAAGATGATCACCCTATCCTAGGATATCCAGTAGCAGTCATGGTCTTGGAAGGTAAATCATTAAGAACATTAAGCCCTGCTACTGAAACAGTTCTGTTCAGGCAGAAGCTATCGAGATAACGTTGGCAACATCTTGCCTGGTCTTTCTCAGCAATCCAGAAATTGGAGGAGCTGATATCAGCATGTAACAGAACTAAGGGCCAGTGAGTAAAGAAAGCTTGTGACAATGCTTCTGGGACTTGAAAGAAAATTCAAGGCAGTAAAAACACACGGAAAAAACCATTCTGCAACCTAGTGTGAAGTGTTGCACAATATCCCACTTTTTCCATGAATCCTGTTGGCTGCCTCCCCTTTAAACAGGGGCTTTTCCCTGTGGACTTCAGGTTGAAGGCAAAAAAGGAGTTGAAGATCACAAGGAATGGCCTTTATAACTGCTACAGTAACTTTCCCTACATAAGCCAGGCATATTGCTCAACATCTGCAGGACCGCAAAAGGATCAAAAGGCAGAAACCCATACTACCTCTGACAATTCATTAATTAAATCATTACGGTTTTTGCATGTAAACAGCTACACTGAACCTTTTTTGTAGCAGGATAAAGTTTTTAAAAGGACTTCCTAAAACTAAACTTACAGTTAAAGTAACAGAATTCAGAAATGTTTTCCAAGTAATAGCTTTTAATTCCCTACAAATTTAGAATTGAAAGATACACTATGTTTCCAACTTAAACTGCCATTTTTGCAATTAGTTACTTAAAAGCCTCATTCTTGTAAATTCTGTATCATGCAGTCTGTGGATCTTTAGAGCAACTAAAACACACCACCACCCAGAAACAAAGCTTGAGTGCTTCACCTGAGTTTGCTCTGTATAAAAACCCTTTTTTTTCTGCATTAACATGACTTAATTTTTTTTACTATTTAAAAGGTCGGCAAACATACAGGATACTCTGTCCAGTGAGACTGAACAACACAAACATACCTTTCTCTGAAGATGCAGAATTGACTCATAATCTGTCTCGTTTACCAGTGTTCAGTGAAACAGAAACATTGGTTTGTTAACTGATGGATATTGACAATTTTGCAAATGCCCATGACGACGTAGTTTCGTAACAGCCCACATTTACATGGCATTACTCACTTGCAGCAACATGCTTCATAACAGCCCTTTGTCTTTTCCTCTGCTCCCCTTGTGAGCTGTAAATCATGTCATTAAACAAGTGCGTCCAAAGCACAGTGATCTGTCATGATCCAGTGAAGATACCAGTTACAACGTGGGCACTTAATCTGTCAGAGCTTGTGGTGATGCATTCTAGAGTGAGGATCACCATGTTTTGCTGCCCATAAGTATTCAATGACAGAAGTTAAATGATAACATCAATCAATTCCTCAATCGTGTGGATATATGTGACCATTACAGGGATTATTCTGCAGAAACCAGAGGGTTGTTCTCAAACTTACTTTCCTCCTTCACCATGAAGCCTACTTAATTTCTTTTTAAAATATAATTCCATCATTTCATGTGTTGAGATTAGACTAATTATTTTATCACTGTAAGCAATATAGATTCTTTTAAAATAGTAATTTCTGGATTTATTTTTGTAACATTATATGCAAGCTTGCAACTGACAAATGTTGCAGATATTTTTCACACATAAACTTGGTTGTATGAGGGCATTGGACAATTCCCTTGAAATAAAGAAAACTATGCCAGCAGTAATCTTTCAGAGACTTTTTTAACCATCTCATACTCTTGCCTCTCAGGTCCTGATGCAGGGGGGAAGGAAACTTGTCAAAAGCATCAGTTCAGATGAAGCTCCCATTTAGATGGGAACCACATGGAGGATGGATTGGAAAAGAAGCATTAAAGCCTCCTCGTTTTTCATCTCCTGCTACCCCATTAACCTGAGTTTTGTCAAGCCCACCCACTTCAGTTAAAAAAAAAGAAAATTAAATGCCAGAATAAACATAAATTACATCTGCTCCATAGTACAATCTTAGTGTATCATGATAATATAAAATTATGTTAGGTTACAGTGTATCCAGTGATACTATTTTTACTACTGTTATACTTTAAAACTGTTTTCCGAACACGAGACATTCTGCTCTGAAACATGCATAGCTGGTTCTTATCATGAACCCTGTTGAAAGATAAAATAACTCATAGTATTTGGATTTATAAGCAATAACGTACACACTTTGAAATAAGGTGCAGAAAAGTTGTTTCCATTCAAATTATATATTTGGTATAATGCTTACTTCTGTTCTACAAGCCACTACAAGGTATAAAAAAGAATATGTACCAACTGTAATAGGAAATCAGGATTTGGGGAGGATGTAAGAGATATTTAATGATGTTAAATGAATTTGATTTTCAGAATCCTAGACCTATAAATTCTTATGCAGTGTGGAATTAAGTTGTAAATATTATATAGTGGCTATAGACTAAGGGATTCCATTAGGATTAATCAATATAGAGTATTCCCTTCAAATAACAGTATAAAAATAAAAATCTACCCAAAATGATTGTGAAATTATTTTGAATAATTATAATTATGAAAAACTAAAGCAAAAAGAAGCATTACAGACAGATCTTTTATGCTACACTCATTAGAACTTATATTGCTGGAGAGTCCATTTTGCCATACAGAACAATTAAGCCACATTTTTAAAATAACACCTTCTAAAATCTAGAGTTGCATTAAATTAATTCTATAGGGACACTGGAAAAATAATTTTTTTCAGACATTCCTCTGACAAAAGATGAATGTATATTTTTTATGTTTGTTGCTGGAAGTCCTCATTAAATTAATTTGGGCATGGATATAATCCTTGCAAAATCAGAATTATACTTCGCTACAAACTTCCTGTAAATGCTTCATAAAGTCATTTGAACTTCTTTTTAACTTCCATGTTCATTTTAATGGATGATAATTCCCAGTCACTGAAATGTTTCAATAGACCTGAACTGTACTTTCTGAGAAGTAGAAGTATTTTCCCCCAGAATTTAATCTGTGATTGAAATTGCTTGTGGCCAATGCTGAATTTGGCAAATATTTTTTATTAGAGAAAAAAATAATACAAGAAATAAAAATACCTTTACTTTTGCTATTTTTAAGATGAAGCATTTTATTTCCAAAATGAAGATTGAAGACATTTACTTAATTTGAATTAAATTGAGTACACATATATAAGAATCCGGAAGAAAGCTAAAAAGAAAATCATCAACTCATTTGAATGAAAATGAAATTCTGGGGTTTCTGTATAGATGAAAAAA
The DNA here is from genome assembly GCA_031468815.1 of Morus bassanus. Lineage (NCBI taxonomy): Eukaryota > Metazoa > Chordata > Aves > Suliformes > Sulidae > Morus > Morus bassanus. The sequence continues at coordinate 8,634,189 of CM062576.1, read as the reverse complement.
TATAATTATTTTTAAGGTGACCACAAGAAAAGTTATTTTCAAGTTCTTAATTCAGCTGTGAAACTAAAGATTAACCATTTGTACTATTTGAGTCAGGAAGCTTAGTTACTGATTTAAACTATTTTTGAGTTCCCATATGGTTATGTAATTTAGTGCAGGAGCTTTTTCAAGTCATATTTTCAATTATCTAATTGTGTTCTAACAGAGTAAATCAAATTGAGACAACTGGACTTTTAGAGAAGACAAAAGATGAAAATTTATTTTTCAGGTTCTAATTCCAGCTTGTTGTAGGGATTTTCCAGATGAATTTTTTAACCTCAGTTCACTCCCCCATGCAAAGGTCTATAATTATTCATAATATTTATTTTAGGTTTTTAGAAGTGTTACAAATGATCCAAGCACATAGCACACGGTTTTTGCATTAACTCATCCATCTGAGTAAACTGAAGGTGCAGTCTTTGCATTTTGTGACCTATCAACATATTTTCAAACCTTTTCTGTGCAGGTGAAAAGTATAACACACACTGTGGATGTGTGGTGCTGTCTGCTTTGGCACAGATTTACCGAGGCTAACACCAGCCATATGAAAGTGAAGCACCTACTCTAAGCAAGTCACCTACATCTCTTCTCTGAAAAAATGAAAGAAGCAAGGATCTTTGGAGGAGCAGGTAAGCGATAACAAAAGATCAGCAGAATGACCCTCTGAACATGTCTTCTTCTCTCCATTGACCACAAAAGGTGCCCCGGTGACAAAGTTTGATTAAGTGCTCCCTTTTGATGGCTAAAGACAGGTAAGGTGAATCTAACCCCTAGCATCTGAATCAAATCCACTGAGGATGGCAGCGGAGTTTGGAAAGGTAACTGCACAAGTTAAAACTTCAAAGCAGTTGGCACTCTTCCGAACCCTGTATAATGTTTCTGCTTTTTTCATTCTGCCCATCCACAAATCAATAGTTATAATACATTTTAAAACATTTTAATGAATATTTCCAAGGCTGCATGGTTTTTATTATATAGAATCAAAGACACTTCACCATTAGAACAGTTCAGCTACATCGTAATTGCCATGGCCATAGATTTCTTTTCAACAAACAGGCCTTTGCCTTGTGTGAATCATTGGCATAGTGTACTTGAAATCTGCAACAAGCATCCACACATGCTGTTGATTTAGATAAAAGAAACCCACTGGCACAGTTTGGATGACTGCTAAGCAATATGTACCTCACGTGATGTCTTTTAATAGAAAGAGCACTCCATAGTCCATACACACAGAGCAGGTATAAAATTAGAGACAGACTGGGGCTGAAACACTAGACTATAATCAGAGTTCACACAACTTCAGACATCAAAACGCCAAATTCAAGACCCCACAGTCTTCTCCAGTTCTCCATATATTTGCCTTGACAATCCATACTCAGTTATCAGAGAATCTAAGCAGTGACTGCAAGAACTTACAACGTCAATACAGCTTCAGGATTTGATATATATTTTCATGCATATCAGTGAACAGCACATCTGAACAAATCTCTTCTCTGTGATTTACCCAGTTCTCAATTTCTAATTTCTAGACAAACTATTTTTACTTTATTTTGGATTAACTGCAGCCAGGCAGTATTAGAAGACATACAAAAGCTTGTTCTGTGAGTCAGTAAAACTCCACAAATTCAGGTACAACGGAAGGAAATGTAAAGACTTAGTCGGAATAAAGCAGACTAACCTTTGGAATTTTTAACTCAGATATGTCATGTCTTCTACAGAAATGCTCCTCTTGAATTCTGACAAGAAAGTCTGGTGCCATGCCTGAGAGAAGACAACCATGCTGAAACCCCAGACTGACTATTTTAATTGGGCTAGAGATGTGACAGTCGGAAGGTAGGTTATATAATTCACCTTCTACCTGTTTTAGCTGTAGCATGATGTAAGATTAAAATCTGAGAGTTAAGGAGTATCTATACATTTCAGAGTAAATGGCACGAATTCTTTTTGTCACCTACTAGCAAAGAACACACCTGAAGTTCTCCAGTTCATTCCGTCATGATTCCCTCTGTCCAGAAAGGGTGAACAGACAAAATAACTATGCAGAGGGAATGTAGAAAATGCATTCATTAGCTATCACTGCCATGCCTGGGGCAGCTCGTAAGTGAAGACCTCATGAAACCAAAGTGTCCATAAGGAATGTTTCTGCATATGACATATCCATCTAATTAACAAAGGGAAGAAGTTTTTGTTTATTACTTAAACCGGTTCTGTAACATAAAAGTGAAATTAGAAAGAATACTGTTGTTAGGGGTTTTATTCTGTTTGAAAGCAATTTTCAAAGTCAAGTTTTAGAGAAAAATCTGCCCTTCATTTCTTCCAGATGCAACCCTTTGTTCCTCAGGCTGCTATTGTCAATTTTTCCTGCCTCTGCCTTTCAGCTACCCAGTTGGCATCTCTCAAGTCCTGCAAACATGCCTCTTAGAGTATTTCATTCCATGTGTCAGGTTCTCCTAATACTTTCTCAAAAATATTCAACACACTGTACATTTTTCAGTCCCCAAATAGTTGTCTTTCTGCTATCATACATCTATGTTGTCCATTTTTAATCATCCGTTCATGGTACTTACTTGGAGTTCACCTTGTTGCCAGTTCAAGGCTACATCTCCTGTGTTTTGGCTAGCACAAAGATTCTGTGAACGTCGTAGAAGGGTATTTGCTTTACTTCCACTTTGAGTATTTCTGTCTCTTACCTGTGTCCAATAGATTAATCTCATTCGGCCCTCTTTTACTTTGGGTAATTTGGGATTTTGGTCATTTTTTTCTAAGGGCACTGGCTGTTATTGTGAAACTAATTTTTTATTTTTTTACCTCACTGAGGCTTTTATATTTTACTTTTTTCCAGCCTTTTTCTTCACTTTTCTTCTATAGATTTTTTTTCTTTTAGGACTCCCTTTTCTCATTCTGTTCTTTAATTTAGTCTTATTACAGTTCTTTCAATTTAGCTCCCCTTACTTCTTTCCCAATTAGCTCATAACTAAAAAAAAAAAAAAAATAAAAACAAAAAAAGCCCAAACCAGAAAAATATCAGGAAGTCCTAACTATACAGTTTCTAATCTTAATCCAGCATGTCGACTGACTGTGGGTAAATGATACAAAGAGCAGTATATTCTTATTAAACTCTGGGCTTACATAGCTTCATTTACCACTTGGGGCTCATACAGCATTGGCTGCCCAACTGAGTTTTCATTAAGAACCTTTTCACTCAAGAAGTATGGAACAGCATATGTCCGGACAGAGGATTATATTCCTACATGAAGCAAGGACTGTGAAAATATTTAGGAACTAATCACGTGATGCACACCTGTGGATAGAAATTTCTCTCCCAGATGTGTGTCCTTGTCTATTAGAATGCTTCTTTCTTAGTGAGCACATAAACAGATTTAAACTACATTCATTCTTTCAAAATGTACTTTTTTTTCCTGTGTGGTACAACATCTGACTTATAGATTTTTTGGGCATACAAAGCACTACTAGAAACTCAACCATTGCTTGTAAATGTGGCCCACCTGTGGGTTTTGCTTAGTATATAGTTATAACACAATATGATTTTAGTCTAACTGCTGATACAGTACATCTAATTTTTTCTGCTCAGAATTCCAGGATTCTATTGATTATTTTGGGGAAGATAAAAAGTAAAGCCATATTTGGGCTCTCATTCTTTTTCTTTCAGCAGTAGTTTGCATGCTAGCAAGTCCGGTGAATTCCCCGTGCCTCTTGTGAAGATACAATCTGTTAAGTACTCATCGCTCTGTCAGAGTCAACTAGCCCCCAAATTACCTGTTTTGTGTAATTTCCTCCTGCCTTTTAAGCACTGACATATTCTAACTCTTTTTAAACTTAGAAGTGATTGTCTAGGGAAAAGTGTGATTTCTGGTGTCATTTCAGCTACTTACAAACTAAACCTTAAGAGACTCCTCTACCACTAATGGTAAGATAAACAATGTGACCTTGGAAACATTTTTGTCAAGAGAGTCTTGAAGGTTAGTTCATGAATCCTTAAGATTCAAATGATACTGATAAGCTTTTTCAACATTTATTGCTATTTCAGGTTGCTGTTACAAGTGGAACATCCTAGTTTGTTATTCTGTCTTTTTATCTCCCACATGAATAAATTACAGGGTTCTGCTTCTTATCACAGAAAACATTCCACTGATCATCTGGGGAACACAAAATATTTTTTTCAGTCTATAAATTATTCTTAAAGAAACTCTCAGATCTAGTGGCACAGGGAGTTGGTTTTGTTTTGGGTTTTGTGTGTGCCTTTTTTGACAGCATTTGTCTAAAATAATCACATGTGGTCTACCAAATTTTAGTTTTGTCATCAGAGCTGTCAGTCTTTCACAAAACATAATTTTAAAAACATATGCACACACACAATAAACCCTTTGCATTGTCTTGGCCAATGAGTGTGAATGACAAATATACCTGGCTGCTCTCCCATGGTGTTTTCTTACTGTTCATTGGCAGAGAAAGTGATTTCATGGTAGAAGGTTGGAAAATGACCTCTTGTAATGATGAAATTTGCATAAATAAATGCTGATTGCACAAAATGAATAATGTGCAGTGAGTATCATCACAATAAGTTGTCTCCTACTGACACAGAGTCTAAGTTAGAAGCGTACAATTATGCAAATCAAACTAATGCCAGTTTCTCATTACTGTCATGGTGGTGGAGGCAAACACATATCCTCCATAGACAGCTTGATGCTGGGACACAAGCCAAAATGTTTGGTTTTGCTGACACAGTAACTGAGTCAACAAAAATAGGATATAATAGTAATACATCAGAGGAATCCATATCAAGGCAGACCTGAAACTTAATGGACTGTGAATCTTTTGTCTGCAGAGAGGCCTTTCACTGGTATTGACCCATAGTACGTCTGCTTCCACTTTTGCCAATTTTATAGAAATAGATTACAGAAGCAATTGCTTTTTGGAGCTGAAATGTCTGCAAAACAGTCTATTAGCTTTCCTTATAACAGACGAGATGACATTTATAAATACTTAAATAATGTCATATATTCCACGTTTAAAAACTTCCCAGAATAATTCACAGACTGCTTGTGGTTGCTTGATCTAATGTTTATGTGAAGTCTCATTACAACACCGCTGGGATTTTCAAACAATGCCACTTTTCTTTTGCCATCTTAAAAGTATTCTGACAAAAGATATTTTATTTTTCCTTAAAAAAAAAAAAAGATGCAGCAGCAATTACCATTAATATGAGGGACTGAATATAAAAAAGATGTTGATGGCTCCACTCAGAGTGTTGCTAACCCTCAGGAATATGTATGACATCGGTACTGTGAGTCACTGAAGAGGAATTGCTCTATCACTTCAATTTCTCACACGTCTTATTCAAGTAATTACTACTTGTTTGCCCTCATCTGCATATTTGCCTACACTATTGTACACTTCCATATACATGCTGGCATGCAATTCAGAAATATAGAGCTAAGACTGAGCTCAGCGTTTGAAATTAACCCCACCTTTCCAGGCCACCCAATGCACGTACATTTCCAGTACAGGAATTCGCGCCTCCAACAAAATTCTGCATTAAGGGTCATTTCAGAACTACAACTTTGCTCAAAGACAAACTGGAAAATCCTCCACTTGACCTAAAAAAAAAGAAAAGAAAAAAAAAAAAAAAAAAAAAACAAAACCCAAAACACACACACACACAAAAACCCCAGACATTCTATAAAGCAACCGTATCAACTAACATCAACTCTTGTACTCTGTGAAAGCAGGCTCCGTCAGCTCTTCTCCTTGGAAGAGTCACTCCAAACTACCCAGCATGTACACAAATTTACCTTAAATTTCAGCTGCAGACAATCTCCTGGGACAGAGCAATTAACAGCACCTATAAGAACTGACAGTTTAAACACTTCTGAAAGTCCTTCTGCGATAAGACTTCTGCATTGCTTTTACCACTACTGTTGCACTCATAGTACCAGTAATTGAAAAAAGCATTTAACAGAGACAAAGGAATCTCCCCCACGTCATTTCAGGGACCTGTACAGACTCCCTTCTGTTACATGAAGAAACATAATAGGCCCTTCCTTTTATAGCTCCTTCTTGCAAAAACACTACTTCTTCCAGTAAAGCACATTGGAAGTATTGATGAAGCAAGAAGGTAGGCACACCTCTGCATAGCTGCCTTTGGAGGCAAAGATGATTCTGTAGAACTCAATTTTTTAAGAAATCCGTTAAGTGACAGAAGATTGGGGTACTTCCTTACTGATAAAATTTGGTCCCTTCTAAGATGCTCCTCAAATCAGAAAAGTTACACTTTGACATTTAAAAATACTGTTGCTTTGCTTTGAGAATATAGCAGGTTGCATTTGATGACAGGTATTTAAGAAAAAAATCTCAGGAAAGGAGGACAGCTCAGAAAAAAAAAAAAATATTTTAAGCTCTTTTCATGCACAATCTTTCTTTGAACTCGCTCAAAATGAACATGTGCTGTATTATCCAACAAACTACTTAGAGCTTTTTTTTCCAGAGTAAAGTATTTTCAGCAACAATATTCAGCATACATTCATTGCTATATTACTGATGCCTTTTTTCATGGTTAAAATTCCAGGAAAGCACAGCTATAAATGAAAATATATAAACATCCAGTTCCTCAGCCTTTCTTCAGCTGTGAGTCCACAAAGAGTTTAATGGGGTTCATCACAAATTGAGAGGTACAATATAGGGGAAAGGTCCAAGTTAAAAATTAGTGACAAACCTGTGAAAAACTGGAAATTTGTTTTGATGAGGGCCAATACTATAGATATTAGCACAAGAATTTTATCATAGTAGGTGTGTATCTGTGTTCCCTGTTAATAATTTTTCTAGCTGTTGCCAACTTTAAGGAATTGACATAAAGCCAGGTTGTTAAGCAAGGAAAAGTAGTCCTGTGAAGGAACTGATACTAAGGGAAACCTTCATATACATCCTAATTTCAGGAAAAGCTTCAAAATTGGTCCTACACTTTTCTGACACTGAAGGCAATCAAAAGGCAGTAGGAGAGCAGGCTTCATGTGCTGCAAGCCCCGGGCAGGTGCAGCCTGTGGTGCACCCAGCAACATGTTCCTGCCAGCACCAGGTCTCACCGACCCTCTAGCTTTCTCTCCTATCCAGATCAGAAAGTGGCCCCAGGGAATTTCTTTATTCTGTTGGACAGCCTCATAACAGAGATTTTATTATGGCAATTTCCACCTGTTCTCAGAAATGTTGAAGTCTCCTCACAGAACCCATACTTCTCTTCTTTATTTTCATGCTGTCAGTTTACTACTGGCAAGTTTCACCCTGGCTTATAATAAAGTTTATAACAGAGCACACATACCACGATTTTCTGTTGTTAGGGTATGGACATGTCAGCATTCGGGTCTACTGCCTCTTTCTCACAGCAAACAACTTCTACTCTCACTTTTCAAACCTGTTTTCCGCAATTCAGTGATGTTGAATGGCCAAGAGGATCTCAAAATAAAGATGTTCAGGCATAGATTGATTGGAGGGAAACTGAAAGGAAACTTGGGTTTACTTAACAGGAAAGTAACATTTGTGAGGCTTCTGGTGGATGGCGTATCCTTTCTATCCTGAAAAAAATGCTTTCTGACATCTCAAGCTTATAATAGACATGTACAGCTAACCAACTTTTATCTTGCTTGTGTCATATTGATCTATCAGTGAATCCATAATAAAAGATAGCACTCTGAAACAGTAGAAAGTAATAGCCATTGAGATGGATAGCCACAGCTAAAATATAGTTTCATCGGGACACTTAGTGCAAAGAACTCTAGGTTCATGTCAGGCGGGTCATAAGTATCCCCTTCAAAGCTCACTGTTGCAAACACCCGGTGCACAGATGACCTGCCTTCAGAATATATGTTTCTATATTGATTTTCACTGTTTCAGAACAACAGGAAAAGCCAAGTGAAAGTTTCTTTGCAGAACACTAAAAGTAATTTACCTTCTTCTTTTGATTCCATCTCTGTATTTTGCTTTATGGTTCACAGTACAAGTGCTTATTTTAAAAACTCATTCATGACTCAGAAAGAAAGCACAGAGTTGAAGATCTTTGGGAGTGCAGAGCAAGAAATGAGCCACAAAATGAAATGAAACCAAACAAAAATGCTTTCAGATTTAGTGGTAAGTCATTATGTGACAAAGTTTGTATTTTAAACACAGACACACTGGTTGTTCTGGTAGCTTATAATATTATAAATCTAGCAGCAATATGAAGAGGAAAATATGTTATGAAGATCATCTTATTATGAACATGATAACTTTGGCTTCTTATGGTCTATGCTCCCAGTAACCGACAAGTTCCTGAAGCCTACCTAAAATAGTTTTCCTGTGCATAATAAAACCATGATTTTAAGATTTTCCAGGGTTATAACCAGGGGCCTTGCTTAAATTATATAAATGCAAACACCGTTCTCCTGCAGCATTGTGCTTCCAAGACCATACATCTATTTTGAACACTTAGTTTTCCTTCTCTCTTTAAAAATTGAAATTATGATAAAGGAAGGGGCACAGCAAGTTACTCACTGTGAAATACCTACATGTGTCAAAATGTCCTGTCTGCCCCTGCCCCTCCGCAGTGAAGTCTCTGAAGCTCTGTGTTGGACAGAGGTGCTCAAGTAATGGGACTTGGGAATTAAATCTGAGCTGCCTGGTAAAAACACTGTTGTGCAAGATTACTATTTCAGGCTATCTCAAGAGTCAGGCAAATACAACCTAATTTGTTACAGTCACTTTACAGTTTCAAGCATTCCTTCATTCTCATGACACTTACTTTATATTTATTTAATTGTACTTATGGGGTTTTTGTGTTGTTTTGGTTTTTGGGTTTTTGCTTTTGTTTTGGGTTGGGTTTTTTTTGTTGTTGTTGTTTCTGTGGTTTTTTTTTTAAATAAAAAGATAAAACATACTCTGGATGCCACCAGCCAGCAGAATAACATCTCATGCTGTGACAGCACTCCAGCCTCCCTTAAACGCTTACAAGAACAAGAATTACTCCAAGAGCTGAGATTCTATATACAAGATTGTGTTTCCTGTGCCTACCACCAGATGCCTGATTTCTTGCAATAATGGAGCCGGTTATATTTTATAGCTAATAGACTGGCTGTGCTCTCTGAGAGGAAAGCTGGCTTTTCAAAAGATGAAATGTTTGAGGACAATTTCTCCTAGTAGTTCTTGAAGAATTATTCAGTGTGGTTGGTCTGCCAGCAGTTTTTGCCTTGTGGACCTTAAAGAACAAACTAAAAGCTCCAGAAGAGTGAAAGTGCAATTTCTCTTGAAGCTGCTAAGGAATAGCATTAACGACAAATTGTGTTTTAAGGTAAAAAAGTGTGGGGTTTTCCCTCAGCTCCTGCTAACAATGGCAGAGAACTATATGTTAAGCTCCTTGTCTTCGCAGGCTAACATTTTTACAGCTTTTCTTTTTCTGATGGCTTAATCACTCTTCAGCATTCATAAACTTTCAAACCCATTACTCTCACTTCTGCTCACCACAGAGATCTACAAAATACCTTCAAAAGATGTTCATAGGAATGGAAACTCATAACGCTATTGAACTGGAAAAAATAATCCCAGATCCAGCTGAGATGCTGGTTATGGCCCACCATAGTCTTCCTCTCACACATGCCCTTCTGCTGACAGCCTCTCACTCTCCTATTCCTCAGCTGCCTATCTCCCTTCTCTCTCAAGCTGTCCAGCTGGCCCGTGTATCAAGGTGTTGATGCCACAGGCTAACCCACCCAGTCGCAGAGCCAGATGAGATGCCTGAGCTCATCTGACGCCTGGCCACTGCTGAAGGTGTCCTGCTCTATGGGTGCCTGGCTCCTGCCTCACCACCCCCTCCCATCATCCTTCCCCTTCCTTTCACTGCCTGCGGCGTTCACCTGACCATGCAGGGAGCCAAGTCAGTTCAAAGTCAGAAGAAAACAAATCCAGTAAACTATCTAGTTTTGTGTCATGACAGTAAGCTGCCTCAGCTCACTAAGTGATTCAGAGGAGCTGGGACAAGGAGAGAGGTAAGGCCACAAGCCAGCAGGGGAGAGCGGGACCTCCCAGTGCCAGGGCTGTTACACTGACTCTGCCAGCAGTTGTGTCTAATGATACGTCACTGGGGAGTTTATTTCTTCTCTTTCAGACTTGATAAAAGGTCCAAATAAAACCTATTAACTTTCCTTACAACTTTTATTTCTCTGGAGTACTCCAAAACCCTTTTCCTTTTCTAATAGCATGCAATTGTTGGATATCCTGGAGACTTCAGCTATTAGAGCAAATTCAGCATCTAAGAGCGGGATGAGGAAGTGTAAGCCCACGTCAAAAGCCTCTTGGAGTCGTTTCTGGATTTATACATTTTTTTAAGGCAAGCTGTGATGGTACAGGATGTTATTTTACCATCTAGTGAACTCTGTACTGAGGAGGACAGTGCCCTCATAGCAACCATTTAAAAAACAATTCACATATTTTGTGCCAAACTAAATTCATATTATCAATAAAAAGAAAGAATGCAGCTATTAGCAGGAAAACATTTTCACAAAACAGCCCTTCCCCGATGACCTTTCAGCTTTCACCCCCACACAAGATTTACAGAATACCTTCCAGAGCTAATCCAGGAACTCAATAACTAATGGATACTAAAAATCATGGACTCAATAAAGACATTAGTTTTATGGCCCATTACAGTCTTCTTACTGTACATCCTACTGATCTCTCTCCACTCACTGGTGCTAAACGGCAGTTTCTGTCTCCACTCCACAGGAATTCTCTCCAGCTAACACTCATCCATACAAAAACCCCTTTCTCTCAAGTTGTCAAATCAATTAACATAATTAAGTTACACTGAAAACAATGGTTTCTGTCATTAGCTGGAATTTTACTGCTTCTACAACCATACTTCCACAGCTACTTTAACTTGGCCAAAATGAATGCTGCACTGAAAGGAGCTTTTTCATTTTTTTTCTCCTCAATTTCTCTCTTTCTACAAAATTTAATTGCTCCGGATAAAAGCTACACAAGAAGATGAGACGGTTCACAATAGCCCTATCTGGCCTGAGAAAGACACGTGGAAACCAGACAGCTGGTCAGGCCAGCTAGAGAGCACCCTAAGCCAGGGAAAGGAAACAAAGTTCAAAGCAAGAGAACCGGCAACCACCGCGGCACTGCAGTTCTCCCACTGCACAGCAGCCATTTCATATGCTGAGGACATCCACAACTCACACTGCCCTCCTCTGCTGCTTTCCCCACTGTGCTGACTCAGAAATAAATGACACAAGTACCCACTGAGAAGGACTGTTTGACAGACTTGGATACTTTAAACAATGCCTTCTCTCTAAAAGAGAGACTTTCATAAATTTTGATTAAAGTTTATTTTGCATATCCACTCAATTTGAATTTCAAGCTGCTCTATATCCAATTCTCTCTCTATAGTTCATCTCAGTCAAAAAATGTCTTAATTTTGACATTGACTCTCTAGTATGTTTGCCATCAAGCTAAGCTGGCCATGGTCTTTCAACTTAAACCCAGAATCCTTTTTTAACAGCTGTATCATGAAAGGAACATGTACAGTCTTTAAGTATGCTCATTCCACCTAAGGAAACTCATGCTGACCCAGTTGAAATGTACACCCAAAATGCAGAAAGGGGGCAGGAGGGGAGAGTGGAAAGAAGTGTAATTTTAGGATAGGAATTTCACTTGTGCAGGGAAAGAAAAAAAATTAAATTACATTTTTAATTAAAAGGTGACTCACTGAAGTACCACTTCTGAAGGAAGAGCCTTGAAGGCGATGAAACCATGGCCCCAGAGCATATCAGATCATAATATATTAGCAACATCTGTATTAAATCACATAGGCAGGACCACTACCTGATCTGTGTCACTCAGATAAAGCCTGTAAAGGTCAAGATATATTTTGCAAAAATTGCAGGAAAACATCTGATATACCCTGAAAGATCAAAAGTGGCAGAGATATAATTTTCATTGCTTCTCTTACCAGGTCCAGAAAAAGAAATCTCTCCATGAAAAGAAAACATCTGGCTGATATATACACTGGCTTCACTGTAATTGCAGAACTCAGGAAGTTATTGGTGTTGTCTACCCCTACTTCTGTGAATAATTACACAAACATATAATTTTTAGCATCTCATGCATGACAGAGGTACCACTGACTTGAGAGTTCAGCACATAAATAGAGCTAAGAACAATCGTTTAAGGAATGGAGTCTAAAATATTTCTTAATTTTTATACACTTAAAAAAAAAGAAAGTACTAAAGTAACAAGATACGCACAAAAGCAAGCTATTGGAAATCCACCATTTTGGTGATAAAATATTGTTAATGTCCCTCCCTCTTCCTCCCAGCATTATTCTCTAGGGAGGAAGCAGAGGACACAGAATAAAACATATTTTGCATGTTCAAGCTACTTAGAGACAGAGTATTTTATCCTCTGTTCAGTACTTTCTCAAACATCACACAAAAGTATACCTACAGTACTTTCAAATGGAAATTCAGAACAGCACCTTGAACTTAGAAGTTTGGGAAGTACATTGCCTAGTACCAGTTAGAAATTATTCACAATATATTCAACATACTATTAATACGAGAATTAGTGTCAACAGAGCTTGAAGGTTAGAGTTGGTGCCCCTCCAATTAAAAAATATTTCTTCACTGCTCTAAAAGTCTCAAGAAGCATCCAAGCCTATCTATCAACACCTACACCCACATGCTATCAGCATATTGCTGGGAACACTGACTTCTTGACGGCAGCACTGAGAAGAGCAACATCAGAATGACCTTTTGTAAGATAATATATTACACCCTTCATCGTCATCCTCACTGCTGGGATTTCTCTCAGATGATGCATCAAGGTAATGAGCCTATGTCTCCACACAGCCATGTTTTCAAGCAAATTAGTTAAATTATTTAAAATAAAAAACTAATTTAAAATGTAGGGGAAAGAAACAGATTAAGAACTACGAGTGCTGCTCAAAGAACTGAAACTGCATATTTGTATGATGTGTAGTGCATCATTATTAAAATAATTTCTTTGCTGGCCGAGCACTCTGAAGAGGTGGTTCTGTAATCAGGGTAATTTGAGCTGCAATTAATGAAAGAAACTTTATATGATATACAAAATCCAAGCTGGGAGTCTAAGGTGGGGGGAGGCAGGAAACAGAGACAGACACAGACAGACAGAAACAGATAAAAAATGAAAGAGGAAAAGCACTACCCAAAAATTCTTTATTTTTTCTTCAAAATAAAACTGATTTTTATCGTCTAGCTATATTTTTTCTACCAGTTTTCATGCAGTCACCTGATTTCTCCTTCCTGACTCATATGATCATGCTTCAGCTTTAGCTTCCACCAAATTAAGTTCTTTTCGCTATTCCCATTATCCATCACTTTCTGTCTGGTTCCTATGAAGTAATGATGAGGTAGTGGAGAAAAAGAAAATAATCAATCAAAATTAGAACTGCAGGTACATGATGAACATCAACAGGACCTTTCTTCTTCCTCTTGCTTTCCTGACAACTCTCTGTTGCTTTCTCATGTTCTAATTTCACTGGATGACCAGAAAGACAGACATCTAGTTAGCACTGAGGCCACTGTAGTCCTGGAAAACCCTGGCTCCATTAATTTCAGTCTTTCATGGAATTCATATTCATTTCACCCATCTCCCTGCAGAGTTTCCCAACCATCCCACTGTGACTAAGGGAAGAAATGAGGAGAGGAAAGGGTAAGAACAATCTCTACCTCTTCTACAGTTGTTTCACATGCAGAAGGGAGAATTAAAGGTCACTAATGCCAGAGCAAGGCCACAAGAAAGAGCATGGCCTTCTTGTGTTTAGAATATTAATTTAATACTCTCAAGTCTAGGAGGTGAGATGCTACCTAGCAGTCTACGCTCCAAAAATTATATATATTTAACAACTGCCACATAGAACTGTCACTACCATGGAGCAGTGACTGAAACCAAGAGCTTCCCCTCTTCTTGGCAATGTCCAAATCCCTAGGTTACAGAGCTATTACATCCTAGGCTGCCTTCTGTTCAGTCAATCTTTAAAACTTTTTTTTTTTTTTACTTACTCTAACAGCCTTACTCGATATCTGTCTCTAGAACACTGCACAGCTGAAAAGTCATCAAGTTCCAGGCATGTATAAAGATTTGGTTGTGAAGTCAGATTCACATTCTGCATAAGTGCACTAACCAATGACATATTATTTAAAAGGGAATAAGTGACCATCCACTTCCTAAAAGGAAAAGACATCTTAAAAGAAATGCATAGGCATATATCTTAAAGTCAGTCTTCCAAGCTGTGAAAACCACGTGAAAAGAGGTATTTGATATACAATCACCATAAATCGATTCCCCTACTGGTTACTTTACATGGCTACTTGTTCCCCCTGCATCCTCTTAGGACCTGTCTGACTCCACAGTCATACAGAATTTGTGTACCTACTTAGAAGACTCTAGCTAATGAGATCTAAATGGCTTTTTTTGCATTTCGGCTTGGATGTTTTGCTTTTGCCTCTTCTTTGGTATGCTTATCCTTAATTCTTTTGTGATTTTTACTGATATTTAACAATCTGTACTTCTGGATGGCATTATGTCGGATGAAAGATGCTGAAATCCTTGCCTCAATGAAATAAATGCAAACTGCACCCAGGAAGCTTGAAAACCAATAGCTTAGAAAAGAGGTCAAAAGGATAAATAAATATTGTAAAGATAACAAAGTAGGATTTTGAGCTGCAGATTTCAGTTCCACAACTTATACTGCAGTACAAGTCCAGTGACTTGAGTGCAATTGTTCTTGATTTATACCAGTATAGGAAAGATCAAGATAGCACCTGATAAAATTCCTTTGGGGTGATATTTTTAGCATCTGAAAGATTTTCAGGAGTTTACCTCATTAACATGCATTCTAAACAGAAGATCTTGTCAGTGCTTCAGAAATATGAAATTACCTATACTCACTTGTGTGTCTGTTTTTCAAAACAGCCTGACAGCTGCAGAGAGAATGCTTATCCGTTTGACACACTGCATGTGAAGTTGGTCAGCTAAATATGTGAACCATGAAACACTGATCCCTGTTAAGAGAAGCATGTGCTTCCAATTAATCAGCTGAAATCCCAAATATTTTACTTTATTGTATTAACACTTTATAAATAACAGCCACTATTTCTAGTCAATTCTTCCATGCATCTAGAAAATGTCATTAGCCATGTTCTGGCAGGGTTCTTTTCTAATTTCTACAGCTAAGGTGGCAAAAAGGTTATTACAAGTAATAGCAAATTTAAAGTTTTATTAGCAGTAAACTGCAGAAGCTAATGGTGATGCCAACACTAGATAAAATCATTGTCACAGTTAATTTTGAACTCTTTATTTCAAGCTTAATAATAGGAAACTCAATGGAGAGGATATTACACGGCCCATATCACTCATGAGTGCCGCAGGCCTGAGTAACTTGTTATTTTGCTCATGAGTGAAATAAAATGCAGATTATACTGCCTGCTATCAGGGGCACTGCTTTAATTGAGGGTGCATGCATGGCGATGAAGGAGTACCAAGTAGGTTTCATTTTCTCAAATGTTACAGGAATGATCTTTGTGGTTCTAACTGTGACTTGTCAAATCACCTCTATTATTGTTGAATTTTTAAAGTTCTTTCTGTTCCTCCTTAGATCTCGAAAAGTGACTGGGTATGTTTTTCCCTTGAGTCAGAGATTATATGAAACTGCTTCTGTAACATCCTAGTGCCTGTACCCGCTGCCATTCATTTGCTTCAGAAGAAAACACTGGATTAATCATGTATGTCAGCCAACAGAAACTACTTCACCACCCTGAGACATATTCCCAGTCAGAAAGAAATAACACAAGGTATCCTCCTCCTTACCTTACATTTACTTAGAAAATGGGTGTTTCCAAGAAGTAGTAGCACAGGAGAATTTCTGTTCTTTTTCTAAAGTAGATTTCTTTTCTATTCATCCACTTATTGTACTAATGCACTGGATGCCACAAATCGCCTAGAAATGTCCCCCTGTCAGTGGGATGTATTTATGGACAACCTTTTTCATGATGTTCTCTATCTTGATTTGGGAAACCTATTTTCATTATTACCCAAAACCTAATATTTTTCCTTTTTTTCATCCTGTACTAGCTAGAAATGTCTGATTTCTAATCAGATTGCATTTTTCTAATGCATGTTAAATCTTGCAATATCTTTTCTCCAGCCAGAACTACCTTTGAAATACAGCCCAGTAAGTCACCTACCACTGAAATCAACAGAAGAACTTTTACTGATGTTAGCAGACTTTAGGTGAGGCCTTTAAATATAAAGGGCTATACATTTCCTTTTTATTTATGAATGTAACAGAAGAAAATGCCCTACACCTTTTAATCAACCATAGTCAGGACTATCAATATTGCACTTCTAGGCAATTGCTCGTGGCATTCTTGCAGGGATACTAAAGAATTATTTATCAGCATTCATTATCAAGCTCCATATCCAGCACAGAATTACCAAGAAGTAAAAGCAGCATTACGTGGCTGAAACTGTTTGACAAATTGAAATCCTGACAATAGACAACTGTAAGCACGATGCACTGTCATGTAAAGATGTTCAAATTATCTTTTTTATAAGTAGTACAGCTAGATTAGTGCAGTGTTCCACTGAAGCTAATTCAGTCAACTGAAAAAGAGACAAGAGTTGTTATCATAACATTGCATTGCTCAGTGCAGACATATTTTGAGGGACAACTTCTGATCTGCTGAGAGTGAGAAACGAGGTGTTGAGCTAATGATTTTTTTTTTGGTTGTTTCAGAGTTTTTACTCAAAGTGTTTCCGTAATGCAACTGAAAGCAGAATTTAGTAATCAGATCCCACACTTTTAGAAAGGTACACAATAGCAATACTGTAATAGCAACTTTCTAAATCTCTGGGAGCCTGTGTTAAGTCACTAAGTAATTAAGTGCAATCAATCCTTGATAGATAAATTAGTCCTAAAATTACAATTCAGGTTTGTCCTGAATTAACTACTATAAAACCATTTTTACTGAGGAGACTATTTAAACCCCTGTATTACAGAGACCATTATGGATTTTCTCAAACCCAGCACATGTGCATTGACCCAGGCAGACCATCATCCTTCTAAATAAAATCTTAACATTTCTAATGGCATGAAGGACCGTCTTCT
This sequence comes from Morus bassanus, assembly GCA_031468815.1. Classification (NCBI taxonomy): domain Eukaryota; kingdom Metazoa; phylum Chordata; class Aves; order Suliformes; family Sulidae; genus Morus; species Morus bassanus. The sequence continues at coordinate 8,616,956 of CM062576.1, read as the reverse complement.
GTAGCCATGTCGCCATGACTCGCTGGCAAATGACTCACGGTATGGATACATGCTCGTAAGTGCATCTTTCCTAAAGAACACTATTTCTCTCCCCGTGAGGTGTAGGAGACAAGACGAAGAAGATGGCTCCTTTTCGAAGTGCCTTTCTTCTAAAAGGAAACAAGACATTGGCACACTTGAAATCCAAATTTCTCCTTTTTCAAAAAGGGACAGAACAGAGTTTAAGAGGTTACCATAGTTTCTTTTTGAATTAAGAAGAGAGAATTTAGTCAAGAAAAAAATTTAATCCATTGTCAGGAGTTCATTTAACTTTTTGTTGGTGACATGTGCTGATACAGGGACTTTGTGCTTTCAGTGCTTCGTTTCTCTTGGGACCTATTGTAGACTTCAAAAGATAAAAGAAACCTATTGTTCAGTAAGCCACTGAACAACGTAAAATCGTATTGTAGTATAAGTTTCTTTGACAGGTTGACCTCATGAAGAGATTTTAGTTATTTCTTTTTATTTTCTTTACTGTGGTTTTGGTGAATTAGGCTAGGATATTGATTTTGTGGCAACACTGAAATCATAATGGCTTTTAATTTCAAAGATGACTGTTTGTCTTATATTACATGTCTGTTTCTGAGCAGTTACATGAGAATTTAAGCATTACTACCCTTAAACTTTACATCTGCTTCCCACTTTGAGGTCTAATAAAGCCTTTAAATCTGTTTTTCCTTTCTTTTCTTTTTTTCTTTTTTTAATCTCATCTAAACATGTGCTCAAGCAGAGGACTGCAGATAATTTCCTCTTAGTCCTGACTTGATTCAAAGCACTTGCCATATGCATCTATTCAGCACAGAACACACTGTCCTCTAACTTGTGTTTATTGGAGTTTCATGCTCAGAATTTCTTCATTAATGGTTTTTTATTCTGGATATCCTAAGCCTGACTATCTCAGATATTTCAGATTAAAAAGGAGAGGACTGGCTATTATGCAATGAGAAGTTTTAATCAAAGAGAAAACATTGTTTTATAACCTAGGTTCAAAGAACATTGCACCACTCCCCAGCGCTCTACTGTAAGGTTCAGAGTCTTGGTCATCAAAATACAGATTAAAATCTTAACTGAATTTTTTAAGCATCTTTTGTCTATGTACGACTCAGAGGGTGGATGAGGGGAGATAACACAAAACAAAGAAAATACCCAAGGCAGGATTTAGAAATACCATGAGGAAAAATTCTGTGGGCAATATTCAGGCACTCTGATTCCTGTCTCAGCATTAAAAGTAAAAGCAGAGATAATTCTTTTTCAGAATTCCTCAAAGTCATTCATACAGGAATTTATAAAATCATAAATTGAGTTCAGAGAATAATTTGAATTAAACATGAAAATACTCTTTGGCTTTCACCAAACATTTCCTCTTCTTCCTCAGAAATATTTTCCTCTTTTCCATGATTTTATAATCTCTATGCAGCCCAAATTTTTGAAATGCTAGAGGCTGTGTTTCTTACAGGGACCATATGCTAAGTGGAAATATTTTCAAAAAGACAGGACATCTAAGAGAAGAAAAAGAAACCAGCAAAACCAAACAAACAAAAATCCCAGTTCACTTGTAAAAGCACTAAAATTCTTTTTCTGACAAAGGTATTTATTTTCACAAAGTTACTGATTTACTTTTCTGTACATGTAAGTCAACAATGCAAAATAATAAGCAAAAAAAAAAAGATTCAGGAAGTGACTTAGCATAAACATAAATGAGTAGAATGATTAGTAACAACAAAAATGTTCATAAGGGTCTGAACATTGGGAGTAAAATCAGATAGAAATGAAAAGGATGCCAATTTTGCTAATGTCAACAATTGCCTTCAAATGTAAATAAAATCCAGATAAGTACTTTTACTATTTTGCTGTATAATATCTGTAAGCAAGGAATTAAGACAGATATAATGCTCAAATTTGGATTAGAAGCTTTAGAACTATATTTCAGTTAAGTTCAATGTGTATTGTAATAATTTTTTTTTGCCTGAGGTACTTCCACTGGATAGGAAAAGAAAGTTTATTTTTATTTTTCACTACAGTTCTTCTGTATCTTTTTGCATTAATATTGAACATATCTGTCCCAGTTTTCTCTCTACTATTCTGTACTTGCCAGTTTCAGACTAATAACCCAGGATTTGGGGACCGCTAGAGGGTTATATGAGCATTCTACTGAATTTTAAGTCAAGTTAGTCATATGAATCTTAATTATCATGTGTAGGAAACTGATACCTCCCTATGAAATCCCTTGTGAGAGAAACAAAAAGGAGAAGTCAAAAGAAAATTTTAGCAGTTTCAGTTCACAGTTCATGCAAGCTTTTCAGTTTTTGACAGCAAGTACTTTACTATTTACTGCCTTATGTTACTTAGATCTGTTTAAAGTAAAATAAATATACAAAAAAAACACCCAAAAGGTGGGGAAAAGAAAAAATCATTATCATGTCCATTTTTCAGTTGAGAAACTGAGGCAGAAGGTTTGGGGGATCTCAGTAACAATGCAAATGCATAGAAACAGAGCTGAACCTTAAATCCCTGTGTATTGATTTATCTTAAATTTATTTTCACATTTATATCTGGCCCAGGTTTGTACGCATGGCCAAAACATCCTGAATCACTGGGAAGATCTAACTTTGCAATGAAATGGAGGGGTTTGGTTTCATCTCTAATTTCAATGAACAATTAAGTGGCAACTGTTTAAACAAGATGTGCGCAGATTCTGGGAATGCTTGGCATTCATACACTTTACAGCATTCTGTGTTACTGGCTTAAGCAGCAGCTCACAAAAATGCCAAGGTTTCCTGTGCTCTCCTCACAGTCTCTTGCAGTGCATTAATTTGTTGCAGTAATCCCCAGTATTAGACATCTAAGTTGTTTATAGTCAATTATAATACTGTCTGCATTACAGAAGATCATGATTTTGTTCTCTGCTGACCAAACTGTTTGTTGCGTTTTCAAGATGCTGTGCCTTCAGAGCACTAGACACTGCTGAATTCCAGCCTCTCTTAGTCATAAAAGTATTTTTTTATTCAGTCAGCCCCCAGGTAACATTTGTGGATTGGAATCCTAACGAGTCAGAAGCTGATGGTTGTTATCCAGTCTGGTCATTATCACATCCTTTGTCAAGAGCCAAGAAATCACTGATTCATGCTCTGATTTTCAGGCAGGATTGGTTCTACTCAGACATCAATGATGTCCAATTCTGTGGCAGTTTCAATCACAGGCATCCATCTAATATCCAGCAAAAAACACCCAGTTCTGCTCCTAACACAGTCCTTAAGTGCTGCTCTCTGCAAGGGGTCCAGACCTGGATTCATCTTCAAGTGACTCTCATCTGTGCTCAAATACAGCAGCTGACCTCTTGGCAGTGAAATATCAGGGAGTAAGCATAAACGATACTCAGACACTCACTTAGTGAAAGCTCAAATAATTTATCATGATGGTGAAGTCCCTCTGCATTGCTGCAAGTTCCAAACGATTCAGGGTCAAGGGCCATCTCCTCTCTGCCCATTTCGAAGGGTGCTTTCAATTACTTCAATGCATAACTCTGCTTCTCCTTGGATCTGAGCTAGATGCCATTTAAATGTATCATGTCTCTTTCTCAAATACAGTTTGCTGTCTTTAAACTTCTAAGGATAATGGTCCACTCATTTAAATTCCTGGGTTTTTTTTTAAAGTTCTGCCTGCTTTCAGTTGTCCGCTGCAAGTATGTAAAATTTTTGAATAGCTACATTTAATGGCTACACATTAATGATGATTCTCCCAAGCCTGTCAAAGTTAGTAATTTCCACCATCGGTTCTGAATCCTCAGCCTCCTTCTAACCACCACATTGAGCTCCACAGCAAATTTGGGAATACGCTGTCTTAGGGTTCTGACAAACAATGTATTTTCAAGTCAGCAGCTCCTGCTAAATTCCTCTTTGTCCTCAGCTCCTACATATCTAAGCTAGAAGGGTCTCTGCCCAAGCATTTTGGTGGAACGAAAGAAGGTTGATCAAAAATCAATTAGAGTTTCTGTGTCAAAATTAACACCTGTTAACATATTCCAATACAACACAAGAAACCCATACAGACCATTGAGCATAGATGTAATGCATCAGTGCCAAGTAGCACCAATAAGCCCGCAACTTCTGCACTGATGTAGGGACAGAAATTACTGGCAGAAAAGAGATGGGGAGCAGACACTCTCTTCTTAGCCCAGCCCTCCCACACTGCTCCGCGCCTGTGACTGCATGGGACAGTCACATGACTTCATGCACTCAGTTGGAGAAAACTAATCTCTCCAACTGCATATTAATTTAAATTCTCAATCAGTATTCAGACATCATGTGTTGTCGATGTCCAGCTTTCAGATGACAAAAATGCAGGTGTTTATTAAGAAAGTGAAATCCTAACAAAAATTTTCCAAACGTTTTACTAAGAGGAGAGACTGGAAATCGTAATAGCCACCAGTACTATTACTTGTATACCCAGAAGCTTAGTTACATTTCTTCCTCTGTAGAACAGAGACAACAGGTTAGAAATTTGCAAAATCCTCCACTGGAGGATCTTCAAGGTAAACAAGCCATCACTTTTAATGATCTCTTATAATCTCTCAAAAGGGGACGATTAAAAACTGCTCAAGTGTACTTCTACCCCTTTCTTTCTAACGTCAACTGCTCATGAATAATATCTCATCACCAATAATAGCCAAAGGATCTGTAAAACAGTCCAATACATCATCGGAAGGATTTCTATAACTTATTTATAAAGGAATACTGTAAGGAAAAATTTTCCATTTTAGAGTTCTTTCCAAATCTAATGAAAAGTGATAACATCCAGAAAATACTGGTATACTGTGCTGGTTTTGGCTGGGGTAGAGATAATTCTCTTCACAGTAGCTAATATGGGGCTGTGTTTTGGATTTGTGCTGAAAACAGTGTTGATAACCCAGGGATGGTTTCGTTCCTGCTGAGCAGGGCTTACACAGAGTCAAGGCCTTTTCTGCTCCTCACTCCACCGCACCAGCAAGCAGGCTGGGGGTGCACAAGGGGTTGGGAGGGGACACGGTTGGGACAGTTGACCCCAACTGACCCAAGGGATGTCCCACACCATATGGCATCATGCTCAGCATGTAAAGCTGCAAGGGAGAAGAAGGAAGAGGGGGACGTTCAGAGTGATGGTGTTTTGTCTTCCCAAGTCACCATTACGCGTGATGGAGCCCTGCTTTCCTGGGGATGGCTGAACACCTGCCTGCCCATGGGAAGTGGTGAATTAATTCCTTGTTTTGCTTTGCTTGCACATACGGCTTTTGCTTTACTTATTAAACTGTCTTTATCTCAATCCATGAGTTTTCTCTCTTTTACTCTTCCAAATCTCTCCCCCATCCCACCGGTGGGGAGTAAGAGAATGGCTGTGTGGGGCTTATTTGCCAGCTGGGGTTAAACCGCAACATATACCTATAGAAATATATAACTATATAAAATCATTAATCATCAATTGTATATAGTAACACTTTGTTTATTCATGCATAATTGAATGTATCCTCAAAGATCAGAAAGCTATAATAAATTATTTATATAGCAGCTGTTCAATAGACAAGAAAAATTGATAAAGAACTTAAGAAAATAGCAATAACTGGAGGCAAGCACAGATAGCAAAGGGGTAAAAGACAGTCAAGAGAACGATCAGTGACAACATCTTCAGCAGACATGAGTTAAAGTCATCTTCCTCAAAAAAGGTGGTGTGGGCAGCATTAACTGCCAAATACATACATTGGAGATGAGCAAGGGAAGCTGAAGGAAAAGACCACTCAAAGAAAGTAATGAAATCAAACAATTTTAAATGGGTAATTTTTCATCTGTTGAGGTTAGCAATATTAGGTAACGTGAAAATCTCTTTTCAAAAATTCAGCATTTGAACAATTTTTAAAGAGCACCTTTTTTCTCCCATTTCTTTTTCATTTTAACTAAGGTAAACTTCAAGTTGAACTTTAGTCACTCCTCCTATCTTCTTCCCCTCCCAAAAAAATTATCAGTTAGAGTAAAGGAAAGCAACTCCTATACCCATAGAATTTTTATGTGGTAGGACAGACTCAGAAGGACTAATAGCAGTGAAATTTCATTAGAAAATGTCTATCTCGACAAGATACAAATAGTGACAAGTGGTGATTCAAGCTTCAATGCCATGCCAATACCTAGAGAAGAGCTTGTGTTAGGATATCATCTTGATGATGCTGGGCTAGTCATGTATCCTAAAAGAGTCTGAAGGGTATGCTGCAACAACATGAAGTGTCTGGTCCGCATGGGGAGAGCAGGGGTTTGCTGCCTTAAGGTGGGAGCTAGAGGAGGAATTGACTCTGAACTGCTCACCTTGACTGGACAGACTGCATCCAAAAAAAATGGGAATGCCAACATAGGAATAGCAACCAGTGCAAAAGCCTCCAATGAATAGAAAGTGCATGTGCAAATATCAGTGGTAACATTGAAGGACAAGTTTTGGTCTTTGGAAAAAGCAAAGTCAGACCCATTTGAGCTATCAAGTGGCATATTTAGACACTGAGAGTTAAAAAAAAAATGTTGTTACTGCATAGAAAGATGTGCCTATGCAATGCCCCAGAGAAAGATATTCCTAAGCAATGTCAAAGACCTTTCTCTGCTTAAATGAAAGCATTATTATATTGTTTTAAGCAATGTCATTGGGGTTACTTCTTGGTTCTTCAACTGATGTCAGGATAGGTCAGGAGCAAAAGGCAGTTTTAAGATTATGGATTGAACCACAGAATACCCAATAAACCTCTGGGATCCTCACAGGACAGAAATATTACAGATATGTTAAGTAGGAGTAAGACTGAGCCAGTCCTTCTGAGTCCAAAAGCTGAAGCCCAGAGTGCATTGACAAATACGTATTTCTTCCTCTCTCCCCAGGTACCACTTTCTAATGACCACGGTATATCACAAAGACCTGTGCCATCGTTCTGCTTTATAGGAGACCAGGGACCAGCACAACTTGAGTCCACTTTTCAGTCGTACTGCTCCCTCAACACACCAGAAACTAGGGGTGCTCCTGAACCACCCTACTATTGGACAGCAGAACACCAAATTTAGTTTCACCCAAAAGTAAATTTTGGTACAAAGGAAAATCCTCTGACTGCTTCATCCATCTCTTAAATACTAAGTATAATAAAGGCAATGGAGTTCTCCAGGCATACTATATAACGTGCTGTAAGTATTTTCATGACAAAATTCAGTCAACCCAACCATGAAATATTAAAAAAAAAACTTAACAAACAAAAATTCTATCCTCTCTTCTTGTGGCGGAAATAGCTATATGCTCACACAATAATAGAGATAGATAAAATTTAACTGGTAAATACGCCTTTCAAAGCATCCATTCCCAACCTCTCTAGGCTGACTTACTCCGAAAGAGGATTTCTTCTCCAACACTACATTCAGTGTTATAAACATTGCTGTCTCTTGCTGTATTTTTTCAGAGAGCACCATTGTATAGTTTGTCCAATAGGTTTTTCAGAAATTAAGAAAAAAACCTCAACACATTCTTTCCCAGCAGTTCTGTAAACACTTAAAATACCTGTTGATAAGACATTTTACTTAATGCTAACTGTTCTTGTAGTTTTGTCTTCCTGAACACATTTTATATACCACAGGCACAATTATTAGAAGAATTAAAAGTCATCTGGTAAGCAGACTTTGAGACTCATGATTTTGAAAACATAGGCCTTAATGTAAGCTTTCATTTTGCAAACAGACATAATAGCAAATCCTTCATCCTCTGCACTTGAAATCTCTCCTAGCTGACAGCAGTACCTTATGCTCCCTTTTCAGTCAATTTCTATCACTTTGTTACTTTCCCTAGGCATTCTTTCTCCCCTCGCTCTGCCAAACATAGCATGAGGTTCATGGTTCTGGTTCATGTCATTAGTCTTTTTTTGAAAAAGTGTTTATCACACTGTTCTGAATGCACCTCAGAAAACACCACGGTTGTTCTCAAAAGAAAATGTATTCTGAATTGTGCAAACAAGTGCATCCCAAATATGATCTCATGACTATCTAAGAGAAGAAAGTGAACTGACTGAAAGATATCTCCTACACTAAATCAGTTTTCCTGTTGGTCCTAAGCTTATTTAATGGTAATTATTGAATAGGAATGTTGAACTATATTCTAAAGAATTCAACAGCCAGTGTGTTTTGTGATGATCACAGCAGTTGCATCAAAACAGAAAAAGCTTGTGAAATTTGGAAGGTTTTTTTGTGTCTGGAGAAACTCTGGATGAAACACCAAAAATCTATAGGCTCACGAAGCAGCTTGTAAAACACAATAAACTTCTCTCTGAGTAGCTGGGACTCATAGAATTGCAGAATTGAGCTGGAGATCTCAGGTGACTGTTTCTCTTAGAGGATTCTTAGTAGATCTTGACTGTAGGCTTGAAACAGCAATGCATTCTATTTGTTCATTTTCTTTGAAATGCTTTAACAAAAATGAGATAAAATCACTATTTTACAAATAGTGAAGGAGCGCAAACTATCCCCTTGACAAAGTTTGCCTGCGTTTCAAATGTAGATATTATCAAGCTAATAATAAAATTTTATAATAAATATCTGAACATTTCCAGGCCACAAAAACCTATTTGGGTCTGCACTGCAGTAGCACCTTCTGTGGGTTTATTTCAAGTCTTTTTGCCAGAATAAACAATATTCGTATAGGCAGACTTCATTAATCAAGTCACAATGGTCGTGCATTTGTCGAATTGCATATTTCAAGAACGAAATGTTAACACAATCTATTGCATTGGTCAGAAAAAGATAAAGTTTTTGTACAGAAGCAGATGTTTCCCAAAGATAAAACTTTACCTAAATACAATTGTGTCACTTCCACTACATTTGAAGGTTAAGTGGAAACTGTTTTCAACATCCTTAGCAAGAATTGCTCCTCCTCAGTTTTCCTCCCCATGTATCTGAATGTAATTCATATCATAACCTAATATCAATTGTAAATCACGCAATTTCCGACAGAACCATGATGAATACACATTCAAATAAAAGAAAAAAGCAGTGGAGCAATATAGTCCCTGGAATTTAACGCTCTGTGGTCAGAAGGTCACATATGTTAAGTTTCTTATTTATAACCCTATTAAAGCTCTGATCTGTGGGAAGCAGGATAGAAGCAATGTGACTTATTTTACAAATAAAGAATGTATTGTTGTATTGTACATGTTTTGTTTCTGGGTACTTAATGATAACAGTGTATGAACTGCAGGTGACTATAATAAGGGGAAAAAAGATCTTCATCAGGAGACATAAACATTTGCTCCTACTACTTCTCTGGTAAGTGCTTCATTAAAAGCATAACAAAGTACGTATTTTATGAATAAGTCATGCAAATTAATATTCTTCATAATTTTTTCTGACTTCTATGTACCTTTTGACATCAAACTATATACAGGCTGACCAGATATTTTGACTGCAGTTATGCTGAACAACAAGCATATAAAGAAGGAAGAATAAGGAATTTATGTACATTGCATACTTCAGTTCAAAATAGTGAATTATTCTGGTCTAAAGATTAACCCAGGTCATCTGAAACCAATCCAGCAAGCCTTTATTCACCAGAGAAGCCTCTCCGTGACACTCAGCACAAACTACACCATGGCTTAATATTTGTCCCAACTATTTTGACCTGTGATATTAATATTTTACTGCTATACATCACATAGGCATATAAAAAAATGACATAGTGACAGTTTTGTATCAGAAAGGTATTTTTGACCCTCCAAAAAAATTTTCTTTGAGAAATAATCAAGTGAACACATGTTCTTAACAATCCAAAGGTTAGATAATAAAACCAAATATCCGTAGAGGACAAAAGAAGCTGGACAGATGATAAACTTTTGAGCATTTAAAAAACTAACAAACAACAACAAAAAAAGCTGAGCTCTTTTTAATGAGTGGAAAGACAAGTTTGGGAATTTTGGGGTTGGGTGTTTTGGGGTGGGTTTTTTTGATGTAAGAATTCTACCTCTGGCCTAGTATAGTACAAAGGCCACTATTACATGTACCCAGATACCTAAATACCTACACAGATTTGTCATAGCCAAAACTCTTTCCACTCTTTTTTCTTCCAGCTTAATCTATATTGGCAATGGATGCTGAGGAAGTGTTTTTTCTTCTCATAGTTTCAAACCATAGTTGCGAATGTGCTTGGCATGAGTTTGATAGGACAGCATTACCTTGATTATGGCTTCTTCTTTCTGGCATAAATATATTCCCTTTGAGCATATTCCTTTTTAGTTGCAATAAAAAGTGTGAGTCTTATTGTTTGTTTGTTTTCTTTAGGAGAAGCAGCTGCAAAGTCGTAATTATGTTCACTTCCCACATTGGCAACAAGCAAGCTTCACATTTTTGCGCATTTGAAATCACCTCTAAAGAGGGGCTAAACCACTTCCACCTAGAGGTTTACAATTTTTCCGGTATCTAAAACGTATTGCTATTAAAACGGGCTTTTGTTTAATTTTAAATTACGTTGAGAATAGCTAATAAATCAGTTTGGAATATATTAAATAATTAAAAGTGCAGTATCAGTAGAAACATACAGCACTATAGTAATGTTATCAGTTCAATTATTTTCATAAATTCAAACTTGAAACACAGCCAGCACAGTTAATGAGTGTTTTCTGGACATCAGGAGCCAGGTAGTGACACCTCAGTCAACAAACGGTCTTTGAGAAAAAAAAGGATGGAAGGAAGAGGTGTTTTGAGGAAAAAGAAGGGCAGCAAAGACCCTGGCGAGTCAGAAATACTGCAAAAGCATCAATGCTCACTCTGCTTGTATACCATATACCTCCTTATACCTTCTGTTTGTCTTGCCCACGTAAAACCGTGTTTTGGAACAGGGCCCATCTCTTGATAGTTAGATTGCGTAATAAAAGTTAGTGTCCTTCTTATTCCTTTATCAATATCCAATAAGCAAACATCATTATTAAAACAAAATGGTGTCACCCTTTTGACCTAAGCATCTATCCAAAATTCAGGCTCTAAGACCTTGTTTCTCTCAAGAGGAGGAACTGATGATGGACTCCGGAATTTCCTCAGAGCAATCTACAGTAAATTGTATGTTAAAGCCCAATTTTCTTGAACACAGCAGGAATCAAGCAGCAGGAGATATCTTCCTTGCTCACAACTTCATGCCTCTTTTTAGCAAGTACTTTACGTAAACCTCTCTTAGCTCGCAGTATAACTGCTTCTTTGGTTGCACCTGGAGCTTCCCTGCTCCTTTTCGGTGTGCTCCTGTAGTGTGTCTGCCCTTTTCCTCATATGTACTGACACCCAGCTGCAGCCAACGCCCTTCCCCTACCTCTGCATTTAACTTCCAGCCCACCAAGAAACAGCTCCACCAGAAAAATGAACAGCATTATACATGAATTGAAATTTTAAGGATTGTTTCAATATTTTCAACTATCTCTAAACACAGATGCATTTAACTGTTCCTTCCTTCAGCTTGAAGAGAAGGTGGCTGTTACATTTTGCAGCTGCACCAACACTTCTTCCCATCCCTAACACAATCATAACAATACCACCCCACCATTTCATTCTTTGCTGAACATTAGTATTTTGCTTTTTTATTTTCTGCTCTATAAAGAACAGAACATTTAGAATACTCCTTTTATATTCATTTTCATAAGTGGAACAATCTTTCAAAAATGACAAGGTTTTTTTCTTCTCATTTTTCTTTCTGTGGGAGAATAGCACACAGAGAGAAGCTGGAGGCATTTTCTAAGGAACTAGAAATGGCTTGGCAGGAAATAGATCATCCTGTACATTGGATAATTCCACAATCAGTCCACCAAATTATTTTTTAAAATTTGGCTGGAAGTAGACTGTCACCCTCTATACTTGCAGAATCACACAGCTACTCAGAGAGTCTCTCCTACCACCACCACTACTGGTTTTTATGCTTGCATACTGAGCACCACATCCCAACTCTGAGAGTTGCTTTCACTTGACAGGCAGACCTCACCCATCTTGGTTACAGAGTTTCTAAATTTAGAGACTCAGACAATGGCAAAGCAACAGTGTTTGTTGGTGAGAATCCATAATCTTGCAAACAGAAACTAATCTTGTTTAAAACCCTTCAGCCTACATGTGGAAGCTGGCCAAAAATACTATTAATGAACATTCTTCAGTATCACGGGGACTTTCAGAAAGGTCGAAATGGAGCTACATTATTTATGTTTTATGGGAAGATGTATTTAATGTTTATAAATCCATTTGGGTAATAACACTGACCCTAATGGTCTGATAGATGTATCTTCTAATGCACATTACAAGAACGATCACCTACAGTATATGAAAAATTTAACATTTCCCTGTTGATTAGTCTTATTTGTCTGTTACTTAACAAAAGTTTTCAAACTCTCAATAAAATGTAACTGTTCTTCTTAAATGTGTTAACAACCCCTGGATGTCAGAAGGGTCCTTTCTCTTCCAGCTTTGGGAATGACATATGTGAAATGACATCTTCAGTCTTCTGGCTTCATGAATTACTGATAGGTCTCAAAAGAATGGATCTTTAGTCACTCTTAGATAAAGCAGCAGCTTTTGGCAGCAGCAGTTTTAAGAAGTCTGTTACAAAAGGAAGTGTCCGTGCTAATGACATGGTGCTAATACAAAAATGATTGTTTGAACAACTACGTTAAGTCTCTCAGCTCTGTGCGCTCTGGATTTTCTATGGCCACAAAAGTGTCATGAGCTGGCAAATCAGGAAGTTACTAAGCATTACGTCTTCAGAGACACATCAAGGATCCAGATAGAGCCTTACAGAGTGCTAAAAGCAGCAGATTCTAAAGCTTGACTGAAAAGAGGCAGCTCTGCAGGCTGGGGCTGTAAATAAATAAATAATGCAAAGCCTCTGTAGAGAGCTCACCAAGAAGAACACACTGACTCTGGCCCTGTAGACTACACCGCCTCCTGGGTGCTTGTTAACTATAATAAAAAAGGAAACTGAAATCTAAATCTCATATAATGACAGAAATACAAGACACCTTTATTTTGACCTCAGTGGTGTTGATGGGTTAAAAGGTCAGCAAGCATGCCTATGAGATGGATACTTATATTAGAGTAAAATACAATTACGGATAAGGATCTTTAAATGTTGTATTTAAAATATGAAAGAATTGTAGTGGATTTAAATTATTTTCTACTTTGATATACTCTATATGTGGCACTATCATGGAATGCATGGTACTACCAAAAGCAAAATGGAAATTACAGACAAAAAACCACAATGGTAGGCATTAAGAAATAATAAACTTAATATTGTTGCTTGATTATTTTTTTAAAGATGAAAAGAACATAAAGATCACAGAATTCGCAGTGAAAATATATACAGTAAGAAAAAAGAAAAAAAAAAGATGTTTCTATCAGAACTGAAAACCAGACAAAGAGCTTGGTCAGGAGATGTATAACCCCTGCTGTCATAACACAAAACTAATGGTGACAAGCAATCTATTCCAGAAAAGAAACTCACTGAAATGCATGCTGCAAATATACATCAAGAAGGATATAAACGAATCACAATTTCAAAAAGAGGACCAAATCTCTGCAAAACAGTCCAAATTGTTTGTGTGCTAGAAGTGACCCTTTCTACATCTGCTAGCAGATCTGACAGCTCCAATTGCCAGGATAATATATCTAGCATAAGGAAGGATTTTCAGAAACATAGCAATAATCTCTTCACAACTATCAACACCCACAGAATTCACTTTTTGACATCCATACAGACATACCTAAAGGAAATAAGATTTACTTAGAAGCAAAATGGTAATATCTCTAGTTATGACTAATTCCATGTTAAAACATGCTAAGACAAATTAAGGGAGCATTGTTAAAAACTCAAAACTAAAAAAATGTGAAGTTTCTTCTGTAATTTGACAAGTCCAGGCCACAAAACCACAACTTAGTTCCTTAAAAAGTAAACATGAACATAATGTTGTCTGCATGCCCATTGCTAAGACCTAAACCCAAAAGTTTTGAGATGTCTGAATCAGAACACAGTTTAATTCTGTGTATGAATACTAATTCTTGGTTTCTGCACAGCTTTCATTATAGTAATTATTATTGGTATGATGACTTGGCTTTCATTCACAAATATATAGCAGATCTTCTTATACATATTGCTATACATGCATTGCCATAACAATGCTATTGTTATCATGGTCTTAAAGCATATTTTGAGACTTCAAACAAAATCCTAAAACCTGTGGTACATTTACAGTACATCTGTCACTCCCAACAAGTCTCAGAACCTGGCTCCAACAGCTCATTACTTACACACAAACAAAATGTTATTTAACTCTCTCAGGCAAGCAGTCAGAACCATTCATCACAATAAAGGATTTGCCTCCATTTTCTGAATTGGTATCAGCATGGAAATGTACTTCTTTTCAAACAGGATAGTCACAAAATTAATAACATTTTACTATAGTTTTAAAGCAGATATAATTTCTTCAAAATGGTACTAGCCCATTTCTTGAACAATTTAAAATCCACTGTCAATATGCATAATCCGTTTTTAACATACCGGCCATTAATTAATTAGAAAAAAAAACAAAACCAAAACTAAAAAAGAAACTACAAAAAAACAAAATGCAGTCAATTATCTAAAGTCTGGAATTCTTTCAGTCTTCACTATGACTTGCACTGTAAATCCAAAGGTACCTCCAGATACACATAAAGTCATCTTATTTTCGGTAAGACTCCTCTTTAAGACTATGCCTTTTGTCTTATGCTTCCTAGTGCTCCCAAACAAGAACATAAAATAGGAAGAAGCAGGAACTTTTCCTCATTTCCCCCACAACACAAAGGCTCAAGTGTCTGAGGACTCCAAAACCAAGAACAAACCCAACAAATCATGGGCACTACAACAAACACAGTATCTGAAAGAATCAGAACTAATCTTAGCTACATAAACTGTCCTTAGGGACTAATCCATTAGGCGGATAACATCAGTTATGTTCTGGCAGACTAAGCTAGAAAAGTCTACCAGCAAGCTGATAACATAGTGGAGACATGGTGCTACCCATTTTGGAAATCTTAGCGGGAAGACAGATTTATTTTCATAATTCTGCTTAGACTAGACTTGACATGAGGGAAGAGGGGGAAGGGAAGGGAAGCTAACTGATTACCAAGGCAGTCTTGTATACTTCTAGCGTGTGCAATTCCTCTCGCTGTTCCAGAGGAAGTTTCTGAACAAAGACAGTCATCTTATTACAATGGAATATAACCAATAGCAGGGGTCTTGACAATGGAACGTCTGAAACTATTAAACAGACATTTTCAGGCACATTAAGAGTTTAAAGTGGTACTCTGTGACCTTAAGACAACTAAGAAGATCCCAAACAAGCTCAACATTTTGCTAATGATTAAATAAGAAATAGCCTTCCAAGAAGTGTTAATATCATAAAGCAAGAAACAAATGAACACAAGCCTCTGAAAGAAATTGATACATTTAAGCTATTATGATGTAAACCTTAAAACTGCTTAACATGAGGTTAGTATTTCAAATTCAATTAATATACAAGCCTCTTCAAAATTAAGACTTTCAAAAATTCTAGGCTATGCATGATCTACCTATACCATGAATTCTTTCCAAGTTCAGCAGATATATTGCTGATCTATCATGATTTCTGAACCTGTAAAGAATAATTTCAAATCATGGATCTTAAATGCTATTTTCACGGAGAAAACCTATGTAGTTTGGATGGTCACCAGGCTGATTTTGTACAAGTGAATCTGGATAGGTGAAAATCTAAGTGCTTGGTACCTACCACCATTCCATTAGACCATAGTTTATTGGAAAGGATGACACAGAAAAGACGGGAGAAGAAACAGCAGCTTAGAGACATAAAATAACTTAAGTTTATATATAAATACCAGGAAAGGCCTGACAGTAGTGCAATTCTTCAGGCCAGTATAAACTGACAGGAGTTACCAGTGGAGAAACTGATGAAGATAGGGTAATTTCTTTCTTTTAGGGAAAGTTCTCCTAAGGGAACTCCAAGTTCTTTGATGACTTGTGTAACGCTCTACCCATGAGACCATGCACCTTCTTGTAACATGTGTGTACATGCAAAGAGTGCTGCTTTTGAAAGAGGGCAAAAAGCAAAGCTGTGAGTATTTCTTCTTCAACTGAATCTACAAAGTAAAATTTAATACAATATGTGAACACTTTTATAACTTCCATGGAAACAAGCATGTGGTATTCACCTCAAAGAACCTGGAACAAACCTTTGTGGTATAGTATACAACACAAATCCTTTACCATTTGGTATGCATATGTCTGCCTGTTTTTGCATAACATGCTCTTGTCTTAGTCTTAAAAAACAAAGCCCATGCCAGAACTATCCAGGGACTGAGTTTCTTAAAAAAACAGAAAATCTTATTTATTCAGAGATTTTTTAAATGAAACAGAACTCTGAATCTTTCCTCTGGTTTGGTTTGTTGTTTTTTGGTTTTTTTTTTTTGGGGGGGGTCATCTAGCTGAAGATTTAGAGCCAGAAAACAACATGGAAATTATTAAACTGGAACAAAATTATACTACTCTGCCTTTCACAATAATTATAATTGAGGCGGTGTAAGAGTAGCTAGCATTAGGTCCTCTATAAATTACAATATTCTGAGGGAATGAGTCACAAAATAGCAAGGATTCTTTGTGCAGAAAAAACTCTTTATACAAGAACACAGAATATGAAATGCATAGATACAGCCCAGAAAGATTAAGATGTGAGACCAAATTCAAACTTAACAAAAGCAACATCAATGGGATAAAACCATATGAAAATTAATTTTGTCACAGTAATCTACAATGGAAAAAGGCAGCAATGACTTGCACAATGTATTTCTCTGAAACAACAGAGCTCCCTGCAGCCACAGGAAGGACAGATGCAGGTACCTTTTCTTCCCCAGTGGATCTTTCAGTAAAGCAGCTGATTTATATCATGTCTGCTTTCCGGAAACAGATATAAATGCAACAGGGATAGACAAGAGGAAGGTAGCATACACCTATAGCAAGGTAACTTTGAGCTTATCAGGCTTTTGGATTCCCAGTGACTGCATGACCTGAACATATATGATGACAGGATATGAAGGGAATAGAAGGTCATTATAAAGCTAAAGTGAGAGATTCACCTGATAAAACAGAGATGGACATGGGCCACTGGCTGGTATCAGACAAAAAAGCATTCATACCAGCAGTTCAGTTGAACTTACAAGAAATATCTGAATTTTGGGAACTTTTTCTGCAATAACCTATTAAACTGTTGGAATATACAATTATTCTTTCAACAGTATTCAAGAAGAAAATAAGCAAAGCCTGAAGAGGAAAATATATCCTGAAGAGATCTATTAAGAATAAACTATATTAGAAAGCTAAAACAGTGATCACTGAGCAGAACCTGGATAACTTCAAGTACCCAAGGAAGTACTAATGGGTTGCACCAAAAATTAGGAAGTTGCTGTTAGGAGTAAAATGTAGATACAACTAGATCTGATCAACCTTGAAGTATGATACAGACATCAGACTAAAGAATTTAAAAGTAACTCAAATTTTAAAATCCATACTGAGATATGAGTGTTCAGATAATTTAAAGTCCTTCCATTTAGAAACTAAGATAAAAGAGTACAAACTTGCACAGAGAGTATCTGAGAGTGATTTACAGATCACACACATTCACAGTGAGCTACTCTCATGAATGTGTTTGCAAAGCACACAGTAGATCAGAGACTAGAAACTAAGATTTTAGATCTAAGTTTAAAAATATGTTTATTGTGATTCAAAGTTAATGTTATTCATTACTCAGCTAACATATTAGTGCAGACAATATTCTCTCACTTCCTCTGGGTCTTCTTTAATCTTATCCGGATTTATTTTCTGTGTATTTCTGAATAATCAAAAGTTATAGGCTTGACATCTCAAGTTAAAAACATCCCTAGTGTTCTTGCTGTTTCTTTTGTATGTATTCATTTTTTAGTGAGTCTCTAAAACAAGGATTAAAAAAAAATCAAATAAGGTTATTTCAATCAGAAAGAATCAGCAATTTGATTTCTTCCAATGTATTAAGTAAACATTCCTGTTAAGACAGCAATTGATCCAAGTTGGTGTTAATAAGGGTAGCAGAAAATGTAATGTTAGGCATTCCTTCAGCATGTGTGCACATTCAGGACTATCGTAATGAAGTAAAAGTTGAAAGCACTTAACTCATCTTTTCTTCCACTAAGTAAAATTATTCAACAAAACTTTCATTTTAATTATATACCAAAAGAAACCTAAATATATTCATAAGACATTCATAAATAGAACTGTTGAGGAATTTTCTGACTGAACTGAAAATGACAGTTTGTCAAAGTTGAAATGTTTTGCAGAAATGTCACTGATTCAACAAACTTTCATCAGTGCACTGGCAGAGTACCTCTCAGGGCCTGGCTGGTTCCTGGCTGGGACCAAGGTTCCTGCAGCTCTGGCCAGCTGTACTACATGGGGTTTTCTAAGAACCAGGGGACCAAAAGTCCTCAGGCCCCTGTGTCACAAGAGTGCTTCCTACAGGAAAGTGCCAAAACCTTGAACTGGAACTAACCTGAAGCTCTCAGAGACTCCAGACTCAGTATTGTGGAGCCAGGAGCCTGGACAGTCGGACATGCCAGCCCCAACACCAACACCAACACCACTCCTGTACCTGAAGCAATGCACAGTGTGGCCCCAAGAGCCTCAGCTGAATTCACTGCTGTCAGAGCTTTCAGACTTCATGTGCTACCGCTGGAAGCCTTGGCTTTCTGAGTGTGCTTTTAACCCAGGCTGCACAGACACAGAAATTCACTTGGAAATTTCTTTATGACAGGCATGCCTGGTTTTGGTTTATGCTTAAAAACATAAGTCACGTTCCTGAATATGTCATGAGACTGTATCAGAGACTAAGTGTATTTGAGCTAGGTTTAAACTACCTAGCTTAGGAATTGCTAGCGATATAGATATGGTACCATAAGCTGACCACCCAGTTAACTACCATTTTCCTGATTGCAATATAGTCTGCTGCATAACCATGAAGTACTAACACTGATTTGACCAGCTAACTGATAAGAAAACCACAAACTACTTTGTCCTGACTGGATTTTTATCTCTTGTTAATTAACTCAGGATGGCTAAATCAAGAATATATGACACTCCCTAATGAAGGCAAAACCTGATGTATAAAGGTAAGGCTATTTTTTTCTTGCCAGAACAAAAATACACATGGAAAAAGCATGGAATGTACAGGCAGGTGTGAAGGGAAATGAATGGTAGCTGCACTATTCAGTGCAGAGAAAATATATATGGTGTGTCAACACATGGCAAAGTGTGAAGAATGCACGTCTGCATGTATAAAAGAATATATGTATTCACAGTACTAAGCAATTTGCAGTTTAAGGAGTGGGTATCATAATATCTGCTGAATCCATAAAGAAATCCCTGGTTGCTGTAAGGTTTGGTTAAATTTAAACTTCAAATGAATCTGTAAAGATGCCCCTGCTCTAGCAACTTATTTATTCTAAAGAAGAGAGTTGACAGCCTTATGATTATGTTCTGTGGGACCAATGCTAATGCCATAAGTACTTTCTGGTTTCCTAGTAGATCAATTTACAGGTCTTGCTTAGGACTTGAACTTAGGCTTTATCAGTGAGACAAAAGACAGGCATAGAGAAATTCCCAAAAACTTCCATTCTTTCATCTTTGGAAAAAGGATGTTGTTGCATAAATAAATGGAATTTCCCAACCAGCACATGCTACTTCGATATGTTTTCCAAAAATCATATATTTGAAATTGTTATAGAGATATAAAACTTCACATCTCATTCAGATTGGAAAGTTGGGAGCACTATAATACTGTCTAGTATTTATTTTATCATTTTAGGCAGACAAGGTTTGGGGGTTGGTTCTGTTTCACTGAGTTGTTTTGTTTGGTTTTCCCCTTTATTATTTCCTGGGACCCTAAAAGTCTGACTGCTTGACAGAGACACTTGGTTCTGGGCACTTGCTTTCCCTCATTATCTCTGAAGAGGAAAAAAATACCTCTTTTGTTCCCCTTACCGCTTCACTAACTTATCCAAATATTCATTTCTCTTTTAAGAAGAAAAAGACAACTGAAATCATGCAGAAACTATGCCTTATATATTAAGAAAAACATTATCATTCAGGCAAAGTGCTAAGCACTTAGATAATAAAACAGAATAATTCTATTTCTAGGGTTTTCCATTTCATGTTTTTTCATTTTCAGCTAACTTGAGCAATTTAAGACAGACTTTGTGTGATATAAAAGAAACATTTTCTGCACCAAACTTTGGGATTATATTACAAATAATTTATCTGCATTCAATCATGACATTTTTATACAACATCATTAGCAAAAACTAAAATAAATGGTGACACCTCTGATGGCGTGAACTGGCAGAGCTCTTCTGACTCCAGTAGAGTTCTGCCAAATACGACATTGGCTGAGAGTTTGGACCTTAAACTTATATCATAAAATTAGAAAGAAATAAATTGCAAATTCTCTCTCCCTAAATAATGTGGCCTCAAAGAAAACAAAAATCTTCTACTCAAATAATTTTAAAAGCATGTGATAAAGTATACTTATTTACCAGTAACTGCACCTGAAATATATTACTGGCAAGGTAGCGATGTCAGAGGTGAAAAATTTTATTGCAATAAACACAATGAGGCTTTTCAGTTTAAGAAAGATTTTTAAGAAACTTGATTATTTGATTAATTTTTCCTTTCTTCTTGTCCATAATGAAATGAAAATTCTACTCTCCCCTGAAACACACAAAATTGTTTTCTTTTCTCATCCATGTCCATATGGTATGACAAACTTGGATCCAAAACATTTTCTCATGAGTAAGGGTAAATGCCTGATCATTACTTTGAGCATATGGTAACATTTTTTATTGTTCTTCTATATATAAATACTTTATTATCATTTATTAAATGGTATACAACATATATCCAGCCTGGTTCATATAGATGGCAAGCAGGCATTCTATGTACCCTGCTTCAGCAAACTCCACAGGTATAAGAGTCATTAGAGTCACCCACAGCAACTGCATCTGTGAATTGTTAAAAATAAAGTGTATTATACAACCTTAATTCCTTATTAAATTTTACAACTGGCAATATAATAATTTTGATGTCCAGTTCTAAAATATCTCAACATAAAGCAAACACTGTATCTGTCTTCAGTGCATGATATGCGCAAGAATTCTCCTCCACTCTTCCCCCTTTCAGAGCTCGTCACTTCTCACAGGACAGGGCCCAGCCCAAGAATAATGAGCCTTGGTGTGGTAAAGATCCAAGTAGCAAAAGGGTACCAAATCAACATGACAAAGCCTACAATACACTGCAAAAATAACAAATGAAAAATCCCCCTCCGGTCACCTATTCATAAACCAGCAAGTCCAAGTTGTTTTTCATTAAAAAAGTGGACCAGGACTTTCCTTCAAGGGCTCTCTAGTCAAATTGACAAATTCCAAAGAGCTTTGGGGCTTCATTTAAAGGCTGTAAGATGATTCAGTAGAAACCCTGAAATCAAGTGAAATTTGTTAACTGCAAGTGACAGAAGCATCATATCATAAACTGAAATGATGACAATCAGAGTTACTGCACATCATTAATGATTAGGCACCTGCTTTAGCAAAAAAGAGACCTTGGTTTCTGTACAGTCGATGTAAAGACTCTAGCCTGCCCCTTGAAGACTGTCTATCACTCTCAGCTGATGGTAGAAGGAACCTAGGGCACAGGTTAGCCAGCTTAATCAGATGGCTCACATTGGGTTGTGTGAATTTCCCCTCTACATACAAAAATGTATAGAATTTCATTTAAAGAGGAGCTGCCTATTTTTTTAGAGATCAGGAGGAAGGCAAGAAAAATGGTTACTGGCAATGGCCTGGGAAAAGCGATTTTGACACTGCAGGCAAAATTGTCAGCTCATCTAAATCAACATAGCGCTTACTCTTTCACAGAGCTCTGCAGACTTGTGAAAGCTAAGAATCTGGCTTATACACAGCTAGGAAAAACTCTGACTAACAGTTAATCTGGGAAAATAGCTATCTGGAAGAGGAAGTGCTTGTAGAGAAGGCAAATCCACTTAATGTAAATTCTAAATTTTTCATCTTTAAGATAAACGAGTTCAACATTTCTAGCACTGAGGACCGAGCAGTGGTTTTGGGACTGTCTTTCCATGTCATTTTTCTAGATATGTTCAATGTGCATATTCAGTCACAAGAAGGGTGTTTGGCTGTTGGACTCCATAGGTTCCCATTCTGCACACACGCCTAAGCAAGTAAAGCTGCAAAAGAAAATTTTCTTACAGGCTCAATCCCACCCACAGCAAAGCATCAGAACCAGAAAATGAGCAAAATGGGAATGCATCCATACCTTTAATTTTGCAGACCTTGTGTAAGTACTGTACCTAACAGTGCAAAGACACAAATTTCCCGTACAGGATGGCCCAAGCAAACTTCATCAGAGAAGGAAAAAAAATCTCAATAAGTAAAATATATTAGTCAGGTGTCATTAGCTAATACAAAGGACTTGCTCCCCTCTTCCAAATCCTCATCCGCTCCCCACAACAATGCAATGGCATAGAATCAAACTAGAGTAACCTAGAAGGTTATTTTCCACCTCTAATTTCCATCTTGGGTTTTTTTTGGTTGTTTTTTTTTTTAGTTAAATTCTTGCCTTTTGGAAGTATATTTCCATTCCTAATGAAAAAAATATTCTGGAGGTATATTATATATAAGCAACAAAAATGTTGGCAACCATCTCTAATCAGAAGGGAAAAAATGAATTAGCTCTTTGAAATAATATTTGAAAACAATAAAACAAAACCAGTTAATTTTTCCAAAGGCCCACAGCAATTTCAGGGTAGCTGCTGTCAAGAAGAGTCAGACAGGCTGTCAGAAAGTAAATGTACCTTCTGGCTGTGAAGATTGCTGGTCCCTAAGGAAGCCATGTTTCCAAAACTATTTAAATTTGAGATGGGAATCCTTTTTTATTATTATTTTTTATCTTTCATTAGAACCGCAATGTATCATCACAACATAACTGTGTAAGTCCTCAGCAGTAATAACTCGTATTACCGAATTGCAGAAGCAAAAACCTACAGGTATCAAGGCAAGTTTTATAGGGTGAATTTCTCAAGAGTTTAGTTCACTGGTTTGATATCTGCAAGCCAGAGCTATTTAGGTTTATACTCAGTGTCTGACATGTTGAAGATTTTATTGCATTCAGAAACTGGCAGAGCACATACTGAGAAAAATGTGTAAGAGGCAAGTGGAGAGTGTGTTGTCAGATTCTTAGTTCATGTAAGGTTACAAGAAGAGTACTTAGACATCTCATTCAAGTATGCAGAATTCTTGACTTTCAGTTCAGGCTAGTAGTAGGAATGACCAAATGTAAAAGGTTTGAGAAAGTAACTTTTCTTCTTTTTCAGTGTGGGCTTTTTTTTTCTCATCCTGTTTTGTTTTAAATCTTCATTTTTTTGTTATAGTCTACTGCAGTTATTTACATAAATTCTAACTATACACAATAACGTTACTATTATATTCAGGTTATCACGTTAACAGCACTAGAGCTGGCACAGGAAAGGAGGGGAAGTTGTTGTAAACTATTTTCTTAAATTATAAACAATTGCTATTATTACTAAAGTATTACCTAAAACTTTTGATTTTTGCAAAAAGTTGTGCAGCATTCAGACTGGGACAAGTTCCCCCTTAAGTTCTGTGGAAATTTTCTCTTATAAGCAGGCCAAAATATACCACAGACATATTGCCCCTTTTTGGTACAGAATTCCAGCAACACATAGCTCACATTTTGGCCAGATCCTGGAAATGCAGAGGAGCGTGAAAATGAAAAGTAATGAGGGTGGAGAGGAAGGAAACATTCCAAACTCGTCAAGCCTCAAGAAATGTTAAGTTTGGGTCCAGTTCAAGTTTTGGGTGAAGATTTAACTCAGTTTTTATTTTCTTCAAAATGCCTGAGCACCCTCAGGGAGTATTCTCTTCCTAGAGAGCTCTTAGAAAAGCATATTTTTTCACTGACAAAAGGATCAGCAAATGGACCCTGATGCCAAAAAGTTTGAAGTTAAACCAGTTACTGTGGCAGGTCTCGTTCACATGTTTGTTCCTTAAAAAGGATTTTTTCCTTAAAAAGGATTTTAAGAGATTATGCAGAACTTGTATATTTAGTGATTCTTCATATTTCCAAATGAGACAGAGACAGTTGTCTATTATGTTACGTGCAATGAAGCAAAAATTACTTCTTTATGCTTTAGTTTCAAAGTCTCTTACACACTGAAGTTTTTCCTTTAAAACATATTTTCTAAAGACATTTACAGCTAGAAATGTGCTGCTGATCCAAAACATCAAGAAAAGGAACAGAGGAAGAGGGAGGATCTCTGAATAATTTAAAGCAGCCTCCTCATTCAAAAGTCATTCTCTTTTTAATCTCTCACACTTTGTAGCCAGAGACTTTATGCTGGGCTCTGGCAGAAAGTCAGGAAACAATATATCTGCAGCTTTAGAGCAGGATGAAAATAAACAACAAAAAAGTACAGGAGACCCACTACAAGTTCTACTTTTACACAAAGTTTGTTTTCCACATAATTGTCTGTATCCACAGGAAGAGTCCACTGTCTGTGGACAGAATCTCTCCCCATCACCTGCCTTCTACCTACACAGGGCACGAGCACGCATGCACATGCATGTGCATGAGTGCACACAATTTGCTCTGCTCAAAGAGATGTCTTTGATTAACCATTGATATTTATGTTATTTTTGATAATGAGTTCTCCTGGAACAAAAACTTGAATTAAAATAAATTATCTGCATCATTAACAAAGACAACAATTAATAACTAATTGAACCAGGCCAAAATTCTCCTATCCAGAGTTTATGAAAACGGGCTTTACTCTAACAAGCTCTAATACTTCCTTTTTTTTTTGCCATAATCACTCTTCAAAAGACCAGACAGGCCTATTTTAGAGGACACCTCTTAATGGATCCAGTAAGGGACTAAAGGCCACCTGTCTTGAAGGAATACTTTACAAAGATCCCTGGGAAGAATCAGATAACCTGGAGAAGAAAATCTTCCCAGGTATCACCTACTTGGAAGCTGACTACAAAAAACTAATCTAGAATTAGCAGTGCACTAAATTATTAACTTTTCCAACCCTTAAGGCCAGCCACAGCTTTTTGGTCAGCCACCTATCTTTTCTATACCCTGAAAAGTATTCTCAAATCTTTGCATACTATTTACCATTTACAAAGGACTTTTTTGTGCTCCCCTACTTCCCCCTCCATTTTCCTCTTCTTCCATGGTATCTTTAAATGAAATGCATATGAAGAGAAGCAATATTAAAAACATAAATTATTTTCTTTTGCTTTGAATTAGTACTTACAACATAGCAACATCCCATCAACATTAAGCTTCTGAGAGACCACCAACAAACATTTCATGAAACACAGTGTGAGAGTCACTAACACCTTCATTAATTGTTATGGAGTTCTGATCCAGTACAGAAGTGATCAAATAATTTTTTCCTGGGGAACCTGTGACTTTATTCTCAAAACTCATGCAAAAGATGTCTAAGAATAGAGGATTAATTGCCATGCTACACTTGTGTGGCCTGAACTCAAACTTCCATTTAGGGCTTTCAAATAACTTTGGTAAATAGCTAATTGTGAAGTTCTAAGCACGCAAGTCACTTCTGACTGTCATTGCTCATGACTACAACTAAGGGCACTTGCACAGGTGTGCATACATCAATGTGAATGTAAAACAGAGGACTGGATTTCAAATCTGTCCACGTGTCTCTCATGTTGTACAGTTAGGTCACAGGAAAGAAACCAAGAAGTTCAAAATACGAAGCAGATACATAACTGTAGAAAGAAGAAGGGAAACATATTTAGATACAGAGAAAGGATAGCAAGTGCAATCATTTCACAGGTATATCTATTGTTGCTAAGCACATATGCTGAAGCTAAGCACTGTAGTAAAAAGAGGGGCCACAGGAGAAAAGCAAACTTGGCAACCTGACAAGCCTTCTTTTAAAAAGAAAGTAATTACAATTGTATGATAAAATTATTATTCACTGGCAAAGTTACCATCTCATAACATCCTGCTGTTCTTGTAGCCACCTGTTCTCTTAGGCACACACATATATTTTTAGCCTGAAGATTCATGAAAAACAAATCTCTACAAATCAATATAGAAAAGTGCATGACAGTCAGACAACATACTCTCCTGAAGTCACAGCAGACTCTAATCTAGTCAAGAATAAACTTGACCACTCTCCAACCACATTCTTCCAGAGGAACTTCCTTCATTCACTGCCCCACATGGCAACCCTCTAGATGTCATACAGAAGGGTAGGGAATAAACTGTATTGCCCGGTGCCAGGCTGACTTGAGGGCTCACAGGCAAAAGCCCCTTTGCAGTCATGCTTTTCTTCTTAATCCAGAACCAGAGCAGAGCAAGACTGAATGTTCTGTAAGAGTTTTGCTAAACATAAGCAGAAACAACCATATGCACTCGCAGCTCCCCATGTCCTGCAGTCAAAACAGGCTACAGCAATCTTAGGGACTGGTAGGCATCTGAACCCGTAGCAAATCACCACAACAACAACAGTAACACTGACTTGAACTGCAGCCACTCTGTGCATCCTGCATACAAGTTACATATACCTAGAACTTTGTAATATTACTAGGATTTAGCTGAGTGTGCAGAAAGACCCGTTTTCATCTTTTCAGGGAAAATCTAGCTGGTTTCCTAAGAAGCTGAAAGAAAGTCCATGATGTAATATCTGAGAATATGATAAAATATTTTAATTGATTGTACATTACCATTAAGCCAGTCTATACATCAAATATTTATCATTCAAATATTTTTTCTTGCCATTATATATGATAATCGTTAAATACCTCTTTCTTCTCACCTTTACTGCAAACAAAACTGTTCAGGGTGGAGGGTGCATTTTCCTTTCATTTGTCATTAGGGTGAGAAATCTTTTCTTTGACCATGTTCCATTTCCTCTATTAAATTGTTTGAATCTGTTTCCTCTGCTTAATAGTTGACTCAGTTTACCCATGCCTATGTAATTTTCTCATTGAAGTGTTTAACATTAATATGAATGATACTGTATTTTCAAGCCAATTAGAATTTTTATGAGACTGCAATCCTAGTTGGCTTTACTTTTTCTTTAGTGGTCATTGGGTAGCAAAGAGCATGTAGTATGAACAGTTGAACTATTCTCCTAATTATTACATCTGGTTTACCATATCCCACACATCTCGCATGTTTTAACTGAAGGGCAAGAAAGATCTCCAGTTGATCATTGATACTTTTAAATTGGCACATAATGATAATACCACGTTCTGAAGGGAGTCCTTCCTAAATCTCAGCATATGTCTTTATGTTTAAATAATTAAGCTACAGCTGGATACAAAAGCAGATCAGAACACCTCTCAATGGACTGTGCAAGGAAACTCACTCAGTGGACAGAATACTTCATAAAAGAAGATGACCTTGAAGATAATTTTTGGTTAAAAAAACCTACAGGTATTTGAAAAAGAACTCTATGATATAAAATAGAGATGCATAGCTTTATACTAGCAATGCAATAACAAGGCAATTTCATTTAAAGGCTCTAGAGGAAAATATTATGTTTTAAGACATTTCACATTTATTAGTTTTACTAAGTCTAAGCATGCAACCAAGCGTCTATGCTCCAATAAAAGCATCAGAAGGTATGGCATAATGCAAGGTTATCTCCTATGTCTCTAAGTAATATTTAATTAATTTTGGAAGCAGCATATAATTCAACATTAGTTTTGGAGGCGGGCAAAAGAATAGCAACATACAACAACTTTGCTGCCTCTAGTCTTTGCAAATAGTACCAGTGAAATTAATAGCTACTTGAAGGAGAAGCTTTCCTTTAAAGTGGGTAAGGAAGGCAAATGTTAACACTATTTTTCAAATTTTGAATGAATCTGAAAGAAAAAAAAAATATGTTTAGACATTTTCCAATGTCTTCCCGTTCTATTTTTTTCAATAATGTGACAATTCACGAAACACTATGTTTCTTTTCATGAAAATTCAGGACATTTTAATGATACAAATAATGAAAAAACAATTGTTAAAACAATCTTTTCTGTCCATATTTCAACTATAACACCATTTATGAAACTCATTGTTACGGAATCACTATCACAACCTCACACATTTTAAGATGGAGAGAGCGACTATTTAGGCCAAATCTATGAACAAACAGGAACAAGAATAATGAAACCGTTTTTAATTTGTAACTCCCAATTTTATTTTAAAATAAAATTACCCCTTTTTGATTTTTGTAAGTCATTTTTTTGTATCTGGCAAAATAAAAAATACATAGGAGTAACCTAAGTGAGCCAAAGCCACAAGAGGTGTCCTTTGCAATCACCTGTGCTTTTTTTCTGCAAGTATGTATGAGAATCAGTCTTCAATGATGAATCAACTGTTGGATCAAAATCTAAAAATGAGCTGTTCTAGGGTGGCACACTCAACACAAAGCCAAAGAAATAAGAGAACAACAAGAATAAAGGAAAAAAAGGAAATTTCAACTCAATCTATAATGGAAAACATTATATAGAACCTAACAAAATGCTTCCACGCAGTTCATTTAAATCTAATATAAAGCTGAAATTTATCATCAGTCACTGCTGTCATGATTAGTATCACAGTTTGGGAAGGGAAACTGATAGCAAGAGCAGCAATGCAGGCATCAAATATTCTAAGTATCTTGCTATTGCCAGCTTTGTCTAATATTTTATATTAACTTGATGATACTGAATAACAACAAAAATTTCTTGAAGGAGTTCTTTAAAGAGCAAACTAGCAAACCTTTGACATTGAATTAGTACAATTAAAACAAGTAAGTCAACTGGTATGTGTATTGTAAACAGTTACATGCATGCTATAGCTATACTTGGAAACTAGTTTCAATCTTGGAAAATGTTTTCTTTCATGGAAAATTTGATAAAAATTTAACATACTAAAGTTTTAACAAGACAGTAACTTCAGGGAAAGCAGAATCTGGGCTGCACATCATGAGTGATTATTAAGCATGATGCAACACCACCAAAAAAAAAAAAGGGGGGATGTCATATGGTAGGCAGTAATGATCAAAGAGGGATAGATAGAATTATAAATGTCAGTTGAACTTTTCAGATAACAAGTTACCTTTTAAGCTGCATGTGGCAAGGAGATACCCTTATCCAAAGGGTAGCTTTGCCAAGGAGAGGCTCATCCATTGCTCCTCAGTGTGCTCATCCATGTTGCGCAAAACTCAGCTGCTCTGAGAGTAATTGAGGACTATATTTCTGTTATTCTCTGAAAAACAAAAGTAAACAAAAAAAACCAGAAGTTGAAGGAATTTGACTATGTAGTGGGTTTTGTGGGCACCTGCAATCTGAAACCAACTGAAAGACTAGAAATGCTTTCAAGAGGTTTCATATCATGCATATACTTCCTAAAGCCATTCCAAACACTAGAATGGTGCATAATCAGGCCCACAGTTAGGAAATGTAACTAAAGCAGTTGTTATACACTTACACAAAGAGTTAACAGAGCAAGACATACTCCACTACACAAGTTCTTAGGCTTTACAATCAATAATACAATAAAATATAATAGATTCTTCACTCTTAACCATGACACTTGACCAGACAACTTTATGTCCTATTAATCTAAAAGTATATAATTGGCTTTTCAGATCCCATCTGTTTTGCCAAAATTGAGCTAAAGATATTTTTTAAATAGAAGAATAACTTATTAACTGTAAAGACATCCACTGAATTTCAAAAGATCTGTGTATCAAAAATTCAGCATTATTATTTACCGATTTTCTATTTCTATTTCAATCAGTATGATCTTATATTTAAAGAATAAAGTCAAGCTTGACTCCTATAACAGTAGAAAAATTGTCTTAGTAAGCAAATTAATATCCATCTTATGTTGGTGGATTCTGTTCTTCCCACAGAATTTGATTAAATAACAACATTAGCTAGTCACAAATTTAAGAGCTTAGAAACTACAAATCTTTAAAAAGAAAACTCCCAAACTATTGGAAGGCTGCAGGATGAAAGAGAACTTTATTTATTTTATTTTTATTTCATTCTGAAAACTCACAAGTACTAAAGAAGTCAAAGTCTGTATTCAGAAGAAATCAATTGCCAAATTTTATACATTGTTTGCAAAGGTTCCTTTTACTAAGTCGCTAAGTGGTTCTTCCAACCACTGGTTGGAAGGGACTTCTACTGGAAACACTACCACACCTTCCAATGTTGATTTCCTGAAATTACAAAGTGAAGTCTTTCCTCCAAGATATTTGTTCTCTCCGCGTATCACTTTTCGGTGTATAGATAAAAACCAATGAGCAGTAAATTCTGTATTATTAGTATTATTATAAACATCTATTAGCAAGATGTATTAACACACATTGGGTGGCCTCTAGGAATACAAAAATAACCACAATGAATAGAAATGACACACAAATAAAAATTCATCCCACCCAGAGAAACAGATCTGTACACAACCGACCAAATAACACAGATGCAAAGAAAATCTTTAGTCTTGTGCCCTCCCCTGGAAACACTATCCACCTACCCTGCCAGACAGAAAAAGGAGGTCAGACCATCCTGTGAAATCACTGTTCATAGCCTCTATGGAGATAACCCTCTTCCTTCCCAAGACAGGTTACTATTTCTAAACATTCTCACTCTACATTGAAGGACAACTGGTGAAGTTTAACTATATTTAATCTTCCTGTATCTTTGAGTTTGGAATCCATCAGCAGGATGTTACCTCTGCTACTCAGTTAATGCATCAGCTGGCCACTAGCAGGAAGGCTCTATGGGTTACTCAGAGAGGAAATAAGAATAGTGAATTCATTCCACTTCACAGTGGTGAAAATACCTGTGTGCGATGCAAGGCAAAGCAGTATGTGATCCAGGATCTGAAAGTCACAGAGTGGACATCCAGAAGGGGCACCTAGTTATCTATTTTCTATTACACCACTTTGAGTTGTATTATTATAATAGGTATTTCAGTTTTGTCCAGTAACTTTTATACTGAGCAGAATAATTTATGTTTTGTTAGACAACATTTTCCCAAGAAAGCATCTGATCATGATTTGAACACATGAAGCATACAGAGATACCATTCCACTTAGTAAGTTGTTTCATGGTACAGTAAGTGCCATTTAATATTTGTCTCACTTCAGCTTCAAGTCCATCATCCTAGCTACACCTTTACAGTGTTCTACTCTCTTCTGCACAGTGAGTCACTTTTAAATCCCCTTTTTTAAAAAATTATATACATTAGGCTTTCTACAGCTCTCACCGTAGACATTTTCTTCACTACTGCTATAATGTTGGTAGTTCTATTCTGTATCATCTCCCACCTTTATACATTTTTTAAATAAGTGATATCAAAACTGTATACAGTAGTCTACTAATGACATCCTACAGAGATTAAAAAAAACTCTCAATTTCCAGCCTGTATTTCTATGGATGACACTAACTTCTCAACCTCAGTACTGATCTGGAGGCTCACAATCGGATGATCTTTCACAGTAACAATCTCCTCCACCAGAAGCCACAGCTTTCAGACCACGATTCTCCACTCTCTCACCTTGTTCCTAGCTATAAACAACATCAGTTGGGATTAACGCACATTTTGTTTTAGAGGATTACACCAGCAAATGATACGAACAACTCCAGATGATTGCCCTCATCATGCTTATTTCCAAATTTGTCAATCTTTTTGCCATCATGTATTTCATCAGCAGTTATAGCACTGAGATACAGACATGGCTTGTGATTTTGTCAGTTATTCCACCACTGTCAGAATGCTCAAATAATGTATATGAAAACCTGTCTATATGTATACTAACATGTTTTAGGCTAGTTAAATCTTAGTAAATTCATATAAAATTAGTCATTATGATTGGAAATAAAGTACTGGCAGCTGTGAATTCTCATTTTTTACTCTTAATTACTAGGTGAGGAACAAAATCACCTATTGGTTTTGTGGTTCTTGTGCACAGTCACATTAATAAAATTGTTTAATTTGGGAGTCCACTAGGCCTTTCCTTCAGTATCTGGTATACATTGCTCATTTTGACAGTTTATTTGTTTCACAATTGCTTCTGAGCACATAATAATCACTTCCTTCTCTAAGTTCTGCTTTTATAAATAAAGCAGAATAAGAAGTTTTGCTTGACTGAAACAGAAATTTTCACCAGTGAAGTTCTTTGGCCATGTATGAGAAGAATAGCAACATTTCTGTTCATGCCCTGAGTTTCTGATATATGCAGATTATTTCTTTATTTAAACTAAATATTTGAAAGGCAATATGCAACTAATTAACTTGTGACAACTTGTGAAATTCCTTTCTGAGGTAGTTAGGGTAAAATTAAAAGAAAATTTGGGGGATGTCAAGGCCACTGTCATTCTAAAACTCTTATGTCTCATTTAAATAAAGAGCAAATAATGCGATACAGGAATTTACACCATTTGGATTTATGCAAAATATGTGCTTGCTAACACAAAAATTAATATGAAATATATTGTTCAATGGCTAGAAATAGTGCACACAAACGCTGCAATTTCACAAGACATCAATCTACATATGGGCTCCTCATGGGTCAGTCTGCCACCCCTACCTTTTCCTGCCCCTTGCCTTGTACAAGCTCCACTGCATATGGCCATGATATCAGTGAAATTGCATGAAAATGATTTTTCCTTCTTTTTGGCACAGCAATTTCTCTGACGGATCAGTGGGTTGTGATCTAGCCCATCCAGCAGTAACGTGACCAGTACAGCAAATGCAGGGGAGCAGCAGGAGCATCTAGCTCAGAAAATGCGTGATCACCCCTTGGCAGTGTGGTCTCAGGTCAATAAGTAAGCTAAAGCTTACTGTGACATGGTATTTGTAAGGAAGTAAAAAAAATGATCTATTTTTTAAAGGGAACAGCAAAGCTACCTCCTGCATAACAAAAATGCAGGTGAGTTTCAAAAAGAAAGATTAATTTTCTTTAAAGCCCCTTGTGGACTCCAAATGAAAGAGGCTATAAAAACTAATATGCTCCACCATGAAGAATTTCCTCCAAGCAATGCACTGTTTAAGTAAGATATGAAGAAAGATGTACTCACTTTACAAACTAAACAACATTATCCACCTTCGAACAACATTGCCCCTGTCTCCATGGACACCATTCTGCACCATGTCATCCCACATGACAGGCAGTCTTAAGGTACTACAAGAACAAAGCCAATACTGACTTCTATCCTCAATGCATTATCGAAACCATACACTTTACCTTCATCCAAAACATCACATTCAGCTGCCTGTGTTTCCTCTAAACCTTATGACCAAGCATAAGCATCAAAACTCCATTCTACCCATGAGTCTTGCAAGAAAAATATCTAGATGATTGCACCAAACAATTTCTTGTGTACCTAGGACATGTGGATAGCATCTTTATCACTGGGACTAAAATGAAGATTCCCTCACTGATATGTATCACAAATTAATAACTTGTGTTCAGTCCTCTCCATCAAAATAGCTCATGGCTACTTTTACATCAACAGTCTCTAAGGAACAAAACAAAACAAAGGTCCAACCTAATACACATCATAGTCTAATATACTCATCTGTTCAAACAAGAAGTGAGGGGAAAAAAAACACAATACACAAGCAAATACTCAGAGAACGTATCTTCCCTGAAGAAAATACCAGTCAAAACACCTTCACCAATCCAAAGACCACACATGCCCTTCCTGCAGTAAAACTATCCCTGACTGATCTAAAACACCTGGTTGTCACAAAACATACTGAAATTTAGACAGAAAATAATGAAATATGCAAAAACTACATAAATACCACACTTTGAAAACAATCTTCCATTTTGGTCCAGTCCTGTTCAACATATACATTAATGACCTGGATGAAGGGACGGAGTGTAGCCTCAGCAAGTTTGCTGGTGATAAAAAACTGGAAGGAGTGCCCAATACACCAGAAGGCTGTGCTGCCATTCAGCGAGACATGGACAGGCTGGAGAGCTGGGCTGAGGGGAACCTCATGAAATTCAACACAAGCAAGTGTAAGGTCCTGCCCCTGGGGAGGAACAACCCCACGGACCAGTACAGGTTGG
Organism: Morus bassanus; assembly: GCA_031468815.1. Lineage (NCBI taxonomy): Eukaryota > Metazoa > Chordata > Aves > Suliformes > Sulidae > Morus > Morus bassanus. Next base: position 8,582,671 of record CM062576.1, on the reverse strand, counting down.
GGGTTGACCTGCTGGAAAGCGGCTCTGCTGAGAAGGACCTGGGAGTGCTGGTGGACAGCAGGTTGACCATGAGCCAGCAGTGTGCCCTTGGGGCCAAGAAGGCCAACCGTGTCCTTGGGGGCATGAAAAAGAGTGTGGCCAGCAGGTTGAGGGAGGTTATCCTCCCCCTCTACTCCACCCTAGTGAGGCCACATTTGGAGTGCTGCGTCCAGTTCTGGGCTCCCCAGTTCAAGAAAGACAGGGAACCGCTGGAGAGAGTCCAGCGGAGAGCTACCAAGATGATCAGGGGACTGGAGCATCTCTCTTCTGAGGAAAGGCTGAGAGACCTGGGTTTGTTCAGCCTGGAGAAGAGAAGACTGAGGGGGGATCTTATTAATGCTTCTAAATATCTAAAAGGTGGGTGTCAAGAGGATGGGGCCAGACTCTTTTCAGTGGTGCCCAATGACAGGACAAGGAGCAGTGGGCACAAATTGGAGCACAGGAAGTTCCACCTGAACATGAGAAAAAACTTCTTTACTTTGCGAGTGACAGAGCAGTGGAACAGGCTGCCCAGAGAGGTTGTGGAGTCTCCTTCCCTGGAAATATTCAAAACCCGCCTGGACACGGTCCTGTGCACCCTGCTCTAGGTGTACCTGCTCAAGCAGGGGGGTTGGTCGAGGTGATCTCCAGAGGTCCCTTCCAACCCCTGCCATTCTGTGAATCTGTGATGCCCCAGACTCTACTAGCCTCTAAACAGTAACTTGCCAAAAAGCATCAGAAATGGATGAACAAACAGATCAGGGAACAAAAGCAGAGAATTAGTAAGTGTGTGTTGTGCAAACGTAGGATCTCAACAGGTCTGTGAGGAAGCCTACAAATGCATAAGTAAAATGCAGAAATTCTAACATGGTGCATGATCTATCTGAACCTTAGTTGCTTTAGCTTCTTTGAGCAAAACATTTCTTTTCATATTTAATGCTAATGGTGGAAGTGATAGTTACCTTAGAAAACAGTGAACAAACTGGTGCAAAGAAAGGCAAGCTTACCCATTTCAGATCTTGCTGTAAAATCCCTAGCTTGGAAATCCAGCATGAAACTGCCTCTGATGCAACCAAAACACTGCAAGCATAATCTTGTCACATTGTTGACATGCACAAACCATATCTTGCTCAAGTTTACAGGGTTAATTTTATTAACTCTTTTTGTAAACAACTTACACAATCCACTTGTTGCAGAATATGAGTCTAAAATGCCATGTATAGAGTAAGCAACACAAGGATCACAACACAAGTTGTGTCCTTGCTAAGACAAACCGAGCTGCAATGGTAGAGAAGTATAAAATACCTACTTATATTTAACAGACAACTTTATTAACTACAGTGGGTAGGCATTACAAGAAATCAGCATAGTTAACCTGTGATGTAGCACAGTTGATTAACCACCTCTTAGTTACAATACCTCAATCATCAAGATCATTTTTTGATGCAAAGAATTCAGTAAAACATTATTTTCTTCATTAAAATGTTCACCTTTATCCAAAGAATGACCTACTGTCAACAGACTTTTAGCTCTTGGTGTTTTAACTTTGTTTTGATCAAATTTAGTTACGTTCCATCAAATATCTCACCCAGATGATTTAAAGGACCACGAGAAAGCACTCCTAAAGAAAGGGGCGGAGGATGATGTAGTTAATTTCTGGAAGTCACTGAATGTGAAAGATATGAATTATGAATATCAGATAGCATGAAATAATACCCAGGAGACAATGCTGCAATATAAATGACAAACAAGTTCTTGATAAATTCAAACTAGGTATTGGTCATACAATTCTTCTTTGGCTATGCAAATAAGACTGCAAGGAACATAATATTAGATATTAGAATGCCTTACAGGTCTTGGTGCCATGAAAAAGGAAAGCAGCTAAGAATGAGTGCAGTGTGGCAACTTACAACTCAGTTATCAATTTCAAAATTACTCAGATTATCACTGTATTAAAATAAAAACAGAAAGGAGAAAGCAAAGATATCACAAAAATGTTAGAAAAGGTTTGTACAGAGCATAACATTTAGTGCAAATATGGCACTGTAATGCTTCCAGCATGCAGATAAGTTCTTTAATGGCAGCAGCCAATATTTGCAAGTTTGTATGGTACATAATAAGATGGGGTGTAAAATTTGCCGAAACTACCATTGGAAAAACAGAAAGAATTTTTCTTTGAATAACATTTTCAGATGCGTACTGTCCGGAAGAGCATTATTATTCATTAGTTACACTGAAAGACCATCAGATGGTGAACGTTCTATCAGATTTGCATTACAGAGACCATATAGTTCAGCTCAAATGCATATTCTTTCATGACACTGTAAGTGAATTATTTAGTTGCAATTACTGTGCAGATGTAAAAATATTCATGAATAACCTTCCTGTGATACATGGGAATTAAAAAAATCTTATGGATATTCACAACTGTCAGTAACTTAATATTGTCAGGGAAAAAGCAGATATTTCTTCAGCTCCTGTTTTGTCCCAAAGATGCCACTTTTTCACAATGTTAAGAATCTATGGTTGTTTCAGACAATTAATACAAAGATAGAATACAAATTATGTTATGATTATAGTATACTGGTGTATGAAAACATGTATTTAAAGTTCAGTTATGAATCTGAGATGTCCTCCTTCTACACGTAAAACATCTGAATCACTTTCACCATTTCTAAAAATGACAATTCTTGAAAAAAAAAAAACAAACCTGCAACATTGTGATATAACATAGCAAATACCGTAAGAGGAAATGTTTATTGAGATGTTGATTAGCAGAAAGTCGTGTGGATTTTTCATACTCATTTTACCAGAAAAATCTAGTAATTGAGGTCCAAATCATCAATATATTGTGGTATAGCCAGTACCAAATGGGCACTAGGAGCCATCTTACACACACAAGTTCCCCAGAAGTCATAGCCTATAAAGCCCCTAAATTCTTATTCAAAGCCAGAATGCGTAGGTTGCAACATATAGTTAGATGAATGTGCCTACAACACTCTTGCATTAAAGTTGTTCCCAGATGGCTCAAGACTCCTTGGGTAGTTTCAAGTGAAAAGTGGTGTGCAAGTGGAAAGAACTATCATCATTGTAAGTAAAATCCAATTGCTGACACAACTTAAATGATCATTCTCGTCCTGAGCTACATATAAACACGTGAACTGAAAGAAAACTCAAAGTTCCTTACACCTAATTGCAGCATTTTATTGAAACTTTTATCATCTGGAATCCATATGGGTCACACTGTCTTAATAAACAATAACACATTTTATTTTGGTTTACTGAAAATTAACAGGGCATTTGGGAAAATACTATTATTGTAAAAGCCTGTTTCACATTTGTTTGGCAATACTAGAGCTATCTAAGTGGAAAACAAGAGAACCGCGTTTTTTTGTTTTTTTTTTTTTTTCCTCTGTTGTTGATATTAGGAGAAAACAATGCAGCTGGTAACATTAATGATACCCTATATCCTCAACAAAGATGAAAGAGGTCAGACAAAGTTGTAATGGGCTTAACCATATGAAACAGCCATACTGGATTGATTAGCTTAGTATCCAGACACAGTAAACCCATTTTTTTCAAACAATATTCCATGCTATAGTCCAATAGGTCTGCAAAGTCTCAAGGCTTTGCATAAGGCAGCTTTCTTAATATAGTCAGCCCTACAGCAAAATGCAATGAAGGGCTATTTCTGTTCTGGCCTGCTGGACTGGGGGGGAAACAGGGAGAGGGGAGAACAGACTGAATCATACAGCATCTATCACAGTATCACACTGGCTACTCTGTTGTGAGAGCACTGGCAACAACCTTATTATACAGTCCTGTTTTCAGAGATTTACAATTAAAAGTCCATCATAAAAATGTCTTCTTGGCAAAAATGCAGCAAACAAGCTCATTCCAAAAGGGGTTTATATTTTAATTAGAGAAAAATCAGTTCAGCTGTCTTTTTGGAGAGTCAGAGGGTTTGGCTAAGGAAGACAAATAAAAACAGATTTTTGGTGGTTTCTGTAGTTCTTTTGTTCTTCTTGAGGAATCAGTACCATGTCAATGTAATAACCATAGTGTAATAAGATCCATACCAAGAAATGAGGATTTCATTTGACAACTGATCAACACTGTCTTTAAACATAGTTAACATTATTCCTCTGTAACTCTGTAATCCAGATTCCTGTCTCCCATTTTTTTTACATTTAACAGCAGCAAAAAAAACAAAATCTATGATCCTGGAACTCAGATTTCTAGTTTTCTTGGCCCTTCTAGGATGCTTATGACCTCACTGTTCTCACTAGTAGTCTGGTCATCAGAGCAGATGCTAAAAGACATGAAGTCAGTTATCCTTTCCTTTAAAATCACAGGATTCCTTACCATTGGCCCATTATAGTACAGCTGATTCCACAATTGACCAATTACCCTGAGGATAATTCAAGAAAAAGTTATATTCAACATACAGTGAATCAGAAGGACAATGCCAGGATTTTTCTTACACTTTACAATATTGAAAACAACTTGATTCAGCACTTTTCTTGAGACAATTCCCCTTATCCTGCAAAAGAAATTCACATAGCTGATTGCACTGAAGTCAGTAGGGCTGATGCTGACGGTAAACACTAGTTTGTATGCTTCAGGTAACTATTTCCTTGAACTCGGGACAAAAATAGGACACAAAAAATAGAGGGAATGCAGTGTTCATTTTGATGCTGTTTCACCATAATTTATCCCCTGTCTAGAGCATAATTTGTGGGGTCTATCAGCCTACACTCCCATCCAGTTAGAGAACTTCTTTGAGATTATTAAGAACAGCATGAAGGCATCTGAGAAACATATTGGCATTCAACTGTCCAATTTGCAACTGTTGCAAATAGGCTCCGCTACCTCTTCAAATGGCCCAGTGGTCAGAAAGGCACCTATTAAGGCATCTATGTGGTACCCTAAGAAAATCAAAGGTTTACAATGGAAATTTTTCAACAGCTATGAATTTTCACCACTCTTGTTTTAAATTCTTCTTTAATGCCTTTCTGTACTACAGCAATTTAGCAAAGAATTCACCTTTCTTCCAGGTAATGTAACATGCATGTTAGAAATAAAGGCATGGAGAATGACGAGAAAGGAAATTTTCCTCCATCACAAAAGGAAGATGAGCAAAGAACTTTTAATCAAGAAATAGAAGAAACAACATTATTGGCATTAAAAAAAAACAACAAAATAGCTTTTCAGAAGTCAAAGCACTAGTGAACTGTGTTCTCTGTTCACTGCTCAGGATTTGAGAAAAAAGGCAGGAGGAGGGTGATATGCTTTGTAATCCTCTATAGTAACATAGAGGCAAGAGAAAAACAACACAATAAAAACCCTTGTAGGCCAGTACTCAGGAAAAGCTTCATCTTACTTTATTTACAAAATAGCTAAATATATCCGTAGCAAAAGCTAACAAATTACAAGTAAAACTTTGAAAAAAGAATGTTCATCAAGTAGTGTTAAGCTGGAGGGGTTTTTTTTAATCCTTTTGTCATTTGTGCAATATGTGATCAAAGACATTTCCTTTTCCCATTCCTCAAATGTTAAATAAATATGCGGGCTTAGAAAAGATATTCATGTAATTCTTAGCGGGTCAGAAAGTAGTACTTGTTACATCACATAATTAAGGCTAAAGTATTAGAGGTGGGAATGAGGGGGACAGTCTGATTTTCTAAACAAAGACATGATGAATTTTTATTTCAAAGACTGGAAAAAATTCCCCAAACCATTCCTCTCTATGCATCCGTACGTGCCAACTTCTCATTGCATTCATTAATTGTACTGGCCAGCTTAAGAATAAGCAGAGGGGAGTAAATTAATCCATTTCATAGAATGGATTTGCTCTACTTCGGTGCTGTTCTTCCTCCAGCCCACCTGAACAGTGGCACCAAGACCGTCCTGCTTTTAGCAGGGGCTGAGGAGAGCTCCTCTTCCCACACCGACAGCCGCTGGGCTTCTCCATCCAGCTCCCCTTTGCATTCGGGGCCCTGAGGCACTCATAGACCTTAATGGTCCTGACCAGCTACACCAGGCCTCCCCTGACAACCCCAGCCCATGGGTCTGGGGCCCCATTTCAGCTCAGCCTGGGACCTTCAGCTGCAGCGGTGCCCCTGCCTGTCCATGGACCCTGTTGATCCTCACCCGTGAGCTGGCACCCCACCTTGACCTTGGATCTGTCCCATCACCATGGACCTGCCCCATGATCATGGGGCTACGCCTGACCCTGGTTACCTGGCGGAGGCCCAGCCCTGACCCTGACCTGCAGAATGGCTTCCCAGCTTGCCTTCAGACCTGCCTCATCACCATCGATTTACCTGATGGTCTCTGGGCAGCCCCTGGCCTGCCCTGCTCCCTGGCTGGGGCGGTGGGACCGGTCCCAGCCCTGCCCCGCCAGCCCTGGGGATCCCTGTCGTCCTGGCCCCGCATCCCTCAGGCAGCTCGGTGTCAGCCCAGCGCCGGGAGGGTGCCTGCCTGCTATGAGAGGACAGCCCGGCCTCTGCCCGCAAGCGGCAGCAGCAGTCAGCATGAGCAAGAGTCAGTATCAATTAGCATGATTACAAATCCTTCTCTCCACACAGACATGAGCAAAGGAGCAGCTTTTACTTAGGCTTTTAGACTCCCTGACCAGAAGAGAAACAGTTAAGAAAAGCTGAGGAAAAACTGTCCTTGGAGCAGCACCAGCAGCTTCAGGGAGCTCTGCCTGGCTGTGTACCTACTTGAAAAAGCTCCTCCATGGGAAGATGAACGGGCTTTACCTCAGCTGCTGTGTGGCCAGCTGCCAACTGCACGGGCACCTCCCTCTGAACACAAGAGCAGAGGCAAGACAAAAGCTGCTTGAAATAATGAGGCACCAGAGCTAGTCGCGAGTCAGCCACATCTGGGTATACTCTGCTGCTTTTTTTTTGTGGTAATTATTTCACTTCTGCATTGCAGGAGTCCTCATGCTCTAACTAGGCTCCAATTCTGCTTCTCCCACACCAACGACATACCTCCTGTTTTGACTATCGCACATAATGTTTCAGAAAACCAGCACCTCACACGAGACTGTAGGAATGTCAGCAGAACAAGACGAAATGCCAGGCTGGCAGGGCATTGCAGGGCATGCACCAGCAACAGAGTATTAAATCTATAGGTCACTGATGTCCAAATGACAGATCAGATCCATAAACTCTGGAAGAAAAGGAAAGACAGGTGTATCAGGGCAGTATTTAGTGAGTACCTCCATACCGCACATCACAGCAGATCCTGAGACTCTTCCCATTCCACATTCAGAGCAAAACTTCAACTGTCAAAAACCTTCAACTGATGAAAATCCCGCAGATTCAGGGAAGAGAAACCACCCACCTACAGGTTCACTGAAGGAGTGGCCAGGGAGGAGAGTGTCTGAAAGCAAACCCAAGATTTTAAGATGAATGACTTTATATATCGTAAGCAGATATAAGGCCAAGGTGAGAGCAAAAACCCCAAGGTACCACTACGAAAACTCAGTTGAGATTTCAGCAGAAGCAGTTTCAGTCAAGCAAAAGGGCTGGCCCCCAATCTGGAGGTGACCCAGGATGGATCACGGTTGGATTACCAGAGAGGAGCTTGTGGCAATAGTTGTGGACGTCATGCTCAGTGAGTTTGGATGTGTAACATGAGAGAAACAGCAGGATAAATGGAAAGATATAAGGGGTTTTACTTAATGAATGCAAGAGAGCAGGCTGTGCCTACTTTATGACAGGGAATAATCCAAAATAAAGCAAGAAGACTGAGCAAGAGTGAGGGAAGAGAGACCAGAAGGTAAGCCTGAATGCAATCTATGGCTGGAATAGGAACTACAAATGAATGAATAAATTAAAAACAGAGAAATCCCAAAATTAGCAATAAGGTGGAAGAAAAAACACTGCAGAAATGTATCTGCCAACAACATAAAATATACAAAGTAGTTACAGGCAGAATATTAAAAAAAAAGTACGCATTGTGTCAACTATAATTAAATGGCAATGAAGGTAACAATAGGCAAAGGGATAGTAAATCTGAAAAACAGCAAAAAAGGGAGAAGATAAAATTTCTTTTTAATTAAAATGGATTCATAGTGTCACCAAGTAACCTGCTCTTTAAACTTTACCAGCCATGTAATAATAAACTGCAAGAATATCAATAGATCTCTACTGTGCTTCAAGCCTTTACTCTTCTTGCTCGTCATTACAAGCTGGGACAGATCTTGAAACAGATCATTATAGCTGAAATATTTAGCCATGTTTTTCTTTAACACTGCCTTTTTTCACTTAAAAAAAAAAACAACAAACCCTTCCCCTAAATTGTAACGTAGTCAGAATGTCTATAACATTCATGTATTCTCCTTGTTGCTGAATGGACCTGAATGTTTTCTCACTTTCAGCTTGTACACATTTGTACTTCGCTCGTATTTTCTCCCTGAAGCAACATTAGCATTGTCTCCATTTCCCAAGCAGTGCACTCCTGAATCCTCTGCACCTCCTTTTCAGGCAACAGCTCACACTGTGCCTTCTGCAAAACTGCAGCATTAACCTATTTTTCCTCCTTGGCAAAAGAAACACTGGCATTCTCTGGAGAACATTGATTCAGAAATTTGCTCTGTGAATGACTTCCTGAGGTTCCTAATTAGGTATGTTGAAGGAGTCACTGAAATCGTGGACCTGTAAGTCCCAGAGAAAACCAGGCCACTCACCTTCCAGCCAACAGGAAAACTCTTATGAAGTCCCAAATAAGCAGCCCAGAGGAAAAGGCAGTTTTTTCAGTTACCACAGAGATACATAGTTTAGCTTGCTCATTTAATACAGAAGAATAAGATATGAGAACTCAGCTGAGTTGAGACTGGCAATTTTCGTAGTCCTCTATGAGTACTTTAGAAGCTATCACAGACAGACATTAGGAATGATAGTACATACTCTGCATCAATAGATCAACAGAAGGATAAACATAACTCATTTTGCAAGAAGGAAAATGTTAACCATTTTCTCTTCAATAAAATGAGTTCCTGTCATTTTGGGGAAGCAAGAAGGTATATGAATAGTCAAAGATTCAAGAGTGGCAACAAACTGGTACCAGAGGTTATAACAAATAAAATTTTAAAGTAAGCAAGCTACAGTACAGCCAGTCCTGTCGGAGAAATACCGCAACAGCAGTTAATCTACTGAAAAAGTCTCCTGTCTTTGAGACTAATGAAAATGGCAAAACTGGGCAGTTTCACACAAGATTTACTATGAAAAGCAGCTATGGCAGGTGAATGCTAAAATTACTGCTCAGGATGTCTTTTTCCTCATCATCACCGAGGAAACCACAGGATATCCTCATGCCTGCTAACATAGCACCTTTTATAGTCTTGCAGCTTGCTACATTTTTCTCTGTAAGCAGAGTAGGCTTTTATGATCCCAGACACATTGGTAGGGATCCTGTTTCGCTCTACAAGAACCTGGTAGACTGAAGACAAAGCTTCAAAACTGTTCTTGGATGAACTGCATTTCTTAGCCGCTGCTAATGCCTCTGAACCTCTGATTAATCTTCTTTGAGCAAAACTGCAGTCAGCACTTGTACCTCAAGGGCAAAAAACTCTGTTAATGCGCTCTTTCAAAAGACCTATTATCAGCTTGAAATCTCGAATAGCAGACCCTCTCCCTGAGTAGCTCACATTACTTTTGGCCTTTCAGGCTCTAAGGGTGTGGTTTGATGATCAATTTAAATTGATCTAACCGTGGACCACTGCCAGACAGACGATCCTATAACTGTGCCTATCAGGCTACGCAATGAGTTAGTGTAACTGAGCATCTCTTGTTTGCTGGGATAGCTTTTAGTCAGATCGTTTCCCAGTCCAAGCCATGGCATAACAAATAGAATGGCACGAGAGAAGCAGCAGAAACATAGAGCTGGCAATAAGGTCAGCACACGCAGCCCAGACTTGGACTTCCCATCAAACAGCACCCTACACTGGACATCTGGGTGGATTATTAATATGAGATGGAACAAAACATATTATAAACAGTAAAATCTGTGCATCTTCATCCCCAAAAGATCCTTAACAATTTCATAGCAGCTTTGAGCAAAACGGTAGTATTATGAGCTGTCAATGCAGAACTGGCTTTCACGATATGCTTCTTAGGTCAGTATGCAAAATGTTTTAAGAACCTCTCTTCCATGACAGCCCTGAGAGAATCTCTGCCCACAGTACACAATCACACTACAAATCACAACAAATGATACTCAAGAGTTCATCAGTTCAGAATTTGTTTTGTAGGTTTCTTTATTAATTTGGATGTGCCCTGGTTTTGTTTCATAACTTTTTTTTTCTTATTTTACCATGAAACAAAGTCAATGCAGTAAAAAAGCTTCATTCTATTTGCTACTTGGGATCTAGTCAGACGAAGTATGCTCGTTTTGGCTGAGGTAGAGAGAATTCTTTTCATGGCAGCTAGTGTGAGGCTATGTCTTGGATTTGTGCTGAAAACAGTGTTGATAACCCAGGGATGGTTCGTTCCTGCTGAGCAGGGCTTACACAGAGCCAAGGCCTTTTCTGCTCCTCACCCCACCCCACCAGCGAGGAGGCTGGGGGTGCACAAGGGGTTGGGAGGGGACACGGCCGGGACAGCTCACCCCAACTGACCCAAGGGATGTCCCACACCATATGGCATCATGCTCAGTATATAAAGCTGTGAAGGAGAAGAAGGAAGGAGGGGACATTCAGAGTGATGGCGTTTTGTCTTCCCAAGTCACCGTTACATGTGATGGAGCCCTGCTTTCCTGGAGATGGCTGAACACCTGCCTGCCCATGGGAAGTAGTGAATGATTTCCTAGTTTTGCTTTGCTTGCGTGCACGGCTTTTGCTTTACTTATTAAACTGTCTTTATCTCAACCCAGGAACTTTCTCACTTTTACTTTTCCGATTCTCTTCCTCATCCCACCGGGGGGGCAGTGAGTGAGCGGCTATGCGGGGCTTAACTGCCTGCTGGGGTTAAACCACCACAAAAAGGTAATGTGAAAGTTTTTTGGATTAGCTCTTCCCTAAACTTTCCTTTAAGTTTATAAGAAATGTTCTTTTTGTCTGTTTTTAAAGTAATTAATAAATGATAGAATATGGATATATCTGGATTCCAGGTATGTACCTGGTAATTATGTGAAAGGGAAATCTATCCATATTTTTATATAATTTATTTAGGATATCATCTGGATTTTTTTCCCCTAATGCAACCAAAGATATGATGATTCCAGAAGCCTTTGCATATGGAGTTAACACATTGCCTGACGAGTCATCGAACAGAAACAAGTAATAAAGCTCCAAGTGTTTAGTTAAATTTAATTTACAACTAAGCAAAACAGTGTTTATTGGAACAAAAAAGGTCATTACTGTCTTACTAGGAAGCAATTAAAATAACAGATCAAAGTCATTCATCAAATCACAAAACAGATGCTAAGCTTTACTGTAAGAGATTTAGAAGCAATGGTGTATGCAACAGTAGAAGTCCACAAACTATGTTGCACCTTCTGTGACCACAGAGAAGTTGCTGAAAAACAAGATTTATCACATACTAGATTTAATTGTGATTCTCCAGCTCCAAACGTGCTCACATTACTCATGTGGAGGCTCAAAGCCAAGGCAATGAACCAACTGAGATTCAGTTTCTATGTTTTTAACACAAAAATTATTCTAACCCAAAGAAAATATGTATCATGCTCTTGGCAAACTATTCCAACCTCAGCACTGAGTTCTCTTTCAACAATATAATGGAAATATCTGCTGCCACTAGAAAAGAACTAAACTGAAAAAAAAACCATCCAAGGTTTCAGCAGTTTGGACCAGAAACCTGTACTTTACATTCTGTCTTCAGCAATAGACTGAACTGAAACACACTTAGCCTCCTAAAATTCAGGTACTACGGATACACTTTAATCCTCTCTATAAATTTTAAATAAGTATTGAAAAATAGTTGCAAATAAAAAGACAAGGCAAGGTTGATACTGGAATTCTGTTTCTGTTAGAGCCTCTCTGTTTCATACAGGCGTTGCAATCCATCGTTGCAAATCCCTGCTAATTAACAGATATTCTCATGTCACGGATTTAGGGAATCTGTCCATAAAAGTCTTAAAATCTCTGCTTAGAATAACACAGACACTTTGTATATACATCTATGCAGACTGCAAACACTATTTTCATCTATAGCTCAACCATTGTCTTCTTACCACCAAATTTGTTCGGAAGGCCCAGGGTCCACCCAAATAGAACCAAATCAGCAGCAGTGTGAAGAATGAGAACTGAAACCAGAACTGAGTTGCAGTTAAATGACCCCAGCTCAGTGTGACACAAGTAGAGCTGCCCAGAAGCCTGCAGCCATCTTTGTCCGGGGGCAATTGCCAGCCCAAATGCACTGATTCAGCCTAGGTTCAGCTAAGGTCCAGTTAACAAACCTTTCTGAAGAAGTTTCTGAATGGCCCTGTAGATATCAGGCCAAATCAGTGACAGGCATGCCAGGAGACTTGGTTCATACAAAGCCTCTTAGGATTTATTTTCCAGCACTGGTACTCTCTGGATTCTTCCATTATCCAATGTATCTTAGTCCCCACTACCCTGAGTAAGAGAGCTGACTGCCTGAAAGGAGAAACAGACCCTGAAGAAGCAGTGTTTACACCAGGACAAAAGATTCTCTCTTAGTCGCTGGGGTGATCAACACACAGTCTAAAAGAAGTTACTTGATTGCCCCTGCATTTGTCATGTAAACTATAAATATTACTACTGGTCATAAAGTTATGTGATAGCAACTGTTGTTTCTACCCTTAGGGCAGTTCCTCTGTCTGTACCAACAGTCAGCTCGAGTCCCTCCTAGCGAAGATTCCCTGCTGTTTTTCACAAATTTTTAAAAATGAATTGGAAGTTTGTTGAAGAATGCCCTTAAGCACATTAAGTGGGGATTCTTATTAACAAATATCAAAGGGAAACTCCATATGCTCTGCAAGCAGCTTTTAACCAAGCACAGGATTACTTACTAAGAGAAAAGAGTAGAAGGTACCAAATTCCTAACATCACTACTATTTCATCTCAATTTTCTCTGAGCAATCCTTATCTATATTCTAACCCTGCAGGAATGAGATTAACCAACAGGGCTACACGCACAATACAGTGCAGTGTATTAGAAGGACACCTGACCTGGTATCGGATAACTGTGGGAACCAGCTTGGGCATCAAAAGTAGTCTAAACGTGACAGTGTAAGTTCCGTATAAGCTAATATATTCTATTTCTTAGAAAAATTGATTAGACTGTGCTAAGCTGAGTGCTGTCACAGACAGACTGCTTCTGGTATCCAGCCTGGCTTGTTTAAATTTAACTTGGGTATCTATATACTAAATTGTGCTGTGTAGCAAATGAACAGATAATATAGTTTAACTGTTATCAACGTAATGAGAGATTTAACTTACATCACAGGTTCTCAGTAACATAATTAATAATAGTCACAGTCTCTTAATTTCATTTTGTAACACTAGGAATTAATTTTGGTCTTCATTAATGTAATCTATAGGCAGCAAATATCCTTATCAGTGTATCTTGTTACCTGTGGAAGGAGAAGATATTATAAGAGAAGAAATACCTTGCAGTAGCCTAACTTGGGTAATGATCCACTTGAATGAAAGTCAGTGGTATGGGGAGATGCTAGGGAAAAATTCAGCCACATAACAGCTTTGTATGGAACCTGTTTTTGACAATGTGCCCCAACATCTCATCCCCAGAGAACTTTTTTCCAAATACTTCTCAAGGTTTTTGCTCACCCCCTATGCTTTCCATATAGGATTTGGCAGATTTTCGCATGTGTCTTGTAACCAGCAGACTCAACGAATGGTAACAAAAGATGGGTTATGAAGAATGTAAGTTTGTATTGTTCTTTTAGAAAGGTTACCAAATTTGCTGCTTCTTAAGAATTTTGGTGTTTTCTGCATGCATCTGAAGCTTCTGAATTATTTTGTTGTATCTGTTGGAGCTCAGTCTTTTTGCTTATTGACTGTCATCTTGCAATTCAGCCCGCTGATTGACAGAGCAACTAGAATGTACAAGCAGAAAATCAATAATGCGGGACCTCCAGACAGACCACTGCTGCTTTTAGAAGTAACTGGTTTACCGGTCGCAGTGTCAGTTGCTGATCAGAAAATGTAAAACTAGCCAGCCATGAACAGAAACAATGTAAAGACAGATGCGCTGTTTCTTTGCATGAAAGGGTTTTTATATTAGTTTCCTGTGTTTAAATTCTCTTATATTTTTCTCTAAAGGCAGACTGGGGAAAGGATGAATGGAAAAAAAGAGGAGGGGGAGGGAAAAGAAAGGTATTTTAGAAGCTGTGCAGATTTGTATGCACTTGTTTTTCCATTGCCATGCTAACGTTCACCACTCCTTAAGCTTTAGGGATTCTATATGTAAATTTATTCTTTAACATAACATTTTACTTGTTCCTGAGTGAGTGACACTCCTGTAAAATCCAGACTTACTACTTACAAGTTAGCATTTTACTGCTAATACAATCTGCCACCCTTTACCTTTTAGTTTTACGGTACTCTAATTACAGTCTGCAGGCCATCAATGGTCTTCTGCCACTGCAGCTGGAGTTCAGCTTCAAGCGACCTCTACCTATTTGGACTTCCTGCTGAGTTACTGGGTATTAAGGTAATGCAGCTTTACTCTAGTGTAGAAATAACACAGAACTAAAATAATGAATAGCTTTCAAGGAAGGGAGAAGAATTCCCTCGCTCAAATGCATCTTCCTTAATAACAGTTCTTGGATTTGTATGTTCCTTACTTCCTCTTAATTAAAAAAAAGAAATCTGTAATGTTTTATTGTGAAAAAAAATTTTTTTTTAATAAACATCAAAGCAAAATGGAAGATGCGGAAAAGATTTTTTTAGTTTTCTGAGAAAAACATGTCTTTCTACAGATTGATAGTAAGAAGACATCAGTGCAAAAACTTCTCAATAGTTCTATTTTATCCTTTTATAAGTTAAAACAGGCAGTGACCTTGGTGTTAATAAAATGTTCTACTTATGGATATTTGATACGTAGAGTGAAGAATAAAAGGAACCAGGAGCTAAGGACGCTTTATTACTTAGACAGAAAAAACAGCTCAAGGTTAGTACTACAGTAGCATTTCTGACTTCACTCTGTGAAAGCCCACAGAAGGTAAAAGCATAAAAATTGCATACAGGAAATTGAGTTTGGTGAATAAATCACTGGCAAATAAGCCTTTGGTAAGAACCCTGTTATTCAACAAACTTTACAACTGAGTTGGCTTGGAATATTCTAATTAAGTGTTGGGGCTTCTCCCATCATGCAATATCAATTAATTGAACCTGAAAGTATTACAGTTAGTTTTAAGAAATTTACTACTATAAAAATTTTTTGGACAAGCTGTCCCATTTCAACATTTTCAGAAAGAAAAGTTGTTGGTATTTAGCAGTATTTTTTTTAAATTAAAAATGAATTATATGTAAAAAAATTAATATAAAAAAAAGAAAGTTCTAAAGGAAAACAAAATATTCCAATGACATTAATCAAGGTTTTGGAATTGCATGTTTTCTGTCATTTCAATGTCTTGCCTATAATATCACCCCAGAACGAGAATATCTTTCTTTGTTTATCTCACTTTTAAAATCATCTGGGATTTTTACATTGTCAAGGGTAACACAGGGTCATGCTCTTGGGGCTTCCGGGGCAGCCCTCAACCATTTTTCAATAAAATACTCTCTGTCAGACAATCAGTTTCACAGAGACGCTGCAAAGGAGCCCATCTGTGCTTAACATCTAATCTAATCCTCTGTAAGATTACTTTAAATATTTGTATACTGATGCAAATTCAGCCCTGGAGCCACACCTGTTGTGAGAAACAGCTGAATGTGGTCCTGTCTTTGTCACTGCCTTTGGCAAACTGACCTGTTCTTACCACAGTAGAAGTCAGTTTTAACCAAGTTCACCTTTAATAAAAGGAACCATTTATATAAAAAGGTGCAACATCTTTGTGGCAGAATTCTTAATGGCTCTTGATGAAAAGCTGTCTTTCTTCTGAAAGCTGCACATACCGACTTTTCCTTCTACTAAATGATGCATTTAGTTTTTGTTCAGTTGTTATGGACGTGCTTTATTCAGGGTCTTTGACCACAGGAAGATCACACAGAAGTTCAACAGAAGGCAAACACTCAGGCTGTTTCCACCATAGTCGCTAATTAGAGTATGTCAATTCTCATAGCTAAAAGATTAAAATCTTCAGCACATTTGTATCAATTCCTGGCATGTGTTGCTTTTACCACACTCGAGTAACAATATAAAATTACTTGTTTTAGTTAATCACACTCTCATCGAAACCACCCATTTAGTTGCAGTATCACAGAGCTCAGCACGAATTCATACATCCCCGAGACATGCACAGGTTTCTCCTCAAGACTGCAATATAGTGATGCTGCTTACAGTGAATTCCATAATCTTTTTTCATATCTTGTATTACTTTTTATTGTAGTGCCATGTACTGCAGCTGCACAGCTGTGAATTGTGGTGTCACTGCTGGATTTATCCAACAATCCATCACAGTTAAGATGTAGCTCTGAAGTCCCAAGGGTCTGAGGTCTCTTACTGGGGAGCAAGAGCCCAAGTTCTATTTTTTCATAGAAAAACCCACTGGATCACACTTTTGGAAGAGGAGGAGAAGGAGAAGAGGCTTTAAAATTTCTATCTGAATTTCATATTTAAAGTAAGAAAATAAATTTTCTTTGGCCTTTACTAAAACATATGCTAGTTTGTCTTTGTGACAGCCTAATTCTTCAAAGAATTTAAACTCGTCTCCATCAGGAGGGTTTAAAAAGCAAATTTGGTTCAGCATTTAGCCAAAAGAATCATTTACATATTTGAGTACGAAAAGCTGAAAAATGGAAGCTCAAACCACTTGAAAGAATAATGCTATTCTGAAGACTGCTACTTATCCACATCTGACTTAAACTAGTCGTTTCAAAATACCGATCATCACTTCTATAGACCATTATGAAAATGATATACAGACTGCTCATTATAAAATTTTTCCTTATTATACAACAACACATACTATAAGATTGACCAAGAGTTGAAGGTTTTAAGTGAAAATTATCTTGAGATTAAAATTCAAATGACAGTGGAATATACTGTGGTTGAAACCACTTTTTAAATCTGAAGATCTATGAAATCAGATCTATGATAACGGCTAAGAGTTAAGAATATTGTATTGAAATGCCACAAAATCCACAATCAAGGAAAAATTAATCAGCCTTAGAGGAAAAAGGACTTACAGGGAAATTAAAAGCATGTGTAAAAATAAATAATGAAAGCAAAAAAGGGAACACTGATAGCAATTAATATAAATTAAGAGCCAGGAGATTGCTAGAATGCTTGAGGCTAACATCAATGAGAAATCAATGGCCAACACAATTAAGGACAATAAGGATTTTTCAAAGTACATTAGCAACAGAATGCATTCTAACAGCAGTATTAGTACAGTAACAGATTAGTATAGTAGAATGGCCATTAAAATCCAAGCAACATGGAAAGGCTAGCTTCATTCTGAATTTGGGAGAATTCCAATACAAGTTGATACTGTCAAGAAAATATACTATGACTCAAAAGTGATTTAAGGAAGTAAGACTGGGTAGCTACCACACTAAGACTTTTTTTTTAAATCAGCACAGATAGAAAACTGTGATCCAAGAGCTGGAGAAAAGCTTATTTTCTGCTGGTAGCTCATGAAATTCAAGGAACTTCCCAGAAAAGAATTATGAAAATTAATGCTGTACTTGCATCTTTAAAAGTTAAGTGGTATGACCTAAATGAGTGAGTGGATATGACCTCAGTCACAGGCACAAGTAATGCTAGAGCTGCTTGTGCATCACTTAATAAAGATTTAGAAGAGTTCAGTGGAAGATTCAAGATTTATTAATTGATAGATCTCAAAATACAATTGCAAGTGGAGAATGCTCACTGTATGTGTGCTCCGACTGAGTTCCTACAGAGACCAAATTTTGGTCACATTATTATTTAGCATTTTATCAGTCCCCTGTAGGAAAAGACAGAATCTTTACCTATGAAGCTGACATACAAAGAGGATTTTGGCACAAGGTAATAATGAAGAGAACAGCTCACTGATATAGAGTAGATCACTGTAGCGAATGGGGGACAAAGTAATTATATTATTTTCAACATGGACAAATGTAGAGTAATAAATCTAGGAACAAATAATTATAGGATACCTCTGCTTACTTCTGTTGGGCAGACAGAGGTACAACACAATCCACAGCTGGAAGCCCAGAGGCAAATTCTAATTCAAAATAAAGTGTAGATTTCAACTGCCAGGTAAAAGGAAATAGGGTAGCAGCCTTCCACCAGTGGTGGTAGATTCTCCATCGCTAGAAACAGTCAAATCACAGCTGAACACTTTTCTTTAAGGCATAGAGTTTATTCACAATGAAAATGAATTTAGGGAACATTTATGCTGTGCTGTCAACTTACATATAATCCTCTTCCAAGACCAAAGTGTGGCCATGAGCAGGAACACTCCTTGCTATTCCTGGGCATACAGCCAATTCAATGGTCTTGATAGGATATAAATGGTGTGCAGCAAACAGCACTGGGCCAGCATTTCCACTGCCAGTTTTATTTATAGTCTTGCCACATTCATTAAACAAAGTCAGAGAACATCTCCAGCACAAGGGAAAAGGACAGAACTAAATGTTAGCCGATACCACTCTGAAAGTTTATTTTCAAACCATTGCAATGTTGTATATGGTACTGCTAGTCAAGAACAAAATCCTGCCATTGCCATCTTTACTTGCTCTTTGCTGAAACAGGGGTCCCAGATAAAATGTTTCTAAAAACAAATGAGAGGCAGTAGTTTATATGCAGTTACCCAGAACACAAGTGACGCAAGCCCCATCAGTGTACCAGAAGGGCAGACAGCTGTGAATAAGGATTGTTGCAGATTCAGGACCCATAAGCGAAAGGAACAAGAATTTGAAAACACATTACTACCTTAATGCCCACAGGTTTTTTTTCAAAGCAAATTTGTTACTTGGTGATACCTATTGCTGTCTGAAATCCACATGACTTATAAACTATTCGGTAGAAAACACGTAAATATCCAAACATACCAAAATCTGGATCATGACACATTCATTAGTGAGGAGTGACAAATGAACAACCTTGTCCAGAGTAGGACAGTAGCTGTCCTTTTCTGCTCTACAATAGCAGACTTTATTATATATTAGTATTAGACTCCCTGCTCTGCAAGAAGCTTTGAAAAGTATAAGCTGATGTCTACCCCATTGCAATGCTTAAGTGTATTCTGAGGTACAGAACTGGGAAGTTTATAAACTGACTGAGGAACACAAATTTCTGTTTGTTTTACAAGGAGGTAAAAGACAGCCTTCAAGGTAAAAACACTAGTGACACACGTTTTAGACCTGTTACTCCCAGCGCACTCTGGAGGCAATCAGATAGCAGCTCATGGAGTCAAAATATTCTATGTTTTACAAGAGTCATCTGATAAGCTTCTTAATTCTAATTTTCTCGTTTTGACAGAAATCCAAATTTCCATCTTTTTTTAAAGAGCCATCACTTCAGCTATTCACCATTCAAACTTGGTGTAACACCTTGACATTAGACAGTGCCTATGGGTATGTGCCAACCAAAATTACAACAGGGGAATAGATAAACCACAAGTACAAAGTACTCAGAATCCTTATTACTGTAATTATTGTTGTAATTGTTTTAACAGATGTTAAAAAAGAAAAACACAGTAAGAGCTGGAAGAGTAATAAAGGGATTAGATTTCACAGCCATATTCATAAGCCTTACATAACGAGCGGAAGGAAGGCAACACAGGATATAAAAAAATGAGAAAAGAAACATCCTAAATCCTCACTGAAAGAAAAAAGGCCAAAAAAGAACCATCCTGCTACAGCTTATTTGTACCTGCCACTAAACTTTCATCCATCTTGAATTCTTGATCTCCTCAAAAAGTATGTCATTGCTACCGTTAAGTGTAATAGACTTTGGTCAACTGAAGAAAGGTGGAAACTGCCAGCAAAAGGCTTTTGCAAGCATTCTCCTTTCTTAAACAAGCATGAAGGACTGTTCAAAACTACTGCACCATCCCCACTGGCATTGGTAACAAAACAATTAATTCCCCACTGTTGTCAAACAACATGTTCAGGACTCATGCAAGCAATGAATGTTAAAAAGGTAAGTTCTTTTCCAACAAAATGAAAAGCTTAACTGTGAAGACCTTTGAAGGAAATGCTGCACCTCAGTGCTAGTATCTTTGATCTGTGATTGGTACCTCTAACAGAGGTACACTTGACAGTTTAAATATTGATGAGATATTTGCTGAGCTGCCATTAAAAGCCAAGGCTTCACTTTCTAGTAAAAGAAAAAGACAAGCTTCAAAGACTCTGTAGGGGTCCTGATCTCAAGAGCCTTTAAAGAAGCTGAAAGTATATCAAACCAAGGGGAGGGGGATCACCCCACCTTGGTTTGATATGCTATAACACCAGTTGCCATACACAATTGTTTGGAAGTATTATAAAGCATGAAGCCTCTTTTGTAGTTATATTTCTTCTACCCAGGGTGCTGGAAAATAAAATCATCCTCTTTTTAGCAAGGTAGTACATATTAACAAATAGTATTTATACTACAAATAACTTTGTATGGTTTTGTTCTTTGATTGTGTGGATAACTGATTGATGTTTTACTATTTCTGAGACACATGAAAAAATGCATCTGAATACTTCTGACAGATTAGAGTCTAGCAACTAGACAACTTTATGTCTAAAACAATCAGAAGGTGAAATTTCACAGTCATATGCATCAGCACACTCTATGCAGATGAAGTAAAAGTGAGTGTCAGGGGCCAATAAAGCATTCAGTCGAATTTTCTTGCCTACTCCACTGTGATTTCATCCATATGTCCATCCAAGCTCCATTGTTATTAGTGTAACTATTGGGAAAGGTATGCTACATATGGAAATAACTATCAAGGATAATGAACAAAAGTTGAGCTACCAGCTATCTTTTTGTTACATGAAAGCAGACAATGACCTTAATATGTAAAGAAAGCACAGAGAGGAACTTCTGACCTTTGGTCTCAACTATGTTACAGTCTGTAATTCTACTGAAAGTACTTAGGCACAAAACGCTGCCCAAAAACTTACTGCAGCTGGACTTACTTTGCTGGCCAGGGAAACTAAAGGGCAAGTAGATGCTCCATTGCTATTTAGCATTCTGATCAGGCGAGAAGTAAGAAGGGTGAATTTGTGGCTGTTCTCCCTGTATGTGAGCTGAGCAAGGAAGAATTAGAAAAAGAAGTTAGCTGAGACAGAAGAAGGTTAACCCAGCTTACTTCTCCGCAGAGTAAAGGGAAATACGGGTGACCTGTCACTCTGCTTCATGCGAACATTGCAAGGTGCTCATTCAGCCATGTATGCTTTTCTTAAAGAAGTCAACAGAGAGCAAGTGTCTTTATATATTGTCTTAATATAAAAGACAAAGCTGCAATAAAAAAATGCATCTATTTAATTTTTAAATTAGTTACAAAAAGGAAAAATTAGAAAATAACCATTTCAAAGACAGTTGAAACTTTGTGAAATGCTTCTTCAAGCACCACAAGGTACATTTGGCCAGGAGACAGTGCCATTTTCAACAGTGAGGATAAGGCAGTATGAAAGTCATATTATCTCCCAAAGTTTAATTTCACATATACTTTTTTCTTTCTCAATTTAAAAAGAAAAAAAATCAGAACACTGGCATCCAGTAAACTTAGAGACTTGACACTTCACTTTTTACTATAACTTTAGGAAAAGACTTAAGGAATAAATTCTGAAAATAAGATATATCTGAGCAGTCACAGATGGTACTCCAAAGACTTTCATCCAGTACCCTGTATGCAAGCCCAGACATTATGTGTGCTCCTGCCGGCAGCAATTTGCCTAAGTGCTTATGCATAACACTGTGCGTATGTTGTAGTCACATTAAAACACTAGGTCATAAAATAAAAACACTGGCTTCAGCATTAGGATGTGCTAGAGGATAAACGTAAGAAAATTAAGTCATCTTTTTGACTGACATTAAATTAGAAATGAACTGAGAAAAAAAAAAAATAGTTCAATTAACAGTTTACTTGATGATGAAATGAAGATTAAAATTTTTTTAAAATCATACCGAAAAGGCAATGATATTATCTGCACTTGATATCACAGTGCTATAAGAAGTTACCTGAAAGAAGAGCCCTTTTATTTAATTTTCTCTGTAGAACAGGAGAAAAATATGGGCGTAGTACAATTAGACCAATATATTACGAATCTTTGTACATTCAGAAGTGAAAGTTATTATTCTGCCTTCATATCTATTTTATCCCTAAAAATCTCTTATTTAAAGCAATTGCAATTTACACTATGTGTGAGAGAGTATTCACATTTAGAAATGAAAACAAAGGTATGCGTTCTTTTACAGAGCAGTCAAGAAACACTGTATATATTTTCTTCACAATGTAGACCTGCTGCATTTTACCCTGAGTCACACCCTGAGGATGGCTACTCACACTAAAAGTTGCAATGGAAGCATCTTGGGATTTTTGAAAGGGCATTCATACAATTAGCTTTCCAATTCCAATCGCCCTAATAAAACTGAGAGCCTTGGTGCCAGATCCCCAGCAGACAATTGGGCAAAACTTCCTTTTACATGCTAATCTTATTCCAACAGAAGACCATGCATTCTGGTAAAGATTTGGAGTTTTTAAAAAAATCCCACACTGGAAAACTAACTTCATTAACTCCACTTAGTAAAGATTTAAAAATTCGGTCCCACGAAATGGATATCAGCCATTAGGTGAATATTAGACAATATGTGCTCAGCAGTACTCCAATCTAATAGCTGCCCCAGCTGAATCAGTATAATGCTTCCTTTTCACTGTGTTATCTCTTTAGTAATATTACATTATTATGGCCAGATCATCAAATGGTAGAAACTGGCAGAGCACTATTGATTTCAGCAGAGCTATGCTAACTTGCACCAGCTGAGATTCTGGCTTTCTTAACATAAATGCATTATAAACTTAAAACCATAGCTAGAATTGTACATATCAGCCATGTGTAGACAATATACAAAATACCAGAGCATCTGTAAGAGGAACAATAAAAAGAAATACATATGATGAGGCTCACACTGAAGAACAGAGAAAGCAGCTCAGAAATCTCTTGTTTTAAATACAGGGGGCATAGTTGGAATGGCTGAATGTTGTTTCAGATTGCTCAAAAAGATTACCTTCAAATAAAAAGACTGATGCAATTCAAAGTCAGAGCTACCTGCAGCAACAAATTACAAAGCAAGCAGCAAGCACCATTGAAGTAGGTCATTCAAACAATAAATACAACTAAAATTATCTGAATACCTTTTAAATACAAAGAATAAGCAGCAATTCCATCCATACAGAACAACTTAAATATAGACATTCAAAAGAAAAGTTGCAATTTTTTTTTTTAAATAAAGGTGCACACAATGCAATTTCAGAAGATGTCTCCATTTCCATACTAATTTTGAGTGATTTAGTGGAACTCATGCAGTTGCGATGCCATTTAGACCATATAGAGCACTCAAACCCTTACTGAAATAAATATTGTTCCTCTATACTGGATTCTAGCACCTTTGCCCACATTAAGTAATACTGAGTTTTGCAGGTATTTCTCTGGTGCCCTAAACTGAGGACTTATATACATCAACACCTTACTGCACAAATTCCTATCACCACTACTGGGCCTTTAAGGTATAAGCAACCTGTGTGAGGTTGGTGAACACATTTCCACAGACTTCTAAAACAATTGATTTCTCATGAAATGTTTCACTCCCATACTCATTGCAGACTTTGTTGTACAATACTATTTACTGGCTATACACAAGACATATTTTGATATCACAATATGATCGCTCTTCTGAAAAAGTGCTGTATACCACAAATATGAGAGGTTATGGAAAAATCATAAGTATAATTTTGGGTCTCCAGTCTCATATCAGAAAAATCCGATTCACGTATTCCTGGGTCACAGGAGGATCCTTACTGCTGTTTGCAACCCCTCTATAGGAGGGGTAAAATTGCAGGACATATTTTATTCAACTGTTAACATGGCACGTGCCTGGAGCATCATGTGAGGCAACAGGCCGAAAGATGGATCAAACCAGCAATAGCCAGCCCAGCAGAGGCATGGCTAGAACCTTTCAAGGTTTGCTTAAAAAAAGTATAAAATTCTACTGGGAACATTAAAGTGCTCCAGGTTTCTCTTTTAATTTAAACTGTACTTTGGAAGCACAGAGCATGCACACTTATATAGCTACACACATATGAAAAAACAACTCCAAAAAGCCCAGGACAAATTATGATCCTTCATCCTTCTACAGACAGGCATCAGAAAGATTTGGCATCAATTCATGCCACTTACAAGTTCAGCTCCAGAGTTAGTACTCCTAACTGGAACAGTGGGTGCTGAAGGAAGTAAACACAGACCATAGAGATATAAGGGAACTACACACAGTGCCAGGAAGGGGAAACAAATGGGAATCTTACCTAATTCCACAAAAAAATAAAAGAAAATAAATAGTAAACTTATATTAAATACCTAAACAAATATGTATAAAATGTATAAAAGCATTTTAAAGTATCCTACCAAAATGAGGACAAAACTAGTACATGGGGAACACTGTGTGGTTATATGCCCATATAAAGGGCCTTGGGATGACTGGTTAAGGGATCAGGAGCACAAGTAGGGTTCTCTACTATCCTTCCAGTTGCAGGGAATGATGAGGGAAGAAACAGGAGGAGACAGCTGATCAATACCTGGCTCTGAGCCTGGTGCCACCAGCATAATTTTGGTTTTTTTGATCGTGGGTTGGTCTACACAACACCAGGCCTGCTGGCAACAGATGGGGTACACCTCTCTGAAAGTGGGGAAAGGATCTTTGCACAGGAGTTAGCAGGGCTCATTGAAAGAGATTTAAACTAGATTTGAAGGGGGAAAGGGATAAAACCAGGCTCACCAGAGATAAGCCTGGGGGTGGCATGCCAATGTTTGAGGGATGGTGTGCTAGCGAGGTCCTTCAGTCTGCCATCTCAGTGGAGGTAGGGGATGGAGAGCCATGTGGCAGCAAAGACTCAAAGGTTATGGGTGTGTTAGAAACCATGGAAGTGCCTGAGAATGGTCATGTAGGAAATAGGGTTTCTCCCCCCACAAAGGTGGCGGGATCAATAGCCTAGCTGAAGTGCATCTACACCAATACACACAGCATGGGCAGCAAACAGAGGGAGCTGGCAGCCACTGTGCAGCAGAAAAACTATGATATAGTTATCATCACGGAAACATGGTGGGATGATTCGCACAACTGGAGTGCTGTAACGGATGGTTATAAACACTTCAGAAGGGATAGGCAAGGAAGGAGATGCAGTGGGGTAGCCCTGTATGTTAGGGAGTGGTTTGATTATCTAGAGCTTAATGATGGTGATGATAGGGTTGAGTGTTGATGGGTAAGAATCAATGGGAAGGCCAACAAGGCAAATATCATGGTGGGAGTCTGTTATAGACCACCCAACCAGGATGAAGAGGCAGCCAAAATATTCTATAAGCATCTGGAAGAAGTCTTACAATCACTAGCCCTCATTTTTACAGGGGCAAGATTTACCAGATCTCTGCTGGAAATACAATACAGCGGAAAGGAAGCAGTCTAGGAGGTTCTTGGTGTGTGTGGAAGATACCTTCCTGACACAGCTGGTGAGTGAGGCAACTAGGGAAGGTGCCCTGCTGGACCTGTTGTTTGCAAACAGAGAAGGACTTGTAGGTGATGTGATGGTTGAAGGCTGTCTTGGGCATAGCAATCACGAAATAGTAAGAGTTTTCAATTCCTGGAGAAGTAAGGAGGGGGATCAGCAGAACTACTACCTTGGACTTCTGGAGGGCAGACTTTGGCCTATTTAGAAGACTGGTTGACAGAGTCCCTTAGGAGGCAGTCCTGAAGGGCAGAGTAGTCCAGGAAGATTGGACGTTCTTCAAGAAAGAAATCTTAAAAGCGCAGTAGCAGGCTGACCCGATGTGCTGAAAGACAAACCAGCAGGGAAGACCACCAGCCTGGCTGAACAGAGCGCTTTGGCTGAAACTCAGGAAAAAAAATGGAGAGTTTATGAACTTTGGAAGAAGGGGCAGGCAACTCAGGAGGACTACAAGGATGTCGTGAGGTTATGCAGGGAGAAAATTAGAAGGGTTAGAGCCCAACTAGAAATTAATCTGACTACTGCCATGAAAGACAATAAAAAATGTTTCTATATATACATTAGCAGCAAAAGGGGGCCTAAGGAGAATCTTTATCCTTTATTGGATGCAGGGGAAAACATAACGACAAAGGATGAGGAAAAGGCTGAGGTACTTAATGCCGTCTTTGCCTCAGTCTTTAATAGTATGACCAGTTGTTCTCTGGGTACGCAGCCCCCTGAGCTGGAAGGGAGGGATGTGGAGCAGAATGAAGCCCCCATAGTCAAAGGGGAAATGGTTAGCCACCTGCTACACCACTTAGACACACACAAGCCTAAAGTCAGGCTCTTTGGGACCTCTTGAAGTCAGCTAAAGTCCTTTCAACCCCTCTGTAAGATTCAGCATAGAATTCCACTACTTATGACTCAGTTCATTCAGGAATAGTAGCAGAAAAACAAGTGAAAAGTTGTGAGCTTTTAAGGCTGTATAATCTGTCCTCCTGCTCCATAAGAAACTACAGAACTTATCAAATTTGTTCAAATAGATCTATGCAACACAAGTATGTGTGTTACTCATGCACAGTAAAAATTGGGAAAATTCATGATGGGAAAAATTCAAAATAAATAACGTGTTTATGCAAGCTTACTAACAGTCATATTGCACTTATTTTCTGTTGCAGGTGAGGAAAAATATATTATTTCTTTCTACACCCAATCTAAAGAGAGACTGACTTTCTAAATTCCTCTGGAGGAAAACGAGTATGAATAATTTGACATTATTTTTACAAACTCTGATTGAGAAGACACTAAATCAAAGCAGAGGAGACTAAATCAAAGTATTCAGAAGCTCTGCATACTGGTTTTCAAACACAGAGTAAATATTTTTCTAATATTATTGTATAGGGTATCATATTGTAGCTACTTTCTATAAACTTTATTGCTTGATTGAAACATGATAATTATCCATTCCTCCAACTTATGTGATATTTTTAGGGTCCAACAGTTCTGCAGATGAATGTTCTACCTTTTTTATTAAGTACAAAGGCTAATAATTAAAAATTTAAATAGAAGGCAATGAATGTCTACACAGCGATCTAAATAATTAATTCATACTTCTAATATTTTTTCTCTGCTAAATTTTCCTTCTTGGTCCTACTGCGTTCTCTGTTATACAGACAGTTCCCCAGATATTTAAACCACAGTTAGCACGACTTCTACATTTCATTTGGTCATGATCATACAAATACTGGGGAGAGTCCTTTTCCTGTTGATCAAATTCTATAATACGCTACGGGTGGGGGGTGGGGGGGAAGGTGGGGGGCAGGTAGTGTCTCTTTCTATATGTCCCATTTGAACTTCTATAGCAGAAGACTGCAAAAATGTAGCTCTCTTTGGGATCCTGCTCAGAGTTATCTTCAAAATACAACATGGTAATGCGTCACACGTGAAGGGTGGCTTGCTACACTCAACAAGAATTGCACTGAACCGTATGTAAGACTTCAAATTCAGTAGCCTCCAGACATTGATAAAGGAATGACAGTTCTCCCTAAATCCCGCCTGATATTGGCTGATTCAAACTTGGCACACACTTTTCAATGTACAGGGCCAAGGTCTTTACTACAATTGTACAGAAGAAATTAATATATGCGAGGAGATGGCAGGATGCAGAGAGGAAGGAGCATCTACCCCTTTTGCCAATAAATATGATGTCAGCACAGCAGAATGCACTTCTGTGTCCTCTCTCAAAGGAGCTGTTATAGACTTCCAGTAATAAACTTCTCATTTGATGCTTAAAGGTTATTTTTTGTATGACGAATAAATGTCTCCTTCCTAGACTGTTATGAATCAAATCATGTAATATACAACCAAGGCTGGAGATGACAAAGACCTATTAGGTCATCTGCAGAGTGCTCCTTTGCCAATGTAAAATTGTTCCCTGCAGCTTTGTAGTCCCTTCTTCAATTTACTTTGAAGAGTCTCCAGCAATGGAGCTTTCACCTCTTTTTCAGTAAGCTCTTCTGGTATCACAGAGATTCAAGTTACAGGAAGGAATTCTTAGGTGTTATGCTAACATTTTTATAGATGCTGAACCCCACTACTTGTATTTCTATCACTTTCGCTATCATAGATCATTTATTTTTTTATTGGCTCACATCTCACTGAAAAGCCATTTTTTTCCCTGCATTTTAGGGCTTTTCCTTCCCATCTTTGTCCCATGTTCTTTTCTTCCCATACCTCCTTCTTGCCATAGCTTGTTTTCCTTCCCCCTTCCCCAGGTAAATCTCGTTTTATTATTTATTTTTGCCCATAATTCTGCTTTCATTAGGGTGATTTATATTATTCTTCCACTCTGAGTGCTGCTTGCAACTACCACTAATTTAGTATCATCTAATCATCTATTCTACGATTCTATCTGCAAATTTCATTAACAGACTGTTTGCCTTCGCTAGATCAATTCAACAACAATGAATTCAACCGGGTAATATTTTCAATTTATTATTGTAAATTTCTATCCAGATGTTTTGATCAATTGAGAGAGAGCATAAGTACCTGATTTCTATTTCCCACGCAGTGTTTGCTAATTTAGTTCAGTTTACTAGACAGGTCAGCATAGCTGCTCCATTAAAAAATGCTCACAAATAACCTACATAAAATGCTTATTTGTATGTATGAGCCTACATACATCTGATATCTTTATTTTGCATGTGTAAATAGGCAACTGCTTTTTGTTTAGTTGGTTGGGTTTTGTCTTGAATTTAGAAGCAGAAAGTACCACACACAGAGTAATTATTACCAGAGGGGGAGGACATTTGTGAACATCCATGAGTTTTCAGAAATAGTAGCTGGGTTTCGTGGGGTTTTTTGGTTCCCAAGCTAAGCTGCTGCAAAAGAGTTTTAAATTTAAGCATGATACTGTACTTCCTAACCTCAAAAGACATTCCTCTTCCTAACTACAAAACAATGACCACATTGACCACTTTTATTTAATTATTATAAAAAGTCTTTCTCTTGTTAGTGAGAAAGAAGATGAGAAAAGTAACTTCACATTATAATCTGAGCGGTTGCAGCACATCAGTTATATTTTGGGGTCTAAAGTCAACGTATTCAGGAAGGAGCGCTGGTATATGACTACCTCAGTCACAAACAGTGTGTGGAAAGCAACTATCAGAGCAGCAAGTGACTTGGATTAACTTTCAAAATGGACTTGTGGTGTTCCTATTTAACACACCTGAACTAAACTATATTATTTTGAATCGGCATTGACAGTTACAGGTTTCAGCAAAGCAAATAAGCAATTCTTATTTCCTGGGCATCAGTATTTCTACTAATTCCCTACTGATGACATTTAGCAAGGAAGGAAGGCAAGTGAAAGAAAAGAGTCAACATCCCATTGGATAAATCTAGTGACATCCAGGCAAGGCCGGAGAGTGTCAGCTTTCAATTCCAATGCAGTGTAAGAAGGATATTAATGAGCTATTTAACAGTTTCATGTCCTCACACACTGCTACTGAGCTCACTCCAAAGAGCTCCTATAATAGCCTTACCAGCTTCCTGTAAGCAAGGATGCATGGCCTTTGAGGTGTCCTGTGGGAAGGACAGGGCCATCACAGTATGCAGCTCTTTTGTTGATTTATTCATGCTCTTACCCCAACACTGATCACAGAGAGATCCTTTGAAGCCAGATAGTTTGCAATGCACCTGATCTTTGTGGTTCCATTACTGACTCCACACCTCCTCCTTTGCTAATAGACTGTTCTTCTAAAGAAGAGCATCTATATTCACTTTGGCTAGCTGCTAACATTCCCTTCCTGAAATGCTAGCAAGCCTTGAGGGTTTGTCTTGAATCTTTATCCTGCCTGGAAGTCCTGTAATCTAAATTAAACCTATTCCCACCTCTTCACCTTTCCCAGTCCCTGAATTGCTTTAAGCCTTATTCCTAGCCAGCAGAACTCTTAACTGCTTTCCCCACTCTCACAGTCCCTTTCATCTTCACATCTCTTTCCCACTGCCTCCAGCCTCTATTTTAAGAAATTTCTCTCCCAAAGACAGAGAAAAAGGGGAAATTAAAACAGATGCTCAAGCAACTGTTATTTATACTTCCTTTATCCCCACATAAACCACCATGCAAAACCTCTAAACAGAATATGAATATCAAACAGCTTGATTCTACTCAGAAATCTCTATCCCATGACATTCTAACAGGTTCTGCACAGTAGGACTCAACGCTGCTGTTGGTGTTTCTGCTCAGCATGGAGGAGCACTCCTGTCCCACAGAGCATACTCTTGAAATAGGTAGCAAAGAAAAAGAAGTAAATTATCCTCATTTTAAAGACAGGAGACTAAAGCACTGGGCCAGCTAAGGAAAAAAATATGCATTTTATGCCTGAAATATAACGATCCCTCCATGAAAAACGTCACAAGGCAAACACGATTCTTTACTCTTGTTTGTTATTGTTCAATATTAGCTTTTAGTTTAATTTCTGGTAAAGGCTTTTTAGATGTTGAAATGCAAAACTTTAAGCACTAAACTAAAGCACTGAGAGAACATGCACCAAAACAGCAACCGACAGTCAACTTCAAGCACTTAATGAGATTTATTTGAAAATATCCCGAGAGAAATACAAAAACATGCATATGCTTTACAAAATGAGACAAGTGGCCCCAAAAGATACTTTTTTATTACTATTGTAATCAATGAAGGTCTAGGATCCACAATATTTCAACATGTGGCTTTTCAGTACTTTTCCTCATTTTACCAGATGTATATCAAATAGAAACAGCTACCAGAGAGATTAAACAAGACAAAACCTTAATGACATGAACCCAAAACCTTTAAGGACTCCACACATCATTCTCTTTTAGTAAAACTGGGCTGATTTAGATTTAGATTGGTCTATTTAGAGAATGACCTGTTGAAGGCAGGAACTGCTCCTAACTATATGCATGCTCCCTGCCCAGCACAGCAGAGTCCCAGCCTTGTTTAGGGTCTCTAGCAGACACTGTAATTCAGGTAAGCAATAACTGATGGCTTGGCTGTGTGTTTAAGAGGATGATAGCAAAGCTCACTTGGCTTGCACTTCCTCTGCGATGTTTATTATTGAAAATATTACTGTCTTTCAAGCTTAACCTCTCCCTCTGCTTCCCCAGTTTTCATCTGGGAGCTTTACTTTCAGTTGGCTTGTTTTATGTTGTGCCTTTACCTTGGAATTTCAACTTATTTTTTTAGATGAATTCATACTGGTTTATTTTAATGTCGTACGATGTGGGAGTCAAAATGGGGCATGAGGGCCTCTTAAGACCCAGAAAGGCAGCTGGCTCCTCTTGAAGAAACAAGCAGCCACAGTGTGGGAGTTGAACCCATGAGACTCATTTTTTAAGCAGAGTTTTAAATGGGTGTTTGTTTTCCACCTCAGGAGAAACAGAGAGAACTTCTAGGTGAGACAGAGAGGCAGCAGATGTGGTCCTGTTACCTTATAAAAAGCAGGAAAGGGAAGTGCTATTCTTTCATTTACCCTAAGATAAGAGGTCCATTATGAAATTCTACACCTGTGTCTCTGATACTTGCCATGTCTGGCAGGGGCTAGGACCAGCTGTACCAATGTGCCTTCATCTTTCAGAATGGCCATGTCTTGACTGACATATAGGTCAGTTGGGTATGGCAGTTTTCTGATTTGTTTTTTTCTTTTTTCTTAAAGCAAAGAGCATTAAGGCACAAACACAGATGTCTTTCAAATATACCTAAGAAAAGTTTTGTTATTATTTTGCTTGGGTATACTAGGCTCAATATTTTGAACCTTGACCGTTTATTCCTTCCCTTAAATAAATATACTTGTGCCTTGAAAAGAGCAGGAGATGAAGTCAACTTGTTGAAATGTTTCTCATTTCCATGCAGCATATACAGTATGATAAGCAGTTAAAACTAAAAGTAATATTTGGTATTTGGTATGTCAACAACATCTCTTTCACTGCCAAATACTTCCAAGTCCAACACAATAAGAAAATTTAAATGGGTTCCAAGATGTAAATATCTTGGGACAAGGTCAAACAAGGTGGCAAATATTTGTGTGTACTACGCAATTCCGCCTGATGAAAAAAAAACAGGTGTGGATATTTATTTTTTTGTCAATGCAATAGTAAAGGGCAAATGTGGAAATCCATCCTATACACAACTATTTCTAGCATTAAAAAAATCCATGTTTCTTTAACCACTATACCAAGGCTCCTTTCCTATTAGTTCAATACCTACTGACTTCTGTTCTGATGTCTTGTCCACCTCCAATAATGAAGGCAGGCAAGGGTATATGCAGTCTTCCATTCCTCAGATTCTGCAGATCTATGCCCCATTAAAATGAAAAACAGTAACACCACCTTTGATAGCAGGGTGAACATCGACATGCTTTAAGGGAAAATCTTTTGTATACCAACACCACAATGTGAGGGACTGTATTATGACAAAAAATCAGGCCCTCAGTTTTTTAAAAACCAAATAAATTCTGTATCTAAGATATCTGTTGTACAAGTGGTGGCATCCAACAAAGGAAAGTGGCCAACACCTGTTCTGTGATCTATGGTTCAAACAGTTATTCGGCAGACATAAAACAAAACTCCAGATTCATGGTCTGTTGGTAAAACTACACCGCAACCAATAGGATTCTTGCCTGAGGTAAGGCAAAGCTGAGCCCCATAATCTTTTGAAGCACAACAGCCTCTTCCTGATAAATGCTTAATTTATAAACTGGTGGACAAAATATTAAGTGCTCTGATAGTGAAATAATAATGTTCAATATGCCTGCAGCCATAACTGCCTCCGACGATGATGCCATCAGGTCACACAAACTAAGCCAGGTCAGCTTAGGTCAGCGTTTGAATCAAACACCTCCAGAAGAGCGCAAGAGTTACAGAAGCGTTACTGTGATTCAATTCATAATAGAGATCTTTACTTCAAATCAGGCTACATATTCACAGTAAGCTAACCACACCTGAGTTAGCTCTTCTTAAAGTAATTATTCTTACTCAAGATACACAACATGGCAAACTTTATAAAATCATTATTAAAAATAAATGTTATTATCAAAGGCTGCAGAATCAGATTAGATTATTCAATTATTAGAGGACCTAATGTACCAGAAAAAAAAATTATTATTTTATGAGCTGCCAAATTGTGCTAACTATAGCTGCTGTGTTTACTCCCTTTCAGTTAGCCAACTCAAATGAGAATTATTAGAACATTCAACATGAAGGTTTCACGCTAGATCAAACTCAAGTTAGAGTTAATATTCAGGTAGTAAATGGAGTCTGCTCTTCAACAACGGGCTTTCAGTAATGTATTTCAGTATTTAAACAGAATGCTAAACAAAACAGTCAAAGATGTCATCTTTATTTTAATCCTCACCAACATTTTATTGGTAAAAATTATACACTATATGTTATGCTAAGCCTTTCAATCTGTTTCAAAGCAGAGATGAAATAGCCCACTGATCAAGTTGTCTAGCACTGTTTCAATGAAAGCCAAACCAAAGCTTAGGGGCAGCTTATGGGAGCTATTTCCTAATGCCTCTCAGATACTAACAGCCACATAAATCTCTGCTGAGACCAGAACTACCTGCTGGCACACAGCTCCTCCCTGCTCCTGGAAGGTGGCAACTAATAACAGCCATTTGCAGCCAGTAAGAATACCTGCCAGGAGTAAGAGAGGAGGCGTACTCTGAAGCAGCTAGTTTTGACCCCTCCAAAAGGCAGCTCCAAAACTATCACTTTTCAGCTGAGGCCAGAGGGCCCCCTCTCACCTTTAGTAGGAGGGGGGAATGATGGGTTCAGATAGGCGGCAATGCCACTAGCAGTTGCCCTCTCCAGAAGCCTGTGCCTGGACAGAGGCATGGTGCAGAGTGGGTTAGCAAGCTCGTCTGGCCATATCCCATAGCTCAGGCTTAACGCTAAATTGTGTTTACTAAATGCCAAAGGAAGAAGAGGAGCGCCCTCAACGTGGATGGTCCAACAGAGGCAATTACATTTTGTTTTCATGCAAATTTAAACACAGCATAAGATCACACATATTGGGAGAAAGAGATTACAGGTAATTCTGATTAACTCTAGCCAGCTCATAAACTACAATCAGACTATGCCCCCATAGCAGGCAACAGAACTAGACCCAACTAAGCAAGATGTGTCATGCTTAATCATTTAGCAAAAACTGGCAATGCATTTCTCAGTAGAGACTGTGACAAATATTGCCAAGGTGTCCAAGACACATTTATGTTATACAGTTTTATTTGAACATGAAAAAGAAACTGAGTTTTGTTTCATCGTTCTGTTACAGTCCCACCCGGACTCTAAACTGCTTCTGGATGGTCAAAATACAGTGCTCCTACTGCTGCTGCATAACGCTAAATACAAACCAACAGTGCCTTTTAAAATTAAGTCCATTAATAGCTGACTTCCCTGCATTTACAGGATGATGAACAAAATTGTCTTGATACTACCCTCACAGGAGAAAGTTTTTTGTGTCTTTTCAGACAGTCTGTCTACAAATACCATCCTGCGGTAAGTGAAGTTGCAAGTACAGCAGTCTGAAACTATGTAATGGCAGTTTCATTTAAAGTAGTATATTTTGCTTAGATTCACTATTATTATTTCTAGTCGGAAGAGTCCTCCTCTGCAGAGGGCAGAGAACTTTAATTTTGGTCAATACATGTGCACCATTTGAAATCAATATCTATAGAAGATATATTAAACTTCACTTGAAAAATGTGAGTAAATAGAGCTAATTATCAGATTAAATTTTTTTTATATTCATGAAATAGGAATAGTCACTTTCAGGATAAACAATCCATTAAATGAATCACTGATTTGTCTAGTAGCTGGAAAGATTTAATCTTTAGAGCATGGGAAATCTATAAAGTCAACAATATATGCTGACCACAGAAATTCATTATTTTTAGGGAGACAACTTTTCCACAAACTGAGCAGCCTTCATACAAGCATCCTAGCTCACTTTATAAACATAAATTAATTAATTAAGTTGAGCTTGAGATGTTTATGATGTCCCTAAACTGTGTTCTAAAATTGGAGATAAAGTAACTGGCTACAAGAAAACTAATGATCCCTGGTTTTGAAATGGCCAATGTATGGTGCTTGCATTTCTTGGCGGGGGGGGAGGGTGGGGTGGGGTGGGGTGGGGTGGGGTGGGGTGGCATCCTGTAATTTTAGATTATTAATTTTGCTTTTCCTACTGTTCTGTGACAAAAATGTTGGGCTGGTGACAACAGCGCTGGTGACAGTAGCAGAGAGAGAACACAAGCCTGGAGCTACAGTTGTTGTTATTCACCCTCTCAACAATATAGTCCTAAATCCACCAGTCAGTATAGAAGCCTCTCTGCAGTAGGACTTTCCTCATTTCTCTAGTTTAGTGGAGTTCAATTAAAAATATTTTTTACCAACATCGAAGAGAGAGAAAGGAATGAGATTTTTCTTTTAGTTTCTACAAGTAATCAGCTGTCAAGTGCTACTGATCTACTGATACCACTTCACCAAATGCAAGTGAGCAGCACTTAGCCAGCATTATGAAATGTGGTTCTTGCAAAAGACACTTCATATATGCTCACAGCTTTAAATGGTTTTAGTGCTCTCTTCACCATAGAAGAGCTGCAATGCTGCTTGCTAGGGAAGCCTTTAAAGTGACTGAACCATGAAGACTGGGCTCTTGCATCTAAATGAGTTATTCTGTTCCAGCAATATCAGCTAAATATAAGTAGTCTGTGAGCGTGAGTACAAAGGGTGTGTAAGACAAACTCTCCTCTTCTGCATAGTGCTAATCCTCACTCATTCTGGGAAAAGAGCCAGTATTTCCAATCGCACCTACCTGCAGTAAGGACTCAAATTTGTGAGTTGCTGAGCAAGCACAGCTGCCTCTGAGTCACCAAGCACAAAGGGTGCTTAGCACCCCAGAAAAACAAGACCTAGCCTGCTTTTAACAAGTGCAAAGTACCTGCAGTTCCTATTGGTTTTACTGGGAGCACCTCTGAGAAACCATAAAAGCATGGGTAAAAACACGAGAAAGGACATATCCCGTCCCTCCTCAGAAGCACCTAAATATGCAGCATGCGCTCACTCTTCAGTCATGGTCAGACTTTCACAGACATGAAGGAAATGCTTACAGCCCAAGTCTGCAATACTGAACTAAAATCTCCAAAGATCACAGATATTTCATATCGAATTCTAATATCAGTGACCACATTTGAAAGTTTGGGTCTTTTAAATTCACCACTATGATTATAACAACATCCCATAAAGAACATTTTAATTTACTTTAAACAATTCTCTCCAGAAGCCTCCTCTGACAATCACACAATGAACACTATGACTAGTTGCTAGAAACAGTCACAGGAAATAAGTGGTTAATATCCCGAGTGAGTGAGTGTCTGATGCCAGTTTCTAAAGCGATCATCTTGGCTTCATACCTGCATTTAAGCACTACCACAGGTGAATTAAGAAGAGAGTTGGAAATAAATATATTCATAAAGAGAGAGAAAAAGAGGAGAAAGCTGACCACGGCTTGTCACCACCTTGGGGTTGAACTGAACAGGACAAGGCTCAGGTTGCAGGTAGTTACATATACAATGAGCTCCTCCTGATTTTACTAATTCCTTGCAATAGCATTATAAATACTATATATTTTGTGATGTCCCAACTTTAGGAAAAACAATTTTCAGATCTCATGTAGTTAACTAAACTTTAGTTCATGAGTTTAAGCAGACTGTATATTGACAGTTTTTCCCAAAAGATTCATATACCTTGTGTTAGTTTGTGCTGTACTATGGATCTGGTCTCAGCAGATAACAATAAATATTTATCTAAGAGGTGGTTATGATATGCATTTTAGTTGATTATGCACCACACAGTACCAAGAAGTTATGACTTAATGAATAAATTCTATTTTTCCTCAAAAATCAACTAAATACAGGGACATTTTCCTGTTATTATTAGTGGTATATTTTTCCTGCAATAACAGCTTTATGTTTAAAAGCAGTCTGACACCGACTTGAGTTCTGGCCACATGACTCTCATATGGAGGAATGACATATCAGGACTGTTTATGAGAAATGTAAAACTTTGTCAATCAAAACATTTAAAAGGAATACTTGGAGATCCTGCTGCACTAGAACTGTCTGCCTTCATAGGTAGGAAGCAGATAAAAACTGAGACGACCCATTCATTCAGCTCTTACATGCAAGGGGGAAGAAAAACATGGCTGGAAAAAAGTCACTCCTCAGAAGCACCCAAAATTCTAACGCTGAAAGCATATGATAAATGCCTTGAAAGGAAAATGGAATATGAGC
This sequence comes from Morus bassanus, assembly GCA_031468815.1. Classification (NCBI taxonomy): domain Eukaryota; kingdom Metazoa; phylum Chordata; class Aves; order Suliformes; family Sulidae; genus Morus; species Morus bassanus. The sequence goes on along the minus strand of CM062576.1, from coordinate 8,545,022 downwards.
TCCTTACTCCCTCACCACAGAGGTAATTGAACATATCATGTGAAAACAGGCACTGTAATAGCCATTATTAACTCTGTATTTTAAAACCTGTGAAAAATAACAAGACAGCCTTATTCTATTTATGTCAAAGACAAATGTTTGAGCTAGTTCATATTGTTTGACCCACTCTGACATGCATATATTGATACAAATCATAGCAAAAGCAGTATTAGGCATGTCTGTATTACAGCTCCCTTCTTGCTGCTTATAACCCTCTTTGATGCGGCCAGTTTTCTCTTTGTAAAAAGCATTACACAATTAGAACGGACCTATTTTATACAGAATTTGATCAGCAAGACGGCACTTTCCCATGAATTCTAAGAAGCATCATATTTTCTTTGTGAACCATAACTGCATAAATACCAAAAATGCCAAAAGTATCATCAAGCAAAACATACCCTTGAAGCACAATGGTGTGTCTATGTATAAATTGTACACATGCTTCAAATACAAATTTTTAAAAGAATTAAGGCTTGACAAATTCCAGCTTGTACTTTTTTTAGCTATGTTGAGGACAAACCATTGAAATGTCCCAGTGGTGCTGGTGGTGGCCAATACAAACAACACGTAACACACAACACTGAACTCTGGTAGCTGGTTTGGTTCTCAGCAGTGCAAAACTCCAGTTATTGGCTCTACTCTGTGGGGATACACAGGGCTGCAACAGCTGCCTCAGATCCTGCTCAACCCTCTTTCTGGCTCCAGCAGTATCTCTGCCCCAGTCCTTCTCCAGATACTGATTTTTGTTTACAGTCACTGTAGAAAGAGAATCACCTTCTAAGCCAAAGTTCTGTAATATTTGGACTAATGTGGTTCTGGGAATAACTGGGGTATATCTGAAAGAAAAGCTTCAGACAATAAATTTGTTCGGTGCTCCATATACCAGCTTCTTACCATTACTGATGTCAGGTGCTTTACAATGCAACAGCTATGGCAAATAATCTGTATGCCATCATTCACTGAGCTACAATGTTTTAAGATAACACACTCATAAATGCATTCTATTATCTTCTTGCAGCTGTTTTGGGTGTGGGTTTTTTGCCTAATAATATGATTTTAATACCATTCATAACATGGAGGACCCACACATGTTCAGATTTTTGTGACCTTCTGTGAACCACACAGCTGAGCCCTGGTAACTAACCATCTGCGCGCACTTTAAAAATGTGAAAAAACATGAGTTGTCTTCTACTATTTTCCAGGTAGTTTCTCAAAAAATTAACTTACTGCAGACCAACATGTTTTACCTTGCAATTGTTAGGAGGACACATGTAGCTCCTGCTGCTTAGCTGGCATGTAGCAATTTGTGGAGATGAGGTATCTTGGGATCATTCGCGGACTATAACTTTTCTCTATAAATGCACTTGTTTGCTAAACATTATCAGATCACTACCTCGATACATTTTACTCCATTATTTAATTTGAAATAAATTGCCCTTTTTAAACAATGAATCACTTGTTAAGTGTAAGTTCCACAGGTCGTTTAGCTTTCAAGAAATGCTCCCCTTCAAATCCAGAAAGTCTGCGGTGGTGGACCAAACACACCTAAAAGACTTAATGAAGACCTTCCCTTGAGAACAGAGCTGAAATAACAGTCATTTCTACCCAGAGAAATACAAGTATCGGGATTCAGCTCTCAGCAGACACACCCCTTGGTACCGAGTTCACAAGTTGGCCTTCAATGTCTGTATTTATCTTCAGTACCTTGAGTGACTCCTTTCCTAGAGACACACAGGCTGCAGGCTCACAAGGCAAAAAATTGCCAGTGAAAACTTCAACAACTTTTGCCAAACAAGTCTCTCATCTACTATATACTAATCCTGGCTTCCTCTTGCTGAATTGCTCTGCAGACAGAGTCTTCCAGCCAACAGAGTGATTCCTTCCCATTGCTTCATTGCAATCAATACTGCCGTATAAAGTATGTCGGTTACAGCTACATTGATTGCAGTGATAAAAAGATTCACCTCTTTACTCAAGCTTGCTAATGAGTCCAAGCAAAGTTTTAGAGCAATAAAAGCCATTTTTAATGACTAAAAAAAAATGGTTTCTCTCCAGGCTCTCTTTATTTCTATAAATGCCAAATAACCAGCACTCTACACAAGACCTCAAGCTCAAGGAGAAGAGGAAGAGTGCAAGAAAGCTAATGTGAAAGGGTTGTAGTATTACTTTTGCTAGTGACTACTTAATGCAATGTACAGCATAGCATCAAGGCCAGAGCCTGCCAGAATTTAAATGCTAAATAGTGATAGCGCATCTATGTACATAAAATTGTAACAAAGAAGTTGCAATTCAGCCAGTGTCTTTTGGAAGGCTGGATGAAGGTTTTTTCTATGGGCAGCCCTATAATTAACATCTAGCTTCTGATTTGTTTTCTCCCTGATTCACTGAACCACTGACTTAGAAGCAGGGACAAATTTAATCTTAGAACCCCACTTCTTAAAAATAAATCTTTACATTTTAGTCAGTCCGTTTTGAGTGCAGTGTTGCTGCAAAACATTTAGGATTTCTGTATAGGTACAGCTTCACTCCATGAAAAAAAGAGAAAAACAGTTAAAATAGGGGTTTTTTTCCCTTTACGGCTGGTACATTCTCAACTATTTATGGAGAAATTTCAGAGCTGCACTATCAGTATTTTGATGATGTACTCATATAAGATGTTCCTTCCCTTGACTATGACAAGCACTGTGCCACAGAGTACAGGATTAGAAAAAAATAAAAATAAAAATCAGAGACAGCAAAATCTGTTCATTTGTTTTACTATTTAAGTAAAAGCGTTTTTCCTAACTGTATCCCAGAAGGAAAGCAGCCCCGCCAGTCAAACAAACACACATTAAGTTGCAGTCCTCTAGGAAATCATACCCTTTGCTCTTGAAGAAACATACCAAGTACAATGCTTTTGACTTTTAAGCTGCCTAGTCACTGACCATCCAATTTTTAAAATGCTGACTTCTGAGATGAGGGCTCATAAGATTTTGACTGCTTTTGGAACTGCACTTAGACTTTTCTGAATCCATCACCTTATTTACATTGGCTATTGGCCTTCCACCTGTCTCCACAATTTTCTTTCTCAGCTATGAGGGGCAGTTTACAAGAATATCAAATGCCAAGTTATCTCTATTTCACAAACCATTCGGACAGAAAAAAGCATTATATACACCTTGTAGGTAAGAAACCTGTGGCAGATGGTAAGGACAAACTTCAAAGCATGCTCTCCTTGTTCTGGGATTCCAACAGAAGAGAGCTGAACTGCTGTCCAGTGCATATGAGAGTAATGCCTGTAGCTGAAATTACAAGTGCTCTGACACCTCAGGTTGGGTTCACAAAAACACAGAGCTGCAAAATGAGAGGTTACTTATGACGTGTTTCTCTCAGAGGCTTAAGAAGTTTGCTCAGATGCAAGTCAAAAATGGAACCCAGAACATCAGATGTTCATTTCTGGTTTTACGCCAAACGACCAGGACAACAAAGGCAGACAGCATCCACAGAAACGCCCACAACAGGATGTAAAACTTATGCAAAGAATCCATTTCAGTTCCTTTGCAAAGCTGCTGTATACAGGCAAGGTGAGACACACACAGCTATGCTGCTTCCTCCTGTGCTGTTTGGTGATACCACCTGGCAGAAGAGGTGGCAACGCTGGGCAAAACCCCTGAGGGTGGCTTTAACTTGTGCTAAGATCCAGCAAGACTTTTTGCCAGACCAAAGCTTTTTAGAGTATGTGATTGCAGCTACTTTCTGACTCAATTCCTGAGAGGCATTTAACTTCATACCGGCATATAAATGAAAACCATAACCCTACCCTCTTGCTTTTTTATTCATTTTAAGCAAAAACCATGTTGCAATAAAAATGCACACCTTCCTCTTCCATCCCTCTGCCTCTGCTCCACTGCAGGGGGTAACTGAACATAAAAGGCAAGTGACAGGGTTACAAATTTTCTCCTTTGCTTTGCAAAGCTTAAAATCCTTCAGAAATTCCCTAATTTCATTTTTTTCACCCTTTCTAGCCATACGCTATTTACATGCCAGATGGGTTTTCCCCAAGCTCTCACACCACTAAGAAAACTGCAGCATTTTTTGTTAATTTATCACTGTATTAAAATAAGAAGTGAACCATACATAGATAAAATGAATTATAGGTATACCTCCCATACACTCTGTACATCATGCTAAGCAAAAGCTGCGTGGTGTTAACTGTCAAGCTGAGAAATAGCTGACATTTGTTATTTTAATTAATAGTTTACTTTGCTGAAATAAGCTTCTATGAGAAGCTATGACTTTTATTAAATCTTCACTACAGCATTATTTTCACAGATCAGGAGGCAAAAACTAATTTTCAAAACTGCTTTGCCCTACAAGGTCACTGCCAACAGCTTGAATGCACATGTCAAGGAGACATCTGCTTCAGAGATACCAATCTATGTTAAACGTGAATTATTTCAAAAATTTAAGATACTTTTCATTGCAAAAAAAAAAAAGATTATTCAGTAATTATGCAGGTTTTAACTGGTGTTTATTAGTAAAGATTTTTGTCCTCTGTGGATTTTTTAAATATTTCGTAACTGCCACCCTGAATTCTTAGACCTCAGCATTTGCTTTAGAAATCACAGTAAAGCATACCCATGGATGAATTCAGACAGAAAAGCTGTCTGTCACTGATGTAAGTCATTATATAAACTTACTGTGTAATTATATATTTTCTTTGCCCAAATATTTTGAAGTCATTGATGAAACCAGAGAATTTATCATTTCTCTTTTCTATGAAAAGGACAATTTTATTTTCAGCTAAGCAAATTTATTCCATTTCAAACCAATGCAAGTATGCTTGGCAAAAGAGAAAACTTCTTTGTCCACTGACCCAGTGATTCTCTGGATGCAGTTCTAAGTTAGCAGTTTCACAGGCTGTACTGTCACTGATTCAAAAACTGCTTCGTGTGTAAAGAAGACACAATGTTCCGGAGAGTCAGACCTTTTCTTCTGATTCTTGATCCACTTAAAGACCCTAAAGCAGGATACTGTTAAAAACAGCATTATTTTTTTTTTTTTACATCAATGTATGAAGATCAATACATCAATTGATTTCTATGAATTATATTTCACTTAACTTTATTTTATTGAGGTCTAACCTTACAATGAATAAAACTTGTGCTCTCAGGATTGATTTGTTGCTTCATATTAATGGAAAGATTCCCATGGACTTCAAGTTCTCAGTGCTAGAAATAACAAGCCCGAATGTTTATGACTATGTAGTGTAACTGCAGGCAGGTAATAGCTTGCTCTGCCTCCACTCTGAAGTGATTAAAAGTTCCATTGTCAAGATTAAAATAGACCTGGGATTTCTTTTATTTGTTGGAATATACATATTATGCTTTGAATTTTAGAAGATGGAAAGTTCTGCTCATCTACTCTGATATTTTTGTTTTATTTTTTGAAGAAAGGAGGATTTTTTTTGCTGCTCAAAAGCATAGTAGTAAAGCTGTTATAGCCAACTTTGGTCTTAAGGATCCAAGAGCAGCACAGGTTATGGAAAGAAAAAGAGTAATTGTTATACCAATACTGGAAAAATGGACAGGGTTTTGGGCTAAAAGCCTTTCATCAGGACATATGCATTAAAGAAAGAAATATACATTTGCTTGAATATAGATTCCCTTACAGGCATATGCAAAGGGTTGTTTCTTTCATATGTTCCCTCAGGGGCAACGAATTCTGCTAATCCTTGGTGTTCTTATCTCCCATGGTCCTCAGGATTTCATCACAGACCCAAAGGGACCGCTCAGCAGCTGTCAGTAGCCAGGACTGGGACATCTTGTACATCTGTGTTTACTCTTTCTTTGTTTATACTTGTCTCTCTATTCATATTCCATAAAAACAACTTTCAAAATCCTCTAAGTAATAAAACGCTTAGTTTCATAATGCACCTTTCAATAAATAGTATTTGCAGCAGGTATTTCCTGATTCCCATTTCTGGGGAATTCTGGGTTTAAGGAGCAAGCCAGATGTTGCAAATTGCATGGCTGACCTGTAACTGCGTGGCTCTGCGCAGCTTCTGTAGCATCCCTGTTGCACGCATTCATGGATGAACTGCACTGGTGACAGGTCTGATTTCATTTCTGCAGGAGTCAGCTATACTGTCCCGCCTCAGGCCTGAACCTGCTGCAGCTGAATTGGGTATTTGCTGAGCCCGAGGCCGTAACCTGCTGCTGCTGCCTTCATCTTTTATTTGATAACTGCCTGATGCCACCTGTCTACCTCACGTGACACAGCAATTGGGACCAGATTGTCTCCACCACACAGAAGGCTGGAAATAAATGTCCCTCCCGGTGTGTTTATAACTCCACTGATACAATAGGAAGATACTTTCTTGTGGAATTGAAGGAGCACAAAAACACTCCCATCACAGCTCAAATGGAACAACTTTTAATTCAAATGTCTCTGGAAGGGTGGAGAGATCAGGTGTGCAGCATTAGGAAGGAGTCAAACAGCTAAGTTATGTGCACGCCACAGACAATCGAGCCGTGGCACTTCCTTTCTGACAAAACTCCGTGACAATTTTATAATTCCGCAATATATCCCTATTTATCAAATGTTGTACTTCTTGCGTGGCAGCAATGCAAAGAGGGATCTTCAGAAGAAAGCAGGATCAAGACTAAAGACTTGCTGAGCACCAGCAAACCCTCTGTACTGACCTCATCTACCTAAAACTGATGCACCAAAGGAAGCTTGCAACCCTGTTAAACTGGCCAGCTCAAAGTTTGAAGGAACAGGAGTGCAGTCCATTTTTCTAATTAGTTCCTATAATCTACATTCTACTGTTTTCCATAAATACCACTTACTATAACCTAAATTATTGCAAAAAACATGGGTTGTTTTTACAGGAGTAAGTCAGTCCTCTTTTATACTAACAATGTCAAATGATGTTTTATTTAAACTTCAACATTAAAGCATTATCACAACTTACACACAAACACTGCATTGCTGTCTATATTCATATATAGTATTAAAAAGTAAAAATAGAAATTATAATGGAAATGATAAATATAAAATGAAAATTCCAGTGACTTGTATCAACTATAGATCTAAATTTGGAATCTGGGATGGAGTTTAAATAAATAAGAGGAATAAAAGGAGTTTATAATGCAGGGAAACAGTTACTTCACTCTTTTATTTTTATTTGGCCAGTGAACTACAATATATATGTATTTATTGCCTATTAACATCTGCCAAAAAACCTAGATTATATCAAAAATTTTTATAAGGCATATAAAGATGTTTATTGAAGTTGTGCCATTTTGTATCGTTTGGAAATTCATTTTCAGTTCCTGGCAGTTTATGAAAATTCAAACTATACATCATTGCTCAGTGATAATCCCAAATACTGGGAAACAAGTATTACAAACCAGCGCTAAAGGAAAAGATAAGTCTAAGAGCAAACAATTCTGGCATTTGCTTTTAACTGAATTTTTTATATAACTGCTATGTACCTTCCAACAGGATAAAAGGCAATATACAACATATAACCGTTTTAATACAGAAAGACAATTGTCTTTTAAGCTTTCCTAAGTAGACACTTACAAGATAATATTCAAACTGAATGCAGGGAAACGAGCAGCACTTTAATGGTTAATCTCATGTATTTTTAAAGAAAAAGTATTTACTGGTTTCGTTTTCTCCAGTTCTATCATCAATAATGCAATTCTGCTTTGTTTACATATTCCTTATAAGTCACCGGGGCTTTATTCTCCTTCCCACCTCCTCTCCACCCTACATTTCTAAGCTCATTTGTTTTGAAAAAAAGCCCATAATATTAGGATCTTTTATGGCTAAGAATTATTAGGATGAAATGTAACAGATATTAAACATAGGGAAGTTGTTACAAATGTGCTAATGCAAGTGAAATCCAAGAAAACTAAGGTGTGTGAGAAGCATATAAAATCTCTTTACGCATGTCCTTCAAAAAAAGTTTAATACATAGTCAGGTCACATTATTGCACATCAAATTCTCTAGGTCTCTAGCTGCCAGTAGCAATTATCTGTAAGAGAACATATTTTCCCTCGTGACTAGCTATCGGGAATTTCTGAGTATACCTAAGCATAGCCTTGAGCAAAACTCCTACGGGGCATATTTGGAATAGAGTATTTCATTTGGATGAAATACTAAGGTTTCCTTGCAATATGTCTGTCTATATATGTATACATCTGTTTCAACATATTGATCTGTTTATCTGTTTACTTTAATTACACAAAATAGTTGTATTAAAATGTAAATAGTTCTGAATATATATATTTCTGTGCAGAGTTTTAAGTACAATTTCCTGGTTCCTGAGGCTGCCGTCTATCACAATGCATCCCGTACCGATGGCTGCCCCCAGCCGCCCCAGCCCTTCAGGGCTGCTGGATGCGGACCCCAAGGCTTGGTTCTGGGGCTATATCACTGCACCCCTCACCTGGTACAAATACCCCTTGTTCTGTATCACCTAATGGTAATGGGACATGCTAGTGCTTGGTACGGCACGACTGATGGTCATACATGCAACTAGGGTGGAAAAAAGCCCAAAACCCCAAAAACAGTGGAGTCTTTAAGGAAAAGGAGCAAATTCCATCACTGCAGAGGGAATATAAAGTCCTATAATTGATCATCTTTAAAAATGTATGAGGCAATCAGCTTGCTAGAGGACTTCAAACTGTGCCTGCTGTGCTGGTTTACAAACCTCTGCATGCTACAGGGTCAAGTTTGCTACCACAGGTTTCCAAAGAAGTTTCTAGTTTCACGGTGCTCTAGGTGGAAGGGTATTTTTCAGTTTTCTAAAAACACAGTGCCTATAAAAAGGACAGGAAAAGAAAATTGTGTAGTTGGATGATAACAGTCCCACAACGTACAAGAACCACTGGACTCTGCTAATAAGAAACACAATGCAAATGTGTAGTAAACCTACTAATGAATGAGATGTATTTGATTTCTATCTGGTGAACACAGGTGCAACCACCTGCTTTCAAATGAGATTATGTTGGTTTCATTTTTATATGGACTGGGTCTCAACTGTACCTTAACTATAAGAACAATTGCTTGGTCTCATACTACACCATCTGAAGTCTACAATAATCTTTCCATTTATTTTAGAGGCAGTCAGGTCAAATCCTTTACATTTATGCATTATGCATGGGTATTTATTGTGTAACCACATTTAAATATATGACAATATAGCTGTAAAAATTAAGAGATTATTTTTCAAACAGAGAGAGAGTAAACTTTATCAGGAGGCTAGCGATTTTTTTTTACATTTCTAACAGCAATAGACAATCACTAATTTTCATCAACACAGTAGTTTGAATAAATGCAAGAGCAAGCAGAGCAAAGACTTTGATAGCTTTTATATGCACTTCTGTTACTGCAAAAGAAAACAGCATTACAGCTTTGACAAATGAAATATTCTGTGAGTCTTTATAGCCCTGGCAGAACAAGAGTTGATACTTTCTAGCTTTCAAATGACCATGAAATGTATGAAAAAGCAAAGAAGTATAAATTCTCATCTCTCCTCTTAATAATACATTCACAGTCTTAAATGGTGTTCTTTCTTCCTGGATTTTTCCAAATCTATCCTATTTATCTGATTGGATTTCTGTCCCATCTTGCCACATATTACAGCTAATTAGTACCCCCTGATGAGAAACAGTCCACTGATGGAAAAAGCAGTTGGATAAGATCTACATTAACAAATGTAGTTCATTTAATATCATTTGTACTGCTGCATTATTAATAATACATAATTACCCTGTGCAGGCTGCAAGGGGGAAGAATAAAATCATTCATTAATTTCTTGGCCTTTACAAAAGGAGTACTATATTTGCCAGGAAAAAAAAAAAATTGTTGGACTCACAGACTGCCATTCATCAGTTTTGCATGTCGCACTAAAATATTAACTTTTTTGCGGGAAAGTACTGCTATATTTAAATGAGATCCTTACACTAGCCCAAGATATGATGTGCCATATCACCACTGGAACCTTAAGTTGTTATTCTGAAAGCACTGAACAAAGAAGCATGACAGCCGACTCTTTGAAAGTTGAGATTTCCAGACAGCTACCGAGGGATGTTTTCAATGCATACAAATCACAGACCAAAAAACCATACAGAATTTCTCATGACCTACACTGGACTATATTTGTTGTACAATCTATTACTTATCTAATAATCTCTTTAATATTTTTTCATTTACATGTATAAATTACTTCAGGCTTTGCATACTGCAGGAAGCAAATACAGCCCTGCCTCTCTTTTGTCCTCCCTCTTTAGTCCAAATCAGCACAAAAACATTTTACACCAGTTACAGAATAGTGTAAGAGCCTGCTAAATTGCAGGCTAAAAGTACCTTTTAGGATATAGGACAAATTCATCCAAATGTGAGTCAAAATCTGTTGTTCTCACTCCAGGACAGTCTCTGTTGCTATGCACGTTTTGCCTGAAAAACTGATATTTTTGATTTTTTGACGCTTGTTGTAATATTATCAGACATACCGAGCTATTCTGCATAACAACCCTTTCTAAAACTCCCATGTTCTTGAAGGAGAGAGTGAGAGAGAGCACATGTGCATGCTAAAACCCAGAACTATGTTTCTATATTTTTCATGGAAGCAAGAGCGCGGTTGTCTACTAATGCTGTGAGTAATACACATGCCTGCATTTATTAGAGGAGGAAGGTTCACGTCTCTAAAGCACTGTCCCTCTGACCGGGAGTGGGAGACATGAGGCAGGAACACATGAGGCATCTGACTCTCTTTTCAAGAAGATTCTTGATCACAATCTGACTTGCTCTCAGAAATACTTAGCTCAGCTGAGACACTATCTCAGAAATTTTGGGGAGTATTCCTAGTACTTTCTACATACTTCCTACAATAGATTGCAATTTAAGGACACAATTCAGTTGTGTCAATGTAATCTTCAGTAGGATACCATGCTCATATTTAGAAAAGGCTACAAGACTGAATGCTCTGCCAGAACTGCTAGATGGGAAGGGCAGTCTTCAAGTTTGGGCACAACTGGGACCCACCAGCTCGCCTGTGTTCACTTCAGGAATATGAACAAAAATATACAAAATTACTAATGGATCAAAACACACAGCTGTATGTAGAACTGGAACAAAGCAACCAAGAGGAAGAAAATATTATAAGGAAAAAGTGAATTAAAATTTCACTCATATAAAGATAACAGGTGAGAGGACCTTGACATGAAGGCAGAGGTATAAAAATGTGAGAAGAGAAAAATGTTTTTAAACAAAAAAAAATGTTGTGTGTGTGAAGGGCAAGAATATTAGCTATAAAACAAAAAAACATTTAAAAAAATTGAGAAAGAGAACAGTAAGATGAATGCATGAGGCAGAAAGCAGAGCATGACAGGTATCACTAAAATCAGAGATTTTCCAGGTGCAAGGCAGGCTGAATAATGGGTTGAGTTCCAAAGGCAAGGCTGAGCTCATCTTGAGGAGAGGGGGAAACAGCTCATTCTATATGAATTGCATTAACATACCTGCATGACAAAGTGTGTGGGAGAAGGGCCCAGCTCAACTAAAGATGATCAGCGGGAAAGAGACAGAATGCAGTACTTGTCCCACTCAGTTAACCACAGAAAAGAACAGGAGTCGTTGGGTCTGCATCACCATAACAGAGGGGATAATTTGGACCCAAGTTGTTAAACGCTACAGATTATTTAGCAGAATGCTTAGAAACACAATGCCAAGCAAAATGTTGCAGTGAAGCTGCTTTTTAAAGGGATGACCTAACAGTGGACACAAGGTCACCTGAAACTGTTTTTATCATTTGGTACAAGCCTGAGGGGAAAAAAAACCCAAAACACTAATATTTTATTATAGCAGAAGGAAGTGTGGGGGTCATGCTTTACACCGAGAAGTCAGGACACAGCTCTCCTCAAGTCCCCAGCTGGAAATGAGACATGCAGAAGAGAGGACCATATAGCAACAGCAAGGAGGCAGATCCATCTGGGCCCAGCGAAAGTTACACAGCTAAAATTGTAATGCTTGGAGACAAACTCAAAGTCAACAGCCTTCTGTCTGACAGTGCTGAGGAGGGAAAATTAACCCACCTTCTGGAGGTACTGCAGACCCTTGAGATGCCTGCATCCTTCTCAAGTCTCCTCCATCACCCTCCTGGTAAAAACAAAACCAAAAAGTGCCCAAAGCCTCTCACTTACCTAACAGAGAGATATCCCACAACAAAACTGCGCAAGAAATTAGAAAAACCTTTTAAAGGACATAAAGATACATTTCTAAAAGATGCAGCGAAGCTGAGTAATAGAGACTAACTCGAAGTTTGGAGTATAAAATGCATTCCAGAAAGGTCTGAAGTATTTGAAATCAAGTATTTTTTGGTGGACTTCTCAAGCTACTTTTTTTAATTCCACAAAGTGTGAGCGATCCTAAAGTTTTCAAGTGGCTATTAAGTGTTTTAGAGAAAATAATCTTAACTAACATATGATCAGACAGGACTCTAGGACTGTTCAGATTATGGTATGTTTTGTAATGGTCATTTATTTTTTTCCTAAAAATTAAAATATTAAGACATGTTCCTCATCTGCTTTTCACACAAAGCTATACAGTGATGTGTGTGTCTATAACTCCGCTTTAAATTAATTAAACGATATGGTCTTAAATCTCCAAACTAAGAATACTCTACATGCAAAGCCTAAGAATTCTGAATTATCTGAATGCCATTATCTGACTGATATAACAAAAGAAAAAGTTATACTTTATTAAATAATGTAGGAAAGAGCGGTGCATGTTTCATCCTTAATTTTGAGGAGTCATAAAATGTCATTATTTCCCAAGTATTTTCTCAAAATGTATTAAATTGAATATACTCTATATAAGTTCAATATAAATAATATATATTTAAATATATAAAAACAATATACTTCTATATAAATAATGTAATTCTAAAGGACCAGAACAGACTTCAAATCCATTTTGAGTCATACAATACAACTGAATTCAAGATTAACCGCAACTTTATCCTAAGTAGTGTTTGCTGCCAACAAGTCCTAGTTTTATTGTATTTACTACAGGATGCGACACTGAAGATATATTACAACATAAAACAGATGGTAAGAAATAGAAAAAGCTAGAAAACGAGACAATTAACATAAAATGAAGGAAAACCAACATACAACAATAGGAATTAACATGAGAATAAGTCTGAATCTTTTCAATATAAATGTCCCATAACTAGTCCATCAGGATTCACTGATTTAAGTAAAAGCTGTAAGAAGAGCGGCCAGATAGTACCATCATCAACGTAAGCTGCAAGCAGAGCTTCCGGGCAGCGGAGGCTCTTTTTCCTCACTGGGAGAAGAAAAGATCTCTAACGTAGCTGTGTATTCCTCCCCACTTTCTTTCAAGGGTTGGAGATCTTCCTTCTGCTCAACCCAGTTGCTGTAAATGATGATCAGGAATTCTTGGAGAGAGGAAACTCACAGGATAAATTTAGAGAGGCTGAATTTATCTCATTTTTATCTACTTGATTAAATATTCCAGAAGAATATTCAAAGGATAAAACTTTGAAATTATTATCTACTCCCTGATGATCAGAGATGCTTTGGAAGTAATTCAGAGCAAGGAAAAAAGAAGATTTAAAAAAAAAAAAAAAAAAAAGAGTTTACCACAATCCAGGAGTGTTCTCCACCTCCTTTAATCAAGAAAAGATGTAAAGAGAAAGCCAGAAGTCATTCAGCAATTTGTCATTCTCTCACTCTTCTCCTCATCATAGTGCTGAATGGCTTGTGGGTTTTTGGTGGTTTTTTTTAAGACTTCTACAATGTTTAGGTTCAGACAGGTTGTGTGAAACTGAGGAACACAGATCACATTGCAGCTCATGATTCAGAACCTCTTCAAAAATTGGGTATGTCTACTTCTATAAATGATATACTAGCATCCAGAGCTTGACACAGGCAGCTTTAATAAATAAATATTAAACATAAGCTCCATTACATGAGCAACATCTCTCTTCCATACTTCTCCTTCAGGTAAGGCTGAGAATTGTACTACATCCTGCCTTGCTGCTCAGCCTTCGCCTCTATGTCAAAAGACATAGAGAGGCCACAGTCATTGCTAGCACATCTATATTGATCGGATTTTTGGCTGTCTATACCGACCTCTCAGTAGTGACTATACTACAGCCCTGTGTGCCAATGAACTACTCTCTCCACTGAGTAAGAAGTAAAATTAGTTTCCTTCATTACAACTGTTTTTAGCAACAAACACCAGCAGTAACACACCGGTGAAGACACTGCAGGGAGTAATGTAGCAAATGTCCTATGTGGACATGTATAGTACAGATTTACTGACCCCACAGACCTGATCCCTGAGCTATTATCGATAAGCCTCTGTAACAAGTTTCTTCATTCTCCCTTCACTGAGATACTAATTCCTGTATTTGTTGACTGAAAATGCTTTACACCCAAGTTTTGTTTTTCTAAAACCTGAAGGAAGAAAAGAAATGCAAGACTTAAAATTGCATTAATGAAATTAAGTCCCCTAACACATACTCCAAAGCATTCACACTATGAAGTTGAAGCTTTTGTACATTTGGTCATGTTTTTTAATTCATGCATTAGCCAACTGGGATAACAGTATTTTAATGCCCTTGAAGTGAAAACATATTTTTTACTCAAGATTTTTAAAGCTGTCACATATCTGAAACATATATGAGACTCGGTTGATCCATTTTCCTTTCCTCCCCACCAAACACAGGCACGGTGCTTTGCGCTCCATCTGCCTCCAGCAGCTCCGTGCTCCTCCTCTCCTCCTCATCAAGACCTGTGAACTGCAAACTTCCTACTAGCTACAGCTTCAGGCCATGGGCTTATAATTCTATCCTATTGAAATAAAATACCATTTCAACAAGAAAACTATTACATGAAAATATTTAAAATGTAGAATTTTTTTTTTATAGAGAAGGAGGCCAAAAATTCACGAAAGTTTGCATATAATGAAAATATTTCAACAAGTGAAGCATAACAATGCAATATTATGTCTAATATTGGTGACATTTCACAGATCTTGTTAGAAACTAGGGAGCAGGCTTGATTTGAACTTTGTTGCCCTTATATTAGATTTCTTCTTTAGAATTAATTTATTTCCTTGTAGTTCTCATTATGTTTTTATTGCATTCATGGAATAGTGGAGCATTTCTTTAACTAATTTAACACCTGTAAATTCCCATGGCTGCTAATGAAAGACTGTGTAGACTACCAGATAAATTTCTAACTCATATTTCAAAGGTTTTCAGTTCAAATCCTATCAAGGTTGTACTTATTAATGTTTCCATTAACTCTTTTCCATCACTGAAGTTATAGATTGAATTAATACTTTCCATTTTCCTTAAGAAAGAAAACACATCCATTCCAAAATGTCACACAAAGATGGTACAAGGAAGGAGAGGGAAACAAACTTAGTAGAAGGACAGTTCAGATACAACGTCTGCGCTTTTCAAAGGGATAATGCCATTCTTGCAATTAACGGCAAAAAAACAATGAACTACACATCTTGACTCCTTCAAGTAGAAGTAAATTCTGGCGTATATGAAACAGTGAAAATCCATATTTTTTTCCATACAGTGCAACTGCATTGACTGAAGTTTTGGCTCCCATTCCTGTCTTTCTAATGCACTTTTCTTTACAACATTTATCATTTAAGCTCCCACTGCCTCAGTTTATTTGTCTGTAAAATGGATGCAATACTTATGGTCCTCCTAGTTTAATAATCCTTAATCCTTTACACATCTATAACTATTTCCATTAGAATTTTAAAGCTAATAAATTAAATGCAGCTCCAATGGGATTTTGTCAGATTTAATTCATTAGTTATGAGATTCTTAATGGAACAGCTATAGATGTTCAAAGGATTAATTATAACTAAAAAAACAAGCACTTGGAAAACTATTTAGCTATATCAAAAACAATATATCTCTGGAAATAGCCCTGCCCAATGAGACCAGGAGCTAAGCAACCTCTAATATTGCCCTTGACTGACATAACTTTAAATGCAGCAGCATTCTGGAACAATGCTCTAATTTATGCTGATACAGTATCTACATCTGTTATCAGAAATAATTATGCAAAAGGTTTGAGGTTTTTTTAATATATTGTTTTGCATATTAGATAACATCTAAGAAGCTGTATTTTACGCAGCCATTAAAGAAAATAATTTCAGTAGTGTACCAATACGCAATACTTGATTAGCAAGCCATACACTAGATTCCCCTCTCATTTCTTGAATGGTAATTACTTTTTTTCAAAAACACGTAATTTTCTCAGAGTAACATCATGTTCTCCCCCTGTATTTGCAATTTACAAGTATTCACCGTACTCTTACATTGACCTCCAAGTCATCAGGCTAAAAAAGTGGGTTGTTATCTTCATTCATTTCTTTAGTTTATTTTGCTTCTCAATCACTTCTTAATGAGCTTATAGCATATATTTCCAATTAACGCACAACAACATTCTACTGAAATTTAAAAGAATCCATTTGGGCCCACAAGTCTATACCAATAATTTACCTGGGTTCAAAAATCCCAGCAAAAACATTCAGAAACAACGCTTACAGGAATTTTTGAGCCCATCTGAATCACCATTTTAGTCTGTTTGAGAAAAAGTGAACGTAGAAGCATTAGAAACGCTTTTATTTACCCAGCAATTTAAAATGCAGCTTGTTCTCTTATTTGGCTTTCTCCAACTCAGTGCAAAACTGCTGAGATGCACTAGGCTTCAATTCAGACAAAAATACCTCTTTTCCCCACATATACTACAATAGCACGAGTCACCAAAAATCCCAAGGCGTAGGGTCTCTGGTGGAAAGGCTTGTGAGCAGTACACCATAACTGACAGTACGCGTATGTCCTGATTCACAGGAGCCACCAGACAAGGTCAGAAACTTCTTGACCAACTTCCTGCATTAATTTGAGCCCTGCTTTACGCTGTGCCTCAGGTTTGGGCCACATTTATACCCTTAGTCCAAAGACAGCTGCAGACTGTAGCTTTCCTGCCAGAATTTGCTTTCAAAAAGACTGACTGACAAGTTCCTCTTTGTTCATTTTCTGGGGTAAAAAAAATAATATATATATATATATAAGGGTCATGTTCTTGGTATTTTCAGAGCTCTAAAAACTCTAGAGAGGTAAGGGAGACAGAGCTGACTTCTTGCCGTTGATCACAAACTCCAACACAAGGAGAAAGAAGACTGAGGCCTTGATGTAGACTGTCAGGATTTATACCAAGGGGGGCTGTCTTCAAAAGAACACTGGATAATTAGAAAGCCAGATTCCAGGCTCTTCAGACAGAGCATTAGAATCAAGGTGCATGGGCTGAGGAGCCCCATCAATAGTATTTCTGCAACAACAACCTGCCAAGAAAACTAGGGAGGCTCTGAAAAATGAGCGAATGGGGAATGGGAGAAAGAGTTTGTTTATCCATATGGTAACAACATCCACATGGCTCCTAGTAACATGCAAGATGTAGTAATGTACTTGAGAGGAAATAATTTTAAAATATATTGTCTCCAAATTCTTATGATTCATACTAGCTTATAAAATCCTTAGGGCCAAATACCGCAGTCCCTCCTCAGCCCTCATTCAAGGCAAATCTGCTCAAAATCAATAGGAGTTTGCTTATATAAGCAAAAAGTGAAAACTAAGGATAAAATAGGGCTATGATTCATGGTACGCATGAAAATATTTTGGTTGTTCACACATGCAGACTATACATCATAATAAAAAGATGCTGTCCCACTGATGACCTAGTTTTCAAAATCTGTATGCGTTTATTAACAGAACTGAACACAAACTTCAGCACACATGCCAAACCAAAGTGTATCACCTGGCTGACAGCTTACACATCTGAATGTCCTGGTCCATTCTTCCAGTATGTGTTCAGAAACCGTCAGCCCCCTACATTGCACAAGCTTTCTTGTTCACACAATTATGTATGAGTATTTTGAGAAAAGACTATATGTGATTAGGATGGGAAATATTCTACTTTTCTTATGGTGCCTCTGCATAAAAATAACAGTCCTATCCATTTTTTTATTTTACAATAA
This sequence comes from Morus bassanus, assembly GCA_031468815.1. NCBI lineage: Eukaryota > Metazoa > Chordata > Aves > Suliformes > Sulidae > Morus > Morus bassanus. The sequence continues at coordinate 8,526,889 of CM062576.1, read as the reverse complement.
CACAATCTGGGATTTATTTTGGAAGATTTGAGTGCTTCAGAATAATTCATCTCTCACAAAAAAACATTACCATGACAAATATTTAGCTATTATGCAGGTCATGTTTAATTCATTTTACTAAGTAAGAATGTTATTAGTATAGACGCTTATGAAAATAAGTAGGATTGTTTTATTATTTGTAAATAATTTGTAGTGAAATTTTCCAAACAAACATGAAAAGGACAAAGACATTTCACAAAAGATGTAAATCAAACAACAAATTATTATTCATACCCTTTTCTTACTTTTTATTTTCAAAAAAGAAAAAAAAAGGAGACAGAAAACTCTGCTCAGCATCAAAGACATTGACGCAGCTTTTAGGGTTTCCTGCATTTAATCATCTTTGTGAAGATGAGCGAGCCAGTGGTCACCTGGATTTCAGCCAGTCCTACAACACCTCTCATTAAATCTTCCACTTCCTTAATTCATCTTAATTTATTCTTCTCACTGTTATCAGGTTCTTGTTTTAGACTACGACATACAGGTAATATAATACCACAAACCAAAACTGCCCACATTTCAGTAGTATGTGTACTACTGCTTTTCCTCTTTAGTTATTCCCTTTTATTTTGTATTCATTCTCTACTCCACCCCTTCATCATCATTTTCCGCTCAGCCACACCATTGCAAACCCCTCCCCGCCCAGCCACTTTCATACTTTTAACTCCCTTATGATCTCAGTTTCTCCTACCATCGGGTCTTTTTTCCAAACTGTTTCATGATACTCAAGGCTCTCCTTCCCCCTCTCTCCTACCATCTTGTCTCTTTTCCGCTTTTTGTTCCTAATAGTCTTTACATCTCCATCGTGCCCTCACATTCAGCACAGCACATTTAGGAATTTACCTTTTTTCCCCTCTTCATATTTCTTTCACAATACCTATTCTCTCTCCTGCACCCTGATCCCCTCCCCCGCTGCTGCAAAATTTCCTTATGAAGGGAATTTTTCTCACCCTTTCTCTCCAAGATGTTTTCTGAAGACAAAGCAAGATTTCTCATCAGCTTCTTTACTGACACATTAGTGCATCTCTCCCTCTTACTATGCAACAGAACAGCCTGCATGTGCATAATAGGGTGTATATTCTAGCAGATTGCAAGGATGGTGGGTGTTAAAATGCATATATGTGTGTGTATGTGCATGCTGGTATGTGTGGGTGCGCATATAGATGCCAATTGCCAGCTACACTCCTAGACTATGAATGACTGCAACATGCACCAGAACTTTACTGTTATTAAATTCTATTTCCAAATCATACTGTAAAAATATTTTGCCTTAAGCAAATTAAAGCAGATAGAGAACCTTAGTATGAAATAGGAAATGTCTCCACCTGATATCTTTGAATCTGTTAGAGAATCTGAACCCAAACTAGAACAGGAGGACAGTACAAATGACAGGATGATTATATTTTTAAATGTAAAAAAAAAAAAAAAAAAAAAATCAAAGCTGCTGAGTCTCACAACATGATATTCAAAGGAACAAGGAAGCCTGCTCCCGGACTGCAGAGCTTAGAGAAGTAGCTGCCTGGAGACACGGGGCAGCTATGAGCGCAGGGGACAGGAATCCACAGGAATGATGCAGACTCTGGGTAAGAACAGAAGAGAAAGGACCAAGAATATCCAGCTGAGGCAAGGACAAGCATGCAAATGTTGACATCTTCTCCTGAACCTGACTGAATCTCTGAACTGAGGAACCCCCATGGGCCTGATAACGGCACCTGTTCTCTCTAGATGAACAAAATCTATTTTAAATATTAACTATTTCCTGGAACCAGAAACTGAGATATGAGCAGGCACGTACAACTTAATTTGACAGTTCCTAATGCACACACATGAAAAAAAGTTTGTTTCGTGAAGGAAACTGTAATGAGACAGGAATCTCGCATGTCATTTTCTAGATTCCTGAAGTTCATATAGAAAATTCCAAAAAACATGCAAACCATCTCATTTTTACAAATGAAATATAAACTACTGATATACCTGTTTTTCAGAAGGCTACTTTTTCATGTAATTTCTTTGCAGTGAAGCACCATGACTAAGAAGCTTATCCCTGCTGCTAACCTCTCCCCTCCAAATTTTGCTGTTTCCTCTTTATTCTTCTTTTACACCTGCTGTTTTTCAGTTCAGACCGATAACTCAGAGGTCACGCTAATCTTCATGTATCAAGCCAACTGCATTTCATCTGAGTCACTAATAAGAGAGGTGCTTGAATGCTCCTGTATCTCTTAAAGTAGTACCTGGATGGTTCTCTGCACGTATAAGAGGTTGTGTTTCCCATTCATTAAAGAGTATGCAAAAAATTTCTTTTTTCAAGTGTAATATAAGATGGGCTACTACATCATATATTAGCCCAGTAATACGTTGTTAACCACCAGCTGGTGCTGAATTGTAATCCCTTTGCTCCCCAAAAGCTTGGAAAAGCGAGTTCACTTCTCCGTGTATCTTGATTTGAAAAGCAGTAAAACATTCACCTTTTGAGTACTCAGATTTAGAGGCCAAAGGTCTATTTTAGGCAAACAGATTAAAAAAGAAAGGACAGTTTTACAGTTAAGGTACACTCAAGGAAGCTGATTATAATCTGTACCCAAAATACAGGAAAAATCGTTTCATCTCTCCTGCCTCATTTAGAAATATTTTTCTCTCTTTTTGTTTTTCTGTCTCCCCTCTTTCATAGAACAAAAAGAAGCAATGATGCTCACTGCTGACACTCTTCAAGAAGGGTGAGTGTGATAACCAGAATTAAATATAAACACAGGACATTGGCAGAATAATACCAGAGACAGAAATAATTTCACGAATCATCTCACATTCACCTGCTCATCAGTTCTACACACTGGAACTTCATGCTAAGGTTTCTATATTGAAATAACAGGTCTTTGTTTCAAAAAGAAAAAAAATATACATATAAAGGTAAATGCAAACCTCTCCTTCACAAGGTCTCTATATATAATAGTGCTAATGTTTGGTGGCGTTTTTTTTCACTACTGCAGCTATGTGCTGACTATATTCAATTTAATTCAGTCACCCTACTTCAGTTCCACAGACATAATTGTTATTCCATTTTCATCAATACCTAATTTACTTTGAAAATATAACAGTCTCTGTCCAACTCTAGATAGGAAGTTATTTTTGTTTCTTATCCACCATTGCCGCAATAATGAAATATCTCCAGAATTATTGTCAGATGTGTTTCTTTTTTGAAATTACATCATTACCCAGTGCCCTATGACAACCAGATATAAAGAAAGAATAACTTTTCAGAAGTCACATTTCTCAATCAACATGAGCTTACAATTTTAATAGTGCCATTAGTCAGATGGACGTAGAAGTGATTGTGTATTTCATAAGGTTCCAGAACTATTGTCAGCCAGGAGTTATGTGTCACATCCATACAGGAAAAATACTGGAAATATAAATTATCCTTCTGTCTTCTGTAATGTATTTATACACTGACTCTATTGAGCAGCATATAATGAAGAGACTTGTGACTAACAGAACACTAGCATGCGTATGTGAAAAGTCAGGCAGAAAAGTATATTTTTGTCATTTCCAGCAGTAAGGAGACACCTAACATTTCACCTGCCAGTTTTGCCAATTTTGTCAGAGCTGAACAGCAGTTCAGGCCACTCAAGTGTGCTTCCTTGTTTCTTCAAGCCATCAGCAATGTGTCACAGATCAAGCAGATGCAGAGGGTGGACACACTGCAGTGAGCACACACAGCAGGAACTGCAATCGCTCGGTAACATCACCACCATGGCCACTAGAAGTTACAGTGGCTCAAGGTCAACCAGCTGGTACATGTAAAAGATGGAAACATCACATCCACTACTCGTGTGTACTGGGTGAAATTAATCTTGTCAATTTGATGTATTTATCCACTGTATGCATTTTGTAAGTTACTGCTACCAAGAGATGAGTGGTTATGAATGCTCTACAGATGCCAGACTTAATATAAATGGTGGTTAATGACTGGCTCAAGACGAGAGATGTTATTATTTTGAAGGAGGTCTTGGCCCTTTCCAGGAGCTTCTTTTGTATACTCTGTGCCTTTGAAAGGGATTGCTAGCCCAAGCACTGTAAACAGTAGGCAGAGGGTGTCGAGTTTCCTGGAGACAGCAATCCAAACCCTGCATTACATGATCAAATTTCTAAATCATTCCTACCTCTCCAGGACTTCGATCATACTGCACTACTCTGACTGGTCTCTGGAACGACCAGTGTCTCTCCTTTTTGCACACATTACTTTTTTAGGCCACACAGAACAAATTGACAGGACTATATACTGTAACATACAATCATTTCAAAATAAGCATTTAAAAAAAAAAAACCCAAAACATTTTCTGGAAACCATGAATGGAACTAGTGCAGCAGAAGTGCTTTGCCTATAAAATGCTACAAGCGGTGAAGAACCCTTGTAACTTCTGTGTTTGGTTCATCAGAGGTGTGATAGCTGAATGGTGAATATTCCTTTACTTCATACTAAGAAAGTATCAAAAAAAATTATTTTCCCTTGAAATCCATGACTGGATTGTCTGTGGGAAAAAGATATGGAGTGTGTCAAATGCAGTTCTTTGCAGTTGCCTGCAGAAAACTAAATGTTGACTTCATTTTTTTAATGGAAGCGAAGGAAGTTCTTTTCCTTCATCTTGTGCTTATCTAACATTGCCATTAACCTTGCAGATAATAAGTCTTCCATCTTCTTCTCTAATGACAGAAATGAAGTAAACTCATCCCACTTCAGCACTGCTTTGAAACTCGTCCTTCTGATGTGTCATCAAAGCAGTCCTGAATAGGCTTTAAAATGAGAGGGTTAAATGAACTGCAGTTCTGCTGTGCTTCCTCCTCCCACCTGTTGAATCCCATGACCTAGAAGTGAAAAAGCCACCTGCATCCATACCTGCCAACTCAAACTGCTCCACATGATTACAGCAGCTGTATTCAGGATGCAACAGTGGGACGCAGAATGATAGAAAATAATACTGAGACAATAGCAATACTGAGTGAAACTCAAAAAGGAGAACAATATAATTGGGGGCAAATTAGCTGCTACCTGGACAGCCAGAACTACCTTCCTCAATGCACTCCACTGTAACTGTCACACAACAGTTACAGTCCTGACCTGGTAGCGTTTCATTTTATTAAAATATAGCTGTTCTTAATTTAAGCCAGAAGGACCCCAGATCTATAATTTTTCTCCTACTCAAAAGCATACTGCTGTTTTGGAAAACATCCTGATCTCCAAGGAAGATTATGAGAACTCCCAATCCATTAATACTCTTCCTTTGGAGTTAATTTCATCTCTACATAAGTCTATAAAAGGGTTCTTACATGGAGGGCAATAGAGTTGAACTAAAGCTGTGCAAAATGTTCAAAGAACCACACGAAACTATATAAAACTCACCAGGTCTAAGGTGTGCACTAATAATTTGAACCAGCAGGGCTTTACTCTAAATTTTATTGAGCCAGAGTACCTTTCATTAAAATCGGAAATGTAATTTTGAGCACTATCTGGAATTGTACACATTTCTGAAGGCTAATTATTTCACTTCCCCCCCACCCCCTTTCCAGGTTGAATGCTGTGGCTGTTGCACAAAGCCACCGGTATAAGTTTCATGGTTAGACTTTGGGAAGCCTAATTGGCTCCGTGTGACCAGCATGACGCCGGCTGCAGCTAAGCAGAGAGCCTCTCTGTAGCTGACTTACAAAATTCCTATTTCCAAAAAGTAAAAATTCTAAAAGAAACTCTTTTAAACACTAACAGATTGTGTTCCTGTCTCCCGCTGCGACTGACCCAAAGAGAACAGCCGCCCGTCACTGCTCGCAGTGAACAGATCAATCCTTCGGCTCAGCAGCAGAGGTCTGTGCTTCGGAGGGAGAGGTCTCGGGTTCACTCCCTCCGACAAAGCAATTATGTTGTTACAAACCTCTACTGGTTTCCACACAAAGTTTCACTACCTATTTGTGTAACCAGGGAGAAGGAAGTGAATCAGTGTTAACTCTTTACCTGGTTCTCCTAAAAAAACTAGAATAGGGATTCAAATTTGAAATTTAAAGTATTTGTTAGATGACTGTGCCATCACCCTTTCCCACTATCTCATTCAGGTTTCAAGCCTACAACAAATCCAATGGTGAAGAGCTAAGAAACGCTTGTTTCTAGCGTCACTTTTTTTAATAACTCTACCTTAAAGTGTTTAAGTATAACATATGCACTCCACTTTCCTGATTACACGTGCAGTAAGAGCAATTTAACAGCCAAAAAAATTGTTTAAAATTATGTGAGTCCCAGATTCACACATACTGATGAAAAAAATTTGGATACACCATTTATTTGGGGCAACTGGAGCTTCATCAGTCTTCAACTTATGTAAGTCTGGTTTTCATAGCACTTGCATGAATAAATATATAAAACAACAGCAGTAGCAGAAGCAACTCCTTATATATAAAAAATGAAATAAAAATGGAAATTGCTCCTTGGGAAAGGAAGAACTTTCACAGAAACACTAACCAGAGCAGATAAGGTGTGAAAGTCAGGGGGTGAGCTTGGCATATCATTCTCATCACTGTCATTTTTATTTAAGTAGTTTTAAGTCAAATTGCAAGAGACTTGCTCTATTTAAATGTAAGTTGAACTAAAAATTTTTATAGTAATTGAGCCTTTTAGACAAAATAGGATCAAGGACCTGGAAATTCTAGTATTGATTTTAGCAATTACAAAAATAAGATATCATTGAATTTGATGAGGGCAATCAGAGCAAAAAAGATGCAAGACACAAAAGAAATAAGATAAATTAAAATTTAGTAAGAACTGGATAACCTTAAGAACTCAAGTAGCAAGAGAGAGGTGAAATTGGATAATAAGATGTTATTAAGCTAAAAGCTTGAAAAATAATAATTAAAAATGACCATAACTCACAGATGACCCATGGAAAAGTTAAGCAAGCATGTTGTGCTGTAAAGCTGTGGTGTCATGCACTTTCAATATTCATGTATCAGTGTAAGGCTTTCATTTAAAAAAAAGAAAAAAAAAAGGGAAATCTGCTAGCAAATCCAAATAATGACCTTTATTGACCATGGCATAGCAGTTGATATATAGCATTCTGTCTTGCCTCCTGAATACTTGGAAGTAGCTGTCATCAGAATTTACTTTGCTTATTTTAAGGGTAGAACATTCAGCATCTGTTTAAAACCACAGAACTATACTAGTAAACAGCTCGTGATCAAAAAAAATCCAACCACACTGTACTATGAAAATGACCCTGAGATCCACCAATGAGGAATACATAATTATGGAGAGTAATTAAAATCCCATCTTTGTTAGCGTTTGGAAACTACTTTTTCCCCACAGAAATCCAAAACACTAAACTACCTTAATTTTTGGTCATTATCAGGGTCTTTTATTTTTTTGATGAAGTCTCCCTTTCACCTGAGCAACTGCTCATGGCCACCTTCCAAAACTGGGAATTTTGTTCTTTTGCATACCCTACACCCTCCTGAGACATCATAAAAAGTAATGTTGAGAACAGGGCGTGAGCAGCGTCTGTGCTAATCATCATGGTTTCCTTTCCCTTCACCATTCCAGAAGCAGATTTTCACTGTAAACCACAGAAAACCAGACTCCACTACGTCTTCTTTCCTTCCACCCACATTTTCATTTGAAGCCTCAGCTCATAGAAAGATTTTGCAGAAAAAAAAAAAAAAAGAGAGAGAGAAAGAAAATCAACTTTTCCCAGTGCTTTTTTTCCAGTTGATTGCTACTCCTTGGCACCAATTATAAGTAACTGCTTCACAGCTGTACCAAAGCAGTACAGTCAGCAAAATCACAGCCTCTCCATCCTCAAGCAATCAGAGAGACTCAATGCAAAGGAGCAAAGGTGAGACAGACACCAGCCTAATAGGCCAAGGAGGAATATGCCTCTAGTTCTCCCTGGTCCAGGCAGCCTGGTTGGTCAGAACGTAAATTTCTGGTAAACAATTTCATTGCCCATCTGATAAAGAACTGCAAACTCAGTAGACAGTGCAAAACCACTGGGACAAGGGGATCTGCAGATCCTGCCACGCTAAAGCGAGTGTCAAAAATAAAAGCATGTAATGAACTCACTGCCCAGCTGGATTGAGGCTCCTCTGGTCACTGGTCAATAGTGACAGAGGTAACAGAAAACAGAGACCATATTCAATGCATCTGCTTAATGACAGGAGACACCAAACAGCTGTCTGTACAAGCAACCTTCTGGGAATTTGCAGTCTGCCTTAATGCCATGCTTCACACCTTGATTCCTGGCTCTAATCCTTGATCCTGCTTCCTACCTGCTCACCCCTGATTCCTCTTACATTTTCTTAATCCTGTCCTCTGTCCTCTCTGTGTTACAGCTTGTCCCTGGCTGGCCTGCTTGACCAGCTCCAGCACTGCCTGATGGCCTCTGCCTCCCTGCTTGAAGTACTTGGCAGCCTCCCTCAGACCTAAACAATTCCCTCAACCCTGAATTGATGCATTTTTTAATTACTGTGTGTCCTTAATTACAACCCCAGAGCTGATTTGCTACTTTGTCATCAGCCTGGTCTACCTCAGAAGCATAATCTTCCTGTCCAGGTGATGCAGGATTCGGTTCTTCAGGTTGGATTTTCTTTGAACTCCACTAGAAGTCAGCAGCACAGTATAGGGTGTCTCTTCACATCTCAACTGCTTACAGGCTTTAGCAGAGAAGACAGCTTTATTAGGTTTGACTCAGTCTCCTGTATAGTCCTCAGTCCTACATGGTCAGGTTTAACTAATAAGTACCACAGAAGGTGAACAAAGAACATGATATAGATATGCATGACACAGAAGGCAGCTCAGATCACTTTGATGCCACACCCTGCTAACTGTTGGCAAGTGCTATGGCTTTAGCAGTAATTTTGGATATGGTTAGTTAACATTTTACACGGATCACTACAGAAGTGCCTGTTCTTATCACTAAGTAATCACCCTGGCTGATCTAGCTATAGTATTAGTGGATGCCAAAGTGGATTACATTAACCTATTTCTCTGTATTCATAATGAAGTGCTATATAGTCTCTTTTAAAAGAGAGTGAAAAATAATAACCAGCACACAAAGACAGTTATAGCACAAGCATGAAAGCTGCCTAGGGCAGCAGGCTGGTGCAGGCAGCAAAGTCACAACCTCAAGCGAGAAACCCTCTCCTGCTCCCACAGGAGCACAGGAATCCAAGCTGGCTCTGTGACAGCAGCAGGGTTTTTTGTCAGAAACGTGTTACACCTCTCCAAGGAAGGGAGAGTTATCAGCTAGTAGCCTCCAGCCATCAGTCCTAGTGCTGCCCCACAGGAGTGTTAGGCTAAAGGGAATAAGGAACTGACAGAGCAGGATAAAAAGATCATGGCCCAATGTGAGGTGAATACCTACTACTAGGGAAGGATACAGCACACCATACAACATCAAGAAATTTTGAAACCATTTGCGAAAAAATGATAGTTGAGGCAGAGAATGTATTTTACAAAGAAGTATGTGATCTGGGAAATCAGTTCGCTGTTGGCCAACTCAAAGTACAGTACCATCAGCTGGATGAGTTGCCTGTCCTTGTGTGACCAAGGATTGCAAGATCCTCTCTCGCATTAGGGCCAGGCTGCTCTGCAATTCTTCATCACTTGATTAATTATAACAGTTACTTTGTTGGTGCATATACAGATCAGAAGTCCAATAGCTGGTGCAAGCCTTTGTCTCATTCATTTTCTACTTATACATCAACCTTACTGACTTTCCTTATTCACTCTGCTAAATACAATACTAGCTGCGAACTGTTACAGACTGTAGAACTCACCCCTCCCAAAAAAGAAGAAACCCCTTCCTCCTTTTCCTGTTTTACACTGTAGCAGACGTGAACACCACCTGCACTACTCCTCCAATTTGTATGTACATAATTTTCTTACAATCTTCCCCAAAGTTAAGAGAAAAACTTACATAAAGCCTGTCAAAGACTTATGCCCGCCGACCAGCTTCCATGAACAGAAGTTCAGGGATGATGATCCAGAAAGCCTGTTGCAAACATGCCATCATTCACCTTGGAACAGTGGCGTAAAGTGGGGTTGAAGCACTTGTCCTGCGTCACGCAGGAAATCATGGTAGAGACTGACAGTACTTTGGGAACCAACACTTCTTTGGGAGGATAGCCATTTGTAGAGGACACTCCTGCATCCTCTCTAAAGTAGCTGTATTAAATTATTGTCATGCTTTCTTGTTCTACAATTCATCGTAAGAATCACATTTAGAATTATTTTTAAACATTCATATCATTTGACAATGAAAATTCCCATTAATGCAAAAGTCATAAGCAGTACTTAAAGTGATGCTCTATCCCAGGGGTCCCTCATTTCTCACAAACATAAAAAACTACATAACAACCAAAATAACAAACAGAGTTTCATCACTTTTCTTTCACTTTCAATAATTCATAGCCCTAATATTTACTCTATTACCTGTGCAGCATAAATATTAATGACATGGCACTACAAACTTTAGAGTACTTTCTAACTAAATCAACAACAAGGAACTCTTGCCCTTGGCCTAAGGACAAAAGATTGTCACTGTGATTAATAACAAAAGTGACAAAACCTTGTAACTACAATCAAGAAACATATTATTCTAGAGAAATATTTCACTAGTTTCTAAATGCATTTCACAGAGGCTCAGGATGTGTTTTAAAAAACATGTCGAAAACCCACCCTGAAATTATTGTATTGGATGGCAGTACCTGCAATCTTTTTACTGCGTTGCAATGTTCCAAAAAATCTATGCCTCACATTTAACAGGTTTTCCACTTCACATGTTTAACGTTAGGATGCATTAGTAAAAACAAAGGTTACTCTCCATTTTCCCTGACTGATTAATTTCACCTTAGTTTTAGAGGAAAGAAAATGCAAACCTTATTTAAGGGGGGAGAATGGAAGGCACCGTGCTACCAAACTATCCACCTATAGACAAATAAATTAAACAGGGCTCTTTCCTCCAGTTTTCCCTGAAGTAAAAACAACACTCATCTACAATCACACTAATATACTCAAAACCTAAAAAATCCTGATGACACAAATCTGCTAACACATTCAATTGGTTCTTGCATTTCCCTAATCCTACTACGAATAATGCTTTATCCTAACTTTCTTTAATGCACAAAACTCTGTTCAGTGCCGTTCAGCCACTTGATGAGCCAGATTAGCATTCGCACAGTGCTGACACAAAAACGGTTAATTAAAGTAGGGATCTACAACTCTTGACATTCTTTAAAGAGTCATAAGTATCTGGTGAGAGATTGTCACCGTATACAGCCGAGGACAATCTGGACTCCTGGACTCTGAACACTTGTTCTAGTTAATACAGACAGCTTCCGCCCACCCCACCCCCCACAATCTTTCCACTTTACTAAAGGAACAAAACAGGCAGTTACCTTCCCCCACCTCACACACACACACACACACCCCGCCATGAAGCTGTAAATCTTTAAATGCGTTTCTGACATTTTGACAATTATCGACAGTCCTCTGTTAACTGGGGCCTGCCTGAGATGGGCAGAATCCTATCAGCTCTCTCTTCCACAACCATCAGGAAGAACTCAAAAACCAAGTCGGATATTTCATTGCACATGAGTGACCTGTAGCATTTTGGCAACCTTGACCAGTCTTTGTTCTTCAGTTTCGTTCAGCTCTTCTCTCCTATGCTTGGCTTGCTGATCAAAGTCCAAAATGTGAGGGCTACAATATGTCTAGTTTAGCATGCAAATGCAAAGATCAAAAGCAGCCCTCCTTTTTATGAACACACATGCACTCTCTTAGTCAACCATATAAGTCCCGCTTCTGTTTTTGCCACTGGGAATATGAGATCTAAATTAGATTCAAAGGACAGGAGAGAGAAAATTAGAAATTTCCAGCCATTCCAGCACAGTTAGCCATGAGTTGTGGCATAAGCAATAATTTATATACTATGAAATTTCAAAGAATCACAGTCAATCAATATGAGATTCCAATGTTTGTTTGTTTACTTTGGCCTTTATATATCTACTACTCTGGCTATAAAACACTTTTCATGGATAGCTCAATCATATGGATGCAGGTATGCCTGGACCCACCAGTCAGGTAGAGAAAGACTCGTGCTCCAAGCATGTACAGGGGACCTCACTTTGAGTAGAGAGAAAGATATAACCAGTGTCATCCTCCAATGTCATTTAGCACACAGATTTAAAACCTAGCAATTCAGATTTGACAGTGAGGAACCACTCTACCATGAGGACAAGATTTCTCTCTTTACTTTCCTGTAATTTATAAACCTTCCCTACAAATGGTCCCTTCTGGTTCAGGGAACCCATCTGTAGTTCTCCCTCGATACGTCCATCAGAGTCTGTACAGAGTTGTCCTCAAGATCAGTGTTTGATAGCTTTTCTAATAATGTCAGTTTGTCTCTGATCCTTTTTTCCACAAGGACTTCCTTTTTTGCTTTATGCAAACATTGCCTTTCTATTGCCAGAGTGACTGCTTTTCCTCTCTTTAAAAAATATGTTAGATAGAATAGAAGAGAATAGAACAATTTCAGTTGGAAGGGACATACAGTGATCATCTAGTCCAACTGCCTGACCAGTTCAGGGCTGACCAAAAGTTAAAGCATGCTAATTAAGTGCATTGTCCAAATGCCTCTTCAACACTGACTAGCTTGGGACATCGACCACCTCTCTAGGAAGCCTGTTCCAGTGTTTGACCACCCTCTCAGTAAAGAAATGCTTCCTAATGTCCAGTCTAAACTTTCCGTGGTGCAGCTTTGAACCATTCCCACGCATCCTATCACTGGATACCAGAAAGAAAACATCAGCTTGGAACAAATGAAGAAGAGATATGGAAAAAATTAAGAAAAGCATTAGAAAGAGCAAGATGCACAGTAATCAACCATGGAGGAATTACATGACGTTTAGGTGTTTGGGTCCCATTCCTGCCCACCAAATGCAACGGAGGGGAATAGAGAAGAACACTCCCCCATTTCAATGTTTTCACAGGTCCTGAGTCAGAGTTGATACTTTTTGAGAATGAGGCATGAAATAATTTCTATAGAAAAGCTGGAGAATCAGTGTTACCTTAATCTTGTCATAAAGTAGGAAGGATTGTTCAATATCTCCTACAAAAGAACCTAAAAACGAGAGGCCTTAACCTAGTCTACCATTCAGTGAATTCTTGAATGGGTAAATAAAAGGATCAGATCATTAGGGGAAGAATGTGGTCGGTTTCTATTGATCCTCCCAAGGCCATTTAATTATTTATAATTTCCTTGATTACATGTGAGGGGGTCAAATCACTTTTCTAACACATAAGGTTTTTATGTCATTTTTCAGCTGGCAAGGTAAATGATTATGGCTTTTTTCCCCTCTAGTTCCAGATGGGCTATTGTTGTTAATGTCTGTTATGTTAATAGACTATGCAATATTAAGGAATATAAGATATTTATAACAAGTTATAACAGAGCTATGACCCAAACAAATCAGATATAAAATTTTAATGAATTGGTCCCTGAGTCTATTAATTTAGTTATATGGTAGAAAGCTAGCAAATATATTTTCTCTCTCTCAGCCACTACAACAGGAGAAAAACATTAGCCGGGGTCAAATGCTGTTGTACACTACCAGAAGAAAAGAGTATGTTAGAAGGTGGCATACAGTTTAATTTCAGGAAGATTTCCTAGTAACATAGAATGTCCTGAGCTGGGAGGGACCCGCAAGGATCATCGAGTCCCACTCCTGTCCCTGCACAGGACAACCCCAAATTCACACCATGTGTCTGAGGGCCTTGTCCAGGTGCTTCTTGAATATGGTCAGGCTGGGCACCGTGACTGCCTCCCTGGCGAGCCTGTTCCAGTGCTCCACCACCCTCTGGGGGAAGAACCTTCTCCTAATACCCAACCTAAACCTCCCCTGGCACATCTTCCTGCCATTCCCTTAGGTCCTGTCATTGGTCACCAGAGAGAGGAGATCAGCGCCTGCCCCTCCTTGTGAGGAAGCTGCAGACCGCCATGAGGTCTGCCCTCAGCCTCCTCTTCTCCGGGCTGAGCAAACCAAGTGACTTTAGCCACTCCTCATACGGCTTCCTCTCTAAACCCTTCACCAACTTCGTGGCCCTCCTCTGGACACTCTCCAGTAGCTTTGTATCCTTAATATACCGTGGCACCCAAAACTGCCCACAGCGCTGGAGGTGAGGCCACCCCAGCGCAGAGCAGAGCGGGACAATCCCCTCCCTCGACCGGCTGCAATGCAGTGCTTGATGCTCCCCAGGGCACGGTCGGCCCTCTTGGCTGCCAGGGCACACTGTTGGCTCGTGTTCAACTTGCCGTCGACCAGAACCCCCAGATCCCTCTCCACGGGGCGGCTCTCCAGCCTCTCGTTCCCCAGTCTGTCTGTACATCCAGGGTTGCCGTGCCCCAGGTGCAAAATCTGGCACTTGCCCTTGTTAAACTTCATACATTTGGTGATTGCCCAGCTCTCCAGTCTGTCCAGATCTCTCTGCAGGGCCTCTCTGCCCTCGAGAGAGTCAACAGCTCCTCCCAATTTTGTGTCATCAGCAAACTTAATGAGTATTCCTTCAAGTCCTGCACCCAAGTCATTTATGAAGACATTAAAGAGTACTGGCCCTAAGACGGATCCCTGCGGAACCCTGCTAGTGACTGGCCGCCAGCCCCATGTAACCCCATTTACTATGACACTTTGAGCCCGACCCATCAGCCAATTGCGTTACGTGTTTATCCAGCTGCATGCTGGACATTTTGTCCAGGAGGATACTGTGAGAGGCAGTATCGAAAGCTTTACTGAAATCCAAAAAGATTACATTGACTGGCTTCCCTTGGTCATCTAGGTGGGTAACCTTGTAATAGAAAGAAATTAGGTTTGTTAAGCAGGACTTTCCCCTCGTGAACCTGTGCTGGATGGCACCAATGACTGCGTTGTCTTTCAGGTGTTTTTCAATAGCTCCCAGAATAATCTCCACAATTTTGCCAGGCACAGAAGTGGCACTGACAGGCCTGCAGTTACCGGGGTCATCCCTGTTGCCCTTCATCAGTAATTATAACACCAGTATAATTACATCAGTACTTATAAATGAAAACTTGAACTACTTTTTCCACAAGGTGTTCCTCTATATCGTACAATGTTGGAAATACACATATATAAAAAAAACAAGATTGTAAAAACCTAGCAAAGCTCCCTGTTGGACTTAACCATCGTTTGTAGTGGAGTAATGTTATATCCACAGTCACAGTGTTTTCAGTTCCTTCTGGGAAACAAAGAATACCTTTTTGCATATGTGCATACATATGCATATAAACACTTATTGGGTTACTGATCCCAAGGAGTATTTCCTTGGGATACATTCTTCACAAATTCCTACAGGCTAACTTTAAAAACTGCTTAGAAAGTATACCATCTTTCTTCTATAAAAATGCATTCAGTTTCTGTAGAATTCTTCTACAGCATTTTTATAAAGGTCTTCTGGAAAAAGATTAAGGAAATTAATAGTGATTAAAAAAATACATTCTACAGATCATACTGAAACTCTAATTTATTTTCTGTAGCCTTATTAGATTACTGATAGCATTTGGTACCAAACATGAGATTTTTTCCAATAAATAAATGAATCAGTCAATGAAAGAGGTTTTGTTAATTATTTTTTTTTAAGAGTTTGCTTGCTAACTTATAACCAGGAACATGTAATAGTTGCACACAAATTCATTTGCCTAATGAATATCAATCCAACTGTGTGACTTGCTGTTACGCAAGTCTTTAATCCAGACGTTTCATTTTGCTCCTTTCTCTCCCTCTCCTTCACTTTTATACTCAAATTTCTCATTTCATCTTTACCTGACTCAGTTACCCTTCAGGATAATCTGTCCATACTTTTCTATATACCCACTTAATTAATAGCACTGCTATTGCATTATGACTGTCAGAAATGTTACACTGGAAAGTGTTGGAGGTTATTTAATTACATTGTATTAACCATTCATTCCCATCAAAATTATATTCCTGTACAGCCCCATGCCTACAGAAATAAACACAGGAGATTTAATTCTCTCTTTTCCCTGGCTCTTCCTCACAAATTTCAGTGCTGCATAACTGAAATTATACCTCCTTGAACCAAACTGATTCTGATCTCTCCCAGAAATACCAGCTCAACTACTGCAAGTGATGTCACCACCGCATTACACTCAGGTCTGAGTGACTCATCTGCAACAAACCAGTGCCTCTGACACAGCAGTGACTTCCAGAACGGCTCTAGATGGCTGCCAGAGGACAATGCGTCTAGCATCCACTGCTAAGGCCTTCCGCAGGCTTTAAGCCAGTAAAAGCTTACGCACATAGCATTGTGGCTCTGTCTGCTTCGCTGGGTTTTTTTTCCCCAGAAACTATGTTCATCACACAGGCAACACTGGCAAAGTGTCACATCTATCACATCCATACCAATATGGCTTCTGCCAGTTCTTCGGGATATTCTAGCAATACACTGCATTATATTTTATACCCTAACATATTTGTTGTCCTTTGTGATTCTTGGCAGTCTCCAGGATTTATTTTTTTTTTACGTTTCAATTGCCATATAAACCATTAAAAGCTCCCATAAACACAAATATTAATGTACTAATAATGCATACTCCTCTACACTGCAGAATAACTTACTTTTACTACAGTTCTGCTTTGTATAGGGTGCAATAAAAACAGCATCTTGGCATTTTACATTCATGTTCTCTCAATTACTTTAATACCATTAATTAAGTTATAAGTTTACAAGTTAAACATTGTTTACTTTTCTGCTTGCCAACATGCAAATACGATAACAAATCTGAGAGTCAGGCTAGGTCATCTTCTACTTCATGAACAACAGTTAGCAGAAGTAGAATCTACCACTTAACTCTCTGCTCAGTGTTATCTGCGGAAATTCTCAGAGCATTTCCCAGTTGGGCACACTATGCTAGAGATTTTCCTGTTGGGACAAATTAGAAACGCAGGGAAAAATCCTAATAGCTGCTTTTTTTACTTGGCCAAAAAGTTATTAGACAGATACCACGCTTCACAAGAGTCAACACTTAGAAGCCTTGACTTGTCACTGCTTTCTGTGAAATAATTGCTTACTGATATCTCTGTGCTGTTTCCCATTTCTCTTTGAGCACTTCCCCAGGCATATGAAGAATCAATCCCCAGTGGAATCAAACCAGTTGAAATCTTCTCCCGCGAAGCGCTCAGAAACAAACTCTCGCAGTCATACAACATGGAGAAACTTATTTATTGGTGGGGTGGGGGGAATCTATTCTCATTTGTAACATATAATGACATTTATGAATTTTTTTCCATCATAATATTTGGAAAAATATGAGAACAAGGTAGATTTCCAGGAGAACCATAAGTCAAGCTTGTTGTCTGGATTCACTGCCTCTAACCAATACCTTGGTGAAAGTTTAATTCAGGCTGCCAGGATCCAGCCAGCTATTAACAGATGAAAAGGGAGGACCAGAAACTAAGCAACATGAATGGCTCTGGTTGATATTTTAACAACTGCTACATGACAAATAGGACCTCTTTCAGAAGCTTATGGCAGCGGCAGCGACATGGAAGCATAGCATGATCTAGTGAGAAGAATATCACCTTTATTTAGCCTGCTCCCTTCTCTGTAGTGTTCAGGACTGGAGTTAGACCACCACACTTACCATAGCTGCATCCAAAGAGCAAGTGGGAAGTCAAAAGTCACCGTTAAAAGACTCATGAAGAACAAGGAGAATATGTTCCTCGTGACAAAGCCACAGCACTTAGGCTCACACTGGGGCTAAATTGATAACATTCCACGTCCCATGCTTTGCAGAGGGAATTTTAAACCATCTTCTAAGTTAATTTCTCACTAAAAAGTACCTTGGAATTCAAAACACTGCCTGTATTTGACAAACAGTTTACTGAAAACTCAAATATTTAATTGTTATCAGATTACACAGTTTACGTTCTTCACCACTCTGAGACAAGACACTTATCAAGGAAACCAAAAAAATTTTGTGAATGATGAAACAACAAAAACAACAACTAGTTGCATTAAATATCTCATTAAAAAGTTTATAGCATGGTAAAGTAGCAGAAAGGAAAAACATCTGGATGACAATTTAATTTATCAACTGCCTCCTATCCATTAATCTCAGGGCCTTTGAAATCTACAATAAAGTTCATCCCTGGATGGTAAGTGCTGTAACAGTCATTTCACTGAGAGGTAAACTGTAATTCAGAGATCATTTTTATGTCTCTAGTCTATAAAAAAAAGAAAAAAAAATCATGCCAAGAAAAAAAGCAAAATGAAATCAGCAGTTTCTGTTCTCTTAGCTGTCCTACCACTCTTTCTCTCAGCTTTATCTGAACAAAACCAAAGGGTATTTGAAATTGTCCTCATCAAGTTACAAAATGATCCATGCACAGCTACTCCCACCGTCCCTCTCTCTCTCTTCCCAGCCATACAAGTACCTGATCTGCCACCAATAAATAAATAAAGGCTGTATGACCTGTGCTGGTTTCAATGACGAGAAACTCTTCCCACTAGGAAGACGATTCCAAATGACAAGAATCAAATGCAACACTTCTTTTTTTTTTTTTTTTTTTTTTTTTAAACAAGCCCTAGCGAAACAGCTATTATAC
Source organism: Morus bassanus (assembly GCA_031468815.1). Lineage (NCBI taxonomy): Eukaryota > Metazoa > Chordata > Aves > Suliformes > Sulidae > Morus > Morus bassanus. The sequence continues at coordinate 8,508,181 of CM062576.1, read as the reverse complement.
CTTCAGATCTGCAATCACCTGTGCATAATGGCACACACTAATACTTCTGTTATGGAAAATAAACTACCCATGTGCATAAACCTAAGTAACAGTATAAGCTCTACATAAAGAAATAAATTTTCTTACTTTGTCATTATGTTAGCAAACCACAGAACAACTTTGGGACTATTCCTAATATCTGAAGTTTTAGTTCTCAGGGAGCACAAACAATGATGGGCAAGGAGTTCTATTTATTTGAAATTTTAAATAGATGCACATAAGGGTTTCCAACCTCTGCTTGATAAAATGCATCACACAGTTAATAATTAAATGAAATATCTAATAAAATATTTTCATATTAGGCATGAAAACTTAGAAAAGCACATACGTACTGTTACAACCATTTAGTAGACCAAATACTACTCACTGCTTCACCAAGTGGAAAGAAGAAAAAAATGTGCGTGTACTGACCAGAAGCCGGCAGCCATGGTGGCTGCCTGGGAATGCCAAATCCTACAGCTGACACTGCCTTTCCTCCACTATCCCTGCCGCTCTAGAGGACTGGTTCCTCCAGCTTGGGAAGGAGGAAGAGAGGGCAAAAGAGGTCACTGCGAGTTAATTTTCAGTGTAAACTATTCATTACTAAAGTACAGCTTTTCCCCGCTTCCCTCCAGTGGAGGCCAGCTGCGGAAGTCAGGAACACTATAGGAGTTTGAAGTGGTGCAGAAGTGCAGCATATATTTCAAATTTCACATTTTAGAAAATAACTTCCCTTTCTGTTCTCAGGCCTCAGACTGACAGGAGGATCAGGAGAACTCTGCAGACACAGTGTTAAAAATATCCCCCACACCATCCCAACCCAGGGATAACCCTGAGCACTTAAGCTGCAAACTTTCCCTCTCTGTGACTGCTGCAGTATGGAATACAGAGATAAAAATAAAATACGCTCTTCTCTTTCTCTCCACTTAGCACTGCCATTTAGGTTTAATCCTAATTATGAGCAAACAAGCAGTCATAATCTCAAAAAGCAACTTTAACATATTAACGCCTATTAGCTTAACAAAGTCCATTCTCTTTCCTCCAAAAAAAATCAATTAGCAATAAACAAGCCCACAGACTATGAGTTTTATTAACAGCTATTTTTTCAGGCATTAACAGGACAAGAGTATAATACTACAGAATTTTTACTACAAGAATAAGAAATGTTATTTTGTGGAAAAATGGTAAAGAAATTCTATATTAAAGCAGCAGGGGAAAGGATTTGGAAGCTGTATGGCAGCTGTTTCAAATAACCATCATTTGCAACTATACTACAAATTTTTTATTTTACCTTGATAAAGTAACATAAATCTTTATGAACTCTATACTGTTGTATTTTGGATTAAAGCATTACAGTTTGGTCTGTTTGTTTCAGATATACAGAAGACAGTAAAGCTCATTTTCAAATAAAGTTATCCATGTATCAGAAAGCTATGTAGAGATGAAATAGCACTGGGTAGAAATTCAAGCTAGAAGGAAGTCACAGAAACATTGCCTTGCTTGTATACATACACTGTACTAGACTGTACACAATGTGGCTTTTTGTACTTAGAGATCATCATTAAGTGTTTTATGAGCATCACAGCTCTGGTGAAAAGCAGATTTTTTCTTGAAGAAAAGCAGACACACATTTTCCTTCTGAGCATGTTGCTTTGTTCATTTTTTTTAAACAGCCTCGCAGCCCATCATGAGGGTACTGTATAACTAAATACAAAGTGATAGTTCTCATTTCTCTTGTTTACAGTGATGATGCCACTTTTTAAAAAACTGTTGACTTGTGTTTTACATCACTCTCTCATTAGCTCATCTTGCTCCTTTAGGTTAGCCTGGCCATTCATCACCCCGAATTACATGCAAATGTGAGTCCAAAAGTCATCTGATTTGCTATCTCCTCATATTTGCACAGCTGCCACCACAGAGCATGGAAGGACATTTTTTTAACCATTAAGGGGGCAGAAGAAGAGAAGACATAGGCTTAGTGCTGGTTCTATTCACATCTTTCACTCTCCTTAGCTTGTAAGGGAAGCATCAAGTATTTTAAGGCATTTACTTGTTTGCAAGTGGCTTGTGTACGTGTGTGAGAAAATTAACAAGAAGGAGCTGATCTAAAGTGATAGACATTGTAATTCCATCTGCAAGTTATTTCTGTGGCCTGCCTTACCCGTGAAAAGGGTGAGCTCCACACTCTGACCCTTGCCAGTCACTGGAGCCCTGCAAAGCCTCTCCCCATGGGCTACTGCTGGCAGAGCTAGGCTGGAGCCCAGCCTCAGCTCTCAGGCAGCCACAGCCACAGCCAAGCCATCATCTTCCCCTCAGAACATCCCAAATGAAACAAGACAAACCCTTCTGAAGCCCCTATCCATCTTAATAAACATTACTGAATGAAAAGCTGCCTCGGACCATGCAGGGCTCAGCTCAAACCTTGTCTGATCTCAGCTCTCTGAAAGCAGGTCATAAAATGATCCAACTGCCCACGGACATGTCACTCCTCCCTTGCAGACGAGGTATTTGACACCTGCTCTACTAACCCGCGTGACTTCACATTTCTTCAAAGCTGATCTTGGTTTTGAGATGCCCAGCCTTTTCCTCCTAAGTCTATCTTTACTACAGAAAATGGCTTTTTAATGTCCTTTGTGCCAGAGTTTATCTGTAATAAAGGTAAAATACTTCAGGCAGCACTGTGACTGACATTAAGAAAATACTGAGGATACTGCACCACAGATTCCAGTCAGCCTAGCTTGCAAGAGAAAGACATACATGTTTGCAAAACCAGCAATGTCTAAAAAAAAAAAAATCCTTTTCTGCCAGTGTTAGTAAATGATGCGTAGTTCTTTTGTCAGCAAGCTGATTTTTTTTCCTTTTAAACTTTTATAGCATTCAAAAAGATACCTTAAAACATAATTCAAGTTAAAATAAATGATGGGCCAAGGAAAATAGTGACTATAGGCAATATGGTGACTTGAAGCTCATCACGGATGGTCACTGCCTAAATGTAATATTTTAAAATTAAAGTGTTCTGTAATTGTTGCAGATTTTTCACACTTCCAACAGCACACATTTTTAATGCTTTGTTTAAAAATGTTTAGAACCACTAAAAGTGTTTAGTGGTTATGTAGGAATCAGAAAAATGTAATTGAAGGTTATGGGATAAATTAACTTGCATCAAAGTAACTACAGATTTCCATACAGTTTGCATTGTCGGGTTTTTTCCTCCAACAAAGCTACTCCAAATTTGTGATAACATTAGTGAAAACAAAACCACACAAGTAGGAAGGAATAAAGGAAGGAGCAGGGTATATCTTGCTGAGTTTGTACAGCCTCTACCGATGCACTTATCAGCCTTACAGTGTTCTCAACAGTGCCTACATTTGCTGAATTAATATTTCTCTTCCAAGGACATACACTTTGAAACAAAAATGGATTAAATGTGTTGCTTGAGTTTCCAGAGAGATATAACAGTTACATTAATAGTGACCATATTTAGGGAAAAACACCAAAAAAGTTATTTTTATTTGTTGCTCTTAAGGAAACTTGGAGTCAAGATCAAAGGGCACTTTGATTTGTTTGAAAGTTGTAAATGATCCATTTCCAGATTTTATAAAGTTATTGTGCAATCTGTGAGTACTCGTGCCATAATCGAGAAGGAAGGCTCTTCAGCTTCACATGTCAATGCTGTAAACATGTAAATCTGGAAAATATTTTCCAAGCAGGCAGCCATGTGTAAAATTTACAGAACCTGTCATGAAAGAACTGCAGCTGCAGAAGTGCAAACTTCTCGCTGCATCTTGAAGAATCCAGATGGGGGGATGTGAGAGATTTTTTTTTCCATCATGGACGGTTCCAGCTGGATTGAGTTGCTGGTGCCATCAACTTTTAAAGCAACACTTCACCCAGTAATGAAACACTGATTATCCAGTCACAAACAACAGAACAGAGGAACCTCTTTAAAAATAAAATAGAAAAAAATCTTAAGTTAATTATACCGGTATGTGAAAGACTGTGGGCTAATTTATGACCATTTTGCAACATGTCCAGATGTCACTGTGCTAAGACCACCAAAGTTATATTACGTGGAAAAAAAAAAAAAAGGAAAAATACCAATTCAGAATTAAACAGCAATCCAGACACGCTCTTGAAAAAGCAAAGGTACAAAACTGAGATTTGAAATATATGTATTTATGTTGTGTATATGTGCATATATATACACACGCACAAACCCACTCAGTCTCAAAATCACCCCCACCTTCTGTGGAATCTTAGGTGGAATAAAGCTTTAGCAACCTCTTCACCCAAGTCCATTCATCACTGTGGCAAAATGGGAGAGTAGAGTCGTGTTCCTCCCTTACTAACCCTGTGGTCTCAGCTGCTGGACACTGGACCTCTACTCACCCCCTGCTTCCCCCAGAATGTCTGAAAGGACCAACGCAGATCAGGCGCTGTAAGCATACACAAAGGAGAGCAGTTCTGGGAAGGCCAAAGAGGGGTGATAAGCACACCCCACCCATTTTCCCCACATACTACCTGGTCATCTATTCTTTTCTGTCTCTTCTTCTTTGAAGACGCCAGGAAATACAAAGGCTGACACACAGCAAAAATCTGTCAACGCTTATAACATCACTATACAATACTATCCACCAAAGCTCAGTGCAATAGGAAGAGTTAAGCAGAGATCCCAGTGATCAGTTGAGGTAAGCTATCACAGCCACACAGCTGCTCTACACGAGTGAGACTCTAGATGAAAACACAGTGAGCAGTCTTAAATAAAAATCACTATCAAATCACATACTTCAGAAGATACAATTGTCAAATTTAAATCCATGACCTCCCTATAATGGTCCAGAAAGGTCTCTTCTTTTAGTTTAAAGTCATCCCTTGACACCGAAGTCAATTCTGGGAGATCATCTCTGCCAACCATCTTTTAAAATCTTCACAGAACTCTGCAGTATTTGCTTTCCATTTATAGTTATATTAAAAACCTCTTAGGATATATTTAAAAATGACATGTATAAACTACCAGATGGCAAAGAAAACAATGACAATTTGATGAATACAGAAATCAGTGCAACTATTTCTAACACCACTAATATGTAATATTTGTGATATGTAATATTCTGGTATAATATACACTATTTCAAAATGAAATCTGCACTTAAATGCCAATATCCTCTCCTTCTGGCTTCTCACTTTATGACACTAACATAGGATCTCATTCACCAAGCCAATTGAAATTTTAATAAAAGAAAGCTGGAGTTTCTAATAAACTCCCGCAGCGAGCGGATAATACTAAACATCTTTAGCAGCATGGTGTTTTTTATTATTATTTTAGCTGTATATTAATATGCTAGTATTTGTAAACTCTCTAGTGTCACCAGATTTATTTCAAAAGCCTTCTCGGCATTCTACTTTTGCAAAAAGCGTATGTGACAATGAAATAATAATTTCAGTAGGTCTTTACTATATAGATGTCTAAACCGAAAAAGAAGATACACCTTACCTTAAAAAGGAAACTTTTGATATTATTTATTTGCCATTTGGGAAGACAGTATATTGAATTTTCTTGTTGAGGGTAAAATTATAACAGCAAGACTGGCAGCATTCACCATGTGAAGATTTATTACAGATTTTGATACAGATAAACGCACATGCTTTTTCCTGCCTCAGTTCTGCATGCACAGCCAGGTGAAATGTGCATAGAATATGCTGCCCAAACACTGGCCAAAACCTACAACAGCTCACAGCCAGCAGCGTGCCGGGTAGTTTGAGAACGATTGCTTTAGATATTTTTCAGACCTCATCAGCATCACTCACAGCCCTGCAAAGCACCGTCTACCCACAGAAAGCACTGGAAGGCATCAGAGTCCAGACCCAAGATTTCGCTTTCCACCCTGGCAACAAAGAGCTTTTCCCTGTGGGATCCAGGCTGCTCCTCTGTTCCGTCTCCTCTCCTGTCCCCTAGGCTTCTAGGATTTTAACGCCACTCGCATTAGTGGTTGCAAAAGACCCAACAAAGCCTTTGAAATCAATCCCAAAATGGCCCTTTGTCTTCAGCAGACACAGGGTAAGACATCTAGGAATCAAGTTCTCCTCTTTTGAGCACGAGAATCTGTCTACAGTGTTTAATTCAAGCAGGTTGTCTCCAGTATTTGTGTGGTAAATCAATTAGCAGCATGTTTAACAACACACACGTAAAACTTTGTACTAATTTTCATAGATACTAAATTTAGCTTTCAGTTTCTGAAAACACGCAACTTTCTTATCTCCTTTCAGGATAATAGCTGTGATTGTCAATGACAAAAAAAATTACTTATTTGATTCCTAAGCTGCCTGTACACTACCATTAATTCATTATCTCTTTCATCTTCTTAGTTATGTTCTCAAACTGTACAGTGCGCAAACATTAATTTGAACAGTCACCTACCCTTAAAATGCCAAAGTTTGTATTAGGTTTTGGCAACTTTAAAAAAAACCTGCATTCATTGGCTTGCAAATGAAATGTATTCACAGACAAAAATTCCTCCCATAAGCTGAAGCAGCTCATCATTAACATGCAAGGAACGTGAAACACAGGCTTCATAGAAAACCATTAAAATATATAAGGCAGCTTTCAGCCTATTTTAAGAATTTCAGAGAAATTTTGCATTCTCTTTCCCATGATGCCATGGTGATGTCAGGCTGCATTTCAAATAAAATGACAATGAAATCATTTCAATTCCATGCCATGTGCAAAAAAAAAAAAAAAAGTCAATTTTTCTCTTGGCAAACCGAAGTCTAAAGTAATTAAGCACTGCTGTGTGGGTGGCAGCTTCTTCCTCTGAAGTCAGCCTGAGATAATTACCATATTAAAGTCAAAACATCATGTGCTGCGCTGATAGATAGATGGATGGAGAGATTGGGCATCTATTAAATGATCCATTTTGTTATGCTCACTGGGAAATGTGCCATTGATGCCAATTAAAAATATATATTCCAAGTGAGTATTTCTAACTGACAAAACTTCTATTCAGTAAATTGAATTTATTATTTACTGATCATGAAGTACTTAAAGACATAAAAAATCTGGATAGATGAGAACCGAGGAGGAGAATTATATACTTTATGAAGTTTACAAACCCCTCATTACCCAATTGCCACATTCACATAATGTGCTCTACGACACCATTTTCACCTAAGATACCGAGCTATTTCCCTTCCATCATAAAATCCTTAGTTAGGGTGGAAATATGATACAGTAGATAAAACAAACGTCATCTCAGACTTCTGAATTCGCAAGTGTTCTATTGTAAAAAAGGTCTTTTTCAGTTTTAATAATAAAATATCCCTCAGTACATATTCATAATTAATTGTTTTCAAGTCTACATTTTTGGTGTCAGAAAAGTAAATGGACCAAAACTAAGGCATACCAGCAATGATTAATCGGTGCTATTTGTTGAGATGTATCACAGCGGGGCTTAGCATGATAAAAATGCCAAAAAAAATCCGTATGTAACTAGTATTAACACGTATTACCAACACTGCCTTGGCTGCATACTACTGTCACTTCAACAGTAAAATGTTTCCACCATTGGGATGTGAAGAAAATGCTCCACTAAAATTTAAAGGGAGCACCTTTTTTTATGCATTGGATTCAGATTTCATTTGTAGTGATTTCAGAGCATGGCCACTTGCATTAATCCTGATTTAGCCTGGTATCAGAACATATTTATGTTGTGCTTTAACAACAAAGCGATAAAGGCAAGGTTTTGCTATCAGAAGCATTACAAAAAGAGCCGAGTCTCCATCCTACCTGCTCTGCAGGTTATGTTTGATCGCATTTAAATGCTTTGAATGAGATTTACTCTTCACTGTTGCTATGATAAAGGTCACAGAACTAAAACTATGTCTCTTTTAAATTAAGGATAGGAATTTCTGAGGCTCAGAAGAAGGGCTTTTTCATATTGACCAAACATAAATTAAAAGATTGTCATACGAAAATACACATGCACTGATATTAAAATGCTAATGAGTTTTCTCAGCAGAAATCTAAACAATCAATATTTTATCTTTAATATTGGATTCAGATCTTGCTCTGAAGCACCTTGCTCAAGGTACTCAGATTCCAGAGAGGCCAGCATTTGAGTAAGACGAGTATTTATGTTACTGTCTACAGAAAACTCTGACAGACAGTCTTAAGACCTTTCTGTTTAACAGATTTAAGCTAAAATCCTAGGCTGAGTGAAGCTTTAAAATTATCCTGAGGAAAGTTTAAGAATCTGTAAGGGCTCAGTTTCACAGCAACTGCAATCCAAATATATGATTTGTAACAGCAGAATTTATTCAGAGTTTGTACTGTATTTTCAATAGACAATTTGCAATACCAGCATAATTCCATCTTTAATGTATGGTATAAAATACACAACTTTCAGTATACTGACATGCACATACATTTGCTACCTCTTCAGAGGTAGTTAGCACAATGGCACAGAGCTACGAGAATGAAAAAATCTACACGTTCAAAACAAAGGACAAAATGGTCCTGTGAAAGAGTGTAAGTGGGGAGCAGGCAGAGCAAACAGAATAAGTGGGAGTCCACTTGCTGTGCCCTTCTTCAAGGTCAATGGAGTTATTGCAGATCTACTTCAATCTAATGAAAACAAGTTCTAACAAACTCTGACAACAAATTCAACTCCTTCCAAAATTAATATATGTTAAATACTAGCACTAGTAAATGAAAGATTTATAAATACATAAAAAATGATGAAAAATTAACAATGATCTGACTTTAAAAATTTGTACTTAAAAGTAGCCTGTGTGAAGCTTGTTTTAAATGTCTCCTCATTCTGAACTTTTTTCAAGGTTCATTCTTGCCTTTTGAGCATCATTTTTTTCAAGCTTTCCTTTGTAACCTAGAAATTTTCCTTACAATTAATGAAATTTGAAATTCTCTAGTACTAATAGGAACTCAAGGAGTGACATTTTGAAAAACAAAAAGATTGCATGAGGCAAGCAATCAGGCAACAGAAGTGCATTTTCTGTTGAAAAATCAGCCTTTAATTTAAAAGGTGATTATTGCCAATAGCTTCCCTCACACAATTCCCGCCCCACCCCTTTCATCTTTGACAGCCAATTTGCTTTTTGGTTCCCCAGTGCTGCTGCTCACCTGCAGTTTAAGAAAATGTAGAATGTTTACATCCTTTACAAGTTATACGTTTTCTTCTTATTTGAATGCGATTTTTTGATGGTAGTTTATGTTATTTTCATTAGTTTATGGATTTTGTTTTAGGAATATCCAAATGCATAAATGTAAATAATCTTCAGTAATTAAAAATCTAAAATTTGTACAAAAATGTAAGTTTAATTGATCTCCATTCCTCTCACCTTCCTCTCAAATTTTATCCACAATCATAATGCTCAAAATAAAAAAAAAAAAAATTAAAAATAATCAAGAGGGAATTCTCAAATAATCCCCAAGAACATTCCTCCTCTCATCAAATGTAACAAACAGAGAAATCAACATAAGATGACACCTTGGCATACCTACTCTTTGGTTGAACATGAAGTCACCTTCCACAGGAAGCAAAACCATTTACACACCTGTAGGCATCCGACCCAATTCCTAATAAATCTTTCTTCAATTTTTGTCATTGCACCTGCATTACTTATCAACCCCTCCTGTAGAAAGGTTTTCCAATTTAACACAGACAGACAAGGAACTTGTCAGGAGCCAGTCCACTGGCAGAATTTTTGGAAGTTCACAGGTCTGATTTACGCCTCACCAAAATCTGGGACAAGCAAAGCCATTTTTGACTTGTGCCATCATCAGGCACACTGTTATTATTCCTTTTATTAGACCATCACACCCAGCCTCAGACTTGTCAAAATTTCACTCTTATTCTCTGTAGACACAATGGTCTTCACCTCAGAGCTCTGGAAGAAAATCCTGTAATGTACTATAAATGCAAGTGTGGACATTGTCCGTTTTTTTTTTTTTTTTTTAAAGAAAAATACTACCTCATCTCTAACAAAGCTTGAACCAGGATTTCACATCTCCTCTACCCATCTCTAACCTGAGCGTGAAGAAATTAGGCTACCGCAGCAACTGAGATGGCAGGAGAGCTGCCTGTGTGTGCACAGACCACTCTGCAGCTCAGGTGCAGAGAATGGACCAGACAAAAGCCGGGTTTACAAAGCCTTTCCAGTGCAGCATACGGTAAAGCCAGAGAACTGCGTAGTTCTAAATCAGAGAACTGCTCGCTGTCTTGAGCGGGTTCCCTTTCTTTTTCTTTATTTCCTCAATAAAGACAGCTATTCATCAACTACTTGACATGCTATATTCCTATATAACAAATATATAGTCACTGTATGTCATCATAATAACTAATCCAAGGAGCTTTACAGAGCCTGCAAAACTGTGTTCTTACAGCATTTTGCTGGTGAAATTTCTTTCTTAAAATGCAGAAACATTTTCAATTTATAGAGAAGGACACCAAGGCTCAAAGAAATAGGAAAATTTGTCAACTGTTGCAAAAGAAAAGTCAGTACGTGAAGTAGTAGGCAGATAGCAGAGGTGTCCTAAACACCAACCTGCCTGAACCCTTCCAGCCTGAGGTCATTGTTCCTTCCCTTATTTATCCACCTGAAGCCCCTCAACAGTCACACCAGCGAAGTGGACATCACAGCAGATCCAAAGATCTCTTTTTTCCAGCGTGTTGCAGAGCATATAGATGTGTAACTTCCTCAGCTGCCAGAGGCACAATTCTATTTTATTTTGTCTTACGAAGCCCAACAGTTTTCTGCAGAGGACAACTTTACAAAGCAGAGCATTCCCCAAAAACCCAGGGATTAATTTAAATCATGAGAGTGGAAATGCAGGACAAGGAACAGGTTACCAGGTACTCACTTGCCTCTAGCACATCCTATTAACCATTTCAGTGTCGAACAACAGATGAGAAAAGTGAGGCAACAGATGTTGCCTGTCTGGGCTGAAGAGTGAAGGAATTCTCCCACAAACTGAAGCAGAAGACTGAGAGCATTACACCCACGACAAGAAAAATTGAGAACTTCAGATGAATGTATTCGTACAATAACCAACAATGTACGTTAGTAGTCCTATTTATAACAACAACACTACAGGTGCTCATAAGAGTGTTACTTTGTTATGTTACTTGCAATTATGTTTTGCTGTAACCCATAAATCTGTCAAAATGAAGAAAGCAATTAGGAATTTCCACATGAACAGGCAAGGCTTCTCCTTCCCACACAAATGGTGCAAGTAAACACCTTACCCCATGTGCCTGGTGGGGATTAGGAACCGAAACCTCCTCCTGCCTAGTGGTGCCAAGTTTTGTGCTGCTCCAAGTGTAACACTTTTATGCCAATTATTAAATGAACTGATTTGCAGTTACAAATAATCTGCATATTAAATAGGAACTTTAGTTTACAGACTAAGTAAAATTAGATGTACCAAAAAAAAAAAAACCACACAGGAGGAAGGAGCATGTGCATATTACAGAAAGTCTAAGGACAGGGGGTAGCTGGAAGGAAAATGTCTCAGGGGGAAACCAGGGTACAGCCGAAGGTCTCTCGCCATCATTGTTCCTCTCTCGAACAAAATCCCTGTTTGTCCTTGGTGTCAGCAGCTGGTCCTTCTCCACTTGCAACTTCCAGGGGAGCAGCAAGAGGAAGAGCAGTGAGAGGAAGCCATATGGCTTCCAGCACATCAAGCATCAGTGAGCTCCCAATGGCAAGCTGCAGCGATGGCAAAATGGCCAGCTCGTGGTATCTCTGCCATGGAGACAAAATGCAATTTTCTGGCATGCCGGTTGCAGGGAACAGAAAAGCAATTATTCTGCTACCGATAAAAAAAAAAATACATCTGAAAATGTGCATAAATTCCTACAGCCTTGGAGCCTGGAATGGTGGAAGGCAAGGTGCTTCAAAGCAGTAAGAGCCCAGGTACGGAGGAATAAACAGTAAAATTTTGTGCTACATCCATTTTCCAGATATTTTCAAAAACTGCAGTTATCAAATAGCTGGGCAGAATGGATAGTTTCACACAGCTTTAGAAAGCTCCAGATGACTTCAGACAGTCTAATTTTCCATTAAAAAATTGCTTTAATAGTCAAAAAGAACTGGAGTCCATATACTTCTATTCATTACAATTAGCAGTGTTCAAAATTCTCAATTAATAAAGCATTTTACTTTGATGACTATAATTTAGTTTATCCCTTGTCATAAATAGGGTAAGCACTCGGAAATATTTAGAAGTACTGTATCATTTATACAGTACAAGGCACAAGGTTTGTATCCTTGAAGACAGAGTGACATCTAAAGGGATTTTGAAATACTCAAATCTTGCACACTGAATTCAAACTGACAAAGTCAAGGGCATGTCATATTTTTGAAAACTGATGAGTTTTCAGGTTTACTGTGGTTGATTGTCCCAAGTAACCATGAAAAGAGGATCAAATTCCAATTTTAATGACATGCCTCAGGGTGCCCCGAGGACAACTGCCATTTTTATCTTAGATTCTGCAGGTTCTCAGTGAACAAAAGGGGTAAATCAGCTTTGAATGGATTCCTTGCACTGTTGTCAAAAGTAATCCAACTGCTCTAAATATCTATATCCTAAAATATTTTCTTACAGCAGTTTTTATTAACCTGAAGCATTAACAGAGCAAAATATTTAAATGGCATTTTTAGCTACCAATTCTCCAAGCAGATCTCACGTTCCCTAACCAATAGGTATTATAACTGGAATCTTTCATAACTGGAGTCTCTGCCTCCGACGCATGCACACATGCAAAGAAAAATCAAAATAAGGTATCTAATGGCTAGATTTGGGATCCAGGATAGTATTTGCATGCATACAAATACTTCTAACACATGTTAGAAATATTCTTTAAGGGATATCATTCCAGATACACTCCTGAATATGAAAGCCAATTTAGGAAAAAAAATTAAAAATCAAAATCAACTTTATAATATCAAAGACAACAGTACAGCAGAAATAGTAGCATGTGTTTTGTGAACAGCATGCATGTGGTAATGACGAGCTAGGTACCTTTACAATGGACCTTTATTTCATTCTCCTGTTAAGTATCTTCCTGAACTCACTGACAGGGGAAAAAAAAAAATCCTACATTAAAAACATATTTTCCGCTCTTGGGCTGAAATCATAGTAAACTCCTGTGAATTTGTTTCTAGGGACTTGAGGGGGGGCACTATCTTTAACTGTCTATTCCTTAGAAGTAGAACATCTTCTGATGCAGTTTTATTTATTTACAAAAAAAATCATGAACAGTTCTCAGGATGTTGTATCTCATTTACAGTCACAATGCCTCAATGAACTACTTAAATGTGGCTCAGCAGCAAGGCGCTGGCAAGCAGAGTTAACTCTTTCCGGCTAAAGAGACAACATATCTCAACTTTGAAGATATGTATTTACTAGATGAGAGAAAAACAGACATTTCATCAGCAAAGTAATACTTGTAGCAAACCTGTAGTAAGAAAAGAACATGGAAAACAGCTCTGAGAATCTGCTCAGAAGTATATTTACTGTATATCAGCCGTAGGAAAATGGTGTCTTCTGCTTTAATATTTACTCATGCAACTGATTTTGGGTTTTGTTTCTTTGTTTGTTTGTTTTAGAAGAGACTCAGTCCTACTAAACTTTACTAAAACTACAGTATTTCCTTTACAAGTCAGAGCTAGTTGGCAGAGCTAATGTAAAACAAAAAGTGAGACCTGAGGCACTCAGACAATAAATAATGACAGACCCTTTCAGCAAGTCTTAATCAAGGAGATTAAAGCAACCTGTAACACTAGATGCATGTTAATAAAACAAGTGGTGAAAAATAATTAATGAACATACAGAAAGATACCTATCTCTATGCTTCAATTAGTCTTTGTGAACACTATCTTTTTTCTTCCTCCCCCAGCACTTTCAAACATATTGTAACTGTCTTAATTTTTTTGAAGGTTTTCAAAAGAAGAGTTCACATAAAGAGGAACATTTGAGTTCTTATTTAAAATACTGTTCTTTAATCTGGTACATTTTTTTGGTAGACTGTTTGAAATGGCCTGTGATTAGCGCTGTTTTTGGGCCCCATTTAGATCCTGACCAACTTCCCAGGGTGATCCAGGTTCCCAAACCATCTGCTATGATTCTGATAAGAATTCCCAGAAAGACAGACAGGGCTGTAAAGTCTTGAAGAAAGGACAGAATTAGAATGGTCCTTATTAGAGCATGGATGAGTGTCTATGGGAGCAAAGAAATTCATTTGCACTCTATCTACAATGCAGTTTGAACTCTTCCTTTGTTTGGCAAAGCACATCAAGTCTGATTTAACAATTCTCTTTGTGGCTTTGCTTTTCTCTCTACAGCTTCGCATATTTACAAAAGGATAGATGCATGAAGGCTTCTGATAAAGTATCAAAATAATAGCCATTACTATATATCCTTGTATACAATTGAGAATCACCACCTTATGAAGAAAACAGTATTAATAGAAGGTATGAGTTATAAAAATCTCTCTGCATATCGAAGTCATGACAATGTCAGCTGCTAGCATTTTATAAGTCATGGTCATTTACTACACTAAGGAAAAACACAACCCTCATTTTGCATTAAGAAAGCAAGCATTTAGCTCTCCAACTAACAATGCAAAAGTAAAAGCTGGTATCCACAAAGCTGAATGAGTCTCTGGTGTGAATGGCTTACAAGTAGCACCTACTGCACAATTCACAGGCTGTCAATAACAGCATTACATTTTATTCCTGAAGCATTCCTAGTTAATAATGTCCACAAGCAGGACAAAAAAGTTACAGTTTGTTCGGCAGCAGCAACCCGGATTTTTGACAGAGAACAGGACTGCACTGGGAGAGGCCCTCTCCAGACCGAGGGTAAGGGACGGTCCCTGTTTTGTTTTGAACACCTCGCCGTGGAATTAGCAGGAGAGAGCAAGGAATGGAAACCAGAGCAACAGGGATTTGCCCAAGCTCAGTGACAGGGAAGGGGTTCCTGACTCCCCAGTAGATCACACAGCCTCTTCTTGAGTCCGCAAAAGGTAACACAGCACTTACCTGATGGAGAAGAAATGTAGCCCTGCAGACAATGCAAAATACAAACCTATACAGACTGAGAATACTTTTTCAAAACCAAAACTTAAATTTGGCAAATTTATTTTATATCTATACAGTTTTTTCTTCTGTTGTTCTTTCTCTTTTGAAATTTAAAGGAATTAAGTTGCCATGGAGTAGATCAAGTGGGTTCTGAATTTGATTTTTAGGCGGATGTATGCAGAAAAATATCCACCACTAATTCACTGAAATTACCAAATTTTGAAATATAAAAAATAAACCTCAGGATTTTTTTTTTTTTTTTCCAAACAGTCTTTAACCAGAAGCAGGACTTGTTCATTTTACGGAAAATATATAAATATATATCAATGCCTTTCTAAAGGATAAAGAAGCTAAGAAAATAATATATTCAGTTCACAGTAGAATGAGCCACAGATGCAAAATCTCAAATATTCAGCTATCTTTGCTACAGCTTATGCACATATCAGTTTCAGCAGAAGAAAAAAAGCAAGCTCAAAAACAAGAAGATTGATCCGGCAACAAAGGAACACAGAAAATGAGACAATAGCAAGAAATTAATTAAGTAAATATATCTGAGTACATCCCTTGTGTGCATGGAAGCAGAAACAGACAAACTTCATTAGATCATGACTGTCCAGTTGCCTCCTCTGAGCAGTCATCCGGCTGCCACAAGGCCCCCCCTTCCCCAATTTTTCTATATAAATAGTCACATTATAAATTACCTACAGCCAGGAGGAGCTTTTCAGTTCCTCCGAACTACAAATCCCTGAGTCAGGATGTGCAGGCACAGCGGGCAGCAAGGAGTGGCATGCAAAACCACTGCACTTCAGAAATATTTGGAGAAACGGGACAGAAATAGACATTCTTTGCTCTATTTCCTTTCATTTTTGCTGGGCCCCTGTTGTGTTCCTGGAGCATAAAGACAGAAGAAGCAGAGGCAGAGGGTACTCACACATTCAATCGATGCTCCAAGTATCTGCCAGCATTAGTTCACTCAGCATGCTCCTAGACTGTCCCTCATGAGGGGCACCCCTTCATTCAGAGCCAGGGGCAGGACACAGTGAAGGCCAATGCTTGGCTCTTGTCAGAGCCACAAACCTTCTCCTAAATATCCAAAATTTTCTCCTCTCTCTTCTCTTGGTGCCTAATCAAATAAAACAGATCTATCAGGAAGGACTGTGAGAAACCCATAACACAACTCCATACCACAAATGATAAGTGAAGGTCATCTTGGAAAGTCTCCAAACCAGAGACATCCCAGTTAGACAGAGAAGAATGTCTCTAATACACATAAAAAAGGTGCCAAGTTTCCCCCAACTTCTGTATGAGGCTCAGTTCAGTTAAGTATACACATTCCACATCAAACACAAACACCAATGAAAATTAAAATCAAGATACAGCCCTCCAGTGACACTCCAACAACTCATTTAAAGTTAATGGGTTCAATGGTTATATTAGAAAAACCAAAATTTGCCAGTGTCCCCTTTTTGGAATTATCTTAAATCTGAAGTACAAGACAGATGCTTTTAACTTTTCAATTAAATAAAAGAAGTAGTCAGTAAGACATGACCAGTAATTTACATATGACATTTTTCCTAGTATTTCATGCTGCTGTCTTTATACTAGGCTCAGTAACTCTGGTGTTTACAGATCAAGAGAAAAGTTAACCAAAACAAGCTATTCAAAGATTCCTAATCTTAAAGCTTGTTTTAAGTTACATATGTATGTATTTCAATTCACGTGCTCACTCTTTGAAAACTGAGATCTCAAAACATTATTCTGACATTTTATCCCAATTCAAGAAAATTACATGAACACAGCTATTTAAGAACACACCAGTATAGGAAATATACTGGAAAGGACCTCCTAGATTATTCAGTGATTACACCACCACATGTTTTATACCGCCATATGGCTATGTGCATATACCAACGATGGTACCTGACGGTAAGAAACCTTTCACTTCCGATTTAATTGCAGGCCACTCTATCTATTTGTTGGTATTTGAACATTGCCCTTCAGCTTCCATAAACTTTTCCTTTGTGTCGTTTGTCGTAAAATAGGCTCTCCAATGCCCTAAGCACTTGAGAAGGCTTCTCGAACCCATCCTACACTGAATTTTTCACTCTTGGATAGGGGTGATCAAGAATGTACAATGGTTTTAATATTTACCTGTCCTTACTGGAAATGCGACACCTGATGAATACTATGACCACATTTACTAGTTTCAGTGTTGATATCCCACATCCATTCCTGCAACCTATTCACATATCTATCTTTTTCTTTTCTTTTTTTTTTTTTTCCTTTTTCTGTTATCTCTTTTTTTGAAGCCCTTTGACATTAAAGCAAACAATCTGATTTAAATTGAAGAGCATTTTACATCAGAACACCAAACTCTAGGCTAGGACTCTCTTTAGTCCCTGTAGGGAAACCCATGACTGGAGGGGGAAGGAGGGGAATCATTGACCAAATTAAGGTGGCTTTTAACTGAAAAGAAAAGAACATTGTATAAGAAACCTTGGTACTACCTTAAAGAGGTCAGTTAAGAAATCATTTTGAATATCAGAGGCGTTCCAGTGCACAGGTTTCACTATATATAGCACAGTGCTGGACTATCTGGGTTGCTTTGTCAATGCTTTGCTTTCAGAAGCCAAGTCAGATCTTGAGAATCACAGTATCCTTTAGCCCAAATTCCTCACATTAACTAGCTGGTAGTAAGTAGAGCTTTTCTATGTTAATAAAGGTTATTTCTATTCACTGCCCACATCTACTTGCGTGCATTATAGCACTTTTATTGTCCCTTCTGAAAAAATATATCAATAGGAAAACTCCAAAGCTCTCCCCCCCACCTTCCAACCCTTTTCTCAGTACTAAGAATTGAGAAAATCGCTTTATGTAATATGTCTGGAGTTTTCAGTCTTGTAGAGAAAAGCAGAACATAGATAAAAGTTCACCTGACATAAAAAAGAAGGATGGTCAAGACAAAGTGTGCTTTGTGAACAGCAAGCTTCAGTGGCCTTCTGAATGGAGAATGGTCTTTCCCGAGGTTAGGAGGCATCTTTTTTCACTGTGGGTGATCCAGGATTAATCTCAAGTAAAGAAGTAATGATTACAAATTACAGATCAATTTCTATCTTGCCTGCGGTGACAAAGATTACTGAAAAATTGGTTCACTCACAAATGATGAGCTCTCCAACATGGTACACACTAAAATTATACAGAACTATCATCCAGATTTTTGGCCCCTGGTGGAATTCAAATGGCCCTGGAAACATGACCAGTAGTTTCCTCTGCACACAGATCAACAGTCGCATTGCTGGGCCTGTGGCCATGAATTCACAAGCCTTGGGGAATTATTTTTTTTTAGTTTTACTTTTCCCTGAATTTGTGCCAGTATACTGTAGCAATGAAACTGGCTAGTAAATGTGCTCAAATTGTGGGGCTAGTCCTCAGTGGGTGCCTCCATTCATTTTTTCACAATTTTCAGGTGGGTCTGGGGAAACAAAACAAGGAATGTTTCATTGCATGTTTAAATTCCCTTCGGCATGGAACTCATAACAATTGGATCTACTCATATAACCCCAAAATGGAACCATATTTATTTCTGCAGGGCGTATCACTGCATCAGAAGAGATGAATAGTGTTTCAATATCCAAAGAGATACTGAATGGCAGAGAGGATGTTTTTATGGGATATATGATAACCTTAACAAGAACAACACAAAAAACACACCTCCTGGGGAAGAGGTCTTACCAGGCTGAAATAAGGTACTGTCTCCTCCAATGCTCGGATCTCTGTGCTAATTGGTTTATAAATTGCTATTCTTGGATGCCCTAAATATGTTTTACAAGCACAGAAAATGCAGAAGGGCAATATTCTTCCACAATGGCATTTCATTCAATACAGTACAGGAAACATATGTTCTAGTATTGCTCTCCTCCAGCTCAGGGGCTTTTTGAGCCACGGAAAAATAAGAGCAAAACTCTCCCACAGAAAAGAATGAGAGGGGCATCCCAGGCTAGCTGGAGAGGAGGGAAGGCAGATTGTACAAACCAGAACAGCGATTGTAACAAGACTGATAACCCTAATACCGGTTGAATTTGGAAACAAGACAAATGATAAAAAGTAGATCACGATGCAAATACTCAGGTGAGAGGTTACTGTGTACTGAAATGGTGAGCTAGGATTGGGATGTGGGGAGCAAGCTGGAGGTTAGCGCATCTTTGCCAAAAAGCATCTTCCAATTGAGAATATTAAAGCATGTTAAGAAGGGCAGGATAAAGTATTATTCTCTCCAGTTTACAGATAAGGAAACAGAAGAATGGAAATGCACATTACTCAGTGTCACACAATAAGACGTAAAGAGGGCAGAAACAGACCCCAGGTCTCCTGATCTCAAAATTTCTCCAGTTCATTTAATGAACTGGCCTCCCAGATGCAGAGAGATATTACAGTGCCTTAGGGCAAATCCAGATTTTCATAACTAAGCAGAATGTGAATCAAAATGGATAAGGAATTTCATCCTAAGTAAAACTCTTGCTTAAGATATAAAAATGCAAAGATGTGTTTTAAAATGTCAAACAGTTTGGAAAGAGACCTTTGTTCAACAAAGCAGGAAAAGAGTTTGTTCCTGCCTCATCCTCTACAAACTCATAGAAAATACATTCAAAGTTTCCCCAGATGAGCTATTAGGTTGGGTGCTTGAAATTTTCTAAGTATTCCAATACACAGGAAACTGGGAGCATGGGGAGGCTGGGGGTGAGGAATAAACAAATAGGCACTTTCAACACTTCTGCAACTAAAAAGATCTTCAAAAATGTGCTGGGCAGGCGTGCCCTACCCTGGGAACGCACGGGAGAAAGTTGGAAAAAAGCTGCTGGACAACAGTTCCCAACCCATGTTTCATGGGTAATCCAGTACTTGCAAAAGCCTTCAGTACCATTAATAGTCACAAAATATTAAGGCAATAATGAAGACAAGAGAGATCACAAGGCAAAGCATGATTCTGTCCACAGCACAGCACTTGTTCAGTACTGTCACCAATGGACATGCAAAGATTGGAAAAACGCTGTTCTAATTTCATTTAGTCCACTTAAAGACTTGAAGGAAACAGAAATACAGCTTTACTTAATGTTCCAAAGTGCTCTCAGTGTATGAGGCGATTGGACAGCCATGCCAGTTTGCATTCAGTCTGCACGTTATGTTTATGTGAGCTTTTATCTTTTTAATGCAGCGCGGTTACACTTACAGCAGTTTGCAGCTTCCCCAGGAAACCATTGTAAATGGGACCTGTGCCCAATTGTTTTTATCCCAGTTAAGTAAATAAATGAAATATGCTAATTAGCACCCTATTAGCTCACAGCAGGGAGTAATCCAGGGCACTTTGATTGGAAATTATTCTGTCATCCAGGAAGCTGCTCTGTAACAGAATGTAAACTGGCCCAATTTTCTCTTTTACCAACTGTGGATGTCATCCAAATAACGGAGACGCCACTGAGCACAATCTACAGGACATGGTGATGTTGCAATGAAACCTCCTTTCAGTCTCCCACGAGTCTGGCCTACAGACATGCTGGCAAATCCCAGGACTAGAGATGCTGTCTGCATGTAAATTTGGGGGTCATTTTGTCAAAATCACTTTCAAGCACATAGTTTATTTTCCTCCCTACAACTGGCATTTCAAATATTGCTGCAGAATACTTTCTGAACTTATCACAAATCCATATTAATGGTGGTTTGTTGTTTTTTTTTTTTTTTAAATACCAGAAATATCAAGACTGGGACACACCAGAGGTACATCTGTACAGAACAGGAAGAAGCGGAATAAAATAGCCCTAAATTCCCAACATCGGTATTTTCAAAGCTGTACACAAAAACAATTATATTTTTACATAATTTATATAAAATATAGTTTAAATATACATAATTATATATATTTTACTTCTTTGCTAACAAAGCAGAATTGCCAGCCTAGTTAGTGCATATCTGTACAGTCAGCCTGGCAATGAGATGACGCTGTAAGTAATATAGGCACTGAGAGAAAAAGCTTACTAAAAAATCAGCATGTTTTCCAATCCGGTCTTTCAGAAATACCCATTTTCAAAGAGCTTTGGGGCTTTCAGGGATTAGACGCTATGACACATCTGTCAGGTTGCACTGAGCATGTCAAAATCTCCATCATGGTTTCAGTTATGCAATGAAGCTTAGTTATGTTATAGAGATACTGGTAGCACACTTTCTTTTGTTATCAAATTTATATGAAAGGTTACAGGGATTACCTGTGGATTTTCTGACTGCCATTTAAACCAGAGAAGGACCTCAATTTTTAATCTGCTGAACAGAGAGGCAGTTTGAAGTGAGTGCTCCAAAAAACTTCTAGGTGTTCCTTCTGAAAAGGCCCACATTGAAGCATTATTATATTTCATAGATTTAAGGCCCCAAAATACAAATAATTTTTTATATTAAAAATGTAGCTATTGATGACAAGCAATTTTGTTTTTATTTAAAGCAGTAGAATCTTTCAATTGACTTAAGATCTAGTTTTGGTTTGTATGAAATTACAGTCTTAATTCATTAATAAAATCATGCTGCTCATGTTCACTATAGTGCCACAGTTATTTGACCTTGATATCCATTTACGCCATAATTACAGTATTTACATACGTGAGTGCTAGCCACTGGAACCAGCATTTTAAATTTCAAGGGTTCCATTTTCAAGTTGGGAAATTCAAATTAAGGAAAGGAAATCAACAAGACCTTGAGTAGCTCACCACAGTCCTCTAGTATTTCAAATCTACGCTAATTACTCTTTCAAAAGGGAATTTTTAAAACATAAAGGAAGAGAAGATCATACTATCAAGAGGCTAATGTAATATGGGTCTGCTGCCTCCAGCTTAGCAATGCCAGTTAGGTCACCCAAGGATCAGGTCTCAGGAAGGGTAGTTTTATTCTGTATGCTTACAATCCCTGACACAACACGACTCTGATTCTCAAGGATCCTCTCCTTTAATAACTAAGAATATTTTGCGTTGTGTACCCAGGACTGTTCAGAAACATGCCCAATGGGTTTGTTCACCATGACTTTATTTTATTCTTGTTTCTCCTTTACAAATGAGATGCTGGGGTCTTCACTGAAAACTAAATAGGAAACATCAGTGACTCGCAGCGTGATGTGAACCAACTCAAAGGACTGTTTATAGATCTGTAGAGAATATATAACACATATCTCTCTATCTGCCTTTTGGGAATGACCCCTTTTATCATTAGAATATATGCTTTCCCTCATGCAGAACAGGACCCTGTTTTTTCCAATACAGAATAAAACCTCACAGCCCCTGCAAAGTATCACTTAAGGAATTTGTATTTAGACACATGAAGCAGTTAAGAAAACTGCAGCCCTCTGACCCAGTATCGCTCCTGAACACAACCACAGGAGTACCCAGGGAGCCAGCCACAACAGAGAACCTGCTGGTGGAAAACCCACTGCAGAGTATCCTGTAAATACCCTCACTCCACATCTGATCTCGGAGCAGATCCGAGCCCATCTGTTCCTTCACTACTGGCAAATGTTTACTGAGGGGCGACTAAAAAGCTACACGTGTCTCACCAGTAGTTGATATCATCAAGTCAGCATCAGAGAACACATGAACATCCCCAAAGAAGCCAGGAGGACTGAAACGCTGCACTGCTAGCAAGGGGACACCATGGTCAGCTTAGCATTTATCTGCTCCAGTAACTGTGGATCACGTAGTTGAGTATCTGTCTGCTACATACATTTATTTAACCTGTTGAAAAGTCATGTGGGGAGGAGAACGAGCTCTGACTGCTTTTACACATTTACAGTTGCTGGGAAAAACATTTCCTTGAAATCCACATGTTCCATATATCCATCTCACTTTGAGTCTGGCCTTCTGAAAGGAAAATTCACAGCCTGGCATCAGGAATGAAAAAGCAGAGAGAAAAATCCCTATTGACACATTAAATTAGACATGTTTGCAGGGCCGCCAGAGATAGCAATTACTCTGCTGCAGCTTCTGTGGATGGATTACAGCAGAAAACACTGACTGCTATCAGGTAATTCTACCTGCTAATTACTTGGGAAGACTCAGGTACTAAACTGACCTGAATGTTTTCATGGGTCCTGGGACCCATTAAAGGAAAGAACTTTAAAAAGCCACACAGTGATGCTGACAGGAACTCCGGAGCTGTTGAAAATCCATCAAAAATATTCTCACAGTATAATGATTAGAGTTTCAGTCAGCCTCAATCTGTGCAGACATTCACATTTACCAGCAGTTACAACAAAAAGAAGTGCTTTAATGGGGTGGTGATTTTTTAAATATATTTAGATAGATATATATGGGGGGTGTTCAAATTAGGACTATAAAAAGCACCCACAGAGCTGGTCCTGGTGCTTGCCAAGCGGCAAAGCACTGCCAGTTTCAGCTGAGGGGAGGTTAGATGGTCGTGAAATGCTTCCATTTCAAAACAGGGTGGTTGAATTCGCTAAGTGAAACTGATAATCAAACGGGGTTAAAAGAAAAACCCAAACCGGGAGAAATTTGTGCAGTTTCATAGCATCACCTGTCACCATCGCCCCCTCCCCGGGGTGGGGGGTGGGGGGCCTCAGGCTACCCGCCCCGTTGTCCCAAGACCAAGGTGCCGGTGACTTCCAGGGATAACACCCGTCACTCGCATCTAAAATTGCTTCTTCTCAAGCAAAAGTTGCAATTTGGGGAGGGGGGCACGCACTGGCAGCAGCACCGCAAAGGTGCCTTGCTCTGGTGAGGAGGTGGCGGGTAACAGAAAGCAAGGGGACAGCAGGTCTGCCCTGCCTGACCTCCCTTCCCTCCTCAGCCAAAACTAAGGGGCAGAAACCAAAAGCTGATGCTGAGACCCTGCTGCATGTCTAAGCTTCACCAAAGACATGCAGTCCTTCAGCACAAACCAACCAAACCTCTCAAACAGGCACTCTCTGCTGCAGAATGGCCCCAAACAGCTTATTTTGCCTTGCTATGACACAGGATGGGGCAATCCTGTGACGAGATGTCCTCCATAACACAGCAAGCTCTGGTACAACTGTTCTGAGCCACCAGGACCTGTGGGTTGCTGCACAGAAAGCACGAGCTGGAGCTCCAGTGCTCCTCTCAAGGGCTTGCTGTGGGGGATAAAACAGATTGTCAGACCCAAACCATTAACTCTCCGAAGAGGTGATGCCTTGCAAGTTTTTTGGTGCCACGCTGAGACAATAACTGCAAAGCTCAGAATTGGGGACCCAAGTTGCAAACAACTTTCTATTGTGGCAATAACCTGCTTCTAACCCTGCTGCCAAAGAACACTTTGGTCAACAAATCCTCCTTTCTTCTTCTTGCTATTTGCAAAAGAGACTTTTGACTGTGGGGTGTCAAAAAAGAAACCCAGACCAACAAGATGCAAAGATTTTTCTATCATGAGGAAGGTTCTGCATGCAGTCACTGAGGCAGGAAAAAGAACAGAAGGAATACGGAAGCTTTCTGTAAATAAACCTGCATCTACCACCTCTGTCCACCCAGCACACTCTGGAGTTGTCCGGTGTCAGACAATAAATCAGGCCGAGGTGTCATGGTCAGGAGCACGTAACAAACGTTACAGCCACGCTGCTAACTTCACATCTCACTGCAGCATTTCTTTTAGTGTCTTCTACAGTACAAAGGAGAGTGGAAAAATCTGACAGAGCTCCAATACACAGGCAAAATCCAGATAATCCAGGACCCACATAATCTGCATTTCACATGTAAAAATTCGAATCTTCTACCGCTGAGACAACCTGCCATTTGTCATTCTGTAAGAATTTGGCTATAATTAAATACTGCTAGAGATGCAAGGAAAGCTGTGTTATTTCCTATGAGGAGAAAAAGGTGACTTAGAGGTTTTTAATATTATAGTTATTGCTTTTCAGAAGCTCTCCTCAGGAAACGCTGGAAAATCCCTTCTCTCCAAATAGACAAGCCTAAAATTACAGATTCATTAAATCACTGTGTGGGTAAGAAGCTCCACTGTATAGTATCACTAGGTTTAAAACAGAAAGAAAACACAACCTCCTTTCATCTGCTGGGGATGAGAAATCTATAACAAAAAGGGAATATATAAACAAAGCACACTGCTTCTTGGCACAGTCTTTGCTGTCAAAACTTCCTCCTGCTCACGGTCCTTTTCCCCATCCTACCTACATTTAAACTATCACTGTCCCAAACTGTTATTTCAGGATTCCATTAAACACTTTAAGATTTACTTATTTAGTGAGCAGTGATGCCACCAACCCTCAGCTTCACACTGAAAACATCTGATCAAGGCTCTGCACCAGAACCTAATCCACTAGGCAGCTGCCTAACATGAGAAAATATTCTCTACACAATGCATCTCATCACACACTTCTGAACAAAAATATTCTCTTTACCATAGCCAACAAAGTCTGCTAATCTTTTTTTGAGATCATGGCATACATAAAATTATTAAGAACAGTGCAGCAGGGACATTAAATAAACAAGGCCCACGGACCAAACCAGTTGAAAATTACTAGGTATATGCAGTTGAGGTCAATCTGGTTATCTTCTAGTGAGTGTAACTAAACAAAATGAGCAGGGAGTAAACACTTTCATAACCTTAAATACTTTGAGCTGCACTAATTTATCTATTCCATCAAACTAATCTAATTTATCTGAGTCAGTAAACAAAAAAAATGTGAGCTGCTCACATTTTCCCACAAATAATATCCCGCCATGTTGTCTGTGACCGCAACAACTCTCGGCTGCATTCCACCAGACTTTCACAAATATTACCATTAGGAACTGTTTTTTCCTCCTCCAGGCTTCACTTCTCTTCTGTAAAATGAGCAGCTATTATCAACATGCTAGTTCTTCAGCTAGAAAGGGAACCAGGTGTCCAAATCAGGGCTCAGTGGAAGCTGATAATTATGTATGTCTACAGATTCTCTGGTTTAGCAGATCCGTGCTACCTCCCGAGCCAACACACAACTCTAGATAATGAGGCACAGAGGTAGCAGCTGCCCTCTGGCTCTGCACTTCTGCAGAGGTGCAAACCTCTTTATGGCAGCTTTGTTAATGCTGGATTTTTAGAGTTTCTTGCCTACAACTATACCTTGCTTCAACAAGGTGCTTAGATCTGTAAGCTATTTTAAACAGGACAACACTCCCACCCAAAATAAGGGTCCAATGGCCTTGAAGTTAAATATGCACTTGAGAACCTTG
This sequence comes from Morus bassanus, assembly GCA_031468815.1. Classification (NCBI taxonomy): domain Eukaryota; kingdom Metazoa; phylum Chordata; class Aves; order Suliformes; family Sulidae; genus Morus; species Morus bassanus. The sequence goes on along the minus strand of CM062576.1, from coordinate 8,481,839 downwards.
CTCGGTGGTTGCTTCTTTTCGTAGTCTTCCAGATGGTTGCCAGTGCAGCTTACTGCAGAGGTGCACTATGTTGCACATGCAGTAAGCTGGTGCCACGCTACACAGATACACTGAGCAAACACTCAGAAGGATGATCTTGATGCATCTGGGAATGCAGGACAGTAGAACAGGTTTCCCTAAGAGTTACGTCAAGTTCCAGCAGTGATTTTCCCTGTGACTGTGAGAAAACCATTTTGTTTCTAGGCTCTGTTGATAATATATAAAAAGGACTAATACTTGTATAACAACATTTCACCAACTCATGGAATATTGCAAACATTAATGTCCATAAAGCACAACGAGCAGGAGTTTGATAAGACTTATTATTCCTACTCCAAGACCGCCCCCAGTGGCTCATTAGCAGTTGACTTTACAGTTATACATGCAATTTTCCACATGGGCCACCTCCTAGGGAAAACAGATGGTGAGAAAGCGTTCCTTCCCCTTACCGCCATCCCCCCAAAGAAGTAAATTCTCCATTTTGACAGGTATTTTCCCACTATTAACATTTAACTTCACAAAAAGAAGAGTATTGCTGTGTCTTGGCCAAATAAATAGCTATACACAGGAGGAACTAATACATCCAAAAGAAAAGGGATATTTCTGTATTTGGAAAATTACATTTGTATGCTTGCTTTTTTGGTTTTATTCCTTCCAGGAAGCCTGCTAATGTTAGAGACATATTTGGTCAGTGCTTCCACTGGACTATAACACTTTACCATACAATAGAGGACAGATGAAATTATCTTTTATATCTATAGTTCGCTTATATGTGTTCTAGACTTTCCCAGTGCTGTTCTCACAGATGTACAAGAATGCAAGAGAATTAAAATGCGTAGCTAGTTCCAACAGTACAATTCTGTCTCTTACACAGCTCAAATAAAACTGTGTCATATACGGATATTTTACTCAGTCCATGGAGAAGAGTCTCTCTTCTATATCGTGGCAGTGGTTCTAATGCCAAGGAGGGCAAAAAAGCCTCATGGTCCTCCTCTCACAATGCAGAAATATTTATCTACAAGGTAAAAACCACATATAAGTCACTGGGTCCTATTTTCTCCTGACATAAGCATGTTCATTTAGATAAAGCCACAGAGACAAAATTTCCTTCTTCAACACTGACATAAAATGGTCCAAAAAGACATTAAAAGGAGGGACCATCTATTTCTGAAAGGTAGAGATGTTTTCCACAAGTCATCCATGTTTCATAACTATTTCTCTGCTTGTGTTGTAACCGATTTAAAGGTATAAAAGATAAAAATTGAGGTATTTTATTTGCAAAACCTATTGCATAGCTTTCAGTAATTAACTGCTGATACCTTTGAATGGAAGAGGATGCAGGAGGACCATCACAGGTCTGACACTCCAGAAACTCTCTGCCTCCAGCAGCCCACCACATATGCAGAAGCACACGCGCTAATGAACTGGCTAGCTCTTCAATAACAGCTGATTTATATAAACTACAATGGTTTCTACTGAGTTAAATGTATTTATAACACATTGCAACATATAAATATGCAGCAGGAGGGGACCCCATGCTTTGCATGTCTTTTGATCAGGCACTGTGTTTATTGTCACTCATTTTGAAATTAGATGCCAAAGTAGAAGGGACTTCAATCACAGTAACTCTATCTTACGGTGGTTTCAGAGAGCACCCTCCAGCAAAATGCCTAATTAGCAGTATTTTCTGAATATTTGGGCACCCAACTTGAGACAATCTGCGTCCAATTTCCAGAAACGCTGAACATTCATAGCTTGCATTGGATCAGCAACAGCACAAGGTAGCTCGGCCTGAAAAGGCTGAGATGCTTCAGAAGACTAGGCATTACAAGACACTTAATGGGTGGTCACTTCAGCCTGCATGCATACCCAGCAGCATCAGAAAAGGTTACATGTTGCCCGTTTCCATCAGCATAAAATTAAGCTTCTGGTTAACAAACAAACAAAATGAAAAGGAAATCCTTGTTTTGTGTTTGATTTGCTGTTTTGAAGATTGTGGCATCTGTTGGTATGTATCTGTTGTAGAGTTAAGCATGAGCAGCATTCCATGCACAGGCTCATTTATCTTGGTATGTATTCTCTACGTTTTAAGTTGTTCTTAATTTCTATCTCTTTCCCTAAGATTCCTTACGTATAGAATTGTGGTTTTGCAATCATAAGGTACATCCAGGCACTACTTGAAAGTATTCCTTACAGCAAGAATGAAACTCAAGAAATTTAGGTAAGTTTACAAAATGCCTCGATAATGCTAGAATTAAAAGGATACGGGAAGAGAATCCCCTAGGCCTCCAGCATTTGAAGTAAAAGAAACAGATATTCTTTCTTTCTTTTTTCTCAGGAAAAAAGCAAACAAGGTGTTAAGACGGCCAAAATAGATCACAGAAAAAAAATGATCACATTTCCTTTACTCATAGAGTGCTACATGATAGAGAGAATATTTATATCACCAAAATGTCTACATTTAGACAAGTCAGGGAAGAAACTGCAGAAAGGCAAGTGCAAGGAAGAGAGTGTGGCAACTTTTTTCCGGTGAGGGGGTAATTTTTGTTTTTTGAAAATGTAGCGAATGGTATTTTTGCTTTATAGCTTCTTTTACAGCTGCTGGTTACACAGCTGACATGACTGTCATTGATAGGAAGACACTGCACTGAGTTTTATTAATCAGGGCAGCAAGCACCCAAAGGCTGACCCAAACAAAAATGATGTCATGGTTGCAAAGATTTGAAATCACATTTGAATTTAAATGCTTGCAATTACTCAACTGCATTTTTACTTTTTGGCTACGGGGTGATGTAGGCACAATGTTAAAATAGACCCACTGGAGGGGAAGCAGACACCAAACCCTCTAATGGTGGTCTCCAACTGAGAACTATTTGAACTGCTCCAGACGTGCTCGTGGGAAAGTGAAACAAGCCTCCAAATTTAGACAACTGTTACTAAAGCTATAGCTTAACTAGCAGTGTTACTGCTTTAAAGACAAACATTTCCAATCCATGCAAGGAAATGGACGCTAAAGCACCAGAAGGGATAGTTCTCAATTCCTGTGAGCGTAAACTAGTCTAGGTGAAAATTTTGCACAGAGAGAATTTTAGCTCATTGTGACTTACAAGTTTCATTGCTACAGCAAGTGACTGGCAGTGTGTTTATACCCTCCACAAATAATCAATATCCTGTGTGCCCATCACAATATGCTGTTACCAGGTAAACCCATTTACTCTCCGTGGAAGTGGTAAAAGAAGGATAAGAAGCACTGCACTCTCCAATAAATAAAAAAAAAAAAAAAAAGAAGAAGCTGCCAGCACTCACAGTCATTAATCTCTTCCACTCAAGAATTATGAAGAGGAAAGTAATATAGACTGTAAATTGTGCAGCCAGCCCAGAAAGCTCAGCTCGGTGGCACTCCACGTCACTCGTGTGGCCGTGCTGTGACTTGTTAACAGTCTTTATGGCATTCTTGGGGAGGAGGGTTGGGATGAGGGGGACGACTTCACCAGGAAATTCACAGCCCAGAGGCATCTGGTAGCTTCTCATTCCCCATATTACATAGATACTTTACAAACATGCCTATCTAATTATAAGGGTTTTTCTTACAGGTTGCCAAGTGTTTGTTAAAGGTTGATCCTCGCTTAGAGAGCAAGAATATAGAGCAGGTACCCACTCCACAGGGTTGCCACGGCACAGCCACATTCAGTCACATAGGTGTTGAAGTAAAACAGTCAGAAGATAAGGATCTCCAATCAGGAATGTCCAGCAGACAAAACCAAACATGATCACTACAGAAATCCAAAGCAACCTGAGAGGAACCCTACAAGTGTGTCTCTCTACTTGCTAGCAGCAAAATCTCCATATGGCTGCATCTTCCTTTGGATTAATTCACCAATTAGTTCAAATGGATCTCAACTTCTTCCTGCCTTGCAAAATTTGTCCCTGTACTGTTACACTGCTAAAATGAGCAGCATCATGTTGCTCCACAATTTCAGAGGAGCAAAGTCTGTCCTAGGACAGGATCTTCAGGTTCAGAGTCGGCAGAAATGCAGACTGTCAAATTCTGTTGCAGCAATGCTGCTTTGGGGTAGCGCCGACCCTTGCCTTGAGAGCTGATCCACAGCTGTACCTCAGCTCCGCTACAGAGGAAGCCCAGACCAAGGGATGAACACGGTACTTGCTCTTCAGTCTCATACAGATTAAAGAAGCAGATCAATTCTATTGGGAGGGAGCAAAATATTCTCTATGTTACTACTAACTAGCAAAATGAGAGCTTGGATTTCACATTAACAACTATGATCTGAAAAAAAAAACAAAGGATGTACAGTATCACCCTCCATACTGCACTACCAGGAATCGTGAAGAGAGGGGAAAATCCAGTCTGCATGGCTGGGGAGAGTTATAAAAAATTCAGAAGTATTTAATAATTTACAGAGTCTGACCACTGACCTTAAAAGTTGTGTTAAAAAATTAAGAACCTCAAAGAAAAGTTATTCAAAAATACAGACGGTAAAGTAGATTATTAGTTCCCCAAAATTATTAAATATGACTGGATTTAGTAACAAATTACATATAAACACAATTATGTGTATCAGTAAATGCGATCAGATCTGATAACTTCAGAGCACAGCTATGCAGCATCGAGCTGAGGCAGCGAGTGAGTGTGACACCCGCAGAAAAAGCCTAGCTGAGGCATTAACAACTCTCATCTGTGCTCAGCTGCTGTCTGGCATAATACTTGAGGACATTTGCAGCCTGGCAAAATATTTATTGTGAAACTCATCTGAATTTAGATTTAATTATAAATGAGACAACAATCCCTTTCTCCATCATACCTCATGTATGAAAAATTAGCTCTAAATGTCAGATTCTTCCCCTCCATCTTACTACTCCTAATCTATTCACCACACAGGCCAAAGTAAAACAGCACTTGAACGGTGATTTAAGAAGCATGGATATCTGAAACCTGGTATAAACAAGGATGTGTTTCTTAACTGTCACTAACATGGCATTCAGTGGAAGAAGTGCTAACATGCTACCTGAACAAAATTCAAGACACAATTAGAAGTAAAGAAGTGAAGAAGATATTCTTCACATCTCATTAAAACTGTTACACAGGTTTATTGGTACAGAATATTGGTATTTTGGTCAGTTGGCCAGTGAGTAATCCCTAGATATACACTCTGCAAAGCACTTCATGATTCGCTCTGGGCTATTATTTTACTGTACACACTGCGAAGATAACAAGCCCTTCACTTGAGAAGAATACCTTTTTGGGTTTCCTTTTTAAAAAAAAAGAAAAAAAAAAGGAGAGAGAGAAAGCGGTGTTAACCTGCATGCATGAGAAGTGCATCTTTGATTGTCAAGTGCTGAAATATCTTGCTCAATTTGCCTTGACTCAGGAAATGCTCTCTGATCTCAAAATTGTTGATGCTAAAAAAAGAGCATTGTCTTAGAGCAAAGACAACAGTACTATAAAAATAATGAGCTGGGAAGATTCTTAAGCCTTTTACATAATAGAACCTCTCACTACACTGAGGAAGATTCCCCCAAGGCCCAGTGTAGCTCTTTACTTTTATTTTGGCTTAAACAGGCAAACACCATAGCATGAATTAGAGAGGCCACTTATTTACTAAGCATTCAAAGTCTACAGCAGTTAAGAGGATTAATTGTCTTCATGCGTATAAAATTTAAACATAAGAGATTAAAGACAAACCAACCTGGTCACACACAACTAACTTCAATTAACCTATCTGCACTCCCTAAGCATTTTTGTTAATAAGCACAGACCACTGGTCCCAATTCAGATCCTGATCCTGCAACAAGTTTTCTCCATGTGAACTGTGAGAGAGGGAGCATTGTCAGAACAGAGCTTCAGAAGGGAAAAGAAAAAAAAAAAGACAACCCTTGGAATAAACTGTAAAGCAGCAGCTGCACTAGTATGCCAGCTGAGCCACGGTGGAGAATGTTTGTGGAGACATCAGCAGCCACCTTCAGAAATTACTAGCATTTGAGAATCCAAACACTGGAAACAACTTTACTGTAATCTGAAATTTGAAAACAGCTCTGACTGCTAATGATAGGACAGGAAACCATCCAATGTTACAAGCTATGGCTGCTCCATTCGTTTCAACGAAGTTACTGTGCTGAAGTGTTTTACATCTATCACGTAAAACATCCCAAAATGGGGCCCAGAGCCACTTTATCCTTACGTGATTAAATTAATGCCGATCTCAAGCTTCAGCTCTGCCTGGTTAGGAACTCGTCTTCTTTCTGACCTTCACTGCACAGGAGACGGCCAGCAAAGAGCTGCAGCAGCAGTCAGGCTTGAATAGTACACACTTGTCAATATTGGTTTTCAGTATTAAAATCAAGTCCAGTTCTTCTTAGTGAGGCCTTTTTCACAACAAAATACTATCTTTAAATCTTCCTGTGCTGTACTACTAGCAATCATTGCTATGGATGAGTGCCGGGAGAGTGCGAGAGGGAGAAAAGGTTGTTAAAGACTCTCAGTGTTGTAGCCATGGGGTTTATACTTACCCAGACTGTACAGGATTTGACCATAACAAATATAAGAAATTTCATTTAAGGAAATTGCCCTTTTCCTGTAAGGGCAATTGAACACTGGAACACATTGCCCATAAAGACTGCAGTGTCTCTGTCCTTGGAGATGTTCAAAACCCAGGTGGACACATCTTCCAACAGCCTGCTCCAGCTGACCCTCCTCTGAGCAGGAGGGTTGCTCGAGGTGATCACCAGAGGTGCCTGCCTACCCCAACTTCTCTGTGATTCTGCAACAACATCTAACAACAGTTAGAATAGTGACACCCAGTGCTTCTGGTCTGTGAACGTGCCTTTGTCACCAAGCAGAACAACAGTTACACAAAACCCCCTCTCCACAAAGCCAGAAACCTCTGTAACTCATCCGTGGTATGGAGGTTTCCATACTACCCAGCTTCTGATACTTCTGATCCCTTCTGATATCAAGCCACAACACATCTTCGAACAGCCCCCCCAAAGTATCGTAATGCAAGTCCTACGTCCAACACAAGATATGATGGGGTTTCTAAGAGTTTTTTGGGGGTTTTTTTGGTGGGTTTTTTTTAAACAGAAGTAGGTACCACTGACAGCTGTCACACTGTGCACCTTCACAGTGAACAGCAGGATAATTACATGAAATTAGGTAACACAGAAGAGCCACATAGCAAAACTAAACCTAGTATCTCTAGTTCTCCTGATTAATAGTTCACTAGAAGCGGTCTTGAGATAATACTAGTTTTAACCAATAGCTTCATTTGCAAAAGTGTCTATTCAGACAGATAGTTTTCCTACTCTTAGTCCTGCTAGCCCTGTGCAGGAAATCACCCTGGCCAACTGCACAAGACTGAATTTTACTCCTCCTTCTGAACTGCCAGCAGAATTATTGACTAATTTCACTAATTTCCAACCCATTACACCTGCACAAGCCCATGGGCTCTTCATAGATGCAAGCAATATCAGAATTTGGCCTGACAAATCTTTACTGCTGGTGATGGCACACAAAGAACATCCCACAGAAATTGTGCAGAGTTGCCAGTTCAGAAGGGTACATACACCTGGCTGTCGCACCTCCTCTCCCCTGGAGCCAGGCTTCCTGCTGCACACCCTTCCCACCAACACATCTACTAATTCTAGGTACCTGGAAGAATCCACAGCTCTAGACTAGGAACACAATTTATTTTTTTTAAATCAAGTTAAATTAAAATATCTCTTTTAAATAACTATTTATTAGAGCAGGACCATATCTCTCTTCCCCTTTTAGGTAGCTGCTCCCACGTCTGGTCTCAAGTGTACCTTTTTGGCCACAGGAACAATTAGTTCACTTGTAAAAAATCAAAGAGTTTCAATGTAAGAAACTGTATGTATGCTTTCCCACAACATTTTATAGCCAGCCAGCTGACTGCATGATTTCCAGGCGTCTAAATTTTAGATGTAGAAAGATAACAGTGAATCTAATCAAGGACAGATGGGCCATGGCACATTTCAACAGTTTCTCAGTGATTGTAACCTTTCTGCTAATAAATAAATGCAGTAAACCTGTGAAGCTTCTTTAAAATAAAAGTAGTTATATATCCCGTGGAATATAGACTTAAGGCAGAGGAGCAGCCTATGTACCTCTTGCCTGTAATTTCCCTAAGTGTTCAGGTAGGAACAGTGTGTTTCTTACCCCATTTTCAGGGGAACAGGATGATACATCGTCTGAAGGCACTGCCTGCACGTCCTTGTGTCCTTCAGCTTTTATCTATTCTAGAAATCTTTGGTTTATGTTTCCTTCTTGAAGGCTCCTTCAGTATCCAAAGCAATGAAACACAAGGCTTAGCTTTGTTGTAAAATATTGCATGTGGTAACATCTGGAAGTGCTGTAACAGGATTCTAGAATCAGGGAACTGGTTTATTGTTTGGGGTTTTTTTACATGTAGAGCTTCAACAATGTAGCAAATGGTTCACAAAAATATAAATAGTACTCACAATAGCACTCTCTCCTTTTCCTATTTGCAAGCTGAATACATTTGATATAAACATCTCTAGCAGAGTGAAAAAATCAGGACCCAGGACCTAAAAAAAAATTTTTTTTTTAAATCACACCTTGATTCTTTTCACAACTGAAACTCAATGACGGAGGTAAGGACTTATGTGTTACATAAACTACATCAAAATGTGCATCAAAATTGAGAGGAATATAAGAAACTGTCGTGTGATAATTACACAGGCAAAAACACAATTATTCATTTAATAACATCTTTCCCAAGCCACTATGTATTTAGACAGAAATAATCTGTCAGTAGATGTTGAACAGTGAAGGTCTTTCACAGTCATGTTTCATGAAATGCGGGCCACTTGAGAAAGCTGGGCATTCATCAAGCAAAACCAGCTGATTTTGAATAGAGATCCAGATAGAAACAGTAGGCTAAACCAAAACTAAGTTATGTGGAAATTTGCCAGTTTAGTGCACCTCTGCAGCTGGCTCAGCGAAGCCGTTTGACACGTGGCTGAAATGCCCGCATGGTCCCTACCAGCACAGTGCAGTACCTGGACACCTAATCTTCACCAGGCAGCGCTGACGTGACGAAGGCTGTTGATACTCTCTCTTCTACAAGTGGAGAGGAGAGGAGCAGAGAAATGAAGCGCCTGTTCCACAAGAGCAGCTTGCATAGCTAATGCTGGGCTGCGCATCACCCACCCACCAGGCACTGGGCACTCCGTGCAACACCAGCACCAGTGGGAAGCTCCCAGCAGCTAGAGGTGAGACACAGGGCAAAGAGGCCAGGCCCCAGTACCCAAGTGGCTGATCCAGTCCACAGACAGTTACCTGTTAACCATCTGCTAAGAATATAGAGCTAAGCTCCATTTCTCTACCTGCAAAAGCACACCACTGCTTTATATAAAAAAACCTACTCCTAAAACAAACAAATAAAAAAATCTAAATAACTCACAACCTTGAATAAGCATTCAAACCACCAAGGTGAAGCACAAATCAAAACACCACTCCGCCAAAATATTGCTAAGTATGAGGTGTTTCTTTCCTGTTGAAACTCCTCTGCTGGATATAAGTAATATTCATAATGAGAAAGGACACTTTTTCTACAGCTCAGTATCTAGGGTATTATCCTAAGATACCAGAGACCCAAATTTAAATTCATACTCCAAAGTAAAAAAAAAAAAAAAAAAACAAAACCAGAATTTTTCTCACTCTGGGCAGGCATTCTGATCAGAACATCTCAGCACGCCATAGCTTCTCTGCTCTTGGTTTCAGCTGCTGTCAGCTCAGAAAGTGCCTCTGCGATTCAGCTTCTCTGATCATCTTGCAGAGCTCTGGCTTCAGGTGAAGGCTTCAAACAAATGGTTGGCAATGAGGTATTCATAACTGGTGGAGGTAGCAAGGGCTAGATGATTTCAAAAACATCATTGTCACTTAAAAGGCAAATCAAATGACTAAGGTCTTACATGGTTGTCTAGTACATTTGAGAATCTGAGCCCAAGTTACCATTCAACAGTCACAAAGAAAGTCTGAGCCTCCAAAAACTAAAATACTTTAATCACAGCCTCTTCCTTTCCTTTAGCATATTATATACACCAGCAGAAGGTCAATCTGTACTTTTAGAAAAATAACAGACCCCTCACCTTGTTATGTACTGCAGGGTTGAATCCTACAGTGGTCCCTTAATTGGTTAACTTAACTGGTAGAGCGTTCTCAGCAATGGAAAAAGTATTAGGCTTGAGGGCACATCAGCTAAGTTAAACTGACCAAAACAGCTGCCAAAAATCATACGTTTTGTAACAGTTCTCCATGCAGCCACTCTACTCCCCGGTAACAGCTATTTTGTTTCAGAGGGATTAGGACAGAACCAAAAGGACAGGTGTACAGAATAAACCACTAATTCTGGAATGAAATGGTTCTATGAAAAGATAAACCCTTAGTTCTGAAAACCCTTATTATTCAACAGACAGTAAAATTAACATCAAAGCAACCAACAGAGGTTTCCCTCGCTCCAGCCAGCCTGAAAGGAAGAGAACAACTTCTTCTTCCACATTTTCTCATCTTCTACAGCCCTGAACAGTCACATCAAGCAAGGTACTCTCAGATTTGGCTGGACTGCAACATTTACACCATATCATTGATTTCCATTCCCAAACAGTGTCTGTGAATGGTGGGACAAGGGTCTGAAATCCACTATCCAATCTTATCAGTATAGGAGGAATGCACACGCTATAGGGCACTGTAGTATTAAGCCCAAATATTAAAAAGTTAATTTAAGGCATCAAGCTGCCCTCAATATACAGAGAGTAATAAAATATTAAAAAAATTTTTAAAAAATAAAAAAAAAAGATAGAGAGATGGTAATTTGAAAATCATCAGTTCTCCACAAGAAAAACAGAGGAAGTACAGAGGAAGCCTGACCCGATAAGAAGGGATGTAGAATGAATGGAGGCCATCCTTAGACAGCACCGTACCCTACACGAAGAAAAGCTCTTGTCTATAATGCAACATGTGCCACTTAAATAACAAAGACCTTTTTTCTTTTTTTAACCTTGTATTTCACATTTGCTAGACTGGCAGAACCACTTTACCCCAGAAGTCTTTGTGCATAATCTTCATTTTTTGTCTGTCCTCTTTTGTTTTTATCTTACATTTTATGTGTATACAGCTGGCATATAAAGAACCTTAGCCTGAACAGAACTAAAAATCACTGAGAAATCCTCACTGAAAAAAAAAAAAAAAATCACTGCATTATAGGATTAGTCTGTTGAAAAATGCTTTTTTTTCAAAGCTGCAAAAAATGTAGAAACTGACCATGTGTAAAGTCAAGGTTAGCTGCTGCATTCATGAAAAAGACAAACCGGTTTATGTCATCAGAGAAGAGATGATTAGTTTCTCAGTCCCAGAGTGTTATTTCACAAATCTTTGATAACCTCATCAGGTGAGATATCTCAAGTCAGTTCACATTTCAAAGAAAAAGCCCTAAATAATTGCCTTACTAAAAGTAAAAAGGATTATAAAAACTAGAAAGCTATTATTTTATCATAACAAACATTAACAACACTTTTGAAAGAAATTCTAGGTGTTCTTCTGTATTTTAAAGGACCGTTTTTCATCTATACATCTAACACCACATTGCACTTCTGCAAACGTCAAAAATCCCAAATAAGTCAGCTTTTATTTCTAAACCTTTGCTTCCTTTAAGTTTGGATACAAGTTCAGATCCAACACCCACATAACAGTACCTGATACAATTTTTTAAATTACATAGAACAAAAATTGATGGCAAACGACACAGTCGTCACATGTATTGCAATGTTGATTACCCGAACCTGTTATCCAAAATTCCTGCTAGCTGAAATAAGGTTGTATGCTGCTGTATCTAACTATCAGGGGAACTTATTTAACATGATTAACTGAAACCCTGATCCTCTGAATTCCTTTTCCCTCTGACATTTGGATTATTAAAGCTATAACTGCTCTGAAAAAGAAAAGGCTAAAATGAGCTAAGAGGCAAGGACTATTCTAATGACTTTGTTATTTTAAAAAGAACGCCAGGTGCTTGCCCAAGCAAGTAGAAGGCGGAGTCCCCCACTTTGAATGGCCTAGGGTGTACTCAGACACAATGCTCAAAGGCACAGAAAGGCCTGAGACGAAAGAGTACAAGAGTTACAGTAATGTGATTACACGGTTGCATAGTTAAGGAATGTGAAAATCTTGATGGTTCAGTTGCAAGTCTGCTGGTCATTTTGTGTGTGTAATTATTATTGATTTACTTCTTGACAGAATCTCAGAGAAAGCATGGGAAAAAAAAAGATTTGAATTAGACGATCCAGATATAAATGCAGATTTTAAATGGTGTTTTCACTTGGCATTAATTATTTTAATGGTATTTTTAATTCTGCTTTCTAAGACAATTTTTTTTTTCACTTGACTCCAAATTCTCACGTACTCTGCTTTAGCAAAATAAAGTGATCGAGTGTGGAATGGGCACTGAAGGCAAAGACTCAATAAAAGAGCAGCATGCTTTTCAATCTGGCCTTTTAAAACCTCCACTATCAGAGGGCTTTGGAGGTTTAAGGGATTAGATACCATGACACATCTGTCAGATTATTATGTAAGAAAACTCTCCTGCTGTTTTCTGTGGCAGAATGTCTGTTGTGGAATATTAAAAATAGTTTTAAAAACAAAAACACACAAAACAGGCAATATTTCAGTTGCTTTAAAGTATGTTTTCATGGGGAAAAAAAAGAACAACTAACTTTTCCTGGCCTAAAAACAAGTTATATTTAGCATTCTGACTGCAGGCTTGTATCTGAATATGGATTAGCAGAATACACATGCTTTTACTGTTCACAACAGAGATTATGCAAAAATATCAGGATTTGTAGGTTGGCCTATCTTAGCTGTAATTTACAGAGCCAGGAATCACCGACAGCACGCAAAGAAAAGCAATGAAATATGAAATGGTAATTCATGTTACATTTCAGCTAAAATGCTTTTAAGCATTTTAAATGACTGTTGATCTTCGGAAGCTTTTCTGTATAAAACAAAAGCCAAAATAACTTCATGAAAAATACCTAATACCATCCTACTGCTCACATGCTGCTTTCGGTAACACAGTTACGTCTTGTCAGTGGTGCGGCAGCAGTGTCCACGTCCTGCTGCTGAGGGCACTGCAGAGCAACAACCAGCCTCCGAATTCACATCGTACCTGGCTGGAAAGCGGCAGCTTCATTAAAACTGTTATGAGAAGCAGAAGTCTGAAGCCATCATCCACCACCAGTTGGACACTACAGGTTTAAACAATTATTGTAAGCTCTGTATTGGTCAGTTCTGATCTTCAAGTTCTGCAATTCTCATGCCCCTGCTGTGCTCTTTTAGACATCTCACCCTTACAGCAGGGGACCAGATGATGCAGGGCTGTTTAGGTGGTAAGAGCTACAGTACTGTGTTACACAAACAAATCACAGAAGCAAACACAGCAAGAGCTGAACTGGAAGTTTCTCCCATTACAATAATTTCTCTCTCGCAGCAGCTGAAATCTACCTTTGCCAAAAATTCCATTACCAACTGCACAAAGCATTTTAGGCTCTGCTTTGCATAGACAGATGAGCAGAAAATAGTTGTCAATAGACAGAAACTAGAAAGAGGCAGACTAAAAAAATCAGCAAAGATCTGGAACACTACTATAGCTTTGGATCACTAATAAATATGGCCAAAATATGGGGGAACAGATGGCAGATCTTTTTTAATAAACTTTATATATATATATATTTATACACACATACACATATTTTATAGTTCTCCAAAATCTGACCTTCACAGGAGCATGGTGTGACCATGAAAAGTATTCCCTGCTCAGGGATCATCCCTAACTGTTATTTTATGTTGACATTATCACAATTTGAAGCAACAGGGCTCCAGTCTTGAGCACCAGCCCATTACTCTCACAGGGTGCAGGCTATTTATCGAACACACATATATATATATATATATACACGTTCCTTTTCCGGGTTACGTATAGGTGGCCTGTCCACCTTGGAAAAATCCAGTAATGGTTGTCCAAATTAATGAACAAGGTGACACGTCATGATTACGAGTCCACTTTAGTCCCCACATACTCTCACTCCCTCTGACCGTCGTGAGCCAGGCTTAACCTTACCCTCCTATGATGGAAAAGGATGGGGGGGGTCATTTTATTGAGATATTCCTTACAATTTAACAACAGTTCTTGTCTTACTCACGAACATATGTACAATATCTACGGAAGTAAACAAAGCCCGATTTGATAACCGTCGAGCAACCTTGTCTTGTCGAGAACTAGAGAGCCCAAGTTCATTCAGTAAGTTATAATTATCTGCATGCCATTTTCCACATGCGCCAATCGGAAATCCAACAAATTTGATAGAACTAGCATTCGTCAAATCCTGTATTTGGCCATGTAGATGTTGATATTTTTTCACTTTTTCCTTTGCTGCATCGGCCAGGGATGTTGATTTACTTTCATACCATACTGTAATATCCTCCACCAAGGCTTTAGTGTCTTTCACAAACACCAAGTCTGGTTTATAAGGAAGAAACTTCTGTGCAGCCACAGTGTATATGAGGGCACTTCCTGAGCACATGAAGCTCTCAGCATAGACACACTCATTTGCTTACCACTTCAGAAACATCACCCCACATACAGAGTAGCCCTCTTTTTTTTGAAGTTTTCCCTACTTTCAGTAAGTGGGAACCTAAAGGCAGCATGTTCTCAGCCACACAAACTTATTTCACTAAAACTTCCCACAGCTTTTGGTCTAGAACCAGTAGTTTCACTGTTTGCATTCCTGCAAACTGGAGCATCACGAGCGGAAGGTTTCTACTGATAAAAGAACAGAGCAGCAACAGTCATGAAAATCACAGGCCCTGCTGTAAATAAGAATGGTTCAGTAGCAACACTGCAGACTATATTGACCAATATGTAACTTGTTAGTAAAGGACAGGCACCTTTTGTTCACAGGAGCTGTACAAACTTTGTCTGGAAACCTTGAGTCATATTTTGTCTCTGTGTACCACTGGCATTCACAGTGAAGTCAGTTTAATTCACATTGATAAGTTTATACAATTTAATAGTTAAAATACCATATTTTTTTTCTAGACTATATACAAAAATGTAGATTCAGAAATCCATGAGGGTGTCTCGTTGAGATGCCTCTTGTGCAAATGCTCCTTCCTCAGCTGGGTTCCCTCACCGAGCTGTATAACCCATGACGGATCTCATTAATTCAGAAAGAGGGAATACTCTTGTCGCATATTGGAAGTCAGCATTAGGAAACCAAGCTTACTCTATAAAAACTATGTGATCCATAAGGTCCTCCCTCCAGCAGCCTTTCTGAACTCAGCTTTTTAAATTATGGTAAACACTTCTCATTTGGACAGAATCAGTGTACCCCCACTCTGCATAAAACGAGCCGAGATTATTTTGCAAGAGCTCATCCTTTTGAAACAGGAGTTTCAGAAATGCTCTATTTCAATCTCGGATGTGAGGCATCCAGAGTCCTAAGTCTTGAATGCTTTGGCAGCCTCAGAATTATTAGTCTATGCTTCTTTCAAATGCTCATTTAGTCTGAAAATACTTAGAAAAAGGATGATGTCTTGGCTAGTAGTCAGAAAAATATTTTTATTGAAAAATCTATTCTTCCAGAAATCTCAATGTAAATATTTTAAGCAAAATTCATGTGTGTACATGCATGTAGATCTGTAAATATATACACATTTTGTCTTCTTTATATGCAGTCCCTACATTTAGACTTTGGACAGCATATGCAGACATCTTGTCTAGCAGGAGTGAAAAACAGGTTCAATCCAATGGTTATGTGCAGCTGGCAAAGAGATGTCAGAGCGGCTCTTCAGGGGCAGAGCCTGCCTGGCACACACAGGGTCACTCTCTGTGCATGGAGGTCTCAGATTAAGAGCTCCTTATTCCAACAGACACACCACAACAAACAAACACAGGCTCAAAGCCTCAGGCACAGCCAAATCTTGCTGTATCTCTGCTTAGCTCTCCAGAGTCCAACATACTCTCACTCCCACACCAGGCATCTATCAGAGCTACCCTTTTGTTCTTTGCAGGGAACTTTCACAGAATACTGAACTCTGAAATTAACTATTTTTTATTTTTAAACGGAAGGAAATAGGGGCACATGCAGTCACGAAGCCAGGCTACAGAAGAACATAATTTTCTTTCCAGTGACCCACACACCTAGCACTTCCTGGCTCCAGCAAGCCTTTCATGTGAGGTTTCTAACTATTAAAACAATACTATCATTTGTGTTGCCTTTGGCCACATTTAGACTCAAACTCACTCCAATTTTACATACATCTCATGTTTCATTTTTGTTACTATGCTTCATCCACATTCCTAATAAACATGATGGGATGTTGGTTTTGCTACAGTAATTCTTCAGCATCTCCATTTTTCCTGTTTTCCTGCTCTCTGACCCCCTCCATCCTTCTACGGGCCTGAAGATGTCATTCAGCTGACATTTTGTTGGACCCCCTCAAGCAAACCCTAGTAAAGCCCATTTGGACCACAGGATCTTTTCAAGAGTCTTTGCAGAGTTCGGGACTCGCCTGAGGGCATCCATGCTGTTGAGGCGTTCATGGCCACTGGCACAAGCTGCGCATCGCATTGGACCTCCGGCACCACCACCACTGCCCGAGGGCCTCAGTTCACAGTATGTCCTCCCAAACTCAGGCCTACTGTGTGCAGACAGTGTTACTGTAGTGAAGAAATGTCTATTATTGGGATACTGGAAGTGACCAGAAAGTTTACAGTGCTTAGTTTCTACTGGCTGAGCAGAAAAATAGCTGCAACAAACCTGGATCTGTTATTTCAACCTCTGGACTACACAGGAAATAAAACAAGGAGAAAGGAGTCAAAGAATTCCTTCTCTCCTGCGTACAAAAAGGAGGAGAAAACTGTCCTTTTCAGCCTGGCGTGGGACAGACTTTGCTGCTCATCTCCCCCTTCCCCTTGCCTGCTGCAGCAAGAGCTACCCTTGTTTCAGCCTACCTAGATCCTAGGACAGGATCTAGCACTGCTCTAAATGAGGTCACGAGACCGTGCCCCCCAAGCCCTTTGTGCCAGCTAAGGACCACAAGATATAGTAACATATAGACAACGTAAACAACCAACTTGCTAATAACCAGTCCCAAACCCAAGTTCCGAGAAATGAGACAGGTAGGTTTTGGACACTGCAGATAAGCACTTGTTGTAATGCACGAGGTTGTTTTCAGACAAGTCCCTTGTTCTTTTATTCTGAGAATCACTTATCTCAAGTTTTGCTTTAAAAAAAAATTCACAGCTACTAACTTAAGATGGACATAATATTTTAGGAAAGAGACTTCAAGGAACTTCCACATGCTTACCTAAATAAGTATTTTTACATATCTGAGTGCATTTATTAGATTTGGGATTAAAAGGATGATTCAGCAGAAAGAAATTGAATGTAAAATAAAAGTCTTTACAGACTCAGGATGGTGACAATCATTAATCCTAAAAAAACGAACATTTCTAGGCTTGTAAGATTTTTTTTCAAGTCAGTCAAAAATATAGCTGATATCATGCCAAAGCATTTAAGAAAACTAAAAATGTTAAGTACATTTTAATGACTTCAGCCAAAGAAAATTCATGAATTCAAAGTCTGCTGTTGAAAAAAGTTTCTAACACAAAAAAAAGCAGCAATGTTTCAGCAAATGTATAAACATGTATCCTAAACGCAGTCATAATGAATGAGGAAACATATTGTACATAAACTTCTGAAAGACAAAAATATGATCCATAAAACATACATCATCAATAGCCATAAACCGAACTAATAATTGCACCACATCCATCACATTCAGAGGCAGGTAAAATATAGACTCTAAACCAGAGGACAATATGTTCCTGCTTACAATGTAAAATGGCCACTCGCCTTAAGCACGTACAGTGTGCCTATGATGCTCTCTTTTGGTGAATGTGCAGTATTGACACAAGTTTCTCTGTGCAAAAATTCCAGCCCTTAAAAAATATTTATTCAACTCTAATTCCAAAACTGATCTTACAAATAACCCTTAGCTTCCGATTTTAAACACTTTTTAAAAAGCTGATTGTTTTTTCATCATTATTTCAGCTAAGAAATGGCTAATAATACAAAACACTAGCTGCTTTTGTCCCAGCTCCTTCATTAGGCTTGTCTTATATGCTACAGGCTACTTTACTGAAGTGATCAATACCATATCTACGTGCACAAAAATATTAATCCAAAATATATATGTTGAAAGGGAAGAATAATTTTGGAAGAAAGATTATGATGAGTTATTTTGGTTCTTTCATATGGCAATGGCAGCCGTACTTCACTACTCTTGAGGATAAGGCAGGAACACCAAAGACCAGCGAACAGTAAAGCATTCACTGAAAATTTCAGGGTAAATACAGTTATTTGTGCATAGTGGCAGAATGCACAGGATATGAGAATTAAAACAAACTGATCCATTCACTTCATGCTCTAGCTCGTTGAAAGAACCCCATCATTGTTCATGCAGAGGAGACCCAGCACAGCACCCTAACACAGCCCTTCCCATGCTGTATACCCTTTTGCATCTTGCCCTCAGCGGGCCTTCCTACCTTCACAAACCACCTGGTTTAAATTCTTCCTTACCTGGCACGTTCTCACCAGTGATATCTCTATATCCTTGCTTTCCTCAGCTGTTGTCCTACTTTGTCTCCTCTGTGTTAGACTGTTTGCATGTACATCTGTTGTGCTATAAAAATGTTTAATAATAATCCCTGTCCTTTCCACCTGGGCTGCACAGAACTGCAGTAATAATGTTTATAACCAATTCCATGTGGTAGTTATGCAGGGCCAAGTAACCTTCAGGCTATTTCTCATTCGGGGCAAATAATCTAAATTAAAGAGATTAATCCTTAGAGTACACATGGGCTTACAAGTACTAAAAGAGGGCAAATACTTTTTCTCCATTTATTTTTGTGAGTAAGTCTAATCAACAAAGGACAATCTTCTTAAAATAAGCACCTAAAATAAAGCATTCAAACTTACATGTGTAAAAATAGATGAGAATTTTCCCTTATTAACATAGGAGTTACAGTTCTCTTGGATTTCAGTGGCACAAAATGAAATGCTTAACACCTTTAAACCCTTTCTCTTTTACTGAGATGTATTAATGTTTTTGGCATAGAATTTCAGCCACCACAATTTGAAAGCTTTGTCCTTATTTGTTGTTCACAGAAAAAGAAAGAAAAACATAGATTTTGCATAACCATACAAAAAAGTAGCTACCGAAAAACTTACTGATATTTAGAAAAATCTCAACTTTCAACTTTTTACTATCTTTCAAAAAGCTGTTTATCCTGCATGATCCAGATGTACCCACCTAATCTCCAAATCAATGGCAATCACACCAGGAGATGAGAGAGTTAAATCAGATTAGAGTTTCTGAGGATCTTTAAAACTTCCCTAAAAATCTCTGAGGGAAATTGTGTAGCTAAATTCTGCGTCCATACACAGAACAGAGTAACAGCAGGAGAATTGTTGTGACCACACCATTTGATTAGCATTCCCACTAATTCCCTGGGGCTGCTGCCCCAGGAGTAACTAGAAGATGTTATACTTAATGCAGCCATCCTGATGAGTGAAATTTTAAACTAATTATTGCATATAAACAGTGAAGAGAGATTAATGGAGCCATACTTCAGTCAAACAAGTCTGCCGAAGTCATGAATGGTGAGAACAAACTGAGTAATTCATAAACAGCACAACACTTCGGA
Organism: Morus bassanus; assembly: GCA_031468815.1. NCBI lineage: Eukaryota > Metazoa > Chordata > Aves > Suliformes > Sulidae > Morus > Morus bassanus. Next base: position 8,461,980 of record CM062576.1, on the reverse strand, counting down.
GCAGAAGTTTAGCTGTTTTAACTAACTGCACTATTGTGTATTTGCAACATACAACAAAATCTAAACAATAATGTATGTTGTGGAAAGCATATCAGGTAAGCTGCAATAATGGAAACGGCTGGATATCAAGAGCTGACACAGTGAAAACCTGATGATATGAAAAACTCAGACTATAACATTATAGAGGACAAAAGATGATTACTAGTAACACAGAGAAAGAGAAATTATCACAGTGCAAAGAACAATTTCAAAATAAGATCTAACTATTGCTTACTTAAAGTATTACCTGCACTAAATAAAAATAACGAAATCAATTGCTGATAATTCAAGTCTGAATCAGATATCAAACAAGCACATCTAACACGAAACTTAAAACTGGCCCCAAATCAGTAGATGTGAAGAGGTATGGGAGGACACCGAGAAACAGTCCGCTGCAGCTCGTTTCGGCCCCCTCCTCCTGCGAGCAGTTTCAGAACTCTGTCCATGACAGTGCAGCTGTAGGAGCACATCTTGGGCAGCAAAACATACAGGGGAAACATTGGACTCAACCCTAGTATCAGATCGCTACTATTTCAGAGTACCTCAGGGCAAAAACCAAGGAGGACATACATGGGCTCAGTGCAGCGATGAACCTTGTGGGTGACAGCTGAAGCGTTTGGTACCTACGTTCACCGCTCATATGCTTTCACTGGGTACTCTTGCAATTTGCTGTACAGCCATAATCCTTTGCTCCTCACTTGAATGCTGCCTGCCAGAACCTTGACGGGGGTTGTGAAATCACTTCGAGTCAGGCAGAAGACGGTGCTGCTCTAAAGTATATGAATTCCCACAAACTAATCGCAGAACAAATATTTTTACCTTTCTGCTACCCTTGGATACAGACTCATCACTTGTGAGATCAGCTACAACACAAGCCAGGATGTGTTAAGACTGCACTGCAACGTGCAAGAGCTTAATCTTTCAAATATTTGATGCAAGTTTAGGTCTAACACTTCCTAACGTGGGAAGAGTCACAGTGACATCTACGCATCCCGCCCCAAGTCTGGAAGACCACTTGTTCCACGGAATCCACCCACTGCTGCATCTGTCTGGAAACCAGCCCCGACAAGCTGCAAGGCAGTTTTCCATTTTCTGCTCAACACTATTAATTGTCTCTTGATCCCCTGGAAGGACCACCCCGTACAGCTCAGCATCCCACCCCTCTTCCGTTTCTGCCAACCTGCGAGCCAGCTCTGGAGAGCGGGAGAGAAGCTGACGCAGCCTGGAGACCAAGGGGAAAGGAAAATTAAGGCTCCGTTCAGTCTTTCAGGTTGGAGCTCTCTGCAGCTGGCAGGATGCAGCCTGTTACACCCACGACCCTTCACAGTTCAAATACACTGTTGCTGATCTGAACTACACCTTAACTGAAACAATTTCACTTGCAGTTGAGCCCAAACGTGAATAGAAGGCAGAAATTTGCTGGTTACAGTCCCTCGGCACAGCTGATATATCTGAGAGGAACTTTCTACCACTGAGGTTTTATTCAGGGTCACACAGATTATTTAGCCTTTTAATTTACAGCTTATAGAATAAATGCAAGGTTAAATACCAAATCCCAATAACCCATAGTAAGTGGGGAAAAAAATATCCTGAAATACTAAGCTTTAAAAATTCAATTAAAAATATAAATAAATAAATAGCCAATCACTGTTTTTGTAATTATTTTAACTTTGATCTTTAAAATCTGCAAGTTGACTTATACCCCATTGCTACGGAAATCAAATCATTTTTACAGTTGATAAACACTCAAGTTTACTAGTTAATTAAATCCTTTTTGGATTTCTTTTTTTTCCCCTCTTTCAATTTTAACGGAGAAAAAGTTTAAGCTTTTAATAGCAAAATGGAGCAGCACTATATAATTCTTTTACTTGATGTTCTTAATTGCAATTACTAGTTTAAACTAGAGAACTCCTTTGGGGGGAGCTTGAGAAGAGTTTGGGTTTTTCTTCCTTAACTAGAACAGTAAGTAGAAAATACTTGGCTTTTCTATACCTCTGAAAATCTGCCTTTTTCTCTTCCAAGCAACTGCAAGTTTCCGATATCACTAAGATTACATGAATTAGGTTTGCAATTAATCCCCAAATTATCTGTGACATACTTAGTTCATACAAGTTACATGTTAGTGACATTCTGGACTCCCGAATAACACTAATATTTTACGTTGCACTATAAAAAGATGCTAAAAATGTAATTTTCATGTGATACCACACAACTCAAAATATGTAGGAAAAACAAACTGCTTTTAAAAATGAATAAACTTAAGGATGCCATCTTTGATTTGTACTTTTTGTATGTGACAATTATCGGCTTGATCCCGAAAGTATTTTTTACTAAGTGCCACTCACCGTGCTTCAAAAAGAAGCCCTCATATTAGCAACTACTCAGCCTGAGAAATATTACAACCCAGCGGAGCCTGACTGAACTCGATTTAAAGCATATGGTTTTCCAGAAACCATCATGACAGATTTCCTTGCAACCTGGCAGCCTAATACTGATAGCTTAAACCCATTCGCCCCTGCTGCCCAGGCCCGTCTCCTCAGCAGCTTGACTGACCTCAGCTCTCGCGGCCTCCTGGAGCTCCCGGGAAGGGAGAGCAGGGCAGCTGCAGAGCAGGGTTGGGTTTGCTTTTGGTTACCTGTGAGGGCGGAGACACCAACCCTGAAGGGCTTGGTGCGTGCCTCGCTGTCTCGTAGTTCCTGTAGATGTAGAAGTAGTTGCTTCTCAAACTACTGTCTAACAATATCTGATTGCACAAATGCTGCTGGCCCTTATATTCCACTTGCTCAAATAACGTAAAATTTTTTAAAAAAAGAATATATAGATACTTACTTGATATTAATTTGTAGAAAACTACTGTTATCTTAAGAATTGTTCCTCAGTTAAGTAGGGGTATGGTTGTTTGCACCATTCGATTAAAACGAGTGTCCACAGGAATTAAAGCTTCCAGAATAAATTTTTCCCAGTAACCAATAAATACCGTACCAAAAGGCTGGGGTAATTATTTTTAGACTGCTCTCTTACTTGACCTTGGCAACAAGAAAAAGTTAAGTTGGGAAAAATCTCCCTACATTCACCAGAGATTTTGCAGACAACAGTAATAATAATAGTTAAGAAAAATCATCACCAGTAGTGCTGAAGTAATTCCTCTATTGCCATGGCACCGCAAAACCTTAGTCCTTTGTGCTGAAGGGCTTGAGGTTGGAAATGGATTATTTCGCTGGTGTTTTGAACAAGCATATCCTGCAGGCTAAGACAGCCCTCCCTTCTCAGCAAGGAGAATTATTTTTATAAGCTTGCCCATGCAGACTTACGGAACCAAAATACAAATGACGCCCAGCATTAGAGGGCTGGGAGGAAGGGGGCTTCCTGCAGATGACAAACTCTCCCTGACGCAGGCCCTGCTATCACCATCTTTGCTACTGGAACTGCTGGCTACCGCGTGCAGCGTAACTGGTGACGTTACTGACATCTGCTGAGGGCCGGAGGCGAGGCAGAACGCCGCGCAGGCAGCGTGACAGCGCGCGACCTGCGGCGCATTGGTGCTTTGTCATACGGCTCGGTTGCTTTCAGGTTTCCACATACAGTTCCCACAACTAGAAATAATCTCAACACTCACTAGTCTAAGAGCAACGCAACCAACCTGGGAAACCATTTCTCCCCACAGAACAGCAAAACTCGGTATTAAATTTTATAGGGTACAGACACAAGAAGGGAGCGTTCCTAGACTCCAGTTACTCCACTGTATTGAAGAGTGATGGTTCACCAGTAGGTGTGCAATGAAAGCAAAGTTGCTTCTGAAAGATACAATGTTTTCTTTAAAAAGAGTAAAGCACAAGGGCACAACACAGTAAAGTACAATTTATTGTTGATTAAATAATTACAGTACAGTGCTATACTTCCTGCTGAGACTCTGCAAGCTAAACTGCAACTCAGGTGAGATACAAATTCCTAAATAACAAAAATGCTGTCACGACAATACGCATATTAGTGTTACTAGATGTTGTTATCATTGCTGATACAAAAAAAGATATACAATTGTCCTAGAATTGTAGAACAGGTTATATGGCAGCCAACTAAAACAAAAGTGTATACCAATTTTATTGGCTTGACTGTAATAGCCAATAAAGCTATCCCCACCGTGCTGTTGCAGTCTGTAGAGCAAGAAAAAATTACTGTGAAACTGATCCCATCATTCCAAAAGCTCACCTGAGAGCCAACCTTCTTCCTAACGTGGGTGTTTCTCAAGTATGAGTAGCCATCCAATTACTTCAGCTTTCTAATCCTAAGTAGGTTTTCTATTATCACTAATAATACATGTATTTGTATACTTGAGAGAAGATATATAACAGGCAGAGATGTTACAAAGTATATTAACTGGATAGTGTTTGGGCAAATCAAACATATTTTCTATAAAATTATTTGTATTCAAACACAATTAAGAACATATAGTGGGATAGTTTGAACACTGATTCACATTAGATGATCATTCATATCGCTATTAAAGCTTTTCCCTCAAACCCAGTTCTGTTAACATTTGGAAGCTGTAAGACATACAGTGCTTACTGTTTCCTCCACCTGATCGGGCTGGGGGTTGGGGGGGAAGGAAGAGAAGAAAAACTGCAAACTTTCACAGTTCAGAAAGAACAGCCTGTTGTAGCAGCGCCTTCCTCTACCACAGCGAACAGCCACACTCCTCTGACAGCTCTAACGATGTGCACAAGCAAGGTACCAGCAGCTTGTAAGCTGGTAAGTATAGAACTACTACACTGTACACTGCTTTCCCAAGAAAATCCTCTTACTACCTGTGTTCCCATTATTCACCAGTTGTGACCAGTACTGTCATAGTCACTGGCGCACCTGCAGAGCGAAGCGTTTAGCTTCTCGGTATGTCAAAAAGTATGTTGTGGCTGAGGGAGGTTAGGGAGCTGCCTCTGGTTCACGTCCCCCGTTTCAAAACAAAACCAGAGGATGTGGTGACAGGAGAGGAACACACACTCTGAAACCACTACATACAAAAATAAAGGTATGCTTTTAAACATACTACAAACTCTATGCTTGGCATGCAACATAGTGAAGTTCAGTGCACCCTGAGTATAACCCAACCACACAGCTGTAGGCAATCATGCTGATTAATCTGGCAAATCATCCCACAAATTAAGTAAATTAAAGATTGGAAAGATGCTGTCAGGTCCAGCTTACCAGCGTTGGCGGAAATTATTTTAAGTGCCAGAGGAACTTACTTCTCACTATGCCAGTAAGCCTTCTCAATTGCTTCTGGTTGCATAACGTTTTAAACACCAAAGCAACCAACAACAACGTGACTGAACTTAAACCGCCCTATAGCATATTTGCCTAGCACTATGTCATTTTGATGCAGCTACTTCATTCATTCTCTGAATCAGAACAAAAGAAATCAGATGGCTTGGATCCTACACAACTGTGAAAAAAAGCTCACTCCCATGAACAGCACAAACCCTGCATGGGGAGGGAAGAGGCCGTGTGCCCAGTGACCTTACCCAGCAGAATGCCCGCAATCACCTAATAGGGCTGAACGGAAAAGGGTAGCTGGGCTGGAAGTCCAACTCTTCCAAGCCTGGCATACCTCTGAGGTTGCTCACTATTTATCCACACGGTCAGTTACTAAAAATATGTCTACGCTGCACAATGCCCCCTAAGTCATTAGGTACCAGAGAAAGCACAGATCTCTGCACAGGACAATTTACCTGACTTTTCATTAGCAATGTTTACTTGTTTGACTAATTTACTTCCTTTGTAAGGGATATTGCATATCGGTTATTTTAGAAAACACACACTTGTACTAACGAAACCTGCAGCTGTACGTGGCCCACAACTCTGAGAGCAAGCAATATCAGAGCTGCAAGGAAGCGGCATCAGCAAGAGCTGGGACCATTCGGTGCTCAGCAGAGAGGTGCCTACGTGCAAGGGCTGCTTGGGGCACAGGTGAACATTCCTGGAAACACATACCGAGTCCTCATCTCTGTCTATTCTTGTGCCAGATGCACCACTGCCGAGTATCGCTGAGTCCACTTGTGTGTCACTCAGAGCTGTATTTCTCTTTGCAAAGTAAATTAATCACATCCCTCCTATGCAATGACAACCAGAGTGCGTCTGGTACCTGAGTCAGATCAAGAAATCTGTGCACTACATAGGTTTGCAATACAAGTATTGCATGACTTTTTTTTTACCTTGAAATACAAAGCTCCTATTTAGAAAATAGGGTCCTCTATGTCCTTCTGAGAAGCTTCTATAAGAGAGACAGTGGATTGTGGGGAATTGTGGCAGGAACAACTGAGTGGGTATAATGCTGTAGATGGTCAGATAACACTATGCCACTCAGTTAAAAATCACACATAGCATTAAATGAAACAGACTTTTTTTCTGCTGCAACAGAGCAAATCATTTCCACGAAGATGGGCACAACGAAAAATCTTAATGTGAAACCTAGTCCAGGATAATGCACTATTCTCACCAGATGTTTTGACTTCTCATAGCCTTTTTGGGCTCTGCTCTACTTCATGACTGCCACCCGCAGCCTTCAAGGCCCGTGCTTTGCAGCGAGCGAACTGCCTATGCTGCCAAACCCCGCTGCAGCAGCACGCTGCGTGGTGATGCTCAGCACAGCCGCGTGACAGCGGCCGTGAGCAGTGGTTTGATGAGGGCGCAGCAGGAAAGGCATGTACGGGTCACTTCCCTACGCTCTTCTACCCTTCGCAATGCTGCTGCTAACTCCTGACAGGGGCAGGCGCAGAGGGCGACCGACTGCTGTGCGGCCACCTGAGCCAGCATGGCATACCGAGTAGATTCTGGGCATCCATGTCAGCCACCATTTCAGCCAGGTCAGGCTCCACTTGCCTCTGTGGGGCTAAGAGCAGGCAGGCCTGTTCAGAGGGCATTCAGGGGCCACACACAGCAGTTTTAACTCTATTATAATATAGTACGAGTAATAACACCTGTGGTGAAAGGAGGGCAGCTCTAAGCTCAGTTCTCCTTACTAGGTAAATGTTGCCTTTTGTTTTAAAAGAATAAATGATTTATTAAAAAAAAAAAAAACACCAAGAATGTATCCATCTTGCTCCCCCACAGCAGAATCTTCTCCTGTTCAATATATATATGTGGTAAAATTATCCCTGGTTTCCTTAAGAGTCCTAAGTGCTACACGTATTTACACACCAACAAAGGCTCTTCTACATTAACAAGCGATTTCAGCAAGGTAGGGAACTGCACAGAGGTGGCTGGCAGAGGACAAAGAACACAGATGCAGAATAAAAACTAATGCATGGGAATTTTACCACATACAGAAAAAATTACAAATGTTTTCAGCAAATGCCAGAGTGAAAGATTTTCCAATAAGTATGCCATTTAACAGCAAATTATTTTCTTCTGAAAATGGGAATAAATGCAACAGCTTCCAGTTAACTGTTTTAACACTGCATGCAAAGCTACCTCGCAAATATTCACATTTGCTAACGCCTAAATTAGATGTTATAACTGTCACTGTGATTCAGTCTTTTCACTTGAATATACAGGAAAAGTCAAAAACTATAAACTTATGGGTTTATATTTAAAAGTGAATTTGTTCTAGAACTCCTAGCCGAGATAAGAAGCCATTCAGATGTAGTTTTAAAAGCTAACAAATTTGTTTATTTTCCTGTACAATCAACAACTAAAGACTAACTTTCCCGTAACAAGGACAAGACATTCCTTTCCAGACAGGGCATTAACCCAAGGCTGAGGTCTACCAAACGGGTGTCCTTATGAGATATTTTAAGTAACGTTTAACATTACTTCAGCAAAGCAATGCTTTTGAAAAAGTATTTTCCTTGCTCTTTGGACTTTGTATTTGGGCTCCCAAGCTTACCAAGACCCAGAGAAGCACTTTCTTTTAGCAGAAGACTCCACATCCTCTGGCACAGAACAGGTCCGTCTGCATTGAGAACACGGCAAGGTACAGATTTCCACAGGCAAGGTGCAGATTTGGACCCGCAGCACCCCGCCGTGGAAAGCGGCACCCTTTCTGGTCAGCCCTGGAAGCCCATTTCACAGCCCCAAAGAGCACAACTCCTGCACACTTCAGCAGGTATTTTTTCTCCAGTACAGACTAGAGGAGCAGACGCCATCAGGCCGTGCTCTCACAGGGTAAGAGCTGTTTCACACCACAAATAAGGCGTGAAGCCTTTGCAAGGTCTCATAACCGGCACTTCGGAGCGCTCCCCACAGCTGCCCAGCCTGCCCTCGCACTAGCGCAGCGCGAGGACGGGGGCACAAAGCAGTGAACCAGCGCCCACGCTGCGACAGCCGCTCCAGAGCGGGCTCCTTCTGAACATCTACTCAACCCACGAGCTTGCCGTAACCGCACCATAACCAACGGGAGCTTATTTCAAGACAGCAGACGTGGGGGACAGGCACCTTTCACGGCGATCGTGGTTACCCGCAGGCCTGCGCCTGGCACGGCCGTGCTACCCGAGGAGCTTGGGTAAGAAGTTGCCGTCGCCCCAACGAAGCTCAGTGAGGGAACAGCCCCAGAGCCTCTCCCGCTCCTCGGCCACCCCTTTACCTGCTGCTGCCTCCCGCAGCCAGGCCGGGCGCCGCTGCCTGCGCGTCCAGCCCGCTCCGAACAAAGTGACTACAATGATGCAACAGAAAACGAAAATCTCCAGTAAAGGGCGATATTTTTGACTAAACGTGGGTTTCTGGAGAGTCAGTTATTAACAGAACTTAGCGAAGGAAGCTAACCACGGCGCAGCCTCCCCCAGGGCCAACCTCACACCTGCAGGGCTGCCAGCCCGGGGCTGGGTGGGGCTGGGTGGGGCTGGGTGGGGCCGGGGCAGCGCCCGCCCCCCAGGTGCAACTCGTGCTCCCACCCCTTTTCCCCAGGGACGCCCCGGGAGGCACCCACAGGCTTTTGTTAGCCTAAAACCACACAGCTCCTACGTTAAAGCTACCGAGCACCTAATTTCTGTATGAAAGGGGTTCTTTTTAAGGTGCTAAGATTCTCACAGGCCGTTACAAAACGCATTACCTTCTTTTCTTTGTGTCTTAAATGGGTAAAGATCAACCTGTGCTAAAAAGATTATGTTCTTTTCCTTCTAATTACAACTCTCATACAACTTGCAAATACACTTGCGATCCTGTTGTACCATGAAAGGCGTTCAGGGGATTGGTCCCACCTCCACCTTTGATAAATTAGTTGCTTCTCAAGTAAAGGTTTGCTGGCGGGGAAAGGCGAGGGGGCAGCAGATCTGCTGGTCACCAGGCTGAAGGTTCAGCCACAGTGGTGCAATGCTGCTGTTTCGCAGAAGAAAAGGAGTAAATGCTTCCACCTACGGCACTATCTGGAGTCAGGCTGTAGGTGCAGCCCGTAACTCACGTGTAGACCATACGCACTTGCTCTGAGGAGCTGGCAGGGCAGTGTAGCATTACATTTATTGAAAGTATTGATTCACACATGATTAGGAAGACAGTACCACTTCAGGAAAGGTTATCAGAAATATGAATATATTAAGTAACATCAGACATAAACCAGCCACCTGGTCCACTGTTGTACATGCTAAATGTATTTCTTTTCTAGATCTGTCCATACCGCACAGGTATGGTTAGTAGCCCTCGTTCTGCTGGCAGAGCATTCTATACAGTTCGACCTGTCCCAGCACTGGCTTCTGAGAACTGAGATCATAATGTAGTTTAAAAGAAGGAAAAAAAAAAAGGGGGGGGGGGGGGGAAGGCATGTGAACCTACTATCCTAAGGCTCTGAGTCTGGCAAGCTAAGCTGGAAGCTGGATTTATCCTTACGGCCAAAAGCAGAATACAGTGGAAGCCTCCCCCAAGAAGAGAGAATTTACAGCTTTTATTAGGTCTTACAGATAACCATAGTATGCTTTATCAGTAGTTACTGTATGGACCAAAAGAGATATACAATTAATGTGAACATACTATATTACTAAACTAGTATTACCACAAAAATGAAAAAGACTTTTCCAGACCAGAAGACTGCTTATATCTGGCTAATCTCAAAAGGTGTTTTTAATTGTTTACAAATGGTCTCATTGTCACACACCCTGCAGTTCTAGAGCTGAGGCACTACAGCACAGGCATCAAAAATCTCACCCAAATGCACATTTTTATATATGCTATGACTAAAATTTTAAAAAAATCATTTCCAGACAACTTCAGTCCCAAATCTTTTAAGAATCTTAAATTTGTCCTAAACCCCTGGATATCAAAAACCTCTAACCTACTTGCTCCTGAGGATAATTAGCCCCCAAAATTAATTTTTTTTTAAGTATACCTGAAATATATTGATAATTTACAAACATGTTTCAGGGTTACATGATTGGTAAGTAAACAAGTCTTTGGTAAATAATAACCACTCTGTTCTTTACTCAGTTAAAAAACTTAATTCATTTTTAAATCTAGATTAACTGATTTTTAAATAATTATTTCTATAATGAGTAAGGCTTATATGGCACAATGCAGAGTGCGACGAACGGGCGTATGTAGCAAATCCTGAATGATCCTGAATGATCAAGGTTACAAGTCCTGTTAATAGTAGGTTCCTGCTCTGGCTCATTTTCCTTTTGTGCCCTTCAGCCAGGCCCAGGAAGCTGAACCTGAATGAGAGCTTTCTAAGAAATTAGATTTCCAACATTTAAAGGTGTCAGCAGTCTAGAAAATACCATCCATTGCAAGGATACATTCTACAGTAGGTACTAGATTGTATGCTAAAAACTACAACAAACCAATTAGTTTAAGGTTGAAATAATACATTATAGCTGCACTATTTCCTAAAAATGTCTGCTTTACCACTTGTGCAGTAAAACAGAAAAACTATCCACTATGCATGCTTGTGCGAGTTGGAGATGACTGTTTGCTCCCAAAGGAAACCTAAAGGCACAGGACATAGGACACAGGACACCTGAATGAAAGCCAGGTAACAAACTTTGGCTTCCATTTTATTACAAGAATCCAATTAGAAACTGAATGCCTAAACTGATATTTTTACTGTTTGTGTACTAGATTGCCTTCACTTTGGCTAAAAGATACTATACCATGTCCTTTAAGAAAAATAGCAGCTTTAAATAGACCTTGTAATTTCAGAGGAAAAATAAAAAGTATCTGCTTTTAGGTTTGGCTTTCAGGGTTTTGGGGATTATTTTAAACATGTCCAAGAAATGATCAGATTATTTTCAATGACTGTTGAAGTTTTACTGTTCTACTAGAGTTTTTTAATCATCTTCCTTGTTAAAGGATGAATTACATTTGAGACAATAAATAGTATACTTTAGAATAAATAATATTCAAGTCAAAGTATTGTACTTACAAAATAATGTAACACTGTAATAGGATCTTCAAGATCAATTCCATTTTATATATTCTGCAGCAAAAATAACATTTCTAGAAGGAAGGAATTACTTATAAACCTAGCAAGATCTACACATTCACATGTGTGTGTAAACAACTTAACAAGGTTTATTATGTTTCCAGAAAAGCTACGCTTTTACAGTAAGTTTTCAGCTAAATGTTATCATAATATGGTAGTAAATATATAACAGTGCTTATTTTTAGCTCCATCACAAATTTTAATTTGAAAAAAAAACCAACGGAGTGCCATTATTTACAAAGAACAGCAACTTTCCTTTTGCTTCACAAGTGACTGTATCTGTGTGTGAACAAAATGTTAGGGCGAGGCGTTCCAGATGAACTGCAGCTAAGGTTGGACGAGGATGATTTCATGATGAACAGTGAAGGTCCTGGCAATAAATACCTAGAAAGGATATGAAAAATAAAGCAGAGTTTACAGAAAGTGACATTCAAGATCAAAAGAATTAGTCGTTCACGCGCCACACCTGAAAATCGTTGGACGCAAGAAGTTATGTACAATAAATACTATTTATAAAACACCAGGGCATTAGGCACCAGCTAACTCAGGAAACAGATCTAAACTCACAGAAACTCTTAGCAAAATTTCAAGATGTTATATGAGGATCAAACATCCTTCCAGTCCCTTTATGTTTAAAGCAAGCGGATAAATAAAACAATGGCACCCTGGCTAACACGACTACCAAAAATTAATACTTCACCCGCTGTTCTCTGTCATAGTATTATTGATTCAATTTAAACTGGGTAAAAACTGCAATTGATGTTAAGCAGCTTATAAAAAATTAAGTTGTAAAAAAGTTAATTAGGGAGAAAACAAACTTTCAGCTTTGGTTTCCAGCTCCAATTCTCTAAAAATAGACATGCTACCACCTCTACTCTAGTAAAGCAAGAAAGAATGATGCTACAACCTAGTAAGTCACGTCAGTGACTATTTACCTTTTAAATTCAGGCAACTATATAGCCTGTATTTTAAGTAATACTACAAACAATAATTTATCATACACCTAATATTCATTCTTACATCTTTTAATGTTATCATTTCCTAATAGCTAATTGCAGAAGTCATTAGATGAGCACAGTAAGTGTGCAAAAATAACACCCAAACAAAATCAGAATTTCTTAATGAATTATGTCAATGGTAGGATAGATTAACACAACACATCATATAAACTATTGCTTAAATATTGTTGCATCATTTTAGTGAATCGTATTAATCATGACTAAGTTAAAGACTGATCCTACTAATCACATGGACAGAAACAGCATCAATGGGAGACAATCTATATAAGAAAGTGTACACACTTGGTTTCTTTAAGCTTTGAGAAAAGCTGTTATTGTAAAAATATTATCACCAATATATTTTTTTAAACAATTTACAAAAAAATAAAGTCTGAGTTGGCAGGAGTTGGTGGTAAGCTTGACAGTTCACTATGTCACCAGACTGAGCCCTACCTTTGCTTGATGATACAGTAGAAAACTCTAATGCTTCCCAGAGAATATGCCATGTAATAGATAAGATTATTTAGCAAGCTGTAAGGATCTAGCAGTAGATGGTATTGTTTTTTAATTTTGTAACACAGGTGAATTTATCAAAATATGAAAAGTCTGACTTTTTACAGTTTGATTTTAGCTATTCTTTTAAAGAGATTTTGGTATAGTTTTTGAGCTCTCCTATTGTTTTCTTTACACTTTCAATTGTGTGAGGAAAAAAATGACAGTAATACACATTTACATTAATACTTCTATTCATTCTCTTCATGACATGTAGTGGATTTACAGTCAGGAGATGGGACTGAGAACAAATTTGAAAAAGAGAAAAAAGAAAGCTGTGGCTGCTTTCATTATGTTTTTCTCCCTCCCTGTACAAAAAATTTTCACAGCTAAAGAGGTATCTGTAATCTTTGAAAGCTTTAGTTTCACAAACGTTCATTTCATGAACACAGAAGTAACAAAAAATTGGTTTGTGCTCAGAAAAAATGAAGTTCTTCAAATTAGATTTTATAAAGTCTTGAAAAAAATGACTTCTTGTACATTTATTAAGTTATACTCTGATCTCTTCTTGCACTTCACACAATTTTTCAGAAAGTCAAGAAAACTACTATTAGTAGTACAGATTCTTACATTATTTAAAAACAGAAACCTGGATGAAAAATGACATAGTACTGTGGTTCTCCCATTTCTAGAAAAATAGTTCATTACCTTACAATTGCGGGCCATAATGGGCAAGAGCATTTATTTCCATACATATCGTTCATTTCACAAATTCAGAATATCACGGTTAACCAGCATATTGCTGTATCCACAGTACAGATGTAACATTTGTGGAGATTAATTTAAAAACTGTAATTTTAATCAGAGTTGTCATGACACTCCATTGCTGAAGACGTACTGATATTTAGGATATAGAGGGCTTAGATTCCTCTAGCCTGTGAAATTTATGAATAAACTTCCATTCAGTGTCCAAAGAAACATAGAAAATGGAGACGAGAAAGTTCTATTGGACCATCCCTTTCACTGCTTTCCAAATGCAAGCCTTTTAGCTGCAGTACATTAGAGTAATCCGATCAGTTTGAACAGTTTGTGGTTGGTCAAAAATCTTCTGCAGTATTAACAGTAAAAGCAATGAAAACTTCAAGGTTGAAGATCTTCTAGTCTTAGGTAATCCACATGACTTTACCATACTCCTGCTATAGCTCAGTAGATGTTAATATCGAATACGATTTGTTTTGTGGCTAACATACTTCTACTTTTGCTGTGACCAAATTCCATTTCTGGTTGGTTTTAAATTATTTCAGAGTGCCTTAAGATCCATGTGACAATAACAGACGGATTCAATGTATCAAATAACTAGTCTGAGATATAGCAAGTAAGCAATCAAGTCATAAAATAAGTTTAACAGATAATATATCAAAGGTTTGCTTTTCACGTAATATTTAACTCATAGACCCCTTCTATGAAATAATGTCTGTAAGATGTTTTATATAAACAAAGCATTTGTAAGTTTATATAAATAATAATTCAAATTGCCATTATGGATAGAATTCAGAACCTGAGTAATTTGTAACTTACATTCTCCACCTACGACTGTTAAATTGCAGACCGTTGACTCCCACAGTTGGAGCATTTTCAGTAATCCCTAGATTGACAATATCATAATCCCTATTTTATCCAGTTGGGAGAACTAAACCAGCCAATGGAGAATCGGGTAAGTGCCAAATAATTTTTTTTACTATATGATGCTGTTTTGCAAGGTTTGAAAATATATTTATGCTCTGTAAGATGAAATAATAAAACTTTCAATATGTAGGTTTTGGAAGCCAACTTTGCAAAACTGTGCAATACAGTAAATCAGATGGCACTTACCTGACCCTTGGCTGGAGCTGTGCCCCTATAGCATCCCACTGCGAATGTGAAGCCAGAAGTATCATACATGTTAGGATACCTCTAGGAATGCAAATCTGGAATCAGTGACTTTGAGGGATCTGAGAAGGGGAAGAAAGGAAATTTTCAGTTCACTTTATGGAAAGCCTTTGCTGCAGCTACTTGGGCAGCAGGCAACCAAGACTTTAGTTAAAGTGTAGTTTCACACAAAATGTGTGTATCTAGTCTTCTTTTAGTAGCACTTTGCGAGTGGGCTAGAGAGATTAGAACAAAAGAAACTCAGGATCAAGGGAAATGTTGGGAGTTCTGCCTATTTTTTTTTTTTTTTAAATACATAGTGAACTGGGCTTAAAGAGAAGTGTAGTGGTAGCAACATAGACTGAAACCGGTTCCAATATTATTCTTCATACTTCTAATTTAGGAAGAGAATATTGAAATGTGTACCTTGTATCATCCCAGTGGGGGCTAATCCCAGTTGGGGATCCTCTTGAATCTGATGAATATTTGTAAACCACCAGCAGGCAGTGTTTACAAAGCTGTACTATTCGTTGGCAACACTGGAGTTGCTCAGGAGTCACCACCTCTGTGCTTTTACTGAATATCGTTTCCCAAGAGCTCCTGTTATGGAAAAAGACACAACTTCATGTTTTCTGTCACAAATTGCAATCTGAGAGCTTTACTGCTTTGTATCAGATTTAACAACAGAGGAACAAGAGAAAAAGCATGACCTTGCCTGTTTACAGGAAAAGCCTACACTATTTAACAGAAATGCTGGCAGATGCTGAGTCCAAAACACAAATTAAGAAGTTAATCTTCATATGCGAAATGCCCACAGCCATTTTTCACTTGCTTTGTTCCCTAAAGCGTTTATAGAGCCATTACTTAAGTTTAGCACATAAAGATTTACTGTCATATAATTGTATATGTGTCTTACAACAGGAATAATAAAAAACCCATTATTTTTAACAGGCCACCACCTGAATGCAAATGTGATGTGATATTAAAGGAATTAATAGAAATAACAAATTATTTCTCAGTGTCTACACAGCATAATAAAATTCTTCTTCTAATTTAAGTACATGATGCTATGAAACAAATATGAAGTTAATTTACAGGAGATTAGTATGTGCTCTGCTTATCCAAATAATCATTTGAGGAGAGTTTCTCAGTTTAGTCATTCAAATACTACTTATTATTCCATCTGGTCATATGGAGTCTTCTACAATTCTAGAATTCTTCTAGTCTTCTCCAATTAAGTGCAACTTGCAAAGTGTACCTATGGAAGCATTCCTTTTTGAAATGCAGACCATCATGCTTTTGTTTTCTTAAAAAGCCATTTCTCTTTCCGAAAAAAAACCAGACCCTACCATACCAATGTAAACCAGCTATGTTTTACTGCAGAAGATGACAATAGTTCTTTGCATACACCTCAACGCTTCTGTTTGTGCAAAATTCTGACCAGATTATGGATCATTACATATGTTTTAAAGGCAACATGATCTCTCTGAAGACTTTTTTTTTTGGCCAAAACATTATCCAGTAGCACAGATGGTTTGTAAGCTTGAGGTTTTTTGTTTGTTTATGAAAGCAGCACTTCACAGAGTGAGGAAAATTTACAACATCTGGCTTCAACATAACAGCCAGGATGATTTAGCCTTGTCCACTGAGATCAGCAGTAGGTTTCACATCCCTGGTGTAGGAAGTTTGTCCTTAAAACAACATCAAAGAACCAGCAAGCTTACTTCTGCCTAGTGAGATTTTGAAAATTATGCTGTATTAGGATGGAATTATGAACATTAATGACTAAAAGATAAGCTGTATGTATAGATAACTGACTTTTCAGCCTGGCTCCTCAGTCTAGATAATATGTTCCAGCTGAAACTGTTCAGTCCTACAGAACTTCCACTGCACACACAATTTTCAAGTGATGCAAGCATTTCTCATTAATTATTATCCATATAATGAATTAAGAAATACTGTTTATAAGGCATCAGAACTGTTTCATTTCATAACCAGAATAATTCTACTACTTGAAGAGCTACTATTTTCTTTAATATGTTTTTCTTAATATTGTTTTCTGTCTGGGAACTATCCACATGTATTTTTACATGGAAATCAATCTATTGTCTTCATTCCTTCCTCATGAAGTGATGTGATGGTTGGTAGAACGCAGCAAGATGAAGTTCCAAGTATTACATTAGTTCAACAGATTCACAGTGCTACACATAATTATATTCTAATTCAATCCATAAATCTCCAAAATCTTGTGGAAGCAACTCTCGTGATAAATTCCTTAAGTTCTGGGCTTTGAGGTCTGTGAACACCTTCCTAGAGTTATGAGGGATTTTATCAGTGAAAAATAATATGTGGCCTGCTATAACTATGGCCGATTACGAACATAGTGGTATACAGTTACCCTAATAACAAGGACTGAGATTTGGAAACATATATGTGAATTTTAATGAGCTTTCATATAAACGTGCAAGTGCAACTTCCTCCATGTGCTACACAGATTCAGTTCATACTCCATTATACTGCAGTCAACAGGGATCAGAATACTGTTACCTAAGGAAGCTTAATTTGTTATGCTGTAACTTTAGTTTCCATACTTTAGTAAGAACTCATGGAGTCCTCAGCAGATCCAGAAAAGAATATTATGCTTGATTATGCAATATTGTCAATTATGTGTTATTCTTTTTGTAACCATCTGAAGTCAACTGGTTCTACCAGTTTTATTAATTTTAATTGTTTATTATACAATAAAACAAATGTAGCTTTATGAAACCATCTACATCGCAGTTATTTCACTGAGCTTTTCTTTGTTTCTTTGTTCATTCTTTTTGCTAAAATAGCATATGCCTAGCAGAGATCTAACCAGCAAGAGGAAACCTTAAGGCTATTAGCTCTGTTCTTTTCCTAAGACATATATCTTACAAATAGTCAAAGTACTATACTCAGTATATTTTCACGTACTCATGTTGTTTCTGAATTAGCGCATTAATACCTCTTCCTAACATGTTTCCCCGAATTCTACACATGCCCTATGTTTATTCCAATCTGTTCTTTCAAATGGCACAATGAACTCTAAGAAAGAGTGATGAGAAGTTGGCATCTCTGCTACAGAGGTGCTGTCAGGAGTTGTCTGTTGTGTACTATGTGACAAGAAGTATGCTTGTAACTGAATAAACAACATACTGGGAACGTACAAACAGCCTTTCTGTTTTCTTCTGTGAATTCTGTATTAAGTATATTACATGCGGAGTGATCTCTACATGTACTGGATATTTGTATATTACTTTTACAGTATTTTTAGAATCTTTTACGTAGCAACTCCTCTTACAAGGAATTGGATCTTTGTCAAAGAATTTAGCTCCACTGTGGAGTCAGCAGTCTTGTTCTGCATGAATGAAATTATTGCTAGATGCGAAATCTTACTCTTCATTGAGCTCTTCTGCTGGCTCAAAGGCTCTTCTCCCAAGCCAAGTAAGCAGCAGAGGTGTTCAAAGGTTTTAAACAAAAAGAATTCTTTGTAGAGAAAAAAAATCCAAAATGAAAATTTTTATGCATATTAGAAGCTTTGCACACTAAAAGTAAAATTCAAAATAACAACAGCATTATTAAAAGGGAAGGTAATTATTATACTTCATGACAATAAAAATTGAGCTTGGACTCAGGACTTCACACACCTCTGCTGGCATGAAGAAGAGACCCTGCAGCTGTTGAGGATTATACAAAAAAAATGTTTCAGACTGGAAACACAGAAACCTTTTCTCACCCTACTTTAACTCTTGCAGCGTGCTGCATTCCCAATACCTACCTCTAACAAACCTTAAGGCTGACATCTGCATGTTCCCACAGCCTGTCTCAGTGAAAAAAATGCAAAGACTCCTAATGGCTTGCACAACAAGCCTTCATCGATGAGAAGATAATGGTAAAAAGGCCCAAAAAACTGATGACCTTTTGGATGGTCTCAGATCCCTCTTCTTTTCAATATATCTCTTTTAGAACACCTTATGCAAGCTAATCAAAACCCCTCCCATTCTTTATACAGTGTATATACTTAGAGAGAAATTGTCTTTTTGTATGCAATATATTTCATATTTACACATTTGTATTCTTTTTTTATGAAGAAATTTGGCGGAGCAGGGGAGGGGTATTTTATACCTATGATCTGGTCCTCCAAACCTATCCTTACCTGAATGCCTTCGATTTCAGAAATGTAGATTTTGAAGTGTAGGGTATTGAATTTTAAATAAATGGTCTGATCTTTTTTCCGCCCATAGAAAACTTGTATTCGCTACCCAAAGCAAAAACATCTGCTTACCTCAGTGTGGACTTTCCCATTCTGCATATACTTAAAATCCCACCAGTGTGGGAAAGAGTGAATGTAATCAAGCACAGAAATTAAAAGTCATTATTTGTAAATCATAGAACTGACACTGCATTTGGCATGAGACGTCAGCTGCGCTTGTGACTGAATTCTTCCCTTGTAAGTCTTGAGCTCAAATAGATATGACAATGACTTCTGTTGATGGTAAGTCCACATTTGACACTTACAGTGGGCTGGCCTCAAAATTGTGCACCATCCAATGAAAGAGTTGACCTAAAGCTCAGATATTTTGAAAATTAGATTTGTTCCTTAGATTATTATATTTGTAAATACATTACTGAATGTCTGATTCCATTACTGAAATGGTTGCCCTAGATTATTAGATTTCTAACTATACTATATTTTAGATGGTTTAAAAAAATTTCAATGTATTACAGCATTCTCTGGAATGAAAATGAGAAACAAAGTATGCCAGTATTGATTATAATTGTGAAGTTATGAAGACCACTAAGTTAAGAAAGATAGGCTTACCCTGAGTTACAGAAGCAGTTCCATAGACCTTGACCATGGCTCCAAAGCAAGCGATTAAATACACGGTTAAAGAGACGGTACAGATGTAAATTCTCAATGTCTGGAGCCTTCCAGACACGCTGTAGAACTGCACGAACACTTGTCTTGACTATATCCAAAACCTAGGGAAGAGTATTCCAAGCAAATCAAAGCAAAGGAATATTGCAAAACCTAAAACCAACTGTTAGCTGATTCACTGCACACACACACAAACACACACCCACAGATGACTGCAGAGCTATAAATTCCCACAGATGTCTATGTTTCATTTCTGTGCATTCATCAGCAAACTTTTATGATACACTTTTTCTGTCAATAACATTTTGCAAAACCAAATAAAAATATTTTCTTTTTATTACAGAAAAGTTCATTTCTACTTTTGTCAATCTGTTCAATACTAGCTCCTTTAAATGACAAAAAGAGTTTAAGAAGAAACAAAACGGACACATAATTAACAACCCAAATATTATGTACTTGAGGATTATCTCTTCTTTTCCCCCTCCCTTTTTAAAATACCATCTATTTTATAAAGAACTAAAATGTCCTGAAAAGCTACAAGCTGCTGTTGGTTTAATGTCTGTTGAATCTCGGTGGTACATTAGAACAGACCATTTCAGTTTACCTTTCATGCAGGAAGCAGTGTAGTGAAATCAATAAGTAAGAAAATAACCAGCAAGATATTTAAAATAGCAATGTTTATAGAAATACAACAGATTTATTACATATGGGCTACATTTAAATGCAAGTGTGTAAAGATGTCGGTGAACAAAACGCTAAGCTGCATTCAGTATAGCACTGAGTGTTTTACCCAGTAAGTCTTAGCTACTCAGTGCACACACACACTTATAGGCAGTTGTGCATCCAACTCATCAGGGTCCTCTTTGATGCACCTTTGCACATCCCACTGACCTGGGACATAGAAGGTGGGATTCATCTTGCCTGCTTTTAAACGTCTGTACGTTCTCTTAAGTCAGGCCTCTAGATTCCCTCCATAATCACTGGAGAGAAACAGGCTCCAGTGTCTTGGCTTCTGTCTATTTACATACTATCAGTACAACAGGGAATAGTTTTATGACTGAAGTAGTATTTAGGCCCCACACTGGCACTCTGAACAGTGTTAAATCTGTCCTAAACAGAAGTCTATAGTGCATGTAACCTATTAACAAAAACGTCAACATAATTTCCTGTAAAGGAGACACCCTTACAGTCTCTTTCACAAAACAGCATCTTCCAAAAAACCAGTCAGGCTCAAGTGGGTGGTCAACCGATGGAGGTATTCACTTATTTGGTATAAGATGTTGCAAATTCTAAGATTTAGAAGGTATTGCTTGCCCAGGAAACTTTCAGATGCACATGACAGACTGCTCACACGGTTAAACATCTGACTCACAAAAGGTGAAGGGGACTTAGAAAAACAGTAAAGTATGGAAACACGGTGTAAAACTTTGATTTTTTTTTTTTTTTTTGGTCCTGCATAACAAACTGTTGTTTGTAAATACTCTGATTTGACATGATGAAGGAAACAAAGCATAAATGAACAAAATGCTTGCAATAGCACAATGGAGCTGTGTAGTAAAGCGAAATGCTTAATTGGCAGAACATCTACAGATGCTTAATAATGACAATCTCAATGAAATATGTCATTTGCATGTTATTTAAGCTCTTTTGTGAAGACCTGGGATTAGTCTGCATGCATAGTTCTTACACTAATTCCATGCACATATGTGTCCAACGTGAACACAATGCTGTCCTCTCTGTTGGGAATCTTTACAAATGCAGGTGTCTAACACACTAAAACCACACCTGTGGTCTCTTCCTCCTGAAGAGTAGTAAATTATAACCTAAGGATGGTGATCTTGTTTAGTGACTACAGGAGCTAAACCCAGGTAATGGACTGCCCCACACTTGTGGAATGGGTCCGGATTTTCGGATGTTCCCTTAGCAGCGTTAGCCTACTGTCCTAACGCTTCTCAAGCAGCCTTTTCCTTGTGTCTCGCCTGATTAAGGCTTTTCCACACAAATGGCCAGTAGCTGTGATTGTATACATCCATTTGAACCAATTAAGTCCCTAAATCACATAAAGGATCAACCATACATTTATTTGCAATGTTACACTGACTAACAGCAATTTATCTCCCTGCGTAGAACAGAACAATTCCACCCCGTATAGATTCTCTCACTAGTCCAAAAGACATGTACTAAGAACTATGATGCCAATGGGCAGCATTTTCTTTTACTTTAGCACCTGGAGCTGAAGAAAACTAAGGACTGAACCTTTCATCTTAGAGCAAGCTGCACGCTGCCAGGTACTCTGGAAAAAACTTTCTTGCTGTTTTTACTGTGTTGATACTGCCAATACGCCAGAGCAGAAAATGTCCCAGTCAATTGTTCTTAATTTGCAAACATGGCCTCAATCATCCATTTAAGAAAAGAGACAAAGCATTGCACAAGAGCTGGAACTTCATGAAACCTACATCCCCATTTTTCTAAGTTAATTTCCCTAGTTTGCCTCCATCTTTCTGTTTACTTTAATTTATATCATTTACTTTAACATAACCAATTATCTAGGTGTAACAGAACAAGATGTTATGAAAAAGCATATTCAAAACAAGATATACAGACCCTCTGGTAACCATCAAAACACTTTTAAAGAAATTATGTAAAGTGATGTAACATAAAGCAGTCACAACTCCTCCCACAGAAAACTCTCTTTTTCCTGAAAGTCTTGGGAGACTAAATTTCCTTTTAGCATGTATCGATTTCATCAGTTTACTCTCAACTTGCTTCTAAATGCCTCCTGTACCTCTGCTGTAATGCCAGAATATTAGACACTAGGAATATGATCAGTTTAATTTTTCTACATCATATTGAATAATTCTTAAAAAAATATACCTGTCAGAGATTAACATTGTGAAATCTAGTACATTGCCCAGGTATTTTCTTCCCGTGTTTTAGAACTTCCCAGTAAATATAGTGAAGGGGACTGAGTTTCTGGTTTGTATTTCACAAAGTTGCAGAAGGTACCTTTGACACAGATTCCTTACTTGCATAAATATTCTCCATCTTGAGCTCGCTTCTCCTTTGCCCACCTCATTGGAATATAAAACATACTTCTTTCAAATCAACAAAAGCTTACACATTTGGCAGTCCTCAGCTGCAATGTCATTGTCAAAGTCAATCCGTTTTTATAAACTCCCCTTCTAAGAATAACCAACTGATTGCTTGAAGGGATTGAGGTTAAAAGCAGTTTTAAAAAAAAAAAAAAAAAGGCAAATAATTTCCAGTGCTAGCAAAGATGAAGGGCTCACAAGCGCTTCAGGAATTATATGTCTCCTAAGTTGTAAAAGATGTCCTCACAAGAAGAGCAAAGAAATCCACATTTCTGACTGTGCAGTTTTTGCTAATAACGACCTAGCATATCAACCCATATCATCCTGACTTTGTACATGTGCCCTTGGTTTTACATGACTGTCAGTCAGATAAAGGACAGAACCACCCTTTATTCTAGGCTTTCTGAAATAACACTGAAAGGAGAAAATTCTGACTAGACTGAAAAGTTAAAAAAAACAAAAAACAAAAAACAAAACAAAACAAAAAAAAAAAAAAAAAACAGAGAGACACAGGGGTAAATTAAGTCAGATGGCCAAAAGGAGCTTAGGAAGGGCAATTGAAGAATGTATAGTAAACAGCCCCTGAAAGAGCAGACTTATCACTCTCCCTGTGGCAACTCCTTGCCAGAGTTTGGGGAATGACCTATGTGGAAGAGTCGAAACAGACACCTTAACCAGTCTTGTGTTAAAGACCTGTATCTCACTTGCAACAACAGGCACAATCTGGTGACTTCTTTCCACACTTGTGGCATCACAGATTAAAGAAGGTAATTCTAGCAACGTGTCCCCCACCAGTTCCAACTGTCCCAAAGATTCCTGCTGAGAAAATGAGATCTCCTTTGCAGCAGCAGTGTGAATTTTGGACCCTGCTATCTATCTATGTATGTATCTATCCCTCCTCCCTCCTAGCAGCTCTTCCTCCATATCACCATTTTCTGCAAAACCCCACTAAGACTCTCTGGTTTTGGGCAAAAGGCTACAACTGCCATACGCACACAATAGAAAAGACCTATGCGCACGTATATTGGGATTACAGCACTCTTTCCTGTAATTAAAAAGAAATAAGAGATCATTTTAAGCAAAGGACTATTCAGCAGAACAGCTGTAGATACCAAACAAAAAATATGACACAATTTCAGCCAATAAAGTTGGTTGCTCTACTGACTCTTGTCAATGGCAAAAGAAATAATTCTGCTAAATTATACATCTGTGCTGCCATTTGACATTGTTTGAGAAGAATTTTGATTAAATTACAGCCTTCTACATTTTCAAGTTCTTCTTCAGTTTGTCATGTCTAATTTAGTTTTAGAAAGCTGTGTGGACACATATTCCATTTAATATCTAAACTTAACTTGAATAGTCAAATATATTTCTATCATATGACATCACATTAAATGGACATGTTTTCTCTGTCCAGTATGAAAATACAAGCATTTAATGCAATATTCAATAAAATACAATTTGAAAGACTGAGGATCGTACTGCTGATTTTATAAAAAGTAATTTAAGATGAGGATCGGAAATCGTTCTTCCATTCTTCTATAACAATCTACCAACCTTTTCCAACTATAATATTTATCGTGTATGCAGCATTTTGATTAAGTTACTTTCTTTTATGGTCTATAAAAACAGATTGTGAAACTGAGACACACAGGGATTAAATGCCTGGAACTGATATGCTAATCCACATAATGAGTCAGTGACTGAGGCAAAGACAGACCCAAAATACTGCTTTAGGGGCACTAACGTATTAATAATAGATATAATTTCTGCTACATTAAGGAAAATAAATATTACACTGGGAAGATGACTTTGACATATGACATACAGATATGACTGACATACTACCGTATGTCAGGTTTTAAACAGATTAAAAACTCTTTCGATGCTATGCACAACAGTAGCTCCTAGACAGCAGATGAATGAAGACAGAATAAACAAATATAATTAGTCCTTTGCAAGACTAAACCAGTTAGTTGAACATTGTTACAATGTCTGTGATCTTTGTTTGGCAGGTCTATTTTTTATTCAACATGATCTGTTGTAATACTGTGGGTCAAAGACCCAAATAACCAAGTGCAGTATCACTAACTGTAATGGAGTTTTAATATGCCTGGTCTGAAACTGCTGGCTGGTTTATCCCTTATCAATAAAACCTGCTGAATCAATACACTTCTAGGAAAGTTTGCTAAAAATTAGGTATAGAAGCACTAATCATTTATTTGTTTGCTTTTCTTTCAGCAGACTAATTTTTTAAGAAATTGTTTTTGAAATTACATTCCAGGATAATTATGCTTGTCTAAATATGGAGCAACATAGCTTCTTGCTATGCAATTAATTCATATATATGTTAGTATTAATAGCCCATATTTTGGCATCTCAAATCATTCCCAGCTACTGCTAAACATCAGTAGAAACACTGCTATGCATCTACTTCAGATGATCTTCAGAAAACGAAATATATGTCACTTACTTTTCGTTGCTTTACAGAATCCAGTTTTACCAACCAATAGGACGCCACTTTTGTTTTATGATACTTCCAATTATCCATAATCTGTAGTCATTGTGAAACACAAGATAAAAGAAATATACATAAAAAACAGCTGAAATCTGGCATTTCATTCATGAGCATTCCTAATGCTAAAAAGTGTGAGCGTCTAAAAGACCTCTGTGAAAAGAACCTTTCTCTAAAAGATATAGAAAAATATTTGCAAATTTATGTGGGGGAATGTTTGCAAAGGCGTGTGCAATCTTTCAGTTTAATCCTACCCTCTTTTCCACCTGATTCTGACAGTCATACACTACAAAGCAGGTAGAAACTTGTCTTGACTGACTCAGCTCGGATTCCTTGAACACAGCAATGAGTTCAATAATGCATAACTGTTAATCTATTTAAATAGTGAGTTTTTTGCTGCATAAAGGACATCAGACATACCTTGAAAACATCCTTTCTAAAAATGATCATATATGAAGTGCAATACTCTCCTATTATGATGTCTAAGTGCTACCACAATAGGCTGAGCTGTGAACATACTTTTTTATTTTCATTTGCATTGTTTCCCATCAGAAACTGCTGAAGGCCAGGCAAATTTATAAAAGAATTCTGCTGTAAGAAAGTGCATTTATAACCATGCTAACGTTGTATGAGAAAGCACCACTAGATGGAGTACACACACACACCCACCCACACACACACCCCCACCCACCCACCCCACTCCCATGTGTACTTAAATGCACACACACTCTCATATGTCTGAAGGAGAAAATTTAATGAAGCATTTTATTTCTGATTCTAAGATGGGAAACTAAATATGCTAGTTATGAATGCTATCTTCCAGAATCACCCAAATCAACCATCATTACAGGAGAATTCCTTTCCGCTGTGAGGTAGTTGCACAGATTACTAGAGACATAATCAACGTTTTGAAAGCTCACAGAGCAAAGGACATTTCCGACCGGGTAATGAATTAGATTAATTTTTAACACACCATGGACTGTGCCTGCTACATTAGAATACAGGTGTTAATTTAAATTACTAGATCCCTCCATATCTCTACTAGACTGAGAAAAGAACTATATTTTTTTTTCTTTTCCAAGCTGATGTTAGTTTCTTTGCACTAGATATTTAAAAGGGATCTAGATACCATGTATTTTCTGCTTATAGATCTGAATATTAGGTGTTGCTTTTTAATTGCCTTTTAGATCGGGCATTGTTTCACAAGTCTTTGATACCAAATGATGAGGCCCAGGACAATGTTGGATGTAAGAAAGGGTAAGCTGGTAAACCAGAAGAGCCAAAAAGACTGTGACTGCTGTTCTTTACAACTAGCAAACTTCCAGTTTGCCTTGCAGGATAGCATTATGAGTTCTCCAGTATGCCTACTCAAGAGCAAGTTAAACATGTCAGGATCTGTACTAACAATATCAGATGAAATATAAACTGTTAATGAACTGTAACATTCTTCTTAGCTTAAAAGTTTGAACTTTCTCCACAATGAAAAACTGAATTTTCCTAACCTTCCTGATTGTTTCTCATATATTTTATGAAGACATAGGAATGTTTTCAGTACTGCTCTTTTAAGTATGCAAAGCTCCAAACTTTTGAAATCTTTTGAATTATGCTGAGTTATGGAAGTTTTAAGGCCACAGGAGCTCATGAATCATAAATCAAGCTTTCTACTTTCCTTCATTTTAGTGGCCTAAACAGTGCCTAGCCTGTAATTCTTCTTTCTTATTTATAGATACTTACATCTTCTATAATTAATTCTGATTCTTCATCTGTTTTACCTGGGAACTTCATTCGCATGTCATTGATAATGAGAAGTGTCTCTTTTGTCAAAGCAACTTCTTGCTCTTTTGTTTTCTGTTGCAGCAAAGACTCACCCTAAAAACCAATATGAAGCAGAGGAAAAACTTCAGGCGTGTCATTGGATCACATTACAAAGATGTTTCCTTGACAAAAATAAATTCTAAATAGGGTGACATAAAATATATTATTGAAGTGGATAGACATAATTTCTAATACATAACTAATATACACACATGCCTCATGTACATCATCATTACTTACAGTTGTCAAGAAATTCAAGAAAAAGTTCAAATGCAAGTTTGTTTGAAACAGAATAAACAAATATATATTCGATATTTATGATGCCCACCATTTAAAATATAAATTCAAAATTTAGATAACAGACTTTGAATTTAAATTCAATGTAATGAAAAGAAATTATTAGTCACAAAAAACTTCCTTTCAGTTCTTCACTGCAACAATTTAACAGAAACTGCCAATTATATGTCACTGTGCCAAGAATTCAGGAAGCATTAAAATGTAAGGACACTTCGCTCCTACTCTGGTCAGTGAGGGTTCTGACGGTGACTTCAGTTGTCCAAGATTTTGTTTAAAATATCAGTGCTTTTTATACCAACACCAATGTGAACCCCTATAGTGTCTGCATAAGACAATCTCTGGAGGGGTCCGGGATTTTCTTTAAATCTTAGACACTAGTTAGAAGTATTTCTGATCTTCTTTCTTTACTTTTGCATACTTTTGCACTTGCAAGATTAAGTGGGCTTAGTTTTATGTTTTTTTCAAGAGTGAAATGCAAAATTTTTAGGCATTTCTAAGTCTTTGTATTTTGTAAGAACTACAATACTTGCTTAAGGATATTTTTGCTTAAGTAAGTGATAACTATTTTTAAGCATAACTAAATATTTTGCTATATGATATATAATAACATGGCTGAAGTAAGATAGCAAATATTTCCAAATCCACTTTTAACTGCTATAATCATGTGTCTGTAATTCCCAACTGTAAATGGCTTATTCTAAACTTACTTTTCATACCTTTACTGAATTAGGATCTCAGCAGCCTCCAAAAACAGCAATATACTGCTCTTTTCTTACCCAAAGGATAGATAAACTAACACTTTATCATGTATAAATGGTCTCTTCTTAGTAAGTTACAGTTTATCAATTTTAATTTTAGTCTAGCAGTAATATATAGTATATTATTCTTAGTTGCAAAAATAATTATGAACAGAGTTCCATTCACAATAGAGCGCTAAATTATGAGTAGTTCTTATCCATTCTGTAAGTAATTTTATTCACATTATTTTAAGAAGCATGACCTAAGCTCTATCACCCAACATAATTGTTCTGCATATCAAGATTATTTCTGTGGTGGAGCTTTCTCAATGAAAAAGAGAGTATGGTTTCTTACTAATGTTAATTTAAGTGAGTAGCCCATTTTTAATGTCAGATGGTAAGAGACTGTTTTTAATCTTTCAGTAATTTGTATTTGATATAGAGTTAATGTGAATAGAAAAATCTATATTAGCCCTGTCTCATTAAACTCTCAGAGTACATCTTGATGATAAAAGGGTACTTTTTAAACTTGAGATAGCTAATGTGATAAAAAATACCTTTAACACATTGTGGTGAAGACACAATCTTATTGTATTTCCAATTCTATTAGCTGACTTTAAAGATGGAAAACCATGTTAAGGATTATTTCACAAGATGTCAGCACACAATTTTAAGAAGATCCCTTTTCATCATTTAGACAAAGCCTCACAGGCAAAACAGACAATGAGCGTTCTACTGGATAAAAATGATGATTAGAGATAGTAAATACTAAGAAGCAAGTTAATTAGCATTACAAAAGGGTTTCTCACAATCAAAGCTCACCACAATAGGGAAAGGCTGCAAATAGGGGTTAAAAGTGCCAATTTGTTTTGCCCCATCTCCAGATGAATTATTTGGGTGATGAAATATGCAGGTCAGGCACCGAAGCATGAATGGAAATGCACTGGCACCAACACCCAGTGCAATACTGAATGAGGTTGGGGACCGATCCCAGCAAACACTGCCCAGGGCTAAGTGGATATGTGGTCCAACATGCAAACACAAAAGAAGAAATGCCTGGGTTGTGAAGGAGATGCCAAAGATGATGACGGTCTGGTCACAAAAGAAAAAGGGTATGGTTCAGAAGTACATTGTGAAATTACAGCTAGCCACACAAATTCTAAACAGCTGAAGTGTTTAATCTGATCTATTAGTTCTATTAATTATTTAGTTAGACCACCTGAGTCTAAATGCTTGTCTGCTTCAGGGTCAGGCTTTAAAATGAAAGAAGTTTTATCTTCACTTTTTTTAAAAAAAAAAAAAAAAAAAAGATGGCTTCTGAGACAGTTAGTGCAGGGGCAAATCCCAAAGATGACAAGAGCTATCTATAAATTTTAAATTGTTCACTTTGGAAGTAGAGCTCTGCAGTGGTATAGTACATGAGAATTAAGTACAGTAGGTTGAAAATTAATTACACCTTCTTCTACAATGGACACCCATACAAAGTCTTACTAATGTTTTATTCTGGTACAATGTATTTACCCTGGGAGTATAGACTGATTTTGAAATATTGATGTATTTTTGTTACTGTAAAGATTTCAGAACCAGCAGTCCCCAAACACATCACAAAAACTTTTTAGGAGAGGTAAAATTCTTTCTGTCTTCAACAAACTATTTGGGAGAGCCGGTTTCCCAGTCACAAAAACTCTAAGACTTCCATTCTCACAAAATATGACATCTGTATTGCTGCACCAGAAACACTGAAACATCACAGCTGGCGCTCACTGCAAGTCATATGCAGGCCTAGAGTTCTTATAGTCCTGAGTTTCTGTCAAAATAGCATTGACTACAGTACCTCAGGTTTTCCGACACTGTAAAAATTAGTAATATATTTGTTGAGTTTTAGAGGAATGGAACACATTTTGAATGCAACTGCTGTGTTAACTCACGCCTGAAGAGTTCGTAGTTCCCATGCTGGGTGTCTGAGAGACTCTGGCCGAAGATGGGCTGCGATTTAAAGAGTGAGACCTATTCACTGAGGATGCACGCTGGATTTGCAGAGATGCTTTGGCTGATAAGGGACGTTGCTCAGCTGCTTGTGACTGCATAGTCAATATTGATATTGAACGAGGGCAGCTTACAGAACGCCTTATTGGACCCGTGGATGATGTGGGGGATGAATATGATGGAGATTTTACATTTTTAACTGAAGGTTTCCAGTTCATTCTTCCTGCAGACAAATTAAATGAATGATGCAATTACTTATTATTCTTTTAACACCCATGTTTCATTCTTTGTAACTAACAACACACATGACCAACATGTGTGCACATACGTTGTACTATAATGTATGCTAAGAACTATATATGTAGCAGCCAGTCATGTCAGATGCTCTAATAATACACACTTTACATACTCTGTAAGAACATTTATTTCTTCCTCATAGCCAGCTTTAATCAGGTAGACTCAAGTCCTCTACAAAATCCATCAGATTTATGACAGAGTGTATATGCCCTATAGGTCAAAAAGTATGTGGCTACTATGTGTGGCTTCCTGACTCTAAGAATATGGAAGCAGGAGAGAAAATTTGGTTGATGGATCCCATATTTGCAGATCCAGTCTCCCTCATCTGCTCCTGCATAGCTGTACAGTTTTTAAATTCAGTCTTCTGCTAAATAAAGGATGCTGCTATGAAAAATAAAATTTTAGAAGCAGCATTATATGACTGCAATTACATGATTATATTCTTTGAGACAATACACTGCTAAAACAAAAAATAATATGCTCTATCTACCATGTTCAACAGAACACACACTAATGCTCTGCAGCAAGCAAGAAAACAATCACAAAAAAAAATCTGTGCAGGGATCTCATCTGGAATACATTACCTTCGATACGTCTCCAGATACATTTCTTTATCCTTTCTATATTCCAGCAAATTTAAGCTTAAAAGACTACCTTTTACAGGGAAAAAAATAACAAACTGCTCAAAAAAAAAAAAAAAAAAATCTAAGAGCAAAGAAGAACATTCACACCACTTCCAAGTGTAGCCCAGGTATATTTTTGTCTTCAGCATTCTTGGCAAGAGAATATTCATTTTTTTGCTTTTTTAAAATTCATTTTCATTAATTTAGAAAAGATTTTAAAGAAGACGAAACAAGCAAACCAGTGCTTAACCCTGAGTTACAAATGTTGATACCTTCTAAAATACTGAAGCATTTTATATAATTCATTGTGAATGCCAGATTTACTTGGAAAAGTGATCATTTAACTTACCTGATCGTTCCAAAGATTTGTATTTATTTTCTTCAAGATCATATGAAACTTTTTTCTCTTTTTTTTCATTGTGATCTTCCTTTTCTGTTTCTTCTCCCGATTCTGACATACTGCTACCACTATCACAGCTACTATCACTACTGTAGTTCTTAAATTTTCTTAACGGCTGTGCACTTTCTGGCATTGAACACAAGGGCTAAAGTGAAAAAAGACAAAAGAAAAAAACCCCAAGAAATTAAATTCCCTCATAATCCCAAAAGAACACTTTACTATCACACTAGGTCCCTGATTCGGGCAGGTTCATTTGTACATATTTAAACCCTTCTAAATTTGATTGGAAGTTTATCCTTAATTTTAATACAAATGCTTAAATATTTCATTAAATTCACAAAACAGTAATCCTAATCTTTCTCACATAAAAAGCAGCATAACATAGTAAGGGGAAAAAAAATCATTTCATTTCAGGTATGACTTACACTTCCAGACATATTGAATCATAGTTTGAAATCATAAATCAAATGATATAGAATACCATTTACCATCAGTTTCAATCCATCACTGATATTTGCAATAACTGAATCTATAGTTTAACAATGATCAATGTGAAGAAAAGAAATACATCAGGGAACTTTGGCTGGTACACTTCTGAAAGAGAAAGTGATTAATCCACATCCTGCAGAAAGCAGAAACTAGAAGAATATAGCAAACTAAAGCTATGCTAGGTGTATTTGGTGTCCCATACGCACATGGGATTCAGTGTCATTATGTAATTAATCTTGTGCTATTACCAAGGACACTGCAAGACAAAAAGCAAAGAGTAGGAGACAGAGAAACTGATGCAAGAACATCAACTACAAATGAAAATTTTTCTTCTTCCGTCTACCATCAGGCAGACAAGAAAAATGCAATATCCTCCATTATATCTATTATCCTGTCCTGGTTTTGGCTGGGATAGAGTTAATTGTCTTCACTGTGTTTTGGATTTGGTATGAGAATAGTGCTGATGGCACATTGATGTTTTACGTGTTGTTAAGTAGCGGCTAAGTGTCCCTAAGTAGTGCTTACACTAGTCAAGGACTTTTTCAGCTTCCCATGCTCTGCCAGGGGCACAAGAAGCTGGAAGGGGAGGGGGCACAGCCAAGGCAGCTGATCCAAACTGGCCAAAGGGATATTCCACACCATATGACATCATGCTCAGTGTACAAAGCTGGGGCGAGAAGAAGAGGGGGGGGACGGACATTCGGAGTGATGGCGTTTGTCTTCCCAAGTAACCGTTACGCGTGATGGAGCCCTGCTTTCCCGGAGATGGCTGAACACCTGCCTGCCCATGGGAAGTGGTGAATGAATTCCTTGTTTTGCTTTGCTCGTGCGCACGGCTTGTGCTTCTCCTTTTCATTATATTATTATTATTACTACTATTACTATTACTGTTTTCTTTACCTATTAAACTGTCTTTATCTCAACCCACGAGTTTTCTCGCTTTTACTCTTCTGCTTCTCTCCCCCATCCCGCCGGGGGGCAGTGAGCGAGCGGCTGGGTGGGGCTTGGTTGCTGGCTGGGGCTAAACCAGACATAGCCTAAGAAGTCTCACGTGATCCCTTTTTTTCCCTACACATTTTCTTTCTTTCCAGTAACTCTCATCCATAAGAAGCTATGGCGATGGCTTCGTCTTCCTAGTCACCTAATAGACTGCAATTAAAACTCAGATTTAAAAAAATTAATATCACGATTTCTGAAAATATTTTGGGTCAGAGTGAAATAGAACTCACCTCAGGATGAATTTAAATTGTCCTATTATCTTAGCATAATGTAATGCACCAAGATTTGTTGTGAAGGGCAATAGAACAAAGCCCCAAAGATACTGTTCCTGCAAGATACACTTTATAACTAAATATATTCTAACTGAACTTCTAATCCAGCCAAGGAAGGAAAGAGATTTCTGCCACTAAATTAAAAACAACAGTATGTTTATGCAAGCCCAAGCTGTTAGACCAGATAAGGAAGAGCTGAAGAAGTATATTCCATTGAGGAGAGCCCTGGCAATTATTCAGATTACACAAAGAATATTTTGATATCTATCTACCTGCCAAAAGGACTAATTAAGGTGCCTCAACAATTATTGCCTTCTCAAAAATAGCTGTCCTAATCATGAAATGCTGTGTATCACGGAGACATATTGATCAGACATTCCTGATGAGTTATACAAGGTATACTAAACATTTTTAATCAAAACTGACAGGGGCTTTAAGGTAAAGCTCATTCCCACTTACCATATGCATGTTCCGCACACATTCTGCACTAAACAATAAGAACATCCTGACCAAGACTTCACATCAATTAATGAAGAAGAATAAAAAGAAAGGTCAAAGAAATTACAAAACGCAATAGTGACAAATAATAGCTAGATCTGGGTTTAAACTGACCTCTTAAAATAAAAGATATTTGAGTGCTTAGCAATTCTAATCACCTTGATTTTCCCCTTACGCTAACCTCATTTTTTTTTGATTAAACTCATCTGATTTTATATCAGAAGAATAAAAATAAAAGTAATTGCTCATTTCCTCTAAAATATCTGTTATTTTATTTCCTTAGTTCTTTCTCCTGCACAAACAGATGCAATGTAATAAACATGAGTAAAACTTACAGTGTGTAAGGATAAGGTGCCCTCTAGAGGCTACAAATAAGCCAGACATTTCCAGAATGTATTTCTCAATCTAAGCAGAATTCAGCAATACTTTAATTGCAGGCAAAAATGCCTTCATTCTGGGAAGTTCTTGACTTGTTTTCTACTCTGAGCTCCTAATCACATTCAAATAAAAATAAGGCTGAAATTCCTAGCAAATATGGAATAGTTGTTACGTGCAAAGCTTATTTATACACACACATCCCTCTACCCCTCAGAGATATATATATATATGTACATATATATATGTTTCTACGTACGGAGGAGGATGAGGAGGAAAACACCTCTCTCTCCTAACTATTCCAGCTGTTCTGCATAGAGTTTTCTGAGTCCTGATTGTTCCTTTTTGCAAGGAAGAGAGTGTGCACAAGGCAGAGAATCTGACTTCCTAACAGCAGCTTGTCAGCAGGCCATCCACCTACTTTTAAGGGAGGACCTTCTGAAAGAAACTTTCATGTTGGGTAACATGATTTGAAAAGTACTGTTCCTTTGGGTTCGTTTTGTCTATCAGATCTTGCACGTTACTTTTTTGATATGCTGATGGATCTTTATTTGTAGGGTTTTATGAATACAAGAAGATGAGTTTTACAGCCTTCCCTTTTGATTTCATCGATTTTATGGGGGAAAAAAAAGTGGGAATTTTGGTCATACACAATTTTTTCTTTCTCCTGTAAGTACAGACAAAATTGTACTGGTAGTTCAGCTTGTAAGCTACGGAATCCATTTGCCTGCCACAAAAGAAGACCATGTCATATAGTCTCACTCATAAATTGATCAAACTTCATCTTAAAACTATTAAGAGAGGATTCTCAGTTTGGGCTCAGTCCCTATTAAGTGTTTATGGCCTCTAGCCTGGGAACGGCTTGTGTGCAACCAGTGTAGAGATGGTATAGATCAAGTCAGCCAGATAGATGCTCCCTGAGGGCTGATGGGAGAAGACAGGCTTGTGGAAAAAGGAAAAATGTGACTGAGATGTTGAACTTGAATTAAGTGACCCTATGGTAAAGAATTGACAAGAAATCCTCAAGGAAAAAAAATCCCTGAAGAATGTGGGTTGAGTGTGTTGCCAGGGTGGACTGGATTTTTCTTCCTCTTCTTTAAATGAATCCACCACTGTTAAAGCACTAACTCCCAAAATCCCCATATTTTTAATGAGGTTCCTGCAAATCCATCTTAATACCAGATTGGGTATGCAGATCCTCTTTCCAAGTATGCACGCCTGTAATAAGATGTAGCTCTTTGGATTCTTGCACATACATACAGTACCCCTGCAAGCTCAGGACAATTGTCAGCATTCATTTTGTACAGAAATTCCCAGATTTGTACACCACGTTCTCAGAAACATAAAATGCTGTAAATAAATTTACATGCATCCATAAACAAATCCATCAGAGCTCAGGAACATAAATGTAGGCTCTTCTAAGCAGACGTGACCTAAAATGTTTGCAGGACATAAGAAATATACTTATTTTAGCCAAGCCCAAACTATTTATCTTTACTGGCTTACAGAGATATGCAGTGTATTTAAGGCAAAGACTTGCATGAACGATGCACACAACCAGAAAGCATTAAGCTAAAAATAATATACATTCACTTTAAGAGCAGATTTTGGATATGAAACAGGCTCCAAGATATACTGTACAACTCTTTTAGCAAGTAAGCAAGCTAGAGATACATCATAATCACAATTAATCCTTTGAGCTTCCATAGTGCCTCTTATCCCATGATCTCAAAATTCCTTAGTGGCACTAATCAATTAAAGATGAAAGCATTCTTTTGAGATAGGCTATGGATATAAAAATCATTTCACACATGGAAATCAAGCACCCTCTTGTACAACAGTTGTTGCCATGCATGACAATTCCTCAAAACAGCTTAGAGAAGCAAAGAAGGATCTTATATCCAGTTAAAATTTTAATGGGATTTAGTTGGACTAATGGTAGTTATGCTTCTCTTCATACTTAACAAACAAACAAACAAAAAAATAAAAAAAAACCCAAACCCTTAGCCAGGCTAATGGCAGTCTGAGGAAGAAAAGTTCCACCAGGATCAGCTAACTAAATTCCCCACTTAAAATTCTCAGACTACTTCTCTACAGAGTGAAATAAAAAATTGGTATCTAAAAGTCAAATACCTTAGGTCCTCGCTGCCTGGTGCATTTTCCCATTAGTTTTTCATCATCTATTTCACACTGCTCCAGAAGATCCAAAATGTCCTCCTCCTAGAAATGGGAATTTCACTACAATTAATTCAAAGCAGGATTTATCTTATCCTTCCAAAGTTCAAGCACCAACTGGTAGGAATTTGAAATTACTTTGATTACTAATTCCTGAAATAAGACTATGAATCCCTCCACAGGAGGATATAAAAGTATTTCTTCTGATGCATGCATCTCTGCTTGCAATCAACATGAAATTGAAAGTTAAAATCAAGTCTTAACATTTATTAAAGATAAAAGTCTGAAGAAAGTGTTGAACAAAGATTGCTGTAAAACTGCTGGATGATGCCAACAACAAAGATGGGAAATTATTTCTCAGATTTCAAATTAAATCACATTAGTTGGTTATTTTAAAGGTAGCCATTTTCCTACTGTTTATCTCTGACTACATAAGTAGGCAATCAGGCAGAGTTTTTGGATGTCTTAAACTAGTGGAGCTGGTTTTATATCTCTCATTCCAGTCCATACAAGTGGATGAATAGGCTGGGGACATTACTGGAGGAAGAAGGAGGCAATTACCAGCTCAAAAGCAGTTTCTGCCAACCTCTGGTTTGGCCAGGGGTAAGGCTGAGGATCAGGGAAATGGTAAAGTAGCTTAAAGCCATCTAGCCTGTCTCCACCCTGGGTCCACTGCAGTTCATCCAGATTCAAGGATCTGGCCCACAAGCTGCACAAAGAATAATAATAAAATGATGGAAACATTATCAAATGCTATTTATTAGCCATCACACATGATTATCGTGAAACTAATCCACAAGGTCAGGAATTCCAAGATAAATAACTCCTAAAGCCAATACTTCCTGTGCTTCAGTACCTTCATTCTTTTTAAAGGGTTATTCATTTCCCGCTGAAGTGAAGCTGCTCTCCCAGCAAGAAATGTCTGGAAAGCAGTGGCTAACAAACTCTCATACTTTTCAAGTAATGTCTTATCATCAGGAGGGTAAATTCGCCTAAAACAGGGAAAAAAAAAAAATGAGTTAAAGATAGAAGCTGAGCTACTTATCACCGTAGGAACAAAAGTAATGCAGCTAATTCACAGTCTCTTCTATAATGCATATGCATCCCATCTATAATAATTACATAATATCATATCATAAAACATATACTCTGAACACTGCTCTCTAAATCTAATTTTAACTCAGGGAACACATTCATGTTTAAACCAGCAATTAGCCAGTCAAAAGAAATACCATGCAGGTCATTCCAGAGATATACCAAAACTCAGTTTTGCAGTACTCTGAAATTTCAGTGGGTGTGAATGATGCATGCAGGTGTGAACGATTCATGAAATATTAACAAAATATTGCACGTAAATTTCAGAGCCACAAAATAATTTGTATTAGCAATAAAAGGACACAAAACTGAAAATTTGAACAATTGCTTGGAGTTAATGGGCAAAATGTAAATTAAAGATTGAATATGTAGTGCACTTGAATGCTAACTCCTCCAAAATAATGAACAGGAAGAAATAGATCGTATAAGAAAAAAAAATTTTCTGGTACATGGATGTACAGGGTGACTCTGATTTTCCATCACAGCAGCTATGTGATTCTCTAAAATCACAGGTAAGGAGATTATGACAACATAAGAAGCAGGACTTGGTGATTTATTCATGCTCATCGAGCAACAATGGGCTTTGAAGAAAACCACTCCAATCCATTTGTCATGAATGCCTGAAACACAGCCAGAAACGATGAAGGTGGAAGACTAATTTCTAATGTATTTAAAGGAGAAATCCATAAGTTAATTCTGCCTGCACTGTACAAAGCATAGGTATCATTTATATAGTGACTGGCATGACGTGACTTTTATATTTTTGTGGACCTTTTGTGAACTTTTTAAAAGGTTCTTTCTCCTTCTTCCTTTTCAGTCTTTTCCTCCTTGAAAAGGTATCTTTCATGATGATTTTGTTGCAAGGAAAGAAGGATGGTTATGATCCCATTAGACTCAGGGCAGTTCTAAAGCAAACTGAAGGTGGTTCCAGTTTGCATAAAATACCCATAGAAGCTCTAATCTAGTTGCAGTCGACACTTTTTAATGGTGCTGATTCTACTGCTGAAAAAGTGCCATAGAACAATACTTCAAAGAAAGGATATTAATTTTAATATGTGTAGTAATACAGTGCAGCTAAAGGCCATTTCAAAGTCATATACATCCTATTCAGTTCCTCATGAATTCACAAATGCTTGAAAGCATGGCTCCTACTTTGACCACCCTGGGACTCCAACTGGAATCAGTGGGCTAGTTGTCCTTGCAGACACTTGACTAAGCCAATTGCTGAACTTGACATCCATAGATTAAATCAAAACCTGCTGACGTTGACCGAGGTTTCTCTGGATTTTTATTCAGAAAGCAATATTAATCCATGCAGCAATACTAGCACCCAAAATTTCCATGGTTCTATGGCAATGCCTAACAGAAGCTAGTCCTGCTCTGCAGGAGAACATCACAAGGAGAAAATACTGCATAATGCTCAGATAAAATTCCTCTGCATCTCTAGCCAAGATTCCTTCACTTCTCAAGCTCTGCTGATTCTTCAGCCTTTTTGCAAACACATGGTATTAAGAAAACACAAAGCTGTTCTGCCCTTTTACATGTACACATTCCTAATGAAGTACTTCATCTTTTCCTGAAGAAAAAAATATTTTTGTATTTTTACTGATTTACATTAACAAAAAAGCTAAATAGAGAGAACGTTTGGCTCACTTCCAGTCAAGAATTGAATAAGCAACCTAAAATGCAATCAGTTAAAAAGTTAGACTTTAAAGTTATCGAAAAAGCAAAAGGTATTACAGCATCATGATGTTTCTCTTTCTTAAAGTTCAAGTAGCATGAAAAGAACTGCTTCATTGTGGGGATTTCTGATGTACTAGTTCTGGTCCACATACGTCAAGAAAGGATGTAATTAAAACTGGGAATGTTACAAAGAAAGACTTTTTGTCAGCAAAATGTTAATTCATCAAAAATGAAAATTTCACAGAAACATCTATCTGTTTAAATGAGAACTTTACTGGGAATTATAGAAGATCTGCCCAAAAAAGCAGAGATGAAGAACAGCAGTAAAGGCATTCTGACTAATTCAGAATAAAAGATGTGAACCCAGACCTCCCACATCCTGGATGAATGTTATAAAGAGTGGGCAAATGCTCCCATCATCTCTTCCTACCTGTACTCCGCTCCCTTTCACCAAATATTCAAAGGCCTTGCTTTTACTTTTCATTGAAGCAAATATCAAGAAATAATAATAACATCATAAAACAAAATTCTTGTTTTCTGGCCAATGCCTATTATAACCAACAAGTTAAAACTTCCTTTTGAATGTATTTTACCAAGGAATCTGAAGATACTTATGTTTAAGCCTATGAAGATCCAAAAATCAAAGTGCAGACATATGAATATAGTATTTCAAATGCTGTTCTATCAAAAATAATGGATGTGCCAATAAAGTTTTTGAACTTTTGGCAAGCCTCATAGATAACATTCAGATTTGATTTTTATAGGGGAATACTGAGATTTTTTTTTTTTATAGGGGAATACTCACACCCCTATATTGTCCCCCCCTAGAGATAAGAATCACCATATGTGATTACAGAACAGAACCATAACGACAGTCATGGTTCTTGGTACACTGAATGCGAACAATCGTGTCTTTCAAGCAAACGTCTTGCACAAACACTAGAGTGATTGATGTCATATAAATTTCTAAGTGCATGCAAAAATATGGAATCAAAAAAAGAAGTGTCTGGAAAAAAAAACTTTACTACCTGGTGTACATAAATATTTTTTCTATAAATGCCTACATATTTTTGGCAGAAAATTATCACCTACCATAAATACTTGTTTCCATTAATCCTGAAGAGTGCATTGAATATTTCATAGTAATACAAATATAGTTACCTGTAGTTCCCCATGTGTCTATTTTCATGCTCCTCTTTGGAAATCTGTTTACGTACTTGTGCAAGTCTCTCCTTCTACAAATCAAGAAAATAAGACAATTAAAACAAAGAGAGCATAAGCCATGGGCAAGAAACAGCACGTTTTTTTCCTTCCTACCAGTTCTTCTTTTCTCCTTTCCAGTGTGTGGCGCTGCTTCTCCCAGTCTGAGGAACCTGGCAACAGTTTTTTCATCGAACCTTGACCATACAGTCTTTTTTGAGCTTCAGCCTTCTGTTGAGCTAAATTTCTCCTTTTATCACTTGTCCTGAAACATAGATAATATTAAGATACGTCAATCCAATGCAGCTGAGATGAGATGCACTTTCATCTCAAGTATAACATCTGTATTTTTCAGTCCGTCATGTGCAGTTTATGATATAAAATTAGAATTAAAACACTCATTAAGAACTTTTTTAAAATATTAACTTTTATGGCTACAATATTTTCACACTTTAAGGTGTACTGTAATGATTCTGTACTACAATTTAATGTATAAACATGGTTGTATCTAATTTCCTGAAGTGCACATTTTCTCCAACATATGCCAACTACAAAGTTTTCCTGTAGAGGGGTATGGTTTTTGACTATATGTGAAACTATCACCAAAGTAAGTTTCCTGTGTGGCCACATGCCCACGACTGTACTCATATCCCCACTTTGAGACCTGTTTGAAAATATCATTAAAAAAAAAAAAAGTACGGAAGTTACTATTACCACCCACTTTTTCCAAGCACACGAGCAAGAAAAAAAATTAAATTTGGGTTAATTTCAATAACA
Organism: Morus bassanus; assembly: GCA_031468815.1. Classification (NCBI taxonomy): domain Eukaryota; kingdom Metazoa; phylum Chordata; class Aves; order Suliformes; family Sulidae; genus Morus; species Morus bassanus. The sequence continues at coordinate 8,420,920 of CM062576.1, read as the reverse complement.
AAACTGACAGCAAGGGAAACATTTACATTTTGAAAATATGAAGGTAGGAAAAAAGGTCTTCATTTTCCCCTAGTCAGTTCAAATTAAAAAAAATAAATAAATAAAATTCAAAGCAACAGAAAGAGAGCCAGACTGAAGAAAAGAAAACAAGTTTACCGTATGTTGAGAAGCTTTAATGCATTTAGCAGGACACCTTTTTTTACATCATAGTCTATTTTTTGATCAGTTCCAAAGCTTGGGGCACGATTAATCTGAAAAAATGAGATACAGAAAACTCAGGAACGTTCACCTTCACTGGGAACACATCTGTTGTAACAGGCTTTGGAGAAACCATTCTTTCAAATATAGCAGAGATTAAGAGAATACATGTTGAGAAGCCCATTTCCGTTTGTATTTTTAAAAAAACCAGAGCACTGAGTATCACAGATACTGGGAGCCAGGAGATGTACCTGTCAGCCACCAAGTTATCCAAACACTTACAATGAACACCATTCAAGTACTGGCACTGTCAATACAGTCTAATCTATTCTTGGTTGCTGCAATCAGAAAACACCATGCAAAGTGCTGTTAAACACACTATAACAGACTATGTGCCATGCTATGGTAGTCCAGCACAGGAAGAGTTAAACTCTTTCCTAGTTCCCAGTCTGAAAACCACTTTGAATACTTCTTTAAAAAGTAACAACTATATAAGGACAGAAAGAGGCTCTAATTCAAGGTCTCCTCAAGTATATTTAAATAACTATTCAGATACACTTTACAGCAACACCTAGAGATCTAAGTTATTAAATCAGTACATAGTGTGAAAACATAAAATAATTAACAGTCTCAGTAACAAGAAGCCTATAAGCTAAGTACAAGACAAGAGATTAAAAATGTTAGCAGAAATATAGAGGAGCAAGGGGGATGCAACTGGGAATCATTGAGACTAAATCACACGCTTAACAGCCAGGAGTCACAACCAACCCCCATATAACCACTGCCAAGCTTTGGAGCCCCTGCAGAAGAATGTCAGCTTTTGGAAAGCTTTGAGGAGGGATAATGAAGTAGCTGCATTAACATTTCTAGGAACACCTTCCAGGCTGGTATAAAAATTTATACATGAGCAATGGGTGCTAATGAGAGGTGGGAATCTCACCTTGACAGTGAATGAGCAGTGCTGGTTACAGAAGGGACAGACACTAAAGAGCCTCAGAAGTGAAAACTAATACCTAGTACCCCATGCAAATAAGAATTGGGATACAGAGACCGTTAGTATGTTCAGAGCACAGGGCAAAAGCAAATCGTTTATTAAAATCGTGTTTTAATACTCTCGATACATTAGAGCATTGTGGAGCCTCTACAGTTGTGGGACAAAGAACTATTCTGGCAGGTGAGCCACCAACTGCCCTGTTGCTGAGTCCCAGCTGCCCCATCACTTCTGCTGATAGCCGGAGGGTACCTTTTGGCTCTGAGAATCAGCTTGTTTGCTGGTTTTGCAACAGGCTGGCAAAGAGAGCAATGAGATCTGATGTTGAAAGAAAAATCATGGAAATTCAGCAGAAATACTGAAAAAGTGTATACATATTCTTTTTTGGAAAACTTTCATCCAAATATTAAATTGATCAACCTCCTTAGACTGACCTGTTTGTCTCCTATCACACCACAAAGGCTATTTTTTTTTTCTCTACTGTGATAGTACAAACAGTTATTGACATTCATTTTTTTTTGAAATGTGAATGTTCCACTTTCAGCTAAGCAAACATGTAAACATTCAGAGAAATGAATACAAGGATTAAAACCCAGTTCTCCAACATTTCATTAGAAAATACTGGCAGTTGACAAGACCAGACACATTGCATCTCATTTTCAACATGAAGTTTAAACAAAACATTTTAACTAGAGCTGCACTGATTAAATACAGCTGATAACTCAAATAAGTTGGAAATATTCTGATTTTGAGATAGCATATTGACTAATCCAAGAAGGATTTAGGTATGTTTAAAAACACATGCATGAAGATCCAATATGGAGCCTTATGCTTCAGTCCAGCAAATACCCAAGTACACAAAATGCTCACTGGACTGAAAACAGAGACATAAAATGAGATCCCAACTCCTTATTCAGGAGAAATGTCAGGTGTTGAACAAAATGGTATTCTGTACCATGTATTGATTTTTTTTTACTCCATATGAACATGTAGCAACTAACAATATTCTACTTCAAAATAATGTTTTTGCATGCATTAAAAACAGGAGAACAGACAGAAATATATTTCTTAAACTTCCAACAAATCAATTTCTAATTTTTTATGTACACCGAATCCTTAAATCCAGTGAGACTGCATTTAGATAACAAGGACTAATTTGGAACATGTAAAATGTGATGTTGGCCCAATACTGATAGATGCACAGACACATGCTTACATGGCATTGAAGCATCCAACTTGAGAGCGTGCAGAAGTGCACACTTGTACGTATATTCGGTTTAGGTACTTCCTAGACTTACAACAATCTTAAGTATAATATTGGGCATAAATTCTGCATTAATAAAAATGCTATAAATGTGTTATTTATATGAGCATCAGTGAGAATTAACACTATGAAAAGTGTAAAATAATTTAAATAACAGGTTCTCTCCTACAGGGTGAATTCTGCCAGAAATCTACATCTGGCACTTTTGAACAAACAAAACCATACTGACTGTGTTTATTAAGCAGGCAAGTAAAGTGGTGGTAGGAAAGATGTAAGAAGGCATTTGAAATGCTATTATGAAGCAAAATGCTATTATGAGACATTGCACAATCACTCCACACTGAGATTTCTGTCACTTTAATGCAGTCACTTAAGAGGCTGAAAAGTTACAGCATTCATAGTTAAAACTGGAGCACTGCTGTATCACCTGCATCCTCCATTTTTTTGACACAGAATTTATGACTAATGTTTGAAATCCCAGTCCTACTGTGACCTCCATCCTGAAGAATAACCAGAAGGGCAGTAAAAACAGCAATCCAGTTCTGGATATCTATCACAAACTTGGCTTGGTGCAATATGTTTCAGGTAGCAGTAGATGCAGGTCCAGTACAAATAAAATCTGAGCAACTGGGTACATCAGAAAGTTAATACACAGAAAGCAGGTGTGAATTTAAAGTTCATTAGCTATTCCATACTAACTGTCTATGTGTATACTTCAACTGCCTCTTGATTCAGTGTGACTATGTGCAAGGATGCTTCACCAACAAACTTTTCTCTTTAACCCTCTTCATCTGGCCATGCATCTCCCTTCTCACAACAGAAACTTCAAGAGGCAGTCTTGACAGCTTACCTTAAACGTCAGCTAAAAAGTTTACTTATCACTAAGTGTAGATGGACACTAATTCCAGAGCTATGGCAGTGTCGTGCATCAGGTTTCTTTGGAAAAACTATCTTCAAAACTTCAAATTTTCTAACGTTGTATACAGCAATGCACAGAAAAGAAAAACTGCTTTATAAACAAATACAGTACTCCTCTATATAGACTCCTGGACATAATGTTTCTCACATCTATTATTTTTATTATATCACAGTTTTATCTCCCAAATATCTGCTTTACTGGTGATGATATTTTAGCTTCTTTACTTTCTATGACTTTTCAATAGCTATAGAACTGAATTGTCTACATAAGTTTTTAATTCCTCCAACTGAAATCTTCAACGTTGGTTTCATAATTAAAATTTCACTGAATATAGCACATACAATTAATCAAACTGCTTATAAACAGAGCAGTTGTGTAGCTCAGTGTATTTCATAATTACATACTTGTCAGTAGAGGACCTCATATGTGTAATGCTTAAATTAAGCAGCATAAATTGAAGTACCTCCTGTGAAGCCTCCCATCCACAGTGACATTTGCAAAGGATTCTGATTTTACAAAAATTAAACTCTGTAAATATGTAAGATACACCATTTTCTTCTTCACCAAGCCATGGGATAAATTTCAGCCTGGCATTTCACCTCTTTACCAAAACAGTCAAAGAGCATATTCTCACCTCCCACTGCTGCAGCCTATTAGTATGGAGTAGAAAAGAAATTTTCCACTATCTGTCACACATACCTATCAAAAAGACCTTTCAAATATAAAGAGATTACATTAATGACTTTATAAACCTAAAATCAATTGAATAAAATATTACATCCTTTCAGTAACAGGGATTTAATCTCTGTTCAATCTGTAGGGCAGCACGAATGTTTTGGAAGGGATCTCATTCTTTAATAAAGTGACTGAAATTGTTAACAATAGAATTCGAAAAGCAAAAGAAATTTATAAGCCATAAAAATCCTATTACAGAGAATGCTGCTAGTGGCTATCATTGAGCAGATCTTTGATTAGAGGCAATCATGAAGTTCATTCTAATCACTCATTTCTAACTTCACAATTTGCGAGAGTGCTAAACCCCTTTTTCTTAGCTTAAGCAGAAGGTTGTTTTTCAATGGCAGTTTAAACTAATACAAATCCAAGCTGTCATACTCTGCCTACTTCATTGTCTTGGCACTGGGGTTCACAGAGAGTGAGGAAGCTGATCCCGACGATCCACATGAAGATTAACCTCACCAAAAATTATTTTTCGTCGGTCCTTGATCATCTCAGGAAGGAATCCTACAAGCACCAGTGCCATCACAGGGAAGGGGGCAGGGACCATGCCTTCAACAATGGACAGGAGGAAGGAAGAGATCTTGCAGCTGGTACATTGATGAGTTTAAGCACCACAGAACTGCCCCATACAGGGACAGTTTCACATTTAACCTAGTCCAGTGTGACTGCAGGCTGCCAGAAAGGACTGGTGCTGCCCCTCACTTAGTCCTGCCTTCACGTCACTTCCCTCTTCCCCACATCAGACCAAGCTGTGTGAAGTCCCTGCGTGAGGATGTTCTGCACACTGATTTAGTGTAAAGTTATGGTTTGCTTGGAATGGTAAATAAGACGTTCATCCAAACAGCAACCAGAAACATCTCATTCAAAAGATGCGACCACTGGATAGAGCCAAGTTGCTAGACCAGCTGTTTGGGCAACTGCCCACAGTAACACCATATTATATGTTAAATCAAACTGCAGTCTTTCTCGCTCTTTATTCACTGGAAAAGTGGGAAGAGTAGGAGGTACTACTGAAGGCAAATATTGAGCCAGTTAAAGCCATGTCTGCTTAGTGGATTCACTGCTACTGTTTGAGAGCAAAAAGAACCCATGTACAAGTGTCAGAGAGAGGAAAAAGCCAGCAGACAGCAGGAGAAAGAGCCCCAAAAATGGCTCTCCAAGAAACAGAGGGAGAGGCTGCCTGGGCACAAAAATCGCTGAAAGGAAGACTACTTTGTTATAAATAAATAAAATTAAAAAGAAGGGAAGGATTGAACCAAAGAGCTGGAAAAGTAGTCTCATCAGTTGCTCTTCCTAATGGTAACTGGAAAGGTTCTAAGTATTGCTGAATTCTTGGGTCAAGGGGCAACTGAGCTTTTACAGCTTTTCTTTTATACATATGTATATATACACTCATCACACAATTGAAATGCTGACCTTGCTGAAGACCATGGGAGGGCAGCATTACTGGCGCTCTGTGCTCACCTAACTGATCATTAATGCCTATGTTATTGTGCTCCTTTTTTTACACTGCCTCATTCACTGATACAGAAGTGCTTTGTGAAACACATAGTTTTTACTGAAGAATGTGCGTAAAACAGGTGCTCTCTCTTGCAAACCTACAAAGAAAATAAATTGTTCCTTTTCAAACTTACAATAAGCTGCAACAGAGGTTTTCAGAAAATGTTAGTTAAATCAATGAATATTTGAAAAATCCAGTGCTTTTACAGAAGTGTGTTTTCAAGTTTCATTATGTTTTTACAGACTCTTGGGAGTAGAAGAATGGGAATTTCCCATGCTTAAAATTTATATTTACAAAGCTCAGACCTCCTTTGTTAAAGTTATTAACTACTCATTTCTGGACATAATGTTAATGATTCTACTTTACACAATAATGTAACTATTGTAATATTACTTCTTATACTATTCTTATTTGGACTTCATATCACTTCAGCAAGACACTGAAGTGAGAAGTGAGCCCTTCTGCTCAACAAGGTAACAGTGCAGGCTGCTCACCCTAACATCAGAGGTTGCTGGACTGTGATTCAGTAAGAAACAACACAAACTCTCATGTTCTCTATGTATTTTAAATAAGCTGAAATTTGATTTACAACATTTTTATCTATTTTTAAAACATGCCAGAAAATAGAATACTTTGAGTTTCCGTTCTGTTCAGAGCAAAGGAAACATCATGGGCTCCCCAGGAGATATTCATATAATAAATACACATACTCTTGCACTGGCAGTCTAAGAGCTGTCTGTGCCTAATCATGTAAGGTGAATACTTCCTTCAAACAGAATGCTTTTAAATCCTCTTAACTCTTATGACTGTTAAGAGAAATCTCAATATCACAGGGGATTGTCTGTACCTGACAAAATTACTCAAAATGTTCTCCATCCACCACCTGAATATAGTTCACGTGCTCTGTGGAAAGCTGACACAATATACAGCTGGCAGAATATGGGTTTTTTAGAGTTCCAAATTATAAAGGAACAATGGCCAGCCTCACAGTAAAGCCCAAATGGGCTTATATCTGTGTGGAAACCACAGGGGCATAACAAATTCGGGTGCCCAAAATGCCAGTTCTGTTACTTTTCCGATGAGAATCTCACTTTAAGTTCTGTATATGGAGAAAAGTTTAAGCTTTTTCCTCTTGACAAGTAATTTGCAGCACATTTACTTTCTATAGTCATCTATGTGCATTTATCAGAGCATCAACAAGAGACATATTTGCCTATTTCGAAACAATAACAGAAATCCCAAAAGATCACACAGAAGGCTTTTCTAGGTATGTTTCTCTTATTCTCTTTTTCATTCCAGCAACCTTTCCATATCATGCCCCTATGCACTATTCCTGAATTTTTCCAGCCATTTCACTGCACATCTCTGAGGAGAGCCTGACTGTCTTCTCTCCAAGCCCACTTCAGGTCTGCAGTTAGATCCCACAAAGCCCTCCCTTTCCAGGTGAAGCAAACCCAGTTCACCCAGCTCCTCCTCATACAACACGTGCTCCAGCCCTCTAAGCACCTTAGCACCTTTCTGCTGAACTCACTCCAGATGTCAATGCCTCTCCCTTACTCTGAGGGATAAAACTGGACAGAATATTCCTGATTTCTGGTCATCAACAGATGACCTCACACATGAGATGAAGTGAGATGTGGCCTCACAGGTGCCAAATAGATCACTGCCATCAACCTGCGGGTCCAGTTAGCCAACATCACTGTAAGTACACATTTTTGACTCTCTCTCAAAGTGTTGAGCATGAGAAGGTGTGACTGAATCTGGTTTATTTTGCTGAAGGTTGGTCATTTTCCACAAGCCATGTTGCTGATTGAGATGCAGAACTTGATCTCAAACAAAAAAAGATTACATTTATGCAGCAACTTTATGAAAAATGGTATCACAGGAACAATTCAAGTGCTAATGAAATGCAATAAGATACTTCTGAAATGTATTTCCTCATGGCTGTAGTCTAAGTAGTACAAGAAATGCAGATACCATTACCCTATATATTCAGCTATTTGATCTCTGCACATATTTTTACTCAGGTAAGGGGCTAAATACTGGCTACGTGGAACAAAGTGTCCTGCTTTGTCAAATATAATCATGGGTGAGAAATCTTGGGAAGTCTTGGGCAAAAACACTATATTAAGAAACTTACTTTTCCCTTAAAATATCCCTTAAAAGAAAGTACTGTCCTTATTTTTCATGTGGCTATCCCTTGTTTCCAGGCAAGAAAAATGGTTGCTAACTAACGTGTAAGACAGCAGTGTTGTAAAGTAATCTTGATAATATACCAGTGGTCACAATAGGTATTCATAATAACAGGTTACCAAAGCATTGTATATGTATCTCTCTGCTGAGAGACCATTATTTAGAGTTCAATGACCCAAGAACCGGGACACACACACAACTAGATTGTGTTAATATAACATCAGTAATTTTATCAGGAAGGCACATCTTGAAGACTGTTGGCAAAACCAGGATTGTATGAGGGGCCCCAAAAGTACAACCAAATGATGACAGCAAAGGCCTTGAAAATCCAGAGACTCTGAGATACACACCGATCACAGTGGCCAAGCAGTGTTCACTACAGGAATGCAACCTTGTGAACTAGATAACAGTGCATTTAGGGATAACAAAGAGAACACAGAGCAGAATCCAGGAAATGTAAAACAAACCACTTATGGTATAACTTGGAGACAATGCAAAATTGCTGGCCAGTGAATGAACAGCTTTTAAGTGGACGGTGGCAGCAAATGAATAAAAACAACCCTAAGTGAAGCTAAAAGTGAAGAGGAAGAAATCTTAACCATCAACAGTGTGTTCTTCCTGGTGAAGAACACAAGACACTGACAACTTGCTATAACCACCTACCTTTTTTGGGAGAAGTAGACGTCTCCTGCCCCTTGTTGGTCTTTGGATCTCCAGAGGCACAGACAGGGTAAGCGTAACACAAGAGGAAGGAGTAGATACCAGAAAGCTTGTGTATGGGAGCTTTAACTACCTTATTAATACGAATTAGCAATAATTGGATACTTTGGCCTAAGATGTCCAAAGTCCTTTTAACTGGATGGATAACAAAGTTTTGAATAGATGTTGCTAGTTCAGTTACACTAAATAATAAATTTGTGGATGTGTGTATCAGGTGAGTTTCTCTCACCTGCATAAATCACAAGGGAAGTTGAATACCCTGCACTTGAGGCAGTTATTAAAATGTGATCTTTTTCTCCAAGGATTACAACTTTGTGATCCCAACTGGATATAACGAGGTTGAACAAGGCTGAAGTTCATCCCAGAACTTCACCTGTATGATTCTTCTATGTACATAAAGTAACCTGGCTTAGAAATTGTGGTCAAAAAGAGTAAGACTGGATTTTCTGGGAACCGAAGGGAGATCTAGGTAGTTGTTGCTACTTAGAAAGGATGGAGGCTGCTGGGACTGCACAGATGCTTGCCAGAAACATTTGGTGCCACAAGATGGCAATCACGCATTTCCCACAGCCCTCACTTTGGTAGAAGGTTCCGGAAGTTCAGTAGCAGCAAGGAGCAGAAGAGCTACATCACATGAGGGCAATATATACAAAAGTCATCTCAGGAAAGAGTCATTATAATGTTGCACAATTTATTTCTTATAATAGTTTATTAAGCTATCTTTATAACAGAAAAGCTACATGAGCTATGGAAACATGAAACTAGATTTACCATCCCAATCCTCTTCTGGCAATTTTCCCATTACACTGGGAACATTGAGAGCCTTGTGATTAGTACTTGTTACCACTGTCAGAAAGAATGATTCACTCTCCTAAGGGGGGTTTGGCAAGATGGAAATGGTGGAAAAAGATAAGAGTGGAAAGCTGGGGAATAAGCCAGAACTGGTTTAGGAAAAAAAAATAATTATATAGATATACATATATATACACACACACAATGTATATCTATTAAGTATAGTGTATATATACACACTGCATATTTGATCTTTACTACACTACATACAGTATACACATAGTGTGCATACATATACATACTGTGTGTTTGTTCTGAGAGTGCAGCAAAACACATGAGCAAGCACAGTAAAGTTTAGTGGATGAGTATAGAAATTGAATTACTAAGTTTCAAAGTTTGAAATTTCTGTTCGTTTAGTTCAACATCTGGCAAAATAAGTTGAAGGATACCTGCATCACCAAAAGCAGAAAAGGAAATAATTAGAATTCTGTATTTAAAAGGTGCATCACTCCAAGTCCTGAAGTATTCTCCAGCAACCCAAAATACCGGAGCAGCATCTACTACTTTATGAGATCCCTCCCGCACAAAAAAGGCATCTGGGATAGTATGATTCTCTTCTGAGACCCATTATCTTAAATGGTGAATCAAACCCCCTAAAATCTCCATGCTGCATGTAAACATCCATGGAGATAGAGGGGTGTCCTTCAGAATGGATTCACTGCCACTGCACAGGTTGATTCACCACCTCTCAGAGAAGAAGAGGCCTGTTACCATTTGCTACAAGGCTGGATGAAATGCATACACAGACCAACTTCAGTCTGTACTTAAAACAATTACTTACACTTAAATGCAAGCTACAGGCAACCTACAGATTACAATCTGGAAGTGTAGAGCTAAATCAAATGGATAGTAGGCTTTGCTCGACAGAAAAAAAGATGCCAACGCAATACAGACTAAAATTCATATCATGTGCTCCTTTTGGCTAGCACATCAAAGCCAGCAAATACGCCTATGTCTGCACGGCAACAGTGAAGGGATTTATATTTTTCTAATTAAAATTATACTGAACCCCTGAGAGAAATAAGCACAACGAACTAACTGTTGACAGTATTAATGGCCTGAGAACAAGGTTATAATTCAGTAAATTAATTGTGTACATGTTGCTCATCAGCACTCAAATCATATTCATGATTTGTTGTCAACAGACTGATTTTTAATATATTTTGCTTTTTTCCTCCATCTATACAGCCTCCCAACCAGTTAACATAATGATATAAGACAATCTGAAAAAAGACAAGTGAAATCCACATATATGTTATTAATAGTGTAATTATAGAGACACAGTAGACAAACCTCAAACATTCCTGGTTGAAAATGTGTTCAAGCACTACTTAAGCTTAACTATAACAGTAACGTGTCAGAGGAGAAACGTTTCTTCCAGTCCATTCATGCCAATCATTTGACAGCATTTCATGTATACTGAATTAGTTTCCTCTATCTACGTGGGTGCTTTTAAAAGCCACAGGAGAAGAAAGGAACACATATCCCAAAAAAAAAAAAAATTAAGACCATACATTCACAAAAGTTGCCAGAACCGTATTATACAGAGCCATACTCATTAAGTAAATCTATGTAGCGCCCAATTGCTATAAACAAGGTCCTTCAGCTAAAATAACAACTGGATTAACATCACATTTCTTATTAAAACTTTCAAAAACATCTGAAATGCAACACTCCTCCAGGAAGACAATTACCTTTATCTGAGTCTCCAAAAATCACTGCAAGGCAGTGTTTCCATATGGATGCTGCAGAAAAAGCACCATCTATATACTTAACAACAGCACCTCCTGCAATGCACAGATTTTCTTTGGAATTTTCCTTACATAGATATGGATTCAGCTGGGGCTTAGTTAACTTTACTCTTAAAAATTTACTTTACATTTGTTTAAAGAGGTTTACCTCTAGGAGCCATGGTTTTAGTTTTCTGTCCAGCAGAATATCAAATCCCAGGACTTCAAAGCAGACACTGTCACTTCCTGGTGCTTGCCCTGGCCTGCACATGCGATAAGCATGAAGAACATGTGGCTCTGCAACTATGAGAGTCTTCACTACTAACTCCTGTAGGGATTTTTTTCAGAAAAATTCATCAGGAGAGAAGACACCAGTATATATTGAACTAATGTGTTTCACACTTTAATCTTTTAAATTTCATTAAGGTATCCACTGAAAAAAGATTTAAAATACCAAATAAATGGTCTGTAATAAGTGAACTACTCCCATGGAGCAACAGATAGATTTTTTTTTTATATAGCTCTAGAGTATATTGTTATACTTTCCATAGTACATACATACTTTTAGATATGCAGTAACTTAAATGCTAAAGGTATATTGGGATCAAAATATAGTATAGCCAATCTTCACCCATTTCATTTTGCAACATAATTTTCAATAAATAATCTTAGAATCATACATACAGATGATGCCTAAGCTTACAGTCTTAGGCCTATTCCTCACCTAAAAATGCCTGCAACATAACCACTGACTTCAGTGGCGCAGGTTCCAGTCCACAGATACATGCAACACTGACTACAGTTTTGTAAATATTCACACATAATATTTACTTTATACTCTCGAAAAGTCTCCAAGAATTTAAATGGGATGGTTCCTTTGTATCATGTTACTTCTGTGAATAACTGTTTGAAAGGTTTTTTGTCCCTCAGAAAAAGTTTAACATTAAATTTATAATCAAACTCTGAATTTAGCCTTTTAAAAACCATAGTCATAATTTATAATATGTCCTCTGCAGCATGCATTGCTGAGAATTGGAATTAATAAACTTTCAAAAATCATTCTGGATTCCAGTAATGTGGATGGCAGAAGCAATTAATTTTCTAAGAATATACATATACAAAATAAAGAAAAGCATATTAGTTTTATCTTACTGAAATATCACTCCAGAATTTGGAAACATCCAGATTATTTGTTTCTAGAAACTCAGTAAACCATTTTATCGAGCGTTTGCTTCCTTTGTCTTCTGTTTCATCCCGTTCAAAGTGTTCATTATGTTTATTGACAGAGTAGTTCGTCAGGTGCATATACAATTGACTCTAAAAAAAGGGAGAGAAGACATAAAAAACCCCTTAAATACAACTCTAGAATGGTCAGTGCAAAATAATTAAAAGAAAAAAAATATGTTAAATCAATAACGTCATAGTCAAAAAGTTCATATTTGCAAATAACACTGTGTGCAGATTTAGTGTTTCTGATTCTTGGAGATTTCATGTACTGAATGCTCTAGCCTCCTTATAACAAACCCTGTGCTCATATTTAAGCCAGTTGCAGTAAACCAATCTACCACTCAACATCAGATTAGGCAATATATCCGCCATTTTTACAGGTCTGTGTGTAAACAACCACCTAAAAAAGTGAAGAGTGATTATCATAACTTACAGAACGATTACATTCCACAAGAAGCAAACAATAAAGATGGTATTTTGAAGTGCTACTTTAAAAGTGCTAAAAAACACTCTGGCATCTGTTTCATAGACAATCCCACATTTCAGTTTTCACTGTAGTTTATTTATGAGAAATGTTCTCATGATAGTGATACTTTAAGATATCTTTTACATATAAACTCATATGCCATGTTGATATCTGCCAAAATTGCTCATTTTTGACTGGCTGGTAGCCATACATCAGAGGGAGGTAAATTTCAAGCTATACATTACATAAATGAGTGCTATAGTTCTTTTATGGAGCAAAATGTCACCAGCATTCATGTTAGATTCATGTTATCAGTTGCATTTAAAAGGGAAAAAAAATATTACTTTTCCGAGACCAATTTATAAATCATGATTTATATGTTACATTATCTCCCAGCACAGTTATTAATTTCCACCTACACTACCATGATGACTGTCCTCAGCACACTGACAGTTCTCTGTCATGTTTGATTCCTCACTTGAGCGTAGCTGATGTTCTAAGCTGACCACAAGCCTTCTGTTCCAATTCCTTTTTGATAAGATAGCCAATAGAAAGCACAAGCCTTCTGCTGTCATTTATCTCACTGCACTTACTTATGTTTAAAAAAACCTTAATGAAATTAACAAAACCAATCAACTTAGCTCCAGGCTAGTTAATATATTTATCAGCACTGCAAGTAATTAATTTCTCCCATGGCTTCCAATTACTGCTTTGAGAATCCTTCTGACACCTATTGGTTTTGAGTCATTATAAATGTCATCTTTCCATGAAATTCAAATTATTTCACACTACAAGAAAATGGAAGTGTTTTTAGAACATTTGTTAAACATCTGAACTAATCTTTAGTTTGAAGTTATCTAGAACAATGTCACTGTGGCACAATGTCATCCAAAGAACAATGTCATTAGTGATAGACCAGGTTATTTCATACAATGAAAGCTACAACATGAACAGTTGTGAGAACACGCACTGTTCTGTTTATCCACTCAGAGCATATTTCAGTGCTCCTAATGCTGAGATTAGTAACAATAAAAAATATTAAACTATTCCAAATATAATATTGGAACTCTTCCAAATATACCATTTGTACTAGGCTCCAAATGATACCTGCATTCTTCAAAGGAGCACTAAGAGACAGTCACAATTTTAAGTGACAAGTAGGGAAAAAGGCTCTCCATGTGTTGTCTATTGCATAATTACATTGAAGCAGCTCTAAAAATATATGGTATGGTAAAGGAAAGATACAGTGGCAACAGAGTACAGAGTGAGGTATAAGAAACTCATATCTACTGACGCCTCCCAACGCTTCAAATCTACTTCTTTTGTAACACACATCTCCATTTTGGTCTGCACGAGGAGAGGTTACTCCTCTCAACAGGGGAAGATGCTATACAGTGAACAGGAGGATTAAAGCGTTCAAAAACTATAGCATGTCCCTTACATTTCTTGGTGCTCTGCAAGCTTATAGGCAGCCCTGCTGTTATCATCCTAAAGTTGTCAAGTACGTACTCCTTTCCCTGCTGAAGCGGTCACTGACAAACAGCACCAGCGGCAGATGCCTTCACGTTCAGGGACTGCAGCGACCACTCTCATGCACTGGTCTTTATATCGCTGTGTTTCTGTTTTCTGCAGAGCTTCCCCATGCAATGGCTCAAACATTGCAGGATCCTCAGCAGAAGCTCTAAACTTCAGGGATGTTAAACAATGATCTAGCAGGAGATAAACCTTATCCTCCCCCCTACCCCACCCCAAACCAAATCTCAGATAAATACAAAAGCAATGTAACTGTTCTTGAAGTGATTTTCTTAATTTCATTTTTTCTGGGTTGAATGCCAATAACTGACATCTTTTGCTTTGTTTTAGGAAGTATTTAAACTCTTTAGCATATGTACATGCAAAATCATATCAAAGTTTTATACACAAACAATAATATGGCTATACTTGTGATGTTGATAGAAAAGCATGAGTTAAATATCTTTCATTTTCATTTTTTCTCTTCAGTGACAATACAGAAGTTCAGCCAGATGAATACCAAATTAAATCCCATGTCAATTTATTTTATTTTACTTTCTAAAATTCTACGGGCATAAGCAATAAATTGGAATGAACTCCAACTTACCAAATTTGAGTCACTGGGGGGATGATACTTTTCCGTGCCCATTCTCACCAGTCCATCATGATACAAAAATACTTTTAATGGATCACAGGAGGTTACAAGAATATACACACGTAAATCAAACTTATAGCCTTCCATAAGAAATGGTTTGTCAAGATATTCCTGAACAATCAAGTGATCTTGAGCTTGTAATTTTTCTCCGTTTCTTATTAAAGAGATCCTGGTAAAAACAAAAGTTATTTTAAAAACATGGAACACTGACATTACTCTTCGAAATAGATTTTCATGGCCACCCAGCCAGGTAGTCAGGCTAAAGTCTACCTGGAGAAAGAGACTTACATATCTGATTTGTAGGGTAGAGAAAAAAAGTGCCATTCGCTTACATGGCTCTTGGTTTCCTGTCCTTTATGGTGCTTCACTGGATGAAAAAAGGCAATGAGCCATTTCAAAATAACTTTCTGCTTCCTTTGATTCAACAATTTGTAATAATGGGTTCCCTCTACACTTAGAAATTGTTTGGCAGAACGACCAGTCTCCAGCTTTTGTGATTATTCTTCCCCAAGCAGCTCTAAAAATAGGCTTCTAGTCTCTCTTTGTCACAACTTCTGCCCAAGCTACAGGTTGCAAAGAACTTTCAGTGCTAACCTGACTCAGTGATGATGTGTGCAAAGCAGGACACTGATCAGTACAACTAAGGATGGCATAGATTAAGCTCAGTATTTCTGTATTCCAGTTTCCCCACATCAGAATGAAAAACGGTTTGTATACAGACTATAAACTGGCAGTCCCTAACTACACAGATTTTTAAATAACTGTAATAGCTAATATTTTTCAGTGTATCATTATTAACCCTGAATTCCCATAGCTTTGTTGCCTTAACCTTACCCTCTATTATTTATGAAACATTTCAGTGTTCTGGTGCTGAATACTCCTAATATACTGAAGTACTTTACAGGCATTTCTCTGAAATATGCTGCTACCTTTCCCTTCAGCTTATCTTTGCCCTTATCAAGAGGACTGAAAAATAAGGAAATGGAAAAGTTTGGGAGCTTTACTCTTACAGTAATTCTGTTATATTTTTAATAACTAAGGGTTTTACTATACTGGATAATCCAAATTGATAGTAAAAGCAATAAAAGCTAAAATTGAAATATCTATAAACAAGAACCGAGTTAAGAATAAAATTGTAATATTTATCTCATTGTTTTTTCACTGGGCAGCCCTGTCACAGGCAAACCCATTTCAACTCAAATGCAGGTCGCAGCCTCTGCAGGGGTGTCCCCCCTCCGGCCTGGGTGTCACCTCCTTCCAAGGGCACACCTCCCGCTGCATCCCCAACAGTGCCTCCTCTGTTTCTCGTGGCTGCCACTCTTAAATATGTTTGTGCTTCTCTGACTGGCTGCAGTTTTGGCACAATGGGGTGGTTGGGCGGGTTTCAGAACTGTGGAAGATCCTGACCTCCTCCCACATATGTCACCCCTGTAGCCACTAGCCACCAAAACCCTGCTGTTTATGCCCAATACAATCTCACCCTGTAAGTCTAAGCACAACAGATTAATAAATATATTCTTTAGATAAATTCACAATAAAAATAATCCTGATCTTAAAAATTATTTGAGCCTCATCAGAAAATGCATTCTCTAATTATGCCACATTCAGAACAACATTAAAATACCACTTCCATTTAGCTTTATATTTTAGCTGTTCCCTCTTGTTAAGCCTTCATCCTATACATGAACTTTCTTATACCGATCACACGACTTTAACTACAAACTTCTTACTAATACATGGCTTCTGTTAATGTTGTAAGTACCACTGGATTTCACTTTTAATAGGTAAGAAGACTGAAGTTAACATGCAACTTACCCATGTCCCATTGCACCATTAGCTGGTTTGACTATGAAAGTTTTCTGTCTACGTTTCTTCTTCAGTTCTTTTACATAGTTCTGAAACTGTGTGTATTCTGCAGGGAAGATCCATGTTCGAGGAATAAAACTATACTCCTGAGGCTGACTCTTAATCATTCTGCAAAAAAGTGTAACTGAGTTAAAATCTTTTAACTACTTTGATGAATCAATCCTCAGAATTAAAAAGCATTTACAATAATTTGACAAGGAAACATTTTTGCAAAATGCTGTAATATGAAAGCAAACTTCTGCAGTTGTTTAAAAATAGTTAGAGCTCTGTAACTTACTCATGTGCATACTTTAACAACAACAAAAGCAGACTATCTTGAACATTCTTGTTTATTATCATATCGTATTTGCTTATTAAGTTGCTGGCATCCATCTCACTCCTGTTATAGTTTTTGTTCAGTTACTCAGATGATTTAATGCTATTCCTATTCTTAGAAATATTAAACTTACAATAGACTTTGTGATTATAGATCTTTTCCTACCTAACAGACTCCTGGATTCCTGTACTCCTCTTTTCTATCTTTTTTTTTTTTTTTTTTCCCTTGGGAGGGGTGGGGATATTTGGCAAGTTTCATATTGGTATGTATTTGGGGATGTATGAGGATCAACACATACAAAAAAAGAGGACCTGGGATGTTTGGAGTTTCTTCACGGGTGCAAAAAATATTAATAACAAGGACTGAATTTAAAATTAAAATGAGAGCAATTTAAGAAGAGTTTTTTTGTTTCTTTCTAGACTTTTGAAGGAATTTCAAAAGTAAGGAATTGTAGTAAATATACTTTGACACAGGCCAAGCAACTGCTCATGCACCTCTCATATAGGGCAAAACAGAAGCCTGGATTTGTATTTGGTACCACCATATTGTGACTGAGATTCTCTCAGCTCCTTATTTAGTCAAAAGAAAGCAAAGAAATGCAAAGCAAGACAAGAGGGGGAAAAAATAGAAGAACCAAAACAAAAATAAGGTTAAGACATGGTAGGGAACAATCTCTGAAACTGAATCTGGTTAAAGGATGCAGCGAGGTCCCATCTCCCTGCTTTAATAGCTGTGGCAGCTGAGGTAGTGAGCATATGTCATTTTATAGCTCTGTTGTCTGAATGCAGAAAAGACAAATAGAAGAGGAAAAATGGTAGAGAATTCAGTTAGTAGAAGTTTCCATCATCCAAAGCTGTGTATCTGGCAGATAGGAAGCATATACCCACACCAGACTGGCAGTATGGGCTAGATACATATGGGTTAGCTTTAAACAAAGTGGCTTTAATACTGGTTAACAGCCAAGTTATAGGAGCAACGTGGACTTGGTGGTACTATGCAGACTAGTATACCACAGTTCCCAGCAGAATAAGTTTAGTCTTTGCTAAGTTCAATACTGATGCAGCTAGCTTGTTTCAGGTACTCA
The DNA here is from genome assembly GCA_031468815.1 of Morus bassanus. Classification (NCBI taxonomy): domain Eukaryota; kingdom Metazoa; phylum Chordata; class Aves; order Suliformes; family Sulidae; genus Morus; species Morus bassanus. The sequence continues at coordinate 8,402,688 of CM062576.1, read as the reverse complement.
GAATACCTGAAACTTCATAGCTAACATCATATGAAATTAGTTTGGGAAACTCAAAACTACTCTGTAACACAGGGCAGACACATCTAAAATACAAATATCCACAGACCAACAGAAAGTGACTGGTTATTTATAAAGAAATTAACTGTCATAGAAAGTTCCCCAACTTTGATTTTTTAAAAAATGGCACTATGATGAATTTTAATACTTTTTAATTAATTACCCATTTAGGTATACTTCTTTTGTAATGGAAATGAGTAGTATCAGGATAACTTAAATGTAAAAGAGACTTACAATATCAATTCAAGTTTTCATTTCTACTATGAGCCTACATAATACTCCCAATGCAGCATAAGACAGTTTTCCTTTAAGTGGCTAAAATACTAATGGAAAAAACAGAGCTGCCAACCACATCTGTAAGGCTAGGACTGTAGCCAAGCCCCGCTGGTATAATAGATACACTGTCACCAAATTGTTTAGCCAAGTACCCAACAAACACTCTGCAGAAACCACAATAGCTATAGTAGTTTTGAAGTACTGCATGAGGTTCAGCGCTTCTGCAGTTTCATTGTAACTATTATTTTTACAGATCTGGTTTGATGAAAGCCACCAAATATTCACAAAAAAAAATTTAAGAAACATAAACAGATATTATAATTCATGATTCATGCATATTTTTAAACTACTCTCCATCTGCTATATATTTACAAATATTATTACCTTGCTAACTGAATAGCTTATCTAGGCAGAAATTATCCTATTTTTAGATAAAAAGCAGTTTCTGTATTAGCATCCATCCCTCTCCAAATTATCTACCATATGCATCCTGAAGTCCTACATGACAGAGACTCTCCATTTAACTTATGCACAGGTTTCAATACACATACTCCCTACTCAGTGAACATAGCTTCATGGTACTCTAGATATATTAATACTATTTTGTGACTCCAGGTACCTCAGTTCTATATGCCTTTTTCTATCTCATGCATAACTGGGTAGACTACAAACACTTAATAATATGAAGCAGAATACTTAAATGTTGTCTACAAGTTCTGGTGCTCACTAAAACTTTCAACAAAAGAATTCAGCTCTGTTCTTTCCCTGCTTGGCCCTATTCAGAAACGGCTTTGGAACATCATCAAGCAGCTTGCAGAATCAAGACCTATTCCATTACAATAGCCCTATTTTTCAGCACATCTGCTATCCACTACTGTGGGTAACCACTTCCTCACTGTGCTGCTCTACCCTTTAGCCTTTGCAGTCCTTACCAGGAGGTCTGAGAATTAAACAGCAAGTTATTGTTCTTCTGAGTGCTATTTTAGCTCATGGATGTGGTCAGACTGCGCTCTTGTTTCTCAGAGTCCTTTCTGTGCAAAGGAACCAAAGATGTTGAACAAAACGTAGGTTACTAAAGACAGGACTTATCAGTCTAATAACGCAGGTTCCACCATCTAGGTTTCAAGATCCTCTGGCTTTTCAAGTATGAAAGGAGGTTAGCAGGTAGGTATGGATGAGAACGATTCTTGGTTCATGATCAGTTCACAAACCTTTTAAACGTAAACAACAAAGGTGTTGCAAAAAAGACCACCTCATACAGGGGTTCCCCTTCCCATTCATCCAGTACACCTTCTCCCCCATTCATTATATTCGTTCTGTAACCACACTTGTCCTTCACATAAGGAGATCTCATCTAAGAGACCATTTACAGAAATTAAGATCTAGTTGGCCCTACAACAGCACATTTATTTTTTTTTTCTTTCCTGATTATTCCCATTGAAAACAATGCTCATGCCTCCTTTTGTTCTTGGTTACATTCCTGCTTCTATCTGTTCCGTTACTCTGTGTCCCTACACTTTCTGTGCTGGGTTGTCTTCTTTCCTATTACACATGCTACATATTACACTGCTCCCTTCACAGATTCACAGAATGGCAGGGGTTGAAAGGGACCTCTGGAGATCACCTCGACCAACCCCCCTGCTTGAGCAGGTACACCTAGAGCAGGGTGCACAGGACCGTGTCCAGGCGGGTTTTGAATACTTCCAGGGAAGGAGACTCCACAACCTCTCTGGGCAGCCTGTTCCACTGCTCTGTCACCTGCAAAGTAAAGTTTTTTCTCATGTTCAGGTGGAACTTCCTGTGCTCCAATTTGTGCCCACTGCTCCTTGTCCTGTCATTGGGCACCACTGAAAAGAGTCTGGCCCCATCCTCTTGACACCCACCTTTTAGATATTTAGAAGCATTAATAAGATCCCCCCTCAGTCTTCTCTTCTCCAGGCTGAACAAACCCAGGTCTCTCAGCCTTTCCTCAGAAGAGAGATGCTCCAGTCCCCTGATCATCTTGGTAGCTCTCCGCTGGACTCTCTCCAGCGGTTCCCTGTCTTTCTTGAACTGGGGAGCCCAGAACTGGACGCAGCACTCCAAATGTGGCCTCGCTAGGGTGGAGTAGAGGGGGAGGATAACCTCCCTCAACCTGCTGGCCACACTCTTTTTCATGCCCCCAAGGACACGGTTGGCCTTCTTGGCCCCAAGGGCACACTGCTGGCTCATGGTCAACCTGCTGTCCACCAGCACTCCCAGGTCCTTCTCAGCAGAGCCGCTTTCCAGCAGGTCAACCCCCAACCTGTACTGGTCCGTGGGGTTGTTCCTCCCCACGGGCAGGACCTTACACTTGCTTGTGTTGAATTTCATGAGGTTCCCCTCAGCCCAGCTCTCCAGCCTGTCCATGTCTCGCTGAATGGCAGCACAGCCTTCTGGTGTATCGGCCACTCCTTCCAGTTTTTTTATCACCAGCAAACTTACTGAGGGTATGCTCTGTCCCTTCATCCAGGTCATTGATTAATATATTGAACAGGACTGGAGCTACCACAGACCCCCGGGGAACGCCGCTAATTATGGGCCTCCAACCAGACTCTGCCCCATTGATCACAACCCTCTGAGCTCTATTGTTCAGCCAGTTTTCAATCCACCTCACTGTCCTCTCATCTAACCCTCACTTCCTAAGCTTGTCCATGAGGATGTTATGAGAGACAACATCCACCTTCCACCCTTCTGCATGTGAAAATCACATTGTCCAATACCCAGGCGCTCTGGATCACGGGCTGTAAGAGGAATTCCTGAAGCGCAATTCCTCCTGAATAGCATTTGCCTCTCAGAGTCCAGCAGATTTTTTTTTTTCACTCCATTCCCAACAGCTTGCATAAAATGAAAGGGTGAGATCAGTATAAAAACAAAGGTAGAAGTAAAAGAAAAAGGAAGAGTCTACTCTCCACCAATTCTCAGCAGTTGTTTCGTGAACTCTCAACGGTACAAAACCCACAGCTATTCTGTACGAGTCAGCATCAGGAATAGAAAAGACTGCATGCAGCAGAAAAGCAAGAGAACGGAGTTAGTGTTTCTGCATTATCCTGTTCAAATAAATTCGAAGACAGAACAGCAGGACTATGCAACAAAATCCTCCACTCTACAGACAAGAGCCTGCCCAACCATGTACCGCAACTGACTTGTGATTTCACATACATATGTATGTTTTGCAAGCAGTCTCAAGGCCTATCATTTTGATTTTATTAAATTATGAATACCAAGTACTGAATTGTGAGGTTAGTGCTGCAAAAAACAGACTGATTAAAACCCTGCTATATCTACTGATATTAAGTGCAGTCACAACATAGGTATGTTTGACCCAGAGTTATCATATCAGAGAAATTATTCCCATCTCATCTATAACATGCAATCTGCACACTAAGTACCTTTAAACTGTGTTTCAAATTCAGAATTCAGTAGACTGAGAGAGGTATAATCAGACTGTATTTGAAAACAATGTGTGCATGATAACAAGAGCCTTTTGTCCATTTTGCACATTTTTTTTTAAATCACAGAACTGTAGCAACACAGGGACACCACTGCCTACCAAGCTGACCAATGCTGTTCCACTGTTTCCAGGACCTCTCCGAATAGATGTTTGCCTCTGTGGGCTATCTCTATGTTTTTAGTCAGTGATCAAGTCTGGAAGGGGCAATGAAAAGTGCTTGCGTAGCATGTATTGACGCATGTGCCCACAAGGCCCACGTGCAGGATATGTAGACACCATAGCAATGCACGTAATATTTGGATCATAATAGTTGCGTACATGCTACATGCTATGTGTTGTAGTTACAAAACAGAAAAGGAAATAGAGAAAGAGAGAGAGGGAGAGGAGATATCACATTAATTACATTAACATGTGAAAACAAATTCTGTTCTGGTAACAGGAAATGCAGTGTAGGTAATGTTGGGGACCAAAAGATTAACTCTATTAATAACTGGTCTTTAAACTAATTTAGATTAGAAGAATCAAAACATCCACACACATTTATCCCTAAAATTCTCCTTATTACCAGGCTGCTGAATCATTACCTAGTACGGTTTTCTTACAGGTCTTACTCACAGATTCTCAGCTAGGATAATTCCTCAGAACTGTTATTCCACTAGAGTGAGGAGAATTTACAATTAGACAAATAAGCCTCTCTGACTTACTTCTTATACGAACAGTAAGATGCTTCACATTTGATATACACAAAAATATAGTCATTAATTATTTTAAACAAATAATATCTATCCACATACCAGTTATTTTTTCTATTCTACCATTACAGGATATATTCCTGGGTATATTATGTATTAAGTGCATTTTACAGTAATTTAAGGCTCTCCTACATTCTGCAATGCATAGACAGAGAACTGAACCCACATCATTTTCCACTGAAGTCAATTGGAGAGATACAGTAGCCCACTCTAACGCTACAGATTCAGGACCAAAGCCAAAGTTATTAAGGAACTTTGGAAATTATTCTTGGTCCTCTCATAGCCTCTTAGTAAAAATAAACAAACCTTATAAGCAATAATTCAGTATTGTACTGCATTAAATACTGTGGCTGAAAAACTTCTTAATATTAAAAGAAAGATTACTTAGTCATGTTTCTTGCCAGAAAATCCTTTCTGCAGATCTCTCCCATTCCTGGAAAATGGTTGATTCTCTAAGGAAGGAGAAAAAAAAGAAAGTTAGTTGGTACTTTTTAGTTTTCCTGGCATACCTAATACAATCATTTAAAACATTCAACTGCATGCTCAGGCAAACATAATTAGTGTCACACATAAATTATTTAAGATAATATCTTACATTATACTATGCATTCTTAGCAATACTAAAGATACTGTAGGTTGTATTCTCCTCCACCAACATGAGTACGCCCATTGATTTCATTTCAGACATGAAAGGAGATTATCATACTCTTATTCACAAAGCTATCTAGGAACAAAGAATGCTATCACAGAGTAATGGTAAAAAAGGAATTATTTATTCACAGAAACTGTGAAGAGAGCTCTGCTTGTTAACTTACTGCTTAAAAGCTTATGAGCAACTTAGAAATGATGTCTTGCATCGTCTTTTAACTCTGATCATTCAGAACACCCAACTGGCAAACAAAAGCATGAAAAACCAGCCCCAAATATTTAACCACCAGATTCCAAGTGGTATGAACAAATAACTCTGGAAAAGAGAATAGGATTTTAAAATATGTAGTGGTATAGCCTTATTGCAGTCTGGTTGGTGGTGTTTTGTGGGGTTTTTTTTCTCTCCATACAAATGCAACTGTCCAAAAGCGACACATTACTGAACGCTTCAGAGTGAAGTGGCTTACTGAAACGTGTCAGAAATCCTAACTATCACTCTACCTGATAGTTCCGAAGTTCGGCAATCTTTTCTTGTTGTACAGCAGAATCACTCCATATAAGGTTAGCTGTTTCATCTTCATCACGTGTTTTCACAAATCCCATTTCTCGTATTACTACACGTACTACGGAGAAATCACATACTTAAGGAATATATCGTATCTCTAAAATAGATTCATTTTCAAAATTTAAAAAAATCAATTAAGATTTTAAACACTTCCAATATTCAAACCTTTGTCTGAGAACAATGTTAGCATGCAAGCTATTATTTATCTTACAATATTTCCATCAGTCTGTTGCAAACCTGTCATTATAACATTACAGCACCTGAGGCTAGAATCAGAGCACAACCACTGATGGGAACTGTTAAGAGCTTCAGGGCATTCCACAGTCATCTAGTAAAAGTCCACTTGCACAGCTTTTAGACTTAATCTTGGCTATCACATATGTTAATTTTAAAACAGTGATGACTATAAGTGTCACAGGGGACAAGAATGCCTCCTTAGTCAAGGTACAGTAGTTACAAAAGCAAATGCGTACATTATTTTAATATAAAAAAAGAGAAAAGACTGATTATGTGCCAGACATAACTCAGGTTCTAGCAGAAAAGACTTTTCTGAAGTAGTCCCCAGCATCAAAATACAAAACAGTAGTAGATTTTATTGAGAAACCTCTGTATAATAATTAGAGTATTTAACATTAAATTTACACTGTTCATCTTTCAAGGTTTTAAGTAAACTTCCAAATACATGCATAACTCATAATTAGAAGGTTTTTCCACAGTTTTCTTAATTACTTAAGTTTTTGCATTTCAAGGCCCTTCCCTGAGTGACAAACGGGGAGTAATAGATGCACAGTGTTCAAAGCTATCAACTCAATGTCACAAAAAAACCCCAAAGGTTTCTTACAAAAGAAAATCCTTTGGAAATGTCTCACTGTCAGCTTCATGCAAAGTCCATTAATTCACCCCATTTGTTAGTAATTCACTCATGTCAGTGGCTATTAGGATGAAAACAAAATATGTAGGTTCCTACCAATTTCATATTTTGTGCCAGCAACATTTGCAGTGATGACTCCATTCTTCTTCTTTCTGACTTTTCTTTTAATTGTGCTTTGATAGGGTAGTTCCGAACTCAAAGTCAGAGGAGCAGTTCCATGGTTATCTTTGAGAAATAATGTTGTAACTATCAACATCTTTATATCCCAAATAACGTATACAAATGAACTAAAAATACAAACAAGTACTTTGTTGCAACTTAGCGATACGAGCATACTGAATAATTAATAGGCTATATTAAAAATCCAAGACTAGCATACCTCCCTCATTAGGCAAGGATGGCATTATAACCTAGGATAGTGCAGAAGCAGAGCCCAAATTCTATTCCAAGTTCTCAGAAAATGATGGAGCTGTCAAAGCCAAATTATTTAAAGCTTCAGTCACACCATTTCAGTCTCCAGTTGTAACAAACATTAGTTCTGGAATGGATAGATATCTGTGTTTAAAAAAAAAAAAAAAAAGAGAGAAACTTTGTTACAGAGATCCTGAAAAAATATGAACAGCAGAAAATATGGAAATGCTTGTAATAAGAAGTCAAAAGTAACACTTATTTTAAAAGATTAATCAAGTTACTGTAAATACAAAACTTCGTTCATTACAAGTCAATTGTTTTGTTTCTGGGAAAAATCATTTTGCAGTATTAATTTTCAAAATGAGATTATATTACCACATTTTCTTATTTTCATTTGTGTATGGGAGATTTTAAGCATGAAAATAGGTTAACACTGAATTCAATCAATACTGCAAACTTTTATCTCCACAAAGCCCTCTGAATTTACAGCAATTTTAAACTGTATTTTAATCAAAAATTTAAAATGAGACACAGTGTGATGTGTTTTCAGGTACCGAATGGGAAATAACTGAAATCACCTTAACAATCCTTTTCCACTTTTTCATTTTTCAACATTTCTTAAAGCATTTGTCCAATAATCGCTTGGTAACACATGGCTGCCGTTTCAAGACCACTTCATGACACAACGGACATAATTTCAAAGGCACTTTGGGTTGGCAAGTATCTGAATTGTCAGGTTCTAAAAGTAGTAATTATTTGCATAAAATGCTATTTTTCATGTCTACACTGATGCAAAATTTCAATTTTTTTTCCTCTATGAATACACTACCACATGTGAAAATCCCCCATATTAAAAAGTTTTTTAGGTCCATCTTAAGCACATAAGAACAACGAGCTAAAATATTAGGAAAAAATTTCAGGAATAAAATGCTTCTAAACACACTGCTACATTACTTCAGATGTGCAGCACTGTTATACCAAAGTCTGCAAGGAGACAAATGCTGTCTTTGGCAGGCCGCCTCAAACAAATCTACAAGTTTTCGAAACATACAATATAAGTTACTGATTTTTTAAATGCTTTCATTTCTTTTCTGCAATTATATGTGTGGCTAAAGTTCCTTACACTAGCTTTAGGGTAGTTTATATTGCCACTTGTGGTGGTTCCAAAACTTATTTTAAGCAGCACAAAATTAGAGTAAAGTCAAATTCATCCATGACTTATGATGTAAAACATATTTGGTCATAAGATTGGGCAAGATGTGCATTAGCAAAATTACCAGAACATTACTTATAAATCCTCATTTTTTATTTTTTTTGTGTGTGTGTGTATATACACACACACACATCAGAGAGACAGAGAGAGACAGACAGACAATTATATTCTGGACAAGCCACCCTCTTGGTAAGAAAATATGAAAGCAGACACCTTGAGCTTTATACCTTTATACACAGATGCAACGTTTGACAGCATAGTAGTAACTCCCAGCCATACCTACTTGCAACATACTTCGCTGAATCAGAACTCACTAAGAAAACCCCCCCAAACTGAACTAAAACTGGCAGGTCATTTTGAGGTTTTAGTGTTTTGGATGCCATCATCTGAGAAGGTGGTCTGAAAGTCCTCCTGCCCACTGGCCTACTAAAATTAGGTACAGAGATGGGAAAGCAAAGCATTCATCCTCCTTAAACCTGCTGTGAAGGAAAAGCAGTGCCGGGCACAATGACTCACTGAATATTGCATGTTATCTGTTTCTCAAGCTAAGAATACCACCAGAGTACAAGACATGAGTATTACTCCCCAGAACTAAACAGGTACGCCTGTCAACCAATTAAGGACTTCTATGCACATACACAAAAGCCTAGCAGTTGTTCCTCCGCTTTAGTGGCTAAAAACTTTTAACAAATTTGGAAGAATGTCAAGATGACTAATATCTCCCTCTGAGAAATGCCAGTCCTTACTAATAGAGCATGCTTTACAAGCTGTGATATGGTAATAAAAGCCAAGGAGCTTATAGAGCTTTCATTCATCTTATAATCGCAGAAAACTATCTGCCCCAAGTTACTGTAACACATTGTATTCTGAAGGTGGACCATATAGCTCCAAACTGCACTACATCATTGAATTACTGTTTTTCTTTCTATAGAAACTATTCTACTCTTTTGACTAGAACACTCTTCCAGGTTTAAATAGAAAGCAGCGACACTCAAGGTACATGACTTTCAACCAGTCAGCTTTTTAGCACACATACATAAGTTGATGATAAATATTTATGGTCAACTTTAGAGCATTCTATGGGCAATTAGCAGTTTGGCCATATGGAAAACAAAGTAATTGGACTGGCTAACTCTCACAAAAATCTCTGCAAACTGATCGTTGAAGTAACTCTTTTCTTGACAAGATTATGGATGACAATTTTCATCATCACAGCTGAAGCATGCACTCCTCCCAGGGTGTCAAATCTTATTACAAAGACACATACAGTCTACTTGTCAAATCCTGATTTAATCTGAATTCTTCAAAGACAAAAGGGATCATTACTGTACCCTGTATTCAAACTTACTCTAGGATTTTGACTTTTCACAAGCGCTGTCCTATGCCAACAAACTGTAGTCTGCCTTAAGCTTGTATATAATAATTCAAAATTGTTTTACAATTACTTCACTTCTCTTAAGTGGCCCATCTCCAAACAACCCTTTCACTGAATGCCAAAACACCAGCAGTACTAAATTACAAGTAGTTTTCCAAAATATTTTACATAGGATGCAGTCCTTTCCTTTGTCCTCCTGCAACCATCTCCTTTCCAAAGGGCAAATACAGGTCCAATGAAATTGGACAGTCTCAGCTTTTCTTCCCACCGTGCCAAGTGCCAGATGAGAGGTACGGCATCTCATCTGAGGGAATACATTACTCAGAGCACTAGCTGTGAGTTGTAGGCTAAGCCCTGGGAGCAGTAGACTTGCTCCTGCTTAGACCTCCATGCTCTGTACGTCGCCGGTGCAGTACCATGAGAAGTTCCAATTCTGCAGCAAGAAAAACTAAGACCAGGCTACTGAGGAGGCTGCAATCCTCCCAAGGAAACTGCAACTATTTGTTAGGCACACTAACATGGCTGTGCATGGTGGGGCTTCCATCACAGTGTTTTCATTCACTTCATAAGATGTTAAATGAGAAGAGGATGGGGCTCATTCCTGAGCTGTTTTAGAACAGCTGTGTCAAAAAAAACCCCAAGGACCTCAGACAATAGTGAACTCTCTGCAAATATTGCTCTTTTCATCCCTGTCTCAGCATATGGTGATGCAGAGGATCTCTAAGAGTTACTCCAAACTAATCTGGTTTGGACAGAGAAAGAAAGATACACGAGTGTCTAACTGGGGGAACAGGTCACTTGGGAGAGACAGGAATACATGTCAGAGCAATAAATGAAGGGCTGTTGCTGAGGGGAGGGAGCTGAAAGGAGAGGGGCGCGCACTGACAGAGCACCGAGATGCAGCACTGCAATGCCACAGGCCCTGGCAGCCACAAGCTCCCACACGTCTTTCCTCTTTTTGACTTCTATACAGCAGAAATCACCCCAGAGTTACTTCATTCTCTGACCCAGGTCCTCCCCAGGCACCTTCTTCTAGCTCACATCTCTTGATTTGTTATTATTGCCCAGCTCCATGCCCAGTCAGAGTGCCGTTGTCTCTTCCTTTATCATCTGTCATGATGAAGGAAGACGACCTGCAGCGCAGACCACTTTGCAGGCAGCCCCTGCCGCCCCGACGGAATCACCAGTTACAGGGCAAGGCTTATTGCAGGGCCCACCAGATCACGCAACAGGAACGGCAGCAGCGTTGTCAGGTTATGAATACATCAAATTCCGAGTCAGTTCTTATAACTGTGACAAGTTTTTACCTACAAAATAAAATAAGCATAACCTATAACCTACATTCAGCTACAACAATGTAGAGGCATATCCCTCTAGTAACCTACCTGACAGACCTGTTTCTAAGAGACTGCCTTTAATAACATGGAAGAAAGTATTCTATTTCCAAACTGGGACTGATGGAGCTTGCTTAACCTTGGCAAGTCAGCTATCGGGAATCTCTGAATTCACACTCAGACAGAAAAGGATCGCAGTTCCTGCTGTATATACCATTTCCCCCCTGAAATCGTGATACATGCAAATTGGTGAAGGTTTGTTGCTCACCCATACCGATTCAAGGGTGGGTGAACAAAAATGGTTAACCTATAAATCCATGGAGACAGACATGTGAAGAAGAAATGAATGCATCTTTGTCAGGTTAGCACATTCTTACACAAACAAGCACTTTGAATAAAAGTGTTCTACAGGGGAAAAAAAAAAAGACGTTATCTTTTCTGTTGCCTGGCAAAGGTGTGAGAGAGCCAGCAAGAGAAATAACACTGCACACAATCCTGTTCTAGAAAGAGACAGAAAAAGAAAAAAGAAAAAGAAAAAAAAACCACAAAGGAGCTTTTTTCCTCCAGGGGCAGCAGAGGTAGGGTACTCTGGCTGGAGAGGGAAGTGGTGCACACAGACAGGGACCTGCCTGAGTCCATCTAAGGGAACAGTCTGCGCAAGGTACAAGCGTACCTGGGTGAAGAGCAGCGGACAGTGGGAAGTGGTGGTTTCATAGTTAATGGAATGATCCATGTTTCCTTGATAACAAGTTGTAATATGTTGTAGAAAAGAAAAAATTAAGAGTATTTTTTGCTGTTACACAAATTAAGTGTATCCTAACAAATTAGTAAATTGCCTGAAAAATTCTTCTGGCCTAGATTATGTAGAAGTATTTTTTAACAGATCCCTCTCTTATTTCCTAATTTATTTGCTCCATACTCTCACAAGTGACCTCTGCCTTTCATGATCCTTCAATTTACATCCTGATCCAGTGTAGAGCTGAACAGGTTATTTTTAATCTCTAAATAGAAATTGCATGCCATCAGACCCTTTTTTTTTCCCCGAAAAGTAAGCATCCCAGAAAAAGGTTGAATTAATTAGATCAAAATAGAGAAGGGGGAGTCAAATTCAAACTTAAAATAAAGTGGTGCAACTTGGGTGTTCTTTGGAATAGATTCTCAAGTCAATGAGATTCTTCAAGCTAACTGGGATTATACCAGTAACTATGAAACCACTACTGTGTACCCTAACAAAAAGAGACTAGATTGCATATGCACGTTTAAAAGAGATTTAATCTAATAAATTTAAGCATTAAGAATGGTGGAATCATTTACCTACCAAAATACTCCATATTCCAAAGCTGAGACAACACCGTATCACTCAGTATGCACTGTTTTTAATGTGAACCTCTTCCTTCCTTCCAGCTACTGTGACACCACTGGTGACCAGTTTGAAAAGCTCCGTGGGCTATGCATGTGCTTAACTTTACATATATGAACTGAAAATGTGACTTCAGAGCTTAAGCCATGGCACATACGACAAGACCTCTCAAAAACAACTAACATTTCTTAAGTGTCTTTGTACTTACTTAGGTGAAATGCTACAAAAACTAGATCATCAGTTTTATTTTTATTTCCTGCATTCTTTGTGTACAGACAAGTAATCACTCACCAAGAGTGGAATATTTTAGAATAGATTTTAAAACTAGCAGACTGCTTTTCTCTGAGCCCATTAGTGCAATTTACTCAGTGCTGTCAAAAGTGTCTGGAAATGCACAGTAGCTGGGACGAAATCCACAAAGCTCCTGACATAAGGAGCTTTCACTCTGAAATGGAGAGACACTGAAGATATAGTTACAGAACTTGGCAGATGACCGTAGGGATAGAAGGACATCACCACTGTACTGCAATCCCCACTCCCCAATTAGATGGAAAATTAAAATAAAAGTTTCACATACACATGAAAAAGAAAGAAGTTAAAATAGTCTTCAGAGCATTGACCTAGCAAACATCGGAGTTCTGTTTTTTTCAGTCTGACCTAAATAAGTTTTTCTCTCCCTTAGATCTTAGAGCATGAAAGTCTGGATACACCGCAGTGAGAGGTCTGCTATTTATTACAATTATACAAAACTATAATTTACTGTTGATCTGGAATTAAGCTATAAAATGCACATTCAAAACGAGATTAAGACATGAACAGAAATTATAATAGAGAAAAATGCCTCCTTCACTACCACCCTCAAACAGCAAGGTAATAACAATTCACAGTAATTAAACTGCAGAATTAAAAGCAACATACCCTTCCATGATTTTTTTTTAATATGTGTCTTGACAAAACCTATGTTGAAGTGTTCTTGCTACAACCAAGCATAGCTGAGGAGTTTTGTTGTAACATGCTAAAAAAACAATTTGGTGGCAAGTTCTCACTCCTACAGAGAAATTCTAGATGCAAAAAGCAATCCTCATGTATCAAAGTGATAAATTTGTTTTTAAAAGGCTATCTGTCAGCTGGCTTAAAAACGCATACACATTAGAGTTTGGTTCAAAAACTATTCTGAAGTCAAAGGAAATCTATTAATTTGAACAGCCTTTGCTCTCACCATCAAATGAGATGAGATGTTTATTCAGCAGTTCTTTCAGATAAAGTGAATGTAGAGTTCTCAGGTATTTGATTTGCTAAGTGGACAGCTACAAGCTACACAAGAATACAAACAGCATGATTTACACAACTTAAAACTTTTTTGAATCATGCAGTTCTGTAAAACAGTTCTCTGAAGTAGTTTATCCAAACGGACAGCATTTCTAAACCTTCCAAAATTTCTCTGAACTACCAAACAAACAGCCAAAATGACCAAACCAAGCTATGGTAACAGCACTCTACCTCTGAATCTGTAAGTTACAGTTACTTTAGTGTGAGTTTAACCTTACAACTGCTATCTCCCATTCAAGACCCCAATCAGTAAAGACCCTAGAATCCATCTTAGCCTTCTGCAACACAACTTATGTAATAAACATAAGCATGAACTACCCTGACCCTTCCAGTCTACCTTCAAAACACAATGCAAAACAGAGTCCACATCACAGTTGTAAACCTGTATCTTTTGCTGGAGAACATAAAAGGTGTGTTATCTTAAATGATTGGAGCCTGGTGAGAAGACAGCCCTTCAGTGCCAGCTCCGAGGCTCAGCCACACGCATTGGCACAGAGCCTCTGGAGCTTTGCCGTCTCAGCTCATGGGAGATTTTCTTTTGGTCTTTCTTGACTTTGCACTTCAGAGCTTTCGGTTGGGGTTTTTCATTGTTTATTATCACAAAAGGTCTATGAAATGGTAAGTATATCTCTGCAATTCAGAAAACAGGAAATGTATTTGAAGCTGTTAAGATGGTGGAAGTGTCACAGCAGAAGTGTTTCACAGGAATTAATCACTTCCTACTCACAATATACAAAGATCAGAATTGGGCACAGAAGCTATTTCTTTTCTTTTCAGTGCTGTCTTGAAGCAATACTGCTTCTTTTTGCGTTCATCCATTTTCCAAAAGGAAGCTTCAAATCTTTGGCCAAATTTAAATCAATGTCAAAGCTTTCAAAACTGAAGATTGATTTTTCCCTTTAAAAAATGACCTCCAAAGTGTCTTTCATAGCAGAGCACACAATGTGACTATCTGTTGGCTCATTTTCACCCTTCAAAAGCCCTTTCTAATGTGATAACATATTTGAGACTGTTAGCAAATTGAGTAGTACAGAGTTTCATAGTTATGTTCTGAATATTGAAAGAGAGGACCATCAAAGAAAGCAAGACAGAATTAGAAGACTACAATAAAAAGGACAAAGCTTGAACCTTTTTCTTGTTCAGTAAACATAGGAAATATACTAATTGACAAGGCAAGTGAAAAGAACCTGACTTACAAATCAATAATTCATAAATAAAATGCAGGGAACTTTTAATAAACATCATTTAACATTCATAATGGCAAGGAAAAATATTGACAAAATAGCCCCAAACAACCCAAAGCACAACCATGTTTTTACACAGTAAAATCTTAATTTCAGAAAATACGTATCTGCACCACTCTCTGCTAAAAAAATATCAGCTTTAATGTTCTACTCTCTGTCAGCAAAAAGCATAGA
Organism: Morus bassanus; assembly: GCA_031468815.1. NCBI lineage: Eukaryota > Metazoa > Chordata > Aves > Suliformes > Sulidae > Morus > Morus bassanus. Next base: position 8,387,607 of record CM062576.1, on the reverse strand, counting down.
CAATGCATAGGTCTTGTACGACTGCTCACCACTTCCATAGGTGTTGATAACACCATAAATCTGTCAGCAGGACAGCACTTCACTAACTCTTGAACAGAAAGTATTCCTAGTCCCATAATAAGTTCCACTGAGCACTGCTGAATGGAAACCCATCTCTATTTACTGTAACTACCTACTTCAGCAACACCAACAATCATTCCACCTTCATTCAAAAGAGTGTTGGAGTGAGCTAGGCATTTTCAGCCTAGAAACATACACTACATTAGAGTGCATTGGCCACATCAGCTCTGCAACCAACAGCTGAGTGGCATGATACCCCTGTCACCTCAAATGAAGCATTCCCTTCAAAACAAACAGCTGAAGGACCCTTGTTTGACTTGTCTTGGGGGTCACGAGTGCAGGAAGCCGTGCAGACTGCCAGATTGCGGCACACTAAGGGCCAACGCTCTTTGTGGTGAGACAGCCGTGGCTGCTAATGAGAGAAACAGAGATGATGATTTGCAATAATGATTTTGTGTAATGGTAATATGGAAGTCTGACATTAACAGTGTGGTTTTGGTAGGGGAAAGGGTAAACAAAAGAGAGTTGGGAGAGGAATTGAATTGTGGCACCTGTGGGAACATCTCTGCTCTGCTTTTGACTTTGCAGTCAAAGACACCACCCATGCTCTTCATTACAGCATGTCAACATTCACCAACAAGTACCACAGGGTGTTTTAAATTGTGTACACCACACACTAATCACCGCTGGAATTAAACTATTCCTTTCTTTTTCTATCATTCACTTCTCAAAAGATTTATTTAGATCTTCGGGATCTACAAGATAGGACAATTTAACATTTTACATATATCAGCATAGTTGTCTTAGTAGAAAAGAAAAAGCACTAATCGTTTAATGAAGCTGATATATTTGCAATGATTCCTTATATTATAAATAGCCCTTGGGGGAAGATTTAGTAAGGATAGTATCTTTAGAACGTTCCCCCTCCTCACACATCCGATTCTGCCTCTCTTGCTTCAAGCATTGGCTTGGTGTGAAAACAGCCACAAGTTCAGGGATACAAGAACACAAATATGGTTAAAATAATTTCTACAGACCTCTGCGCATTGCAGGAGCCACACCTTAGCCCCACATGAAGTATGTCCCATTACATCTCGTATTTTACAGGCCTACCATTCATAGATCTATTTCAGCATCTCCAGATGCAGACTGCAGTCATCACATGTGGCCCATGATGATTCTGATTGATTACATCATCCTAATTCATATGCTGCCACATAACAATGTTTTCTAGTTTAGCAACAAGGATGACACTCCCACAGCAGCCTGAAATATAAATTGGCAGACATTAGCCTGCAGTTTTAGCACCTGATGTGAAAACGTTAAAAAAAAAAAAAAATCAGGCCCTGAATAAGCTACCAGGTGCACTCACAAGAAACGTCTATTCAAAGTCTTCTTGACCATGGAAGTACAAGAAAGTTGCTCATACATGATCACTGAATTGTTTACCATATTATACTGGCACTTCCAATCAATGTGCTCAGCTCCACTGGGAATACTCCTATTCTTGTATGAGGGCTGGTAGACCTCTAATATTTTAATGACTGTGCCATATACTTCTACTCTGTAAAGAATAAATGACAGTCAGAAACACTCGCAGTTGGCCTACAGTATCACTAAGGCTACTGCAACCAATACTCAGTGCTCATCATATTTTACAAACAGCTGATAAAGCCAGCCAAAAGCTCCAGCAGCTACAAAGCATTTCAGCAAAAACATGCTTTCCTCCCCACAGCTTAGTATTTGGGGCTCAATGGGGTACCCCTGATTTGAAAATATTTTTGCAAATGAAAACAGGAGAAAAATCAGCAGTTTCAAAAGGATGTGAGTCCTCAGAAGCTTCTCTAACTGGAATTGACCCAATTTATAAAAATTCCTTTAAAAGGCTGGATTGGCTCCAAACCCTCTGTGTCACACTATTTTTATCCATTGTAGGGGATCTAAATAGAGTCACTATCCTCATCAGTAATGAGATGAGACTCCAGTATCCTACTATAGGAATATTTTTTGTATACACTGCTCATCAGTAGAGAAATACAGCGTGTAGTCCAAAAGCCTGGAAAAATAACATGCCTTAAATATTGACCCTAAATTGAATACCCACAACAAGAAAGAAAAAATGAAGTGCATCACACCTCATACACACTAGCTTTAATTTTTGCTTAAATGAACAAAGCATGAGAATAGCCTACCAAAAAGTAATTTTCCAGGATACGCTTGAACTGAGAGGATCAGAATAAAGTACCTTCTAAATGACGTAGGTACAGCATTACTGGTGCAACCCTGTAGTATGGAACAGTTTATTTATTGAGTAATCATACATTGCCTCTGAGGTGCAGAGACCATACTGACACCATAGCTTTTAATGCAGTTTAAAATAACTCCAAAATCTGAGGAGATAACTGCCCTAAGCATGCCTATTTGCCTTCATGACTTTAATCACAGCAGCAGCGCAGTTCCAAGTTTGGAACAATATCACAGTTAGCCCTGTCCTCATCCATCTTGGTCAGCTCCCAAAAAGCAACACTTAAAAGCAATTGGCTCTGGAGTGTGTGTTTGCTTTTTTTTTTTTAAAAAAAAAAAAAAAAAAAAAAAAAGTCACTGTGCGCTGGTTAAGAGCTACGCTTGATAAATGTACTGAAATAAAAGTCTGCAGCCAGAAGCTAAAGCAGTGGGATATTCAATTCATTTAGCAGGGCTCAATTTGAGTTTTCATTGCTTTAACCTTATATTTTTTAAAGGTGCATTCTCAGCGAAGCAGAAAGGCATAAACTTAGACAGTCAAATACACGCTGGCTGCAAAGTTAACTGGTTTTCAAATATTCAAAAGAAACAAATACATTAATTTCTTATTATGTTATAGCAACACACACCACCACCCAAAATAAAACATGATTGACAACTGATTCACACACTCTTCCTTTTAATCATCATATTATCTTAGGTTGAAAATTATAATGTTTATTATTTTGTGCTTCTGACTCAAGACATATCACACCCTTCATATTATAGAAGACTTTTTTGTAGCCAGTGAGTATTATATTCACCTGATGACCACAGATAAGGAAAAAAGAAATGCACCAAACTGAGCCAAATGTATCTATAAATACAAAGGTATGGAAAAGTTACAACACACCTATTAACCATAAGAATAAATCTTTCTGTAAATGTTTAGTGCAAAGTGTTAGTACAAATGAGAATGAAGGAGAAGACCATTGATCATCCAAACAGAAAGAAATGGAGAATAAACTGGGATTCATAGCTGGCTATTCATTCAGGACTCTGAATATTATTTCACAAATATTAAACTTCTTCCCAATTTTTTATGCTCCTTTGATTGCTCAAAGGAAGAAAGAGCTTTTCTCCAGGAAATTTCCCGATTCCATCATTTGGAAGAAATGTACACAAAGTACAACATTTGTCTCAAGTCTATAGTGTAAATGAGGTCAAGCTGTGTGTAAAAGGATCTTCTCCATAGCCCAGCAAAGTAAATATAGACATTTCTATTGACTTCTGTAGACATAGTTTGTTTTGTACCATAGCGTTTCAGTTCCAGAATGGCCCTGCTGGCGGCACAATTCAGGAATGTAATTAACACAGACTCATTTGGTAACAAGACCAACCCATGTCTCATCCACGTCAAAACTACAGTCCGTTTAAATCAAACCTTCAGCACAGTACAGATTACAGCTAAAAATAACTGAGTTGCCTCTGATTTTCTCTCTTTCTCAACAAAGATTATAAGCTTCAAGTATCAATTTCAGAACTGCTTGGCTGTCTAATGGCAGTGCTTCATAGCAGCTCATGTAGGATGCACAGGGTCAGAATCAGGGATTACTGTGCAGGCGTTATATAGACGTATCATCACAGAAACAGCTTCATGCTGTTCTGCAGAAGCATATTTTGTCTAGTTAATGGATCAAGATTTCAGAAGATGCTACCGAATCTAGCTCTCTTTATTATAAGGAAAGATAAATTGGGAGCTCAAGGATAGATGAGAAAAAAGATAAAAACGGAAAAAAGGCACAAGAATCCTGAGAAAAGAAACTCATTCCAAAATATACGTGGTGGACAGAATGCATAAGCATTCAAACTGAAGGTAATGTATTTCAATTAACATAGTCTGCATTAAAGAGCAATAGCAAAAAAAGAAAAAACAAACCCACAACTTAGCAGCAGCATGTCGCAGGATGATATACCAAATTTGTCTGCATAGAAATTACTGGTAAGAGTGCAAAGTGTTTATTTATTATGGATTTAACTGACAAGATTACATACTGCAGAATAAACAGTCATACCAGGACCTCCCACTGGTATGGAAAGAGATTTAAAATAATTCTGCAGTAGAAATAGCAAAATGAAATCACTTACCGTTAGTGTTGCATTGCTGAAACTATCTGAAGAGTCAGCCCTCTGGAAACAGACTTTTGTATTAATAATTGAGAGCTGATACAGTTTCAGGCAGCGCTGGTACACAAGGGAAAGACATGCTGCAGCAGCAGCTCCTTCCCTTTTAGCCTGTCCCTAGCACTTTATAGATCTCTTTCTTAACCCTTTCTCCGTCTTTTCTCCCTGTGTTTTGGGTGAAAAGAGAACGGCATGATACATGTCACGAGAAAAGAACACGCTATTTCCCACCTTACTTAGAGCGTGACAAGAGCCGTGGGAAGAAAGTCAGTAGGATTTAGTCATAACAATAAGCTAAAGAGAATTAAAATCTAAAACCAGAAAATGACTCAGTGACTGGGAAGGAGTTATACCAGAGACATGAGGTACTGCTACCAGAGCAATGATTTCTCCAAATGTATAATTAAGAGGTCAAGGCCACAATAACATAAAAAAGTAGCAGAGAAGTAAGCTAAAGATGATGAACAGATCATGAGTTGCTATAAGAAAAGTGGTTACGATTCTCTTCCAGCCTCAGACCTGTAAGATTCAGGTTTTGAAATCAAACCTTTGGTTTCAGTGAGGCCAGGATTACAACCTTATACATCAATTTTTAAACCAAATGAAATCTTAAGTGATGGAAAGAGGAATGTTACTTCCTTTCCTGGGATAACCCTTTCTGTAGTACTCTGAAACCATTCACATTTCTTAAATTCGGTTGTTTTCTTTTACAATGTCAATTTATATCAATGAGAAATTGTTTTCTGACATCATTTCATGAGATGACTTTTCTTTGTCATATTATTTTTCTTTTTCATTAAGAAAAGTTTGGTCTGATCTGACAGCTTAGTACATTTTAATAAGTGTGGACTGTGGACCACGGAGGCCATCCAACATTAAAAGGTTTGGAAAATTCTTTTGTTCAAATGGGGTATTTCTCCTCGGGGCGGGGCGGGGCAGGGGGAAGGGAAAAGAAAACTCTGGAGAAATCAACTGACTGCACTCCATTCTTTTCTGTCAGTCGTACAGCAGTCAGGCCCATTGCATGTGCCGGACAAGACCGACTGCACCGCTACTGTCACGCCTGTCCTACAAAGACAAAGTACTGTGGGGAGCCAGATTCTAGGGAGATGGAGAAGGATGTATTCACATAAAGTGGTTGTAGTCCTACTAGCTGTAATGCCATGCTCCAGGAATCACATACAGGTAGAATGAAGCTGGGAGCAGAATGTGCAAAGGCTACAATATATCTAAATGGCACTTCCTCTCACTTCCTCTCCCCTTAGTTTACAGATTGTAAGAGTAGATGCTCTCTCTGAACCACAGAGAATGTCTCTCCTGCTTGCCCATTCAAGTGAAATAGAAAGTCAAACAAACGTCTCTTTTTGCACCATAAGTACAAATAAATAAGGCTCTGAAAATTCAATAGCTCTACCACAGTTTGTTGCCATTTTCCCCAGTTCATAAGAAGTACGGTTCTCCCTTTCACACAAATCATTAGGGAAAAACACTACAATGAAATCCCACAGACTACACTGCAAGCACATTTATTCCTCAAATATAAAGACACAACAGTGGATTCATCTGTATAAATGTAGACCCCTACAATGTAGATTTTGAGCTGGTTTCTCTGGAGCGCCTTCACAGACCGCCTACATATAGTCAGTGTAGGCAGCTGCAGGTATCTGGATTGTAGACGTATAAACGTTGGTGAGATGAATCCCATCCAAGCTGCTCAGCATTAAAATCTCACCCTATGTAAAATAAACAAAAAACAACCAAACAAACAAAAAAAACCCAACCCACCAAGGATTAAGACCTTTACTTGAGCCATGACTGGACAGGTACGTCTTCCAAAACTGAAGAAGAGATGAATTCAAGGACTTTGAAACAGTAGGAAATTATAGAAGGAAACTCAGTGCAGCCAACCGAGACAAAATTTCATGTGGAAGCACAGAATTGGTAGTGAAGTCTGGACATCTCTCCTCAGGTCTCTTCCCACAGACAACTTTTCCCATAGCTCCTCATACTGTCTGGGTTCCAATTTTCTTACTGCTGCAGAGAATCGGCCCCAACTGGACCATTAATCTGTTATCCACAAACAGCTGGAACAGCATTATGCATGCATGTCCCATGACTGACTGAGAGATTTCTTCTTTAGCAGTGAAACTAAATGTGTTGTGGCTCTCTAAATGTGTGTGCTGACTATCTGCATCAGGCGTCCCCAAATACCTCCTCACAAAAATATATCTTTTTTTATTTTCATTTCTCATAAATTTTATTTCATTTTCTCAGAAAATATCAAAGACTTGCTTCCCATATATGTTCGTATTCCTGAGTTGCTTTTGGCAGAAATGTCCTTTCATTTTCTTTTCATACCTAGAGGCAACAGAGAAAAGTCGTATACAGACTTTTTTTTAAGCGACTGCTTGGGGTCATTAATCGCATCATTTCTCAACTGGTGTCCAGAATTTCAGATCTAACCCTGCATTGTTCCCTCACTTTTCTTCTATTTCTTCACCTGTGGATGCTGCTCTGGGTCAATGTCCTACAAGACTCCCAACTCTACTAAAGATCGTGCAACAGTCCAAAACGGCACTGATTCCTGACTCGTCAGGCAGTAAGGCTTTACTTACTGAATATATGCTCCCCATCCTCAGAAGCATTCTTTTCAGAAAATGCCTACATTTTTAAAATAGTACAAAATGTACCAAAGTCATGTTCTCACATCACTCTTGTGCGTTTTCAAGCAAAAAAATCTTTTATTCAAATTAATGCCTAATTGTTAACTCTCAGTAGTAATTTATAGCCTTTCAAAGACTGCAGGTTGACATAACGATAAAAAGGTAGGATAATATTATATCCCTCTAAAAAGCCACATGAAATAAAATATAATAAAAAAGGGTGGTTTTTCCTGGGTGAATAAATTGCACATCTTTCAGATCTCTTCCATCAATAATTCATACAAAGTGTTTTAGCACATTTCTCCCACCCCGCACCCCACCGCGATAAGCTTGGAAGGATAAAACAATATAAAAAATTCACAGAAATTTAATGTTCAATGAACACTAAACACGACAACCACCCACAAAAGCAAAGAAAATGCAACTTCCATCATATAGCTCTATTCTACACTTTTTGAGAAAAGTCCATACTGAGCACACAAATAAGAGCAATTCCCCCATCAAATCTCACAACCTTCTGCCCTGTCAGCCTATCCTTTTTTTGTGTTCATAAACAGTATCTAGGTCTTTGCCTCTTCACCTGCATGAATTCAGTATTAAGCATCTGATTTCATTTTCTCATGCTATACTCCAATGCTTCCACTGCACCCTATAGGTAAATCACCGTGCTGGTTTTCAAGCGCTAAAAATAAAACAAACACATGTCAACCCAAGGACAAAGTTGGAAGGAAACATACTTTAATGTAACCAAAGAAGAATATATTTAGCATTTTGCTACTAAGCAAGGATGAAAATAAACTTGTCAACACATCGCTGTGTCCTACTGTGAAGCCCACACCCCACTCAATTCTTTCTGTAGCATTTATTATATATGAAAAGTGGGTTTAGTCTGTCTTTCTTCTTAAGACTCTTAGTACTCTATTGCTACTGCTGGCCAGAAGGGGCTTCTGGACTGCGGCGTAAAGCACTTCCATCCTTTTAGGCAGTCAGTTTTTCTACCAGTTAAGAGTAATGCAGCCATCTAAGGTGCATTTGAGCAGTGGTGCATTTTAGACTTCAATCGGATATCCTTCCAAAACTACGCTTGTAGCATAGGCGGGAACTGGCATGCCACTTACTCCATGGAAAGGAAAGTGAAAAGCGAGTCCTAAACCAGAATGTTGCTTTCTTCCATATTTCTTTCATTATTATGGTTAATTTGGACTCTCCATAAAGCAGTACTGTTTCTGTGTCCCCAGAGACGAATGCTCACCAAAAAACGTGATTATATTCTTAAATATTGCCTTTGAAGCAAAGATTTTTTTTAAATGAATACCAATATTTTTAACATTTTAAACTATCTGAACTTCTGTTTTTTAACATTTGGAAAAGAAATATTACAACTATATACACTGGTCTTCATCTTGGAGACCCCGTATTCGGATTAAAACTGATATTGAAGGCAAGAACCATTACACCTGCTTTATTTAGTCCTTTAAAACGCAAAACCAAAAATTTATTCTGTTATGTTAGAGCATTTTTCCTGGTGTATGGAGTTCAAGGCAAGAGCAAAAATGTCGATAAATGAGTACAAATTAACATGGTAGTATTTTAAAATGATTTTGTACAGCTGTATGAACATTTAAGAGAGAAGGCAGGGAAGAATATTGGGAACAAGCAAAAAGCTAAGACTTTAAGCCCTACAGAAACTGTAGGTTCCTGCCTCCACCACCACAAAGAATAGTAACCAGTAGATTGAGGCACTACGGAACCTCCTGGTCCGAGAAAGCTTCTGGCTCCAAAAGGGGTGCTACTGTGGAACAGGAAGATTTGCTCTAACACCCAACAGATTCAAAGGTTGACCGCTTCAGTATGTCACGTTTTTTCTCCTGTATCCATTCTCAATTACAGATGATTCTCTTACCCATCAGTGTAGCAGACATCAGTGAATTCCATTCTAAATTTAAAATACATTAGTATTTTAAATATTAATATTAAAAAGGCTCATTGGTTCCAGTAAACTTTAAATGAAGCTCGTAATGTCTGCAAAAGGAGTAGCTGCGAAGTACCACTCTGGCAGGGTTTTAGGTAAGCATTAATGGAGCTCTAAAGAGCTTCCTCATGTTTAATAAGGGCCATTTGAATCCTACCGCCGGAAGTCAAATGGCCCCAGTTAACTTCCTAGGTGCGTAGGGAAAAAAAAAAAAAAAAAAAAGGTGGATCTGAGGCTAAATACTCCGAAGTTCACAAGGGGAAACCAAAGCCCAGCTAATATCACCCCAATACGTATGCTATGGTACTTGCAATGAATTTTCTTAACTTTGACAGTCTGTACGCATCTTTACAAATAAAATGAACTCCCACCATCTTCATGCAGACTCTAGCCTTTTAGGAAAATACAACTATTCCCTCCCCCCTCAGACCATTATAGAGTCACTGTGTCAACTCTGGATGATGGAAATACCTCATCAAAAAGGTAGAAGGCTGGCAAGCATTCATCTTTTTCTTCAGGGACTGATACAAGGCCGATGGATACAATTCGGCATCTTTATGATTTAGGATTGGCCCAAAAGTCACAATCCCTTCAAGCCAGTAATAACACCCAACATTTTCTGAAGGTTTGCAGAAACGTACAGATATGAGAAATAAGCATCTTTTATTTTAATAAGCTGTCTTTACACTGATAAAATTGCAGCACGAAACCAAAAAACATTAGTGACTCACATATCAAAAAGTTATCTTGCAACATGTTGTCATGCTCATTTTTTAAGACAAGACAGAAGCTTGATGAAAGTAGATGCAAGGTAGCTTGGGAAATGTTATCCATTTCTCGATTTCAGGTGTTAAGATTTCATTTCAGTTTTCCTGGTTTTCTAAGGATTTCCATCCTTAAATTAATACTGTGTTCTCAATTTGTATGAGATATCTGCAAGTATCTATTAAACGCAAAAATACTCCTTAATATCACGTTAAAACATAGGGAAGGAAAAAAAGAAAAAAAACCCAGAACATTAGAAAATGCGGAAGTTCAAGAAATGACTCATTTGCCATATGTATCCTACAGAGATTTTTAAAACTTAGAATAAATATCCACAGATGGAGATTCAAATCAAGAAATCATATTTCAGTCTTTCTTGATGCTGACAATTCAGAGCAAGCACATTCGGCCGTCAGCATTAGTCCCCCACATTTCACCTTCAAAAATATATTTGTGGCTTTCATTCTCAACACAGAGTATTACAAAGATCTTAGAAAAAATCCTAACTATACAAAAGATTGCAAGACGGTTTAGTGTCTTAACTGCTTGTTGACCAAGTCATCTCCTAGCTCCTCAGACTTGTCCACAACTTTGTCTACATTTGCCAGTTTAACACTGTCAGCTTTGGAAGAGCGTGGGAACAACCCCTGATTTGACTGCAAACCTGAGCCTCAGATTACTAAAATGATTGCTAGATTACTGGAATAATTACCTAATAACTGCTGACAGGCTTGATCTCCTGGCCTCTTCTAACACTCCCAAACTGGTAGGCAGATCCCTTCGGAAGTATGTGGAATGTATCCAGACCATCAGAAATATAGAAAGGGGGTGCTTTTCTTAAAAAAAATAAAACAAAATAAAATTGTCAACCATTGTTCTAGACTTTCTTGCATAATACTGCCGGTACAGGTAAAAACACATTCTTTCCTTATGAAAGAAATTCCACATTCCGTATGAAATAGCTCATGTAATTTTCTGAAACTTTGTAACATTTGTCTTCAGAGAATCTGGCTTCAGAAATAATACTTCCATATGTCAGCATAGACATTATACTTACCATGCAGGAAAACCCCTGGCATAATAACTGCTTCTGTCATTTTTTGTTCAAAGTAGCATTGACACGTTCCTATTTCTATTAAAAACTACATCCTAGTACTTAAAAGCTTCTACTGGTGCCAAGTCACTGTATATTTAGAGATACTCTGTAGAACTGGGGGGACAACCAATTCCCACACAGAAAAATGCTTCTAGTCTTTCAATTGTGAAAACAGCCAGCAGGATTTCTTTGAGTATTATTTAGATAAGTGCTAACACCCCGGTACATAAAATCAGTGAAGGATTTAGGCAGAGAAATATACTGAAGGGGGCGGGGGGGGGGGGGGGAGGGTGTTTCTTGGTTGGTTTAGTTTTTCTGAGAAGGAATAATAGCTAATTTTGGCACTCAAACTGCAAATACATACGAAAGGCACAAAAGCGGTAAATATTGAGACCTTAAGTCAATTTCACAGACTCGAGCGGCACGTTCAGGTTCCAGCATCAATCGCTTTCCCCTTTTGCTTACAATTACGTGCGGTTTCAACGGCAGAAATTCAGAACGATCCCACAGAATACGGACTTCCAACTAAGCGCAGAAAAGCCCAGGAAGATATTCGACTTGCATCTCCGGAGATGCGACTTGTTCTACGTTTCAGCCTCCGCTGGGTACCACCGCCGACAGGCGATCCCGTTTTAGCCTGAACTGGCTCCGGAGGCCCGGCCGTACCTGCGACACGACCCGCACGGGTGACGGACTTCCCGGGCCAAATTCGCGGGGTGGGGAGGGAGAAAATTAACGTCTTGAATCCCGAAACGCCTCCTCGCTCCTCACCCGGCGGGGGGCGGGCGGTTCCTCTCCCCCCCCCGCCGCCGCATTCAGGAAACGTCCCGAGGGGCCGCCGGCACCGCGCCGCCCCGCCGCGGGCTGCGGGACCGGGGCCCGGCTCTGCCGGCAGCGCTTCGCCCCCGGGCCGGGCAACCGAGGGGCGGCGGGGGCCGGCGGCCCTTCCCCGCGCTCCCGCCCCGCAGCGTCGCCCCCAGCCCGCAGACCCCCACCCCCGCGGCGGCCCTTCCCCTCCTCCGCGGGCGGCGATGCTGAATCACCACAGGCGGCCGCTCCCCCCCCGGGGACGGCAGCGTGTGCCCCCGCGGGGGCGGGAGGCGGCGGGCGAGGGGACGGGCGGGCAGGGCGAGCGCCCCGCCGCTCCCTCAGGGTTACCTGTCGCGGCGGGGGGGCGGGAGGCCCCCGAGCACTCCGGTCCTCCCGGGCGGCGCGGCGGGGCCAGGCCGGGCGGAGCGTCCTGCGCCTCCCCGGCGGCAGCATCCGAGCCGGCGGCCGCCGAGCCGGGCACTAGCGGGAGGAGGAGCGGGAGGTTACGGCGGGGAGCCGGGAGAAACCATTCCCCGCGAGGGGGCACCGCCGGCGGCGGGGCGGGGCGGCCGGGCCCTCCCACACAGGTACGTGCGGGGCGAGCGGCTGAGGAGCGGCGGGCGGTGGCCGCCGAGCGGGGCGGGCGGCGCGGGGAGCGGGGGCCAGCCCCGCCGAGCCGCCGGTCTCCCCCTCGCCGCCGGCGGTGGGAGCGGCCCGCGCCGTCTCCCCGCCCGAGGACGCGAGCGGCGGGCCCGGCAACGGCGCGGGGCGGCGCCTCGGCGGGCCGGGCCGCCGCGGGGCTCCGCTCCCGTCCGCCCCGAGCCGCGCCTCCCGGCCGCCGCGGGGACCCCGGCGGTGGCCCCGGCCGCCGCGGAAGGGCCGCAGGGCGCCTGCGGAGGGCGGCCGTGGGCGGGGGGGGGCCGCCGGGCGCTGCCCCCCCCCCCCCCCCCCCGGGCCCGAGGCGGGAGCGCGGCGCGGGCCCCACCGCGGGGGGTGCGGGCCCCCCGCGGGGCTGTGCGGGGCCCGGAGCCGCCGGCCCGCGCCCGGCTGCACGCCGCCTCAGAACGGGGCTTTTGGGTTTTTTTTCCCCCTTTCCGTTGGGTTTTATAACCGGTGTCGTTCCTCCTGTGCGCGTAACTGCTGCGTGCCGCTCCGGAGGAGCCATCTCGGCCTCCGCCGAAATAGTTGGCGTCCTAGCGTAAGGCGCGTGACCTAATCCCATAAAAGCATTAAAGGTTTGAAATAAATGGAGAAACATTTGTCCAATAAAGATCTTAAAGAATGTCACCAAAAGAATAAAAAAATTTCAAAACAAAATCTTTTTTGAAAAGAATAAGTAAAAGCCCAACTGAAATTTAATCCGCTACCTCAATACATTACGTAGCATCCTCTCCGTCTGTTCATCGGGGTCAGGAGCCAGATTCATAAGCAGTGGAAATGACTGCCTGGATTTAGGCTGATTTATGTTTGCCACGGAACTAGCCATAATCTTTTATTGACTAATTCTGCTTCGTGATGTTCGGATTTTCTTCTGTCAATCAACTTACTTTACTCATACCATTACATTCTTACATCACACATTCCTCGCTACTACCTACCTTTAAAATCAATTTCAGTCTAACCTTTTCTGCACAATCTCTTGGCTAAAATAGGCCTTCCATGAGAATCTCTCCAATTACCTTCCTAAAGTAGATAGAAAGAAATAAAATCAGTAGGCTTGGTTTAAAGATTTCTTTTTCTTGGTCAGGAAGAGCTGGAAGGGAGAAAGTTGACAATGTTAAGTGGGGTGAAACAGGTTGGTTGAAAATTTAAGTGCAACTTGAACAGCATTATGTTTTTGTTCTACTTTAACGTCTTGCAAAGTAAGCTGATATTTTAATAGGAACAGATTGCGGGCTTCTTGCAAGCACTTAAACGATTGTTAAGGACAGAAAGCCACATGAAGAATCCTTTAGGGAATCCTGGAGAGATGTCAGACTGTTTTCTTATGTGTGGTATGGATTCGTACCTTGTAAAGTTGAAGAATTTCTTACTTTTTACAGACATGGTATTTTTTATTGGGTTCGAGTACAGCTTACATTGTGGGTTTTACTGATAAGCAGAAATTATCATTTGTTTACCACTCAAACCTTTGTTAGGCTTGTCAAAAAAAAGAAGCAGAGGTATAATTTCTGCCCACCAGCATGTAATCTCATGGAAATTCACATGCTTGTTTGTGTAGGTAAGTGTTTGTAGGAACAGAACTAAATTTTAATGAAAGAAATCCCATTGGTATAGCAGAGGCAATGGGATCGAAGCTTGTGCCCATGTAAGCATTCTTTATTTTTCTTACAACTGTGAGAAAGCTGTGTTACAGGATGCTCGTAGGGAAAGGTTTGATTTTCCTTCCGTTAGTCATTTGGAATGCTGCCACTGACTGCAGATGAAACCATTTACAAGGTTTACATGCGTTGCGTGTTACATCCAGGTCAAAGCTTGCTTCGGGCCTACAGCAGATCCTGCCTGCTTTGTTTGAGCTGCGTGTCCGCATTCTGTACTCTAAATCAGGTCTCTACACCCCAAAGTCTGAGGTGCGCCTCTCTGCTGAGCAAATTACGTTACATAGCGGGAAGAGCAACAAATCACAAATAAGAATTTATGATGAGGGATTGTACGCAGCTGTTGCTTTATACTTCGCAGGCCAACCTGGAGATAGGCTCTATGACTGAGGCTTTTCTAACAGCCTCACTTCCAAAGCTTCCCCTTTCCAGGGGAGGGCTGGTACAATGAGGTGCCGGTCTCAGCTGGAAAATCGCAACCTATGACACAGCCTCCTGACAAAGACCTGAGCCTGACAGCACAAATGCTTTTTCTCATCTCCATTCCTGGGAGGTGGGAGGCATTAATCTCTTCCAGAATGTGCTTTTAGTTGTTGTTTCCCAGAAGCAGATCAGATTTACCTTTTTTTTTTTTTTTTAAATGGTATCTGCATTCTGAATCACTCTGAAAGTAGACGGTACTTGCTACGTCCATGTTGAACCGTTAGAGCTAACAAAATTTAGTAAGAAACCAAAACAGGGTATTAAATAGACAGATGCTTGATTAGGAGCATTAAACAGAGTTTTATTTTTAATATTGTGCTAGTTTAAATATTTCAACATTGATGCACTTGAGCCAACAGATGTGCCTAGATAACTATTGTAAATAGAACTAGCAATTAAAAATACCTTTTATGACATGAAGATCATCTTATGCATTTCACAAATAAACATAGGCAAAACAGGAAACTAGAGATCAGGAAGAATGCTTTCTCAGAAATCTACATATTTCTATGAATTGTCTTAGTTTTTTCCTGTTTTTCCATCCAGGGATCCTGAGTACCTTTATGACTTTTAATTGTTATAGCAGAAGAATGACGGGGGCAATCAGATCAATCCTATCTTTCAGAAAAAGGTCGATTATTTATTTGAGCACAGTTCCTATTTCACCTTTCCTGTTATTAGTAACTTACTCCCTGAACAATTATGAGCACTGTAAAGCTACATATATGTTATCCATCTCAAAGTCAGTAAATATAATTTCTTCAAATTACAAAGAGGATAATTACATTCTCTAAAGACTATTGGTCTTTGAACAAAGTCACAAAACAGGATTTGAAATGCAAACCTGTTTCTCCTGTCCGTTCAACCATCAGCTTGCAGAGGTGCAGTACGATGCACAGCCTGATACGGTCCAGAAAACTGGAAGTTGCGTTTTTGCCTCTGCTTTTGGAACAGGTTGTGTCTTCATGCAACTGCTAGTGCTGGGGAATGCCAAAAAGACAGAGTTTCAAAACATTAGAAGTAACAATCATGAAGTTCAAAAGCTTTGAAACAGGACCAGCATGTAGCTGTATAACATGAAACTTAGCTATTCCAAGTGTATTTTCTTCTGTTTGCACGACATTCGTCTTGGAATATATTTACGAAGTAGTTAATTATGCTTTTCTGAACAGGTGTATTTTCCCACTTGCTATAAAACTATGTCCAAACACAGTCTGTGCAGTCAAAAAAATCACTAAAAAAATCACTCATTTCCTAGCGACCGACTAGAAAACGTTACCACTGAAGAAACAAGGTTCAGCTCAGGTTCTCTCCCTGTACTTTATATTCCCTCAGGATTCTCGCTACAGGACTTCTCAGCCCAACCATATTTTTTGCTTCAAAGAGCAACACCCATTTCTTCCATAATAAGCCATCTGCTCAGTGCGTTAGCAAAATCCATGCAACAGCTTCCCAGCAGCACCAACACCTGCTAATAGGGGATGATGTTTCAGGCAGATACTGCCAGCCTGTCACAACTTCTTATCTCCTCTCTCTCTAATCTTCAGAGTACTCTCTGGGATTATCTCCTGGAAATCAAATGCCCAGCAAGATGGCTTGTTATTTTTTTTGTATATCAGCAGACATGTGCTTGATTGAGTTCATTGCTGCTGTAAACATCTTTTATTACACAGACCAATGAATTTACAAGCTGTAGCAGTATATTGACACAAGGTAGCATTTTAATATTCAATAATTGTTTATAGTCCTCATCACTCCAAACACGCTCTGGGTGAAATTGAGTACTGATGTAAGCAGATACTGTAACACCAAGGGTATCCAGAGACTACAGTCAATTACACTCAAACTTAATGGGGCCCCTTTGGTTCAGGCATGTTTCTGAACAGCTTAAAGACGTGAGCACTTCTATTTTTAACTACACAAAAATATCATTTCAGAGAGTCTTTATCTGTTTAGTAATCAAAGCTTGGAGGTTCTTTTTCAAATAATCTCTTCAAGTTCCCATCTGTCGTCTGCCCCTGTTTAAGAAAAAGGGAGTCCCAGAACTTCAGCAGTTTGGAGAGGCGTTTCTTTTTGCCGAGCAGCCATCAAGCCAGTAAGAAAAAAAAAATTATTTCCACTGTATGAAGGCTGTAAGATCAAATGAAGCGTAAGTTGAAGGAAAGTGGAAATCTGCTGGTCAACTAAGTTAATGTGGTCATCCAGGAAATAAAAACAGTTTTCATAAATATTCACAAATTGGGGTAAGATCATACAGTGTTACTAAAGGCTACCTATGCTAGTGCTGGCCTGCAGACCCAAGTAGCAGGGTGCTAATAGTTCCTCCTCTGCAGTTGGAGAGAGAAATTAAACCATTATTTAAGCAAAAGGTTCAGTAACCACTGAGAAGAAAAATGGGAATGACAAGAGATTTCTGCCCCAGTAAAGTTGCACTGTTTCTCATGTAGTTAATGTGTTCTTTCATAGTATAAAAGTTCTCAGCATCTGTTCAATCCACACCTTACCAGGTGTAACTGAAAATTGTTTCATACAGGTTTATTGAAATAAGTCTGAAGTGATCAGTTCATTAGTTTGATGTATTGCAATGTGACAACTACTGTGTGTTATATTTTATTACTATCACTATAACCATTTTTTAAGTAATATAATTGCTATCTAAGCTTTATGACCTAAAGAAGCTCTAAATCTTTGGAAGACGTTCATTCAGTTGACAGAAAAGTCCGTGCTTATTTTCATGATTAGGGTTTCTTGATGCTTTGTTAATTTAAATTTGGGCTGGGAGAAAAAGAATTAAATCCTTTTCCATATAATATTAGAATTTGTTTAGATAGGTTAGTATACCTTTGTCATAAGCAAAGCTTTTATTCACTTGACAATAGCGTACAAGAACTACTGTCACAACATTCCTATCAGGTAAATATTATGCATCTCCATTAAGAAAATGGATACAGATTCAAATTTATTCCAACGCTGTTGGTTCAATGTCACGTCAGCAATGAATTTGTGCCTATCAGATAAGTACATTGTCAAAAGACATACAGGAGATAATGATCTGCAATATGTACAATGTTGAGAAAATCTATTTCCGGCATTCATCTAATTTACTTCACACTTTGTACACTGCTTGGAACATGACCTCTGGAGTCCCTGGCAGAACAAAGTGCACAAGTCCTCCCAGATCCCATCCATGTGCTCAATAGATTGTATGTCATACTGTCCTACAAAGTGAATTTAAGATATATTAACTTATAGCCTTGTGATGTTTCTTAATAAATATAGTTTAAAATAAATTTTTTTTTCATACAATATCTTCAGAATTTGTGTTCCGCCAAGCATTCCTACAGCAGAGTTCACTTGCAAATCTGTTTCTGGAAACTTAGTTTTAGATACAAGTCTTTACATTAGCTGAACTCCAGAAACACAATTTTTTTTCATATGAAAAGGACTCCTGAAGAGTTGATCTTTACTTAAACAGAATAAAACTGTACGCAGAATATTAATCTGAAGTTTGGATTTCATCGATATGCACCATTAAAACACTGAAATATGTTAGTTTGTCACTCTTTCTACACATAAATTTCTTCAAAAATCCTAGTTGATGTGAGAACCTCTTTATTTGGGCCTACCATTGTACCTGAACATAGTTTCCAGCTGCATGGATAACAGTTTTTGGGTTGTTGGGGAAAGCATTTTTCTTTCATACAACTGTAAATTTTGCAACGGTGACAAACACTTTTTAGTGACAATGACAGGACTATAGAATCCTCTAGTATACATGCTTCATTTTTTTCACCTATAAAATAGAAATAATACTTCTTTACAAAGGCATGTTAGATGTATCTGTACCATGTGGTACACTGATAAAATATTTCCATATTCATAGTCGTTTCATTACTAGGTAGGTGCTTGAGAGAAACCACCATAGTGAAATGACAACAGAATCAATACTGCCTTCTCCAGGGCAGCGAGATAGAAAAATTTCATTAGCAGTGGAAAAATCCTCCTAGTACCAGTACTGCAAGATGCACTGGGCTGCAAAATACAAAAGCTTCTAAGTACATGTACTGAATTCTGACCCATCAGGGCTGATTTCGCTTACACAGAATCAGATGCTCAGGTGCCTCTGCACTGCAACTCAGTTTCCTGGAGTGCCTCTCAGCCTGGCAAGGTAGGCAGCGTGAAGTCAGCACACATCACTTCTCACCCACTCAAATTGGGATGTCACAGCAGAGGACATAAGAGTCATAGAAGTGGCAAGATATTTCTGCAGGGAGAAAGTGAAAGTTACTGTAGTGGGGACAAAGACCAGCCATTTGCTTTTATAGGAATACCTAAGTCTAGAATTATAGTAGCCTCTTTTGCAACACATAGTAAATCCTACCAAATCCGAGTTTGTGCCGTACAGCAACAGGTAATGCAGGCTCAGTATCTGTTTGGATAGGACAGCTCTGCACACAAGAAATACAGAACACAGGAAGGCACCAAATAGAAGTTCTCACTGGATCTGGGCTATGGGCAGCAGTCTGAGTCTTCTGGACATTAAATGAACCTTTAAGAATTCAGATTTATATTACAAAGGTGCAACATGCCAGAAGGCAGCAAGAACAGGGCTGCTTGCTAAGAGAATGTGAGCAAAGAGAGATCCCACAGCCACAGGGGCCAGCCCCACAGCACCCAAGCAAAGTAAGCAAGATAGACCTGGAGATGGTGGACAGGCCCAACCAAGAGCCCATGTCATAAGGCACTATCATGGTGACAAGGCAGGTCCAGGGTCAGGAAGTCACTCCATAGGCAAGGATAAGGTCTACCAATTGCCAGGCCAATCCATCATGATGAGGCAGGGCTGACACCAAGATGGGAAGCCATCTCATGGGCTGGGGGCCACAGCCAAGAAGGGCCAGGGCCAGGCTGCAACTGTGCAGAAGATCAACACTCCTCCAACATAGCTCTAATTTGAGCATCTTTCCTTTGAAATTCTGTAGTACAGATTGTAGGATTTTTTGCTTTGTGTTATCGTTCACAAGGAACTTTTTTACTGCATATCTTATATGAACTTAATCAATATTTGTCTGGATAGGTATGTGAGATTTAATTCAGACTGTAGAAGGAACTTCCCTGTTCAGCAATAGAGTTTTGTTTACCTCATCCTGTCAATCAAATCTTGCTTGCTCTTTGCAACAGGAATTTCTGGTTCTAGAAAAGATAAACAATATAGGGGTTAACTCGCAGAAGAAATAAGAATACCCCAACATAGGTAATATTTTCTACAGGCTGAATAATGTCTATTTGCTCTTGTCCTATTATTTTTAGAGACTGAAAATTTGTCCTTATTGTGTAGCATTCACCAACAGGAATTATTAACAGAGACTATAAACTAAACTGAAATGTGTGGAGTGAGGACTCGTAGAATAGCACACTATGAAATTATCTCCCTGGGTTTATATAGATTTCCAATGCAAAAAATAGCTCATGTCTTGAAAGCTGTTTTATCCTTCTTCAAGGTAATGAGTAGAATGCAAGTCTAGAAAGGACAGCCTGATAATAACCCTCATTTCTTTAAAGCACCGTGCTACCGTTTGAAAATAAAACAGTTTTTCAGTTGACAATCCGGAGCGGACAGTGGCAGATTCTGGGTTTGCTACTCTCCAAGTCCCATCTCACCCCTATGTTGGACTAAAAGTCTATTGCAGCAAAGTTGGTAGAAGAGAAATGACTCAGTACGACTTCACATTTCATAAAAAGTGCACCGGAATCAGCAGGTCCATGAAAACTTGATGAGATTTTACCATTCAAAGTTCCATCCACAGTTACACAAGATTTAAATTCGCATTCAATTTCATTTTTCTGCATCTTCCCCAGTTTTTACTCAGTTATATATTCTGGTTACTTTGCTTTCATTTGAAAGACCAAAGTTAAGAGTTACTTAAGAGTTACTTAAGTAAATTACTTAGGAGTACTTAAGAGTAACTTAAGGGTTAAGATGATACGAATTTGGATTACATAAACAAGAATTGCTTTAGATTCCTTTTTCTCTCTCAGAAAAATGAACGGAAGAGTGACATTCACAGGATTCAAAGAAAAGTTCCTAATAACTTAATATTCATTTGTGAGATTCAGTTCGTCTAATAAACTTACTCCTTCAGACTTTTTTCATCATTTAATCACAAAAACACAGGTATTATACATGAAATAACATGACATTGAGCCACGAGTTTTTCATAGCTAAAGTTTCAGAGGTATATTTTTATATCAAGTACAAGTTAGAGAGCTACAATGATAATAAGAACTAAATGGAGATTTTAATTTTAAATATTACAGACATAAAATGGAGCTCAAAGTTAACTTGTTGTTCATGTATGACCACGTTCACCTGTCTGTATATCCCCCACAGACAGCAATTATTTTATAGACAGCAATCAAAGGGAGGGATATATAGGAAGAATATCACATTTTAAATCTGGAAAAGTAGTAGTGTAATAACATATACAGCAGTAATAGTATATAATTTTCTGAAGCAACTCATTGTAATGAAACACTGCCAGGAGAGGAGACAAACTAAATAAACTTTTATTCTCATTTCTAAAACATCATCTGAAAAAAAAAAAACTGAGTTCTGAAATATCAGGGACACAGAACGGCCAGATTGTTGGTTTTTTAATTCTTCAGAATTGTGTATAAGAAAGAACCTGCTGTTTCATATCAGTAAGAACAAGCTTTGAAATATTTATTAGCTAGCTAATATTTAACCCCTCCATTTATCATGTCTAATTGGCAACTCATATTGCAAAGGGTAACATTTTCACCCTTATTTGAATTTCCCCAGTACTTTTCATTAGCTTTCTAATAGGCTTTTCACCTTTCTAAAGCTATCGCCTCAAAAGGCACAATAAAAACACACTATCAAAATAAAATGATAAGCAGAGTTGTCACTTTTGTATAGTCAAAGTCTTCTTTCCCATATTCTTCTTGCATTACATGTAAATATTTAATCAGTAAATATTTATGTCACAACAGACAGCAATACAGAAAGCAAGAAAAAAAGCTGCTGCCGGAAAACGTGTTTATTTTTGCCATATATCATAAATTAAAACAGACCATAAAAGCATGAAGGATTCCAAAAGAAATGTGCAAAATAAGTCTCTGCGAAGGCATGTCTCCTCATACAGGTACGGATACACAGGAGCTGTCCCTTCCAAAACAGACCTAGTTTTTGCTCAAGGTCCCCAGCTTTTTGAAGACCACATGTTGTTCCACTGATGTTTACAGGGGTTATCCCAAGCACCCAGATAAACCAGAGAGATTTAAAGGGGCCTGTCCTGTCTGTGCTATAGTCTCCAAAATCACAAAAAGGAAAGGAACTTTGCCGAGCATCCTGCCTAAGGAGAAACGCACAGCCTGGGGTAGGAGGATCCTTCAAATTCTTCGCACCTACTCATCGTAGCAAAGAAACAAAAGACTACTACAATTATACTTTACATAGACGTGATGATTTTTGGTTTTGGTTCAGACTATGGATTGTAATTTTTGCAAATATAATAGATAACATTAACATAATTTACATTTCCTTACGATGTCATGGGATTTTTATGTCCAAGAAGCAATAGTGACATTATTGAGTGATTATGGTTTATTACTTCAATTATGGTAGAAAACAGAGACGCCATTCAAAATTAGGACTCCATTGTGATGCAGCTGTCCAAATATATATTAAAAGACTGTGTCCAGACTGGAGGTCTGCAAATTATTCGACTCAGAACCATCAGGAAGTGAGTAGAGAGCTCCACACACGGAGCAGACACACAGGCAGGGATGAACCTGGGTCACGCGGGCATTGCTGAGATTGTAACAAAATCACGGGTTCTCCTAGTCATAAGCAGCACTTGTTCTCTCCAAATGAAATGGGTTACCTCCCCTACTATTTTCTGTCTTAAAAGACTATATTGCATATTTTCCTGTTGAATGTGGCATGTTCTAAAAGGTCTCTTCCATAATGACTCTATCTGTTTTCCTTTCTCTGCACATGTATGTGCTCCAGTTCTTCTGGCTTTGTTTTCCTCTCCCTCTACCATTTTCAAACCCTCTCCTCTTCTGTCCTGCACTATTTCATTCCTTTGCCAGTTACCATGCTCTCCTCTCCGCGGCAGGGTGAAGCTGCCCTCCCTGAGGGGTTCTGCTGCTCACCCCATACCTCCCCCAGCCTTTCTCCTCTCTCCTTGAAATCCCAGCTGCCATGGGACTACCGCTCTCCAACACCACGGAAACCTTCAGAAGCCTCTGACTTCATCTGTCTGCCTCACCCTGAGACATACAGGTGAAAAAGCACTGCATAAATGATAAGTGTTGGCATTGACTGTATTATTAATATTTGCATGTTAAGGGATCATTATTCAAAACACTTACCCTTCAAACAGTTAGCGGATAGGAAGGGAGTACCCCTCTCCTGTCCTCCACAGGGAAGGTCCTTTTAACTGTAGAACAACATAACCTGCATTTATCATTCCTAAGAAATTACTGAATAAATTATTTACCCAGGAGAACCATTTCTAACATGTCTTTTGGGCCCATTCACTATACCATCCTATACTGACCTTGAGGGAATGGATATGGCTAATTATACTCTTGTCTCTGCAATAAATTCACGGAATGTTTTCGTAGAAATGAAAGAGAGCGTGTAAGCAAAGTATTTTCTTTAGGATAGTTTAGGAGACGTAACAGCTGCAAACATAGAAAACCAGCCCAGGCCCGGTGTTGCAGATAACATCCTGATGTCACTGATGGCAAAACTTCGCCTGAGTATGAAGAAAGCAGGACTTAATTCAAAACTTCAGAAAAATACTTTTCTCCTCACAAATGGCTTTTATGGCCTTCGCCTCTGCATGTGTGTGCTCAGGGAGTGAGAAATCTCAGCTGTGGTTTGTCTTTTCAGTAATGACCAGGTAGGGCCCCAGCTGATTTAGACATGCCTGCGTGTTTATGTTCAACCCTATTAATGAAAAGATCTAATGTACCAATTATCTGTATTATGTGTGCTGCTGAATTTCATTAGTTTTGTGAACTCTTTTTTTTTTTTTTTTTTTTTTTTAATTTTAGCAATATAAAGAAGTAAAGCTGGGGGAACAAAAGAAAATTATGCTGAAATCGGAGGATAATTTCTATTGTGACAAAGTGGACAGAAGGGAATGTTTCTGAGGAGAGATATCAAAGGACAAAAAAGCAGCTGTCTCAAGCGATCTACACATAAAATCCATCACCTCTGAGTTAAAATGTTGCACCTGGACATAACATGAATAAGTGCAGACATTACCCCTAACACTGTCAGACTTCTACACATCCTCTATTAGAGACCTTGATTGATTGTCTTTACCAGAAATTATTTGAAAGGAATTATAGCATTGGAAACGAGAAATGCTTGAGGGTCATTTTTATATGTAGACATTTATTGATTAATATATTACCTGGGAATGGATCTGCCCTTTGCATAAAATTGAATGAATGGAGTTCTTTCATGTAAATGTGGTGATTAAAATGGTAATACCTAATACCAATTAAAAAGTCCTGTCTTTCACATTCCTGTGAAAAAACTGTATTTCACATGGTTGTAAAATGTGACGTTTTAAACCATTTAAAATGGTTAAAATCCATCTTTTAACATGGATTAAAAAAAAAATAAAAATTTCACTGGAAGCATATTTATTTCAACTATTATTAGAAAATGAGCTCAACATTTCAGATGTGAAACTGAGTTTAAAGAAAATCCAGCTTGGACTAAATGCAAGTAGAAGTCAAAGATCTCTGTTTCATAAGATTAAAAAAAAAAATGCTTGGGAGCATTCAGTTTCTCTCTCTTGGTAGATCAGTCACGCACCTACCAAATATACAGAACATCTACTAATATCAGAGCACGTCCTGCCAATGGCTTCTCAGATTCTGGAGTTGAGAAGAAAATGCTTTTACATTGACATTTGCATTACAACCACTTGAAATAGCCGCTTCTTCTTTGTGTTGCTGAGGATTAATACGTTCTTCTCGGCTAGCACCATAGATACTTCTCCTCCTAGCTTTGTCAGTCAAACACAAACCAAAAATAGATCTAAAAATACTAAATAAACTTTCTAGGTTGTTTTCTTGGCTGCTTTTTTTCAGATGCAAAGTGGCTTTTACTCTTTGTTTCTTGCATGGATTTTTTTTTTTTCCAACAGATTCACATCTATGAATACGATACCATAATTTTCTTTGCTTATTATTCCTCATAATGCAAGGCTACTGGTGCAAATATTCCTTTAGAGGTTTAATTTTCTGGCTTGTAAGTGTGAGAAAAAGGCACTACAGGCAGACAATTAAAGAACATCTACTGTAATCCTCTGAGCCTGGAACGACTCCTCATTCATGGCACTAGCAATAAAAAGAAATCAAAAAAAGACACCGAGAAGAAATTGGAGCATTTAAAGTTTCTGGAAATACCAGAAACTACTGGAAAAGAAGGCAAGAACACTTCAATGTACATCTGGAAGCAAAAAGTGTTATTTAAAAGAAAATCAACCAGAAGGAGGTTTTCCTTCAGAAAATAGCAAGTGCTGATGCAGTTGGTGTATTTAACAGTTTTCAGCAATCCAAGCAAAGGATGATATTCATGAAGCTGTTACAAAAAATTGAGGAGTATTGCATTCTAGATAAAAATGAAGCCTATGAAAGTTATATGCTTTGAACCTGAAGGTTTTAAAGTGTTCTGTAGTTTATAAGATTGGGGAGACAATTTTATCTGTTACAGGTGTTATGATAAAGCATGGAATTAGCCTGCCTTAGGGTAAGATCTAATAAAGATTTGTAGATTAAAAAAAAAGTTCCAATTTTAAAAAGCCACTGGTTTTCAACAAAAAGGGGAGCAAATAATACAGAAATAAACTCCTGGGAGAAGCAGACTCCAGATGAGGAAATTCAGAATCTGCCAAGAAACTGGTACTTGAAGAAGTGTTGGACTGGACAGTGCTCTGACACTTTAGATATGACCAAGCTCTCAAAATAGCATAAGACAAAGATATTAGAGGCAGAAAAGCATGCAGAGCTTGAAATCATAAGCAAGGAATAACAACACAAATAAAGCAGATGGGAGAAGATGAACATTAAACGAAAGCTTGTATTAATGTGACTGCACGCGCCAGGGGTCTGCACCATGAACAAACTGCATGTTGCTGACACCTCTGCCTTGGATGACTGTTTTCTTAAGAACAAAGCATACTTGCAGAAAAAGATGGTGTGTGCAGAAGAAATAATTACCATGAGAGCAAATGGGATATGTATTACCTTCAGTTAGTCATGTGTGCACAACTCCTAGTATTTCTAGGAACTGTGCTGTAACTCTAAGAGAAAATCAATAGGTTGTAGAAAGATAAATGGGTAAAATTCCAGGTTTAGGGAAGTTATTTTGTTTCTGTTTAAAAAATATGCTTCTGGATATAAATAATAAACTAGGAAAAACATCTTAGACTGCTTTTCTATTTTTAGATGGCACTACTAAAGATATTACAGCTGAAGAGCTGATTATGCATTAAAAAGCTTTTTATCTAGACTTCTTTACCCAATACAGTGATACGTGACAGTGGGACACAATTTACAGGACATGCATTTGAGCAGAATACAGTGAAGCTTAGATTTAGATATGTGACTACTAGTCCCCATCATTCCTAATTTATTGGGTGCAGTGTATGTACAAAAGCCTGGTGAACTCTTTGTGTGAACTCTCTTCGTTAGAATTAAAGTGACCTTCATTTAACACAAGCCTATTTCACTTCCAGAGTGAGTTACGCTAAATTGAATTAAGGTCATTTTTAATTCTGAAGAAAAATACATACTGAGGCATTTAATATAGCTTAGTCTACTCTAAATTAACAGCTGTAATTAACTTGGAGATCTCTGTAGAAAAGACCTAAGAAGAGAAAGTAAAAAACACCACTATTTTTGTTTTTAATCTTCTTTATTCTGTAAAAGGTAAGTGATTCAGAGTCTCAATATACAGTAAGAAAAAGCAAACACCAGTATAATATTGATCACCTCTCAATTATGGTAAGCATGCAGATAATGAAGTCAACTACCCTGGAAGTGTTTTACTATGTAGTTTTTTAAACAGCTATGCATTTGAATAACTTTGACTACACGAGTACTATTCCTATTCAAATCTGTGTGACTAGACTAGAATCTAACGTCAGACAACTATACCATCAATTCTGATTTAAGTTTCATTCCTTCCATAGTTCATGTGCAGCAGTCCAAATATGTTGCTGAACTACTAAAAATACAAGAACAAAATGTGCAATTAATTTTTTTTGTTTTTCTCTACTCGATTTTTGTACGCAACCAACTATTCAGAAGTGCAGCAAATCAAGGTAATATAAAATATCTTGCTTTTCTTAGGCTGAGCAATCTATCATGGATTCAGAAAAAGTTGGAACACCTGTGTAGAAAAGCAAAGGACTTCTTTTGATGTGGATAAGGGGACTTTCAAAATTAGCCTGATGGTAGCCAGGTACCCACAAAAGGATCACAAAGTCAGTTACAGAGGCAGGTCAGTAAGCATTTTCCTTAACCGTAATTAGCAATTTCTTCTGAATCACAAATTTGCAGGCAGTATCTTCTACAAATATGGAATAATCTGCAGAACAATTATAAGCAACTGAAAAAAGTGCTGCTTGGCTGATAGCAAGAGACTACACCCCCTCTCCTGAATGATCATAGGAGATAAAGAACTGAGCAGCTGGACTTGGCCATTAAGGAAGTCTGTAGTTTATCTCTGCCAAAAACATGTCTACTTGGCAGGACACTGATCTCAAGACAGCACCTGCCACCTCCTATGAATGAATGTATAGCCACTATCCATAGAAAATTTGACAAATGCTATCTTGTCAAGGGGCAATACTGACAGCAAAAGCATAGCCCAAACATACCTGTTTCTTTAAATTATGTTTAAAACATCAGAAAAAAAAGCCACCGTGCAACTTTATGGCTCTTGAGAGGTTTGTGTTGAAGTAAGTGTAGTTAAAAATCAATCAGGGAACATATAAACCCTTTGCTTTTATGCTTACATGGTTTATTTGACCAGTGGCTATCTTGAGAAACATCTAACGCCAAGAAGGAAAGGGTGACAGTGGCGAAGTGTTGGCTGCTGGTGTAAACTTCCTTTGGAGCTTCTTGCTTCAAGTGTACCTAGTCACGTTGAAGGAAGCCCAAGTTACCCTTAATTAAGAATCCCTCCTTCTTTGAACCAAAATGTCCCTCAAAATTGTAACAGTCACAGCATGCAGAACACTGTCCTGAGGCTCCAGGTTCTGGATTCACAGTCAGAGGGCATAAAAAAACATTTTTTAGGAGATCTAGCGGAGCAAGTTGTTGGCCAAGTTGCTCTAGTTTCATTGTGGATTCAGGGGCTGGCAGTCTCAGATATTGTGCAAACACGATGTAAGACCTTTCACTCCTCTCTGTGAGGATGGGTTCCAAACCAACAGGAACAAACTGGGCATCAGTGGATTTGGTCTTACCTGCACAAGGATGTACTTCATCACTCTCTCTGTGTAGCTAGTGCAGGGAGCAGGGGGGATTGCCGTACTCCAGCTTTCATCCTTTCCCTCAGCACATCTACATGACATAATTGATATATTCTTGGCAGGTCTGAAATTATGCTGCAGTGATGAATATTCCTGTTTCTGGGTCAGAAGCTGTAAAATTTGGAAAATAACTTGCATATTCACCAAGAGATACATATGCTTCTTGGCACGTTAGCAACCTGCTAGAAAAACATCCCACGCTGGCAGATCAGGGGTTAGCTGAGAGCGGGAAATGTGCCAGTAGTCTGGAACAACCTGAAAGGAAAACAAAGAGTTAAATGCCAAATATATCAGTCAGTTTAGGAGCAGAGGAGGAGGCTGCCAGGGGTATTCAGATATGCAGGAATGTGGAATTTGGGGAATAGCAGTCAAATCTGGTATTCAGACCCTGCAATTTACAGACACTGCTGCAATGGGAAGGCAGGCTGGCCATATAAAGAGAATTACAACTAAGGCAGGTACATATTCATAACCTGAGCAGAGCCTACGTCCTCAGGGCGACAGTTATCCGTACGGATGGGCAAAACCATCCATCTGTATCTCCCAATCCCTTGCAATGCAGGCATACCTTAAATGCGAGGGAAGAAAATCAAGATGCCTAATGATTTAAATTCAGTGACTTGTTTCAAATGTGTATTGAAAACAACTGCTGTAGCTGCTACAGAAATGCCGCTATCTCGTCTAGAAATTGGAATGATTACGGAGCGAAATGATATGTGGCTCCAGAAGTAATTACCGTATGAAAAAGTGATTTCCATTAAAAGCATGTGAGAGCCTTTGATCTAACAGAAATTTATCTTTTCCGTCCTGAAATGACCCTCTCATTTTTAGTTCTGAGTCTATGTAGAGCGGGATATGCAAGTTTCATCAGGGAACTTTACATCTGCTTCAGAGCTTTAGGCTTTATCAGAGGAAAAGATTGGTCTTGCTAGGATACTCCTAATTGATAGTTCCCGATAAATACGTAGAAAAATGGATTAAACCCACTGTGAGTCACTGAAACTACACCATTAAATGTGTATAGTTCTAAAACTGCTGAGCTGACTTTCTTAGAGTATAGCTATTTTTTAAAATCTTATACAGATCAGCAAAACAAATGAAATTTGAATGTTTTAGATTGCGCCATTACTGAAGTATTTTAACATATCCAAACAGAACATATTTCATATTTGCATGATTTGATTTTTTAACCAATTGTGTTGAAAGAAAGAAGACAAGCTACTGTGGGATGAGCAGCGATATGAGGCATTTCAGCATCAGAGGATTTTATACAGGAAAACCAAAGGATTTAATATAAGAAAATTAAGGCAAACTGAAGTCAGGGCTAGAATAAGGGTTGATGCTCTGAATGCTAAATAAATATATATACATAACATATATAATCTATCCTACGTTGGTATGTTCTGCAATTAATGAATATTAACTTGTTAGTATAGCGTAAGTTGTGTACGTGGTGTGAACGAGAATGCAATGTCCAGCCCTAAGTCCTCATTTCTGTTATCCTCCATTAGACATGTAACGCTAGGATCATGGAAGTGGTTCATTTAATGTTTCACAGCACCGTTGACTTATATTTGTTATGTCTTTGATTATGAGAATGTTTGGGTATAAGCATTTATGCAACTCCGTCAGTGCTGCACGTGTATTCTGAGCACGTGCTTACTTGAGAACTAGGGCCACGCATTGCTGCACATGTGTATGCAAGCGCTCTGCGTGTATATATAGGATTTTGCTGGAGTACGTGCAACGACCAGCCGATCCTTGTCCAGCAAATCCCAAAGGGCACTAACGGCTGTTGGACCTTGGTGGATCCTCACACATGGAGCCTATGCAGCATAATCTGCTAGTGAAGGGATGAGCTGTAATGCCAAGAATATGCTAAAGATGCTGCAGCGTATCTCATTTGTTAGCAATGCTGCTGCTGTCTTCTCAAGGATATCAAAATGTCTGTCAGCACCTGGATGAAAATCAGCTGAATCAGATTCAATCTGGCCAAAATGCAAATGATGGTGGCTGGAGTGGGGAAAATGCTTAGAACTGGGGCATCTTTACCTATTTGTGATAGCATCCTCAGACATTTATTTAAACACTCCAGCACCTCAGGTACCTATTTTTTGTTATTGTCTGAGTGATCAAGCTGGTCGATGGCAAAAGTACCTTCTTCTTTTCCCAAGCTTAACTTCTCCTCCTGGTGCAGATCTGGCGATTGCAATCTACACGCCCTTCCCTGGCAGAGCGCATCACCAGTAACGCAGTGAACCTCTGGGTAAGCGCGTGAAGAATGCAGGGACTCCAGCTTTGGCAAAATGAGCCAGCCCTCTCTTCAATAGTAGCAGCTTCACCGCCCCCAGTAGTCTGCAGGTTATTTCCTCACTATGCCTAAGTCTTGTTTCTGATCTTCAAAGCAATAAAGACCTGGCTTCCCCAGAGACTGCTTCTTTAATCATAAAACACAGGTACTCCTCTGAAGCAAGCAGTATCACGCTGATCAGGATAATGCAAGTGAAAAGGTGAATAAATCAAGAGAAAGTCCCTTAACTGAAGCGTTCATTGGTAGCACTTCAACCTACAAATCATCAGGATAATTCAGGTAAGCGTTCCCAAAACTTTGCAGCTGGAAAATCCACGCAGCTTGTACCACTGTCAAGGTAGAGCCACACGCTGGCTAGATCTGCCCAGCGTTCGGATGCAACGCGCTCCGCCGCGCAGTCTCGGGAGGTCGGAAATTTCCCAGAGGTATCTGCTTGAGTGTGCATTGGTGTATATGTATAGACCCCTGTCTTACAGAGAGCAAGGAATTCAGTATTAGGCCGTGACAGCGTGTTCTGCGCTGGCCGGCAGCCCAGGGTGTCGGGGGAGGATTTTGATAGCCCCTGTGAAAGATGGTAGCCAGGGCGGGTGCTGCTGGAACAACTCACGCAGCCCGCAGCCCTGGGGAAAGAACGCTGCCAGGAGAGGCTAGGCATCGCATAAATTGTCCTGGCAGGATATATACGGTTTGCGATCCGTAAGATTAGCACTTCTGCTCTCCGCTCTCACCACATCAAGGCACATAAAATAGAGCCTTCTTTTTGATAAGCGTTTCCTTCCAGAGCTAAAACACTCAAAGCATTTCACGTGGTAAATATATAAAGGGAGCTATCATCGACTTGAAACTCACAACACCGTTTGAAAACGCGTAGCTGTAGCTATTTATGACATGAGTGGCAGCAAAAGCGGGGGGAAGGGGGGGGGAATCTTTCCTGGCAGCTCGCTTACTTTCTGTGTTTTTTTCCCTATAGTCTGTTGAGCCACGTAAATACAGTTTGTGAGCGGGCGGCAAGTGCGGGTTCCCCCGCGTTCGCCGCCGGGGCGCAGGCCCGGGCGGGACGGGGCCGGCGGCGGGTGTCCCCGGGCGGGCGGGGATGCTCCGGGCGAGGCCGGGGCCGGGGCCTCCCGCAGGGCCGCGGCTCGCTCGGGCCTGCCGGGGTCACCTTGGGCAGGTCGCGCCTGTGGCGTCCCCCCGCAGCGGGGCCGCCCCCACGCCCGCCGCCCGCGGGGCCGGGCGCCGACCGGGGGTGTGTGTGTGGGGGGGGGACACACACGACACACACACACACACACACACGGGGCGCGACGCGGGGGCGGCCCTGCCCCGCCGTGAGGAGCCGCCGCCGCGGGGCGGGCGCCGCCCGGGGCTCCCGCAGCCCCCTCCCCCGGGCCGGGCGGCGCCGCCCGCGCCCCGCGCGGCGGTGGCGGCGGTGTCGCTGTCCGGGGCGGCGGCCGGCGGCGTCCCGCGCCCCCGGCGGGCGGCGTAGCGGGGAGGAGGCGCCGCCCCGGCCGTCATTTCCGCCGTGTGTCGGGGTGGGGGAGGGGGGCAGAGCGCTCGCCTCCTCCTCCGCGGCGGCCGGAGACACAGAGACCCAGCGCGGGGCCCGGGGAGCCCGAACGCCGCCGTCCGCGCCCGCGGGCCGCGCCGCCCCGCCAGCCGAGCCCTGCCCTGATCCCCCCGCCCGCCCGCTGCAGCCGCCCGGCATCCTTCCCGCCCCCTCCCCCCCCCCCCCGCCCCGCGCCGCCCCGGCCCGGCCATGGGGAACGCAGCCACCGCCAAGAAGGGCAACGAGATCGAGAGCGGTGAGTGAGGGCGATCCGCCGCCTCCGCCCGCCGCGCTGGCTCCGCTCACCGAGGAGGGGCCGGCGGGGCCCGGCCCGCTGCGCCCGCCCCGCGCCGCCGCCGCCGCCGCCGCCGCAGGCCCCGCGGCCTAGCGGCTGAGGCGCCGAGCCCCCCGCCCCCGGCTCGGCGCGGCCTGCTCGGCGCCGAGGGGAGCCCGCCCCGGCCCCCCCCCCCCCGGGGCCCGGCCCGCCGCCGAGCCTCCCGCCCGCCCCGGGGTTCGGCGTCTCAGGGAATAAGCGGGATAACCGCCCCCCCCGCCGGGCCGGGGCCGGGCCGCCCGCCCGGCTGTCCCGCAGCAGGTGTCCGTCCCCGGGGAAGGAGGAGCTGCCGGCGGGGCCGCGGTGGCGGCGGGCAGGTGTCAGCGCCGCCGCCAGCCTCCACCCGCGGCCCGGCCGGCTCGCTTTCCCCACCCCTGAACACACCCTTGGCGGCGGGGGAGGCCGCCCTCCGCGCTCCCGCCGCGGCGGGAGGCTGTGCGGGATGCTGCGGGGAGTGCCGGGCGGGAGCGCCCGAGCCTGCCCGCCCCGGCGCCCGGAGAGCGCTCGGTGCAAGCGGCTTGCTCTCCTGAGCCCGGGGTAAAATGGAAGACAAAAGCCTTCGCCCGAACTTGCCATCGCAGAGTGCTTTTCCCTGGTTTTTTTTTTTGCTTCGGTTTGTTTTTTTTCTGTCTGAGTATTTCAGCATAATCCTCCGTATAAAGCTGATTCAGTTGTTGGGGAAACCCCCCCCTCCAGAGTTTATTTTTAGGAAGTGAACTTCCTTACTTCGCTTCTGGTGGAAAACTTTGGGTATGTTTGCGATGGATGAGAGAAAAGGCAAGACGCAGAGAGCAGCCAGTTGTGCAAGCTCAGTGTTCCTACAACAATACCCTTTGTTACTGGAAATTCCACGGGCATCATTAAAAAGGAAATAAGTTTAAACATCGAAGTTACTTTTTGGTTTTGGTTGGGTTTTTTTTTTTCTCCCCAGTTCGTTTACTTTTTGTGTGTTTACTACAGAGGTCTGGGGTAGAACCGGGTAGCCCGCCTTGCCGGGCGGGTGCCTGCCCACACAGCATTCCTCCGGCTCCCCCGGGATCGGCATGGGTGTCTCCAGCCCTGGGACCTGGGGCTCGGCTTGACCTACCCGGTTGTGCTGCGTGGTTTTGCCTTTCGGTTCTTGCATCTTATCTCATTAGTATAGATTCACAATCCAAACGTTTTATGAGTGACTATTATTGTTTAGTGGTTTAATTTTTTTTTTATTTAGCTGAGTGCATTAATTTTTGATAGGAAGTATTTTAGCCTACCTATAAAGAGATGTGTGAAGAGAGAGAGAGAAAGAGGGTGGATTGTCTGAAGTACTTCAGATGACAAAACACTGTGTTTTGTACTTCATAGGAGCTGTATTTCTATTAGTCTGTGCACTTAAATAACACTACACCACATGGTGTTTACTTCCATTTTAATTAATTCTTTTCTCATATTACCAAATACAGTGATTTTTAAGTTGCTGAAGGAGATTGCTTCAGAACTCCCCCCTCTCCCTTTGTTAGAGTTTAAAAATGAAATGCTGCTAGAGACATCAAGCTTGAGATGTTCAGTTGCTCAGTGTATTTAGTAGCAAAAAGCTCTTTAATGATACAACTTCTGTAACTAGGAGAAGAAATTGATCATCGTTGACATACTGCTGGGAAAGACCAGGATTCACTTACTATTGAGGATCAATAGTATATGAATACTATACACATAATAAATTATTAGAAGCAATATTTGGCTTACTGGCAGTGAAAGTTGATGTGTAGTCTGTTCATATGATACATGGCAACTAAAAACTAAAGCGGCATGAAATGTGATGGGGCTGTAACATTCCTGACACACATTCGCATTGTTGAGCCGGTTTTCCTGCTCCTTGTATTAAGCGTAAGTTAGTAGTAGTACGTATTCCAAACTTCAAGACACTGAAAGTGAAGTTATTTGAAGGGGTAACAAAAAAATGTCCAGGTTTGACTTGCAAAAGTGATGTCATGCCCTTGGTCCACGCGTGGAGCGTATGGTATTGTGTGGATCAAGGACATGCTAAGGTCCCTGAAAGAACAATGAAGGGTAACGCAGCTTCCACTGATAACTATACTTACTAGTTCATGAAGTGTAATTTGAGACCTCTTTCACTGTCTGTGGCCAGCACAGTAAATGCTGTTCGCCTAACCGTGGCCCTTATAGTCGTCTTGTTTGTTTGAGCTTTCCATGTATATTCAAATATCTTCAGTACTTACTTTGCTCAGGCTGTCAAGAGGAACAAAGCCAGTTGTATGTGAACACCAGTAGCAGAATGGAGCGAATGTTTCACAGTATTTCTAGGCAGAAGTTGCGGGTAAATAAAATCTGAATGCTGGTTAAGTTTCCTAAGCTTAGCCACCAAAAAAGCGAATCAGGCTTGCATAGCGGGGGGGCAATATATGTGTGCGTATGTACAGAAGATGGAAAGCTTCAGTGTAGTCTGTTAGGGTTTTCTTTCTATGCCCTTCTGTTCCAGGTTCTCCTAATATGCAGTGGATTTTGATTTGGAGGACCAAAATTAAAAGTCATCCTTCACTAAACAGAAGTTTAAGGGTTCTGTACCTGTTTTAAGTGGGTTTGTGGTTTTCCACAGGGCACGGCAGCCTACGAATTCTGAGGGTCTTTTAGAATAGTAGTGTAAGGTTTTTTCATGTGAAATCTGAAGAGACACAATTGTCAGTTGTCTTAAAAGTTTCTCTAAGTTTGATCCCCCATCCTAATATTCATATATCTATTCACTTCATTGTTCGAGGATTTTTGTCAGCTGTTCAATTTACAGTAGTTGGGAGAACTTCTTTTGCAACCTACGAATTTAAAATGTCAACATGTGGTAAATTACATTTTTATTAAAAAAAAAAGAAAAAAAAAAACCAAACCACAGGGGGTCTACCTTAACTTGTTGCAATTAATGTAGGAAGGTGTTAGTTTTATTAACATTCATTATCTTGGAATCATTTGTTAAAGTAGCACACAGCATAAAAGAAACATAACTACATAAACTACAACACATCTCAGAGTTTAAAAAAGGTCACATAGTATTTTTTTTCATCCAGTAAGTGGATCTGTTACTTTCACGATCATTATTGATTTTATATGAAACAGGAATGTTTTAACTTTACTAGGATTATTTTCTAAACAGAAGTGTATGTCAGCCCTGCAAATCGTAAAGCTTGTAGAAAGTTTAGGGTTTTTTTCTTCAGATAACTCAATAATGCGGATTTTTGAAGTAATTACTGTGTATGGCTCTGAATTATTTGCCCCTTTAGAAATGCAGGGTAATGTCATATATGAGAGCAAGAGATGTGTTTAGAAATTAGTAATCTCACTTGGTGTTTTGTTTGGGTTTGGTGCCGCCACCCCCCCCCCCCCCCCCCCATTTAGGAATACTTAGCTGTGATATTGTCTGTTTCTTTCTTTTTAATCACCAAACTGGATTAGAGACCAGGTGATTAAAATAGACTCTTTGGTGACTGAAAGATCTGTATACTTTCTCTTCTTCCAAGCTTTGGTTTCTGAGTTGCATTAGCCAGGATTCAAATGGTCCTTGCTGCTTTTTCTGTAGAGATATGTGGTAGTAAGTTGCTTTTAAAATGTACGTTTAAAATTAAACTATACGTGATTTTCAAAACAATTCTGCCCATATATCTTCTTACCTGCTAGCCACATCTCCAGCTTCCAGTGCATGAGGAATTTATTAATCTGACATGATTTTACTGACTTTGACTTCTGTGGTCTTTAAATAGCCAAGTACAGCGTGTGTGATGTGTATTCTGCATGTGAGTTTTATGTTCATTCACCACTCCTCCTCCTCAAAGTGTTCCCACTACAGTATCTTCAGTATGACAGAGTTCCTATTATAGTCAGTTCTTCTCTTTTTAACTCTTACAATTATTCTGTAAGTAGTGCTCCTTTGTGCTTGACAGGAAGATGCAGCTGCCTTAATTTTCCTTTGCCGGTAGATTTTAACTTCCTCGGGGAACGTTTCTTAGAACTGAGATTTTTTTTTTTCTTTCTTATTTTTCATGTGCATTCAGTGCTGGGTCATTCTGCTGTATTTACTCATTGAGGACCAAAAGAGACCACAAGTTTGTTTCTTGTTAAGACTGGATGAGGCAAAGCTCTGTCACTGCTGACCTTGGTTAGATTAAAATTGGTGAAGCAGAGGTGAAAAGCTCCCTGTCCGTTACTATTCCAAGCTTGCTGATTCCCTGTCACTTTCCCAGAGACCCTTGTTTCGGTGCTTTTGATCTGAGTGTAGTTTTGTTCAACAGCTGTTGTCTTTTTTCTTTTGCTCCTTGTGTTTATGCTCTCTGATTTTGAAATGGATAGCTTTGGGAGCCTTGTTTACACATCGTAGAACATCAGCTACAGTATGTATTGCATAAAGAGTAATTAACAATATATGTTCCAGTGATGCTGGAATGGATTGTATGGATAATGTCTCTAAACAGTGCATTTAAAACTCCTTGCCTTATGTTTTTGAGCTTGTATTGTCTCACTATTGATCAGTTAGGTCTCAGCAATTTGGAACTCCATTATCTGAAAATCAGAAGTAGTTGTAATTACCTGCTGAAGAAATATCTGAAAATTCCTTTGCTGTAATCACCGATGTAAGATGACCAGTATGTACCATCTGAGAAGAGGCACCATCTGAAAATTCTCCTTTGATTAAAAACCAAAATGCTTATTCACAGCTTGGACTAGCAAAGAGAGAGGCTATCATTCAGTAAATGATAGCCAGCTGGTAGCATAACAAAAGGTCAGGAGGACCCCCAAGTGATAAATTAGTTTATGTATTTAGCTGTTGTGGTTAGGCCTTTGTTACATGCTCAGACTGCTTTTAAGACAGAATATTTTAAATTACTCATCACTCCCTTGTTGCTGGGTTTCTTTAGCGTTCATTCATTTACCCATATACCCGTATTCGTAGAAACGACACAATCAAAAATAGTATCTTGAAAAATACTCAGATTCCTCATATTTTTGGCAACAATCACGTTGTTCCTTAGTGTAATTAAGGCTATGTCCGTGCTGCAAAAATTAACCATCTCACTGGTACAGGAAGCAGAATGTGGACAGAGAAGAAAGTGGAAAAACTGTAAGGACGCAACACCACACGTTAGTGTCGCGGGCTGCCCTGCCTGAGCGGAGGGCTGTGCTCTGCACCGCGCGTCAGGCTGTTGCGGAATCTTCTCCAGTTACTTAACTTCTTCCGTAACTGACACATCTCTCCTTTGGACAGAGCTGTGGAAAGGCCTTTGGATGGCAGTCGGATTTTGTGTGTTTTGCCTGCATCCTTACTATAGACACCATGAAGGGCTTGTTTGCCCAGAAACTTTTTTTTTAAACTACAGCAGACAGTTTAATAAAGGATATTGTCTCTGCTACACAGCAGGTGGGTTCCAGATCAGATCCAAGTACAGTGTATTTTTTTTTTTAATCAGTGCTTCTGGACATTTAAGCTTGCAGAGTTTTCAGTGTTACGAACCTTGAGCCAGTGGGATTTTTTTCTTACAAACTTGTGAAACTTAGGGCTAGAACCTGGCAGAGTCTGCCCTGCAGTGCTGCTCTCAAGCTTTGCCTTTGTTACAGGTGCAAAGTGTTATTTCATCAGCATTTCTTTCAGTTGCAGTTTTGCTTTTCTGTCCCCAGCCACTTTTTTCCTGCGTCTGTGCCCTCAAGTGTGCTGGAGCAACTATTTATGAGACAACAAGGTGAACTGAATTTGAGATTGATCTAGGTTAAAAATAACCCTGCAGAAAAGGGAAAGCAGAAGGGACTTTAGTTAACCTGGATCGGCTTCCTGATCCAGTTCACTGCAGTTACGCTCACAGTTGTACCAGTGCAGGTGGCACAGAGGTGGGACTGGATAGCTGGCGCAAAATAGGGGCTGCCTGACCTATGGCTGTTGCCAAAAGGAGAGCTGTGGCGCTGTGGTCTCAGGCTGTACTGCAAGGCTTTGCCTACTGTACACAGTTTCGGCGCTGTGAGGTAGAAATGCTTCCTGGGGAATGGGAGAGAGGGCAAAGTAGCAGTGGAGCTGTGAGGAGGTGAATGAGAAATGTGTTGTCTTCAGAGACTAAAAGATAAAATCACCCTCCTTTTTTTCCCTCCTTCCCCCCACCTTTTTGTCCCCCTGGTATGGTTGGGAAAGGATTACACACATTCCTCTGTGTAATTTCATTTATTTGTGTTATCCTGGTGTTCAGGAGGCCTAGTCGTGAATCAGGACCCCATTTTGTTTGCACAAACACAAAACACACAATTTATTCTCCGAAACCCAAATGTTCTGTTTCGGATAATAAGGTGAATATGGACAGATGGGAAATAAAAGATGAAAGTGAGGCCAGTAGTCTGTGTAGCAGGAGAATCGGGATAAAGCAATTTGAAGGTACGTTTGTAGACGCTGCTATGCAGGGAGCTAGAAGGGAGATAGCGGGGTAGCCCTACCTGCGGTGTTCGGGATCAGCACCGGTAGACGACAGTCTCTTCAGTGCTCGGTTGAGCCTTTGGCATCCTGTTTGCTGTTTCTTCAGTGTCACAGCAGAATAACATCCACTAAGAGTAAGGTTTCACAAAACAGCTGAGCCCATCTGGTGGCTTGTGCTGTTGAAAAATACCTTTTTATTCCTAGACCCTTCATGGGTCACAATTCTAGTGTTTTTCCCATCCATTGATAAGCTGGTTTACATAGGTAGAAAACTATGCGTGTTTTATCCTGGTGGGTTATCTATAATTATTTTGCACATCAGATCAATTCACTGAGGTGTCAGATGGCAACAGAGATTCAAAGGAAGCAACGAAAGCACTGTTGGCAATGAAACGGTGAGGTGGCAAGAAAAAGGAGTGTCTTTTCTTAGCGCTGAGTTCTTGGATTAACTCAGCAGTTTCCTCAGACCTCACCCCGTTAACTTCTTGGAAAAAACAATTACTCCAAACTACCCCTTTCCCGTCTGCCTTCGTTCATATAATGAATTACTTCAAGGCTTGAAGTTTTTAGTGAGAGATGTTAGCACCTAGTGGTTGGACTTTGCTTTTTCAAGCTTTTAGAGTTACATGAAGATAGAGAAAAATATAGCAAAACATTACTTCTTTCCGTCCCCACACTTACCATATGGATCTTAAAGACAGTAATATTTTAGAAGAGTGTTTTAGTTTATTTTTTTCATTGTGTATTTAGTTTCAGTTCTCTTTTTGACAATTTGATATTCAAATTAAGAAATGTACCAAAGTTTTTATTTCATTCATTGATTTTCTCATTCATTAAACTATTTTCCACTATTCCCTGCCCAGAGGGGTTCATCTGTAATCATAGAGGGCTTGCTAGCTTGTGATACGATGAGTTCTGGTATATATTCCTAGATACACACGTAGTAAGGGTTGGGCTAACTGCGTGGGTTGCTTAACATGTAGTAAAGGTGTGGAAACACCTTGTTTTGGTTTTTGTTTTGGTGGTGTGGGTTTTTTTGTTTGTTTGTGTTTTTTTTAAGCCACAGTTTTTATGACTTCAGACTAAACATAATTTTGAGGGTTTTAGAAAAGCTTTCAGAAAATCGTAGAGGTATATAAATATACTCTGCATGTTAGAGATAAATGGGCCTCCAGACTCTGAGAAAGCAAAAATCTTTTCCATGACATAGCTGTTCTCTATAAGAGAAAGCCTGATGAATATTTTGAGCCAAGTTCTTTCCATAGGAGGGGCAGAGAATTACTGTTCTACCTTCCACTGACTGTTTCTTCTGAGAGGTACGGTATCTGTGTGACAGGCTAACACTGAAATAGTAAGATATCTTACCTGTGATGTTAAAATGAGGCATAGAAAATCCTCCTTCAACACATTGTTAGATGAATGAATATCTAATCTGCTGGGTGATTTGTAAAGGTAATGGTTAGTTTTGTTATCCCTCTACCTCTTGTTAACTTTTATCCTTTCATTAAAATACTGCAATGTTTAAACAGAGGACATCAGGATTTTTTTGTTTGCTTTATTTCATTCAAGTTAAGCTGCTTCCAGCAAGTATGTACTTGTAAGCCTACTGCACTTGCTGTTAGCACTTGTCTGTAAACCCACAGAGTTCCACAGCTGCAGTGTGGTTCAAGAAATTAAAGCAAAGGAAACTGCATTTCTGGCACGAAGAAGGAAACTTTAAAGATAGAAAAGATTGTTATTTTGCCTGTGCCCAGAATCCATTTGTTCTTCCCTCTCATGAAATGACATAATTAAGGGTGTATGTACTCAGATGCATCAGCAGGTGCATTGTAATAGTAATTAAGCTTAGTTTTGATTACTATGATACTAGGCAGTTTGAAATTCTTTGTTTGTCTTGTAGCAGGTAACAGTAATAGGTTTATTGTATATTTAAATTCTAATTGTTAAGCATATGATGATCTAGCCTTACTTTGCACAGGGGAAAAATGTGACTTAACTGCACCAAAGTCTATCATTAAGACAAAGTTTTTAATGCAAATTACCTGTATTCAAGCATTTTATTAACTGATCCATAGATTAATGTGGAGCCTGGAGGTTTTAATCAGGGTTTCTCATTGAAAAACGGGGTAGGTGGTAAGAGAAAAATCATTACACAGCTAAAGTCATGCCAAACCAATTTGAAAGATTGTAGTATTTCCTTCTAACAGGTATCGTTATGATGTGAGGAGATATGTTTTCAATGACTTGTCGAGGGCTATTTTATATCAGGCAGTTTTTAAAAATTCAGTGCTTCAGTCATACATTTGGTCCTTGTGAAAAGCTGTGCAATGAGAAGTGTGTGTGTGGGGGGTGTCTCATTGAAATCCAGGACTGTGCATGCACTGCAGATCTCAGCACTGGTTCTCGGCTTTGGGATTTAAGGGTTGAGCATCCTAGAGCAGTAGACTGCAACAGTGCATCCTGTGGTCAAGCTGGTTTCTCTCCAGTTGGCTTTAAAAAAAAATCTACATTTTAGTGGTACTTGTTTCTGTGAAATAAGGTGCTAAATCATTTAGCTTAATTTAACGGCCTATATTGAATATCAAAGTGCAAAACAAATAAGCTTTGCAATTAGTGTAAGCCTACAGCAGCTTCATGGGATGCGGAATCGCCTGGGAGGTTCAGGGTGTGTAGTGCTTTGTAATGGTTCTTAAGGTGTCTGCTGGTTCTTTTGCAAATTAGCAGATTTTTTTCTGTCTTTGAATTTCTTGAGGACTAACGATCAGATGCAAAACTGACAATGAAAACAAAATTAATTAGCTTCAGTTTTTCACATAGATTGCTCTAATACCTAAGAAGAGTTCAATTTCTATCTAAATTTTGTCTGTTGTTATGACATACTTTCTGCCCAAAGATTGCTTTTCGATTCTACCTACATCATTATCCAACTGCTCATTTAGTATTCAAATGCAGAATTTACTTCATTTACATGTTAACTTAGGGTTTTTATATTGAGCTCCAAGGTAGAACATTCTTGAACTTTAATGTGTCCACAGTTTGGGTTTGTTTTTTTTCTCCTTCTGTTTTCCTTGCTGAGTAACATTTGTTACCATTTGTAGGTAACAAACTTATCGAACACATTGCATCTAAGGTGAGCACAGGAAAAGGTTGGCAAGGGTGGCAAAAGGTACTGAATTATTTACATACGAAGAATTTCTATGTAAGTGACATCTCTTCTATCTAGATTAGATAGAGGGTACGATCTGTAAAATTGTGTGTGGCATGGGAAGTGAGAGGTGTCCTATGCTTGCCCTGTTCTTGCTTTTCTTAAGTCGCCACTTCAAGTCACTGTTCCTGTTGGCTTTTCCCTTAGGGACAGATAACAATTTATTCCTAATAAAATGTTAGAGCCCGCCTTGAGAATGAGGAACTACAGCAAAAGAGAATGGAGAGAAACCAGGCAACAGCTGGTAAAAGGAGGAAGAGTGTGGGTCAAGAAGTGTAAAAATAGGGAGCCAGAGGGAGCAGCACTAAGCAGGCTATGGCCTGGGTCTTGTACGCGTTCTCCGTCCCGGAAGAGGGAACTGATGAATGCTGGCCGGAGATGCTCTGCCTGAGGAGGTGGAAGTAGATGCCACGTGTGTCTGGGTCATCCCATGAAGCTTCTTCCTCCCAGTTGCAGCTTGGTCAGAGTCAGTGGAGTTGATTAAGAGATCCTGCATCACAGACAGCCTTAGAGGGGAAGTGTAAAAATATAAAGGTGAGCGAACAGCATCTTAATAAGATGTTTTGGAGAAGCTGGAGGAGGGGTTGCCACTTGTCCCACTCGGGCCATGGCGCATGTATGTGTTCTACCTTATCCCAGAGGGAGCTAAGCTCTCAGGACCCTGTGAACAGCAGTGCAGATGTGCCCATCTTTTTAAAGTATTTTTCCTGGCTGGGCTCTGGATTTAGCCCAGAGTACAAGCCAGTCCATCTGGCGTCCTGCCTCTTCTGGTGGCAGGAGATGCTGTCTCTGCTGTCTGGGCAGGGCAAAAGGTGAGGAAGTGAAGTATGAGTGCATAGTGACATTTTCCAAGACAAGGTGTGGAGATGAACTGGATGTCATGAAGCCTACTGAGATACTGTGTGGGGAAGTATGTGTGTATCACCATCGACAATCTTCTGCTGGTGTTACAGTTCCCTCAGTCTTGTAACCAGGAGTTACGCTGTTGCTGCAGAAGTGGCATTGCAGGTCAGGGCACCCGTGACTACCTTCATGCCAGATACCCACAGCCACATTCCGCTTCTTGGTTCTGCCACAGATGCCAGGTATACTTGGCATGTTGTATAGTTTCAGCCACCTTTAGCATTTTCCATTGATAGCTGTTATGGTGAGTCCCTTATCTATCTACAGTCCTAATCTTCTTTGTGCACTCAGCAGTATTCCTAGCAGTCCTTGCCTGTGTTTTCCCATAGTTTGACGTAAGACACTTTTACGTTGCACTGAAGTCCATTGTTTTCTGTACCGAAGCGGTACTTCTTGTCTGATCTTTTTATCATTATAATTGTAGGTGCTACTTGTATACCTTCAAACAGGATTTTTTTTTTTTTAAAGTCTTTAGAGGCTTGCTATTCTCAGGAGCTAAACTGATGTTATAAAGTTGTTCCCTTCAGAAGAGTTGGGTTTTTTGGGTGGTTTTTCATTTTTGTTTCGTTTGTTCTTTTTTTAAGCAGATGCTTGAAACTGTGCCTTTATTAAAGAAAAGCATTTGCTACATAATTGATAGCAGGAATATAGACCACAATTTGGCCAAATAACTGTTATGCTTTTCAACCGTAGGACAGTGTTATATGATGATTTGGTTGACTTTCTAAATCAGTTATAGTGACGATTACTTGTTGGTATTACTTAGAATGGTTTTTCAGGAATTTTCCTCTTTTAGAAGGAATTTTATAGTTTCTGCTGGGCAAGAGCTGTGTTTTCAGAGTAGAATCTGATTTTTGCTGGTCTGATGGTTTGGCGGGGGGGGATGGGGGGGAGGGACCCAAAACATGGTTGTATTGGGTTCCAGCTTGAGGTTTGAGGTTATAATTATGAAACTTTCTTCAACTTGCTGCTTATGGAGTAGTTACATGACCAATTTTCTTTG
This sequence comes from Morus bassanus, assembly GCA_031468815.1. Lineage (NCBI taxonomy): Eukaryota > Metazoa > Chordata > Aves > Suliformes > Sulidae > Morus > Morus bassanus. The sequence continues at coordinate 8,343,706 of CM062576.1, read as the reverse complement.
GCAGTAAAGCTGACTTGAAAAATCCCTGCCCGGATCACCCCTGTGCTCTGCTCGCAGCTAAAATTTTCTGCTCCTCCTGTGCTGATACAGCTGTTTGAGGACAGCTCTGAAGCGCCACCAAAATGGTTAAAACCCTGCTCTGCTGTTTTAACCCATTAATTTCATGGACCTCTCTTAAAATAGGGCCCCACCTTGTGTTGGACTGATACAAGGGTGGGATGTGAAAGAAAGGGTGAAACATTATAACTGGATTTTGCCACTGAAGAAAAGGTACTAAGCATTTCACTGAAGGGAAGGAGAAAATGCTAGCATCGCACAATGTTGATCTAAACTTTTAGATCTGTTAACCTGAAATGGCATTTAATCCGAGGGGCCCGTTGGAGCCTTCCCTTCAACCAGAGATGCTGCTGACTGACTTTCGTAACAATATGTGTCACCATGCCATTCTCAAATACTATCAGCAAAAGTTGTCCCATTTTTGCTTACTACCGAGACTAAAATAGTATTTTATCATTTTAGTTCTATTAAATGTGATTGCCCTCATGGTCATCAGAGCAGAATTGATTTTGATGAAGTTATCAAAAGGATCACCAGCCTTCCTCTTCGTATTTTTAATTACTCCAGAATGTACTCAAGTTTTTGTTAGGGCAAATAAAACTGGAAGATGACTAATACATACACACTCATTTTAGATACGGCATGTGAGTAGGGAGTAACAGAAGGAAGAAGAGAGACATGCAGATCTGTGCAGCAGCACAATGAGAGATGTGAAAGAACCAGATATGGAAGCTGGCCTAAATGATACAGTAAGGCTAGAGGTATAAGCACTGCAAATTTAGTATGATCTTCGACAAGAAATACGAAGGCATCTTTCGGATTTGCCTTTTCTGCAGCTGAACTGAATTTTCCACTTAATGGTGGAAGATACAGATTTTCTGCAGGGTGTGTTTTTCATTTAAAGTGAAAATAAAGTTTGTAGCTTTATTGCGCTTTCTTTCAAAAGATACCTTGTGGTAGTTCTGCCTTTCTTTGTGTGAAAATAATCCCAAACAGAAAATAGTAGTTGGCTGGTTTTCCACAGTTCTATTCAGAATGTTGTAATTTTCTCCACCAACTAAATTGACTCATTCATTTCTACTAATACATACAAACTTACTTGTTCCGCTGCCAGTCGTCTTGTTAAGAGTGCTAGTCCAAAATGCAGTGGCTGGGAAAACAGAGTAGTAGATGTTCAGTATGGAAAACATATAAATGCAAGCCTTTCACACGCAGTCCCTTTGGACTTGGACACAAGAGGAAAATTTTTCACAATGAGAACAATCAGCCATTGGAATAATCTCCCCAGGGAAGCGGTGGATTCCCCAGCATTGGATGCTTCTAAGATTCAGCTGGACAAGGTGCTGGGCCATCTTGTCTAGACTGTGCTTTTGCCAAGAAAGGTTGGACCCAGATGATCCTTGAGGTCCCTTCCAGGCTGGTATTCTGTGATTCTATGACATGTTATGGAGAAGCTGAGTAGCAAAGCAAGTCTGTTGAGCTTGAGATTGTTGCTTGTGCAGCACTTGAGAGGGGTTTATAGAAAGTGACTGCAAGCTGGGGAGGAGAGAATAGAGATCAGGTACGTTTATGAACAATAGAGCAGTGGTAAGAATTCAGATTTCTCTCAGATGGCATGGGGGTGCTTGGATGGCCTGAAGAGGGCAAGAGTTATATGAAGAGCAGTTTTGATTTCTTGCTGAATGTACATTTAGTCATGAAAAAAAGAGACATTTAGTGAGTTTGGGGAAAATGTATGCTGCAGATGCAAAAGACAGAATATATTGAGTACTATGGGCGTAAGACACAATATTGGCAGCTTTCTGAGAGTCAAAGTAGTAGTAAATACTGAAGAAGGAAGATGCAAGAGAATAAAGAAGTACGATTATTAGTCCCTATTAAGTATTTACTAACAATATAGGTACCAACAAGAGCATTATAGCATGAGGAATATTTTTCCTCTTCCAAAATACAGACGTTAAATAGTGTTACGTGTTTAAAAACAACAACAACAAAAAAACCCTAACAAAAAAAAAAATGTTGACACACATAAAAGCCCAATTTTTCTTTATTGGTATTAAGGAGCATTAACTTTTGGGTGTGGTAGAAAAAAGGTCTGATTATCCTCTGTTAAACAAATCTCTTAATGTTACTCTTCTTTGGGACCCTTGCTTCCTCGCTGACAGGAGGCTGTTGGACCTTTACTTGTGCTCCAGGAATATGAAACAGTAAATCTCCCTGTTTGTGGTTACATCAAGAACTATTAAATAAAAGGTAGCGTTAAATTTTTTTCTGGTGTTTCATCATATGGCAGAGCATATTTTCTCATGAAAGATTAAATTGCAGATGCTGCTGACATGTGTTATTGTTCGGGAGGTTCTTGTTTCTTTGTGCATTTGCAGGAGGGTTATCCGAATCATAATTACTTGTCTGCTGCAGCAGCAACAACTTTGCAGTATCCTTTGATAGCAGACAATCCGGAACCACAAACGAAAACAATACTTCATTTTTATAGATGTCTGTTCTTACTGGTGTGGTTTTGTGGTCTAAACACAGCTTAATTGTCACAGTGTTGGATAATTTAGAACTGAACTTAGAGGACTGCTATGTGAAGTACTAAAATACTGTGCTTAGAATTAGATGTTGTTGTTTAAAAAGTACTTCCAGCTAATTGTTCTTCTCAAGTACTTCTTCAGTGGTGATAGTATCTAAGAAGGGACACCAAAATTAGAACAGCTTTGAAAGATGACATACAAGCAGATATAAATCTGGTTCTTCAAGTTGTTACAATTTAAGAAGGCAAATGTAGTCATAACAGTAGCCTAATATTTATAGCTTCTTTCTACTGAAGTATGCATACACTGTATGCAGAGGTGGAATTCACTTAATAACTGAAGGAAAATCTGTGAACAAGGGGAAGAGGAAATTTCCACCACCATCCCACCCCCCCCGCCATGGTTTTTCAGGTTAGAGAAAGTGAGGAGAAAGATAACAGTTTTATTACAACAAATATAATTATGCTCTAAGTAAGATCATTGTTTGTAAGCATTTTATTGTGTTTCGACAAATACAATGTTGGTGAGTGATACATTTGAGTTGAAGTTAGAAAAATGGGAAGAAGTGCAAGTTAATATATCAACAGTTTACAGCTTAAAGCCTTTGTGTATTAGTAATTTAAAATTCTGTAATATCTCTGCAGAATATTAATGTATATGTGACATACTACAGGAAATCAGAGATCAGTTTACCTTTTTTTCAAGTAAATGCAGGAAAGAGGGGAGATAAGGGCCAGTTGTTGTTCCATTCACATCTTAGTCATCGTTTTTGTCAAAGCAACCAAAATAATAAGCCTGTTTCAAGGGAAGGTCTTTTACTATGTTGTGGGTTTTTTGATCAGGTATATTTGTTTTATTCATTTCTATAAAAGGAAATAAAGAGTATTTGAAATATTTATACTCTTACAGAAATTTCTTATTTTTTTCGTTTGAATCTCAGAATGTGTGGATAATACTACTATTCCAAACAGCAGTAATTTTTATCAGAAGATAATGGTATATATGCAAACTCCCTGTAAATAGGCCACAAATCATTGGCAGTCAAATGGTGGTGGTGAGGTAGTTACATTTGTACTTTGGGTGCCTGGTTAAGGGAAGAAAAAAATTGGACATTTTTGTCCAAAGTTGATTTTTTAAAATTATTTCATTAACAGGTAAGGGATCTACTTTTCTTCTCTTGGCACTTGTCCCTACTAGTCTGGTACAATTAATTTTTTTTCTTACCTCAGTGAATTTTTTGGCCTCCTAACAAAAGCATTTTTAAGAAATCACTTTCACTTTAAGAAACTAAAAAGCTTTTACAATGAAATCAGGTATTCTGGTGTTCTGTTAGACAATGTAAATACAACATTTTCGTTATTTCAAGTTGCATGATGCAGTGTTACTTGGCGATTTATTAACAAAGAGAGTCTAGGTTAGGAACAAATTTTTGAGTATCGAGACAGTTTGCCTTAATTCAGCGTTTCTATTTTTAGTACATGTAGCAACATCAAAAATACTCATATCTTCTTTCTTGAAGAGTATTTTCTGTTAAGTTCTTTCCATTAAGTGATTTTATACACAAGCACTATTAGCATTCTCACTAAAAAGAAAATATGTTGAATTTGGTTTGTGTCTTTCCTGCCAACAGGTGTTTATACGCCATATGTCTTTCTGTTTTGCCTTTTGTCTTCTAAGATCAAGTATAGAAATTACTGCAGGCTGCCAAGATTGTCATTCTTACTGAACTTTACCCCTCAAATCCTGCACCTATTCAGGTAACGAGGAAGACATTTCCACTTTTAAAAAAGGAGGACATGTACATCTTGTTGAATCAAGGTGTCATAGGGTGCTTTTTAATTCTTTGTGTTTCAAGAAGGTATTTTTATCCCATATTTCAGAATAGTGATGTTTTAAGTAGTAAACACTGGTGTCTGTTTCAGATCAAAAACTTCACATTTTAGTATTTTTAACTACTAGATATTAGTTAAAATTTGCTTTGCTTACAGTAAAGATAACATTAGTTCAGTGTGGTTTTCGGTATCTTACTTTGCCTGATAAGATCAGGATTATTCAAACCTTTTGGAGATATGTTTGTTTTGCTGCCCCTTCTTGCTGTCACATTTGTGGCATTACGGGTTGGATAAATTTTTAGTGAAAGTGAAGGATGGAAATGCAGCTTTCCTATTCTTGGTAAATAAAACAACAAAATCCACCAAAACTCAGGTTAATGTTTTCACATAAAAAAGCCAGGCAGCACACTGGTGAAATATTTCAGGAAGGAGAACTATAGCACTTGAGGAGCGTACCTGGATATCATTTGGTAAAGATGTCTGTATGTGTGTTTCTGAGAGGGGAATCGAAGGCACAGCAAGAAAGCCCCAGATACAGTTTGAGCAAACAGTGGAACATGGCCTGTCAAAAACGTAGCAAGGTATTTTCTGGCTGAACGTGGCTAAAGAAGCCTTATTACGGACTTCTCAGGTTCATTTCTTCCTTGTAGAGGTAGGCTTTTCTACATTCTTTGTAAATACCCAAGACTGAACCAAGACAGTCTGTAGAGAGCAGCGTCTCACCTATTTCTATTCAAGTGGTGAGTGGATGATGGAAACAGGTAACCAGCTCGGGTCAAGCAGCAATGTGCATTTCTGTAAGCAGCAGGGTTTTTTTCCTTTCTTGACTGACTTACACCTATAATGATATGTACTGTCCTGAAGATTATTTTGCTAAACTACCTAGTCATTTTTCTTTGCTTTTCATTTATGGTTTATTATGTTTTAGCTTGTTGATATAAATGAATTTTGAACTGATACATCAGTTTCCTCTCCTGGGCAGTTAAATACCAATATATGCTTTCTCTATAGAAACCGCTTTCAGAGTTTGTGATCACATGCTGCCAGATACACAGTGCATCAGTTTATTTTGCAAAACTGATGCTTTCTTGCTGCTAAGAAAGTTTGCAATTCTCATATAAATTTATAAGCTTTAAAAAAATTCTGGTGCAGCTCTTCCAGTTCTGTCAGACCTTTATTGTCCATGAGTAAAGAGTCAGCTTAAAAATGAACTTTTATGGCCATAGAGCTCTGATAACAGTTGGAGGATTCCTTGATTGGGCAAATTAAAATCAGTATCATGGGAGGAGAGGGAAGGTTTTTATTAAGGAATGGAACTTGTTTCTCTTATTCCTATGTATTCTTCTTCAGATTCTTCTTGAACTTCTTTCAGGTGTAATTAACATAACACCCCCCCTCCCCCCTTTTTGTTGCACCTTTTTTTTCAAGCTGTTGTTCTGTCTAGTTCTGTTTCAGCCAGATTAGTTTTGTGTCTCCATTATGATTTTGTTCAGATTGGAATTTATACAGTATCACACGCATACACATCACTTCAAAATGTCTTCTTCTGAAGTTCTGTTATTTGATTTGGTATGTTGCCAAAAGTTTAGCAATACAATGGATAGAGAATAAAATAAAACCAGAGTTTCTTCCCCGTTTCTGTTCTTACCGTTCTAATCACTTTGTAGAACAAAAAATATTTCTTCAAAGCAGTATCAGACCAACTTCCTCCACTGTATTATAAAGTGGAATGTTGAAGTAGCCTTGAAATCTTAGCAATTTTAACATTACAGCATTCTTAAGCTGGTATGCTACAGCTTTGTTTTATTCCTGTGTTTCTTATGATTCCCTAACTCATAACAATCTGTATCTGTGACTGTAGGTGTACTGGGTACCATTCAGAACCATAGTGCAGGTAAAGTAAATGTGAGGATTAGGAAGAAATCTAATTAGGAAGGAAAGAAGGTAAGGAAATCAGTAGAACTGTTTGTCATCAGAAATATGAAAGGAACCCAATATTTTCAGAATTTGCCATTCTTCCATTTGAAAACTCTTCTGAGAGAGAGACTTTCATAGCTGATGTGAGGGAGGTTTATGGGAGGGTCTGCTGATGAACTGTCTCTTACTCTAGATGATGCCACAAGGTGATACTTGGCTTTTAGGGTTCTTTTTTAAAAACCTCTAAGTTTCTGTAATCAAAATGAGAAAGAAAGAAAAAATAGTAATGTTGCAAAATCAAATTTTAACAGGCAGGAAATGTAGAATTAAAATTACCTGGGTGACTGTATTTTAGCTCCTTTGCACCTATGTGTTGTAAGAGAGAAAATGGCATTATTATGTGCTCCTTCTTCCCCCCGCCCCCAGAGGATCTTGCGACTTTTGGTGCACAGGACATTGAGCAGTACTCATTAAGCAAGTTTTATTTATCTATTCTTTATTGTTTTCAATGCATGTCTGTCTGCCTTATTTACTGCACCTTATTCTTTTCCTTGGGAGCGTTTTACAGAAATCATTAACCTCGTATACCACTGTTCTGCAAACACTGAATTTATCTTTACAACGTCTTGCTAAATTTCTTATTCCCATGTTACGAATAGGGAACTAAAGCACAAAGAGATGAAGGAGAAGGTTTCCCTTCGTTCAAGGAGCCCTGTTTGATGTGATAAAGGCTTTAGTTCTTGGGGTACCTGATACGTTAAATCCTCTGAAGTATTCAGGTGCTATTTATATAGATTTCTGTGGCAGTTACAATTGTTTCTTCTTTTGAAATGGGGCACCCAAATACCATTTGGTCATCATGGGGGATAGAAAAGCAGCAGTACATGCAGCTGAAAATAGTATGGTTTAAGGAACTTGTCGCAGAGCAGGGATAGTGTCTGCTCCTCAAGGATGGCATTCAGTAGCTTTCATCACCAGCGTGTCCTGCTGCTTCTCAGAGTTGTGTAGATCTTTCCACCCTACACAAAGGAGCCCCACAGATACATTTCCTTCACCGCCTAATCCTGAATGACTGCCAGGGCAGTTCAGTGCACTGGACTGCAGGAGGTATCAATCGTGGAAAAATGAATACATGACTGTATCTATTACAAAGCATGTGTAAAAGAGGGCCGTGCTGAGGTTACTAAAATTATGCTAATTCTGACTTTTTTATGCTTTTAATACCAAGATATGGAATACAAATGTTCTTAAGACATAGTTTTCTGTTTGAAATAAGTTACATAGACAAGTACTTGTTTATACAGTTTGATTTGTAAATATCTTCCTACGAAAAGGCAGTAACTTTTACCAGTCAGTTATTGTCTTTATTCAAAAATATTCACAATTAATATGACAGTAGGTTCATAGTGGATTGGTTCACTTTATCCAATGTCAGTTGAATTTCTGCTTATTTATCAAAGGTACAGTAAAGCGAAGGGCTAATACAGTAGCTTTTTTGGTGGCAAATTTTGTAGCGTGTATATTTTTATGCTCAAGTTGGAAGAATGTATTAAAAATTTTGAGAAGATGTCAATTTGTGTAAATATTACCACAAGTTTAAAAAAGAAAACTTGGGATCGTGAGAAGGGAATAAGTACTGGTGATAAGCCTTTGCTTGCCAGAACGATTAGGAAGTTCTTTTGCTAAACTCAAAACACCATTAAAAGCCCACCTGTCTGTGTTTTGTAAGAATAACAGAAATGTGTCAGGCTATGGTATTACAGTATAAAAATTGTTTGTAGACATGATTTGGCTGTTATCCGAGGTCAAACCACAGTATTTGTTGACCTTCCTACTTAGGCTTGATGCACTAAAAATCTGGGCTGTTAAACTTGGGAGTCATATGATTGTCTAAATCCTTACTTCTCAGTCGCGATGTTCCAGAAAAACAAGGCAGAGGCAATGCAATCAGGCTTAACAGTCCTGTTGCTTTTAACCATTTCTGAATTTCTGCTAGGGAAAGTATAGCTTTTAGGAAAATTATTAGCTTTTTAAAATTAGTTGGCACTATTAAGCACATTTCATCTGAAAACTGGCAACTAACTGCAAATATTTATTAAACAATTAACTTTTTAGACTGCTTAGGCATACAGCAATATGGCAAAGTGACTTCTTATAATTACTGTAGGCTTACAGTAACACTTCTAGTAACTTAAAATAATGTGTATCTTCATTTTTCTTCAGTCATGCGTTTAAATTGGCAAGTCTGTTACAGAGAGAAAACTATACCTTATTTTATGGCAATTAGTATATCAATTTACTTCACGTTCTCAAAGTGCTTATTAATTTTAGCTCAAAATAGATCAAATGTACCACATGTGACTGCTGTATCATAATACTACTTATCTATTTTTAAATCTAAATGGACTCTGGAAAAGTACTTTGCAAACTTTTGGCTTCTATCGCAGAGCAGGATTCCTATGTATTTCTGGGTAAAGTGCCTCCTAATGGGGTCCTGTATTATCCATTGGTCTTTCTGGCCATGTTTCAAGGCTTTTATGTTTATTAATCAAAAAAACTGAAATAAAACTCAGATGAATTGTGTAAATCCTTTTTCAAAATGAGCAAGCTGGGGAGACCTCATCATCTTCATTTCAGTCCTGAAAATGTTCTGATTTTGCAAAGGAAAATGAGATGTATGCTGTCAGTCATGAGCTGAGAATTGTATTGTGGTATTTTGTTTTGTTCACGCTTTCGCTATGAACTTATATTCAACACCAAAGAAATAATTGTTACAAGCTTTTCAAAATGTATTAAATGTCTCTTATTAAAAATATATTGACTAATGGAAAGCAAACAGTCTTTACCTTTCTTACACTGTAATCATAGAGTTGTGACTCAAAAGTTATGTACAATTTAGTATTTCTTTTGTAATGGTCAGTTGGATCTCTATCTCCACTGCATGTGGCCCAAGTTAAATGTTAGGACTTTTCTAGCAGGATGTCACCTCACCAAATTTTCATTGGCATAAGAATGAATAAAGTAAGAGACAATCTCCAAGGCAGTGAAGAATTTTGGTATTTCCTAGGCTGAAGGCAGCTGTAAAAAATAAGACAGATAAATCTAAGGAGAGCAGATGAAATAAATGTTCCTGAACTGGTTGGTTTCATGGTTGTATCTGAGTATGTAGTTGTGTTGTACGCTAATTGTCGTTTGGCTTTTGAGAGTAAGTCTGTGTAATTGCCATCTGTAGAAATTCAGTCTGAGAGTTAAAAAGGCAAAAAATACCAACAACAAGGAGCACCACAGAGATGATATTGGTATTTAACAAAACATGATAAAGGAATGTTAATTATCTTTGCAGTCTGAACTGCATCATAATTTGGGATCCAAGGGAGTACCCTTAGGTGAGAAACATTGACAAACACAATCCACAACAGGCTGTAGATATTTTCATCGCTTCGCCTGTGAGCCAAATGGCAGCAATGTGATGTGGTTTTCTGAAGCCACTCTTCGTGCTGCAGTCTTGTTTCTGGCTGAAGAGATGGCACCCCGAGGTCAGGTTTTTTTATGGTTTTTTGTTTCGTATAGAGACATCAACATGTTAGTGATGCTGCAGCCACTAAGTTTTACAACTTTAAACATCTCAATCAGTATCTGTAGCAACATCAGATACAAATTAAGGAGGATAGCAAAACAGATTTAACAAACACTAGTGTCCGAGGCATTCTTCTTTCTCAGCACGCCCAAAGTGTACCTGTAGTTTGGTATTCATATCCTGAGTCAGCTATTGCTAAGTCAGAATTTACTAGAATATTGAAGAATATTAAAGAAATGGGTGTGTTAGTCTTTCATTTATGCACCGTTGGCAGTCAGTAACTAAATTCAGTTTCATTTCAGTTTGAGAACTGAAATGAAAAGAGCTGAGGTAATGAGATTGTGTTGAATCAGTTTTTGGCCTTTGACCTTCTAAAATTAATGTCTAAAACAGAATTAAGGGTGGAATTGCATATAGGCATGGATTGTTGTCCTTTAAGTTTAAATGGCTGAAAAATTAGGGCAGTGAGGGGTTAGGCTTTCTTCATCTCCATGAACAGTGATAGGGCAGATCTCTTTGCATCTAGAAAAATTTTGCCTACACACTTGGGGACTTGCATTGTACAACATCGCTCTTTTTTTTTTTTTCTCCAGTTTTGTTTTTATGATAAAGCCATAGTTGCACCTGACTTTTTTAACATGAGAGAATAAAGCTATTCTAATTGTTTGGGAAAATACTGGTGAAGATGCCTTTTCTTGCTCTATACCTTACACTCAAACTCAGGTTTTGCCTCCACTCACAGTAGTTGTTCCAGATGCAGAGCCCTCACGCTGTCCTTCCTTAGCCCTCTGTTTCAGTTTTACCTCTGTCCTGCGTCAGGTCCCTAATGCAGTCTTGCGTCAGGACTCAATTCCTTGCCTGTTAGCCCTTCCTCTGCTTTTTTTTTTCCCCTCTCCTTCCTCCCCACCCCCAGTTCTGTTGCGAAATTTTTGTTTTTGATTAAGTGTTTAAGTGATTAAGAGACGTTGTCGTGAACTCTAATATCATATGTTCCCTGTGTTTGTATCATAGTTGTTCCTGAAGTGGACACTTAATGGCAGACGATAGGAAAATATTTTAATTTTAAGCTGTGTATTAACAGCTTACTAATTATTTGTAAGCAAAGAAGGCGGTATAGTTTCCTTTATCTTTTGTATTCCAGCCTGTTGCATCAATAATTAATCTCAAGGTTGCTGGTGTAAATATTACTATCATATCTTTAAAAGATCTATTTCACTCTTTTGAATCAGTGTATTTTCTTAGGAGGCCCTAATTTAGGGTTTATTTGACTTAGGACAAAAATCATACCTTATTAAATGTGGCTTGTGTTTCTTTATACTTTTTATTCTCTTAATCTGTAATGTGTCAGCCAATTTAAAGTGTTTACTGTCAGAAGTCTGATGTTAATCTATTTTCTTGGCTGACGCAAAGAAAAATTTAACAACGGTTGAACTTGAGGATGCCAATTTAGGCATATGAAACACTAAAATAAGTCTTATTTTTAACTTAAACAAAAACCAGTCAATTTTATTTGAAATTTTTTCCATATTTAAGCCTTAGTTTTTATATAAAATTTCAGGCTACCGATTATTTTTAGACTGCACTTATAAATTAATGAAAACAGATGGAATGTATGATTAGAAGTTTTGGCATATTGAGCAGTCAGGCTGAACTGAAAAATATTTGAACGTATAATATGTGGGACAAAATTATATCAGAGCGTTATTTGATTGCAAAACCAAGGGTGCAAAAGGATGCTTTGAAGAAAGGCAGAGAGCACATCTGAGCGTGGCTCCACTGCACGCTGTACAGGCTGTGAGTGTGTGGCCTCTTGTCTTCCAAATGGCTGTGTCCCAGTCGGGTGTCTGTGTGCTTGTATCTCTAGGTGTGAATTCACTCCTTTAAGGGAGTGAAACAAATGATTTCAATAAAAACTGTCCAAATAAGAGGGAGGGAGAGAGGGATTCTGGTTTTCAACAACACTGCATAACATATATATAATATATAATGATGCTCATATATGATGTTCAGAATTAAATTATTTACCAAGAAACATGGGTTGCATTTTTTTATAGTATTGTGAAGAATTCGTCTTTGTAGATAAGGAGAAGGTTTAAAGGTTCATGCTGAGTTTGTTGCACTGCTATTTTCATATCTATTCTAGGTGACTACTGCAAGCATTTTGTTATCAGGGTTGTTAGTTATGGTTTTGTTTGGAGTTCTCCTGAAGGTATGCTTTTCTTACCTGTCTTCCTTGAGCTGGTTGCTTTAAGGGGAACAAAATTTGTACCCAGGATATCAGCTTTTCTTTTTCTTTGGGTGAGTATATACATACCTGTTTTTCCTTAGAGGAAGGAAGGAAGAGAAACTTTGTGTTTAAACATGAATGGCTATGAGGCTGCAAGTTTTCCAGCAAAGTATAAAGCTTTGATTCTGTAGCTGAAGTTGTTGTAATTAAGGAGTAAGAGAAACTGATTTGGGGTTAGATTTATAAATCTTTTCTGTGTAGGCTGGGAGAGTGTTAGGAAGGAACTCAATAAGCTACATCCAAGTGAATGCGCGTGAAGCAAGCATAAGAGAAGGTGGAAGCAAATTTGGTATCCTGTATTTGCTTTTGGACAATTTGCCAGGTCTGTTTTGTTAATTCTGTGAAACAACAGATTGAACTATATACAATTTTAAATGCTACAGTCTTGGTGGAGGGTGGTGGTGAGCATTAACGAGGTGCTTTTAATAAAGACTGTTCTTGAATCTGAACTAGTGGTCTAGCTTTTCAATTACGAGAGTAGAGTATGCTGCTCTGTTCCTAGAGTTCATGAGGTGGGTTATCCTACACAAAACGAGGAGATGACATCCCTTCAGAGCTTGACATCCCTTCAGAGCTTGACATCCCTTCAGAGCTTGACATCCCTATGGTATATTTTTACTGGGTTTGGAATACTGGTGTCCATAAAGGCTGGTGCTGCACACAGACTAGTCCAGTTGCTGGTGGACGTAATTTAGAGTTACTGAAGCAGTCATCATCAAGGGAGTATGGACTACTTTTGTGTTTAATCTCCTTGTGGACGGAGATCTTGATGAACATACACCTGAAGACAATAAGGAGAGTACAGAGATGTAGTTAACCCAGCAATTTTGAGAAGTGTCTCCAGAAAGAACAGAAAGTGAGGAGGCTATGAACTGTTAGCAAAATCCAGATGAGTAATGACTCTTCTAGTGCTGCTTTTGTTTTAACTACAGAAAGAGCAGCATGATTTGAGTTAGTTCAAATAATTTCCTTCATGATTGGCTCCTGCCCATTTCCTCCTTTCTCTTTCTACCCATCTTTCCATATGGGCATTTTAGCCCCGCAACATCCTTAGCACCTTGTTAGGTTCAGAATCGGATCATTAAGGACTAAAGTAATATGTTCCCATTTTGATGTGTTTGTCAGGACCTATCCATTCATTCTGCCCTCTGAAAAGTTCTGTAAGAGACTCTATTCAGTGTGCTGAAGTAGTATTTTACTTCAGCAGATATAGTAGTAGTTGCATAGATTTAAGGTAATTCAATTTGAAAAGGTAGTTCAAATGTAGATTTCAAACTGAGTAGAACTTATAATCGCATTCAACGTGGAGTCCCAAAAGCCATTCATCTTCAGAACTTGGCCATGTTTGACATCCTGAATGCCCAACAAACCCTCCGGGAACCATGCAGAGTTGCATTAGACAGCATGTTAGCATCGTTAACCTTTCACAACTTTTCAGAAAAATTAGGTACCAGCAGTGTTTTCAGAAATTACAGTAATACATCGTTTGCCTTATTTGGCTGATAAATCAGTTCATATTTTCTTCTGGAAGTGTTGTTTTTACAGAGGCAAAGGAATGGAAATGTCAAAGTAGGTTACCTAATAATACATAAGCAGACCTTTTCACTTCAGATAAGTGTTCCTTTAGGCTTTCATTTCTGTGTAATAATACTTAAATTTTAATACTTAAGTATTAAAGTATTATCTATTAAATTTTAACTATTTTAATATTTAAAAATATTACAATAAAAATTAAGTATTGGGTTTTTTCTGTCATGTAAGAAAGGTGAGGAGAGGGCTCAGTAATTGCAATTACTAAGTTCATGATTTTGATATTTCACTTAAATCGAATGCTGTGTGTTTTTCCTGCCCCCCGCCCCAAAGTGGAGAAAGGTGGATCTTATCGTGGAAATAAGTTTAAAAATTCACCCAATGTATTGCAACTGGTACCATATTTTGGCAGTTTTCTTGGGTAGAGTTTAACTTGAGAGGAATTGGAAGAAAACCAGAATCTTCCCACATGCCATGTGACTCCCAGAAATAACAACTCTGTGTTGAGGTTGTTAGGAAAAGTTATGAGCATCTGAGGGCAGCTCTAAGTGAAACATGTTTGTTCTTCCAGGAGGAAGAAAAGAAGCCTCTGGCTAGTTACAAAATTTTAGGCATTTTTCTCAAAGTGGTTCAAGTAAATTAAGATAATAAATTCAAGCAATAACGTGTCTTCCAGCTCTGCCAAATTAGAGGGATTTTTGCTTCCCAGAAATTAGAAGGACCCACATGATGCTATCGTAAGGTAAACTTCACCTAATCGAAATAAGAATATTCAAAACTTTTTTTTAGTAGTAATCATGAATAGGATGCCCATATCACTGCGAGATTAAGGATAACATTCCCAGTTATTAGTGGGGATCCCCCCAAGTGGTCAAGGCCAGTGTAGGCAAATTCTGTTTTCCCTGTGTGCAGCCTGCAGTGGAGGTGTGCGGTGAAGCTGTCAGTTATTTCAGACGTGCACATTTCTGCGACTCCAGACTTTTTGGCAGAGATCTCTCATTTAAGGATGAAGATATTTGGACGTTTGTGATTTGTCACAATTCTCAAATTCTGACCTGCGTAGGTTGCCTGTGTGTGGTTTTCTTTGCGAGAGTTCTGCTGATGAGGACAAATCAAAAGAAATAGTGGCATCTCTCAAAAACAAACAAAAAACCTGTCTTTGAACAGTTAGTTGTTTTTCTTGGCTTGCTTTCATACATACAGTCATCATGTAGTAAGCCTAAGCAATTTATAAGTAATCTGTGGAAGGTGAGAGCAAGACTCTGAAAGCTCTTTGCCTGGGAGTTGTTAGCTCCGGGGTCTGACAGCCATTTCTTATTGGGTAGGTCTCCTGGCGTTTGAAACTAAGGTGAGAATAGAGTTAGAGGTGTGTATATGTTGAGATGACTTACACTGTCATGAACATTTCATTTCTGTAAATATCAGAAATAGAACCCAGTGGAAAGAAAATTGGAGAGTGAACTTTGGTAGTTAATTTTGTTCGGTATCAAATTCATTGGATCTATGCCGCAAAAATTTCATTACCTCTTGGAGTGTTCATTAGCTCAGTAGGCAAAGGGAAAGATAACTGTGTGGTCGAGTTTTGCTTGAATACGAGTTTGGGGAATTCTTTGGGTGACGGTGGTGTAGAAAAGTCTTGCAGTATCCTTGTTGAGAATATGGGGTTGAGTGTCAGTTCTTTGAGGTGACCTACTGTGAGGAGCTGCTCTTCGTGGCATTTCACAGCATGAAATACAGTGATTTTTCAGGATGCATTTTTAATTATTGTTTGCTCCTATTTCTCTTTAAAGCAAATTAAAGATAAATACAATTACAGCTAATGGATGTTTTTGTATCTAATTAAAAAATAACTTCAAGAATATTTGCTGTCAGTTTACCTGTCAGTTAAAAGTTTATATTATATTTAAGAAAATAAATATTTTAAAATCAATTTAAATTTTGTTGAACTGTGGAAAAGTTTGTTCTTTGTGCAATCTAATAAGAGTGAGCTATAATAGAGCTAGCCAGTCTAATGAGAACCTGCTTATTAGGAAGAAAATCCAATTCTTGAACAAAATGCAGAATTGTCAAACTTCTTGGAATCAAGATGTTATGTATTATCAAGCACTGATTTTGCACTAAAAATAATCAAAATTTGTATGTTCAGCACAGCTTGTGACTTATTCCCTGTAAGCTGGCAAAGGACATCACTAGTTTCTTTTGATCTTAGTGTAAAAAAAAAAAAAAACAAAACAAAAAAAAAACACACACACAAAAAAAGACCTTTGCTCATTTTGCTTTGAGGGTGAAAATGCAATTGCAAGGTTGTGGCTGCTTGAGGATACAGTATTAAGGAATTGTATGTTTTCTCTGCTGTCATTCATACTGCTTGCTGAGCTGACGTGCCATATGAATTGTTTGATTTTATTCAGAGAATTACAAGTAATGGTGTATTTTATCCATACTTGCTTCTAAAGCTTTTCTCAGAGTTCTGTGTTGTGAACAAAGACACATATATAGCAACTTTTATAATTTTGTTTTACAAATTCTTATTTATTATTATTAAAATTGTCTTAATGGTATTAATAAATACTAAGTGAGACAGCATCTTGGCAAGTTTACATTAAGAAAAAGAAAGAAAAGAAACAGCTACGCATTTACTCTTGTAATGTCTATTCTGGAAAATGCTTTCTGCTTTCCTGTGCTTTAAACAAATATTAGAATAAATTAAATATATTTGTAGTCATGTGTTTCTCTCATTCTTAGTAAGCGTAAGAGTGTATGATAGATCTTCTGACCATTCTGCCTACTGGCAATTGCATCTTGCAATAAAAAGTTTTCTCAATTTGAAGATACGCATCTGAGCTTTAGTTGTTTTGGCCTTTGTTGTAAAGTAACGCTTGAGAATGCCAAAGGATACTATGGACTGAGAAGTAAAGTGCCTGTTTGCTTACTGGTAGCTGGGAAACACATTTCATAAATAGCAAAAGGGAAATGTTTCATTTTAAGTATTTTTTTTAACTTAGTAAATGATTTCTGGTATATCCAAATGCAAATACTGTGTAAGAATATATCCAGGCTGCTAATAAATAAATTAAGCTTTTGTGAAACAAACTGGATATAAATTATAATTTATAAATGACAACCCACCACAAATGGGGAGGGGGGGGGGGGGAGATCTGTGGCTTTGCTGCTACCTTGGTGAGAAAAATACCCAGTAATTAGAAAGTTGGTGTGTGAATTATTTTCCCTCTAAAAAATCTGAGATATTTAGTTGTGTTTATATGACGTTACAGATGAATGACTGAGTACTTTTAAAACTTAGTGTTTGGTATTACAGTTTTCATACCTAACACACTGTTTGGTCTTAAACCAGCAGATGGCATTTGTTACTCCATTTAAGTGCAGACTAACAAATTCTGTAAACCCAGTGTAATTAACTTCAGTATATAGAAAAATCCTGTTGTCTGAGCTGTACTTCTGATGCGTCTGTATTGATGCAAGTTCCTGCAACTGGGATGCTGCTTACTTAGCATAATGTGTACTGGGAGCATTTAACAAACTTTGAAATATCCTCTTATACATTCTACAGCCTCTTGGCTTGGGACCAGCAGCGTCCCTTCTACTTCTCATGGGTTTAATGCCACTTGTCCACTCTAGCTGCTCTGAGGGATAGTGCTATATCTCCACTAATTCAGTCTTTCCCCTGTTTTGTAGAATATCTGAAGCTGAGCAGGCTGGTAGGAATGGAGGGGCCAGGACACTCCAGGGCAGTCTGTAGCCTAGTGGTAAGGCGCAGGAATACAGGATCTGTTCCTAATACAAGTAGAGGTGCGCCCATCTCCGCATCACATGACCAAATGTTTTGTACTTTAGAACATACTTTATGAAAGCCAATACTGTGTTCTGATTTGCACTCTGTACTCTTTCATTCTATGAAGAAGCACTATCCCTTCCGATGAAGTAACTTTGGTTTTGCTTTCTTTCTTATTTGGATATTTTCCTAATTGTACCTAAATGTCTTATAAATGGGGAACACGCCGGTTTTGGAGGAAAACAAAAAAAGTATTAATTTAAAATATTTAGCTCAAAGTGGAGTCAGTTGTTTTTGTTTTAGTTTGGTTTTTTTTCCTCTAGGGGAATGTGCTGGTGATTTAAAATGCAGACAGGCTTCCTGAAAGAGGTACTAAAATGATTCTAGCTACTCTAGTATTTATCATTCTGGTCTTTTATTGTACAGTACAGAATCTGATAGTAGAGTGTAGCTACTGCTATAGTAAAGAATTTTTATCTACAAGACTTCAGTTTTGGTGAGTGTTTTACTACTGTCCCTTCTCTCACTTCCTCCCATTATCCCATATCAAGAATTAGCTCTAAGTGTGACCCCAGATCTCTCGGGTTTAATTATCATTTGTTATGTGAGGCATTCCTGAGTCGGGACACGTAATGCTTAATTTGGCCTGAGCAGTGGTTTTCAAACATAAATGTGCCTCTTATGGGGTAGTTCTTTCGTATAACTGAGTGGCTAAACTGAGGAAGGATAGACCAAACCTGCATGTTCTAGAAAAAGTAGAGCTCATCAGCCTGAAGCTTTCTGTAGCCAAGATCCCCTCCACAGCAGCTGCTTATCTGCAGGAGCCTTTACTGTTTTTGTGAGAGAGACGGATCTTCAGCATTGTTGTTCCGATGGGAAATCGGCCAGAATTCCAGCAGGTAGCTTCTCCTTCAACCCAGTCAGACACAGAGCAAAATGTCCAAGTTTTTAGTGTGTACCTTCTGATTCAGGAACTTCATCTTATTCATTTCGATGGATGACCCATTAATGCTCATTTGATTGATCAACAGTATATTTTATTCTAAATTAACTGGACCAAAACCTTTGTCTGCTGTTAGTTTTTTCAGAGCCAGAGTTACTGAGGTCATATGCTAAATTTCTTCAGAAGTTAACCTTGGATTTTAATTTAAATAAGTCCATACACTTACCTGTTCTTTCTAGACCTTATTTGTCCAAAAGCAAGAGCGTCTTGTTTCGCCTTGGCAGACAACTATTTTATGCAAGTGTAACAAAAACCGCTTTCATAGGTCTTAGGGTACTTACTCTTTCACTGAAAAGTAACAGGGTTTGTACAAAACAACTGATTGTATGTCAAACTATCTTAAATAGTGCTATGAACTAACCATGGAGGGTTATTTGAGCAGCTTATGATCTGGAAGGGCATGGACCAAGCAGATTGCTACAAGTACTTTCAGAAGATTTCTTGTACTTTTGTGAAAGCAATTTCAAAGATCGATCTTCGCTAAACTTTGTTTTATTATGAAGCTACTGTGTAATCTTTACTCACATTCTGAAAACCTGTCTCTTGCAATGGGACAATCCAGACCGTAAGCACCAGCGAGCGCATCATCTTGAACGAAGGTGTAAGAAAAGCGGGGAGGGAGGAGCCGTGTTAGAAAGGAGAGGAATCCAGTTCTCTTTGGCAAGTTGAACAGTTTTCTGGAAGTTTTGGCATGTAATGAGAGAGTTCTCTGTCCCCTTCTCAACACTAGATTTGGGACTATGACTACAAGCTGTTTGACCTCAAAATAACCAGATATATGTTGATAGAAATGAGGAAACTTGATCTGCTGCCATGGTATGTGTACATGGAAAATTACATCATTTTCAGTGACAACTCTGTCAAATTTTGACAAGAAAACTGATGGGAAGAGCGAGAGCTTTTAGCTTGCATATAAAGAATGAGATGCTGAATACAAGGAGAGTTTGGCTTTTTTCTTTTTTTTTTTTTTCTTCTCTGCATTCTTAGTTATTTTTTTATTCCCTTTGTATCATCATGGATAAAGAATAAATGATGCTGTTGGACCATGCAAGCCTTAATTTGTGCTTCCTGATGAGAGATTAAGGTATTAAATGTCTACTGCAATTAAGCTTGTGTACAGTAGATGCCAGTAGAGGTCTACTGAGTCAAAATAGAAATATGACCAGCATTTCCATAGCAACAACTTCCTCTTGGCAGTCCTATTTATAGAAGTGCTGCAGTCCCAGCCTTAGTACTGCACACAGAAGGGCTCTCTAGTAAGGGTTAACCTTTTTAGAAAAGAAGTGCATGTAAATGTACACTTGGACTGCATGGGTTTACTTGTGTTTTATTAAACAGTGAAGTTATTGGTTGTGTTTATTTTTTTATATAAATTTTGAAAAATCTTTGTTTCAAAATGAGAAGCCATTAAATCTGTAAGATATTCGCAAATACTGCTCTTCCTTCCGTGTGTTTAAAAAGAAATGCAAGCTAGTAGTGTAGGGCTGGATGGATAGTGAAAATCAAAATACATCTGCTTTTTCAACAAGCCTTTTTCTGCCTCTCTACCCATAATTCTTTTTGAAATATGCATGCTTGGCAAGACTCAAAATGGATTGTGCTTAATTACATAATTTCTGATGAAAATGTTCTTTCATTTTTTAGCTATGAAATGGCTATCTGTATACTTTGTTTTATGTCCTTTTCTCTCAAGCTTTATATAACAACTAGAAAAATATCATACATATTTCATCAGGCTTATAGCACAGAATGCTCTAGGATCTTTAATATATATATTTTTGACAAACTTTAGAGTTATTAAATGCTTATAAATGTTTGTATTTTATAATTCAAAATTAGGCAAATTATTTTCATTTTCTTAAATGTGTTGGCTGCATCTTTCAACTTATAAATATTTTATTGGTCAATAAGAGACCTGCTAAATTCAGCAAGATCCTCAAGCTCTTAAAAATAGAGGAACCCTCACTAACACTTTGTATCAAATGATTGCTCACTCCTTTTGTAATAAATAATAAATACTGAAGTTGGACTTTCATTGTTGAAATAACTGATGCATAAAGGAAAAGATGTGCTTTATTAAGCCATCAGTTTTCAAAGCAAATAAATAAACTGTCTTTACCTCTAGAAGAAAGTTCTTTATTACTCATTTGTAAGGTTTCTTTAAGTTATTTTTCCATAGATTACAAACAAAATAAATATGCAGAAAATGCCACGTCTTTTTTACTTGTGGATGAAGGCCAGTGCTGAAAAGAAGAAATACTAATTTTAAATATTTAAAATAAGAAGATAGAAAAGAATATTTAGCCCTTAAAGAGAAGTAGAACATGCATAAACAGGCAGATTGAGTCTCTGCTTTGTAGGTAACCAGGAAAATATTAGGTTTCAAGATTTGGAATTAAGACCTAAATTTTAGTTAACTGTTGGTGATCTGAAATTTATTTTGCATCATGGATCCATTTTTCAAGGTCCTGTCAAGGAATACAGTTAATTGTCTTAAAAACTCCTGTATGTCTTTGACTGCAAGAAATTTCATGGTTAACCTTCATTAAACACCAGAGAAGACATGCCCAGTTTTGACATAGTGTGAGAGAATTTCAGATCTCTGAAACTAAGAAGAATGGCATTAGATCCTGGGAGTAAAATAATTAGATTTCAAAGATACATAGGTATGCTGTAGTTTTTAATGGTTTTCTATTTTGTAGTACTTTGAAATTCAGGAGTTTCATGGTAACTTTACTTGGGAAACATGTTAAATATTTTAAAATGATAATGTGTGCATTTTTCTGTATTCAGTTAAAGCAGGGCTGTACCAATCATGCCATTACTCAACCATCTGGTTTTTTTGAGGAAAGGAGGGTGCTCTCTTCCTTAACCCTGAAGGCTTGACTGGTAGGGTAGAATTGCTTCTTAGACATTGAGAAATGATGTTTTAGCAGAGATTATTGAAAATAAATTGTCCACATAGCTACATTATTCCTGATTCTTTTTGAGGCAGAGGCTGAAAGAGTCTGTGGCTGGGTTATAGTGCTGTGTGTTGTTACCTGTGGTTGAGAGAGATACCCTGTGCGTCAGCTGCTGGGAGATGTACACAAGGTTATGTGTTGGCCAGCATAAAAAGTATAAATGGTTTTGTTGCCTTTATCAGATTAGAGGACCACAGTTTTAACCCTTTTCCATGGCTATCATCATGATGTTGTTTTTTATAAATTTGTGGGAGAGTACCTTAAATTTTTACTGAAATATTATTTATCAAAAAAACTATAACTTAGACATGTAATGTTCACATTCATAGCTGAATCTATTACCCACCTCTCTGGGTGTTCTAATGTGTTTTAAAATATTGCCAAGACTTAGCAGCTAGAATTTAGAGAAAATAAAATTTCTGCCTAAAGGAAATTCTTAACATTTCAGTGTTGACTTTGGCTGCGAGAAATTGGAGCTTCGTTATCTCTTGTAGAACAGGAATTTTAGAAACTGGTTAGAAACACTGAAGCAACCTTCTTTTTCATTTTTCTGTGTAACGCTTTCCGTAAGTTGTATGCTTAGCCAGTTTGAACTGTGCGTGTTTGGGAATGCTTTGGAAGAGATGGAACTCTGCAGGCAACGGGAACGACCGCGCTGGCACTGAGCCCCGGTGCCAATGTTGCTTGGTGAGGCACCGGGGTTGTGAGCTCCCTGGCATACACCAGGTAGCACGTACGCCGTGTAGCCTGGGCAGCTTGGGTTTATTTTGCAATAAATAAGAACAGCGAGTGGATTTTCAACACTTTAGCAACTGTAGAAACTAATAGGAGACCCGGATGGCAACTGACTAGTCTTAATGTCTTCAAATGTTAATTCTTTTAGATAACTGACCTGAAGTAGGCCATTTTTTTGTAACAGAAAGGTTTTCTAGGCCACAGAGACTGTCTGTAGAGTAAAAGTTATTCAGTGAAAGTTAGATGAACCTAATCAGGCTTGATATTACATGGGTCATACCTGTGCACAGTTTGACACACACCTGATATGACTTGCATTGAGTAGGTAGAACATCTGGATGTTGATGGTCTGGCTGGAGCACAGCCAGCTTTTGCTCTTTTGGGAGGGCGTATGAGCTTAACCACAAGCACTGCGCAGCTTTAGGTAAAAGCTGGCTCAGGTTCTTCTTCCAGCTTGGAGCAAGAGTAAGGTGACCTCAGGTCTGTTTGCACATGCATTTAATTGTATTTAAAGATTTACAGACTGCTGTAAGGAAAAGAAGTGCTGGCTAGCAAGTGGAAATCCTAAGACAAGCAGAGCCACAGGATTTTGCCTTTGATAAAGCACCATCCATTGCTGATTACTGAGCTTTTGGGCAGTAAAATACTATGTTGGAGCTTGTGGACTCTGCACTTCATATATAACTTATATTTGGTGTGGATAAATTCATGTTGCATTGTTTCAGAAGATTAGTATGTCGATAAGATGGAAGATTAGGTAAAAGGAAATAGGAGATTCCACCTTTAAAAATTGTGGACTTTGTTTGAAGACACTGAAGTCCACGTGGGATGTGGGCTTCACAGAGAGTCAGTGTGGTAGTAATCATTGGGCAATGCCCATCAAGGCCAAAAATTGCCAAGATTATGAAAGTGTGTTACTATCTGTGTATAAATATGACCAGTACTTTCTTTTCATGTTTTGCAAGTGGAGAAGAAGAACTGTAACAGAGTTCACTGGCAGTAGTTTGTAAAATTCTGGCAAATCCAAGTTTTCTCCTAGGATATCTTTTAATACTTCCTTTTGGATAACCTGTTTTCATTTAAACCAGTTCACTTCTGTGGTCTCAGAGTGTGGATTTTTCTGCTTCCTATTTTTGGCACCTAACTCAAGTGTCCAGCTTAGTCACTTGGGTGCATTCAGAGCTCTGAATTTTGGTGGGCAGAGTTGGTCTCTGGCAGTTCCCACATCTCTCCGTTGACTCTAGAGGGTTGGCAGACTCTAACTTATATAATGTTACGTGAATTTTCAAAATTACCCTCTCTGCGATCAGGGAAAACAAAATGGTTTACCTGAAGACTTGTGTGAAAGGTAAGATGACAGTGGCGTAAAGGCTCAGAACCATGGGAGAGGAGAGGAGAGAGGCAAGATGAGCACACCGTCATACCGGGTGGCTTTGTTTACTGGAGAAAACAGCCAAGATCAGAGAAAATAATAGTCTCTTGGAAGGATTCCCTAGATGCCCAGAGACTTGCAGTGAGTTACAAGGGAGCACAGCTGTACAATTCCATAGGGGCTATTCCAGCCCCAGAAAGTTCACCAGGCAGGGATATAAGCATGTTGGTGTTGTCTAAGTATTTCTTATACTGCTGTATGGAAGGTGGCATGGCATTACTGTATCATAAAGTGCTTGGTTATATATGGCACATAAGATATACCCTCTGCCTGTTTGTGACCCCTGGTAAGGTAAACAGATCCCTATGGTCTTCGCTAGCTCTTGTTTCTGTCAGCAGAGCCTTGAACTGACAGGGTGTCATGGAAGTCAGCATTGATCCTGCGGCAAAGCAGGTAAAAGGCTGGAAGGCGTAAGGTAGAAAAGGACCTGGAATGGGCTCCAGGGAAGGCTGCAGCGCCTGACCCTGACCAGGGAGAGCAGCCTGGTCACCAAGAAGATAGCAGGTGCTCGTCCAGATTTGCAAACTAGTGTGTAAAATGTGTTTAACATCCGGTTTCAAATTTTGAACAGGTGCTGGAGAAGGAAATTATGTTTCCAGAGTATATGTAGAGCCTGAAAGCAAAGGGCATTTCTGTGCTTTGCGTAGAGTCTAGAAATTTAAACTGTTGCGTTGACTGAGGCCGATTACAACAACTCTGGAAGTACCCGTTAAGAGGAAGGTAGCCAAATCTGTAAAGTCTGTACCTTGGCATTTTTATTGTTTTATCATTATCACAGGCAGTTTGTCATCATGGTGGGTTTTTTTTTCTGAAGCAGAGAGCTGTTATGAAATAGTTATGTAATGTCCAAGGATGGATATCTGCTGACATTTGAAAACTATTCAGTGAGAAGTATGGTGGTGAAAAATGAGAGGTATGTCTTTAACACGTGTTGACTGTAAGACAGGAGACAGATTGTGGAAAAGTTATTTCAATCTTTCTTAAGAATAGCCTAAATTTTTAAGAAGCCACATCTTACATGTGCAGAGGATATGCTGGGGAACCTGCCTAATGTATGTGTTTCCATTTTCACAAAAATGAATATTTAGTATTACCCATTGTAAGCATGCAAAATCACATAATTGGCAAATTAATGTAATTTAATGTTAAATACAGTTTTCAGTTTATTTCCCCTATGTTCTGTGCATTAAGAATTATGACTAAACTTAGTCTACAGTTGAAAATACTTGAATTTCTTGTGAATGAAAAAACTTTCTTACACAATTCCAGGAGACTTGCATGCAAACCATTTACATAAGCAATGTCAGGAGCTGGTGACCCTGACTTCGTGACTCTCCTGCCAGCTGCATTTGGGGCTGGGAGAATGAGCATGCTGCTAGATAAGGATCTGCCAATGCTGGTCGTTCTGGTACTTTATTACTGGAAAAGTTAAATGCATTTGGTTCGTTCTTGGAGGAAGTAGAAACCAGTTTGGATAAGCATAATGCAGTTGTGTTTATATGTACGTTTGAATTCAACTTCTTCCGTCTGATTTTTCTCAAAGGAGGAAAAGAATACTTCCCCCCCAATAATAAAATAATAGTTTCTCCGGTAATTTTTGTAAGTAACCTCCTTGCTTAGGAAGTTGTTTAGTTGAAAACAAGAGATTACTAATGATTAGATTACAGCTGGTTATGTTTGCTCTGATGATGGTAGTACTCCATCTTAATAACAGGGGAAGAACTGCAGAAGAGCCACTTTTCTTTTTCCATGCATGGTTGTGGTAAAAAAAAAAAAAATCTGCCTTCTGATCTTTACTTCTGAACAGGTTCTTTATAGTATTTTAACATAAAATGTATATTTAAATATAAAATGTGATGCATTAGAAAGCTGTGAAAAACATGCTAGAGCAAGCATATTTTTTAATAAAAAACACTTTCCGATTGACATGGAAAGTGACTTTGAGCATTACAAACCAGTACATGATAGAGCTTTTCTTAACAGGAAGTAGAAGAGAGTAGTGGTTAGAAAACACTGCATACAGGAAGCTTGACACATGCATAGCTCTTAGTGGCTCTGGGTTGTCCAGCTCTCTTCAGATATTTTCTCTTTTGCTTTTGTAAAAGTCACCAGTGTGTATAGATGGCAGCTCAGAAGGAGGTACCTTGTAACCAGTGCACAGGGACAGCCACAGCACTGCAGAGGCTGGAAGGTTTTGCTAATCGCCTTTTCCATAGGCATTCAAAGAGTGGTGTGCATGAACAGAGAGCGGCTCTGGAAAATGAGAGCCAACATTGCTCTGAACTTGCTGTCCTATGGGACAAATCAAGTAAGTAGGGGTTTTGTTTGTTTTATAGATATTCGCTCTTCAGTTTGCGTAGCAAGTGAAGAACTTGCATATTCGTAATCGAATACGAACACTGACCTGTGATTCGTTCTGGGGGCAATTTTACAATTCATTACCTAAAGTTATTAATTTGGAGAACAGCATATTGCATGAGGCAGGGGGAGGTGGGGGGCTGGGTCATGGACCGGTGGCTGGCCGGAGAATTTATCCCTCGTCACTTCTTTTCTCTTAAAGCACAGATTAGTTGTTTTGGCAAGCCCCCACCCCAATTTTTGCATCTCAATTACTTCCTTTATTTTCAAAATAAATCAGCTAGTTCAGCAGGAAAACTCATTAAAGATTGTAATGTTTAAACTTTGGAATAGGCAGACATTGCTGCACAGATTAAACTTCTAATTATAGGCTTTTTATCATTCATCAATTTATTTTAAGGGGTGTATACATCACAACACACTGTGGTAAACAATATAAAATTGTGTTTGGTTTTAACTATTACATATTTAGTGTGGGACTTTCTTAATTAGTGAACAGTTTACAATATTATTTGTATGGATTAAAACTTTTCGTGATTGCACTTTGGGTAATAGAAGTGAGAGATTTCAAAAAAATATCACAGTAAATTGACATTTGATTTTCATTTTTTTTCTTTTAAAGCCATGCCTTATTTTGCAAAGCAGTTATTGTCTCTGTGGTTAAATACTCAGTTTAAAAAGTTATAATATGGTAATTGATGATAATTTTGTTCCAGATTTCAGATTCATTGATGGATTTGAGATAGCACAATTATTTCAGCTGAAAATAGGCCTTACTGGAAATGCTTAGCGTCACAGTGTTGCCATGAAGAAAATCAATGTTTATACATCTCCCTGCCTGCAATTTAAAATATTACATGAGTAGGGAGTGAATCTGTTCTCAGAGGATAAGCAGTAAACATGGAAACAAAAAGGCGTTAATGCATTGACCTAAAATAGATTAAATCTAGGTCTCCCAAATGAGATGGGAAAGGATCGACTAGTTTTGTTGGGAAGATAAATGATGAAAGTGCATAAATTCTGAGCTTCCACTTCTCCAAAATATTTTCAGCTTGGTAAGAATAGACACATACTTTTGTTTATGTAGAAGCTCTTTTTTATGTAAATAGCTATTTGAAAAAATAACACTGAAGCGTTTTTGTTTATATAACATGAAGAAAAAAATGGTATTGACCTACTGACACTTACAAATTGCGACCTGTTTGTGTAGAAGTGTCTACTATTTTTTTCCCCCTCTATTTAAGGCAGGCTTCCTCATATGACATGCTTGATGAGGAAATGGACTGTCGTGTTTCTTGATGATAAACATGGTGAAAATGGCTGTTCCGCAGATGCTATTTTAAGTCATAATTAAGCACAGTGGTTGCATGCAGCTTTTCTGAGCCAAAGTTACTGAGCTGGTAGCTGAATGGTTGTTGATTATGTAGCTTTGGTTTTGGTGTGAAATTCTGAATCTTTATCCAGAACCTTTACTTCAATTTGTAGATTATTTTTAAAAAATAATAAATGGAACTACTGTAGTTACACATGGCCTAAGTCAACGTTTCAAGATTCTCATTTTACTACCACTGTAACTGAAGGAGTGATAGAGAAGATAAGGAATACAGTGGATGGACTATTTCTGTCTACTACTCACTTTAATTAGATCTTTAGAAAAATACATCATCTGTGAAAATTCTTTGTGAAAAATGGAAGAGAAACGGTTCTGTTTGATTTTGTTTGGTTTGGTTTTTTTTTCCTACCTGAGAATTCAATGTCCTAGAATTGCATAGGGTAACTGTTTTAGAAACATACTGGTGTTTGTCTTGTAGGGATATTTGAGTATTCTCAACTGTTCTGCCCATATCACTGCAACTTAAGAATTGTTGGTGTAAGATTTTAGGCGAAGCTCTATAGCAGACAGTTAGCGTGAGCAATTTTTGAAGTTCAAGGCAAAAGCAGTCTTTAATTCCTGAAAAAAGTTTGGAAAGTGACTTCTCAGAACTTTTGTTGTTTTGGGTTTGAGGTAGAATTCATTTGAAAAGGAAATCAAGATGTTTATACCTTCTGCTGTAATGAAATACTGTAACAAGTCTGTTTCTATGTACGTCCTTTTACAAGCAGTTACTGCTGAAGCTATGGGTTTGCTGAAGGGGAAGGAGCTGCCCCTTGTTGGGTGGACTTTTTCTTTGTGCTGTCAGTTGTCTAGTGTTGGGGGTTTGAGTAATTTGCCATGTGGTCTATGGCTTTAGGGGTTTTTCAGAGGTTAATTTTGAAATTTAACATCTTTGCTTCGTTATTTTGATATGTAAGCCAGATCATTTTTCTGAAGTGCCTTGGATTCTTGGTTGATGCATGAAACGAATGTGTTTTGTAAAATCCTCAGAATCCAGCAGGGCAGAGGTGGCTTAGGACACCACGGGCCTTGGAATCTGTTTTAAAAAGCTGACTGAGTGCACGTGTGATTGTACAGCCTCAACTGGTAACCAGGTCAGTTGTGCTGCACAGCCAAAGGATGAAAGGGATGTGATGGTAGTCATCAGAACTATGTATTTCTTTCTTAGTTTAGACGTCTTGACTGTGACCACTTGCAACTATATGGAACCTACATTGTGATTTTTGTTTTGTTTTCATAGTTACTCTTTGAAAGATTGAAATGGGAAAGGAAAGGAGAATGAGGCTGCTTGGTTTTAACGTAGAGACAGTAAGATCAGTGTGAATCTTTTATTCTTGAACTGACAAATATTTTCCAAATCTGTGCATGATAAGAGAACACATTAACAACTTGGGTAACTGAAATAGTCAGGAGAGTCACCACTGTTTCATCCTTCTGTCATCTTCATAGTCTCTAAATTGCAAGTGGATGGGTGATGAATAGTCAAAGGAATATTATTTGGTCTCTCACTGATTCAAAGTAGTATCAATATACTTCCAAATACCGTGGAATGTCTTACAGAGTTTTAGCTGAATAATCACTAGATATGTATATGTGTAGAGAAAAATGCACGTGAAATATGAAATAATGTTCAGAGTACATTGTGTAAATTGATTAAAGCTTTAGAATAACTACTAGTTGGGTACAAGTCAACAGATAATTCTGGTCTAAGGTTGCCATGGAAACAGCCAGTGCTTGATATAATTGAGAACATCTTAAAACCTCCTGGTGTTTGCATGCTTTTTTCCCCCTGCCATTTTGAGTTGCTTTAGACATGAATAGGTAGCATTGGTCAGAACAGAAGTAGTTAATGAGCAAAACCAGATATCCGTGTCCTGAATATTGATTTTGGTTTACTACTGGTATCTTGTGCTTCATAGTTTTTTTGCATCACAAGGAGCTTGTAAGGAAGAGCAGCTCTCTGGATTCTCTGTGCTCTCTCTTTCCAGTTAGTGTATAAGTGTGTTTAGAGATTGAAGCACTGATTTTGTAGAGATTAACACACTTCATCAACTGTTGGATTATTATTAGGAGCAATATGTTTCTGAAAACTAGCTTTTCAGCATGAATGGTAAGTCTTTTCTATTACCTTTGACACTATTTTTTTGTTCTGCCTTCACAATCAAGAAAAATCTACCAGGTTTCCCTTTCTCATCTGCATAGCTGCATCAACGACTGATCTCTTTGTTTTTGTGGGTTTCTATTAAAAATTACTAGTCTTAAAGATTTGCAATTTTTATTAAATATTTTGCTATGCATAACTGTTATTTAGTATTTGAAATTCTATTTTAAAGCTTTCTATTAGAAATAACTGTTCCACATCATTAAATAAGCACAGAATCTGATTTGGAAAATTTTATAATTGAATTATGTATATGTCAGTTCACTTAATTTTCTGTGCCACTCATAAATTATTTTATCTGAATTGATACAAATAGAGAGGCCTTCTGAAAATTATTATAATCATCACCTAAAAATTCTGAACTGGCTTTTATTGTGTTTTGTCTGAACCAGCTTATTCTTCTATGGTTTTTATTCTTTCTAAATGATGGGATAGCAGAATAGTTGAGGTCATTCATGGAAGCAGGGGAGGGGAGTTTCATTTGAAATGAGATATTATCTAGTAAACTTAGCAGGCAGGTATTTGCTTTCCAAAACCACTGTGAGTACTTGTTATGACATACTTTGAATTTAATGGAATTATAAAGTACTTGTTATTCTTACTTGGAATATTATTGAAAGTTGTATCTAATTATATAAACACTTTACATTTATTTCCTTAGAAACAAATATCCTTTGAAAATTGTTCGCAAAAAGCCCAAATATATTAGTTTCTGAAATGATGCCTTTTTTGTTTCAAGCAGATAGTCTGGAGCTTTGGAAAATGACTTAAGAGGGTTAGAGATTGCTTGAAAAGAAAAAACAGTTAATCATGTATACAGGGTTTGTGTGTGTCTCTGTGTGTGTGGTTTTGCTTTATCCTGCAAATTTAAAGGACTATTTTTATGAAGGTTTCACTTTTGTACATGGCATGAGATAAAGAATGGGAGGAGTCATCCCACTGCCTTATCTAATATCAGCTTATATATACTTATCTCATACAAATGTGTTGAAGTCATCTTCTCCGAAATGAAAAGTGTGGCCGTCGTTTCCTCGGTAGGCAAAGTACAACAGGATACAAATGTCAAAACTGGTGCAGATACAGGACAAGGTTTCAGAACTCGTACATATATTATGGAGATTTATGTTACAGTGTCATGGCTGTTCAAGTAAACCGAAACGCGGACCGTCCCTGAAGGAGGTGGCCCACCTCCCCGGGTGCTCCCCGCAGCCCTGCGGGGATGCTGGCAGGCGGGAGCCCAGCGGGGAGCCGGTGGGGAGCTGGTGCGGCATCGGAGGCTCGCGGCTGGCCTGCCCTCGTGCCGCAGGGACGCAGCGGCAGCCTGACCTCTCCGCTGACACCTGCCCTTGCTCAGCCTCTCTGGAAAGTGAGGGTGAAACTACAGCCTCGCTGTACTTCCTCGGCATCCCGTGGCTGCCTTCGTCTACTGATGGAGAGGTCTCTTGTTGGGTCAGAAAGTCTCTGCTTTTCACCAGTTACCAGCCTGGGTTTTCCAACACCTCTTCCTCTGTTTCTCATACAGTTAGGTTGTAGCTTCCACAGGAATTCAGGTTTCTGGAAATCAGCTCTATGAATTTTTAATTTTGCTGCTTGTTTTTTTTTTTGTTGTTGTTGTTGTTTTGGGGGTTTTTTTGGTATTCTGATTGAGTCATTTTAAGGGAATAAATTTCTTACGAACTAGGTGAAAAAGAGGTTACAGGTGTTCTGGTTTTGTTTTGTTTTGTTGGTTGTTTTGGGGGGGCGGGTGGTTGTTTTGTTTTGTTTTCTTTTTCCTGGGGCTTTATTCTGCAATTTGCATCCGTAGATTTCATTCGTCTTGACATCCATGCTCCCGGTTCCATTAAAAATAGAAATAAATAGCTGCAGCTTTTACCAAGTGGCAGTTCCAAGTCAAAAGGATCTATAAATCAGAAGTCTAATTTTGACAAGGAAAAGGTGACTATTTCCTCCTCCATCAAGTGAGGATTAGATTAAGTCTTTGCTGTAAGCATTTCCTCATTTAAACCACTTCTGCTTTTCAGTGCACCTTTGTGGTTGTCTTCACTACAGCAGTGTTACATTACACCCTGTCAGTGGATAAAATCAGATGCTCTCCTTGTGAAAGATTGCCAAGATGCAAGGGAAGCCTCGATGAAAAAGTGATATATTTTCTTAAATTGCAAGTAAAATTGGCTGCCTTTCTTTCTTTTTTTTTTTTTTTTTTTTTTTTCAGGAGAGGTCTGCTTATTCCCCCCCCCACCCCCCCGGAAAGACTTGAAAAAAGGAAAAACCATTTTTCTATTTCTTTGGTTTAGGGTTTTTGTTTTGAACAGCAGGACATTCTTGAGCAGATGAAACTGGAAGGCCATGTAACTTTAGTAGCCCCAGCTCCCAGGTTGAAAGGTGCCTCTCTGCCATATCTTCTGTTTCACTAGGAATAGGCTTAATACTCCCAAGTATCACCAGGTACATGATTGGGTTAGTACTATCAAATACTGCAAATAGAGGTAACTGCTGATACAGAAATTTACACTCTGTCTTTGGTAATTGTTACCAAATGTGTGTGGAGACAGATGGAGGAGTATGAAGAAAGAGTTCAAGCAATGCTGATAGACTCTGCTGAATTATTGTCCAGCTTGGTGCGCACAGGAGTGTTTTGGAGTGAGGGTGAAGGGAGGTAGTGTAAATACCTTAGTTACGTGCATTGGGACCATCTTTTAAGGGCAAGGGACAACAAGTAGCAACTAATTTTTCCCACTGCTGAAAATACTACAGAAAATGGAAGGATGCCATGGAATGTCCAGGTGCCAGAACTATACATCTTCCTGTATGCATCTCATGGGACCAATGGTTTCTTCCTTTCAAAAATTCCCCAATGTTACCCTCTGGCAGCGGACTAGGATAATTTTTAGGTGTTGACGTGGGTTCACATTTTGTTCTGATTCTTGTACAAAATACTTGAAAAAAGAAAAGGCAATACGAGAGTTGCTTCATTGATGTAGTTCTTAAAATGCATACATACAGTGAACAGTCCCCCAGGGTGCTTGGTTTGGCATGTAAGCAAAAAATGACTTTAATAAAATGGGGGTTTCTTCCAAAGGGAAGGGTATTTGGTGTGTTGTAATCTTGCATCTCTTGAACTGTGACTTGCTCTAGTCCCTGTTGTTACATTTCTTATGTATATTTTGTTACAAGAAAGATTTTCTTCTTTCCTTGGTTTTTAGTTTACATCTCTAATTGTTTATGTAATTATTTGTGTTGATTCCTCTAAGAGTTGTCACTGGTACTGCTGTTGCAGGCCAAAGTTTGCAACACAAGTTTCCAGCTTTAATTATTGAGGTTCTTACAGGCAGTTTTGTAACTAGAATAATGTTTTTGGTGTTTTCCTTTATTCATTCTAGTAGCTGACAGATACTCCAGCCCATTAAGAATTCGTGTGATTTAGTTTTTTTCATTTAAATTTTTTTGCAGGGTTTGCAACTCAATTCTGTACAAGTTTTGTCTGCCTCTTATCCAAATAAGCACTGACTTTTAACCAGTTTCTCTCTGAAGTCCTATTCTGTATCAGAATGGATAGTAAACACTCTTACCTACTTTTTGCCTGCCCTAATCCTGAGGCAAACAAAAACTTGTTTTTCACTCGATGTGTTGTGAAATGTGTTTATTTACATAAGACTTCCTTATTCAGGAAGTCAGTCTCTCTGCTATTTAAGGTTATAAATGAACTTCTCCTGCTTGGCTAGTTACTGTAGGCAACCCTTTCCTGTAAATATTGTAAGTGTGTTCTGCGGGAGATGTGTCAGTATAACGATGTGTCAGAATCTCAAATCTTGCAAAGATTTGAAGAGCTATTTTGCTGATTTACCCTGACAGCTCTGAAGATGTCTCTTACTGATCCCAGTGCATGTATATGAGAATTTGTGTAGTTTTGTTGGTGCAAGGCGTGGGACAAAGTAGCTTTGTGGGAAATGGACTTAGATATGAGTGCAGTTAAACCAAGACTGGTGTATCTACTACTATTTTGATGCCTTGTATGAAATATTTGAAAAAAGCAGCAACACAAGAGTTGCTCTTTTCAAGCAACTCGTAAAATGGATTCATGCAGTGGACAGCCCCTGCAGTTGTTTAGTCTGGCGTATAAGGAAGAAATTAGTTTAGTAAAAATTGGGTTACTTCTAACGAAAAGGGTATTTGTGTATGAGTGTACCCAGTGTTGAGAGACATTGCCTGCTTGCAGGGAATTTATTAGTCAATATGCAGATCAGATCAACTACCTGCAGATTTATGCTTACTGTTTCTAATAATCTAACCATAAACCATTTGCTCAGCGATAGCTGCCCAGTAATATGTTATCCTCTTTAGTCACTGAACTTCTACAAAGAGAGAAGGTGTGGGCAGTAATATGGAGAGGAATGTTGGTGCTAGTCAGTTAGCCGTATCTTAACAGTGCAGAGGGGTGGATAGCTGAACTGGAGGAAAACTGCAGCAGGTGCCGTAAACATTTGGCTTGGTATGTGGTTTTGGCTGTAAGAGAAAAATATATTTTGTATATTCGTATTAACTACCAGAATTTGCTAAAAACCTTTACTCAAGAATGTGATACAAGATATTTTATAGTAGTGTCCTAGAAAATTTTGTTCTTCGAACTCATTCTTAAAATGTATTTTTTTCCCCCCACATGGTAACCATGGAAATATATGCACTGCAGAAACAAGAGGTCTTTGAATATCCACAATTTTCACACAGTTTTCAATTTTCTTTGTAAAGTAATACCTGTTATATTTCACACAGGAAGGCGGTCTTTTACACTATAGGTCCTGTGGGAGTTGCAGCATTTAGGTTATTTGCTGGATAAAGTTCAGCTACAACTATAGAGGGTGGTACTGCATAGATGAAGCTTAATTCCTAATTGCTCACAAAGCACATCAACATATGATAATTGAGGATTTTAGATGTTAAGATTTCCTCACATAACGTTTTCTGTATTAACTAATTTTATAAGTAAGGAGTGTTAAGTACTGCATTTGAAAGTAATTGTATTAAAGGTATAATTTATTAATATGAAATTTTAAGTTAATTCCATTAACTTATCTAGTACAATAATTGAAAATTAATAACTTGAAATTGGAATTATTTCTCAGAAGCCTTTTCAGTAGTCCAATGCCATGCTTACGTGGTCACATTACACTAGCACAAACTGGTACTCCTTCAGAGAAGGAGCAATTCTCTTGCCCCACATATTTACCCATTTCCACCCCACTTCTCCCTTCCCTCACCCCAGGAGAAGCATTGATGTGATGAAAAGAACTGGGAGCTGCTGTGGATTAAAATTAGCTTCCCTTGTCCTCCCCTGCCTTCTGTCGATGACTCTTTAATCTGGCCTAATTCCCTGACCTGGCTTGGCAGTCAGCCACAAGAGTGCTTTTGCTCTTTCAAGGAAGGTCATGATAGAGAGGCAGTGACTGTGGAGGGACAGGACTGGGGTTTTTTGTATATAAAACCAGCCCATACTGAACACTGAACTGCAGCCAAACAAACCAAACTGCTATTTCTTGGACTTTTAAGGCTCAAAGCGTATGGATTGTTGCAAGAGAGGAAGCAGATTTAAGAATGTGTTGTCTCCAGCAGTCTGAAATAATTCCCTTCAATGAACACTTCAAGGGCAGGAAGAAGGTATGAGAGAGACTCCTTTTCTTAGGCCAAAGCCTAGTTTTAACATATTCCAGAACTAACTGGATGCTAGTTCTAACTGGTCGTTTTAGAGAACTGGAACAAAAATGTCAACTCTAATCAATCAGCAAAAGGTTGCTAATAACACTTTAATTTGAAAGGAAAGCTTGGGCAAGAAAGAGATGTCCCTGAAGGACCAAAAGACCCAAAGGGATGGGACAGCTCTCGCACAGTAGGAGTCTGCAAGAGAGTTTAAGTTCATGTCCAGTGCTTAGATGTTCAGGTGAAGCTATTCTGCTTGTCTGCATCGAGGAAGTCTTGCACATAATCAATAATTTAGGATTTGAATAATAAATCCTAGCTTGGTTCATAAGTTTTGGTAGTTTGTTTTGGGTTTTTTTCACAGAGAGGAAGAGAAGCTTTTGGTGCAAGTTGAAAATGTAGCATTTATCTGTGTGTGTCTTGAGGCAGGAGTCACTTCTTTTAATGAAGTATACTAATTTATAAATTTTTATAAGCATTGGGTCTGGATTCTCTTCTAGTTTAAGAAAACGGAGTTTTTATCTCATCTATATTTTTTGGTGGAAAGTGATTGAATTGGGACATATATGCATGTACAACTTTGCTGAGCAGAGCTAGTACCAAGACTTGATTGCGTTTGTGACTGAATAAATTCACTGATTTACATTAAATGTTTGGTGGGGTTTTTAAAACAAAATTTTAGGGATTTGCATTTAAAGTGACTTGGTGTTAGTTGTGGTTGGTCCAGGAAGAAGAGAGTCAGTCTGACTGTGGCACTTGTGTGCAGTAGAATATCTACTGATCAAAATTTGACAAAGATAGGTATTATCTCTGGTAGCTGAAAACCTGGCTCCTGTTTTGGTTTGTCTAAATCTGTCACATCTCTTATGCAGGCTGTTGCTGCCTAGCCAGCCAAGTAAAAAGGTGAAAATTAAGTAAGACTTCAGCTTTGTTTAATTTACAGCTTAAAGTTATAGCCTGTAGCACTGAAAATTAAGAAAACAATGAAGAAAAGCTGGGCTCTTTGTAGAGCTCTTAACTGTTGCAAATTTGCTCTTATAAGACTGATGGAATATCGTCTAGCTCAAGACTTCAAAATTGCAGACAGGATTAAAATAAGATTTTGCCTACGTTCCAGTTCTTGAGTTGTAATGGATGAGAACAATTTGTATTTTGCAGTTGCTGCACATTGTAAATTAATTACTGAATGTGCTCCCCCAAAAATCAGGTTCTAGTGCTTTCTTCTAGTCTTTAGGCACTGCAGCTGTAATTGCTCTTAATTTACTGTTTATCCTGTTTCTCTGCCTTTTTCTCTATGGTTTTTCCATGCCCTTTTCTTCTCCATTTCTGTGGAATACTGGGAAGGACTGGTAAAAAGTGTTTACAGTGTGCTGTTAGATTAATTAATAGCACTTCCATTTTAGTTGCACACTTATATGCAGTTAAAAATTCTTATGTGATCCTTCATTTACTAAGAAGTTTCAGGTTTTGTATTCCAGCAAATGAGCTCTTTCAGAACTGCTCTGTATATTTTGGGGTGGTTTTTTAACTGAAGGTTCTTACCCATTGCAGGCTGGGTAAGTTAGTTTGCTCTGCAACACCAATATTTAACATAATTAATGTTTAAACAGAAATATAAGATCAAAACCTTGCTCTCAAAGTAAAAAAAAAGGATAAATAAGATTAAATTGGTGCAGGGTTTCTTAATCTAGCCTTTGTGACTTTGCATCTCTTGGAGCAGAAACAAGACAAAATTCTTGCTGGTCGGTTTTTCGCTAGGGAACTGGTAAGTGTGTCTCACCACAATGTTAAGACAAGATTGACTTGCCCTGTACCAGGCTCATATCACATTGGACTATTTTTTTCTCACCATTTTCATATTCTGAGAAACAAAATGTTTTGTTCTTATTGACGGTCTGTTTCAATGATACCATTTCAGTTTGTTTTGAAGAGTTTCCCAGCTATTAAAATGCTAACTGGTGCTCACGCTACTTCCTTTGAGTGTATGAACACTCAGTTGCGTTTATTTTCAAAGATTTGCCAGGGTAGAAAAATCTTGCTGTAAGCCTTGTGATATTTTTCCTGCTAATTGAAAGAGAAATTTAAAGATAAGACAAGAGGTTAATGGTGTAAGAGTGGGACTTAGAACTTGATTCCTACACCCCTCACTTGCTTCTGAAATGTGGTACTATAACCACAGGTTTCACTGAGGCATCTATATCATCTAGATAATGTTTAAGGCTATAAATATTGTTTTTATAAAAATGAAATATACACATATATTTATCAGGATCTCTTAATACATATTTATTTTTTTATTAAATGAAATTTGGAGATTTAATTAAATAGCCTATTTAATTCCAGACTTCAAGTGATTATATTACAGTTTTGGAATAGAAATTGAATTGTATTTTGATAAAGGGCATTTTAAATACCAAGCAGAGATTGGCATTTAGCACAGCAGATGGGGGTTCATAGTGGTGCCCAATGTTTAGTCTTAATCAGTTTAGTTCTTGCTTTCTTGCCATGAATCCTATCCAAATACTTTCTTCCCCCCACCCCAAAAAAAAAAAAAAAAAAAAAAAAAAAATCTGGCTTGCTGGTTCTTGTGGGAGATGTGCTCGAGAATAACAAATACAGTGCATGTGGGAGGTGGGAGAAAGGCAAAGTAATTCATGGTAACTCTTCAGGACCGCTCCATCTGTGACCCCTTTCCCTCTGCTGTCATTGCACCCCTGCAACTGAGAGGTCCTAAACATTTTAATTTTTTTCAGGAGGTTTCATCTGATTCTCTCGCTCTTAAACTGTGTTTTAGGCCAGAGGGCTCTTTATAGTACTCATACCATTTGTTAACGATTTGTTTTTATAAGCTTGCTAACTTTTCATACAAGAGTTAATCAGTAAAACAAAAATATTGTACATTGTGTGAATATACTGTTAGGTAACAAATTTACTGGTTCAGGGGTTTTCTGGTTTTGTGTGTGGTAGGGTTTTTTCATTTGTTTGTGTGGTTGGATGGGCTTTTTGTTGTTTTTTGGGTTTGGTTTTTGTTTTGTTTTGTTTTTTAATACCTCCTTATATTCCAGTATTACCTTGACCTTGAGTTCCACTTCCCTTAGAAATCCTTTCCAGTAGGCTTTCCTGCTTATCACCATGTTGCCTTGGTTCTGAGTACGGATCTCTGCAGGCCCGGTCTCATGCCACCTGTGATACGCAAGGGGAGAACTTACATCTTGTCCAGCTGTGGGTGCACCTGTAGCATTTCTTCTGACCAGGGTTTGAACTGAAGCAGGAAGAAGTTACAAAACTGCTTCAAATCTTTCAGTTGTAACTCTTTGGCGATTACCCCATTTCTTACTACCCTTTTCTGAATCTCCCCAGATTTCCTACTGTATGCTTTGGGTGTTGCATTGCATAAAACTTGCTTCTCCTGCCAACGATTGCTCTTGCTGGTCCTGAAGAGCTAGGTTTGCACTGTGTGTTTGTGCTTACCTAATCTCTGGACCACTGGTGCATCCTCTTCAGTTCCAGTTAGTGTCCTTCCTCACGCTCCAGTTGTTTTGACCACTTCTGCGGCCCTCATTTTGCCAGTGCTGTTACTTTAGCTTTGCCGTCTCCTTCCAGCACCTTCCTTTCTCAAGCAACAGCTTTCCCTTCTTTAATTTCAGCTCCATCGCTCCAACTTTTGCTGTATCAGTGAAACCAGTCTGAATAGGGTCTGTTTGCTGGTCTTTGCATATGCTCCTTGCATCTCATCCTCATCATCACTTTGCTCGGCCATATATGAGTGATTCTTGCTCTTCAGTGCTTATGGGAACCTGTATATCAACAACTCTTTCCTGGGTTCTTTTTTTGACACTCTTACAAAATTAAATCGTACTGTCATGGCGACCATACAGGATTCACGTACGCATTCCAGTTTGCATACAGCGACTTCAGCTGTGCGGTTTAGACTTTTCAAGGGGTTTTGTTGCTGTTGTTGGGTAACAGGACTGAAATTTGATTGTGAATTTCTTTTTTTTTTTTTTTTTTTGGGAGACTGCTTGCCATTTCTGTGCTATCCACCACATGCCGTGCAATTCACACATGCTGTCTTTTGGAACAAAGTGCTAAGTAGTGGGAAGATCACCCAATTACAGGTTTTATTGTGATCAAGCATACTGTGATGAAGATAGCTACACTTTTGTTAGCAACAGTTCCTTGGATTTGTGTCTTGGAATAGGTTAATTATTAAAGAAGCCAACCTGATCTCCTGAAGTTTTGTAAGCTATGCTTATTTCTGTGATGCATCATCTTTTTTTCATACTGAATTTAGCTGCTTTTGGTTTTTTTTTCTCTTTTCTTTGCTCAAACATTCTGTGATTTAGCATGAGTCATTCTGTCTGTGTGGGAAAGATCTGGTTTATTACAGGGTCCGTTCTCGAGTGGGGAGGGGAAAGGGTGGAATGTATTTGTGTCTTCTATGTGTTTGTTGTGGAAATGCATAAAACTTTTTTTTTCTTCTCTTTCTTTCCTCTCTTCATCATCTCATCTGTGTGGGTGAATGTTCCTGCAAACCCTTGGGGAACCTATAGAGACTTTTGGTATGCTCATTCCTTTGTTAGTGCCCAAAGTCACAGATGCTAGAAACGGTTTAAAGACTCTAAGAGCAAACAAGAGTCACATCGTAACAATGTAAAGTGGCTAAAAATGTGCACTTGAGGAAAACTTCTAAGTCATCATCTAATAAACCTATTTGTTTGCATCGTCATAATAATACCAATGGCCACTACTATCCAGTTGGCCTAAATTTTGATTCTGCACTTGAAAAGTAGAAGTGGAATGTGTTCTCCTGTAGCAAGAGCTAATGTTTCATGGTCAAGGTATCATTTTCAAAAGTATCTATCCTGTTTCAAATTCGAAGTCCTGTTTTCAGAAGTGACTGAAGTGTATGCACTTAAGTTGCCTAAATTCTATTTGAAATGACCTGCTGAATTGTGTTGTGGTGTAGGAGCCCAGGTGACCTCTGAAAATGAGAACCAGGCCCAATTTGACCCACTTTCTCATTAGGAAGGAAATGTAATTCTAATAAAATACACCACAGAATATTAAATAATTTTTAAAACATAGTGATTTTAAGATAAATGAGGGCCATTAGGTAGTTTTATTTTGAAAATACATATTCAATGCTGCCTTCCAAGAAAAGAGAGCAAAAGTAAAGTAGAATAAGGTACAAGTTGTGTCGGAGGAGAGCTTGTGGCTTATTGATATTCTAGAAATGAGAGATTTTTCTCATGCTTCCACAATTTGAATATTTCCAGCTGGATCACATTTTTTTTTGTAAACAGCATTCTTTATTGCATAAGTAAAACAGAGACGAAGATGACTACACGTAAATGTCATTGTATATTTTCATAAATACTGAATAATTATAGTTCAGTGCGAAATATGTGGAAACTGAAAATATTTATTTATATGAACGATGGCAATAACAGGGATATTTAACACATATGTACTGTAATAACATGAAAAAAACCAAGACCAATTATTTCATGTTTTGGTTGTGCTATATAGAGTTAAAGTTAACATTTGTTTCTAAGCTACAGCCACTTAAGTTTGAAGGCTCAGCTTTTTGGTAATCTTAATGATCACCTTAGGTTTTTTCTTGTCATTAAGAGAAAATAATGTTCATGCTACTTCGACAGAAATTGATGTTTAAAAAACTTTATCAGTAGTCATCCCTTTGTCAAGTCATCTCTGTTCTCCTAATGGAAGAAGGGTCATCAGGCATGAATTTGGACATTGTTAGCTTCCCTTTTTTGTGTTGAGAAATTATTTCATGCCACAGGAAATCCTGTCCTTTTCTCAAATTAGGATCATTAAAAGTAATTATTTAAGTAACCCCCATAATTTAAAAACAATGAAAATATTTTCCCCACACAGGATAATTATGTCAAACGTTTTACTGATTACCCACTAAAATATTTTTAACTCTCAGTGAGTTTTAATACCAATTTAAAATAGTTCCTTTGATATAAACTATGTTTTGCTTACTCTAGTTAACCATAAGTTTAGGGTAATAAATATGTTCCTCCTCTCTGATATCGCTTGTTTCTCGTAAAATAAAATTACTGAGTGGATATCATGCTCTAAACACTTTTCTAACCTTGAGGCCTGCCAGAACTTTTGACAATTTTTCTGAAATTTCCATTATATTGGTGCTGCTCCATTAGAGCCAGTGACGGTGGAAGCCGTAAACCTCCCCTGAGGATTTTGTGATAGTTGAGTCCCATAGCACATTTGAGAGGGGGGAGAAAAAGGAAAACAAAAAAACTTATGACCATGGCCTGGAGTCTTCTCCAGGGCTGCCATTGTTTTTACTGCTGCTGTAACTGTACCGGTAACAGAGGAGTGACAAGGGAATTTTTGAAAAGTTCTCTGTGTAGGCTCTACTATTCTCTGAAAAGTACAAAAGAGTTCTGATTCATCAGATGATTGTTTACAACCTGTTATAAACCTTATTTTTTATGGCCGTCAGAAGGTAAAATACAGTTGCTAAAACATACATTTCTAGATATTGACCAGAATAATCTTGGCACATTGCTGAGTATTTTTAGAAATGGCTTGTGGCAGAACATCGCAATACAGAAAATCCACTGTTATTAACGTTATATTATGTGAAAAGATTCAGAGAACACAAAAACAGTATGATATTTTCTTCTTGATTCTGTGACTCTTTCAGAACCACAGTAATGTCTGAAACACCTCCCATTTATAACTGTGCATTAAGTAATCTGCATTGGTCTGGCTGATAATTGATATTCAAAAAATAGAACAGCCGAAAGATGATTGGAACAAAATATCTTGGTGCACATTTTAAACAGTCGTCCAGAATTTTGCTGTTATACATTCCTTCAATTTCAATGGAAAAACAATATTGCAAATATGTATTCTCTGACTGTGGGCACGCCTAATGTGCAGTGTTGTTGTA
Organism: Morus bassanus; assembly: GCA_031468815.1. Lineage (NCBI taxonomy): Eukaryota > Metazoa > Chordata > Aves > Suliformes > Sulidae > Morus > Morus bassanus. Next base: position 8,301,512 of record CM062576.1, on the reverse strand, counting down.
GCCCTGTGCTTTGTCTTTGCTTGCAGTAATGCTGTCCATTTGGTACTTGAGCTTGCAAACAGCCTTTAAATAAAGGTGATGGGGGGGAAAAAGCAATAAGATTAACATTGCGCTCAATCAGTTGAAATAAAAAGTAACTTTTATTTAACAAAAATAGATGAACAGTCTATCTTTGTGGAATGGCTATTTATCAATGTCAGGTGTTTGTGGTTTTTTCCCAGTCGAATTAAGAACATCTTACATCACCTTAAAGCCTGCTTGCGTATAGAGTATTGTGAGTTATTAGAGCTGATGTAGTTTAAGTAATTTGTATAGAATGATGTAGGCACTCCAGAAAGCTTAGAGATCACCTGGAGATACTGTAGAAGTTCTAGAGGCATTGGTGCTTGCTTTCATACATGGTGAAAATAGCATATTATGAGTTGAAGAAAGAAGTTGATAATGTAGTTTACATATTTTGTTAACAAAGCATCTCCATCACATCCATGATGAATTACATTAATTAAAATATACTTCTTTATGTGTGTTTTCAGTGAAAGAGTTCCTAGCCAAAGCCAAAGAAGACTTTTTAAGAAAATGGGAAAGCCCCCCTCAGGTATCAGTCATTTAAGCATTCAATGATTTTCTCCATTGCATTTTTTGGATAATGTTAGCAGTGTGTTGTCAGTCTGTAATGAGCAGCGCAGAAGAAAGAGATAAATGCAATTTTTAAAGGAGTTTCCATTTTTAATGTCAGTTTTGTCATTGAAGTTCATCAGCAAAGACTCTCGGGTCTTCTCCAGATTTGACCTGAGGAAATGCTCACGTTGAACAACAGCTTTCCCTTACTGAGAATGAGGTTTACCATCGACATGACAAGACTCAAAATCTATTAGCATGTTTTAGCTGGCTTTTTATAACGCTAAATGTTGGCACATCTGTAATTTACCCTGTTAATAATTCCCTCCATGTTATTAAGGGTATCAAGTCTGCTGCACAGGGCTTGGGGGCAGGTTAAGGACCTTGTTAGAAAGAAATCTTTTGAAAATTGAACTTGGGGGGTTGGGGTTTTGGGGAAGGGTCATTGTTAGTTTTAAAGCAGCATTTGAAATGCTACGGTAATGAGTATCTGAGACAATTTACTCAGGGATATGCTTTCCAGACAACTCTCATGTAGAACTGTCTCTAGAGCTTGGGGTTTTTTGCATGTTCTAATATTCTTGTTTGTGAAGTATGAGGGGGGTTATTTATCTGCATGTTAAATTCAAGATCTGTTTCCTGCTAAACGTTCTTACTAAGCATGTATCATCTGCATGGACAAATTATAGAAATGTTGATACAATCCAGTTAAGTCTTCTTTTGTTTTAATGAGTGCAATGTAAAATCTCTTATTAAAATTTGACAGGCATGAAATTATAACAACAGTATAGTTGGCTATAGTTGTCTGATAAAAGTAATTTTACTCAATTTTCTTTCATAAATTAATTCAGGTCGTACAGTTAAAATTGTCTTTGGGTATTAAATTGTAAATAATGCCATTATATCCTTGTACATGTAGAATACTGCTGGCCTAGATGACTTTGAGAGGCAAAAAACGCTTGGAACAGGATCATTCGGGAGAGTTATGATGGTGAAACATAAAACCACAGAACAGTATTATGCTATGAAGATATTGGACAAACAGAAGGTTGGTGTAATTTATAGTGGTTTTTTGTGGTACAAAAGAGTTTGGAGATGAAGATCTGGTAACTGGGGCTAAACTTGCTGCGCTTACTGTGCTTTTGCTTATCGCACTTGAATAGTGTTGATACTTTAAAACAGTTGACTCTTTTTTTTTAGCCAGCAAATTCAGTTGTTGGGATTATGTAGAATTCTTAAAACAGCCAATAACATTAATGGCAGGCTAAAGAGGCTCGAAGTAGTGTCCAAGGCATTAATAAAATGTTATCAGCTAAATTCTTTGCTTAGCTTTTGTAAGGTGGCCTATATATTCTTTGGCAAAAGCAAACTCTAGTGCTGTGGTTAAAATAAATAAATAAATACACTTCTGCAGAGTAGCTCAAAATTCTGGAAAACTTTTTGGATTAGAAGTTCTCAAAATTTTCATTTGTGAACCATAATTTAACATTGTTTGCAGGAATAATTTCTTTTTCATTCTTGATCCCATGAGGTATTACTTTTTGGATGCATTGTTATGTAATAATCCTGTTGCATCTATAGTAACAGCACAGATAGAACAGCAGTCTCTCTCTCAGAACAGCTGTCACACTATAGACATTTTCTGTGTTGAAAACTAAGGTGCTGTAGTCTGAATCTGTATTTGTACTCCAGCCTGATTTTTTTAACATTTCTGTTAAATTACTGTTCGATTAAGAAAGAGGTGTCATTTGATAAAGTTTAAATTTTAAATAGAATGCTAAGAACTGTTTTTAAGAAATTTATCAATACAATCAGTTTTTAATGGTTTTGACAAGTTTTTTAGAAGTACGTTATTTAGGTTAGTATATAAGAGCCCTTCTTTGTAAGGCACTGTACATACCTTTGCTGCTGTATAACAAAAATCATATTAAGAAAATGTTAATCTGGCAAAGAGAACTTTAATCAGCAACTGACAAAATGAAAGTCAGCATTGCCTCAGTGTGGACTCTTGCACTTAAGCATTATTACATTCCTGAGTAATTTTATATAATGGAACTATGGTAGTGACATAATCGAACCGTTTTCCCTGAGTTGCAGTTCCAGTATCCCTTACATGTGATTTGGGGTCCTGGACCTTGAATAATGTGTCTTTTAATTAAAGACTGCTTTATAATGGTCAGACAAGAAGAAACTAAAGTAAACGTACCTTTTAGTGTCAATTCTGGCATTATTTTTTAACTTGGAAAAGCTCAATTTTCTGCAACTTCAGCATTCTCCTATTAAAAAAAAAAAAAAAAAAAAACCAAAAAAAAAACCCAAGCAAACAATTAAATTAAAAAGACATTCCGACATAGTACCACTGAAAGACAGCCCAGACCATTTCCACCCATGTGGAAATTTACCTCATCATTACCTCAGTATGGCTGGTGGCATCTTGCGGGGAGCATTGCTGTAACACGAGGTGTGATGAGCATCCCGCTGCTGCATGGAGAGCCCATCATCAAATTTCAGATTTCAGCTGGTTTTTCTTTGAACCCTTTTTCATGAATGGCTGAGTTCTTGTCACTAGAGCAATTTAGGAAATTACATCTTACTTCAGAAAGCTGCCATAAAAATAGTCTGAGGATTTTAAAAAAAGTTAAACTCATTGCTACCTCTCAGTCTAAAATAAATCAGAAAGCTATAGCTATAAAATCATCTGGTAAAGGCAAAAATTCACATTTTTAACTATTGTAGTGAACTTGCAGTAAAAGAGTCACAGGATTGAAGATGTTTGCATCCAGGTATCAGTCTTCTATTAGAAAATTAGATGATTTTGTCTATAATTAGAAGTCTGAAGTGTTCCTTTATGAAATATAAATGCTTTTTTCAACTCAACTTAGCACATATAATTATATATTTATGTATTCTGTTAGATATATATTAGTTTTATATTAGTAATTTATATTAATTGATAAAAAATAAGACATGGTTTAGGGAGAACACATTTCTATCACTTTGTATATTATAGAAAACATACAGATATCTGAAATTAGAGAATGTGCAGACTGCCTATAATTTTTCATTTATATTTTACTTGGAACAAGAGAAAGCATACTGTGTGTCCCATTGTTATCCAGTCTTATGCTTGGTTTATCAGGATATAAAAAAAAAGGTAATAGATGTTGATGTAGCAGTAGTTTTGTGTGTAGGGTTGTTATTCCTGTATTTGTCTGCCTTGATTTAGGAAGACTGTAACATAACATTGCTTGGCTAGTTTCATTATGTAATTGGTTTTTGGGAAGAAAATATTGTTAATAAAAGCTCAGACACAAACAAGCTGTTGGAGAATCTGCCATTACCAGATATCATTTCATCTACAGGAAGCTGTCAGTGGACATGCCCTGAGCTTGAGCTTAAATGTGAGCAAAGCTGTGTTATCTGAGGCTCCAGTTTGACGTTATGAAGTGTTAAACAGCAGCTTCAGCCTGTGGTATTGCTGCCATCACCTTCCAGTATCTAACCAGCAAAAGATGCAGGAAGGGTGGTAAAGTCTTGTCTAGCATTGCAGCTGAACGCTTTACAATATCAAACTAAAACCCTAGCTTGCTTGCTTTGATGGCCAAGATAATTCCAGTACCATAGCGGTTTAGGGATGAAGGGGCCACTTCCCACAAAGGAGCTGATTTGAGTAAAATTTTTATTTGGACCCTAAAGATCTGTGATTCAAAAGAGATTTAGTATTTTTAACTCACTATTTCTTTTGTATGATATTTATTTCAAAACAGTAGTGGGCTTTTTTTATAGGTACTACCTTTTGCATCTAAAAGTTAAATTTAAACACAGTTTCAGTCAGGGTTGGAATATCATGCCTTATCTGTTATAAATAACAGTTAGATTTGATTTCCAAACATGTAAAAACAGACTTGTTTTGATCACTCTTGTACATTTTCTCCTTGTTTCCTATGGAGGGGGTAGGTGGGCAGGGAAGGTAACTTTACTTAGAAATCATGCCATTCGCAAAATGAAATATAGATAAATTGTGCAATAGGGATTAAGTAAAATGGAAAGCATCGATTATGCAACGTTGGGATTTAACACAAGGAAACCAGGTGTTAATTGCTGAGGAAGAGCAATGGTCAGAAATCTGACGCTTGCTACCTTGTTAGCAGCTTAACATTATAATGGATTCCAAGAAGGTAACATTGAATTTTTTTAATACTTTTGCTAAGCAGTTTGCTAAGCAGAAAAGCAAAACCCATTGAACGGTCTGGCAGAAGTAACTTTTTTATAAGAATGGTAATTTTGAATTTGTGTCTTCTCCTTAGTCTTCTCCTCTCTAATGTGGGAGCTATGTAAAATAAGTCAGTTTACTCCTGTTCGCACATAACAAAATTCATAATTAAATGTCTGACACAATTTCCTGCCTTTCTGAGCAAAGGGTCCAAAGATCAAATGGATTTTATTGAACTGTCATCTTCCTGCAGAAGTATCTCCATTACAAACGCAAGCAATTCTTAGGAAAATGTAAAGAGATGTTTTCCTTACTGATTTCTATACTTGGCGTGTAGTAAGAAACAGTATTTCTAGAGTTATCTGCAAACCATATTGCATGAGTATTACTCTTGAAAATGTCGTTAGACTTTTTAATCCTTTCTCAGCACTGTTATTGTAGTAGTAATCCATAAGGTTTTTCACTATCTGTAAAGTTACAAGCTTGCTTTCAGCTAATTGTTTTACACTGAAAAATTTATCAACAACTATAAAATGTCATACTTAAACTGAAGATTGTTTTTTCTGTCCTAGGTCGTCAAACTGAAGCAAATAGAACACACACTGAATGAGAAGAGAATATTACAAGCGGTGAACTTTCCTTTCCTTGTAAAACTGGAGTATTCTTTTAAGGTAATCGTTATTTTGAAAGTAGTTGTTTGGGTTTCAGGGAAGCGCGTGCTCAAACTTTACATATTAAAACAGTTTTACAGTACAATAGTTTAAGTATTTTTGTTTTCAGAGATGCTTTGCTTGGCACTGCTGTCAGGCCTTGAGCAGGAGTTCCTGCACTTGTGTGCACACTTGCACGCACCCTAGTTCATCCAGTGATGATTGAAAGGATATCTCCAAATAAATAAATAAAAATTAAATTAAATTAAACTCTTAGAGACTTCCCTTGTTTTAGAGGGAAAATGGCTTTCATGCAGCAGGGAGCTTTTAGGCATTGTTTTGTCTTTGAGAGAAACCAAAGGATGTATTTTTGTACCAATATATGGAACGGTAAATTTTTAATTGTTCTGCAGATTTTTTGCTTGAGATTTATACCTGAGGCAGGTCTTAATGACAGTCTTAACCATGAAGGAAAGAACTTTGAGGTTGGCTTCTACTTTCATGACAGTATGTGTTCATCAGTCTGTAAAGAAATTAAGTGCTTTCCTAGTTTATAGAGTGATATATGTTGTCTATATATTTCCTTTTTTTTTTTTTTTTTTTTTTAATTTTTAATACCATTTAAAATGAACAAACCTGTTCTACCTTAATCTTCACAGTTTTTGAGGTTTGGGGCTGGGGCTGTAGGAGACAAGAATACCTCAGGCTGTCAATTCTGAACTTTTAAGTGTGCAAGGTCTTGTCTTGCAGTAGGCATCTTATCCTCTCTTCCTTCAGATCACTTACAGACCATTCTGTGTGAGGCACTCACTAATTATCTTTATTCAAATTTACTTTAAAATAGATTCCTTGAAATACACGATGCTCCTTTTGTAATGTGTGTTGGCACTTTTTCAAGAATTTCTACCTGTGTTGCTTCATATTTTTTAAGGTCATTGGATGGCTACAGTTCTTCATTTTCATTCTTTAATAAAACATACTGTATGTAGGAATTACGGAGACTATAGCATGCCTAATATGTGTTTGTGTGTGTTTACTTGCTTCCTTAGGACAATTCTAATTTATACATGGTAATGGAGTATGTTCCTGGTGGTGAGATGTTTTCACATCTAAGAAGAATCGGAAGGTTCAGGTAAGAATATTAATGATATTATTCCTTTAAAAAGGCTAATGTTGCTAATTTGGGAAGAGGGTTTTATAAAATTTGTTAGTACTGAAGAAAAAATTCTGAAGGGGTAAGTGCATTTAATTTACCCTTCTTTCAGTGGACTTAAATTAGTCAGGCACTGAAAAACTTGTAATTATTTCTTATTTTTCAGGTAGTTAATGCAGGCACTTGTGATCTGTGCACGATAGAATCTTGGAATTCCTATGCATATTGTCAATGAAATTGATGATAGTTTCTAAAAGTAAAATTTAGAGTCTAAGCTCTGTATTGTGGGATATGTTCAACTTGATTTGCATGTGTATTTTAGCTGCAAGACTGAAATTAAATTTAGGGAATGAGTGTATCAGTTAAAATGTTTGCTGGTTTGCCTTTTTTTTTTTTCTCCTGTTACACAGTAAAAGAACCAGTTAAACGATTAATTTGTCTATCCCTGGCAGTTACATGGTTGTTTCAGTATCTTAGCATAGCATTGGGGTTCTTAATATTCTTTTAATTCTTCACAGTGAACCACACGCACGGTTTTATGCAGCTCAGATAGTGCTAACATTTGAGTACCTCCATTCATTAGACCTCATCTACAGAGATCTAAAGCCTGAAAATCTTTTAATTGATCAGCAAGGATACATCCAGGTATGATATTCTTCATATATTTAGGGAGTAGAGTCTTGTCTTACAGTGTAGGGTTAGGTAATCCTAGCAAATGCGTTTAGAATAAATGGTCTGAAGCTGATTGGCATGTTAGCATGTATTCAAGGGAGCATTAAAATGCCCTACTGCTTAGTAATGGTTAAAACCATTGGATTGTACTTCCTCTGACTAAAATTAAGTATGCACAATGGAGCTGCCTGCAGTTGACTGAGTTGTCAAGGTTTCCCTTGGTGTCTGTGGTGAGGAGTAGGTGATTACATGGCTCTGTTCATCTGACCTATTTTATACGTCTGCGCTCGAACAAGATGAAAGGTTTGGTTCTCTGCATTGTCCATAAAAGTAGTTTAGGATAACTAGCTTAGACGTCAACACCGACACTGTAGTACTTAATTTCAGTCAGATGAATCCCACCGTTGGAGAGTCCTAACCTTCTCGGCACATCTGGAGTAAGAGCTGAGTTGAGATCAGATCAGAATTGCAGTGCTGCAAACGACGACTTTGGTTTTACAACAGCCTCTCACGGCACCTCCTCATCTTCGTTTTAGCTCATGTTTTTGATCTACATGGCAAATGGGAGGGTGGTATACAGCAACAAGCACTCTGCAAGGCTTTTCAGTCCTTAAACTATTGAAGCTGCTCTTTCCCCATTGTGTCCCCTTTTGCCATAGCAGAATCCAACAGGAAAATACATAATAAAAATGTTTGAGAGAAGTGGAAAGGATTCATATCTTATGTTGTTTATAACTGTAAAATAATGTTGCATGGAGAATAAAATAACACTGCAAGGAGAAGAGAAATACAGTTCTGTTAATGTGGTTGAGGAGCACCATTGATGTAAAGCTATGAACGGCTTACTCCAGAATTGGCGACTCTCTATATGCAACAGTGTGTTTTTGTGATGGTGGGCAAACTGCAAATGATAATGGGTCCAGCAGTCACTCTTCCCATGTGAGGCTGGTTTGCTTCTGCTTCTGAACGGAGAGGGGGTTTGTTCATATGTTGATACTGCAGCTCCAATGAAATTTTGTTTAGAAACTCTGTTTTTCTTTTTTAATTTCAAAGCCATTACCGTTTGTCCCATGTCTGCAGTGTATTCTTCTTACGTAGACTGATGTGTATTCACAAACGCAGAAACGATTCTTTGCTGACTGAAGCAGGTCTGCCTAGTCAGCATGTCACCCTCTCTGTTCACTTCCAGCTGTGACTGCTGTTGTTTCTACCAAAAATGAAGCAAAAGCTGCCTTGATAGTTTGGAGTTTGGCTTGTTTAATTGTGACACTAGTGTATCAGAAGCATCAGCACAGGTTATGGCATAATTAGCAATGATTATCATTGTGATACAGTATGTTTTCTCAGAGAATGAGTTCAAAATGATACCAAGAAGGAGGAAACAAAAGAAATGGATCCCCAAACAAGCATAGATTTGATAGCTTGAAACTGATCCCAGAATTTCACATATAACTCCCTGGCTTCTGTATGTATTCCACAATATGGTCCGGGAAAAATCACAGAGAGGATGATATCACATACAGAGTTCTGAAAACTTCCTGCAGAAAACATGACAAGTGGAATGAAGAATTAGAATGGCCAAGAACGTGCCGTTTGTGAATGCAGTTACTGCTACATTTCCCCCCACCAGTCCTCAAATAAACAAGCTCGACTCTGGTGATGCTTTGAAAGACATTCAGAATTAGAAGTTACTGGAAGACCTCTTTTATGTTGTCTTATTCCCACACTAATTTTACATATAACCTTTATAAACTTATGCAACAAAATTCTAAATTTACAAGACTGGCAGATATCTTGACCCCTTTTGTGATTCATTTATTTGTTAACTAAAGGAAAAGATAAATATCTTGTTCATATTCATGTACTTTAAACTTTCAGCAGTATAAACAGTCTGATGTGAAAAGTATAAGAAAAATGATGAATGTAATTGCAGTACATGTGGAAGATTAATAAGCCATAGCTCCCGCTGATTTTTTAAATTATAAATAGAAGCTTGTGTCAGGGGGAAAATACGTATTTTGTGTTATTTATTAATTCTATCATGAGAAACCTCCTATCTATCTGAATTAGAAGTATCAGAAGGACTGGCTACTCAAGGTACAGCTAACTCTATGATACTATGTGACCAGAGAAACAAATTTTTCCTCTATATAAAATAGCTTTCCAAAATATTTCAAAGTACTTAAAATTAAATGTCTTTGTAGAAATGCACTTGCAGTCAATTTATTTCTTCTGATGACAGGTCACGGACTTTGGCTTTGCAAAAAGAGTAAAAGGAAGAACTTGGACGTTATGTGGGACTCCAGAATACCTGGCACCTGAAATAATTCTCAGCAAGGTACTTTGTCTTGTTATTCAGCCATGCATTTGATGCAGTTAAAACTTATCACCCAATTATTAAACTCTGAGGGATAAACAACTGCTGATACTTAAAAAAAATCAAATCTTAACTAGTAAACTCTTTATGAATGACACAAAATGCAATCATTGCATTGTAAATATTTTTTTAGTGTACTAAAACTTAGTCCAAAGCAGGGATTTTCACCTAACTGTACAGAACTTTCTACATACGCTTGCCATGTAACTTGTGAGGGGAAAAAGGGATTCAAAGAACCTGTAATTAGGTTATTTAGCTAGTAGCATCCTTATCAGAACAGCAGATCTGAGTGATTACATTCTGAAGTGTTAACAGCCTAGAAGAGGAGCTCCAGAGATAACAAGAACCACATATTGGATGAATCAGTAGTCATTAAATAGCTAGTTGCAGAGTGTTTCAGTTTTAAGGCACTTCACATGAAATCAAATGTGACAAAACACTGGTTTTACACATGAAGTACATGCACTCTGAGCTTACTGTTGATCAGTTTTTGTCTAGTACTTGCACTAAGTGTTTGAACATAGAAGAAATATTATTTATCATATAGCTGTTCAACTGTAGCCCTTACGTTTTGTAAAGGAAAAATATCCTTATAGTTTATGGAACCACTTACGATATAAACAGACATAATGCATAATGTTAAATTATGCATTTAATATGTGGTTTAATTAAATAACCTTTGCAGGTCTTTAAACTGAAAATACTTTTTTTAGGGGGAGAAAATATTCATTAGATTGGATATTAGGAAAAATTTCTTCACTGAAAGAGTGGTCAGGCACTGGAACAGGCTGCCCAGAGAGGTGGTGGAGTCACCATCCCTGGAGGAGTTCAAAAAATGCATAGATGTGGCACTTCAGGGCATGGTTTAAGGGACATGGTAGTGTTGGGTTGATGGCTGAACTTGATCCTAGAGGTCTTTTCCAACCTTAATAATTCTATGATTCTATGATTATTTGCAGCTTTTTTTGCCCCTATGCAGCTAAAGCAGCAGAAGAAATTGCAATGTGTCTACTACAAATTCTCCATAGTAGATTTTTCATGAAAGACTGACTCTTAGTCCTGAGCATTGTAAAAAATCTTAGAGGACACATATAAAATTGATGGAGTTGGTGGGGTTTTCTTTTCTTTTTTAATATTAAATAGGATTTACTAATGATTTTATGTTCCAGCTTTAAAGATCAGATCATAAATGACTCTATAACAGCTAATTAACAAAACTTCTAAGCTCTTGCAGCTAGTTTACTAAATATGAAAATGAATGTTCTGAAATGCGGATAATCAAGTAAAAAGGTGATGGCATACAATATAGGAAGTGTTTATATTTAATGAAATTTCCCTAAGCTTTGAGAGAAGTCTCAATCATTCTGCAACAAGATCATTTTGATTTTAAATGACTAAATAAATAAAATATGCCCATTTCTGTCACTTACAGAGTCTTGTCACAGCAGTGTAAAAACATCACTGAAACTTAGCACAGGCATGTGTGCAAAATGTTTCACTTTCATCACTGTTTCACTGCCATTACTGTATTAGGTTTTAAGTATATGGCTGTTGGAATCTGTCAGCTTCAGTTTGGTGTCAACTAGGTTGTAAGTTCTGTATTAAACAAGCAATAATGTGTTTGCTTTCTTTGTATTCCATCAATATATATCTTGAAAATCTTAAACTATGTTAGAAATGTACTAACAGTGGTATTTCTCATTTTATCCAGGGTTACAACAAGGCAGTGGATTGGTGGGCATTAGGAGTGTTAATCTATGAAATGGCAGCTGGATATCCCCCATTCTTTGCAGATCAGCCCATTCAAATTTATGAGAAGATTGTGTCTGGCAAGGTGAGTGGAGGCTCTGTGTATTTTAGCATATGCAGTTGTTTGTTTTTGCAGAACCTTTTTTTTTTTTTGTGGAATAGATGCAGAATTTCCTGGCTACTAGACAGTGAGCAATTTGGAAAGAATATGGGAAAAGTGTGTAATGTATACTTCTGTCATGGTTTAACTCCAGCCGGCAGCTAAGTCCCACACAGCCGCTTGCTCACTGCCCCCCGGTGGGATGGGGGAGAGAATTGGAAGAGTATAAGTGAGATAACTCGTGGATTGAGATAAAGACAGTTTAATAAGTAAAGCAAAAGCCATGCACGCAAGCAAAGCAAAACAAGGAATTCATTCACTCCTTCCCATGGGCAGGCAGGTGTTCAGCCATCTCCAGGAAAGCAGGGCTCCATCACACGTTAACGGTGACTTGAGAAGACAAAACACCATCACTCCGAACGTCCTCCCCTTCCTTCTCCTTCACAGCTTTATATACTGAGCATGATGCCATATGGTGTGGGACATCCCTTGGGTCAGTTGGGGTGAGCTGTCCCGGCCGTGTCCCCTCCCAACCCCTTGTGCACCCCCAGCCTCCTCGCTGGTGGGGTGGGGTGAGAGGCAGAAAAGGCCTTGACTCTGTGTAAGCCCTGCTCAGCAGGAACGAAAACATCCCTGGGTTAACAACACTGTTTTCAGCACAAATCCAAAACACAGCCCCATATTAGCTACTGTGAAGAGAATTATCTCTACCCCAGCCAAAAAAAAGCACAACTTCTTAACGACAGACGTTGTTAGAGTAATATTAAAAGTTTTAAAAATCTGTTCCCTGCCTTCAAATTTAAAATGCAAGTTGTTACATTTACTGACATTGTGGTATTATATGCTTTTATGCTTGGATAAAAATGATCCAACAACTATTAACATCTATTTAGCTGTATGTTTAATTCGCCAGCTGTTTTCTTTTCTACCATAGAATCATAGAATGTCCTGAGCTGGGAGGGACCCGCAAGGATCATCGAGTCCAGCTCCTGTCCCTGCACAGGACAGCCCCAAAATTCACACCATGTGTCTGAGGGCCTTGTCCAGGTGCTTCTTGAATATGGTCAGGCTGGGCGCCGTGACTGCCTCCCTGGGGAGCCTGTTCCAGTGCTCCACCACCCTCTGGGGGAAGAGCCTTCTGCTAATACCCAACCTAAACCATCCCTGGCACATCTTCCTGCCATTCCTTTAGGTTCTATCGTTGGTCACCGGAGAGAAGAGATCAGCGCCTGCCCCTCCTCCTCCCCTTGTGAGGAAGCTGCAGACCGCCATGAGGTCTGCCCTCAGCCTCCTCTTCTCCGGGCTGAGCAAACCGAGTGACTTTAGCCACTCCTCATATGGCTTCCTCTCTAAACCCTTCACCAACTTCGTGGCCCTCCTCTGGACACTCTCTAATAGCTTTGTATCCTTAATATACCATGGCACCCAAAACTGCCCACAGCGCTGGAGGTGAGGCCGCCCCAGCGCAGAGCAGAGCAGGACAATCCCCTCCCTCGACCAGCTGCAATGCAGTGCTTGATGCACCCCAGGGCACGGTCGGCCCTCTTGGCTGCCAGGGCACACTGTTGGCTCGTGTTCAACTTGCCGTCGACCAGAACCCCCAGATCCCTCTCCACGGGGCGGCTCTCCAGCCTCTCGTTCCCCAGGCTATCTGTACATCCAGGGTTGCCGTGCCCCAGGTGCAAAATCCGGCACTTGCCCTTGTTAAACTTCATACACTTGGTCATTGCCCAGCTCTCCAGTCTGTCCAGATCTCTCTGCAGGGCCTCTCTATTTTTGCAGCTTTTGAGAAGCTCTAAAGAATTTCCGTTATTCATAGTAGGTTTCTTTACTCCTGCAGTCCTGTAGTTCAAGTTACGTCTAATGTTCTGTTCAGGTATATAAATTTTTAAAAAGTGTTTCCAACTTTTCCCTTTTATTTTTCATGAATATCCCTTAGTGTACCAGAAAGCACAAAAATGTGGTCGTTCTGTTGTTTCTCCTGCCAGCCAGCGTTGTCTCTTCATGTTTCTTTGCGCTCACTGGATTTGTTATGGTGGTTCTTTTTATTGTCCCTACATAAATACATGCTGTGACGCACCTTACATACTTCTGTAATTCTAATCAAGGGAAGTGCCTCAGTAGGCCCTGTGGTACACTGCAGTGAGACTGATTCCTGTCTAGGACCTTATTTAAATCAAGAAGGTGGTTGCTCTTTGAAAGGCTGTAATACTGTGACCCTTCAGCTGTCTCCTTGAATATATGGGAATTCATTTAGAAGCTATATTTTTAAGGAAAAATTTATCTTCTAAACTAAAAAAATTTTGGCATTTTTTGCTGTTGTATCTAATTTGCTTGACGTTTGTACTGTTGATCATCTACCTTTTTTACTGAGTCCATGGATGGATGGTTCCAGAAACAGCAGTGACTTGAACTCTGGAAACTCTAACATTCAGTTCTCAGCTAGCTGTATGTTTCCTTTATAACCTTAAGTCTTTAATTTAATCTACCTCATGTACTTAGTTGTCTACTTAAAAATGGAGTTCATATTTCCTTACTTCTTAGCTGTCTTGGTATTACATTCATTAAAACCTGTGAATTTCTTATGCACTACAATAGAGCCCTATTGACAGGTAAACTGAAGGCAGTGTCCTTGATCATCAGACCTCTTGATTTTGCAACATTTTTTATGTTAAATAATTCCATGTTCTGCATTTACATCATAACTGATCAGCTGAATATAGGGAGTGTCAAACGCTGAGACTATGGGCATGATAAATAAAACTTTCTGCCTGTTCTTTTCCCCTTTCTTCTCTCTTCCGTCTCAAATGGTGTCAGTAGATCTTTTGCTAGTAAAACCCTATGTAATTACATCCCATAAATCATCTTCAAATATCTCTGAGCCAGGTTTGAATTAAGTGTATTGGCAAGTCACTTGTGTGCTATCTTCAAATAGTGCTGTGTTATTTATGTAAGACTTTTGATATTGGTGTATTTAGCTATCAGAAACAGATTATAGTACAGCATGAAGTTCCAGATTGAATTTTCACATATGATTGCTGAATGCTCAGTTGTTTCAGAGCATATCTATATATATGCTGTATATATACTATACTATAGTGTATCTCCTGTGTGCGTGTCTGTGTATATATATATAAAAAATATAATCTAAAAATTTGTTCCTAGAAAATAGTTGAGAATTACTTGATATGATAGTGTTGGTGAGACACCAAGTTAAATTTAGCTTTTTTTTATCATTATTACATTAAATTAATATTTTTCCTCAACTCGGTCAGATCTAGAAACTTTCAGCCTAAAAAATGGTAGAGGCACATGCTAGTGCTGTTGGTAAAGGCTCTGTGAAACAGAAATACATACGCAACAATAATCGTCTCTCTTTTCATGCATTCCTACTTGATTTGTTTTTACAGGAAGAATAGAAAATGGCCCCAGTGTTTCCTTTTGTGTGAACATTGTTTTACTTCACAGGGGGAAGAATCAAATTGGTATATTGTTTTTAATGTCATGGATGTGTATTTTTAGGTAAGGTTCCCGTCACACTTCAGTTCAGACCTAAAGGATCTTCTAAGAAATTTACTCCAGGTAGATTTGACCAAACGATATGGAAATCTCAAGAATGGTGTAAATGACATAAAGAATCACAAGTGGTTTGCAACTACAGATTGGATTGCCATTTATCAGAGAAAGGTAAGACCCTTCATGATCCAAACTATTACAGGTCTTTAAGGGGTTGAAGTAAAATTTCTAATTATTTTGCTTATTTTTGCCTTCCTAAATCTGTCACTTTTAATTAAACAAGAAAAGGTGGAAGTAGTTTAATCCTTAACACTCTCAGAGTTTATATTGATTGAATTATGTTTGTTTCTTGTTGGTATTTTATCCTGGACCTCTGTCTACATTCACGTTCTCTTAACACGTGTTGTGCTTTAGTCTATTTCTGGAATATCTCAGAATGAGCCATCTCCTGCCTCTCTCACTTTTTATTTAACCCCTGCTATAGTGGCATCTATAAATACTCCTCCACAGCAGAAAGGAATCTGTTTTCCTTTCCAGCTAGTTCCTAGCAGCCAGACTGTGGTTCAGTGTGGAGGAGCTCTAGCCAAGGCTAGAGCTTTCCTTTTTCTGCTGAAGAAGTATGCTCCCTCCTTCTTGCTCTTGCTTTATCTGTGACTGGGACAGGATCAGATGTAGAGAGTGTCTACTCAGTCCACAGTGTCTACTGAGGAGTTTTGCCTTCTGACACTACACTTTAATTGACTGCCATTCCATAAGCTGCAGTAATGGAGAGAGCCCTGCTGAATGCAGATTTCTGGCATATTTTAGAATGGTTTTCTAGCCCTTCCTGACCTGAACATGACTTGCACTGTGGTTTTTAGAAAGTCCATGCCCAGTTTGCACTATGAACTTCAGACTTGCCTAAGAATGAAAGCAAGAGAGAATTGAAAATATTTTCAGAGCATGAGCAGCCATTAACATATTGGTTTGAGAGGAGCAGATTAGTGGCTGCCGGGATGAATGAAGCAGAGCTGGGAAAGGTAACCAGGGAGAGGGATGAGGATGATGACAATTCAGTCTAGGTCTGTCTTCCAGTAGCTCCAAAGCTCCCTCTCCCCTTCAAGGTAGAGTCAAAGTTAAATATCTGTAGATTAGTGAGTTACTAAAAAGAGATTCATAAGAAATTATTTGTTCTCTTAAGTGCAACCTCTGAATTCTTGGTTTTTCTATAGACAACAGTAAAAGACTAAAATAACTTCATTGGTGGTGTCCCAGAAGATTCAGGTGGAGAAATAATATTGTCTCTAGATATTGGTAAAAAAGTTAGAGTCAAGCAATAACATTTCAAGGAATTGGTTTACATTGTTGAAATGCTAACAGTCTTGATTATAGAGGCATGAACTTGCTGCTGTAACAGCAGTATTTTAAAGGCCAAATGTAAATACTAACAATAGTTTCTAAAAAGGAACTGGTTTGGCTACACAAACTGACAGTGCAGTTGTTGTGGTATTCACTAATGTATTAATTACTAGAAGACAGGGTACAATTAACACATCTTGTATTCTTTCTATTAAGTATAGATGCTTTAAGAAAAGATTCCCCATTGCAGAATTGTAATTATCTGTTCTTTGCTTTCTTAATGCCTGTTTACAAGGCAGTTTTATATGCACTGAGTTTCACTCCCCATTATGCTGTTCGGGGACACCCAGGCCCCATAATACTAAATCCGATGTTTTAACAGTGTGCTAAATATTCTTAGCATTGCTGGTGCATTGCTGTAGAGAATTACTTTCACAGAAACAAGAAACATTTCAAAATGTAGTAGTACAGTTAGAATAGCTATTACTACTTCCAAAGGATTGTGAAAACTGATGCTAAATAAGTTTGAAGCTTCTAAGTATAAGGAATAAATACTGTAATACTAAGGGTCTGAAAAAACAGCATGGTTTGTAATATCATTTAAGCAGTCATAGAAATACAGCAATAAACTTAGGGTTTATACCAGCTTTTCACAGTGGCTGTTACCACAGCATGTATTTTCCTGAATAAACGTAGTGTTCCTTGGCAGCTAATGTAATGTGAATAATTTGTTATGCTACAGTCATAAGTGAACCAGTCAATACTTAATACTTCAGGTAAGATCAAGTCGTGTTTTCTTTGTGTGTTTGTGCAGCTGTTTATTAAAAAGCTGCCTGATAATATGGTTGTACTTAGGGCCAAACAGCTATTTCTGCTATAAATTAGTGTTATCTCCTGCAGTCTCTTTTTAGTGATTTCTTTAGTGAAGATAACAGGAAAATGTCTGAGGCATCTCATTTGAACGCGTTCTAGAATTCCAACAGTAAATAAGATATTTCTTGTGCTCTGAGCTTTGTTGTAAGGAAGTAATTGAAAATCAATTTGAGAAGACAGAGACAGAATTCAGGTGACGGTAAATGTGTGGCTTTGTAGGCTAGGTGTGTACACAGACTGTGTATTTTCTCAGGATAAATCACTTAAACACATATATTGTTTTAGGAACAAAAGGATACACACGTGACAATTGTAGTACAGTCTATAAATGCAGAAAGTTAGTGTTGTTTCTTGAGGATGCATAGTGTTATCACCCAAAGTCAGCAGAGTTTAATTTGTATTAGTCTGTGCTGTACCTCTTTAATTTACTCATTTACACACACACACGCACACCCCCCGCCACCAGGAATCTACCTGGGGCACTGAGCAGTTCCGTGGCTGCACAGTGTGATCTGATCCCCTGCCTCAGCTGGAGCCATGCCTGCCCTGCTTATCTCTCTCCCCACCATGCTGCCTCTGGCACACACGCATACTCCTTGGCATGTCCCAGAGAGAGATACTTCTCTGATTACTTTGCATTTCCAGGTTTAAATTTGCATCACCTCAGTAATTTTGCTATAATTTTGCTTACCGTAAAGGTGGATAAATCAGGCATCTGCCAAAAAAGAGGAATGCGGTACTGATAGTCATGCCTCCAACCCCAGTTTGTCCTAGATCTGTTTCAGTAGAGTGTCTCTCCTTCTCCCTGGTCTTCTGTTCTCTCTGGTCCCTTTCTTAACATCCATTCTTCATCATTGCCTCCTATGAACCCCAAACCCTACTTATTCCTTCTTTCAGCATGCAGTTGATTCTAAAATTTAAGTTATTTTAAAAAGTAATAAGGCTTAATTTTTAATTTTATGAAGTATGATCGACTAGAAGGATTAAAATTTGAATTAATATTAGCTAAGTGAAGGTGGAATTTAGTAGTCTGTTCACTAAAATAGCATTTCAGTGCCTGCAAGTTGGGAACAGCTCCTTCCCCCCCCCCCCCCTCGACTGTGTAGGGACAGCATAAGCTGTTAGCTGGTAAAAATGCAGGTATGTTCCTGTGCAGACCTGTATCTTCATTTAAGGTCATCTTTACTTTAACTTCCAAGATGAGTAGAGGCTGAAGTGCACTAACTGCGATAGAAAGATTGAGACTGTTAACTTGTAGCCAGACCCAAGCATTTTATTTTTAAGGTCAGTCTCAAAAAGCTGCAGGTTCCCTCAGCTTTAAGCAGCAGGACTTATGAGGGTCCTGGAAAATGGCTGGTTCCAACGCCTGAGTGAGAATGGCTTACTACCATACAAGTGACATGAGATGCACTAATCTCAAGGCTAATTGAGTATATATGTGAATTTGAGAGGATATGCAGGCAGTCTTTACCAGAAGGGGTTTTCCATCATTAATTAGAGCTGCACTGGCTTTCTGTACAATCTTTTAGTGACCCCTTCAAGTCATTGCTTGTCTCTCATTTCTGGCCTAGTTTTGAGAATGCTTTCGCTTCTCGCTTACAGTTAGGTCCTAGGAGAAGCTTTGTAGGAGATGGAGAACAAATTGTTTTAAACTAGCATTAGGTTAGTTTTTATTTGGAGGTAGAGGATTGTTGGTAAGTAGGAGGAGAGCGGTTCCAAACAGCCCTGAGATTTTTGAGTAGTGTTGATGGCAGTCAGCCTACTTCTCCG
Source organism: Morus bassanus (assembly GCA_031468815.1). Classification (NCBI taxonomy): domain Eukaryota; kingdom Metazoa; phylum Chordata; class Aves; order Suliformes; family Sulidae; genus Morus; species Morus bassanus. Next base: position 8,282,483 of record CM062576.1, on the reverse strand, counting down.
CTTCCGCCATGACCGCGCGACTGTTACATGCAGCCTTCGCCGCGCTGGGAGCCACACCACGCGGCTGATGAGCTGAGAGCAGGGGCTCATCTGCAAGAAGAGAAATAAACTTTTTTTTGAAGTGGAAGTAATTTTTCTATTGATGTTTGTGAGATATTAGTCTTTTTCAACTTATATTCATGCATCTAGGCGTGCATCATCTTAGGCTGGCTTTATTTATGTGCCACGACTTTAAGCTGGTTCACTGTAATACCTGATTTCTTGGCAGGATTTGAGGGGTAATGGGAATATTGTTGTGCTCATTATCACAGTGTGAAATCCAAAGTTATTAGGCTGATAACATTTCATGTGTTTTTTCCTTTTTCCTCCCAAATACAGGTAGAAGCTCCATTCATACCAAAGTGCAGAGGCCCTGGAGATACCAGCAACTTTGATGACTATGAAGAAGAAGATATTCGTGCGTCCCTAACAGAAAAATGTGCAAAAGAATTTGCTGATTTTTAGTAGGAGTAAGAGGACAAGATGACATCAGGGCTCACATTGGGATCTTTGCACTCTGTTAACAGATGAGGTGGAGCTGAGACCATCATATGTCAAAACAGTTACCTAGTTACTTCATTCCACAAAGCTGACTGAGGTCTTTATTGCCATCTTCCATGTGTGCAGTTTGCACCAACCCTTCTAACTAGGCACAATTAAGCAAGCACTGTTCGTGCAGTAACACAGAATAATAGACCACTTTCCTACTTAACTTTGGTTTCTGTCGTTCTTCGTTTCTGTGTATTGTTCATTTTCCCCCTTTAAAATGAAGTAGTTTTTTACCCAAGAATGCTCCATTTTATTTTGAATAATGTATTATTTGTGTGAGTGAAATGGAAGGTGTTGCGGCTAGTGTGATTTAGACTGAAGTGAAAGATAAATGTTGCTTCTAGTCTGTGCCAGCCAATAATTCTTGTCTGTCTTGTGTCTGATGCTACAATTTATAATAATTTTTTAGTAGCTCAGACTAAACCTAGCCAACATTTTTAGCATTTTTGAAGGTAGTATTTATCGCCATATAAATGTCTGCTAAATTAACTTAAAAACATTTCTTCCTGGAGACTGACCAAAATTGAGTAGAATCAATTGGATGGCTTAAGTAGGGGACAGTAGCTAGACCCCGTGCCTTGGTTTTCTACATCCCTGCAGTTTTCGTCACTGCCTCCTTCCTTTGTATTTCCCACCTAGGCAGTAGGTAAATTGCCAGAGCCAGACTGTACCATGGAAAGCTTACAGTCTCATGAGAGGGAGTAATTCCACCTGGTCTGGATTTTGGACCATGCTTAACCAAGTCAACTTACCAGCATTTCAGTTGGCAGGTATGAAATGGCTTTTTTAAGAACATGAATCCTAAACTCTTAAAGGAAGTTTTGGTCAGTATTGTAGAGAATATGATTCATTTTGATTCACTTTTTTTGTTTTGTTGTTTTGGTTTTTTGTTGGGTTTTTGGTTTTGGGTTTTGGTTTTTTTTTTCCTAAAAAGCCAATGTTTGGGCTCCCGAAGTATTCCTTGTTTTGAGCCTTTTTTGATTAAAAAAGGCATCCATTAAAATAAAAACCATCCATTAAAATAAAAACCACCACACCACAAAAAGCAAAATGCGCTCTGCCATTAGCTATCAAAAACAAATGGTTTAGCAAATGCAAAATAATGTTCTAGATGCATCGCTGGATGAACACGGTTATTTTTTGTTAGCTGTTAAGAATAAGAGGTTATTGCCAAGTTTTTATTCTGGTATACTATATTAGTAAACTGAGGATGGAGTACTGCTACAATCATTTTATTTTTAATTACAGCACTTCATTCATGAAGAAAAGAGACAAAGTTTAAAAACTGCAACAGCTGGGTTTATTTTAGTTGCATTGTGTCTTCATTTCTAACCTACTTTTCTTTCAATCAAACAGAATGTATGGTCACACAGATATAAGTATTTGGGCTTAATTATGTTTTGTATACTCTCACCAACTGACTTAAAAGATATTGCTACCATGTGCTAGCTTTGGGCACTTTTACACATTTATTTCAATGTTAATAATCAGTGGCTCAGCACTTTTTTGGGGGTTGCTTTTAAACTTACTCATAGTAGTTTTATTTGTACACTTGATTCTGGCTGTCTCAGTGACCTGTCTTAAAACAGCACATCTAAACAGTTTAAACTAGACTCATATTTTATGATAAATTTACATGCATACAAGGATGAATTGTTTTTAAAAAAATGAGCTATATTGATACATAGCCATTGTATTTGTTTGAATGCCAGTGCAAATAAACCACCGGCATTCCTTCCTTTTAATCTGTATGACACTCCTTTAAGAAAAGCCTTTGTAGACATTTTACAAAAGAGTATGAAACGTACCATCCAACATTCTGTATGTTTAGGGTGTTGAGCATTTTTGCACAACGTCATTAGGAGGCTGACACTGAACGCAGTCTTTGTCCACCCATATGTGCAAGAAAAGTATAAGATACTTTGCTGTAGCAAATTTTATGTAACAAAGATATATCGTCACATTAATAAATTTAAAGAAATCCTTTGTATGAAAATGTTAAAATCTTTTGTATTTCATTTAGACCAAGGACATGCTGCTGTATGCTAGCTGTATGCGATAAATTCTACAGTAACTTTGTTGTCGTTTATGAACTTTAAAAGATTTTAATAAATGTTGGAGATCACAAGTTGATTCTGTTATGATTTTAATTTTTAATCATTACATTTATAATTCTAGTAAGGTTCAGACATTTTTCTGTTTTGTAAAATACTGTAACCATTCATCTTGCGTGTACAATAAGACAAAAGTCTAGGAAATTTGTTCTGACATGTCTGTCTGATATCCAGATTAAATTCTACGTGGGCATAAGTGGAAAAGTCATCTTAATGCCATGATACTATGCTATTTTTTAATTTTATGAAAATCCTGTTAGAAAGTAAAATACTTTTCCAATATGGCATAATAGACTTCAGTATGGAAATGAGAATCTATTTTGGAAAAGGAGGGGAAGTGTGCAATTTCCAAGGCATTAGTGAGTACATTTGACAATGTGAGTATTATACAACCCTCTCATTTAAACACAGTCAGAAAATATAACTACAGAATATTATGTTACCTGTATTTAATTTGAAAAATCCTTTTCACAATATGGAAAAATTGTATATCTATGACAGTAGAAGCTTGTTAATTTTACACATTTGAGGAATTAAGTGTTGAACTATATGGTATATTTTAATTGTACTCTAGTTGTATGTAACTTTCATTTCCAACATAAAGGATTGTATCTCATTAAGTAAATTGCTTTTTTTATTATCTTGTCAGTTGCATTAAAACCCTTATTTTTAAATCCTTTAAAGTATTTTACTAATTTTTGCAAATAATTAGATGTTTTTAAGTGCTGCAATAGTGTGCAATATAGTAAACATTTATATACAGAAGTGCAAATTAAATTATGTACAACACTTGTGCTGCTTCTTTGTGAATCAGAATGTCGTATGATGAGAGTCGTTGCATCTCCCCACACACTGCACACAGGGTTTGCAAGCAAGAAGAAAAGGTTGTCAAACATACTGCACATATTAGTTGGGACCCATTAAGCTTTACACTAACTAGGGTGTTTGGAGAAGATGGTGTGGAGAGCATTAAAGGCACTATGAGAAGCAGCGAGTTGGACTTCTTAGACAATCAAAGGCAAGCAAGGTGATCATTAGCTGCAATATTGTTTGTCTTCATATTTTCACATTCAGACTCGATGCTTTTTATTAAAGATAATTGCCTGTTTTTAAACTGTCTGCAGATCCCGCTGTACAAACTTTGTGCTGTGTCTCATTGTGCTGTGAAACAACTGATAGAAGTAAAGACTGTTCATGGTCTTGGCATTGTCTGTCTTGAGGCTTTTTCTGCAAGTGTTGTTGGGAGAGGCTCTGGTACCTGCTCTCTGTAACGCAGCTCCTCCTCTTCCCGCTTTCTGAGCGGAGCTTCGGCCTCTTTGCTTCTGCTGCTGTACGCCTGCTGACTGTGGGTTTGTGTTCTTCTTGGTTTCGTAGTACAAATGCTGTATTACATTTTAAAGACCTTTGTACTTTTTCTAAAGCTGAGCTAAGAAGCTGCAAAAAGACTCTTCTGCTTTTACTACAGCTCTCATGCAAACACGGCATGTCGAGCAGCAGATTTGAAGGTGTCATTCAAATCTGTTCTTCTAATTTGCCATGTGTAAGGAGGACTTATCCCAGATAAGAATTTGAGAAACATTCCGTAAGAAACTGGTAAAAAGACGATTCCATTCTCCAGCTAGGGTGTGTATAGCTGGCCTGGTTGTGTTTGACCAAAAACTACCATAGTTTTACAAGTGTGGGTTTGGCACACATTTTAAAACTTTTGAATTGACAGCTTAAGGAACCAATTGATTTGAGGCCTCTGACAGAAGGGGTAAAATACGAGTGTCTAATGTCAGGCTGGGCACTGATCACTTCCAGTAAAAGGGTTAGAGCTCCACAAGGATGTTTAAACGTCTTGCAGGTAGTAAGTATTTGTTATCTTTCATAGGAATTATGCAAAGTGTTGGGTTTTTTAGAAGGATAAGACATGTATCTCGGCAAGGTAGTATCTCAAGATAGCTTCCCTTCCTAACTTTTGAATTTGATGATGAATAAAAGTTTGAATTAAATCTGAGGTCTAGTCGCATTTTGACCTTTTGTTGTTGCCTTTTTTTTTGTATGCTATAAAAAGGGATGCCTGCCTGAACGAAACCTGCATCTATTGAAAATATATTCTTATAATCTGCTACTACAGAAAGTTTCTAGGCAGTGGGATAGCAGTGGCTTGAAGTTTCCATGAAGTCATTGGGATGAGTTCCCAATCATCTATTTCAAAACCAGTAAAATTTCCTTTAGAGTCCTTGCAGTCTGGTTGTCCTGTTCCCTCCCTAAGAGGGTCAAATACAAATGTTTTTGCAAAAATGTGTTTCCAAAAATTGTGTTTACGTGGCTCTTTGCTTTAAATTTTAAAAGCAGCGTATCGGTGGTGTTCATTTGCATTAGCTCATGGTCAGTGAAGCATGTAAGAAAGACCCAGTGACAAACTTGCACATTCCTTATTAGTGCTCAGTTTACAAGATTTAGATTTTGATGGATTACACAGTAGCAATCTAGTGTCTCATTGCAAATTCTGCCCTGCATTGACAAGCAGCCTGTCTGAAGATGAGGCATCTTTGCTAAGGACAAGGTAGAGAAAACACTTTGCCCAACATGTGGACGTGGTTGCAGCACAAAAGCTCTTTAGGATGGAAAGGTTGTTCTGGTTGGAAGGAGTTTGAGGACAGAGGTCAGTGATGTGTTCCCATGCCTATGCAACCACAGGAACAGGTTTTCCTTTGCTTGGGAGTTAGAGGTCAAAGACTTCCTCCTTTGCCTTTGCTTCCAAATTGCTGTGGAAGGTTGGAAAGGACACAGCTGTAGGTATATTGACTCAAATGGAGCAAGGTGTCAGCAGCCTAGCAAGTAGCGCCGTATGTTCTGAGTGTGTCCAGTTAGTTACAGGAAGAAATACTGGTGGTTAGTGCAATAAAGATAAAACTGGAGTGCTGGAAAGGGGCGATGGACTTTCTGAAATTCTTCTACCATCAAGATAATTTGATTAAATTAAAAAAAAAAAAATCCCAACACCTTCTCATTCACGTTTAGTGGCATATTAATGCTTTAGTCTACACAGCAATATCACAAGAACTGTCTTCTACTAGAAGTATCATTCTTTACCATGTATTTACATTGCTACTTTGAATGTATATATGGTTATCTAAGCAATAGTCGGTTCAACAAAATGATGCTTGATTGCAACGTCCTTTCAATTTCTTCCATCTTTACCACCATCTTTTTACTTGATGTTTGCATAAAGTGGGGACCAAGGTGTCAGGACCCCATCAACAATAGGTAACACCTTGGACGAGGAAAACCACATAATTCACGTGTCTCACAGGTGTGTTAACTGAGGTTAAGCAATCAATATTTGGTTATTTCATAAATGCCCAGAGTTTATAAAATTATCTCTCTCTCAACTGCCACCTGAAAAAAAAAAATTATAATGTGTGTCCCCAGTAAATACATTATCTTTATTTCCCTTTATTCTCTTACCATACACATCAGCAAGTATGCATCTGGCAAGCTTGCTTTCCAGTGGGAAAAACTGAGAGAGGCTGAGCAGGTAGCCTTAGTACAAACCTTATGTGGTACCAGAAACAAGATCCTGGTGGCAGAATCATTCGAAGGGCTACATGATATAACATGCTTATAATGTAGTGGTGCAGTTTGTCCATGTTAGCACGTTAGTTCACATCAGGAATGCGGTGGTTCTTCTGTAGAAGTACCTGCTCTGTGGTTAGGACGTGACCCCGGGACGTGGCTCCAGGAGGACATCCTTCCACATCACGGAGCCACCTCCCACGGCCAAAGCACCCATGGCTCATTCATTCTGGAAGAGAATTTCATAACAGGACTGGGTTAGCTGCAAGGTATGTTTCCTGCCAAGAGAAGTACAGCAGTGAATGCTGGGGGAAAAATAAATCCCTAAAGTCTCATAAATTAGTTGGTCTTTTTTAAAGCCACGCAAGGAAACCTGAAATACCAACACAAATGTTTTTTTTACGTGGGATTTGTACAACCCAAAGCTATGCTTCAGGGCATTCCTAGTATTACATCTGAAATTATTAAACTGGTCTTAATTCTGCCACTACTTATTGACTAATAGAACTCACCTCTGACTTTTCTTGAGCTTTTTTAAATGTTCCAGATTACTACAAAAACCTGTAGACTAAAATGAATCATGATTCCACCTTCACCTAGCTGCTCCCCAACAAAATGCTCTAGTTGCATTCATTTGCCAGCAGATGGCATGTTTACACGGTGTGGAGCAGCCTGTGTAAGAAACGTCAGGTGCAGAACGTAGTAAGAACAGGGGACTTGGAAAATATTTAAGAGCAGTAGGGAATGAGAAACTTGGACTGTACCAGTCACATAATATGTCAGATAATATATACAATACCAACCATGAGTATTTGCTGTTTATGTATTAGTAGATTTTGCCTTTAAACCCTTTTAGAGTTAATTATTAATACTTGCTATATTTCTTTACTGGTTTTCATATCAGCATCAGCAAAAAAAAAAAAAAAAGAGATTTTGACACTAATTTGAACAAAAGCATTTTTTTCATAATATTTATTATTGCACAAGCCGTATGAAAATTCCACTAAAAATCCCAGAATTGATAAATCCTATTTTCATTAGGGGTTAGAATCAGGGGGCTGTTTTAATAGCACACAATCACACTTCTCTATTAGGTGCACTTGAGAGTTCAGAAATACTCTGCTTTTAACCAGAGATTGTCACGAAAAAGAGAATTGGAAAGTGCTTCTAAGCTGGTTCATTAAATATATAGTATTTATAGTAGAGAGGATATATATTTTTAGAGTTGGATGCTGATCAAATTTAGATGTATCTCTACTAATTATAGTTAAAATATTTACAGGCAAAAAACATTGTTCAATATTTTTCTGAATTATGTGACCACCAGAGCAGTTGCAGAGAACGAAAAGCTACAGCAAACGTGTTCTCAAGAGCGTCTCTGATCAGAGCCTCATCAACCAATTTAGAGCTGAGCAAATTTTTAAAAGGTGAGTTTAACTGCTATAACCTTAATGCTTAACTTTTGAATGTCATGTCTGCTCATGCACACTTGTGAATATCTGTTTGGTTTTGGTTTATATCAAAGGAGAGAGGGGAGACAGTGTCATCTGATGTGCGACTGGAACACCTACCCTGCTCTAACAGTGGTTCCTTTCTTGCAGTCAGTGGTACTGTTTGCAACCCCAGTCTGCTGAACAACATGCGCATCCTCTGACCTTTCATATTTATGCACAAAACGTAGGGTTACCATGATTCCTTTTGGCTTCCTCACAGTTCAGCGCCTGTGAGCAGACAGAGAACCTGTAAGCCTCCGCACTGGCACCAGTGACTGAGAACTGCAGAGAACACCCTTCTCTGGGTCCGTGGTGCTTTCAGTGGGCTGAGGAGCAGCATCCTCCGTGGCTGATCAATGGGAGAAATGCCATATTCTGGTCCTCCGCAGCTGGTACCAGTTCTGGCAGTTATGCCAGAACCGTGACATGTAAAGAAGATGCCAGTATTTACCAGGACATGGATGATTTACAAGTCTTAGAAATCTGGGTGTTTCTAAAGCAGGCTAAAACTGGCTGCTACTGGCTAACTCTGCCTACTGGGTATCTGGTGGAAAAACTTCACCGCCCCAGAAACTCACTGAATGATCTGCCCAAACACCTCTGAAATATGATCGTTCCCCAAAATGGCTATGGATGGCAGAGGTGGACACCCTGCAAGAGCTTGCCACTATCCAAGTGTTGCATGGATCTCTGTGCAGGCTCAGAATATTCTTTTAGAAGAAAACCATAAAGGAACGGACTGGTTTGGCTGGACTCCTGCTACCAAGGTGGGTTTGTGACTAAGTTTCTGCTCCTCTTTATTGAGTGTATACATGGTCCTGAATCTTACCGACCTTGGCTTCTAAGAAAACCTCTTGATAGGAAGGTGATGTAAGAATGTTACAATAGTGCTTTTAAGGGGAAATCCACAATGCCCCAGAAAGTCGGTGAAGGACTGAGCAGAAACCTCCATGGGCTCTTATAGAGGAGGCGCTTAATGTCCCCACGTTGAAAATGGGGGAGAGCTCAGCACAACTGCATTGGAACATTTTGATTGCTGCTGCTAGGTGGCTACTGAGGAAACTAGGCATTAGTCTTATCTATTGTAAAAATAATGCATAAGTTGCGATTTTTAGAAATGGAGGAGGTATTTGGGTTCGTACAGCTGAAGCACTACCTTTCAAAGTCCCCATAGATTTAACAGCTATTTCACTGAGATGTCTGAGCCATATTTATTTAAAATATTTTTATTAGGCTGGATTCTGTTCTACAGCGTTGGTATTTCACATGTATACTTTTTATCAGCTTCTTCCTACATTACCACAAGCTAGGCAAATGTGTGGCAGGTACTACTGCTACCAGGGGCAGAATGTGTTTTATGAAATGATTTTTTTTAATATAAAGCTTTAAAATAATAACAAGGGTTTAAGTCTGGATGATAGCTTTATTAAATATAGAGCAATTACCAGTATAACAAAAATAAGTAGGGCAGGAAATTCTCAGTGAGGTGGATATAATGCACGTGCAGGAAGATTTATTTAAGCAATTCAGTCTTGGAAACCAGAGGAAGCAAAAGCAGAAAGGTACTGCTGGCCTTGCATTGCAGTCAGCTGCTGTACACATTCATCTTTAGCTGGGTGTGAAGAGGGTGCAACTCTAGTCATCTTACTGGAGATTTGTATCATTACAAAAAATAGGTTGGATAATGCTTATTGTTGTAAAAAGGACCTTAGCGTAGTAAAGCAAAGATTTAAGGGACTCCCCACCAGGACGAAACAGAGGGTCTTTGCCATCCTGTTAATTACTGCCTTGTCAGTAAATCTGAGCAGTGCTCCTCCCCTCCAGGCTTGCAGCAAGGGAGCTGTGCTGCTGATTTGGCGCTGTGCACCTGCAGAGCTCTTAACCCATGCGTTGATCCCAAAACCCAGAGCTTTCACAAAACTTTTTGCAAATCTATGGACCCTGGTTTTTACCTTGTAAGAGTGTACCCAGTTAACTGCATGGAATATAAATCGAGGCTGACTGGCTCTTGTGCCCTAACCTAGTACTTAAACATGCACTTCAACTTAATTGCCTTAGAAATTAATGCCAGGTTGGTACAAGTCACTCTGCTGTATTCTTGCCACAGGTTTTCTGCCTTCCTTCCCTCCACACCTGCTTTACACCAATGCTATCTGTGGCCTTTTATCTAGGCTTTGTGCAGAACTTCAGAGCAAGATGACAATGCTCAGCCATGCAGAAAACCCTGGCGGGTCAGAAGGGGGCTGTGAAGAAGACGCAGGATGGATTTGTATGACCTTCCTGGCCAAGGCAGGAATCGAGAGGAGCTTCATTGCTGGGCTCTGTGGGCGGACTGGAGTACCTTGCTGGGAACTGTCCCTCGTTCCTCTATGCAATGCCTAAGTAGGGAAGGCAGAGCAGGGCGACGGGTATTAAGCTGTTGACGCTGTGGAACAAGGTAAGTGGCAAAATTCCATTCAAGCAAACTAGAAAGAATCTGGACTGGAGCGGAAAAGACCTTAACTGAGGAAAGACATTTTTCTGAAAATAGAGAGAAGTGTTGGAAAGGTGCAACCTGGACCAGTAACAGGGATTTTCCCTCTTTCTGGGTGTACAGTAATTGCCAGGGACTGTGGAAAAGACCCTGAGGTACTTACCAGTCCTAGGAGGTCTAAAATCATCAGTGCCATACAGGTGTGATAAAGGACCTCCATGAGTGTAGTGTGGAGCTAGGGGCTATTCAGAGCAGACAGGAAAGGTCGAAGATATTGCTGAGACCCTACTGCACCCCAGGGCGCAGCTCCAAACGTCTGCTCTGGGAAGGCAAATGTACACAAAGAGGAACGGGGAATGAGCTCAGAAAATGCAGAGCTTATCACAGACAGAGCCTGAAAGGGCTATGGTCGTTCAGACAGCTGAGCCAATCTAAGCAGGTAAACACCAGAAAAAGAGAGAAGTCAGCTATTGAGCTAAACAATATTACTACAGGAGCAAATAGGTATAAACTGTTCATGTATTTTTCAAGTTGTAAGTTAAAAGTTCTTAACCACCAGTAAAGGGGAGCTTGATGCAGGCTTTCTGACTGGCGGAGTGGGGTGAGATTCCTTCTGGGCTCAAAACCAGCGCAAGATGCGGATGTGGTTAGGCGAGGGTTTGCCTGTGATGGCAGGAGATCAAACTCCACGGCCTGGAAGGTCCCTTTTTAGTCCTGCAGCGCTAGGAAGGAAATGATGCAAAAGGGATTTTTAGACTAGTGTTATTAATAGACTGGAAATAGCTATAAATTAATTCAGTTTGGGTGGCAAGCAGTCATCTTAAACTTGTGTCACTTCCACATCTGTGACAAGAACAGATACTCAAAAACAGCCGGCATTGCCTGTTCGTTTCCCCGGCCCCCAGTGCTGCACATTAAGAGGAGTTGATGCTTTTTGGCCGCTGATCGCGTTTGGATGAAATCTCTCAGCATTTCGGCTATCTCTGGTTTACTTTCTCCCTCACGGCGAGCAGCATTTCCAATCCGGCCGCCAGGCACCACAAGCGATGCCAGCCCCGAAATGCCTCCCTGAACACCCGGAGGAAAAGCGTGGCACCTTCCAGCGCTTATCCCACGCTACGGTTCGGTTAGCAACGGCGCCTAGCCGCTCCGAGAGCCACCTCCCAGGCCACCCGCCGAGGGGGCGGCCGGCGGGCCCGGGCCTGCGGCATGGCTGCCCCCGGCGGGACTTCAGCTCCCGGCAGGCCCCGCGGGCGGCCATGGTGGCGCGGTGCGGGGCGGGCGGCATCGCTCCCGCATCGCTCCCGCCACCTCACCGGCGGCCGGGCCTCCGCCGGCCCCCGCCGCAGCCCGCCCTGGGGCGCCCGCCTCAGACGCCCTCAGTCGCTCCTGACAAAGAAATGTGTCTTTCATACACGGACGTAATCCATTCTACTCTGCGTAAGGCCGCTTTACGCAGAGGAGCTTTCCTAGCTTCCCTCAACGTGAAACCGCAGAAGTCCTCCGCTGTTTTCTCGCTTAACTTTCCCCATGAACACGTTTAACAGTGTTTTCACCCAGGACGCTGGAATGGAAAAGTTTTAAAGGGCTTTACTTCGCCCTGGGGGAGCTGAAACGCGGTACCCGCTGCACAGCTAACAGTGCTACGCTCTGCCACATGCATGACGCGTTTTGTCTTCATGTACTGCTGTCGGTCCTGGGGACAAAAATTACAGCTTTTCGGTAGAAAACTGGTATTTTCCAATACCCAGAAAACAGGGTCAGTTGCTGTCCGATATCTACACCGACTTCTGCGCGTTTCTCCTTGTGTAACAGCAGACACACGCACACAGGGTTGACCCCTTAACCTGGATCTACCAGCCCTGGTCTCGCTTTGTTCCCTGCGTGGCCTGGAAACATTTTTTGCCAGAAGCGGGAGGCAAATAGTCAAACAAAAGTCTAATTCATTTTCCTGCTTTGTCTCCCTCCAGACATAATCTCATTTTAATTAAATCACCTTACCCCAATGAATGAAAATACAAACCACAGATCATATTCCACATTGAATTTTTCCACAGCCCATTTTCTTAAAATTCCTCTCTCTGCTGTTCAAGGTCTTTTAGACGGAACACCCGCACTGCGTGAGCCTCACTTCGAATACTCTAAGGATTAATTGAAGAACATGATGGAAGGAAGGGGAGAGCGTGAGTAAAATAGCTGGTTTATATTTGTATCCTCAAATGTCAGTTCATTACCAAAGTTAGAAACCAGCTGATGCAGAAAACTCATTATGGCCTCATTTAGAATGCTTATTCCTTGAGAGACAAAAAAGAATTGCCTCCAACACAAATATGCCACATTTTACAGTACGCTTTGGGCTGTGAAGTAAAGAGGGTTTTCTTTAGGGTGCAGTATGTTTAATACTCTACTTGTTTGTCTGCATTTATTTAAAATCCAAGGCAGTGAGGACTTCCCACTGCCCTCCGTTCTCAACGCTCCTGTTGATACTCGAGTCCCATTATTTGCAGAGTTTTTGCGAGCTTTGGTTATTTATTTGGCAGCGTGTAAGTCAGGCAAAATGAAATGGTTGGGGAAGTCACACCTTTGCCCAAAAGTGCACTTTTCCTGTGATTTTAGTGCTTGTAACCATGTCCAGTCAGCAGTTAGGTGACTCGGATCTCTGTTCACGAGTGCAGCCAGGATGCAAGTAAGCTGCTTCTGGGAGCAAGACAGATGGACGGTGCCCGGGACAGCCCCGTGCGCCGGCTCTACCAGCCAGCAGGCTCTGCCTGCCAGTGCCGGCTGGGGCATTCGTGTCACAGAGCCATGACTTGCTCTGCAGAAATCCAGCTGAAGTCACCAGCTGGTTCTGTACAAACCCGTGGGTAGCTTGTAACGTCCCCCTTGCCTTGCAGTGAACAGCAAGGGTGTAATTTGAGTGGTTCGATTCAGAAGGAAATTCTGCAAGTGAAACATCCCAGAAATTTGTACTAACCCAGGCCGTTGACGGTGGTCAGAAGGTGACGGCAGCGGAGTTGTGGTTGGGATGCAGCCCAGGTGCTGAGGGGAAGGCTGCAAAGCCCGTGTGCGGGGAAGGCAGGGTGTGTTGGCTGCTTGGCATTGTTGGCTTAATTCCCCTAGTGCCGACAGCATGTTGTCCATGTAACGCTTCTGTGCCGTTAGAAAACATCCCGAATCAAGGAAAATTTGGAAGAAGAAATTAAAAATTAGTGTAATAAAGAAAAAGAAAGTGCAACTGCCAGAGAAACTTGCCAATGTTTGTTTTAACCTCCGCGGGTGAGGTTTTATTGCCAGAGGGCCAGACTAAGTCATTTGTAGGCGCTTTGAGCGGTTCCCTATTACACAGCAAATCCCGTGGGTAGCTGTGGGTCTCCTCGTGAAATAAGGTATGGTGCTTACGCGAATAAGAGACGTAGCTGTCCCCAGGCATCGCTGTGTCTCCATCTCCCCTCTTCCCCCGGTCCGGGCGGTGGTGGCACGGTTGTGCCGTCCCTTGTCGCCCCTCTCGCCCATCACCCCGAGCCTGCTGATGCTCCGCTCCGGCGAACGCCAAATGTCTACTATTCACTTGCAAGTTGACAAACTCATTCTGGGAATTAATTTTATATATCTTTATCAGGTTCCCGAGATCTGGCTGTTCCCGTTTTTCCCGCCTTGTGCAAAATTCCCTCGGATAAGCGACCGCATCCTTCACAAGGTACCTGCGGACTTTCCCCCTTCGCCCCCGCCCCGCTCTTACCGCTACTCCGTGCTCCCCGCTTGGTAGGAGGAGCAGGAATGTTTACACGGAGCTCCCAAGAAGCTCGGGCCGTGCCTCCCGCTCCGGCACCGGCCCCCCCGCGGGTGAGGGCTCCCGGGAGGCGCCGCTCCGCGCCGACAGCCCTCCCCGTCGCGGGGAAGGGGGCGGCAGGCGGGGGGACCCCGCGGCGCCCCGCTCCCCCCCTCCCCCCCCCCAGGACCGCGCAGGGAAGGGCGTGCGCAGCGCTGCGCCTTTAAAATGTCCGCCATGACGCGCGCGGCGGTTGGCGCGGGGCGGCGGGAGCCGGGAGGCGGGCGGGGCCGCGGCCGGGCGGGGCTCCTGCCCGGTGTCAAACGGAGCCGCCGCGCAGCGCCCCGCCGCCGGCGGGGGGGCGGCAGCCGGGGGCTCCGCCGCTCCGGAGCAGCCTGTAGCAATGCTTTGGTTTAGTTGCTCGTAGGTAGGTTTTTATGTCTTGCTTCCCCCCCCCCCCCTTTCCCCACGCCAAAACCCGACAATGCGGTGCAGTGCTGCCTGGCGAACGGTCTCGGAGATGCTTGTAAAATGGTGCCCGGCGTGTCACGGAGCCCCGGCGGAGCCGCCGCCTGGCCCGGCCGGCGCGGGGGGCGCCGTGCCCCGGGGGGCGCCGCCGCGTCCCGCGCCGCCGGGCGGGGGTCCCTCCGCAGGCGGGCTGGGGCGGCTGCCGGGCGCAGTCACCTCAGGTGAACCGAGAGGCGGCTGCGGGGAACGCGCCGAGCGGTGCGGGGAGGAGCATCCCCTCGAGGAGTTTGTTACTGTTTTCTCGGTGCTTTACGTGCTGCTAGCTGTATAATAAAGGGCCTTTTTCTTTTTTTAATAACAACCGTATTAATTGCTACCCGCTGTTTTTGCAAAGTTTTAGCTGAAGAGCGTGATTTCCCTATTCCGTACTTCCCAGCGTGCCGTGACATTTCACTGGCATCCATTAACGCTACAGCAAGAACATCCCGAGTCCTTGGTCAGTTCTTTGGTGCTCTCTGAAACAGAAATGGCTTACTTGAGAACAGAAAGAAAAGGCTAAGGTCATTTCTGCATGTTCCGCGGAGCGGTGGAAAAAGCTGTGCGGCGAAAGTACTCCAGCGTGCTGCGAGGAGGGAAACAGCCTGGGTTTTCTCCCGTGTCCTTCGTATGCTCCTTTCCTTTTCCGAGTTCAGTGTGCCATACCTATAGAAGAAGCTGTGCTGGTGCAGGAAGGGTGGTCTTATGGATAAGATACTGATTTAGGCCTCGAGAGTTTGGGGCTCGGTTAGTAACTCTGCTTACCAGCTTTACGTGTGAGTTAGGTATAAGTCGCTTTGTGCTCATCTGTATCCCAGAGTCCCCATTTGTAAAACAAGGCTATGGATTTTGAAACCTCGCTAGGGATGAGATCGTACATCTGTTTGGATCCTCTGTGTAGCAGGGTGACTGAAGGGCGTGATAAGCCCTCTTGGTATCTAGCTATATATTGCAGGTCAGTCTCTGTTTGTACGAATATATAATCTGATCAAAATTTTATTAGTTTCAAAAAGGATCACACGTGACGTTACTTTCCTTGATTTTCAGGCACGAAATATATCTTGTGTTTGAAGCACAGGTCAACTTTTCCTAGTTCATTAGCAATTATCAGCCTGCCCAGGCTTCTGAGGAAAGCAGTCTTTGACAGCACCTTTGCTCTCAGGTGGAAACATGGTCGTGTCCCTGTAGAATGCTTGTTTCTGTTACATTATGTTGCTCTTTTAATACTGCCAATAATTAAACACAGCTTTTTTCCCCCCTATTGATCAGTTGCTGAAGTAAAAGAAACCTCTATCCTCCCCATGCTAACTGTTGACATGGAAAACAAGGAAAATGGCTCTCTGGATGTCAAAAAGTAAGTGAATCCATAGTGTTCAGTTTATGTAAACAGCACATGGATTTTGATTGTAGTTTTCCTTTGACTTGATGTGGTTGGCAAGGGTGGGCACCTCCATCTTTGCTCATTTCAAACCTTCCTTGTTCTCAATTACTTTTATTGTATTTCAACTTCGAAATAGAAGAGTCGCAGGCACTGAATTGGTTAAAAGCGATATGTGGGAGGACTGTACAGCAATGGAGAGCTCGTAACTTAAGTTGGGGGTATACCCTTCTCCACTGATTTCTCTTCTCAACCAGAGA
Source organism: Morus bassanus (assembly GCA_031468815.1). Classification (NCBI taxonomy): domain Eukaryota; kingdom Metazoa; phylum Chordata; class Aves; order Suliformes; family Sulidae; genus Morus; species Morus bassanus. The sequence continues at coordinate 8,266,340 of CM062576.1, read as the reverse complement.
CTAAAGCAAGTGGTAGCACTCTAACCAATACTCCACCTCCGCTCACCTGTCTGCTAGCGGCTTTTGCAGAACCGGTGCCTGATGGTGAGAAGTGTCCTATGTGGAAGTCTCCTGTCTGTCTCTTTCAGCGAGACATACACCCTTCCCTGCTGACTGCCCAGCCATCTAGAGCTGAGAAGTAGTAGTAGCAGCATACATCTTTGGTGTCAGTTCTCTTCTGGAACGGATATTTTAAGCTGTTTGCTGGAAAAGCCCTAAACGGCTGGGTTTTTACTTCAGAGCTAGGGTGGGAATAAGACAGAGACATGGTGTGCACTCCTCTACAATTTTCTTTAGTGTGGTAGACCACAGGCTAAGGGATAGGAACTGTTTGATGGCATTTCCATATCCTTAAAGGCCAGCAGTTCTTAGATGAGGACTAGCAATTCTGAATGAAGTTATGATCTGAGAAGTGGAGTTCTGTGTGGAAAAATTTGGCCTTGCTGCTTTAGGGTTATAGAAGCCGTACTGAGATAGATATATACATATGTAGATATAGATACAGATTAAAAAAATACACAAAGAAAGGTACTAGAGAGAGTTCTTAGTCTGTCCTCTCAAACTGCAACACTTCTGCAAAGCTGCACCTCATTCTTCTCCTTCAGATCTCTTTTCCATAAGCCTTCCAAGAAAACTTGACAATGCTTAGGCTCCCAGGCACTAGAGTAGTATAAATAATAATACTACTAATAACGGTCACTTCAGGATGCTGATAAAACACCTGATTATGACACAGCATCCAAAGATCCGATGGCAGCCATTAAAATCAGCATGCTCCCCTTTCACTTGAGACATTGCTTGCACCACACCAACATAAAATGCATTTCCCTATTCAGTGACTATGAATAGACTGTACCATGTATGTCCCTCAGAAGCCACCTTCAGCTGACAGTCTTGCTTCTACAATGAGGACTCCGGGGTGGGGTTGGGGGGGTGGGGGAAGAAGGGAGGCAGTCAAAGCAAGGCTAGTTTGCATTTAATCATTTTTCCCTGAGGCTTAGGTGATAAAAGGCTCAACTACTAATTGTGAAGGTGGCTTTTTAAAACGGATGGGGTTGTAATTAGACTGATCAGGAGCTGTGGTTTCTAAATGAATGTATACAGTATGTATGTGTGCATATCTACAGAGGAAGTATTTGGCACTTTCTTGAAGTGGTTATAAATAGCTTGAATAAAATCTGTTTGTTCATGGCTATATCCTTTCAGTCCTTGCTGCTTCTGCCACATGATGGCAATAAAGGCACAGGGACAGTGGTGAAAAGCAGACAAGACTAATCTTTATTCATTATCAGTGCATCTAGTATCTTGTTACAAAGCTAAAATGCCAGTCCTCCTAAGATTTTACAGCATCCGGGATGTCTGGCATAAACCAGCATATGGCTAAGCCGTGGCTGTTACATATTCCCTTTTCTTGTCTAAAGAATAGAGCCATGTGCAACAGCAGGGCAAGGAGGGTACTGTTAAAGTCTAGAAGCTAAATGAGCATCTGTGTGGGTAGATGGGTTAAAATCCAGCCAGCCTCCAACAGTCTGCCACATGCCTGTGAGTCTTCTGCAGCTGTAGCTGTGGAAATTAGCTCCACTTGAGGTCCAGCATGATGCTATTCCTTGAGGCGGGAACTTGCAATTATTTCCTGTGGTTAGTTAATGACTAAGGTAGAGCCCCCGAAGTCATTGCAGTTGGGCCTGGGACGGGGCCGGATCAAGCTGCAGTTCCCTAGCGGTAAAAGAAGAGCTACATGAAGAACTAACGCACCTGGGCTGAAACACAAAATTGTGGGAGGGAAGGTTTGGGACCATGTTTAGTTTGAAATTGAAGTGTTTTGGGAAGTAAGCAAGATACAGTTAGGAGGCGTTTTTACGGACTGAATCTTTTATTTGCTGTTTAGGAAGAATTAAGTTCAATATCTTTTGGGATTTATTATGTTTTTTTTAAATACTGAGCTGTTGGGGTTTTGTTTATTTTTAAGTAGAAGATGAGTCATTGAAAGTGGTAGTCTATGTCTTAGGGAAAATGCAAAGATTTAAGTCTAATTCTTCAAATGCTGCTTTTACAAATATACGCAGGTTTTGTGTGGTGCTTTTGACACTTTACTACTTAGGCCTCAGAATGTACACAACACCAAAAATCTTAACTGAAAGGCATTCTTTGATTTAAAAAAAAAAAAAAAGTGCAGCTCTGGTAAGTCCAGACAATCTCATTTTCAGTTTTGCCGAGTGTTGCCTTTCTATGTAATCACAATCCGTGAAGTGATTCATGAAGTAAGTCATTACTTGAGGAGCAAACGTAAGAAGCTCTGGCCCTTTGCTCATTGCTCCGAGATATGTGTATATTCCGTGTGATAAGTGAAAGAAACTGCTCTTAGAAGACCAAGTGGAGCATTCAGTGTGATATCGAGGTTGCAGTGTGAGTCTCTAGGGCCAGAATTTTGTTGTCACATCGGCAGGTGCATTCCAAACATATGGGGAGAAGGAAAAATTGTGTTCACGAGTCCTCCTTCCCAGGGCTCAGCTAGTTGTAGCAATTGGCATGTTGTAGAAACAGTGATGGGAGACACTATATGTGATTCTGTTCGCTTCTCTTCATGGCTGGTTGGAAAAATGGTTGGCCCTTGATTCACTCAGTTATTTTGCTGAAAGACATACAAGCCTAGGCAAGACAGAGGTGGTGACAGCTAGAAAAGAAACATCTGAAGGACAGAACAAAAATGCTGTCAGGAGAGTGTAATCTGTGTTTCTTTTCCAGCTAGTGCTGTTGAAAATCAAAGTCCTGCCTCTAAGCTTCAGGACCTGAAAATGGACAGGATTCTGACATCTGCCCTGATCTGTACATTTTCGATATTTCTTCATTAGCATTATGGTTAAGCACACAGAACAGTGGGAAAGTGTCTGGCATGAACTTTGGGACCTCTAGTTGGAGAAACCTGTTAAAGAAGTTTTCTTTTGATGTCTTGCTCTTCATCCTCCTAAATTGCTATAGGAAAGGCAGTCAAGCTCACTGTTTGTCTTTTTTACCAAGAATTTGCGGATGCACAACGATGCACCTGAGGTCGGGCGATGGTGGGCTGAGGGTAGGAAATGCAGGAGAAGGATAAGTAGTATGAATGATTGGTCGTTTTGCTGCTGTCGAAAACAATTGCCTGAGGTTAATCACAGAAGGAATTAATTCTGATTGTGTTTAACAGGTGTTTGCTCAGATTCATAGCTATTTAAAAAGTCCATAGATTTGTCCAAAGATGAGTCTAAAAATGATTTTGGGTTATTTTCTATATTAAGCAATTAGCGCAATCATTGGTGTCTCTTTGTTTTGTTTTGCAAGGTAAAGATGGTTTCCAGTAGTTCCCACCCGTGTTACAGGAAGCACAGTCTCATCTCGGAAAAGAATAATCCACATATTGCAATTCTTTCTCAGTACTTGGTAGCAGGAAACAAGCTGCAGTCTTGAAAGACAGGGATTTGGTACCTCAGTCATGGTGGTCTTTGTTCTCCAACTGCAAAGGCAGCTCACTTGCAGGAAAAGATCCTGACTGATTACCTTTGGCTGGTGTGAAGATTCATATACTTTCTTCTTTTCTGAAGGGAGAGGTGCCTCAGTTGTCCCCAGCATCAGGTCTTCGAAAAGGAAGAGAACAGCAGTGACTGTTCTTTATTGGGGCAGGGGGAGGTGTGTCGAAGGATACTTTTCCTGGAGGAACGAGGAAGGAGGGGATATACATGGGGTGTGCACAAAGAAGCAGCAGACGCTCTGCACGCCTTTAGTGATTACTTGTCTGGATTTGCACTTTGCAGTTCAGTGGAGAACGGGAGACCTCCGGACCCTGCTGACTGGGCTGTTATCGATGTGGTGAATTATTTCAGAACAGCTGGATTTGAAGAACAAGCCAATGCTTTTCAAGAACAGGTAAATCTGTTAGGAACCACCTTTTGAGTGCCACCAGTTTCTCACATTCCACATTTTTGCCATGGACGTTGTTACATGCTGTTAAATGGGAGTGAAAATCCCACATTAATGGGGGGATTTGAGTCTGTTATTGGGTGAAAATCTATAGGACTATGACCTTTGAGTAACAATATTGTTCTACAAGGTGTGGATAACAGGTTGGAGTTTAAAACGGTCATCTGAAAGGTGAGGAATCTAAACAAATTTTTTGACTTGGACTCAGCCTCCCCGTACACCCCCCTCAGTTTCACTGTCTTATTTAAAATGTGAATGGTAATTACCTTCTTCCTTAGTGTATTGTGCAAATACACTCATGAGTATTTATAAAATCCAGGGCTCCTAAGAAGCAAATTGCTTTTGAAGACCTAGGGTGAAAAAGGGGCTGCTGTGTTGCATTAAACTTGGCGGTGCAAGTGAAAGGGACAAGTTGGCAATGAAGGGGAAGAATCTTTTCAGGCACAGGAGCAGCATGTTTGTAGGACTCAGTTTGAGAAAGAGGTTGGGTCTTCATTTCTGGGCCTTGTAACTGCTGGTGCTAATGGACAGCTTCTTTTGGTAGTTGTGATCAGCAGCAAGCTTAACAGTCCCGGGGACCCCTCGTAACTCGCCCATCAGCACACTGGTGGGGTGTATGAGTGTGGCAGGATAGGGAAGTTGGCTTACCTGGCCTGCAGCCCACCTGTTCCATAGAGAAGGAACTGACATCTCCAGATCATCAGTTCAGCACCTTCCCTGATAAGTCTATAGGTTTGCATGCACTTGACAGGAAATTAGTTACCAACACTTGTATTTCATATCAGAATAGATGGCTTGACCCTCCAAGGCACTGAGCTAGTCCAAGTTATTGACAGCTTTTCAGGGAAACTGTACATATAATGTGAAATAACGTTAGTGTTGGGCAGGTTAATCTTGCTGACCTTCAGGACCTGGACAGTGAAATCCCATCTGATTGTAACTGATGAGTATGTAACAAGGTATCTAAATTTAGCTCATTGTTCTTGGGGGTGAAAAGCCTGGTGGTTGGGTAATTCTCTGGCAGGATGCAGAGGGAGGCTCTTTCTGCAGCTGCTGCTAATTTTTCAGAATTTGAAGCTGGGTAAACAGGCAAAAAAAAGTGTTTAAGTGTATCCATTCCTTAATACCAGCATCTATGTCTCCTCAACAGCCCTGGAAATGTGGCTTAAAAAAACCACACTGGCAAAGTAATTGCAGCCTCTGGGGTTTTTTCCTTATACTGACAGATACCTCTGTCTTTCATCAAATATCCTAACCTCTCTGCACCTCAGCTGGCTTGTCAATAATACTGCAGTAATTACTACCGATCTTGCAGCAGCAAGGTGGGGCTAACTCATGAGTTTTGGCAAAGCAATTTGCAACAGCCTGATGGAAAGCAGCATAGAAGTAGAGTGTAAAGGTTTTATTAGTATTCCGCAGTGAGGGCAAGTAGCTTCAGGAGGATAGCTGAAGTAAGTTGCTTTTTTAGCAATGTGTTGCCAGGGCTCTGCTAGGATAGCCGTGGGCAGAAATGTGGCTGTGATTCTGCTGCCAACTTCACTTTATGCCAAAGCCTTGGAGAAGAGAGGCTGACAGCTGCCACCAAGATACGGCCAGGAGGTGTGGGACGGACACTCACAGGAGAAGTCGTTGCCACTTCCGTCTTCCTCCATTCCCTTAGCAGCACGAGGAGCAGCGAGTGCCTGGTTTTCCTTGCCAGTTCTTCCAGCCCATTCCCTGTCTGCACCAGGAACAGCCCCAGGAACAACCCTGTCCCTAACCTCTTACCAGTGGTGGTGGTGTGGTGGTCTGTCTCCTCTACACTGTTTACTAGCCACTAACTTTAACTCTGTGTACTTGTGGTATTTGTTACCAGGATCTCCCAGGCCTTCCAGGTATGGCAGTGCCTTCAGGTTCACTTTGGACCATTAGCCATCCTCTGTCTGTGGAGTGACCAGGCACGCAGCTGAAGCTCTGGCCATCTCTGTTTTTCTCTGCCGTTTATACTGCAGCTTGCCTAGGCCCCAGAAACCTAAACTCATTTGATCTGCCGACTGCCCTGAATATGTACTGAAAAGGGGATGAGGTTGTAAATAGTAAAGGAAAGCATTCAATTTCACCTACAACACTGGTGTCATGGTTTAACCCCAGTCGGCAACTAAGCACCACACAGCCGCTCGCTCACCCTTCCCGCCCCTGGTGGGATGCAGGGAGAGGATTGGGACAGGGGGCGAAAAAAAAGTAAAACCCATGGGTTGAGATAAAGACAGTTTAATAGGACAGCAAAGGAGGAGAAAATAATAATAATGATAAAAGAATATACAAAACAAGTGATGCACAATGCAGTTGCTCACTGCCTGCTGACCTATGCCCAGCCCATCCCCGAGGAGTGATCTCTGCCCCCCCGCCAACTCCCCCCAGTTTAAATACTGAGTATGATGTCATACGGTATGGAATATCCCTTTGGTCAGCTGGGGTCAGCTGTCCCAGCCGTGTCCCCTCCCAGCTTCTTGTGCACCTGGCAGAGCATGGGAAGTTGAAAAGTCCTTGACTAGTGTAAGCACTGCTTAGCAATAGCTAAACCATCAGTGTGTTATCACATTATTCTCATACTAAATCCCAAACATAGCACTGTACCAGCTACTAGGAAGAAAATGAACGCTATCCCAGCCGAAAGTAGGACAGTATCCACCCCTTATCAGGACCATCTATGTCATGTCCAGGTCCTACACTTTCCAATACATTGCAATTAATCACGACCACTTTTCCTGTCTTTTGATATATACACACACCTCCTAGGAAGAAAATTAACTCTGTCCCAGCCGAAACCAGGACAACTGGGAAATTGTTTTCCACTGAACTGCTTCAGTAGGGGTAGCACAATGGTTTCTTTACAAAATATCCATAGCCCAGAGTGTAATCTTGAGATCTATTATTACACTCAGCTTTTACACAACAGGAACTGAATCCACAGTTTCTTTTGATGACTCTGAATACATCTGGACTCACCCAAAGCAAGTGACTCAAAGAATTTTTAGGACCTGAATTTTTCTTACAATGTTTTAAGGAAAATGAGAAGACGTTTTAAGGACTGCAGAATGTTTTATTAAAACTATATTGTGAGTGCTGGTAAGAGGTGATGATTGTATGATGATTATACATTATTCCTTCTTGGAGTTCCACTGATGTCAGCAAGTCAAGAGTTAAGTGACGAAAAGAGATTGAACTGAAAGATGTCACCCAATAACAAAAAACCCCATAACATCAGCAGGGAAATCAGACAAGCCAAGAAGTTGGGGTACAGGATAACTAAAGAGAGAGGCAGACCAGATGCAGGATGAGGGTGCAAACACCTTCAAGGAACTGCTGCCTGCCAGTACGTGGCTGAGCTTTCTCTAGGAGCCCTGGGAGCACAGGGGCTGTGGCTCACTCAAAGACTGAAGCTGTTTGCCATGTCTCGAGATGTGCTAGCGCTATTCATGGCTTTTATTATTGCCCATGTGGCTTCTTAACCATTAGTATTGCAGTAGCCAGATAAGCCCAGGTAACCCCATGGTAGTTTGCTGGCCTTGCTGCAAAGCCTTACCAGAAGGGAAAGGGGTTTGATGCTAGCTTGTGTCCACTGCTGCTTTCTAGCAGAACCAGGGCATGGAGGAGCATGTGGGCATGCTGGCTGACATGCTCTCATGTTTGCTGTACTCTAAAACCTTGCAGCTCTCAGTCACTTGGAGAAAGAGCAGAAAGAGTGCTGGGAGAATGTGAGGCTTAGCTGGTTCTCCAGTTCTTTGCTGAAGACAATATGCTGTTGCTGCTGAGGTCATCCTGGCACAGTGGGGAATTACTATTAGCTGTAGTAGTGCAGAGGATGCCTCTGCAGATAATGTTAAAAAGGCATACCAAAAGCTGGCGTTGAAGTTGTGTCCTGAAAAAAAGCCAAAAAATAGAGAAGTAGCAGAGAAGAAATTCAGAGAAGTCACCAAAGCATACAAAATCTTACCTGGTACCAAAAACCGAAATGACTATGACAAATCTACAGAAGCAGGTTTAAGTGGAAAACTAAAAAGAAGTGGAAGAGGTAAAGCTTACAATAGCCACAAAAATAGTTGAATTCTGAATACATAGTCACTCATTTCTACCCAGATATGTTTAGAGGATCCATTTTCTATTCAATTAAAGCCTTAGTAGTTACCAACATTTCTAGAATCCATGGGGAACCCTGTGGAAGAAGATCTGCAAGCATTTGAACTGGTTGTTGGCTGTTAATAACAAATTCAAGGTTTAATAGTGGGTTGTTTTTATTAAAAGTAAAAACGAATGCAGCAGCAGACTGAAGTCCAGTACAGGAGAATGCCATAAGGCTATATACTTCTTTGGGCTATGACAACCTTGGGAGGTCTGGCTGTGTTGTGAGACAGCAGTCAATGCATTCTAGTGTAGATGGAGCTCCTGTTCCCTGAGTAGTGCAGTGTGATTGAACTGTAGGAATGTGTAAAGAAAAGGATGGTCCCATGTCTAAAATGGAGATGGGGGTTGAGAGATATATGGATTCTTTCTCTTCCATTTTGACCTTTGAAAAATCATTTACAGGTTGTTTTCAAACACACAACAAGGTTTTGAGGTGGCAAAAAACCCGAAGCCTACAGGATTTCTAATCTAAATAGGTCAGAAAGCCAAGGGTTGAGAAAAAAAAAAAAGAAAACAGCATATCTGTGATTCAAAAGTGGGAATTTTAAGCAGGAACAAGTAGAGGTTATTGAGACCTAAGGTGGGAAGTTGCTGTTTTTAGCCTCTTCTGTTGTAAGGGGAGGAAGAGAAGTTCCCTCAGAGTGTTGAGCTCCACAGTTAGGCCCTTCTAAAATTTCTGATTGCAGGAGGGTTTTTTATCCCCACAGGAATCATGGGAAGGTTAGCCTTTTAAAGAAGGCACCTTGAGTTATTAGCAGACACTGACTAGTCCAAACTTGCATGTCACTGTCAATGGTAATTCTTCTGAAATGCACTTCATAAGCCACCTTCTTAAGAGTATTCTTCCCTTAATGGCTAATAATTAGGCAATCTGCACATGTACCTACTAATTTGAAACAGATTTACAAGGAGGGAATTTCGAAGTTAGGCTCATTTGGGTTTTGTGCTTGACTGAATAGTATTTATGCCTTAGTCAGCACAGGTGAGCACTTGAAAAGCAGACAGCAGAATTTAGCAGCTATAAACATAGTTTCAGGAAAATAAAGGCTACTATTTCTTTTCTCATCGATCCTCTGTAGTAGTCTTCCATTTGTTGCATGACTGTTCTCATCTGTTAGATTTGTACATTTGTCTTTATCAACTCTTTAATTCTTCTTATAGGAAATTGATGGCAAATCATTACTGTTGATGACAAGAAATGATGTACTGACTGGACTTTCATTAAAACTGGGGCCTGCGCTGAAAATCTATGAATATCACGTAAAACCTCTACAGACACAACATCTAAAGAACAACTCTTTATAGCGAATTGTCTAATTGGGGTCATGTTGTGCCTCAAACAATAAATAAGCAATTTGGTTTCATGTGATGGAACTTTGTAAAGAGAGAATATATCTATTAAGAATTTAAACCAAATTACAATATATATCCTATTGGATAGAGTTGGCAATATACTATATACTGAGTCTGAACTGAGAGAGGTGGTGTGTATTTTTTACATAGTACATAATGATTTTCTCTTCTAGGAATTGTCAATGAGCATGTTGAGATAGCTACATCACTGTGTCCAGAACAAAAGGGAGGTATGTCATTCTCATTTTTGAGCCAGACATGTTCTTGATTTCATGACTGAAAATACCAAAAAAAACCCAAAACAAAACAAAAACCAACCAAACCCCAAATGAAGTTTACATGCATCTTTGGGAGAAAGAAACCAATTAAAGTAGGTTTCGGTTTACATTAAAGACCTACTAAAATCCTACTTATAATTTTAGGATGGGACTGACGCTTGCCAACTCACCCTTTTTTGCAGAGGGTCCTATTTTGACCTTATTAAGGTTTACTCGTGGTATGCTGCAATGTTTAAAGCTGTACATACAACTAACATAACCCCTTCGATAGCAGAAGGCGTTGCTGACAGGTGAAACTGGGTTGTGTATTTTTTGCTGTCCTTTAAATTTTCAGCTTGTTTTCACCTGTTTTTAATAGTAGTTCTATGTAAAGTATAGTTGGTTTTAAAAAGTTTGTGTTGCTTTGCAAAACAAAAAAACCCTCTTCATTTTATTCCTTTTTTTTAATTTATGATAACTTGTTTTCTAACATTATGCAGAAATTTGTAAAAAGAGTAAAATTCTGCGCATTTTTAATATTGTCTGTCGTTGGTGTTGTAATGGTTGATTTTTTTTTTAATGCTTTACTTAACGGTTTGAATACTTGTTTTAAAAACTGAAAGAAGCTGTCTTGTCACCATACATCTCTGTTAAAAGAGAGTCTTGTTCAATCTGTTTGTACCAGTTCCCGATTTGATAGGTTGCTTGCTATATCCCAATAAAGCATTGCTTATGTTTGGATTCAGTTTACTTTACAGAGCTTTTACTTTCTCTGTTTCTTTGTTGTGGTACATTGGAGCTCCTGTTTTTCTCTATTTTCCCATTAAAAAGGTACCAAAACCTACTTAATATTCTATGTTCTTGTGATTACTTTTAACACCACCTACCAAGATATTTAAAGGTTTCGTTATTTTTGCTTTTTGTTACCTAGTGTTATATACTGCTGAAGGAGAGAATTTGAAGCCCTGGTCACAGTTCACCCGTAACATCTGCGCTCCTCTTACCCCTTTCTAGAGCTGTCAGTGGTGCAGAGGCGCCATGCTGGCCCTGGAACAGCAGGGTGAATTACCCCAGACCACCTGGGAGATAGCCCGCAGACGGTGCTAAGCACTGCCTGGGCTCACCATCTTCTCTGGCCCAGAGAGCTTTGTGGTTACCCCTGGAACTGGGTAAACCCCCCAGCTGTGGGGGTGCGTCAGTGAGGCTGAGCAAAGGAACTCGGAAGAAGGAAATAAGCAGGAGAGTGTGGTGAAAGTGGAAATGGTGTGGGAGGAAATGATGAAGGTGTGCAGCTGAGAAGGGAGAAGGTAAGGGAGAGTGGTGCTTTCTGCCAGGTGGGGATGGGGTTCAGGGAGAGAAAGGAGAAGCTCCTGTAATCTCCTGCCTAGGTGGTGGCCTTGCCCTCACTTCTGACTTGGCCAAGTGCAAGGTGGCTCTGATGTGCTAGGAGAGTTGTTTATGGTTTCTGGTGTTGAGGTTTGAGAGGGGATAAAGCCACATTAATAGCTGTGCTGTAGGTAAAGCTCGCAGTATATGGTATAATACATAAACTATACAGCAGCATGTGTTCTTGTATACTTTCTAACCTTTACATTGTACAACATATTTATTTGGAATTTGAGACACATTATAGGAGACAGGGATGTATTCACCATTTCTCTTTCTGTCCCTTGTACTGGGCTCGCTTCAGGTATCAGTCTGTTAGCAGCAGGTTTTAAGTCACGGTCTGAATTCTGCTTCTGATTTTATTTATAGTTTATTTATAGTTTGGTAGCATCCAAAGACACCTATGGGGAGTAGGAGGGATCTTCTGGAAGACCAGATTCAAATAGAGAGAGTCGTCCCTGCCTTGGGGAGTTTTCAGGTACGGTCTGTATCAGGCTAATGACAGGCTGCAATTGAAAAATTATACATGAAACTCCTAAATATTTTAATATGGAAGTAGGTAAGTTTATGAAAAGGACTATGTGAAGCAGCTGCCTGTAGCGGTCCGGAGATGCCTACCAGCCCTGTATTTGTAGAATTATTGTTGGAGTAGAATACATAGTGCTATGTTACTGAAAGACGAATTGAATATTCTCTTTTTCTCTATTTGCATGTTTGGTGTGGGATTGACACATTTTGTAGATCTATGGATGACACAGAATTAAAAGTAAAACCTTTATTCCATCAGGGAGTAAAAATCTCCACTGTACAGCCATGAGAGCTCATTTGGTGATTACTGAGCACTGTGCTTTCCTTTAAGATGTTTTAATGAGCAAATGAATTGCGTTCAGAAACATCCAGATTGTATTCCCCTTTCGATCAGCACCGCTAACTGGTTCATGCAAGTAGAGGCCTAACAGAAAGCTCGCTGCAAGTGTGAAAGGGAATTTGGAGGATGTTACTCAGAACTGTAACAATTTCTTTTTACTGTCCCTGATCTTTATCGTGGTTTCCTGCTGTCCTCTGAGCTTTCTAATGCGGCTGTTCTCTTTGTGCAGGTGACCGTTCTGGTTTTTGTCTGTTACATTCTCCTTGCCGTTTCTGGGAGAACAGAAAATATTTTAAAAGAGTCTGGAGTGTTTGAAAGAGGAAGTCAAAGCCAGGTTATTTTTAGCTACCATTCCTCTTGCAGAAAACACAGCTGCTGTTGAGATGAGGAAGCGACTGATGGGCATTACTGGATACCGTGTCAATACTGCAGTTCTGAGAGCAACAGAGCTATGAAGGAATCCAGTTTATAACATGCCCTTAATGCACCTGCCGCTGGGAGAGTCCCTCTTCCTTAAAGGCCCTCCCTGTGCTTTGGGTGGTGGTTAAGCTGCCAGGTGTCCAACTGCTCAGGTGATACTGGGTGTGAGAGTGACGATGGTCGCAGTGCTGCAGGTCTCCTTGCTTTCACACTGAAACACCAATTTAGAGAGTGGCCTCCTTCTCCTAGAGGCAGCTTTAAGCAGCAGAGCAGCAGTCAGCTCCCCTGCCCATCAGCACAAGAACAGAGAGACGTGCTGCAGCCGAGGTCCTCCTATTCCCTCTCCATCCTCTTCGCTGTCCCTCCTCTTGCCCTTTTCACGATACCACTAGTGCACGCCTATTGGAATCTTTCATAGCACTTTTAAAAATTATTTTGAAAGTATTCCTGTATTCCTTTTTTGGTATGATGGTTGTGAATTACATATTGGTATTGTTCATCAGCTCTGACGTTTGCTCTCCTCTCGAGCTGTAGGTACACAGTGCGTAGCATGTTCTCTTTGCGTCCAAATGTAGTGCCAAGTACCGCACGTAAAGTACATACGAGGCAACTGTCGGCAAAGTTTGGAGGCTGTGCCTGTGCCTGTGCCTGTCCACCAAGGTCACTTTCTCAATCCCGCGAAAATTGTTCTGTCTGCTCGCTGATATCTCCCATCCCTGTGTGTTATTGTTCCCTTTAAAACAGTTTGCTCTAATGTGTTGTGCTTTATCAATTTGTAGAAAATTCTCTGCTCTTATAATTACAGGGCAAGACTTGGCAGCTGTAGCGAAGTCCTTTACCTCTTCCTCTTTTTAAGGATCAGCATTTAATTGGTCTATTATCTTCAACAATCCTCTTTCCACTGTCACATTTAAGTTACAATCACAGTTATTTGAGAAGCAGAGGGTCTCACTTTCTGTGAGTCTGGGGGAAGCTACAAATTTATTTCTCATTTTTTAATGGCAATATCATCTAAAATTTGAAGGCTGAGTCTGAACAGGGCCAGAAAAACATCATCTCACTTTGTCTCTGTTCTGGTTCTTTAGTTCCAAGTCAGAACAGCAGTTCCCTCCCTTCCAGGAATGGGTTTTGGCACAAAAGTCATGAGGGAAATTAATTGACCGTGAATGTGCATGTGAACAGTGTAACTGTCACTGGCTCAGTAGGCAGCAGGATGAATGGAGCGGGATAGAGAAGGGTCTGCTCTACTCTCTCACCTTCACCTCAGGGACAATTTACACAGGCAGTGGATTGGCTTCTGCTTCATCTAACGGAGAACAAGAGGACTTGGTGCTTGGGGATGTCAGCCAGGAGAGCCCATCCATGTCCTGCTCCATCACACCGAAGGCCTCCATACACCTTCCCCTCTGCCTTGCTCAGTTTTGACGGCAGCTTCCCCCGGGGCAGGTGCAGAGAGCAGGGGCTGTCATCAGCCCACTGGTAGCCTGCAAGGGCAGTCTCCACTGGAATAATGGGATTTAATAAGTAGCTTTCATTCCTGTTGGGAAAGGCTATGTTCTTTTTAATATGATAATGTAACAAGGTCATTCAATTCTTTTTTGCTTATCCCCTGTAATTAGTGAATTGTTTGATTTAGTGACGTTCCTTTGGATCCCGGATGTGTATTCAACTTAGTCCCAGAATAACATTAGCTGGTAGACGCTGTAAATTTGGGGAATGCAACGGTGACGTCAAACATCTGGAGAGCCCAAGGGGAGCACCATGAAGACTGTAAGTGTCCCTTGGTCTCCACGTGAGAGTTTCATTGCTACTGAAGGCTGCTGGTGAGTACTGGAGACCACTGTCGTATTTATATGCTGCGCTCGTGCGCATCTTTGTTAAAGGAACAGTCAGCAGTTGTAACTGCTGTATCATCAGCTGATCTGCTGATAAGGCAACAACAAATGTCTTGGCATTGGCAGGCTTGCACTCATCTCAAGATGTTCTCTTCCCCTTTTCAGATGATTGCTGTAATCCAGCTGCCCCTCAACCAGCACTCTGCAGTACTTGCTGCGTTGAGGACGCCCCTGACTTTGTAGCAGCTAAATTGTACCAAAAAAGGGAGGAAAGGCTCATCATTTGCACCAATCTCTGATTCAAGAGTAACATTGCTTTGTCTTGTACTGATGAATTGCAGCAGGAGGAAGGAAGTAAAGAGTAAGGAACTTGGAGCTGAGTTTGTTTCCCAGCTGGTGGCCAAACCACAGGGAGAAGTGTGGAAGCGGGTGTGTGCCTGGGTGTAGCAACCCTGTTTCACGAGGATATGCCTCTTCTACTCCCTCCCTTCTATATAAATACCACATGCCAGTTTGCATGGGCTTTTCTACCTGAAACTATGTGCAGTCTTGGTGGTTTGGAAACATTGCAGGGGTATAAGGCCATTAAAACTTGAGCCCTTGTCTTTTGCAGTCAGATGTAGATGTTAATGTGGGGGTTCGTGCCTAATGCCACTCTTGAGAGGTGGCAGAAGCCCCCCTCAGTACTCAGGCACTCTGGTTTCTGCTCTTATGTTTATCTGTGACCAGAGGTTTCTCTACCCCCTTCTTTTTCTAGTTTTGAGGCCCCCCAATATTGTTTGTTTTGGGTTTGTGTTTTCAGCTCTGACATAGCCGCAGCATCTGTACTTTGCTGACAGTTGCCTAATGTGAAGATAGGAGAGATACTTGTCCTCACTGTTTTTGTTATTTTCAGTTCTCTCCCTCCTTTGATTTGTCTGATATTTTTTATTGTCACTGTATTTCTCCCTCCTCTTCCCTCCCCCCGCACCTTTCCTGCTTATCTTCTAGTATCTCTTGCCTCTGTTACCTTATGTTCCCATTCCAGGCTGGCTCCCCTGTGCACCTCCATTCATTAGGACCTGGGCTACAAATGCCTGTCCCCACAGGCAAGCATTTACTTGCAGCAATAGCTGCCCTGCTGTGGTCAGCTAACAGGACTGAATGATTACCTTTGCTTCTGCCCCCCAGGCCCATGAGGTAGTCCTCCAGCTCTCTCTGGCAGGCAGCAATGGGGTGTGTGCCCCTTTCCTGGTTCTCTCCACCACTCGTTTTTTGTGAGACTGGCAGAGGTGAACTGCTGGTTCTGTCCTGGTGTGTAGTTTGGGCTGGATCTTGAAGGGAACATGGCAGGCTTCAACTCAGTGCAGCTGAGAGTTTGCAGGTCTGTAATAAAACTATGTAACAACTAACGCCAGCTCATGTTGTTTCTTATTTGATTGCCATAGATCAGTCATACAGCAGCTGATCTAGTAAGCGCCATTTATACATCTATTTATATATGTATATGTATACCTATACACATGGGACCAGGCGTGTGTGCATGCGCTCAGGTACGTGTGTGTGCCTTTTCTTTCTCAGCCTGCGGTGAATGGTAAGGTTCCATCTCAGAATCACAAAACAGTTTATATCCTAAGTGTAGCTGAGATGTGAGTTGACATTTTTGATCCTATAACTGGAGACATTTCATAGGTTTCCTTTCTAGATACAGCTCTGCGCTTTCCAGGAGGAAGATGGTTGGTTGGTGTATGTACACAAATAGCGGGATTCTAACTTCAAAAGTATTTATGTTGAGATTTCTAGCCAGAAAGGGTTGGTTTTTTTTTTGTCACTTTGTCAGCTCTGTTCAACTTAGAATCAGGGTTCTGTAATCCTGATAAAAGCAAGATTAAAAAAAAAAAGAAAAAAGACAACTTTAAAGAAGAAAAAATGTAGCTGTAGTAGTTAATAAAAACTGACAGGTTTAAAGGTGTATTGGAAAGCAGGTAGCCTGAATATACATATAGAATAATACAGCCAGTGAAGACAGATCACTTGTGCCAACCCTGAAGGTGACATTTCATCTCTGTTTTAGATATTGGCTAATGAGTTTAGCTAGTGCATTTTGTCTATGTGACGTTGGTTGCGTGTGCAGCATGTTCAGCAGCTGAGGAGGACTGCGGTTGGACTGTCCTGGGCAGCTATCAGAACTGAACAGAAGCAGGATGTGAAAGAATCGGATGCTAAAGTGATCGCAAGATATTTGTGCGCTCGAAACACCTTGTTTCTTGGTAGGAGGCTCCAGGCCCTGTAGATTGCTGGGATATAGCCCAGGACCAGCAAGGTTATCAGCAGGAAGATGTGTTTTAAATGGCAATTTTACAATACGCTAGCCGCTGCTCATTTTTCTCAAGTGTGATTTCATCAGCAAAACATCACAGCTGCCTCTGAGTAAAACACAGTAAGCAACCTGAATAGCTCCTCCGGACAGGAACTGAAAAAAAAAAGAATCTGTCTCAATTGGGATCATGCAAGTGGATTGTGGAGACTGAATCAAATGAAACCACTGGGAATTTGGTCAGGTTTCAGGCCCAAGTAAGTCTGGCTGAGTCCCATTTTGAAGAATGATTCATGCCATTGTTATCTGAATCCAGTCGCCATATGGAAAATTTGGGCTCCTTCCAATTGCCTAAGTACTTTCTTTAGAGCAGCCTGCCCACATAAGTGACTCAGGTTTGCAGTGCTGGATGGAGCTGTGCCAAGATGCCTTTAAAGACTTGCTGAATGTCTGCATGACTGTGGAGGTTTATAGAAACCATATTGCGTGAGTGTAGGTGTGTGCTTGTTGCCACAGGAAAGTCTAAACAAACCAGTCTAAACAACTGGTTGCTGCTTTGTGTCCGTTCTGCCATGAAGGTTAGTCCACTACTACCTTACAAGTCCACAAATAAAATGCAAGTAGTAACAGTAGGAAACCTTCCGCCTAATGCAATAATTTTTTTCTCCTAAGGTAGGAAGGAAGTGGGTTGTGAGGATCTGCCTTGTTTAGAAAGAGGTGAATATTGAAATGTTCAGTAAGATCCTTTTTCATCTATTTTTAACAATTGGTAGTGAACTGTCATTTGGAACAAGACTAGTAGCTTTTTGAGGTAAAATTGGCAGAACTAAAACATTTCTTTTACTTACAATGTTTGCATTTTTATATAAAGTAGTAAACAGTTTCATTTCTTATTTGGTAAATAGTCAAATACTAGTTTGTTTTTTGATGTTGCTCTTTATTTGCCCTTAAAAGATATGTTAATAAATTACAAGCACCTAAAAATAGCAGAAATAGCAAGACATAAGCCCACAACTACAATACAACACAATCTAAAAAGTAAAGAAAGACTGTCCCCAGCAAAAGCTAAAAGTCTTGTAAATAAAACTTTCAGAATTGGCTAGTGATCAGAGAACAGCATATCTGGGACAGATTGACTCTGTGGTATCGTTTGTCCTGTTGTTTCTCAGATGTCTCAGGCTAGTGAACAGTGCCTTCCCTTTGTATCTGCCCACCAAGGCAAGTTTCTATCTTGCAGAGCACCTCAGAATGTCACTCAGTGCACATGTTCCCCGTTTTCGGTGCCTATGAATTTAATGATTGTACCTAGAGGAACGGTGCGGGTCTGCCTATATTGGGAAGGTACAAAAGCAACGGAATTGCAGTTTTCAGAAGTACCTCTGGGCACTTCCCATTGGATTTGCACTCTGTCACATGGAGTCTGTGAAAATGACGCCCGGAGAAAAACAGAGCAGTGGTTAGAAGTTGTCAGAAGTTGAGCAGGATTTCTGGTAGCCGCAGTTTGCAAGATGAGAATTGTTGGCTGTATAGTTTAATCTCTATGTTCAAAGCTATCACCTGGGGTAACTAAAGTAAGATATGCATTGTCTGTCTGTCTAGCTTTCTCCCTACCCCTCCCGAAAGTAATAGGGTTACTTAGGTTGACTCCTGCCTCCTCAGAAGTCATGATGAGATTATTAGACTAAAGAAAACTATTTTATTAAACTTACAGAGGGAGCCCAAAACCTCAAACACCTCAGTGATTAATATAAAAGTAATTATATAGTAACTGTATAGTGTGACAAGTAGCAGCAGCAGCCATGCAGTCAGCATACATGCAGAGAAATTAGTCAACGGCTGTAACTATTCACACTGCAAAAGAGATATAATAGATACTTTTTTTTTTCCTTTTTTCATTTCCTTCACAAAGAAATTGGTGTCTGACTGATTCCCTATTCAGTTACTGGGTCAGAACCTCAGCTCCATAGATCAGTGTGGCATCAAGGGGTCATGACAGGTTACGTCAGTGAAACATCTGGTCTTGTGCCTGTATATTCATTTTACTGAAGGAACATTAATAAATAGAATATACAGAGTTGCTGATTTTACATGTCAAAAGCATGTTACAGACATTATCGAATTAATTGTTTCATTAAGAGGTCTGGGAATAGCTAGTTTAAAAATTAATTGACTGTAATGTTTCCAGCTGGGATTTTCAAAAGCGTAGGGGATTTCAATCTGCAAATCACACTGAGGTTCAGAGACAGACTTTGATTTCTGAATTCCTGAGGGTCCTTCAGAAATCCCAACCTCAGGAGTTCATCGAGGGAAAAGTAGTCAGCAGTGGAAGAGGCCAATAGGGAATATATGTCGCTAGGAAAGCCATACTGTTAAGTTTATCAGGACGGTGTGCGTGTAGCCAAGAGGTTTAGTTTCCCTGGGCAGCTGTCAGTCCAAACTGCCTCTCATCTTTTAGCACGTGGCCTTGTGCTTCTAAGAACTTCTTCCTGCCAAGCGTGCAAGCGCAGGAGCCATAGGGAGCTTCCACTGGAACCAGAACCTGAGGGGGGTGAGCACAAACACAGAGGTCATTTCTGAGACAGGGATCTGCCAGTGCCATCGCAGCAGCAACTGCAGCTATTCACCTCCTCTCAAAATCATGCCCAGAGCCTTCCCTTCCCTTATGAATATCGATGGTAGATTTTGCTTTAATCTCAAGTGAAAGTGGATCTATAATGTCCACCTGAAAGGGCATGGGTAGGATAGGATGGCAGCAGAATCACAAGGCTTAGGGAGGAAATAACCCGATTTCTCTCTGTCACACGTGGGTAACATAACAGACTTTCAGCCAGACCTGGCTGTCGGCTACAGCAGCTGTGGAGGGAAAAGCAAATATATCTCGTCCCCTACATCTCTCACCCTCTGCCTGATCCCAGGCTTATACCTTGTCCACTGTTAGGCCAACCTGCTTTGGCTCCTAATGGCTACAGAAACATCCCTTCACTGCTCCCTTAAAGTGTTGATCTTCTGTCACCTGGAGCTAGGTTACGGCCTAGCTAACCTGCTTGTAACCCTGCTGCACCAAGGATGCTCCCTGGCCTCAGTGGTGCTGCCAGAGGAGCAGAAAGAAGAGCCATAGTGGGCTAGCTTTTCACACTGTCTGGCTATGAGAAAAGATGCCATGACACATACTGCTTGGTTAAATGCACGGCTTGACATTATCACTAAAAGTCAAATTCAGTGGAGAAAACAGGAATGGTTTTTCAGAGGTAGTCTCTGTTACAGATCCCTTTGATCTCTGAAGCATTCCACTGTGCTGCTTTAGCTTTTATCAATAACACAAGAAGGCAATTATCCTTCTTCTGTAATCAGTGTAAATCTCTTTTAGAAGGAAGCTGGAGCTTTCACTGGGGCTGGGGGAGAAAGTTTGCTCCCTTTCACTCTCTTCTGTGTAGAATTGTGGCTATGTTTTGAGGCTGAGTATTTCTAAAGAGTCCAGGCAAGTTGTATTTGGAGCATTTACTTACTTCTTTGTCATTGATCAAGCCTAGATTCTTCATGTCTACGACATTATAAAAAGTGTTGTTCAAGATGACTTCTATGACCTGTACCTGAAACCATGAAAATGGATGAGACAATGAATTAGGGCACCTTCTCAGCCAACAGCCTGGCAATCTTTTCACTCACTATAAAGAAAAGCAATAAAACACCCCCCCCCCATATGTACAGTTCATAAAATACAACCTGTTGAACATGTAGACAATATTGTAGCACCCATTTCTCTTTTACTCATGTCCTGCCAAGCACCGAGTGATATTCTCCCCGCTTATATTCGCAGCCAGGGAGCAGTGTATGAACTTCTCAGTATGTTCATATTTTTTTCAGACCATCTAGCTGTACTACGAAAGAGTTTCCAGTCTTAGAACTGTCAGAGGAAATAATAGGCTCATTTTGGTCTTTTCAGTGGCCCGATTAACATTCATTGTTGTTTAAGTAAAACATCAACAGGAGGAAAGAAGATACCTGTGACACTTTGGAAAGGACAAGCATCTGGATAGAGTTGACAGTCTTCTGGTAAGAGGGTGAATATTCCCCACAGTCAGGTGGCCCAGAAAAGGCTTCAAGGATACATTCACGGATTTTGTTCCTAGAAGTAACACAGGTTCTTACAAAATCTTGTATCAGTTGTCTCTGTCTAGATCCATAATGTGTTACTGTGAGTTGTTTGTTTTTTTTTTTTAGTTTTCTCTGTCTTTTCTGACAAATACATAGCACATGGGATTTAATGGAAAAGCAATTTTTTTGTCCTGTCACCTCCAAATTCCACCTCACCCAGCTCTATAATTCACAAATAGGTGTTTTGCTAAAAGTATTTAACAAATCAGTTGTTAGTTTATTCTCCTAAAGTGTTCTGTACTGAACACTGAACTGTCCATTTAAATACCATCCATCGATGCACCATCAGAGAGAGGAGTACTCCCAAGGCACGCCTCTCGCCCTGGTACCAAGGGCTTAGCACTGCCACTGAGATCTGTGAGAGTGGCTGGTCACAGCAACTGCAGATCTGGCCCTTACACCTGCTATATTGTATAGAGGGACTTTGGGATCATAATTAGGTAATAAATATTTGATTTGACGTATACCATATGCAATCAAAGTCAAAATCTCTGCATTCGCCGTATGACCATTTGCAGAAGAGCTCTCCACACAAAATCCTGTCATTCCTTTCAGGAAGTGTGGTGTGTTCATTCTTATAGAAGCCTTCGAATCCAGACTGTGTTGTCTTCATAAGTTTCAGATCTTTAATTCCAGCAAAAACAACCAGAGGACCTGTGATCCAAAAATACAAGACAGTATGAGCTCCTTTTCAGGCAGAGAGAAAGAAACCTCTGGAGCACACTTGCTCCAGAGCCATGAAGGGGCCTCCAGGACTCACTTGTGTGCTTCTGTTGCAAGCCTAGCTACATTAAAAAAATATTTTCTGCACACAGATGTTAGCAGGAAGGTAAGAAGCAAGACAGAAACTACTGAAATCAGAGCTCAATCTAGAAAGCAGAGAATCCCATCAAGTGAGTTGCAGTCAAGGAGAGGTAAGGACACCCTTTATCTCACCGCCTTGGAGCTGGGACATGCATTGGGTTGGCTCTCACTGATGTCAGTTCAGGGACTAATTGCTCTAAAGGGAAATGAAGCAGCCTGCTAGGGCTGTGGAGTACAGGAGAGGTGAGGTGAGCCTTTTCTAACAATGTAGATGACTGTAGGAACTCTTTGTACAAAGACTTGGAGCCTCAGTCAGAAATTCACTTTACATACCCAGCCCGTTGAGAGTTTTGAATCCATAAGACTGAAAGGGCAAGGAGCCAATGCAAATCCTTGCAGTTCAGCTAATTAGCAGGAACTGGCACTGATACAGATGCCGCCCACAGGTTCAAACTGACAGTGTTTTTGCTTATAGCCACTATTTGTAAAATGTGCTGTTGTAGATCACTGCTGCATGGGAGGATTCTTATCTTCTAAAGACTAAACAGTTGTGCCCTGAACTTTTTCTTCTGACAAACCTTCTGGATGGCAGCTAAACAATTTCAAGCGGTCAGTCATTTAGAGCACACCAAACTGGTAACTGAAAATTTCACTGACCAGAGCTGCCAAAAAAGCAGATTCAGAAAAAAGAAGCTTCATTGTGTGCAGGCTTATCCAGAGCCTGTACAGTCAGTGGCTGAAGCCCATGCTGCTGTTTCTGTGCTGCTCTTTGTACTCGCACTAACTAGTTCAAAATTCATCCTTGAATACGTCTGGCGCATAGTAATCCTGCCTTTGACTGGGAAGACTGACAGACTTTGTCTTTAAACTCTGCCTTTGCAGGAATTTATACTGGAAATAATTCCACTGTGATGGATATTTCTAAATGACATGATTGTTTAGAGGTTTGGGGTTTTTTAAACTGCTCTGTCACTGGAAATTATCAAAACTGCATTTTATCTATTTCTTCTCTGTTTACATTCATTATTGATTTTGAAGGAGTCCAAAGAGGTGTATCTATAAGTTTGGCTACATCCCCCTGTTATTTAGAATCATAGAATCATAGAATGTCCTGAGCTGGGAGGGACCCGCAAGGATCATCGAGTCCAGCTCCTGTCCCTGCACAGGACAGCCCCAAATTCACACCATGTGTCTGAGGGCCTTGTCCAAGTGCTTCCTGAACATCGCCAGGCTGGGCGCCGTGACTGCCTCCCTGGGGAGCCTGTTCCAGGGCTCCACCACCCTCTGGGGGAAGAACCTTCTGCTAATACCCAACCTAAACCTCCCCTGGCACATCTTCCTGCCATTCCCTCGGGTCCTATCGTTGGTCACCAGAGAGAGGAGATCAGCGCCTGCCCCTCCTCCTCCCCTTGTGAGGAAGCTGCAGACCGCCATGAGGTCTGCCCTCAGCCTCCTCTTCTCCGGGCTGAGCAAACCGAGTGACTTTAGCCACTCCTCATATGGCTTCCTCTCTAAACCCTTCACCAACTTCGTGGCCCTCCTCTGGACACTCTCCAGTAGCTTTGTATCCTTAATATACCGTGGCACCCAAAACTGCCCACAGCGCTGGAGGTGAGGCCGCCCCAGCGCAGAGCAGAGCGGGACAATCCCCTCCCTCGACCGGCTGCAATGCAGTGCTTGATGCTCCCCAGGGCACGGTCGGCCCTCTTGGCTGCCAGGGCACACTGTTGGCTCGTGTTCAACTTGCCGTCGACCAGAACCCCCAGATCCCTCTCCACGGGGCGGCTCTCCAGCCTCTCGTTCCCCAGTCTGTCTGTACATCCAGGGTTGCCGTGCCCCAGGTGCAAAATCTGGCACTTGCCCTTGTTAAACTTCATACATTTGGTGATTGCCCAGCTCTCCAGTCTGTCCAGATCTCTCTGCAGGGCCTCTCTGCCCTCGAGAGAGTCAACAGCTCCTCCCAATTTTGTGTCATCAGCAAACTTAATGAGTATTCCTTCAAGTCCTGCACCCAAGTCATTTATGAAGACATTAAAGAGTACTGGCCCTAAGACGGATCCCTGCGGAACCCTGCTAGTGACTGGCCGCCAGCCCCATGTAACCCCATTTACTATGACACTTTGAGCCCGACCCATCAGCCAATTGCGTTACGTGTTTATCCAGCTGCATGCTGGACATTTTGTCCAGGAGGATACTGTGAGAGACAGTATCGAAAGCTTTACTGAAATCCAAAAAGATTACATTGACTGGCTTCCCTTGGTCATCTAGGTGGGTAACCTTGTAATAGAAAGAAATTAGGTTTGTTAAGCAGGACTTTCCCCTCGTGAACCTGTGCTGGATGGCACCAATGACTGCGTTGTCTTTCAGGTGTTTTTCAATAGCTCCCAGAATAATCTCCACAATTTTGCCAGGCACAGAAGTGGCACTGACAGGCCTGCAGTTACCGGGGTCATCCCTGTTGCCCTTGAAGACTGGGACAACGTTTGCCAGCTTCCAGTCAACTGGGACCTCTCCAGATTCCCAAGAGCATTGAAAAATCATTGAGAGAGGTCTCGCTATGACCTCAGCCAGCTCTTTAAGTACCCCCAGATGAATCTCATGAGGCCCCATCGACTTATAGGGATCCAGCTGGAGCAGCAAGTCCCGCACAAGTTCGGGGTTGATTGGGAGTTTATAATTTCCACAGTCATGGTTCTCTAGCCCAGGGCTCTGGGGGTCCCAGAGCCCGTCATCGGTGTTGAAGACTGAGGCAAAGAAAGCATTAAATGTCTCTGCTCTATGTCCCTGTTTGTGAGGTGACCATGCTCATCAAGTAATGGGCCAATGTTATTTCTGGCCTGCCTTTTGCCATTGACATATTTGAAAAAGCCCTTTTTATTGTCCCTCACAGTACTGGCCAGCTTCAACTCCAATTGAGCTTTGGCCACACGAATTTCCTCCCTGCAGTAGCAAACAGCATCTCTGTGGTCCTCCCATGTCACCTGACCTTGCTTCCACTGGCCATATACTTTCTCTTTTCACCTTATTTCTAGAAGAAGATCCCTGCTCAGCCGAGCCAGCCTTCTGCCTCCCCTGCTTGAATTCTTGCACTTTGGAATTGCCTGCTCCTGTGCTCTTAGGAGGCAGTACTTAAAAAGTGACCAGCACTGATGGACCCCGGCACCTTCAAAAGCTTTTCCCCAGGGGAGCTTACTAAGTAGTTCCCTGAGCAACCTGAAGTCTGCTCTCCTCATACCCAGAGTTGAGGTCTTGCTGGCAGTTTCCTCCTGTTACCACAGATTTTAAACTTAACTGCTTCATGGTCGCTGTGGCCAAGGCAGCCACCAATCTCCACTTAACCCATGAGGCCCTCTCTGTTAATAAGCAACAAACTGAAGAAGGCACTTTCCTGGTCAGTTCCCGTAGTACCTGTATCAAGAAGTTATCATCCAGAAGGTTTAGGAACCTTCTGGACCTGTTTGTACCAGCCATGTGGTATTCCCAGTTGGCATCTGGCAAGTTGAAGTGCCCCATAAGGGCAAGGGCAGATGACTTAGAGGCATCCCGTAGTTCCTTAAAGAATAACTCATCAGTGTCATTTACTAAAGCTTTTAAAAAAAAACTCTAAAGAGACTGTCCTTGGACAGGATATTCTGGGTTTCGTTCAGATCTTGATGAATTTATTGCTTGGGTATAAGATTGTAATACACAGATATTAATGTAATGCAGATACTATCAGTGAACCTGGAGATATATTTATCTCATATTCAAATACATAGCCTTGTTGAAGGAGCTCCTTGCAATGAATGATTCGCTGAAAAGCTGCCTGACTGGCTGGCTGTGTAGCAATTGACCTGAAACTCGCACTGGAGAATACAATGCCTGGGCAAAGTTTTCGAGGTGAACAGCCCGTGCTGTGCTTTCAGTGTGTTTTGTGCTTGTGCTGTCTTCAGTTGTCAAACATTGACTCTGTTAAGTTACTTACGATGTTTTCAGTTTCAGAAAAACTCTGAGCCTTTTATCAGATGCTATAATGGCAAAAATAAGCCTATAATTGTATTAAGCCTCACTAGGTTTCTTTTAATTATGAGAAAAGTGTTAAAAGATAGGATTAACTGAGAAATAAATTCCTGTGTCTGGCTGATAAGTGCATAGGAGGATGCTACAGATAGAGAAGGTTCTTTTAAAGGAAAAATAAAAGGGATTTGAAAATCTTCTCTTTGGTTATTGTTCACCTAGGCAGGGAATCCTAAAGAAGCAGCTAAAGGGTTACATGAAGGGAAGACTAAGAAGGAAAGGCAGTTTCATCAATAAGCCTTAAAGGCTTTTTGTTTGTGTAGAAACTGAAATTGGAGAATTTCATGCTGATGAAATTTCAAGGTGATGAAAAATTTAATTCAATCTACATTAAGAGCAGAAGCTTTTCAAGAAGGCATAAACTCTTTTGCTTTCATTTTTTTAATTCAGGTTTCCTTCTTAACATTTTCCAGAAACCTCAATACTATTGAGGCTGCCAAAAATACAGCAGTAGTTAACGTTACTAGGAACATTAAAAAAGATTAGGCTAAGAGGCACTGGAGACTTGCATGGGCTCTCTCTTTGCTTTCAGCAGGAACACGGACAATGTTTAAATGAACCTTTCAGAACTTGTGTCTGGTCTGCAAGTGAAACCAGTCTTGCCACTGGTCCTAATGCTGACACAATAGGAAAATAGGGAGAGAGGGCAGGATGGGAAATAGTTCTAAGTTACATTAGGAAAGTAATAGATACCGAACTAAATGCCTAAAACCCTAAACCCACTGTGTGAAATAATGTACTGGTCGCAGCTCAGTTCCCAGGAGTCTGAGAGATGGGTTAAATGAAACACCAACACAGTGAGATCGAACTTACACTCTCGTTGTGAGTCATAGCAAGAAGAGATAATTTTTACACTCCCTTTGGAATGCCAATTTACAGACACACAGTTGAGCTTGAAAGCCTGTGTCTTCAAGTATCACAAAACTCTCAGTGAAGCCAAAGGGTGCTTTGTTTACGCATGGCATGCAAAAATAGTAAGCACACTCTGAAATATTTTCACGTGAAAAATTTTTTGCATGTAGACGTGAGCGCTCACGATTTCAAGCCAGCCTGACTTGCAGCAATGAAGTTGCATCTTTTTTAGAAATAAAACCAAGGCATGTTGAAGGGTTTTGAAAATAACTGCAAACTAGGCAACTGGCCAACAGCAGTGCGGTTTCACGATATATTCTTTACAGGGAAATGATAATAGTGAGACTGCAGAATATAGTATAATGTGAAAAAGTGAGCAGACAGTTCTCAGAAGGCTATTAAATCTTGTCACAATATGTAGCAGTTCTGTTTTATGTGCTGTTGTAACTGGTGTATGCTTAGGATGTATGTACAAATGTGAGCTACATTAGTGCTTCAGCCATCTCTCAGATCAAGGAGTGCAAAATTAGACCATAAAAGTATTCTTTGTTGTAGACCTCTGGAGAGGTTTGGCTATGCTGTTAGCCCTGTAACACCTTTCGCTATCTCTAATGCCATTTTCATCTCTCATCAGCAGAAATATTTACAGAGAAGTAGGGAAAGTTGCAAATTCTTTTCTCACCATTTCGGCACTGCTCAGCTTCACAAAAGCGGATCCCATCAGGAACGCATATAAATGCGTGGACGTGGGGAACGCCATTCTGCAATTTAGAGCAGATATATAAGTAAAAGTGCAGTAAATAACATCTTAACTTGAAAACAGGAACTAAGAGCGTGACAAATGGCTCTAGCGTAAACAAATTGAATGTTTTAGATACCTCATGTAGACGTTGCCATGGTACTTCTTGAACATAGGTTTTGACGTACGCCACTTGGCAAAATGTTGTCATGAAGTGTTTGCAGATATCTATAGCAAATTGCTCTAAAGTTTGGATCTAAGACAGCAAACAGTATTATTAGAAAGAAGCAGTTACCTCATGTACAAAAGTAGCTTGTTCTGATTGTTGTAAATATTTGGGAAGGACCAATATTGTTAAAAATACAGCTTTATCTCATTTCTGGTTTTGTGCACTGTGCCTAGTCACTAGATCAGCTTGCAACATACACTGCAAATAGCAGCTACAGAGTCACATCAAAAATCTCCCGTTCTGTGGTCCTGAGCTGCAGTCCTTGGACTGAGAGAGACTGCTACAGAAGCCTTACACTTTGAGGATATAATGCTGAAATAATCATAGTGATATTCTGATTAAGCTTTACAGGCTAAAGATGGGATTTCATTACTGAGACGGAGAATTTGCGCTACAGATTGTCATTATGACAGACACAGTTAAGGGAGGTAAGAGCATAGTTAGCAGAATTAAGAGAAGTCTCACATACTTTGACACCTTCTGTTTAAAAGTGCTATATTGGAATAATGCAGTATTATGTGCTATTAAATTTAAAAAAAGATGGATCTTATATGACAAATCTACAAATATACTGCTAGGTCTGTGGGGAAAAAAAGGCTTTGGAAAACTAAGGAGGAGGCTGCAGGATAAGCACTGCAGGGGAAGAAATTCTCTCCCAAATCACTGAAGGTGACTTTAGTGCTGATCTGACATGCTGATGGGGGGAGAGATTCTTCTGATGTATTTTGAAAATAAAAAGTTAGTATAACAAACACTTCTAAATGAACTCATAAGAAACAGCAAGGCTAGTTAGAAAATAAAAAATACCCCATTTTTTTTGGCCAACACAAGGACAATATTCTTTATGGTGTCAGTAGGTATCACAAGAGAGTTGTTTCCCTCCAGGTACTCTTGAGCAGAAGTCAGCCGGAGATGCGTGCATACTTCCACTTCTTTAACAAAGTGCTTCTTCCCTTCTCTATGAAGGCGAAGGAACTTAATTGTGTTCTTGCCATATTCGCAGTTGAGGACTTCTATATCCTTGATCTGCAGAGAAAATACGTGATAGCTGTAAAGGAACTCGGTGGAAGCCTGAGTTATGCTCAGTCAATGAAACATAGACAATGTTTATGGCCTTTATTTCTGTGGTTACCTGTGATGAAAATATAAATTGCAAAGTCCTGATGGGAAGAAATAATGCTTTAGGAATATATTACTACATTAGTAGCAGCTGTGGTAGAATTTTAAAGTTTTATGGGAAGCAGATAACTTAACATGAGTAACAGTGAACTAGTCCCTCTTGTTTGTCATCTTTGGATTAGTCCTGACTATATAGACCTTCACTGCGTCTTCCCTCCACCATCTCCTTCTGAAGCCAGAGCGTCCCGGTGCATTCAGTGACCGCAGGTACAGCCATGCAGAGGGCAGGCAGCCTTCACACCCACGCCCTCCGCAGTCACTGCGCCAGGGCCGGCTCTGCCAGGCTGGGCTGCGCCTCTCTAGATACAACTCCTGATTTTCCCTGGCACCAAGAACTGACTTTCACTGTCTCCTACTCCTCTGGCTCCCACCTCTCACAACTGCTGTCGGGCCCCACGTGTGCAATGTGCTGAGCCCTGTCCGTTTTCACGCAGAAGCTGGCAAAACACAGTCAGCATCCTGCATGGCAGAGCCCCTCATCCTGCATGGCAGAGCCCCCCCCCAGCAGGCAGAGCCCACCTTTAGCAGGCAGAGCCCAGTGAGCACCCTGTGTCCCCAGGGCTGCCCCCCGGCACGCACACAGGGGCGCGGGGTCTTGCTGCTCCGAGGCCGAGTGGAAGCAGTGAGTATCAAAGCAATTCTCCTGCCAGGGGCGGGAAGGTTGCTTTGTAAGCAGGCAGAAGTCCCAAGCAGAAAATGGAAACAGCTGTCACGTTCTTGGCATGTTGTGTGTTTGATTACCCCCTCTGTGCACGTTGCAATTCCTGAGAGCAAGAAGAAAAGACAGACCGAGCTGGGCTGGTTGAAAGCGTTTCCTCACAACTGTGGTACAGTTCTGATCTCCCACAAAAGGGATCAAGAGTGAGTCTGAACAGCAAAATTCAGGTCTTTATCCACACCTCCAAAATCCTGGCTTTCTGGGATCGTTGGTTTTGTTTGCGCTAAGCCCTATTCCGTGTTATCCTGCTTCTGTCAAACACACACACCCAATTTACAGATTACTACAGTGTTGGAGAGGCTGTACTAGAAAGGAGACAAAATACTGTGCGGTTGTGAGGATTTTTGTTACGCTGAAACATCCAGAGCTTGTTGCACTAGACTTTCCCTGAGGCTGAAGTATCCCATACTTGGGATCAACATCTTTTAATGTAAATCAGCACCTTTTAATGTAAGCATAATGAGGAGGGAGAAAGAATGTTTTACACACCAAAATGTAAATTGAATCTTTTTATGTGTGAGTTGCTAAAAGATTATCAGATGTAAAATTGCTCGATTCAGACATGTTTGTTCCTAAGAGAAATGCTAACGCACTTAAAAGATAATTAAAAAAAAAAAATTAACTAATTGTAAGTAAATTACTGTGGCTCAGCAATCAGAGCGTTTTCTCTGACTGTCAGTCCCTGCGGGCTCAATCCCCCCTGACAAACAGAGGCCCCCACCGCCAGAGCCAGAACTGGGCAGGGCTCAGCGCTTCACCAGAAACCCTCTGTGCAGGGACGGTGCACAGGCTGTGCTTGCTACAGGGGCTGCATGGAGAAGGAAATGATTTTGTTTTGCTTGTCTGAACACTGAGCTTTTTTTCAGATAGTTGTAAAAAAAAAAAAAAACCATACTTCAATCATGCAGCACTAAAAAGAAAACAAAAAGGGTTTCGGTATCTGCAGCTTTTTTTTTTTCTAAAAGCAGAATACCTTGAATATTTTAAATAGTCAACATACTACCTCCTAAAATACAAAAGTAAGCTTTCTCAGAAACATAACTTGACAATTGTCATTTTGCCATTTTGTTGCCCAAAGAAATCCTGAGCAGTTTCCAGCGGGGCCCGGGGGCCCTGTCCCCACTGCCACCAGCTGTCCCCGCAGCGGAGCCCGACTTCCCAGGCTGGCTCTGCCGCCCAGGGCAGCTGCCCGGGGTGTGCTTACTGCATCATACAGCAGGAGCTGACAGCTAATGAAACACAACTTCTCCTTTTAGAACCTACTGAGCGCTTGCCCAGTGCGGCTGAGAAACCAAAATGCCTGCGGGATCTGCATGGTGTTACCCTGCTCTGCTATTGCTTCTCTCCTCCGCGTCCCTGTGGGCAGCTGAGATTTCCTGCAGGAATGAAGACGGGGAGACAGTTGATTGGTAAGTAAATACCGCACTGGGGAGAAACGCTGGGTGAGTAAATAACGCTTGCGATTAAACTGTGCGAAGTAGGTGGGTCACTGAGAAGTAATGCATAGCAATCACTGGTTTAATCCTGTTTGCCTGTGAGTAGAAGCTGAATTTTGCATTTGGACAACCTTGGATAAGTTATTGAAATGTGATTTCATTTCACTGAAGCAACCACCCTACTGCATTATGACTAACTGAAAAATAATCACCGGTTTACACAGCGTTCATGTCTCATCATCAAAGGGAGTGTACCCTGTGTTGGGGTGCCAAGGCTGCGCTCGCCGGCGGCAGCCCCGGGGGCACCCGGGCCAGGGCTCCAGCATGCGGCTCGTTTGGCTGAGGGAACTGAGCCGAGCGGGGAAAACATCCGTATCTCGCCCTTAGCCTCATCGCTTGTACCCGAACAGCAGCGTGGTGGGACTTGTCCCCTTTCTGCCGTTGCCGAGGGGGAGCGGAGGCTGAGCCGCCCCCGGGAGGGATGCGGGAGAGGCGCGGGGCAGCGGCAGGGGCGTGGGAAAGCGCCATCTGCGCCTTGTGACTGAGGGGCAGAGGTTGTTCCCCACCGCCCGAGCTGCCGGCGCGTCAGAGCTGGTACTGTCCCACTGCCAGCAGCGAGCCTGAGTTTGAGTATTAAATGATTAATTGGATTAATGCACTTTGAAGATGAAAGACGCAAAGTATAATGATATAATATCCAACCCAGGTTTAAAAAGTGAAATGAGGGCTCTTAAAAAAGAGCACAGAAGCCTCTTAGAGATAAATATCAACCGATTTAAAAAGAAGTGTGTCTTTCTCACGGAACAATGATTAGTTTGGATACAACTGATAAAGAAGTAGGTGCTATTCTTGCACGTCCCATCCCTGCACACAGAGCTAACTGCAGGGAAGGCAGGGGCTCCTCACACCGCAGGCAGGCTACTCGAGCGGGGACATAAAGCCAGCTTTGCCCTCTGTTGGCATAGCGTCAAACGTATGAGGGTCTGGTCCATCCCTTGACTTGTCACCCTTGCCAAGGCCCTTCCGGATAATGTGAGCTTTTCAGGAATCATGCTCTTAGTTGGTGCAGCTACCCAACTTGAAGGTAAGAGGAATTTAATTTCTCCGCAAACTGCAGTTGTTCCTTGCAGAATGAGTCTGTGTGTGCTAAAGCTAAAAAAACCACCGCAGACCAAAATCCAAAGAAACAAAGAAAAAATCAAACCAAAAAACCATTTACCATCCATTTCTTAAATGAACACAATTTTTGTATCCAAATTCTCTGACAAATTCTTTGAAAGCTGTGACTAGGAGTAATTCACCTGTGTCGCCACACATGTGAACACCAGCGACGTGGGACCCGCTCCAGATGGGAGCAGGGGGGTCTGCACAGGTAAAACCATGTTCTCTTCTGCCAAGTTTAGCAGGGACAACATGGGGGATTTCTTTTCCAATGTGCTGTAATCAAATGAAAGAGAAACTTGCCTATCTGCAGGGGTCATCCCAGTTTATTGACAAAAATATAGTCAACTTTTGCCTGATTCTGGATTTGGTTGCTATGAAGCTGATAGGAGAAGCAGAACTGAAACTACCGAGAAAAGCTTCCTCTTAACCAAAAGATGTCGATGCCCTTTCAAACAAACACAGCACTACAGGTTTTATGTTCAGTTATCAAGAGCTTTATGTGAGCTCCTACTATTCAGTGGTTTCATTCTGCAATATTCCATAATTACTCATTATTAGTATTCATGCACCCTTTCATTTGCCACTAAACCGGAGGAATCACTTGCCTTATCTGACCTGATCCCATCTGCGCTCCCCAGCCGTGCCTGCAGTTCCTACCCACACGCAGTGCCTGGGCTGGCAAAAGCCCCTGCCGTGTGTTCATTCCACTCGGGAGCTCACCCCACCATCTTCACTGCACCTCACGCAGGGGCTACCAGAGCAAACGGCCATAGGACTGGCTCCTAGGGAGGGCAGAAAGTCTTTTCTTTATTCATCCCAGCTCACTCTATTCTGTCGGAAGCTTTTCATGCAAATAAAAGCAAAACTCTGCGTTCTGAGAAGGGTTGAGTCAAGGACCGAAGCCACAGAGGCACATTGTTTGGGTTTTTTTTGTGGGGGGCATGGGTGGGGAAGAAGTAAAGACGTGATTAAGAAGTAAAGACGTGATTATTTGTAGTAAGTTTGTGTTCAGTCACAAGCAAACAATGTGACAATGCTAATTGGTATAAGCAGATTTGCTTTTCCTTGCTTCTCAGGAAAGGAACTTTCAGTCTGCTCCCACAAATGCCTCTTGAGAAACTTCCTGTGCACAAATAGCAGTGAAGACTTTTGTACAACTTTAATTGCTAATACACTCGGCTGGCTTTCTGGAAAGGGCCAAAATATGTATCCACTGGGAATTGGCAAGCAATTTGCTGATAGCTCAACTACCAGCATTTCCGTGAGCACACCTGCTAGCACATATTTGTCAGATGCAAGGCTGTGAACACCCTGAGAGCATAAATCTTCTGATACATTTCAAAGCAGTTTGGAAAGGCTCCATATACTAATTCCTGGATCAGCTCATACTACTGTAACTAGTGCTATTCCTCTCATTTCCAAATTTTCATCTCAAATAAAGGGATTGTCGTGACTCCTCGTGCATGGACAGCTCTCCCCAGCCTTGCAATATAGATCACGTCTTTCTCTTCCTTGTGATCTGTCATCAGCAACAATTTCTCCGGAGATATTTGAGGCACATCACTCAGTCAGTGGCAATGCAAGTGAATTACCAGGATCACCAGTGGTGTGTGTTTCTCTTCTGCCTGTACATGTATGTTCCCCACAATTAAATGTTCCTCTGGCAAAATGCTTTCCTGCCACTTCTTATCTGCTTTTGGAGATGCCTTTTTTGACCAACTTGAGACTGTAAATCAACTGGGCAAGGCTCACTCCTCCTGATATACTTGAAGGGTTAAGCACAGTCAGGCTGCATTTTGGGTAACTAGTACAGGATTGAAAATAATGCCACTCAGTTCTTACTATTGACATAAATAACAAATTACTCAAGTACAGCACTCAAAGAAAGTGGCTCAATTAATTGTGATGCAATTAATCCCATGGACTTGTGCACTGGGAAAACCTGTTTACTTTATCAGGGGCATTAATGTGAACGGAGCCATTTACTGACAATATTGAGAACTCTACAATTTTGAAAAGATTTGTATTTCTGGCTAATGATTTGCAAATATCCAGCCTGCAACAGGTCAGCGGAGTGCAAGTCTGTTATGAAAAGTAGAATTGGAACAACATTATCACATGGCTGTATACTTATCTTGTGGTTTTCATATCTATAAATATAACATTATGCATTTTTATAATTTTAATACATAATTTTATCTATTTCATATAAATTATGTTTACATAATATAAAAATGTATTGGTAAGAGGTGTCCAGGTTGACCATGAGAATGTCAGACTGAGTTTGGGACCTGAGGTTCTCTACCAGAAGCAGGAGCAATAGGGATTTGGTGGCTAAACAGGACTGCAAGCCAGGGCTACATCAGATTCTTTTGGGGTACCAACAGCAGTCTTGCCACAGCAACAGGAGTTTGGTGCCAAATCAGCCTCCCTTGCTTGCTAAGAAGCAGAATAAATTTGTCTGCAGCAGGTACCGTGCTGCCAAACCGCTGCTGGTCCCTGCGCCAGGTCACCTCCTTGAGGCTGAGAGGTCCACACCGCACGCTGGCAGCACTGGTCCCCCTCCAGCACAGGCGTCCCTGGAGTCACCCTTCTCTTAAATCCTCAGGTGGGAAGGAGATATTGATTTACACATTCAAACAGGATGGTTGTAAAAAAAACAATTGGTCTTCACTGTTGCAGGTTTGCCCTTTACAAGTTGCCGAAACATGTCAAAGGAGAGATTCCCATGCTGGGGCTGGAATACATGTACATGGACGCCCTGGCTCCGCAGTGGCAGCTCAGTAAATACCTCATCAACATGACACAGGGTGCTCTGGGACAAACACTGAAGCAGCTGTATGAGACGTACAAATCCGAGGCAAGTGATATTTAATTATCATTTTGTTGGTACGCTTACTTGATATTACATGCAAATGAAATTAAACCAGCCAAAATAAGCACGTAGAGGTATGGCTGGACCTGACCAACTAGATCTACTAAAACACGTCAACGGGAGTGTCTTGAGAGCTGGGCAGATTATTTGCAGTTTTGGCTACAATTATAAATCATCCTCAAACTTCTAATTTCTAGTCAAGCCTTTCACACACTTAAAGTATTGCCCATCAAAAAAATGAGCGTTGGTACATAATCCCTTCGGCTTCTTCTCTGCAATTCACGTTGAGCAACGTCTGAAGCTGTGAAGTGGTTGTGAACTCAGACCAGGGCCAGTGGTGACTCTTACAGACACTCGTCCTAAGCCCTCCAATGTGCACGTGTTTCACGCTCTGTCTCAAATCCAATCTGGCTTTTGCTCCCCCCCGCCCCCGAAATCACTGTGATAGCTTCAGCAGTGATATGCTGCTTGCTAGGCCTTTTTTTCCCCCCACAGTCAGACACCTAATATATATTTGTGTGAAGTGATTATAAAATACCACAAGATCTGCCTATAGTTATTTTTTTACCATCTGCATGGTCTTCTTGGGAGTCTGGTGTGTCTTGGGTGTGTCTTTGCATTCCTGCTGTGGGCTAGTGGTAGGGTGTTATTAATTTATACATAGAAGAGATTCCCAGAGGTCAGTCAAATATTGGCAATCCAATCAACTGTCCTGTTCCAGGTCTCGCTGTAATTGTAATAAACTGTTTACAAACTTGAAGTACATCGGGAGGGGAAACATGTCCCAAGTCCTTTGAAGTTCTCTGTTTGGTGGGAATAAGGTGCGGCCATATGCAAATATTTTGCAAAAAAGCAATAATTGCTTGTCCTTCATAAGAACACTTGTCATGTCTATTTTTCCTCAGCAAACATTTTCACCGGATCTGGTTGCTGAATCAGAGAGGCACAAAAAAGGGGGGGACGACACGCTTTTTTGCAAGCAAGTGCCCACTAAACCTATGTAAATTGTCTTGGTGAGCATATTCGACCTCTTGAGGAAGGGCTACTGCAATGATTGAGAGAACTTCCACTTTATATTAACCAGGACCCTTCAGGTTTATCTCACTGTAACTTCTGCAGAGACCGTGTCAGCTGAACTGGGAGAAGGATTAGGCTCGCGATGTTCTCACAGAGAAGTCCTGAATTCGTTCTTCTGTTCCCAGCAGAAGATGTTCACTTAAATGCCTTCCTTTTACTGAATGTCATGTTTCAGAAATATGTGTTTTCCTGCAGAAGAACAGCATTGCATACGCGATATACAATGATGAGGTCCCTGAGGCAGACTCCGACGGATGGAAAAAAGGACATACCAAAGGTACAGGGAGAGTCCCAAGCTACTATTTTCTCCTTTCCAAGGTTGTGGATAGCATCTACTTGTCTGTTTGGCTATCTGCATATCTAAAACTCCTGCCTAAAGCAAAACTGGAGAATGATCTGCATGATGCGTGGTTTGTTGTATAGTTATATATGCTGCAGCTTCTGTTCCGGTTTTGCTATGCCTAGGCTGTGTTGAAGAACTCTTAGGGCTTATGGACCTTTTGTTTTCAAGAGTTGAAACTCATATCACTCCTTTCAGCGAGTACAGACCACGTCCTCCCGAGCTTAATGGAAACAGCAGTACAAGATGTGAAGGGAAAGGCACCCTAAGCATAAACTCCTCCAAACTCTCTCTCTCTGGGGCAAGTAAGTGCTGCCAAGATCATGGAAGCGCTGAAGTATGCAGTTAAAGGAAAGCAAGACTTCAAATAAGTGTAAACTTCAGTGGAGGTCTAAACATTCCCTTGAGGAAGCAGATGGGGTTTGCCCAGCCTGACCCTGGGATGAAGATATTCTGCAGGGCTGTATTTCCAGGCTGCAGCAACGGGGACGGCTCGAGAGCCATGCTCCTCCCCGGAGCACCCTGCTGCAGGGGGAGGCATAGCCTGTCTCTCTGCCACTTTCCCGTGGAGGAGAATTTGGTCTGGGGAAGAAGACACAGTGCTGACAGAGTCTGTTTCCCCTTACGCAGTGAATATATGAAGGGAAGGAAAATGAGCAGTGGAGAGAGGGTCACAGCCACTAAATCATCAGATTTTTTTGAAGATAACATTTGAGCAGAGAAAGAGAAAAGGTTTTGAAAAGCTATTTTTTTTCAAAAGAAAAGTGGTGACAGTTTGAGTTAGGCTATGCAGGAGAGAATTAATGCAATTTTAATACAATATTAGTGTCTCCTATAATCCATTAATCTACTCTAGAGCCAGTTTACTGTAGACATTAACACAGGGAAGTGTGGTGTCTGCAGTAGCAAATCCACAGTAGGACCCAGCTGTACCATCTCAGGGCTTTTTCCCCATTAATTCACTTGCAATAACTTTTCTTTGGCAGGATTTCTGCTCTTGGACAAATCACAAGGCTTCTGGGTCATTCACAGTGTGCCCCTGTTCCCTCCCATCCCTGAGGACGGTTATGGGTATCCAGCTACTGGGGAGTCCTACGGACAGACGGCCATCTGTGTAACCTTCAAATATGACCAGTTCACAGAAATAGGTATGAAAAGCTTCTCCCTACGAAAGCCTTTGCCCCGCCGCACCTTTCTGACTGCTTTTCTTGAGACTTTGCCTCCAAAATTGCTTGTTCTTGTCCTTCATTGTCATTTTGGGAAACCAAGGGGGGCCTGGAAACAGCGTTCTTGGCTTCAGTTATGTTTATCCAATGATTTCCTGTGTGAATGTGGGAAAATCACTCTTCCACTCTGTCTCCATCTCCCCATGGGGACTATTGGGATAATAAAAGTCACAAGTGCATATCACAGACTCAGTCCATGCATACAAAACGCTTTGGAAAATTAAGATTAATAATTTTCAACAGTAACAGCTCATTCAGCCGCAGTCATCTGCAGCTCTAAAAACGTAAGGCAACCACTGCTTGAGCTGAAGTAGTAGCCTTGACATGTCAGAAATATGAAGTATGGAATAAATATCACCCATAATTTCCCCAGGTACCTTTTGCCACATAAAATACCAATACTAAAAATAATTAAAAAATGAAATCTATGCCCATAAGATCCAGAACAATCTGACAGCAATATCTGGTACTGGAATCCTGAAAAAGGACTATCAAAAGGCATTATAAGAAATCATACTGGTATGTTCCTTAACGCTTTTCACATTGTTTTTCACTCTTTTCTGAGTTACAAGCATCAAGTGATATTACTGAAATATCTAAGCTGTGCAAATGGCCAAGCTGGCCCCACCCCAGAGCTATCTAAACCAGGTTCCTGTTTGTGGAAGCGCATCTATGCATGTGTTTAGGGAAAGAGGACAACAAAATGAGAGGCATACAGTAATGCTTTTCCTGCTCCATCCTCCCAGCTTCTGCTAATCTGTGGTTCAGGGATTTCCTGAGCTGGAAAGACTGGAAAGTTCCTGATGGACTGGTCTTCCATGAACTCATCTAATGAGCCCATTTGTTCCTTTGCTCTTTACCATATCCATGGCAAGGACTTCTACAGTTAAGCTGCGCACTGTACAGAAAAGTAGTTTTCTTCTGCTAATTCAGTCCAGACGCTGAAAGACAAGCTCTGTTCTCCCTAAAACCAAACTAGACCCTTTGGCAGCTCTTCTGTTTGCATTTGGCTTGGCAACTGTAACTGACTGGAAACTACTGTAAATACGGACAGGCTTGAATTTACTATGCCATCTGAGCGCTGTGCGCTTACAGGCTTGAAGATGAGCATGGATGGAAGTGGCAGTGGACTGAGACCACCCGTTAACAGTGCTGCGAAGAATAATGAGGTGTAAGTGGAAAAACCTGAGCCTGCCTTCCCAGCCAGTCTACGCGCTGCAGCGCCATCAGAATACAAAGCAATTAAACATGTTTTTCGTTTTTGGTTGTTGGGTTGCTAAAATAAGATACTTTGACACTGAACTCCTCCAGGAGACAGGCTATGAAGATTAAGGATTTAGGTTTCCTTTCCAAGGCAGAACTTCTCTCTCTTGTTTCCTTTGCTTTAACCCGTTTTAATTCTGCATGTTTTCATTTCTTTGGGTTTTTCTCAGACCAACAGATGCTGAGTTATAATCCAGGGATCTACAGCTGTTCCATCCCTAACATCTTCCAAGATGATCTCCCAAATCTGCAGAAGCTCTGTGATGGGTCCAGGCTGCCCTCGGTCCCTTTGCGCCACCTCTCCAAACTCCAGTCAGCTCACGGGGAAACCTTTCTCCACTTTGCAAAGTCACACTTGTACATAGATGGTAAGGGAACCTTTTGCTCGATCTAACACACATTCTCAAGCAAGTAACAGGTGATTAATATGTTCTTTGACAATTAGTATTTTCTTTGAGGGGAAAAAAGAGGTTCAGCTTCAGAAATAAATGTAACAGAGGGCAGGCAAAGGTGTCCTGTCATAATGTTCTCTCAGCCCTACAAAGCAAAAAGCTGTCTGATCCTTCAAACACCTTCTTAAGGTGTTCAGTAATGGGATTTTCAGAAAAATTATTTCCTGCTATTCAACAGTAACAACAAAGAACAAAAATGGGGTTTGAATCATCTGGGTTTTTTTGTTATGAAGAAGGCTTGAAATTTTTTTCCTTTTGTTTTTTTTTTCCTGCTGATTGTTTGAAGCAGGTTTTCCAGGAGAAGGAGAAAATGTAGGAATGAACTTCTGAAACAAAAGTCAAAATAAGGGGAGGGGGCAAAATGCCTTCTGCCTCACTTTATGCATTGGAATGAAACGAGTCTAGTTTAGGCAATGCTTTTCAGTCCCCTCTTAAATGAAGGAATGTGAGAGACTAATTTCCCACACCCTGTGTTATTCCACAGATATCTACGTGGCCTGGGTGGCTCAGGAGCTGAAGACTGATTTGTTGGCTGAATCCTGGCAGCATTCCGGCCAAAAACTTCCCTCAAATTGCTCTCTCAGCTACTACGTCTACAACATAAACCTAATAGGGACGCTATTGAATTCCACCTTTTATTCCATTAATGATCATTCCAAATGGGCTGTTTCAAAGGAATACAAAGATCAGTGGACCTGCATTGGAGACTTAAACCGCGCTGCTGAGCAAGCCTGGCGAAGCGGTGGGTTCATCTGTACGCAGAACGAACACATATACAAAGCCTTCAGACATTTGATAATCCACTATGAAAGTTGCACCGATGCTTCCACATTGATATAATGAACCATTCCTCCCAAATAGCGCAGCCCCTCGTTACATAGAAAGTGTAGGGAAGATCTCTCTTAAACTATATTTTCACTCTGAAAAATGGCCCTGTGGGTCAGCAGATGTGTTAGACCTTCACCTTGTTAGCTATAAAAGCAGACAGCTTGCAGGTAAATTATGGCTGTTTTTCTCTGGGTGCTGGACCAGCAGGCTCTGGGTGCACTGAGCCACGCTCTGCTCTCTGCTTGGCTCTCAGCCGAGCCGCTGCTGCACAGGGCTGCACCAAAGCACATGGCTGTGAGCGACCGCGCACAGGCATCCCTGGGGGAGCTTGTGAGCGATGCTGGACATGGGATGAGAGGAACAACAGACACCTGTCTCGTTAGCTAGGTTGTCGGGGCTGGGCAGTTAGCAAGAGATAAGTATCCCAAAATGCTTCAAAATCGCCTCGCGACGGTTGAGATCAGCCACAGCATTTCTGCTCAGTTTGGGGTGAATCTCTTAAAGAGCTGACATAATTGGATACAGACAGGGAGACAAGTAGATTTGTGGAGAGGAAGGCTTCATTTTTACATGATTAATTTTTAGAGAAGAAATGAGCTTTAAATCATTTGTAACCAATGGCTTGGGAGTATTTCTAGTGCTTTTATTCATGTATTGCAATCTTATAAACAAATAAAAATGTCCAAAATATGAATAAGTAAAATAAATTATGAGCAAAAATGGTCTGTTTACAGTCTCCCTCTTCCATCTTTATAGTTATTTGTGGCTGGTTACAATGTTTTATGGCTGCCAAAGGAAAAATGGAGACAATTAGGGGAAAAATTAAAAAGGAAACAGAGGAAAATATTTGAAGGAAGATGTGATTTCACCTACGTTTTCACACTACAAAAAATGTGGCTGTTAATTTCCAATACCTCCAGTTTCAGGCTTAGGAGCTGAAGTTTGCATGGACTTGCTATAAGGACAGAGCTAATTTGCAAAATCCTGATGCACACTTGGGTTCAGATTTCAAAAGTGTATCTGTATTTAATATGTTCCTAAATATATTTATAGGGTTATATCTCACTTGTATTTTTTTGTTCTGAATTGCTAATATAAACTCCAGTGTGAAAAGTTGGCTGTCCTGCTAACATTTCTGTTTTGCTGTGTTCATTGTCCATACCACTCATTCTCCACAACAGGGCCTTAAAAGAAAGTAGATATAAAGAAATGCCCTACAACCGCAAGAAGCTGTCCAAGATTTCCTTCCCTTTTCACCCTGCAAAAGCAACCAAGCAACAAAGTGTACAAGGTACCAAACGAATTAATTTCAGAAAACATCTGTGAATGCTTCTTGAAGAAATAAAAATAATAGACCTGGCCCGCTCAATGAGGAGAACTGTCCAGGAATAGATTTTATATTTAATCGATCTGGATTGAAGGCAAACCCGAGTCTCATAGCTCAGTGAAAATGTTGTTGATAGTTTAGATATTCTGCACAAATCAGGACTTTTTCTTTTCCCTGCATGTGACCAAAGAACATTTGATAAATAATTTGCTTGATAATGTTTTTTCTCTGATGCTTGTCAAATTGTTTTACGTATCTACTTTTCATTGTTTTACTAGCTGTGGTCAAGCAACACCTATCTGTGGCAGTGACAATTGCCCGTGCCACTGAACGCTGAGCAGTGGGATGGTAGGGCATCACTCACATAAGCCAAGATAAAATTAATTTCTCTTGTCCACCTTTCCATGGCAGACACTAACCCAACCTGTCTGAACTCTTCTATCTTGCCCACCCCACCACAGTGTACAGGAAGAGCGAGAAATCCATCACTGGAGACGCTGCTGGTGAGGTGCATCACCATGGTGCATCAGAGGGCACCTGGACCTACGGCACAACCTGCATTTCTTATCGTGGATGCTCAGCCGCAGCATTTCGGTCGCAGAGTTCAATAGCAAAGAGTCTCCATCCACCAACTACCACAACAGTGTTGCTACAGCCCTGCTCCCCGGGCTAAAAATCAACAGTCCATCACTTGACTTTAAGTGCTGATCATTATTCTTAATTATTTGATCAACTGATAGCTGTTATAAAGCTTCACAAGACTACTTACAACATTCCTCTTCCATTATATCCAAGATTGGTAGCCTCCATTTCAGCTGTTACTGAAGAGGCATAAACAGCAGTAGGAAGATGGAAACAGTTGTACCATACAACATTACAGGCACCTAAATAGCCAGGTTGTGCGCACGCTCATTTCAGTGGTGTAGCAACAAAAAGACTGCAGTTCTGGTTCTCTCATTTTTTGACTGTAAACAGTT
Organism: Morus bassanus; assembly: GCA_031468815.1. Classification (NCBI taxonomy): domain Eukaryota; kingdom Metazoa; phylum Chordata; class Aves; order Suliformes; family Sulidae; genus Morus; species Morus bassanus. The sequence goes on along the minus strand of CM062576.1, from coordinate 8,224,071 downwards.
TTAATTCAGTTTTGCTTTTGTTGTGTAACTTCCATATTTGCATATCCAGATATTTCTACTACACGCATTATGAAACATGGGCAGACTCTTTGTTTCCCAAAAGAGTCTGACAATCAACAGGATAAACTATACAGATTTGTAAAGGGGTTGTAACTCAGGCTTCCTGTGCGAAGGCAAGACCACACGCCACTTACTCAACTTCATATGCCCTCACATCATGCACCGCGATGAATCGTTGGTGTGAAATATTTATTTTTGCATATTTTCTATATATTCATAGAGTTTTTAATTTTAAAATGTGCTGGTTGTTTTTCAAAATGCCAAACGCTCAACAGATATCTGCCTGTCCTAGTGACTCTGTGCTGCCTTCGCTGCCCACTGCAACCCTTTTGATTGGGCAGACCTTCTCCTGCGGAAGGGGACATCTGGTGCTGCCCCCTCTGAGATTTCAGGGGGACCTGCCCAGCAAAGCTGATCCTGCAAAAGCGCTGAAATCTTGGTCCCTGGCATGGAGAGGGGAGAAAGCTGGTCTCTCATCTGGAAACCCAGAATCTCTTCTCCTCAGCGTGCAGGTATGGCTATTCTGACCCTTGGGCTCTGTTCTAGTCAGACCAAATGAGAACATGTATTATACATGAAAATTGTTTGCCGAGGGAGTAGGAGAGGCCAAAAGCAGACATTATTAATCCACTAAACATTACTGTACTGCTGCCAACTTTATAACAAACACAACAGTAGGGATTGTTGTTTGGTATAAATTGCCTTGTAATCATTTCCACAAGCCGAGACTCGGTCCCAGCATGCCTGACAAGCTTGCAAGGGGCAAGAAATGCAAATACAGCCTCTCGAAATACACGCCTGCCACTCGCTCACCCACCAGGACATCTCCTACCCTCACCACAGCCACTGCCATCCCACAGCAAGGGCACAACTCCCTGTCACTGCTCCAAAAAATTCCCTGATGATTTTCCTGTAAACCCCTGTATCCCCACAGATGCTTCTATAACACTGGTAATTGTGGATCATTACGGTAGTGGTTTGCTGTGTTGGAAGAGTGCAATTTTACACAGACTTAATGCAAGAGGTCAAAGAATTAGCCATAAGCCTCGCTAGAAGAAAAGCTAAGAGAAAAAAAAAATTTGCCTGTGTGCAGTTTAATTACAGCTGGGCAATTACAATACTGGAAAACTGGCACAGGCACTGCAGCCTGAGCCCGCTTCAGAAGGCAGCCTTTATGGTGGGATTGCTGCTGGTGTCTCCACAACGACTGAAAATGTACTGAGCCCTCATGATGGGCGTGATAAGCAATGTATTGGAGAATTTCTCAAGGACACCTGGGGCTCCATGCCAGCTGTCTGCCAGTACGTCATGGGAAGCTTTGGGAGAAATGTCTCTGAGTGAGCTGGGAACCTTCCCTTCTCCAGGGCATGCTAGCTTAGCCTGACACTTGGACTTGTCACAGAGGTTCGCAGGTATATTTCTGAACCACAGCAAAGTCTGCTTCAAAGTGGGCTAGACTGAACTTTTTAAAAGTACAGAAGTCCTGCAAAGCCCACGGGGGTTTGATCGTTTCGTTGTCAGTAATGCCCGTTCTTCCAGCTATCCTTGCAAACCACGCACGCTGCTCCCCTCTCGGCACTCTTTGTGTAGCTTTCTGATCTCAAAACAGGAAGTTTCCAGTAAACGCATCTAATGTAAGCGCCTGTGTCAAACAGGGCTTCCTCAGCTTGCCTGCGGCGTGAAGGGAGAAGGTTATTTTTGCAAAGACATATGGGCCTCTCATCCCTCTCTCCAGCTTAAATATATAGACTTCTGACTGTAATGAAATGCTAAAGAACATCATTGTGAGAATTTGGTTTAATGTATCAAAGCATCCTTGGTGTTATTAGCATAGTCACGTAATTATCCCCAGAGAAACTTACACCCATACGTTAACGCCCATGAATTATTGCGCGGATCTCTTTTATACCTTTATTTCCAGTTTCTGGGAAAAATACATCACTGGGCACTTAGTATAGCAATTGCTTCAGAATGTGTAAGCTGCCTATGCCCTGGGTAAAGTGTTCGGGAGGCAAAGTGGTGCTGCCAGCATTTTCTAAAAGCTTGGTGTAAGCCAAAGCCTAACTGTGCTCAGAATGTGATGCAAGAATCCAATGCACCTCTTTAATTTCACAAGAGATTTCTTAAAAAGACAGGAAGTTAAAAATGAGAATGGAGATCAAGAGAAATTTATGTTAGGCAAAGTGTAGAAAAAAACCCCTTGTAGCAGGGAATACATTCTTCATAGTACAAGGCAGTGAGCCTGATCTGAAATTTCAAGCTAGGATATCAACATCAGTGTTTTCTAGATATCCTGAGTACCTTAGCCATATCTGACACTTTTCTATTTAGACTGAAGATACCAGATTAAAGGCCTAATCCACTGTTTTTTCTCATAATCCTTATGAATTTGGCATGAATGCAGTAAAAGAAGCTGCATATGAACTCAGGAGTCAGTTGTAGCACTTTCAGATCTTGGCCTTAGACTGCAGCTAGCTCATAATATCATTTTTTAATGCAGGCCCATTGTATGCTTATCTTTATGGGTTTTAACTGATTTATCCCAGTATTAAGAATATGCTATTCTATGCATGTTTGATATGTTCATTTTGCTCAAACTGTTAAATAAAAACATTAGGACTTGAAAAAATATGTCTTGCTTTTTAAAAACAGCTGGGTTACACTTTTACTCAAATGATTTTAGTAAATCCTCTTGATTTTGTTTTTTCCAGTTGAGTTTGTTTGACATTTCTGCACAAGGTATCTGGTGACTATTCTGATTCTCCCATAAGACAGATAAAAGTAAGGAATGTTCTTCCCCTCCTCTGATCACTTTGTAGCTTGGGAACTGTAAACTGATACTCAAATATTCAAAGTGTTACTGGAGCAGAGCACAGTAGTTAATGTTGCCAGCTAGAGTGCTGGCAATTGCTACAAGTGGTTCACTGTAGTACACTTGTACTAGCATTGCCTAATTTATTATCATAGAAATTTTGCATGCAAATGAGCCACAGTTGTGCATCATAATACCGTAACCCAAAAATCTGTCTTCACATGTATTAGTGCCTGCAAATAAACATGTCACATTACAGCAGTACACAGTTTCCCCATTACATTCCAAAACCTGCCAAAATTTCACTAAAAGCCATATCATCAAGTGTTTTCTTTTTGTTCCTTACTTCTGACTTTCTAAAGTGTGAGAGTATTTACCTCCAAGGCTTTTTTGTGTCTGCCTTTTTTCAGGTTTCCTTTTTGGGCTAAGGTTCTGCCAGCCAAAAAATCAGTATTTCTTTTGCTATAGTGCAGTTTTAAAAAAGTATTTTTGCACCGGTATGTGTATGCTCAGCACCACTGTCCACCACTTCATGTTGAGATTAAAAATGCCCAGCCCAGTACACATTTCCGGAACTGTTTCCTTCCCTGCTCTGAAAGCTGCTCCGTTTCACATACTGTCTGCATCTTTTGCTCTCTTGCTTTCTAACTACTCCAGATATTTCTTTCGTGAAAGTCAAGGTGAGAATGAGGGAACTGACAGTTTTACATGGGACATTTTGCAAGGAAGGACCATGGAAGAAATGCTGCACAGCAAATAGGGACAATTAGTACAGTTGTGTTCCCAGCCGCCTACCAACCTGCTCTCCTCTTTACTGCCAAAAGATGTGAAGAACCAGAGAAACGGGAGCAAAGAGAGCCTGCAGGAGAAATGGAGACGAGGGAACAAGACAACTGAAGGTGAGCAAGAGAGAAAAAGCAAAGGAAGAGCAGTAGGTACATTAGAATGGGTGGTCAGGGAGGTCAGAGACCTTGAGTTTGGTGACAGATAACCATTAGGAGTTAACTGTGAAGAAGTTAATAGGATGTTTCATTTACTATGATAGTTACTTAACATTTATCCATTTTACAGATACAGCCTCCATAGGCTATACCCCAGAGAGATAAAAATGAAAGGCATAAACTGAAGTGACTTAGCCAAGTATTAAAAAAAAAAAAAGAAACCAAAACAAACCAACAGCCAGAGAGAAAGTCATTACCTGTCTGTTGCCAAACTTACAAGAGGTGGGGCAAGGCAATGTCAAAAGCATTGAACGTGTAAAACTAGGAGGGAGAAAGTCATAAGCCAAGCTAAATAGTTTGAACCACACATATTCGAACACCATGCTAAACCATTTTTTAAAAAAGAAGGAAGCTACTATTAAGGTGTAAAGCCAATACAAAAATATGATTAAAACAAAAGATTAAAACATTCCCAAGAGTAACTGCGGATCATTTCATTACGGATTGTGACACTAAAGCTAGCTTCATTCATTCTTGTGGCATTGAGACAACTGCAGGCAGAAAAGTAAATACAAATACAAAAGAACGTAAACAGAACATAAATAGTGATACGCAAACTGATGCCTTTAGCACTTTGCTCTTGGGATTATTATTACAGGTATAGCTACAACATATAGCCGTTCATTCTCAGGCAAAAATCAAGCTTAGTTTAGAAACCTCCCCAGTTTTATATTTTCTTTGGTTTCATCCCTGATCCTATTTTGCTCTCCAGCACTAAAGAAACCACCACTGGTCTAATACAGTTGTTTCCCAAGGCACTGAGTCAAAATCGGCAAGCATTCCTAGATATTACTTACCGTCACTTGGCTCATGGTGGCCTGCTGTTTTGTCACCGCCTGGTCTTGGATCCCACAGAGGAATAATGGCAGTATGGAAGCTGCAGCTCTATAAAAAGTGTCATCTTAATATCAGAGGAGGAGCTAGGCATAAGGGGTTGGCTTCACAAATGTAAATATTTCATAATTTATTTAGTAATGTGGCTTTTCTTTCCCCCCCAGGCAAAAGCTTTAATAAAGGAATAGGTCTACTGCAACAAAGGAAACAACAGCAAAAACAGAGACAAGGACACATCCTAACCCCGTTAATATCAGTGGGAATTTGCCTTCATCTCAGTGGCAATAGAACTTCAAAGACACAGGAATCATCCATAAAACCTGAAGGATAAAACCTGAACCTTTCGTGGTCTATGACACAAAGAGTGTTTAGAGGATGGCAGTGTGGTACCGACATGGTGGAAATGTCCCCAGCAAGAGTTTCACATCCTTGGCTGGACCACAGCCTTGTCCCTAGCGCTGCCAGGGTGGCTGGTAGGACAGACGTCAGAGAGGCCACGTGCAGGGGCAGTTTCTTTGGCAGAAGAACCTCTCTGAGGCAGGACCATGCAGGACCTGGGCAGAGATGAACCTCCTCCTGACTGTCTCTCTTGCTGTTCATGGCTTTACTTTCAGTGCCCAAATCAGGTAGAAGTGATATCCCCACCTTTAGAAGTTTTTTTTTTTCTATCAGTAATTTAAGATATTCTTTCAAAGCCTGTCTCTGGCAGAATGAAGACTGAAAGCTGTGTCTCCTCAGTCCTACCTTGCATTGTTAGCACTGAGGAAGATGAGCAGTGTGGACAGAAAGAAGCTTTTCTTCTCCAGGGAGATTCAAGGTCTCCCTCGAATACTAAGAACACATCCTGGGTGCATTCTGCCTGCTAAATGCTATGAAAAAACAACATGGGAAAGCCAAGATGGGGGAACTCATTCCCAAGCATCTCTGTGGGTCTTGTTTTGGTACTGTCACTGTACAGCAAAGTAGAAATTAAAAGAACAGAGGTACCATTCTTCTGCTAACAGCAGAATTAGTTTCCCTCTCTTTCCTTTGGATGACTCCTCATGCTTTTTCCATTCCCAGGATTGCATAATAAGGCACAGTATCAAGTCACTGTATGATAATGTGCATAATGTACAACCTGGAGAGGTTGTTACACTCCTGATGGGTGAGTTCATCTGCCCCAGAAACACGCAGCTCCTCATAGTCCTATTTTAGCTCTTTAAGAAAAAGTCTCCTCTGCGCTTCATTACTGGTCACCAAAATAAGTCTGACAACATAGACCCTTGCAAACAAACCAAATTCCAAAGAATGGCAGGTGTTTCAGGAAAACATTCCGTGGGAGTGTGTACCCTAACTAAGGCCTCCTCGTTAATTTCAAATGATATCTCATACGGGATCTGCGCCACTGCAGGTCATATCAAGAAAAAAATTACAAACATTTTCAGAAAAGCTCCTTTAAAAGAAATATGTTTACCGTATGCTAGTGTGTCTGTGTACTATATGGCAGTGATTTTCAATCCCTGGGTGTAGAGAGGTCCATGGACAACCTTTAAGAAAGCCACAAATATGACTACAAAATACGAGTTCACACATATTTTCCATACATTAAATTTCTTAAGGAAGCCTGTGCCTCTACTGGAAAACTATAGGGAAATTTCAAAACCTGTGCTTTTTGCAAGTCAGACCTATATTGTACATCAAAATATGCAGCTGGGGTTTTGGGGGGGTTTTTGAGAGAGAGAGGATCCTGCAGGAACAGAGAACTTACAGTTTCAATATTTGTTTTCAATAAAACACAGTATTTCTTTAATGCTAAATTCCTTTGGTTTCCAGTGCCCTAATTTCTAACAATCAGCATGTATACAATCAGTCTAAGAAATGACGAATTAAGCTTGTGGTTTGGCTGCTTTGAAAATCATATAATAATGCTATTTGAGTTTGTGGGCTTAGCTTGGTAGCCCAACTGAAATGACTGTCAGCCAGACAGATAGTGCAGTAAAGGTGAAACACAGTATTGCAAGTAAGAAACTGGTCATTATTTCACGGCCCCCGTCTTCTCTGGGTGTATGAGCCCAGCATATTGTGGGACCAAGTGACACTCTTAAACAGAACAACCAATTTGGTTACATTAGTTAAACCAGTGTGGTAAAGGCAAAGTGAAACTGAGCAGCTTCACGGTCCTTGCCACGTATACCATGGGCATGGTATCTTCCCCAAGCAAGGGAGATTTCAAGGGCTAACAGCATTTGAAGTAAGTCTAGTGTGATTTAAATGTAGTATTGTATGAAGCATGACAGTAAGATCAACTGAGTGAAACACTAGAAGAGTGTTACTCTGGACAAATTTATGAATCCACTGCACAAAGTAATACTTATTTGTGCAAAGTATTCAGGAGAAAAGAAATATGTTTCTTCTAAGAAGATGTAGGTGTGGCTACTACAGTGTACCAAAGAGATTAAAAAAAAAAAAAAAAAAAACCAAAACAAAACTGTTGATGCTGTGTTCTTGTTGTGTTTGAAGTAATAATTAGAGTCTGGCGTCAAGTTTGAATGATAACTATTACTTTCTTCACACAGATTTTCTAAGCTTGAGAGACCAGTTTTCAAAAGCTCTCTAGCAAAGCTATTATGTTACCAGTATTACTCCATCAGAAGAAACTGTTAAAGGATGATCAGAACTACTGAGGGCGAGTCCTGGTTTTCCAGTATCTTCTCAGGATTGGGCTTCAAAAATGAAAGTCAGCTTTTCTGGCAGTAATCTCTCATAATTACAACTGAAAATGATGCAACTGGCAAATTCTCAACTGCCTTGGAAATTGGACCTAACACATTCAAAACATAAGCCTTTAAAATATTTCACACATAAACACTTTTTGCCAATATTCTCAATTAGAACTCATGTTTTTGTTCTTAAAGAAAAAACCCATGCTGTTTTTCATTGCTGATGCAGTTTTGTATATGTTACTGCTTTGAATTCTCTGTTTGAATACTCCCAGAAGGCGGTTGTCACTGCAGATGCCCCAGACTCTGCCAGATGATCGGCTTTCTGTGCAGCTCGGCCATTTCCCTCCATCGTAGGTATTAGACACCCCAGCTTACTTCACCGTGACTTCAATGCGTGTTTTTCTCTTCTTCAGGCTTATTAAAAAACAACTCTTGGACTGAAAAAGAAGCATTTTTACCAGAACAGATATTTGGATTCCTTTTACTCCAAACTCCCAGAGCACCATGTCCCAAAAGGAAAAGGATTCCAGTAAGTTTTGTATATGGATGTATGAACACACTACATATAAAGAGAAACTTCCAACTGAAGAGCTCTAATACTGTAAGATAAAGCGTTCAAAAGTGAGGAAATATAGAACTACATTTGCCTGTGCACCTTTGATTCGACCTGTGTATAGCTACCCTTTGCAATTGGACCATCTTCTGTTTCGTGTACAAAATCTACAGCTTTCTCAGATGAGTTGGGTTTTTGCTAGTTTTTAATCCTTTTTATTAAGTGTAGAGTCTTCTGGTATTATTTATTGCTCACCAGCCAGCTCCGTCCCAGAACCTAATTCTGTCATGGGAGTTTTATATGTTTAGCTCCCTGAAGTATTATGGTTCTCACGTTTGGTCTAGGATATGTAGTGTGGTACAAATAAGATGTATGCCTATGGGTGGAGGGACAAAGAGTATTTACTATTAACAGACTCAAACTGTTCATTTCCTTCCTTCTGTGGGTTCCCTTCCAGTATACTATAGCAAGTTCTGCTCCTAAACAATTTTTCTGAGTTTAATATATTATTAGTCACAAGATTATCCTGGCTTCATGCTACACCTTTACCTAGTAACAAAGCTTTTCTTAAAACCCGTTGAAATGCTTTTCACCCTAAGTACATAGTTTGGTTTCTGCCACACAGTCCTCTACTAGTACCATACAAACGTTATGTCTTTTCCAAATAACAGTACGTGGAAACTTGGTTGGAGAACACACTGGACCATCCGGTAGCATTACAGTTTTAGGTAGTGACTGTTAAAAATTCTCAGAAATGTAATAAGTATTTAAAGGCCAGATGGTTCAGGAAGCTAACAGGAGATTAACTGGCTGGCACCAAAATGTGTGACAACAAAAAGAGTGAAGAGGGTTATCTGCTGCAGCTTGCTTTTTGAAATAAGAAAAATGGAAAGAATTTATGAATGCAAACATGAAGGGGACAGCACTTTTCAAAGAGTTTTGAACTGCAGAGAGTTGTGGAGTGCCTGCCTCTTCCTAAGGCAGGATAATACCTAGAAATACAGCCAGTAGGTGAGGGTACTAGACTGACATCTCGCCTGAAACAACAAAATTACCTTATTTAATTTCTGCCAACAGGCATAATGGAATGAAAGATCTTGAGCCCAAAGGAAAGCAAATCATTGTGTCCCCAAAAAGATGGACTGCTTCCTCACAAGATGGTGTAAAGGACAGGCTGCTCTCTATGCACAGCTGCAGGGGTGCCCAGAGAAACAACAGCATGGCCAATGGATGTGGTTCGTCCTTGTCAGGGAGGCAGTCTGTTCCCAGGACTAGCAAGAAAAATACAGCTGAACGAACAAGTGAGAACAAAATTTTAAATATCAGCCTCAGACTGGATAAAAGCCTAGAAAATTATACATTTAGTTGTAAAAAAATCTAGAGTGACATGCCAAAAATCCTCAACAGAGACCTGCAAAGAGACTACAATCATCTGAGCAGTATAGTCTAGTTAAGTTTTTAAAAGGTACAACAGACCTGGGTCTTGATAAATGACTCGTGTGCAGGATCTAGAGCAGTTTTGTTGGGATCTCCAGCAATGCCATCGCTCCGTCTCTCAACGATTCTGTGGTTGGCATCGTATCAACAACATCAACCCTGCAGGTTGTGTAACAAGATAATGATGCCACCCTTAGGGATGAAGGCGGAGGTGCCGGTAAGATGACAAAGTCCCGCCACCCACATACAATAAGAAATAATTGAGATTAGGTGAGGCTGCAGTCAAACATGAAACATTAAAAATACTGTTTATTAACAATCACAGAACCAATTAAACTGAATTTATATAAACTATTTAATTAACAGATTAGAAAGACTGAAGTGACCTGTGTGATCTTCTAGTCTGACTTCCTGTATAATGGAGAGATTTCCCTGAACTAGTTCCTGTCTGAACTAGATTGTATCATTTTAAGGGGGAAACATCACATCTTGATATAAATATCAACAGAAAAGTTACCATAATTCTTGGTAACCCTCTCCATGGTTAATTATGGGTAAATATAAATTAAGATTGCAGGTCTTGGATCTTTGTCTGCTAGAGCTAAGCCATGTATTTTTAAATGGATATTTACTACATAGAAAGGTATGTAAAGGGCCCCTATTAACTTTCTCTTTGATAAGCTAAATAGGTGGAACTCCTTGAGCCCCACATTAGAAGGAGACTATCCTAATCCTTTAATCATGTCTCATGTCTATTCTATGAAATCCCTCTAATTTTTCACCACTCTTTTTGAATTTAGGACACAAACCCCAGGTACAACATTCCAATTTGCCTTCCATCAGTGCCAGATAGAGAGGAAGTATAAACCTCTCTGTTCTTTCTCAGTATTCACTTGCTTGGGCAATCAAGATTTAGATTCCCTGTTCCAGTCAGCCTGTCAAAGAAGTAGCGATTGTGGCCTACTGGTCTCCAACTCCTTTTCAGTGACCCTGCTTCCCAGGAGAGGACTCCCCATAAGACTTGCTGGGCCCTTGTTTTTCTTTCTGGAATACATGTTATGCTTATCTATCTGTAGAAGGCAAAAATGCTTTCACACTAATTTCATAGAAGAATAAGGCACAGAGGGACTTATCAGAGGTTACCATGAAATATTTGTGAAGAAGGAAACTGAGGACAGGACAGGTCTCCTGAATCCCTACTGGCACTAGTACTGCACATTTACACATGAAGTTGAATTGCAGAGGCCGTGACCAGATGCACTGTCAGCTGATAGATACAATCCTGGTATCAGACTGAATGCTGTCATTTCTTTTCAGATGCATTTAAAACTCCCCTGGTGAAATAAAAGAACAGAGCTTGAATCATTCAGCCTAACCTTCTCCTGCCAAAGGTAACCATGTCCTACCTTCTCCTTCATAAATAATCTCACACAAACTTAGGAAATAAAATATTTTCCCAAGCAGGAGGAAAATATGATCGGATTGGAAATGCAGACAAAGGAAAATATTATCTTAGATAATTCTTCCTTGTCATCTTTTACAGTAACTTTTACTGAAATGGTGCTTCTGATTCGATTCTGTCCTCTATCTCCTACTGTAGGGAATAGAGATAGTCTCCGGCATCAGTCTGTGTTGGGTAGAGCACCAAACTTGCTGAACCATGTAGACCAAGCAAAAGAGTAACTGTAATAAAAGGACTAACTGAAGACCAGATTTCATGATGAGTTTCATTTCTTCATTCAGTCAAACCCTGTGCACCAGACAGGATTGGTTCTGACAAGCTTCTGCTGTAAAATGCTACAAAAGAGGCTGGAATGTAGGCCAGAGCTAGGGGTAGTTCTTGGGAAGCTCTTGGATTTCCTGGAGGGCAAGGTGTGGCTCTGTATGTGGGAGGTAAACGCCAGTGATTTTCTGTTACTAGTAATTAGGTACAGCTTGAGTTTCATTAATAAGAGCTACATATGCATACTGGAAAAAAGAGTTTATCTGACACTGGGATTATTACATGTTACCAGCTAAATGTCTTACAACGTTCATTACCTATGTTATTTTGTGATTAGCACTTATAAATGTCCGAAAGCATGTTCGTATTTTACCAACACATAAGAAAAGTCTGCCACTGAGAGTTTATAATGTAAAAGAGAAGGAAATCCTCCTGGTAAATCTCCAAATTATCCCACCAATTTGTCTAGTATTTTGGAACTACTTCTTGTGTAGCATTTGTTTTTATGAGCTTTAGTCATTTTGCTTTTGATGTTGTTTATGATCACTACCAGATATAGAAATATGCTTTCCAGAAAGTTATCCTGAGGTGAACACCCAGCATGAACAGCCATATCAGGCTTAAAAGATGTGATAAACCAATAAAGAAAGGAAACAGAATCTTATCAGGGGAAAGGGGCTGGGTAGCCTTAAATAAAAGAGATACTGCAATTCTAGTGACCATCAAAATTTAGCAATGCAAACAGTTAAAAAACCCTGTAATGTAGGTAAAAATGTCTGTTAAATTATTTTAAAAATCCATTCATGGCAGTCTCTAACCAGGTACTATCTGAATATTATGACAGATATTCTAAAATTCTTATAACACATTTTAAAGGGTTTCTTTTTGCTCCATTTTGATGTGTCATAGCATCACAGGACTGTGACTCTCCAGCCTGACCTTTTGCACAGTACGGGTGACAATTAGATCAAGTGATGTCTACATAGTTTCTGGAGGAGCCAGAACACTTCATTTGGAAAAAATCCACTTTCTTGATTTAAAGATTTCAGGTGACAAGGAACACTTCACAGGCCTATCTATCCATCTAACTTTTTTTCCACAGCTTGCTTAGTCTAAGGGTTTTGTTTGGTTGGTTTGGGTTGTGTTTTTTAATCAAAAAATGTCTCCTGGCTTAGCTTTCAAACACTACATCTTTTAAAAGATTTGTCTGCCAAACTGAAGATTTCTATGATTATAATTATTCTCTTTACTTAGGTAATTCCAGGTTGAGTTAGCTCTTATGTGATTCATTGATAGGCTAAAGAAATTAAGTTTTAAGTCTCTTCTGTAAGAAGGTTGATCCCAAATCAACTGAGTAGTTCTGTTTAACCAGTTTTGTCAGTTTTTCTATCGATATCAGGCCAAGACATACTGCTCCACCACCAAAATCCCTATTGCTACGCTGTGCTCCCCATATTTATCCACAAGGATAACACAGAAATATTAGTCTGCACTTAACTATATTAAAATGCACACTGTTCAAGTTAGCTCATCTTACCAGAGATTCTGGTAACACTGTGGAATAAATCCTTATCACGTATCACTTCACAACCTCTGCTTCTTATGCAAATATCATCTTACAAATTGTAAACTAACTAATCTGGGTTACTGGCCATTTATAAATACCTCTGATTTATTAATAATGCCAAGTAGAAAACGGTCCTGACTACTTTTTCCGAATTTAAAATGTAAAGTATCTACTAAGAGCTAAAGAGTAATATAGCCAGACACTGAAATGTACTAAAATAGAAGAATATTTAAGCAACATACTTTGCTTAATTGTTGATAATGTGTATTGATACCATGGACCTAAGAGTGATCTGCAAGGGGAACAAGTTTCACTTTACCCTGTCACAAAATAGTTACCTTATTTCTATAGTAGCACCTATGAATTACGTTGCAATAATTTTGAACAAGGACAAAATTCTTAGATATCTGTGGGCAACCTGCAAGCAGAAGAAGAAGCAAAATTATTTGCTATACCAAGATCTATTTATTACAGAGAAATTATTCCACTACAGTGCAAATACTCCTTAATATAAAATAACAGGAAGTCAATAAATAAAATTAAAACATAAAGTAGCAAATTCTGAAAAATATCTGGCTAGAAATGACTCATACTCTAACGTTGGTAAACTCTTTCTTCTTCAGTACGTGAAGGAATGTTTTATTAAGATAGCCCAAGCTATGTGTAATTGCCACTAGCAGAAAGATACTAGCATTACTTCCTACAAAGAGGACCACACCCCCCAAGAAACACAAGTTTTTCTACATACCCACAAGGTTGATGAAATGTTGGCATTGACTACCTTCCCTTTTACAGGACAATTTGTGAGAAAAGGATACTGATCTCCAGAAGCAGCAAAATGAATTCAGCAAAATACCAGGGTGGAAACAGTAGATCCTTCTTCAGTACTTTGGCATGGGTAGCTATTGGATAAACTTCTCAAATAGTCTAAATGCACCAAATTACAATTTTCTTGTTTATAGGATTTCTATTTGGGGAAGCATTCCCGTTTTCTGCACTAGGCACTTGAAGCTCCAGCAAACTCCTTTATCTTTTTTTTTCAGCGTACATACAATTAATGCATTATCTAGCAGTTTTAATCTACTAACCAGAAGTGCTGACAGACTTGTAGGAAATCAAACGCCCAGTATTCATCAGGCTGATCTGCCCAGATTAAGATAATGGCCAGCTATGCCATCTTGATAGGTCCTGTGGGAAGGAATTATTGTAATGCCGGTTATAACTACATGTTTAAGACTGTGTTGACATCCATACATAAAGCAGCTGTAAAGGAATTTTTTTAAATCTAATGAGCTTTAAAACTGGACACTCACATTCAATTATGGAATTTCCATAATTTTTAAATAACACATCTGCAAGTTTTTTTGCAAGAATACCACATAAAATACCTTCTTTTTAAAATGCTCTCCTTTGCTTCATTTTTCCTTGGATTATTTAAGTTTTGCTCTCTCAGGCTTCCAAATGCTTGACTTCTTTTTCTTTCTCACATCCACGTACATACATGTTCTGAGATGTTGGACACAGACCACGTAAATGCACCAGCAATCACTGCTCTTCGCGCGGTGTAGCAAGAGGGTTACACTAAGCTGAACAGCTGCAACTTCAAGGAGGGCAGGATGGAGGAGCCACGAAACGACAGGTCTGTCAGCCTCACCTCAGTCCCCAGGACGACTGTGGAGCAAATACTCCTGGAAGACATTTCCAAGCACCCGAGGGACACAAAGGTGAATGAGAACAGCTGCTGTAATGTGGCTTTACCGGGGGCAAACCTGTGATGGGAAGACCAGCTCGGCAGAAGAGGAAAAGCAGCACGTGCTGCTCACCATGGCTTTCAGGAGGTCTTCAACACAGTCTCCCGCAGTACCGTTGCAGTCAAATTGGTGAAATATGGAGTGGAAAATTGTACCTCATGGTGGACAGATAATCAGCCGGGCTGTGGAGTACAACGGGTGTTGATCAGCAGTGCAGAGTCCACCAGAAAGGTGGCTGGTTACTAGTGGTGTTCCTCAGGGACCCATATGGGGGCCAAAACTCCTTATTAATGACCTAGATGAGGTAACAGTGCACTCTCAGCAAGTTCTGGTGTCATACCTATTGGGGACGGGGTGACAATACTCTGGAAGATAAAGCTGCTATTTGGAGGGGCCTTTGCTTTTTTTTTACCATTGTTTGCTTTCTTAAACCTAGAACTTTTTACACAAAAGCTATAAAAAGCACTAAGGTTGTAAAGAAACTCTCAAAAGCAAAGGTATCAGAATGAAAAGTAAGACAATTTCATTTGGTCTCCTTATTCATCTGTAGTATAACAAATTTTAATTTCATTTGAGGGACAGACACTAAGTCTGCATTCCTCATTTGCTGGGTGCTGAACTTGAGATATTTGGAATCTGATATCTAGAATGATCCTGAGCATGGTGAAGTTAATTGCAAACCTAACTGAACATAGTTGTGGTTTGAACATATGGTGCTAAATATTCTCAAAATATCCAGCTTGGGTTTCTTACAAGGGGCATGCTAAATTCATAGATATATTTGATAAATTTTGTTTTGACAAGCTTGTCTAATATTCCCATCTGTAGAGTGGACATAATACCTCCTTTCCAATAAGCACCTTAATGTTTGTACACAGCTCAGATACTGTAAAGAAGAGTAACCCAGAAAAGCGTATGAAAATAATTCATTTTTGTGTTGAGTTCTGGGATGAGAACAGCATTGGGAGCACACAGGAGGATCTAGTCCTCATCCTGAAATGTTAAGCAATACCCAACTTTATTGAGCATGATCCCCATTTTATCCATCAGAGAGATTGCCCTAGGTGACTGAAAAATACTGAAATTAAAGACTGTAAACAAGATCCACTAAGGAATTCAAGCCTCTAAGTCCCACACAGATGATCTTGAAAACTATGCATGCAGCTCCTGCATAGGCACCTTGTAATTTTACTTTGCTCCTCTACGTAATGCTCCCCTGGAGAAACAGCTCTGGGTATGCCCAAGTCTGGGAACAGTCTGGAAAGAGCTAAGCAGCTTAGCATTTATTTCGTGCTTATGGCTAGCTGGATGAACAAGAGGCTTTTCTACAGCAGAGGTCCTGGATGGCTCAGTACAATAACATGTAACAAGCACCACAGGCCTAGGCTCTTTACAAAATACAACGCAGGCTTTCTCTCAAAAAGGGGCGGTATAGATGGCCATCTGTCACAGGACAGCATATTGTGGTGGGCCCATGTTCAGCTCCTTCCTCAGTTAGAGAGATGTGGGCTCAGACACAGATTCCCCCGCCACAGAGAGCATCTCCCACCACTCTCAGAATGTTCCACCCTGGTGAGACCACATCACCCTTTCTTCACTGTGCAAAAAGCCCAACAGAGCATCAGGCCCAGAGCATAAAAGGAAACGGACTCTGTAGCCCAGCGACGAGGGCACGCACCTAAAGACTGAACCTAGTTACAACCCGTTCTCTGTGTCTTGTTTCTCCTTTGCTGTGTGACTTTTTAAAGTAAACTATGGGGAGAATATTGAGACCTGGCCAGGAATCCAACATTCCTTCCTTTCAGGAAGAGTTCCCCAGCCACTAACTATTTGGTCCAGCATTTTCTGCATCTTATTCTGCATGCAACAATAGCTTCAGCTGGAAGAATGAAGAAAGTTCTCACCTCTGAAAAACCTGCAGGCTTGGAGTTCGATTGTTCCATTGAAAGGAAGGATGTTATTCTCAGTCTCCAGAGGCTGGAAAGTCCTGTCTTCTGTATCAAGTGTGAATACTTTAACTTTTGAACTACCAGTTAAGGGAAGCGACTATCACCAACTTTGCTACAGTCAGTGCTGTTAGGCAGTCCCTGAGAACACCTACCAGAGAGAGGCTGCAAGCAAGAGTGCGAAGAACATGTCTGTTCTGAGGGGCCTGGTAAGGCTCAGACATGATCAAAGCTGTGCTAACTGCTCTGAGGTGCTTACAGGCATCACAAAAAGCAGACCTTTGGGGTACATCTTCATTATCTACACAGCACCGTGAAGGGGTGGGAGAACTAGCTCTGAACGCAAGAATAGGAAGAGTACACTTGTCCTGGTTCAGTAGCCTGCTCCTGCCAGCCAGACCTCCTGGGCAGCTGAACAAAGGGTGCCTGCTGCAACGGCATGCCACCACGCTGCAAGGCCCCAACTCGTATTGCCGCTCCATGTTGCCTTGCGCTGTTCAAACGTACAAGACTCTTTGACATAGCTTGTCTACCCACACATGGCACTAACTTCTGCAGCGTAGCTATATTCCTCACCATCAACAGAAAGTTCAGAGGGCCTTGGGATCCTGCAGAAGGTTTTGAGGGCCATGAATGTGCACCTCAACAGACCTTGCTCTTGGGGGACCCTTGAGCCACTTCACTTCTTACTCGAGTTTTGTTGTGACCTCGTGTCCCTCATATTTCCCTGGTCCTTGCCACTTTTAGATCCATGACAATACTGTTTCCAACTGTGTAACTTGGGGGATTTTGTCCTAGAGGAAAATCAGTCACTTCTCCCTTGTCCTCTGCTCTACTAACACACTGAGAATCCTTAGAACTGAGACATTACAGAAACTGTGCTCATGAATCTTGTGATCTTTTAATTACTATTGCCAGTTGGTGGTTATCTGTTTTAACACCAACCACAAAGAATTCTGGCTCACTGATTCTGAGGGGAATTGCTTTGCCATATTAACAAGGCAATGTAACTATAGTCAAAATGAATCCATTTTAAAAACATATACAACAGCCTTTTGTTTTATTGTTCAGGTGAAAAGCAGTACTCTGTAGGAAGAAAGAAGCGAGCCTGTAGGCCATCTCTCTCATCCAACACTGACAACGGTTTGTTTGCTTTGGAGTACTGCATTTTCTGGGGTATTTTGTTCAGTATAATGAAGCTTGAAGACTAGTAGTACATCATGTCTACCTTCCAGCAATGAAATTAAGAAAAACATAATGGGAAAACACCAAAATGTTGGTTATTACTTTTTTTAAAAAAAAAAGAACAGTTCTCTTTGTAATAAATTCTTGAATCCAGAGGCATTTTACCCTCTTTTCTCATCTCCTTCCATAAATATTTTCTAACTTAATTCCTTTCTCCAGCTGAATTTTTGGTCCTTTTAACTTAATCCCAAGATATTTTTAAATTGTTTAAAATGACAGAACAGCAAAAAACCCCGGTGCTCTATCGATACAACTCAAAATGACACTTCCGCTACTGCAGCTGGGTCAGTTGTAATTTACAGAAAGGTTTCCTCCAAAATTCCTTAGTGCTGACATGGAATAAATGTCTTTATTCATCACTCTCCACTGGAGAACTTAGTTGTTGGTTTACACAAACCAAAGCTACTGGTGCTTTCTGTGTGGTTTTGTAATTTTTTTTTTTTTAAACCAAGCAGCTTCTTCCAAAAGATGGTTTCCTGGCAATGCTACATTAGTGGTAAAAAAAAAAAAAAAAAAAAAGAGCATCCTAGTTAATATGTTATTTACACAGAACACAGTTCATAGCTAAAATAAGCAAAAGGCCCTGGGACCTTCTTTATGAAGAAATTATACTAATACTATGCATGCATTTATTAGTTGGGCCTTCTATTGAAGTTATACTTGTACCTCATTAGTGATCTTATTTTTACCAAGTCCACAATGTGTTTCTGGTGTCTTTTTATTGCCTCTCCCCTGCCCCAGGAAGTTCTGGTATTATTGTGCATCATTATTTTGTTCCTGTGAGTCCTCAGAAGAAAAGCCTTTAACTAACATTAGGAGGTTGCCTTCCCTCTTGCTGGGAGGGAGGATAATGTGTTTTTTCCACACGTAAGCACTCATTGAGCTTCACAGAATTACACCACACATCAGTTTGCAACGATTCCAACAGAAACACCATTGCAAACAGAAACTGCAACTAACTCAGAATTCCCTACTAGCTCTGCTAACAGCAGTGGTGGAAACATCTGCTACTGACTTTTAGAGATACCCTTGCAATCACTGGTATTTGAGTCAGCTAGTGAGATAAAGTTACAGAAAGTCCTTCATTAACATATTCTCAACTAAATCCCCCAAACCTTAATTACCATGGAAAGTACTTATCCTTAAGGCACTAAGGAGAGCTGAAATATTTTCTCTTGACAAAAATGGGAGCGAGGCCAGAAACGTATGGGATTGTGCATAATGAGGCCTTTGATCTTTCATTTACATCTGTGTTAAGCAGGAGTAACCTCAGTGGAGCAGGTTGAGTTACCCAGTTAAATTCACCTATAGGACAGAAGTAGGTTTGAGACATCATCTAGTTCAGGTTATTTCTAGATATTTTTCCATTATCTTCATGCGTTTATGTTAACAGATTTTTCACTTTTCTGGTAAAAAGAAACTTAGTAATGCAAAATAGTATTTGTATATAAAATTAGTAGACATATTGCAAGCTTTGAGACAATCCTTGGGACACATGGAACTCATCAGTCCCACTGAGGCTCAGAATTTTGCACTCTGAGATTAAAAATGCCTCTAATTTAGCCCAGACCGCCCAGATCCCCGAGTATTCAATTTCTATGGAACAGAGTGTAGTCCTCACTGTGCAGCAACACTTGCACACCTCTAAGCTGGAAAATCAGCTCAGGAACAGAAAACCTCATTTCTAGCTCTACATGAATTAAATCTCTTTTAGTTGTGGGGGTTCTCATTTCATTTTAACAGGCTCTAATGGAATAAAAATAATTTTCAGGAACATTACTGTCAAAAAACCCAATGGTTCCTTTTAAGGAGGTGCTCCCCACACTTTAACTCACTGTGGGCAAATGTCTGAGCGTGAAACATGCGCACAAGGGAAAACAGTACCGGTCAGGATGTTACTGTCACTTATGTAAATCCATCCGTGTGTCACGTTTGTTCAAAGCTTCCCATGTTGGTATTGTTAACCCTGATCGTAAGTAACACCACAGCAGCGATTTGTATTAAACTCTCATCTTATCTCAAGGTTTGTTTCCTGCTGAGCAACTGGATTAGCCGTTTTGCAGGTACCTGCAGGGAAACGCCAGGCTCTGCCAGCGGCTCAGCCAGGGACACTGCCTGCTGTCATGGCCCTGGGGTGATATCCCGAAGAAAACAGAATTTTCTTCTAAGTAATAACAATGAACCGTTTGAGCCTGGCAAAACAGAATTTGGCGGCCAGAGAAGGGAGCTGAGAGATGGGGAAGCATTTGTTTTACGACTATATCCTTGAAGAAGAACTGAGAGACTGATAAAAGCAAACATCACACCTCAGCAGATGCTGAGAACTGGGTCATAAAGTGTATAGTCAAGGAGAACACCTAACTGGGATGTTGATAAGAACTAAAACTAAGTGTCCTTTAGGTGAACTATCATTAGAATACTAAAATCACGCCCAGAGGCCAGAAACGCCCCCACTCAAATAAGCCCCTTACTCTCTAAGCATGTGTGGTGAATTTAAAGGGACCTGTACCTTTAAGGTGACGTGAGAAAGAAATTAACCAATAATTACCCGGGGCGGGGGGGAAGGTGTGTGAATATTAGCTGTGACTGACACATTTATAAACGTGTAATACGTTGTAGCGTCTCGGTGCGGTGTGCTAGCTTTGTGGAGTTACCGCCTAGCACCCATCTTTGCGCAAAAATGAAATGAATAAGATACCTCCGCTCTGTGTGTAGTTTGGCGTTTTGCGCGCCGGGCGGACGAACCCGCTTTTCGGGATAACAGGGCGGACAGCCCACGCCCCTCCGTCGCCCAGCCCCGGGGCCGGAGCCGGGCTCCGCTCCCGGCCGCCGGGGGGCGACGGGACGGGGCTGGGCCCTGCGGTGACTCGCTGCACGGGGTAGGACGGCCGGCAGGGCCCGGCCCGGCCCGGTCCGGTCCGGTCCCCGGGGCGCACCGAGCGCGGGGGCGCGGGTCTGACAGGGCGGGCTCCCCCTCACGGGACCGGCCGTTGAGGCAGCGCGAGGCCTCTCCCCTCAGCACCGCCCCGCGCGCGCGCCCCGCCCAACGGCCGCTCGCTTCGCGCCACCCGCCCCGCGGAAGGGCGCATGCGCGGACGCAGCCGGCGGGCGGGGGCAGAGGTGAAGGGTGAGGGGTCAGCTGACTCCCGGCGGCAGCATGGCGGGCGAGGGCAGCGGCGTGGCGGGGGATGGCGGGGCGCCGGCGCCGGCCCCGGCCCCGCAGCGGGTGCTCTTCCCGCCGACCTTCAGCGTGTCCGAGATCAAGAACAAGCAGCGGCGGCACTTCATGTTCCTTCGCTGGAAGCAGCAGCAGAGGAAGGTGGGGGAGGGCCCGGCGCGGCGGCCGATACCGGGGGCGGGGGCGGGAGCGGGGGGGGCCCGGCGGGTCTGGCTAACGGGTCGCTCTCCCTCTCCCGCTAGGAGAAACTGGCCGCCAAGAAGAAGCGGAGGAAGGAGCGAGAAGCCCTCGGAGACAAAGTAAGGGCTCGGGCCTGGTGGTGAGGCCGCCCCCGCTGCGGGGGGGAACTGGTTCCTTCATCAGGTCGATCGCTCGCCTCGCTGGGAGCTCCTCGGCGGGGCCTGGAGCGGGGGCTTCCTCGGTTCTGTGAGTGAAACGGTTTCTGCACAGGTCTCAGCGAAACAGAACAGCGATCGCGGTGCTCGCTGGCCCTGGTGGCCTTCAGAGACACCCTGTTGTGTAGTGGGGGTGTCAAACAGCTGAGCTTGGAAACGCTGTCGGCACTCTGTTAAATCATAGAATCATTAAGGTTGGAAAAGATCTCTGGGATCATAATGTCTGACAGCCAACCAACACCCCCATGCCTCCTAAACCATGTCCCCAAGTGCCACATCTACACATTTTTTGAACCCCTCCAGGGATGGTGACTCCAGCACCTCTCTGGGCAGCCTGTTCCAGTGCCTGACCACTCTTTCAGTGACGAAATTTTTCCTAATACCCAATCTAAACCTCCCATGACACAACTTGAGGCCATTTCCTCTCGTCCTATCACTTGTTACTTGGGAGAAGAGACTGACACTCACCTCGCTACAACTTCCTTTCGGGTAGTTGTAGAGAGCAATAACGTCTCCCCTCAGCCTCCTTTTCTCCAGACTAAACACCCCCAGTTGTAGTTAGGCAGGGTGAGTTTTAAGCTAATAATGGCATAAAAGCAGGCCCTTCCTGAAAAGTCTTCTCAGTCTGATGTAATTGCTGTGGCATTGCATTGATGTTATTAGGAATTATACCCTAATAAGTAATTTCTGTATAAATTTAGACAATCAGATCTGACTAAACCCTGCCCAGACCAGTTGTCTGCTTGTTTCCAAGGCTAGCCACAAACAAGGGTTTTGCTTCTTTTCCCGAACTACTTCAAAAGCATATTGACAGTTGAAGACAGTCAGCTGTGAGTTCCTGTGTTATCATAACCTCACAAGAGTGGTGTAAGTAAACAGGGTAAACATTACAGGCGATTAGTTGTTAAATTCTAGATGTCAAGGCTGAAATGTGTTGCTGATGAAAGTAAAGCTTTTTTTATTCCATGGAAGGAAAGAAAAGTGGATAGAAAGTTCCCCTTTTTGTTTTGTTTTGGAACCCTGTTTCTTAATTAGAGTGAAATTAAGCAGTGTCACTGTTCTAGCGATGCTTTTCCTCCGATGCTCTCTGGTGTCCCAATACCCATGCATATTTTTAATTAAGGCAATGTTCTAACTTTTTATCAAAGCTGGCATAAAATAAATAATCTTTCTACTTCTGTGTAGAAATACGCACAATATTACAGTAGTATGAATGTTTTTTCACAATACATTTAAAAATTACATTAATGTGTTATGTTAATAAACTTATTTATTTTAGGCGCCCCCAAAAGCCGTACCAAAGACTATTGAAAATCAGAGAGTGTATGACGAAACAACTGTAGATCCCAACGATGAAGAGGTAACTGCTTAATTTCTGCGTATGCTATTAAGTTAACCATTTTTTTTTTTTCCCCAAGAAGGGACATAAAATGGATTGATGAAACGTAACATTCACCACTTTCCTGTTAGGGTGTTGATGAATTACTTTTTACATGTGATGGGTTCACTAGGAGGTGATGTCATTCTTTCATTATCTACATTAGATAATTGCCTTTTGCATTACTGTTATTGATAGTAAAACCTGCCAGTGTTCATCACACTAGATTCTTAAAAATGTAAAAACCACGTGCCTTTAGGTGCTTAATTATAGGATAGATCTTGTGAATTGACATTTTTCTTACTAAATTCATCAGAATTTAGGCCAGATTAAACAATTGTTCTTCAGTTATTTCATATATGGTGAATTAACAAGACTTTTGTTCTTCCAGGTTGCTTTTGATGAACAAACTGATGAATTTGCACCATACTTCAACAGACAGACAGTTCCCAAGATTCTTATTACAACATCAGACAGACCCCGTGGGGTACGTATGTTTTACTTGGAGAGTTCTGAGCCATCAACTGGTGATAAGACACCAAAGTTTTTGTACTATGACTGGTAAATTAAAGGTGAAAATAATAGCTTTCACATGGATTTCTTTCTGCTGGTTTATTTAGTGACTATCAATAACCTTGTATATGTATGTAATCTATTAGCTTCTCTAGCACTGTTTGTTTCCTTCATAACAAAAAACAACCTCTTGCATATGTTATGGTATGCAAATGATCTGCATCACATAATTGGGGAGATTACTGACATTTGTGAAAACCATAAAAGAAGTGGTTTTAAAAATAGGAAAAAGTACACCTCAAACAGTTTATCTGGAAACTCAGACATTAGTACCTGAAGTAATAGTTGTATTTTGAAATGTTATTACGGACATTGGTTTACAAAAAGTTTATAAGTAATCAGTTTGGAGGTTATGCTTTTGGAATTTTCCTGCTTTTCTATGATTAAGGGAGGAAGAAAAAAATCCTTCAAAAAAAAAAAAAAGTCCCTGGTGTGCTGCAGTCTTTACTGCAAATAAAATCTTTTTCCACTGACTGAATGAAGTAATTCAATAGCTTGTCTTTAAATGTTAATAGAGATACTGGAAGTAATATATCATAAGGGAGGGCAGTTGGAACAAGCAACCCTCCGTTCCCCTAATATTTGAATTTGGCACTGGATTTACCACAGTGCTATTTAACTCACCTGTTTTGCAGAGAACAGTGAGATTCTGTGAACAACTGTCTAGTGTTATACCTAACTCGCACGTCTACTATCGAAGAGGACTGGCTTTGAAAAGAATTATTCCACAGTGTATTGCAAGGGACTTCACGGATTTGATTGTCATTAATGAAGATCGCAAAATACCAAGTATCCTTTTGTGTATTTATTAAAATAGATGTACTAGCTCTGGGCCTATTAGGGAAAGAAAATAATTCTGTAGCGTGCATCAAAGATCTGCTTTCATTCTGGATTTTTTCCTCTTCACTGTGCAGCTTACAGTGTAACTACAGAGTTAAAAACCACTGTGCCAACTTGAATATCCGATGGCTAATGGAACTTGGAATTACTAAAGAAAGCGTGTTGGGTTGGTTTTTTTTTTTAGTTTGTAATGCACAGATAAACACTGTTATTATTTCAATAAATTTAACAGTTTGATTAATTAACAAGCTTTTCTAACCAGGAAATTCCATTTCGTTTTGCTGACTAGATAAAATATTACTAATTAATAAGTGAGAAAGCGATAGAAGCTGGTTCGCTATTGGAACAAAATTTAACGGACATACTTCAGAACACTAGTTAACTAGTTTATGAATGTATGTTCGAAAATACAATGAAACTTTGTAAATCAGGCATAGATTGTGAATATTCTAATGTAATACTGCATTTCGCAGAAAATCTTCCTCTATAAACTGCATGTTGAATTTTACCAGCCTTTTTTTTAACTCTGTGAACAGATGGTCTTGTTTTAAGTCACCTGCCTGAAGGTCCAACAGCTCATTTTAGAATGAGTAGTGTCCGTTTGCGTAAAGAAATAAAGGTGAGACTCCAACAAAATTAAAAAAAATGGGTAGTCTGTTGTTGAATCATAAATATGTTCAGTCTACTTGAACTGTAATAACTGGTTGCACTTCTCTGTGATTCAGCTGATCTTGTAAAGGTGTGTTTTTCGTAAGCTAACGGGAGGCCAAGGACTCGTATAGTCTACTTCCATAAGCAGCATATTTCCATTTTCATAGTTACTTGCTGAATTTCTTTAACTGTCTGCCAAGTATTTTTATAGTTGTGCCAATAAATAGCAGCTGATAACCTACATCAATAGGGAATACCCAATGTATCATATACACACAATAGGGTATATAACAATCAGCAGTAGAAAAGATCTCAATGGATGTAGTTCCTAGGCTTGAATAAAACCTAGGTTTTCTTATTCTTAAAGCCCTGTGACCTCTTCTGTAGTAAGTATTGCTTACTTAGCCCTAAATAATTGGCAGTAAAATGTTTGTTTTTTTTCCTCTTTTGAAATCAGTCATTTTTAAACTTCATCTGCTCTTATTTAAGAATCCCATGTACTCTTAGTCCCTTATACTCATAATTGGTATTAGCAGAGAGAGAGGACTCCTGTGATAGGCAGACTGCATTATTTGCTGTAATGGGTGCTGCCAGGAGTGGAAATTGGTGGACGAGAGAGGAAATGTAAAATTATTTATTTGTGCTTTTTCACTCAATTGATATTGTTGAACAAAAGATCCTTGTGCTACCAGCTGCTCCTTTACTTGTACACAAAGTTAGGTTGTGTTTGAAAAAATGATTAGGGCATGGTATCAGCCTGTCACAAGTTGGCCCTGGTTGTCTTCCCCCTATTCTATTTCAAACTCTTCTTTGATAATATATTAAAATCCTTTTGCATTCTTATCTATTACTTTCATTTCAGCGGAGAGGGAAAGAGCCCACAGAACACGTACCTGAAGTAATCCTCAATAATTTTACAACCCGACTCGGCCATTCTGTTGGTCGCATGTTTGCTGCTCTCTTCCCACATGATCCTCAGTTCATTGGAAGACAAGTAGCTACGTTTCACAACCAGCGAGACTACATCTTTTTCAGATTCCACAGGTGACGTTTTCCACAAAGCTTACAAATGAGAAAGAACGTTCTTGTAACTTACTTCCTAATTTTTTTTTTCTTCCCCAAGATATATCTTCAAGAGTGAAAAGAAAGTGGGAATTCAAGAACTTGGACCACGTTTTACATTAAAGCTGAGGTCTCTTCAAAAAGGAACCTTTGATTCCAAATTTGGGGAATATGAATGGATTCATAAGGTATGTCTAAGTAATGATGATAGTCCTGCTTGGGAAGGGAGACTAAATCTGACATGAAATATAACCACAAATCTTAGCCTAAAAGAGCGGTATAAATACAGTTCTCAATACAGAAGTGTTTTTAACTGAAATATTTAGAGGTGTATTTTGAGAAATATGCAAAGTGAAAGCATTCTGCTATATTGTAAGTCAAAAATAAAAATACCAAGGATGATGAATATCAATATACCATGACTACTTATTTGCAGAATGTAGTTTCTTTAACCTACACAGATAAAAGCAAATATGAAAAACACTCCCCTGGTATAAGTTGTTATTGGAGGCCTAGTAAACTTGATTAGAGCTATTTTTTTGTGCAAGGTGAGTGCAAGAATCATAATGTAAAAGTGATTAAGCTATTTACATAAATGTCACTTCTTAATAGTGAATGGAAAGTACACTGACCTCTGCACATCTTCAAGTGAAATGGAAGTGTTACTCTAGACAGTGATAAATTACTTTTCCAGCCATTTTTACCATGGAATTGCAGTTGATTGGCAAAACTCAGAAGTCAGTATCCAAGCTATACTGGAAGGAAAAAGAATACTCCTGGTGCAGTCCATGAAATGGATAATCTGGTTTGTTTTAAGGACGCTTTGTCTACTGTCAGTAGACAGAGAACTGCTACGTGTCCTTTAGTTCTAAATCACTAATCTCCAGTTCTTCTACCTTGTTAGTCTTGAAAAGCTGACTACAAAGACTCAACTACACTGTAACTGTGACACAGTTCACTGCCTACCCTACTGCAAACTGGAATGGTCATCCTTGTTTATATCCTGCTGCATGAATCTGCTGGTTAATAACTTTTCTTTTAAATTTCAGCGCCGAGAAATGGACACAAGTAGAAGAAAATTTCACTTATAAGGGACAGCTATCTGCCAGTTGCTGGTGACCAGAAATACAACTGTTTCAAACTGTGGATTATCTCAAACTCCTAACTAAGGATAATCATACTGAACAGTATCTGTCTGCAGAAAGGCAAACTACAAACATTAAAACTTTTATACGGAAGCAGATCAAGTGGGATGCATCTTTCTTCCCATGTTTGTAGCTAAATCCAGCATGACAAGGACAGTGACTCTTTTTCCAGTTTAGCAGGAAAAACTATGGCAATGTCAGAGCAGCCTCTAATTTAGCTATCACTGAAGATTTGCTGTGACTGCTGCTGTGCTGTAGAGATAAATTTCACTTTGCAACAAAGACAGTAAATATTTTGGTTAAAGATATTTTCAGAATAAAGTATTTCTAGTTATACAGCTTTTTTCTGTTAAGCAGCTAAATCCAGGCATCTTCCATTAATCAGGTAAGAAATATTTTAAACCTCTTTCTAAGTTACAGTATGTTGTTCTCTGACCGTATGGTGATAGTTTTCCAAAAATGGTCTCCTATCTAGAGAACTCCGAGAAGGCTGTATGCAATCCAGGAAGTCTGTGGTATTTTATTTCATTAACATCTTGCATAAAATAGCCATGTTGGTGAAGTTACAAAAATAATACGCTTGACTCCTACAGGTATCTCTTCTGTAAATGCCATTTTTAGAAGAGGTATAAACCCAAAGCAGTTGATATTCTTGTATATAAAAAGAAACAAAAGAAAGAATTCTTAAGGCCAGCTTACAGGAAGTACATAAAGCTATCTCATCTAAAAATGCTGCTCAGTGCAACCTCTGAGCAGGGTTTTTCCTATTATAATCTTAAAAATGCTTCTTGAGCCTCACAGCTGTACTCGACTTGGTATTACCTGCAGCATAAACTACTCTTCTCTGCCCTAAGTTTGCACATTCATTGGCAGCTAAAAACCTAAGTTTTCTTTGAATTACTTTCTTTTCATATGCAGCTATAAGAAGTGCTTTTTCATATTTACCTAAAAAGTAAGGTGGCTCACAGAGTAAGTCATCTACTAGGGTAGAATTACACTTTAAGGTAAAGAATAATTAAGTTACTCTTTGTCTTTATTTAATGTCTATGACATGGGACAGCTCTATAGTTGAATTATAAACTAACAGCCAGAAATTTTTTTTTTCTGTTCTATTTCTGTTATGCTTCTAAGTATAGTACTGATGAAGCCTCATTGTTCTGTAAGACTATCAACCCCAGGCAAACCTGTAGCAGCATGGAATATTTAAAGACAGACTCCTGTATATGCTCTCCAGCTGCTGCAGAGTGATGCAGTAACTGCTGAGGTGTCAATATATCCAGAAGTTAATCCACTTGTTACAGTAATTTCAAGACCAGACTAAGTCAAGACACTTTTATTTTTTGCTTGGCATATAAAACTGATTCCCTTATGAAACAGAAGTATTGTGACTAGCATACAGTTCATTTGGAGAGGTAGATGGTAAGAGGTTTGACAACAGTAGCAATTTTACAGTTAGATTTGGCACGTTAAAGCTAAGCTTTTTTACAGACTTCAAACCAGGCCACTCCTTGAGGCACTCTGCCCATACACACATCAGCAGCTAGGAAAAGATGCTAAAAGATCTGAAAAACAAAAACAAAGTGCAGTTAGAAAAGTTATCAAGGCTAAATGAAGCAACTCTTTGTCTAAGAACATGTACCTTCAGAGTATACCATGGATGGCTATTAAGAAAAAAAAATCCTCAGCTGTTTTATAAAACTACTAGTTTATTTTATAAACTTTTAAAACAATGAAACTATCCCCAAGGGTACAAGAAGATGATCAAAGCTGTTATAAAAGAACTGAAGCTTAGTGCCTCCTGGAAGCCAAATTGCTAAGGGGAAGGACAGAAAAAGTTGTTTTCAGTCACTTGGCGCCTACAGAAGTACACAGGGCATCTACTTTTCCTTTGAAAAGCTGGGGGAGTCTGTGTAACTAACAAATTACACTTCCTCTTAACTCCAGAGGTGGTGCTGACTGTGCAAACACGAACTCTGTTGGCTCATCATGAAAACACCAGGATTACAATTAAGAAATTGCCTATTTTGAGGAAGTGCTTGCAAGCGATACAGCGAAGGACGTTTTCCATATAGGTAGTGTAACTCGAACTGCTGTTCTAGTGACTTTTGCCTGTAACATCAGCAGAAACAAGTGCCCTGTTCCAGAATTAGAAAGGAGAAAGATAAGGGCTGTAATTGAGAAAGAAAATATTAAGCCTTTTATGCCCTGCTTAGGCACACGTGTATGTGAGACAGAGGAAACGTTATTTCCTGACATCCACACCCAGGAACTACTAGACCTTGGCAAAGTTCACTGGGGAACTGCACAGTTCATTTGGCTTTTTGTAGGTTATCAGTCTATAATGCTTACAGATGATCTGATTTCTTCCTTGAATTACTACTTGAAGCTGAAGCTACAGTAGTGTGAACACAAGTCAGTGTCCAAGAATAATCTTTTTAAGTAAGAATAGTTGATAAAATTCACAATAGAAATAACTTTAAAAGCTACAAGAACTCTAAAGCACATCTCAGTTACACTGCTGTAGTTCACTGCTCAAAACAATGAGGGAAGTGTTTTTTGTTAAAAGGTTAAGCATCAAGCTCTATACTCTTACTACTCTGGTCTTTACTAGCATGAACCACCTTGTTTATACACAAACTTTTTGGAAGCCTTCTACAGTCTGCTTGAGGGGAGAACAATTTTAAAGAACAATTTTAACAGCTCAGTTTGACTGTGGTCACTTTGCTTAAAGCTGCCTAAATAACAATTTAAAACTAACAAACTACAGTTCTTTGGGTGATAAGTCAGCTCACAACCAGAATTCTTCCAAGGTTAAGACTTGCTATGAGATTTTTAAGGATTGTGAACTATGGTTAACTGTGTATCAGGTGCTTCGAAATAATGTATATGCTCTCATCCCCAACAGATCCAAGTCCAGGGGCAGTGGGGAAGAGGGATGCGGTAAAATTATCATGCACTTACTGTGGGCAAAATACCAAAGTACTGTGACCCTGAGTCTTGGTGAGACTACCGTGGATCTAAAACTCACCTTCTAAACAGGTTAGTCTAAAATCTAATCACCAGAATTTAAGCAATGCCACATGAACAGTCTTCACAGTGATAGCAGAAGTGCTAATGAACCTATAAAAGTTTTGGAATGAAAATCCAAATGAGTATTCAACTGTTTCTAATTATTGAAACTGCTACCCATGTAGTAGCTTATTTGAGTGGACTTGAGCCTTGATACAATTCTTGGACTACATTATTTTTTCTTTTGGCTTAGAGGGCGTGTCCCGTAGGGGACAGTGCTCTTCTCGGACACCACCACTAACCTATTTTTGGAAGTGCTCTGTAAAAGTTAAAGCAGACTTTAGTTCTTAATCTGCCACTGTCAGGACTCACCACGTATGCTGTCAGGTGAGTAATCCTATGTGAGAAAGAGGAAATAACACCCTTACACAGAAGGAAGATAGAGCAGAATTACTGTACAGCCAGGTTAGTCCAAAGAGAGCTCAGTAGTAGCTGGCCCCACTACTACTTTGCTGCAGCAAGAGGAACTGGCAGAAGCTCTGTAACAGCTAATTGCCACTCCTAATACAAACAGCATGTGTCCAGTACAGAGCTAGGACCAGAACAGGGGAGGAGGGGCCCAAAATAGGGATCTAGACCAACACCAGCTGCAGAAGGCAGATGTCTCTTCTGAATACTCTTAATACACGCAGTCTCACTTAAAGCCAGCTATTCTTAATGACAGAACAGTTTGAGTCGTAATTCAAGAACTTACCACTGAAAGATACCGAAGTAGTTCACATAATTACAAAAATGAACAAACTTTCTGGGGTCTGAATGGGTTTGTACTTGATGATACTCCTGTCAGTAGGGGATCATGTTGCGCATTCTGCAGGCAGAACTGCTTCAAGTCTGCTGCAGCCTGAGAAACCTAGTCATAATAAAAGCTGGCATTAGAATTCACTGAACGCTCTTTACTGAGGATGTAACTACATCAAAAAGCACAAAGAATACTGCTGAATGATTCTGCAGTACAGCTTATGTGGATTTTATACAAGTTTCATCGTATTTTTTGGTCTCTTAAAGACAAAAAGTTGTGTGACATTAGAATCAATTTGGAAATTTTTCATGTTAAACTTCTAAGCCTGAAGGGTGAAAGATGAGCAACAAGTTCTTTGTTAAATACAGGAAGATCCTTGTTTTAGGCTGCATTTTTAAACGATTTATGCTATCGTTTAAGATGCTCTACTCAACTGAACTGGCATTTTGGAAAGCCGTCCTTATGAGATAGCGTAGGGGGTTTTTGGTAGGCTGTACCTACCTAAAAACAGAACAGTGAAACAATTCTTTGTCTTGCTTTTCTTTGCTGTAACTCTGAACTCGTAAAAAGGAACAATCGAAGTTTCAGACAGTAGCATCCTCACCGGTACCTTCTGTCTGCAGTTCGCCCGGGGTTTCTCCCAGCAGCCGGGGCCCCCGCCTCACCCCAAAACGCCCAAGCTCAGCGGCTCAGCCTGCCTTGCAGCCAGGGCTCCATTTTGGAGGGCCGGGGCCGGCCCAGCCGAGGCAACCTGTGGCACAGCCCGGCTCCAGCCGCCCTCTGCACCAGTTCGGTGGAAGACGGCGCTCCCCGCAATAGGGAAATGAAAGGGGAGAGCGGGGCGCGTCCGCGTCCCCCCCGGGGGGGGGGAAGCGCCTCGGCCGGCGGCGGCCCCGGGGGGCCCCGGGAAAAGGTCCCGCCGGCAGCGGGAGGGCAGGGAAGCCCCGGCGAGGCGGCGGGAAGGGAGGCGGCTGCGCAGCCGCCCCGGGGCGAGGCTGGCCCGGGGAGGCCCGAGGGAGCCCCGGGGCTGAAGCCCGGGAGAGGGGCGCGGCCGGCGGGGCGGCTGGGAGCTCCCGGGCCCCGGCCCTGCTCCGGCCCCGGCTCCGAGGAGCGCCGCGGGGCGCGGCCCCCGGGGCGGCGTGTAATGGCGGTGCGTCCGGCCCGGCCCGGCCCGGCCCCGCTCCTCACCTTCACGCGAGTCACGCTGGCCTCCAGGCGCAGCTGCTGCACCACCTTCTTCATGGCCGCCACGTTGGAGGAGCCCGACATGATGGCAGCGGGGGGGGCACGGCAGGCGGCGGCACACCCAGCACCCACTTCCCGGCGCGTCCCAAACTCTCCGAGCCCGGCGGCGCCTGCGCAACCGGGGCCGGGGCCGCCGCCGCGGGGGGCGCTGCGGGGCCGCTGGGGGGGGGGGGGGCGGCACCGGGACGGGCGGCACCGGGACGGGTGGCGGCAGCCCGCGGTCCCGGGTTGTCGGTCAGTCCTTGCGGTTCGTGGCTGCTCGCCTGCCCGCTCTGCGTGCCCGGGAAGGGCGGGAGCCGCCTGGGAACTCAGAAATAAGATCCCCCCCCCCCGCCGCCGCCCCGTTTATCTATAAAGTGGATTAAAAGAGAAGACAATCTTAAGACCAAGGTGGCAAATATTGTGGCAAAACCCCCGTGAGTTACTAGTTTGGAGCTTATTTTCAGATGTAATGACTGAAGTTACTAACTTTGCCCTTGCCAGCATGTTTAGGTCTTGACTACAGTCTAGAGCAGACAGGTGTCTGCTGCGGAAAGCGTCCAGGAATGACTGCGGAGCCTGGAATAGTGGCACGGGGTGACACGTTGTAATGCGAAGTGCAACGTCTTGCACATATACAGGGACTAGTGGGAAGAACTTGTGCCGTAACCTGTTGTGCCTTTGGTCGGGAATAACTGGAGAAGTGACAGGATGCTCCAGTCAGGTCATTAGCGAGAGCTCGTTGCGGTGTAATTGTGAGGAGTCAAGTAGAGGCACAGGCCCTTTTAAGCAGGTGCTTCCTGCTGACACAAGGAAATCTTAATTCCACCGCACGGAGCCAGGGCGAGAGCTGGAAGGTCATCTGGAAGGTCTGGTCGCTCGCGCTCAAGAAAAGGTGAATTAGAAATAGCAGAGTGCGAGGGAGAGCTGCTAAGATGGTGGGGAGAACAGCGAGGGCGTTCAGCAGGCTGCAAATCAGAGGTTTGTAACCTCTGAGGTGCTGGGAGAACCTTCAAAGTGAGAGCAGAACCCTGGTTTATAGTTTATGACAGGATTTTTCTGACGTGGTCACCCGGCACAGTCAGGTTTCCTTGCAATACTGCGTTTGGCCGGCGCAACGTGCCGTGCGTTTGACTTGGCTGCAGTTCACAGTTATCGTCCCTTTGTCAGAGATAAACCCAGAGCCTGCAAGAATCCCATTTGGTGGGGATTTAGGTCTCTGTCTTTAGGAAAAGAGTACAATTGTGTAGAAAATTATATACAACCAAAGTATTTTTATGAAAGGGGAGAAAATGTTAGGAGGAAATACTCCAGGGCAGATCTCGGAGCTGCAGGGCTGTGATTTAGCAATTCCCCCAGTTACTTAGGTGATACTCACTTGTGTAGAAGGTGTGGTTGAGTCTGTTTGTCTGCAGGTAGCTGGAAGCTTTCTGCCTCAGAACAGAAACAACTTTTCCATTTTCATAAATGGAAAGAAGAACTATAAATGCAAATAAAGGCTATTAATGGAGTAACTTCTCACGTAACAGATGATCATGAAACTCATTCTTAAAGAATGTTTCAATCAAAAAGAAAATTAGAAAGCCCACCTGGCATTCGCTGTGATCAAGTACAGGGACCAACATGTCGTTCAGTCAAATGAGACCTCGAACATCACAGGTGAGAGTTTTTGTACTTTTCCATAAAGATTTTTTAGATTTCACAAAAAAAATTTAAAAAATGTTAAAATAAGTGACACTGCACCATTTCTAGGAGACCTGAGAGGAAAAAAACATGCTTTTAATGAATATATATAAAGCATTCTCTTCTAGTTTATATTTAGTAACTCAACAATTGCAAAAATATTTAATATAGCTTATTTGCATGGCTTCTAGTTATAGGGAAGTGTATCGACCTTGTCAATACCACCTGATTTTCACTAACACCGTCAAGACCTAGACATTAACAGTCCCACAGCTACCACAGGTTTGAATACAATCTAAGTGAACCTTGCTTAAAGCAGGCTTAGTTATTCTTTTTGCAGACATGACCAGGGACATTTCTGTGCTTCCAGGGTAGCTAATATTATTAACAATGGTCAGAAATATTTTGAATTTTTTTTTTCTTGCTAGCACGTCAAGTTGTGGGACTGTTTGGATCAAGCTTTCAGGGCTTTGTGCTTTTTATGAGATGAACAAAGGTAGGATTTCAGCTGAAGTATTCTTGTAACCATGACACGCTCCAGCGTATCAACTGTTTTTGGTAAGCTCTGTCCATTGCTGTCACAGTGACATACAGCAGTAGCACAAGCTCTCTTTTCTCTCATTTCCATTGTTGAGCTTGTTCTAATGTGACTTGTTCTGATGCTGTCAGCTGGCATTCAATCACAAATTGCTCTACTCATCACTGTTCTCACTACCTAGTCATCATTGTCAGATAGAGCCTCACTTTTCTAGTCCACGTGCCTAACGTGAAACAAACCATTCCTGCCTCCAGAAAGTGAAAGTCCACCTAAGCAAATCAAAGTGTATAGGAAGAGGGTTATGATATGTCTACAGTTACGATCATCTGTTCTTTATTTAGTTGGTGGAGCTCCATGTTTTTTATGTCCCAGAAGAAGTGTGGAACTTCAAGCTGAATACAGTCCCTGTAGCTCTTACTAGCAGATTCATCTCAGCTGGATTTATACGGTGAGTATAGTCTTAGGTTTCATGTACATGGTAGGTAGGTCCTTTACATTGTCCTTCAGTCGCTTAGTCCAGCTGTTGCTCTATAGAGCACAATTACATCTGTCAGAAGAGACTTGTTCTCTAATAATTTCTGGAGGGTAAGTGGTGCCCATGACTAGCGTTATGTTTATTTGGACTGTATCAGGGTTAGCTCCATTGCAGCCCTTGGTGTAGACCATTGAAACGCACTTCCAGAGCAGTGCTAATATTTCTGCAGAATAATTTAGGTTGGAAATTCAGAGTCTTATATTCCTTCTGTCTCCTTGAGCCTGATTATCAAAATCTTGAATTCTTTTGGCAATGGGCCAGCTTCAAGACAGAGTGGCTTGATGAAGACGGGACAGCCTGTCAGTTCCCAGGAACAGGGATATGACGATCTGAGCTCTCTCAGTCCAAAGAAAGAGCTTAAGCCATGTTTCTCAAGGGGAAGCATTACAGCCCTTGCAACCACCAGTTTCTTCTTCAGTAGTATTTCTGAAAGGTTGGGCACAGCACCATACGCTATGTGTGCTCTCAGGTAGCTGTTTAGAGGACTTGGTGAAAGAATACCCTGGTTCCCAGTCCTAGGCCCAGACCTGGCACACAGAGTTGCAGTTTTAATCTTCCACAACTTTGAAAGTTTGTTTTATACTCCTAAACACTTTAATTACAAAATCTTTGTGTATCTAGTGTCATAAGTAGTTGTAGAAAAAGCAAATAATGTGAAGATGTGTATTGAAATGGAGCTTTTACATGCACCTTTTCTGCTCCTGTGCAAAACCCATCAATTTAGCTTAAACTTCAGGGAATATGGGTTTTAACTGGTTTAAATTTAGGCTTGTATTGTCCCCTTAAGACAATATACTGTGTAGCTGAAAAGATTGACAGCAGTCAGGTATGAGCATGTAGGGCAGAATGTATTCATTCTCGCAGCTTCTTTTGTTGAAAGGCTGCTCAAAACCAGAGGAAATAAGTGCATCTATCCGTTTTGTTTGCTGTTCTAGTCTCCAGCAGAGGTGCAAAATACACAGCTGGAGTAGTAACTTCAAATCATTTCACGTGATTGGACATCTGTCACTGCCCTCTGTTGCCTACCATAATTTTATTTCACTAAGGCTCAATTCTGAGGCATCAAATTAAATTAGGATTCTCACTGATTTCAGTGGGTTTGTATCTGTCTGGGTACTTGTTGCTTGCTAGTGAGTCTTAAATAATTGCTAATTAATTATTCTATGGGTACTATGCCATGCTGCAGTACATTAGCATTAGCAATAACTAGCACCTGGCCAGCGTATCACTGTCTTTAAAAACAAAAAAAATATTTTAAAAAACTTCTCTTATTATAATCTGGGAGAGGGGACAGCAGCCTTGCTGGTACTAATGCTGTTTGGACGTTGTTGATAGTGCTGTCCAGTCAGCTTGACAATCCTAGTACTGTCTGAGTCAGCTTAACAAAGGATTCCTAGGTCTAAGTACAGGCCGCTTCCATTAAACATGAAATTAGAGGAAAATATTAAGTGTGTAATTGTCTATGGCCCTGAGCTCTTGTTCCCATGAACTTGATTTCTCAGCCTCTGTGATCTTTTATTTATTCCTCATTCCTCACCACAGAAGCCATACTTTTGTTATTTCTAGATGAGATGGCTGCAATGAACTCTAGTTTGCATTACTTTTAAAGGAACATCCTGAAGCAAATGACTCGGATGTGACTGGTCTTCTTCTAGCCAGTGGCAGCAAGTAAGAAATATATTATTATATGTTCCTAGCAGCTGCTCTGGCAAATAGCTTTCAGATAAATTTCTGCCCTATATCTCAGGTTCTGTATACCTAGATTATTTTCTCCCATGATACATCGTAGTTGCTTAGACGTTTTTTGTGCTGTTCATAAGTGCCTTAGATTTAGATTTCCCTGCTGGTTTGGACAGGCATTATCAGTGAAGGATGTGCAGTGTTAGAATTGCCTCTGAAAGAGCTTGCATTTATTGGGTTTCAGAAGACCATTCAAGGGGCATATCTTCTCTGAGACATCAGCTTGAAGAAATTATAGTGAATGAGAGATATTTGAATTATAGATCATCTCTGTTCTCGCATAGGGCCTTGGAAGGATGTGTATTGAATTCTGTATCCATCTATCACATACTTCTTTATACATTTGAAATAAATGACATTAGGACTAATACCTGCAGCAAGTGTGGGCAAAAAATGGCTGGGGAAGGAATAAACAGGAGCTAAATGTACAGGGACCAAGCAGTGTGGCCTAGATGTGTCCACTCTGCAGACTTCGGTCTCCTCTGCTGCATGCCTGTGCTCCAGGGCAGATTTATCCTCTAAGTACAGGGTATTTGAAAGAATGCAAGGGAAGCATTGTAGCCCACTGAAGTACTGTGTTTATGAGATGAAACTGAGGGTGTTTTTACACACCTAGGGTGTGAAATGAAGACATATAGGGCTGTTTGAAAGTGCAAGCAAACCCCGGCAGGTTAATGTTGAAGACCTGCCCAGGTTGAAGGGATGGCACGTTCTTGTCTATACTGTTTACTGAGAATGGCATGTGCTATCCCTCAAGCTATGTTTGTGCATTGCTTGAAGAGTGATAGCTGCCTAGGCCAAAGTCATGCTAGGTAGTATACTAACACTTAATCAGCATGGGTGATTAACAGTCTCAGATCTGAATTTGTTCCCTGGTTTATTTTATATGGCAGCATAAGAGCAATTAGAATTGCTTATGTTGTGCTGCAGAGCTTTTGTGTGCCTCTTGCACATTTGGCTTTATTCTGCGGAGATGCTTTTTATTCTATAGTGGTTTTTATACTGAGCTCATTACTTTAATATTTGCATGATTTCTAGTAGTATATTAAATGATGCAATTCATATTTGCATCAGCTTTCTCATCCTCAAACTATGGTGAACGTGTTCACACTGCAGTGTTTGCTTTTGATTTAAAATACATTTGCATGTACACATGCACACACCCAACTGTAAATTTGTGTCGGACAAGACAAAATCAAAGGAATGTGCCTGCTACTTAAAGTGGGTAATGATGAAGTCTCCTCTAGCCCTTAGTGCTTGAAGGGGTATGTTCTACAGTCCTGGACTGGCCCCAGGAAACTTTGTCACCTATATGGAAATGCATGACTGCAGTTTCCAGTGTTTTTGTTATTCATCTGCAGATGAGCAAGAGCATTCTGAAGGAGTCATTTTCAAATTTCAGCTACTTCCATATTCTCCCTTTGTATGGGGTTCCTAAAATATGAATATTGCTAATTAATGTTATGACAGCCCTGCAATACAGTCTACCATAATGCGATACAATGTTGTGACTCTGCCACACCAAGAGTCTCTGGCCTATATGTAATTAGGTTCGGTTCTAGGACAGAGTTCCCATTTTTGGTCATTCTGTCCATGTAAGCCAGCATGTATATAGCATTATCTTCCCCCTCTTACTAACTAGCCATCATTATTTAATCTTACAGATGTATTAATGCATAACAACATTCTAGGGTGTCTCCTCACATCACATTAAGAGTGCTACGGGAGAAGCTTGGAGAGTACCTGGGTGGAGTTGCAGTTGCAGATAAATTCAAATTTTTAAAATGCATTGGGAAAAAACTAGCTGTGGTAAGTTAATATTTTTTTTTTCTTTAGTGCTCTTCTGCTTTATAGTGTAAACCACAGATTTCATTCTTGCAGATTAGATAATATCACAAGAAAATAGAGATAACTTTAGGAGCACTGATAGCATTTGTTTTTATACATGCTGGAGCATAAGCACTTGTCAGAGCACAACTGCTTCCCCAAATACAAAGGCGCAGCTGGACAGGTATATTAGAAACATCTTTTAAAGCATCTGATGTAATTAGTTGCCATCCAGTGAAAAGATGCTAGTTTTGATAAGTCAATGGATTAAATACAACAAATCTGGTTGCATTAGAAAAAAAATCCTCGTAAGGTCATTATTACCAGTATATGGTTGGGAATATAGCACTTGAAGAATTTGCAATGGAGGCTGAGGAAGTCAGAGTCCTTTAATGGTTCCTGCTGTGACCTGCCCAAAAGCCTTTAAAGATCAGTCTCTGAATGAAAACTTCTCTGGATGTACATTTGTGTTCCAATAATTAGTCCAGTAATACAGCCTAAGAGTTATGGAATCAAAACCCTGCATCTCTGAATCATAGCTGTTCCTCACATTGATTCTCTGTATATTTATATCTTACAAACTATAGCTAAAGATTAAATAAACTTGAAAATCAGTCCATCTGAAAGTTTTTTTGTGTAATACACAAAGACTTAAGTGATGTAGATAGGTATAGAAGACTTTTTTTCACTTCTCATTTCACCTCTGTTTCTCACGGATTTGGAAATTAATGGCAAGCTGGAAATTTGGTGCTGTTCTTTATTTCATTTGTAGTTGAGTTATTGCTAGAATTACCCACATGGAAGAGTAGAATAAATACTAAGTAATGTGCAAAAACTAGGTGGAAAAATCTGAAGAGAAACTTAAAGACTGTGACACAACCTGAATCCAAAAATGTGCATATGTCTTCAAAGAATTGAGATGTTTTTAACTGCATGATAATAAGTAAGATGGTATATTTTCTTCCCCACTGATAGTTCTGAGATAAATGGATAAATTTTCCAGCTTTCTTTAGAATGTCAGGAATTTAATATTAAAGTGTTTTACTTTAATAGAGAGTTAAAGATATTGGTAGATAAAAGTGAAGATTTTTAGCGATAAATTAAAGATATAATTTTAATTTGGGGTATTTACTGTTGCTTGTTGTTTAACTTTATAACAAAGTGTAAAGCAATAAACCAACTAACTGGTTTATTTGTTGTTTAGGGTCATGGTAACCTCACTGAATTACATCTCGGTGACCAAATATTTGTTGAGTGCGGTTCCCCCGCCCCCCCAAGTCTTCTGTTTCACAACAGTAGCAACGTAATCAGTACTAAGAGCTGTACCCTACTTGCAAGTAAGGGTCTTTAAATGAAAAATAAACATAAACCAAAACCGTGTTCATTTTCTCTTCCTTTTCTTTCATACAGCCTATCTCTCTTAACAGTGAATCAATGGCATTGCCTGGTCATTATTGAGAATAGAATTTGGCCCCATGTTTAGTTCAATTTCATTATTTAAATGTAAGCTCAGATTTCTTTTTCTGTTGCAGCTCACCTTTCAAATAGACGTTGATTATCTTAGACTTTGTTTTTAGGATGACTGTTGAAATCTGAATGTGTGTATCACACAAAGAATATCAAAACAATAAATACAAGAAGACATAAAAGAGTCATGGGGGGTTTTATGCATATATACATTAAATATTTTGCAGTGGTCTATCAGGTAAATAGAGAAAATTATGTCAGACAGCATTTTTATTCAGGTTCAGCATGAAGCAACTTCTGGTAAAGACAGTCTAAGACTTTCTTATGCTGTGACTGTTGGATCAGGTCCTTTGAACCATAAGAGAGAGTGCAAAGGATAAAGAAATTTAGTCAGTACATCTATGTGCTCTTGTGGGTCTGATTTAGATTTTAAAAAATAGACAAAAGTTTTAGTGCTGTGTCAGAAAATAGTATCGCATTCTGTGTTCCTTCTTTCCCATCAGGCCATTACAGATGATAGTGCTGGTTAAGAAAAATGTAGTATGTAAAGAAGATGATAGAATACAGAAATTAAGTCATATGCAACATTATTGGTAAAAAAGTATTTTATTGGTTATGCTTCCATTCTTTATCTTCTAAGGTGAACGCAAAGCAAGAAACAGAATTGGAACTGAAGTCATTTGCTCCCCCTTATGTATGTATTGTATGGCTTTTAAGCTATCATTGTCAGAAACTTCTTACATTGCACATTTCCTCTTTCGTTTCTGATTAATATATTGCATATTTTAGGCACTTTACCCTGAATTATATTTATTACCTGGAGTGGACTGCTTTAAAGATGTTTATCCATTATCGTCATCAACTCAACAGAGACATCACTTTAATGTGGAAGCTAGTGGATCAAGATTATCCACTCTTCCCCAACAAACACCTGAAAAAAGCAAACGATTTTTAGAAAGCATACAACGCAGTCATTGTCTAGAAAATCAGGAAGTGCACAGTCCTGTGAAATGGGGTGAGACAGAACCTGTTCCAGTTTTCCACAGAAAACATGAGCAAGACCATAACAACAGGAATCAAGAAAAACAGATACAGTTTAAAGAAAACAGTAAGTTTAACCAATGCAGTGGAGGAGGATATGAAGAAGAATAACTGTTATGGTTAACATTAACAATTAAATAATATTTCTCTTTTCCAATACCAATTGTTATGCAGATCAAAATGGATCCAGTGGATCTCTCTTCGCCACAAGTAATTCAAATCCTCCAGATTGGGAGTCTGGAGAGCGTGATATGCTATTACAGACCTCTCAGCAAAATCATCTCAGCCAGAATCAAAAAGAACATAATACTCCTAAGTGGAATGACAAAGCCAAAGGAACTGCTCTTACTCTTCATGTAAACTGCGGTGATGAACAAGGCCACAGTAACCAAACACCCCAAAATCACATTAAATATCGAAAGGGTACTACTGTTCATTGTCATCTTTTTGGTAAACCATGCATTTTAGAAAGTTGGCAGAGTAAAGCTGAGTTTTAAGAAATCTGCAGTTACAGCATGAGTTGGAATATTGCTCTCAGAACAATAGTCTCATTTTAATGACAATATCTTTCAAAGAGCTGTAGTTTTTACTTTGGATGAGTCCTTCTTTATCACAGTGTACTGATACAGGGAAACACTTCACTATAGTTGATGCATTTGTCTAATGTTATTTACATGAAAATAAATTACTAAACAGCTACTGTAAAGACTGGAGGATAATGATCCCATAATTCAACAGCAATTTTAAATGAAAAAATCTTGTTATCAGTACATCAGGGAAAACATTCAGTCACTTAAACTTCCATTGTCATCTTGTCCATGGCTACATTACTACTGAAGAGGGAGTGTTCCCTCCCCTCCCTCTTATATAATGTTTATTTACATGCTATTGAACAGTGGCATTCCTAAAATTGAGAGGTGGGAGAACTCTTTGAGAAGACTAGAGCGAAAATAGTACAAAAGTATGAAGGGGTTTAAAGCACACATAAACTAGATAACAGTTCAGTGCCAAAATAGAAAATGTTGTTTAGAAGAGAACTATTAACTACTACTGCTTTAAAATGGGGTGTCTTATGGATACTGGGGGCCGTTAAATCTCTGAACAGTTTTCTAGTGTTCTTTTTATTCCTAAATTTTTAGTAATTACCAAGAAAGAAACAATTGACGCATTTAAATTGGATTTGAATGACCACTGTTATATTGACATCAAAATTATAACAAACTGGTTTTGAGGAAATACTTTTGAAAGACAAGTTTGAAATTGAGTAGAATTTTACAGTTAATGTAAAAAAGGTGACTTCTATTCCAAATTTTTAATGAATAATTATTAAAAGAGGCAATATTAATTTTTTCATAGTTATCGGCACCCTATAGATCTCAGTTAGAATGATTTTCTGGATATCTGGTACTTTGAATAAGAAAACAAAAGTTTGGATATTGTCTTCTTTGAGACGTGTCTGGACAGTGTATTAGAAAAGGCTTTCATGGATGTCTTTTCAGTAGTTTCAGTTTCCAATTGTAATCTGTCAAAAAAAGCTTTGTCCTTCCATCATCATGTTAACTGATATTAAATATGAGACTACAAAATATGCAAATATATGTATATTTACATATATATGTGCATATATATATGACTGAAAAGTTTTCCAAAACTTTATTTTATGTTATTTTACATTTATTTTACTTTATGATGAAGGATGTAGGATTCTGTAGCATAAAGTAAAGGTAATGTCTGTCAGCAATTTTATCTTGAAATATTTATTGTATATATTTTAAAGCAGATAACATTTATTAATTAACATTTAAATGCAAAACATTTTGCTGTCCCTTTCTTTGCTGGCTCCAGTTTGTAGGGGATCTTCAGTCTCTGAAAGGCAGAAAGTGTTAGATACAGCATTAGTTTAGGGAAGGTGAAATAATTACGTGATTTATCTGTGATAATCTTTCCTGTACGAGTTAGCAAAATTAGTTAGATACAAATTCTCAAAACAAAAATACCTTTTTTACCTTTATTTCTTTCCTCTGTTATTCATACAACATTTCCATACCCCAGAGATAAGACTATTTATTGGATCGATTCACTGAATTTCTAATACAGGTTGGAAAGTCCAGGCATTGGCAGTCAAAAGAGCTTGAATTTTGTGAGTATAATCTATATATTTTGATCATCATTATCCTGTCACAGAACTAAGCACCAAACTGCTCGTTACAAACATGGAAAATAACGACCACCAAAAAGATAACAAACTAAGAAGAGCCAGAACGCAGGATTCTGGAATTCCTAAAACAATGAAAGACCAAACCACAGAATACGTACACCAAACCCAAAGGTTAGTAAATGATGATTCTGATAAAATAATGGACAATGTTAGTTCATAACTAGAAATTTATTTTACAGACTTCAAATAAAGGAAAGAAAATGGTGAAAAAACCATTTTGTTACATGAATTTTCACTTGCTTCTTTGATTTTATCTCTAGCTTGCAGCAACACAGAACTAGCAAGTCTATAGCTGATCCCACTGAAAAACTGGATAGTCAGGTGTGTTTTTCAAGGTAACATAGTCTTAGTAATCTGGAGCAATAAACATAGTCCTCGTCCTATAAATAGTCTAATTTTATAAGACAGATAACTCATTAGAAATATGAAATATTCAAATATATGTTTGAGAGTAATTAAAAAAAGTTAATTCATGCACTGGTACTTTGCAGATTTGCTAATGAAATATCAACTATATTTCTAAAGAGTGAATTCATCAGAAGTTATACCTCTGGTTGTCATTTAACAGAACTACATATACAGTAGCTACTGTCTCAGTCTTATTAATGTTAGATGAATTTTTTTACAGTATCTTGACAGTAACATTGTATTGGTTTTATCGGTGACTTTTATAGTCACCGATATAGTATATATAGTATAGACTTTTTATAGGTTCGTATTTCCTGTGAGATAAATTTGTCTTCTCTCAAGCATAACCTCTGATAAAAAACTATAAAATTCTTTAAAACATATGTATGATATAGTCATAACGTCAGAATAAGAACATATTTAGGAAGACACAGGACTCACATGCAATCATACAGCATAACGGTTGTCACTATTAATTGTCATCTGTGAGCTCTTGTGCAGAATTGATTGTAGTGGAGTCTTATGAAAATACTAATGAAAGTGCAAATCTGCAATTATAAATTTTGGTGTAGAAATGGGCAGTCCAGACTTCAGAAGCAATGAGCCAGACGGCAGTTTTAAGGTCCGTTATTCCTGGTCTTGCATGGGAGTGTCAGTAACTTGTGGGGTTATGGACATGGACAAGAACAATTAGTAATAGTCTACACTTTTGTTCATATGTTCTCTGTAATATGTGTTCAGTGTTCTGATTTTATTTGCAGAAGTCCAGCTGTTTGTAATTTAGTAATCATTTGTACTGGTAACAGAATAGAAAAGCTGGTATGCAGAATTCACATTCAGCCCTCCCACTCACTCAGGCCACTGCCAGGGCATACGTCTAATG
Source organism: Morus bassanus (assembly GCA_031468815.1). Classification (NCBI taxonomy): domain Eukaryota; kingdom Metazoa; phylum Chordata; class Aves; order Suliformes; family Sulidae; genus Morus; species Morus bassanus. The sequence continues at coordinate 8,179,843 of CM062576.1, read as the reverse complement.
TAACTATTCAGGATTATGAGTTATGTGCTCATAGTTGTGTCTTTTGACTCTCTAGGCATATCAAAACAAGCAAAATCATCTTACTCGTCCAAAAGAATATATTTCACCTCCTAGTCCGCCTTTTCTGGCACTTCCTGTAAGTCCAGCTCAAGTTCCTGCAATTCAGGCAGAAAGTGAGTATATGATTCCAAGAAATTGCAGGGGAGTGAACGTTTAATCAAGACTGAATAGTTAGTGAAGACAGAAATACCTACTTTATGAAAGAATTTGTACATACATTCATTCACAGTATTGTTACAAATTTTAATTCGTGGTTGGAAAATTCCAGGCATTTATAATTCCACGGGCTATTCATAGCATAAACAGTATGGCAGGTTCCCAGTGTTAGAAAACCCCACCTTGTAGACTTGGGTATGGAAGGAGAAAAGGAGGGAGATTGGATGAAATACTGCTGGCTCATGTGCGAATGTAGCAAAGAAAACCACTAGTAGTATTGCTCAGGATCCTCTGCTGTCGTGGAGGAGGAGGATAGTGAGAAGGCAAGTGATTGACCCATTGTTGCATACTACTGAAAGTCTGAGATAACATCCTGCCTATGACCAGCTGGAGTTTAAGGCAAGATTTTGCTACAGTTTCTATTGCAAAGTATTTTGAGCAGGAAATAGTCTTTTGGAGGCTTTTTTGGCTTCACGTGGCAAGAGTTTTTGATGTATGCAGTGTATACATATCTTGAATACATAGTTTTGGTGATACGTTGTCTAGGCATATAAAAGGGTGTTTACTTGTTTGTGTGTGTGTCTGAATGCCTGGATGCATGGTGGATTTCTCACTCTTTTCTAATGCACCAGCCATTTTGAAAAGTTAGAGATAGTTTATTAAAAGAAAAGAATTTCTGCTGCCTGTTCTGACAGAGATTTTGGCATGATTTATGATGGGTGCATTACAAAAATCGTGATTGATCCTTCCTGCTTACAGTATCCAGATGCTTGCTAAATATAATTATAATATCTTTAGAAAACAAGATGGTAGAACAATTGCAGCAAATGAAGAAAGACAGAAGGCACATGGAAAAAACTAGAGAAGAACTGATGAAAAAAGCTAAAGGGCTACTGGAACAAAATAAGCTGAGGAGATACCATGGTACACTTTTAATTTATTTTGGATTTTGGAATGATTGACAAATGACACTGAAACCAATGTGAAAATCTTTGTCTCCTTATGAGTAGGCTTAATTACAGAGAGAGCAGTTTGCTAACCAATAGCTCTGAGAAGGCTGTATAACATTTGCATAACAGCATGCTGGAAAGATTCAAGGTTGCAATGTTTCCTTCCAGTTTTCTGTGGCAGTCTTATAAATCTAAAAAAATCCTGGCCTTTATAAACCATTCAAGTTGTGTCCCATGCACATACAGTGCCCAGAGAGCTACAGCAGGCTGCTTTGCTGTTTGAGGCCCAGGGCAGCCAACATACTCCAAACCTGCCTTTAGCTGGTGCTTACAGAGGTTTTTACTGTGTTGATAGGGCTTCTAGTCAAACTGCCAGCATAATACTTTTTGTTCCTCCTATCTAATGATACTCAGCTTATGGCATGGAAGTTACAAGCCCATCGTGACAAACTTGACAAACCTTGTTTTTTAACAAGATAAAATCTCATCAAAATCCCACCCAAATTTTCTTTGTAAAATTATTTTCAAGTTTATATTTAAAATATCCTCCCTAAGTCACATTCCAGTTATACAGAGATGAGCTTTAATCACTTTGATGTTTTGAGAGCATTCTCTTTGTACTTAAATACAGCTAAATCACCTGGAGTCTCAACTATTATTTGTAGCTTTGTTGAAAGGAGAAAACAAGCCAATTCTTCCGGTTATTCTCTAAGGGCATGGCTACACTGCACTCAGCAGCATGGTGAAGTTGTATTTAAAAAAAAACAGACTTGGGTACTTGAAGCAGTGGATCTGTAGTAGCATGGACCTGCAAGGCAAGCTAATTTACCCTGCTGAGATAAGCCCTAAATGGCTCCTGCATTGTCTTAAATTATGTTACCCAGTTAGGTAAAATAAAGGTTATTTCACAAGGATTCAGACAGCTTCTGCAGGTTCTTTAAGAAGCATCCCTACCTCTGAATTATTTTGGTCAGACCTCTAGAGTTTCGTAAGTGCATTTGCAAACATGTTTCTTCACAAGGTATGAAAGGAAGAGCATATTCTGTAGGAACGGCGATCCAGTCTATATTTAATATCCTCCTAAGATTGCCATGCTGACAGTCACTCTCAGTTACATACCATAGAGTCCTCCAACAGCTGGGTTCTTTTTGGTAAGTTCCTGAGAAGCAATTGTCCTGATTTCCTCAAATATGCCTTGAAAGAAGGAATCATTTAAGACACTTTACAGACTAGTGGACGTATGTGGCCGTAAGACTGCCGCCACATTAGATACAGAGAGATTTATGTGCCAGCTGTTGATAGCACATTAACAACATAGGAGAATTCATAGTTAAGTGCAAAGGTAAATAAGTTTCCCATAATCTTGGGACTTCTGTATAAAACTAAGCTGTTCAAAATCTCTGGCCCTGCAGAGCTCAAATTTTGCATAAATCTACAGTGCTAAATATTCTGCTACAGTAAAGCTGTGGAGTTCAGACTGAGGTGGGCATACCAGTCTTCACAGGTCTGGAGCGCTTACTGCGCAGCTGAAACCTGCAGAACAGCCAGGCTGAATTAAATTTTGGTCTTGGACCTTGTGTTGTATCTCGGTGGACAGATAGAGCCTTTCGTTGCAGAAGTGAAAATTCAGTTGCATTTATAGTGAATGTCATTTTAATGAATTGCTTTTTTTAAAGAAACCTACTTCTGTGTTTTAATGTGTGCATTGGCCAACTGAATCTTGCGAGATCCGTTGGTCATGACTGTCTCCAGTAGACCTTGTGATAAGGTGATCAAGACCAAACAGTATTACTTTTTCCCTGTGTAGTTCGTGAGGAATGGAAAAAGAAGTATTTTGAAACTAAGAAAGCTACAGTTTCACTGGAGGACGCTTTAAACAAACTGCGACAAGATTTAGAGCTTTACCACCAGAAATTACTCTTGCAATTAGAAGCCAGAGATAGCCGAAAACAACCAAACGATACGACAAACTCCAAGGTATTTGCTTGTGTTATTTAATCTCTCTTTTTACACAGCCTGCTTTTTTGTATAAAAATATAAATTAAAGTAACAAATTCATCACCAACCAATGACTTGTAAACTAGCTTTAAGAGCCAAATATCCCTCAGTGGTCTGAGGTATAGAATTACTTCAGCCCATTCTTCTCAAAAAGACTGAAGAAGTGCTTGAGTCTGAGCATTTGGTTCTTTCTGCTTTGTGTTTGTACAATTCCTTCTCATAACAAAATCCCCTTTTGTTCAGTACAATTAATGAATTGCTCAGTCCTATATTATTCTCATCATCCCAAATTTCACGTACAGAGGTAATGAATTCTAGTTGTGTTCGGAGCACAAGAAACGTCTCTGAGGCTTTTGGAGTGGTTGCACCTGAACTATTGTGAAACTGTGAGTCTTGTGTTACGTTGTTGGAGTCAAATCATGGGAAGTTCAGAGAGGAATTAAAAAAAGAAAAGATAAAAGGGAGGAAACACCCTGCCCAATAGCTGTATCTGCTAATTTTCTAAATGTGTTAATGGAAGCAAGTCTGTTGGCCAATGTGAAGCTAGACCGGAAAAATAAATGTCCCTTACTTCTGTCTGAAAGGTGTAGGAGCGTATATACAATCTAAGAGTGTATGTTATACACAAATGTGTATTATTTGAGCTATCTTAATATAAATATCTACAATATAAAAATATTAATAGGGTCAATATTACATTATATTACTAGCTATGTTCAGATATGTAATTGCTCCTTTTTGGGGGGGTAATCCGTTTTTTTTAGGTCTCTGGCTCGGCAAAAAGAGGTCTTATGTGAAGGATATGCACAACTTAACATGCATACAGCAGTTATTTATTGGCTAGCTAGGATTTAGTGAGCTATTAGGCTAAGCACAGGTATGCTCTCCACCCCTCGTAAGCTACGTGCTGGCCAGGCGGGCATCAGTCAGGCAGGAAGAGTCGGGCTCTGGGGAACAGATCCCACTGTCGCTGGTTTCCCCTCTTCCACCAGCTTTGTCCTCACTGGTGATCAATCCAACGATACAGTGATTCCTCAGTAGGAATAGCCCCAACTAGTCTGACGGCCCTGCCTGGTTTTTTCCTGCATGACTGTACCTTTCATGCTTTTTCAGTGGTCTGAGCCAGGGTTACACAGCTGTGTGGTGTCAGAGCTGGGACGTGGACCCTTGCAGGCAGGCAGCTACACCCCTGGGTGGGGAGAAGCTTACAGTAAGCAGGAGCTCAGAGATGAGAGGCTACAGCTACCACTTAATGACTCCTTGTATGGGCAACTTTATCGCATCATTTGCTTTAGCTTGCACTTTAATAGCATTTTTAAAGGCTTAGAACATCAAGAGATTACCAAATACACCCCTACCCCTCAGCGTTATTGACTTCAAGGGACCGTGGCTGGCTGACCTACACGAGTTGAGTATCAGAACCTACATTCTGAAACCATGAATTTTAGTTTTACAGGTTAATTCAAAGATAGGCTCACCCACAGCTACTGCTGAAATGATAATCTGTATAACCAGGAGTTTATTTGCACTAAACATCACGAGTGTAGCAATCTCATCAATAAATGTACTGTGACAATGTGATGCTAAGCCTGTGAGAGAAAAAAATATGATTTAAGTATGTCTTTTTATTATAAATGTGGATAATAGCCATAAAAGGTAATTGCAAAACAATGTGCTCTTACTCAGGAGATCTGATCTGGATCTTAACTTCCCAAAGCAATAGGGAGTGGAAGAACCTCCACACCCAGCTGAAGGGCTGGCAGCTGAAGGGAGCTGCACTGTCTTGGAGAGCAGACCACTTGCAAACCAGAGACAGTCCAGCACTCATTAAGGACTGGAAAAAAGCAGGGCAGTTGGAAACAGTTTAGAGGATTGTTTTTGAGTGGTGAAGTAACACCCAATGAATGAAGATGTGCACTAATGCCGCACGTAAAGTTTTGTTGTTGTTGTCGTTGTTTCATATAGAATTACACAATCATCCGGATTACTACAGTGCAGCATGAACTTGATCAGCTGAGGAGGAAGCTGGATGATACAAAAATGAAACTCATAATAGAAATTAAGGTATTCTGCCTTTTAATTAAAGCAGTCAAAATGTTACTATGTATAAAAAAAAAAATTTAGATCTTCCCAAACATTAGATGATGTAAATATTTGCGAAACAGTTCTTGTTTTGTGGTGTTAGTTGTCGTAACTTTAGCCAAATTAATCCAGAACACCTAGTTATTGATGATTTTGAAAAGACTTCGATTTTCAAGGTACTATGTAAGCTAAGCTTCACAATCTCTTTCATAAGATTCCCATTTCACTCTAAAGGTAATTGAAGGAACATACTTGGTGAGGCACTGATCAGCAGTAGACCATGGCTAAGAAAAAAAACCAAACAAACTGGTATTAAAAAAAAAAAAGAGAGTGGCTCTCCAAGCAGATGGCAATCCTCTTCATCTGCTTTATTCCATACCAGTGCTGCCTATGGCTCCCTTTGGAAGGAAGATGATGGTACAGGCTGCTCTTCACATTGGATAGCTTTTCAGCATTGAATGCTTGAAATAGGAGTCCTCTGCATCACAGATTGCCCATGCCCCTGTTTACTGGGTAATCAAGGGTGGATGTACTCGTTATGCCTCCTCCATTGTATAACAAGGAGTGGAAAGAACAATGAATTTCACAGTTGTCTCTAAAAACACCAGGCAAAGTACAGGAGAAAGCAGTGCTAGAACTAGGCTATCTAATTAGACATGTAAAATTTTAAAGATGAAAGATGTATCCTGTATTCAGCTATCCTGTATAGAATTCAGTCTTAGTTATTTAAACCCATATGCATGTCAACTCCAAAAGGTTCCTTAAATTGCAGTTCCTTAAATTCCTGGTTTTTCTGCAGATGAGAAAGCAGGCAGCATCTGATTTACGAGCACTGAGAGCAGAACTGACACAGAAGAAGATTCATTCAGCTTTAATTCTCCAGTCCAGAAAATCAGGAATTTAAGAGGATGACATGACTTTAACACCTGTAAAGTCTTCAGAAGCTCTGTAATGTATATAGAAACTCAGAATTTCAAAGCATTTATTTGTATGTTCTTGAAGTTATCTTGTAAAAAGACATCAACTACATAAATGTTGTGGAATTTGTATACTAGGCTACTGAGGCACTGCAGCTCACTTCTCGTTAAATTTCACTCTTACTGTAAGATTAGTCAGCTACTTAAACATACAGTTTAACCTAGTAATGTGTCTAAAACAAAGCTATTTTAAAAGTGCAAATTAGTGAATTGTGACATCACATTGGTATGCTGTGCTTCTTTCATTAGCAAAATACCTACTAAGCAAATAAACATATAATCTATAACCTTCTGTTCTTATTTTCAGGCACATGCATTTAATTTTTGGAAAATTATTAAAATACATCTTCTGTAGAACTACAGCAACAGTAATCCTTTACTGAACTATTTACATAAGTGTATTTTTGTCATTATGAGTATGCCTATCTATAAATTACCAATGTATTATTACCATATTATTACGAATTATGAACAAAATATCAGATAATCTCACCTTATTTCATATGTAGGTAGTTTTGTTCCCTCTCTTATTAGGAAAGCCACATGGACATTAACCTTTTTCTCTAGTTAGTGGAAGATGCAAGCTTTAAGCTGTAATGATGATCCTGGTCCTCCTTGCAGTATTGTGTACTCTGTTTTTAAGCTGAAGCTCATGCATGTACTTAGATAACAATTCTGTGAAAGAGTGATCACAAACCTCTTCCTGATAGTCATTTTTCTAGCTCTCCTGTTTGCTTCTTTGCAGTTCCAGATGTTATTACATTAAGCAGAACAGTAACATGCCAGGAATTAATATCAGTTAAAAAGCTGACAAGGCTGTATTTATTACTGAAAGTGCAACACTCATGGGAAATCAGTAATATGATAAGAAAATCATGTGACTCACAAAGGGACTAACTTCCAAATGTCTTGAGTCACCCAAGACAATCCTATCTTTCTTAAAGACAGGATTTAACAAAGATTTTAGTGCTAAAGTATTACATTAATTATTAAAGCTACAACTACTTTTGCTCAATTCAGGATTGAATTCTACATCCTGTATTTCAGCATTGTGTCTTATTTAAGACAAAAGAGCAGGCAACTATATACTGGGAAATCTGAACCCAAATTAAAAAATAAAAAAATATCAAGTCATGATTCTTGACTGCTACAGGAAGCGGAGTTTTTATTATAAAGTCCTCTGGCCTTCAGTTAGGATTTTGTAGCTCGGATCATCTGCTCCAGAAGACCTTTCAATTTCACAACTATCTATCTCATAGTATTTTTGCGTATGAATAGAAATAGTAATATTAATTCTGGAGTATCTATATGTCAAATAAATTTATCAGCTTCTCCTAAAACCTACGGACCAGAGTTCTAGTGTAGAGCCCTCTGATCTTCCAAGGGATTTTTTTTTTTTTTTTTTTTTATGTGACAGCAGTAGGCTTCACCTTCTGCTTTCTGTCACCTCAAGCAGTCAGAAGTCATGAAGTCTTCTAGTGTTCTCAGTAGCCATTATGGTGGTGCTGCTATTCTATGGTGTTTTCCCAGTAGCTATTTAGCAAGGGAAAAAAACAAAACAAACACCCCACAACTGACTACATATATCTAATTAAATAAATAGTTTCATTAATGGAGTCACTTAAGCAGGGCACAGTTGCACTTTAATCTGGTTGTGAAACAATTCTGAGAAGCAGTGAAGCAGTGTGGGCTGTAAGCTGTGGAGCAAGTAAAGCATAAACAGACACTGTTTACCAACCTTAGTGAAGACAGCATTTTATTTAGCAAAAAAAAAAAATCCTGTAAACACCAGTCAATCTTTCCATGACTACAGATATTTTAAAAAGTTACACAGTTTCTTTAGGCAAATTATTTTACGAAAAATACGAACTAGAAAGGAAATATAACCTCATATTATCTCAGAGGCAACACCACATAAAAACAAACAACAGGCTACTGAATGAATCTTAAAGTGCGTGGAAAAATATGTATGCAGTTCATTAAATAAGCTTCTGAGTTCTAGTTTTCAGGAAGTAAAGAAGTTTGAAATGGAAGCAAACATCATCCAAGTCCTCTCCATATTAACGTTCCCTCTTCAAGATAAGGTCCAAGATTTTTGGCCTTTGAAACTAAGGAATTTACGTGATACATAAACAGGGTAAAGCTGGAGTTTATTGAATATTCCTTTGTAACAAGAAGTCTGATAAAAATCTTAATGGCAACTACTTCATGATACATAATTTCTTCAGTCTATGAAATACTTTAATCTCTAGAAGAGTAGCCCAGTACAAGCACAAGTTTCACCAAGTTGCATGTAAGCAACAATCTGTCTCTCCAGTGTTCTGTGTTTATTCTGATTCAAGAGTGACCTAGCTAAAATACAAGTTGGGGGGGAAGTCAGAAAGCTGAAGCTGCACCATGTCACCCCAGAAGGAATCCTTGCTGCACCAGGCAGCCTTAGCAGAGGACCAGTACTAGATTGCTCCTGTAAAGCCACTTGGTCTTACTTGTTACCAGATACTCACTGGGTTCAAGCTTTAACCATCTTATGGTAGTTGTGAAAAATGAAAAAGATGAGCAGTCTCTTAAAAAAAATACGCTGCTAAAACAACACTGGAACTTTCTGAAGAATGAAAATATGGCTTTGCATACAAAATGACAAGACGAATTTGGCTAGTTCTCGAAGTTTTTGTAATCATGGTATATTTATATAAAGTCAAAATCTATGATAGCATAAGCCATAATAAAAATATTTTTCATCATTCTAAATCAAGTTCTTATGGTGTCAGGGCTTGCCACATTGCTTCAGTTTGTTGTTCCGCTGCAGCTTCCCTGGAATAGTCAAGACTGTTTCCATTCCACATGCCAATGCCCCTTAAACCTCGATTCTTCACATATGCTGCTTTTAGAGAGATGCTGCGAGGGTCATCATACCATACTTGGTGGAAGTGACCAAGAGAATCCTAGAAAAAAAATGTTTAAACATTAGCGTCAGTATCTACCTATATATATAAACATGACACATTAAAGGTCATCAAGTTTTGATAGGTTTTCTGTTGAATGCAGTGAAAAGTACAATTAAAAACGCAGCTATACAAGCTACATAGATTTACATAATGATACTGTTCTGATTTACAAATTATTTTTCACACAGGACAAATTAAAAATTTTAAGTCAAATACTTGGCAATTTTTTTCCTTGTAGAATCTAAGTTATAAAACAGTGATACATTTTAACTGAAGTTAGATGAAAAGACTTAGCTAATTTGCTTTTTAATAATTTTTTAAAATACAGCTAAAATCACAGATACACCACCTATCTTAACAGGTGAATTTAGTTAGAGTTTAAGTGCTTTTTTCAGCAATAAACAGTTTTAGAGGAGGCTGTAAAATTTTGTGAAAGTTACGCTGCTTTGACCAGGTCATCGCTTGCAACACCTTTTAATCATCTGTGTGAAACTTAAAATTATGTCTAAAGAAACAAGACAAAATGCATACACTGTGTTGTTCATGTGAGCACAATCATTCATGGACTCCTTCACTACGTCTATATAGAAACCAAATGCAGAAGAGAACATGCATGCAAGCCACTGGGTTAGAAAAACTTAAAAGCATCTCAGAATCTGTTTTAATTTAAATCAGTCATCAACTCATACAAATAACTGTAACAGTGAAGGATGGAGCTATGGGACTTCTTTGTGCCAAAACGTCCCTTTTGACATGATAACAATCTCTCAAGAGAACTGCAAAGTAATAAAGATCTGAAGACTACTCCTGTCGTCTTCAATCCCTGCACCCCTCTTTCAGACTAGAAATTCAAGATATGGACATCTAGCCATCCTTCACTACATGAGAAAAAGAAGTAGAAAACACAAATGGAAGAATCTAACCCTGAAAACTTTATAATCAAAGAACTATGGTTCACGAACGTTTATTCCACAACATGGTGTCTTATAAAGAGACACTTACCTTGTATTCATAAAATGGAGATTTCTGTACCTCATCCCACAGCACCCCTGAAAGAGAACTGTTCACCTGCTTCATTATTGCTCCATAGGGGACCTGACGCCCTGCAGCATCACTGCAAGGAGCCCCACGGAAAGGTACTTCGGAAAGTGAACAAACATGATCCTGAAAAAAGAGCAGAAGGCATGAGTTTCATGTTACATAGATTTATTGAACTCAAAAATAACAGTACAGCCAAGAACAACGTCACAAAAGGCACTGGGGTCTCAAACATCCCAAATCTTCAAGTATCTGTGGCAGACATACTATTTGTAGACAGGAATAAATTTAAACAGTTGAATTTTGTTTACTCTGTAGTAATACAGGACAGGATGGACATCATTCAACTTACACAGTTGTCTTTTCCACTTTTAATTCACTCTTACATTTTTTGTAAGTATAATGTTGTTTGAAACTCCATGATTTATCCATAAACTGCTATGCTTTAACAGTCATGGGCTTGCTATGGTTTGTTGCACCTAGTCTTTACGCAGTGAGCTTAGTGACTGTGTTGAGAAGGCAGATACAAGTGTTGTAGTCCCTTTGGACATCATCTCTTCTCGTACAGATAACATCTACAGCTCCCTAGTCAAACATGGCGCTTGGGTATCATGGCGTTCAGGTTGCCTAGGGAGAGATAAAATGCCTTGTTTGGTAACACACTGCTCATCAGTTATCAGCCAAGCAAAAGTCTCTGTCCTGAGTCCCAACTTTATGCTCTTATCCATCAGACCACAGTATTTCCTAATCCAAAACCAGGATTGCCAAAATCTAGCTGCCTCTTTCCAAGGAAAAAATTAACAGTATGATTGCAAATGAATAATCTTCATCTTACGTTAGACAGGTTTTGGCAGACGTAGTCATAGCCATACCAGGGGACGCCCATCACAAGCTTCTTGGGATCTATGCCCATAGAAATGTACTCTTCATATCCTAGTTTTGAAGAAAATAAAAATTAAGATGCATTGTTGCATTTTCCCATGTTTTTTATTCTTAGAACTAATCTAGAGCCAGAGCCAATATAGGCCTTGCATAAGCCCCAGACAGAGGCTAAGGTGCAAGCTCTTCTTTACCTCCCACCTGCATACTCCTACACTTGCTCCATGCACCACATCCTAGTAACTGCTCTAGTTGCTCACACTTAAAACCAGCTGCCCACAGCAGCAGTCCACAAGGATGAGAGACAAATGTTCCAGGTTCTTTGCAAGCCCAGGCAGACACCATTGCTTTGGCTGCCGTTTGTCATTCTAAAAGTGTTTTTCACAATCCTGAGGGCTAGACAGTTACTTTACAAGTAACAACACACAACTGCTAAAGGTCTAGCCGTAGTGTCATAAGGATTCGCCGTACTATTTTCACATTAGGAGAACACATATTTAAGCACACTCGAAAGCCTTGATACAACCAAAAAACTTGTTGAAGGAAATCTTTTCTATCTATTCACGTGAACAAATGGAAATGTTCTGACTCCTGGGGAGGCATTTTGTCCTCACCAGCTAAAGTCTGCAGGTAAGGAGCATTGGCTTTTGCAATACAGTCTGTCCAGATCTGACTCTGTTCGTCATATGACATCACAAATAAGAAGTCACAGGCATCTGCAATCCCAGTGTAATTGTAGCACCTTTTATCTATGCATGCTGGAGACCAAGCCACATCAAACGTTACCTGAAGGAAAAATGCAGAAGTTAGTACCATGTATGGCACTTAGGCGCTCTGGTTTTCTCTTTAAAAAAAGCTGTAACTTCTAAAGACAGTATTTCCCAAGTGTTGCACAGTGTTTAACACACGGTGATACTAATGAACTACAGGAGAAGCTGCTCAGCTGATGAAACAAACATTAGATAACAAACAGTGAGTGCCCCATTAGTGACTTCAAAACACCAAAGAAATTAAAATATAACGTGAAAACCATCTGATCAAAAATACAAGGCATGATGCAAATCCTTAAAACTTCAGTGGTGGGTTTACCAAAACATTGTCAAGCTTTTGCACCAGACGGCTGTATTTGCCCTTCTTTCAAAGATCCATTAAGCCATACTAATAACTGCCAGCTCACACAAGGCAATAACACTGTTATATAACAAATCTCAGTGAAACCCTTCTTCCGTTTAAATTCATACAGGTCAAAAAGAGTGATTCTTATGATAGCACATCACAGCTAACATTCATAATTAACCGTTCATGAGAACATCATGCTTTAGATCCGCATAAATTTTTTCATATTCATATGCTAAAGAGCATTCTCAAAACTCGCATTTCATAAAGCTCAAGTTTGTATAAAGTACATTATTATTACCTGTGATCCTGGTATTTCTCTGTGAAAAGCATCTGTAGTTTCTTTAACAAGGTCTGTTAATGCATAATACTCAGGGGAGGTTTCGTTAACTTCTTGCTCTATGTCTATGTTAATTCCATCCATATACTGTTTTTTTGCAAGGTCCACCTGTTGGGATATCCATGCCGCTCTTCTAGCAGGATCAACAATTTCCGTAAGAGGTACATCACCTAGACAAGAGGCCTTCAAGAGTTACCATATATTTGCACCACAGTAATAGTAAGGAGGAAAGGTTTGTCTTTACTAAACAAACAAACATAACCACAAAAAATAAAAAATCCTCACACTCACACTGATAAAATATGAAGGAGTTAACTTTTTTCCCAAAAAATAATTTTGAGAACCCACCCCAGGAGAGATTACCAAGCTTCTTCGAGACAGCGGTGTTTAAAATTACGTTCTTTAGGATTATTTAAAATCCTTTGCTATTGTTTTCTATAATTTTAGTCTCCTTACTTCTGCTTAATATTCTTTTAGCCACTGTAAACTTCCTTTCTTGAAATCAGTGTACTCTCAGTATTTCCACAGAGCCAGAGGGGCTGTGTCTTATAGATAAACAGACTTTTATGTTTAACCTTTGTTGCTTTCCACATTGTGGTCTTGGATTATGTCTTTGCCTCAACAAGTGCCAAAACTTGATTACATCGTGTAAGCTGTAATGGACTTTGTCCTTCTAATCAGCATTTGTACCTGCACAGAGTTCCCAAATATTCACGTTTTAAAACTCAACCACTTCCTAATACAGAGGGATTGATTTAAGTGAAAAATACTAAAAATTACTTAAAATCCCTTCCCTTACCCTGTCTTTTGGGTACTGCACATAACATCCAGAATACAGACCTAAATAAATATCTTCTACAGGCTTTTCCTTTCATCCCTTCCTCCCTGTTCCTCCACAGCTGTGTTGTTCCCTGTTAGAGAGCTTTTATTTAGATGTCACTGGAATGGTTTCATTATTACTGTGGCAGAAGCCACCGCTGGTTTTAATACCCTGCATACCAGCATGTGCAAGATGTCAAGTTATTACTCTCCTGTGTGCATTATCCCCTTATTAATTAATCCTCTTACTGATTTTTAATACAAGTGAACGTGAATTGTTGAGGCATTATAGCCTTATGTACATTATGTTCTTATTAATGTATCATGTAAATATCCACATTTTTGCAATGCAACCAACCTTTCAGTACTATCCTGGAGCCTTTAGAGTGAGCATGGCACATGAGCTCTGGATCGTACTTCCCAAAAGCTGCCACAGTCGTAATTTTTGACCAGTCGTAGAATTTCCAGGTTTCCTTTCCCACATCGAACACAAAGACCTGGAAAAGGGGTTAAAAAGCACCATCATTAGCTCCAAACACTTCTCAGCAGGGCGATTATTTTCCACATGCCTCTTAAAAAGGTACATGACTTATATCTCTGGAAACCAGCTCGCAAGTTTGCTCCTGTGTGCTGCCAGCTTGAACGAACAGCTTCCCAGGGCCGCGAGCGGTCGCAGCTGTGTGCGAGGCTTACCCCCGCAGCGGGGACAGCCGTCTGCAAAACCAAACTCGTCACAATCCGACACCTCCCTAATTTTTAAACATCTGTCCGACTCTGAACGCAGACGGTTAAAATAAGGCGGCTGTGTGTAACACGCTGCTGACCACGCAGGCCGCCCCGGGACCGGCCTTCCCTGCAGGCCGGCGGTGCCGCCGGGCCGGGCCTGGCTGGGCCGGGGGCCCAGAGCCGCCAGGTCAGGTCAGGTCGGGCCGGGCCGGGCCTGGCTGGGCCGGGGGCCCAGAGCCGCCGGGCCGGGCCGGGCAGGGCCGGGCCTGGCTGGGCCGGGGGTCCAGAGCCGCCAGGTCAGGTCAGGTCGGGCCGGGCCGGGCCTGGCTGGGCCGGGGGCCCAGAGCCGCCGGGCCGGGCCGGGCAGGGCCGGGCCTGGCTGGGCCGGGGGTCCAGAGCCGCCAGGTCAGGTCAGGTCGGGCCGGGCCGGGCCTGGCTGGGCCGGGGGCCCAGAGCCGCCGTGGGGACGCGCACCTCGAAGCCGCCGGTGCCCGTGACGGGGAGGCAGAGCCGCGGGTCCCGGCAGGGGCACGGAGCGGCGGCGGGGCCGCCCAGCAGCTGCAGGAGGCCGAGGAGCAGCAGCCCCCAGCCCCACGGCCGCCCCATGGCTTCCGCCGCGGGCCCGGCCCCGCAGCTCCGCCCCGCAGCCCGCCGGGGAGGCGCCGGTGTGTCCCTGCCCCGGGCAGGCCCCGCGGCCGGCCGCCCACCCGCAGGCAGCCGCTCGGTGGGAGAGAAACCATTTTTCACCGCTTTTACAGAGCAACGGTTTATTGGAAGGTCGAACCCGGCCACGGGTGCCCGGGATTATTTTCAAGATCTCAGAATAACTAGAGAAGAACGATCCCCTGAGGGGGACGGGGCCCTATCCGCACTGTCCAACACCGCCGTGTGCGCGGGGCCGCCACGGCTGGCGCTGATGCCCAGAACCGAGTGGGTCCCGTGGAATGGGGCATCACGCCGGGCACGGCTGTTGTTGGCAGGAACACGCCGTATGAGCAGAAACGGCGCTCACGACGTCCTCCGATTTCTGGTCTAGCCTAATCTGTCCTTCCAGGTCGAGAGTGGAGTCTGTAAATGAGAAAAGAGGAAAAAGAGGTCGTGTGAGCGTCCTGTTTTTACAGTTTTTACACGTCTTAGTTCAGCCAGCCTCACGGTTTTTCACAGAATCACAGTCAGACATACTGGTTGTGTTGTGCACATTCACCCGTTCTGCAGACTCACCAGCTGGTACGCAGTGGAAGCCCACGGAGACGGGAACGGTCCTGGATGCTGAACAGCCTTCTGCGCAGTGTAGAACCGGCTCCACGGAGAAGCATTTTGCTGCTGCCTTCTCAAATGCAACTGGCTTCTGAATTTTGACAAATTTGCGCTGCAGCTTACAAGCTATAAAACATGAATTCTCTTAAAGCACCTGCAGAATTTATATAAATAACTTTTTGGACTTACTTTGTAGAATTAGCAACAACTAAGACCAATGGATGAACCAAATGACATAAGCTATGGCAAACCGATCTGACTGAAGTGAGTTGATTTTCTGTCAATGGCTTAGGCTGTGAGAAAATCAGGCTTGTGGGCACAGTCCCAAGGACAGAGGCTTGCCAAATAGGATCTAGGTAGGACATAGGTGTCCAAACCCAAAAAGATGCGCGTGAAAACCTTGGTCAACTGACACTCAGCTTTACCTGGACTATGACAGCGCTTCATTTTGGGGCAGTAATGGCTCCTCGACATCCATATATCCACTTCTGCACTGTGCCTAGCATCACACCTGCCTTGCCATGGCTGAGTACCTTAGTTCTTAAGCCTCCATGACCCAGGCTTTCCTGGACCAGTCCTCCCAGGGGAGCTTGATCTAAGAATATATTCCAAAAATGCCACCATGTGCCCAGAGGGTTGGGTTCCACACAAAATGCAGTGCACGCTAATGTTATCAATACTTTCATGTTGTTTTTATATAGGACCTGGATTGGTAAGAACAATCATTCCCAGGCTGAAGATTTCAGATTAAGTCCATCTTCGGCCTGAGGAAATTAAAATAGTTATTTCCCACCTCAAATGCCCTCTAGTTTGATAGCCAGGCCTAGATTTTAATTTTTTTTTTTTTTTTTTTTCAGGGAAACTAAAAGCCTGCGAATAACGGAATGGAAATAAAGAATGAAACTATTAAGGACGACATAAAATGTCTTTTTTCAACAGTCAAACTGCCTACTTTTCGTACTAACTTACCATCTTAGGGAGTTTTAAGTTTATAATTTTTTCTGGAACACACAAACTTCAGGTAACTACATAGTGTGTAAGTAGTTGATATAAAAATGCAACAAAACCAGATCTTGCAGTGAACTACCAAACTCAGGAAAACCAGGGGGTTTTTTTGTCTATGGCAGCTAATCACAAAAATAGTGCAAAAAATGATTGTGCTACAATTAATATAAATCATCTATTCATGTGACTAATTAATTAGTCAAAGGCAATGACATTAATGTATGTTAGAATCTTAGTACCTCCAGCACAGGGGTCTTCAGAGATGATCCAGGACTGACCAAAACTCACTGCATCTTTAGCTAAATATCCACTGGGCATTTGATATTCCCTGTCCTTCTCAGCATCATATTTTCCACAAATACCACATGTTTTTCCAGCCATCCAGAAAGCAACCTGAATCTTTGTGGAAATAAAGAAAAGATGCACTTAAAAGTTTTTCTTCTAAAAATAAAACCACTCAAAATAATTTTTAAAAAAATACCTCAAGTCTATGCCCATCATAATATAGTTCATCTATGCCATAATCTGGGGCTTTTAGTGACAGGCCTTCCTTTTCACTGCTGATCAGCATGCTTGCATCTGCAACAAAAAAGCAAAAAGGGATTTCTTTTAAAAGGAAGTTATTGTTTTAGGGTCCAACCTTGGTACATTCCTGGTGACTTAATGCAGGCTCTGATGTATCTTGAAAGAGATGGGGGAAATGAGAAAGACCATACTGCTCCCTGCCCTGGAACAAGCCGAAGCCCTGTGACAAGGGTGGCCATGGCCAGGGGACATCTAGATGCTTCTTCTGTGGGTCTCTGGTCAGCACAAGGTACCGCAGCCCTGCATTATTTGGTTTGTGCAAAGACACAGGAGCGGCATCTCTTTCTTTGCTCATCTTGCTTGCCACCCCCTATGAAAGCTAGCATGAAGGTATGTTAAAATCACCTAATTGTTTCTTAAATTAGGGTGATCTTAATCTTGAGAGGTGTTTGCAGGATCACGTCCTCTACTTCTTCAAAAGATCAGAAAAGATTAAATGAAATATAAAGATCAGTCTCTTACCAGAATTAGATGTGTATGGAACATCTGTTCGGGCTTGAACGCCATTAATCTTCAACTGGATGAGTCCATTGGAAACATACATGTCAACTTCACTTTAAGTAAAGGAAATGAATATAAACAATTGCTTCTCCTTTGCCCTACTCAGCTCACAATTTCTAGTCATGGTAGAACCAACAATGCAGGATGCTCCTATCATTCTGGCATGAATCACCTGGTACCCTTTGGGAGGAAGATTGAGAGAGCCCAGGGAAGTGTGCCAGCAGGAGTGCTCACAATATACCTTTCCCCAGCATTACTCATCTCTGTCTGCTTGTGGCCACAGTTCAGGCAGGAAGACACCAGGCTACAGGGACCCTTGCTGAGGAGCAATATAATTGCTATTGCATTCGCATAAATTGAAGGTGCTTTACATTTCAAAGGAAGATTGGATTCCCTACGGCAGTCCTCTTACAGCCTGAATAGTCTGTGTATTGTAGTATTTTCTTCAGAGCCGTGTTTGTTCTAATGAAGAAATGTGAAGCTCAAGCACATCAAAAGCACGTCCATACAGTTGTATGAAACAATAGGGAATGATACAGTGATGAGGAATATCTTTATCACAAAAGATACAGTCTATAAAAGAAGCATCTTTCTGTTCCTCCACAAAACAGGTGCAGGGAATACTAGTTTCTCTCTGTTTCTCTAACATTATGGCACAGTTAGGCACACAATTTTCAGAAATAAATAATTACTTGTAATGAAACCTTACAGATCAAAGCCTATTTATGTGCTTTGAAGAATACGCCTTACAGTGATTTTGGTATGCATAATCCCATACAATTTAGAGTATCAGACTATACTTTTAAAGAAGAACCTATGATGGCAGAGGTGATTGTTCCAAGATGAAACAAAGTGTCTTAAGTTAATTTCAAATAGATTAGAACATTATGCACCAACTAAGGGATGACCTAAGAGAGCGCCTCTAATCTGGGATAAGTAATTCCCTTTTTAGATATGTCCACTTCTCAACATCTCTGCTGAGATGATTGTGGGTGCTAATTGGTTTTAATTATCAGCTTAGTGTAAGAGGCCAGACTAAATGATTACGATAGTCCCTTTTGGATTTATAGCTTTTGTGTCTACCTAATTAATAAGAACTGAAATGAGATGGTTAAATGCTAACAAATGAAGAATTTGGGGCAGTAAAGACTTTAGGTTACTGTGAACCTCAGATATATTTCACAAAGTCCCAAATCCCAGTGACGCTTCTAGAAATCTTTCCATTGACATCAGTAGTTGTTGCAGGAGTCTTACGCTAGCACCAGTTTGCCTTCACATTTATAACATGCTCAACTTGACAGCTATTTGTCATTAAGTTTGCAATTACTTACTGGCTGGCGAGTCTGACATTTATTGCTGTAAGATCAGCAGACTCTTCAAGACTTTTCATCATCACCAGGAATTTCAGTTCTGGACTACAGTCCTGCACCAAGACGTGGTAGCAATTTGCAGGCATTGAGTAGTTAAATTCAACTCCATTGAAGGTTCTGATCATGTTTTGGAAAACTGAACAACGAGCTGGAAAAAAAAACAGTCAAAAAGCAAGATTTTTATACTTTATATGAGATGGTTATTCTATTTTAGATTTGTAATTTAAAAAAAAAAAAAAAAGACCATTTTCTGGTTTTACCTATTCACACATAAAAGCAAAATGATTCCTTCAGATGGAATATTGGATTTGTAGTAATAGGAAAGCAAAACTTTGCCAGTCCCCAGAGAGAAACACAACCCACTCATGGTTCAGTTGTTGTGTGAGATAAATTCTGCTCACAGCCAGTGCTGGTGCAACTCTCTGTTTCTGGCCCTTTGGCTTTTGTAACTTCATTGTAGTCAAAAGAATTTCTCATATGTTGTTAACAATTCACATATCATTAACACTAGAGGAAACTCACTAAAATGCTGTGACCTTTATTGAGTCATAACCAGGATTAGAAATAGTTAGAAGATGGGGAGGACAAAAAGCCACACTAGAGTAAACTTCTCCCTTTTTCACTGTAATGATATTTTGTTGGAAATCCTACTAGCTCTGACTAGAAATTATTTTACAGCAATTTTAATTAATACAGACTCATTTTGGTGTTTACCGAAGAAATGTGCATAGCTATGATATTAGCCCACTGAGCTCAAGCAAAATGTGACTCCTTAGCCCAGGATTACACAAAGCTTTTCCATTTAAAATTTACCCTAACGTGATTAGCTCTTAATACAGCATTAATGAAACAATAATCCCTTCAAAATCAAGTGCAGGAGGTGAAATTAATGGGCATACTTTTGAAGCTGTTTTAGCTTCTACATAATAGCACTAATCAAGCGGAGCACCCCAAATCTGAGGTCACGTAGATATCCCTCTCATAAATTTTGTAATGTTTTTTTCCTTCACGAGCAATCTCTGCAGTGAAGCTGAAATGGATGCATTTGGAAATGGATGCATTTGGAATCACTCTTTGACACGGAACTGAACATTTAATCTTACTAATACAAGTTCCCTTTTCTTTACGTCTTTGCAGCGTCACAGATTTTCATACAGATGGGATTATTTCTATCTGAAGTCCAACTCATTTTTTAAGTGAACGTAAAATAATTTCACGTTATGTCAAAGTATAAATCATATTTACAAAATCTGCAAAGTCAATCAATGCTTGTGCAGATAGTTAATTGCTGACCTTTAAGGTTTTGAATGATTGAAAGTGTTGCTTGGGAAAAGACATTCCAGTCAGAGGATGGTAGTGTTGAAGTTGGTGTACCTGGACTTGAAGGGAATGGCACAGGAAGCCTGATGGCTCTGTCGTAAATTGTGAGCTGAAAATCAGTCAGAAAACAAACATGAATGTAAATACAAAATACAGTGTAGAGAGGAGATAGCATTTTCCTATAACTTTCAAAGAGGACTGTACTGACTGAAATCTAAATTAGAATCTAGATTTAGGTCAGAGCTAAAAAAAAAAAATCAAGTCCTCTGTCTACAGCATAAAATACCTCTACAGTCTGACACATCTGCAACCTACAGAATAGCAGTGCTATAAATAAAGTTTGATATTCACCAATCTGCAGCATTTGGGGGAGTTTAACATCACAGTTGCTCACAGTCACAGTTTGCTTACCTGAGATGCACACCCTCTCCTTGCCTATACATTGAGGGCTGCTATTTGGCTGTCATGCTTCTTTACAGTCTGGTTTTATTATCTTTTCCAAGACACAGGAAAACCTATCATCTTCCTGAAGATTTGCGAAGGAGTGGTCTTTTTAATAAGTTATGGTTAATATGCTACCCATCATGATGGGGTTTTTGCAAGCTGTTTCTTATTTCATGTGTTTGCACAGAATCATAGAATCATAGAATCACTAAGGTTGGGAAAGACCTTTAGGATCATCAAGTCCAACCACCAACCCAACACCCCCACGCCTCCTAAAGCATGCCCTGGAGTGCCACATCTACATGTTTTTTGAACACCTCCAGGGATGGTGACTCCACCAACAATCTGGGCAGCCTGTTCCAGTGCCTGACCACTTATGCATGCTACATTGTTGTAAGATATTTTCACAATGGAACCAACTATGTGAATATAATGTCCTTGTGATGGGATCTTCTTTATAGTTTAATAAATTAAAAAAAAAACCAAACAGTGGGTTAAAAAAGCTAGTAACCTTTGATTTCATCAGTACTGAATGCCCCAGGATGAAAGACAGTGGAAATAGCTACCTCAGCTAGCTTGAGGACCACGCTGCAGGTTCTTGGAGATGTCAGAGCCATAACCAAGGTTGCCTGGTGAGAGGGACCACGCTGTTGCCTTTGGGAATACCCAAGCACATATGCAGCTCCTGGAAGAAATGAGTAGAACCTGGAGAAGGAAGTAAGTGATTAAAACAATCTGTCTTTGAAAAAATTGGTTATTGTTTGTTCAGACTAAAATAACACCTAAAATACCACCATAAAAGCAATATGCATTCTGTGTTAGACAAGTTTTATGTCAGGGTTTGGTAATACATGTGTATGGGAGGAAGGGCAGGCAGATTTTAACTGTGAATGGGTGAAATGGTCTTCAGGAGGCTGGGTGGCAGAGTGATATGAGAAGAAAAGTGTAGCCAACCTATTTTAAACACATTCAGAGTTAAAAATAGGCACCAATTACATAAAAACTAAAATACTAACATGCTAAAAAATAGATGACCTCGTATAAATGTGTCGGTCCTGCAGTGGTCACTTTTAGCAAGAATCCTTTGCCCACTAAGATTGTCAGTGAGTTGACAGAGGGATCTCTATGACTGGGTTCTCTTACAGGCTTGGGACTCGAACAGAGAAATACAGAAAATATTCCTTTAAAAAAAGGCATAGTCTCAGAGCAGAAAAAAGCTGAGTTCTCTGGCTTTGCTCCAGGATAGTCAATTGGATGGTTCATCCCCTCTAATAAGGGCAGATGACAGCACTTCAGGTAATTCTATCTAATATAAAAAAATATTCTCTTCAGTAGACATTTTTTAACCAAATCACCTGTATGCCTTTAATGTGAAAGCTTGTGTTGCATGCATCTTTAGATAACTGAGTAATAGTATGTGTCTGTATAGAGCTATTTTGGTAGCACTATGAAAAAAGGTTAGGCTTTGATACAGATCTATATGTTATTGTGGGCAAAGCAATGCATGAATACAAGGAATGAACAAATACAATAGATGCTACATGTATATGAATAGACACACGCGAACTGAATCCAGCAGTTGCAGTTTTCTTACACTAAACATCACACAACATTTGCTATTTAGGGTGCAGTAACCTTTATGGGAAGTATTTGTATCACCTTCTTCAGAAGCCAGAGGTAAGGTGCCTACGTTAGGAAATGACTCTCCTTGTACAGCCAGTAAGAGACAGACTCCTTCAGAGAACCAAGGTTAGGTTTCTGCTCGGAGCCTGCATCAATTAGGAAGCATCAGGAGATCAGTTTCCTAATTCAGGCACTTGAAATTAAAAGTCTACAATAGATTAGGTGAATCCCATCATCCCCTTTGTTTCAAGTGGTTTTCCTGCAAACTAAAATGCACTATGCTTTGAGGGAATGAATACACAGAAAAACCAGACACGTGTAATCTGATTTTATAATGTCATACTGATTAAGGGGAATTTTTTCCAGCTCAGAAATTGCAGAACTGAATCTGTAATTATCTGGAGCATCGACACAGATGAATTTTTCAAAAACTAATGTAAAATCTCACCATCTTGAAGTTGTTCGGACTACTGAAGGTACTTTTGGCCACTCCAGCTTCATCTGCATAGCTGGATAAGCAGCAAATTGACCTGTTGCAATCTGAATAGCAATCTGGTAGTCCTGGCAGTCTTCACCCCATTTAAGAGAACCCTAGCAGAGGGGAATATATATATATATATATATATATATATTTGTATAAAACACAGTAAGATCATTATATTTCTTTTACGTTTCAGCTGCTCATTATTTTAAACTTACCGATACTTTACGGGAATTTGTTACTGAAGCGTCAGCACAGAGTTTCCATCTACTCAATCCTGCGATGCTTGAAACAAACACCTGTATCCTTGATCTCGTGGGTTGTGTATCACCATACAGTACAAGCTGTAATCCTGTTGGCTGCTTGTTTCTGTGGATGGCACGAAGGACTGCAGCCAGTATTGGTGTCTTGCTGTCTCCCAGGAATTTAGGCTTAAGTCAGTAGAGAGGAAATAGACACCAAAAACATAAACAAAGCATTAAAATTACTATATTAAAAACACAGATAAAAATATTTGTAAAGGGAAAGTTTCATTCAAAAAGGTTTTTTATGTGAAGTATGGGAAAGCATCAGAGATCATCACTCGATCTATTCGGTTCATATGTAGTTTTACCAGTCTTTCACACAGACCTATGTAAGTAAAACAGTAGTGTTGGGAATCTTTTTGTAAAGTAATTTCAGCATAGCAGCTGGAAGTATGGAGTAGGACCCTACTGTATAAAGAAGCAATATTACCCAGCTCAGCACTGCTCTCTTACCAACCTGTAGTTTAGCTAATAGTCTTTTTGATAAAATTTGTTTAACCACCTGTTTAAAAACATGGTAATCTATGTTGACAGAGGGATCTGTTCAGTGCAGTCCAAAGCATGGTACTTGCACGAGGAGCAGCACGTGGCCCCGTTCAAAGTCGGAGCCTTGTGCTGCTCCGGCTGTGACTGCCCCACCTGAGCTGTGGGGCAGGAGTCCCCACCTGGCCAGGGGAGAGCTGCAGGTGGGATGAGCTGTGGGGCAGCAGGTCTCCCCTGCGCTGCCAGCTCCGAGTGACAGAGACCTACAGAAGGGTCAGGCAAGACAGAGCTGGTGAGGGCGTAGGGGGAAATCGGGGAAAGAGCAAGGCTCTGGCTGAGGAAGGAGGTATATGTGGTGAGAGCACTGGGGAAGACTGGGAAGAGTTCTGAAAAGTAGTAATGTGGTGAAAAGATGGACAAGAGAGGTGAATTCACATTATGTGGAAATGGGTGGGGGAGAAAGTAGATCTGGTTGCCTTTTTTCTGCAAGCTACTTGCACTAGCAACTGGGAGCTGCTGGTGCAGAGGGGGTGCCTCAGCAAAGTAAGGTTTACTGTTTTGTAGGCATGTAGGTCATTGTCTGAAATGTGTGATGAAATTTGCTCCAGATTCCATCAGTTCTTACAATAGTTCTTATAGAAGGACCAGGTACCATTAACTATGTAGCATACAGTCATTCCTCAATAAACACCTGAATTGCTCTCAAAGTTGGAGCATTACTGCAACATCAAGGTCTTTTCAAAGGCCTTGTATTGTCCTGCTAACCCGAACAGAAGTACCTGGCAGTGAAGACCTGATACAGAAGAGTAGCAGGGTCAAGTCCTGAACTTTTACAGAGAGCTATGCAATAAACAATGTACCTGTAACCAGTTTCTGATCAAGCAGGTCAGCACTTCTAAAGTGTTCTCATTTTTATAGAGAATTATTTACTGAGTAACACAAATTTCAACATATACAGCAACGCATTCCAGTTTCATTTAAAAATGTAGCCTGTATTAAGTGAATATTAAAAAACATTCAATGGCTATGCAATGTGCTCACCTTTATAAAACAGGGAACAGTTTTCTTTCTATATATTATCTAATATGCTAAATCACCATATTTTTCCTATTCTGTTATAAACATACAATAACTGGAAATCCAAAGTAAACGTTTTTATTTCTTGTAGGTTAAGACACTCACCTGAGACATGGCTCTAGAGGTGCCTTCACCACTAGCTGAAGAAGAGGGGGAGCTGATGCTGCTGTTCAGGACTTCCCTTCCTGGGTCCTGCAAAAACAAAGAATCACCTTGAAGCAAGTTGTTTACCACTGGAAGTTGTTGCAGAATTAATTTCTCATATTTCTATTCTCAGAGAACTAAGTTGTAATTGCAGCAAAGCTAGTGAGAGCAGTTGTAGGCCCTGCTCACAGTATAAGCAGTGAATGTACCTGTTCATCTGCTGCCTTGAACCAAAACTGGTAAACAGGTAGATTTGCCTGTGAAAGTAGATACATACATTCTTACATACAGAAGATCTAAGAGAAGACAAAGAACTAACTTTTGAGAAATGCATTAAGTTCAGTATAGAGAATGGTAAAAAGGCAAAACAAGATTAAATTCTTTAAACATTTTAAACTGAAATCTTCTGAAATATGAAACTTCTGAACTGAAATGCTTCAGAGAACCAGAGAGGTTCAAAAGGGGAAAAAGCTCTGCTAGGTGGTTACCTCATCCATCCTGCAGAAAATAGCCACCCTCAACAGGCTCTTTGCTCTTTCTTTGGTCCACGCTCTATAGGCACAATTTCCTGATGTACAAAAACATTCACTACAAGAAATATAAAAAGGTCCAGCATGGGTGAATTACCTGTTGGTTGGAGTAGTTACTGTCCCTACTGCAGTGCCTGTCTCCAGAGTGGTCTTCGCTGCTGCTGCAGAGTTTACTGCTAGCAGAGCTGACACTGCTGCTGCTGCTTCTGCCACTGCTGCTCCTGCTGCTGCTCTTGCTGTTGCTGTCACGCTTCTTCCCAGATAGCTTTATTTCATCTTTCTTGTGTTCATGTCCAGGCTCTTTACCATCAGCAGAGGCAGCAGTGGAAGAGGAGGATGAACTGGCGAGGGGGGTTGCCCTGGGCTCTGCCCAGAGGTCTGTAGCTGCAGACTCGTATGTTCTGTGAATCCGTTTCTTACGGTGCCGTGTTTTATTTGCGACCTCCAAAAACAGTTCAAAGCATTATGAATTTATAGCTTGTTCTTTAACATTTCCCTGGGTGTCAGACAAGCTGCTCACCACAGGCTTTTAAGGATATACAACTTCCTGGCCCTGCACACTGCAGAAACTGCACCAGAATTCACCTAGACCCATTCCTATCAGCAGAAATCCTTGCCTTCCCATGCCAGTGTTCCACACTGGAAACCCTTGGCTTCATTTATTATATTTCCCTCTCCGATGCTCAAAGTCTCTTACCTTGAACACATTTTCAATGCCTAGAATCTTCTTTAGTTTAGCTTGAATGTCCTCGTACAGAGATGTCTCATCCTCTTCCTTAGACCGTGAGCTTGCTACACCAATTATTTTGGAAGCTGCTTTGGATCCTGCCTGAATCTCCAGCTGTATTTTGTCAATATCAGCATCTGTGTGAACTAAAGTCAAGATACTTACATTCCAGGGTTGTGCTGCTTGACCAACATTCACAGAGATTGACAGAAAAGCTTGTTTTCATGACTGTACCTGGCTTCAAAACTATTTTGGCTTCAAGTTCTCCAACTAATTTGTGCAGATAGGTATTTCTTAGGAAAGCAGAATTTTGTGACTTCAGGCTGAGACAAGCAGAACATCCCAAACTCTCAAATTTTCTACAGAAGATGCGTGCGTAAAATCTTCCTCCTACACTGTGGTGATGCAGATCTTCTGAACCTTGCTCGTGTCCTTTGGATATCACACTAGGAATATTGCTTTGCTGCATTAAACAAAAATATGGCAAATAAAGATATTTTCCACAAAAAAAAAAATGTCACAGCTCCTAAAATCTTTCCTCCTATTAATGAAAAGAATGATGACAGTCCTGCCTAAGTAAGGAAGCACTGCTTAAAATTAGAGATCCAAGCACTGGAAGCAGTGGGATGTCCTCCAAAGTGCTCTGTGGAAGAGGACAGCTCTCCTGCCCAGCCTTCCCCAGGCAGTGTTTCACAACCAAACTTCCCAATGAGAACCTGCAGGGCACTTTGGAGGGGCTATTTCTCTGCATCAGTTTTGCGCTACTAGCCTTCCTGTGCCTTCCTGTTGCAAGTCAACCTAGCCTTCCCATGCCAGCCTCCAAAGCTGAAGAGCACATCATAGAATGGGATTCTGCACTCCACTGTAGGGATTACCTCAGGATTTGGGAAGAAAAATATATATCCTGCCCAAGAGCCATCTTTCCCACATTGCTTTGGCTCAGAAAAAAAGGGATATTATACAAAGAATATGAATTTCATACACCCTCCCCATGTCTGTAAAGAAATAGGAAGACATGCTGTGAAAGCAACCCTACCTGCATGAGATGATGAGAGTGAGCAGATTGTGAATGGTCATGTCTTGAACCCACTGGGACTTACGTTAGGCTTGGTTTGGGATATGTCAGGCACCTGTTGAATCTCAGAGTTTCTGTGTTTGTGATCTGGTTAGCCAGCCGCTGTGTTGGGGGTGCTCAGCCCCTCTGAGGAGCTGTCTGTTCTCTACTTCTCTGCAATACAGACGGTGAGAGGCCTCCTTACCTTCCAGCTGCCAGGTCTTGAAGATCTTTCTGATGACTGAAATGGCTGGGCAGAGGTACTTGGTACTTCTCCTTTGGGGAGAAGCTGGGATTTCTTTTCGGAATCTACTTCTTCCATGTTCCTTGAAATAGCATAAACTTCACTCCTGTGGAGGTGATAAATGGCACACAACATCTTCTGATTTTGCTTACCTGTCTTTGCTGGTGCAAAAAACACAATACTAACCTTTATGTGGCTGCCAAGATATGGCAGACACTAACAGAGTTGTATATTCATGATATTCTAACAGGGAGCTCACAATCAGTAACACATAACAAGCAAAATGCAACAAGCTCTTCTGTACCTCACAGCTGTGAGCTCAACCTCCTGGTGGCAGGGAGGGGTTTCAATCTTCAAATTTTTCTCTTTCATATTTATCCTGGCATCAAATTTCGTTGTAGTGTTGGCATTGAACTCTGCATGAAATTCAAGACCACTTTGAAAGTATTGTGTATTAATCCCCATCATTGCAATCATATGAAAATAAGCCCTGAAAGAGTGGAAATAAAAACATGCATAATTGCAGATTAATATGCACATATTTAACTTTGAAATGCAAAATGGCATTTTCACAATGTTCTTTTTATTGTAAGAGCCACTACTGATGGATGAAGAGATGTACCATATAACATGATAAAAAAAAGCTGAAGTGCCACTGGAAAAGGTGAAGGGATTTATCTGATAAACAAAGCTAACATGGACCCTCTCACTTCTTTGTCACTGATACATTGCTTGAGGACGAGCTAATGCCAGAATCTCTACTAGCTTCCAACTGTGTCTAATTGTTTATTAATATTATCACTATTATTATGATAATTATTACTGTTATCATTATTAGTACTGTTGCATTTGCTTTTGCGGATCCAGAAGCATTTCCCTTTACCTCCTCAAATCCCCCCAGCTTGTGCCTGGTGGTGATGCGATGCTATGTTGAACTTCTAAAAACCTGTTCATACATCAGCAAATATATCTTCACAGCTTAGTATCTTTAGTCACTGAACAGGTACAGAAGTGAGCATTTTTAGCAATGGCAGAATAGCGCAGCATCCTGTGGGATACAGGACACATTGCTACGTTTGCAGGGTTGTAAAGCATCAGGTGACTGTGTTGCTTTCTCACAACTTCACTGCTCCGGACTAGCACAGCTGTCCCAAATCTGGGACAAGTAAGACCCTTATATAACAACAGGCAATCACATATCTATTTCAAATATAAATATAAATGCTTGGGTGTGTATGTGAAAATATATGTTACTTTGGCTTGATGTCAGCATGAATATCCATGTTGGTTTCCAACAACTGTGAAGGTCTAAAATTGTCAGATAATGGTGGTGACATCTGTATGTCCACTGCAAAAGACAGACGGGAATTATATGCACAGAGAAACAATAAATGCTGGAGATATAATGTTTTCAATAAGCATAGTAGTTAACACATGGACAGTGCTTTTATATTTTGAAATCCTTTACGTGATTATTTAAAGATTGCTACTCCAAACCAGTTACACAAATGTCCCAGGTGAAACGAGCTAATTACTTCTCATTCCCTTGGGAGGCAGCTGAACACTCGTGTTTCCACATTACAAGAGTATTTTTCAAGATTATAGAGGGATTTAATTTCAGCAGAGGGATTGGACCCACAATTATTGTGGGAAAACTGCTCAGGTTGGCGTCCCAAGCTCACCATTGGCCGCAGCCTGGGCCAGCGCAACACTGCACAGACTGAGCTCCAGCGGCATGCCGACCACTGTGGGGACAATGTGCCGCAGCTCGGCCACCATTGCTGGCAGGGTCCATCGGCCTGAAATGCCTTGCTGGACCTCTTCCACCACTTTTTTCACCACTGGCTGCCAGTTTGATGATCCAGTTAGACTCTGAAAACAGAAATAGGTTAGGTAAGTAGGTAAGAAGAGACAGGGAAGGGAAATTACTCGGCATCGCAAACGAAAAACACAACAGCCTTGTTAGTACCGTCATGGTCTGCTGAATGGCATCTTTATCAATGTCAACAAAGGCGATCTCTTGGCCCAATACTTTGACATAAGCAGACACCAGAGGGTCTTCGGGAGGCAGTTCTTTCCATCCCAGAAGCTGCGGTATTAAGGAAAGATGGGGAGAAAGAAAAGCAGCAAATAACGTTACCTCAAATACAGTAATGAGTAGATCCCATCTGAAGGATGCTAACCATGGTTCCTTAGCCAAAAACTAACAGACATCTTACAGGTCTGAACCAATGTGGCCTTTCTTATATTGCATAACTGACTTCATTGGGAGTTTCCCCACATGAGGATGAGGTGAGGACTTGGAAATTTCTGCTGCTGTAAGTGGTGGGTGACACCCAAGGATTCACGGACAAAAATCTTACTCAAGAGTCATTTGAAAAGAGACCACTTACAGTGACCACTTACTGTGTTCTAACATACACTTTAAAACACGTGAATTTTGGCTACCAGCATCATCATCATCATCTTTTGTACTGTACATTAAGGGCTGACACGTGTTGAGTGAAAAAGTGGTATCTGTTGACAGCATAAGTACAATGTAAGTACATCTTTCCATGACCAAACAGGATGACTGACTCCTTTTTAACTGAAACATCAAAGGGACGGCTCAGTGGGTGGGTGATGCAGCCCCGGCGCTGGGGGGAACTGTGTATTGCAAACAGATCAGAAGGGTGCATAGAGACATACTGTTTTACCGAGTTCCTTCAGTGTCTTGTATGTATCATACTCAGCAAAGGGAATATTCTGCTTCCTGATAAGCTTGGTTAGGCTTTGTGACCGCAGAGCCACCTGTAGGAAACAGAGTCAGGTGTCGCAGCCTAAGTACAAGAGAGCCCAGGAAGACCTTTGTACCTAGTTTTACGCTCACCGAAGCCGCTCTAAATACATACCTCATTAAGCCATTGCACTTATAAGGCTACATCTACCTGGCAGGTGCTGAGCCAGCTTTGAATTAGTCAGCAGGGATAATTTTAGGGCAGCGCAGAGCTCAGCCCAGGCTACAAAGCTTGCCCAAGAAGCTGAGTAAATGCCTGCATGCTGTTACATGGAGCTTCATGCTGCCCTGGCTGCACTGCTGGCTGAAATTTAATTTCAGGTGCTGTTTCCCTGTACTTATGCAAAATGCCCTAGATGCTGTGTGACTTTAGGTAGGCAGATGAATGTTCTGCTGTGTAAGCTTTCCTCTGCTCTCCTAGATTTTCATGCCTATACTGAATGTGTTCATTGATGAATATATGTGTCAAGAAACCCAAATAAAAGAAGCCTAAGTAAAATCATTATCTAAATTTTTCTCTTTCACATCCACCCTCACAGCCAGAGATGGAGTTAAACACTACATCACAGTCCAAATGGCTTAACAGGTAATACTATCTGTAGCTGGCTTGCATCTAGCTGGCTGTTCTAATGAAATACTTACCTCGATAATATCTGTTGCAGTATTTGCATAATATCCTCTTACTTTTGTGATTATATCGGATGGATACATGGTGCTGGGACTGTTCATTAGATAGATCCTCCAAATGGCACCAGCCTGATATTCAACTATCACAGGAATAAAAAACAGCAGAGATTTTCGTTAGGGTCTCCAAGGTGTCTGGTGCATGTAAGCCAGCTCAGGTACATGCAGTAGTAGATCACAAGGGGTTCTGCCAGGATTCAGTCCCCCAGGTCCTCAGGTTTGCAACCTCAAGAGGAGAACTTTGTTCTAGGGCAGAGTCAACACAACCACAGTGACTGAAGAAGGTGGCCTAAATCCATGTGCAGGCACTGCTTTCCCCAGCAGATACCCAGAGAGTACTAGAACACCCTCAGGGGATTTTGCATGTTAGGAGGCTTTTTTGTGCTTTTTCTATTTCAAGAGCGCACTAAACTCACAGCCTGTGATTCGATTTTGGATGAAAATGATGGAACACAATAGAGGTGTTTGGCTACATAAGCTGAAGCAGTGAACAGGGCAGCTGGTACTCACAGGAATAACCACCGACATGAATGACCTTGCTGTAACGATAGCTCAGCCTGTCGAGTCTGGGGCTCAGTAGTTTGATGGCAATGTTGCAAGCAGAAGATCTGAGTAATAAAGAGTTAAAGTCATATGAGGGTGGTCGACTGTGACCAAATTCTTAGAAAACTGCAAGAAAAAAAATCACCATTTGCTACTAAAAAATGTACTTCTTCCTCTACTTACAGATTATAGAGCTGTGGGATCCTGCCCACTGCCAAAGCCTTCATGTGTGAATATGTGAAACTGGCTACTTGTAAGCTGGGCTCTGTCAGCAGCGAGCTGGCCATAGCTGTTACAGTCGGAAGTGCGGGCTTAGTTTCGAAGAGGACAACACAAGCCACCATTCGGACGTTAGGAGCAAGTGTGTTGTCCATAAAGACCTGGAGGGAGATCTCCCTTACCTAGAGGAGGAAGATACAACCTGTGAGTACCTCATAACTTCTCAGTGAGAAGTGGCTCCTAAACCATGCATGTGCGATCTGCAGTGAATGGAGAACAAAACCCTAAACAGAGACTTGAGCATGGGACCTGTCACTGAAAATGAAGATAATGCTGTGTGCACAGTGAACAGGGCTGGAAGAAAGAGCCATGGGTAATGGGCCCACTGTTATGGCGACTAAAGCAACCTCTTTCCCAGGATATCAGCAAGGATGGGGTGATGTCAGGAATTTGCGGTGTGGGCAAGAGGAAGACCAGTAACTGAGAAATCTGCCCAGAGTTGCTAACAGTACCTGATGGCTTAATTATTCCTGAATCACTAAGTCAACCCAAATCATACCCTCTAAGACATTTGTTTAAATAATAATTTCAGTTACTTTTGCAGGGTCTTTTCTGGCAATTTTCCTCAAGGCCAACACGGCATCAGCATGAATTCTGTTTGGTAATGAAGCTGCAGCTGGGGAAAATGTTGGCAAAAACTTCAGGATGCGTTTGATACTGGCCGGCTCTCCTGCGTTGCCAATGGCTTTCAGGGCCAAGGCCATGTCTTTGGCATCACCTTTGCTAGTGGCTTCAGCAGCAAGGTCGTGGAGTGGCTGAAAACAGAGCAGACTGTGTTAATCTTATCAGGTAACGATCTTGTAATAATGCATAAAAATATGCATTGCCATAGCAAGCAAAACAACTACTGGTGCAGAGCCCTGAGTAAAGCTGTTCAGATTTTTCTCCCAGCAAAAATCTCACCGTCACTATCAGGATGCCAAATGTGGAACATACAAGCAAACTTGGTTTTCTCCTTACACAATGTTGTAATTGATTTTAAATTGTGCCTGAGCCTGAGCGTTGGAGATAATCCTAGGCGGATGCCTGCACCAGAGAGTCTGTTGCAAGTCCAAGAGCAGCCCTGACCTGACGCCGGGTTCAGCTGTTCCCCGGGGCACCTCCACCATCCCTGCCAGCCTGCAGCTCCCAGGCTCTGCACAGCTGTGGGATTACACTTGTGTATTTTTCACTTCCTATAGTGATAGCGAGTTTACTTAAACAGTTTTGCTGTTCTGAGAAGACAAATTACCCTTCCGGTGGCTTGGCTTTGTTTCACTCTTTTTTGGAAGATTTAAACGCATGTCAAACACCAGCAGGCCATCTCAGTGCTGTGGTCCTTCTGAGTAAGGAGCCAGAGAGGCGCAGTCCGAGGACAATGTCCTGAATATTTCTGACAGTGATATGCAGTTATGTAGTAGGGCCTCTTTGGAAGCCCTAACCTATAACATATCTAGAGCTTTGCTTATATTCACACCTTAGTGCCTTTTTAATTGATTTTTTTTAAGTACACTCTACTTAACGTAAAAGTAGAGAGAAGAATCATAATTTTTTTGCTTTAATCCTAAATTTGTCATACCTAAACTCAGTTTCAGCTCATTTACAGAATCCATTATCCCCATGGGCTTCTACTGCTTACATTTGAAATTCTGAACTGTTAAGACCAGATTTTTCAAAGGCATCAGCTTGGTGTTTCATTCTGTCTTTGCAATTTTGCAGGCAATCACAGCTAAGAGTGAGGCATGTAAGCAGCGAGTTACCTAATTGCCAGCATTGTGAGAGCTCAATTAGAGGCATTTAAAAGATTTCTTCACCCTTTATGAATAAGAAATGAGAGTCACCTACCTGAAGAAGTTCATTTGGACAAAGTGACATCTGAGCACAGTATTTATTTACCATGCTACCGTATCCCAGGTAAACAATTATTTGATGCATTGGTGCTTTCTGGATTTGGGGACAGGTCAAAAAAGTCTGCAGAAGAAAGAAGTAGCAGTCTTTAATGTTTCTAGTAATTAAAGCTGGTATTTAGTGAAGATTACATTTGAGAAATAAATAGATAAAATTGCTTTGCATTTTTTCTAAATATTTCCGGAAGTTAAATCAAATACTAGTAATTCAGCTACAATAAAAGTAAATAGACTCACTCCAGTTATACTGTATGTACTTTAGATTCTGGTTACATGATTACTGTCTTGAGTTTGTCTATTTTTTAGAAAGATATTTTGGCAAAAAGAAATCAATAGTAATTTTCTTAGGATTTGTGCATTTTAACATCAAATATCAAAGCCATTTTTGGCAACAGGTGTTTGGAAACATTTTCTAAAGCATTCCCCATTTTTGTTAATACCTTGCATTTTAAAAATTTAGAAGGAAATATGTCGCATCTTTCACTTATAATCCTGTGAATTCAGCTTTAAAAAGGAGTGAGGGAGAAATAGGATGAAGAATGATCTGTACTCACTGAGGCAACTTCTAGGGTTTGCTTGTTGGGTGTAACGAAATGGAAGGCAAGAGGGAGAGTCACAGCTGCTTCCCAGATGTTCAGCTTCTCATCATGAATTTTTTGTTTCAGGAATTTGAATGTGTCAGTAGCTCCAGCAGCACAGATGGCGCTTAGGAACCAGTGCCTGCCAGGGAGGGAATAATTCATTATCCCCATTGCCCAGTATGCCTCTGATCAGAAATCCTGGCTGAAGGCAATACAGTTACCTGTAGTGAAGGTCGTTGGCAAACTGCACCCACAAAGATTCAATCTGATCAAGGGTTACTATACGAAAAAGCTGGACCATTTGTAAGAACTTGGCTGAAGCTTCTTTAGTGGCTCCTTCCTCATTATTCTGAACTAATTGCCACAGTGTTTCTGTTAACTATGGGAAAAAACAGACAGTTGAAAGGATCCATGTCTAAAATAATTATGTGATGACCTGATAACCTTATAAATAATGAAAGAGTATGACAAGTAAGCCTCTAATACCTGTAAATCTGGATTTTTAATCCTTATTAGAGGAACTGGCATCTGGAGTAGCTCTCCTGAGAAATGATAACGAAGACTGCCCTGGTTTTGCAGCTGAATTTTTCGTGCACTGATGGGAGTCCTTTTAATATCGACCAAAGACAGTTCTTGTCTTCAAGGGAGAGAAAGATATGCATCAGTAGCCTTTAACCGCATTGTGTGCATGGAGAACATGTACAGCGGTTGGAGCAGACTGAGGGGACCATTGCATTGACCACCAATGGATCGTGCACTTTATGCATTGCTCAAGATTATCTAGAAATGTCATAGGACTGGTGAGAGCTTTATCAGAGTTTGCCAAAGTCTCTGAGAGGTTGGACAAATGTTTCAGGTGGCCCAGCAAAACCCCCAAATGGCAGAACACAGGACCTGCCTGGGCATCCCGAGGGACGTACAGTGCCTTGGCCCTTCACAGCCCACAGGCCAGATGCTTCTTGTTAACTCACAAATCAACACTAAATATGTCTTAGGCACAGCTCTTCTAAGGATACGCGTGGCACCTACCTTGCCTCCATGACCACTGCCCCGTTGGGTTCATTGAAGGGAGAGATCTGGTACACCTGCTCAGATGTAGCAGACGTCATCAAGGCCCCGCTGTCATCGTACTTCATCTTGTAAGTGAACATTACCGTGCCCTTAATGTTTCTGACTTTCTAGAAGTGCAAAGAGACCCACTCACAAATACGAACAGGCAATACGTAATTGAGGACAGATGAGCCAAACTCCCCAGTAGCATCAGGGTGATGCACAAGTGTTTGGCAGTGGCTTATGCCTGAGCGTGGCAGCAGGGCTCCACGCTGCTCATACCAGGGGGCAGGTGGGGCAGGGGCGGATGTACGCCATTCCTATGTTCTTCACTGCTTTCTCCTGGCAGTCCGTCAGGTCCTTGCTTTTGGAAATGGTGGCACGGTTATTCTTGCTGTCATCCTGGATAATGTATCTGGTCTGGCAGATGCCTTCAATCCCAGCCTGTGAGTGTTGGTTAAAAACAGTGAACTTTCCACTTGAAACAGCAATAAATAGGTCAAAGAAAATTGCCCAGGAAGTTTAGGTACAGACAGGTTACTATGTAACAGTAAAAAAGTAAAACCAGAATGGAAAAAACAAACCTCCTGTAGTTCATACACATTTTGTGACTTTTTGATGGTTATCTGCATCATGTTCAGAATCCCTCTCACTAGGTTAGTGCATAGGATGGGACAGTCCTTGGGGGCGAAAATACTTCCAACCCTCCCCTCAGTGTATTCAAACTTAAACGCTTGGCTGAAACATGCAGCGATGGTCTCTGTAAGCTTTGAAGATGAAGTGAAGGGGTCCGTGGGCCAGAAGCCGTTGTATTCCTCCAGCTTTGGTGATCGAATCTGTGAAAAAAAAAATTAGGAAACATTCATCCTGCTCATTTGGTTTGAAACAGTGCAATAACAAGGAAACTGGGCACTTTCAGTCCATGGCTGGACACAA
This sequence comes from Morus bassanus, assembly GCA_031468815.1. Lineage (NCBI taxonomy): Eukaryota > Metazoa > Chordata > Aves > Suliformes > Sulidae > Morus > Morus bassanus. The sequence continues at coordinate 8,143,872 of CM062576.1, read as the reverse complement.
GCCACTTGTCCAACACTGCAGGAAACCTTTTCCTCCTCAGACTCTTGTGCTGGGCCTAGGAAGCATCCTTGAAAATGCAATTTCCATGAAGGATTTCTGCCAGAAAAATAAGATCGTGCAAGCAGCATTCAAAACTTCAGCAAGTCTGGTGAAAGTTGCTGGGTGAGTGAAACACCAGCTGCCAGAAATCTGTATGGAAAGGATACTCGCCCATTTTCCCCAGATGTCCAGTGAGATCTCCCTTCAGTCTGCAAGGCAGCCAAGCCATTGCTCAAGCTGCCTGCCTAAACACATGGGGACTATTTTGGCTGCTGCCCTGGGGCCAGGACGTCCCAGAGCACCAAAGCCTCGGCACAGCTGACGGGGAAGCAGAGACGACCGCGGGACCTCGCACGGGAGATGGCCCAGCGGGAGCTGACGTCTCTTTCTTTGGAAGCAGTTGTCATCATTTTGAGCTTATCAAGCTGCAAAGCTTGCACACAAGTCCTTGACTGCTACCTAGTGGGAAATGTGTGCCTGCATGCACATACATATCTAGTCACATACACATACACACACACCTCTCACCCTCATACATAAAAGTACATGTTCCTGCATAGAGGGAAATGGTGTGGTGTTCATGCTCCATTTCATTTTAGGCATTTATAATCAATGCTGCAAGGGTGGCTTGCCTCTTGTCATTTTTTTCTCAAATTAAATCCTACTCAAGAGTGTTGTCTGCAATTGCTAGTTATAGAAACTCTAGTGCGGTTACACAGAGCCTGCAATTGCAGCAGTGTGTAAAGTTTGATAGCAGGTATTCCTTCATGCTGTCTCAGTAATATAGGCACAGGATTACAGACTGAATAAACTCCTAGGACAAATGCTAAGTGCCCTCTCATGGCTTTCTCCCCACGTGGTGTCTTCTAGATCCCTTTTCTGTGGTCTTTCATTCTATGCCAGTATTTTAAGCTGTTTAGTTTAATCTTTTTGATGAGTAACAGCGCTTCCAGATCTGATATCACTATGCCAAGCACAAGCATTACCATTAGAATTCTTCACATTTGAATTAACGCCTATGTGAAGAATATCAAAATCATAGACTCATAGAATCATTAAGGTTGGAGAAGACCTCTAAGATCATCAAGTCCAACCGTCAATCCAATGCCACCATGCTTCCTAAACCATGCCCTGAAGTGCCACATCTACACATTTTTTTGAACTCCTCCAGGGATGGTGACTCCACCACCTCTCTGCGCAGCCTGTTCCAATGCATGACCACTCTTTCAGTAAAGAAATTTTTCCTAATACCCAATCTAAACCTCCCATGACACAACTTGAGGCCATTTCCTCTCGTCCTATCACTTGTTACTTGGGAGAAGAGACCAACACCCACCTCGCAACAACCTCCTTTCAGGTAGTTGTAGAGAGCGATAAGGTCTCCCCTCAGCCTCCTCTTCTCCAGCCTAAACACCCCCAGTTCCCTCAACCTCTCCTCATAAGACCTGCTCTCCAGACCCTTCTACAGCTCCGTTGCCCTTCTCTGGACACGCTCCAGCACCTCAACGTCCTTCTTGTCCTGAGGGGCCCAAAACTGAGCACAGTATTCGAGGTGCGGCCTCACCAGTGCCGAGTACAGGGGCAAAAGGAAGATAATGGAGGCAGACAGGAATTTTTTATCTGATATCTGAATTCTAGCGCAGAGCTTTTCTCAGACTATGGATCAGGTTGAAAACCATGGATATTTCATGCTTGAATTCACCTGATTTTCATACTCTAGTTTAGCATTGCCTTGGCAAAATTGTCATAGGGCTATTCCTTTAAAGCAGCTGCCTGCTATATTTCTGCATGGAGATGATCCTAAGGCAGCTTTAGTCAAGGGGGCTCAGGTACTGATGGCGGCAGAGCTCCAGCACGGCTTGGGGGTATGGGCTGCAAAGCTCAGTGCCCGTGCCCACACCTCTGCCTGCGCTGGGGAAATCACCACTGCCTAAGCAAAGCCGCTTGGTCTGACATTGGGCTTACAGGGTCATCTCAGCACCAGGAAGGGCCCTAGCTTTTGTGTGAGCTTTGCATCTCTTTGTCATTTATTTTACCAACCTGGAAGTATGAACCAAATGTCTGTAGCCATGTGATGAGGGGGGGTGGGTGGGTCTCCATGCCCATGGTGATTTACCTGGAGAAGGTGGTCACTGCGAGATACATGGCTGATCTCCAGCTTGCAGGTCAACCTCAGCCCTGCCATCGCCAGGCCTCTGCTGGGCAGCCCGTGCAGGATGAAGCTCTCATAGCCATAGAGGTAGGTCTTGCCAGAATGAAAAACAGGCTCTGTTAAAAAAAAAAATAATAGAAACACCTCCTTTGCTATGACTGTTGTGATGTTACTTGCAAGAACCATCCCAGCAAAGAAGGGTGAGGCTGCTACTGCCGAAAAATCGGTGCAAGCAAGGCACCGCCATAGGGGAGGGCAGCGTGGGAGCCACTCACTGGCGGTGGGAGCACACTTACCGAGGTCCTGCTTCTGACACCCTGTGTGGGAGGAAAGAGAAGGATGCATGAGAAACTCCCCCATCTCTGCGGACACTTTACATTTATTATTCATTTACTCAGTGTGCTAATGGTTGGCAAACAAACGGTAATGGGCTCACGGGGTGCACTCCAAACCCCTGGGACACCGAGCCTGCACCAGCCCCACTCACTAGCCACTGCTTGCTCTGCTTTTCCCGTGCTGCTACGCTTAGGCACAGAAATCTAATAGTCATAAAGGGCTTCAGCAAATTAAACTGTAAATATCCCTGAAAGGCCCTGAGAAGTTGCAGTTTGCTCAGGACTGCAGTGGCCATCGTGGCTCAGCAGTACTGGTAAAGCTTCAACTTACCCACGAGGGCAAACGCCAGGGCCAGGATGAGTCCCTTCATGCTAAAAGCAACTGAAGACTGCAGGGGAAAATGTGCGGCTTTTATAGAAGAATTATTAACAGGCACAGTGAATTTTGTTGAGTTATCAACTTTTTATCAACCACTCAAACCCTTTGAGGGAGAGGGCGTTGGGGACAAGGCGCTGGCTGTTATTGCTGAGCCAGAACAAGCAATTTTGTTCTCACTTCACCAACTGAATGCTCTGAAAGTACCTGTTGAAACAGGTGCTTAAAAGTATTAAAATATAGTTAAAGCCAAAATATTTATTGTGTAAGAAAACCTACTAATTATCCTTATTCATTGGAAGCACCCGGTGCTGTTACATTCTGTGCTAACCTTGCCCAGGTTATCCTGACCTGACCATAAGGCACACAGCTTATCTAACTGGTAGTGCTCCAGCAGGATTGTGCAAAATCCCCAGGCAGCTCCACACACCACACACCGCCCCCCCTGCCCCATGACACCACACCGATACCTGTCCTGTTGCGAGCTGGACACGCCGTCACCCGCAGTGCTGGTCTCTGGGGTTGGGGAATTCATCCAGTAACACAAACTTCCCGTCATTGTCACAAAGACCATGGCTAAATGCCGCTGATGTTCATGCTACCCTCACCTGCCTTCTCTTACAGGGCTAACGCGTCAGGCCCTGTCACCGGTGTGGTTAGCCATAGAGGGGTGTTGGTGAGGGTTGTCCCTGCGAGGTGGGACAGGTGAGGCTGACGGGCGTTACGGACACAAACCTCTTGGTTTACAAAGACATACAAAGTCTGGTTCACCCAAACTCATTTCATGTCATGCAACAAGGGGCGGCATCTTCCCCCCACGGTGGAGCCCCCTTCTCCCGTCGGTAGGTGGTTTCCCTGTCCCTTTGGAGGCAGCCGCACAGGTCCCTCGGGCTGCTCTTGGCTCCAGGGTTTGGCCAGGTCCTCCCGCAGCCAGGGCATGGAGCTGGGCTCGGCCGGGGGTGACGGGAGCCACCCGCACCGCTCCCATCAGAGACCTGCACGGGGAGGGTCACGGCAGCCCCGGGACTGAGGGATTCACATTGGCCCCACGCAGCCGCTCTTTGCCCACCAACCTTCTCCGCGGGTGGGGAACCAAAGCTGCTGCCCAGCTCACTGTGGGAAGGGGCTGGATTCAGTTTCTCATCAACAGATCAGTGGCTCATATCCAAGAGAGCTTAGTTTTCGTAATGCTCTTTAGCTGATTTTTTTTTTTTTTTATAATTGGTACTTGGGATATAATTCATAATGTCTGACAAACTGTGGATTTTGTTTCTAGATCAAAGATTGCGTCTGTAAGGTAAAAAAAAAAATTTTTTTGAAGCATGGCAAATACTTCACCATGTTTTTACCAGCACTATATTCTGTTTCCGTTTGTTTTAACCCCTTCCCTTGTAGAACTGATGGCACATGATAGAAAAGCCAAGCCATTCACTAGTGAGTTGTGTCATGTCTTTGGAGATTTAGTAATGGTAAATGTAGCTAAAGGACTTGAGTACACAGCTACTGGCAACTGGTAATTGAGGCTCAAAAGCTAATATATTATGGCATTACTATATGCAGCTGCACAGTTGTTTTTTTTTTAAAAACAAAAAAATCACCTTGCGGGCAGCGAGGACTCAAGGTCAGTGGCAGTGCAAGACGAAGAATGCTGCGGTGATGGCAGATTAAATGCAACAACGCTTGTATTCAGTGTCTCAAAATTATAACACTATATCTCTAAACCACCACACTATAACAGTGACACCACAAACCGTAACGCTCCTCAAAATAAGGGTCGTCCCTGGGGGCTGTGCCTGGCTGCAAGGGCAGGGTCTCCCCAAAGCCCCCAGCCCCCCAGGCCAGGGCTTGCAGTCGTGCCCCCGTCCCCACTACTTCGGGCAGCAAATGCTGCAACCCCTGGTCAGCCTGGCTGTGCTGCTGCCATGGGACAGGATCATCTATGCTTCCTCTCCAGGTGTAGGCAAAAGCTGTTGGTGAGGGCTTTGCCTTTGGGGGTTTCTTTATAGAAGAGCACCCTCTTATTTTGTAGATCATTTCTCCAGTACGTCAAGAATAATTTCAACTCCCAGCCTGTGCCCCCATACACTCACAGCCCTTTCAGGCTTTGTACTCCTGCAAAGGATATAACTGGGATTAAAAAGAGAAAGGAAAAAAAAATCCTAAGGAAACCGTGAGGGTGACGAGCAACTTTGCTGTGCCCAGGGCCTCCCCTGGACAGCATTTCCTTCAAGCTGTGCTCGGCTGCCTCTGCAATGGCAGTGGGGGGGACGGGCAGGGGCTGGCTGAGGCCTCCCTGCAGCCCCTCGTGAGGTGGACACCCCCAGCCCCCAGTCCCGTGGGTGCTCTGGGTGCCATGGTGGTTGGGTGATGCTCACCTGCGGGTCTCCTGCCAGGGTGTTCCTGCTGAGCTCATCGCACCCCTCGCACCTGAGCACGGGAGCTGGAAGACGAGAGTCCCCCCAAAGCTGTGCTCCAGCCTTGGCAGGCTGGGAAGAGAGGAGCCCATGGGCTGGCCCCACCGGAGCGGGGGACTCCTGCCAGAGCCCCCTGTGGAGCCCAGCTCCAGGGGTCATGTGAAGCCCCAGCTCCTGCTGGATTCAGCCTCAGGGGTTACCTGGGAAGTCTGTGCTTCCCATCACTGCTCCGTGTGACTTCCAGCATGGAGCAAACCCACCAGCTCACCACTTTACTGCTGCTGCCGGGTAGTGCCCAAACACTGCGTGCTGTCAGCTCCCCATCGCTTTGCAGTGCAAGGTACCATGACAGCATTTAAACTGCACATAACATTTATGTCTGTCTTTCAAACAGATTGCTTTTGGTACTAAGGACATTACCTTTCCAAACTATAAAACTCCCATATGTGCATCCATTGAAGGTACCAAAGCTGCTGGGGAAAGCAAAGTGACACAACTTTTATAAAACGTTCTCAAAAGTGTTTTCAAAAACTAGCCAGTGACTAGCCCACGTGGTCATAGGTAGGTGCCATTTTTCTTTATTGGTTTCTACTGATTTTTTAGAACCAAATCACTTGTTTCTCTTTTAATTTTAATTAATTTACTGTCGATCTACATTTTTAACAACTCAGGAGGATCACATTCTACTTCGCATTAACAAATCTAAATATAAAAATGAATGTGGGGTCAGTCAGTAATAAAAATGGCTGGATGTGTGTGTATTAATTGGGAGAATGCTGATGAATTAAGGCAGGTAAACTAAATGAACACAATACTGTTTCTCTTGAAATTTGAGCGAAGCTCCTGAGGACTTAAGCTGCCAACAATCTCATCAACATCAACGGTTATGTCTGCACCATCTCCTAAGGTAGTTCTCTGAAAAACAAATTCACCCAGCATGCCTACTCAGCCTGAATGCACAGGGACAAGCAAAAAACATCTTCCAGATCTGCTAGAGTCCTTTGGGCTTCAGCACTCACAGCAGACAAGCACATCCCTCACTGTACCCATGCAGACCTGCAGCCGGTGGGCTGGAGGCAGAGCCACCCAAAGTGCAAAGGTCTGGCTCTGCTTCGGACCCTTTGGCAGGTGGCGTGTTCGGGTAACTCCACCACGTCCTCTTCAAAGACCGCTGATTCGCATTAGTTTGTCCATGTGGTGCATCAGGAACATAACATGTTCTTGACTGCCTCGGAGCAGCCTTGTCCAGTGGCATGAGGTTCAGACTTATTCCCTGATGTTGGTGTTCCCTACGGCAGCGCTGGCACATCATTAACTGCAGAGCACCATGGCTGCGTTGCTGCTGCAGAGGGTGCCGCATCACACAGGGGTGGGCAGTTTCTGCTCCGGGTGCACAGGATCCCAGCACCAGGGAAGAAGGTCCTGGGGGAAACAAGGAGGAGCCTGGTACCACAGCTACCCAACCCATATCTCCGATGGGGCCTGACACAGACACGTGCGTGGCGCACAGAAGACTGTCACGGACTCAAGAAATCTATGAAATGGGGGCTGAGGAGAAGCAACACAGACCTCCTCTTTCCATAACCACTGAAATAAGGAAGCCTTCATCAATTTTTCCATGCATGGATTTATTACGAAATCAGATATTTCTGGGCAATCATAACAGTTTCTACAATAATAAAGTTTAATACTTTAAATTACTTGGGAAGATTCCATGCGTCCTTAAACACTTAATTTAGTATCTCTATTATTCCTTAAGATGAGTTTTCTTACACCGCATAATAAAAACATTAAAGTGTTTCTGTTCTTTCCTGCACTACAATGTACAGCTTCACGCACTGCAGTCTTCATTCTCACAAGAACATGCTATGTGTGCATCAACAGTGTCCTGCATATCCTCTGACTTCTGGTCGAACTTCGTCTGTTTGTCCGTCAGGCTGGTAGCTGAATCTGATGGGGAGCAAGAAATGAAAAGTAAACAGTATACTTTGGAAGTAGTTTTGCAAGGTACAGCATTTACCATGCACTAGTCGTTAATTACAGCAGGCTTGGCTTCTCCTCACTGGCTTACATACTTACATCTGTCTAAGTCTCGCAGAGATGTTCCAGGAAACCCACTTAATTAATAAGCCAGTTCTACATTGAAAACTACTACTTCCATGTAGAATTTTATTAGTAATACATTTAGGAAAGGATATTGTGGCCTTAAAGGAAAAACAAACTTGGAAAACAGACATGAACCTATCATCTATATAATCTGTATCTATTTTATCTAATCTTTTATGACCTACACTATACCTATAAAAAAGGCAACCTCCTGTGTCACAGCACCTGTGTGCAGGAATCCTGTCCACACCTGCCCTTCTATTGCCTAAGTCAGCTCAGTGAAATAAGATCACGCCCAAAGGCAGCGATATATAAAAATACACAAGGCGAGGATCCCTGTTTCAGGGTGCTGCACATGATCGGATGTGGCTGAATCCTCACAGGCTGCAATACCCAGGTTTTCAGCTGAATCACAACGTTGACTGTGCTGTTATCCTGCCCTTACCCTGTTAGTTCATAGCACCACGAAGAGGAGTTCAGTTTGGATTTTAAATGCTGGTATCATGAAAAACATAGTAAAATTACAACAGAAAAACATCTCTCTCACTAAAGAAAGTTTTACATATTAATGAAAACAGGGAAAAGTCTTCAGTCAATAGCACAGTGAGTCCGTCCCTACCTGTGGATATGTTAGACTATTCATACATTTCAAGTGGAATAACTGAGTCAAGGCACAACCTATTTAGACTTCCGTGCAGCTCCTATTCAGTAGGCTTTCTGATGACTTACCGGCTGGGAGACAGTGGAAACCAACAGTGACTGGAGTCGTCTTCGTGGCGGAGCATCCTTTCATACAGCGCAGCACGGGCTCTGTAGAATAGCACTTGGACTCTACACCCGCAAGCTGAACTGTCTTCTCAAGCTTCACAAACGCCCGTCGCAGTTTGCAGGCTGCAACACAATCAGTGGTGATAGTTTATGCGCTTATGGACAAAATCTTCAGATCTTCCCAGACTGACCCATCTGCCAGTGTTGCCAATTTGTGAACAAATTTCCTCTATGAAAACTATATTTTGATCGTAAGTAAAGCAGCATCCCTGACTGATAAATTTTTCAAATCAGCTAATTAGATATGGAGCTACAGATAGTTAATTTCAAATGCAACTGGTTTGTTTCTAGATTAGCATGTAGAAACATAGTCTGATATACATTTTGCAAAGTAAACTGGCTCACAGAATAGTTGCATACCCACACTCAAAAGCTTTGAATATTCAGCAGTGGAAAGAAAGGGGGGATTTCTGAACAAATAAAAACAGTCACTAAAGAATTACACTATTACCACTGTCATTCAGTCTCAGAATTGCTGCAGACAGACCCCAAAAGTCATTGCTGCCAGCCAGTAATATTGATCTTGTTTTGGATTCCCAGTACAAGCAACTACAAGTGTGTGAGAAGCTAAATGGACCACAATTTATTCCTGACTATAAGCTTTATTCTCTAAAATTCCAACCATTTCCACCATATGTGAAATGGAAACACAACACGTGGCGTTTGTTTGGTGTCACACCAACCATGTGAATATTACGGTGTACATGCATGTGGACTCCATATTCATCTAAAGCAAGTTTCACAACCAGTATTCTTTACAAAGATATAGCAGAATAACAGTTGATGTACAGCTAAACGCATGGAAGCCATCTCCAGGGACCAAGGAAGTCCCTCCCACCAGGACAAGTCGTCTGTACGAAGGCAACGTGCCTCTTCTCCTCGCAGCACTGTGGTATGCTGTTGCATCATAACCTCGGCTGAAAGCACCGAGCACACCATATGATCCTAATCTACTGAAACAGTTAAAATACAGCTTTTTTATTTCAACCATGTAATTAAGTCCCTCGAAGTGCTCATGCACTTGAATGCTTTGCTTGACAGGTTGCACTGGTTCAAAAATCAGGTGGTCAGCCAAGGTAAAATAATTACTAATCCCCATCTGATTTTTTGATGAATCAAATACTGGCTGGAAAATGCTGTTGTGCTTAAATCAAAGCATTCCGTGTGAATTTATCCTCTTACATTTTTTTCCGATCTTCTTCTAAAACACTTCAAAACTGAAACAAAGATTTTGTTTCAGCTTGGTTATTTAATTTCAACTGACTTGTGTTTTTTGGCTTGTTTGTTTAACATGTAATTTCTTATTCCCTTCTAAACCAACAAATACTTTTTATACTTAATATAACTTAATAATAAACCCTTTTAAAATGCTTTTTCCTAAATGTTTATGGATTTAAAATTTTATAAATAAATTCTACATTTTCTCTACAACTGCAGTAATATTAAATTAATCAGAGTTTGCATACCTCCTCTACAAGGCTTTTCTTCCAAAATCCAAGAATGTCCAAAGCTCACTGCATCTTTAGCTAGATATCCATTGGGCATCCGATATTCCTGTTCACATTCTGCATCATATTTTCCACATATTCCACACATTTTCCCTGCCATCCATAAAGCAATTTGAATCTTCAAGAAAAAAAATCAAAATCATTTCAAGTGAAAAAAAAAACAAAACAAACCTATGGAGCAGATTTTTACTATGTAGGTCCCTTTCAGATTAAGTTAATACACAAACATTTAAAATCTCTTTGCTAAGAATTCTAAAGGGTCTGACAGTCAGGTACCAAACTCCCATGGTGCTGCAGCATCTTTAACTGTTACAGCCTTTAAAACCTACTGTGCCAGTCTAGGATGTTAAGTTAGTAATCGTCTAGATAATTAATATGCTGAAGCTTTTGTCTGATGGATGTTTTCATAGTACAGGTGATAGATACAGTATGGTTTAATGATTTCTTACATTCCCATTTCACATGATTTTTAGTGCAGCCTTTAAAGCATTCATTCATCTTAAAAGGATGGCTATATCTTTGCTGATCTGAAGAATTATACAGCTCTAAGAACAGCAGATAGGAGCTGAAAATTCATTTTTCTTGCAAATGCACTGCTGGCTCAGTGTGTGTATGCTCACAGGCCCATTTCCCAATACACACCTATACTGCAAGAATAAGGTATTTTTGTCATTGAAAGATTCTCACTTCTTCTGCTCAGAAATAAAGAGGACTGTGCAACCCTGTAGTGTCATCTTCCCTTCACACATGTGCGCACATTTGTGAAAACCCTGCACACATTTGGCTTTGCCACTGTATACTCTTGCACCTATACCTACAGATTTAAGGGAATCTTATGGAAATTTCTCAGCACCCAAGCTTATGAAGAGGAAGAATGATACCCTGAATGTGTATCCATCAAAGTACAATTTGTCAATGCCATAGGCTGGGGCAACAAGTACAAGCCCTTGCTTTTCACTGTGGATCCACAGAGAAGCACCTAGAAGAAAACAAAACAAAGCAAAGCAAAACCAAAACAGACCCAACCTGGCTTCTTTAAGAAAGAAAAAAGCAACTGTCATGTTCTTTTCCTTGAAATTCCTCAATTGTTCTATTCAAGAAACAAAATATAGAGCAAAACAATGTAGAAAGGTGTATGTATAGAAAATAGGTGTTTGTAAAAAGTTGGAAAACAATTTTAAGAATCACAGATTTATTCATTTTTCTCTGCGTTATTTTTCTTTGGGTTATTAACATATTCATATTTATTTCTAGAAATTATTACAGAGCTGTCTATAATATCTGTATAGTTGTGCAGCTACACAAGGCCCTGACTACACTATAATGGAGTAAGGAAATATGAAGAACACTGTGATTGTCACTGGAGCCATTTCGAGAACAATTATCACTTCCCAAGTACGTAACAAATAGGACAGAGCTCAGCACTGGCAGATGCTAACCCAATTTCAGCAAGCCTTAGCCTGCTTTGTATACTACAGCTCTACAGTCTGGAAACACCTGCATTGTCTTAGCCCCCGACTGCACAGCACAGAATGAAATAAGGTCCTCCTGTGTCCTTTCACAGAAAAAAACTATTCCTGCTTTGAGAGAAGCAAGCAGGCTATTTACCAGTTCTCCATATTTATTCCTAGCAGACTTCAGAACACTAGCCAAATTTGTGCCTACAGATCAAATTAGGAAAAACATTGATATACAAAAGTGTGGTGATTTTTAGAAAAGCTCTGCTTCAAAATGTTTTAATCAAGCAGGATTTTATAGTATAACCGAAACAATTCTCAAATTTGGAACTCCAGCGGGAGGTGCAGGAATGTATGAAAAGGAGGGATCTTCATGTTAGTTATATCTTGCTTAGTTTGGCCACTTCGAGAGCTTCACACTCTAATCAGTCTTTCTAGATGTTCCTATGCAAGGGAATACAATACATGTTCTTTAATATTAACCTTACAACCAAAGGTAGAAATACTTATTGAATACAAACTGCTGGAATCTCTTTGATAGATTTCTTTTTTTCTTTCTTTCTTCCTTTCTCCTAAAACATACGTGAAAATGAAATAAGAGATGCTGCATCACTTACCAGCAGATATGTACGAAACATTCCTCGTGGGGCTTTCAACCCCATCTACCAGTAGTTTCACCTGTCCGTTCACAGGATGCATATCAATTTCACTGTTAAGGAGAAGAGCGTTGGTACCCTGTATCGCATTCATACACATACTGTGACAAAGGCATATTCCTGCTCGCTAAATATCACTAGTCACAGCACAAGCTTATTTCAACTACTTAAATTACATCAGGGTATTCTTGTCACCTAAGATGCAGGACAACATCAGCAGCATCACATTCAATATGCATGGAAAATAAATAAGGGGAATGCTGAAATCCCATGGGCGGCTAACCATAGCAGTAAAGCTCAGATCTAAGCTCCTCTCATGGCAAATGTGGACATCATCTGGCAGGAGTTACTTACTGACTGCCAAGCTTGATGTTGATTGCTTTCAGGTTCATAGCTTCTTTGGCATTCCTCATCATCACTAGGAACTTAAGGTCAGAGCTGCAATCCTGAGCCAGGATGTGGTAGCAGTTCGCTGGCATTGTGTAGTTAAACTGAACTTCGTTAAAGGTTGCGATCTTGTTGTGGGAAACTGAGCAGCGAGCTGGTTAAATAAAATGCCAGTGAGTATTTTCTTTTCCATAAAAGGAAGTCATTAAATGGCAGATTTTATTTTTAGTACTGTATTATTTTAGCTTTATGTTTTTTTCCACTATGTGATTTTTTTGTATGGATTACAGGGGCTTTTGGCTACTAAGCACTCATAAATTTTAAAAGGAGCACGGAAAATATACTCCTCTATCTATCAAAAAATAATTGCCAGAAAGTTTAAATGTTACCAGTTCAGATAATTGATATCTTGATCCCTGAAACGCTGATGATTTCTGTACTATATACACAATATTGTCTCCCAGATTAACCATCCTCTCATTATTACAGCACATTTGCTAATTAACTGGAGACAAATAATCCCAGAAAAATTCAGAATATGCTCAAGTAATTTGAGAGACTGAGGATGTCATGCTTCTGAACCAGATTAGACCCTGACCTTTCAAATTCTCGAGCACTGCAGAGGGGGCTTCAGCAAAGACATTCCAGATGGGAGGCTGCAGCTCTGAAGCTGATATCCTCGGACCTACAGGGAGTGACAGGGGAAGCCTCATGGCTTTTTCATAGAGGATCATCTGAAAAGGAATTCAAAAGCACATTCAAAACACACTTGTGCCAGCTATTCACAGCAAACAGCTGGGATCAGCTTTTTCTCCTATTTGGAAATTAATTTCAAATTCTTCTACTTTGATTGACAAAGAATTTATGTGACCATAATTCACCTGACTCACTGTCTATGAGCTTTTTGCTTCTGCTTACAGTTTTCTCTCATGGTGTGGGTCACCATTCAGATATTATTTAGGGGAGAGTTAATTACTCCCCTTCAAAGGTGGTTAGGTGTACACTTATGGAGCTACTACAGATGGAAACGCATGTCACTATGAGTACCAATGGCATTCTCTCTTTCAATGAACAAAATCACTCTATAAATATTCTTGGATGTAAAATAAAAAGGTTGAAAATAAAAAAAAGTCATTTTCATCATTACTTAATTTTGCTTTCTCAGAAATTACCACTGTAATTAAAATGCTCACTTTTCTAGTAGGGAAAAAAAGGTGAGTGATAATAATATTTCATAATTACATCAGGAAGCTTGATAACAACATCACATGTCCTTGGAGAAGTTAGCGCCACAATCATCCTGGCTTGTCGAGAAGGATTCTTGTCCGTTTTTTCAGAGAAACCCAGCATAAATGCAGCCCCGGGGACAAACTTGTAAAACCTTCAAGAATTCAAATCAGAAAGATCTGGTGAAATAAAGAATAAAAAGTGGCACACATCCCAACCAGGCCTTCTCACATCTGTGTGTAAATAGCATACAGAGTCTTCAGGATCGCTGGTTAGGTCCCCATGACCACTCCCTGCTTTACTGATCAAGTGTTCAGTGAAAGGAAGGATCTGCTCCTCAGTTTTCAGTAATTATGTCCAGTATAAAGAATTACTGTACATGACAATAGGATGGCTATGATCTCCCACTCAGCTTTTATGTCCGAAGGCAGTACTCAGATCAGAGAATATAATAATAGCCGGTACTTTAACCACTAGAACTTCATGGGTGGATGATGATTTTTCCCAGTTGACTGATGTAATGAATGAGTGTCACTAAAGACTAAAACCTCACCATTCTGCTATGGATCTGACACTTGAAGGAACTTTAGACCACTCCAGTTTCACTTGTACAGCAGGGTGGGCAGCAAACCGCCCAGTTACCAGCTCAGTCGAAATCCTGTAGTCCTGGCAATTCCGGCCCCATTTCAGGTAAGCCTATAAAGGAGAGAGAAATGGCCCATTTTTAAATGCATGGAATGCATTTTAAATGCATGGTTTTCCTGTAATGCATACAGCTTCATATAACTATTTTTGAGCCTTACCCTTGCCTTGTGAGCATTGAGGACTGAAGCATCAGCACAGAGCTTCCACTTGCTTGAATCTGTGAGGTTTGACACAAATACCTGCATCCTGGGCCTGATGGAGTCAATATCAGCATATACCACGAGCTGGAGGCCTCCTATCTTCTTATCATTACGAATGCCATGAAGAAAAACAGCTAATACTGGTGTTTTAACATCTCCCAAAAACTTAGGCTAAGAAGAAGGGGGAGAAAGTATGCAAAGAATATAATTTTTTAAAAGTTACCACGGAACATTTAAGATGCAAGATCTAGATGGATAAATGGAAAATAAGCAACTGCAAATATATACCGGCATATGTGCCACACATATATACACACACATATAAACTCTCATGCATATGTCTTTAATGTGCATGTGCCTCTGCATGCACAGATGGATTTTACCGCTGTATTTCATATGAGCCAAAATTTGTCCCATTCCCTGAACTACAGCTGATACTGTGGAAATATCCGTATCATTAGGATACAGTATCATAGAATCACAGAATACCAGCTTGGAAGGGACCTCAAGGATCATCTGGTCCAACCTCTCTTGGCAAAAGCACAGTCTAGACAAGATGGCCCAGCACACTGTCCAGCTGAATCTTAAAAGTGTCCAATGCTGGGGAATCCACCGCTTCCCTGGGGAGATTATTCCAATGGCTGATTGTTCTTATTGTGAAAAACTTTCCTATTGTGTCCAGTCGGAATCTCCTGAGGAGTAACTTGTACCCATGTCCCCTCATCTTTTCCAGTAATGACTATATGATTTGGGCTTCATTGTTAATACCCATATATTTGCCTGTGAATGAAAGAAAGTGGTTCAATTTGACTAACATCAGCTGTCAGTTGTACTCATCACTCATTCTCACAACAAGAACATCCCCCAGCTAGTGGCCTCCTGTTTATCTGTCTGGTTGATCTGTTGGCTTTCACCTCACACTTCAGCTGTGAGCTCTGTGGGGCAGGCAGGTCTTGTGTTTGCACAGCACCTTAGCACAAAATATAATCCAGGACGTTGTCTTCAACATCAAGAAGCTCCCCGCTTGACAGCAGGGCCTTAAGCGCGCTATGACTTCTGATTCCTTCACTCCATCGTTAGACTTCACTTCATCACTTGCCCCAGAGAGCAAGCCTGCACGCATCAGACTGGGTGCTGGTGAGGAGTCAAGGTGCTACGTGTCACTTCTGGAGAATGCCTTCTGCTGAGGCTCCTCTTAGCCTCGGCCTCCACCACCAATGTCCTTGCACTGGCACTGCAGCACCTCAGCTTCCCTCCTGGTTGCAGAGGTCACAAGATCAGTCTCTGCAGGCATCTGTTGGGTGGGATTGCCATGAGGGAGGGGTTGTTGTGCAAGTAAGAAGGATCCTCACCCCACTGAGGAGGAAAATGTGTGTGGGAACTATGGTGTGTGTCTCACTTTTCATCAATACCTGAGACTTGAGAGGTTGGTGTTTCTCTCTTCCCATTATCCTAGCTGTACAATTACTGCAAGTGCACGGCCACTCTGCCATTCTTCCAAGCTGTCAAAATCCCCTAAAAATGATGCAACTAACCTGGGAAGCAGCTCGAGACAAGGCATGACTGGATCTGGTAGAGGAGTATGTGCTGCTAAGTTGGTCAGCTGGGAGTTTCCTTTTGGGGAACTGCAAGAAGAAAATACATCATGCTCAAGAGGGTAACTTAAAAGAATGCTTGAAGAAATTGCACTAGGCGGTGCTGCAGAAGACTCTCTGTCATGGCACTCGGTGTTGGCAAACTTGCATTCCAACACTGAGCAGCTCAATGACTTGCAATACAATACACTTTGTCCTGCTTAATACATGTGATCTAGCTCTGAAAAATCTTGTTTACCCCTCATAAGAGACAAAAAAGGAACATGTCTAGATGAGAATTCCCTGTGTGAAAAAACAATGGACCAGAGCAAGTAAAATTGAACCAGCCTCTCAATTCAATATGAAAGAGCAGAACTAATTCATTTTACTTCTGGAAGGGCCTGATCAACTGGAGGACATGATGAATGGAAAGGATCAACTGGATGGACACACGCAGCTGAATTTTTTACTTTTTGAGGAACTCTAATAACAACTACACTGCTCCGGGCTGGATCACACCCTAGAAAGAATCTTCTGCTGAACTAAAGTACTGTAAAATAAGGTATCCTCCCACATTTGCCCACATAGCTATCCCGGTGTGCATCAACAGTGATTGCAACCCAAGAAACCAAGTGATCAAAGCCAGTCAAATGACACAGGCTCTTGATGGTAGGATCTTTGTTCCTCCAGAGCGTGTGTCACCAGTCCCTTGTACTGCTTTGGTTAAGCTTTGTATCTACTTTGCAGAGCCACAAATGGCGTCATGCACACAACACAAAGGAGAACACAGCTCTCTGTATTTACACATCTCAGAACCACCACAGTTGGTGTTCTAAATGTTATCAGTACTGTAATTTTCCTCAGCAGAGACAAGTTGCCTTTAAGGTTTCCATTTGACTCATGACAGATTCCACACTTAATTTCCTGAGGAAAGAAAAACTCACCTCTTGTCTATGCGCTGATCTAAAGCGATACTTATAAATCTCATGATCTTCCTTTGAAAATGATAAAAACAAGAAGATGAAAAGCCTCAGAAGAGAAGAAATGCTGCAATTACATTGAAATCTGAACACTGGGAATTAAGTAAGGATTTTACTAATTATCATTCATACACAGTTCTGTATGCTTAGTCACAAGCACATAATGCAAGACTTGAAGTAGTTTATATATAGCATTAATGTTCCTACTGCAAAATTAAGACAGAAACATGCAATGTATATTGATGGAAAGTAGTAAATTGGAAAAAAATGGTTCCCTGCCTATAACAAAAGTTTCAACAAACTTGTGGAAACTTTTGAGATGCTTTGAATTAGACATCTGAGCCAATGATTTCAGGTGTGTTTGCAGAATAAATTTTGCAATTTTATGTTGCTAAAATTTACAGTGTCAATTCATAATTTCCTGATTTGTGATGCAAAGCCAGCTGCCATTAGGGATGTGATTCACGAACATTAGCAGCATCAGTCAATTTACTGACAAAGTTACCCATATTTTGGAGTATGTGCTGCTGCTACTGCTGCTGCTGCCACCTTCCAGATGTCCTGAATGATGCCTATGGCTATGGTGACTCACTGACTTACTGCTGCTGCTACTGCTGCCGCTACTGCTGCCATTCAGATACCTTGAGTGATGCCCATGGCTATGGTGACTCAATGACTTCCTGCTGCTGCTGCTCCTACTACTACTGCTACTCCTTCTACTACTACTGCTGCTGCTGCTGCTACTACTACTGCTGCTGCTACTACTACTGCTGCTACTACTACTGCTCCGACTGCTTCTCCTCCTACTACTACTCCTACTACTACTGCTCCTACTCCTACTACTACTGCTCCTACTACTACTGCTACTATTACTGCTCCTCCTTCTACTACTACTGCTGCTACTGCTGCTCTTGCTGCTACTGCTGCTTTTACTACTGCTCTTGCTGCTACTGCTGCTCTTACTACTGCTCTTGCTGCTACTGCTGCTCTTGCTGCTTGCGTCTTTGTTTCTTGCTTGCTTTACTTGATCATTCGCATCTTCATCCACAGGCTTTTTACGATCAGGAGAAGCAGCAGATGATGAGGAAGAAGAGGAGACAGTTGAGGAGGCAGAAGATGAGCTGGAGGGATTTTTTGCATTGGGGTCTGTCCCAACCTCTGTTAACATAGTGTTTCTTTTCTTAGAAGGTTGCTTCTTCTGGTGACGTGTTTTATTTGTAACCTGCAAAAACAGTTCAAAGAGAGTGCAAGAGGGGGGATACATCTGGTTCTGCATTTACAAAGTAAAACACCTCTGGATGTCAGAGAAGCTGCTCACATCAGCCTTTCAAGGAACAACAATTTCCCTGCCTCACTTACTGCGGAAGCTGCAGAACTCCCTTGCATCTACTCCACCCAGCTGAAATCAAGCCCAGCACAGAGGACCAGCCCCAGCTGGATGCACCCCATAGGATCAAACCCTCCACACATGGCACGGGCTGACAGGCCTGGTACTGGCACCTTTCAAACTAGCCCCATCCTTGCTTTCCTGTGCCAGCTTTCCGCACTGAACTTCAAACCCTTGGCTTCATTTATCGGAAAATATTCCCCCCTCCCATGCTCAAAGTCTCTTACCTTGAACACATTTTCAATGCCTAGAATCTTCTTCAGTTTAGCTTGAATATCCTCATATGGAGATAACTCATCCTCTTCCTCAGACTCCGAATTTACCACATGAATTATTTTGGAAGCTGCTCTGGATCCTGCCTGAATCTCCAGCTGAATTTTGTCAATATCAGCATCTGTTTGAACTACACACCAATTGCACACATTAGAAGGTGATGCTGCTTCAAATAGCACCGACAAACCTAAGACGACAAGGTTTGTGCTCAGTATCATACCTGGCATCAAGACTATTTTAGCTTCATGTTCTCCAATTAATCTATGCAAATACGTATTTTTTAGGAAACTGGCATCTTGTGACCTTCTGGAAAAGCAGAGCTGACAACCAAGATGATGCAGTTTGACGCAAATGTCTCGTTTATGAGTTTTTCTTCCTGTGCCAGGGTGAGGTTCCTCTTGAGAGCTATCGGCGTGTTTCCTTGGCATGCTGTCAGCTCCTTGCTGCATTGGAGATGAGTATGTGAATACCACTGGGAGCATATCATAGGCAAGAGTAAAACTGCAGACATGTGCATCACGGAGAGGGTAAATATTACTATATAAGCAAAAAGGAATAGGTTACCATTGTGAAACCTTCACTGGAAGCTCTCTCTGATGGTTTGAAAGGTTCTTCCACAATATTTGATGACGCATATTCTGGGAGAATTGAGGTCCTCTTTTCAACACCTAGTTCTCCTATATTTCTTGATACAGCAAAAGCCTTATGTCTGTTGAGATATGCACAAAAAATGGTAAATTATTCCAGCCCCTTGTCTTTGGATTAAATGAAATATGTCCCTGTCTGTATCATTATGACAGAACAGAGGTATGTTGTTTGAACATAGGGACTGTAAATGTAACTATAAGTATAAATATTATTAGAGACAAATAAAAGTTCATGACAAACATCAGTTCCTTATATCACAGGAAGTTTTCAAAATCTGGATAAATTTAAACAAATGTCCAAAACATGAAAGGCACTCATTTAAAAATAAAATTTAAAACCCCGAAAGGACAATAAAATAATAAACAAATAAAAATTAAAACCACAAAATAATAAACAAATTAAAATTAACCTCCTAAATAATTTAGGTATCTTTTGACATTTAACTCCCTTATTTCTCTTACTTGCTCTTAATCCCAAAGGTTATGCTACACACTGAAAAGTCACCCTGCCTACCTAGAAACCTCCATAAGAAGTCGGCAAATAGTGAACTTCATAAGGTTTCAGCCACAGGAAGTATTCTGAAGTAATGCTACCATACCTTCCAACAACTATCTCAGTTTCCTCATGGCATGGATTTGTTTCAATCTTAATATTTTTCAGTTTCATGTCTATCTTGGCATCAAACTTCATTGGCACTTTTGTCAGGACCTTGCCTTGAATTTCAACAGCATGTTGAAAGTATTCTGTGTTGACACCCATTGTTGCGACTGTATGTATGTATAAGCTGAAACAGAGTGAAGTGGTCAGATGTAAGAAAGGTGCTTTTTTTAACATGCGGTTCTGCCATTTCATAAAAACCCTCCATCTTATGTAAAGCCTTAGAAACCTGCCATACCTTGGGTTTATGTCAGACAGAATCTGCATGGAGGATTCAAGAAACTGGGAAGGTCTAAAATCTCCAGTTAAAGGGGGGGTCATCTTTCCATCAACTGCAAAGGACAGAACAACATTAAAAAATGGTAAAAGTGAAAGAAAGGATTTGAATTTCAGCGAGACACAGTTTTCAGGAAGAGGTAATATTTTTGTTAATACAAGAATTATGGCGGGAAAAAAAGACAGACTTTGGGATACATAAGATCTTTTATGAGTCTGAAAAATACTGAAAATGTACAAAAAGCTTATTCTGTAGGCAAGGGTTCTGATGCAACATATTGAAAATGGAAATAAAAACATAGTAAGAAAATAAAGAGCTGACCCAAATTGAAAGTTTGTTAATTAGTGTAACATTAACATTTCAGAAATGTGTGGAGCCAGAAGACAGAGTGAAAGGCGGGCAACCAGGCTAAACAAGCCCTGCTCTCCAATCTTGCCTCACATCAAGTAGGAATATCTGTCTTGTACTGCGGACCCAAAACTGGACACTGTACTCCAGATGCAGCCTCAGATATGCTAAATAGAGGAGGAAAATCACTTCCATGCTAGCTCTGCTCTTGCTATTGCAGCCAATGATGCAGTTGGCCTTCATCACCACAAGAGCACACTGCTGATTCACCATACCACTTGTCCTCCAGGCCTCCCTGGCCTTTTTCTGCAAAGTTGCTTTCTGTCTGGGTGATGCCCAGCCTATACACTTGCATGGGTTACTCCACCCCAGGTGAAGGACTTTGCATTGCCTTTGTCGAATTTCATCACACTGCTGTCAGGACATCCCCTCCAGCCTGTCAGGGTCCCCCGGGGTGGCAGCGTGTCCCCCCAGTGCAGTGACTGCTCCCACCAATACAATGTCATCGATGACACAGATTTGTGAGAGTGCCTTCTTCTCTTCCAAAATTTAGATTGTCAAAAAAGACAATGAACAGGTGCTAACGATGAAGGAATGTTGCTCATAGCAAGCCACCAATTAGACTTTCATCTGTTGACTACTCTTGGAGATCAGCAGACCAGTCAGCCTTCACTCACTTTGTAGCCCATCCATCCAACCCATACCTCCCCAACTTGGCTACAAGGATGTTATTTAAAAAAAGAAAAAAAAAAAAAAAACCACACACAAAACAAGGGGCAGGGGTTCAAAGATATTATTAAAACAAACTAACAAACCAAAACCAGCAGAGTGGGCAGATACGAGACTTCTATAAAGAGCACAAGTACATGTAGTTCACCCCTCATTCCTTATGTGGTGTCAGCAAAAGGAAGGGTCAGTTTTGCCTAAATTAAAAGTCTGCTGCACAACAAACAGTATGATCACTGAATTAACTTCTTGATCAGCAACCGTACACTTGCATATTTATTCTTTTAAAACAGAACTCTGTCTCTTTTCACAAGCCCTCTTCTCTTCCTGCCTTCTCTAACATCACTGGTAGTTCTCTTCTACTGCCTTCTATTTTATTCCCTGTTTGAATCACCATTGACTCCTGCTTAGCTTGTGTGTGCATCTCTCAGGACCTACCCTCTTCTGCCCATGCCTGCAGTCAACTCCCCATGCAGCTCTTTTTTTTTCTGGCCTCGAATGCTGTGACCTTACTCTTGTTTCCCAGATTCTCACCTCACCTTCTCTGCCTTCAGTCCTTTCAAAGATGAGGCAGAAATCAGCTGTGTCCAGCTTCTCTTCCAACATCTTCACTACGTCCCCTCCACTACAAAAATTACTTCTTTCTCTAACTTTCTCTTTTTCCACTTCTTCCTCCAGCCCCTCTTAGCCTGTCCCTCTCATCGCCTGCTGAGAGCTTGCACAGCTGATCTCGTACTTCCCAACTCACCGCTGAGTGCCACACGTGCCAGGGCAGTAGTGTATGACCCATACTCCAGTGGCAGACCAGTGCAGGTAGGAACGATGTATCGCAGCTCTCCCAGCCACACCGGCTGTGTCCATTGTCCTGCAATGCCATTGCGGATTTGGCTGGCAATTCTCTTCATCACTGTGCTCCTGTCAGCAGGTTCTAGCACAGTCTGCAGTAAAACAGTGATCCAAGAGGTTGGGATATAAAAGTACAACGGTGTCAAATCTTGCAAAGAAAAGTAGGAGTCCTGGTACCTTCGTAGCCTGTTGGAGGACTTCCTTATTGATGTTGACATAGGCCAGCTCTTGGCCAAATAGTTTCAAGTAGGCTGATATCAAGGGGGTTTCTGTTGGCACCTCCTTCCACCCCAGCAGCTAGGGAACAGATGAAAAAACAAGCAAAGTTCCTTAATGCAACACTTTACAAACGGTAGTTCAGCAAGGTGATCAAATCCATCACTGACCAAGCTGCAACTTTCCATTGCTGCTTACGTTTCTTTGCTGCTTTGTAAATAGCACAGTGTCACTAATTCAGACTTACTCCCTGTCATTGAGATGCCCACGAATAGCCTCCTGTCCAGTGTTTTGTATTCTGATGCAATAACGTTTACACAGAGGGTCTGGGCCATAAGTACCACTAAACCCAGTTTGAAAGCACAGCAAAAAATCACCTTTTCTCTTGAAGACAAATGTATATTCTTGTAAACTAAGTGAGGTAGATGAAGGGAGGGAGGAGGAAGCCTGCCAGGCATGAGACACACACCGTGCTGCAACGCCTGCCTCCCCTGTGCTCCTTCTGCAGCCATACACGAGGTGGGGAGGAGGCAGGGCCAGAGCTAGAATTTGCAGAAACTATCACAACCATCGCAGAAGTGATGTCCCCTGCAGTCCCACTGCAGAGCTCTCTTTCACAGAAATAGGCGAGCTGACTTCTAGGCGGGTAGTTTACCTTCTGAGACAGGGCTTAACTAGTGCGAGAAGCCTCACTAAATACCCCTTCATATAACCCACACATAGCATTACTGAAAATACCTACAGCTTTTCCAATCTCCTTTATCTTTTTGTATGTGGGATATTCAGCGAACGGTATGTTTTGTTTCATGATGATGTCTGTGAGGCCTTCCACGCGGACACCAACCTACCAAAACAGCATGAGAAGGAGCAGTCTCAAACATAGTTATAGAGATGAAAATTTGTGGTCAATTTTTAATTTTAATTTGCTTTAGTATTGACTTAGGTAAATATTTACCTCCATCAAATCAGCCACTGACCCTGCAGAATATGCCATCAGCTTGGAAATTATGGCTGACGGGAACATTGTTCCTGGGCTGTTCATAATGAAGACATCGCCAGCAGCACCAACTTTATAGTTATCTATGGCAGAAGTAAACAAAAGACACGTCTTTTTTCTATCCATTCTGCTTATCATTCAAGATCATATTTCTGCAGCTTTTTCCATTACTGACTCTAAGATACATCATTACATAAATTCAAACTGTTTCAGCCCAATTTAATAAATGGTTACTCGTGCACTTTTAAATATGTGACTGCCACATTTAACTCAATTTCTTACTTAAAAGCAGAATGCTGTATTTCTCCAAAGGACTTAATGTCTCTCAAGAATGAATTTGTGAAGGGAGAGTTTCCTGGTCACTGAAACGCTTTTACTCACCAAAGTAACCACCAACACGTATGACCTTACTATACCGATAGCTCAGCCTGTCCAATTTGGGGGCCAGCAGCTTAAGGGCAATATTGCAAGCCGAAGATCTAAACAAAATGAGAAAGGTGATAATATCCAGAAATAAGCTGCAGCCCATCAGAATATGAACTGAATTGAGTTTGTCAGCACATGCAGTGCTCACCAACAAGAATGTAACAGAACTTATTATTTGCAGAAGATCGCCCACTTCATTCCTGTCTCTACTTACATGTTGTACGTGTATGGCAATCTGCTCTTTGACAAAGCCTTCATGTGGGAGTACACGAAACTGGCCACTTGCAAATTGCTCTCCTTCATTGCCACATTAGCTATCGTTGTTATTAAAGGAAGGGCAGGCCTTGTCTCAAAGATAACAGCACAAGCCATCATTCGCACTTCGGGAGGAAGCGACTGGTCTGCAAGGATCTGAATGAGATATCCCTGCACCTGCAGAGAGAAAACACAGCGTCTGGAATTACCGATAATTGAGACTTTTGCAGGCTGGATCCACACATAACCTGCAAGAAATATGGGAGAGGGAGTCATTATCCCTGCAGAAAGTTTTCCTGATCTTTTTTACTGCATGATTCCACATCATTTTATTAAAACAACTGAAGGGGTCATGGTGGAACAGCTCCGTGGAGAAGGGCTGGCACTGAATCTGAAATAAATGTCCATGTATCAATGTACTGGGTCAGCCCACCACAACCAAAAAGACATCAGCATAGCTTTTTGCATTACTGACATTCAAAGATCAGTGACTAACTTCAGAAGAGACAACGGTAGATAATAAGATAGATTCATTCTCTGGAGTAACTCCACCGACTGGGTAAGCATGCTTCACTATTTTAGACCACTTTTAAAAGGGGAGCTTCAGCAGCTCACCAAAGACAGTCTGAGTGGATGCTGTCTCATATGGCTCCTATATCTAAACCATCTGAAAGGCAGGAGTCTTGCCTACACTCACCGCGCCAGCAACCTCAGAGGGAGGTCAGTGGTGACTCATCAAACATTAAGGGAAGGGTCTAAAAAAAGGCAGAGCAATGTCGACATTTTGCCTGTGAGGTCAATAGAAAGTAAGTGTGTGTGTCTCTCTCCTCTTGACTATCGAGGCAAGTTAAATTATATGTCTGACTTTTAGGTGGCTAAATTTCCACCATATATAACTAGCACAGGACTTAATCGGTTATGACTAGAGAAACACTGCTGATATCCTTCTGGAAGCTTCCTACTGACTAACAATTATTATTACAGCTTAGCAAAAAACATCAGCTGAAATATAAAATTTTATTTTGTTGTTCTTAAAAATAATCCTTTTTTCAAACATGCTGAATCCACAGACATGATACCATTAAATTCTTTACCCTTTACAGTATATATGCTCTAATTCACTAAGTAAAGAAATCTCTGACTGATCATGCTTACTGTTTTGGGGTCCTTCCAAGCTATTTTTCTCAAGGCCAATATGGCATCAATCTGAATGTGGATGGGGATATCAGAAGCACTGGATGAAGATATGGGAAGGAACTTCACGATGCGCTTGATGCTGGCTGGTTCTCCCACGTTACCAATGCACTTCAGAGCTAATTTCATTTTGTCTTCACGGCCCCTGCTGATCGCTTCATCTGCCAGGTCATGGATGGGCTATAGGCAAAGCACAGTTCAGTCTTTTCTTCCTAATGTATAGATTGTCCACAGTGTTCCCCTTACCCACTGAAAAGCCTATCGCAATAAACCAACTGGTTTTAATAAAATTACTCAGTAATGCCTTCTCTCAGGATTTTACCTTACAATGTGAAAACTGTGTTTTCAATGATGAAGCAAATATCTACATTAGTAAAACGATTCATTGTCTTTGTTCTGAAGGAGCCCTATGAAATGTGTATTTGTAAGCCCAATTGCCTTTTTTATACTGTATCTTAAAAGAATTAAGCTAATGTAATGGACATTACCAAGCTATTAAGAGCAACCTGAGAAAAAGCCGCCCACCTGAAGAGCTTCTTTAGGACAAGCTGAGGTCTGAGAACAGTACCTATTGACCACAGAACTGTATCCCAAGCAGGCAACTTGCTGAAGCATGGGACTTTTCTGAATTCGTGAACTGGTCATTAAATCCTGAGGGGGGGGGGGAAGGGGAAAAAAATTAATTTGGTATTTAATACAATTTAATACAAAGCTTTCAGAGCAGTAAAATCATCAGAGCTTATCTGAGGGGAGCAGTTTCAGAGTGATTGTTGTTCACATCAAAACAGATTAAAACAGCTTGTAGACATTTTATTTGCAAGCTTCACTTAGGAGCTTAATTCCCCAGTAGTTTCAATATAAATAAGCATATGTATAAGCTTACATAGCACCATTTTGATTTTCCTCAACTGAGCATAACACTGACAATACAAAGATTATGGGTAAACATCAATCTATAAATGGAATATCCTTAGAACAATGTGTAACTCAATTATATTAATGATGCATTCTCACATCATATCCTTTCTTCCTATTCGAGAAGAATATTGACTAGAGATGAGAAGAATCCTGTTCAGAACAAATGATTTATTATAGTGTCAAAATATTTGATGTTTGCACTAATACTTTCACTTGCAGCACTTTCCAGTTTATAGGAATAGTTTGCAATTAAAAGAGCTATTCAAATGACATAACACAAAAATCACCATTTGTTTCAGAAGTAAGAGATTGAAGTGGACAAAGTTTTGTCTGTAGAAGGCATGACATGTGATTCCAGCAAACTAAAATGGGAATTACTGTCAGAAGCTGTTATGGGAGAATGGCTTTTATATCCCTGTAGCAAAATGAAGATGACACAGGACTGTGTCTGCTCTCATGTATGTAGTGCCAAAAGAAGTTCATAGTTCAACGTTTGCACAAAATTGGTATACATGAGAGGAGAATCCAGTCTCTAATGTACTTTATAATCAAAGATTGTCATTGATTATCATTCCTTTTGTTATCAGGTAGGAAAGATTCACACAGATTTACTCACTGCTGCTATTGGAACAGTCTGTTCATCAGCTTTCATCAAATGGAGAGCAAAAGAAACACTTAGAAGAGTCTGAAGGTAGTTAAGGTCATCATTGCGAATTCTGGTCTTAATGAATTTGAGTGCTTCTGCGGTGCCTGTCGCAGAGACTGCACTCAGCAGCCATCGCCTGTGAGCAGGTTAAAAAAAAAAATCCTTAATTTTAGCTCTCAATTCTCCAGAAATGGAAAAGTTTCATATAAGTTGATATAATGAAATACCTGTAGCGGGGTTTATCTGAAAATTGTCTCCAGATGGACTCAAGAGAATCAGCGCTTGCTATCCGGCAGAGCTGGACAAGCTCTGAGAATCTGTATGGAACATCATCGTGGAAATCTTGTTGGTTATTCTGGACTATGTGCTGCAGTGTTTCTACTATCTGTTACAAAACACGAGAGAGAGAGGGCATACAGAATTAAGTCCTTTGGAATTTATGATCATTACTCTTTTATTATTTTTTTTATTAGGAAAGCAGTTTGAAGACCTGAAAATACTATACCCGTTGCTCAGGGTTTTTCATCTTGATTAACTGCAGTGGCATCTGTGGCAATGCTGAAGGGAAGTGGTAACGAAGGCTTCCGTAGCTCTGCATGGAAATGTCCGGCGCGCTCCCCCGCTCGCTTCTCACTTCAAGCAAGGTGAGTTGTTGTCTGTCAAGAGACAAACGTCACGGGAGGAACGACTTCCATCTGCATTGGCTGTTTGTTGGTTCGCTGATACTGTGATGGTATCAATTTTACTCTGTAATCATTCTTCTTATAACAGTAAAATCTTCCAGTTTGCTAATTGATCTGAATTTTTGGGAGTGTGGAAACCCCAAGTATGAGCGCTCATAGCTTTACCCAACTGCTGTGGAGCTCAATTCTCATTTCACTTCAAAGGGGGCAAAAGGGACTGCCAGAATCTACAATTATTTTCACTTCGTGAAGCAAGCCCACGTCCCACCTACCTTGCTTCCATGACAGCAACACCGGTAGGTTCACTGAATGGTGAGATCTGATACACCTGCTGCGACACCACTTCTGTGATCAGGGTACCACTGTCTGACTGCTTCAGTTTGTAGGAGAAAGCCGCAGTCCCTTTTATGAGCCTTGCTTTCTGGAGGAGGACAGAGAGGCCCAAAAGGTGATTTGGAACAGAATGAGCGTGCTTCTAATTAGGAAGATCTCTCCACGTTTCACATACCATCATGTCAACAGGACAAGGATAGATGTAAGCCATTCCAACACTCTTCTTCACCTTTTCCTGGCAATTATTTTGGTCTACGGTTTTGGTAATAGCGACTCGGCTGTTCTTCCTGTCTTCCTGGATGATGTACCTTGTATGGCAAACACCTCCAATTCCAGCCTGGCAGAGCAATAGAGATAATAAGACTTCCCATTTATATCAGGATTTCTCTGCGTGAGAAGAAGCTTTACTGAACAAATATTCTGAAGGAGCAGTAGGAGAATACTGAACAGTCTTAATTATGTTTTGAAAACTGTTACCATTACACACAATTAATCCTATTGAACTAAAAAATAGACATGTGAACAATATTCAGTCAGGGGATGGAGTTTAAAATTAAAAAGTAATCAATTAATTAATAACAACAATGAACAAACAGAATGGATCAAGCAGCTGTACCAGGGAAGCCATGGAACAAATACATTCATAGCTAATAATTCTTTTTTCTTTAAAGGATTGCATTTTAAATCTTAAAGACAGACATCTTGAGAAAATCCAGCACAGATAATTTGTTCAACACATATGCACATGCTTTCTTCTATATGCATGAAAATTGACTTTTTGTGATGATGAATGTTTGAAAGTAGATGCAAATAAACAGAAACTTGAAGGAAGAGCACCTAAAGAGGACACATCCTTTCAGTAAAGCAGTTTTAGAATGGAAAACAAACAAACCTCTTGCAATTCATACACATTCTGTGACTTTTTAATGGTAATCTGCATCATGTTCAATATTCCTCTCACTATGTTAATACACATAGCAGGGCAGTCTTCTGGGCCATAAATGTTTCCAATCCGCCCACTATTGTATTCAAACTTGAAGGGCTGGGTAAAACACGAAGAAACCATCTGGGTGATTTTGGAAGATCGAGTAAATGGGTCCCTGGGCCAGATGCCATTGTATTCCTCGAATTGTGGAGAGCGGATCTGGGAGGAGATTGAGAAAAGATACTTATGTGAATAAAATTACTTTGGTACTAAATATGCAAACAGATCGGAAGAAATTAACATAATCACTAGCTCGATATGCTTTCCTTCCAAATGTAGGCTTAGAAATTCATACATCTTCATCTACTGTACTAGTAGATATTCATACATCTACTACATACAGCAGTTTATTCTTTTGTCTCTTGCTTACACTATTGTAAAACCACTATAAACCCTGTGGGCTCAGCAGTGGGTTTTTTTGTCTTACAGAGGCAGTTAACGTATTGCTATTATCTCCCAAGGACATTTAAAACATTTCACTTGCATTGACTCTATAGGGAGAAAGGCTAATTCAAAAAATAATAAAAAAAATTCAAACAAAATTCTTCCAATTTTTTCAGCCTTAAAATAAATATTCTGCTTTAGGTGAAATTTAGCATTTAAAAAGTTTACATCATTCTAAATGTCAAAAAATAATGTTTTAGAATGTTTCATTTTAACTCGTCTCCTTCCAAAAAGTTTTGTTTTACTAAACTAGTTGCTATATTTGATCCATATTTTTGAATTGCTTAAATCGACTCTTTCTTTTTTTAATAATGAACAATGTATTTATAAACCTCTCCCCCCACCCCCCCCCACTGAGACACAGTGTAAATCAGACGCAATTTCAGTAACTTTGGCAAAGTTGCTGCCAGTTTAGGAGCCTCAGAGCACAGGCTAGTGCACACCACATAAGAACTTCAGGATAAAGACTATAGTGAGAAATGCAGTCCCTAGCCCATAATTTTGACATCTTGCCCTCATTGACGAAAGATCTACAGTTCAACTACAACCAGTAAGAGCTCTGTCACTGAACTCTGTGCCCAAAAAGAAGCTCTGATTTCTAACTAAATTAAACAGAAAAATACAAGTATTTTTCTGAAACATTTATTTCGGATGGGTCAGGTCCTGTCTCTATTGATGACAGCAGAGGCATGATTTCACACATACAGATCTTTTACTGCATTATCCAAACACTAAATATTATTACGTGCTCCTTTTTGATGCCTTTCATTACTTTTAATCTTTCTTTTATCACTTATTACTTTTTATCTTTAGCTTTTATCACTTTTAAAAGTCTACCTTCATTAACTGCTTGCATGAAAATGATTTCATATACTCAAGTCCTGGCTTCCCACAGAAGTTGGAAATGTGTGTTGAGAATAGAATCAAATCTTAAAATCAGAGCAGGCTTGAGTGTCTTGAGTTAGAAATAAACACTTTCTAACAGAACCCCTGATTTTGGCACCTCTATTTCTGGTACAAATTCTTGAGGAGCACCTGCTACGAACCATTTCTACAACAAACATCTCTAAGTGACTGGATGCCAAATCACTCTTCACTTCTGCAACTTTAGCTTGCAGATAGTTCTCTGACAGCAACAGCGCTGAGTCTCCAGGTTTGTCTCTTACAACTTTCCTAAACCACAGATTAGCCAGATGCAATTATATGACTGTGATTTATAGTTCACTTTTGTGTTGTATGTTTGGAAGAAGGCACAGTACCTTGAGGAGGTAAGCGTTCTCTGACACCCCACTGATCTCTAGTTTGCTGCTCAAGCGCACGCCTGCTTTGGCTAAATTCTTTTCTTGAAGCCCATTCAACACCCAGCCTTCATAGCTGTACAAGTGGCTCTTTCTGCTACCAAATCCAGGGTCTGTGAGGAATAACAGCCATTTTCATAATACTATAAGCATGTTCTAATAAACAGGCATCACAGCAAAGCCACCAAAAGGTGGTTATAGAAGGAAATTTTCTTACCAATGTCAAACTTCTGGCTACCTGCAAAAAGAGATGGAAAACCAGATGAGTTACATTCAGTCTAGATCCAATTGTTTCCACTGAACTTAAGGAAATTTTGGGAAGGAGATGAAGAAGGGATATGTAGGCTTACCTACAAGGGTGAGCGCTAGTGCTAGTATGATTCCCCTCATAGTGAAGGTGAATGGGTCTCTGCCAGACATGGCGAGACTTTTATGGAAGAAAGCTCAGGAACACGTGGCTGTGTTCTGCTGAATTCTCAAGTTTTTTATCAGTTTATGTAAACACCTCCCTTTTTGCAATCATACTTTTTCCTCAGGTGGAATAACAGAAATCAAGTCATACCTTGGCATCCCACCGATTTTCTCATATGAGCCATTTGCTGGATGGTTTAAAACTTTCTACTTAACCTAGTAAAACAATTTTACTAGGCCATTTACAATAAATTTACAATAAACACATTACTTAATCTCCTAGATTGTGTCACGGCTGGCTGCTGGTATTTGGTCCTGCCACAGGACAGATTAGGTTGATTTTGCCCAGGTTATGCTGACCTGGCATCTGTCCCAAACTGTTATCTCACTGATAGTGGCCCAATTAACAAAGCAGAGTCAGTGTCACACATGTTAACGGTGTTCTTTCTCTTCCCTCAGCATTGGTTTAGGGCCACCCCTGTAGACAGGAGATAAGGACAGCTAAACCCTTGCTGTCCCATATATTCATATGTGCACCAAAGCACATTTAACATCCTACTGAAAACCCATACATATGGAATATATAGGTATTTATTTAAATAAATCAGAGGCTCAGTGTGTCCTTTCAGCTCCGGTCACACTGACCAGGAATATTTTTTAAATGAACAAAGATTTCATAAGCAATCTGTAAATATTTTATCTTCCAAGGTGAATGACAGCTAAATGTGAACAATAAAAACCCACAGAGACTCTTAGGAGCGAAGCAGGGGGAATGGGAGTGCAGGTCAGCTAGAACTTTTGCATTTCCTGAGGAGCCAAATACAAAATGCAGCCAAGTACCTGAACCGATGTAGGCTTGCAGCCAGCTTTATCACTGATTTACACTGACAGCCCAGGAACACATTCACACAAATGTTCTGTTCTAGAAGCGTCAGGGGCACGGAGGCAAGTGGAGATGCACAAAACATGTTTGCCCCTTTTTGAGCATGGTAATGGATTGATAACAACAAAAAGGGAGGAATGAGTTCTGGTCAAGCCCCCCAAAAAGTTACACAGTCTTCCAAAGTGGGCTGGGTGGCAGCTAGATCATCAACAACAAAAAAACCAAAAACAAAACAAAAACAAAAACAAAAAAAAGGCAAGAAAAATGCACAGGGGTTTCTGAGTTGAAGGGTATTTCAGGGCCAGGGGAAGGTAACTTCAGGCAATGCAATAAACTGGGGGCTTTAAGTCACGCAAAAAATGTGAATCAGATTCTAATTCAACATCTACGACAATGATTATTCAGTCACTTCATTTCTGTTCCCACAATACCTATGGTTATAAGATTAACTACAGGAGAGTGATTTGTGGCAAACACTATTTTATTGACCCCAAATGAACATTTATTTTCTATTCCAGCAGTTTCTACAGTCTCCCACCAGCAACTGCTCTTCCTGGGTTGTCAGTCCCACAAGTCTTGACTTTTTCAAACAGATTTGATCTGGGCTATAATTCCACCTGATATTGTGCAACCTCTATTTTGGGAACTGCCATCCAGCTCACTGCAGAAGAATAAGTTTTGGGGGGAGTGGGGGGACATCAGCAAGAATTGTTTCCTTTTCCATGATTATCAATCTGTTATTATGTTCAAAAGAACAAGCACATTTTGTGCCTCAGGTGACAAATTTTTCACTACGATGTTGGCAAGCTCTTCATACAATTGTAGTTAATTTTTTATCGTTGAACATTTCTTTGAAACAAACTTACCTGTTATGCATACAAGTCAGTTGTACATCTTGTACAACTCAAAACTTGAATAAAGGAACATGAGTACTGTGTCAGTGTGAAAACTACAACACAATGTATACCATGGGATTATTTTTTTTTTAATTATTTTTTTAATTACAGTGCAACTTTGCTGGGCATAGCGAACTTTAGAGGTTAGAAGTATGGTCTAAAAGCAATAAATAAATCATCAGATAATTTAAACATTTCTTTTGGGATCAGTTTTTGGATCCAGCTATAACAGCCTTTCATATTGACTGCTTTCACAAATTAGATGGGGGTGGAAGGGAGGAAAGTAAAAGCAAGACGCCTTATATGTCTTCACACACAAGAGCTCTGTGGTAACTGCAAATTTAAAAAAAAAAAGAAGAAAAAAAAGCAGCACAAGTAATAGCTAAGCTAATTCAACATACACAGCATTGCCATTACCCTGTAAATACTTCTATTTTCCTTTCAAGAATAACTTGCTTAAATTGATATTATCTTGGGGATTTATTAGTTACCTTGCTGCGGTTGAAGTGTACATAGAATAATCCCTGAGAAAAAGGTAGGATATGGTCTGATGGTTTTTTGGGTGGGTTTTTTTTTGGGGGGGTTTTTTTTTTTTTTTTTTGGTTGGGTTTTGTTTTGGTTTTTTTTTTTTTCTTTTGGATGCACATGGGAATATTTTTGTCCTGCTGCAACTGAAATATAGCAAGTCTGCAGAAGCTGGTAGAAGCAGTTCTTCAAACCAGTAAGAGGGCTGTTTTGTAGGGAGAAAGTTTTCTTAAGTAAAGTTTTCATTTATTAATTTTTTGCTATACAGTCTGTTTTGCAAAAGCTATATTGTATCATCCTCAGCCACTGGGGATGAAAGGGAAAAAATTAACGGCTGTAATCTAATCCTGGAAAGTGAGTTCCCATACCTAATCAGACTCATACTTACGGTAAAAGCACTCTCTCATGACAAAGACCAAAAAAGCAGCAATGCATAGTATATTTAAAGATTTTGTGAAACAAAACATTGTAGTTTAAGAGAACCACTCATCTTTTCAATACCACGCATAGGTAGCTAACAATAACTGTACGCTAATCAGTCACTGGTAGTCAGTACTTCTTGTTCCTTCTTAAGTAGGCCACTTGCTCTATTATCTCAGATACGCACCTGTGTGCAGTGACACACCTGTATTACATCCTGCAAGCAGTTTCCCCCTTTGCTCTTCAACAGTCTCTAAGATCCTGAAGTTGTTTCCACCACAGTGAAGTATTACAGTGTCACCACACTGCCAACCAGACCACCTGCAGTATTGATACTATTAGTAGCAGTAGCTTCAGATTTAAAAGCTTCCTGATCACTGCATATAGAGCAATTCAAAAGCTGTGGGCATGTTGTCTTTCTTTACAGGGACAGGACTGAATCTATACCCCAGACTTCCAGACCAGATCTAAGAGGTCAGCTCAGGAACTCAACTGCATACACACTTCTAGCACAGCTGGTTCTTCCATGGAGGCATTCCAATGCATTTCCACTTCTGTAAGATGGGTTACAGAACGTTAAAGTAAAAAGATTAGTACAAAATGTTTATTAATTGCTAATCATTCAATAGGCACAAAAGATTAAATAGGTAAATTATTTTGTTCTTCAAAGGCATTACTATCCTAAAATTTACTGTCATGAAGAAAAACTGTCTAGTAAAGGAGTCCAACTAAACTGAATGTGTTTAAGTGTCCCAATAAAGCACCAGCGAGCATACCTTAATTACTTCAGAACAGCAGCAGCCCCTAGCGGCATGCTGGTACTGCCTCAACTACGGACCTACAGGCCCGGAATAACCTACTTGATTGAAAATAAGAATCCTCCATGTAAAGTACTGTTCTCCCACTTAATTGCCAATATATTAAATTTTTCACTTGACATCTTTAAATGTTTTTTTGAATATGTATATTTATTCTTCCATACCTAAATTTCAGGCAAGAGCTGTCCAACACGCTGTGGGGAAGGTGTAAGCCCAACAGTAACTATACGCTGCTAAACCCTTTCAGCATGTGGCATGACTACCATCACCCCTTTATTGAGGGGGAACTGGAGAAAAAAAAAAAGAAATATGATGTTATTTGTATTGTCTTTCCAACCTGACCACCTATGCAGCAGAAAGCTGACCGAGAATATCATTATATACACTTCTGCTTCCTTAAGGATGCTCTGTGAGAACCATACTACGAGCATCCTCTGCAGTTTGCATCGGCTAATAGTCCACCTCAAGCTGTAACTCAGTGTACCAAGCTAGTCAGCAGAAACTGCAGTTTTCTGTCTTAGCTTCATGGAGAACTCCAGTTTCTTCTCTTTCCTATGTTATTCTATCGCTATTTTTCCAAATAGTCCAATCACTCCATTATATTCAGTTCTGATGATAACAGGCAGAGCTGCAATGCATTTTCAGTGAAGGATTTTAATCTTCAGAGTTAATTTCCTTCCTATGACCCTGAGAAAGGCAGAATTTTCTTAGACATCTTCCAAAAGGTCAGTTACACTGGGAGCAGAGCTATACACATGCGTTCACAGATGCACAAAAACCCAACAAGAGACGAGATGGATTTGTAACAGGCAAGGAAAAGTGCATGCTTTGAGTCAGGTGAAGGAGACTTTGAAACATCTTGCCTCTACCTGGCTATTTTTATTACATTATAAACAAAACAGATTTCCCAAAGGCTACACCAAAAAAAGATTCTGGAGTCAATTAAAAGAAAAAACTAAAAAAATACAAACCCAGCATCAGATGTGTTGACATAGTGTACAGCCCTGCAGCCATGATAGCTTAAAAGTTTAGTGCACACAAAACACAGAACCAGGTTTCTTAGAACAGAATTACACGTTTATTGTTCACATTTGAAATAGTTTGGTTCCTGACTGAACCACTGAAAGTCCTAACGCATCTGTAAACTGAGTATCACTATAAAACAATTTAAAATGCCATGTAAAATAATATTATGTATGCATGTGTTTCATTTTATGGTTTCTCAGCATAATCACTTTGTCTATTTACAAATATATAAAGATTTTGCACTTTAAGTCATCTGAAATATCAAAGAGGTATTTTCAAATCACACAACTTAATAAATATAGAACCTGTTTTGTTAAAAATCTACAGTATACTGTACATTCAAGTTGAGGCAAAAGAAGTTTTAATGCCAGTTACACTTGAGACATAAATGAATGTTTCCAATAATTAAACAATTTCTAAAAGTGCTATCTCTGCCTGTGATGAAAGGTAACATTAGGATCCAATATTTCATTACAGTCAAAGTTTCAGACCATTGCTTCATTCACAGAATCAGAGCTTCCGTTACTAGAAAAATATCAAAGCTTTTATATATTTTTAAATTATCTCCTTTCAAGAGTTGCAAGAAAGAAGCAAAAAATGGTCTAAAAAATAAAAGCCATGTGCACGCACATACACACACACATCACAACTCAGGTCACCACATAATCCTCTAGAAGAATGATCAAACTCACAGCATTCTGTTTCACTTTAGAATGATAAGTTTATGAACAAATCTCTAACAAAAAACCCAGCAGGCAACCCTAGGAAGTCTAAGGCAGTTGTTCTATGTGCAAGTTTCTACATAGCAGAGTGCCAACTCCAGAGTCTTCCCATGACTTTGTGCATTACTCGGTTTCTTCTTTGTCACTTTCCACCCACTGATTTGGATTGCTATCTCCAGCAGGTTTTTTTGATGCAGCACTGGAACCGGGAAAAAGAGAATGTTTCAATGCAAATAAATTATGCTTTGGATAGAAACACAATACTGTTTTTATGATATGATGTTTAATATGTTTTGCTATATATGAATCATAAGCCTTAGATTAGGCTTTCTGTGAGTTATCACAACTTAGTCTCTGTGCTCTACGTAGAGTTTAGCACTATAAAAATAACCATCTGCAATATCATTTCAGATACCTGTTATGTGTAATATACTGAGATGTCTGGCAAGGTTCTGCTGAAACAGGACCACTCAACACACAGCGAGGTTTTCTTTGCTGA
The DNA here is from genome assembly GCA_031468815.1 of Morus bassanus. Lineage (NCBI taxonomy): Eukaryota > Metazoa > Chordata > Aves > Suliformes > Sulidae > Morus > Morus bassanus. The sequence goes on along the minus strand of CM062576.1, from coordinate 8,107,231 downwards.
GATGTAGGTTTCGCTAACCGATTGTCTTGGTCAGAACCTAAGAGACACACATATCATCAGTTAAACTATAATGCAACCAAAAACATTTGAAGGACTTGCCTCTTTATGTCTTCTACTTTAAAAAAAACACACCAACAGATCTTACAGCATGTCTATAATAATATATCTTATTGTTATAGATCTGTGATGACATTTTATAAGTACACTTAATGCTATTGAATGAAGTTATATTAAAATTAGGATTCTAAATTTGAAAATGAAGCATTTGCATACACAACCACCGCTGCAGGTAGTCATACTGAAGTCAAGTTTAAAGTCACTCAAATGTAAAGTTTCTCACTTTACAGTTGATAAAGCTTTTTTACTCCTTCAGTAAAAATTTCTCCAACATGAGAACTTGCAGACTCGCTAGAGTATACAAGAAAATAATTAAAAGCAATAAGTTTGATGCCTTCGCATTCATATGAACTTAACCATCACTAAAGTCAATGGAAAGACATTGCCAAACTTGGCAGGGACAGATCAATCTCCGCTAACTCTTCCTTACATTTAGATTTCAAAGCTTTCATATGAAGTGGAAAAAAAGTAGAATGAGTCTGTATTCTACAGTATTCATCATAGCACTACAGAATTAAGAGCCTTTGGACATGTGTTGTGAAAAGGCAAAATTTAACATAAAACAATTCTAATGATAACCTGTGGACTAATATCCAAATGGAGTATAATTCTCTGTGTGGCAAACATATTTTTGTTTTTATTACTATTATCCGGTAGCTTAAGCTTAGGATATATAAGATTGAAGAATGCCATTTAGAAGAGAAAAATATGGCACTAAATATATCCAGAAGCACCAGAATTTGGAAAAAGGCGATTACAAATCAAAAGCTCTAGTGTACAATGAATGTTAAACAGATCTCAAGTTGCTCACAGATCACTAAATCAAGTCATTCTTCATGAGCAACAGCCAAACAATCTCAATTCTGTTACTAAAAATAAAAGTTTTCCTACTGTGGAAGATCATTTCGTTTCACACTTACAGAAGCGCTACAGAAATTGCACAGAGGAGAAACAAGAATAACCCAGAACACGAGGCAGGCTACTTTAACAAGAATACAAATTCAAGCTATCTTTACTTGCCAGGTGTTTCACACCTTTACCTTTAAATGTTGGCTGCCACAACAAGAATCTATTCAGAGATTGTCATTACTTTTTCCCCCCCCGCCCCTTTTTTTCTTTTGTCTCACCCCACCCCTTAGAAAGTATTGAAGGCTCAGTGGTGAAGACCAAAACACTGCACATGCATATCCAGGCATGAGGGGATGGGAAATAAACTACCAACTTGAAAGAAAAAAAAAATTGTAGAAGGAAGTAAAAAATACTTTCAACAGAAACAATATTCCAAACTCTATGTCATACAGCCATGTTTTCATTATCTTTTCTAAAGAAATTATTCCTTTATGAAGACTTGAATCTTAAAATTTAAATGTTTATTGCTCAAATTTATTTTTGTTATCATTATGCTCTTTTCACTATTTCTTTTTTCCAAAGGATTCTTTTTTTACTGAATATGTATATGTACACGTTTAATATTACCTCATCTCAAATAATTAATGCTGCCATCTCCACATTATGATGCTCTTGTTTCCAAAGCTTGCTTCTAATCTATACAGATCTCTATAGGTCATGATTTCTTCAACTGCCTTGGCAATTAATATGCTCACATTTAATTTAATTTAGTTAATTTAGTAATTCTGAAGTTCCCCATTCTTAACAGCCGAGCTGTCAAGTACTTGACATTCACCAGATCGCTTCACAAATATAAATTCATTATGTAAGTAATTATCAGGGAGGGAATTATCACGATTCCCTTTTTAAAAGGAGATTTTGAACCATCAGTTACCCTGACAGGTAGAGGCATACAGATACATGGTAAAATTCGTCTTGGGAAGTCTGGGGGTTTTAATAGTCTTGTTCATATTTGCATTTTCTAGTTGAAAGGGGGAAAGAGAAACACATTACAAGAACATAATTTGAACCAAATACTTGCTTCCTAAGAAGGCACTTGGAGTTGTCACATTTTCAGAGTGCTTGTAATCAGTAGACATACTTAAGAACTGTTGCTTCAGCCATGCTCCTCTATCTTCTTCAAATGCCTTTCTCTAGGAAAAGAAGTGACAGTTTACACTTAAGGCCACAGGAACAAGCTTAGTCCACATTAAACTGATGCTATTCTATCTAAGAAAGCAAAAGTTGTAACATGTCCATGTAATTAATGAGAGACAGCAGTTTAACACAGAATTACAGTCAGGCAAGCAAGCTTTTGAATCCAACAAGGATTAGCTGAGGAGGTATTTATTTACAAGCCAAACCCCATGGTTTGTTTCACAGAGGTCTGACTAATCCTTTCCTTTTACTGTCCTCCACTCCAGGGACCCAATCTCCTATCACTGCCTGCTACGCTCACAGAGGTAGGCCTCATTTCTGGGCAGCTGCCAATCAGGATTACTGCTTAAACCTCAGCCCTGAGCCTTCTCCTAAACAGATAAAAATGACATTGAAAATAGCACTGATTAATTCCATCTGAAACTGGGGCAGAAAGAAAGGGGTTGTTTCATTTTCCAGTCCCTCAGAGCACAGAAAAGCAAAATAATGGCTAAAAGACAACCTCCAAAAGATCCAATGGCTCTGGAATCAAACAACAAGCAACAAGCTATTTCATCTCCAAGAATAATCTGTGAAACAGGACGCCCCCATTATATAAAATTACTTCTACTATGTCAGTAGAAAATAGAGCAAGCTGAACTCCAATGTAAACTTTCAAAAACCTACAAAGCTTACAGCATTGCTTCTCTTTCCATACTTAAGCATTTTAACAAGCAGAAGCATGGGTAGTTACGCTTATGCTGCAATGTAGTCCTAAACATTTCTGGACAAACAATTATCATTATCACTCAAGACTTTTAAAGGTGAATTCAAACTCCAGCACAGAATTCACACACTCATTAAAATGCAAATAAAATGAAAAAGGTGAAGAATACATATCTATATGTAGTGGCCTGAGTCAATATTTGTCACCACGTGAACTACTGTTGTACCAGCATCTCAAGGAAAATCTAAAGTAATTTATGTTCTTTACAACAAATTTTACAGCATAAGAATAAAAAAAAAAGCTGTCTTGAGACAAGTTGTCCATCTAGCTCGGTATTTTGTCTCCAACAATGGCCACAAGACATGCTATTTACAAGATCACAGGAACCTGGCCACCTTCTGCAGTGCATTCCCTCAGAGGTTCCCAGCCCCAAGAGTCATTTGATTAGAGATGCTGGAAGGCACCCCCCCTTGTCCCCCTCTTTTTAGCATCCATCTGTGGATGTGTTGGTCATGAGCTTAGGCAACTGCTTTTTGAATCTGCTGGCATTGATCGCCTTCACAATCTCCTGTGGCAGCAAAATCCAGAAGTCAACTACTTGATATCCAAAAAAGGTACATTTTTATGTATGTTTTAGACTTAATTTCAAGCAGTTTCTGTGAGTTCCCTCTAGGCCTAACCTTGAGAGATTTGGTGAACAACAGTACTGCTTTCGTCCGACCAAGTGAATCCACACTTTTATAAATTTTAATCACATCCCACTCCAACTTTCTCCTCTGCGTGTCAAAGCAAGCAGTTCTGTAAGCAATAAATCCAAAGTCCATTTCTTTTTTCCTTCAATGGCCTTTCTTTCTGTCATATCTGTACCATGATAGTTTCACGGCCACACCACCATGACCTCCTTTCCCTGCTAAACTTGTAAGCCCCTTCAGGTTCTTGGCTCTAACTATTGACTTGACCAAAGGACACACATGCTAGAGCTCGTTTAGAGACACATCTACCCTGTCTGCCTTCCAGTATGTGTGCTTACTGGCCAGCTTAACTACAAGAACAGAACAGATAATGACCCTACTAAGGGAAAGGCAGCAATTACTTTGCATTTCTCCAATAGTCACTGGATTTCACAAAAGTTTAGGAATTGAGTACCTTTGAGAATTCAACCCTGCAGCCAAATCTGACTGAAATTTGCATAGGCCTTGCTTTTGTAGGAAACCAAACTTAAGCAGCATCTAATAAAGTATTTAGTGATTAAGTGGACTGATTTTTGGAAGTACTTAGATATTTCAAAAGCCAAAACAAAAATGGGCCATTCCAGTTGCAGCAACTATATCTTCCAATACACACAAAAAAACCTTGGGTTTTTTTGAAATGCCAAACAGAATGATATCCTACAATGACTAAAGATATGTTTTAAACAGTATGGGAATGATCTTTCTCTATAGATGTTAGCAAACAGATATTGTTCGATGGCTGCACTTTGGTGTGTGTAACAGTAAAACTACTTAACAATTGTAACTCATCTTCCATAGGAGTTCCCTTTTCTAATATCTTTCCACTTTTCTAATACCTCAAGTCCTAATCGAATAGCAGCTTCTGTAAAACTTCTCCGTTCCTTCTCAAAATTCTTTTTCTGTTCTCGAAATAGTCTCCATTCTTCCTGAAGACGCTCTCTTTCTTCCAACAAATAGCAGTCCTGTAGTAACAGCGTGGTGTCATCATCACATGGAGACATAAGCTGTTGCTGCAGATACAAAGCAACAAAGAGACACAAACGTTAATTTGGGAGCGACTATTAAGAGGCGCAGTATTTCCACAGGTTCAGTTTTATCAGAAAAATGGTTGAATATGGAAACAATGTAGTATCAAGTTGGTGGCTGGCGGGGGCAGAGTTTCAGATGGCAAGCAAAATGTCCCTGTTCAGGCAGCTGACCTCAGCAGCCTTCCTCACCTTTGTTTATCCCCCAAAATGACCCCCTACCAGGATTACAAGATCATTAAATTACTAACCAAACCATTAGCACACCTATACTTGGACCAACCATTAAGGTATTTTATTTAAAAAGCATTATCAAAGAATGGAGAAAGGCTCAGAGGTGAGAAAAGTGGCATATAAAACAAAACTAAAAAAAAAAAACCAACCCAAAAAAGCTTGGATTCAGTTGAGAAAAATAAGAAAAATTAAAGCCTACTACCTGTAAGAGCTGTTGCTGAGTTTTGATCATTTCTTTACATTGCTGAATCTCTAACTCTAGCTTTTCAGTTTCCAGCTCATGGTCTTCTCTTGAAATGACATCTTTTTCATTCAAAGCTCCTGAATGTACACGTGACACTAAGGGAGGAAAAAAACTACTTAAAGACAAAAAAAAAAAAAAAAAAAAAAGAATCCCTAACATCAGGGACTCATAGCAATAGCAAAAGGTTTTAGACTGTATTTATTTCATCCTGAAAGACAGATAACACAGTGTATTCAAAAGCACTTCTACCAGAGACAACAGATCCAGAACTGGTGCTACACATGTAATTATGCACAAAATCCAGTTCAGAAAAAAATGGCAATAAAAGCAGCTGCTTCACATTCCCCAAGGTAAACCTAGTGTCTGCACTGCAACAGAAGTGTCACACAAAGACTTGTTTCAGCAGTTATTCAAAAGAAAAATCAAGACAACTGAAGACTTTTCACTGACATGCTGTTAGCCTATTCTTCTGAGCCCATTTTTGAAGGGCTTGTGTGTTCATAAAAATATGACAGTAACTATATTTATCACAGATATAAAAAGAAAGCCTTTTCCTTCAAGTCCTGTGAAGGAGAAACAGAGCTAACACACACTGTGTGCATATTTTCATCCCAGTAAGGAAATGAATTAGAGAGGAATAAAGTGTATTTTGTATAATTACATACTGCTTTATTTAATTTCATGCATAGCTATGACAGTGATTGCAATGAGCCAAGTTTTGATCCCCCGATGCCAGTGTTTGAACATTAATCGAATCGTAAAGGATTAGACTATGGTCATCTCTATAACTCCAAAAGACAAAAAGGTGACTCCAAGAAAACAGCAAATACTTGAAACATTTTTCCTGATGCTTTCAACTATTTTTTCCAATTAGTTACACCAAATCAAGTGTTCCTCAGAACAAGCGTTCTTAAAATCCTTTCTATGGCATAAACATATTCTCATAGACCATCTGCTCTTTTATTTGCAATTGCATGCGTGACCTTCTCAGTCTTATTCTTGACTGCAAACATCCCTGTGGTAGCAGCAGCATTTGCTTGCATGGGAAAATAATACTAGGAAAGAATTTTATGTATTTTTAGCTGTCTTTTAATGCTGTTTAACAGCTGGAAATGAGGAGAGTCCAGCACCATACCATCAGCCAGTTCGCTTTAGAATGCCACAAGAAGCCTCAGAGGTATGGATGTGACAGGATTTACATATTTTGCATCCAATTACTTCAAATTGTTACATCTGCATTACTTGAACATCTCAAAAAGGTGGGGAAAGGCAACAAAGGTTACTACGGGGCATGTGCTTTCAAAAGAAAAATAATTATTTCTTCAGAAAGTTGCTGTTTACTGTGTCAAACTCTAATCGTGTCCTTTCTCATGATAACAGGCTTGGTATGCAATGGCTTCCTTCCCTAACTACCTACATTAAAACTCACACAGAAAAATGCCAATTGCAAGCCCTTTCAGAAAGTCTACCAGGTCACAATGCCTTCCATTTTAGCTCTGAAAGTCAGTAAAGTAAAACCTAAGAGCGTGATACCAAATGGAATTACCAGTAGCATTTTATATGTACATGTAACACTGTTAAACGTCACCTTGGTTATCCAGCTTTTCAACATGATTTTTCAACATTCTCCATTGTTTTCTAATGCTGTTGGTAAGCTGCTCTCGCACAGTTTCACACGACAGTTCCCACATATTCTCTTTATTTAACTCTCCAATATCTTCCTCCAGGTCTGACAGCACCTGTAGAAGCAGAAACAAGAAGCTGCAAACCACTCTACCACTCCAAATACATGTATTTGTTTATTTAAATATGTATATGGATTTAATTTACTGAAGAGAAGGAAAACCCTTCTGGATGGAAAGGATTTTTCCATCCAGGGAAATTTGACTGTCAGGGAGTTCAGTTCCCTGAGAGCAAAATGCTGAAAAGACAGAAGCAACTGGGCAGTCCCCAGAACCCCCACCACAGAGAGAATGTATCAGCGAGCAAGACTCGCTCACTCTCACACATCTTCAGGCTGAAGAAGTTCAGACTGCTGAGTTCTGCTGTCAAACTTAAGCGGTAACTGCCCATAAACGCACTATGCAACATGAACAGGATCTAAGACAAAGATTTTCTCCTGTTGAGAATTAAATAATTTGTCCCTGCCTTATTTTTCTCCGTGATAAAAAAACCCAACCCCACAACACACTGAAGGCAGAGTGGAACTAGCACCTCCCTCTCCCACTTCCATTTTACACTACTGTTCAAACATCAAAGCTGAATGCTGTCTCAAAGAGCTAAGACATAAAAGTTTAAATGGTGGAGAGAAGACTAGCCCAGGACAATTTAGTAGATTTAACTTGAAAAGCTATAGCTGTTTGAATACCTGGCATGAATACTCCACTCTTTTCAAGCATCTAAACTATTCTCTACAATCCCCTTTATCTACCAAGTAGATAAGAAAAATGGGATGGGAAGTACAAAACCAAGAAGTTCAAAGGCATCAAAGTAATTCTTTTACATATGCAGGAAGCACTTTCTTTCAGACCTGGATCACAGGAGATCCTAAGAAGCAAAACAACAGCTATAAAAAAAAAGCGTACAGGTTTTTGGTTGGGGGTGGGGGTGTTTGGAGGTTTTGGGGTTTTTTTTTTTGGTTGGTTGGTTGAAGAGTTTGATGTCACTTCATAAAGAAACATCTTATTCCTTTTCTTACATATGCTAACACAAAGAAAGCCCAGTCTGGAGTAGGCCTCTGGATAGGACTGTGATAATACGACAGTCTGGTTGATTTCATGGCTGTTATTGTGGATGGGAAGTGAAATAAGTGATGCAACTACATCACTAGCTGCCACACTCCAAGGTGTATGTTTCCTTCTAAGAATCAATATGAATTAGCATTTCTAAGTAGAAATGCAGTGCTTGGGGTTTTTTTTGTTCTGCAAGGGATTCACTGAGAGTTCAGATTTCATACCAAAACATTAGGAGCCACAAACAAGCATGAACTATCAGATCCAATGTTTTAAATAGAAAATTATTTCCAGACATTCACAAAGCAAACCAGTACTTCTAAACAAAAAGCTAATCCATGTAAAATACGTATTGTGGGATGGACTAAGTCTTAAATACATAATTTATTTCTGCAAAACCATAGTTTTTTGGCAACATTCTTCCTCTTTATATTAATTTGACAAATGTGTAAAAAAAAACAAAACCAAAAAAAAACCCAAACGAAAAAAACCCCACCACCTAAGCAGTGCCCCTACCGTGACAAAAACTATCCCCAATTCTAGAGTAGCATGAAATTAGAGAAGGCATGAAATAGGTTAAATGGAAAAAACCAAACCAAAACAACAAACCGAAAACCCCACACCACCCTACAACCCTGCTGAAGTAATTCCACTTGAGACTTGCATCTAGTAAGTACTTCTATTATTATTCTACTACTAGAAATTACTGTTGTCTAGTAAGTAGTTTTTCTGCTCAATTTGGTTAATTAGTGCTATTACAAGAGAACTAATCAGAAGTTTCAGTGCAGGCTTTTAATAATATCTTAGTAGTCTATTAATGCTACAACAGTTAACAAATACTTGCCTAATCACCCAAGGACGGTGAATTTCAGAGCACTTAGGTCCCAGTTTTTCCTCAAGTTTGTTTCAATGCTCAAGTTCTTAAAGACCCCATTCCCACAGCTAGATTTTTACCAGTGTACTCAAGTTTTTGCCAAACACTCCTGGCCTCACTGGAATCCTAAAGGCAGACGGCCCTTTTACAGAACTGGTACCCAATTATGCTTTATACTATAAACTATACCAAACACCCATTACTGATGATCAACTTCTTGTTGCTGAGCTATAGTAATAATTAGATCTACTGGTTTCCTACATGAAGAACTGTTAAGGTAAAGGTTAACACACTGCACGTTACTGACTACTTCACTAGATACACATGGGAGTCGTTCTGTGTGGTACAGGGGGCAAGTCATCCAGTGAAGCTAAAAAGAGTTTATTCACTTCTTACAAACAAGTGGCCAGAGAGAGTCTAGTGCTTTTCTACACAGCACATTCTGGGGCTGGACAAATGCACCTGAGATGGCTCAGAAATAAAGGAAGTAGTACAGCAACTTGAGCAGGACAGGGGACCTTCTGAAATGGCAAGCACTAGATTCCACAGAAACAGCACACTCTGGAAGGCTCCGTCTACACATTCTTATGTGCCAACATGTACTATTTACTGCAACAGGAAATACTTCATACTTTGTTCTGTAGAGTATCCATATTCTCTTAATATCCTATTACTAGCACACCATCAATCTTGAATGATTCCTAGAATCCAGCCTTTATGCATGTTTTCCTGTACTTCAACTCTTTCTTATACCCAGGGATACTCTTTCTCTTATTGCTAAGAGAAAGCTCAGTTCACCTTCTAGATTATTCCCTACTTCACTCTGACATCAAAACAGAACTGCAACCTGTAGCAAGGAATCAGCAAAAGGAATAAACAGACTCTCTGGTAAACAATGAATTTGCAGTGTGCTGTTCTATAAAAATAAATTATCTTGTGTAAACAAAGGAACACTTAACACCTGGAAAAACAAACAAACAAAAAACCCCACAAACCATTTTACATGGAAACCAAACATTTTCCTTGAACATACCAGCAGCTCTGCAAAAGGTACTAGCAGTTACTCTAATCCACGTACTATAGCAGCGCACCCTAATTACGTTTTCGCCCCTCCCATGGATTCTATGGGAAGCCTGGTTTCTTTGCATAAGCACCTTGAAAGCTAGCATGAACATCTTAGCATGGAAGGCAGATAAAATCCAAAATGCATCGTTATATAGAATTACCTACAGGTAGCTACTGCATTTAAAATTCACTCAAAGTATACTTTCAAGCTTTCCATTGCCTGGAAAGAATACACTGGGTATTGTTCACAGACAGTAGAACATTTAAACACAGATGGATTTCAAGCACAGCACAGGATGTGCAATCCACTGCAAGTCTCACAAAAAGTTTTTTTTATTTTTTTAAATAAACAAATTATTCCAGCACTATACCAAACTATCTTGCAGATTTAATTTTAACTGAGGAATACTTACTGGCCCATCTTCTGACCTTTCTTTAGGTTTCTGTTTCGGTGGTGGGAGAAGTGAAATAATCTCTTTCTTCATTTGCTGAAGAACTTTTTTCAGCTCAGCATTTTCCACTAAAAGCTGTTTTTGGCGTTGTTCATAATCACTTAACAGAACTTTGTACATTTCTTCTTCATTTCTGGAAGGAGAAATCTTACAGTAACAACATAACAGCCGTAATATATGCTTCAATTAATGTTGTTCTAAGACAACTACCTGGCTTCTGTCTTATCAGTCCTCCATGCACCTCTCTTCCCATCAGCTCTACCAACATAATTTAGAACTTCCATAGCTACAAATGAAAAGGATATTTCAAAGCGTGAAACAACATGCAAATATATAAATATTCAGATGACATTGCATTTACATGTAGTTATTGTCAAGAGACCACATTATCCAAATAGTCCCCTCAATCTTCAGACCCATATGAAACCACATTGCCCTGCTTAAAGTAAGAATAAGATAGACAGGGAAAGAAGATATTTCTGTGTTTGGAAAATCATGGAGAGATGTATTCTCACCCTGTCTTATCTTTTTTATGCATTTCTTAATGACGCCTTCATCACTATTTCAACCTTTATATCAATGGTGTATCAACCCTAACCTCTCTTCTGGCAATAATGCCAGTTTTATCTCCAGTTTAGGAGTAAGCAACTTCCTGATGTTTCACAAGGTGTTCCTCAAAGCAAAGAAACTTCTCTGTCCACATCTGAAGAAAAGTAAGACCAAAACAAAACACACACGACCAAAAAAAACAACATATCACTACAGATTAATGGTCCAAGCTCAATTTTAGTTAGCTACCAAGCAAACATAACATGGTTTTAAATTTAGTTACTTTTGACCTCACTGATACTTGAACTCACACTAGCCAACAGGAGTCAAGAACATGCCACAGCTAAGTTTTGCCAACCTCAGGGTGAGGCTTCTAGAGATTACTGAGCTGATACCTAAAGAATTTCTGCAGCCAAAATATGTGTTCCTGCTACAGCGTCCTAACAGGGTTTGGCTTACCCACAAGCACTTTCAGAAAACTAAAATCAGCAGAAATCCAACTTGGCAACAACATGAATAGTTTTCTTCTGGTTTAGTGAACTAAACCAGCTTACTAAAATACACGCACTACAGTTGGCAAACAGCTGAGTGTTTTGGGAGTGGCAGGAGGGATAAGAGAGGAAGAGCAGGACTTCCCTTCCACTAGAGATAAATGACATAAATACTCTAAGGCCAGATATATGAACCAAAAGGTGCAGATATTTTTTTCAGTTACATAACACTGATACCTATTTTCAGCAACACCTCACAAAAAACCCTATACTTATGCTAAACAGCACTGATGAATGTCTTGAACATAATTTTTGGCTAGCACAAATGAGTACTCATATGATAAAGGAGATCTCTCCACCTTTCACATAGCACTAGATGCTATGTCTGTCTTTTGTTACTTCCTCTCTAAAATTTCTCATCACTTATCATTAACACAAGTAGACTGTAGTATCTCAAAGGGAAAAAAGCTCATGCAGTTTTCCTTCCCGATTGTAACTGGTGGGCATAATACAGTGTTTATGACACTATCTGAGGTCTTGTGATGGTAGCAGTAGCAAGCAAGTAGGAGAGACAGCTCTAGCTTAGGAACCGATTCCAAATAATTCTACCTAGTTAAAAAAAAAATTCATTTTGTAAAGGTGTATATTTGGTTTGCGCTTGGTAAACAATCTTATGGAACACAATATAAAAGTTTATTAGCCTTACAGAGTCAGCTGACATGAAATATTATCCTTTATGTAACATTCTAACATCTAAATAAAAATCTACAAGAGGAGGGCCATATTGGCTTTAAAGCTATCCAGAACCAAATTTAAGCATTTTTAACATACAGGCTGCGATTTTGCTGTAGTAACATTCACAGAGCTACTTACCTATCTTTTTGTCCTTTTTGTTCATGACTAATTGATGTAAGCGTTCCTTTAATTTGTTATATTCCCTCTCTTTCCTCTTCATGTCATGATTGTACTGCGTAGCTCTGCTTGAAATTATGTTCTGTAACTTCTGTACCTAAAAGCAACCCCACAAAAACTGTATTTCTTCAACTAAAGCATAAACACATAAATTTGTTCAGAAAACCAAAACACATGAAGCGAAGTGTCGCCAGAAATACAGTTTAATAGAAGTGTAAGGAAGTGGCAAAAGGAATCAGTAGAACTCTCCCAACCCACGGATTCTGACCTCAGACTTATGTCAGGGGATTTAGTTTCTTCTCTGCAGAAACCCACATCATAAAAAACATATTATAATACTATAGTTCCTCTGAAGTACGACTGAACTCATGTTCTGGCAATTCACATAACCTTCCTTAACGCCTTTACTGAACAGAGCAGAGAAAGACATATTTTTGGTTTCAGTAATTAATGTTCAGGATCTAGTTTTATTCTAACGCTAACATATGCTTGTTAGGTTTACACTAAAAAAAAAAATTAAACTCTTCTTTTGGGCAGCTGGATGGTGGAAGACAAGACTATTCCATTTGTTCTAGAAGACCATTAAAAGTATCATAAAGCACATTCTTGGCCTGTACTATCAATACCTGGGGTTGGTTTGTGGGTTTTGGTTTTTTTGGTTGGGTTTCCCCCCCCGCCCCCGAATCGTCAGTTTTAACCTTACAAACATACAGCACATTTAATATTTTAAGTTGGAACTTTAGGATGTTCACTATATACAGATAGTACTGTGGTTGCTAACTGTACGTATATGTTTATGAACGCAGAGAACACTCACAGAAGCTTAGGAGCCATGTGAAGTACAGTGGGGCAGGGAAAGGAGCACACCAGAAACAAATCCCAAACTAAGCAGTGTCTGGGATTCCAAAGCATTTTCTAATCTTGGTTCTTCTAAGACTCCCAAGTTTAATGAGACTGTGGCTTTTGGGCTGGGTTCCCCCTCCCACCTTCTTTTTGGTCTTTTGCTCTCCTCTACAATATAACCAAAAATGAAAAGCTCCTATACACAAATGTTTGAGGAAGTGACTGAATCCTGTTGCCCCCTCCTACTTTTTGATATTTTAAAACATTCCAAGATAAAGCTATGCTCAAAAGTACAGACAGCCTCAGAAAACTGCACATGTGCATTTCTGCAGTACTCTCTACTATTGTTGTAACTCACACCTATCACTTACAGAACCTATTTATCCAAATGTAAAATGCCAATTTCACTTTGGTGATAGACAACATTTACCAACAACAAAAAAAGAAAGCATTCAAAGTGAACAAGTACAAGAGTCCTCGCAAAAAACATATTATTGAATATCTGTGTAGTGACTTGTGTTAATGTACAAGATAACTCACTTCATCCTTTTCGTTTTTAAGTAACTGGTGCAAATTTCTGTTCTTGCTTTGCAGTTGTCTGTCTCTTTCTTGAAGTCCAACTATTTCTCTTTTAGATAATTCCAACTGTTCCTAGAAAAATGTCGATCGTTCAGTATCAATAGGAATTAATAGCAAAGGATTAAAAAAAAAACCCCACAAACCACCACGTAAACCACCAAACTGTCAAACCACCTCACTTGAGGTAAGTATGCCTACATATTTGATCTCTGATATTTGGGGATGATCTTGCATTCTCAATGACAAGTTAGCCCTATTTTCTGGAGCAAGAAGTATGATTCTCCAGTACAAGAAACACTACTGCTCACAGGAAGCAAAAATTTGGCTTGGTATTTAAAAAATATTTTCTTATACACTTACTACTTTTTCAATAAGTCAGGATTCTGTAAGCATATCTATACTGCGAGAGTGAGGTTGGTACTAAGCAACCTGTATGAGTTTGGGACTGCAGTTTCACTGGAATGTTTCTGTTAAATAATCACGGGAACAATTAACACAGGTATGCAGACTGTGACCATAGCAAAGCAAATGGGACATTTCACATATACAGAGTAAGGCTAGACAGATTATATTATATATATATATAATATATCTTATATATTTTATATATATATCATTATAACAGATCATGTAAAACTAGCATTTTAGAAATCTTTTTCCACAAATGTGAGACTCAAACAAACCTGAAATTGCCAGCTTAAATGACAGAGCCAAACATTACATACAAGCTCTTTTTCTTTGTATGTGCAGTGAGCTACAAATGCATACAGATATTTAAGCAACAAGAATTTCTAAGCAAACCACATTGCAATATAGGTAACAGAACAGTGGAAGTCAAGAGGATCGCTGCATGGTATCTAAAAGATTTTACATGAGAAATCTTACAAGCTGACAGCCCTGGGATTGAAGTAGTACTAACAAGTTATTCCCACCCTCACCTTAAAGCCATTTGTCTAGGGAAAGTAACTGGAGTGTTCTGGACCTAACATTACATAGTGTTTGTATAAAAATGAGTGCAGTTACACATGATTTTTAATGTCACATCGAAATGCTTCTACATGGATGACCAACCTCAGCAGAAGGACTACCATGATTTTGAGGATGTACAGCAGTATTTGTCAAGGAGATAGTGCTGGCCAGCCCTAGTGAAAAGCAAGCCTAAAAGGCCCCAAATCATGCATTGAAATACTTTTTTTTCTCATTTTCTTGACAGAATCAAGGCAAAGACAACACTCTTCTAATATGACTGCACATACAAGTACCCATGAAGTAGCATAGCCTGTGAACTTCCAATATATCAGCTACTCCACAGCAATTGGACTTGTGCATATATTTATCCTGTGATAAAACAAAGCTTAGTAGCTTCAGTTTTGACAACAGCTTCCGAGCAATTCTTACAAAGAGACTTTGTAGTCAGCTATGGAAGGAATCCAACAAAAAACTACATGGAAAAATCTACAGATAAAGACTGATAATAACCCTGTGACACACACTAGAAATGCTAACTACATTTTTACTGGTTACAATTACATTGGGAATTTATCTTTTAGAGCTGGGCATATCCCAGCATGATACTGAATGATATGAACTGAAGTGTTTAATATTTTCACCCATAGCATGCATTAACACTTCCAAGCCAGTCTTCCCTTTCCCTTGTTTAAAGAGGCCACAATTCTAAATAAGTTTTCAGTTCTTTCATTGATTCAGATTTCATTAACTTTAATGAATTTTCAACTGGAAAAAGACTTCAAGAAAACCCCAAAATGCACATAAAAACACAACTGCAGATTAGTACTGGGGAGAAAAACCAAAAAAGCACTCACTGTTAAGCATGTACAGTATCTCTTAAACATAAGTGCTGCATAATATTGGTGGAATTATCTTGTTTTCTACCTTTAATTTAGCATAGCAGTTCTGTAAGTGATCCATATCACTACCCAGTTTCAGATGCTGCATTTCTACTTCTTCCTGAGCTCGAAGGTTCTTGTGCTGCAGTACAAGCAATTCATTCATGCAATTTATGATAGATATTAAATTTAATTCTTTTCCTTTGGATTCCGCATAAATAGAAGGAAAGCCCAATGTTGTCAATTCCTGGTAAAAGACAAGGCGGAGGGGGGGAATAAATAACTGGATCAATCTCTCACAATTCTCCAAAAGAGAGAAAAAATATCAGGTGAAATCCTATATTAAGGGGGGGGGGGGCGGGGAGGGGAATCCTATTCCCCACCAACTTTGGCTTCTGAGCACTGAGAAAGAAGCCTTCTTAATCCAGTGAATCTTTACTAACACAATTGATTTAAGGTCACCTTCACACAACCTCCAATAAACAGGAAGATCTGGCTTACCCTGTTGAGATAGGATATACTCTGTTCAATATTCTCTTCTGTGCAGAAGGCACTGAAAAAGCTGTGCATGCTTTTAGATGAAGGCAGTGGCCAGCGTAGCACTTGTGAGTTCATGCTTGGGGGAAATATCTTTTTTTCTGAGGTATATTGAAAAATATTTTTGCTATCTAAAAGTTAAAAACATTAAGAAACAAGTCAGGGCTAATAGTTTAAGACACATCACATACCAAAAAAAAAAAATCAACCCCCTAACTACTCAGATTATTCTTTACAGAAATTTACAATTCTAGAACTTAGAATTTCATCTAGAATAACATATATTAAACATTTCACAATAAAAAAATGGATAAGCTTCCAACTGAAGATGTAAAAGCTTAGTAACATTTTAAGGCACTACATCTTTCAAATTTTACTCACCTGCCAAGAAAAAAATGCCCAAACTTTCTTCCTATTTGGCTTACTACAACACAATTTTTTTCAATTATTTTTTTCTACACATGTGCAAAAGCTGTGCATTTAGTGAGAATTCTTACAGAATGTATGATATTCTTATTCTTGTTAACCGTATGCTGTAATTTACTCTTCCACTAGGCAGAAATAGGCAAGAAAATATTTACTCCTTGAATAAATTTGTAATCAATTTATGAAGCAAAAGAATACAGAACAAGTAAAGAAACCTTTGGAAATGCAAGATATCCTGAAAGGTGTGATTAAAAAAAAAAGTGTGACGGAAAAGTCTTAGAACCTTTATATATATGTGAAAAGACCATATTTTACAGAGGCATTTCTGTAAGGACTCAATCCAAAACAAAGCACTGTATGTAGTTCATATTATTTAACATTCTGTTTAACTAGTCAAATATGTCATACACAAAACTCCAGTCTCTCTCCCTTTAGCAGTTATAACATTACTGGTGAAGTTAGCAAATCCACTAAATTCAAATTATTACCAGTTTACCTGATGACAGCACTGGCACAGTAATAGTCTTCCAATCTCCCATAGCAACAAAGACAGGCAGGGTACCTGAGCAACTGGTTCAGCAGTGAAGTATTTAGTACAATTGCTGGCAACGTGTGTTACGTAGGCATCTCCTAAAATGGCAAGAGCGTTTTAGATTAACAATAGCAGCTAATACAGCTAGAAGATTAAAGCAGGCATAGGAGAGTGACTATTGAACTTGAGCCATATGAAATTTTTCTCCTCCTTTACACAGCATTTGGAACACAGTAAGCGCAACAAATAACATGCTGTAAAATTGATGCATCTATCTATATTTAGTTAGCCTTAAACTTAACTAAGTCTTGTAAACCATTAACTAAAGCTAAAATGCCATGCACACATGAAAATAATAAAGACTCACACTGCAGATAACGCAGTTGTTTCTGTTGATGTACGTCAGAGAAAACACAGCAAGCCAAATATTTAATATTTTCCTGCCGTATAACCAGGAAGCAATTTTATTAAGATAAACTTATGTGAAGTTTTAACACAAATCTGCCTGATTGGGATTATTACTTAAAGAGAAGCATAATAAAGGGTCTAGAGAAGATACACTGGCAGAGAGAGGGCAAAAGAACTTCTAATAAATATTTAGCCATTTAGATTTAACCTAACGTATTCATTTAGTTATATTGCCTTTCCCTGGCAATTTGCTTGCTTCTTTGCAGAATCTCTAAAATTGTTGAAGAAAACAAACAGGAGAAGCCTTACCCTGTTGGCACAGCCACTCAGTACAGCACTGGCCCTCTGGAAACCAAAGGAAAGTCACACACTCATAAGAAAGAACAAACCGATTGTCCCCTCACCCTACCTCCACCTCCCAGTAAGAAGGCACATAATAGCATTAGAGTTACCACGCTGCTGGAAACTTAAAATCTAGCTTGGATGCTTAAGATTTGGACAGCGCAACCCATCAGCTGTTATCTGAACTATGATGCTTCAGGGAAACACGCTTTCCACCTGACAGCAAAGGCAGTCCCCTTTTTTCAATTAACACTTTGGAACAAAATCTCAAGTCAGTTTTAGATGGACTCTAGACTTCTAAAGCACACGGATGTTTTCCCCTAGCCCCCTCCTCCCGCCGCTAATGTTCCAATAAACACACTCTGGATAAGCAACTTCTAAATTTCCGACACCAAAACCTTGTATTTTTATTACTGTGGAAAAAAGCTATCATTTAGGGTAAAAAAAATAAGGGGGAGGGGCGGGAAGTGTGCTCTGTTATCTATAAGGTCTCTTGAGGACACAGAGACAGTAAGAATCCTTATCGGCATTTCAAAGCACAGAACACAGTGCCCAAAGTAACACCAAGTTTTTAAGAGATCATACGATCATACTGGTGCACACCCATGTTACAGAATGCTCAGCACTAGAAAATAAAATATCCAGCTGGATGAATATTTCTCCAGGTTCATAAATTTACGTGGATAAAAAGGGTAAGCAATTATTCCTCAGATGAGTTGAAAGCTTTCAGGAACTACTGAATTACGTATCAGAAGGTATAGATAAGGCAGCAAGAAAATATAATCAATGCAACAATCTAGCGGCTGTTTAAGAAATGGGTTTTTCTGCTTTCTCTCTGCCCATATTCCTTCATGCACATTTTTCAATTTCCCCCCCCACACCCCATAAAACCAAGATGTCCAGAAACGAACTAAGTGAAGATTCAAATTCTAAAGACAATAATTGACTTCATAACAGAAATCTGCAAGGTAATCTTTCCTTTTTTTCACCCATCCAAAACAACTGTGCTTTTAAAAATGGAACTCAAAGTCAAACTAAGGATTAAGAGGACACACTTCTTACACGTTAGTTTTGTTTCTGTTGGATCCATCAGATACAGAAACCTGCAAATATAAGGGAAAATGAATGCAAATTAAGCTACAAGTGTGTTCTCATTACTGGCATTGCAATCCTGCATTCTGATAAGATATTTCAAGAGGTTAGGAAACTCAAGACACACAAATTCCATTCAGGACTGTTGGAAAGTCCACAAAAATACTACTCACATTTCAAATATGCCATTACTTTCAAACAAACTGGCTTTTGTTCTTTCAGAGGCTACATACCCATTATGAGATCTTATCACCCAAATTCCCTCAAAGTACTGTATTACCAACCCACAGGTCTCTGTACACTGCCAATACTATTCTGACGCAGTATCTATCACTCCAAACAATGTTTGACTGGAAGCGGAAACAGGACTTGTCCAGGTGTGGGAATGCAGTGATTCTCTAAATTTTAGCCGTGCAAGCCGCATGCAGGTTCATTCAGTGCAGATGCTTTATCAAGACTACTCTCTAGTGACACACTGTTTCTAGGTACACCAACAAGAGGACACAAAGAAAACACACAAACTCGTGTTCAGAAGGACGTCTAGTGAAGACAGAGAAAGCAAGAACACATGGGCAGTACAATAAAGTCCAGATAATGCAACTCTATTCTTCTCACATTAATCAACCTTGAAGGCACTAGAGCCTTTTGTCTTGAAAAGACCACCTGCAGTACACAGCACGCTGTTTAATACATCAGATTAAAAGCCACCCTCAGCAGTTTCAATATTTGGAAAGCGCCAAACTCAAAAACTTCTTACAACTGTTAAACCACTACTCCAAAGTATCTGAAGTTGTTGTGTGTCAAACAAGTGCGGTGGCTTTGAAGCAGTAATCATTTCAGAGAGCGGTCAGCATTTTGTACTTTAATCAGCTTTACATACTGTATTTAGAATTAAACTCAGATGAGCAGAGCAAGACAACGCCATGTCAGCTGCAAAAGAGAATGCTACAAGCCTTTAGTCCGATGCTAAGATCATCTCATTAGTTCCACATGGCTTCTACTGCCAGTTCAGGACCCTAGCCGTAACTTCTAAAGCGATCTAGTGATTAAGATCCACCAGATACGTTTCCTTCCCAGTCTAGGCAGTCCCTCTGGAGCAACACAGCTCAGAATAGCCTCACTGAAGTATGCAAGAGCTAAAGATGAGCATTCCTCATGAAGGCAGTGTGGATGCAAAATTAATTTAGATACAGAATTAATTCAGAAGGGACTCTTCACCTTTTAGTATGCTACAACGCTCTCTAACCACCGTAACATACCCAGGAGCATATTCACAAAGAGGAGGAAAGCGTGTAACTCTGAAGCAGTATTTTCTGTAATTATAGAAGAACAATAAAATAATACGTAACATTGAAAAGTACGTTAGGGATCTCCCTAGGCTATCCTAGTTAACACTGAAAGACTTTAACCAAAGTAGTAAGAAGGTTTTGCGGGTTTTTTGGGGGGTTCCTCCCTCCCCCGCAAATCCTGGTTGGGAAAACATGCAGTAGGAAGCAAAAATCAAGTTTTTCTGTTTCCCAGCATTTCATACCAATGTCAAAAATCTGACTGACTGCGGGTGGGAGAGAAAAGAACCACTGAACAGCCAAAACTGCTGCAACTACTTTAAGGATTTTCCTTCTGTGCCCTTTCTTTGTACACAGGGATTTGTTGCAGTTACTTCACCAACAGGTGTGATGACTTGCCCAAAAACCTGTAACGAGCCAGTGCTTGCCAGATGAAATTCTGCCAATTTGCAGTGTCACTTCCTGTCCCAAGCAAGAAATTCCTGGGGTGGACAAGACCTAGGTGGATTGTCAAAAAATGAGCCTCTGGGACCCAATTTCACACGTGCGAATGCAACAGCAGAGCCATCTCACTGCAACTAAAAACCAAACAAAAAACCCCAAACACCTCCAAAAATGCTTACACTAACATCACAGAGAGCTTTATGAATACCAAGGAAGGACTAATCAAACCAAGGCATTCAAGTGTTTGTTGGAACAAGTGAAATACAAAAAAAACTCAAGAACTTAGAAAAAGCCATCATGGTAATAACACGCCAGAACTTGATTCTTAGAAAGGCACATCGGGAATTTTGACAAAAATCTACAGGAATAGTCCTACAAACTCCTAACATGATTCATTAACAAATACATCTTTCTTTTCAAGAACAAGTTTATTCTAAACTTCAAAAAATTGTATACTTCAGAAACCCAGAGAGTTGAAAGGAGCTGTTCTTAAAATTACTGTTTTGTGTTTTGGGGGACAGGGGAGGGATTGACAATGAAGGTGCCAAGATTCAAGATAGAAATCTGACTAAGTAAGCCTGAGTTCAGACCATATCACAACTCAAAGATCACGAGCAGTAAGAAGCACGATTATAAATTTTACACAACACAGCATACTTAGAATTTCTTAATATCATGCCTAAACTTGAAAAAGAGGAGTTGTAACCGGGTTTGTGAAAAACTCATTCGAACAATCAGAAGAGAATTGCTTGTCACAGCACTGTGCTGTGATCATATTACACCATCTGGTCATCTCTAACCTACACAGGGTGTAACACAAATGGGAAACGCAGTATCTGGTAACCCAGAAAACTTTCTCCCCCAGAAGGTAGAGAGGATAGGGAAAGGCAATTTTTGGAGAGGTGGTTTCTACCTGTCCCCAATATCACAATGTCTTGGAAAAAAAGCTTAAAAAGTCGTTATCAACCAAAAATTGTCAGACAAACATTCCTTCTCTGTATATTTCAAATAGTACTACAACTTGTGATATGCATATGTTTCAACTTGTAAAACAGGGGAGGAAGGGGGCATAGTTAGCATTTACTTAAAGGGCAATATGATTCCTTCTACTAAAATTATATCCCGAAAGGAGCTGTGAATCTGCTTAAAGCTTTTACATTTGCCTAGTAATCCACAGATGCCACACAGATGGCTTTTATCCAGATAGACACAAAGACACATCAGTCTATGTAAATTTAGGGTACACTCCAGTCATGACATTTTAGGTTTACAAATGTATTCCTGATAATGTCATAAGACATTACTTGTTTTAAGTCCTGTAATCACCATGAAAGTCCATGCATTTCTTCCCTAGAGTTTTGATACTTATTGTCTCTCTACAGCTGTTTTAATAACACAATTAGCATTAAAATATGCATATCATATCCAGCAATAACTGTATAGTTCAAAGAACTCCTTCCCCTAAAAATCTTCTACAGAAAGAATTCCTTCCTCTAAAAATCTACTAGTGACCTTTATTTAAGATTGTAATTTTAATGATGGGTCTTGCAATCAAAGCAGACCCCAGACCTTTCCTCCCACACTTACAAGATTGCGGCAATTTAATTGTTATTCTATTAACTGCAAAATGGGGGTGTGGGAATCCCTCCACTTATCCACATTCTATGGGAACTTTAAGTAATGTCAGATTTCCAGCGAAACGTCTCAGTATCGTCAAAAGTAATGTGAAAAGGCAAGTCAAACCACCCAGCCTGCAGGTATTAAGTCTCCGCTTCATTCTGAGGATATCATACTCAGAAAAGCCCAACTACCTTTCTCCGTTCCATTTTACTCAAAAATGAAACAAATAAAAAAAAAATCAAGAGTTTTAAGAAAACAAATGTTTATCTGATTGTCTCAACACGTATAACCACGTAAGAACACCCTCACATCTGATAAAATTCAGTGTTCAATGACTGTTCTGTTATGGTCTTTGCCTCAAACACTCAGATTACAAGGAATATAATCTGATCTACTACCTCAAGATTCAACTCTACCTTTTACATACACAGATGACTGAAATTCTGTTAATGCAATCACTGAAAAAAACTGAAACACATGGAAATGCTTCATCTGGCTCCCCAATTCCTACTCCATTTTGAACTAACACTATGGATCTTCACATTGGCATCTTCCTGTTACTAAACAACAGCACTATTTTTGTTAGTCTTCAAAATTGTGTTCCTCTGTTTGCATTCACAAACCACTTACTACATGTAGCCGGAGCAGAACATTCTGCTACCAAACCTCCCTACGTCACAGATACCCAAGAGGAAAACCTCAGGAACTGCCTTCTGCAGTTCCTCCTCCTTTTCCTGAGATCAACGTTAGTCAAACTTTATAGCTTGGCTGTCTCTGCAAGCAGACGACCTTTAAAAAGAAAGAAGGGGGGGGGGGGGGGGAACCCAAACACTACAACAACAAAAACCCCACAACCTTGCTAGTTCCTAAAGTTGGTAATATTTACTGGGCAGAGCCAGAACTAGTATTCTAGATCTCAGAAAGATGAAATTTACACGTTTCAGTAGCATATAACCTGCAAGTTAAATCAGGCATGGAATGGAAGATGGTAACTGTAATTTCTCTAAAGACTGCCAGGGAATTCAAAGAATGGTTCTCCTGTAAATTCTAGGTTTCTATTGAGCAAACCAGAAGTGTCACAGAACAGTCCTGGTAATTGCAAACAAATAGGACTGGTGAAATGTCAGCATACCTTCTGTGGAAGGAAGAACACTAACAAGTCAGCCACAGTGCTCTGGAAAAAGGAATGAGCCAACATACCTGGGCAAGACAGCATAATTAGATTTCCAAAAGGCTTTTCGTAAGGTTTCCTACCAAAAGCTCTTAAACTAAGATGTCAGGGGATTTATTAATAACCGATTATAGATGGGGAAGGGCAAAGTGTAGGAATAAGTTAAAGAAGGGAGAGGAGAGGGTATGAAAATGTATCATATGAAAGTCCCAAAGAGGAAAAAATTGGAGTCCCAAAGAGGTCTGTGCAGGCATCTCTCGTTCAGTAAATTTAAAAAGGTGATGAGCAGGTAAGTGAGGAAGCTCATGTACTGTACAGAGTTATTCAGGAAAATAAACACCCAGACTGAATGACAAGAACTGCAGAAGGTTGTCCTAATACTGAGCAAACGAATGATAAAAATCAGCAGCTGAAATTTCATGTTCATAAACGCAAACTAACACAATGAAAAAGACAACTCTGCTACGTATTTAAACCAACAGCCTCTCGTTAGGTATTATCACGCAGGAAGACATCCCAGGGTCACTACGATTAGCCCTCTGGAAATAACAGCTCACATGCAGTTAACAAAACATTGGAGCAGAGGACAGAAAAGAGATCATCGTAATGTCTCTGTATGAACGCTAAGCTTCCCCAGCTTAAATATCACACACAGGTACAACCTTCCCTGTATGAAAGACAGAACAGACCTGAAAATGGTGCAAGAAGGTCAACCAATGCTTTCATACAAGAAATTAATAAGCGATGACTTTCCAGCTAGAAGAGCCAGCTAGGGAAATAGGACAAACGTACAGAAAACAATTATCCACTGCTTCTTTTAACACAAGTTATACAGAATGAAATGAAACGTTCAGTGCAAAAGCTGGAAAATAAGAGCATTTTCTCCATATAAAACACAGTTAAATTGTAGACTCGCATCGCCATGAGATGCTGTAAATGCCAAATACATAAAAAATAAAAACTGACTCCCAATTCATTGAAAAACATTCACCAGCAGTTATTAAATTTAAAAAGAGAGACACAACCTCTGCTCAGAAATCCTTCAGCTCCAGACTGCAGTATACTGGGAGGATACATGGATAAAAGCATCGCTGTACAACCAACCTATACTCAAAGTCTTTTCCTTCGCATCTTGCTGCCAGCTACTTTCAGAGACAAGATATTGATGCCCAATGAGCCTGGTATTTCGCTCCCCTGTGCTCTCTCCGTTCCAAATGATAACTGATATTAGTACCACAGCCTTCCCCACGCAAAAACCAGAAAGAATATCTTCCCCCCGAATACTTATAATCTGAAATCTCTATCAGTGGCATCAAATCATTTCTCTAGTCTCCTTTCTAAGTTCATTATTAAAATTTACCCAATACTTTGCATGCCTCCTATTTTAAGTCATTGCCCTGAAATTCCTATCATACCTTTGTAGCATATGGAGCCCCGTGTAACTGTTTCACTGACAGCACAGAAAGCAGCAGGGTGTTCTAGATAAACAGGGCATGCACTAACACTACAAACTGATCTCGTATTATGATTTGATCTTCAAATCGAAATGGGAGTTGCTGCAGATAAAGGAAAAAATATTTTTAAACAAAATAATTTAAGAAAAGGCAAAATCCTTTATGGAGCCTCTACTCTGACATCACGTGAAACTACCAGCTAAACCCGAGCAGTCACAAATTCACTGACTCAGGGGGAAGCTCTACGACTCTCACCTCTTCGAGCACCCGCCGCTTGCAGCCTCGCAGAGACGAACAGAACGCTGGGCCTCGCAGCGGGGGGCAAAGCCGAGCCGTCCGCCCAGCTCCCTCTCGTCCCTGCCGACCCGCCGGAGCCTGACAAGAAGGAGCACACGCCAAGATCCACCACATCGCCGCGGCCAAGAGGCTCATCCCCCCCGCCACCGCCACCGCCACCGCCACGGCCACCGCCACCCCCGGCCCGGGCACGGAGCGCCTCAGGGCGAGCGCAGACCGCGGGAACGCCGCGCCCCTCGGCCGCCCCGCTCCGGGCTGCCTCACGGGCGGGCAGAGCCCGGCCCCGGGACCTCGGCTTCCCTCAGCGGCCGCGGCCGCGCCGCCCGCTCCACCCCGCCGCGCCGTGCCGTGCCTCGCCAACGGCCGCAGAGCGCCTCGCAGGCGGGCCGCAGCCCCGCGGAACCCTCCTCCCGAGCCGCCGGGGAGGAGGAGGAGGAGGAGGAGGAGGAAGGCACCACCTGCTGCCGATGCAGCGAGGGAGGAGGAGGAAGAGGAAGGCGGCTCCCGAGCGCGCGCCGCGCCGCTCACGGGTTAACCCGCCGCCCGCACGCCCCGGCCCCAGCGCCGCTCCCATTGGCCGAGCAGTTGCTAGGAGACCTTCAACAAGGGCCCGCACCGCCCCGGCGGGCCTTCGGGCGCTGTGGCGGCAGCGGCTCCGCCGCCGCCCGCCGGTGCGGCGGAGCCCGTCCCGGGCCCGCCGGTTGCCGTTTGGCACCTGTTGGCAGGTCCCGAGGGCGGGCAGAGGCAGGTAGCGGCGCAGGCCCCGCTGCTGCGGCGCCCGTGAGGGGAAGGGAGGAGAGAGGAGTGACAGGTTGGCTGCCAGAAGTCCCCGTGGGGCCTGAGCCTTCCGCGGAGCGGTCACCAGTTTTTGAAAAAATCCGGCCTTAAATATTAGCCCTTAGCTTTGACTATATGCTGCTTTTTTCCTCTCCCCGCAGGCGATTCCAGCGGCTGTGCGCAAAAGCGTAAGAAGCCCTTCCCCGTGTCACGTTGCTATTCAGCGAGTCTAAGATCACATTCCTGTAGAATACACTTTTAAAGAAGGTAGGCAGCTTCGTAGTTGCTCTCAAGAGTTGTCTGGTGCTGTCTGAAACAAAGGCATTGCTGATTTAAGCAATGAGCTTACAGCAGGAATTCCCAGCACTCGCCAAGAGCAACTTTTGCCCAGACATCACAAAAATGCCTCCCTGTGGGAGACCTCACGTATCTGGCAGGCAGTGCCCTGAGGCTGGGAGTGGTGGTGGAGGAGCACCAAGACACCCAGCCTGGCACAGGCCTTATTGCCCAGAGAGCATCAGTTAAATTGTCTAACATTACCTCACGAAGTATGTGAGGCTTTTAATAAAATTCCCCACTAGAACCCAGTAAAATTGAGTCATCGTGATCCATAGGATTTGATTACCTTCGTTATTGGGGTTTGCAAGACTGCCGCCTTCACTGACTCAGGGACATCCTCATTGATTTTTCTTGATACCTACCACCTTCATACCCGAGTACATCAAATTCTGCAAACATTCATTTGTATACCTGCAACATGTAACTTTCAGTCCTGTGTGTTGCTGTAAGTTTGTTGACATCTCACATCTTTTTGTTCTTTTATTTTGGTACAGGAGAAGAGGTCAAGTTTTATGTTGCCTTTCATAATTTGAAATTTTCATCCTAATTTCTTTCCAAGTTAATTAACAATCATTTTCAATATTATCAACCTTATTCTGGTTTTGGTTTTAAAGGTAAGGTGGCCAGAACAGGTTCAGCTGAGTAAAATTACATTTTTAATGCAGCGAACATTTTAATTTCTAGTATCTAATGAGTCTCTAAAGAATATTCAGCTCCATTCTCTGTAAACTTACCTTTATTGGTCCACTATTCTCTTTACATTTAACTTTGATGAGGATATCCTGTTGGAGAATTCAGTGCAAATAATCACAAGTGTTTAAACATGAGAAAAGTGAAGAGACTGAGGATTATTTTTATCAATTTGTCAAAAGCTAGGGTGTTATAGTCCAGGTCAAGAAATAGCAAATTGATTACTGACAGAAAAGAGGCTTAAAATGCAGTAGACAGGATGGCTGTTATGACTGGAAAGCTACCATCACAGAGAAATAGCAGCAATTAGGACATAAAAGATTTATTTTTAATAGATTATATAGTTATATACCCTTTCATAAATTCAGTTATTCAGCCAGCTTGACAAATTTTTCTTATTTTTATGTGTTTTCGGTGTAAAAAGGTGGTAACACGGGATACAGGCCGTACATTAGCATTTTCACCGGTAGGGTCACCAAGCGGACAGAGCCATGCTCTGTGGAGTGCAACAATGGATGGAATCGCAAAAGAAAATAAGTCTTGTAGGTTTTTCTGCCACAGACATAGCTGTGATAAACCCCCTTACACCTCTTACACGCAGCTTGCTCTGCTTCCAGATTCTTTTTCATTCAACATTTCTGTTTTTTAAAGGTCAGCCTGAGAATGGAAAAATGTTGAATGAGGTCAAAATCAGCCTTATCAAAATTTAACTCCTAGCAATGAAATATACCCCTGTCATCAAGACTGGAAGTAAGGTTATTTCTCTTTTTTGTGGGCAGACCATAACTACTTCTCCAGGCAGATGAAAAAAAAATTATATAGGGCTAGTAAACCAACTGGTTCTTGCTGTGTGGGAAACACACTCCTGCAGCTTGCAGAAATACTGATTATTGTTTTGGCTTTTAGTACCTTTGCAGTAACAGTAATAAATATTTTTAATAACAATACATTCTTTTCAGATTTATTTAGGTCACAGGAAATCATTCCTCCCAGTGCAGAAGAAATGTTTCATTTTATGACTCAGGTTAATTGCAGAGACTTTGGACCTTTATACTGTAGCTTTGCTGCAGGTGCACTCTTAGGAGGAAGGCGGCTTACACAGAATATAATATGTTAGTAGTGATGGCAAGTGGGACAATGGACTTTTTTCACAGGAAGGATTAAGCTCCTGAAGCTTTAAAAAAATAATACATAGGGTGGGTGGGTGTGGTGGGTTGACCCTGGCTGGATGCCAGGTGCCCACCAAAGCTGCTCTATCGCTCCCCTCCTCAGCTGGACAGGGGACAGAAAATATAACAAAAGGCTCGTGGGTCAAGATAAGGACAGGGAGAGATCACTCAGCAGTTACCGTCACGGGCAAAACAGACTCAACTTGAGGAAATTAGTTTAATTTACTACCAACCAAATCAGAGTAGGGTAATGAGAAATAAAAACTAAATCTTAAAACAGCTTCCCCCTACCCCACCCTTCCTCCCAGGCTCAACTCCACTCCCGATTTCTCTACCTCCTCCCCACCAGCGGCGCAGGGGGACGGGGAGTGGGGGTTGTGGTCAGTTCATTACACGTCTCTGCCACTCCTTCCTCCTCAGGGGGAGGACTCCTCACAGTCTTCCTCTGCTCCAGCATAGGGTCACTCCCACAGGAGACAGTCCTCCGTGAACTTCTCCAACGTCAGTCCTTCCCACGGGCTGCAGTTCTTCACAAACTGCTCCAGTGTGGGTCCCTTCCACGGGGTGCAGTCCTTCAGGAACAGACTGCTCCAGCGTGGGTCCCCCATGGGGCCACAAGTCCTGCCAGCAAACCTGCTCCAGCCTGGGCTCCTCTCTCCACGGGGCCACAGGTCCTGCCAGGAGCCTGCTCCAGCGTGGGCTTCCCACGGGGTCACAGCCTCCTTTGGGCATCCACCTGCTCTGGCGTGGGGTCCTCCACGGGCTGCACGTGGATATCTGCTCCACCGATAACCTCCACGGGCTGCAGGGGGACAGCCTGCCTCACCGTGGTCTTCACCACGGGCTGCAGGGGAATCTCTGCTCTGGTGCCTGGAGCACCTCCTCGCCCTCCTTCTTCACTGACCTTGGTGTCTGCAGGATTCTTCCTCTCACATATTCTCACTCCTCTCCCCAGCTGCAATTGCTGTGTGCACAGCAACTTTTCCCCCTTGTTACCTATGTTACCCCAGAGGCGCTACCACCATTGCTGACTGGCTCCGTCTTGGAGCTGCCGGCATTGGCTCTGTCGGACACGGGGGAAGCTTCTAGCAGCTTCTTACAGAAGCCACCCCTGTAGCCCCCCTGCTACCAAAACCTTGCCACACAAACCCGCTACAGTGGTGCTGAATTCCCTTTGTCCATTTGATCCTAGCAGCTGTTCCTGAAGTTGATGCTATTCAAAAGAGAACTCCCCAGGCACTTCGCCGTGCATCAGGGGTTGGGTTTGATTTATGGTTTTTTTTTTAAAGGGCTGGTCGGGAGAGGAGAAGTCTTTGTGGGGTGCTTTTAGGCAAGAGAGTCAGAGGAAACCTTATGAAAAAAACTGTAACCCAACACAGTTCTTTACTGATAATGCACCAGTTGGGTATAGCATAGTCTTCACAAACCACAGTGAGAATTAAAACCTTTCTAAAGTGGTTCATAACAAGGTGGCATATAGGTAGGATTTTGGTGTAGGGAAAGGGTGGTGTCACTGGAGATTTTTGTTCCTAAGGGATACAGTAGAGGATAACATCAAGTATTTCTTGTGGTCTCTTGAGTAACATAAATATCCTGTCAGTTCTTTGACAGTAACCCAAATTTTAAAAGTACAACTCCTTAAACAGTTTTTTCCTTCTTTACTTGGGTTTGCTTGAATCTAATTGATGGAATTATCTGGAGACTCACTTTATTTTGCTTTATAATTCAGCAGTTTAGAAAAAAAACTCCTGTTATTTCATAGCCATTCCTCTCTGTGGTGTAGACCATTATCCTTAAAATTAATTTTAGTCCCATTTTTTTCTATAAACATAGTTTATAGAATAAATGTTTAGAGAAATTTTGAAGATTTATTTATCCTTTCTTCTCTGTAATCCTTTGCTAAAAAGAAGGATTAAGAACTATAATGGGAAAAATATTAAAGAACCAGAGGAAACTGGATGCTTTGGGTAATGAGGTATACAAAATACCTCTAAAAACTTAAAGGTTTATGTAACTGTAACATGGACAAGAGGGCAAACAGGCTCCTACAATTCAGAAAGAGATGGACTGATCCACAGTTCGTTTGCATTTCAATTCAAACTCATCTTCTTAAGTGCATTCAAAAATGCTGTTTGCTGGAGTGGTTTCTATAGCAGTGTCCTGCTTCATTACAAATCAGCAGGGCTGATGAACCATGGGCTAGCAGAAGCTCATTAAAATGTCTGATCTTGTTATGCAATAGGCCAGTGGCAGCCTGTGACTCCTTTATTGTCTCTTGATGTAAGAACTGTGCCTCGACAAAGCCCAGCTCATAGGGCTTTCACGTCTCTTTGTGGAGATGCATAAAAATAACTTCATAAGCCAGTCTGTGGGTTGTGCTGTGCGCTGGTAAGCGCGTTAAGGTCTGTTCTCAGTTCCAGCTCACACATGAGAAACTCCAGTCATGCAGTGACCTTAACAGATGCCTCTATTTTAACAGATACCTCTATCTTAACAGATACCTCTCCCTGTGCAGGGCCCACTGGAGGCTCCAAAGATACAGAGTCCTACAGCAGGATTTAGGTGGACTTTACATACTAAAGCCTGCCTGTGTGATCCAGTCCTTCCTCTCTCCCTCTGCCCCACTACGTGACAGTCACTTGGCTCAGTATCTAAAGGACGTTCAAATTTTGTCTGAAAGTTGCCTCTGCTCTTGGACTTGGACTGTGAGTTTCAGGCTAATCCCCGTTAGGTTACAAAAAGTAGAGAAAAAGTTCCCTATCCTTCCCCAGAGTTGACCAACCACACCAACATTCACCTAACCATCCCTGGGATGAGATGGTGTTGCTGCCTGGTGAGAGCATCCCCCACCCAAGTCTTTGTGCCAAAGCAGTGCCACAGAAAGCAAACTGAGCATCAGGGATCCAAGATGATGCAACGCAAGAAGGATGCTGACTCCGCAGCAAAGAAATGACAGGCAAAACTTTTGAACAAGAGTGCCTCAGGGTGAGTGACAAGGTGCCAACTAAATCATGTGCTATCACTGTTTCACTCTTCCTCCCCAAACTTGTCTGCACTGTCATGCTTTTGCACTGGCCCTAGCTTTTATTACAGCCTCAGCTGAGTCAGTTCAGCTCACTAATTGTTTATTTTATTTTTGTTGCTGGGCTAGTGCTCCAACAGTTTAGCAAGTGAATTGGCTCATAGAGGGTTCTACATATGCTAGAGCCAGTACAAGATAATCCAGGGGAGGAGAGAGGGAAAAGAAAGAATGAGGAGAGGAATGGGACTTCCCAATTTTAGTGTCAATGAGGCATTAGATCACTCATCCCTTTCGTGGAGCTACACCCTCACATTTCTGTCTCTGCAACCTTATTTCTGGTTGAAGATGGGAGCAGATATTCACCTCATTTAACTATCTCCATGCATGATACAGGCACCATAGGCACCCAAATTTTCCTTTCCATTCTAGGAGACGGGCACCAGGTAAGCTTTCATTAGATTTACCCCAAAGTCCTTTGGAGGAGGATAAAACATGAGATTGCTACAATACCTGCAGCAACTTGGGTTCACTTCTGAAATCTTTCGGACTATTTCTAGATCAAGGGACTACTTCCATGAGGAAAGGAGCAGCACAGACAACGCCATTTAATTCAACTGTGTTGAAAGCTTTCAGTGATGCAGACACTTCATGAAAAAATTTGTTCTTAGTAGCTATAGCAACTCATGCCATGAAACAGTTGTTCTTCTTCCCACCCTGTCCTGTGCTACACATACACCATCTTCAGAGAATATGTGCAATATTTTGCACGTCTGCTTCAATCTCCATCTGAAAAAGCTTCACAAACATTTGTTCAACATCTCACACTCATGAAATATCACTGTAGGCAGGGCTAAACATCACTAAATCTCGTGCATTTAACTGCTCTCCTTCATTCAGGTAGCTGCTGAGATAGTTGGGCAAATGTCATTGCCAAACACTAAGGTGCTCAGAAGTGTTTGGAATTGTTGTAATGTGTTTGTAAAGGAGGAAGAGCAAAAAGTAGCATAAGGGGAATGAAGAGAAGCTCCCACAGCTTGTGAAAAACAGCATTTCAGGTGAAAGCAGTGAATGGAGTGCTGGTGTGGTGACCGCAGACACAGTCTCTGGTTTATCTGACCTCTCCCCAGTCATGAAAACAAGACTTTCTTTATTGTCAGCAAATAAACATGTCTGTGTCATTGTTCAGCACCCCAAAAACACACACAACCCCAAACTCTGAAGGGTTGTCAGATAAAAAAAGGAGCAGGAGTGGTGTTATAATTTTTAAACACGTGGGAGCTGAGGCACCAAAGTATTAAGTGTGTTTTCAGGGAAGTCCATTCCACAACCAAGGGCTGTAATTTACTTTCTTAGCTCCAATTTCAATTCATTAGGACTCGTATACTTTTAGAAATTAAATTTCAATAGAAATATGTCCCTGAAACTCTCACATGAGTTTACCATTCATTTTGCACTCCTATGGAGCAACATGGGCTCGGAGCTACCAAGAGTGACGTTGCATGCAAGTACAAATCTTCTCCTTCCATGAGAAAATTTACTGCAGCATCACTTATTGACTGTAAAAAGAATCATACATGTGTCAGAAGAGAAGAATTAAAGCTTTCACCCAGTGCCATTATCAACCATACAGTGAAATATTTAGGAAAATAAAATTTCTAGAATCATATTTTACCACAGTACAGTCCTTTCAGTGTGAGGCCCACAGAGTAACACTAAGTGTCAGAAAAGCAACATAACGTAAAGATTTCTACCCTGTCTCTCTTAGCTGGTCTGTGACTAGCTTGCAGAGCAATTAAACTACAGTTATCCATGGTGAACACAGCTGATACTCTGGGTTTTAAGCATCCTCAGCTGCAACTGGTTTCAAACAATACCTCTCCCAAGAGAGGTGCTTCATGTCATGCTACTGGAGTACAGCCTGAGCTCGGGTGAGATTACTGCTTAAAGACACTTAAATCGAAATCCCTTCTTTTTCATTTTAGGATGAGCTTAGCAAAAGCATAAGGAAACAATTGTGTATGTGTTTCTATATCACCCCTCAGCCTGGCGAGTGCGGATGCATGAGTGCCTACGTACAACTTAAACTTCACGTGCACAAGTACCACTACCTGTTAGAAAAAAAAAAAAATGTCAAGACAGATCACCAGCTGAAACGATTTTGCAAAAATGCAATTTTCAAGTTAATATCTTTAAAATAAAATCAAATGCTTACTGATTAAAATAAATTTTAAGGGCAACAGTATGGAAGTGAGCAGTATCTCTCAGCTCTGCCAAGATATGCTGTCTCTGCAGATAGCTGGCGTGCCTCCTGCACACTGCACCTGCAACAAAAAAGCAAAGACAAAACAAAACAAAAAAAATTTTAAAATCTAAATGTTTAAAGATATTGAGAAAATCTGGATAATGCGAGCTGTTTTCTCCTTAGTTTTAATCTGAAACCTGCACAAAGAAACTTCTTATTCACTCATACCCACACAGTTTAAACATCACAAATACAGCTAGCATAATAGCGCTCTGTCCAGAACTGGAACGACAACGATGAGTAACTTGTTCGTACTGGTCTCTAGGGTAATAGTTTAAGAAAGGTTTTCTGTTATTTGAAGAAATAAAATGTGCTGCTTTACAAACAGCTTGAGGCCAACAAATGGATCTTTAAAAATGTCCTTAAGTGAAATAATTTTTGTAAAATTGTTATCAGGGGTTGCATTCCAGCAAACACCTGAATGTCCCACTCCGTAAGCTTAGGTTATTTCTTTGTATGTCTGTAGAAACAACATCTAACGTTGTATGCTGTGGGCATGGTAACAACTGTGCTACATACCTCTTCAGTCACTGTTTAGGCTGTGACGTGCTACTAGGACACTTAGTAACATTATTATATTATATATATTATATATTATTATATTTATTTATAATTATAATATTTTATATATTATATATATACATCTGACATTATTATATCAGGTCCCTCTTAAATGAAAACTGGTATTCTACACTGTACACTTGGATTTGCAAGAAGTTAGAGTGCCCTTTTGAAATGAAGGCAAAGAAATCTTTTTAAACAGCTGGGGTGGAGCATAAAAGGAATCCACAGTAAAAAAAAAAAAAAAAAAGAAGCCTTTTTTCAAATAAATAGTATCAGGAAGCATGGTGGAAAAGGTTTGTTGTCATATTGAAATTACTTCAACTGCTGAAAATTGCAAAAGAAAAAATATGAGCCATGGAGAAGATTTGTTTTAGGTTTGATCAGAAATTATACTGTCATTTTTGTC
This sequence comes from Morus bassanus, assembly GCA_031468815.1. Taxonomy (NCBI): domain Eukaryota; kingdom Metazoa; phylum Chordata; class Aves; order Suliformes; family Sulidae; genus Morus; species Morus bassanus. The sequence goes on along the minus strand of CM062576.1, from coordinate 8,072,906 downwards.
TCTGTATTCACATAAATGACAGTCACCTTTCCCTGGTGACTAAAGTACACTTGCTGGATTCTGAAAGGCAGATACAAAATGAGGTTAGGTATCCCTCAGCTAGGATAAAGCAATCTTGATTTTAATTTCAAACATCCAGTATTTTTCACATGTATGAAATTGCCAATAGCAGAAGGAATGTGTGTGTGTTTCATAAGAAAACAAACGCCTATATTTCTCTTTTATACTATGTATAGAGAGGGAAAAACTTATTTTTAGTGCTACAGTTAGGTGCCAATTTGTAACAGAATTATCTGATTTAGCGCAAATTTTTAGAGCAGAGGATTTAAGACATTACTACCTGCAGTTGTTGTCTTCAACTCTTGCTGGAGGTGACTGCCTCTAGAATGTCAACTAGACCAGCTAAGAGGGGAGCGTCTCTTCCTTCCTGACAACACTATTAGGAGAGTTGTCTCCTGGAAAGGAAAAAACCGCAGTATGGCTGCACGGCACAGACAGGGAGGGATGAACAGTGTTGGTGTGTAGAGAGCTTGCACAGGAGAATGCCTGAAGAAAAGCTGGGAGCAGAGGGGCTCACAAGCAGCATCGTTGCTCATGCTTTCTATTACTAGAGCAGGGTTCAGTGCCAGCTCCAAGGGGGAATTTAATCATGGAAAGCACCAGCGTGAAATAATACTTACACAGATTTGGTGTCATGGGATGCAAGTGTGTGGAGGCTTTGGGGCAGTACTACACCCTGTGGCTTATCACAGAGGTGAAAGGAAAGCCCTTCCCTTTCAGGGGAGGAAGGCTGCAGAGCCACGGTGCGACCCTGGGGACACCTCGGCACTGCACCATGTCCTGAGAGCAGCAGGATTTTCCTGCTTCGAGAGATCGTAGGTCCTGAGGAGCTGCACACACAGACCTGTGGATGGCAAGAAATACAGCAATCCACATCCCATGATTCTGCAGACAGAGGCAGAATTGGTCTGGTTTCAAATACTTATATACATTTTTAAATATTAAAAACAGTAAAAGCTTTTAAGAGCAAGATAACACAAAACCACTCATTTAGAGACAATTTTGCATTTTTTTTCACATTGTTTTCTTCCAGTATTAAGGTCTTTCTGACATTCAACTCTGAGCTTACTATTGAAAGAGGCTCTGAGCTCCACTGCAGCCTCTGTCAGCTGGGGACCACAGTACCGTGGGGCAGAGGGGGGATGAGCCACTCGCTAGCAGTCTGCCAGACCAGCTCCCCAGTTCAGGGGCCAATGTTAGGTCTTTCATCTCTTCCTCTTTTCCTGAATAATGCCTAAATATTCTACACGACCAGAATGTGGATTTGAAATTGCTTCTCTTGAGCCAAAAAACGGGGGTAGCCTGCCAAGGCCTTTGAAGGGAGAGGCTGGTGCTGCGATTCCTGTTGAGAAGGGGCTCTGAGCAAGGAAGAAAGTCAAATGTCTAAACACAGTAAAAACCATTAATAATTTCAAATCTAGCTGTTTATTTTCTGCAGAAAATTGTGCATACTGATGCTATTTAAAGTCCCCTCTTCAGGGATAGTAAGCCAGTCAGAAGATGACAACGCTACACTTTATTTCAGTGGAACAATAGTGGCATCCAGTGGTCAGTCAGCAAAATTCAAAGCATTCCTACCCCAGAGTTTCGCTGGGATGCTGTGGTCTGCTCAGCACCTCATATTCTGTCCTTGATTTTTTTTTTTTTTTTTTTTTGGGTGGTGGGAAATAATACTTCTCCTTGAAAATGGGGTGTATTTGCACCTCAGTGGAAAGAGTAAAATAAATTTTCTAAAGTCTGATAATCAAAAATTTAATTCTCTGGGGCTCTATTACAGTTGGCAAGTAATAGTAGGGAGGGCAGAGTTGGCCTTGGTGCAAACGCATTTGATCTGAAGGCGCTGTTCTTGTGACGAACGAGGTCAAACAAACTGCAATACATCGTTGCAGCTATGTTCTGCCTGGATCTTCTGATTGTTTAGCGGAAGGTCTGCGTGCGGCTTTATAAATCACTAGAAGTAATACTTTGGTTGCTATAAATCCTTGGAAACTTATTTTTGCCATGTCACTGAAGTGAGTTGCATCCTGTCTCCTTACTAGCCGTCATTTATATTATGAAAATATCATTGCATTGTGTAGCTTTATACCATTTTTTCCGAGACTGCAAGTAAGTTTTAAGAGGAGAATATGATTTGTCATATTTGCTTCTAGAATCTTACCTTTAAATTGTGGATGGAGAGCTTTCATTCACACCAGGCTAATCATCTGCCCATCGCCTCTCCTCCTGCACTGAAAAGAAAGGGGGTATTTACTCCACCAGACCTCCAAGTAGCTCATTTACATCCATCTTCTGCTATTCCATTTAGATTTCAGCTAAAGCAATGAACCTAACCCTGACTTGGTAGTGACAAAAGTGCCTGCTGCTGTCTCTTTCTGCAGGAAACAAAGTGCTGTAAATGAGATGCTGTGATATCTCAGGGGAAAAACATGCAATAAAATTATCCTAAAATCTTGTAACAAGTTGTGCTGGTTTTGGCTGGGCTAGAGTAAATTTTCTTCATAATAGCTAGTAGGAGGCTACGTTTTGGATTTGTGCTGTTGATAGTGTTGATAGTTCAGGGATGTTTCCGTTATTGCTGAGCAGGGCTTACACAGAGCCAAGGCCTTTTCTGCCTCTCACCCCACCCCAGCAGCGAGTAGCTGGGGGTGCACAAGGGGTTGGGAGGGGACACGGCCGGGACAGCTCACCCCAACTGACCCCAGGGATGTTCCACACCATATGACATCATGCTCAGTATATAAAGCTGGGGGGAGAAGAAGGAAGGGGGGGATGTTCGGAGTGATGGAGTTTGTCTTCCCAAGTAACCATTATGCATGGTGGAGCCCTGCTTTCCCGGAGATGGCTGAACACCTGCCTGCCCATGGGAAGTGGTGAATGAATTCCTTGTTTTGCTTTGCTTGCGTGCATGGCTTTTGCTTTACCTATTAAACTGTCTTTATCTCAACCCACAAGTTTTCTGACTTTTACTTTTCCAATTCTCTCCTCCATCCCACCAGGGGTGAGTGAGTGAGTGGCTGCGTGGCGCTTAGTTGCTGGCTGGGGTTAAACCACAACACTCCTTTTTGGCGCCCAACATGAGGCTCAAAGGGTTCAAGGTGATGACAGATTTGATTGGAAGGTGCTAGATCAAATTTATAGCTGTTATTGCTGTTTAGCTTTTAATTGAACGGCTCCTGTGCTTGCCATAGGGCTTGCTTGCCTTACGGTATATTAGAGTCAAGTGTTTGTTAGTGGCTGCTTTTTGCTTTCGCTGCTTGCTGTACTGCTTATCATCTTACTCTACTGTGCCTGGGAACATTTTGATAACAGCAATGGCCATGTGCCTGGGCTGGCAGATGGGCAGGACATTGCTGCTGTTTCTGTGCTGCTGTGCTAGACAGGCTGGAACGCCAGTGTGAACTCGAGTCGAAGGGACTATGACCTGTGGATGAGTCCACACGGGAACAGGACACCCTGAAGTGTCTGTGGCTGTGGATAAGCCCATGCCAGAGCAGGTACATCTCAAAGCATCTGTGGCCATTTTTATGTCTGTGCCACAGCAGGTATGCCTCTGAAGGGGTTGTGTCCCAAGGATAAGCCCACACTGGAGAAGGTATACCTCGAAGCATCTGTGGCTGTGCATGAGGTCATGCTGGAGCACCTCAGAGCATGTGGCCATGGATAAGCCCACAACAGAGCAGATACGCCCCTGGAAGGACTGCAGCTATGGGTAAGACCATGTTGGAGCAGGTTTACTTCTGAAGGGACTGTGGCTGTGGGTAAGGCCACACTGGAGCAGGAATGTCTCTGAAAGCATTGTGGCCCATGGAGAAGGCCACACTGGTACAGGTGCACCTCAAGGCAACTATGGCTGTGGGTAAGCCTATGCGGCAGCAGGTGCACCCCTGGAGAGACTGTGGCTCATAGATAAGGCTCCACTTGGAGCACGTACTCCCCTAAGGGACTGCAGTGTGTGGATAAGTCCAACCCGGAGCAGGGGCAAGGGGAGGAGTTCACTGCAGTTTTAAACCCTGGCCCAAAGGGACCAGGGGTGCAGATTGTAATGGATATACCTTTAAATTGTTGCAACCCATGATCTGAGTTGCATGGTTTAGGAATTACGATAGCAGGAACCACCTGAACCAATGGAGGACAAGCCTTCCAAGAAGCAGTGCAAGTTCAGCTTAAAAGTTACTACTTAAAAGTTTAAAGATTCATCCAGGGCACTTGGTCTTGAGTTGTACATCTTCACAGTCATTATTTATTTGCACATCAACCAAGGGGAAAGCTAAATACTTATAATCCTGGACTTGGATGTCTGCACTGTAGATATTGATACACCATCCATGATTCTCACAAGTAATTGTGAATGCTCTGAATAGTTTAGCTTTCCAATTTCCACCTTAAAAACTAAATACAGTTTTTACTTTCAATCACAGTAACATCATGAAATATGTATCAAAGTTTTCCATCTGCCTGTTTTGATAGCATTCATGTCTGGCCTAAATATAAGTTCTATACAGTTTAGCCTGTTACAGGCTTATACATTGCCTTAATGACAACATTTATGCTACTTGTCAAATACAGAAATACAATGAATTAAAATTATATGTTGTGACATCTGACAGACAGAAACTGAGTGAACTTCTTTGAGAAGTTCAGAAAAGTTTACTACCCTTTAATTTAATTACATGGCTGTCGAGTGACAGAAGGGGCATTGTATGGAGGGGAGAGGGGAATCTCGTTCTGTTGCGGTTAGTAGATGCTTTCTGCCTAACAAAAGATGTCTGCTATCTCAAATGTTGTGTGCATTTTATGAAGACTTATGAAATTCCCACTTTTGATTTTGTACAGGTTTGCCCCCCCTTCTTTTTCCTTCCCTCTCTTTAAATGTGTAAGGTCCCAACTCAGTCCCCATTGAAATAAATGTAAAGACTCCCACTGACTGCAGTGGGAATTGGATTAAATCTCTAAAACAACAATTACATGCCTAATTGCTTTTTACTGCTCACTTTAAAATGCATTCTTTGAAACACTACCAATATTTGTAAAGGCTGAGAGTTTAATGCGCCAAACTATTTAGATTATTTGGAGACCTATTTTCCACCAGTGCCTGGGGATTTAAATAAATGCTATAAAACAGTGTTATTTACATTCTGCATTTATAACAGAAGTGTTTATATTACATCATTATTCTTCATAGTGATTTTCCTCTAAATGCCAAAACTTTGCTGCTTTTGAGTCAGTGGGAAATCTGCCATTGACTTCACTCGAACTGAAACTGGAAGTAATGTGAGGAAAAGGGGATGCATGCTTCAGATCATTCTGACAGAGAGACAGATCTTGTGAAAGACTCTTCCTAGAGCTCTGTACTGACTCTCTCTTCTGGAGATCACCCTTACCCTGTCCACTCCAGTCCTCAATGTCTACTGAGCATCAAAAGATCATGTATTAGTTTTGGCGGTGCCTGTAAATAGTACCTAAAGCGACTGTGCTGATTTGGCAGTGCCTTGGAGAACTTTAACCCTATTCTACAAGTGGCAGTCTGCACCAACTCAGCGCTCTAAATCGCAATCCTGGCTCTAAAATACAAGCTCCATACAAAAGTGGGTGAGAGAAGATTCTGCAGACATTAATTAACCATCAGAGGTCCTTTACTTGGCCTCTGAGATTGTAAAAAGTAGTCACTCAAGGAACACAGTGCAATCCTCTTCCTATAAAATCTACTTGAAAGAAATAATATAATTAAAAAAACCCTGAGTCTCACAAACATGGCCTGGAGGAAGAGTGTAAGATCTGAATTTGGCTGCATGCCTAATGACTTTTGCTACAGAAGCGCTTCATTACCAGCATCCCTTCTGAATGTGCAAACCCAATCTCTGCCACAGAGCTCCTTCTAACTATAATGGACAAAGTTTAGGCATCTTTTTAAACAAATATAGCAGGAACTGTCTGCACAGGCTTGGAAATAATTCTGACTAATGCTGTTAGGCGCCATAAAGAGGCAAGTCAGATTTTGGGAAATGGATTAAAATGGTTACAGAATTTTCTTTTTAACTTGACAGGATTGTCAAAGGACATGTTGAAAGCGAATACCCTCAAAACCCATGTATCTTCCCACAAAACAGCTGATCAGTAAATAAAAATAAGCACACCATGAGTATACAAATTAAGGTGGTGAGTACCTACACACTGTTAATTTCAGCATTATTTCAGTGTAAGATGTTTGCAGATCCTCTAAGAGGGCCAGAATTAAAAGCATACATCTCATTTTGCTATAATGTATTGATATGCGCACTGCTCAGGTTTAAAAGCAATTCAAGATCATATCCTAATATGGGATCAAGCAAATACTAATAGACTGATGGAAGGTGGACAGCCACGATAAAAGAAATGGTCAGTTGTGTCCATACGCCTGGTTAGTTAAAGCAAACAATCCTTCTGAAATCCATTTTCTTAGTGATGTTCTCCCCATTGCTGGATCTAGGCGATATCTAACCACTGCAACGCTGTGGTCAGTAAGTGCAATACAAATGGGAGAGTTGTATTTGATCAGATAATTCAAATACAAACATGAACATAACACAGCTATAAAATAAAACCAACAAAGACTATATTCCACAAGCTGAGACATTATTATTATTATTAATTATTATTATTACTACTACTACTACCACCTAATGTCACCCCAGCATTTTTTCAATATAAGGAGTGATAGTTTTAGAGCCCATTACCCAGCTCTCAGTGAGCTCAGGTCCATTTCCATGGCAACGGGAGATGCAGCCGTCCGCGAAGTTGTCAGAAGGCTGTGACATTCGGTTCCTGTGGCGAGCACGGCTGATGGCAATCCAACAGCAGCATGCCAACGTTTTTAGGAACTAGTCTCCACTGCAGTGCTTTTAACTAAATGAAACAGAGAAACAAATATCCTGTTAATGGGCTGTGGGGCTTTTTTGTTGTACAATTTCTCTTTTTAAAGATTTCATAATAGAAGTCTTTTTGAGGAATGTTTATTGACTATTCCAATACCTGCATTTTCATTATAGCACAAGACTTTGCAGTCAAAAGCTTCACCCGATTTTTTCTTTTTTTAAATGAAGTGCTTTCTCCCTTTCTCCTCAGCTCTGACTTGCTCCCGGCCTTTGGCAGGGGGCGATAGCCCATGTAACACTGTGCACACACAGTGCAAGGTGCAGTTTTTTGGCCAGGTTTATGCACTGGGATGTGGTGACTGGTAGTAGTTTGAATAGACTGAGGATGTGATGGGTCAAACGGTCTAAGGAAGAATTTTTCTATTTAATAAAGTTTGTAGGAGAAAAATACTCAAACCTCTGGCAGATTCATAGGTTTTCAACTAATCCAAGAGTCAGTACCACCCTCTGAAGGTATGCACTCTGCACTCGCTGGTTACTGGCTGATCAGCAGCTGGATGTAGCCATGGCTGCCACAGGGGCATATCCTGTTCCTTCCCCAACAGCCAAACAGCTGCCGTAGCTCATGGTCCTGCATATCAACCCAAGTGGAAACCCTTCAAGGTCTAGATTAACATGCCAGGATGTAAAACATGGTGGCCGGGGTGGAGCTGTACATCCCCTTCAGCCACATCTCCCACAAAGACGTTTGTCCATGGTGCGGGCAAGGCAGTCACCCGGCAGCTGTGGTTTCACCACTGCAGTAAGCCCCCCTCTCCGAACTGTGGCCCTGATGGCACTGCTCTTCGCCAAAATGCTTCTGGCACACTTGTGCCTTCCCCGGCTGCTGCGGTACGGCAGTGATTGATGGCGCCGAGCCTGCAACAAGCAATCGATGGGTTAGGCAGCTTTATGCTCCTAACAGGATTTTCTGCTTGCACAAGTGCCAGAAACGCAGCACAGCCTGCCCCTGCTTTGAGCATATTGAATTATAAGGAACTAACTAAAAAAAGTACATGGGGAGGGTGCATAATACTGTGCAGCATATGGATGTTCTGGTTTACCATGCCCAAATTCTGTCTAGCATAAATAGGCTCATTTCCCACTGACATCAAGAGATGCTTATATTATTCCATACTGAAATCTAAAAGTGGATCACAATCATCTCCCACATTATCAAATGAAAACTAGTTGCCCAAAGCCAGGCAACATTCCAACAACAGCTCTAGCATATGCCATCAATCTTTCCCTGAAAAGTGATTTTCCTCTCATTGCACTGACTGTCCTCTGATTCAGCAGAAGGTTATTAGCAGGATAACATGGAGAACATGCCTTTTCCAAAATCACGCAGCAAGAAGTAACTCAATCCTGGCTTGCAGCTTGGTCCAAACGATGCCAGAGCTGCCCCACACCCTGACCAGCTCCCCTCCAGGTGAAAGAGAAGAAAACTGATCTTTAAGGGAGGCTGAAACTTGCCTCCTAAGGAAGTCGCGCCCAGGTAGGATTCGGCTCATGGTAGACATCTACCACCTCCAGCAGACAGCTGTGTATGATGCCACTGACCTGCAAGCACATTTTGGGGATGCAGAGCCATGCTGACTGCCTTTGTGAGATCAGCAGTGCCTCTGTTCCTCCAGTTTTTCATATTCTGCCTCCAGATAAGGGACCGTGCTTGCTCCTCTGGCATGAATGGTCTCCCCAGGGTGCGAGGCTGAGCCCGAGGTGGCAGGGAGACACGGCAGCGTTTGGGGCCCAGGGTGCTCTGCTGCCCAGCCCAGCTGTAGCATAGAGCCTCACAAGCTCTGCTTTGCCGTCAGACTGTAGTGCCACATGAACACCCATGTTCTTTCATGGCAGAAGGAAATTTCTCCAGGAAATGCCACACTCAGGCATTCATGTTTTGCGCACACAGCTTTTCCCACGGAGTAAGAGAGAAGCCACATCAGCTGTCAGTGAAACACTCTTTGGACTGATGTTTTTTAAGTGGCCTGCTGTGTCAAATCCCTAATTGCACTAATGGACCTAATGAACCAAGCCTCCTGGGGGAAGGCAGGAAAACCTCAGTGAGAGAGTCATTTAAACCAACCAAGTGCTTGGGAATATGTTGCTGGCAACAGCTCTGCCTTGGAGGTGGTGGTGGTCCATAGGTCCTGTTCACCCTCAGCCCATTTTAACCTCCAAGAGCACTTGTGACCCCCTTGGTGGGCAAACCCAGACCCACCTCAGCCGGGGCTGTGGAGACCAGCAAGGATTCAGCTCTGCACCACCAAAGCCACAGTGCCTGCATTCTCCTGGGGTGCAGGAGGGGTTTCCTGCACTAGCACCCTCTCCTTCCAGGATGTTCCTTGTAGCTTCATCTCATTTCACCCCACCTCACCCCACCTCTGAGGTGCTGGTGAAAGAGCAGGGCACCCCAGGGCTCACCACTCCCAATCCTGGATCTGAGATGACCCTTAACAACTCTGCCTTTGCTTTTTCTACAGAATTTGCTACTGGCAGTCAGGAATCTCTGCAGATTTTCCAGCACAGCCTTGCACTAGCAGCTCTCTCAGCCCTCAAGAGGAGAGGCTCATGAACTACTTTTCTTCATGCCGAAAAAATGCAAATAAACAAGCAAACCTCTTATTTCCTAATGTACCCAAGCCTGATGGTTATTAACCAGATGTCTGCTATTTTTAGGATCTGTTTTAAGCTGTTTTCTATAACTGTTCTGCCTGAAATGGGAGTGTATAGTGCACAGCTTGCTTGATGGTCCTGAGGTGTCTTTTAATTCATAAGAACCCCAGCACTCACTGGATGCTCAGAGCTATCTTTTAATAATAAAACAGGTTATTTCTGTATCTATCTCCCCTGCTGTAACTGCCTGATATTAATTTCCATAACTTTTTTTTTTTTTTTAAACTTGGGCAAAGAAAGAATCAGGATCCAGGTCCTGCAGACTTGGCTTGGGCTAAAACGCCAGCAGCCATCAAGATTCAGTGACCAACCTGCGTTTCGGTGCTGGTCAAAGTAACAGAGTGGAAGGGGATGTGGGGTTTGTTGTGCTGTGGTTGCCATAGAATTATTTAAAAGGTATTTCATCCCAGGAAAGCAAACTTTAAAAGACAACAGAAAATCGTAAACCTTTCACATTTTTCTCCAGTTACTCTTGCTCCCGTTTGTAACTGCAAATATTTATATGTGAGCCAGGATAGTTTATCCCTCATGCCTTCTTAACAACAACGTAACATTATTTGCAGATCTTTAGCCCCACTCACACAGAGACCTCAGCCTGCTTCAGGAAAGAGAGTTTAGCTGTTAACCCTTTCAAGAAGGACAGGAATCGTAACCTTATTACCTGAAGGTAACACTGCTCAGGACTGGCAGTGGAACCAGAAGTTTGGGAACAGTAGCTGTGAGGGCTGTGAGTGCTGTGGCTGCCAGCCTGCCTTCTTCCCACCTTATCCTGCAAAACAAGAAGGGTGCAAGTTTTACAGCCTCAACCGGGTATCTGCAATAACACAGGAAAGCCCCAGAACACGGCACTGGAAGAAACCTAAGATTATTCTGCCTAAATGAATACCTAACCATACCTGGAGGCTCCCTCATACACACTCAACTCCTCTTTTTAAAACACTCTGTAATGGTGTTTATCCTCCCTAATGAGACAAGTCTAATACCTAGCTCGATTCCTTCAGCTTTTCCTCAGTGGTCATATCTTCTACAGCTGCCAGGTATGTTGCTGTCCTTTGGACACCTCCCAGTTTGTCCAGAGAGTTCAACCCAGTGTCCTGGATGGGGCCTCCCGCTGTCAGGCAAAACAAGATACCTGCCCCCCATGCTGCTGGTGCAATCATCCCATTAACATATCTCAGAACAAGACTTTCATTTCTTTTCTCTGCTTGCAACAGAAGAGCAAAACAAGCAAAACAAGATACCTGCCCCCTATCCTGCAGGTGCAATCGTCCCATTAACGTATCTCAGAACAAGGCTCGTGTTTCTTTTCTCTGCTTGCAACAGCCCAACACTAGTGTTTTATGTCCAGCTTGCGACCCAGTATTTTTCACTGGTTTGTTTTTGTGATAGCCCTTTCCATTTTTGCACTTGACTCCTCTTCCAAATGCAAGGCTTTCCTTATCTTTTCATTATCTTCATCTGGACCACATGCCCAAAGTCATTGGGGTGGCTGAGCACAGGCAGGAATCTGAGGCAAGCGAAGAGATGTGTGCTGGGAAGGGAAAGGGCTGCTTGAAAATATCATGACGGGAACAGAAAAAGCAGAGTCTGATGGAAAGAAATCAGAAAAGGAAAAAGAAAGCCTATAGAAGAAATGAAAATATGTCATGGGAAAGAAAAGAAGAAAGAGAAGGAAATGAGTAAATGAAAAAGGTACAGAGAATGACACTGAAAATAATGTAGAAAAATTACACAGGGATGTTTGAGAGACCAATGCAGGCAAGAAGGGAAATATGAAGTCTTACAGAACAAGAACTCTGTGCAATTTTAAGTTGTTATCAACCAGCTCCAAACTGAATAAATGTTTATATCCCATAAACAGCTGCTAGCTAAGCATGACCTGCCCTGGGTAGTTGAATAAGTCCTAAGAGTAAGATGTATTGAATGCTTTTCAAACCTGCATGACAGAACTGTGAATCATAGCACAGTATGCATATTTTAATTCTTGCAAAGAGAGGATGGAAAATGGCCTGGAAATGTGTTTTGCCATCAGCCTTGAAAAAAATAAACCTAGCCCCTCTCAGATCTCTGCAAGCCACGGAAGAACACTATTCTCGCAGATGAAAGCTCAGGTGGTCCTTGCTTTTCTTTATTAAAAGAACAAATTTTGAGGGCTATATTCTCTAGAAAATATAGCAAAATTACTGAGAGCAAAGGCTCAAAGATAAGACCTCTGTCTATATAGTAAAATGTAAAGATATCTGTGCAAGTCAGGACTCGGGATTAGCAGGCACCTGTAGCCTTCAGGAGCAGGGATTTCCCAAGCAGTGCGATATTTGGTGGCTAAGAAGAGTGCTGAAAGCTAACAGTGCAGATGGGGCACTAGCAGGCTGGAGAGATGCTACCCAGTATAAACATTGGAGAGGCCAAGAATTTCTCAAAATTCTTTCTGTGGGTTTTTTTGGCCTTATTTTTCCCTGTAAACTGAAAGGCAACTGCACTCAACTTTCTCCAGGGAAAGCCGAAGAGGTCTGCAACAGCAGCAGTGCTTGGAAGCTGTGGCCGTAACGTCATGGAACAGGGGGAACCCTCAAGAGAGATGCATAGCTAGTTCAAGGCTTGTGTATGCATCACAGAGCACCTTAAATAAGCTTTCTTATGAGTTTTATGCAATGCCAAATGCACTTTGATAGCCTGTGTACAGATGCTATCCCCTCCTGTGCAGATACATGCAGTGGAGTGACCCTAAAGGAGCAACTCTGTGAGGCTCTGTGGGCAGAGCAAAGGTGAATGCTGTACCTTGCCTCCAATAAATACCTTATGGTCTTGCCATTCTTTTTGCCTTTTTGAAGCTGTTCTTTGGCTCTGGACAGCCCCTCTGTGCACCACTTGGACTCCCCCACTAAAGGACAATCTGGAGTTGCCCTTCACAGGAGGCAATTCACCTGCCTGGGTAGTTTATGCAGCCTTTGAGGATGCTATGCACTGGATAGACTCGCTCTGATGCTGTTGGTTGATGCATCCCTCACTTCACCTCCCACGTGCAGACAAAGGAAGCGACCGATAAACACCAGCCTTTCCCAGGTCTGCTGTAATGCACTCCTTTCACCCTTACTGCTGCTCCATTAGGCAGCATTTTCTCCCCCAAGCTTAGCAACCCTATGCCTTGCTCACCATCCCAGACTTCACCTCTTCCCCAAGATTACCAGTGCTGAAGGTCTATGCAACATCACTTGTTGCTGTAAAGGATTAACCAGGGAGACACCTCTGCTAGCTTTGCAGCAAAGGCACATTAAAAGTAGCCACACAGCCAGTGAGGGGGGTGGGTCACAAAGGGTTGCTCAGTGAAATGGGAAAACATGTGGAAGACAAAAGAAAAGAATAAATTTTCCTAGGCCAGCAATGCTGCAACTCTGAGAGGAGCCAGTAGACATTTAGACTCCAATGGGGAAGGGAGTAGAAGACCTTCAGCAGTCAGAGGAAAGGCGCATTTAGCAAATATCAGTGGTTTAATTCCCTCCTGTTTTAGCTTCAGCCTCCTACTTATAGGATTCAGGCTGTGAGGTGCCACATTGACCGTACCAAAGCATTGTCCCTGTGGATTGATGGTAAGACTCAGCCCCTTAGCTCAAAACATACAGCAGCAGTCCCAAAGTCAACATTTCCACACTTACTAGCAGTATCCTTGGGATTTCCTATTCAGTCCCAGCCCTCCGCAGTAACTTGCAGCAGCTACTGTTTCTTTTTCAAGGACGCATTCACTTGTAGGCACACATGGTACCTCACCAGCACTGAAGGAGAACATAAAATTAGATAAGACAGTCCTGATAAGAAATATTTCTATATAGGTTACAATTTTCTAATGGGAAACCAGCCCTTTTATTTTTACTCGCCCCTCCACTAACATTGTAAAAAGGTCCCTGCTCTCAGCCATTTACTATTTCATTTCAGTTAAACATATCTGTTATTTTCAAATACAAGACTGAAGTCGATTTAGACAGGCGGATTAGCCCATAAGCCCCCGTAAAGCTCTGCCCCACAGCCTGGGAAATGACTCAAGGCAGCAGCACAGCAGAGAGCTGGGCAGGGCATGCCTGTTTTGAGCCAATGTTTGATGTTCACCCTTCCTGCCCCTTTCATTACCACCTCCTTGAGGCAGGCACATGCAGTGGCTGTGACTTACCCCCACATCACAGCTTTACATCCCCTCCGCTAATTTAGGTGCAGAAATGAGAAGCAGGAGAAGAAGGACCCTTGCCATTCATGTTGCGGACCGATTCCCTCCGAAACCCACCAGCAGGACGGAGCGCAGCGAGGCCCCGGGGCAGCCCCGCTCTGGGGCGAAGGGTGCTGCTGGAGGAGGAGAGGCGCCCGCTCGCCGGCCGTCCCGCACCGTCCCGCCAGACGTCAATGCCACGTTAACCATTGCCAGGGGGATGAAGGCAGCCCAAACCTGCAGCTGCCTGCCCTCACCAAGAGCTTAATCATTTTTAAATCGGGAGAATGAATGCCACGACCTGCAATTATTCATCTTTTGTGTTGTTAGCTACAGCTCCCTGTGCTGTGCCAAATCACACGGTTTCAGACCGGTTTGGTGGTTGGAGCCTTATCAACATCCCCATCTTCCCACTCCTCTGCCTGCCCTCCCCCTAAACCACCCCATCACCCCCCTGCCCAGACCCTGGTGAGGGGCTTCGAGGGGCTGGGCAGGATTGGCAGTGCATGGGAAAGCCCTCGGGGTGCTGAGGGAGCCCCCGGGGTGGCACACGGCCAGAGGTCACTAAACAATGATGTTGCTGAGGCACTGGGCTGTCCCAGCGGGCCCCAGGAGAGGGGGGCCCCTGGGAGTGCCGTGTACTGTGCAGGGAACGTGCCGTGCAACCCCCCAGAGTGGCTCCTGCCAGCAGCCCCATGGCAGCACCAAGGGTGCTAGTGCTGTTGGGGGAAAGAAAAAAAAAAAACAGGAAAAAAAAACACCAAGGAAAAAAAAAAACCCAGACCAAAAACATGCCTCACCTGATAGCTTATTGCAGTTGTTGCCACTGGGAAGAGCCCGGGCCCCAGCACAACCCTCTCCCACCTCTGCCTGTAGTCCTAACACATGCTTTTCTCCAATGCATTATTTACACATCCCCGGTCTTGAGCCGGGAGAAGCCCATGGAATGCCAGGAGAGCTGCCAGTGCTGCCACCTCTGTGCCTCCACGTGGGGCAGACCCAACCCCGAGGGCAGCTGGTGGCCATCACAGCATCACCCATGTCCCTGCTGGGCTGTGCTCAGGAGAACTGTGCTCTTCAGTAGTTTTCCAGGCGGGTTGAAGGACCAGCAGGTGCTGAGCCTGTGGGGTCAGCAGTGTAAGAGCAGCCACGGCCAGGGATGGGGTGCCTAAGCCTTCTGCAGACATGCAGCTTGTCTGTGTGCAGCACTGCAGAGCCGCAGCATTGCAGAACCTCTTTGGTTGTTTCCTCATGCTGGGCTGAGGCTGTGAGGCTCCCCAGGGAAATACAGTCCATTAGGGGATGCTTATTAATGGGACACCTGGCTTCAAGAAGTCTTTGGAACTACTCAACATAAACAATGCTTCATTTAATTCATTGTCCCAATTATCACTCATTTAAGTGCACTATTCACTATGGAACTGTAATTTTCACTTCTAAGTGACACACAGGATTTGGTTCAAGACATCTCCTGCTTCACGAGCTATGCTTATAATTTGACTTTTGATTTCTCATGAACTCATTGGGGTTACGCAGAAGATGGGAGATGGGTTTGGCCCAAGCAATGCTGTTTTATCCTGTGCAAAGCAGCCTGGCCATAGGTGCTGTCTTCCAGGGTTGGGGAACAACCATGCAGAATGCTGAGGCCAGATTTACACAGAAGGTTATATATTTGTACATGGGTTATAAACAATAACGTAACATTGCTTAAGCCAGGAATAAGCAAATAATTGTACTTAAAATTATAGATGTGTACAACCTCCCTCCTATGCAGGAGTAAAAATCCAGAGGTGCTATAAATCGTAGCATTTGCAAAATCACATCCAAAGAAAGTTTTATTGTAACAAAACTTGGCTTATCTTTAGTGGTATCAGGCTTTACTGCTTTTTGAAGAAAACTAAATAGACATTTGACAGCTGCTACTGTCAGACAGTGGTATTTTTGCGAACCATGGCATTTAACAGATGGAAAAGCAGATAATGTAATAATATAGCATTCGCAAGTAACATTTCAGAAGTAGTAGTCATGGTCTTTAAATAAAACTGGGCAAAGCAGAGCTGAGTCAGCTTTGCTCCTGGATCCAAGAAAGCTCCAGTTGCTTCAACTTTGACAACGTCAAAAATGTTCCTTAAAAACTAAAGGGACAAAAATTTAAACCCCATAATTGGAAAGACGCATTAGCGCCTGCGGGCTCTCCAGGGAGAGCGGTGGTGCGGAACCCGCAAAGACCCCACATGCAGGTGGGAACCGGCTGCTGCACACTGACTGACCGGGACCACCAGGGCTCGATCAGCCAGGCCACCCACTGGCTCTCCTCGTCACTTCTGAAACATGGCAGGAATTGTAAGGAGCTCCCAGCTGCATTTGGTGGGCAGGCAGTCCCAGTGACTGCGGCATTTCAGGAAGCCCAAGGTCCTTATTCTCACAGCGACGTCTCCCACTTTAGCCTATGCAGAAGAGAGGTGCACAGAAATCAAGCGAGCAGAGCACAGCAGTGCCACCCCACACCCCCCCTGAGAATGTTTTTAGTTTACTCTTCATAAAGATAACACACCACAAGAGCATTGCTTGTCTCCCAGCCAAAGTTGGAGACCAAATAAAGCATTAGCAAAAACCCACTTTGCTGGGCTCGGTGAGGCACCATTGGTGTCATCTTTGGCGTGTTGAAACAAATACGTGCTAGATCCAGCTTGCCTTTTGAAATGATAGCTCACTCAATCTTCATCGTGGGACTAAATGAATCAACGACCCTTCAGGGCAGCTCCTGATGGAGCCTGTTGCTACCGTTTGTATCAAATCAGTGGATATCAGCCCACAGGAAATTATTGTAGCAAGTCAAAATATTCAGCGTGACTGCAGCAGGGGAGGACGAACTGCTCATAACAAATCCAAGTGTTATCTCATCCCTGGCACCTCTTCTAATCAATGTTTGGCTTTACTCACTGAAAGCTCTTTGCACTTCAACTCTGAAGCTCGCACTGCTGCTGCAAAGTGTGAGAAGGGACAGCGGGCAAGAAAAGAGGGAACAGAGAGAAGTGAATTGTCATCCATCAGAGACTCCTGTCTGGCAACCCTCAGCAAGTCATCTGGGCTTAAATCCCTTGAGATACTGAGGTGTCACCTTTTACTGTTCCTTTAAGCTTCCTACCCTCGTGTCTGGGCACTGAATGCCAGTACCTGGTCCTGCTGCCCCTGAACATGGCAGCTGAGGCTGTGAACACCGACACCACCACTGGGACGGTCCATTCCCATTCAGAAAAAAAGGGCTTACAACCATAGCTGTTAGCTGAACAGCCCAGTGAAGAGTCAATAGCATCAGGTTTAGTTAATAAGAGGAGTAGCCCTCTGCACTGGGAATCTCACGTGACCATCTGCATCCCCTGAGGCTCCCTCATGTCAATCCATCTGTGATCTCTGGCTCATTCGAACAACTCGCACCAGACACAAAGGTCTCAGGATTCACGCACAGAAGCAAACCCTCAAGCTGTTTTGCAAAACCTCTGAAACTCTGCCATCATGAAGTCAACAGACGATGTACAAGCTGAGCAAGCATGGGAGCCTGATTTTCCTTCATTTATAACTGTGTGTTTACAGATGGACTCACAGCTCTTTGCAAGTCATCCTGCTACTTTTTGGAGAACCACAAGCCATTTTCATACTCCTGCAGAGAGAGGGAGTCAAAGCTACCTCACCTCAATAATTCTTTAACAATTTAGCTGGCTATAAAATGGGATAAAGATGGCAGATTCTGGTATTTTCCTGGCCCTGACTGGGTGAGAAGATAAGTAGAGGCACAGTAGTGGTGGGATATCAGGGTGCTGGGGATTTGCTCTGAAGCAGCTTTGGGGATTGCCTTCATCCTCTCCCACGGAGTCCTCACCTATGCACAGGCAAGCATAAAATTGCATCCATGACTTACATAGCTTGAACCAGAAAACAGTTTTATCCTGATTTCTGAATGGAATGAGGCATGTGCAGCTGTATTGCTTTCACCTGACTAGTCCTTCATAATTTCTGAAATCATCAGTCCTTTCAATTAAACTTGGCTGAGAGGAAGAGATCTAAAGGTATTGCCTCGCCAACACGTTTTGGGGAAACAAGCAGCTGGGTAGAGGAGAGTCTGCTCCTGCCTCCACAGAAGGAAGAACCGTGGTGCAGCCTCAGCCACCGCTGCGGAAAAGGGGCACAAGCACCTGCCAGAATGTCTCCAGCCACAGCTCACACTGTTCAGCAGAAGTTCCTCCATCTTCAGTCTTGGTTTCGCTTCCATGAATCAGCAAAGCTCCTAGCGCCCATGGAGGCAGATATGCGGGCTGGAGCTTTGCTGGGGGAAGGGGTTCAGGAGCTCACCCTTCTGCCTGGATGCCCTCGCGCTGGGAAGGGGCTGAATGCATGTGGCAGCTTCGCTCCAGTTCAGAGAACTCAATCAGAAAACAGGTATCTTCAGCTCTGCTGTTCAGAAAACTCACCGGTTAACAGTCTAGGACTCCCAACTCACATCTTAGTTGCAAAAATCAGTCATAAGCTTCGGGTCTACTTTTCTTTTGCCAAACTAATACATACAAACGTAACTTTTTTTTTGTTATTGTTGGTATTCTGACCTTGCAAAAACCCAGGACTAGAATCTCTGCTCAACCATATTTATTTCTTTTTGTGGCTCTCTGGTCTGTGAAATTGAAGGGTTGCTCTAGGACCCAATACTGCTGGAATTTATCTGTTTAGAGAAAAGTGTGGCTTAATCTATGCTTTGAAGAACAAAGCAGAACACACAAAAAATTACATGGACTGTGCAAAGAGATTATAAAGGAGAAAATAGGACAAAACAAAGTAGGTCAAATTTGGGACATAATCCAACATTGTAAATTTGTGCTTATGGGCCCAAATGTTTCCTCTTTAAAATCAACAATTGTGTCTGTGAGGGACTGGTGTGTGAAGGAAGCCAGCTTGCTGCAGCTGTGCCTCTTGGTAAAGGGACAGTTTCCCATATAGCAGAAACTTACAGTCTAAACCGCAACATTAAATGTCTTTGCCTCACAAATGCCGACACACGCAGGACTCCTTTCGCAGAAAAGGGTCTACTGAAAGCAACGCAACTGTGCAGAAAGCTAAAGCTAAGCATGTGGGTGAGCAATTGTGTGTTCACAGTCTACAGGCCCTTTATCCCTATAGGCACAAAACCTTATGTTTCTAATTAAATTAACGCATTTATACCTGTGGGAAAATCCCAGCCCAGTATCACAGAGTGCGCTGCACAAACAAATACACTGACATTCATAACAACTGATGCGTTAACTGGGATTTGAATAGAATCATTTAAGCATTAGTAACATTTCCATCCCTGGAGGTCAAGCCCTTTCACGCCCATGCATTTTGACATCCATTAGTAACTGAACATATTCCTAATAGAAAGCTAATCAAAGCCAACATACCAAGCATTTGTTTGCATAAATATAAATAGAAGCTGGAGGTAAAATTAACCCTAGAGTACTGTGAGAGTCTAGCATATGCAAGAGAATCTTAACATTTAGGGTCAAGACAGCAGATATATTAACTACTACACACACAAAATGCAATACTGGGTGAGATCAACAACGATGCTCCAGGCCAGCATCCCATTTCCTTGCACAGCAGCTTTAGGGGGAAAGCGAAAGAACCTCTCTAGATGAAAAGCACATCCCCAGGAGATCGCCTACCAAAACCCCAAGCAATTACTTGTGCTTAGAAACACTACTTCCTCATTTTCATATATGCCAAAGCAAGTCAGGTAAACTACAGGTCAGGGAAGATAAGGACGCTTACTTACTCCTGGCCTACAGATACGCAGAATTGTTTAAGGTTTTCTGTTCATTTGTTTTGGGTTTTTTAGAGAAGTTAGACCATACCTATGGTTTCAATGAAGTTAACATTTAAGTTAAAATACAGCTGTTGGTGAGAACAGATTAATAAGTGATTTGTGCTTTTCTTATTCTGCTTGTTGATTTTCTTATAGGGCTGTACATCAGAGTCCTAAATGCACGACTGGGATACTAGTAAAGGCTAGTTCAGAAAAAAAAGCTGTTCTGAGCACAGTTGTCTGTGTTAAACATAGCAGAGGTCAGCTTGAAAATTAATTTATTTCAACACACACAGGAAAAGATGCATAGATGCATATACAAGACAATTCAAAATAGCATTCCTATGGGCTGCAAAATAGCACTTCTAAGTAGGTTGGAAGAAAACAGATGCTTCTGCCTGCTGCAGTGAAAGAACACCCTCAATATTATACAAAGATGTATAGAAGAACCCCAGGGACTGATTACTACTTGAAAGATAAGCAGGATGTTTTGAAGAATGGCTCAAAGCATGGAAGTGTCTAAATTCCTTAGCTTCCCAAAGACCTTGGGGGGAGAGGGCAGGGGGAGACTATCATGACCTAATTCCTTGCTTCCAGATGGATATTTTTTTTCCTTTTCCCTCTGATAGAAGCATGCCTAGGCACTGCAAAGTGTAGCATCCAAGGAAGACTGTATTTTACAAAGATTTCTAGAAAATAAATAATCTGTGTGACTCCATATAACAAACCAAGGAACTAATGCAGCTGCTAGCTCATGACAAGTGGAAGATCTCTAGTTACTAGCAATATATATTATCCAGCGTTATTTTTCAGACCCATTACTGTTCACCGTATGATCTCACAAATGGCTGTACCAGCATAAGGAGGGAATGGGTGCAAGGGGGAAAAGTGGGATCACTTCTTTCAAGTAATTTAAAACATTCATTAGAATTGTAGGCTAGGATAAATAACAGAATTTCCTTGCCTTCTTCTTTTCAACATTTCCATATATTTTCACTTTTTGGCTCTAATCTTGCAAGCAGCAGTTGCTTTGGGCCAGACCAAAGGCAGACCTTGCACTGCCTCTGCTAGGATAGTGGTCAATAGCCAGAACTATAGGGAAAGAGCATAAGAAATATGACAAGTTTAAAATGACCCTTCCTCCATCAGCTTCCAATAACCAGTACTTTGGAAATCTTTATGCGGAGTTCACTTAAACCATGAAAGAATCATAGTAGAAGTATTGCTCCTATAGTTAACTGCTACTTGGAAGAGAGTTTTAAGTTAAAAAACAAACAAACAAACATATAAATATATATAAAATATAGATCTGATCAGAGAAAGGCACCATCATGTCACATAGCTGCAATAATTATTGCAGTTCACAGAGAGGTGCACAAGCTGTCATATGCACAAATACAGATGTATTTCACCAGTCGGCAGTAATTACTAAAAAGAAAAAAATAAACCCAAAAGTCTACACTGAGGGTAAAAGTAGTCATGGTAAAGCATCCCCAAAGCAGCAAAGCCATGCTTCAGAGCCACTCAAGCTGTAGCAATCTGGCTGCTCTCCCAGAGTGACTCATCACCCACACCACCTAGGTCAAACCGACAGCACAGATACTAGAGAAACTTCTCTCCCACGCACACAGTTATTAAACAATGATCAGTCTAGCTGCTTATCCAGAAAGATTCAAAAGATCTATCGTGTAAAATAAAACCCCATTGTTCCCAGCTTTTAATAATAATTCTCTGAAAAGCATCTCTAATGATTATGACCGTACAGGCTTTATGGGAGAGCTAACCACGCAGGACAGACCACACATCTTTGCCCTGGGAAAAGCCGTGGAGCGTTTCTCCCTGGACCCACTGATCAACTGGAAGAGTAACTTTGGTTTGGGAGACAAGCAGCTGGAAAGGGGAAAAGGAAGAGAATATCACAAAGGTTTTCAAACCATAATTGCTGCGAAGATGTTGTATTAGAAGTATGTGCTTGCTACTTACTGCGATACAGCAGCTCTGAAGGCTCTCTCAGACACAGAAAGGCCTGCTGCATCACCAGGAACTTGCAAAACCTTGTAACTATCCAACTTAATGGTAACTCTACCCTTGCCTTCCTCTGCCTCCTAAGAATTAATGTCCTCGGGTTTCTGTGGGTGTTCACCCCAAAGCCTTCCCCAAAAGAATGAATTTCATCTTGCACATCAGTACGCTGGCATACATAAATAGGAACAGGATTATTATTCTGGGATATTAGTGAAAAAGGCAACAGGGAAACCCCGTAGAACTTGCCTTCACCAACTGCCCTTTGCTTTTTTTTTTTTTTTAAACTCAAGTACAAGTAGTGCTTTAATGTTTTCCTTGAGACAAACTATTCTGATAAATGTTTATGGAGTTAAAAAGAAGTTCCCTACTGCATGAGTAGCTGGATGTTTAGACAGTTTGACATAGGAAACATTATACAGTCTGTGCTGTAGCAGTTTGTAGGAAAGTTTGATGCAAGACCAGTTTCCTGTTCCAGTCATGACATATTGAAATTTATAGTAGTAGACCACGAGGTAGCAGCTCTGAGGGAAGCATCATGTCAAAATCGAGGGCATGCCCATGCAAATAATACCATTCACAGAGCACCAGTTTGCAAGCTTTTGGGGGTTGGTTTGTTGGCTTTTTTTTTTTTTTTTTTTTAAAATGAGACAACAGAAAGAATAAGAGTGCAGACCTCAAATCCTCCCACTTTCTTGTAGCAGAATGATTGATAATACCTCTCAGAACTTAATCCAGACCAGGAGTTCACCACATGAGGTGCTCTACGAGCAACGCAGTCCTTTACCTTTACAAAAATCACCTTTTCCTGCTTACCTGGAAAAATCATCCACAGGTAGTTATTTTGCAGCCCGAATCCCAAGCTCTGCAGGAGAGACCTAGTGTTTTCTCCACTGCTGCAGATGTTCCAGATCTTCATCCAAGCTCTCTTCAGGGCCTGATTCAACCAAGTATTACACTGCCTAGTATTGCTAGTAAACATGAAAATTTTTAATAAAATGTCCCCCACCCCATGATAACATGAAACAATGTTTCCTCGTCTTCATTTTGATCTGCAGTTTGATCAGTTTTAGCTTGGATGGATCTGTGGAAACAGCCAAGAGTAATGGCAGATTGCTGACTGTAGTGCCAGGTAATGTTCAAGCACCATACAAACAGGAAACAAAACCACTATTTTATTTTGAAGTAGCATTTTATTTTCTGTTAGCTTTGTATATGGAGCTTCAGCCTAGTTAACACAAACTGTGCACTGCAGGTAGCTGTAGGGACAGGAATGCTTGCATGCTATGCCTTTGCAATGCCACCGGCTCTAGAAAGCACCACTTTACATACTTTTCAAAACTCCAAACTAATGAAGTAGTATTTGCACAAGAACATTGCATTACAATGGCAAAAAACATGTGTAAACCTTTTTGCATTACTCAAATACAGCATCTACCTTGAAACATTAGGCCATATCCCTACAAGGTAACGTGTTACGGGAGACCTCTCTGAACAGGGGCTTGCTGTGTTTGTAAGCTAAGGCCTGCTATGAAAACCCCCAGTGCCTTCTAAAAAACTGCAACTTGGCCTTCGAGCCAAGTGCAGGTTCTGCTTTGACCAACACAGTCCAGATATCAACATGCAAGTTGCACCAAAGGAAGAATTTGCCCAAGCCACAGCTGATCTTCATCTTTCAGCCTCACACAATACGCTCTTCATGTGGTTCTCTAACAATTCCAAGTGGTCAAAACTTCCAAAACTTTCCAAAGTGACCTCTGGTCGTGGTCACCTGCTTTAATACCAGGGATCAGACTTCTCTAGGACAGAACACAGGTAACTCCTTTTAATTTTAAGATAGGTAGCAGGGAGCTCACTGGCAGGAGCCACATTTTTAGAGTCCTGAGAAATCTACATTCCAATTTTTAATTTAAAAGTTTAAATTTAAAAACTTTACCCTAGAGCTTTAAATTGCTGAATCCTCCATTAGAGCACACTCCATAAGTCAAAACTTCAGCTTTTTGTGCTGTGGTTGCATTGACATTAGACTTGATTAGTCACAATGCTGAAAGCCCTTCATTGCTTGCTGTTTCATGGCCTCTTCCTCTAGTACCTTCCAGTAAGATCTGCTTGCAAATCAGAGGTTAAATGTGGTCCAGACAAGGTCAGACAATCAATGCATACTGTAGTCTTGTAGGGGTTTAGGTTGGTTTCAGGCTTTTTTCCTGTAAATTAATTTCTATTTTAAATAGCTTGATTGAACCTGTATATATGTATATTTAAACTTCCCTTAAAAGTCCACCCTCTTAAAACCAAGTTTTGGATTTCATTTCTCTCAGTGGCATAGCAGTTAAAGAGGGGTGAGCACACCCATTTGATGTTATCTGGGGAAGTAAGACATGAGCATAATGAACACAGCCACACTGCTCTTCTGTTAATCCACCCTCAACGTCTGCCTACCCACCAGTACCAGAGTGCAATGTATCTCCTTGCAGCATTCACCCCACTATGGAAGTAATAATGGCTTTTGCGCTTTTGGTACTCTCAGATCCTGACAATCCACGGTCAGACATACTCACGCACACTGATGTCTGGTCTGGGCTTCCCATCACAGCCAGGTTTCTGGCACAGCTTTAATAAACCATCAAACTACCTATTTTGAAAGCAAGGTAAGGAGGAGGAAGAGAGAAGGTAAGTATGAAATATTTCATGAACTTTGTAAACCAAGAAAACAGGTCACAATTCTGTCCAACCAAGCCTACAATCCTCCTCAAGATGCACAAAAACCGTTCAAAGCATGAATACTCAATGAATGCCAAGCCTGCATAGTGAGGCAGGTTTATTCTCTCTGTAGGAGCTTAAGGAGGGTCTCACTACATTGCTTACATTTTGTTTCCATGCACAAGAAGTCTCTGAGATGTATTTATTCCATTCATATGAAAAAACAATTTCATGTACTTAAAAGAAAAAAAGGAGAAAGACGGCAGCACAGAAAGTTTTCTTCATTACAAAGTGTTTTTCCATCAGGCAATTATTTATAAGAACTTTTGTTAACACTGGAGTTTAGGCTCTGGAACAAAGTGGATATATTGTTTACCAGCTTTGCCAGTCAATCTTCTCTTACAAAACCTCTCCCTTCCCCCTCTCCTTTTCCAGCCAAGTCAGTCCCCAGCTTAGGAGTTTCCTTTGTCACCAAGATCTCCTTTTCCACAAATTGTCCCTTGTATAATGCCATCTTCAATGTAGTGCCCTGAGGTATCCGTGCTCCTGCAGAGAACTGTCGAGGGGATCCGCGACGAGCGTCTGTCCTGGCTCTTATCCTCAGAGGAGCAGTAAATCATCCTTTTCATGGTACTCCACATCTCATCATCTTTGTATGAATAAATTATTGGATTCATGACAGAGTTCAACAGGGCCAGGAGAAGAAACCACCTTTTAACATTCTGAATCCCACAGTAGGTGCAGTTCAGACCATCGAGCAGTAAGACGACCAGGCCAGGGGTCCAGCAGACAACAAAGGCACCTAGAAATAAAGGAGACAAAAAAAGGAGATAAAAGCAGGAGAAGACAAAATTCTAATGACAGTAGCAAAATTATATCTACTACAGCTTCTTTGCCAAGCCCTGAGCACAAGGCAGGGCAGCTCTCGGCTGCAGGGAGCAAGAATCCAGCTGCTGACAGCATCAGCTCAAATACAAGTGGGGAAAGGTCATCACAACAGTGATTTGTCCACGCTGATAAATAAAGAGCATTAAAAGCAGAGAACTGGTGCTCTGAATGCAGACTTCCTCTCTTCATCTCCTATGCTAGAGAAGATACCAGGTGGCCCACTTCCACCACTGCTGCAATATGAGCCAAAGAAGAGACATGTCTTCTGTCACACTACAGTTGACTCAGCAGAGCTATGGGCACACTGCCCAATTCATAAAACAGGAGTCACATAATTTAAACATGTCCTGGCTGGAAACCCCACAGCTAGCGTAGGATGCGTGCCATTGTCTGCGACACAAAAGCACTGCTGGCTCCCCAGCTGGAGCAGCAGCCCACCTCTCTCCACGGCTCCCTCCCAGTCTGTGCGTGCTGGGTACTTGGAACCCCACAACTTGGATCCAGGAAACAAATTTGGTTGTAAGTGAAAAGACAGAAAGAAACAAATAGATGAGTTAGCGAAGATGAACGGAAGGATGTAGCAGTCAGGGCAAAGAAATGAAGCAAAGAAGAGAATTAAAAAGAAAAAAAAAAGACAGAAAGGATGAGGAAGTAAGTAAGAGTGTAGTGATGGGGGAAACAATAAAACTCTTCAAGAGAGGCATTTCCCCAAAACATAGCAAGAAACCACAGGACCAGCCCAGGAGCAGCAGAGTTCTCCTCGTGTTTCAGCTGTGAGGCAGGAATGACAACGGCCCCCGTGACAAAGTGAGACACAAGGTTATAATAAAAGCTGAAAGAGACAAAGTAGGACAACACGCTCCTCTCTCACTAGCCCCTCAAGAAAAAAGAAAAAAATTAAAGAAAGGGGGAATAAGGGAGAAGAGATCTTAGACAGAGTGAAGACAACATGAAGAAAGCCTAAAGCCGCAACTTAGAAGGAAGTTCAGTATTGCATTTGCATCTTCCCATGTTACTACTGCACATCCCCACCGCAAAGGCAGGGGTGTGGGCAGGACTGCTGGGGAGGGGGGAACATCACGACCAAATGCAGCCTTTGGCCACGAGCTTGGGAGGGGTCCTGAACTGCCCCATCTGCCCTCCTGCCTCCCCCTGGCACGGCAGCCTGTCATCCCTCGCCTTGAGCCCAAGGAAGGAGTAGCCATATGCATGATAATACTAACTTAGCACAAGCCACAATTGCTGTCTGACATACAGAAATAGTAAAATTACAACTCTGCACAACTGTCACAGTTTGAACAACGTACTGAGGAAATTCCAATCATTTACAACAGCAGAGTTTCCCCTTTTTTGGGCTTAGAAAAAATAATCAAACAAATAAGGATGATAGCAGCTACATGCTGAAAAGCTCTCCTGGGGGTGTTGGTATCTGTTCAACAATTTTGGTAGGGAAAGCAAGTCCAGCTCACTTTTTTAAAGCCGCTGGTTTTCCCATATCTGAGCTGTGCAAGCAAGCAATGAGAGGGCAGCCTGGCTCATGGCAGGACCCAGGCAGCGCTGGAGCCAGGACTCAGCGGCACCTCAGGCATCCCATCGGCTGTGCTGTGCACAGGGACTGGTTTCAGCAGCACTGGACACTTCTCCCCATCGAGGGTTTTTAATGGACACTGTGCCCATCTGATTGGGCAAGCCATAATAGTATATAAAATGAATTCATGTGATTTAGTAAGCATTAGGATTGCTGAAAAATGTATCCAGAACAAGGTACCATGGATCTCGCTGCAAATCTATGCCCCTGGAGTCCAGACAAAATTCAACCAACTGATTTGCTGTGTTCCAGGCAATATTGTACAGAACAGAAAGGCAAGAGACCACCTCCTTCAGAAACTGCATTTTCTGCTCTACTGTACCAAGATTTTTGTGATGCTAAGTACTAATTCCATGGTGTTAGTTTTGAGATACTGGTTACCATCAGTAACGTTCCTCCACCGCCCACTGGCATCAGGAGCTGCAAGCTGCTACCACAACACTTGCTTTCCCTGGTCAGTCTCTATACTAGAGGCTGTTTTGGCTCCAGCGTGCTGAGTAAGCAGTTGTGACACCAACTCTTAGAGCCTACAATGGAGCAAACACTGTACTGATTTATTGCCCTGGGGTTCACCAGCAAATCCCATCTGTTTTAACAAGCACTGGAACTAGACCACCCGGACAACAATACAGTGTCTAGCTGAGTGTCTCATAAGCATTTGGACAGAGAGCTTTCGCTAGCCACCAAGGGTCACTGGCAAAGTTGCCAACTCACCAGCTCCATGCAGAAATTAAGATGGTAACAAACCCTCCTTCAAAAAAGCACTGAAAGCATTTTGACCACTTACACCACAAAGCATGCAAGGTCCAACCCTGCTTTCATGGAAGTCAGCAAGAGAGGAAACAGACCCCAAAGCCACATTTAACAAAAGACACATACAAAACCCTTTCAGACAAAACCCCAAGACTGCAGGCAGGATTAGCCCGTGAACTCCTAGGACATACTTGTGTCTACCTATACAGGCAAAGCCCTAAAAGGTTTCAGTGGCAAAAGTAAGGGAAGATAAAAGACATCTGCAGACATCTCTCTGCACGTTTTCCCCACCCCACAACTGAAGACGAGGACGGGGCAACGCAGTGACAGTGTCAGAGTTACTGGCTAATTTTTTCATGGGGCTGTTGCTTTGACTCCATCAAAAAATACATTTTGCTGTGTAGGGAGACAGCACAAGCGATTCACACCCTGCTTTTAGCACCGCAGAGATGAAAGCGAGGCATGGCTTGGACTCACAGCCTTGCTTGGGTTTTGCTATTTTTACCACAGAGCTTTCAGAGGTAACCATGGTTAAGCACAAATATATACCTTTGTCTTGGCCCTTTGGTGATTTTCTTGTTTGCAGACTTATCATCCCATAGGAGCTCCTCTCCCTGACAAAGTGCCACACTCCAAAAAGAATTCAATTTCTGGGACTGTCTAAAATTCACAGAAGTGACATGAAATATAGCCTGTCTGCAACATGGATCAGAAGAACAGCTCTGAGTCTTCCCACAGATTATGGGAGATCAGGTGTCAATGCCTCAAGGGTAGTTTGAGGATTTTCCATTAGATTTAAACATGGATTTTTTTGTAGATTACATCATCTCTGCTTGAAAATTAATTCCTACGTACCTGGAAACACTACTGATGCTTTGGCAGCATCATGTCATAAAACTCTGCACATCAAAGCTGTCCCTGGACATGCCAACACCAAGAAAAAAAAAGAGTGCAGTAGCTTCCAGTTGCCTTTGCCACATGTACACCCGAGTTAAACAGCAAGTTACCAATTAAACTATAAATTCACTGAAACTGCAAATCATCTGCCCAAAAGCTGCTATTTCAGCAGGAATCTCACTGCTAAGTTCAGATGAGCTACCACATACACACCACCTGAAAAATCACATACCCGCACACCTGCAGCCACCCTTCTTCAAAGCTACAGTCACAGGCTTAGCTAGGGCTATGCCACAAGGTCAGCCTAAGAGGATTTTAGCCCCTTTTGCTAGGTTTCACATCTTCTAGTTTCAATCAGATAACTTCCTACAGTTTAGCACGCGAAAGGGAAAGCCTTGCTCCTATCCTGTGATGGACCATTTCAGGGGTTATGGTAGAAAAAGTTACATGACAGGGACCTGAGTCCCAGCCTCTGCAAGAGGCCATCCAAGCCCAAAGGGTAGTACAAAAAGCCACCTGCAGCTGTGATCACCATGAATCCATGAAGTCACCCTGAAACCCAGATTCCCCCAACTCTTAACTGTAAGACAACAGGATGAGAGCACCCAGAGAGGACAGCAATGTTTTGCTGGAGGGGCAGCCAGCCACAGGCCCAGCCTCCCCAAGAAGTGAGGTGGAGGCAGACGGGAGGAGCACCATGCCAGCAGCACCCAGCTACACACAGCCTCCTTCCACAGAGCAGCAGGGCAGCAGGATTTTGTCCTGAGCCTCCCATGAAACCAACTGAGCACATTAACAAGAACCCTGGTTCTCATCATGCTTCATCCAGCAACAGAGCATCTTGGAATAGCTTTTAGTTAAGACCGTATCAGGTGTGTACTCCAAAGCATTTTCAGATGTCTTGGAACAAGCCATTAAAAATAACTGCCTTGGGAAAAATCCATATGCTGCATATAGCTGTAGGTTGTTGCATCAGTGGCTGTAAGCAGAATTTTGGAAGAATCACTTTGGTCACTTGGTGACTCTTTTGGTAATTGGAAAGCTCCGAAAATGTGCTATTGAGTTTCTAATACATTTTGCACAGTGTGCTTGAAGGACTTGGCTGGGAATGCACATTTCAAACTGTTTTAAAAAACAAATCCTCATTCCTAGAAATAAACTTTTCCAAAAAGCCTCTCAGAGTCAAAATTTGGAGAATTGATATGAGGGAACAAGCCAAGATACACTTCCTCTGACAAAGGAGTTTCGGGTAGATCTTGCATCCAGCAACACATGCACTAATTTGACTTCTTTGGAAGCAGGCTGTGATTTGGTTTTGTTTCTGACTGACAAAGTAAATATACAAAATTATGATCTCTAAAGTAGCTTTACTTTAGGAGTAGTACTAGAAACCCGGGCTGTCTAAGTTAAATTTGCCTGGCCCAGCATACAATATCATTAAATGCTTTGCCTGAATTATAGTTTAATCTGGTGGCTGAAAAGCCATATTCTGTGAGTAAGAGAAAGCTAATGCTGATCTTTAAATCAACCCATAGTCCTAAGGCCCCTCTCCCTAGTAAAAGAAAGAATAACCTGAAAATGAAGTTTAAAGTGGGGTTTATTTCCACACAGCAGCACAGCCATGGAGAGCACTGAAGACCTGCCACAGGCTAAAGAACTGTGAGGGATCGGCAAATGGCAGCCACCATCGCTGTCCCTCCAACTCCCACATCAGCCAGCCGGGTGTCCTCCCCAGTGCACAGACCACCTCTCTGCTCTGACCTGCAAACACACACAGCTGGCACCGAGAGCTGAGCGTGTTATTCCAACCCTCGCTCAGCAGCCTCCAACTTTGACTTACACAAAACCAAAGTAATACTAACTATATAAATATACATATAAATTAGACAAGGCTAGGCATGATGATTTATTTTTATGTGACTTCCCAGAAAGCAGCCTGCAATTCTGCTTTCAATAAGCAGCTCAGTGAACTGCTTTTTAAATTTTCTTTTCTTTTTGTCTCTTTCCAATGCAGCAGTTAATTACCGCCTACCTGATGCTTATGCATTAGTGCAGGATCACATTTGGAGCAATTCAGAGTTTTTCTCCTGCCAGGTGGATGGTTTAAGTTTCACTGCACGAGAGCTTCAGGTGGGGCAAAAGATCAAATCTTGCCCCTGCAAGCCAAGGTGGGGACAGGAAAAACCACCACATTGTGTCTCTATAGGTGCCATAAAATCAAGGGGAAAAAAGGAAGGACAACTGGGGAGGGATATAGAAAGGAAAGGCTCTGGCAGTGGACAAGCCAACTTCAGAAGACAGGAGCATAAGTGAGAACCTTGTACTTGCTTGAACCATCAGACCACTTTCTTTTCCAAGGCACTGTAAAGTTTAGCTGATCGCAGCTTCTAAAGCATTTTAAAGCATCATTTGGTAGACAAAGGTGTTGTGTACTACAGCACTATTATTTTTGGGGGGGAGAAGAATGAGAACCAGATACCAGACTGTGCAAACAGCATCCATAGCCCGCAAGGGGAAGAAAGTGTTCCTACCCTGGCAGCTCCTACCTCCATGAAAAGTGACACTTTGCTCCCAGAGCACTCTAGTACTATCATGCTGCAGTACAACTCAACTGTGTCCCAGGTATACATGGACACCAGCTTTCCCAAAAACTCCAGCTTTTTTGTGATGGCTCTTACAACATCAGAACAGTTGTCAGCACAGTAAAGCCATATTTGTGGTTTTAGAGTCCCCCACCACCTGAGCCCAGCATCACAAGTGTCCCGTGGTCCAAGCCACGCTCACATGATGCCTGGCTTCCAGAAAACATCTTGCTCAGAATCAAGTCTTCCTGAAGAAAACTGACTGCAACAGCTAGTACTTTGTTCCAACAATCAATCATCCGCTCTGTGCATCTCTAATTTAATAAGCAGCTACATCACAACTGGCTGATAAAGTGATCTGAGCTGCCCAAATATAAACAGTGTCTCTAGGGCAGAATCCAGATCAAATCTCATTTTATGATCTAGAGATCCAAGGCCATACTGTATCATCATCTGAAAGTATTTTGCACTTCACAGAAGGAAGGTGATTTCTCCCCTTGCAAAGCAAATCTCTGTCAAAGTCACAGACCTACCAGGCATCCTCTCCTTTCCCCAGGGAAGGTGCATTTCCAGGGGGAAGAAGTTAGTAGGTTTAGAAAACAGCCAAGAGGAAGAATTGCAAAGAAAACTATCCACATCCAGCCATAGGATTCATGGCCTTGTGCGCATATTAAAGAACATTATTTTGAAAATGTTCTACTAGGTAGTTGCGAATCTTCACAAGCCTTCCTCCAAAGTGATTCTTGTATTCCCCCCCTCCCCCGCAAAAAAAAAAAAAAAAAAAAGACACCCTGTAGATAAATTGTGTTTTGTAACAAGCTGCCTACAAAAGAGAGACATTTTTCTACTATGGGTTGACCAGTCCTCTACTTTGCATTTTTGCATGGTGCAACACTTATTTCACTGTCTAAAGCAGACAGAAGTGTAAATGCCTCCAGCAATTAAAAGTTTGGTGAGGGGTTTTTTTGTTTGGTTTGGTTTAGAGGGTCAGGGGGGTTTGGTTTTGTTTAAAAAAACAAAACAAAAAACCAAACCCAGAGCAAAACCAAACCAACACACAAACCTATTAATTGGTCCTGCCAGCCTTACACACCATGGTTTGTAGTCTCTTACCTAAGAGAGTCATGACAGTCTTCATAAGCTTCACAGGGGTTCTCCTACGGCTAATGGATCCGCTAGTGTGCGATGACAAGACATTAGTTTTCCTCTGGACGTACATGTAGATTCTTATGTAAACCACCACCATAATGAAGAAGACGACTAGGTTTAAGATGCTCCAGAACACCAGGTAACTTCTGCTGTAAATAGGCGCCAGGGATGAGCAGGCGGTAATGTCACAGAGGCAGTTCCAACCCAGGGTAGGAACAGCACCCATGAAAATAGCAATGGCCCAAATTGATATAATTAAAAAGGTGACTCTCTTCTTCGTGAGATTACTGTGGATTTTCATCCGCATTATGGACATGTGCCGCTCAACAGCTATGACGAGGAGATTCACCAGGGAAGCTGTCAGGCTGGTGTCCAGAAGACCCTGACGCAAAAACCAGCGGTTAACAGTTAATGTCTTAGACACTGGGCCAGTGTTGAACATCAAGAAGACATACGCAATTCCAGCAAAAAAGTCTGCAGCAGCTAAGTTGGCCAGGAGATAGTAAAAGGGAAAATGAAACCTCTTGTTCTTGACCACAGCTGCTATGACCAATGAATTTGAAATGAAAATGAAAAGGCAGAAAAATGTCCCAAAACACAGAACAACAATAAGCTTTGGTCCTGTCCAGTCATCTATTGTGTCAGTGTTTGTCTTGTTATAGAAAAAGTCCATGCGCTTATCATAGTAGCATTCGTTCATCCTGGATTAAAACCCCTGCATCCTAGGAAGGGTGGAAGGGAAAAAAGAAAGAAGGATTAAAAATCAACTATTGGTCCTTACTTCAATCACCATATCTAACAGCTTTTTTGGGGGGAGGGGAAGGGGATGGGATAGGGACATGAGAGAGTATATATGTGGATGCCTTAAGTAAAAATTCATATTGTACAGTTTTAATGCAGAAGAAGATACTCTGTCCACTGGAGGACTGCAGTGCATGATGCTTGGATGAATCAGGAATTTTTAAAAGACTTACCTGCTTACAAAACCCCAGCACAGTCCCTTTGCACTAGCAGTCATACTGCACAGGCAACAAAGTGGAAGTTAAGAGGTTAAAAGTGACTTTCTGGAGGTCACAAGGAAAATCTGAGCAACAGCCAAGCCATTCTTGCTGTGAAATCCCATGTTTGAGCCACAGCACCATCATTATTTCCATTTCTTAATGTATCCAGTCAGGACAGGGAAGCATAAATCATAACTCTTCCATTTTAATGACTAAGGAATAAAAGGCCTATTACTGAAAAAAATATTTTTTTTAATTATATATTAATAAATTTAAAATGTACTTATATAAGATGATATAGGCATATATATTCTGAGCACATGCCTGTTATTTACTGCTACAGGATTTAAGTAAATGTGCTGAAACGGGAAAAATATATTCTACATATTTGACTACTCTGAGGCCAGGGATTATTTTATTGGGCTGTCAACCCAGAGCCCTGTGAGCACCACACAGCCCAATTATCTTCAAAAACCAAAACACAGCTCCCTACCCAACCAAAGGATAAAGCAAGCTCCAGCAACAGCAGTAGCGCTGGGGTTTTTTTCTTATACCCACTCAGCACTATTTTGGACACAGGGCTATTAAACATGATGGAAGGGGGAGTCTGTGTTCCAGATTACATCACACTTCAGCTACTCCGGTGAGGTCAATGTCAGCTGCCTTGGCAATTTTACTGCCTTTATTATGAACCAAACTGAACTCGAACTAATCTACACAGGCAGATCCAACAGCAATTACTCATGGTGACTAGACCCCATGCAGGGTCTCTCAGCCTAGTAGGGAGGGTTTCTGTCTGATCATCACCAGCCCTCACATTTGTTGTCAGTATCTGAATAAGGGTTTTAACAATGACTTCATTAATAGATATTGCATAGTTTTAGCAAAACCTAGGAACCCAACCACAGCACAAGATCCTAATCTTCTTAGATATTATACAGAGTGGCAAGCCTGTGCCTGACTCTAAGGACAGAGAGGAGGAAGTATCGGGATACAAAGCTACAGGAGAGGCAGCAACGCTAATAGCTTTTGTAAAGCTCCTTGTGAGCCTCAGGCTGTCACCAGTGTCAGAGTGATAGACTGAGTGGGGTTGAAAAGAAAAAAAACCCTAGAAGAAGTGGTTACAGGCAGAGAGATACAAAAAAGCATAAGCTTTCCACCTCTGCAGCTAAAATTGATCACAGACAAAGATCAGGTTCACTTAATCTGTTATTACCCTGTGGTTACTTAACAGTTGTATCTCATCTCTTCAGGGTCTGGGAAGCAAATTAAGCGATCCCTAGCAGGCTGGCTAACAAGCCACATTTATATTAAAGGCTCCTTCCAAGTTTTAAGAGAAAAAGGTTCATCTTCTGTCATTTAAGTTATGCTATTTGTGTTATTTCTCTCATGCAAGATTTGTATTATCTAATTTGAAGTCAACTTGCACTATTCCATGATTAAGATTTTCAGCAAAGTGATTTTTTTTTAAGTATTTCATTTTTCTGAACTAGCTCCTTGGCCTTTTTCTCTTGTTCCCCACCCTCCATCTAGTAGTCAACATGAAAGCAGGCCAGTTGACA
The DNA here is from genome assembly GCA_031468815.1 of Morus bassanus. NCBI lineage: Eukaryota > Metazoa > Chordata > Aves > Suliformes > Sulidae > Morus > Morus bassanus. Next base: position 8,038,110 of record CM062576.1, on the reverse strand, counting down.
TTGTTGTCCATTTTATTACCGTCAAGAACCTAGGCAGCCACTTTTATAAAAGAATATACTACTTAAAGCATCAAAATCAAGTAGATAGTCAGAACTAAGAACAATTACTTAAGGACAAGAAGTGGAAGGAAACAAGTAAATCATCCCTTGTGCTGAAATATTACAGAGCATCCCTTCATCTAAAAATAAAAAAGCCTCAGCAACTCAGATCCACTGTAAGGAGTCAAGCGGAATTCAATGCCTACCGCTCCTGTTCAGGGCAATATGGCAGAGTTGGGCGGTCAGTACATTCCCCATTCTCACCTAGGAAGTACACAGAAGTCAAATTAAGTAAGTGACCAGAAGTCCCTGAGGAGCTGCAGACAACAGCTACCCAAGCAGCCAAGTGCTGGGAACCTTGCCCAGCTGAGATGGCTCTGCTCTTACCCACCAAGGCAGTGAAGGACTTGCTGAGCTTGACATGAAGCTTTTACAGAACAGCCCAAATGCCTGCAAATAGAAGCAGCATTTTGGGCAAGAATGGCAGAAAAAAAAATCTGTGAAAATTATAGGAAAGGTTTTCTGAACATGTTGTATCTTACTGTGTAATCATCTCAACAGATGAATCTCTTTTACTCGCAGCAACAGGACAGTAAAGAGATCTGCAGATACTTCTCGCATCTCATCTGGAGAACAAGGTTAAAGAAATCCAAAATACCAACTATGAACCTATTCTAAATACTTCAGCTTATTGAGATCCCATCCTCATTTGAAGTAGTACCCAAAAAAAACCCACACACATCCATAATTCTCCACCAAAATAATCACACTCTGAACACTCACTGTCACACAGCAGAGCTCAAACAACAAATGATTTTGAAAGAGACGTCTTGAGGTGTTGAGATAAGGCAGGGGAGAGTAGAAAAGCATCCAGCTGAGGTCTCAGGGCAGACTCCGGAGATGTCCAAATGGAAGCTGCATCAAAGCTGTAGCTGACATGGAGCTTGCATCCCAGTCCTTCAGAGCAGAGACATAGCACTGGGCTGTCTGTACCAGCCTAAGTACATAAAGCACTTGTCACACCAGGGTCCTTCCAGACAGTGGTTTATTTCACACCTTCATTTTATTTTAAGTCCTCCCAGGAGAACTAGCCTGGCCTCAGGGGAGCTGTGCAGCTGTGACAGAGCTATGCAGCTGTATCCTCAGTGGTCCTGCCCCAGTCCACACCAGGCACGAGAGATGTGTGATAGGATATCCCATATTTCCTGGCATGTCACAGTTTTACACATTGCAGGACTTTATTCTCCAGGTCTTCTCTTCTGCAGCCAAATCAGAGATGTTTATCTTAATCAGGGCAGGTTTAAACTTAAAAAGAAAAAAAAACAACCCTTAAATATTACATATTTCAGATTTATTAAGTACACACAAATTTGAAGATTCAGGCAAAATATTGTTCATCAAAGTTTTAAAAATAATGGAAACTGAAATAGTAGAAAAACAGCTAAAGTGATCAGCCCGGCCTTATAAAGACAACAGAGAGTCTTCCAGAGTCTGCAGGAGAGAGCTCCCCAGTTCTGCTACTCACTTCATGAAGAATTGCCGTCTTTTGCATTGAAAGTGGCTCTCATGAGCTTGAAACTTCTCATTTTTTTATGGGAAAGGACAGCAAACAATCTCCATTCACCTCTTCTGTGCCACTCCATATTTTAGAGCCCTCCATATAGCCCTCCAAAAGCCTGATGGCAGTAACCAGGTATTGGATATTGTACAGATGGGTTGAGCTATTAGCTTGCTGCAAGTCACTCGCAAGCAAATACATCAAAACTTCGCAAGTGCCAAAAGCATACCCTTGTCAAAAAGGTTCTTTTCCTTACTTCAATCTATTTAATTACTTCAGTTCAACCAATAGTGGCTACAAAGATCTGAAACTGATGGACTGTGAAGTGTGTTTTCCTCTACCACTCTGAGTAAACATAAGCTTTGAGTGGAAGAAATCATCTGTTCCAAAAATCTCAAAGGATTTGGTTCGGTTAAACTGCTTTCAAATGCAAAAGCATGCATTAAGAATTCTTCCCAATCCCGAATATCTTAAGCTCTGTTTGTCTTAAAGACAGCTTGCATATTTGAATTGATTTTAAATTCCTCTATGTAAATGCAACTTGTATCAAGTCAGAATATGTTCTTCACCATTCTTAAAATAAAAGTCAAGAATTTGCATGAGTATATAGGATTACACTAGCTACCGAAATAAAGAGTTAGTGAAATAACACGTCACCTAGATAATGTTTCGGGCAAAAGCTTCAGCTAGTTGCAAGCTAACATGCTTTAGTAGTTGTTATTCAATTAGAATCTAGTTTGCTTCAAGAAAGTCACTAAAAATCTGCATATTTATAAGGAAATTCAATATCAGTTATTTAAATCAATGATTTTGCCGATTCAAACTGTGATTAAAATCACCTTTTAAGTGACTTTGATTCAAAATTAAATTCAGCCTGTAAATCAGCTCTAACATGAGTTACTCATTATTAATGCAGGCATTTCTGAAGGAAAACTCAAATAGCATTTTAATGGGGAGGTCATTACAAAATTTAGCCTGCAAGCCATAAATGTGGTTCACGGCACACTCCACTGGTTTTCTGCCTCTTTCCTGTCCATTAAAAACCAAGTTGTCTCAATACATTGACCACAACCTTATTGAAGAGTTGGCATCAGTTTGGGGGACTTTGATGGCTTCTGCCCTGCTCCTGTATAAATGCAACAGGGAGGGAGCAGACAAGCTGGGTCAGCACAGCGAGCTACCGTGAGAGGATTCAAGCCAAGTTTGCAGCTGGACATGAAAGTCCATAGAGCAGGACCGAACCTATAGGAGGACTATAGCAGTGAAGTCCTATAGCGGGACTGAAAGTTAGCATGGGTGAGAGGTGAGGGAAGTTTGCCCAGGCAGAACTCCAGCCTGGTTCACTGCTGGTTTTCCTGAGCTGGCACAGGGATTTCTGTGCAGGAATTCAGGGCGGTTCAGCATCCAAAATGATACACTCTGGAACAGAAGGAGACAGCAAAGCCGGTACAGTCCGGGCAGGTCCGTGGGACAGCACAGAGGAGCAAGCTGTGCCCAGGCTCAGCCTGCAAAGTGGGCAGGCTGCCAGCCTATGCCAGAGCACTTCACCTCCTTGCCTCCCCTCGTCCATTAGCAAACACAAGGTTTTAAATACAAATCTCTGTAAGACGTTTTGAAACTTATTACAAAAGTTGCTCTTCAGAAAGCAGAGTTTATCATGCTGACTGATCACACAGGCATTGGTGGCAGAGTGAGGAGGCAAGTCACTTGAAATACTCTTTGCATTCAAACTGTTACTGCAGAGAAATATGAAGCAGCAGCAATTGCCTATCTGCACACACTGCTTAGGCTTTTTAAACTTATCCAGCAAGCAGCAGATGGCCCTTGATAGAGCACCATGAAAGGAGCGTCTGGAGGCTTGCAGACTACGCAGCCCCTGGCAAGGGGTCCCCGTGGCAGTGCTCTTGCTTGCCCGCGCCCTGTGCAGCAGGCAGACAGACACCCTCTGTCCCTCCCTCTTCTTCTGGATAAGCCACCAGCACTGCTTTTACTTTTCTTGTTACCAAAAAGCTCTCTCTCACCTCATTCCCAAGAGGAAGGCACAGGCAGCAGAAGGAAGCCGGGGTGCTGGGCAGCGAAGCTATACATACAAGCAGTACCCGTTCAGAAAGGGAATCGGTTCCTTGTTCCCCTCCACACCCCACGTACATGTATGGCCACAGAGGAAAACACAGCCAAGTGATTGCACAGTAACCCAAGAAACCCATTCAGGTTACCTCAGCTTAGAAAGAAATACCAGTGCAGAAAAGGGTGTGTAACGCAGCAGAGGCCAAAAACGTTAATATGTAACTGTAAGAAGGAGTTTTGTGAGGTAAGTACTCTGGTTCACTTTTAATTGTCTTTAATAGTTAATTGGTATTATAACAAAAATCAATTTAGAAAAACAAACTGAAAGGAACCACATAAAGAACATAAAGTTATGCCCAAACATCTCAACCTAAACTAAAGCTTTTTTATCTGTTACTATAGGAAGATGCAGTGGAAGCTGACATTCATTTAACAGGTTTTACTTCTGGGATAATTTGTCTCTGTAACTGTTTTACATTTTGTTTATTAAGGAAATTTTGTGGAACTGAGAATATACTTTTTAAAAGCCATTTTTTAAACTCAGCTTTACAAATCGGAAAAAAGTTATTATTTAAAAACTATAAGGCTCAGTGAGTAAGTTCTTAATCCAGAGAACTTATTTATTAGCAAGGCAATCTACTTCTGGTTGTGTTTGGCTGTACTTTTTCTTTGTAACTTAAGTATCCCCCATTTCAGATAACTGGCTGAACTCAAATCAAGCACGCAGAAGTGATATTATCCCATTATCTTGGTCTTCAACCCCTTTTAGAATAAGGAGAGCCGAGTGCCACGTCCATTTCCACTCCAAGCCTGCTTCATCTACATAATGTTAACTTGATGGGAAGTACAGCAGTGCTTATACTTCCAGCATGGTTCTGGTCATTTCCAGTAATAGTCCATTTTAATGGCATCATCTTTTGGACTGAAAAGGGAAGGGACTGGGGTGAAAGGAATCAAGATGATTCTTAGGCAGCTCTCATATATCGGCAATGGAAACATCGAAGGTTTTATTATTTATCATATATCCTGTGTAAAATACCAAGGCTACATGGTACAAACAAAGGGTCTTAAGAAAAGTATTAAACCTACTAGAAGTGTAGAACCTCAGGACTGAACACCGAAGTTGCAGAGAGAGGAAGGACTCTTGCAGCCATACACCACAGCACTCTGTACACACAGACTGATAAGAAGCTTAAAAACCACTGTCGGGGCCCAGAGGTGTCACCCTGTGCACATATGTGACCGTGCTGTTCCTCTGCAAGCCGCCACAGACTGGCACGGGCAGTTGAACTGTGAAGCACAGAGGTACAGAGACACCTGCACCGAGGTGTGACAAAGCTCAGGCTCCAACTCCTGAAATCCCTTTAGTACAAAGCTACTCCACTGCACTAAATTGCTTTTTAAAGCTCTTATCCACTGCAGAAAGTTGTTAGGGACAGATACTAAGTAACTCACTAGTTACCACAAGTTTAGACTTCAGACTTTGGTAATTTAAGACTTTCTGAAATTATGGTTTACTAAATCTATATATGGAGTTCAAACTAAAAACTTCACTGCAAAGCTTTCATTTAGTCTCCTTTAAGTGTGGTTCTGGAAGAAGCTGGCAGGTCATCCTATCGTGCGGAAACAGACACAGCATTTAAAGTATTTAAAAGCCATTCAAACAGCCCGTACATTGTGAAACATGCCTTGAAGAAAATACCTGTTCTGCTTCTAAACTAAGTTTTCCATTTCTGCAGAACATCCAGGTCTGCTCATCGATCACTATCAGCTCCATTTTACAGTTCAACAAATCAGCTTTCTTTCACAAAACCTACAGAATGTGAATACAGACTATTTCAGTCACAACCAAGTGACCTTTTGTTGTTTATTTCCGGCACATAGCTGATGAGGACCTGAATCACACCGCTGCTGATTAAAACAAGCCACCTGACTATCTGATCTGTTAGCAGATGCAGAGCCCTGGTTTGCAAGCAAATATTTCAGTAGAACTGGTAGAAGTGTTGGGCGCCAAGAAATATTTGCTAGAGACACAGAAATGGACCTAACGGCTTAAAAGTAGAATCCGGGTATGTGAATCTTTAAGACTAATGCCCAAGAGGAATATATTCTCTACCATGTCAAACCTTATACTTCAGAGATTTTATTTCATTATCTGATAGCATAAAGACTATGCTAGAGGATGTTCCAAAATGGTTAATAATCATAGAAGCACAGGAGGATAAGGATACAGTCAATCCAATTTGTCTGAAACTATAGTCTGGCGTTATGCAAAAAGCCAAATACATCTTTCTTTACTTGCTGATAGTAGGTAAAGCTTACAAGCTTTACTTGCTGATATGAGCTACTGCTTCTTTACTGATTGTGCAAGGTTTTTTTTAGTTTCACTTCATTTTCAGTATACAGATAAACTTAGTGAAATCAGATTTTTCACCATATAACTGGATTTGCGTTGCGTTTCCTACACCTCTTAAAAGACCATAAGAACATGCAAGAAACCACATAGTCTCAAAGCTACAGCAATGCATCTTATCAATCTGTAACAAGAAATGCCTTTCTCTAGATTCATATTACAGAAGGGAGAACAGACCTACTTACATGACCTCTGGAAACACAAAGGTACAAAAGGGCATTTTCTTTTTCCCCCCTCCTTTTTACCCTTAAGGGAAAAAAACTTACCAAAACATATAATGCAAAATAATATCATTGTATTTTTCAGTGCATTGCATAGATTAAGATAACATCTTATAAAAAAAAACCTTTAGAAAAGAATCTGTGCCAGCCCCCCCGCGTGGTATATACTTACTACCAGTGCCTCAGCAGGACACGACACTCGTCCAAATCCAGACATGTGCAAACGAAGGTTCAAATACATAGAAACTCACGTGTACACGTAGGAATTACCTATATTTTTGTGTATGCATTGCGTATTTATGCACACAGAGGCTCGCACATGCCGGGGAGCCGCCGCACCGGCGGTACCCGGGGCTCCGCCTCCGCCGGCCGCCCCGCCGGGGTACCGGCTGCCGCAGGGCAGCCCCCGGGCCGCCCCTCTCCGCTCACCGGGACGGGCCCGCAGCCGCCGCCCGCGGGAGAAACTTCCCTAAAACCGCAGGGAAAAAAAAAAAAAAAAGAAAAAAAAAAGAAGTTGTGTTCCGCCCGCCTCCCGGGAAAAGGGTTAATAAATCACGAACTTCGTGAGGCCCGCGGTGAAGGCGCTCCCGTCCGCGGCCCCTCCGGGCAGGCGGTGGCGGGGGGCTCGGCCCGGCCCCCCCCTCCCCCCCGCGGCCCCACTCACCGGCAGCCTCCGGAGCGCCGCCCGCACCGCCCCGCGCCGCCCCGCCCCCGCCCGAGAGCCGCGTCCGGGGCGTTTCTGTCCCCCCAGGTGCGAAGGCTTTGCTCCTGCAAGATGCGGGGAGAGGCGAGGCACGCAAGTCGGGCTTTCAAGCAAGCCAGAGTGGCAGAAGCCTAAAAGGGGCGCGCTGCCTGACGAGCCCCGCAGGAGGTCCATCATCGCTCCCATTTTGGGAAACAAAAGCAAAAAAACCCAAAAAGACCCAGCAGTTGCTTCCGTGAGCAGATCAGGACAGTACAGACAGGCATACAGACCTCTTCCTTACAGCTGTTCTTTTAAAATCAGTATAAAAAGCAACAAGATCCACCTCGCGCACAACAGTGACACAGACTCCTCGAGGCTCGTGTCACTTCCAGAAGGTATGACCTAGCACACACAGGTTTGGCATGAAGGACAAGCCAAACTCACGTGTACAAGGTGGTACAAGACCAAATTTATTTAAGGATCATGATCCGATGGGTCTGTCCCACTGCTACCTGCCCGAATCATTTACTGAGACCAGACAGAGACGCGAGATGGACAGAGCTACTCACGGGTCTGCTTAGAGCTGGAGACAGACAAAAGAAAATCTCAGCAGAAACTCTGCTCCAGTTCTCAGAAATCCTGCTAATGATTACACCATGAAACCTAGACAGTGTGTTAAAGACGAGGTGGACCCCTGCAACACATTTGGAATATGAAATGCCAAACAGCCTCCACTCCAGCAGCTTTTTCCTGCTTTATTCATCAATGGAAGGCCCCAAAATAAGAGCCCAAACTCTTATCTACCCTGTCACCCTCATCTTGAAGGGGGTGCCTTGAATGCTTACCTTGAAGATGGCTCAGAAAGCTTTCTTTTCCTCCTTCCTGCCCATTTCTTTCTGATGTAGCCTTCTCACTACCTTTCCACCCATTTCTCTCCTCCTTTTGTTAAGTCCTATAAGCAATTAGCAAAAGCTTCTTATTCCCAGGGAACAAGACAACCAAAAGTAACAGCTTTTTTCAGATCACTTTTCAAAAGCTTATGCTCTAGTTCCACTTCCATTACTGTGCATCACCTCCTTAGCAGTTGGAGTAGGACCACCTCTCAGTCAGCAACTGTATTCAAATCTGTATTAATGAACAAAATTAAGAGTCATCATATGCCAGATTTCCTGTTAAGTTTAACCTCTGTGGAGTAGAGAGCCCATGAGAAGCTCCAGCAACTGGCTCTTACCATTTTTCCGGGAGAAAAAAACCACCAAACAGATGGTAAAGACACAAATTGGTTTCTACAATACATTAGTGACCTACTCTAATATGGTAGGGCTGAAGCAGTAGTCTGGCTAGCAAGCAGTATATATGATTTAAAAAAAAAATCAATACTGGACAAGAAAGCTTTACGATTCCATTATAGAAATTAAGCCTCAAGATCAGTAAGAACTCTTTTCTACATTCCTATTGTTGATAATACTTTCCCTTGTTCCCTGAGGATTCTCTCACAAACAAGTAATTATCTGATCAATAGCTTTGGCAGGTCACACTCAACGTCCTACTAAATTGGAAAGAAGCAGTTTGAGTCAGAGCTTAGGGGCTCCTGCACCGTGGCTCACAGCGCCAAGGGTAGGGGATGTACTTCACCTGCTTCAGGGAAGAGAGGCACTAGACCTCAGAAGGTGATGAGCCTGTCACACCATTCATAAAACAAAAAGTATTTCCACAACATGCTATCCTACCTCAGACAGCACTGCAAAAAAATTAAAGAGATAAAAGACAGAATCCAAGCCCAAGGACTTGCCCTGCTTCAGTCAGGTGTTGGCAGCTCACAGCCATCGGCAACAACAACATCTCACAATCACGAGAGATGCAGAACTCACACACTCAAGCAAGAGCCCTTGGAAGCATGTAGTGCCTAGCATATTGGTATGCCCCATCAGGGCAACACATACTGGAACACGTTATGTGGCTAATTATCCACTAACATAGCATTAATTATCTGCTTTTTCTAGGTTCAAGTCTCTAACCTAAGATTCCCGTAAGTACTGGCAGAAGGTAGGTCAGTAAGGAAAATACAATTCATTTTCAGACATGCTGAATTTTGGTGCTGTTTACTAGGGAACTGCTTGATTTAGAAAGAGACATTCCAGAAAGTGACCAGTAAAATAGCAGCCAATACAGAAAACACCAGCATCTTACACATAACAAAGACAAGATTGCGCACGGTATGGGCCAAGAAACTGCTAGCCATCAGTTAATGCCGATCACTTCTGCAGACTACAGAAGAGCACTTGGATTATCCAGGGCCCCAAAGCAGATGCTAAAAGACTAACATGGACCCCAACAGTTCCATACACGAAGAATTGACTCTTCTGTCCTGAGTGGAAGACCGTAATCATTCTGTTCTAGATCATGCAATTAGTATCTGTTAGATGAAAAGACAATTACAGAAAATGTTTGTTACCAGTGTGACGTCTTGGTTAGTGGCAACAATTTAATTTTTATCCACAAGCTGTAGGGACAGCTGAGACCACAGCAAGGCATTGCTCAGACTGCAATGGGGAGAAGATTCTCTGTCCCAAAGACACTTCAGCAAAAGCAGCATTAAAATTTGCAGAGCCTGGATGCATGGAAATACTGACATGAAAACCATTTTTTCTAGACATCTAGCTGCAGCCTGAGCAAGACAAAATGGCATTCATTTCCAACAAAAAAGTATTCATTGTCAGGAAGGCAAGAACTGGGGGGGGGGGGGGGGGGGGCAAGATCTGAACAACAGCACATCTTTCCCGAGCTCAGTCACCACTGCTCTTAACTGATGGCCAGAAACACTGCTGGAGAAGCTGCAGTTATTAACCTCTCTTCCTTAAACATCCCAGAAGAGAGGCAGAGAATGAAGACAGACCTATTAAAAAAAAAGTTTTTCAACCTACCAGAAAAGGTATGAATCCAGCACTAGTTTTGCCCATATATCGACTCTCCACTTTCCAAAAAGGGGGGGGAGAGAGAGGAAAAAAATCTGTTCTATTTTTCTGCTGTCCTTTGGGAAAGTATTTATTCACATTTAATTCAAGAACCGATTATTTTCTCCCTTGCCCTTCATATCAAGTTCAGGCCAGTCCACACTACGACGAGCCATTGCATCTTCACAGCTTGGAGGCGATTACTGAGGAGAACACTACGGCTGGACTGGATTCTTCTGACCCCTGCCCACTGCAAGCTTCACAGGAGCACTACTGAAGGTCTCAGTGAGATGGTACTGTGAACTTCTAATATCTCTGCTCAAGGACAGCAAATCAGGCTTCTGTATTTAGGCCTGCAGGTAAACATGTAGTTCTATTAACAACACACACTTTGGACAACGTTGTTAGCAAGCCCTTCCTTTAACAGTTGAGTTTTTGTTCTCCTGACTGCCTGGCAGCATCAGAGCATAATTTTTTTCCAAGTTCAAGTTAGTTTCTGACCATCATTTTCCTACATTATGGTTATCTGCTATCAAAGACTCCTCCGATACTCTTCATGCCAGATTTCAAGGGGATGTGATGCAGTATGTTGAGGAGTCATCTCTAAGGACAGTTTTTAGTAAGTTGGGATCTTGTTCAAGTTTACAAACATTATTTCATTCTTCCCCCGAACTAAGCTGCCACCCACCTTACTCAAACAAGGGCAGCATTTCAAATCGCCTCTGCAACTTGAAACACTAGCAACCCAGAACTTGCACAGAGTCCATCATTAACAGTTAATTATATGTATCAAGACCAAGTCCTAGCCACCACGCTCTGAAGTGAACATTATCTGCTACAGACAATCTGCTTTTAGGGAGCAGATAGCCCCACTAAGACAACATGGAGCATCTACTAGTCCACCCAGCCCCAGGGGCAGTCAGTACCACTGAAAGTCTTCAGAAGCACCTGGTAACACCCATGCAGTACTATACTAGAAGTGCTTTAAAGCTACCAAAAATGCTCTGTTCTCACTGAAAAAAAAATAAATTTATAAAGGTCAAAGGGAAAAAAAACCCAGTACTTTGGGATGGTCATCTGTAAAGACACCTAGACAATAACTGAACAAACCAACTGCCAGACTCAGTTGTTACGTATTTTCTTCCACATAAGATGTGCTTGAAACAGAAGTAATTAGGCAAGTCAACTCCCTGGCATTGTTTGGCCTGAATAACCTCCAGGTTATGGCAACACAACAGTGCAATATCTAGAATTAAAAAAAATATGGAAAAAAAGCAATAATCTTTTCATCATCCTTCACATGATGCTTGCTATGGAAGTTTTCAACCATGCAAAAGTAGTATTTACCTATAGTTAAAGTAGTAAGTTTAATCTGGACACAGTACACATCAAATATTGTGGATATAATAGAAAAGACTCAAAGCAAAAAAAAACCCAAAAGAAATCAAACTGCTTCTGGTTTTGGTAAAGCTGGTAAAGAAAAGATTGTGATTTATAAATGGTTTATGTTAAAATTATATACAAGAGGGAGAACAGCAATTAATTTGCACTTTTGTGCAGCTCTGTGGTTTTATATAAATTTATTTCAAGGAAATGAATTGTGCCAAGTAGAAATTACAGTCTCAATGCCGAATGCATCATTAAGTGAAAAACTCCGCCCTGCTCCTTGACTACTTTTTAATACTTTTTATCATGGAATTTTTAAAAATCATTTTCATGTATTTCTTATTAACAACAACAGTTGGTTCCTTCTTCCTAGAGGTGATTAGCAAGCAGAGCTCCCGCAGACGCTGCTCAGGGATCAGCCTTCTTTAACGTGACAGAACTTGGGGCAAGAATACAGAGTTCTTCACAGTTTTCCTCCAGATGCAGCTTCTGGGCTCTCCTCCTAGTCAGCCAGCTGATGTCACATTAGCAGCTTTTCTTCCCGCAGCACCTTAATTAGGTAAGATTAGTCTGTTCACAACAAGGCAGGTCCAGATAGTGCATTTCATTGCAATTTGGAATTATTCTTCTCCATACAACTGTTTTCTTTGCATATATTAGTGGTGAACTTCAGTGTGTAGCCATCAATCAATAAGTATCAAGTTGTCATCACTCTGTTGTCTGCACAAGAAAAAATTCACAATTTCTCATTCAGCAAGAAATGCAACAGGAAACATTTACCCACACAAAACCAAGCTGTGTTTTGATCCTTCTGTGCTCTCCCATTTCAGCATACAGCTCCAACACCTGTACACTGGGACAATTAAGCTCTAGATTTGCACTCCAGCTACCACGCTTGTGCCCTCAATGCTCTGCAGCATGTTACAATAAAGAATATTTATTATGCTAAAGCAGACAAAAGTCTCTTATCCTGCACAATGACTTGGATGTGAAACCTGAAGCTGTACCTGGCTGGAGTTGTTATTAACTAGCTGGCTTTCAAGTGCCCACAGCAACTGCTGGGATACCTGCCCATCATCATCTCACATGCCCCTTTTTGGCTATGAGGTTTCCCTCTGTCAGGGTACATCAGAAGTATAAAGCTGCATTTCACAAAAGCCTCAGTATACAAGTAGACAAGTATCCTACTGCTAAAATAGGATTTGTTACACCAGTTGTGATTGAACGAGTGTTCACATTCAGCTCTATTCCTTCTCCCATAGCCTCGCTTCCTTGCACAGTGCCCACGACCATTCTGTGCACAAGCAGGAATTCTCCTGGACAGCCTAGGGACAGTGACAAGATCCCTTCACTCTCAATCAGGGATTCAGAGGTCTGTTAGGTTTCCTCAGAAACAGAATTTGAAGAATTGACTTCCAGACCAGCAAGCACCAGCTGAGACATTCATCTCTCACCAACACCAGCTTAAAACGGACCACTGCTAAGACCTCCAAAGGCTTGAGCTTGGTGGCAACCACAGATTTACAAGTGCGTTTCCGATATTCTGACAGATGGTATTGCACCAGTTTGCCTCACAGACACAGCATAGCTTTGGGATTAAATACCAGTCCCTGGCTGAATTGCATTCTCTTGCTTTCTACTACTCCTCCCAGCGTAGTGGAAAAGTGTTTTAGAAACAGAAGATTTGCAAAACCCTAAGAAGCAGAGACTTAGTTTGCTCTTGACTCCTTGGCAGTTCCATGTTATACTCTGCAGTCCTCCCATCAACTTCCACCAGTTTCTCCATGGTAGTTTTCATATAAGCATAACACTTAAACATGCATTTAAGCTCAGAATTGCTGCCCCAGCATCATCAACAGACTAAAGATCTAACACCAAGTAAAGCACAAGAGGAACAGAGTCCAAATATTCCACAGGCTGAGTTCTGGATGCTCCAGCATTTGTGAAACAGCACTTTGCAGTGAGAAGCTAACTGGTGTACTTCTGAGAAACACACGCATTAAAAACAGCCTACTGACCTCCTACAGCAGCAGATGAATGGCATGGAAGCTTGTTCTTTTCTGTAACCAACACTGCCATGGTCTTTCAGAAATTCATGTAGATCTGTTACTGGAAACCCACTTCGTTGGTATTTCTGAAAGAGAAAGCATTTTATTTACAACACATGAGAACTTACTGGGCACAAAGTGTTCTAAAATTTCCTCTAGAATGCAACAGCCAAAACCAGGCTATTTGGTTCATTTGTTCAGTACTGCTGCAGGAAGAAAAAAAATACAATCCTATCCTAGAAACACCACATATGTAGCTGGTGGAACAAAGCAATCTAAGTGATATGAATTTCATATAGTTCTCAGATTCCCTTACATTTTGTTTGCTGTCCGTAAGACCAAGCAAGTGATGTCAAGTCATACCAGCATTGATTCACTCTTGTTCACATCAGCTGCTACGCTCTCTGTGAATGCTCTGGGCTCGTTTTCCCTAGGAACCCCAATGCTGGATTTGAAGGGCCCTAACATGGATATTCAGCATTGCCATGCTGAAGAAATGCTCTGCAAAACACCAGTTCAGCACACTGAAATGGCTCCCCATTGATCCACATGAAGTGCTCCAAGGGAAGAGTAAAACAGTGTTTCGCAGGTCAGACAGACCATCCAATAAACTCGGAAGCATGGACAGTTAAGCTGTATTTTGAGATGCTTAGAAAGTGCAGCCCTTGCTCGGCCTGGAAGCTGTGGTTCACATCAGACAAGCCTTACTCTGCCAGCCTGTTTATCTGACACTAAGACAAGAAAGGGACGAGAGCTAGAGAGCATGATGCACATTGCCTTCCCACTGGTTACTGCAGCTACCAGAAGCACGAGGGAGACACAGCACTAGAAGACAACAACAGGTAATTACCAAAAACTTTGTTTCACTTTCAGCCAGTTTATACTGGAAATGGATGGTGCAATTTTAACTTGAAGGAGAAGTAGTGGGTCTTTCGGAAGACATTTCCTTTCAACCACACATTTCCAAGCAGCACATTATGCAAGCCTGGACACCTAAATGAGTTTAGAGTTATCTACTTGGCCCTTGTCACACTCCTGCCAAGCGGATATTCTGAGATGCCAGCAAACCCTTCCTGACCTCAGCTTCTGGTGCCACGAGAAGAAACATTCACTCCAAACAAGACTCATCCACCTCTGTGTAACTATACTTAAAAATGGACTCTTTCCACTCATCCTTCCACTTCTGTTTCCTTTAGCTGTTACCTTTTGAAGCCAGGTGAAGCAGCAAAAAATACAAGACAGGGACACACACTAAGCATGATTTTCAAAACCAGTTATTGCTTAGTCATTTGGATGACTACCCCGTCACCATCCCAATTTCACCACAGACTAGGCTAAAAGATTTTAATAGTCTCAGCAGTCATCATAACTAATGCTAGTAGTATGGTGTTGAGCGATTAACAAGAATGAATACAAAACTGATTAGAAGTGTAATGGGAAAAAAAATGTTTTACCTTTATGGTGTCATAGGAGTCGGTAATGAGTGCAATAAAGAGGCTGAGGATCATGTATATAAACAGGCTAATGAAGGAGTACAGATATAACCGACTGAACACCCACACCAGCGTGCTCTTCTGCTGGATTTGAGCAAATGTTGCAAACATATCATCACCGTTGACCAAAGAAAACAGACACTCAGCCACTGTGTTCAGATCTTCAAACTAGAAAATAATGAGTAGAAATTATTAATAGAATGTGAAGATCGATCGTCCAGATTAAAGGCAAAGTGAAAAGTCTTATAAAAACAAGAGTAATTTTTAGAGTTTTACTCATAGCAGAATAAAGCAAGCCAACCCAGTCAATCAAATGCTACCACACTTTCATTCCTGCGCATTCAGACCAGAACATACATATCAGTAATAGAACCATGTAGAAATATAATCTTGGCTAAGCATTATACATTGACATCAGAAATACTATAAAGAAATAAACTCATAACGCTCAACGGGCAAAACAGCCAGTAACTGACCACCACAGTAAGTCTAAGTTACTGAATTTTAAGCCATTTTAGACCTGCAGGAAGATATCTTTCTGTTTGCCAAAGCACATAGATAAGGTGATTTCACAGAATCTATACAGTAAATCAGTGGCAGTATGCTAGGAACAGAATCCACATCCTCTGGTTACCCAGCTCTGCAGCATTACTGGAGTAGGGGCAATTAATCAATATTGTATTAAGAAGTCAGAGATAGCATATAGCCTTCAGAGCTCAAATGGTCTAAACTAGATTTGTCTTGCGATAACATCATCTGTCTGTCATTCAGAAAACCCCGAGCTGTAGGTAAAAGCTATAGCTGTGCTGTGAAGCTACTAAGCATACCCTGGACAAAATCATGGTTTCATTTCAATTACATCCTCTTAAATACTTAACTCCATTACCCCAAACTGGAACATGCCCTGAGGCTAAATTCCATTCAGCAACCAGGTAAGCATACTTCCCATCATTACTCTGTCCCTCCAAATAACTGGATTTGTTAACTATACTTTATTGGACAATATGAATTAATGCACAATGTTTTAATGTAGCTGTTATCAATGAAGTAACATGACTATACTCATTTGAATTGGGGCCCTATATTGAAAACAAGATGTCAATACGTATATATTTGTAAGGAGAACATACTACTGCACAGGAACAGCAGGTCTGGTCTTACCTACGGCTTATTTTTTTATTATTATTTTTAAAGCCATTATGAGACCCAGCAGCACATTTTCTGAGAAGGGGTGCATGGCATGGGTAATTCTTGAGTAACCCACAAGTTCTGATGCATGGGTACAGAGAGAAACCCGCTAAGGATCGCTCACCTATAAGCCCCTGTATTAACATAACACAAAATGCAGGATTCCCACTCCCTCTCTCCGGCTGTAGTAGTAGAAGGAAAAAACCATATGTATTTCTGGTTTTGAGCTAAGGCCTTCAGAATTTCTGAGCACAAGGACCTCTCTCCTGTGTGCCTGCACAGCAAGGAAGGCTCTGCCCATTTCTTACCAGGGACAGCTCATGCAGCCGGAGAGCCCTGCAAAGCCAGCCCTGGCACGGCCAGCTGTGCGCAGTGCCACACTGCCTTCCAGCGGGGGCCTGGGGAACTGTCGGGAACAGGAAACCCCCACGCAACTACAGTTGCATTCCTTGACATTGATCTGTGATATTTAGCAAGAGGTAACATTTTCATAGATAAGCATATTATTGACCACATTTCCTTTTGCTCGGATAATTAATGCACTGGCTGCAGGGAAGCTACAACTGTATTTGTGCTGTGCCTGTTATAAACAATTGAGCCTCTGGTACGACTGAGGATCCCACAGCATCCAGCATTCCATGGAGAAATGTATTGTCATCAACTTAGTATGTGCAGACTGAATATCTACATTCCTCAAAGGAGAGAATTACATTGTACTAGAGTAATCTGATCTCTGGGGGTGCAAGAAGCTGAAGCAAGCACTGCAGCATGTGTCTCTATTACAACATACACTGTGTATAATCAGAAATTGAGAATGAGAAGTCATACATTAGTTACTGATTAATGGATATCTAGAATTTATCACAATAGGAATCTGCCTTTTTTCAAACTGTCACAGAGAGCACCTGCCAATAAAACAAACAAGCTTTGCAGGTGTTTTTATTTGTGTTTTGGAATATACAAAGCCTTACTGCTGTACTCAGGTTTCAGACAAGAAGACATACCAGGCACACAACTTCAATATCAACCTTAAAAAAAGAACAACCCACCCAAACAAAACAAATAAAAAACCCCCATAACACACCCACACACAGGAAGCAAAGTAAACAAGACAAGCATTCATCCACACATTTATGAGTCAAGATTTAGGAGCTGAAGTTACATGGCACAGGAAAGGATTTGGAAAAAACAAAGTCAGAGACAAGGAGATTCCCAGAAATGGTAACAGTGAACTAGTGCCTCTTTAACCCAATGGAACTGGGATTGCCAGAAGAGGGCGAAAGAGATAGACCAATTTACCTCTAGTCCCAGGCCAGGCATTGCCTGGAAAAACCATCCACTCACAGACATGGCCTTGTGTTTGAGATTACATTGAGTTCAAGCACAAAGTGAAAGCAAGAATACAGTTATTTTGTTAAACGGAGCAGGCAGCAGGAGGTACACACATAAGGAAAAACACTCCCATGTTCTTCGTGTTACAGCTTTTAAGTAAAAACATGAATTCAAGACCTATTTCTGCTGTTATAACCAGGAACTATACACACACAGATATTCACACATCGTTAGACCAGAAAAGCAGTACGTACCTTTTCATGATAAGGTCCCAGGACAATCCAACCACAGAAAGTATAGCCAAGATAAATCATCCCAGCACAACAACAAAACCTTAGCACTTTGGGCAATGATGCCTGCATAGTTAAAATGAGCACCTACATGTCAGGGTGGAAGAAAGGAGAAGGGAAAAAAGCCACAGGTTAAAGACCTAAGTAAGAGTGACAAATGTATTCTTTAATTGTTGAATATTTGATTCCTGCCTTACATTGTAGGTTTGAAAATATCCCAGGTATCTGATGACTCCAACCCAGACAAACAAAGTTGACGTTCCAAGTAAAATGCTGCAGACATCGTAACTTGTAAGGTTCTGAGGGATCCAAACAGAGCAGGTGGTCAAGTTACAAAGTGGTAGGTATGTCAGCTTGACAGCTATTCAAGTTCCAAGAGTTCAGACAAACAGAGCAGGGCAGTCCAATACTGAAAGGATATTGCTACATCACAAAAATCAGACCAAAATGAACTGCAGTTATTTAGTGAGTTCACCCAAATGTAATAGTGCTGCAAATGAAAGCACATCTACGCTGATACTCTTGTAGTTTTGCATGAAGAACTAAAACCTTTACCTTGGTTATGATACAGTTTTGATATTACATTGAGTATCTCCAAATTTTTATTTAAAAAAAGGTTAATATATGCTATTGTTAGGCAAACAAGCTCTCATTCACTGTTTAGCAAAACACAAGCCATCATTTAAATGAAAAGTGAGCCTCAGGGCTACAGCCCTTTCCATGCTACATGCATTTACATCTCTGAACACGCTGCCAGCTGTTCAGAGCATGAACATCATTTTTACTACCAGTGAAGTTCGTAACTTCTTGTTACCTTCTCTATTTGCATTTTTCTTTAGAAGGCTAGAACTGGTTGCAATAAGCACAAGATACCCATTTAGCTCAAGATTTCCTACCCTCATCCCCCCACCTCACCAGACAGCTGGAAGTTCTCAAGTGCTTCCTCTGAAGGCCACTCTGGGCATCTGCCCTTTGAGCCTTAGTACACATGAAGCAGCAGCAGCACACTACCTGCCCTGTGTTTTCCCAGAATACAAAGTTTTGTGAACACATGAATTGTTGACATACAGCTCTATTGGGAGGGAAAAACACAAAAAACCCCCCCCACACACAAAAAAATCCCAAACCAAAAACCAACCAACAGAACAAAACAAACCAAAAAAACCCCTGAAGAGCTGCCAGCTGGACAAAACACACTGATTTCAGCAAGCCCAGACTGGGAGGTCAACGACTGGCAGGTGACACTGTCTGTGCCTGTAGTTTGGACAGGCCAGGAAAGCAAGCGGTAACAACCATGTTTCCAGTCCCACGAGCCATCAAGACCCCTGTTTTATCCAAGGGGATGACTCTTGGTTTCCCTGTACAATATGTACTACCACTTCTTACAGAAATAACACAACCAAAGTTGTTTGGGTTTGGTTGCGGTTTTTTTTTTGGGGGGGGGTGGGTGGGGGTGGGGGTGGGTGTGTTTTGTTTTGTTTTTTGTTTGTTTGTTTGTTAGGAACTGTCTACCCACAGGTCCTATAACAGAGATTAGGGGACTTAGCACTGTGGAAATAAGATGTTTAAATAGCTTACATGGTCTTACTGAAAGACTTTGGTGAAAAAGGGACTGAAACCAGTTATCAGTCAAATTAGCACTAGGAAATGAAGAAATAAAGAACTAGCAAAAGTAAACAAGATGACTAGTGACTATGATAGCTCACTTTCATTTGTCCCCAAGTTAAAACACATTACACATGGTTGTTACAAGACTAGTATTTTACCTAAAGTATTAAACTCTCACCTTGGCTTTTATTTCCATTTTTAGGATTGACCCAATGATTGTCATCACATCACTGATAATTACCAGGACATACCATCCATTTATGAACTCCAGGCGATCAGCATGACAGACATGACGCTTGTATTTCTCCAAGAAGAAGTTCACAAATCTCTATTGACAAGCATTTAGATGTTTAGTTACAGGTCACCTTAGATGAAAAATATGTACAGATGCCCCAGTAGTATAGCAATGCTCAAGTTTCACATACCCACTTTTTCCTATAGTATTCACTGGAATAATAGCTTAAAACTCATTCTCAATAGCAACAGAAATAAATAGGAAAAAAGTTAAGATTGGTCTAGGCCAGTAAAAACCAACTTTCCACAGAACAGTTGACTTCATAACCAATCCCCACCAGCCTAACCATGGCTTGTTATCACAAAAGTTTCTATCCACCTCCAACAGAGCAAAGCCACCCAACTAAAGGCATGAAAAAGAATAACACAAATACAACTATAAGGCAAGAGCTCTCATTTCCAATAGAGCCGACAATATCACTTCCCACACCCAACACTGCCCATCTGCTTTCACTTGCTCTTTTTGCTCATGAATAAATGCTGATGTCCCTACTCCTGACAGCAGTTTGACAATGCCTTTGCTGAATTGTCCTCTTCACCGTTGCCTTGTTTACAAGCTACAAAAAGGATATATTGAACAAGATAAACAAGTATCTGTGCTTTTATATCCTACCTATCCTGAACTCTTTTTCCAACTCCCATGAGCCACATGCTTGCAAAGTTTGTGGCAATTAATAGTTATAAGCTGGTACATCTCAGGGCCCAGCCTGTGTTTCTGCATCGGTATTTGGACCAGAAGGGCTGAGCCTGCTTACATGAAGTTCTACAAGCAGCTTAAGATGAAGTCAGACAGGGCTAGTCTCAGTCTGCAAAGGAGGGTGACCAAGGAAGAAGGTGACAGCAGATGGTGATCAGGGATTGCAGAGGGAGAAGGAAAGAACTACTGAAAAAGGGCAGTTCCGGCCCCAGAAAGACCAAAAAACCCAGCCAGAGTTAAGACTATATGCTATGCTTTACGTTTTCTTCAGTTAGAACTGGCTTTGAGGGATGTTCATTGAAGCATTAATTTATGGCAAGACCTCTATGGGAATTCTACTCTGAAGCCAGGGAAGGAAGAATTCATGTTTTGAAGGTGCAGGATGTGTTGGCTGTTAGCAGCACAAAGACTCAGAAGTTTTTTTGCGTAAAGTCCTGGACACAAAAAAAAAAGAGTCTCCTTCTTTTGCCCTCAAGGGATAGAACACAATACTTCGTATTACAGCACTACCCAAACAGGTGTAAAAACCCATTCAGCTAGCAACAGTTCATCACAGACATACATACATCTATACATCCTTTCTAGAGACAGAAATGCAGTAAGAGAGCAACATCCTGCCACAGATATACTACCCAATATTTCAAAACTTGT
Source organism: Morus bassanus (assembly GCA_031468815.1). NCBI lineage: Eukaryota > Metazoa > Chordata > Aves > Suliformes > Sulidae > Morus > Morus bassanus. The sequence continues at coordinate 8,017,186 of CM062576.1, read as the reverse complement.
CACTTGACAAGACTAGCAGCAAACACGAAGACAAAATAAGCATTGAGATTATGAACACTGTACTTACTTTTTGTAGTCTCAAAGCAAGAACAATGGATCGCGTGCAGAGGACGAGAGAAGCAAAGCAACTTAAAATGACAAATCCATCAAAGACTAGAATATATTGCGTGTTTTTCTGGAGAACTGTAAAGAGTCAAAGAAAGGAAGTAGAGTTAGTCTTTTCACACCCCTCTGAGCATAAATTGTTACAAAATGACACATTTTGCATTTAAACACTCTCACCCCATAAATAGATGGGTTACAAGAAATATTCTTTCTGCAGCTATGGAGATTGGGCCATAAGAGTGAAAAGCATGTTCAAGTTCTTCAAAATAAATCAAAAAATGGGTCTATTAATAAAAGCATCCCCTTTTTGCACTAAGTCCATCTGTCCATCTGTAGTCCAACAGTGTTACAACTACACACGGTAAGAGGAACGCAGACTTTGGCCCACATCAGCGTCGTTAAATTAAAACCAAACAAAAAAAATCCCACCTCATTTATCATTCCACGACCTGCAATCAGAAACTTCTTTGACTCTCTGTACTGCATTGTTTTCATCCACAGGTTTAGAAGCTATCATGTGAACCCCAGTCAGGTGTTCTCCATGGCTTACCCATATCAATTGATGAACAGGATGGGGAATGTCTTGCTAGATAGACTGTTATAGAACAGGGGAAGTGATGGGAGGAGATGGGTAACACTGCTATCATGCAAACACTCATGCACCATACTTACTAGAGCCAAATACGTGCCAGTCTTTACATTCTTGAATATTAGTGTCACTATCAAAATAGATTTTGATTTTTCCACTGTGGGCTCTATTATTGAAAGTTATCTGTAAACAAAAGAGTATATCAGAAACAAGACTAACAAAATTTCATTCCATAAAAAAAATCTTGGTAAGTGCTTTGACATAATATGCATGGTCAGGTAAGCTTTAAGAAAGCTGTCACCATAAGTGTTGGTGTAGACATAATTTGAGAACGTGTCACATAGCATAAAAAGCAGTATTCCAGGAAGCCAAACTTCAAGTTTAACTTTCAGAGGGACAACAATTACTTATCTCCTTCTCAGGTTATCAAGTTACCAGCTGGAATATGATACAAAATAATATCATCCCTTAGCAACACCATTTCAGCCACCTTTGGGAAGGAGGGGTAAGGGCCAGGACATGCTCAACTGCTTTTCCCTTGCAGCCTAAATATAAGGATGATAACTACCCCTTAGCTTAAGCTCTGGTTATACATACAATGTTGGAAGTGCCATACCCTGTATTCACTTACAGTATTTTGAAATGCATAGCAGTCGGGCAATTCACGGGCATGGATTGTCTGTAGAGCAATGCCTTTCAGCTTGAAGGAGATTTCAACCTGTATAAGCCTGAATGTTTTTAAAAAAAGTATAAATATATATATATAAATACACACATACACAAAGCAAGGAAACTGCACAACTCAGAATCCACCATATTCATATGAAAGGACAAGTTAAATAAAAAAAATCCCCACCACTGCTTTACCTGTAAAATTCAAGATTGAAAAAAGAGGAGTTCAGCTTCAGTTCAGCCTTCTTACCAGCTAGCTCCTGTGGCTTAAAAAAGATACATTCTGGGAGGAGAAGAGGAAAAGCTGTAATCTTAAAAACTTCACAGAGAAAGCAGCATAAAACTGAGATAATCAGGTTGAATGGCAAGTCCTAATCAGTGAAAATGTTAATTTTGAGCAAACCTATCCATAGAGAGCCCCAGCTAGTGGGATCAGAAGCAGGTTCACATAGTGAATCTTGAGAGGCTAACAGCAAGGACTCAGCTCTGAGGTGGCAAGGACACCCACCCACTGAAGGTACAGAATGAGCAGCATCCAGAATTCTGTATTTGAGTCTTCTGCATAGGGATGGGAGGGGGGACAAAAAACCCAAAAAAACCCCACCACAGGAAAACAAAACCCACAAAAAAAACCCCAAAAACACCACACCACACTCAAAAAAACACCCACACCAACAAAACCCACCCACAACCTGCTAATACCAGCAGTTGAAAAAGAGCTTCCTATAGTCTACACCGTTGCCATTTCTAGGCAGGTACTAAAAACCAAGAGTGAAAGAGGCAACAGGCACGTTACTGTTCCAATGACTGCCTCACAAAAAGCTACTGGTTTTAAACTTTAAACTGATATAGTGTTAGAATATAAGTACTCCACAGCAAGACATTTCTAGTACAACAACACTATACCTGTTTCAGTAGAAACATCTATGTTCAGCGTATCATTGGAAGGAAGCATCGTGCCTTTCTTGTACTGCTGTTTACAGATTTTTAAGCCTGATCCTTCATGTTCATAACCAAGCGTCCCCAGGGATATGTTCTTTAATTGCTTGTACTAGTTTAAAAACAAAACAGAGGCAGAAGTTAGAGACAGTTCTCTTTGTTGCATTAGATAGTAACTTGCAATCTCAAAGTTAAGTGTATCAATATAGCTTTCTACATTTAAAAAAAATATTTACTTTCACATAAAGTCTGTAAATTGAGAGTGGCTATCTCATGGGAAGCCAAGAGGGCTGCTGGCCACTTATTAGTAGTGATTAGCTTCCTGGTGACACGGTGACTGGGAGCCCTGTACCTACTGGGCTGCCTGCAAATGATTACCCATGTGCCAGACAGCAAGCCAGCAGACAGCTTTTAATTAGACGCCTGGCAGTGGCTTCAATGCAGCATTGCTACTAACCACACACGCTCCAGGGATATCTTATGTATTTATCTCATGAAGGTGTTAGTTTTCACACCACTTGAAACCTGATTGCTTTACGTACAATCAAAGACACAGTTCTTATCAAATCCAACTCAAGAGTAAAACCAAAGCTGCTCCCTGTGTGACTACAGAAGAGGGAAGCCACGCATTCGCTATATAACCAGTGACCGAGGAACATACATAGAGCTTGGACAGCCTCCAAAAGTAATTTAACCTGCCTGCTTTACACAAGCCCAGAAGCAACTGAAATCATGCCTGTGAGGAAGGCACATCCTTTTTCACTTATTCTAAACACAGCACAAGTCACCTTCTTCATATGTTAAGATACGCTCAAACACAGGGACTAGAAGAGGAAGTGAATAAAGCTATGCCAAGCCAAGCATTGTCCACACACAGATCAGCCCTGAGCACCACCGCAGAACTCTGTTCAAGGCCAGTCCTCTCCTGACTTGCCTTCCACACGTCCTCAGTGTCTGCTGGAAGCAAGATATATCCTCTGATCCTTGGAGTCACACCTCCCGTCCTGTACAAGCGAGGCAAACCCCTGGGGCACAGCTCTCCCTGTCATTCTTGACTCCCAGCAGCTGAAGAGATCAGTGACTAACTGAACACAGCTGTCTGCCAGCTCAGCTTAGCACCAGCTACCATTGTCCAAGAGAAGCCAGACAGACCCTTGGCCCTTTGAGAAAGAAGGCATAAGCATCTTAATTCATTAGTTTTTGTCATCACCTCACCTAGTGAGAGCGCTCAGGGCAGCACACAGCACTGGGTTGCTCTAAGGAAGCATTTGCCTCCCAGGAGGCCTGAAGTAAATAAACGTGGGAAGTCAGACAAGACTTCCCATTCCTTAAAAAAATAAAAAAAAATTGTTCATCAGGCTTTGATACAGATTAGACTCTTTCCCCTTAAACACAGATTTTGTTATTATGCATCATTCAGTGTCATCCTATTTCCTCCTTCCTATGGGCATTATGGCCACCAGCCCATTGTGCGGGGTACAAAGTCCCAGTGGTCATTAACAACCACATGCTCCGTGTCCAAAGAATTGTAACAGGAACCACACTTCCATCCAAAGCCCTGCCTCACAGTGCTGCTTCAACTCCTCACAGCTGAGCTTGCAACAGGTTTAGACAGCCTGGGAGAAAAGAACCATCTCCATACCCTGCCAGAATGTTATCTTAAAGTAAACTAAGGAAGCCAAGTCTGACTAAGGCAGGTCAAGTGAGCGGAAACAGTAGTTAGTCACAACTCCACATCCCTCTGAGGACATCTCCAGATCACTGCATCTAACAGCCAGTCATTGCTCTGCCCACGTGCGCTTTCAGGCTCTGCCGTCCTGACAGCATCACATGTGGCTCCGGGTTACTCATATGCCACTTTCAAACAACACTAGGAAACAGTAAAAGCAAAATTCCCATTTACACGTTTCTAAGCAGCTTCACAAAGAGAAGCCAGCTGAACATCCTGGTCCTCCAGACTCTGCCACAGGCAGGTTACAAGCATAACAACTCTGCATGGCTTCTTTGTAATAGAAACTTCCAAACTGGACCCAGGAGACGAGCAAGGAAAAGCTGTGTACTCTTCCAAGGGGAAAGCATGTTCTTTTTTTTTTCCAGAGTGTGAAAATATCACAGTAGCACATTATACAAAGCCTAAAATTCCATTTTCACACCTCCTGTTTTGCTGTGCACTATTACCATCTTCTGCAACATCTGCTTGCCCCTCCCCTGCAACCTCCCCCCACCCTCACATTTCAAAACTCAAAAACAAAACACCAAAACCTATAGCTTCTAGCTCTCCATCTCAAAACAAGAGAGCATGGCTCTTAGCTTAGGAGCCAGCTGGCTTGCCTCTTCTTAGAAGGCATCCTTTAAAAAAACAAACAAAAAAAAAGCAACACCAGTCATAATGTTCACCCAGAGGCACACTTTTAAGTCTTACATGTGATAAAAAAAGCCTCAGGAACACCACAGAACACTAAGGAACTCAGATTACACAACTTTAAAATCTCCTTAGAGGATATGTCTACATTTATACAACATAGACATTTTATGAAGTGACCTTTTTCTGATGCCTGTATCACACATTGGCTCATTCTTGAGGATATAAAGCTATTATTTCTCTACTGTCTTCTATTTGGACTTCACCTCAGCCTTAGTGCCTACAAAAGAAGGAAAGTGAGACAAAGCAAGCAAGGAAGAAAAAAAAAAGCACAGTTTATAGCAGAAATAGTGTCAATATTGAGAGTTCAAAGGAAGACTGAGAAAACTACTTTAATGCTCATTTAACATAACAGGAGTGAGAGCCTTGGCCTTATCCAGCACAGCAGAGAGAGCATGTTTGATCTGTCGATGGCTCCGCTGTAGCTTAGAGGAGGTGGCTAAGGAGCAGCAAGCCCCCATGCAAATGCATGTTTAAGAAAGAGGTATAGTCTTCGCACCACTGCGACTGCTGGGCATAACTGATGGCAGCAAAACTGCTTTAAACCAAGTGTCGGAGATGATGTCCCAAGGTCAGGGAAAATGAAAGGTGGTTTAAAGCCACTTTCCATTCATCCCATGTGAACCGTTTCTGGGCTTATCGTCATCCTCAAACACAAGAGACACTTCATTTTACACACACACATACTTTCATCTCATGACTTCTAAATGTATTAATATCAAATACAAAAATGTTTACTGATTTTTCATCCCAGATTTATTCACTTTCCTCCCACGATTGTAAAGAGACTGTTCTTTAAAATACCATCCCTAACCAGGGTGAGTGCCCCTACATTCCTGGAAGTACCGTATTCCCCATTTTGAGGCCTCTGGCACTCACTACAAAGCTGCAATTCAGCATGGCTGTAAGCACAAATTTTTTGAATACCATGCATAGGTATATTCAGGCCCATAGCTCTTCAAAGTAAGACCTAAACAAAGGTTCCAGTTCATGCAAGATGCCTGATTTTCAAACTTTCTGGATTTCAGTACAACGCACAGAGTAAAATTTTGTTTTAGATTTGTCTCCACAAGACAAAAAACGCAGACATGTACACAAAAAATTCAGCATACCCCACCTACGCTGATTTGCTGAAATATCAAAACTGAAATCCAAGAATGGTGACAGAAAACCAGAACCCTAGCAGAACTTTATAGCTATAGCTTCAGATTCAACACTGTTCATTATAAACACACACACGCTTACCTGATTAATAACATAAAAAATGCTGTCATAAGCATCCTGTTGTGTATATATACTGCAGCTGTAGTCATCTTCATCAACTCCAGTATAGCCTTTCAGGAATAGGTGTTTAAAAGCAATAGTGTTTTCCTCTTTGAATGAGACCACCAACTGGTTACTCAAACCAAAAAAAATAAGCTGACAAGAGAAAAAAAATTTTGGATTTTGAACACTGATCAAGCAGTAACATTTTGGAAACAGCTTCGAATTATAATGAATACAAAACAGAAAGGTGCCTGTTGCCGTAACCCTGCTACAACAGGAGCAAAGCATCTGTTAACTAATGCCATAAGACTACTAAAGTCAAGGTTACTACGTGCAGGGTAAGAGGAAACAGAAATCAAAGTCTCCCACTGATTCCAAAACTTACAGTGCAGCAACTAAACAGACAGCTAGATCACTGCCACCTTTCACACATCCTGGACCAACAACTCTAACTGGAATTTGCCAAACCTTTTGTTGAGGATGCAAATGGCAGAAGAGCTAACCTACAAGTGCAGCCTGCTACCCCAGAAATGCCCTGCTTTGCTATGGGACAAATTCTTCCTCCTTCCTACCTCCAGCATGGCACAGCATTAGAGCAAACCTATGTGGGATCCCACAGCAACAAAAAGCATCACCTGCCTGACCCAGGTGCTGGTTAAGGAGGCTATAATAAGAAGCAGCAGCAGACAGCAGAGTTACTACTCAGGATTTGTGTTGCCCTACCATATGGATGTTCCCATTCCCACCACCACCAAGGAAAACATATAAATGGAGCCTAGAAACTGAAAAATCAAGCAACAAGAGTTTCCTCACAGGCATAGTAGCAGGAGGATATCCCAAGCCCCAGATAGCTAACTCTTCATCCTAGGTTTAAACTGCTTACTAACAGCAAATGTGAAACTGTCTCATTACTGCATGGAGTTTCTAAGTCCCACAAGAAACTGGCAGAAGTAGGGGAGAAGTAAGAGTAGAAACTACAAGCAAAAGAACTGTGAACTTAGAAATCCCCCAAAGCAAACAGGCAGGCTCCACTAACATCCAAATCCCTTCATTCAAAACAATGGAAACTGGCAAGCACACCCATTTTTATACCCTTCACTGCAATCCACCATCTGTCATCCTAGATGGTAATTGCTTAGATCTGGGCCAGGCTAAAAGAATATATGCAGCAGGACTATTTTGTGCAAGGCTGTTTGGTTGTACAGCAAAGTCACAGCCAGGACAGAGAAATGGGGATGTCAGCTCTGCTGGGTATATACCGTCTTCAGGTTAAGAACTGAATCTTCATTCTTTTAGCCAAGTTTTAAATCAACTATTTATATCTTCAGTTGACTGCAAAAAATCACGGAGCACTACAAATAAATCTGCAGCACTTTAGTTAGTATCTCAAAAAATCAGGGATCTTCCAACTGCAATACAGAGTCCCTCAGGGGACTCCTAGGGGATTTCTGCACAGTGTTGGAGTAAAACTTACTCCCCATACTGGGACAGAAGCCTCTTCTGCTTTTCAGTCAGGCACAGATACCCCAGCTGCTGCACCACACCGAAGAAGCCACAAGTGTCATGACTAACTGGCTGGCACCAGGAAGAAGCAGCTAGAAGGAGGCTTAACTTATTCCTAGGTTGTCCTTCAAGGGTCTTGCCCTCACTCTGAAACAGAGATGCTTGTTGAACCTGTCCCATTTCCTATTAGCTCACATTTGAGACCTCCCTGCAGAGCAGCAATACGTTTTCCTTCAGAAACTCCGTTTTCCTTTTCTTACCGACTACCTGCCTGGCATCTGAGCAAGACCCAGGGCTGACAAGAAAAATCTTAAGCAGCAACCCAGAAAATCTCGTGGCCTTTGAAAGCTAAGCAGCAGAACACCCCTTCTGCCCACAAAGGATAGCGGGAGACTAGGACAGCAGACAAAAATTACACGTTCAGTGACTGTCCCAAGAATTTAAGTCAGTAGGTTAGGATAGATTGAAAGTACTAAACCTTTTCGGAGCCACGTGAAGTTGTATTTTGTCTCATCACTCACACCCAACGGTTACTGCCTTGTCTTCGAAGAGGGTGCAATAACCCACATTTGAGGTGCAGCTACCAGTAAAGTAAGATGGGGCAACATGTCCCCTTAGCTTATGCTGTGCTTGCACTGCCCACCCCCTCCTCCCACACACCCACACCTTAATATGCTCCCTGTCCTCAGCAGCTCCGACACAACAGGTAGCAATTGTGCCAGCACTAGCGTAAATAGCCTGTTTCAGCTAGCCTTGCCTAGACAGACCGACTGCTGCATCCTGCTCCTGCCTGCAGACAGAGCTCCGTCAGGACTCCGGCACAGCAAAGACCAGATCCTGTGCCAGCGTGGCCAGAGAGCCTGCCACATCTTTCCAGCGGGGAGATGAAGAGCGAGAGCGGTCAATAAAACACAGGGACATGTAAGCCAGGGTTACGCTTCATTCTAGCGGGCAAGTCAAACACAAACCTGGAATCCTGCAACTCAGCATGTTTTTTAGGAGTTGTATGTTTAGCTGTACTTGCAAAGTGTCAGATGTCAGAGTCCTGCATTTCAGAGGTCCAGAAAAATAATTTCTACTTATACGTGTGTCCCATTTGGCTTCCCTCAACTTCCAGTCACCATTTCTTAGCAGACTGTAAATTAACCAACTACACTGGGATGATACCAGTGCAGTTTAAAAACCACCCCCTTCTTTGCCTCTACCTATCTAGTTTCCCAACTGTTTGAAATGCATCGCCTGATGACAGAAGCAAGGGGCACATCCGATTCCTGTAGCCCAGTCATCCCCATCATCACCAGAGACTGTAGCATTTTCACACCGAACATGTACATTTCAAGTTACTGACTCAATCTCAAGAAATATCACTTCTGAAACAGTGCAGTGAAACTAATCCATGAACATAACAGGACGCAGAACACAGCCGTACTGTGACAGCAAGCCTGAAGACAGGGTTGGATTTAGTGGGAAGAGTAATTTTTATAACTTATAAAAGTTTAAACATAAAGTTATAAAAGGCTTTTATAACTTAGTTTATGTTATTCTTCCCCCTCGACACATCTTTCATAGTACTGTTTCTTTCTGGACTGAAGCAGGAAGTTCAAGTCAGTAACAAATACCCAGGGATGGCAAAGGCCCAGAACCACAGATCTGCTTCTCCTACACACCATTGCTACGCTTTCCAAGAGCGAGAACAGAGGAAGGATTACCTGCGTAGTAACCATCAGTATCTTCGAAATCTGCAAAGCCAGTTTCCATGGTATTTGACGCCTTGCTCTGTATTTTTCACATGGGTTCATGAAGTAAAACTTCAAATCCTCTTTCAGAGCCGTCTCTTTTAGATCTAAGTCTGACTGAGCCATCATACTTCTGCCATAAATAATAATACATTAATTAGAAACCAACAGAATGCTTCAGCAAACAATTTCCTCATACTGCAGTTTCACATCAGACCACCACATGACATAAAAGATCTGTAACAGTCTTCTGTTTGTTTGTTTGTTTTACAACAAAATGCAAGAAATATTTCCTTATGATCACATCATTAAAAATCAATCACACTAGATCACCAAAAAACACAGCCCTTACACAACTATTTCTCAGGAAATAGGCACTAAATAAGAGGATCTGTAATAGTAACAGCAAGTCTGCATTTATCTCTTTCTTAAAACTAAATATTTGAAATAGAGGCCACCGTTAACACATTTCTCTGAATAACTCACATTCTACCACCAGAAAAAGGTGTCTTAAAGACTAAACAACCAGAGCAGGCTTCACAGCATGCTTCTGTTATGAACATGCAGCTTTAAGGGCTAAACTCACAGGCATTTATTTATTTAATTATATGGGCATGTAAAAATCAGAGGAACAAGCACAGAGGACTATTGTGGTAGGTGTTTTAAATCACTCTTTCTCCCTCTCAGCTGAGAGGGACGTTGAAAACTTTCCCCTTCTAATCTTTTTAACCCTGTTTTCCAGTACCATAATTGTCAGAACTTCCCTACTTCACACAAAGATCAGAACCAAACTTACAATTTTTTTTCCTTGCTCCATGTGTTAAGGTAGAGCAATCGTATCTGAAACCGGCTACATAAGCCGATTATCAGTCCCATTTACCATCCAGAAAATTACTCCCCATGTTCTGAACTTTATAAAAGATAACATCTTCTCTCAATGTCAAAACCAAAAGCATAAATTCCACATTTTCAGATGCATTCTTGCTTCTTTTGTCCTCACCTGTGTGAAGTTTATCAGTATTTAAGACCATAGAACCAGCTAGCTCGTAAGAAGAGAAATGAGAGTTAAGAGAACACAGTGAAGTCGACACGGTGGTGTCTCCTCATAAGAGGAAGTGGAAAAAAACTCAAAAACCCTTCAGCATTAGAAGCTCAAATGTTACCTTTATTACACAGCCTGAAATCAATCATTCGTGAAGATGATGGGAGGTGGGCTGATTTTGGTTTTGAGACAGGAAAAAACACAGGAAGGTTTTTAAGAAAAAGAAACTGTGGACTACATCCCTATTTAATTTTGTAATAAAAACATACTAGACTAGTTTTAATAATGTTTAAGATATAAAAACTTTGAAAAATTTCAACACTTCTGACATAAAAGCATATGATAATTATATCTGTGAGCACTGTCCAAGGAACAGGTACTCACTATACTCATTGTATTCTGTGTTTATCATGATAATATTATATATTGTGTTCTGTGAGTACTGTATTATGAAGACTGAAGTGCTTCAATCCCGCACCGACACCCCAAGACATCGCTACTCCTGTACCAGCCTCTCTTGAACGAGCAGCAGCGTTTGTGTGGGTACACAAAGAACAAGACCAAACCCAGAGTAAAAGTCATCACAGTAGGTGGGAAAGAAAGAGGAAATGGAGCAGATTTAAGCTGCATCCGGTCAAGACTTAAGGCATGAAACTATGACATAAGAACCACTCCAAGACTTGAGCAAAATCCTCCCCGTAAGCTTCCAGTAAAAGCACATCTGAAGTGACAGATCTTAAAAAAAAATCAAACAGCAAACCTTATAAGAAACACTATTTCCTTTGATATTCAAATACATACCATGGAAGATATGGTGGGCTTTTTTCCACAGTTGTCTTTCAAGCCCCTACAGCTATTCTAAAAACTCGACGTTGACTAATAACAATACTTTGACTTTTACACAACCCTCACTTAACTCCACTGGCTAGGGATTATCTTCAGTGGCACCTTTAGCTTCCTTTATTAATTAGCTGCAAAAATTGTGAGCAGGAAGTTCAGCCAAGGAAAGCCACATACTTTTACAGCCTAAGACGAAGAGATGAGATTCAAGCCTGATTCACTCTTGGGCTTTGTCTTCCAAAGAAGAACAGGTGTTCTCTGGTGTAACAGTCAAGAAATAATTCATTTGGCAATAGGTGAAATACAGCAACTGTTTTCTAATCCATTCACTTCTAGAATAGATTCAAAATAACATCCAAATAAACTGCATTAACTCTGCAGAACTAGAACCGTCAACCAAAGCATTAAGTTAAAAAGCTCTGAGTGATTAATAGCAACTTACCACATTTAAAACAAGCCATCTAGTTCTACCAAATGTTTATTAGCCTCACAATCTAAAGATAACCCAAACAAAGCACCTAGCTCAAGACAGAGTAACAGAACAATTCAATTCAGACACAGTACTGTAATTGCCACCACTCAATAGGTTTCCATGGTATGATTTGTGAGGCACTGATACAAGCAAGTTTTGTGAATGAAGACTAACTCTGCTATGCGTATTTAAACGCCTATCTAAGTGTCACTAAGTGTTGTGCCTCACCAATAATAATTGTTACTAATTCAATTCTAAAAGCTGCATTAGGATAGCCACCACTGCAAGGCCGTACCTGGTAGGACAATCTGTTGCTTGGATAATGTTTTGTAGTGAGGCGCTTCAAAGCTCAGGGTTCTATTCCAGAAAGAGGTTTTAACAGTAATGACTACCATTTACAGCTACCTACTTATGAAACAAGCATTTAATATCCAGCTCTTCAGCCAGCAGAAAAAGCACCATTGAGACGATTAGCTAAAGAGCTATGGAGCACACAGTCACTTTCATAAAAAAAGTAATTCATTACAGGAGCAACACTAACACTGTCCAGCAGGTATCCACACCAGGAACATTTATCTACTTGAGCTCTACATCTTGAAGAAGTATTAACAAGATTAATGTGGGGGAGGAGGGGGGCAGAGAAAAAGGAAAAAAAAAAAAAATAGAAAAGTCACCGAGTTGGGTTCTACGTATCAGTCTGGGCAACCCCAGCTTCACCTTCCTGATCTTTTACCAAGTTCACAGCTCGCCCAAAGGAGGGCACCGCCTCGCACCTCTCAGGACAGCGAGCTCTAAGAAATTGAGGAGGGGGGAAAAAAAAAAAAAAAAAAAGAAAAAAAAAGAAAAAAGCCTTCCTTTTAGAGAGCTGCCGAGGTTACCGACCGCCGAGCTGCTGCCGGAGGAGCACCCAAAGCAGCCGGAGCGAGGGGCGCGCAAAACGCTCTGCAGCCGCCCCTCGGCGACCCGTCCGCAGCCCAGGGGCGAGGGGAGCAGCGGGGGGAAGCCTTGCAGCTGCCGAGCAGCAGCAGGGCGAGGCGAACCCCGGCACGTCAGCCGGAGGGCACCGACCTCGCGCAGCAAATTTACACGGCGGCTTCGGAGCACCGCCTCGGTCTGGCTGCTAGCGGGCTGCCCGGAGGGGAGCGGGAGCCCCGCCGCCCCCGCGGCCGGTTACCGCGGTCCCGCACGGCCGCCGTGCCCCGGGGCGCCTCGCTCGCTCCCGCTCCCGCACCCGCGGAGAGGGAACGCCCCGCTCCATCCCCCCCCCCGCTCCATCCCGCTCCCCGACCCGCTCACCCGGTACCGGCGGCCCGTCCGCCGGGCAGGTGCTTCAGGGAGATCTCCATGGGGCCGCGGCGGCGGACCGGGGGTCGGGAGCCGGGGCCGAGCAGCCCCCCCCCCCCTCCCCGCCGCCCTCTCCCCCTCCCTCCCTCCCTCCGTGCCAGCCGCCCGGCCCGGCCCCGCCGCCTTTATGGGGTCCCGGGCGGAGGAGGGCGCCCCGCCGGCCACGTGCCCGGAGCCGCCCCGCCGGGCCGGCGGCAGGGGGAGCCCCCGCCCGCCGCTCGCCGCCCCCCGCCCCTGCCCCTCCCGGCCAAGCCCCCCCGGAGCCGAGCGGCGCGGCACGCAGGGACAGACCGGCGGGTCGGATTAGCTACTAGGGAGCGGGGTCGTCTTGCAGCTGCAAAGGGACTCAGTTCCTCAGAGGATGTGGTTTAACGGGGTTACTCCAAACTAGGGTGCTCAAAACCGAATGCAGACTTCTAAGAGGCTTCTTTGCAGCAACTGCGAGCTCTCTGCCTCGCCCCTACACGCTGGGGATGGGCAGTGTGGGAGTCTTACATAACGCTCTCGGATGATGCTGTGTTTGCTTACAGTCACACTGTTTAAGGGAGAAGAAGGAACAAAAGCCCAGGCAAACATCTATGTGCAGTTACTCAAAATCAGCTGCAAGAGCATTATGTCAGCTCACGCATGGAAGCTTTCTTAAGCTGTCCTCTGAAGCACCTGATTTAGGAGGCATGGTGGTGGTGGGCAGACAGTTGGGCTTGATGATCTTAGAGGTCTTTTCCAACCTGAATAGATTCTATGGTATTAGCTACTGCCTCAGGCAGGAAGATGCCCCCGACAGTTGCAATCACAGGTTTGGTCTTTTACAGCAGCACCTGTTTTTCCCCCCACATCTGCCAGAGATAAATTATCCCTTTACATATTTTTTTTTAATTGGAAAGGTATGAGCATATCTGGATTTCATTTCTTCCTCTTTTGCATGCACACTGTTTACCTGAGAATATGCTTTTATCCAAGATGGAAAATGGTACTTAGAAGCAAGTATGGACCCCACCTCTCTCTTCCTCTCAGTGTAACTTCATTCTGTCAAGAGATCTGAGCTCTGCTGAAAACAAGAAGTTCTCACTACCTGGGCATATGCAAAACATTGGCATTTAAATGAGCCTTGGCATGAAAACAGCTGTTACCCAAGTTTAGCACCCTGCAACTTATTTTCATGAGGAAATACTGGTTATCATTGTATTTCAGGCAACTCTTCCCAGACCCCAGTGAGAATCAGAACAAAGGAACGCTCTTACCCCTCCACACCTTCTTGGGCAGCAGTGAAAGCCGTGTGTTCCTTAAGATGGCATTTCTAAGCACAATGAGTTTATCTGATGCTTTATCTGCTTCTTTGCTCTCTCCACCTGCATTTTACAGTTCTATCTGTGCCTGCTTGATTGTATCAGCGTAAAGATAGTGATGTCTCCAGGATGCAGCTTTACGTGTGTTACTAGCATTGCTAACGTTGAGATCACTGATACTGTTGAAGTCATGAGGGTTTTTTTAGAATAAGATCTTGGTCACCCTTCTTGGCTCTGCAAGGCTGTAACCAGCACATCATATATTGTCATGAAATAAGATTAAAAAGCCCCACCACACACACGACAGCAGTGGCCACAGATCTCCTGGCAGAGCTGCGCTTCATCTCAAATGCAGCCGGTAGGCTAGAAAACACAGCATCGACTGGCTTCTTCTCAGGTGAGCCAAATACTCAGGCAGATGAAGATCCTGAACACCAAGGATCAAGCAGGTCAGAAATCTGGGCAGTGAGCACTTAGATTGTTAGCAGCACTACCAAGGAGAACAATACAAAGTTTTCTTAAAAAACAAAATGTAGATATCAGATAGGTAATACAAGCAGCATTTATTTTCCAAGTCAGAACTGGACGTTTTGAGCCGATGTAAGCCCATAACTTGTCAGGGTACTGTTCTTCTTTCCCCCATGTAACAGCCTGCAACCATGGCTAGAAATACACAATTGCTGCTCTGCTAACTTCATAAGCAGTTGTCCCTTCTTTTCCTCCCACCCCATCCTATCCTTTGCTTTACACATCCTTCTCCTAATTTAAGGTAGTGCTTCCCCTCTGGCTTCAAACTGTGACCCTCCCTGTTACTGTTGGAAGGCAAGTTGCCTTCCCTCAACTCTTTCCTCCCCAAACCCACACAACTGCCAGCAATGCTAAATTAAAAGCTGTGTAGTCCAGCAGAAGCAACAGAGTGTGGTTTTCCAATTAATTTCTATGCCTCACTTGATTGACTTTTTAGCTGTAGCACAAGCATGGGTCATTCTTAAAGACTCCAACAAGGATTTCACTGCAAAACAAGCTTCACCGTGAAGTTTGCTCTTCAGGTAACAGAGACCGGTCTTCAGTGGAAGATTTCTCCTATTAGGAATATGAAAGAATCCATATACAGTATCTTTTCCCGCTCTGGGGTCACCCATTGTAGTTTTCCATGCCTTATGCTGCAGGATTCTATTAACATGATTTCTCCCTGCCTCTACAAAACTTTGTAGGAATTTTGTATTTTAGAGCTCTGTCAAATTTTGTTGAAATTTGTTGCCAATTTCATGTTTACCGTAATGAAGCATATGCTCTCACCCATTTCTAAATGAAATCAGACTACTACTTGCCTTATAACCATATTGGCAAAGTATTCCATAGCTGTTTACAAAATGCAACTGCATTTTGAACAATTTATTAATCTTTGCTTTCCCTTAACTCTGTATGAAAAAGCCTTGCTAAGAAGTTAGCCTTCTGCATTTCAGTGATCTTAAAAGTGCTTGCCACCCTTGTTCAGAATTCCTTGCGCAAACTATGTTATACGTGATGTGCACATTAAATATTATGTGCTGTCAAAGATCCACAAGGAGTTTAATATGTCAACAGAAAACACGATCACTTAATATTTGCTTTTCGAGGCAAGATTGCCTTGAATCTCCTTGAAAAGCTTCAAAAGTCTTCAACCTCAGGTGACTGTTGGAAGACAAGGACCTCAGTACAGGAAAGTTTCAGATACTGTGAATAATCTGTTCTGCCTACACCTTGTATTTGATTTGCCTTTGCTGAATTTGAACTTCATGTAATGTACAACAGCATTTTTAGTGTAAGGTTTAATACTTGCTCATTTGTTTCTATGGCAAACTCTGAAAAGCTGTTAAACAGGATCAAACTGGGAACAGGTCCTCACCAGAGTCCACAGGAACTATCCGGACTACAGGCAATGCAAGTTCACACACTCCACGTACTGCTTCATGTCAGAAATTGCATATTGCTATAAAAAAAAGCAGCTCCCATATTAACTTGGCAACATATTCACTCTTAAGATGAACACTGACACACCCAAATACTTAGTACAGCTGGAAGTGTTTATTGTAGCACATTTACAATGTGTAAACATTCAGACAGAACATGTTTAGTGTCCTCCACCTTTGTGCACAGCATTGTACATTGTCACACATACCTACGGGATTGTTGCTCACAAATGAAAGTTATCTAAAATATGCTTTCCTTTGGTTTTTCTATTCTGCTCCCAGACTGAATACACTATGGAAAATAAGGCATCCATTAAACAGTATCAACAAAGTATATAAACTAAGTTGTCAAAACTGAACTTTTCTAAGATCTAATGTTTCAGACAGCCGCTGACAGTACTAGATTATTAGGTTGGGAGGAAACATCCAGTTTCTAAAGCATGGAGAGATATGACTCTCAGAGACTTATCTATGAAATACATATGTATTTAACTTAGTTTAGACTTCAGGTTTACAGACTGGTGTACCAGAGGAAGATTTCAAATAAAAAAATAGATATTTTGAAAGTGCTTTTGTCTGACTTTTCCTTTAAAAACATAAGGTCAGCACATGGTGAAGCTGAAGACTGTAACTGATCCTACCCAGCACTGGATGTAGGAGAACATCTGCATTTCTCCGCTCAGCTCACCCCTCAAACTTCAGTTCTGGCCTGGCATATCCCTGGCCTCTCCGAGAAGAGACTGCCACTTACATTAAGTGGTATTTATGTTTACAGGAATACTTACTTTATGCTCTCAGCCATATTTAAATGGCTTGTACATCAATTCACTGTAATGTCTCCAGAAACAAGTTACACGAAATTTCATAGTTTTAGTTTATTTTTACTGTGAGTGTAGATAAACAAAAAATGCTGAGGGCTCTAGAGTGAGCTTTCATTCATTCAGTGCCGGGTCAGCCATAGCTAGATAATGCCTGCGGTACTGAGGACTAGGTTAGTGTTCAAAGTTGCAGTTGTCCAACGCTATTTCTACTTATAGTTGAAAGTTACTGCATTTCTAGTCTACTCACATAATCTAGCAAAGTCTCTGAACACAGACAGCTTTTTAATGCCCTTTGCATTCTAGCACAATTTAACTGAGAAACTAGAACAAATCTAATAAAAAAAACAAACTCCCAATCTCCTGAACTAGCAGTGAGAGTGTGTAATCAGAAAGACTGTACGTTTATCACAAGCTTCTGCCACAGGCTTACACTGTTTTTTGAGAAAAGCAAATTCAGGCTTTAGTTATAAGGTTTTCCACCAGCTCCAATGTCCAGTTCTTGCAATGTGTGCTGCTTTAAAGCTTCCATGATACACTGCTACAATCCATTAAATATGTTCACTAGAACCTGTACAAGAGAGGGGGGAAAAAGTTGTCAGGTGCATGCATCAAAATAATAGTTTAATTGTACAAGAAGCCTTAAAAATGCATCTGAACTATTTAATTTCCGATTTGACATACACTGATAAGAAACTGCTGCGAACCACCATAAAACCTTTTGAACACGTGGAAGAATTAAGAGAAGCCTTGTGTGTCCTGTAGGACTGTATGACTGTTTAAAGAGCAGAAGTCACAGAACTGATAACTCAACATCCATAGAACTGATAACACAGCATCCCACTCGAGATACTTATTTATTCCTACAGATTATTTGTTTCAAAGTAAAACCAGAAGGCCACAGTACTGAGCTACAGGAGCAATGTCCAGTATTTGCTGGGAACCGCAAAGTCAGCCCCTGGTCTAGATTCTAGAGAAAGAAACACGCGATTTCCAGTCTGTAACAGTAACGTGCATAGAATGAGGCACGCATGTGGATCAAGACATTTTGGACAACGATAAAATCATTAAAGAGGAAGTAATCAGTTCAGGAAATGAGGCTCTGAAACCAGGCACTTAGACGCCTGCAGCTGTGTTTGAGTCCAGGGCACTGCTGGCTGCCCAATGCTCCTGAAGAACAATTTGCTTGAGAGTAACCAAGTTTTCCCTTCCGAATGCTCTTCTAGAGTCCTGATCCCCGCCTCCAAGTCAGTGGGAGAAGTATTACATCCTCACCCTGTCCCACCTCGTGTTGGGTTTCGTGCTCGGTTCAACTGAGAGGTGTGTGCAGAAAAGGAAATGTTAACATTTCAGTGCCCTTTACCCAGGAGTAAGACACCCTGCTCTGCTTCATCCCATACTTTCATTTCAGGAAAGACACTTGGCTGGAACAGTGGCTCTCCACTCTGGAGTCTCTGATTGCAGGCTCTGTTCTCTCCCTGGTCTAACATATGCCCCCTTCTCCACCCCCTCAGAAATATATTCCGTCTGGCATATAACAATATAGCACACCAGAAAAGCCCAATACCAAGGGGCTGCAAATGCCTTTGATCTTTTTAGTCAAGCTGTAAATATTTTAAGGCTCCCCCACCAAGGGACCCTTCAGCAAGCAAGACTCAGAGTTGCTACCAGCCAGGTTAAATATAAACCACGTAGCCTGCAATCAGTATTCCTGAAGAAACAAAACTTCAAATAACTGAAGCATTAAGCTCTCCATACTGGAAGTTAGGCAATCCTTTTCCAAGTGCTGTGATAATATCTTCAACTGCATGCTATCTTACAACCTTGGCGAATTCATTTTCTCCCTAAGTTTCACGCCTGCTCCCATTTAAGTTAGGACACCTTACTGCACAAGGTATCATTAAAAAGATGACACTGAATGAGTTCAGCAAGTTCTGACTATTGCAATAAGTCCAGGAAGTGTTAATGCTTCTGCTTACACATACAGGGTTCCTCAGTTACTGTCTATATTATCTAACTTTCTGTACTATTTTTCATATGTTAAGTAATTCTTAATTTAAAAGTTCCCTCACCTCTCCTAAGGAGTTTGTTGGCTGCAGACACTTCACTGAAGTGCTCCATTCTAGAGCATTAGAAATAGTTTGGGATTTTTGTGGGGGGGGGGGGTTTCCCCTTCACTCCCCCAAACTTAAGTACTCTTCATAAACATTATACCAGGGACATTTTGTGGTGTGTTGCTTTTGCATATACATTAATGTATGATTTTAACGTAGGTACGTACCGTTACAACAACAGAAGAGAGATACAGAACTCTCATCCTCTAACCTGTACCTGCCAGAGTTTGGTGAGTCTTTGCACTGTGATATGAACCTCTGAAGTTCTGTCTCTGGAAAGCCATCTTGCTGGTAGTGCTAAAAATTGATATTTAGTTAAACCTTTAGCAAAGCAAAACCACACAATAACCCATATCCTCCCCAGACCACTTTTCAGACATTGCTTAAGCCTGAATTTAGAAGATTCAGAGAACTGAATATTAAATTACTGCTTTTTTGTAGATATTTAACATCCATTGGGACAGGAAATCAGATAGGCTTTTAAGAAAACTGAAGTAGGGAAGGACCAAAAACCTCTTGTCATCAGTCTGCATGCTCAACAGTGGCTATTATATTTGTTCTTTAAATTGGCATGCACTGCAAGTCAAGAGGGAGATGAGAGTCTTGACAGAACCAATCGTGCATTTTTATTCCAAATGAAGAGTAAGAGTTCATGCTTACCTTGACAGTTTCATACGTATCTGTGATGAGTGCAATGAAGAGACTCAGCACCATATAGATGAACAGACTGATGAAGGAGTAGAGGTAGATCCTACTGAATAACCAAACCAAGTAACTTTTCTGCTGCATTTTTGCAAAGGTTGCAAACATGTCATCTCCATTGATCAATGAAAAAAGACATTCGGAAACCATGTTCAGAGAGCGAAACTAGAGAGGAGGGAAGAAGACAAGGACATCTGTTGCCGCTTTATTTGGATCCAAAGACTGTACATCACATAAAGAAGACACACAGCTGTTGACTGGCCGCCTCGGATCTCTTTGTACGCCCAGGGTATGACAAGGTGTAAACAGCAAAACATTTGAGGAATGAGCAAAGTTTGTCACCTCCTATACGCATATACATTCAATTCATTCACCTGTAAACTCCTGCAGGACCAGGTAAGCCAATTTAACTTTTAAAAGGGATAAGGATAAAGTCTCCAAAGCTTCAGTCTGATACCGGTGTTCTGCAAGATGAAAATTATTTCTCAAAATACCAGCATGTGATTGGGAGTCACGGCAGCTTCCACTTCTGACTCAGAGCTTTTATAACTTGAGGAAAGTCTGATTGAGTCATGGAAATCAGACTCCTCAAATAGAGCAGCATCATGTTGAAGATGCATATTTTTACATTAAGGGAAGCCTTGGCATGGAGTCGTAGAAGACAACAGTAGTAATTTCTCATTTGTTTGGAATCCATTCTGTTATTCGAGTTGTCTTTTTTCATGTTAAGTATATTACCTTCACATGGTATGGTCCCAGTACAATCCATCCACAGAAACAATAGCCCAGGTAGATCATAGCAGCACAACAGCAGAACCTCATTACATTGGGTAATGCTGCTCGCAGTGTTAGGATGAGAAGCTGCACAAAGGAATGCAAACAGTTAGAATTCAACCAGGCATTTCTTCCAGTCCTCTTATAGCAACAAACAGAATAAATACCAACAGCACGAAGATCCCAGGAGATCCTTACATTATACTTCTGAAAGAAACCTAGGTAGCGAATGACTCCAAGCCACACAAGCATAGTGGATGTTCCTAGGAGTATGCTACAGACATCATAACTTGTCAGACTCTAAAAAAATAAAAAAAAATAAAAAAAAATCAAGTATTGTAACAACTGACAGGTTCTAAATTGCAACTCGCATTACTACAAAGATCTGCTAAGAAACCCTGTTTTCCTTGGCAATTTCTCCCATTCATATGCATTAGAGAGCAGAAGTCCCACCGAAGAGCAAGGCACTTTCAAGTGTAGTTCATTTCAGATGTCTTTACATATGGCTGTTTGGAAAATAGATTCTGACAAGACAAGCTTCATTTGCAAGGCCAAGAGTGCAGCTCCACTGCAGGTGCAGAGACACCCACTCCGTGCCTGGCTCACTAAGACCTGCAGAGTGGCACTGCAAACATTTTAATGCTGCTTCTAGACCTGTGGCAACTGCTTCTGGAATCTGCATTGACAGATTTCACCAGAGCAGCTTGGAAATCTCTCCAGTGCATCCCAACGGACAGTGTAGATGTGACTTCAGAACCGCAGAGCAAAGAAGGTTCTTGCAGTATGTAGGCAAAGCAGTTTTTAAAAAATAACATGACTCGTCAGCAGAGCTCAAATAAATGTTAAGGAGGATATTGTTAGGTAGCTGGGAACTGTGAGGTGTAGAAAGTTATCAGGGAGAAGACTAATTAGCTTCTAATTCATTCTAACCGGAACTTTTCACCTATACATACTGGCCTGTTTTCATCCAAGGTAATACATACCCTGTTCCCTGAACTGCAGCTCTACGCTGAAATGGATCATGACAGCTTACTTGAATAAGAAGTTTTCACTGTTTTCTGTTTTTATTCCTCTAAGAGTTGGCTAATCTTTTATATTAGCATAATTCATTTACAGTTTGACAAAAACAAATTTAGGCTACTTTAATGTGAGGTTGTTATTCAGCCATTAATTTTCACACAGTAACATGGAACAACATCTTGTTGTTATGGTACACAAGGCTTGCAAAATGAAGTGAAATGTACCTGTAGAGAAGAGTTTTAGTAAAATACTCTCTTAGAAAAGAAACATATATAAATAGACATGTATTTATATAAACAAGGTACCGGAATCCCAAATGCAAGATCTTACTCCAATCTTGTTCTCATCTTCACTTCTCCCAAAGCAGGATGGAGTTATCTCTTATCTTAGCCAACTTCCTTATAGCTTCTTTCTACTCCTAAGAACTGAGTTTATAGTTCCTAAGGTAAGATAGGGCAATTTGTAGAGGGCATTTATGATAGTCAAGCTGTCACCAGAAGGATTTCAGGCCCTTCCTTTTATCATTACTGTCCAAAGTCTGTTGTGTTGCAATGTCACACTTCAAAGTCTGCTACAGATGTGGTGAACAACAACATTATCTGAATATTAGAGTGCTGCAGGATAGTGTATTGTAGTAATTTTTATTCCCTAATTCTGGCTGCACGTAATATGTTTTAAAAGTATTTTTGTTTTCTATATCAAGTTAATTTTAGAAACTGAAGGCCTAGAACCTGGCTGTGGCTGACTGTTAGGTACACGCTGGAAACCAGAAGCTGGGAAAGCAGCAAAGTGACTCTCTGTGCTAGTTAAACACATGTTAAATGGGGAACAGAAAGTGAAATGCTACATTTAAGAAAAATCCATCAAATAAGCAAATATAAGTGGTTTTAAATGTGGAAGGGAGGAAGCCAACAGTCTTAAACTTTCAGAGATGAAGTTCATTTTATTCCTTGAAGTCACAAAGGAGCAAAGATAATTAGAACTATAACATCTAGTGATATTTGGAGTTTTTAAATCTCGCAACTGGAAACAACACATCTCAGTTATAATTCCAGAGGAGAAGATAAGAGTTTTAAAATTTTGTGCCACTCAGAATCAACTATATCCAGCCTAAAGTACTCCTAGAGATTTAAACCTAGCTGGGACAGAAACAATCAGTTTTGCTTCCACCTGACAGTGTAAAAAGCTTACCTTGGCTTGTATCTCCATCTTTAGAGTTGATCCAACAATAGTTAAGACATCGCTGACCATAATCAGGATGTACCATCCGTTGACAAATTCCATTTGATCACTGAAAGATACTTCTTTCTTATAATAATATAGGAAAAAGCTTACAAATTCCTAGGGGAAAGGACGAAAGAAAAAAAGTTAATCAGACTTACACAAGCCATGAAGGCTTTCCAAGGAGAGAGTTATACCCACCCTTTGAAGCCGAATTCCTTTAACCACTGATCGTGTGCAAAGGATCAATGAGGCCAGACAAGTCAATATAACAAAAGCATCAAAGATCATCATGTAATGAGTGTTCTTCTGTACTGCAAGAACAAAAATATACATGTTTATTATCAGATGCATTTCAACTTGTTGACCATCTTGAGTATTGAATTAAGAATCAAGTTTTGATGTTAACTATGTTTATACAACTGAATTAAGAAAAATCTTAGCATTTTTCCCACAAAAGTTTATCTGACATATTTTCATGAGAGACACAAGTGCATCTGCACCACAGACACCACTTCAGTTAATGTAGGAAGGTTGATACAACATCAGAAATATACCAGAGCGTGAGTGCTTCTTACAGCCCCATAGAATTAGAGGTGGGAGTTGTCCATTTTACAAGCACTGGAATGGCCTTTGGAGTGACAGAACTTGTAAAAAAAGAAATCCCAGGAACTTTACAGTATGTATCTTCTCTTCCAGACCAGTATTTGACTATCAGATAGGTTTTTCTCCTAGAAGAGTGCAGATAATTTGCGCTGCTGCCCAGCTAGCCAAGATCGACATTGAGCTAGATATTTCTCCACCTCTTATGTTACTAAAATTCACGTTCTTGATCAACTAAGGTCAAATTTTGCACCAAATCTACCACTAGACCTCTTTTTGGTTTTTATACCTATCATACAGGTGAAACTAGGTGAGACAGTATAAGGATTAGATTTTTAATGCTAGAAGAGTGATTGAGAAAAAAATTGAAACAAATTAATGCTAAATTTGCAAGAAGATGCAGCAATTCTCCAAAATGGGATACTGAACTTCTAGTTGACTTCACAAACTGCACTGCTCAGAAAAAGCCCACCTACTTCTCACTTATACCAAAGTCACTAATACATGTACTGTTGCCATTTAAGTTGGTTTTACAGTGTAGTCCAGAACAGCAACAACTTGTTGTTGTCCAATTGCAATAATTACCTTTGTATTTTTCCTTGGCTTTCAGAAAATAATACAGGGTACTTCAGGAGATCATTTTGAAAACTGTTACAGATATCAAATGTGGATTATTACAGAAGCCTGGTATCAAAACCTTCTTGTACTGCTGCACTAGCAATCTGTTAGAGGTAGCATGCCATCTGGTGTGCATTTATAACACAGCAGCTAGCAAAGCTAGTTGATAAAGAGCGTTCAGTGGAATATGAGTTTGTGTTAAGTGGTGTGTTTTGTACTCTGTGATGCATTTCATTAAATTCCCCAAAATTAATTCCAATCTGGATCTTTTAAAAAAATTCTCTTTTTTCACTACCAGCTCTTCATTTCCTAACGTAGGCATAGCAAAGGGAAAAGTGGCAAAGTACAAAAATGGACCTGATTCACCCTGTTGCTTACTTCAGGAAAAAAATTAAATAAGTGGAATTGAGAGTCCTGAGAAGCATCCGCTTTTCAAAGAGATTATTTTCTCTAATCAGAAAAGATCTCAGACAATGTTTTGATCAGATCCAGTAGCTGCCAACAAAGGGTTGCTCTTGTGAGTAACTATTTAAGAGAGATTATTTAACCATACTGTGCATCTCATTTACACCCAAATACATGCCAAACAACACTTAAGCAGCAGTAAGAAGTGCTTCTAGCCATTCCACTCTAGCAAGCCTTAGCAACAGTGCTTCCTTATCTTTCCTGGTGCTAAGTCCTGAAATAACAGTGAATCAGTTTCAACTTTCCACTGCTATCGCATGTCCTTCTTTTGCCTGATGCTAGAATAACAGTTCACAGCCCTACCTTAAGCAATGGGCAGTGTTAAGTTCAGTAGCCAAAGCCAGAAGGATGCACAGTGAGGTGTGGAAAAATTTTGGTTTCACAGTATCAATGGTACAAGGTTTGAGAACTGCTAAGGGAAGTAATGGTGTGGCTGGGTTCCCAGGATTTCAGATCAGAGGCTGAAGAACAGTTCCTTAGAAAATTAGGGTTTAGAGTGCACCCACTAGAGAATGCATGTCAATAGTGCCTCATCTTTTAGTAAAGAAAAAGGTTAACAAACATTGTGCTAGTGTGGCGAAAGTTTACCATGAAAATTTGAACACATTTATGTCACTTACTTGATCCAGAAACATGCCAGTCTTTACATTCCCTGATCGCTATGTCGTTGTCTAGACTTATTTTAATTCTTCCACTGTGTGCTTTATTATCAAACACTATCTGTATTAACAAAAAAAAAAAAAGTGCATGTCTTTTTAAAGTTAAACCATTACATATGTAGCACACTGTATTGCTGAGCTTGCATAATGATTCAGAATAATTCTCCTAGGGGAGAAGTTACAAAACTTGTTTAAGCTTAAGGTAATTCTAGTTTATGCAAATAAATGCTGTCAAAGTGAAAGACAAATCTGGTGAACCACGTATTTGCCACAAATTGCTTGATCAACTAGATACTAGGTGAAATTCTTTTAAATTCATTCCTCTATGATCTGAAAACAACCTTTCCTAGAAGCATCTCTCGGAAGAGAAGAGGTTTATGCTTTCGTTATGCTTCAGATGGATTAGAGAACAAAAGGCTGTAAGCCAAGCAAGCACTTCAGGACCACATCAGGAGCACTCAAAGCTTAACCTCCCACAGCCACAACCAGCGGTTATTCACAGGGTACACTAAGCCATGACAGAGTAATCCATACACCACTGGGGACCAGTCAATGGTGCCCAACAGTATTCAGGAAACATCTGCACTGACTGTGCATGGTAAAGCAGCAAGAACGATTTCTCGTTTTGAACAGAAAGACACGGGGCAGGCTTCCATGTACCGTCAGAGTGAAATCGTAACAGTCAGGGAGCTCGTGGTGACGAACGGTCTGGAGGTTGATGGCCTTCAGATTGAACATGAGCTGCACCGTCACCAGTCTGCAAGAGAGCTTTGTGTTAGCTTTTCATAGGGAAAATGCACGAATAACCCAATACAGGAGGTGCTGATTCCTCCTCACCTGTGGAAATCCAGAGTGAAATTCAAATTGTGCTTTCCCACTGTTGTGTTGTCTAACGGCGTCATTGGCTCAATGTACAAGCAGTCTGCAATGGATAAGTACTCACAACAATATCTCACGGGTTATCATGCTCTTTAGCTGTAATCTGCCTTTCCCACTCCCAAGGCTGGAAAGAGCTGTTGACTCCACCAGGCAAGATAGCACGCTTAAGCGAGGAGTCATTTAGGAAGTTAGCTGACAAATATATTGGCTTCCCTGAATCAGCCAAGTTATTTGTCCTGAATTCATAGGGAAGGCTCCTGAAATTAGCCCAAAATACCTGTATTAGATGGTCATCAGTGCTAACATCTCACCACTTGTTTTGTGGCAGTAGACATAAAGGACTGTTACCTTGGAGGTGAGGGATAGAGGTTTGTTACACAGTAGTTTTCTTGCCAGTTTTGGCTGGTAGTAAGTTCAACATAGATCATTTGATAGGACTATACAACACTGGATGTTTACAAGAATTCATCATACATGTAGGGTCCCGCCTCCCAAAGAACTGATACAATAGTTTAGGTTCATTACCAGTCACAATCTCTGGGTCTATATCAAAGGTGTCATTTCCAGGACAGATGGTTCCTCGCTTGTAGAACTGCTGACACACGGCCAGAGCTGTCTCTTCTGCTCCCCTCTTCTCATAAGCGTGGTTTCCAACAGAAATGTTGGGCAGCTGTAAGTACTAACGTTCAGAACAAACAGACAAACCAACTTAGATGGCACCAAAACTGTTAGTGTCTGAAAAAAAACAAAACGCAGAAGTGCTTGGATCTGTGCCATAACCCATCTTTTTTATTTAAAAGGTCACCTAAAGAACTGGGAAACCTACACCACACTACAGCTGAGTCCTCAAATATTTTAAGGTATTTGACAAAAACAATTAGTGCAGGATTTGGATCTAAATACTTTTTTGCTTATTATTTTTTTCTCTTTACAGTCCTTACTAGAAAGCCTAATTTGTTATTTGCAAAGCACTCTGGCTCAAATACAAGGCCTGCATTTAGTGCAGAATTAGTATATTGATTAGCTTTAAGATTGTCGCCACAAGTACAATGCTCTGGTAATGACAGAAAACCTGAACGAGTCAACATTCTAGTCTTAAGCAACTGTCACGGAAGTTCAGTGTTTCAGACACCATCAGCGAAAGCGGAAGAAGAAAAGGTACCAAGGTAAAGAGCATATGTATTGTGTACGTTGCAGGGACAATCCTTACCTGGTTTATTGCAAAGAATATCTGGTCATAGACATCTGTTTGTGTGTATACAGCATAGGTATCATCCATTCTGTCCATGTATCCTTTCAAGAAGAGATGTTTGAATGCAACAGTGTTCTCTTCTTTGAAGGCAACCACCATTTGATTACTTAATCCAAAAACCACCAGCTGAAAAAGACATTTATATATCCTGTTCAAAGACAAAGTTGGCTTCTGGATTAACATGCGAATCGTGTCCTGCAAACAGCCACTCTTTCATCACGCTGGTAGACACAGCACTTACATGCAGGCTACTCCATTTCACAGCTGGCCCAAAGAAAGTTTGGCTTTAGGAAACAATGGGTTTCAAGAATGTTCCCTTAACATGTTTATCAGCATCTTGGCCACGGACTCGCATTTTTACAAAGAAAAGGATACCATTTCAAAATGAAGCCACCCATATAGTGTTACACACACTTTGTTAGTTCAGCCTGACATTAATATGGCTTGCCTTGGGGAATATCAGTGTACCTCAGCTAAAAAGGCAGGACAGGACTTCACCAGACCCCACTTTGAAGCCCTCACTCCAGTGCAGAAAAGGCAAATTGAGGACAACTCAGAAGAAACAAACATCCCTCCCCCAGGTTTGGGTGAAAGGTGCTTTGAGACTAACTGGTCAAAATTGTGCTTGTAACAGGATAACCTCTGAAGCTGTTAAAAAATAAATTGCCATTGTTCATGAAAAGTTAGCATAAAACCCTGCTAGCTACTATCCAGGCTGGAAAAGGTTTCTAGAAGAATGTGACGTATTGTTTGCAGGAGCTCGCAATTCTCTTTAGTACTATTGTTTCAAATCTAGTGTCAGGAGTATTGTGAAGAAACTCATCAGAGAGAAGTCTTGAATCAGTAGTCTACAGATTAGTTTATTGTCACAATGCAAACTGGATATGTAGGTTTTGATAAGGATAACTCGGTTACAGAGATACTAAAATGCTCTGTGGACAAGCTCAGCATGCTAGGCACACAGGAATAAATACATCAGCAAATCAACAGTGCTAAGATTGAATTACCTACTGGCATATTTTCTCTGAAAAGGCTAAATCAGCATTAGTTTCTTTCTTATTTAGGTTCTTCCACTGTCAAATTTTATTTTTATTTGCAAAATGGGACAGATGACAATCAGAGGGTGATGATACATTTCAAACTAAAGCTGTAAGTAAGGGATACAAACATACTGCCAGATGTCTAGCAGAAGATTTATTATTCCTTGAGTTTGTCCCATCATTCCTGCAACCATGGAAAACATTCTTCTCCATATTTGTATTGTCATAGCACTGACACCACCAGAAATGTAAATCACATGCAGGCAACTCTGAAGGATCATCATCTGAGGCATTAGAAAGATTTTGTGAAAGACCTTCTTTCTCCTTAACCAGAGACCTTTGAGACAAACAGTTGTGTTTTAGGCAGCAAATAAACACGTTACATGAAATCTATGGTGCAAGGCTGGGTGAGAGGAAGAGTGCGGCAAAATTTCTGTTTTTTTCAATACAAGAGTTTGTATACCATACGAAGACGTAAGCAAACATCATGAAAAAGCTACTAATTTCAGTTCTTATCACTGTGATATTGAAACACAAGCGACTGTTCCTTCCCTCAACAGAGACATACTCAGAGTGAAGAAAGTATTGGGAGGAACAGATGTGTAAGGATGCCATCCTTTGGGGGACAAACAAAAGGGAAAATAAAAAAGAAGTGAAGTAAAAAGTAAATTAGAGCCCTTAGCCATGGTTCCTTTCATCTCTGCTCTCAGGAAAGCTATCTTTCAGTCAACAGTTTTAGAAGAAAATTATGCCATCTGAGATCTAAGCTACGTATATGCAATTAAGACAGTTTTGCAGTCTGTCCTCTCCCTGTCTCTGCACGACACCAAGAATAGCATTTGTCACCTGCAACCCTTATTTGAATTCCCACGGGCTAAGAAGAGTCCCTGCTTCCCTCATCACTCACCTGAATAGTAACCATTGCTATTTTGAGTAGCTGAATCCCAAGCTTCCAAGGTTTCCTGCCCCGGGCCCAGAATTTCTCACATGGGTTCATGAAGAAGAATTTTAACTTCCTTCTAAGCTGGTCTTCCAAAAGCCCCTCCTGTGATACTGACAGATGTTGTTTGTAGCTGCAAAGATTTTCATCATCGTGAGCAGTGCAGCTGCTCACAGCCACTTCAGGATTTTCCATTTCTGAAATGAAAAGAAGTCCATGTCAGTCGGAAAACATGGAAGCACGAATGCAGTAGCATCAGATCAGTCTGCACTGACAACCTGGACTCCAAAGATGTTTATCTTCTGTGAAAGGCACTTGCACATTACACTGAATTTAAGACCTTCCTCATAATACTGCACATGTTCTGCAGAATCCAAAGGAAAGTTTGGGCAAGCTCTTAAATTTGCAGATATGCTGTCAGGACACTTATTTAATAGTGGAATTTCTGTCCCTTCGGAATTACGGAGTCACTTGCTAAAAACGTCTTCCTCTCTCATTCGCCAACAACATCATATATGCAAGACATCCTGACTCATTTCCTTCTGTGTCCAGAACAGTACCAAAAGCCTCTCATGAGCGTTTACTCTTCTGGAAAACTTACCTACTTCTGTAGCTAGTATTTTCCCCTGCTGTCAGCCTGCTGTCCAGTCCTTGAAAGAAATGGAATTTTCAAGACAGACAGCATTTTTCTTAGACATTAGTATTAGCATCGTTCGCTCTTGGAAATGGAGACCCAGCGTGTCAAATTGCAATTCAGGTAAATTAACCTGAGCGCATTAACTTGTCATTTAGCAAGATTATATCTATTCCTTCAGCCATGAAAGAATGAAAACCAATGATGATTATGAACCAGACAAAAAGACCAAAAGGTAATTGTAGTCAAGCAACCTTATAAACACAGTGTGAGGTGTTACTCTCTAGAGTATTCAACACGTTTAGATGTTAATCTGTTACTAACTTCATTGACTCCGAAACATTTTATAAATGCTTTATAAAGTACTTCAGAGGTCGCCAGGAATATTTATTTCAGATAAGACTGTTGAAATTAAGAACAGAGGAGACAACCTAGGTTGTGAATAAATTTAAAGATGTGCCTTATTAGACAAGTTATTTTTAATTTGCATAAGAAAAGTTTCTTACATAACTCAAACAAAAAAAAATCATCACCAAGATTAATTTTTAAAAACGCATAGATTTCATCCACTCTCCTCAGGCAGCCATTGCACACACCAGAACACAAGTGTGGTTTCGGATACGATTCAAGACCTTCAATTTCCCCAGGTGTCGGAGAGGGGAAGAAAAGTTTTGAATCAGCAGTTTAACACTAAGAATAGGCCCATAAATAGGCTTAAAAAAAAAAAAAATCAGCTCCTGTTTTATCAGGTCTCCATTGTCCTGCGGGATACAATATGCCACAGTTTTCACTCATCTTTCTTACAGCTGATCAGTCGTTTCTAAGTTAAGCCCTACTCTGTTACTGCAATATTCCTGTCAATGTCGGTGCCTGATTTAAAGAAAAAAAAAAAAAAATATATATATATATACACACTTCTTGACCTCAGCTTGAGAAGATGTTCCAGACAAACATCACACGCAGGATGTATTTTCTCATCAACCTGCGCAGAGACAGCGAGGGCTCCACGTACGGGCTCCGCAGCCGACGGTGCCGCGCAGCGGGACCCGGCCCGGGGGGGTCCCCGGCCCCGGCCCCGGCCCCCCCCGCGGCCCCTGCCCAGCCGTCACCAGCGTTAACGCACGGACTTACCGCCGGTCGGGGCTTGCACAGCCCGTCAGGTCGCACCGGGGACCCGCGCCGGCCTCCCTCCCCTCCGCGGGGCTCCGGCGATTCCCTCCCGGGCCAAAAGCTGCAGGGCGGGGGCGCACCCCCCCACCCCACCCCCGTCCTCCGGCACCGCTTCGTGCTTTTAAATAAACGGCTTCAGCGCACCTGCCAGCTGGGTCACCGTCCTGCCGCCGAGGTCCTGCTGCTCCCTGGCCTCCTGCCCGCCCAGGCAGCGCGGCCGGGGGCTGCCGGTGCCGCGGGGGCGGCCGGGGGAGCGCCGTGCCCGGGGGACGCTGCCGGCCGCCGCCCCCCGGCTCCCGCCCCCGCGCCCGCCCCCGCGCCCTCCCGGCCGGCGCGGCTCCGCTGGGGGCAGGGCCGGGGCGGCTCCGCCGGCCCCCGCCATCCCCAGCCAGCCGCGGGGGCTGGGCTGGGCTCTGCGAGGCTGGGCTGGGCCGGGCTGGGCTGGGCGATGCTGTGTTGGGCTGTGCGATGCTGGGCTGGGCTGGGCTGGGCTGTGATGCTGGGCTGGGCTGTGCGATGCTGGGCTGGGCTGTGCTGTGCTGGGCTGTGATGCTGGGCTGGGCTGTGCGATGCTGGGCTGTGCTGGGCTGGGCTGTGCTGGGCTGTGCGATGCTGTGCTGGGCTGTGCGATGCTGTGCTGGGCTGTGCTGGGCTGTGCTGGGCTGGGCTGTGTGATGCTGGGCTGGGCTGTGTGATGCTGGGCTGGGCTGTGTGTTGCTGTGCTGGGCTGTGTGATGCTGTGCTGGGCTGTGTGATGCTGTGCTGGACTTTGCTGGGCTGTGCTGGGCTGTGCTGGGCTGTGCTGGACTTTGTGCTGGGCTGTGCACACAGGCACACGCAACCTCTGTCACCTTCTGCTGCACATCTCCCTCCTGCTGCAGGTGACTGACAGCTCTCTATGCTCTATATACTTTCTATAAGATGGCAATGCCGTCTCCAGATTTATTAATTTAGGCTCCTGGCTCAGGAGGAAAAAAGGTTATGCTTCTGTTATAATTAGCTGTGTCCCATCTGTAATAAAAACCCCCTTTCTGGTCACAGAACTGTAGTTATAAAAGGCAGCCAGCGGTACAGTGAACTAAGCGGAATGACTGACATGTATAAGTCATTTCACTTACATGCAATTAAGCAATTAAAGTTATTAACCGGACTTCAAAGAAACAGTCTCCTGTCCTGGGTCTTGGCCAGTTTCACCGCACTGCGGAAATGATCACTTTGGTGTTGCTGCCTGACGGGAGGCAGTGCCCGGGATAAAGCCCGGGTTATGATAACTGCACCCCATCGCCAGCTGCCTAATTCCTGCTGCAAGAACCCACGGGAGCATTGGTATAAAAAGAGAAGGTGAAATAAGGACAAGGCGAAGCCAAGGAGAGTAGCAGGCGTTCTAAGAGAGGGAACTTACTGGCTGTAGAGAGAGAAATGGAAGACAGCAAAGATCCCTCCTGCCTGCCGTGGGGAGGGTGGATGCTCCTTGGAGCGCCACCAGGGACCACCATTGGGTGCTCCACAAGCACGGAGGGAAAGGTGCTTCGGGGCTCCTGCGTTTTACATTGCAGCAAAGCAAACCAAATTATTTGTATGTATCAAAAATAGGGAAGATGTGGAATACAAATCTTTATATTACCAAATCTCATCGAATCACCTAGCCCTCCTTCCCAGCTGGAGAGGCCCCAGCGCTGCCTGGGTGCTGGCGGCGAGGAGGTGCTGGGGCGGGGGGGCCGTGGGTGGCTTGCCCGCCGAGGGAGCTGCCGCCTACAGGCCCCATCATGCTCTGCGCCACACTCGCCGCAGGCGGCCACCGGCCTCCCGCGCACAGCATGCCGGGACTTGTAGTTTTAAGCCTGAACAGCCGCCTTCCCGCGAGGAACGCCCCCAACAGCAGCTTCCCCTCGTGGGGGCGGGATTAAAAAACACAGAGCGCTGATTGCCTGTCGGAAACGTCAATCCTGGCCCGGCGCGTTGCCCTGACAACAGCGCGGCGCCCGGGACGCCGCGGAGGTAGGGGCGGCCGGGCGGGGGCGAAGGGCACCCGGTAACGCGAGGGAGCGGCCCCGCGGCGCTGGTGGAAACGGGTGGAAAGATGACGGGCTTGGGAGCAGGGGCAGCGGCCGCCGGGGAGTACCCGCTGGGCCGGGCCGAGGCGGCGGCGCGGAGGCCGCGGCCTGCTCCGGGCGGCCGAGAGCGGCCCGGCCGCCTCGTTCGGCGGGCTCGGCCTCCCCCTGCGCCCGCGGCGGGCCGGCGGGAGGGGAGGGGAGGGGAGGGGAGGGAGGGCCGGGCCCGGCGGGGCGGCCCTGCCCGAGGCCGGGGAGCTGCAGACGCCCCCCGCCGCCGGGAGCGGGGCCTGCGGCACCGCGGTGCTTCGGGAACGACCCGCGAATTCACCCCCCCCGCCCCAGCCTCAGTGCCCGAGTGTGTTCCAGCAGCCCAGCTCTCTCGTTTCAAACATGAGATGATTATTTCTTACCTTTGCTTAAGAAAAAAAAAAAAAAGGATAAAGTCTTAGCTAGCGTGAATCTTTCCAGTATAAGATTTCTGGGTCAAAAGTCGTAACAAGGCAGCATATGCCACTGTTTGCTTCCTGGCAGGATCGCGCTATGGCAACTTAAATATCATTAACTACTGAAGTACCGACCAAATTGTTAATACGTTTTAATAACGTAGACCGGCTGTACTGGCTCACACCAGAAGTTCTGTCTGGGCCAGTAAGGGCCTGGGCAAGATTGTAATAAAGCCATGCTTCCACTCTTCACGCCCTTTTTTTCTTGGACTTATGGCTTAATTTCTATAGCCAGAGGTATTATTATTCTTAGTAGCCCTCAATTTTTCATCTCTCAATTTGCCCTGTTAGTTTTTAAAACCGTGCACTCTTGGCAGCTATCCTGTCCCCAGGCAGCACGCCCCATAATGCAACTACCTATTGTGCAATGAATGTACTCATTTTGCTTGTTTTCAGTCTGTCATTTGGTAAGCTCATGTGATGCCAGCTAGATGTTGTATTACAAAAGACCATGAATAAGCATTCCCTGGTCACTTTCTCCATGCCTCTCATGATTTTATTGACTTCTATCATATCCTCTTCAGTCCAGGCTGAAAAGAGTCCCAGTTTATTCCTAGTACAAAACATGTTCCATATCGTCAGTCATCCATGTTACACCTTTTCCAATTCTATTCTGTTTCTCTGTGAATGGAAGAAAGAAGAGCAACAGAAGACAGTATCATCCAATGTTTTAATGAAGTTTTCCGTTTTGTTCTCTATGCCTTTCTAATTAATTCTTAACCTAACTTTACACATATTGTACTTATCATCATCCCAGAGCCTGTAACTACCTCTACTGGTTTCTATCAAATAACAAAATCTACGCCTGGTTCAGGTAGGCCTAATTGAATGAAAAGCTGTATGCGTGAAATCAGGTACATTCAAATAGAAATACTCATATGCTGAAATGATTTGGCAGTTGCCAAAACTTCAGCTTTACTCCCTACAACTTAGACAATGAGGCTGTGTCCAAATATGCACAAGCATTATCAATAACACAAACTTTAGGTGTTTATATTATTTGCTCTTTGTGCAGAGCAAAGTAGAATAAATTTAATTAAAGGGAACATTGTATATGAATTTCTGGAGAGATTAGGTCATTCTCAAGAAGGTATTTTTAACAAGTTCCTAAATGTTTACAGACAGAAATGTGATTTTTAGCTTGACAGTGACACAACAACAAAGCAGCAAGTAGCACATGGTTTTGGTAATTTCCTTGTAGTGCTTTTGTTAAATGGAAGTGCACACAATTCTTCTGTCATTCTAAATTGTACTAAATTACAGTGCTAAATTGGTAATGCACATAGGCTTGACCTTAAATCATTCCATTAGGCAACTAATGAATCATTCTGTGTCCTCAATTCCAACAGCATCTTTTGTAGTACTGATAGCTAATTAACTTTCCCCTTTCACAGTACCTAGCAACTTCGCGATTTGTTTTATAACTGTCAATGTTTCAGTACATTAAATTATTAGGAGAACACTCTGATCTTACTTTTTCTCGAGCCTAATGTTCAAAATATTACAGCCGTCTATAAATCAACTAGGCTACAAAATGTCCAAGTTGTCAAATATTTACTTGGGCTTTACCAATTAAATAATGTAAAACTGTGTTCCACTGAAAAATTAGACTGAACACATTTAATAAAGTTTTAATATAATACATTACCTACTTTTTAAAAATAAAATATATGGCAATGTTTATGACAATTGATTTTCAAAAGCTATTCTTTTTTTGTAGGTTTTGCACTCTTAAATTTTTAAAATTATGTTAATTTAAATGTTGTTTCCAACCTCTCTTCTCAATCATGGAATCATGAAGTTATATAAACATTAATGGAAAGCCATAACACATTTGTGTATTTCTGGACAAATACGCATATTAGAGTCCTTTCTAAATAAGCAATATAGGAATATCCCTAAGAGGACAGGAACTAACCACAGATTAAAGAAATTATCTTTTTTTGTCATATTTTCAGACAGCCCTCTAATACAGACACCAACTTTTTTCATCATTTTCTTGATAGGATTTGCTACTTCGTGTAAAAACTTAGGGAGTGAAAAAAACCAAACCATTTTTGTTCCTTTATTACTTTTTTGGAAGAGGAGGACTGCAAAAGACTGCTCCTCAGTAGCTGTTTTAAAGTTCTCAGTGCGTGTTCGTTTCCTGCAGCTTGCACCTGGGGGTTAGTAGTGTAATCCTGTGTGAAAAACCAGCTGTGAATACGTACTTTGTAAATGGCTATGGGCTTGATTATGCTTCCAGGGAAGTTTTTAGAAGTTCTGCCTTTGCTTTCTTTGGAGGCCTGACATGTTTCCTAACCACTGACAATCACATGCCCACAGGGTGACAAGTGGGCAGAGGCAATGCGGTATTGGAGACACTGTAAAAGGAGATAATTACTTTGCACTTTTCTATCTGCTTTCCAGTTGGTGAGGTTCTGTGCATCGCAGATAGAACCATGAACAGTCCTATTGACTGCTGTATTCATTTGCAACCCTTAAACAGGGATGCTTTTTGTATTAACATATGCATGTACATACAGTCAGCCACCGACACTGCCTTCACCAGCACTGTTTTTATAGGTATAATATACTGGAAGTCAGTCGAAGGAAAAGGGATGTTTTTACTTGCAAGTTACTGTACTGGACGCAGGCATGTGACTTATCTCAGCCCTCTCAGTGTTTCCTCTATTCATGTGACTTAGGGTTTAGGTTACTCAGCAAAAAGAACTCAGAATTTCCAAATTGGCTTTGTTTCAGTGTATAATTAGGAAATGGTAAACTAAGACAATGTGACTGTAATATATATGAGATGGTTCATATTGTCCTTCAACTAATTTCTAAAATGGCCTCTCCTCCTATCCTGGAGGGCTGTCACTTTTATCCAGAGGCATCAAGACTGGTTTCGAATTAGAGTAGTCACAGAACCCATTTATAAATTGGGTCACAATTATTTTACATAAAATATGCAAGGAGATGGATAAGAAATAGCTTTGCACTTTTTTTTGTTTGTTTAAATAAGGGAAAATTAGCCTCTTTTAACCATCTGAATTGACATGCACTCTAAGTTAGCCCTAAGCGTTTCAGAACTATAAGCTAAACATATTGTTCAGCATAGAAGCTCCTTTGAAAGACTATAACTAGGAAAATACATTGAATGTTAGACAGAAATATATTGTCAATGTTTGTAGTCCTGTATTTGAGACAAAGACTGTGAAAATGAGGGCAGAAAAAATGCCTGACCTTCTCCTTACATTCATTATACATGACATGTAGGTTTTTTTAATCTTCCAAAAAACATCATCCCTTGCAAGGCAGAAGTTTCAGAATTCTGAAACATTAGTCTGTTTTGCATTGGTGTTATCATTGCTTTTTGGAAAAAGCAGAAGATTAAATTGCTACAGATGGATTAATGAAGGGGACTGTATTTGCCATAATGATCAAACAACAGAGAAATGCCCTAATATCCCATGGATGCAGCTTGTCACCTGTGATCTGCAAGATCTCATACGATAGAGAAAAGAGCCTGAGGATTTCTGGAGTATATTTTTCTGTTTTGATTGGAGTGAAAGAGAAAAATGCATAAGCGTAATAAGAGTGTCAGACTCTGCTCCCATTAAAGTCAACAGCAAAATTTACCTTGAATTCATGGGAAGTTAACATAGATCCCAAGCCCAGGCTATACCACCAGGCTTTAATCCATGACCTATATCTTGCCATCAGTGGCCAACTCCAAACTAAAATTCAGATTGGAAGCTAAAATTATATTGCTGGCTTCTGGAGTATTTGAGAACTGTGTTACAAAACAGAGAAACACTGTTTCTCAGGCTGGGAATGAAAGACCATCCCAAAGCCAGGATGACCGCTGAAATTGCAAATGCACAGGCCATGGTGTTTTTGTTTTAACGCTCACACTCTTTTAGGCCTTTCACTGGGAAAGTCTCAAGACAGAACATTTATTTTATAAACTCACCTTTTCACCTTAAGCATCCTGACAGTAAGTGGGCTGTTTTCATGTGCACGCAGACAGGCTGTAGCTCCTGTAAGAGTTCATCAGAAACAGTTATGTCATGGCACAGTTCTTGAAGGTGCCGTCTCTTTCTGTCCTGTAAGTGCATCTGCTTTCCTCTTATTAGTGTTAAAATTGTAATAGCATCCAAATACTCTAGGTGTTTTGTGGACATTTAAAAAATGGTTCCTCTCCCAGTCAGTTTACAGTCCTAAGAAAAAGTGGGAACATGGAAGCGGGAGGACACAAACAAACTGAGAGTCCCATTGTCCTTATTCCAGTTGAATGCCTCTAACCGTTCAATAATAACGTCAAACAATTTTCAATACTTCTCCTAACAGAATTTGGACCATCCCAATTTAGTTGTTCTATCGGTTGCTATGTGTATACCTTCCACATGATGGTGCTGGCACTGTATTTCGTGGTGGTGCGCTGTCTGGTTTGTACAGTGGGCAGGCTGTATTGCACTTCCTTCTTTGCAATGGAACTGAGCCTTTTCTATGCTGCTGTTCTCATCCTTATTCTAGATATTGGGAGGAAGGAGAGTAAACGGAACAAGAGTAGCCTTCTATACAGCATCGTCTCCAGCTGCGCGGTTGCTACATGTAATTACGCATACAACTTCTTTTCAAGTTTGCCCTCCACAGAGCTACACTGAAAAATGAACTGGAAATAGAAAAGCACAGAAATACTTTGTGCAGCTGAGTAATGATTTACACTTAAGGACATTGGGACAAATATTTACAACTGGAGAATTTTCACCTGCGCTCTTCCCAGCGTAGCTCAGGTCCCCAGCTTTCTGTAAGGCAAGCCCCTATCCTAATTTAACCTTTCACTGTTTTGGATAATCAATTTCCATACTTAATCACCCTGGACAGAAGAAGTATTTCCATCTGCTACATACCATATCAAAACACAGTTTATGATTTTAAATTATGGAACATACCTTTGGCTGCGATTGAAAATATTACTACAATGATAAACTACATAAAGTCATGGACCAAATTTTCACTCATACATAGTGCATTCCATTGTCTGTTTAAAGTTTATCAATGATACGTATCTTTCTCTAGACACATCTTAAAAAATGTCAGAAAATCTCATATCCGGCAAGACCTCCTTGAAAAGTCCAAAAACCTCAGCAAAGAAACAGAAAGGCAAAACCAAATCTAAGGAATCCTCAAAAGGAAAACGAACCCAGCTTGGTATGTAAGGTACAGCAGCAACGAAACAAGCAGTAATCTGGTCTCCCATGGCAGCTACCTTAATTATTTTGGGCCCATGCATTTAAGTAAACATGAGATAAATTAGAATATGCTATTTTATATAAATGAGATCTACAATTACTGATTATCGTTTTGTAACCAATATATGGAACATAACAAAGCTACATTGCAATATTTACACTTTGGCTTGGTAGTTTGTGGTGTCATAATAACAGTATTGAACAGAAAATTGGGAGGCTTAACATATATTAAGTGGGGAGATTCGTAGAAGCTAACAGCCCAGGGAGAGAGCATCAGGCAGAGAGAGGTGCCCCCAGAGGCAGGAGTTCAGGTGCTCAGGATCACACTGTAAAGGTACAATAATAGAGCTTGAAAATATACCAAAGTCTCACAAATTAATTTTGCAGCGCATGTTATTGCATTTTTTCTGAGATGTGCTGAGATGCTATCTCACTTATGTCATTTATAAAGTGTATAGTTAATGAAGTGCAAGGCTGATGAGCCTTCGCTATATACAAATATTTTTTTCCACTGATTCATGCATATTCTCAGAAAAGGTGGGAATGTACTCTTGCTTGGGTTTTATTTGTTTTGTTTCATAGATTTTTTCCTGCCATGACAGCCACCTTCCTGAAGTCGCTTTCCCCTTTTAATCACCTTTTCCCTCCCAGCTGATTAATAGCTGTTGTGCGGCAGAGAATATTTTGCACATCAGTGCTAATCTCTTCCTGTCATGCCCCGCTGTGAGGTTTGCAGACCCTCTCTCAGGAGCTGACGAAAGCCCAGCTCCTGCAGCACCCTGCCACCCAGAGCAAGCCTGTCCACCTCACCGCTGGCAGAGGGGACCAACGTCTGCTCCTACCTGCACACCTGCCAGTTCTGCTGCTGTCTGATGTCAGCGCGTCTTGCCCATTTATCTCCTCTTCCCGTGACACGATTTGCACAGTAACTGCCCCAAGCAGGTGCTATCAGGTAGCAGTCAGTGCTGTTTTCAACCACGGAAACTGCAGTGTGCACCACAAGATGACAGATTTCTTATGGCTTCTCTCTTATGCAGACCACCTGCTCAAAATCAAAATGAGTTTTAAATCTCCACAGTTTCAAAATATGCTAACATCTCCTTAAGATACAGCCCTATTTTAAAAGGCTTCACTCATTTCTTCTGTTAAACTTGAACTGAATAGAAATTATTTTTTGTTTCCTCTTCACAGTTTAGTTTTAAATATATAGAGAGATTTTTTAAATATTGCCCTAATGAGGAAAGGATTGTATATTTATAGTTACTTTGTTAGGAAGAAAAATTACTGATAACATCATGTCGTTACATTTCAGGTAAAAAAGATGAAGTTGATCTTTCTATGGCTGGCATAGGTAAGTGCTATGAT
The DNA here is from genome assembly GCA_031468815.1 of Morus bassanus. Taxonomy (NCBI): domain Eukaryota; kingdom Metazoa; phylum Chordata; class Aves; order Suliformes; family Sulidae; genus Morus; species Morus bassanus. The sequence goes on along the minus strand of CM062576.1, from coordinate 7,976,950 downwards.
GACTGGGCTTTAAAGTAATAGTTTTGGAATACTTTAAGCATTTTGAAGCTTCGCTGTTACAAATGCCAGGGAATGAAAATGAAAGCTTTTTTGTGAATGAGAAAAATTAGAAACTATGAAGAAATGCAGCTATTACAGTAGCGATTACAGTACCACTCTGAGTAGCAGGCAGTGCAGCAAGGAATGCTGGAACAGGTATGGGTTTGTAGAAGATGTTTTTATCTTGGGTTGAGAGGAGCTGGGATCAGGGGAAATAAAAAGCATCACAACAGAATTATAGGGTGCAAAATGTTTGCATTTAGTAGTAGTGAAGCAATTGAAAGAAAAACTTGAGATATTTTTATCTTTTTTTAATCTTTGATCTTTGTCAAATCTATTAAATCTGGTGAGAAGATGACTTTAGCATATCAGTTGTGGGTTTTAATCATAGATATCAACAGATATTGATTAACATCTTTTTCTTTGTAGGGGAAAAAAATCTGCCATTTCTTTTGGCTTATGTGCAAGAAAAGTGCAGCTTTAAGTGTGACCATAGTTAAGAGCTAAAATATGGAAGTATTTGAATTGAAATATATTCTTTTTTCTTAAACACCAAATAATTTTTTTGTTTTTTCACATTTCTGGTTGGATTTTTCTTCTGACCTGATTTGTGCAATTCTTCCACAGATATAACTTAAATTGATGTCAATGTGAAATTTATCTATGGTTTACAGGAACAGCCCAAAGGGTTACCTTCTTAATTGTCTTTTAACAGTACAGCTTTTATTACTAAAAGCAAAAATGATGTGGAAAACTAGGAATATACAAACTAGGTAATTTTAAAAGAAATCATAAATAATTTTCCTACATAATCCTATGAGCACACAGGTGGAAGTGGAAATTGCACTCCGATTAGCATCACTGAAACGGCTAAGCTGCAATTAATGAAGATGCACAATAAGTGATCCCTCAGATGATGAAAGTGTTACTTTATTAAAAAAAAAAATGTATTTTCAGTGTTCCTGGAGATACTTAGTTTTGTCAGTAAGACAGAATTTTACCTCCACCTAGTGGCAAATAGGGTTCGAGCTGTAATAGCTAAACTATTGCTGGAAACCTGTTGCTAAAAGCAGGAAAATAATGCTACTATATGCAGATACTGTCTGCGCAGGATTTAAACTGTATGCATGGTATCTCCTTAGCGTAAGGCCTGCAAGCGTTCTTTACTTTTCTTAGAGTTTCTTGGTCCTTTGTGAAGTTCTCATAGCACTAAGAGCTGTTGACTATGAAAAATTATATGAGTACAATTTACTATTAGAAAAACAATGCAAAGCCACTGATTAGATGCTACATACTTTTTACTGGAAAAGAGCATTCAGTAAAAATCTTCATAATAGTAGGAATTCCAGTATCAGCTCCTTATGTTATAGACTCTGTTATAACATAGCATTCTAGAATATAGAATTTCAGGGCTTTAGACTAAAAGATGTACATATTTTAATTCTGATCATTACTTTGTTTTTAACTTGGACTTATAGCAATAGGGCATTGAAGAAAATACACTTAGACTATCTGTCCTACTCTGCTCCCTCTCATAGTGATGTCTATTGTATTTTTGCTTAATTTTAATGAACGCTTGTATTGTTTCATTTGACATTGAAACCTACATCTCTTTGAAAGGATATTTTAGCATTAGCATTTGTGGACAAGGCTGTATGCACAATTCAGCTTTTTAAAAAAATAACATCATACGAGCATCTTGAATAAACAACAGTTACTCCTGCTTAGGATTTTCGATGCATCAAAAAAAAAAATCTAATTGTTCAGGTTTACTTTATTTGAGCCATGGGAATAATCATCTGAAAAAATTCACATAAGAATCAGCAAATTATGTTTATAAATTTTCTGTAGGTTCTAGCCGTCCTAATTGCACTAGCCACATAACCAACTCTGAGGAGTGTGATATGTACAAATTTCTTGTTCCCTTGCTCTCCTGTCCATTCTGTCCTGTGAGCCAGCTGTGTATGGCAGAGGATGGAAGTTGCATTCTGTTTTGGTGTGCAGCTCTAGGTTTCTATCCTCTTTCTATCCTATGAAATTTAATTTGCAAAAGGAGGTCTAATTTTTTTGCTCCAATATATCGAAATGTAAAGTATATCTGCAGCGTTGCAGTTTGTTCTAGGGTTTGAGTCTGCTTCCTAATGACATCCTAATGAGGCTTCATGCCCTTGGCCAGGGTGACCTGGGAGTCCTGCAGATCAACTTTTGCGGTTCCTTAAAAAGATTAAATGTTTCACATTACCCTGGAATAAACACTTTTTCTGAGCCTGGTCTCATAACCAAATTGATAAGCAAAAGCAGAATCTAGGTCTTGGCATCATTAGCTACAGAGACCAGATGTCAAAAAGGCAAGCACAGGGACTCCAGAAGATAAATGAGACCTGACTTGGCCTTGTGTTACCAACAGTGAGTTTAGACCAGATGACTTTCAGAGGTCTTTCCCAACCAACATCTCTATGATTTTCATTTTTTTGGAAGCATCCACACAGAAATCCTGGAAATCTCTGAGATATCAAAAAGGAAAGTCATGCAATATTGACTACAACTTGTGAAGAAAGTGAACTAATGGACTATGCATGCTACAAATGGATTGTGTGTGCTACAAAATGACAAGTGAATGCTAAGTAAATCATACTTGATATAGTGCAGGGTGTACTAGGCATCATGCATGTCATTAATTTTAGTGGATGACTATAGCAGAGCGGATGTAGTGGAGGAGCAACACTGAAAGATTTTAAAGGATAAACGTCAGATTCATCAAACATTATGTATTATGTGATAGGCTTATGCAGAGATTTAGCTTCCCAAATGGTAATGATTAAGGAGGATTTATCATTTTGTCAGTCCTTGTTGGCTTATGTTAGAGATGGCTTCTCAAAACATGCTGAGCCAGCTGGTCAATATCATCATTTTAGATATATCAACTTCAATTTAGGGTGTACACAAAGAGAAAAATACCACAGGTGCTGGGAATTAAGATAAAATATTAAAAAACTCAAACTAAGAAAAGAAAATGAAACAAAGGTGAAAGAAAGTATCAGCTATTATCACAAAAGCCAGCCCATTTCAGTACATAAAAAATGTCCCTAAATCTTTTACACTTTCCAGTTTATCAAAAAGATGAACAATCAAAGCGAACATCTGGTAGCCTCCTTAGACAAAAGTATAGTGGCCTTCATGAGCAATGCTTTTACTATGGCAGCTGAGATGTAGAGCATGAGTCTGCTAGCATGGCAGTATCGCAAAGGAAGAAAAGAATCTCTTAGGCAGCACGATTCAACTAGCTGGGCCTACGCTTACAGCTGTTACGTAAGCTGGAAAGCAGAACACGCAATATGGGAAGGACCAGTGTTACGTACATACAGCTGACACACACTTAACAAGAAACACTCTGTATTATCTTCAGATAGAGTGTTTACAAAGCGCAGTTGACGAATCACCTAACTGCACCCAGCCTCACTAAAACCAATGAAGATAACAGTGCTGGAGCTAGGATAAGAAATAGCTTCCGAATTAATATGAATGACCCTAACAGAGGTCATGTGTGTAGAAAACAACAGCTATATATTGTCCAGCAAAGCTGAAAATAAAAAATCTGGCTTGAATCTTAGTGACCTTGCTTTAGTTTCATTTGCTTACTGAGAAATAGACTCAACTGCACTCTGAACTCGATGAGAGAAAGGTGAAAGTCCAAACAGAAAAGCATCCTTATTTGGGAGGGTATTGAAGCCTCATCTAGATTAAACATTGGCTTAACAGGGCACCGCTCTACAGGGAAGGACTAGAGTATATTTATTCAAGGGCTGTCTTAAATCAGAGCCATGCAGTTGTGTCCTTAATGTATTAAAAACAGTCCTTTATTTGACTCTTCAGTGAAGTTCTTAATCACCTGTTGATAGAGAGGAAAAAAACCTCGTACTAGGAATAACATATTTATTAAGTAGTAAATGTTAGGTAGAGTCTTTTCCAAGACTAATAAAATGTAATATAATTTGTATTCCATGCCTTCCAAAATACCAAAAACTAAGCTGAGAGATTCAAAGGCATTCTGCTAGGAAACTGTGAAGACCCAGAGTTATTAAAGTATATGTTTATGTTTAAACAACACTCTGAATTTGTTTATCAAGCAATTTTACTTTCTTTCATAGGCCACCCAGAAATCTTTCCTTTAGTGTTCACCACAAAGACCCAAGAAATTTTTAATTGCCGAGTTGATGAAGATGTCACAGAAGAAAATTGTTTCAAACTTATTAAAAAAGAGGACATCATTCAGGACCTGAAAACAAGAGCTACAATTTCTGATTTCCACCCTGTCAAAAAAGTTGTCCTAGTATGTAGCTTATTTCATTCTCACTTTAAGACTTCATGTTCTCAGATCATATATTCTTTTAATGATAAGGTCTGTCCTCGTTTGACTCTGTGTAAATACACTAATGCTGTAATATCCAAAGGTCATGGACCACTGTCAGCTCAAAGTTTCTCATGGCTCACCATGCACATTTTCTTTTACTAACTTTAGACTGAAAATATGCTAAGTAACATAAATATTATTAGTTTTGATTCTGTGAACTGGCAGAACTTCATATATTTTGGCTTCCCCTAATTCATGGCCTATTTACTGAGAATCATTAAAACAGTTTCTTTTCTGTTTAATTCTCTGTATGAAAAGATTAGTTTTGTCTCCGACTTATTTTTATTACAAAATAAAACCCATCTGTTCTTTTCAATTAGCACATAAAATTCTCTGTTAAGACCACAAGATTAACCAAAGATACTGAATTTGCACTAGTGGTAGCTTTGCCAGTCACAGGCTCATGTCTGTTTTGTATGTTCATTGCTTTCAATTTTCCACTAATTGTTTTAATTAAAACAGGAATATCCAGGGGAAGAACTTTTGGTAGTTTTTGATGCAAAGTTCCAGTACGGACAGAACTTTTACTTTGTTGCTTCTGAGGAAGCCAAGGAAAACCTTCTAAAGGTAAGAAAATCCAAGTATACCACAGCATTGTTCTATCTATGAGTATTTCAGAATCTTGTCTCAAACATATACTCCAGGAATGGTATTGTATTCGTAAGCATCTGATGTACTTGGCATGCCAGAATGTTTCTCTAAAGGTTAATGTGATCATGGAGCAATATGTGTATCACTGTAAAAATATCTTTTGTACTGAGAAATACTGAATTAAATTTTTGTATTTTACTTCAGAAGGACAGTATAACCCCCATTGCTGCATTTTTATCATAAGCGTTTATTTCCTCTGCCAAGACCCAGCTTTCTAAGACATAAAAATAAAAGATTATAATGTATTAGGCATCTTCAAAGAAATACTATACTTATTTTTCACAATATGTATGTATACATTTTTCAAATCATCCTTTAAAATGTTCTTGAGTTCTAAAATAACTCTAGATACACAAAAGATTTCTCCTTGTGCATTGCATCATAGGGGAAGGTTTATGGGGAGATTATATAATTTTTCATCATGAGTTTGTCACCCAGCATCAGGAGAAGTAGCAATAGAAAAGCAAATTGCAATTCCAGGTAGGAGGGCCTAATGTTGAAAATCACTATAAATACTTTTTATGTAACAGTGATTTGCTTTCAAGACAACAGTCTGTCTTTAGCAGTTACATATTAAATATGTAACATTTATTGGGAAATTCTAATGCACAAATGAAGGAATGGGACCTAACGCAATTGTACCCAGGGGCACAGTATAGCCAGACTTACTGCGTTGAGACAAAAGTAAAAAATGTGTGAATAAAGACTGAAAACTGGGTTTCTAGTTCATACTTATATTTCAGTAACAAATTTTTTAAAAAGTACCATTTCTCACTGTTTGATGTCACAGCCTCCAGAAATTGCAGAAGAAAAAGAAGAAAAAGAAGAAGAAAAAGAAGAAGAAAATAGAGAGGAAACTCTGGAAGTCCATCCTTATAAGCCTCCTGTCCACAAACCTTGGGTTTCTCTTGGCAGCGAAAAGGAAGTTGAAGAGGAATCTGTTAAAGACACTGTTACAAAGGTCAGAATCAACAGATGTTAGTCAACTGAATAAATATCAAAAAACCCCAAATTTCTTTTAAGTTCCTTAAAAAAAAAGTCAGGAAACTGAAAGTTACAATCCTAGCTTTGCTTGGGGTCTTTCAAGAAAACAAAAAAAAGAGAGAAATAGAGAAATAGCTCAATTTTTAACAAAAACTGAAAGTGCTGCAGAAACTTTTTTTTTTTTTTAATTTTAACAACTCTGTTCTCTTTAAATCCTGCAAATAAGGCATTTGAGACTGCATTGGACATATCTACTTTTTAAGTTGTAAGTTCAAAAGTCCTGATCATCTTTGGTCATTAGCATCTCCGCCACGTTTTGCTCAATTTACTCAGTTACAAGTTGAGTCATTGTAATTACATATTAAGGACCTAGTTCTGTTTCCATGGAGACCAGTGAACTCTGTTTCATTATATGGATAGCATTTAAATAGTATGCAACACTTTTAAGGGCTCTCTACCTCGGAATAAACGTTACTGACTACAGGTATTACAAGCTGACTTTACAGAAGGACATACTTGATTAACTACATCTACAGATTATACTGAGAAAATTATACGTCCAAAAAGTAGATCCACTCACAGCTGTCACCTAACTTGTGATGTGTGGGGCATCTCCAAGCATTTAACTGTCCATCAGTGATTTTTACTCAATACCTAAATCCCTGTTCAGGGAAGACTGGCTAAGTTTTGATGGTTGTCAGCAACTGGACATCTTGCATATACTTAAAAAGATGTCTGATTGTTCTAAAGCTAATTCACAGTCACTAAATTTAACCCACATTCACAGTCTAAGTAGTCTGTATTCTACCTTGCTGGCAAGGTCCACTCAGAAGTATTCTCAGCCTACATTCCTTTCCCATTCTGTGGGAGCTGCTGGGAAAAAGTACCCCGCTATGAATCCAAGACAAAGTAATACCTCTCTACTGCCTGAAGTCAAGTGCCTACGTCTCTTTGTGGGTACAAGTCAAGCCACATCCCTTCTTCTTTCCTAGTTCTTAGTATAAGGAAACTCCTCACTCAAAATTTTTTGGGCTACTTTTCTCTCCCTAGGCACTACAAGGGAAGCTGAAAAACCTCACCAGAAGCTGAGAATTGCACTAAGAGGGAAGGGCTGAAAAGTTAGGTCTTGGAAGTCTAATGCAGTATTACATAAGACCTCCTGCAAATCAATTCTTTAATTAAAGGTGCAGTTTTGATATTACATGAATTAGAAAATGTAATTCCCTTATCCTACTAGAAGTAATCCAAAATGTTACCTAAAGGCAACTTCTTGTTTTGGAAATACAAACCTGTCTTCTATTACATATTTAGGTTATTTATATGAGCACTTCAGAATTTCAAACTGCAGAAATATAAGTAAACTCAGTTTTATTGAAGATTTCTGTGCTAATTCTACAATTATATGAATGCTGCCATTTCACAGAACAAACTTTCCAAAAACTTTCTCCTCCGCTAAGTACAGAAATTTCTCTTTTCCAGATCAAGTACATGATTTCTCGAGTACGCAGGAAGTTTGGTGCACCAATTATATTTACCGATAAGAATGCTTCACATGTAAAAGACAGTTACATTGAATGCACATCCTATCAAGACAAAACTTTCAGTATTAAAATGCTTGAAAAAGATATGGGTGTACAAATGGTTCCAAAAGTAAGAGAAGCTAGTACTCAGACAAAATGGTATGTATGAGAAAATATTTATCAGTTTATTTGTTAAGCTACACACTGTTTCTGATCTCAACTAAAGTTATGTAAATTAACTCAACTCTTCTGGAGTTACTCAGTTACAAACTGATTAAGAGAACAGAATTGGATGCTCTGTTTGCATCTTTCTTCTTTCACTCTTTTCCAAAGAGTTTCTAGAAAAACTGAATATACTTAGCTTTTAATTTTACACATGGGTTTCTGTCTTTGAAATTGTTTCTATACTTACTAACATTCAAATTTATTCCAATTGGTTAGGACCTATCCAAAAAATGCAGCCACACAGTATTTTCCTAGACAGTTGTCAAATGAAGAGAAAGAAGAGAGTCTGTCATCTGAGAAGCTGAAAGAATTTCTTACATCAGTACATTTAAGGTAAAATTACTGCAGCAACACACATCAAAGGCTACTGAAATAACATAGAATACAAGCAAGAACTCTTGTCTGAGTGGACCACTGGTCTGGTCAAATACTGATATATTTTTGGTTTCTAGATGCTTGTTTGTTTGGGTTTTTTTCCTCTTGCTTATTATTTTAATATTAACAAATATGAACTTAATATTTGTTTCTATGAAAATTAACAGGAAGTCTATGCCATATAAATATTAATGTTGGTTTAAATAGATATTGGAACTGTTACAGTCGATCGTGATACATCTTTTTGAACAAGCTGCAAAGCTGATCTCTCAAACACTGCCCACTCAAGCAAAGGCTTATGCAGGAGAGCAAAGGTGCTGTCCTGCAGCCCTTAGTCATGGGACAAGTCCCACCTACTGACACCTTCTGCACAAGAATTGGACAGTTGCACTGTACTTGATCCACACAGAACTAGAGTTAAATTCTTGGTACAATTAGTTATTTATATTTAAATGGAAGAGGCTTTCCTTACAGTGATACATCACTGAGGAACGTGGTCATAATTTTGTGTAAAACAAAAGCTGCATCTTTACAGAAATATTTGTATTTTCACTGATTTGACCACTGAGTAGTCACATCTGGATTACTGAAAGCATTAACTGTTCTTTTCACAAAACAGAATGGAAATTGCATTGCAGCAAAATGAAATTATGAATGCTTTTTTTGATGACTGGAAGGCCCTAGGAGGAGATGAAAGCCGTTCTGGTGGCAAGCCAGATGTTTATCTTAAAGCATACCAATCATTTACAGATCTGCGCTATCTCAAGGACAGAACTATTAGCTGCGTTTGCTGGCATCCAACCATTTATGGTAATGCGGTTAAAATACTGATTTGAGACTTGAATGACATGTATTATATGACAGCTACAAAATATGCATCTTTCATACAATTATCAGCTTTTAAATTTAAAAACAAATCAAAACTGATTTAGTACTTCTGTCTGAATTGCTGATTTGAGATGATGTGAAAAATGAGACAGACAAATTCTTTGTAGAGTTCAGACAGGCCACTCAAAGTCCCTCACAGTAATTATAAGGGGAGATCATAGGAAAGGGAAATTTCTCCCTTATGAGGCTCATTTGGGTGGGGCTGCAACTGTGCCAGGTCCTTCAGGTGGCTCTGCATACCGTTGTTCTTCTCCCCATGGCTGGTTCTTGTAGCATCCCTAATACTTGGGAGGAATGTTACAGCCACAATGGGACATGGCTCTGCTGAGTGCAAGGGAGCATCATGAGGCATACTAAATGTCTCCTCCTGCTCCCTGCTGTAGACTATTGCTCTACACAGCCAGGCTTAAAGGCACAATTAAGTTCTATCTAAATATCCTAGCTGCACAGCCTACTAATAGCCAACACTGCAGCCTGTGTAGGAAATTAATTCAGCTACAAAAGATTTGATTTCAAGATGGGCGGCCAGGACTATATGCCTGTCACATCATTTCAGGTGCAGTATTACACCATTAAGGAGTAGTAGAAAAAAAGTTGAACTTTATTCTGATGCTTAGGTTCTATGACTCGTTGTTAAATAACTTAACTTTAAGCAACAAAAATAATTTCCTCAAAGTTGATCTGTAAAAAGAAAAATATAAATACGTGGTTGGGTTTGGTTTTTTTTTTTGCTTTTTTTCCACTGTATTCAGAGGATATAAATATAAGTCACTTGGAATAATTAACTGCATGTTGAAACTTGAATTGGCTCTTCTGAGAAAATTCATTTTCTCTCTCAATCAGGGATTATAGCAGTGTCAGCAAGAGAGCAGCTTTCTTATGAAGAGCGAGTTAACATTTCTGATAAATCATTGCTGCAGCAGTCAGTAATACTTTTTTGGAGTTTTTTTGACCCTATCCACCCTCAGGTATTTAATCAGGACTTTTAAATATGCCAAGTATTTAAATAACAAGAGAACAAACAACCAGTGTGACTGTATTTCTCAATTATTTTTTCTTTCTTCTTTCTAGTTAATGTTGGAGTGTCCTGAAGATATTTACTGCTTTCAGTTCAGTCCAAGTGATCCAAATATCATTGCTGGTGGCTGCACCAATGGACAGGTGTTAGTTCTCTGTTTAAGAATAAAATTGGATATTTCTGTATTTTCTTACAGCATAAAAATAAGGGTGAAGAGATGTACTCAACATCCATAATAACACATAGGGTCACAAGATAGATGTCACAGAGTCTCAGAAATTCTCTGATCCTGTCCTGAAGTTATGCCTCGTTATTCCATAGCTGAGCCATTACTGTACGATGCTTCTTTGTTGTACTGATAAATAGGTCAAGCTGTAAAGACTTTTTTTTTCTTGTTGTTGAGAGCTGATTGCATCAAACTGAAGAGGCAATACTTTAAAGACTTCATAAGTTCTAGTGCAGAGACTGAATTTCTAATTTTTTCCCAAACCTCCATAAATTGTATTTGAAAAAAATGCCTATTAATATACAGGATTAAATAATTCCTAATATACTAATTTCTCATTGTAGGTTGTACTGTGGGATATTTCTCAACATGAGGAAACGCTGCAAAATGCAAAAACTGTTGCTGATGGAACCAAGATAACAGCTGTTAATATGGTGAATGCTTCCATTCTAAATATATTGCAGTACATCTGTATGTCTGTGGGGAAAAATGGGTGAAGGTATCCTGACTCAAAACAGAGGAGTAGATAATCTTTGCAATGAAAGACTAGAAAGGATAGGAAACCTGATGAGTTCATGAAATAAACCCATTATCACAATATAATTTCTACCTGATTAGTCCAGCTTAATAGCTTTACTGGATTTTATGTCAACTTAGGCTTCAGTAAGACAGTTCTTTAATGGGAACCAACTCTTACCTTATGAAGCCTATCAAATACATATAGCATTTGTTGCTGAATGTAATACTGAAAATTATTCTGGAAGTTCATGGACAGAAAAAGGTAGCTTGGAAGATGAGAAGCAGATTTCAGTGGAAGGAGACTATAAAGGGGATAAGGAGAAGAGAGACCTAAGAGCAGAGGAGGAACTAATAACATAAGTGGATGTGTGTGTGCCTGTGGAGGCATGTTGAATTCTTTTTAGAGCTTCATGTCCAAAAGCCTGTTTCAATGGTTTCCTTTTTTTTTCCAAAGGGAAGGTATTAGATCCCTAGAAAGTTCTATGAACTGCTCTGAAATATGTGAAGAAGCATTAACAATATGTAAAGTAACCTTTTTTCTTAGACAGGTCTACTATTGTATTATTATATTTTGGAAACACACTAAGATATCTTTTTTTAAAACATTTCTAGCCATCACTTATGCAAGTCCAGCAGAGTAGTACAGAGCCACCTCTAGTGAGATACTGTGCAGTCTCTTCCATACAGTACAGTCATAAAAAACCAGTAACAGATATACATTGGCTGCCAGATTATTTTGAGGTGAGTTTAAAAATTCACTTTTCTTCTTGTTATTGTTTTCCTAATCTACTACCTCAGAAGTCATAATGTAAACTCAAGATAAAATACTAAAGATTCAATTATTTGTAATAGCCTTCATTATTTCTCATTGTATTTTCTAAATATTAAATAATCTGGTGCCACTTGTCCTGTTCATTGTGCTTTACAACTGTCCTGTGTTCTCAATCTGATATGAATCTGCTCATACCGGAAAAAAATTTCTGTAGCTTTACTGAAAATTGTAACTCAAAATTATAATAAGCCTTCCATATCTAAAATATTTTGAACTTCTACTATGAGCAATCTAGCCTGCCACCAAGAATTCAGAAAAATAATTTCAATTACGTAAATATCTAGGCACCCAAGAATGGTGTTATTGTAGTTACCTTAATTCTTTAGGTGCTGCCTGTGTACTCAAAACTTACATTTTCTGTGATGGTTTTAAAGCTCCATAGTACTTAGGGTCTATGTAGTTTAAGGGTCCAACACTATTACAGGAGTATTGGATGCTCATTTACTGTTGAAGTACTGCAAACGGTTGCCCAAATTAATTTGAAATGCAAATCTAGTCAAATGCAAAATAACGACAGTGGAAAAGAGGTCAAGAGGAAGAAAACTGAGATCTTTAAAAAGGTTATGCAAATTAACATATCGATAATTTTTTAAAACAAATTTTTAAGATTTCATAGATATTGCAGTCCTTAGCAACACTACCAGAAAAGTGAAGAAAAGGGTGCACATATATCATAAAAAGGAAAGCTGACACAACTGTTCATTATTAAATTATGCTACAGTAGTACCCATGAATACTAATTGGTACCAGCTGTAAAACATGAATAAAGGAATTGGATAGCAGAATTCTGCTGTGGTTTTTGTTGTTTGGGTGGGCGGTTTTTTTGCCAGGGTTTAAGCTCAGAAAGCTGTTTTCTTGTTCATCTGGGATAACAGATACAGGAAACCCGTGCTTGACATATAACACTGACAAAGGAATCACTTTGTCGATATTTAGCAACATGTACTAGGACATACTTTGTGTTATATAAACATGGAATGTGTGTCAGCCTTTGCACAGTGTTACAGTTTTTATGGCACAGTTCCTAAAACCAGCAGTTTATTATTACATATCAGTGAAAAAGTATTCAAAGTAATATACAGGACCTAGCTGAGCTTTGCATGGTTGTGAGACTACCATTTTGACTCCAGGTAGGCAACTCTTGAATGAAAATAAGAGTAGGATTTGGCCTAAAAAAAAAGTGTAGCTGAAAGTTTGCCACCTGGTTGACAAGGACAGTTTTAGCCAAAATATATATGTTTTGCATATACTGGAAATAATATTTGATCAGGGCATAGACTATAATCACTTGCCCCCCCAACACCTTTCCTTTATTTTTCTGAATAAATTAAAATAAATTTGGTATAAAACAAGGACTACTTGGTAAATGATAAGTACTAGAAAACCTGCAGAACCCCGCATACACAAACTAAACTATTAATAATTAACATTTGAAGGCACCACTACCATCCTGCAGTGTGGTCTAGCTGAGTGATAATTTAAAAGAGATGACCCATGGTGTAAACTTGGCAAAGAGATAACACTCCCACTGCACTTAACTGTTTGAGATAAATTTCTCAATAATTTGCTCTTTGGTTAAGGTAGATAAAAAAAAAGTTACAAACATGGCAACCTAAGGAGGGCCTGACTTGCAGTGGTACCAGCAAGTATATATCCTGCTGATTTAATTTAGGGTTTTAGGTGTTTATCAGGCAAAGCTGGTATCAGTTCACTTGAAGTACATTTGCAAAATAGCTTGACTCTATAACTACAAGTTAATAAGTCCTGATTTTCAAACCCTACCCAAGCAGAAACAGTGACTTAATTTCTAGAAGTCCATTTTATGTGTTGAAGTACTTACTTAGCAGAGTATAATTTTCGTCTCTCATCATCTTCCCCCCCTGTAATTATTATTACTGTTATTTTTAGGACAACCAAATGGATGCTACTTTTGAAAACAGAGCTGAAATTTGCGTGCAGCTTGTAACCTGCTCCCCTGATTGGTATGTACAATACATACGCTACAAGATGTCTTCTAGTTTCCTTTGGAAAGCTTTATGGAGCATACTCCATGATTTAACTAGCACACTTCTGGATTCCTATCCTGAATAGCTGAAATTCTATATGCAAAAGACAAGCACTTCAAGTTCTTGGCCAGTTAAGCCCTTTACAGTAATGGCATTAAGGGTTCATTAACTGAAAAACCTCACATGTATACCTTAAGAAGAGTGTTGATCACACATGCACTGGGCTGGAGAGCCACACCCCACACTCACATTGATTATGTGACTTGCACAAAAAGCTGTTAAAGATTTTGAGGCTACAGAAATACTGTAAACTATATTTAAACTTGGAGACTTGGCTGGCAAAGTTATTCTCCTCTTGTGGACTAAATAGTCATGATGGTTATGACCAAATATTATTCTGTGTGAAAGACTGGCAAGGGAGCAGAATGCAAAAAGTGGAAATAAATGTTTAGCTTTCATGACGGCAAAAGACTTAAGGCTTCAAGGCTGCATCGAAAAGAGAGTCAGAGAGAGCAAAATTTGGTAATGATACAAGTTATTTTCCCTAATCAAATACAGAGAAGACTTCAAAGAATTAAGTTAGAAGAATGATTGCAAATACAATTGCTCTTAAGTTTGCAGTGTAATGCAAGCAATGTATGTGGAAGAAATAATTTAAACTACTCACACACCAGGGCTCCAAATTAAAAGTATCCACCTAAAGTAAGAGCAGATAAGTCACTGTAATGTCATCCTTGAAGAGCATGGGTCCCTAAGCAACTCCTGTTAGAAAAGGGAAGGAGATGTCATCAATGAGGAAAATTATCATTGTCTATCTGAAATCTGTGAATGAATGTCCAGAGTAGAGCAACAGGAACAATCAGAGGGCTGAAAACTCCAGTGAGATGACACATTCAAGTGAGCAGGATCATTTGCCTTGGATGTCAGCAAATAAATTGCTACACACAAGAATTGGGAATGAGGTTTGATTTGGATTACTAGATTACCTGCTACAGGGTTCTGTCCAGTTCTCCCAGCCTCCAGGAATTTCACCCCAGTAGTGCCAGTAACTTCACCCAGTAACTTTGCATAAGCAAACTGTATGAATGCTATCTAGCTGCTTTAGTATAGTTAACAACTGATGAAATGGTGTATAAAGCAATGTATGCCATCATTTACAAAAGAAGCTATTAAGTATCTAGCATTTGTCTGCTTTTCAGAGTCTCTGTTGCTATGTAAAGTTTGAAGATGAAGGCTAAAAAAAAAAACACCCCAACTTTAAAATGTGTGGAAAACTGCATCTGACTTTGAAACAAAACCAGGGAATAATATTATACAATCATTTTGCAGCTCAATATTATTTTGGGATATTCCAGCCACCAAACTTCCTGAACAACCTTCATCTGAGAAAGTAAAAGAGGAAGAAATTTCTTCTATGCCCCCTGATGTTCCAGCTACTTTTAAGCATCTAGATCTCTGCTGGAAACCTCTCATAAAGGTACTGTACACAAATATAGAACAGAAGGATTAAGCCTAACTGTAGATATGGCCAGAACCCCATAGGAATGTATTTTTCCTCCCAACTCTTTTATTTTTACTTGTCTTCCTTGTGAATTTCCTTCTGATTATGAAATGAAAGACTTCAATGTTCCTCTGAAACTTCAGGAAAACACATTTTGTAAAGCTAACTCACAAGAAACAGCATGACTGCTTCTTAAAAACTGCAGTAGGTGCAAAAGTAGTTGTATTAATAGTGTATGTTGCTGTCAAGCCTTTTCACTTGCTATGCTGTCTGTCTCACTGGGTCCCAAACTGTGAAACATGGTCATGGTCAACAGAACCATAATTACTGGCAACCTGACACTCAGTCTGATGAAAATGGTCATACCTGTTTGTGAAAAAAGTCAGGCTGAAAATAATCTGTTAGGTTAAAAAAAAAAAATTGTAATTTTGGACCTGCTGATCTGTGCTGCACAGAATAGCTCCGGCTGGTACAGTTGTTGAACAAGCGTGACCACTGGAGCTGTTTTTTTGCGAGAAACATGGCAAAATCCTTACAGGAAAAGGATAACACAAGAGAAACCACAGGTGTGCATTTTCTCTGTGCTTGCATGTGAGGCAGCAAATACTGTTCATGGAGTATTACAAACACACTGCAAACTGAAAAAAACCCGTTCCATTACAGCAGAAAGTCATTTAGTCTTGTACTTCAAAGATCTGAAAAAATGAGTTAGCAAATGCTTTTTTTCTGAACAGATAAACCTGAACGGAAGTGATACCAACACAGAGTACGGTCCCGTCAGAATAAGTTTAAGGGAACTGCATTATCATTACAAAACCTCAGGTAATATTTTTAGTACACCTTATTGGGGAAAATGTTTTTAATAAGCTTATATTTCAGCATATACATAATGAAAGCTGAGCAACAAAATGTTGTATAGCTAAATGCATCTGGGGAAAAAGGTTTCATAAATATACTGGTATTCAAAGTGTGACATACGTGTATAGACTACAAAGATATGTATGTGTATTGAATATGAAAAGAGTGGTTCCGTGTCTACAGTAACTCTGCCAGGTTTCACTTAATAGCCCATGCAAATCCCCCACCTAGTCTCTTTACTCCTGAAATAGTATGTCCTTTTCAGCCCTTACAGAATACTATTTTTAGAAAAATAATACTGGAGCAACAGTATATATTGTAGGTATTTCTGTAGTGCTTTGGATAGAGGCGTCACTCTTCACTCCAGAACGTGAAGTTAGCACTTCACGTTCCATAGCAGATCAGTTCTTATTATGGTACTTTGTGGTAGGGACACACTACTAATCTCTCTGTAAAGCTGGCAAGCTGACACACAGGTAGCCCAAGAGTTGGACTACCTGAGAGACTGACTGCAAACCATGCCAGAAAATGCCTTTCTGGCAGGTGAGCTGCTGTGGCATCGCTGCTCCAATGCACACTGTCACACCACAGACTGGGAGCAGGCTGTGCCGTTCCCTGGAGCAGAAAAGGTAGCTTCTCTTTGCAGCTGCTAAGGGGGATGTGTAAGGGCAGTTGCCATGGAGACAGTGATGCTGTGTAAAACCCATGAAGAACAGAATGGTCCTAGCCTAAGTAGTTGTCTGGGTACGGGAAGCACTGACTTCAGCTGCAGCAACGGGGAGATTCCACCAGGAAACAGTTAACCTGCAGAACTGCTGCTTTACTTGGTAGTCTTCAGCTTTCCCCTTTAAATTCCACTTATCCATGAACTACCTTTATAAGACAAAGGATTTGCTTGGTCTGATAAATTCCAGTGTATAATAGATGTATCCATACTGTTTACCAGAGAAGGTGCAATCTCTGAACGCACTAGAAGTACCCACCAAAGAGAGCCCATATACAGAGATGAGTACTCCTTCAAGCAAATATCTGAAAGTGCTAGAGAGTATCTCCACTGACTTTTTTGTTGGAACTGAAGTAAGTGAAAATAATATATTACTAATGAAAATATTAATCCAAGATATCCAAAAGACTGAACATTAAATAATAGAGTTTTCACAAATGTAGGGACTTGCACGTTTTCTTCAGCTGTTAACTAAAAAGATCTTTCTGGACATGCCACGTTTTATTACCATTTCAATGCATTTAGCTACATGCTTAAAATAATAATAAAACCCCAGTATTTGGTAGACTATGAACCCTTACTCAAAGGGCAGAATTAGAAGACATTTCCGAAATATGTTGAACTTAACTACCTGCCATCAAGAACCAAACAGTATTTCCTTATTCCAGAATCCATAAAGTTAGTAATATTTTTTTAATGTTTCCCCAAATGTCAGGTGAAAATGTTTATACTACGATTTCCCCCACAACTTATTTCTACTTTAAGTAGTCCCAGCTATTCAGAGCCCTCTACCTACCCTACATATCTAAAATTCAAAAATATTTCCCAGTTTTGAGAGTTCATGTGGAAATGAAAATTTGGCTTCTAGCTACCTTTTTGCTTTCGGTCACCTTTTCCCCAAATGCTGGAGCAAAGCATGAACTGTAAAAATCGAGCACCTAATTCTGCAGGAAGGACTGCCTACATACATCATGGTAAGTAAAGCTGTTTTGGAGATACATAACTGAAAAATGGTGATTCAAAATTTTAGTGGTTTTTTCAGTCATTGGCTGCAAACTTTTATTTTATTTACTCAGAACATATTAAATATTAAATGCATTCACTTGACTATTCTGGCATCACAGGATGGAGAAATTGTTTATTCTGACTGGAAAATGGAAATTGATAGTGACTCGGCAAAACCAGTTAGTAAGTACAAGTTTCCCAATACCTTAATATATCGCTAACTTAAAAATATTTGCATCTATACTCTGTCTTTTTAAGCTTCTTGCTTATCTGCTGTAATAGTCTATCTACATCACTGATGACACCAGGATTCAGCAGTACAGCCTCAGAAGTGTATGCAGTTTAGCTATCATGACAGAATAGCAAAAGCCCTCTCCGGTATCACAGGTGCATCACTATGTGCCTATGGGCACAAATCATGGAAGTCACACTTCACAGTAAACAGATTTGCACAATTCCAATTTCTATACCTTGGGAGCAAAAAAATGAGGCTAGTATCTTTGAAGCCTGTGCTGGATCCTGCACTCCTGTCTCCCCGCACATAACTCCTATTGTGAAGACGAACACTAAAGCACTAGTTACAAGCAACTGCCTTTTTCATTCCATTAGGTCAGAAGAACGCTCAGAAATACACCATCCACACTGAAACTATCAACACTCTCCAGAGATCCCCGTTTTTTAAAGACATCATTCTAAGCGTTGGAGGCCGGAATTTTGCCATTTGGAAAGAAGGGGTTACAGTAAGTTACTTTAACACAGCTGTAACATAATTGATAGATATACAAGACAGAACTATAATAGCCTCAGAATCTGCATTTTCAGAAATGTTTGTAAGTCATAAAGCTTGATAGTTTAAAAACAAATTTGATATAAAAAGAGCTTTTCCTTTTTCTTCACAGCAGAAAACTATTTTAGAAATAGCTTTGTAAACTTGCCTGTTACAGAAAAAATGAAATTACCTTCTTCGATTCTAACCTTGTAAAAACTGTAGCTTCTCAACAAATTATTTCTGCTGCTAGGGAAACCAAAGAGTAAAGGCAATGTGTGCTAAACAGGTCTGAAGAACTTGTATTTAGGATGCAGTCTTTTCATCATCTGAAGACAAAGAAACATGGGGGTTTTTTACAGTTCCTCTCATGTACGAATCCAGATTAGCTGCACCTGGCAAAATCTTAAGACTGCAGATTTTAAGAGCAGATAGACAGATTACCTTAATAGACTGGAAGTGAGATATCAGGTTTTTTACTTCCCCACAATTCTACTCTTTATCTGCAGAAGGTGATACCAATTTTGCCATTGATATAATTTCTGTGATAGGATCATTTGAATTGTGAATGTTCTTAAATGATAGGAAATTTGAAGTAGTGAATGGATAGTGCTGTTTGATTGTTGGGTCTTTTATTTGTCCTCAAAAAAAAAAATTAAGAATGGACCAATCCTCCAGTCAAGCTGCTCTGCAGGAAGATACACTGTGGGACAATGGTCCTTAACAAGACCAGGAGTTTTCTTCATTGGCAGAGATGATGGAAATATAGATGTTTGGGACTTACTGAAGAAAACTTATGAGCCATCTCATTTCCAGAACATCTCCGAATCAATGATCACTTTCATCAGCCCCTGGATTGCCTCACGTATGTTGATGGTGACTGCACTTTACTGTGCCACCCTGTTAGCAAAACGGCCCATGACTCCAAGGAACACTAATCTTGTTACAGACTATCTTATATAATAGATAAGAACATACTTCCACTAATTTAACACTGTATATACAAAAATGCATACACCAGTTCTAAGTCTACTACCACGGCATAAAGCAACTGAAAAATTAAAAAAAAAAGTTTGAAAAAGTATAAACTATAAAGGGAATTTCATTTGTTAAGAAAATAAGAGAGCAATAAGGCTGCCTTTTTGCTGCAGTGAACAATAAACCCAAAAGACCACCACAAAAATGAACCCTCTGTAGCTCGTGTTTGGGTGGAGGTATGTGTTACTGTTGGAATTTAGATTGTTTATATGGTTTTTTTGTCAAATATCTTTCAGCAAAGCAGCATTTTTTAGCTGTTTCTAATGATCTTGGAGTACTGCATATTTTGGAAATCTGTCAGGCATTAAGCCACCCTTCGAAGAATGAGGTTGGTAAGAATTTTCATTAATCTCTGTGACACTTTATCTTGAAAACTCCAACACAGAAACAGGCCTGCCTGGAAAAACTTGCCTACATATGGATGGCAATTAATTTGAGATCAGTATGGCCATATTCTCCAAAGATCACCTGTAGCAAAGCTGGCTTTGCACGGAGCTCAGATAGAAGGCACCTGAAGGAAAGCTGGGTGACAGCTGGCAGAATTCCACTGCTCCAACCTGGCTACATGAAAACACAGTAAAGAGTTCAGCATTTTTTGCCACATGCATAAAATGACACCTGATTTCACACATTAAACCAATGCTATATATGAGCTTCTCTTTCTTTACACCTTCTTGTCCATCAATTTTTTTCCTGTAAACTTGGTACTTCGATTTACACATCCTAGTGTCTGGTTCTAGCTTAGTTAAAGCACATTTTGCAGACTGTTACTAACATTACCACTCATTCTTTCTCTTGAAATAAGGACTGTCTGTACCAAAGGGCCATGGGAACAACAGAAACAGTTTTAATTTCTCTTTATTTCCACAAAATTTTCCATTGTTCTTTTCCCCCACCTCCCAGCCAAAGATCAAGCTAGTGTTTTCATCGCATCCAGTCTAGCAGTCTTGCCTGCTACCTAGTCTGTTATTTTTACAGCACAAAATTTTCTTCTCATCCTACCCCAGTTTTAAGTTAAGTTTATGTATGCACTTAAATAGTTTATAAACATCCCATAAAGGTTTGCTGTGTGCAGAGCTACAGTATGTAGCAATGTAACACCAGGTCAGCAGCCTCATTTTACTAAAAGTAACTTCTCCAAAGCAAGGTCGGAGCTACCTAAGTGCTATCACATGAGAAAACACATTGCTTCTGCCCAAATTACGTGTGTTTTGGAACTACACTATTTAGGGCACAGAATTATTAACCCAGAAGCGGTCACTAATATTTAGCTTACGTTCATTCTAACTGAAGTATTCACTGAAAAATACGAGGCTGTTGAAGAGACAAATGAAAACTGAAGCAGAATCCCAGATAAATGCATAGTGTAATATGGAAGTGTGGTACTTTATGGTTTCTTTGAGCCTGAAATAGGGTCAGTGAGCATTTGGACTGACTTAGTGAAATGACTAACCTAAAACTGGTTTAGTTATTTCAGTGCAGGTTCCTGAAGGATGATCTACTCATAGTCAGTATAATAAAAATCATTTAACCCCATGCATATTTGTATCCAAAATCAATTGGTTTCAATCCACATTCATATGTTTTGCTGCAAATTATTTGAATAAATAGAGATATCTATATTCCCAATATAGATAAAATAGTAATACTGTTCAGATCGTCAGCAATAATTCTGTGTCTTTGGGCGTGTAATGACCTTTGTTTGTCATTGTGTTAACAGCATGACAACGTACTTGATTATTTTGAAAGAGAAGTCAAATATCTGAAGTACTGTGAACAAGAGTTTCAAGAGTATCAAGAGTTTCAAACCAAAACAGAACTGAAATGGAGCTGGAGGCACAAAGGGAGAAAACAGTATGTTATACTTGGAATTAAGAAAACTTTCTTTGTTTCTCTGTGTCTTTAAAATGCAGCTGTTTTGCTAGGCAGGATTTCCCATAGCATTTTCAAAAATCAGGATGGACATAATCAGAATAGCTTAGCAGCTCAGTTACAGTTACAATTCTTAGGAGCGGAATAGATGGTCCTAGTTCACGTGAGTGCAGTTCTTGGTCAGGTGGAAGGCCTGCAAGAGCACTAGAGACTATGGACATCTAACAGCTAGGGCTTTGCTTTTGTTTTTACATCAGTTGCTCTCTCAAAAAGTTACATTTTGGCAACTTCCCTATAAACATTGCTACTTCAAGCAGGAGAGACTCCAGCCTTCCATTCTTTATTCACACAAGGATTTTGCCTATCCATTCTTTGGTAAATGGGTTAAATAATACCAACTAATCAGCCAAGGAAATGACAATTCAGTTAATGTAGCCCTAGGTGATGTCTATTTTCATTAATTTGTGATAGCACTGATACTATCCACTGGAAAGCAATGGGGTCGCATACAGGTTTCAAAGCTTAACAGTACATTATTGCTGGTATGTGCTTTCCCTTCAGAGTATGACTGCTCTACAGAAAACAAAAGAAGAGATGGAGGAGCAAGAAAATGCAGACTATACTGTGTTTCTGGACCTGGAGAAGCAGGTAGTAATGGATTTAGGACTAGTAAAGGGAGAAGAAATACTTTCCTCATCAGATGCTTAGAGCCCATTATCACCTTTAGAACCAGCAAGCTTTTTATTTCAGGACCTCTTTATTTCAGCAGAACATGTTTAGCTTCAGAAATAAAGCATCTTGCAGTTAGAGATTATTGTTTCATTAACTTTATCCATTTGTTTACTCACAACGTGGTTAGCGAACAACTGTTTCAGGCACACTTCCCCCGCTATCTTTCATTAATACAGTTATAATGAATATTCTATCTGTTTACACAATGGTTTTCACAGCTCTGTCTGCCAGGTCTCTATAAGCTGTAAAAATCTTAAACACAACTCAGCTGGTCAAACCAACGTGCCAGTATTCATCCCTCCAATCTACATCCCCCTGCTCCCACCAGAGAGGAAGCCATTCTACTCCAGTAGTTACATTCATATAGGCCATCCAATTTCTGCTGCTCAGCTCCAGCAGGCATCTCCTCCCTCATCCTCAAAGTATTCACTCCTCTTGAAAACTTAGGGACAAGCAGCAGGGGTTTTTTTTGAGATGTCCAGGACATTTCCTGCTCTGGAGATCGGGTAGCAGAAAGCACTTCAGAGCAAAGAATGCTCACCTGAGACTTGTGCAGCCCCACGTCCCCGAGCTGCTGTTGAAGGGAGAAGGGCATGCATGGAGGCACACATGTACCTCCAGTGACCACAACAATCGTAGTAACACAGGAGACGGAAGGAACAATTCCTCATGCAAAGGCTCCACTCTCACCTGAGGGATTTAAAGATCAAAACCAGACTCTGAGTTGCTCTTATAAATCAATGAGCCGCTGCAGCTCATGAAGCATAGGACCAAAGGTAGTTCTTACACTAAAGATGATTTCATCATTAGTTAGCTTTACTCGACCCACTACAACTTGCACAAGGAATTGCTCCCCCAAATAGCATGCGCAGTCACCTGGATTACAGCAGGGAAGAGAGGTGGCCATCGCTGCTACAAGAGGATCTATCCGAAGAAGACTTCCACAACACTCAAAAGGCATCACATAATGCTACTGCTTACGCAGGGAACAGTCAACATCAATGCTCCCTCAACAACAGCAACCTGGTTCTGTTCCCTTAAATGCAGCCACAGCAAATACGCACCATGCTATAGAGTCTTCTATTTATTACTTACTACACTTAAATGATAGGGGAGCTCCCTGCACCTCTGCTGAATCCATACGCTGATATGCTAAGGGAGGACCATATAAATTACTAAACAAATTTCAGGGGCTGCTGAAGCAAAAGCATAGATCTGACCACACTGTTAATAAACCCTTCAAACTTTGCAGGCTGAGCCACTTTTACTTGCCATCATCAGATTAGAAAATGATTGTTACTTAAGCCTGGCAAATGCTTACAAACAGAAACCCAAAGCCATTAAAATATATTGTTCCCCCGAAGAAATCGTATTATTTAGAACAAACAGCTTTTACCAAGCACACTGTGGCTGTTGAGTGTGTGCATTTCTGTCAAAAGACAATTATTCTTGAGAGAGATCGAACAGTGTTATACTGAATTTTTAATATTGTCTAGCATAAATGAGTAACAGGTCATGAATATTAATGTTCATCCTCCAGCCACAAGAGACAACTCTCATAAGCGGTGTTCTGCCGCTTGCTCGGTTTCAATAGCCAGGCCAGACACCATGTAACTGAGCAGAGCCTGTCAAGCGGAAATTAAATCTATCAGAGGAGGACAGATTAAACTCTATACGGGTGAGTTCACTCTTTCCATGACTCACCAAACTCTTTGAGGGTCACGGACTCCTGTCAAACAAATGTCCATATGGTCACAGTAGACACTAAAGCACAAAAGACAACTGACACACGGGGGATTTGCAGAGAGGATCTTTGG
The DNA here is from genome assembly GCA_031468815.1 of Morus bassanus. NCBI lineage: Eukaryota > Metazoa > Chordata > Aves > Suliformes > Sulidae > Morus > Morus bassanus. The sequence goes on along the minus strand of CM062576.1, from coordinate 7,952,943 downwards.
CTGACAAGTGATAGCCAGCCCCAGAGCTCTGCTTCGTCAGAGTAAAGCGTAGCCAAATATGAAATGGGAGCAGTGTGAGCCTCCGGTGTCCTGAAATAAACACTGCAAATTGGTTTTAGGCAGTGTTAAAAACATGTCCCTTCAGTTTTCTACAGCCAGGACCTCCCCATCACGTACTTTTATCACTTTGATTGAACTTTGGTCAGATTTAAGAGAGGTTTGGTGCCACTAGATAGGACTTGGTTTGAAAAATAGTCTTTTGTTTGTTAGTTTGAAGTTTAAATATTACAGTAATATTCCTTGCCCCTCACATTAAACTATGTCTAAATTAAAACCGAGGAAAACTCAACAAGCCCATCCCTACCACCTGCAGCACAGTGTTTGCAGTCAGAGCTCAAACAGGAAGAACACAGCTCCTCTGCTAAATCAATATTTAACTAACAGCCTGCTCCATACAGATATGTAAATATCCCACAGCCAACTAAAAAGCTTAGCTCTCTGTTATCAGGCCTGGAATTCATTAGAACACCACCACTTCCACAGATTTTTGATTAACAGGGCTGCAAGTTACGTATACATTGAAGTCAACCATATGGTCATGGCTTACCTGGAAAGCCCAACCATCTCCCCTCCACTGTAGCTGTCACTGCAAGCCAGAAGAGGCAGCAGCCTCAGCACGAGCCTTGTTCACCACCACAGAGGCACTCGAGAGTTTTGATTAAGAAAGTATTCCAGAAGACAGCTGGATTTCAGCTGGGTTTTCCTAACAGCGAGGACAAGGAGACAGCGGATCAGGGCTCTGCTGATGAGGCCCCCTCCCTCCCCAAAGTAGTCTGGGGAGCTGCAGGAATCCCCCAATGGAAAGGGAGTAGCCTTCCTGAGAGCCATTTTCTTCCTCATCTCTGTTCCCAAATAACACCAGAGGCATGAGATTATACATCCCATCACGATCTTTTATCCTCTCTAATGCAATCCTAGGCATTCAAATACCTGTAGGGTTGGCTTCGAATTATCTCATGGCAGACTGTTCCACAGGTTAATTTTGCCTAGTAAATTTTGTTGTTAAGACAAATTATAGGTTTCCTGCATGGTTCTAAAGTCAAACAGAATGATAACAGTTAATTGGTTGTGTAGGATGACATTTTAAAACAAATGCATCATAGTTACACTGAAGCGTAACACCAGTCCTCCCCCCGCCCCAAATAACCATCTTTCAACTGTTGCTAGCTCCAGAATTTGAGACAAAGACTTCTTATATCAAAATACATTTTTACAGTTAAGAAAACCCTGCACCTTGGGATGGGGAGGAAGGTGAAGGGGTTAAGATCTGGCAGCAGAAATACCAGATGTGTGTCTGGCTTATCAGATTTATAGATTTATTCTGTAAAAACCCTGATATATCTACTTCTGTTGGGGATGTTTCCCTCTATTTTTGGAACACGTCTGAATAGCTGCAGCTATATTTCCTGCCTGGTGCATTAATAAGCAAACACATACAGTATGCATTTGGAAAAGACAGATTTAAAGATCTGAAGTTTCTGAGGATGTAGGTCCCCAGCGGCTTAAGCCAGCCCAAGGTCACCACCTCTACTCCACATCCCACACCATCCCTACCCACCTCTTGCACGATCCTGTAATAAGCCACTTTGGGAAGCTGAAAAAGGGGGAGGAGCAATTCAGTGTCAGCTGGATCAGCCACACAAGCCAAGCAGCATTTGGACAATCCTGTTTAAACAAACAGCAATGGATTAAAACTCTACAAATGGACCTAGTCCATTCCTGAACTCACCTAAGTGTATCATATCCTTAACACTTGGCAGCAAATTGTTGCACAGACCTACAGAGGCATCTCTGCTTTTCGCTAGGGACCACAAACCATGATTCTTGGTTGCTACCCAGCCCAGCACACGGCCATCACTGCCCCTACGTGGGTGTAACAATTTGTATGCGACTTTGGTGCAAGTCTTGGAACTGTTTCCATAGGAGCATCGGCATCTATTTTCTTTACCTGGGAAGCGGGGGCCACACCTGAAGGAAGTCCATCCAGTCCAAGGACATCTGCTCTCTGAACTCAACTGCAGGCTCTGCCCTCTGCTTTTAACCTCTTCCAGCAGTGGCAGGAGCCCCTGCTGAACAGGAGCTGCCCGATGTCAAACCCAGTTACACCAAGCAGACAACAACAAAGGTTAGTACAGTAAGAGAAGCTCCTGGCTGTGCCCACGGGGTTTGACAGGAGCTCTACGCTGCAAAGCCCACACAGCCCGAGGCTGCTCTTTTGTATAAAAAAATGTTCATTATACTTTGGTAGAAGCAGGTTGTTTTAATCTCCCAGTTTAGCGTTTCTAGATTAGGGTAATTCCCACACTACTGCTGTTCCCTAAGGATCTGTAACAATCGTAAGAAGGATACAACTTGACCAGATTATATAAATAATTATACGAAATATAACATCTACAGGGATATATATAAGGGACAACATATAACAAAATACTACTTGGTAAATGTCTCATTAAAGGAGGATTTCTACCATACAAAACATGTTCTATAAATTTTTATAACTAGATTAACAGCAAATGTTTCATTTGAATACCAATACTTTACTATATTTTAAGTAACTAATTATATTAACATTAATGCAGTTGATATCAACTCATTAATTTCCCTTAATGTAAGGTTAAAATATTAAAGTTGACAGAGCAGCGCACTGCTGCACTGAGTTACAGGACCCTCCTGTAGAAAAAGCTTACACTTATTCAAAAAGGTGCTCACTTACATCATCTAGATTATTACAGACAATGAAAACTTGATATATCATTTATCAAATAACTTTCAATGCAAACATCTTTCAACTAGTGCTAATACATCTACACACCCCGTGCAGAAGCCAGGCTATGTTCAAACGCATCAGCATCCTGCAACAGAAGAAGAAATGCTGCCACAACGCTGGTTTGACAACTTCCTTAAAATACTATTCCTTTTGCATTTAAATTGAGTACTGCTTTGGTTTTCTATTTAATTACGTAACTGAAATGTTGGGTCAGTCTAGAAATGACAACAGAACAAAACATCTTCTGAAAAGCTAAATGTCTGTATCGAATTATTCACATGTGCAGCCAGTGCAAATGGATGACATCAACTTGGACAGGTTTAAATAATCACTAACTAGGCTTAGTCAAATTTTGTTCTTAATTCAAATTTTATTTAGAATTTAAATTTATAGTTTAAAAAGTATGCACATTCTGTAGGTATAAAAGTTTAAAAAAATACATCGATTTATTGATAAATGCTTCAGGTTAAATTTACATTTTCATACATTATCATTATATTGCAATAATTGTTTTGCATCTTTTAACACTTATAAAAAATAAATTAATGAGATTGAATAAACCATTTGAAACCATGCTAAAATAATTCCTTAGAAAAGAGGGGTGAAGTTTGCCATAGCAATTCTTAATTCCTTGCTACTGTAAATAAATAACTCTTTAATTAAGCAATATAAGGAAGTACAAGTTAGCAGAAAAGCACTTACCCACAGGGGGAATGGAAAGCCATGGCGGGGTGCCAACATCGTACCAAAAAGATGAAGGGAATTAAGTTCTACCCTGCCAGCTGACAGCGACACAGTGTTCGACCTCTCAAAACACATAACCCTCTTCCCCACCGGCCCAAATCCCCCCTTCCTCACTGGGGGTGACCTGTGAAGGACAAGGAATGACTCTGATCTCCTTTTGGTTAGAGGGACTATCAAAACATCTGCATGCGATTTGGTAACTATTTGTAATTAAACCAAGAATGTGTTTCCTTAACATGAAATGTTTAATTGCTCACCATAAATGACTGAAGATAAAAGATGATCTGAGAAGATGGTGACAGCTGAATCTGAATAAGGTCACAGTGAACTGCAATCCTACCCAAACTCCCCAGGAGTAACATCACTCAACCCATTCAACCTCATGTAACAACTCAGGTTTCCAGTTTTGGGAAACTAATTAATTGGGGGTGGGTGGGAAGACTTGGAGAAAAAAAGTAACTGCCTTTGTGCAGAGTCTTGCATCTCCAGAGCCACAGCCCTTCAGAGAGGGCTCAAACACATCTAACTACCAGCAGCCAGATAAAGGTACCTCAACAAAAATTCATGAAACTCTGGAGAGGAAAAAAAAAAAATTAGTATTGAAACGTCAAGAATAAAGTAACAGGCTACAAGGACAAACCAGAAGTATTTTTTGAAAAGTAAATACCTTCCAGACCTTCTTTATACATGAAAATATCATGGAGGGAAAAACAAACAAAAAAAGAAGAAAAAATAGAGAAAGGATGGTGGGTGTGTGAGAGAGTTAATAGCCAACACCCACGAAGCGATGTCCCTGCAACAGACAAGGTCATTTACATTAATCATTCACCCTGCCTTCTCTCCGGCCATGTTTCTGTGCATAAATCAAACGCTGTGTTACCCAAGGGGTAACTTCCTCCCGGCATCCCTGAACACGTCTTCCTAGAAACAGGGACGTTCCGTAATTCTGAGACACTTCTCCTTTCCAAAGGTGGCTACAGACACATGCACATTTATACATAGATATATACAAACAAGGTTAGAAAAATATTTAATTTTTGCTTGTTTAAATAATTATTGAAAAGTGTTAATACAGGAATACATTAATATTTGTACAATTAAAACTTTATATATAAATATTAATATATATATATAAAGCATTTGTCATAGCAGCCATTGCATATATAGTAAAACAAGTATCTGAAGTCCATCCTGCAAATCTCAGGCCAAGCAGCGTTCATCCTCTTCCGAGAGGAACATCTGTACCAGAGCTAGGGTGTCAGGAATGAGGAGTTCTGCTGCCGCCGACAGCAGAAATGTTGCTTTATCTTCTGCCAGGTATTGCCCACACCGCCTAAGTGCATAGTATTTTTAGGGAGAAATGCCACTATGTGGAATCACCTCACGGTCTCTAAGGTTGTCTCCAACACCAGAATCAGACCAACACCTTCTAACAAAAAGGCAAAGCGTAACGGAATGGCTTAAAATTTGTTAATGCAAGGTGGGCCATGGCCTTAGCACAAGGCGTTCAAGGGCACCATCCCTCCTCACACGGCTGTGGGAAGCCCGGTGAGGGGCATGGAGGCACTAGGAGGAGGGTCACGCAGGACAGGATTTAATAACTCATGTTTAGCTTGTTTTTGTTGAGTTCCCTTTCCAGGTTTCCTATCAGGGTATCAATACTTTCCTGCAGATCTTTGAGGTTTGCTCTGTGCTCCACCGCAGAGTCTATTGCTTGCATCGTCAAATAGCTCTGAAACGTGTGCTCTCTGGGGATGGGCTGCGGGTGTCCTACCGGAGCATCCGACTCCTCGGCTTTGCTGCCGTCATCCCCGCTCTCTGTGTCTTCTGAAGGGACGTCGTCATAGTCTGCTTCGCTCAGGCAGTCTTTTGGGTTTAAGAAGTAGTTCTCCCCACAGCTACTCCAGTCTCCAGCATAGCGGTTGCTCGATGGGCTGTCTAGACCTGCTGGCCTTGGTCTGAGTACCCCAGACATCTCGGTACCACTCAGATTCAGCATCTGAGGTCTCTGCCTCTTGGGTCTCAGGTAATTCAGGGAGGATGGGTGCTCAGGAAACGCATTCAGATGTGCTGGTTCTTTGGCAGGCGAGTGATGTACTAGAAGAGAGAAGTTAAACCAGAGTCAGGGCTGAATCCATACTGCAACAAGAGAAGTCCACAACAGATGCCCACTCTTCTCCCTCGACGTCACACGCTAACAGCATGCATGAATACATGCAAGCTTACAGCCAACACATTCCACTGCTATGTTTTCTGCTGCTGTTTGATAGAAAATAATTAGAAAAACTACTGTAAAAGCTCAGTTTTGAAGATTCATGCCAGATTCAAACTGTGATTGAGACAAGCCTATCTAAAAGTAGAGACTCCCAGAGCACCGATTAAATTCGCTCCGTGAGTTAATCACCATCTGGCTCTGGGTCAAAGAAAAGCAAACAGCTCAGCTCACACGCTTTGTCCAGGCTAAAAGAGTAACAGAAAGCAGGCACAGCAAAAGAGGTTAAAACACAACAAAAATACCACCACAGAGAAACACCTAGAGAAGCTCAAGACGCACCAAGAGTTGAACTCTTGTGTTTCTCTTTTGCCCTCGTGTTCTGCGCTATTAAAAGAAGCTCATTTGCATTATGCATTATTTTTCTAAGCAGCCACGACCCCATGTCAGACGTACACTCAAATAGGTTTGATGGTCATGTTACCTGAGCCCACGATTATACAGCACAAGTTACTAACAGTCTCCTCCACTGTTACCGGCTTCCTACGGTAAACAGCACAAATATTTTTACTGACCTGTGCCTATTAAATGTCTGAGCTGCAAAACTTCTTTTTGTTTTAAACAGACCATTACCTCTTGTAGTTGGAAGCAGAGACTTTCTATTCCCATTCACCACTGAAAACGTGGTGCACGCAAACCCATGCGGTTCACAACCTCACCCACTCCTGAGATGTGCCCAGTGCTTCTCTTTCTGGGTCCGCATTACAGGTCTCTCCCGGGGATTTTAGTCTTACTTTACGTCTTGCACAGTAACATGCAATAACTATCACTGCTTTTTTTCCCCACCTCTTACTATAACAAAAGCCCTTCTGTTTAGACTGTGCTCCATTAAGACGAAGGGCCATGGGTCAACAATAACTTGCCAGTACTACATGGTCTAACCGAACAAGGAGTATTTGTTTTCGGTTGGAAAAATACGGAAATTGAAGTGTTGCACAACATGTTGATTATCAAGCTGTCTCAATCTACAGGAGATTAAATGTAAGGGACCAGACTGCGATCCTTCCATCGGGTCCAACTGTTCTGTTTACACTGTATGGTGTTTGCCTGCTCACGTTTGCATTCGTGTTTTACCTCCCTTTCAGCACAACGTCCTGCACAGTTCTTGCAAGCTGAGGGATAGCGTTCAGCTTCCTCTTCAAGGTGCAGGAAAACTCTACTACTCACCCTACTCCTGCCCCCCTTACAGTAATGCACACTCCTATGGGCAGAGCTACACCTACCTGCTTTTGTTTCCCACAGCAGCCATGCCATAAGCTATCCCCAGGTTTTCATGACAAGCTCCTGCGCAGTATTTGTTACCCAAACAGCTCCTGGTCTCCCTCTTCCTCCACCCACATTTCCCACCTCTCCTGTGCTGGCTCACTGACCTGACTGAAAGCTTCTTTTCATTTTTGGTGGTCAGCAGCTTTGGGGCTGCCCAGCTGCAGCTGACAAGGGAGAAGAAGTGTCCTTAGTCGCCTCAAACCCATCATGAAGCTGCACCATGTGTCAAACTACCTCTCCTCTTGCTCTTATTTTCAGGCAGAGAAGGTTTCCGTGAGGCTGCCGCGAGCAGAGCCAACAGCCGGCAGCTTGCCGGCGGTGCTGACCCAGAGCATGGTCAGTGTCTACTTGTTACAGCCACAGGGTCAGCTGTCACTGGAGGTGACGCTGGGGCACGGCCACTATCAGGTCAGCAGAGTACGGAAAAAACGTAAAAAGCACTGCCATTGACGTTATCCACAAGCAGCTCTTCAAGCTGCCCCGCCAGTGACATCCCTTCAGCACCTGAGCTGCTGGAAAGCAACTCGCCCGCTCAGCTGAAAATCAGAGCAGAGTGGCTACCAATGTCTAATGCGAGCAAACTATTATAAATCAGAATTATGGCGGGGGGGGGTAGGGGGTGGCGGAATTAGACAACACAACTGAGACTATACTTGTCGGGGCTTTTTCCCCTCCAGTACATCACTTGTCTACACTGACTTTTTTTCCAAACTCATCTTTCCCATCGCTAAGAGATAAAAGGCAGGCAGAGGGGCTCGCTGACCGCCACAGCCCGCAGAGCGACAACGTGCCCAGATTCACAGCGGCTCTCGCCGACAAGGCTTGTGGCAGCAGAAAGGAGCCTAGCGATACTCCCTGGGTGGAAACTGTTGTAAGAGAAATGAAGTAGCAGCCCACAATGGCTGAAATCACTGTCTCATGCAGAATATTCCTTATACTAATCAGTATGTGATATACCACAAGAAATATTCGAGCACTTGAAAGACCTCAGCGGGCTATCCACAAACCTGGCAATTATGCCATGCTGGTCAAGTGAGCTCACGGTCGAGCTCACAGTCAACTCTCGCCTTTTGCATTTGCTTCACTTGTCCTGATACTTCACAGTTTTACCAAAGAAAGGATTAAACCTTCCCCCAAAATTCTTTCTCTCATAATTAAAACAAAAAACGAAACAGAACAAACCCCCCAAAAACCCCACCTTACAAATTTAAAATAAGTCTCTAGATAAAAACTTAACAAGTATTACTGGCTAAGTAGAGCAGAGACTGTTTAAGATGACCTGCTCCTTTTGTAATCATAAACACCCTTTAATTAACAGCAAGATCATACATCTTACATAGTTTATTATGAACTACTAAGACAAAGACTACATGTTCATGTGCCTATCCCGCACTTTGTCTGCTAGCGCACATTCATTTATACCTCATGTCTAGGAACAGACAACAAATCCAGACACCTTTTTCTGAACTATTGTATAGAATCTGCCAGATATAAGTCTTTGCCAACCCATGCTTACATGTCAGGAGCTCTTCCTGGGCCCTCCAGAATAAAATATTTCAGGAACCACCTAGCTAGGAATAGCAATTTGTCTTGATAATGTTTGCAGTGGGGGGAGATGACAGGGGAAAAAAACCCAACCAACCAACCAACTTTTCCCAAACACTCTTTAAATGAATTGGGGAATATTTTGTATCCTGGACACAGAGCAGCAGAGTCCACTGGCTGGCTCAAATGCAGCCACAGCATCTGTAATTTATTGCCAAGCCAGGCCCTTCGTGACCCTCTGCATTTCCCAGGTGACACCAAGTCTCCCATAAAACAAAGCAGACCTCTTCCTCTTCAAGTAAAAATAAAATAAATTTAAAATCAAATCCAATCAGACATATTATTCATTTAGATTAACTGTAATTCCATTTCATGTCTTAGTTGGTGCAGAAATTCAGCAGTCTCCCAAGAGCAATTATTGTGTTCTAAAAGGGAACAATTGGGAAGCTGTTTAGATGAGCTGAATCTTCTCTCAGCCTTCAGAATTCAAGGGTTTACACTGCTCAGATTTGAGAAGTGGATATTAAATTATTCAGGTTACCAAACAGATCAGTTCTCCACACTGGTAGCCAGACCACTGTGAAAAAGGAAGACACTAGAGCACAGCACAACAGACCAGCCTCCTGCGTGGTTAGGTAGCTTTCAACAATTGCTTGGCCAAAGACTACCTGAAAACAAAACTAATCCAATGTTAACTTGTTTCACAGTATTACCCTCAAACTCTCCCTGTTTAACTGAAAAGCTGCAATACCTTTGTCTGCTCCTGACTCCGGGCATTGCTTGCGGAAGAGAAGGCTGCGGTTCAGCAGCAGCAAGGCACAGGAATTCACCACAGGCTGAAACCCAGGGCTCCAGATGTCATCCTGACTATTTTCACTGGCTTATGCCTCTCTGAATACCAGGGGAGATGTGAACACTGTGCAATTATTTCCCATTTGAAAGGCAGATCTTCACAGAAATAGTTACCTTCACGTCTACTTTGGGAGTTTATTAGAAAGATTAGGATTTCCCCTCCCTTCTTATTGAGAATTGACCCCAAATTGTGCGAAAGCATATGACCTCTTAAGTTTGGAATTGGAAGCTAAAACGTACTTAGGGTGTTTTGGTTTAGGTTTTTTGTTGTGTTGTGTTTTAAAAACATTTGTCCTTACGCAAAGCTCTGCAAAAACAACTAGAAGTTGCACAGCTCTTACTGTAAGGATGTTCCCAACTCTGCCAAATTACAAGGGCAGAAATAAAGTAACCCTTCCAGTATCTCAGTGACCAAACAACTAATGAATTCCATACACAGATAATCCTGAATGGTCAAAGCAGGAGGGCTGAAGAAAACAAACAAACAACAAAACAACCACCACCCCTAAAACCCCCAAATTCAGGTGTGGAAACCTTACTGTCACTGGGTTTGTTTCTTCTAGTGTCTTTACTCACATAAAGCACTCTTCCCCACTTCTTATATTATACACAAACTCCACGACCTGGTAAGAAAGCAATTAAAACAACAAACTTCCCATTAAGCAAAGTGACCGAATACAAAGAGTAGATTATAAAATTGTCATAATTTTTTTTTACATTAATAGGTGATGCCATTAATTTTAAGAATGTGTTTTAAGAATTCTGATGCTGCTCAGTCATCCTGTGAATTCATGTACACTGTCACACAGTAAAAACATATGGCAGTGGTTTGACATTTTCCCTTGATCAGATTCATGAAACAGTACCTGGCCACAGCTGGAGTAAATAGTGAAGAACCTCTATGTGTTTTTTGAAGTCCAGGGCACTAGCAAGTTCTTCCGAGTCTGTGAAGACTCTGTTGTTATGGTTGGTGGTCTCCTGCCTCTGGCTCAGTAACACGGGCCCAAAACATACAGCTAAATTCTGGCACGTCATCTTATTTACTTCGTGGTAAGAAGCCACCAGTTTCAGGTGATCCAACAGCATCTTCAGGGTAGCCTGAAAGAACAAAATATTGCTCAGGAAACAAAACACTAGACGAAGGTGGTGTTGACATCCTAACGCCACTGCTCTAGAGGGATAAGATCAAGGCTGACAGCTATAGTTCTTCCACCAACACCCATCAATGGAATATCGAAGTGCTGAATTAGAAAAGCTATATTAGACTACTACAGAGCAGCCTAGTTAAGACAGACTTCCTGGTAAAGGTCAGCTTGTTTCTTACCTGATTCAGTTTTACATGGTTGAGTTTTCTCACAGTGGAAAGGGGACATCAGGGAGGGGAGAGAAGCTGCAGAAGCAGTACAGATGATCCGGGTACATTAGAAAATAAAGAAACCCTCAGTACAACCTCAGCATTGCAACAAGCTTCCAGGTAACTCGGAGGCACTGTGCAGGCTCCTCGCTCACTCTCTCCCACAGGCTAACTGTGGTTTTCTACAGAGGTGAATTTGGCAGGTAACGGCGCACAGCGCTATTACACTGCACAGCATGGGAAGCTAAAGCTTTTTTGCATATGCTTAGGAAAGAGGAAAGCATTTGCCCATATAATTACAACACACAGATCAGAGAGCGCCACAGAAATGGAGCAGGACACCACACGGGAATAATCTCCCATCTAACAATGTAAAAGTAGCGATCACAGCTTTTCATTCAGTTTTACAGACAATACAAAATGGAAACTAGAATAAATCCAGCAATGCAGACCCTCCAATCAGTCACAGCATGGAAGTATTTTCAAAGATGCAGAGCATCAAAACTCCAAGTGGACCCTTAAGTCAGGAAACAGGTGTACACATTTCGACACATTTTATAACCAGTGTGAAAATGTTCTTTGTTTTCTGAAGCATGCCATTTACTTGAACCTGCTAACACTGCTCACCTTCTCAACATCTGGCAGGCAATCCAGAAGGGCTGCTGTGTGCTCAGAGTCACTCGGGTCATTTTCACAACCACTTGCTGTCATTTTCAAAGGATTTTTCACCATGGCATCCAACACTGCTTCGTAGAGCTGCTTCGTTATCAGGGGAGAGGGTAGCTCTCGCAGGTAATCCTTTAGGACACCTTCACAAGAGACACAAGAACAATTGCCTTTAACAAGCTGCAGATTCACTTTCCTGTGTTTTTGGGAGGTCAGGAGCACCAGCATCCCTGTCCTCACAGTTCTGACAGCTTCTCCAAGCCCATGCAAGGCAGCTTGTGGCCAACTAAGGACTGAAACCAGGGCAGGAAGGTTCACCACTTCCAGAAATGCAGGTACCCCAAGTGCAGCTCTGCCTGTGATCCGCCTCCTGATCAGGGAGAGGGAGACACAAGAAAAGGGCTCTTAGCAGTCCACCTCCTGCCCAAGGAAAGGAGCTACTGCAAACATCAAAGTCCTCACAGCCTGATGACACCTCCTCCTTTATATATGACTGGCAATTAATTTTTCTGTTCAGTGTTGTATTGGGTTTGCATGGCAAGGTTTTGGTAGCAGGGGGGCTACAGGGGTGGCTGCTGTGAGAAGCTGCTAGAAGCTTCCCCCGTGTCCGACAGAGCCAATGCCGGCGGCTCCAAGATGGACCCACTGCTGGCCAAGACGGAGCCAGTCAGCAATGGTGGTAGCGCCTCTGGGGTAACATAGGTAACAAGGGGGAAAAGTTGCTGTGCACACAGCAATTGCAGCTGGGGAGAGGAGTGAGAATATGTGAGAGGAAGAACCCTGCAGACACCAAGGTCAGTGAAGAAGGAGGGCGAGGAGGTGCTCCAGGCACCAGAGCAGAGATTCCCCTGCAGCCCGTGGTGAAGACCACGGTGAGGCAGGCTGTCCCCCTGCAGCCCGTGGAGGTTATCGGTGGAGCAGATATCCACGTGCAGCCCGTGGAGGACCCCACGCCAGAGCAGGTGGATGCCCAAAGGAGGCTGTGACCCCGTGGGAAGCCCACACTGGAGCAGGCTCCTGGCAGGACCTGTGGCCCCGTGGAGAGAGGAGCCCAGGCTGGAGCAGGTTTGCTGGCAGGACTTGTGACTCCAGGGGGGACCCACGCTGGAGCAGTCTGTTCCTGAAGGACTGCACCCCGTGGAAGGGACCCACACTGGAGCAGTTTGTGAAGAACTGCAGCCCGTGGGAAGGACTGACGTTGGAGAAGTTCACGGAGGACTGTCTCCTGTGGGAGTGACCCTATGCTGGAGCAGAGGAAGACTGTGAGGAGTCCTCCCCCTGAGGAGGAAGGAGTGGCAGAGACGTGTAATGAACTGACCACAACCCCCACCCCCCGTCCCCCTGCGCCGCTGGTGGGGAGGAGGTAGAGAAATCGGGAGTGGAGTTGAGCCTGGGAGGAAGGGTGGGGTAGGGGGAAGCTGTTTTAAGATTTAGTTTTTATTTCTCATTACCCTACTCTGATTTGGTTGGTAGTAAATTAAACTAATTTCCTCAAGTTGAGTCTGTTTTGCCCGTGACGGTAACTGCTGAGCGATCTCTCCCTGTCCTTATCTTGACCCACGAGCCTTTTGTTATATTTTCTGTCCCCTGTCCAGCTGAGGAGGGGAGTGACAGAGCAGCTTTGGTGGGCACCTGGCACCCAGCCAGCGTCAACCCACCACAAATGTATTTTCAGCTATGAAATTATGAGCAAACACCTCAGTGCCAGTGCCACGCTCGACAAAGCACACGGCGTTTTCTCACCTACCAAGGCACAGACCAGACAGACGTCCTCAAGAGGGAAACACCAACTCCCCCCTGCCTCTGGGTACTCTGTCCCCCCAGCACACCACTTGCTTCCGCTGTGACAACCATAATTCACACCCACAGGAGACACTGGCTAAAATACCCACGCACTGAGCCCTCCCAGTTGCAGAGACGTACTGCGCCGTTTCAGAAGCTGGAGACATGCTGGAGGAGAGGCCGTTTCTAGAGGACGCAACAGCCAGGCAAGCACCTCATTAACCCCTATTCCTTCCACGGGTGCAAACAAACAAGAAAGAATTGAGCATTTGCAGCAGCTTTAGAGGCTGGCTGCTACGTCAGTTTGAGTGGGTTTTCAGTGATTTTAAGCATAATCATTAAAAAAAACCAAAACATTAAGACTTCTAACAGCAGCTCCCCGGAGAGCACACAGCAGGATGCTATCCAGGAGCAACGTATTCAGTACAACAGACAAAAAAAACCCAAAAACCAAAACAAACCAACAGCTTTTTGAAAGTGGGTACTGTAATTAACAAAACAGCCTATCCTCCGAAAAGGCAAAGTTGGAAAGATAGAGATTTTCTAGCATGCACTCCTCACAGCCTTGTAAAATCCCAAATCACAGCAAATACCATTACACTGTGCTATTTAACAAAGCAACAGATTTTTTAAACTCAATCGTTATAACCTAGCTGTAAACTGAACTGTAAAGCAGCAGGCTTTGTTATGAGGTCGTTTCTAAAAAAATACAGGGAATGAAAGTTAACATTTTCCTCTTCATAGCCATGCTCACATGCAGAATGCAAGTAAAAGTTGGCTTCTATCTGTATAAAATATTTTTATTTTAAAAAGAATACTGCACCTAGCAGTAATGCAGCTATTCGAGCCATGTTGCACAAGCAGCGCTAACTGAAGCGGCATCACCCCCTGGAGCTGCCAGACCATCTCCCTCTGCAGCATAAGGCATGGGGCAGCCAGGCAAAACTTCTGTCTCTGCAGACCACCACACAGCACCTAACAGCTCAACCTGTGCTTAAAATGGGAACCTCCCACCAGGAATATGAAAAAAAAAAAAAAAGGCAAACAACCCACCCACATATACTCCTGAAAACATATTCCCTCTAGTCGTTCGGGGGTTTTTGTTTGTTTGTTTTAAAAATAATATGCTACTTTTTTTACTGCTCCACTTAAGCAGCTAGTTTTTGTTGAATGACTTACTCGTGTTCCCCCCTCCCCAGAAAATTTTTCTTCTTCCCCACACTTTAGAAGCCTGTATTCCTTGCATGGATTAACTGGTTACAATATTTATGAGACAGATGTGGCAGAAGCTGGTGCTGTACAGCACGGTTTGGGATGTTTTCATTTTTCGGAAAGCAACACACTAGCAACACATGCTGACTTCTATCAGCTCTTTCAATTGTGATTTTTTTTGGGGTGGGGGGGGCTGAAATCAGAATCAGCTTACAGGAGGATATGGTATGTCATAATCAAATCGGCTTATACTGTTGAAAACACTCACAACCATCTATTAATAATCACTTAGGAGGAATTCCTGTAACAGCATCCACAGTCATAGAACTACCACCTGCCAAAGGACTTTCTCCTGTTTAACCCTGAATAGCAGGATAGTTTGGGAGCCATGAATGCCCCTTGACCTTTTTAAATCCTTTTGCTATTCATTCAGCTAAATTGGCCCTGTAAGAGGCTGCTGTTATTTTTTTCCATGAATCTATGCTTCCCCCGCTGCTGCCAGCCCACTAGCACATTCCCCTTGACACAAGCACACACAACAAATTTAGACAGTGAGCAGAAATTGCCATCCACTTCATTAATTCCTCATTTTTCTGACCCACTGAACTGTTAACAGTATTGCATCCTTTATACAGAGATATGAATTCACGTGGATGCGAACAGACGTGAGGCAACAACATGACCATTGGTCAGTTCCGAAAACTGGCTGCACGCTTCAGTTGGAGCCACGAGCACACTTAGCTGTGTGTAAGCCTGTGCCAATCCCAAGAGCATTTCTTAGTCAAGATTTAATCATTAAATGTTCATTCTTTAGTCTTCAGAGAGCTGTCAAAAAAAAAAATCTTTTTAATCTTTTGGAAAAGCAGCGCTGCTCAGATTTCAAAAAGGACACGAGGCGGCACTTCTCTTCAAATTAGCCAAGATTCATGCTGAGGATTCATATTTTATGGAACACATGTTTTGGCTTATAAAAGTATGAACCATGTGCATCGGCCTCAGCATAGCAAATACAGCAGTAACACATCAGGGGCAACATTCCCCCTCAACCCAGCTCCCTAAGTATATGCGAGAGAGGTTTTGTGGGCTCCCTAATTCCCAGCGCAGGTCTATCAGCAAAAATGGCAGGTTCCCCTTTCCGCCCCGACCACACTGTTTACAATTAATTAGAGAGTGGGCTGCAGTTTAGCAGTTATGGGCACAAACACCCCTTCCCTCCCCGCTCCCCCTAACTCACGCAGGACCCCTGCACTCAGTCCTTTCAAAACAACTCTAACAAAGGCAATCACACAGGACAGCTGCAGGGAAACAGGGGAAAGAATTTTTTTTTTTAATGTAATTTCTTAAAACTATTTTTTTCTTGTAAGGAAAGCAGCATGTAAGTCAGCTCTTGCAATGTAACACATACAAAAGCACACCCAGTAGTCTTTCTGTAAGAGAGACACCAAGGCTGTAGTCTTTTCACTCTTTAAATACAAATTCTGGATGCAAAAAAATTACCCTTCAGTAGTACAAACCAAAAAAGGACCAAGAGTTCAGCAGGACCCACACAGTCACCAAAAGTTCACCAGCACCAATGAGGCTTGCAGCAATGTATATTGAAAAATCAAAGTACAATCTTCTATTTAACCAGCGGATCATAAACTTGTGATGGGAAGATCAGTGAAGGCTGTGCCGCTGCCCTTCCGGGGCTTTGCATCAGTACCGAGCTCTCCTGCAGTTCAGACTTCGGTTTCAGCCAGTTCTGGTTGGTTCTGAGTGTACCATGTACTCAGGAAAATGAAAATGCTTATGAAACGTTACAGGTTCTTTTGTATATGGATGAGAATTTAGTTCCTACACCCTTTCCCACGATACTCCTGAACTGTTTCTGCAAATACTATTTTATTGTAATGATTACTTGTACTGTGGGAGTGCAATGCCATTTTTATTATTCAAAAATCTTAAAAAAAAAACCCCAAAACCGAAAACAAAAACAAAAAAAACCCAACCAAAAAAAACCCCAAAACCCTAAAATTTTCCATTAGCCAGAAGCTTACATTAACCAAAGAGCAGTTTGCCATTTATTTGTCTGCTTATCAGACAGTTTCTGCTGTTTGGCAGGAGGCAACAGAGGGTTTTTTTCCCCCCCGTCTGAGTTCATTTACAAAACTGGCAAGATAACAGGACTTCAATAATTTCATGGAACAATCTGCCCTTAGAAATTATCACCAATTTTTCCTCATTAATTTATTTGTAAAGGGAAGAAAATTATCCAGTTTAAGAAGTCTTTTATACTATTTACTTCTACTCTACACCTCCTCTTTATGAAGGGTGTGCCCCATCAGAGTGAACATAAACACGAGTTTCTGCTGCTGGGAACGCCGGTACTTGTGAGCAGCTCTGAACCCAACACCGAAACCAGCCAGCGCAAGTAAGGTGAACTGACTAGCTGGACATTCTGAACCAAAAGGTTTATTTAACCCAGCAAATGTCACCGAGTAATATCTTCTGATACCACTTTACATAATTTTGAAGTGGTAACGAACAGAATTCACTCCCAATACACTGAAATGAAATAAACCACGATACAAGGTAGAATTGTCCCGTACAGCTGGATGTTGGATGTTACAGAAAGGGCTTTGGCACAGAAAATTTATGTCCTGACTACTGTTGTTACATTTTCCATCCCTCGATACGTAGGAAACAAATGCTCCTGCCTAATTTCCCAGAGCAACCGGTTTACTCAGTGATGCCTGAAATTAGATCAACTTTGGTTTACATAACAAGTATCAATAGTTATAAAACTGTTCCACTTTTAAGCAAACACAAACACCCTCAACAACTACCTTCAGCCGTGCTGCCCGACTCCTGTGTAAACACTCATGTAAAGAGCTGATGCAGATGCAGACAGACCTCCCGAGACCCCCTGGTCCTGCGCTCCCGGTCCTTCTCACCTTTGCCAGGAGCTTGCTGCGTGACAGCAAGTAAAGGGCTGCTCCAGTGAGCAGGAGAAAGCTGCAATTTAATTACATTTTAAAAGAAGCAGATGATCAAGTGAAGGCACTTCCCTGCAGCTCTAACTAGCCTGCACAAGATGGTGGGAAATTGGTTTCCAAAAATCTTGCGATCTCCAACAAAAAGGGAGGACAATGGGTCGATCCAAGACGGCCCTTGGATCACACGCTGTAGAGCAACCAGCACAGCGCACGCCTTGGATCACAACCGAGTTTTTCAAGATCTGCTCCGATACAAACCAAGAGCAGAGGTTTAACCTGCACCAGACTTCCACTTCCCTCTGTAACTGGCACGACAGTTACTGGAAGCGGCTCTTTCCGTATCCTCCTCCCTCCAAATCGCTGCCCCTTGGTATTTACACATCCGCAAGGTTACCGCGCTCATTCTCACCTAACCTTCAGCAATACAAAGCAGCAGTTAACAGCTTGTTAAATGACAGCAGAAAACTAGTTCAGAGCACAATTTCACCTTTTAAAAGGCACGTTACAAATACGGCACAATTCTATATTAAAAGAAAAGCAAGTAAATGTATTACCTGTTATGACATTAATATCTGGGTACTGGCTTTCACAGAGAGTAACAGCCTTGCTGTCCCTCTCAAATGCTTCTCGAAGCTCTTTCTTAACCGCTGCTGAGCCACATAACCGATACAGGCCTACCACCTAGGAGCAAAAACAATGGCCTCGCATCAGTTATTTGCCTGCAGAGGGAACTAATAATTGACCTTATGCCTTGTCTCATCCAGGAAGCATGACAAACGTGTTCAGGCAATTGTTTGGAAACAAACTTTAAGAAAACTCAAACAGCACAAACTGTCAACATCAAATGATAATGTCTGTTATCAAACATTATACAGGAGACACAGCTGTGACTGTTAAATGGTAAGCTAATAACACTAACGTTTTCCTTAACAATGAACATGCTGAGCAGTATCCTATTGACAGGATATGATTTTTAAATTGGAATCGTTTAGTGCTTCACTTCTCTGAAAACGTAGGAAACAAAGAAATACAGAATAAGCTAGATAGTAAACAAATTTTAAATTATATTTGATACCAGGGTTTCAAAAGAATTATGAATACTCCATTATTACCTCAATAAGGTGCTGTTTTAAAGATGACAAGATGCTGATTTGCAGGTGTTTCAAATTATATTAGAAGTTTTATGCAAAGCAGGGGTTATTTAACATGCTCAAGGTGATAGAAATGAAACCCACAACACTATTGGACTCAATTACTAATTCAATCCTGTGCTTTCATGTACTCACACTTTGCATTTTATCATTATTTACTTTTCATTTTCATCAACACCATTTATACAAAGCACTCCTATGATATTAAGGAACTAAATCTTAAATATATTAATTTTACTTTATTTTAATTAACTTCATAGGCAGGTATACTGAGCAGTAAACAAGCTAGTCCAAAACCACCATGGACTCAAAAGGCAAAAAAAATCCCCCATCCCCTGACTTAGACCGTACCAACTTAGACCATACCAACTTAGACCATGAGAATCCAGGTTTGCAAAGAAGAGTAACTGTCTGGCCATATATTTATTCCTGTTTAAATAAATGGAAAGTTAACCACTGGAATTTGTACTCCCTCCTTCCCAAGACTGAATATGATCTCGCATTTGCCTAAGACAATTTCTTTTGAACTCCGAAGTTTTCTAATGCCATGTCTGAAATTCAGGTGGAGATGACACACTATGACAGCAGTCTGTACGAAAGTCAAAAATGTCAGACAAGCACGTGGTTAAAACAAGAAGTTAACAGTATATTTTGCATTTTTGGTTCTCCCTGTGCAAACACACAAATCAGATTTCATGCTCAAAAGCACCAGGTACGTTCAGACAATTCAGATGCCAATCACTTCATTACCACTGTTGCCTTGATTACCCAATATCATTTGCATGACTAGGTGCTAACAAGCCCAAAATAAAATGCTGAAACCATGGGACACATACATTGCAACGAATAAAACTTCTCTTTTCCACTGATTTGCATAATGTTGGGAGAATCATTCACAATAAGAATCATGCAGTTGTTATCAGTAGTGACTTCCAGCAAACTAATCACATAGTTTAGTTTGTTACACAGAAATACCATTTCTATCTATATTTTATGACCTAGGTTACAAATAGGAGAGTTAATCTCATAACACCTGGAACTACATCCAACCTGTCAGCAATTTAAAACAGTAACAGTGGTAGGTGTGATTACTTCTCAATTTCACCTGAGCAAGAACAGGTGTAAAAGAAACTGAGGGCTCACACATGCTGCGGAACAGCATGCAGGAGTCCTCCCACCAGTTTCAAATTGATTGCCAAGGGGGACATCCATCCTTAGGACTGTGCACCTTCCTTCCTAACAGACTTCTTGTCTAGCATCCGTAGTTGGGGATTTGTTTCCGTACCTCATTTCTCATATATATTTTTGTCCATTAGGTTACATCAACTCTATCAGGACGAAGAGAGGACACTGGGCACTGCTGCCTTACAGCATTCATCTCCCGTCTGAATTTTGAAGACAACCTGAGGAAAGGCAAGGAGCAGTGGCATGGGGAAACAACTAATTCAGCCCCTCAGGATCTCCTCCTTACCTTACAGCTGCTGTGGACAAAGTGATGGCAGAGACGAGTCTTTGGCACATTGGCTTGAGACTGCATACAAGTAAAGTTTTGTCAAAAGACCTGTCCTCATCACTCTGTGTCACTGCACACGGATGCCTCGGTTTCAGGTAGGAGGGAACATTATACTCATTTTTGCATTTAGATACAGTATGTCCTTAGGGAGTGATCTGTGTCTCAAGAATCAGGCATTTTCAAGCTCTCATCTCAGCTCTGCTACATGCTGGGGGCTGCAGGTTCATTTAACCCTCCCTAGCCTTAAAGCACTACCGTGAGCATCTCCTGTGAGCAAGCGTACATCTCCTCTACAAAGGCCAAGTTGGAAGTGTTGATTTCACACAGTCCTGTTATTCTTCCCGCATTACAATGATTAGTGTTCACCAAACAACAGGAGCAGCAAAGCAAAAAAAAAAAGTGACATGTAAAGGTGCTTTTAATTTCCCCTTTCCCACTCACTGCTCACACTCTGCAACAACAGCTATCCCAACGCAGAAATATTAACAAAACAGATTAAAATATGCACAGTACCTGACAGCCTCTTTTTTCAATCTCCAGAATGCATTTCTGCATCAAAAGTGGCACCATCAACCCCGCATTTTCCTTCTCTACAACTTTTCGAGCATCTACCCCGAATATCACGGGCTCCCGATCTGCATCAAGACCATCAAGAGAGTTCTCCCACTGCTCCATGAGCGACAGCTTGACGTAAATAAGCCCCCTCGGTTCCAGTTTAACAGCCAGCTGATGTGTCTTTGTCACTCGGAAGAGAGTGGGAAGAGCCACAGTTCCATGACAACACACCCGATTTTTCCGCGGGGTGGGCTCCCAGCTGAACACCACCAGCTTTAAGTGCTGAGCATTTTCAATTTCTATGTTGAACGTGTGGTCCATATCTAGAAATGTTGTCCTACATGTAAGCAGGGCTGTTCTTGCTTTGTTTACTGAGTCAACCTGTATTGCACAAAAGACTTCTTTTGAGTCTATTCTTGGTGGTTTTAAGTCTTCAGCACCATAAAAGTGAATGCTCATGAGTCCAGAGATGTACTGAGAGCACTTGGGTTGATCAGAAAAGTTATAGTGTCTGAAAGCATCAATATCTATTTCAGTCTTACCGCTGTTACTTGGAAGGTTCTCCTTTCCTTTCCCACACTTGGTTTCATGCCCATGTTTACCTGATTTTGTTATAAGTTCAGGAGAGTCGCCATCACTGAGGTAACCACCTTTGTTGAAGGATTTGGAGTTCCTCGATCTTTTCTTTTTGTAGGTGTGTTGTGACGACACGCTGCTGTCGAGATGGTAGCGACTTATCACATTCCTGCTGGCAGCTGTGGTTGAGTTTCCAGAAGATGGCAAAGACACTGTATGGCTTGTTTCCCGGCAGCTACCTTTCAGCAGGGAAGGAGGGTTATCTGAACTAGTATGGCTTGAAGTTCCCTTGACACTCAATTTCCTGCTCAGCTCTGGCAGCTTTTTCATTTTCATGGAAAGCTTCCTCACAGTCCTGGGAGATTTAATTCTATCAGGGAAAGGCCAGTTGATTGATCCGCTTTTTTTCAGAGGACTGGGACTTGGAGGAGAAACCTCTGTTGAGGGTATATCAGCCTTGTGTGCAAGTACCACTCCAGACCCTTTAGAAGAAAAGAGAAGGAATAATCATTTTCAAACCTTTCAGTAACTCCCGTTCGCAGCAATGAAAAAATACATCTTGAACGCAGGGAAACCATATTGATTTCTCATAACTTGACGAACACAATTCATTCAGACAACCATCATTCATTCATCACTCTGATGTTCACGAGCATTCAGAAAGCTGTGCTCTGCTGACTCACTTGGCCAAATTTGGCAGTTCATAGTCAAAAGCCAGATTTGTTCTGCTTTATGGAGATGAAAGGGCCAGAAACTACACATAAACAAACGAGCTATCTCACCTGCTGCATCCCCCATACAAGCAGACACGGCTGCATTCCTGGGGACAGGTGCAAGGAAACCAGTCTTAAATGGGAAAGCACTGGAATATGGCAAATGCACCCTTGTCTACAAAGCAGTTGGCTACGCAGCTAACACATCAGCATTGTCCACTCCTCTTAGGTCTAGCGGAAAGACACTCATCTCTATGATGAACACGGCTATACTCTTGTGCATGTCCCTCTATTACCCCAAAGAGCCCTAAATCGCTCCTGTGTAGATGCAAGCAGTGTCTCACACCATTTCTTTCTCTCAGCTCCTCCTTTCCGCTGCAGGACAGAGGAGGAGGAACACAACAAGGATTTATTCCTTCCAAAAGCTGCATCCTGTACTGCCTCATTCCTGCCAGCAATTTTCCATCTTTCCTGGCACAACGAGTGCTTAAAGCACAACAGTGCTTAAAGTTATACAGATCCCAAGTGACATCCTCGTGGAAAATTACCCACCTTTCAAGGTACCAAAAAAAAAAAAATTCCTAACAGCAGGCACTGATGCTAAAGAGGCAAAAAGAAAAAAAAAAAAAAAAGACTCCCTCAATTTAGCAGTAAAAGACAACTAATTAAGGAACACGATCAGACCTAAGCCAATGCTGCACACAGTCGGGAACGTGTGGTTCACCTCACGCTCCAATACTGAAGGAAATCCAAATACCGAGCTATAGCTCAAGTTCTTCTCACTTTCACCAGCATGAGGCAGTAATGACTGTAGGAAAGGCAATGAATTTACATGAGTTAATGAAGCATGCAAGAGGGGAACTGAGGCCAGAATGAGAGATATTAATAAAATTGCATGAGTACTTTCACTTAGAGTCACTTTTCTATCCCTTAGGAACCAATAGTGGTTCATGCTAGCAATAACCACCCCATTCACTCATCATCTTGCAAATTTTAGCAGCTCCCAACAGGACTCATGTAGCCTTGCCTGTGCAGCTCACAGAGGCTCAAACACCTATATCCATCTGTCATTGCCCCTTGCTAGCCAGGGAAAGGGAGAGTCTATTTACAGCATATAAAAAGAAGGAAAGAAGCGTTGTTTTCACAAGGTACTCAGCAAATCATATTTTACAGAGGTTTCTCTTACAGATTTCTCAAAGGCTTACTGCTTTAATTCTAAAGTAATCACTTCAAGTCCAAATCACCATACAGCTAGTGATTTTTACAAGTCCCCTGTTCATCCAAATTAATTTTCACCATTTAACTATAACTTACTTTTTATACCTCACTTTTAGCATAAACAGTTAAATCAGACAATCTGTTCTTTGACCAAAGTGATTTGTTGTGGTTTTGGGTTTCCCTCCCCCCAAAAAACCCTACAAAGACTAGTTCTAGTCCCAACAGAAGTTTGCCTTTAATAACTTTTTCAGATAGTTGCTTAAAAGAGTATCTTTATAAAGAAAGTTTCAGTTATGAAGAGTAATGCATAGAATCTGTTTTCCAGAGCAACAGAGGAAAATTCATTTAGCCCTGCATCTCATGGAAGTAGTTCCCTCGCAGGGGAAGGGCTATTTCTAGCATGCCTGCTGTGCTTTTCTGGCAGGCAGCTAGTTAGAAATGTGGTGTTTGATAAAAGCAGACAAAGCCTTCCCTTGTACTGCAAATCACAGCACGGTCCCACTGGTGGGCTGGCCTGGAGCACTCTATAGCAATCAGTGCCATACTTCAGCCCGCTAACATTAATCTTCCCTTTCTGTCAAAAGCCTCTGGCACAGGCTTGGCAAAGTGGGCCAGCAAATTAAACTTCCCCCCAGCTCATTAAAACTGAAGAGTCAACCTAACACTCTGACTTTTATGTGTCCAGCTTCTGCTGCATTCAGCACCAAACAGTTAAAATGAAATATGTGGCTGGAAAAAAATTAACAGTGGAGTATTATGCAGGATGGTATTCCCATCAGCATTGAGCCACATGTTGTTCCACTGAAGCCAGCAATGTGCTGAGGCATGCACGCAATTTTAAAGACTATACATGATACAGCTCTGAACAAGCTGCAGAAGGAGTTGTAGCACAGTCTGGTAACACTTCACTTCCCAGCCTACCCATCCGATACAGCTTTCTCACAAGGGTGCCAGAGGAACCGAGCTGCGCCTCGTTCCTTTTACCAAGTTACACGGCTGTGCTGTGAACAGGCTGCTGACTGTCCCTGTTCTCACTCACTCTGCCACTACACATCCCATCTTCCCAGTTAAACTTTAAAAATATCCTTACGGAAGGATGGTAGGAGGAGACGAAACGTAAGAGGCACCTGTTGCATAAATGACTACCGAGGCAGCAAGGGGATGGTCAGTTTGATGCAATGCAGCTGACTAGATATGTATGTGTAACAGATATAACATTTATTTTTTACAGTGGGAACAATCAATCACTGGAACAACCTCCCCAGGGACATGGTAGAGTCCCCATCACTGGAGGTTTTCAAGATGGAGCTGGACAGGGTGCTAGGTAATCTCGTCTAGGCTCCCTTTCCCACCAAAGGGTGGACCAGATGATCTTTCAAGGTCCTTTCCAACCTGGGCTGTTCTATGATATACTTATGCTTTCCGGAAGCTTTAGCAGTATGAGTAAGACAGAAAAAATACAGCTTTTGAAGGACAATGCAATCCAAGTCAAAGCGACTTGACATCTTAAGTGACTGCTTCCATCGGCTATTTGTTCAGCTTGACTAGTAAAGCCACCTTTTACTTTGCTCAGCGATACAGCCGCGTGTAAGGATGAAGCCTTTTCATGACCGAAGAGACACGACTAGAGACGTGAACAGCCCACGGGAACACAGCGCTTCACAAACCCAGACCCCCTCTCCCGCCCCACGCAGCCAGCTGTCCACGGGACAATCCCCACTGTCCCCTCGGTCGAGCAGGGGAGCGCTGACAGACCGTAGCCCTACACAACGCCGCCCCAAGGCAAGAGAGGACTCAAACTATCTCAAGCACTTGCCACACAGCCCCTGCCAGACATAGGCAATGATTTAGCATCGTAATAATGCTTGTCTGACCCTGCTTAACACTGTTTACATGTGCTTGGGCACATATATCACTGTCACACCGACTGCCAGCAGCGCATGCTGTTTTACGGGCATATTTGATTACCCTGTTCTACCCGTAACATTACTCGTCGCTTCAGGTAGGCTCAGTTATTCTAAAGTTCATCAGAAAACCTGTAATTTATTTTTGGGACGATGAGTTGAGACGAATGAGTAAGTCAGAAAACTGTCAGCTCCTTGTTACAGCAAGCTATTGAAATATCAAATGGTCACTGTCATAGCTAATCAAAATGCTGAGTTCCGACCAAATCAAAGCTGATAGGTAATTTAATTTTTCTTACCATTCTCCTGACATACTTAAGAAGCACAGTGCATCTAACACTGAAAGCATCTCTCTAGAATAATGACATTAATGTTGAAACTAAGTCATTTCATTTTAAAAAAAGAGAAAAAAATACAGCTTACACTGAGGGGTTATACCTTTCGAAACCAAAGTCTCCTTTCTGCCTAGATTTTTCATTCTTTTTCTTATTTTTAAATCAATCCCATGACTTATTAGGAAAATATATTAAAAATGAAAAGGCAGAGAGTCAAAACAGAAAAGCCCAAATATCTCAAAACTGTTCTTGTAGCAAATTGTTTTGTGTGCTAGATGCCACAAGAAATACTGATCTGGATCCTCAACTGACAGAAACAGGACAGGTCTACTGATGTCAGAGGCTGTGAACTTATTCAGGTGCAGACCTGCTACGCTTTTTCATCCTCAGATAGTTCCAGACCTGTTCTGATAGAAAATTTCATAATAGAACTGCAAATACCATTAAGAGAAGAACTCATGCTATATCAAATCCAAGCAACTTCAATTAAAATATAAGGAGAGCATCACCTCTATCCACATCAGCAACTGGGAAAAAAAAAGTCCTTAAAAAAAACCCTAAAAATAACTTTTAAAAATTTGGATAGAATGGAATTATTTCTATGTAACAACCTCATTATCTAAATAAATGGAAGAATCTCCTCTTAACTTAAAAAAAAAAGTCTTTACCCCTATAAAAATTACTGTTTTGTCCAAGGCAGTCTCTGAGTTCCATCCCACATAATGCTTCAGAGTCAAGGAATGGAGAAATTATTAACAGCATAAAAAAAATCTCTAAGAACTCTGTAATGGTAGTTTGTTTTCTTCAGATACTATGCTTACTGACATTAATTAAACTGTGACAAACCCATCAACCCAGGGATCATTTTTACAGGAGCAAAAGATATAAAATAAATTGCTTTAAATAGTCCATTAATTAAAACTGGAAGCGATGAGAGAGTAATCTGCTGAGGCTGCATGTATGGTTAGAGGTGAAGGGGCTGGCCACTGCCTGCTCTTTGTCATGGCAGCGACCCTCAGCATCCTCGACAGCAGTACCTCGTCGGAGGGAGGAACAAGCACGTGTAACAGCACTTTAGATCTCTGACCAGACTTAGAGAGTTCAGTATCTACAAACAAGCATGAGTTTGTTGCAGTTATTTTAAATATTAATGATTCTGTGATGCACATAAACCACAGTCAGCTCTATGCAGATGCTGGCGTCACACCAAGACACAAGCGGCAACACCGCGGCTGATGCCAAGCACTGTCTGCTTGGGCTGCTCTCACGAAGATCATGAAGATTTCCTCCCCTCACTGTGTCTTTCATGGCATGAAAAGCACCTTTGCCCCTGTGTCCCCAGTCAGAGGATATAAACACTTACTTTGTACAAATCAGAAGCTGAAAAAGGCAATAGCTATTTTAAATTAACTGCTTCCACTCCACAGCTGCTACATCCTTTTGCCTCTTTCACCAGCAGGTCTTTATGGCATTGTCACCCCATGGATCAAAGACACACACATGAATAAGCCCTCGACCTTCACAAGCATGTGCACAAACTCCCCAAAAGCCCACCAACAAACTGGCTTCAGCTCTGCAGGAGAAAGAGGGAGCAGAGAGAGCTTTCTACCACATACCAAACCATTTTGGTATCTCAAACATTACATGAATATTTGGCATGAATGCTTTTCTGCCTCATGAAACCAAAGCTCCTTGCACTTGGAAAACAGTTAAAGCATCTTCCATCCCCCCCAAAAAAAAATTAAGCAAGTAGTATTTGCAACTTGTGGTTGCAAATTGGTAGATAGGATTTGCTGCCCAGTATACTCTAGGTATACTGCTGGAAGCTTATTTGCAACATCTAAGCATGCAAAATATTTGCCTGCGTTGGCCCCAAAAGATGTATTTGGAAACCAGGATAGCAGGCACGGTCTAAGTGGAGAAAGAGCACTGTAGTTTTAATGTGATTTACGCCGGGCTCCCATTGGCATGTATTGGGGTTAAGTGGGAATATGGTACCAACCTTCACTTCCTACAACGTTGAAAAGAAATCTGTTTACGGTGATTCCTACCAGGATTTTCCACCCAGACAACTAACACACATACATTTTCAGTAGCAAAAGCACAGTCCAGATCCTGGCAACCTACAATGTGCAAGTCCTACCACGGTGTCTCTGAGATACAGACACACGTGAGATGATTCCACTGATGAGGGGGACACTAATCCCAACAGTAATCCTCCCCCCAGAGCAAAAATAGTACAAGTTCTTCAGAAGGCACTGTTCAGAGCTCCACGATGTAAATCTATCGCAGGAGCCAACATTATAAAGGGGTGTTTTTCTTCAACATTTTGCAGGTGATGCACGCATCTAAAAACATACAGTTAGAGTTCAACCCTGAACAGCCGTAAAGAAAACTTAGTTTAACATTTTATATATGCAAAAAACTATATATAGAATTTTTCATACTGTATTTATAACAAAAAATATTCTTATCTTCCAATCGTAACCATTTTGCCTGTGCAAGGAGACGTCAAATTAAAAACAGCCTCCAGGGTCCTTTCCACTTAAACTCTTCTCCCACAGACCTAAGAGCACAAGCTGGCGCTATGTTTTTATATTACCAGCTCAGAACCAAGTTATCTTCTTATTCTTACTTTTTGCATGCTTGTTATAAACAAAAAGCACAAATTATTTTCCCAGCCCTGCTATAGGGGCACCTTATTTTTAATCAGTTTTTTTTTTTTAAAAAGCCAGCATGGCTATAATTATTCACTAAGGGACTACCTGACAAATTCTATTAACATAAAATGGCATTTACTGAAGAAAGTAACCAGATTAACACCAGGAACTAATGGTGTGAATTAAGACTATGGGGCAAATTAGCACCGCTACAACTATGATCCATATAATTGATAACATTTACAGGAATATTTATTTGCTGCTGTGTTTGGGAAGACTCCCAATAACTGAATTCTATCTTTTTTTTTTTCCT
Organism: Morus bassanus; assembly: GCA_031468815.1. Taxonomy (NCBI): domain Eukaryota; kingdom Metazoa; phylum Chordata; class Aves; order Suliformes; family Sulidae; genus Morus; species Morus bassanus. The sequence continues at coordinate 7,924,510 of CM062576.1, read as the reverse complement.
TGATCTTCTGTCTGATAAAGACTCTCTAAGAAAGGTCAGCAGACTTCTCTGCAAAGCAGTAATAGCTTATTTGTCGGGAGTTACTGCTTAATGTACCCAGCTCTCCAAGAATATAGACATCTAATTCATAGCAGTTGCATAATTCAAACAAGGTCCTAACACAAAAAGTTAAAATCGCCATGTTGCCCTTCATGCAGTAATTTGGTATGGATGAGCTGTCACTTTAAATTTGACTGAAAATAACTGTAGACACCTTAACTGGATTAAAGAGAAGAACTAAGCCACTTCTCCATAATAAAGCCAATTACTGAGCAGCAGGGATCCACTTCATCATCAATTGATCTATTCAATGCGATCACTATTCAATACATGCAAAAGGAGACCTGCATTTAAAGTATCTTAATTAACTCAATGCATAACAAACCAATCAGGGGAAATTCATAGCACCTTTCCCCTGGTTTCATGAGACACTTTAAATAGGTAATTTTGCTTTCAGAGATAAATGTCTCTTCAGTATGAAAACAATTTTGACTTTTTTCTTCTTACATAAAGGGATTTTTTTTTTTTTAAAAAAGAAATAGTCACCTATATATTGAGAGATTAACTGCCTAAATGGGGGTCAAAGAGTTTGCAGGTCACACACATGGCTTTCCTAAATAACCATGCTTACTGACCTCTCCCCAAAGCACCTAGAGCTCCCACGATGACAAAAAATCTACCAGGAACATGATATTTCATCTCCCTCGTAAGCAAATATAACTGGACTAAGTATTTAATGCAGCTATAAAGTGAGCTATTTCTAAATAAACGCCCGATAACTTTAACACACTTTGCAACTAAAAATACTCTTGTATCTGCAGCATTACCACAAAAAAGAACAAAACGTGAGCTCCCAGAAGAGAAGACCGAGAGTTTTTTCTTCCGCTGTTTACAGCGGTTGCTTTGGTGCCTTTGAAAACAAGCCCCATTCCCAGAAGCAATCTCTGCACTGGGAATCCAGACACAGCAGCTCCCGGCACGCGGGGCCAGAAGCCTGCTGGGATGGCGAGGCTGGACAGGGGCAACCTGGATTGGGGTCTCCTCCGGAGGGCAATGCACACCTGGGCTCCGATGCCAGTGTCTCAGGTCCTCTGGGCTGAGCTGGGCAGAAATAGAGGCTCTTAAACGTCAGTGCAAAGAAAGTGCAAACTTTGGAGAAAGAGGGGAACCTGGAATTCCCTGTCTCCTGAACTTTATGCTAAGTTTCTAACTCTCAACAGGATACTAGAGTTAAGGTCAAGATAATGTATTATTTTTAATTACTAATGTGTCTTACTTTTTGGAAAGAGTTAGAGGTTTTTTCTGCTTACTTTTGTTTGGTGTGGTTTTATTTTTGTTCAGGTTTTGTCTGGGTTTTTTTTAACAGACTGGGAAAATCTTTAATAAGATGCTGAATTCACACACTAATGGAATTATGGAAATGAGACTATCAAACGCTCAGCCAAAGATAACAAGGAACAAAGAGGCAGGCTTCTGAAAGTGAAAACCACCCCTCTCCAGTCTATTAAATCAGCCTGAGACAGTCAACAAGAGAGCAATTACAGAAAGCGACGTGATGAATGGCGTTTATATGGTCTTCCAAAAAGTCTTTATTAAAAAGTCCCAGACAGCAAGTTAAAGAAAATTCTGCAGACATTAAGTAGCTTCGAGGCTGGAATCCAAGGCCAGGGTTAGACACTAGCTAACAAAGGAAACCCAGTGTGTCCTCACGTTACCAGGCTTTAGCAAGCTCGCTTTGTAAAACCTTTGTCTTCAGCGAGGCGGGGACCAAAGAGCACAGAGGATAACCACACCTGGACATGCCATGAACAAACTGACTGAGAAACCACTGTGCAGCTCGACATTTAGTAGGTATTAGTCTCACAATTTCAGTCATTTTTTTATGACCTTGACATGCCTTTCCACCGGAAATTTGCTTGCTAAAGGTAAAAGGAGGAGAAAGAGAAAATAGAGACGTAAGAAGGGTTTATTCTTCTTCTAAAATAAAATGGAGGACGTAACACTTATGTCTTATGAGGAGCGGTTGAGGGAGCTGGGGTTGTTTAGCCTGGAGAAAAGGAGGCTGAGGGGAGACCTTATCGCTCTCTACAACTATCTGAAAGGAGACTGTAGCAAGGTGGGGGCTGGTCCCTTTTTCCAAGAAACAAGCGATAGGACAAGAGGAAATGGCCTCAAGCTGTGCCAGGGGAGGTTTAGATTGGATATTAGGAATAACTTCTTCACCAAAAGGGTTGTCAAGCACTGGAACAGGCTGCCCACGGAAGTGGCAGAGTCGCCATCCCTGGGGGTATTTAAAAGACGTGTAGCTGTGGTGCTTAGGGACACGGTTTAGTGGGGGACTTGGCAGTGCTGGCTTAATGGTTGGACTTAATGATCTTAAAAGTCTTTTCCAACCTAAATGATTCTGTGATTCTACGAGTCTATGTTCCTGAAACCTCTTACCTGTTGAAGGGCACTTAAAGGCAGGATTGTCCTCTGCTGCTGGCGGGCTGGGAGCCTTGCAGGCAAACCTCTGCCGGTGCTGCTGCACGTGCTCCCCAGGATGCACGGCATCGGCCTGACTCGCTTCGCTGGGCTGAGCCATCCGACCGTCCCCCGCGCCCTCCGTGGAGCGTGGTGGACCCTCGTGGGGACCCGTGGCCGTCCCCAAGTCACCCCCAGGGGGGGTTTTGTACCGAACCGCCGGGGAGCCCACAGGAACAGGGCTATTCACAGCAGAAGGGCGGACCCTCGGCAAGTCAGGCTCATCATCTTCAGGGATCGGGTTGTACCATATTTCTCCTTCATCATCTGCATCGTTATCCTCACCGAAGTCCAGAGCCGCGCTCCTTGGTGCGGCAGGGCTTGCGGTGCTCGGCAGGGTGCTGACAGGAGCACAGCTTCGTGCGGGGCGCTCCCACCCCGCCGGTGACGTGGAAGGAACCCGCAGCACTGCAGGTTCAGGCAGCAGGACGGGAGATTTGGGTACCGGGATAACAGCCCTGTGCATTTCCTTACAGGTGTTTTCTTCTTCTGGAGGAGGAGGTCGGTGCGTGCTCTGCTGCAGCCAGCTGCGTTTCTTAGAAACAGTAATGCTGTTCATCTGCGGCCTGTGCTCGGGGACCTCGGTGGCCTGGGGGAACTTGGGCTCCTTCCTGCTTCTCGAAGCTATGTAAACATTTTCTATTAAACCTGTTCCCAGAAAGAAAAGCAAAAAGAGAGGAAAAGACAAATGTTTAGAATATTGTTTGCTTTTGACAGATGAACACATATGCTGTCGTATGACATTTCCATTAGATCTCATCCGAAAGGACAAAAGATAAGTTCATGTGATCGTAAAATTGGATTTCAGCCTGTCAAAGCAGAATGCGTGCATAATTAATAAACAGTCAGGCTTGTTTGGCTGTATTTTTAACAGCATGTCATTTAGATAAATCGCAGTGAGACAGCCCTGCTGAAAGGTCACACATACTTTGACAGAAATGGCTGCTTTTTGTTCAGCTAAGCTCAGGTACCATTGGTTTGGAAAGTTGCTATGTAGTATTTCCACAGTTTACTTATGCCAATGAAGAAACAGCCCCTGGTTTTATAATGTGTAGGCTATAAAAACCCCACATAGATTCACTTCTAGATTTAGAGACAAAATAAGTGTGAGGATATGTCTTGCACAAAAAACAGGACTGTCCTTACCAGCTTCAACCTATAATTATGACAGAAGCATCTCCTGATTTGTGGGGAATAAAACAAAACACACCATCATGAAAGGAAGGAAGGAGGAAGAAGAAACACAGAAAAGTTTTTAAATATCTCATTACACAACAAAAATTTCATGCAACACCTAATCAAATTCCACTGACTGCTCCCAAAACTTGACACAATTTCTCTAAAGCAGCGGCCAAACATTTAATTATGCATTGAAAAAGCCACTTGCACGTGAGCCCCTTGTCAGAGCATGTCCAAGCAGCCCACTCGGCAGCAGTGCCATACCCCAGGCCGGCTGCAGGGCACTGCAGCAGCGCAAGGAGTGAGCACCTCACCCCCGAGCAAGCACCCACCCCTTTGCTAGGACTGGAAGGAAAGCTGCAAATACATCCAAATTAAAAACGGAGGTCAGATAACCTTCACGCTCCTCTGCGGACGAGGACAGCCCAGACAGGACTTGCTCAGCTGCTAAGACTGAACGGGGATAACTGGGTTCTCATAAAACAGACAACTTGTTTTCAGGCAAAGCCCTCCGCAACTGGAAATTCCAGATGGGAGCAGCTATTTGATACTGCTTGAACATTACTCTCAGCAAAAAATTATTTACACACCAATAACAGATATTAAAATATGGACACCTCTCTGGAGGACTCAAGGAGCAGCTCTGCAAATCCAGCTAAGTTTGCTGGAGACAGGAAAAAGACTGTCACTTGAACACCTTCCCTTCAACCCTCATTTTAGGTTTGTACATTAATGACAGAGAGATCCTCGATAAGATCTGAAGCACCACCATTTCATTTGATGAAAGAGCCATCATTTGGTCTTTTATTTCGGTTTGTTGTTTTGGTTTTTGTTGGCTTGTTTGTTTTTTTTTTTAAAGTGAGGTTTACTTTTTTTAGCTAAGCTGCAATATGAACACTGTGATTTGAAGAATTAACTTGGTTCAAAGAATTGACAAAATAAACCATGCTCATTTTGAAGCCTTTGCACACCTTCAGTGAAGTGCTTTGCTACACTGGGGCCTAAGTCGGTCAATTAACAGAATCTGAGGCAAACGTGAGGACACAGATCTCCGGCACAGCTTCAGTGATTTGGCAGCAACCATATTCCTTCCCCCACTCATAGCCTGGAAATGTAAGCGTGCCATTGTAAAGGTTCCCCTTTACACAATTCCACTACTATTTCAAGTAAGAGCTAACCAGAAGGACGGGGAACTAATCTGCAGTGGGCATAGGGCTAAGCCTACACTTCCAAGAAGTCAGTTTGCAGCGGGGACTGCTTGGGCGGGCATCCTCCTGCCTCAAAGCCCTCCACTTCTGCATGGACAGCCCAAGGAGCGGTCCCTGCTCCGGTGACATAAATAGATGGAGCATCCGAGAGCTGTATTTCCACAAACAAAAATATCTGCCGCTTCCTGCTGCACTGTAGAAATGCAGGCCTTTCTGCACTGGGTAAGACAGCCTACAATTCCCAAAACAGCGGGCTCCTAAGAAGTACACCGTGCCTAAATATACACCCAGTGACGCATCTGGCGTCAGCCTCAGGCTGCCCTTCAGTCCCAGCGGCAGCAAACGCACAGAGCAAACTCAACTTCGTTTTCAACATCCATCCAGGTATCTCAGTAACAAACCATCTGCAAAAGCCTACTCCAGAAACATTAATAATCAAGTAACTCCGGCGTAATCCAACAACCCTACCGCTTGCAGAGACATGCCACCTATCACACGTATTCACAACTACCCCTTCTGCGTCTCCGAACTAGCCAACAGGCTGCCAGAGGTCACTGATCGTAAATGTGCACTAAATCTCATCCGAATGGCACACTTACATGTAAATCTTCCAGCTTGCAGTTTTTGCAATTGATAGCAGTATTTGCAAGCACTGCTTCCCCTTTATTTGAACTTGGCCCTGATCCTGAACGCCCTTATGCCTGTGTTTATTTTAGTAACAAACTGTTTCACATGCAAGTATCTGCACAACCACTGGTTCAGTGTAACACAGCGAGTTTTAAACATCGTTAGCTGTTATAGTAACGAGCCAGATTTAAGTAAATACAAAGCTTTCAGAGATACATACAGGTCAGGCACACACTTTTTGTTCTAGAGCAAAGGTTCATTCAGAAGAACGCTGCCTACTCTCTATTAGTACTCTGATATATTTAATACATTCTAAAATACATATTAAACCTCCACACATTAGGCCTCCGCACAAACACAGAACAAGATGATGGTTCCTTCCCAAAAGGCTTCAATACGATGTTGAATAAAAAAAAGAAAATAATAAAAAGTCAGGCACTCCCTTCCCCTTCCACTCTATTGACAAAAAAAATAAATAAATCACTATTTAAAGTTAAAATACTACAGCAGCAACACATGTATTCTCTGAACCAGAGCCTCAACGTTTCGACTCAACTGAGGTCAAAATTGATATTCCGCCTATTATGGTGGCATAGAAAATATCCCAACAGGACACTGCGCGCTGCTTTTCAGATTGTAATGAAGAGGGGACAGCTTCTTCCAGCCTCTCCACATAGGGATCAAACCAACTCATAGTTCTTCTGCTTGTAATAGCAGCTATTTAAACACATTTTTTTTCCACTAAGTTTCCTAGTAAAACTATAAATTTTAATAATTCTGTACTTATCTGGAACTACAGCAAGACTAAAATTGACCTGCAAGCTTTCAAGTGCACCTTTCAAAAAAAAACAAACCAACCACAAGCAGCAAACAAAAGCCGAAGAACGACAAACAGTCATACGACAAGAAAATATGCAGGGGTTCACATGAAGTAGCGGTCTAAATTCAAGAACCTCTTATTTTAATGAGAAACTGTTATTCCCCAAAGAAGGGTAGTTACGGATGTGAGGATGCTACCACTGAGGGTTGATTCAAGACCTACATTTAGATTTGCTGAAGTGCCTCATCTCTGCTCACAACCAATTTGAAGGTTACACAAGATCCGGAAAAAAAGACAGGAACTTCTCCAAACATAAGTAAATAACTTATTGTATTTCACTGCGTACTGGCAGCTCCATCTAAAACCCTATCGGTTTTAGGGCTCTGTTTTTGTTTACTTACAGTTTATATACGCTGGCTCCGGCCAACGAAAATAAAGTCAGTTTTTAAACATGGATGATGGGCTTAAAACACCCGGTAAGGAACAGCCCCGCACCCGGCCCTTTCCCTGCGCTCGCTGCAGAGGCTGGAGTTCGCAAAGCCGCCGAGCTCCCGGAACCGCCGCTTTTTGCCGCGGCGGCTCCCGGTTCTGTGACCCATCCCGCTCCCGCCTGGCCCGGCTGCAGAGAACAACCTCGGGAGGTTGCAGAGAGAACCCGGATCTTTCAGAAACATGAAAACCTGACGGTGGTGGTGGTGCTTTGGTTTCTTTTTTTTTTTTTTTTTTTTTTAACGCCCCGTTCCGCGGACCCGCGGGGCTCCCTCCCACTCCACGGGGAGCGCAGCAGCCAACGCCTGCAAGCGGAGCCGCTGTTTCAGCTCCGGGAGGGGGATGGCGGGGGCTCAGCCCCGGGCAAAGCCGCCCCCCCCCCCCCCGGCGGCGCCCCCCGGCCCGGCCCGGCCCGGCCCCCCCGGGGCTCCCCGCCGCGCAGGGACCCGGCCCGGCAGGTGGCCGGGCACCCGCGGGGCGGCGGCCCGGCGGGCGCTTACTTACCCTGCGGGGCGCAGACCCCGCTGTGGCGGTGCCCGGCGCCCCCCGCCGCCGCCGCCGCCCCTCGCTGGGACCTCCTGCCCCGCAGCTTGGAGAGCGTCCTGCGGAGCGGGTCAGCCATGCCTCCCCGCCGGTGCTGCCGCCTCCCCGCCGCCCTCAGCGGGCGCTGCCCCCCGGCCGGCGGGAGCCGGCGGCCCCCCTTGGCGGCGGCGGCGGCGGCGGCGGCGGCGGCAGCCCCGGGCCGCGCTGCCCCATGGCGGCCTGGCCCCGCACGCCCGGCCCCGGCCCCGGCTCCGCCGCGCACATACTTGGCATAGCTGAGCGGGGTGAGAGGGCGCCCCGCACTGCGCATGCGCGCCGCCGCGCGGCCCGGCCCAGCGGGGAGGGCGCTCCGGGGCCCGGCCCGGCCCGGCCCGGCCCAGGGAAGCCGGTGCCCGCGGGGCGCGGGGGGGGGGCCCGGCCGTGCTGCCCGAGCGGGGCGGGGGTCGGCCCAGCCCGGGCACAGCCGCCCCACCGGTACCCCGGGGTGAGCCCGGGGTGGTCCTCGCTGCGCCTGGGAGTACGCGCATAGCGTTTCTTGCCAAACACCAAAAGATGCGCGGCGTATCTTAAGTAAACTCCTTTTCCCTTGATGGTTTTTTTTTTTTTTTTTTTTGTTTTTTTTTTTTTTTTTTTTGTCCCAAAGAAACAAATCTGAAAGCTGCAAACTTATTTTTGCCCTCTAGTCTTAGGCCATGCAGTTCGTCCTTCTGCTTCCCTCCTCAGTGGTGCCCAACGAGAGGACGGGGCCAACGGGCACAAACTGGAACACGAAGTTCCACCTGAATGTGAGGAAAAACTCCTTCCCTGTGAGGGTGCCGGAGCAGTGGGACAGGCTGCCCAGAGGGGCTGCGGAGTCTCCTTCCCTGGAGACATTGAAACCCACCTGGGCGCGGTGCTGTGCCCCCTGCTCTGGGTGCGCCTGCTCAAGCAGGGGGTTGGACGGGGTGATCTCCAGAGGTCCCTTCTCACCCCCGTCAGTCATTCGGTGATTCTGTGATTCCCCACAGGTTTTTAGACCGTTTCCCCACAGCCCGGCAGCGCGGGGAACAGCGACTCGCTCTCCCGAAAAGCCTTTGCACGCTCCTCAGCAGAGTAACGCCAGTGAAGGGGGGGTGAAGTTGCCCTTGGTGTTAGCAGCCTTTAGTATTCCAGCCAAAATACCACATAGGTAAAAGGCAAATCGCATTAGGACAAAGCAAATCATGTACTGAGGCTGCTGAAGCAGGCAAAAATTTGGTTTTGGTGCATGTGTTACTCAGCTACAACACGCATGAGTTCCATTAGCAAGTGCACAGCCCTTCAAAATCAATCTCAGGAAATGGCATGACATTGCTTTTTTACCAAGATAACATACTGAGGCAGCTTTCATTGGTTAACATCTGCATGGGTCTACATTCCATTATCAACAACTTCAGGAATATATTTTGCAGATCTGACCTGCGATGCACCTATCTTGTGGAGGGCGAGAGCGAAGGGGCCATCGCGTTCGGGGTGGGTTGGATGTCGCCTCCCTGCCGAAGGCAGCCGGGGGCAGGCAGGCATTCCACGCATTCTGCATGCCAGGCGCAGCACTGCCTCGGTACATAACAAACCCCCAAATACTGGGCTGCCCAAGTGCTCCTTCGGTTCTGGAGAAAACAACTGCTGCTCGTGAACATCGCACGTATTCACAGATGTCCTCTCTTATCAAATTTTGAGAGGAATTTAATTAATTGATCGTTTGAAACTAAATATTTTTGAAGAACAAAATTAGGTTAAATTTTTGACTCTTTATATGTGAAACGCCAACAGTAGTAATCCAGTAATACCTGTAAATATGCAATGTAAAAAAAAAAAATAAAATTACAAAGTAGTTATGGTTTCTCTTAACCTAAAATAAAGTTCACGAGAGTTACCATATGTCACGTTGCAACAACTTGAAATGCAGTTTTGCCATCCTGTCTCTTGAAACCATTTGCATTCCTTTAAACACACATATTGGGAAATATCTGTGTACGAGTTTCAGAGCGAGACGTAAAACCATTCCAGAATGCTTTTGGTTGGGAAAAATGACGGACGAGACAACAGTGGCTGGGACAATCCGATGCTCGCGCTGTGCAGGTGAGGAGCTGCGAGTCCTCTGTCCCTGCGGGCATCAGATCGTGCCCCCGCAGACAGCCGCGCCGCAGCGCCCGCGGGCTGGGTTAGGAGCAGCGTCTCAGGTAAAGTAGCATGCAAGAAATGCATAAAAACAAAACTATCAGTGCTTCTCTGATAGTGCACTCACTGTGCACAATTAACGCATCTACTGCCAGCAGATTAACTCACAGTTACATTATCAGCATTACCTATGGGTCCAAGTAAAGGAAAAGCCCAGTGCCACCTCCTCTAAACCAATCTTACCTGTCTGAGTGGTTAAGCTTTCATCCCCAACAAAAATGCTGATTTTCAGGCTGGAATAAGTATGTAAAGCTAAGCCTCTTACTACACCTTCCAGAACTGTGATCTGTAAGGATACAGTCAAAGCAGAAAGGTATAAACATATCTGATGGCATTTTTTTTTTTTGTTCATCTCATAGTCAGATGTTGAAACAGGTTGCCCAGAAAATCTGTGGAAATTCCATCTTGGAGACACTTGGAAAACTTGGCTGGCCTTGGGCAAGCTCACCTACGCAGCTCCTGCTCTGTGCTGGGGCTGAGCAGAGGACCTCCAGAGGTCCTGTCCAACCTAAATTACTTTCCTGACTTAAAACCTTTCCTCGTATCAGAGCTGCTGTCCTTCCTAGCTGAGGCATGGCTTGGATAGGAGGAATGAACTCCAGCCGAGCAGAACACTAGCGATAAAATTTACCAGCGGTAAAATTCTGCACAGGCACCACAGGTCGACTGCACTGACGTTATTGATGCTATCAGGAGGTCAGGGGTGCCACGAGCAAATGCATGCCTAAAGCAAAGGGCATGCATCTGAAGTGTGGAAGAGGGGATCTGCCCCATTAAAAAGCACTGAAAAGCTTCAAAACAGCTAGGAGATGAACTCTAGGCCTTTTCTGCAAGAAAAAGTTGTTGCAACCATTTCAAACTGAGCAAACAAAAGAAGTCTACACCTACCTTGACTGTCATCGCCATACCTGCAGATTTCCCACCTGCTTTAATGGGAAATCAGATTCCTCCTGCCTACCCATGCCTTAGGTTATCTGCATTAGTTTCCTAATGAATAACAACTTATTGCACTTAAAGTAACTCTGTGTACTTTTTAGCAAGTTCCTCTTATTTAGGCGGCATTTTGGGAATTTTTTGTTACTTGGGAATTTTCCTTTAGGAATTAAAAAAATATTAGTAGAAAGTAGGTACTAGCTAGAGCAAGGACCAAATCCTGCAAAGAACCGGAGTACTAATATTCAGCGTGCAGTACTGCCTTCTCACATGAGTATTGGCTATGGAAACAAAAGGAAATTCAACATCACTGTGTGTTCTGTGCTGCTTCACACAGTATTTTCTTCATGTTCTCTATGGTTTTAAATGTTAGTTTAAGCATTTAGATGATTCCTCTATGCAATAGGCACACAGGAAATAGCTCGGTGAAAAGCTGCCAATAGTTGAGTCTATAAACACAGTTTGATCTGTATCTTAGAAAATTGTTTCCATTCCAAACTGTGGTTACAAAGCACTTTTTCTTGTTGGCAGCTGGATTTTTTTTAAATCCCTATGCATCCTGTATTTGCCCAACAGAGTTGGCATTGATCACACCAAAAAAAAAAAAACCCTTCAGATAAAATAACATTAAGGATCTGGCTGGAACTAACTTGAGCCAGTGGAGTAAGAGTCAAAGCTGAGCTTTTGTTTTCAGCTCAGCCTGTTTTGTCCAGGAGCTGCAAAGCAGCCCTTTCACTCAGGCTTCTACAAAAAGTAAAAGCTACTTCAAGAGGATGGAACTAGAGCTTGCATCAACTTGAAGAGGCTTCTTATTAGGAGACTGGCAAATACTTAGGACTGGTTAAACAGTGTGACTTTAAACAAATAGAAAGCAGTATTCTTCTGAAGGTACAAAGAGAAATGTTTTTAAAAGTTTTCTTTTCATTGACAGACTGAGATTTCACCAATTACTTAATCTTTTCTGAGTTGATGACATGAGAATTGTAAATGACTGCACAAGCAAAAAAATCAAACTTAAGTTGGAAAAAAAAAAATGCATGGATGAAAAGGGTATCCCTGGTGAAGAAGCTGATGCAAGGATGGCAATGTTTGGGTGCTGACACAGCTGAGTGATGAAATTACGCAGATAAATATTTCCTAATAAAAGACTGACAAATAACCTTTACATCCTTGCTGACAGTTTCAGAGGTCAGCTCTGCCTCAGCAGACACCATGAAGAAGCTGTGCTTTCCTTTCTGTACAGGCTTTCTTTTCTGTACAAACTCAGGGACTGGTTCTGAACTGCTCTGGTCTGATTTTGGAAAATTGGATCCCTCACAGCATCTAGGACCTGCTCCTGAAATAAAAGTTACATATTAATTTAGGATGTAACTGTGTAAAGATATGCTTTATTTTACTTCAGTGGGATTCATTCATATGAGTAAAACTAAAAATGTCTGGAAACGTGAGTGAGTCTCCTTTTCATTAAAGCTTAGCAAATCAGTGTCTTTCTTCTCTCAAGACCTGTCGCAGACATGGGGATAAAGCGACGACTATATGACTAAAGCAGGGCTGATGACAGCTGGGAACTGGAAGCACTTGAATGCCCCAATAAAATCTATGAGCATGCTTTTTATTGAAAACGTCTGCCTTTCTGACATTGAAATGGACTGAAATAAGAGTCCCATGAAACTCTATCAGGCAGCTAATAGCCATGTGCATTATCCCCAGCCTGCCAAACGGCTGAGCTCTCTCAGATGCAGACACCAGTACAGTCATCCATACCTTTGTTACCCCCAGACCCTATTTTGAACTGGCCAGCTGAGGCTCCCCAGGGGCCCAGGGGGTCCAGCACACATCTGGTTATCTTCTTAGGAAGACAAACCAATGGGACAATAAACCATTTATATTCTAAACCTGAGGAGGTTGCTAGACAACAGGCTGGACAAAGCTGAAGGTGTTCATTACCCAAACGGCTCCACCATCTGCTCCCTGGTCTCCAGAACCATTTGCAGTTGGGGTTGCCTTTCTTAAAAGCAAATTTTAGAGACTCCAAGAGCAGTCAAGTGCTTGGCTCAGACCGCTGACTCCCTTCTAGAGCACATCCTTGCCAGAAACCTCCTCAGCCCAAAACTGCTGTAAGAGGCACCGCCGTCGAGATCTTATACCCAGTGCACCACACCTGCATTGCTGCTGCTTGGCCACGGCCAGCCAAACTCAGTGCCTTCTCACAAAGAGGTAACGGACCTCTGAGAAGCCGCTGCCACCACCAGTTCCTCTCTGATTCCTGTGCCATGGGCCTCCTGGGCTCTGGCGATGTGAGTTGTAGCATCAGGTTAGATGGTAGATGGCAAGTACCCTGGGTACCAGGGTGGGTGGTTGATACCCTGGCTGCCTGTGACATTCTGAGCCTGTTGCTCCCAGTGGCATGGTCTACTTGTCCTGTTAAGCTGTAATTAAAATTAAACAGGAGAGGATTTTAAGAACCATGTCTAGTTAACCTGGGTTCAAATGAGCAGTGTGATGGAAATCTGTTCATAGCTATCAGCTAAGTTAAGCACCAGGAGCATTCACAGCTCTGCCTTCTGTGCTTTGTTTCAACAGAAATAAGACAGTAATTCATGCTCTTTTTAGTATCTTGCACTTATTTTTTTTTAAGTTGGTATTTGTGTTTTTAGAGAATGCAAGCTAACATCCCTATAAGCTTTTCAAAACATGTCATTGAACTTCAGGGCTGTCATTACCACCTCTGACTGCAATCTTACAGCATGCCAGTGCTATGGTAGGGTGCCAGTCTCACTGAAGATATGCTAAAAATACCAAAGTACTTTGGATACGAAGAAGCCAAAGCATTACCCATACAATAAAAATAGTCAGTATCATGACCATCATCACCATTACCTTCTCCTAACATGGAGACAAAACCGGCAGATCAGTGACCTTGGCTGAAGTGAAAGTAAACACCAACGAGGAGCGTAATAAGTTCAAGCAAAAGAAAAACGGATTCAAGTTTATGCTCAAAACATTAGGAGATCCTCTACGAAGGAACTGAAATCACTAAATAAGCATTTCTCTGTCTATTTTGTCCTACCTCTTTAGGCCAGGACCACATTTGCCGTTTCTGTCCCAGGAAGGCAGGGAAGAAGCAGAGTTTTCACCCATGTCTGCCTGTGGTCCATCTTCCTCCTCAGCCTCATGCCTTCACAGTGTCCGCCATCATTCAGTACATTCTCACAGTATTTGGCTATGGATCCAAACTTTGATTAAATGTAACATTTGTGACTCTCATCCCCTAACTAGCTGGAGCTGCAAGGTTTTTGAGCTGTGTCCTGTAGCCGTCCGTGTTAATATTGTACGGAGTGCTGTACCCACTGACAGACCCTTAGCAGAGGCAAGGGTCTGCCAGGCCACACGACAGAGTCCAGGAGGTGCTGTGAGGTACATCCATCATAAATCCCACTATGCACAGGGTCCTAAAACCTGCTGCATATGCAAAATTTGTTTGTTAAAAATCCTGCAAAACTTAAACACTGTAAGAAGAATATCTTGAATGGCTTCTGATTGCCTATTAACAGTCAACAAAATGCCAGACTGGGGCAACACATTTCATGAACATGTTCTTAGGGGAATCCACTTCCTTAAAGTTCCTTTCTTCCACTTCTGTCGTTAGAAATAGCAATTTTTTTTTTAAGCATCAGCCTCAAAACTCTGAGTTTCAAGTCAGAGCAAAGTACAGAGGACTTCTAAATGCTGTAAAAGGAAAGACAATCTTTAAAAAGAGAAGTGGAATGGGCCTTAAATTGGAAGACTGGTCCTTTTTAAGAACTGTATATAGTGCGCTGTTCTCAAAGTACTTAAGATAATCACAAGGATGCCTTAAAGATGTGTTCTTATAATCTTAAATTTTAAGCAACAGATGTTGTTTCTGTAGGCAAAATCTGCCAATGACTTTCACATGTTTAAAGGATCTAGTTCATTTTTCTCTTTTATGTAAGCTAAATAATCTTATTACTCAAACAACTTTATATGTGTCCATATATGATAATTTCATTATAGTCATCCTGTATGTTACAAAGCCAAAAAAATGGGAAAAAAAAAAAAAGCCAGAGAAACCCAGCATATCACCTCAGGCTGCTGAGAGATCTGTGGAATTTCATATATGAAATATTCCCTTCTTTCTCTGCGCTGTGTGTGCGCCAAAGGGAGCGATCAGAGAAGTTAATAGTAAGAAACTATGACAATGAAGTCTGTGCATGCATTAGCGTGCTCATACTTAGCTTGTTTGCAGAGCCTGAACAACACCGCTTCAGTACAGCAAATGAAAACTAGAAAAGCATTTTTGTGTAGCTACATAGATGAACCCTGCAGTTTCTTTTACATCTCCTGGAGCGCACCTATCAAGTAAAACAGAATAAAACTGTGTTTCACAGGAGAAAAAAGTTTTCCTGTTTAGGCTAGGCACTATGGGGCACATGTTTTGACCTGATGAGCTTTCTTGACTTGTAAAGAACAATGCAACAAGGAGAAGACTCGTACTTGATCCTGCTGGCTCCAGCAGGGAAAGTCCCTCATTTGCAAACTTGCCAGGGTTGCTGCCTACCGTCTGCTGACAGCTTGCTCCCAAGATTCACTCCTGTGATAACAAGGAATGACAAAAGCACAGCAGCTGATGGGAAGGTGGCATGGTCAAGCTTCTTTTAATTATTAATTTCCATCATAACATTCAGTCACCCCTGTGAGGCACAACAGAATCCAAGAAAACAGAGGTGAAAAAATAGATTTATAATCTTTTTTTTTAATCATAGGATGGTTTGATTTGTGCTCCCTTAGTCACATATCTCCTCGTTTGCTCATATTCAGACCAATCTCATTTTAAATATCTCAAGTTATATGGTCCTACTGTTATCCCAAAAGCCTAACCAACCATGTCGTTGGGAAGCATTTCCAAGTATTTAACCCAAATATTGGTCAGCTATTCTACGTCGTCATGTCTTGTGTGATGTATCAGTGTAATGTCCTGCTAGTCTTCTGTGGCTGCTCAGACTATAGCACATGGTCCTAAGTGGCATCTCTTCCTACCCAGCCTGACAGACCGCACAGCTGGAAGGAGCCCAACAGGCAGAGGTGACACTAGACACTGGCACAAGGGCTGTCAGCCAGTCCTGCGTGGGTTCCTCTGAGTTTCCAGCAATATTACCTGGACAATAAAATATATATTTAAATGCAATTTAATCTTTCAACTAATCAAGAATCAATTTACTTTTCACTTTGAAATATTTTCTGAATGGGAGTGGAAAGTCCATGTATCTCAGCTGATTTCAAATAGACAGGAAAGGCTACAAAGGCTTCTGTGTTTTCTCTAGTGGGCCCTCACAATAAGGGCACTCTTCAGGTGAGATCTGTTATTGAGAAGTGTGAGCTATTGAAAATATTCAAAATATTTACATTCTTTAGTGGATAGAAGCACTACTTTATCCTAATCTCTTCTCTAATTACTTGAATTTCCAGCCGTGCCATGGCATAATCTGTGTAACGCCCACAACAAAGACCCACAGCAATTTAACACAACGAATTTCAGAGAGATACCACAATGGTGGGGATCCTGAAAGACCCCCATTTAGTGGGGGTCTAGATATCTAAATATTTAGAATATTTGCTAGATTATATCCATTTTTCAAAGTAGATTTTTCCTTGTTTAACCCCCCTTCAACCTTCCTTCACATTGTTAAAATTTGTTTCCTAAATGCCATATTCTTCTCCAGAATAAAAAGATTCAACAGTATTTAAAAAACAAGTATTTAAAGTTAAACGCCTGTTTTTTTTACATTGAGCGGTAAGATCTAAAATGACGGACTTTTTTAAATCTATTTTTGGATGGGTTTAACTCTGTGTGTTTCCAAACACCAGTTTCTGCTCTGAAACATCATGTGCAAGGCCATTTTCAGTGTTCTTCCACTTTTGTCTGGCAAATTCCCCTGTTGTTTATATAGAAAAGAAACACAGCTAAATAGGATATACTGAGTGTAAAAACAGAATTTGCATGGGAGGGACAAGGGCAGAGGGAAGTCTGAAACTAAAATTACTCCAACTGGCTTTTTGAAACTGTGTTTCCAAGGTGACAGAAACCCCTTTATTGCAAGGTTGCTCATTTATCTTGAACAGTTGCCATGATTTTGATCTAATTTTTAGTTGTGAAGGACTAAAATTATCCCCCCCCTTCTCAAAATAGAACTCAACCAACCAAACACAACGCAACAGATTTTAACTGCATAATGGCTTCTATCTTTATGACCAGCAACAAAGAAAAATCAGCTGTAAAGCTGCCAGTTTTAGCGTCCCTGTGGAAGGTGTATCCCCAAATAGCACATCCTAATTAGGCATATAGTTCATCAGATATCACAGGCTGAATTATGCACTAAGACCCTGTTGCAAGTTTCTGTGACAGATAGGACCCTGCCTAAGCAACTATTGGCAGGTCAAAGCCTGCAGGCTGTGAAAGGAAAACCTTGGGGACACACACACACAGAATGTGTTTCTCCAGATCTTCGTACATGTCCACTACTAAGTATTTAGGGGAAGAAAACACCCTAACAAAACACTAAAGACTACCTCCTACATTGCTCTGTAAACAACCCCAAAACTGACAGTTCATTTCAGCAACACTACCAATGCGGTGAAACTGGTGCTTTGTTACCTACAGCATCAAGTCCCAGAGCTTTAAGATCTAGAAATCATTAGCGCTTTGTCTCAGGATTCAAAGCCCTCTTTTGCACAGCACATCTTCCTTCTTTAAGGGCAAAAACTGTAACGTTCATTTTCTTCCCCAGTCCTGTCCTCATAGAAAACACTCAAAAAATTTGACTCACAGTCATCTTCCCCCTCTACTTTGTCTGCTCCTGAAACACAGCAAATGAATTAATGCTCTAAACCAGCATTTTTTTCCTTTCTAAACAGCAAATGGGCTTAACGAAGAACCTTACGTATTTACCTGCTTTATCTGAACAACCCCAGAAAACGATGCCCCTAGTTTTTACCTCCTCTGTTCCCCTCATCACTTCCTTACCCTCACCTACTCTGTCACAGCTGAGCTTACTGCAGGGTTTTGGGACAAGTGCCATGACACAGCTCCATGGAAGATTCAAATCCTACGGTGGGACTTTACCATCTCTAGACCTCACATCCATTGCGGTCCTCACACACCTCTATGGCCTTGGAAGGGCTTTGCCCATGACGTGCCCAGGGCCCTGAGCTTTGCCACGCAGAGGAGCAGAGCCCTCTCTAGATAGCTAAAATGTGTTTATTAGTCTTTTTGACAGTCAGTTAGTTAAAACAGTTTTAACAGTCAGCAGCCTCTGAACAGAGACAGGTTTACTGATCATTTTCACAGAAACCGGTGTCTCCAGGATGCAACGTGCACAAGCAGGCAACATGCGCGGTTGGTCCCACTGACTGCCCCCACCTCCTCTGCCCACCCAGTGAAAAACAGCTTGCGTCTCACAAAAACATCCTGGTCTCCAGTGGCATTTCTGGTTCCACACATCATTTGAGAAGGACAACAGTCGTTATGGGTGGACATTAGGAAGGACAGCTTCCCAAGGTGGCATTTCCTTTGCTGCTGACAGGCATGAGCCCCGTTACTTCCCGTGCTCAGCACCGTGGCTGCTGTTGCCTTAGAGATCAGCACCAACTGAAGAAGAATCTGCTCTTCCCAGGTGTCAGGGTCTCCTACATGACTGGTTGAGTCTCAGCTTGCACCAGTATGAAGTCCTCATGTTTTAGTCATTAGAGACTACTGCCAGGCAAGAGAGACAATACCAAAGTGAGCATCGATTTCTTGTGCAGAGGCAAGAGCAGCAGTGACTGCAGCTGCCGATACTGGAGTGCTGCTCGTGCTCTGCAGGGAAGCGAGACAGAGTGCACGGGGAGCAGGATGCGAATGCACTCTCACTCTCTGCAAATGGCTTTCTTCTCAGATAACATGGAAGACATCAGCTCTCCCTGCTTCTGCAATTTGGGATACTCCCCAGAAACCCAAAGTCAAACCACTTGTAACTCCCTGTGCCAAGTCTTGCCAACAGTTAGCATGCGATATTTAGTAATCCCATCAGGAAACATACCCAAAGTATCAAATAAAAGGTGAATGATGTATTTTTATCTGTCCGATTCAGCAAGCATTGCTGAGTCATTTGTCTACTGCAAAGCACACTGAACATGGCCTCTGTATTTCTATATGAAAAATACATCCATCTCCTCTGCTTGTCCATAGGAGATACAGAGAAGGAACTCCAAAGGCTTTTAGCCCAGTCAGCAGGGGCAAGCCCCATCTTATCAATGCAGCTATGACAATGCAAATCTATGCATCTCAGGCACTTTTAAGATGCTTGTCATACTGGTTTTGTGTTCTCCCTGTCAGATTTGCATACAAGAATATATATTTTTAAAATGCATTCACAAATGTTAAGCTAAAGCAGAATTTTTCTTTGCCTGTCAGCAAAGAGCATCTGGAAATGATCAATCTCTCTCTCCACCTTGCCCAAATGTCCTCAGGGAGAAATTAATCTTTTAAGACAACTATATTGAAATGAAAAAAAAACGTTTTTGTAAGCTTGCTAAAGTTCCTGAGAAGAAAACTAGGTGCACAACAAGGCTTCAGCCCCTATCAAGAATCAGAGGCTCAATGCTATGGTCCCTGGCAGCATAAATTCATGTGTGTGATTAGCTTCATATGCAACAGACTTTCCATTGCCTATAGTGGGATTCATACATAGCTGAGCTTCATACAGACGTATAGGTTCTTGCAGGAATGAATGTGGCATCTCTAAGGAGAAATATTACTGGTCTGGGAACAGCGGATAAGCAATGATCAGTGCTGCAATTTACTCTCACTCTCATTCTCCACCACGCCTTGTACTCAATATAAGAACCAGTGAATCAATTAATAAAAAAAAAAAAAAAAAAAAAAACCCTAAGGTGATGAAAAAGCTAAGTTTAGAAGGCAATATTGGCATGCTACCAAGAGCACAAACCTTGAAGCCAATTTGCATGCAGTTGTGTTTTTCCCAGCAATGTTCTGTGCGTGCAGGGCTCCTTGCACAGGCAGGGTGTGACTGCAGAAGTATTTCGGTTTGGATCAGGAGGCTGCTTTTGAAGTGACTCTCCCTATCAGCCTGGCAGACTCTGCTTTGGTTTTCAGAGTGCACCAACTGGATTCCTTTCAGATGAAACTCAAACCAAGAGATGCACTCCAGGAGTGCATTCAATGCCCTTGGACGGCTGCTGGGCATTGGGTCTACGGGAGCAAAGCAGAGCTGGCCCACAGTTACTGACCAGGTCACTTTACAGGCACTCTCCTATTGTGCCAAACGACTTACTAATGTATATGTAGCCACAGATTAAAGAGCATACTTTAGCATGATATCAGAAATAGAATTGAAGTGGTTATATTTCATAGAGCTTCCCAACAACCCTATAGCATTAACCAGGAGGGTCAGTAAACCTGCTTATTCTGCAGTAAAAACAGAAGAGCTACTTACTTAACAAATAAAACCCATATACAACATAATTGAGAAAAACAAACAAATGTTCAAGGTGGAACTGACCTTCTGAAGTGGATTATTTCCCAAGTACCAGGCGAGCCAAATTCCCAACAGCTTTTACTTCTGATTCTTAATGTTCAAGTGTATATGCACAATCTGGGATATTAACACAGCACTGATGGAAAATCCTACAGAGTTTCCCGGGAATTAGTGCTGTTACTAAATGTGATAGCTTTTCAGGTTAATATCCGCAGAATGCTATTAAAATCTGTGGGGCTTCTGCAGAATGTAAGCATTATGTTTGAAAGAGAAAAGATTATGGTAACTCTCCCCAGAGAGCATTCAAAGAGTATTTGAAATTTACAGTGCAAAACCAGTTCAAAAAGCCTTCGTAGTACTAAGAAAATCTAGAGCAAGATATTAAGAAAGCAACCAAATAGACGTGTACTGTTTCAAGAGTCGATTAATCAGGTATTAGGCTGAGTCAAAGAAAATCGGGGTCTATAGTTTGAAGTGGTACAAATTCAAACAGGCAGCTAACAAAAGCACCCTCTACTGGAGTAGCACAGCTGAAAAGCCAGTAAACGTAGAATAGAAGAACTAAATTATTGCAGGGCTTCATTTGTCCAGTGGTCTGTTGGATGATTTTGCCGATGGAGCAGTGCATGTTTCTGCCAGCTACATGACACTTGACTGCCTCAACAGCTACTGTGTGCTGCAGCCGTCCCAAAAAGGCTGAGAAAAGGCAGGGAAATGTGGGATCCCCAGCAGGGGGGTGGGGACCAGAATTTATTTGCCACCGTCTCTTGACCATTCAAGGAGCCCTGAATTTAGATATATATGATCTGTGTAAGGTAAGTCTCCCTGTTTCATCAGCATTGGAATCACTTAATGACATGGATTCTACTTATTTTCACATTACCAGCTCAAGTTGTCAATCATGCTTCTGTGGGGAAATAATATAAGGAATCTATTAATATTATAATAATAGAATAATTCTATAGCATATAACTCTGTGTTGTCTGTGTGTTGCTTTATATAGATACTTTGAAAAATTTAAGTTTGTAAGATGTAAGCAGTATTTCATTACCGTCAAAGATCATGGTGACATGGCTTATTTGAACTGTCAGAGAGATATGGCTTATTTACAACTATCCAAGAGGCATGCACAAAGGTTCCTGTGAGAACAAGTCATTTGACAAGTCGCTAATGGTAAGCAAAACCTTAGATCTTGTATAAAAATCAGTATTCCTAACTATTAAAACAGTATGTTTTCAAACAAGACTTTGCCATTGCCAGCCTTATAACTACATTAAATAATGCAACCCTTTAAAACATTTCAGACAATGTATAAGCTCTTAGTCTCACAAAATGCCATTTTGTCAGTCCTAAGGAAGGGATCCGTGCATTTCTAATTACATAAGCATCTTCTAATTACAATGGAGAGTGACACTTTTTCTAGACCAGAAGCCTAACAGAGAAATGTTTTTTTGAAAACCCTTCTTTAGGTCTTTATTAAGTAGTTGTGATCCTTCCTACAAAAGAAGTGAAGTGAGTCTCTCACATTACCTGGTCTGGTTCCTCAAGGCACCCCTTACCACCCTCTGTCAGAGAAGTTACTTGTTTAACGAAGCTGGACTGTGATCTGCTTCCCAACAGAAAGGCTCCCCAATGACTTTTGCTGGGAGCCTGCTGCTGCGGGCGGTGTTGTTTGGTTCATTGGGTTGGTTTGAGGAGAGTATATTAATCCTCTCCTGATAAGTCCTGTGGTTTAGGTTTAACTCCCCATTACACTTTCCTGGGGTTACCCTGTATTAATACTGTATTTGTTTTCATATTAATCCATCTACAGCAAGAAACAGACGGGGGGGAAGTTAAGCAAAGGGATGGGAAATCAGTGTTTACTCCAAAGAATAGCTTCACCTTGTTAGAAGGCAGCACAACACAGAGTACTTGCATTGTTGCTCACAGCTATAGCGAAGCAAAGATGGGATTTATCTTTTGAAGCAAGACGAAAGCATTCTAAAGATGAAAAGCACTTCATCTTCTAAATGAAGAGCGCTGATAAAATTATTTGATAAGGACCAAAAATGCTTATCTCCATTCATTGAATTCATTGCATTCTTCTGTCAATCCAACTCCACAGGTCCTGGCTTCCCTGAAAATTCCTGCTTTTTTCAGAAGTGCCCTGAAGAAAATAGTTCAAAGGAACCAGCAGCACAAACCCAGTCCAATCTGGTGCGACTCTGCCTTCCAGGTCCAACTGATCTTTGCACATTTCTGTCAACCACACAAATTCTGTGGACTCCTCTGAATATGAGCTTGCTCCCTTTGGTCTGTGATACTCTCCACATGAAGAACTAGCTCACAAGAATCTCTGTCCCTCTGTTATTCCCACTGTTTCTTGGTTCCTAATTATATGACTTACAAGCTTTTAGAAAGCAGCACACTGCTACTAACACATTTGTCTCAGGAACAGAACCATTCCCTGAGATTCCCATGTCCCATGGGAAGCCTCCTGTGCAATGAAACCGCTGTATTTCTTTCAGCAATTTTCTGTATTATGCCAACCTTTTACCATACAGAAATCCTGCTTTTGTTTCAGTCTTGACATTTTGAGACAGACGCAGACTGCCTTGCTAATTGCTGCCTCGTTGCATCCTCCTTGAAACTTCACCTTAGTCAATACATCCAGAAAATGCCTTGGCAGTAACAGAATTGGATTTCTTAGCAAGGTGCCTCCGTTTGCTCAAGGTTTTTCTAAACACACCCCATGTTAGTCTTCTTTTTGAGAAGTTTTTTCCTCTGTAACGTTTGCCCTCCTGTGGATTATAGAGAGAGGAGTTGGCATCTCCTCCTGAGCACGCCTGGGCAGCCATTTCCACTCTTGCTGCTACGGCAATTCACCTCTCAACAAGCTCACCTCCATAGGGCACCGGTACAGCCATGCTTGTGCCCAGGCCCGATGGTGCTGGGGATTTTCCAGCTATCCAGAAAGCAGCATTTCAGTATTTTCCATTTTACCGAGTAATTGTGGGTGACCTTACGCATTTTCTCTCAAAATGGAAATGCTGCACAGCTGTAGCCACTGCCGGGGGGGTCCTTTTCAACTGGTAAGGCCATTTACCCTTGAAGAACGTACACTTCAGCTGTAAACAGCTTCCACACTTTTAAGACGGTCCCGTGTCGTTCTCACATCAAACCCAGACCCAAAGCAAAGCACAAACGTCAGTGACCAGTAGTCAAAGGTGTTTGGAAAAAATCAGCAAGCTAAGACAGGAACAGGCACAAGAGCCTTTCAAGCCTGAAAAGAAAACCCAAATTGTATCCTGCTGGTGACTGAAAGCATTACATCTTTTCATCCAAATTCTGCCATGACTTTGCAAGATTAGCAAACTGGCAAGTGAGTTTCCTGTCACCAGAGAAAGAGCGAGCCAGCCAGCACTGCACAGCTTCTGTTTCTCTCTGTTGATAAAAAAAATCCGCCCGCTGCGCTGATTACAGGTTCACAATAAATTACCCTTTGTGGAACACACTGCACGTCCCTGGATTCAGTTTCGGATTGGCAGCCTTAAGCTTATCACAAACCATTTGTAAATGAATCAGTTCTTCAATAGCGTTAGTAAGCATCAAGCTGTCACATAGGAATAGCAGACTGATGAGGGATGCCTTGCAACAACCTCTCCGTTTGCATTTCTGGGAGGAAGCGCTCTATGCCATGAAAGCCATTATCCTCAACAGCTGTACTTTTATACTGAAGTGAATTCTTCTTTTCCAGATCATCCCGACTTTCTTGGAAATCCAAGTAATGTAGCTGCTATTGTGCCAGCATCTGGAGGCAACACAATGTGTTAATTGCAAATTAATTGCCTTCTGGCCACCATTTTTCTAATCATGACAAATTTTTACGAGAATTTTCTCAGATCAACCTTGTATGCATCTTTACTGCCTTTTTTTTCCTGTTACGCATAAAGAGCATAATCACATTTGATTCATCATAAAACCAGTGCAGTGATGAGTCAATAGAGGGCTCATTTTCACAGCCAATCTTCCCCATTTGTCAGCGGGGGTGTATGTTCGCTGTCACTGTCTCCTCTTGAAAGACAATCCAGGATAAACTGTTCTCTAGTTAGAGGTTTCTTGAACATCTGAGCTATCAGTTTAAGTTTAGTAAGTGTTCACTCACGCATTTCACTGATCCTGATGCACAGAGTAGCCAATTTTTCATTAGCTGCCCAAACCTGAAGAAAACCTACAAGTCTGTTTCTTGCTTCATCAAGCTTTGTCCTTCAGCTTTTTCAGAGTCTTTCCTTCCCCCTTCTACTTTCAAAACAAATGACAAAATCTTCTCATTGCTCATTTCTTCACACTTACCTGATCTGACTGCTTTAAGCACTGCATCATTATCGATTTTTCTTGTCTTGTGAATCTGTGTCACTTCTAATCATGCAAAAAGGGGACAGAGAAGACTTGAATCCCCTTTTGGGGACTGTTGGACACACTCCTGTAATTGCAAGGCTTATTGTGACTGCATCTTTCCCGGTAGTGCTCTGTCTAGTGACTTACTGAGGAACCTGAACGATGGCTGGTGATTTTACAGCTTCGTGGCTATGAATGCCATGAACACGTTAGCAGTAGCCCAACTCCAGATGAGCATTTATAATTTAGCTATTGCCCTTTCTTCTTAGAGGCTTTTTTGTGGTATCTGAGTAAGACCTTACAGATCCTTGGCAAAATCAGCGGGATTTCTCTCCTTTTCTTCCTCTCCTGGCTAGTAGCTACATTCTATCTATCTCAATCCAGCCATTTCCAAGCAGCCTCTCTGTACCAGCTATAGATACCTGCCGTTTTTCCCCCCCCCCCCCAGAAACAAGTACTGCTTAGTAAGTACCATACTATCAAAGCTGATCACCGGAAACATTTTGTGCCTTTCCAGCCATTTTCTCACCACAGTTAGGACTCTCTTCACACTGCGGGGAGTTCTGTAGTTGTTTGCATTACAAGTCACTGATGATACGAGCATAACATATCTTCTATACAATCTCATTTACTTACAACAAAATGCACATGCTGTCTGTTATCTCTGAACTCAGAAAGGTCAGTGTGCCCCCGCTCTGGGCCTTTTTCTATGTCCTGTGCGTCAAGAAATCTGACTTGCTTCAGAAGCTGCAGGACTAGCATTTCTCTCATCATCATCTCCTGAAGATGATGCACCGAAGCATCTCTACCAAAAAAATTCCAGCAGCAGAACCAGTCCACCCAGATAACTCAGGCTTTCTCACAGCCTTGTTTCAGATGTCTTACTGAAGAAAAAGCAGCATAGTTGCTTTTGCCGTTTCTCCTGCATAGGGAAGCTGCCACGGTCACTGCTTACAATGAAGATTTCCTCAACCTGTAAATAATGCAATTAATCATTCTTCTCCCAGATTAGCCACGCTGATTTTCTCCTTGGAAAATGAGTATCAGATGGTGTTACCTTCAAGACAACTGGATACCACGTATATCATATTATCTGAAAACAAAAGGAACGATTAGCGTGGTAACTTCCTGAACTGCCCCGTAGAATAGCACAGCAAACAATACAAGGACAAAAGCCTCCTTGGTCATGGCAGTCGTGGGAATGCATCCTATTGCCAGAGCTGGTGACATTAACCTTCAGCTGTAACACTCTTCAAGGAGCACTTCAGCAGCAAACACAACTACTGTAAGACTTGAGAATTAGGCAGTCCATTGAACCATGTCAAATCCCTCAAATTTCAAGAAATGGTACCATTCATCCCACATAACCCTGGAATAAATTCTGTACATACAGGACAGCAGAGGAAGATTTCTCAAAAAGCGTCTTGCCAGACATACCGTAATCTGCAACTCGCTGCCTGGACACAAACTGAACCTTTGAGAAAGTGGCTGATCACCTGATTTTCATATCTGAACAGGAGCTTGCTGCTGTTCCCTACGCTCAGGTCTCTATGCCAGCTACACTATAAACACATTCCTGTTAAAAATGGAGCATAAGCAGTCTCTTTTTTCTACCACATTCACTAAAGATCAGCATCTTCAACCTAGCGATATTAGGAGAGCAGATACAGGATAAAAAACAGATTAGAGCAAGCCTTTTCATTCAGAGACTTCTCAGTCAGCACTTCAAGAAAAACATCCTTCATTTCTTTGTAAGCGAAGCTCACGGAAACTGTTTGGTCCCAGACGAACGGGACCTAGAGACCAGCTGCGTAAGTAGCTTGTGACAATCCACATCCTGAAGTGGATGATGTAAGGCTGCACCACCTGCATGGAGACAGCGATTCCTGGAAGGGAACCGGTCTGCATTAGATAGTAATTTTTAGTGGAAGTTTCACCTGGGATTACTAGAATGAGGGAGAATATTCATTAGCATTCTAGACAAAGCAAAGTACGGGCATTTATAGTCTCTCAACTCAATGAAAAGCAAATACCCACAGCTCCTAAACTGTCATGCTCCACTGGCTGCCCACCTAGTGAAGGCTCCATTTCAGCAAGGGGTAAGTATGCCTGCTGCGAATGGGTCTTCATCCCAGCTGGAACTCAGCAGGGTCATCATTAAGGGCACGGGAGGTTTCCCCTCACAACCCAGAGGCCAACTCTGCTCTGCTCCCTGCCAGACTAGTCCCTGCTCTAGCCCAGCCATCGCAACCTGAGACGAAGGAGTGTTTTGAGAAACGATACGCAGATCTGGCACTACATCGGCTTTGCCTACGACACCGTCCCTCATCTCGGAGCTTGCTACGACAGTGTCAGATATTTGGGTTTGTGCTAGGAGAGCTGGGGCACGGGGAACCCTCAGCTGTGTACAAGCACCATTTTTTGAATGATTTCCAGACTGGCAGCACAGAGCGGGTGGAACGTATCACGGATTTGGCCGAACAGCCTGTGAAATTGGCAAGGAGCAGTTGCGGAGTCTGCAGGTAGAGAAGGATCCGGAGAAAGCATTATCACACTGCCAAGGCTAGAATTGCATAACCTGTTGCTAACTTCATATACTCACTAAAAAGGAATACATTTTTCCATATATTCAGGTTCAAAAGATTTTTTTTAAAAATCACTTTTAAAAATATTAACATCATATTAGCACATATGCATACAGAATCTGTTCTGCCAAATTAAAGCTAGTCCAAGACAGAAGGAAAATAAAAATTATGAATGTTTGCGTTAATAGTTTAATTACACAAACTTCCATTAGTAGGCCTAATCTCACTGCAGATTTCCAAAGGCGCAGAAGCTTTATCTGAAAATAAACCTAGAGCAACTGTCCCTCCAGCTCAGTTTTGCTGGTACTTCTTCATATCCAGACACAAAAATCCATGCAGCCGCATATCACAAATGCGACATATACTGATGAGCACTTTGAGAAGATTAGTGACTGTTTGTACTGGAATAAATACAATCTGGCAGTAAAGACTATCACAGCTTTTTAATAATTTTTTTCCACATAAATATTTAGATTCTATTTTCAATTTTAGGAAGAATACGTTAAATGCTTCAAAATTCTTCCTGCATCGGTTAGTCTCATGTTTCACTGATGCAGACCACATAACGTCAAAACTAATTATCAAATATTAAACTCCATTATTAGGTCCATGGTTTTTTTCAGTTTGCAGCTGTATTTTTACTACAAACAAAACCCTGAGGAATCTGTTGTGTCATAAGAAATACACCCCTGAAATGCATATAGTACAGAATTCATCCCTCCTATTCACCAAGCATGCAATGCAGTATTTATACCGCAGATGTTTTCACATGTAGTTTTATTCCAGTGACCTATTTGCGGTCTTTACATACATTTCAAAACAATGTTATGCAAACATATCACAGGACAGTACTTAAAGAATCTTTAGTATATACTCCTTTATAAAAGGTTTTGACACAATGGAAAAGTCAGTCCAGAAAAGCTCACGTTACCAGGTTTCTTAATAAACAAAATACCGTGAAGTCCTGTAACCTGCATGAGCACAAGCACCCATCACAACGGATCCCTCTTCTAAATCCCTCTTTTAAATAAACAGGTTTAAATTTTGTTCAGTAGACGAGTTTCTGTCACGACACTGTCCATTTAATTTTGTGCTTTCCAAAAGGCAAGCATACTACAGAAATAGAATTCCCTACCCAATAGGAGAGAGAAATTCGGTAAACATGTATTTGTTTCCCATTCCAGCAGGGGAATCCACGTTCATTGAAATTCTCATTATGGTTAAATCCAGCACGCCCTGCTTATGACTTCTTCTTCTTTGTCTGCTCCCCAGAGTCTAGTTTACGTTTCTTAGCTGAAGCTGGTTCATCGTCTTTTTCACCATCTTGAAATAAAAGACAGAGTTAATCAAAGTCAGCAAAGCCAGTATTTTTGTCTTAAACACCATCCGCGTCTCAGAACAACTGACTTAACTACATCTGAGGTGCCTGGAAAAAAGACGCAGTAGTATTAACTGAAAACATCCTCACCTTTGGAATGCAAGCAATACATGGACAGAATAGGAATGATTACTTGTCATTACTACCACAGACCACTGAGGATAACTAAGAGGAGGCCTTGTTACGCTACTGTACAGCACCTGTTCTAAAATCCTTATTATTTGAATAGGTAAGACAAAAAGCTAGAAAATTACATTTTAGAAGCAGGAAATAATGTCAAGGTCAATTAGCAGTTTATCTTCTTACTCTTTGGATGAAGGTTGACTAAGACAAATGTGAAGGGGGGGGGGAAGCATACAGAACAAATTGAGCAAAACAGAGACAGAAAAACTGCCACTGGGGAAGGAACACCCAGAAAACAGGAGCAAGACAGCAGAAAAACCTTCCTTTGGAAAAGGTTTGCTGATAACTTTACTGGCAAACCAAAATGTTATCGTGCGCTCTGAAAGCCCAGAATTTCTCCTTCTGCTTTTGTTCCCCTGGTTGTTACTGGCTACTCTCTTTCTCCAGCAAGTTTAAAAAAAAATAATTTCCTCCCTCCTGTCAAATATTTCTTTACTTCCTAGATTACCACTGCAGCTTGTACCACGATTAAAAGCGAAGAGGATAGTAAATATTTTCTTCGGTAAGCTGTCACACGGACGTTTTACTTAATTCCCCTCTTGGCCCCCACGTTTTGTAAACATTACAAAAACGCTCTGACCTGCTTCTACACCTAAGGCCAAGACCGCAGTGCTTGAAGAGCTCTCATACCACTTTCTGTTTCAGCAGGACCGTGACCAAAGCCGTTAGTTTCATTTAACTGTGGTTCTACAGAACCATTCCCCGTTCCCGCTAGTGGCGACGGAAGGGGAGCAGAGAGGTTGCTGGGGAGTCTGCGCTGACTCTAGGAAACCCAGAAGACGCGTGCTGAGGCCCGACCACCCCTACAGCCAACTACGGCTCTGCCCTTGAGCAGCAAGACTGATGCAGAAGAGGCCGAAACTTCCTCCGAGCTCCGGGCAGGGAGGGCTGCAGCCACAGGCCCCCCACAGAGCCCACGGGGCTCGCCTCCACACGCACACGGGTTGGAAACGCGCCCGTCCGAGCAAAGCGCGGCGGCCTCACGCCAGGGCCTCACCCGACGCCGGGGGGTCCTGCTCCTCCTCCGGCAGGAACCTGGCTTTGCTGGCTTGCCGGGGCGCGTCGTCGCCGTTGTCCTCGTAGATGTTGGACCACTTTATGGCCATGTCGATGGCCGGGGGCGGCGGGGGCTTCTTCTCGGGCGGGCTGTAGGTCTCCGGCGGGGGCACGGCGTTGGTTTTCCACACCTTGAACTCCTTGGGGGGCTGCGGGAGAGAGCAGGGCGCCCGTCACGGCGGGCCCGGCCGCCCGCGGCGGCTGCGCGCCCCCCCCCCCCCCCCCCCCGCCGCCCCCCGGCCGCCCCCCGCACCTCCTCGGGCGCCCGCAGGACGCGGCTCTCCCAGTCGATCTGCTTGTTGAGCGGGTTGTAGAGGAAGGCGGGCGGCTGCGACACCCTACGGAAGAGCTCGTCGGGCGGAGGCAGGCGCGGCCGCCGCCCCGGGCTGCCCCCGGCCGCCGCCGCCGCGCCGCCCCCCGCCTGGCGCTGCTCGGGCTGCGGCTCCTCGGCCTCCGAGTCGGAGCTGGAGCTGCCGTAGGCCGCGAAATAGCCCAGCGGGTCGCCTCCCTCCGCCGCCATGGCGGGGCCCGCCCCGCGCCGCGCCGCCCGCACGGAAACCGCGCCCGCGCCGAGGGTTCCGGCCTGCCGCCGCGCCGGCACGGCCCCCGGGGGAAAGCCGCGGCGGGGCTCCGCGGGGGGCGGCTCGCGCGTGGGGAGGGGGATCCCGCCCGAGGAGGCGGCGGAAAAATCTGACCTTTCTGTCTGCGCCGCGGGGTTCAGCCCCGGTGGCTCGGGGAGTTTCTCCCCCTCCGAGTGACCGGACGCAGATACAGAAAGTCAGACGTGAAACCGAGACGAGCTCCGTTTCTCCTTTTGTACACCTGCGGGCCGAGGCGGAGAGAGAAGACGTTTTCCTTCACGTCTGAGCGTTCGCTAACCCAGGGCGGACAAAGCTCTGAACGTCGCCTACCCAGCGATAGCTTCAGCAGCCACGTAGGCCACCTTTACCTAAAAGATTTTTCAAAGTTGTTGGAAAAAGAGTTTGTGCGAGGCTTCTCTCGTCACCAAGGCCCACGTATCTGGTTTTGCATCAGCTAAAATACTTACCGGCGCCGTCCAGGTTACCTATACTGCCAAGGGAGCAGGGTAAGGTCTAAGGAAGGGGCTTCGGTTATGATACAATCGATTCCTTTATTGCAAAGATACTAAACTGGGTCCAGCTGATCTCTCATAATCAACACCATAATCACTATTTTGAAAGAAACCTTACACACAAAGTACGATGAAAACAACTCCTGAAGTGAGCCTCCACGGTCCCTGCAACATTTGCAAATCTTCTTTTTGAGTCACACTCTCCTCAGCACGGGGAGGGTTTTGTTTCTCCCCCACTACTAAAAAAAAAATAAAAAAAATCTTAATTTAAGAACAAAGTCAATATATGCATGGCTGGAAGCAGCACTTCTCCCATCTTTAAGAAGCTGAGCAATCGAGTCATTTCAAAAAAAAAAAAAAGCAAGAATCATGTTAGCAGTACTAGTCAGGAACCACAGAAAGTGTAGTTAAGCAGCCCAGGTCTTCATTTCGCATGCACATTTTCCCTATACACTGCTCTTGAACACAGTCCTGCAGGCACAGGTGTTTCACATTAAGTCAGTCCTTCCACCAAAGGCAAACCTCTCCAACAAGACAACGAGAACAAAAGCCTCCCACACACACAAAACCAAACCCACACATCTAGATACTGGCATGAACTGCTCTTACAACAATTTAATAATGAGAGAGGCAGACAGGAAAACAGGCAATTATACAAAAGAATTTATTCCAAAAGTTGTGATAAAAATATTTCGGATTTTTAAAAAAAAAAAAAAAGCATGTCATAAACATTTGGTAAGATAATACATTCATTTAAAGTCTCAGGTTAACAGGCTCCACTGCAGGAGCGGTCCCTGCACAGGCAGGCGTGCGGCAGGCCGCACAGCAGGCAGCACAGCTTGCGCGTTCAGATTTACATCTGCAAGGCTGTCCTCACCCTGAGCTAATGCTCTTCTTCACTTAAGGCCAAGCTTGCTCGCTCTCCTCCATTTACAAGAATCCAAGAAGGGACACACAAACCTAAGCACAGCTCTAAGTGGTTACAGCAGGCATTTAGACAAATCAATTTCGAGACATCCCAAGTATGTGCAACTACAATCCAAGTTAATGGAAGAGAGGGATTGAAACCTACCCTTAATTTCCGTTAGAGAGCAAAATTTTGCTTGCATATCTAGGCACTTAACTTCCAGAGTGCCTTCTGAACCAAGCAGTTTTGCTGAAAAGCATTTTCACCGTCCCGACAGTCTATGACCTTAGATGTACACAAGAAAACCAAGGATTTTTATAAACACTAAACAGAAGCCCACACCTTTACCGAATGTAAGCTATCCATATACTAAGTATGGGGCGTAGCTGAACACTGCAGTTCATTTTAACCTACTTCCAAAAATCAGAATAAACACACAAAAAAAATTAGAGACTATATGAGGTCCTGCAGATGGCCTCTCTCCACAGAAGGAGAACACAGTTTAGGAATATTACCTGGGTTTGAATTTGAATGGAATTACACGGCTACAGAACTGCATGAGAGCCAAAATAATTTAAAGCCTTAAATACAAACCTACCCTCTGACATACTGAAAACATCCCATCACTTTAAAGCGTGGTACTGCAGAACACAACTGTACGCGTTTCCAAGTAAGAGTCTGCCTTTGCCTAGTAATTTTAAAGTGATTATAGGCCAACTTCATAAAAAGTAGATGACAGCTCAGGAGTAGAGTACCAGAGGAATACAGCATGTTACACTGTGTCAAGAAATGAGAACCTTCCCATGTTGAAATAGTTTCAAATGCATTTAACTCGGAACAATTTGAAATGTAAACTTGTCTATCTGCTTTGAAGAGTAGGTATCCCAAGTGCAACATTTCCAAGAGTCCTTCAGTTATGGACACTTCTTGCTACAGGACTCCTCCTCCACTTACCTACTGGGACAAAACATACAAGCTTTGCTCCTTAACAGCATCATAAAATAACATTTTCTTACAGCTCACATGATGCTGTTACAGCGGTTTACATTCCTTTTCCAGTACTAATGAGAATTTATATTTAAAGTGCATCTCAAATCAGAAATCTCTAACGAATATACAAGAATAACATGCTAAGACTCGTGGAAGTATATTTGCTAACTCAAATCACCACAATACCGAGTGCCTTTTGATTTAGTGGTAGGACAGAGAACTAAGTTCAGACAATTAAGAAGACTTCTTGCAAGTAAGTATAGCTACAGATTTGGCCAGATTGGGTTTCTTCTTGCAAATGGAGCTGTACACACATACACAGAGGGCAGAATTCACCCTACAGAGAAATGCGTAATTTGGTACATGAGTTTAAAGCTTGTTGGTAAGTGAGCTTAAGCTTTTAGTTCCAGAAGTTATTTTTCAATACTCGATACTCTTCCTAACCATCTTTCCCAATTCACCCGTCAGAGAAACTTTAAGAGAAACAGACTTGTTAGTTTTGGTACGAAGAAAGAAAACCCGTTTGTTCTATAACTGCAGCTTAAATACCTGCAACTAAATGTGAAATCTTAAATACATTGGTTTAAAAAACAAACCTTTGCCGGTATAATACATGATCTTTTGAAAAAAGCTCCCTGAAGAACATAAATCAAGCAGCTCCAGAGTCACCCAATTACAACAAAAAAACCCCAAACCCTCCTTAAAAACAGTAAGTATCATAGATTGTTTCCTCTGACTTTGCTAGTTAGCAGTTTGAAAACACCTTTTTAACCTTTATAAGACATCGCAAAAGTTTCAGTACCATTTGGATGAACAGGCAAAAGTCACTATGTTCACTATGGTTGAAGAGAACGTGATCTTAAAGGCAAAAAGCAATTGTCACTTGAACTAGTACACGGTGGTTCTTGCTGCTCTGACTGGAGCTCGGCGGGGAGAGGGGGTGCGCCAGGGTCTCCAGGCCCTGGAAGGGTGGCTGAGAAAACAGCACTCTCCGCATTTCCCATCTCTGCAATCGGTAAATTCATTGAATGAAGAGAGACAGCAGACACAAATGCGGCGGTGCTATAATCTTCTTCTGGATGATGGATCTGGGTAGATTCTTTGTCTTTCGTTTTATCAAAAAAATTAGATTCATCAGAATATGATCTAGAAAGATTATTTGTTCCTCCATACAGTGAGGTCATACAGGTGCTGCAGCTTAGACCTAAGACAAAAAACAGAGACTGGATTTAATTACAGTATGGTACACTCTTAAAACTGTGCTCTGATTTAATATCACTAAGATTACAGACAATTGATCTTGGACATTTTTAACAGACTAACCCCTTCATCTCACCTGTGACATCCCAATATTCATGACAAATGGAAAAAAAACCCCAAACATGCAGATTATCTAGGCTGACATGACCGATTTCTCTGTATCTATGCACCAGCTACTAAATTTAAGCTTCATTTCAGGAAGTCACTTTAGCCCTTTGACCTATCTTTCGATAGATTTTTCTCATGGTGTTCTTCAAACTTTTAAAAGCTTCAGCTACATGGTTCTACTCCGGAGTGGACTGCGTTTGAAGGCTGTTTTACCCGAAGCCAAAGAAAACTTCAGGCCTTTCATCTCTAGGGTTAAAAATGCACTTCTTCCTTCTGTATTTCTCTTTTCATGGGTGTGGAAGGGGAAGTAAGGTTTTTGGTTTAGAAGGCTTATACTTACTTTATCTGCCTTCAAATACGAGTACATATAGTCACTTCAGGCTTTGTGTGTCAACAAAACCTCTCTACCTGTATGATGCAACACATGCATACATTTAGAGTGTCTAAATTTAAGTTTTGGCATTGATGGCATACAAGAGGATTCCCCTCAGGTTGCATTTGCCAGCTCATCTGCTGCTGAGGTGCAGAGATTAACAAAACCAGTGCATCCTGCCACTGCAGTAAATAGCTTCAAGGGAAATGCAAGGTGGAAGATAACCACCTATTTTGAGTTCTGAATTAGAACCTCATAGAAAGCAAAACTGAAATGTGAAGACAGACTTATCCATCGTAACAACACATGATAGGGTTTTTTGCAATTTGTTATTTATGAAGTGTTCAGACAGTAAAAAGGCAAAGTCAGGATACGCGCACTAGGATCTTAAAGCCAAACTGGTGATGTTTCCAAGAATGTTGTCCCAAACACTAGAGGAAGCAAAAAACCACAACCAAAACACACCAAACCCAACCTGTACTAAGAAACATGAGTTAAAGAATTGGAGTTTCATTTTGCAGACCCTCAAAATAAAACTTATGTCTTGCAAAATATTATTACGAACTTCTCACCTTTGAGAGCTTCAAGTTTTTCATTTTTGACTTTCAACACTACATCAGTTATCTTTTGTAACAGGAAGTTTTGTGTTCTTTCTCGTCTGATAGATTCAATCAAAGCATCTAGTCCCTTTGGGTTTTCTGCTAAGTAGTCCAATAACTTCCCGGTTTTTTTCCTACTGGAAGATCGAGAAGAAATTTCTTCTGTGTCCTCTCTAGTGAGTATTTTTTTTGAACGTAGGTAATCAAAGTGTCTCTCAGCTATGATTTTAT
The DNA here is from genome assembly GCA_031468815.1 of Morus bassanus. Classification (NCBI taxonomy): domain Eukaryota; kingdom Metazoa; phylum Chordata; class Aves; order Suliformes; family Sulidae; genus Morus; species Morus bassanus. The sequence goes on along the minus strand of CM062576.1, from coordinate 7,889,253 downwards.
CACACAGGTAAGGACGCATCCTTTCTAAAGCCTGAAAAACAAAACAAACCAGTATCAGCCAATCTTTCAACTTATTTAGAAGCCTGTATTTGAAACCTATATGATTTTGATACAGGTTAATGAAATAATTTTTAAAGCTGCCACCATATTACCTAGCAGAAATTTTTCTTAGCGTAAAAGAACATTATCCAATTTACTTATCCTTTTCATTAGTTTTCTTTGAGTGAACTCTGGAGTTTTAATGCATGTTAATAACAAGGTGAATACTTACTGCAAGTGTTAGTTACATCAAGTCTGTGGTTATCACATTTCAGAACATTCACCAAGTAAAAATGAAAAGAAATCACACCAACAAACACAACAGCACCTACTCACTTTGTCTACAGACACACTCATTCGCGCTGACTACTCGATTGCCGCATTTCCATACTATTTGTATCCATGAGACAACTCCAAAATATTGCAGTTATTGATGTTTTCTGTACATCGCGTAAAAGCAGTCTCAGAGCAACAGCATGAATACACTCACAGTTTAAAAGGTTTGTTAAACAAATACCACTACTTACAAGTTCAACAGATTACTGGCATCCAAAACACGTGCACTTTCATCCACAGAGGTACCTATTCTCAACAACTTTCCTGGCTGCTTTTTGTCTTCATCAAGCTGCCTTCTTTTGGTTTAGGATTTTATATTAAACACCTGAAGCAACGTGCACACCTCTAACATGCTGCACAGACCACTGAGAGTTAGTGCAACTCTGATGACTCCGGCAAAACCAAAATGACTCTACCTGCTGCAGCATAACTTCAGCTTACAAGTGGAAACTGGTTGCTCAAGTCCTCTCCTAAACCAGCAAAAAGAAAGAGGTGGAACAATCTGCCCACGGGAGGGGACTCCATCCACGGTCTGAAGACCCTAGCATGCAGTCAGTTAACATTGGGTATGATGAAACAGACACATCTGTCTTGAGCACTTCAGCAGCAGTGCCACTTTGCATCTTCAAGAACTGTAACACCCAGTATCTGACCACATTCCCTCTGAGATCATCTTCCTGAGTAAACACACTATCTTTTGTAACCATTTTCAATTCTAACCTGACTACCAATTTATTTCAGAGGTAATTTTATAGGAGCAATGTTGGAACTAAAGACTGCCATGTCACCACTTTGATTTCCTCCTTGGAAGATCAAGTGCCCTCTCCTATATTGACCAATTTATTTTTACAGTTATCAGAACAAAAAACCAATCTCCCTCCACCTTGTTCAGAGGGTACATCCCAGCACAAACATCACCAAGATGTAAATGATATTCATCTTATTTCAATCTGTACATTAACTAGCCTACTTGATACCAACACGAAAACAGAATCAATGCATGTGTTCACAACTCTCTGGTTTCAGTATCTACTGCTCTATGAAGATGAGAGTCACAAATGACATCCCTGTGCTTGAAAAACAAGCTCTCGTTTTATATAGTACTTCAAAATTGGCAGTTTCTCCCGCCAACATTTTTCACTGGGCAGAATTACACAAGAAGTCAGATACCCACTAGCTGAATATTACTGATGTGAAAAAACTAACGCGCCCCCCCCCCCCAGTCTCGTTTGATTCAAAAGAGAAAAAAAAAAAAAGATTTGAGAGCCAGAAGGAAAAGTATCTTTACATACACGACATGTGAAGAGATGGAAAGAAACAAAACTTCTTTCCTGAAGAAAGTTTTCAAATATCCTCCTGCTTTTTGAGATTAGATTCCGTAACAGCAGCATTTAAAAATTAAAATTTGAAAATGACTGTTTGCTTATAGCCATTTACTAGCTCAGTAAATAGAAGCGGAGGAAAAGCTAGATATAAAAGGCACACTTGAAGACAGATTATTTCAAACAGCAAAATACTTTCTGGCATACTGGTGTTAGGGAAAGCACTGATAGCTCTTAACGAAAAAACTTCCTGGACTGCTCCACTAAGTATAGCAGAGGATAAATGTGTTCTTCTAGTTGCTCTTAGGATCCAACAAATGCTAGGCTATCAACAAACAGCCTGTGGTTACACAGTGGTTAAAGAAAACACCAGATGAGCATGCATGGAAGATAAAGGAAGGCTTTGGGCTGCACACTATCACCACTAGATCGAATACAATGTAAAACTGAAAACGTAAGGGTGCAGCTCCATGGCGGCCAATTTAAGTGCAAGGAACACTTGCCCCCTGCGTGTTCCTACCCCTTCCCTTGTACTGGTGGATGAGAAGATCCAGTCAAGAAACTGTATTGGTGCTTTTTCCCCTCCCACAGCCAGATTAGTTACCCGATCAAGTTTAATGTGCAGTCACGTTGCCACTAGTGGTGGCAGAACAACTGCGATAAGAGCAGAAAACTGCAACGGTAAAACATATCAACTTAGGCGGCTCTGGAATACATCTCAAGTGTCCAACTGATGCCATGGCGGTCTGCAGCTTCCTCACAAGGGGAGGAGGGGCAGGCGCTGATCTCCTCTCTCTGGTGACCAATGACAGGACCCGAGGGAATGGCAGGAAGATGGGCCAGGGGAGGTTTAGGTTGGGTATTAGGAGAAGGTTCTTCACCCAGAGGGTGGTGGAGCACTGGAACAGGCTCCCCAGGGAGGCAGTCATGGCACCAAGGTTGACCATATTCAAGAAGCATTTGGACAAGGCCCTCAGACACACGGTGTGAATTTGGGGTTGTCCTGTGCAGGGACAGGAGTTGGACTTGATGATCCTTGCGGGTCCCTTCCAACTCAGAACATTCTATGATTCTATGACCGCAATAAGCCCATGCCTTAATGGTTACAAATGTAGTAGGCAATACAGATTTCCTCAGTTCTCACAGAAATCTCATCCTACCACCAAAAGGATCAATCAACACGCTCTGAAACATAAGTCAGTCAATGTTCCAACATTAAAAGAATAGAGTGAGTTGTTATTGAGTAGAAAGACTACTGTGTTTTGACTAACATCTTCCTGTAATGAATCTTTCACTGTATGAAGCGTATCAGTTCTGAATTCCCCTCTGCACTGTCCTTGTAGGTTAACAGTTTATGAGGGACAGAAAAAGTAAACACATTAGAACAGAAACTTTAAGTATAATTTGCTCTACATTGATTATTTTGTATGGCTCACTGCCTCCTTCCCAGCTCTTGAATGTAAGACTCCAACCTTTGCAATTCCTCCTCAAAACAAGCTTTCCTTGCAAGTTAGCTTTCTGATGTACGCTGTCACATAATATACACAGAACTTCTGGTAACGCAGCACTTCTGTTTGAAGTGATCCTACCAAAGTTGCTTCAACAGCTTTGAAACAGCTAACTGAGTTGACACTGAACCAGCACTTTGCATTGTGAAGCCACAACATTTAATATCTGAGAGAAGAAGCTCTAAAGTTGGATTTACTGGATTATATTTTGATGATAAAACTAATGTTATTTCTTTCTACGTATTAGATTTCCATCAAGTCTTCCAATTGCTATGGGAGACCCCGTAAGATTAAGGGTTGAAACAACACACATGCAATTCTGTGAGATGCAGCTCTGAATTCGGTCACCGACATAGATTCACATATGTATCGTGCTATACATATAGTCCGATTTAAGCAGTTCTTATCCTTTTTTTGGTGTAACTACCGGATGCTAACTACTGCAGTATTACCCTGTGGTTCCACAGAAGCAAGTAATAACTTGAAAACCATGCCTCACAAAACTGTGACAAAGCATTTAAAGAAGATTATGCATGCACAAAGGTAGTAAGAAACCAAAACTGAACTCCAAACATTCTTTATTGTACTTTAAAGGGACATAAAGAACCCAAATAAGTCAAACATAAGACACTGTAAATTACAAAATAGAAGCATGGATAGTCAATAAATAATTGAAAGACTGATTTTTTTTTCTTTTAAAAATTAACCAATCACTCGTTGAGGTTGGTTAGCACATTGCTTGCTTCCCAGTCTAGCAAGGAGATAAGTAAATCCAAATCGAGTCAGGACGAAGTCTTCCCTCAGATTCCAGACATCAGTGAATAAATATGGGGGAGGGGATCGGGAAAATATAGAACAAAAAGCCTCAAAAAAAGTTATCAGTATTTAACCCAAATATTCACGCTCTGTAAGAGAGAATCTTAACACCAAGAGAAGGACGTACATTCGCAGCCAACCTGTGGATACGGTGCCAATTACTCATGCCTCTGCTCCCCCCGCCCGCCTCACGGCGGGAGAGGCGCCACGAAAAGCAAACCCTGCCGCGGCGGCCTCAAAAGGCGGCGCGGGAGCAGGCCGCTGAGGGGGAAACACAAGAAAGCCGCACTTTCAGGCGAATGCCTGCCCCCGGGGCCGAGTTTCTGCACGTCGTTACCAGCCCTACAGCGGGAAGCGCCCCGCGGCGCCCAGAGCCGGGCCCGCCGCCGCCCCCGCCCTCGGGAAGGCGGCGGGGAGCCCCGGCGGGGTCCCGGCCCGGCCCGGCCCCCTCCCGCCTCCGCCCCGGCCCCCCCACCCGCTCTGACAGGCCTTGGGCTTCCGCTTCCCCCGCCCGGGCCCGGGGCTGGGCCCCACCCCGCCCCGCCCCGCCGCCCCGCGCGCTCCGGCCTCCCGGCCCGGCCCGCCCCACCCCACCACTTACATCCTTCTTCACCTCGGCCATCTCGTCCTCCGTCAGCAGCCGCCCCGCAGCCCCCGGCTCCGAGCCCGAGCCTTCCATGGCGGAAACCGCCGTCGCCGCCGCCGCCGGGGGAAACCGCTCGGGGCAGCGCTTCCGGCCCGGGCCCCGCCCACGCCCGCCCAACCCACCAATGGGCACGCAGGGAAAGGCGCGTGGCCCCGTCCGGTGGCGCGTGCGCGGAGGGGCGCCGCCCGCCCCCGCCCGTGGTGCGGCGGTGCGGCTCGGCGGGAGGCTGAGGTGAGGGAGGCGGCGGGCCCGCCTCCGCCGGCCTGAGGCGCGGGCGGCGCTCGGTGGGCCGGGGAAGCCGCCCGGGGCGGGGGATTCCTTCCTGCGGGCCGGCCCTGCGGCGGCGCAGAGAGCGGCGAACGGCCGGGCCTGGCGGCGGGGCTCCCTTCGCGGGTTGAGCCCTGCGCTTCCCCGGGGATACGGGCGCTCCGCTGTGCGGGAGGGCGGCGGGTTACCTGCGTGGTGGCGTACTCGTTACGGCGTTTTTGAGTTAAATGGCTGATTTGAGCCAACAACGTGGCGCTCGCAGCCCCGAAGGCCAACCGTATCCCGGGCTGCATCCCCAGCAGCGCGAGGGGGGGGATTCTGCCCCTCGGCTCCGCTCTGGTGAGACCCCCCTGCAGCGCTGCGTCCAGCTCTGGGGCCCTCAGCACAGGAGGGACACGGGCCTGTTGGAGCGGGGCCAGAGGGGGCCACAAAAGTGATCCGAGGGCCGGAGCAGCTCTGCTGTGAGGAGAGGCTGAGAGAGCTGGGGTTGTGCAGCCTGGAGAAGAGAAGGCTGCGGGGAGAGCTTACTGCAGCCTTCCAGTGCTTAAAGGGGGACTGCAGGAAGGATGGGGGCAATCCCTTTAGCAAGGCCTGTTGTGACAGGACAAGGGGTGATGGTTTTAAACTAAAGGAGGGGAGATTTAGACTGGATATAAGGAAGAAATTTTTTACAGTGAGGGTGGTGAAACACTGGCACAGGTTGCCTGGAGAGGTGGTAAATGCCCATCACTAGAAACATTCAAGGTCAGGCTAGATGGGGCTCTGAGCAACCTGATCTAGTTGAAAATGTCCCTGCTCACTGCAGGGGGGTTGGACTAGATGACCTTTGAAGGTCCCTTCCAACCCAAACCATTCTATGATTCTATGGTAGGAGGGCATGGGGATTTACAAGAGATTTTGGGGGCTGACAGTTCTCAGAACCCCGCTGCTGCAAATGGCTGACATCCAAGGCTGCTGCAGGTCTGGGGGGAAGCCTGTTACTCCTCCCACGGCCAGGCAGCCCCACGCTCTGGGGCTGGGCACCGGAGGGTGCCACTGCCCCACCGGGGACGCCGCTGCTGCCGGTCCCGGCACATCCCGGCACCCCCCCCCCCCACCCCCCCCACCCCCCCCCCCCAGGAGCAAACTCCTAGAGAAAGGACAGAAGACAAAACTTACTTAATTGGTATTTTTTTCAGCTGTCAAAGGTAAAACTCAGGCTACTGCTGCAGTCTTGAAAACTTTGTTTCCAGCAGTTAAATGTAAAGTGTATAGAAGTAGAGGCAATCAGTACTGGGTTTTGCTACCAGTAAGGCAAAACTACCAGTTTTACCATATTTTGCAAAGTCCTTTTGCTTGATACGCCTTGTTAATGTGACTGTACTTCAAATATTAACTGCAATGATATCTATTTTACAGTGCTAGCATTCCCAGCTTTTCAATAAACACATTGGTCCTGTCCCAGAACATTGAAAAAATAAAGGACTAGTCACCGTTCTTGCTGATTTCTGTAGAGCTGGGCGTTTAAATCGCAGCCAGTCCCCCAAATGGGTTGCCAGAAAACACCCAACCAGCTCTGCTCCCTGCCACTGCTGTGAAGGACGCTTCTGCCCGGTGAAACCTCCGTCAGACTCGCCCTCACCATCCAGCCCCGCGGAGCTGATCGCTGGTAAACTGGCAGCACATGTCTGCTCATAGCCCAAATCCTTCTGTGGTGTTATTCCCACCCCAAGAAGCCTTTGTTTGCTGTAGTGCATTTGAATTTCTCAAAGCTGTCTGTGTATCTCTAGATGAAACCTCTGAAATGCAAAGTAAACGAGTATTTATCTCCTGTTTTCCTGGTCCAAGGACTGCAGGGCAGGCCATTTTTTTAAAGTCCAGGTGCCTACGCTGATCCTCCCTAACCTATGCTAGGCACCCAAAGACATGGAAAGGTTTCAGATTCTCTGATGTTTCCAGCGATCTGATTGTGGCGCTTCAGAGACAGAGCTAGGCATCTTCCCAGCCCCGACTCCCATCCTTGTTCATTAAACCAAATGCCTTCCAGCTTCTCCTTTTCAAGGTAAATTATACTGTAGACTTTGCTGGCTCTGTACAATATTGCTGATAAAAATAGCTGTCAAGCATTCTGGATTTAGAGTATTTGTTAATAACCTTGCTCAGTGAGAGGCGCAGTTCAAAGCCACACGGTGCCTGGAGGGTTAGGCTTCTAGATTCCTAAGCCACATATGAGACAAACTGAAATGAATTAACTTCAGCAATCAGGAAAAGAGCATGCGGTTAGAGAATACAAGAACAGAATATATTTTAGCAGACTTAATGCCGATAAACCCTAACAGGATTTAATGGTCCAGGCAGCTGGACGAAGACCACTCTCAGCATGAAGCTCCTTTCAGGAGGCTAACATCAGGTCAATACTAAGAAGTGAGCCTCAACGAAGAGCGAGTTGGAGATAATTTCTTTCAAGGGAGCTGGGAAGATTTCGGACACTGCATTGGTTTTATGAGTATGTACATATGTAATGTCCATCTAGAATAAATTTCTAGACTAAATTTCCAAATAAGTTTTGGAAACTGCTTCCAGCCCAGAGCTGTTCAAATCTTTCACAGTATTGGTCCTAGAAAATGCTGTAATGCTGTCAGCACCGTTTGCGATAAGAGGTCGGTCGGCTTTTCAGAGCTGTGACTGGCTCCAGGTTTTCTTCCCCCTCTGCCCTCCCTGATGAACCCCTCTCCAGGCAGCCTGCCCTTACTGCAGAGCAGGGGCCTCTACCCGGGAGCTTCATGTGCTCCCATCCCATTCTACCTCCTGGTCCTTATTCAAGGGTCTGGGTCCTGCCTCAGGACAACCTCTTTTTGGAGCTGGCAGGACAGCCCCAGCCCCTGCGAGCATGGCGGGGCTCTACACCACAATTCCCTTGGGAGCAGGCGGAAAGCTGCCAGGCAGAGATAAGGGAAAGAGAGTTTGGTTCCATTACAGATGCAGATCGAGGACCTTACCCAAACTGAATGGATATCTGCAGCTACCGAGGGCAAGTTTTCAACTACAAACCCACAGCAATCAACCTACAGCTAGTGAGTTTTTGGGGCTGAGGTTGTTGAGAGCATCAGAATGTCCGGACTTTCTGATGCAGGAGACTGTGACTGATTTAAATATATTGGTGTAAAAATCATACTTTTAACCAGTGTAGTTAAATTAGTACCAAGGCTGTATTTAGATCAGCCCTAATGACATCTTTCCTTGTCCCTGCTTCTCCAGCAAGAAGAGTATTAGATTATGGTTTGTTTAAAGCCGTATTACTAGTAAAGGTGTACAGTTTGGAAGTGACGTACTTCTTTTGCTACAGTACTGTTAGCTTATGTTGCGTTTCTTACAAAGTTGAAGGAACAATATCGAGGCCTTGAACGAGTAAATCTTGGGTCGCCACAAGGTGGCACTGAAGGCCCACGAGCACTTACACACATATCCACGAAGTCTGGAGTAACTGCCTTGTCTCCTGAGATCGTTAATCCTAATATGATAACCTAATGATATTAGAGCACAAGGGTACAAGCAGAGATTAGCCCCACATGCGCTATTTGTGGCACACAACAAGCAGCACTCAGATACAAAACATGCGACCATCTGTCATGTTACCACGAAGCAATGTCTGAAATGTAGTCACCTCTCTTGACATCCTGGGGGAGAAAAGACACGAGAGCTACGTGAATAATTTAACCATAATGGCCATGCCACTAAACCTTTGTAGTTTCGCCTTTTGTAACTTGCAGTAAATACAGGAACTACAGAAAAAATACTATACTACGGTAACATCTGTTCAGTTATTTTGGACAACAAACGAATTTAGTCACAACCATTGTATGTAGAACACATAGGCAATATCCCCTCTCTATACGTTACTCTTAAATGTAGAGTCTAAAATGTTTTTAAATGTTTTTAAAGAGTCAAGATTTCTTCTAACAGGCTTAAACGTTTTAGCACTAGTGTCTATAATTGGCTTTATTTCTAGGCATGTAACAAGCTTCCAAACAAAAACATGGCATGAAACAGTATTAAATTAAATGCATATGCTTTCAGTTTCAAAACAAGAGGCAAAAACTACACAGTGCACAGTACAACTGACACTTTATTCCTTTGTGATGGGGATATATAGTATTGAAACTGCAAGTCACAAAAAAAAAATCAAAGTGCAAACCTCTATTAGAACAGATTATGGAATGTATTGATGTTTTTGGCACAAAAAGTGGGGAACTATATACTGCGACAAGATTTTAAGTTTAATGAAATGTAACACTTCTGCGTTCAGTAGTCATATTTGTGCACTGCAGAACAATACAATGTAAACCAGTGACTAACACGATTCACATGCAACTCTATACAAGTTACATACGTCCAGTTAAAACTTTCTGAAAATACATGAGGTCCCATGACACTTTGTTCACAATCACTTAACAAATACCATTCTTTAAGCAGTCTTATCTTTTCAGCTTCCTTATTGATAAAAGCAAAAATAGAGAATCCTAAATAGTAAATGATTTTCCCCAAATGGTTCCATGTGAATGTTGATGTTTTCTATCATAATTTGGCTCCAACTTCATTGATATAATGTATAAGAAGCTGAAAGAAATCAAAAGCTCATTTTTTTTTTTCCATATTTCATCTCCAATTTGCTGTGAACAAACAGCAGTCCGTGCACTGACTTCTTGTTTTTAAAACTGGACATAGTGTCGCCTATGAGCTCTGTACCTATCACATGGAAATCAGCAAAAAAATCAAAGCACAGCTTCATACAGTGGCATCTATTTAAGACTGAAAAGGAGTATATTAGCATGGAAAAGACAAAAATGCAGAAATGGAAGAATTCAAGTTTATCTTGTAAGGTACAGTATGCATTCACATTTTCATTGCGGAGAGAGACACTGTATTCACATTCTGGTGAAGAAAGAAACCCACATATCGCAGCTCTCCCTAAACTCTTGGCAAAGATAACACCCGTGAAAGCTCTATAATGCACATGGTAGCTCTCTTATCTGAACTGAGCTAAACTGATTGCTCAAAGGAAAAAAAACTTTTGATGAGTAATTCAAGCCCCATTGCTGAGCTATGAACCACAAGAACTTGTGCACTGGCCTGCTATGTCATACAGCCTGGCAGTTGTTATCAAGTGTTTTATGTGGGCAGCTATTAGTGCTCAGTGTCTCATCTCCTTTTTTGGTTTGGGATTTTATTTTATTATTTATATTAATCAAGGATGATGATTTATATCAGGCATCTGAGAAATGTTCTAGTGACGAGATGTAGAGGATGCCCATTAGATGCATATGTATCACAGCAGAAATGTCCTCACAACTGAATTCTTCTTTTGGGCAACAGAAAAAATAGCAAACAGCAAGAACAAGAAGCATTTGGCATGATTTTAGTTCTTAGTACCATACTGCAAATGCACAAACTGAAGTGCTGTTAATGTTTCTGCTTTATAATGCCAGAATAAAGAATAACGCTAAAAGCACAGAGGAGAGCAATCCCACTAACCAGCTTAGGTAACTTTTGGCATTTAAAGCGTCTATGCTAGGAGGTTACGATACGTACTGAGACCAACAGGGAGAAAGCAGGTGTGATTCAGGGCACCTAAATTCTGTGCCTGGAGTTAGTTTGAACACAACTTGAAATCATCACCTGAGGGAATTCAGGTCCCTCAGCCACTCCCTTGCTCTTTCTGTATACCAAAATGCAGCCCTGAAGGCAGGGAACTCTGAATGGCAACCGGTGAAAGACGAGCCTCTCTGTCAACGCAGATGTTTCTCAGCTCTGAGATCCCGACTCCCCCTCTCCCTCCCTTGGGGAGCCAGGGGAATTCATTGTCACCTATTCTGTTGCTTTCAGGGACACAAGATATCAACAGCATCCATCATAAATGTTTCTCTCGGAGTAATCCTAAAGCAGAGAAGTCACCCTTGTCACTCTCTGGATCTATAGCTCCTGTTGACAGTCATCCTTCCGGCTCAAAAGAAGTTGCTCAGAGCCAAAGTGGACCCCTCAGTTTCTCCTCCCTCCTGGCACCTACTCAAGGAGGGAGTGAGTTTAGGATAGTCCACTGTGGGTTAGGATACTTTGGAGTGAACAGCGAAGAGGGAGGAGGAGTACAGAAGAAGACAACTCAGGTAGGAGAACTGAGGCAACAGAAGGCAAAATCGCTTGGGGTTAAAAGAGAAAAGTCCTGATCATGCCATAAACTATAAATGAGAGTCTGAGGAAGAGAGAGACTGAGGGGACTCTGAGGTGAAACGTGAGAGCAGGTAGAAGGAAAAAAATAACCACAACAGCAAGTTTGAGAGATAAATTCAATAGAAATCCCACAGCCTAACGCTGCCCCAGTGTAGCTGGATGCTCTGGCTCCCTAGCGAGAGGAGGGAAGAGGGACTGAAGGACATGGATGAGGGCCAGGCCCCAGGAGGTGCATGGACAGGTCGGGGGGGGTTCTGTTCCGGCTTTGTACGACAGCTCCCATGGCTGCGTAGGTTTTTAACAGAGTACAGCCTGCCTCTAGAAGGTCACAGTTAAATACTGCAGGGTCACTTTTTGGCACAAAATCTTTGTTTAATGTCAAGTCATCTTAAAATGCAAGATTCTTTATCAGATATTTAGAAAGCACCAAGGGAAGGTAGAAAAAGAGATTCCCCGCTGCAATGATTACGTCCTTAGAGCCCAATCACCTGGGTCAGGCTTAAATGATGGTGCATCAGAATGGACGAGACAAAGGGGAAACATTAGGAGAACCCTTTGGGACAGCACACAGCCATAAAAACAGCCCTTGCTGTTTGGCTGGCTAAAGACTTCCTTTGGGACATGCTCTCTTTTCACACACGTTAGAGTCACTCATCATTGCTCTCTCCCTCGTGATACCTCGTGTCATCACAACATAGCGTGCCCACAAAGCATCAGATGTATTCTGGCAGCTGCCAGGAGGTTTCCTCCTCATTAGCCACAGAGATGAAGTGAGCGATATGCTGAGGAGTAACTATGGATAGGAGTACTTGTGTTTCCTTCCTTACGACTGCACAGAAAAGCACACAGGTTTCCAAAGGACATCCACGTGTGTGCTCAGTTAATACTGTTTGCTTTCCTGCACACCACGTTGCCTGAGCTCCCCCCTGCTTGCTTCCTACTGTACCTTAGCAATGCGCCACAAGTGGTTCAGGAAAGGTGGAGGAGATGTCTAGGAAGTTGATAACATGTTCAGACTATTTGTCAGTCTCTGGAGAGTTCCCACTATTGCCTGTGTTTGGGGATTTCTCCATCCTTGGTTTACAAATGATTTAACAAGAAGCATGTGAATACAATGGGGTATACTTCACTTTACTGTGGTGAAAAAAAAGTATGACTCAGTGGGTAAACATGTTGTGGAATTTGCTACAAAAATTGTATTTGTTTTAACTGAATACCACAGTTAATATTCATGCAATTAAAAAAAATAAGATGGGTATTGTTCCAAGGAAAACTGCCCCAAGGGCAGATAAAGTACAAATGCCAATCTTCCAGGAAAAAATAGCTTCCCTTATTCATGAGCATAGTCCAGAAATAGCTGTCCTTCAACTCCTTCTATCACCCTTTTCTTTTGAATTTTACTAGTAAGTGGCCCCCAAAAGAGGAGAAAACAGAAACGAGAGACAGGAATAAATAAAAAAAGTAAGCAAAGAGAATTACAGCCCCCCCCCCCCCCCCCCATATTTTAGATTACTTTTGTAGCTTTAACTTTTTCCAAAGCATCTCAGTCTTTCATTTTTGCGGTCCGGGTGCTCCCTGGGATCTGACCTTTTTAAAAACTCCTCTTCCATTCTCACCAAATTGAAAGTCACGGCATTAGCAGGAAACTGGGACCTGAACTTGCAGGATGTATCTTGTGTGGCTGCACTACTCTCTCTTTTTCTGTCATTCAAGTTTCCCAGGCAGGGACTGCCCTTGAACGTTCCCGTCGGAAGAAGCTTTTTCCAAAGGTTCTACCTGGTGTCTGAAACTGATTCCAGCCACAACTCTGCCCAGCAGCAGCAACGTGATATGGCCGAGATAGTGAGCACAGTCCATTGCCCACTGTTCCAGCTAGTGTACGGAAAGCTTCCCTACCACACAAGACACCAAGTTCATGAGCCCACTGAGTTTTCTTCGGACCCCCCGACACCTTGCATCACGGAAAGTAAAGAGGACCAAGGAAGGACAAAAAGATGCAGAGCAAGGAAGCAAGAGAAAAAAAAGACAGGAAAAGGGAACAGTGTAAAAACAACAGAGGTGCTTGAAATGTTTAGCATTAGTTGGTTTTCATAAAATTTTCACACAGATACGTTAAATCACTAAAGCTAGGGGTTAGCCATTATAATTGTCTTCCGCTAGCCCATGGGACTAACATACTTCAGAGTTATGTGCCCCCCAACAAACCATACATCCACCTTAAATACCATCTGCAAGGACATAATAAAAATACACAAAGCAAAAAATCTGTAAACAAGGGTTAGTAGCACAGTGGTACAGTAGATTGTCAATAAAAACAATAAAAGTGTGGATACAGATTCGTCTACCTTGTGTGTAACATTATTGCCAGTTACAAGGAAGGGACTCTGTAAACTCATAATTCTGAAGTTTTGTTAATAAGCACAGAGCAACAGGTGAGTGCGCCATCTACTTTCTCCAGTTCTGTGTTGGCTATTGGGATCAGCATGTGGTCCTTCAGTTTTTCAAATACCTGTTTAGGAAAGAAAACAGAACAGAAATCATTACACTTTATGCCTGTCTATTTTCCCTCTTCTCTAAGTATTTACAGAATGAACAGGCATGGATTTATCAGCAGGTGCTAAGCTGTCTCATCATTTGTAATCAACGCTAACATTTACAGCGTACGTGGCCTTCTGGCTATGGGATTCACGCACATCAATACTGCAGTGAGGGGAACTGTTGCTACATCCAGTTATGCAGAAGAAGCACCAGGGGCACAAGAGACAAAGTAATCAAATCCGTGGTGCAGATGAGAACAGAGCCCAGGCCTCCCACCTTTTGCCATCCGGTATTTCCATGACGGGATACATCAACCCATTCTGGAAAGCACCCGACTTCAATTCCCACCGACTTCCCAGCGAGGCGGGGATGCTAGGGGTCTCCCAGGCACCCTCAGCACGGCTCTCACCTTCGCGCTCTCCGGGTACTCCTCGGGGGCTCGGTGCAGCAGGACGTGGCCTTTGCTGGGAATGTTTAAGTAGATGCAGTTTGCTGCAGCATCGTCGGGCACTGTCAGCTTGTCGTAGCGGTGGTCACTCATCTGTTGCATGGTCTGCAGGGAGACACAAAGCGCAGCTATTTATTTCAAACGCATTAGCAGCCCCAAACAAATGGGAGAGCAGAGCCTTCAAAACACAGCTAAGTGCGATTGCCGAGTCAGCCAAGAGCCATTTTGCTATGCAGCAAGTAAGGAGATCTCTTTTCATCTCTGCCCTTCAACGAAGAATCTACTAACTCTAACTGAAATGACCAGCAGAAAACCTTTGTGAAATGGTTTCTGCAAGCGGCAGGATTAAGCAGGGCACTCAGTAAGAATCATCCATGGGGTCTTTTCCTTAAGGAATGCGCATTGAGTATGCAAAACTCCTGCTTGCATTGATGGAAACTATAGGTGCTCAGCACCTTCAAAAAAAGCAGCCATCGTTCAGTATTTATAAAATGAACATGAATTAACACAAACAGGACAGGAACAGTTCCCGGTTTGGATATCAGCCCAATCTTAATTCTTTTCAAGGACCTCCTTTCTGCTTTCCAAGCAGTTACTCTTTCACTAAGCACCTGTGCTGGGGAGCGAGCAGGCACGTCTGCGCTAATCCGCGTTCCCAAGGGGACAACACAATAACCTCCTCAGAACAGTAGGGCTGATGGGTTTCAGAGGTTTGGTTTATAAATATAGGGCTCATACACAAATTTGGATCCTGGCTGGAATTTCAGAGACAGAGACTTTCAGCACACGAGAAGCCTGAGATCCCATGTTTTGGATCAGGCTCAACTTTTTAATAAAGATGGGAAAAGCCTGGAGACAAGACGCCTGACTCCCCGTTGTACCGTTCCAGCTTTACCTCAGCTTCACCCTGACAGAGACCCAGAATAATGCAGAAGCGAACAAAGCTCAAAGTCAAAAACTTCAGTTCTACCAAAAGCCTAAGCAAATTCAAGTGTTCCAGTTTCTCTCCTAGCCCTGCTATGTTCCCATATATGTTGCAAAGATGCAAACAGAAAGAAAAGGCTTTTTTTTAGCTTAAAAATACCCACACTAATATTATCTCAAAAATAAACTGGTATTCTGGTAAGAAAATTTTTCAACTAAATTCCCTTTCTCAGGGAAACCCCATGGATTTACATCACATAGCAGAGAGCAGACTTTGATTTTAGGCACAGTTCAATCCACCTTTAAATTATTTGCAAGTTCATTTGTACTACTTCTCATTCATTAAAAAATATTATATGGAATTGAATTATAACGAGGATCTACAAGATACTGGGAAGCAATAAAGCAACTCATGCTTCCCCACACCTACAGTAAGCAATTCCTTTCTAGGTCTGGATACATTTTTCATGTTGTAGCCTGAGTCATTCACATCCCGCAGAGAACATGAAACTCACAACGAAGAATGCCATACATTCTTGAGGAAGCGTTCTCACATTGTTGTTTCTTGTTCCTTCTGAAGTTATGAAACTTTCCTGAGTTCCCAAGGTCACATCCACCTCCATAAAAGGTTAATGTGTTTTTCTGGGGAAAAATCCTCGCACCTTTACCTCACTGGATGTATTTTTATTACTGTGCTTACTGTTGTTGACTTTCCTATTTATAATTTTGTTTTTCTTATGTTGCCGAGATGTATTTTATTACACTTTCCTTGATGCTGCAGACATCTAGCAGCAGGTGACATGCTTGCACCCAGTGCAACTCTTCTCCCTGGTAACCACAGCCAGCAGACTTGTCCTCTACCTGCAGCTTCACTTTTCTTCCCTACATAATTTTTTTAAGTCTGCATTAAGGAAACATAGTTATTAAATCTGCACGGAAATACATGTATCAATAGAGGAAAAGCTACCACGCCTGGATTTCGCTCAGCTCCCCAGCAGTTGTGCTTTCTCCAGTCCGTGTTGGCAACAGAAGCCTGATATTGTAGGTTCTCTGTAGGAACAGCTCATTCATCAGAAACACATTGTGAATCACTGTGTAACATTTCCATATGAAATTACAAATGAATTCTTAGCAGAAGGGTATGGACCCATCTCCCATTCATTTGCTTCTGCAAAATGCTGAAGTACGAACACCAGCAGCCGGCAGAAATGAAGAACAAGTGGCAGGGCTCTAGCTGTGCCAGCACGAGGCATGAACCAGCTTCGGGAAGCCTGGGACACGTTGGGAGGGCAGGTTAGGAGGATTGTTTTCAAGATTAAAAAGGACAGAAGTGGTGGCTGAATTAATTCAGAAACACATGAGGAGAAAAAAATGAGTGGGAAAGTGAGATAAAGCAGCACGGGAGTTTGAGTACACAGCTGTGACAGGGGAAATGGGATCTCGGCTAGCTTGAACACCACCACAAGAAAGCATTTATTAGTAACTGGAGGTTTGACAATACAGGATTACTCTCTTCCTCAGCTTTTAAGATAAGAAGGAAATCATATTTGCAAGCTTTCATCCCTGTTATAACTATGCCTGCATGCTGAAGTAAAATTTCAAAGCCCACGTTCTTGAGAAAGCACCCCGACCATAACACCCCAAACCTGCCCGATAGGGAGGCTCTGGATGCAGCAGAAATGCACTGATATGCTGCCATCAGATTATTTTAAAGACTTGTGTGGTTCTCTGTATTTCTATTATGTAAAGTCATTGAGCACATGTGCCTGGCCAAATAGGCGTCCAGGGCAGAGGAGGAGATAAAAGCAAGGTCCTTTGATTGTATTTTCTATCAGATACACCCCAAAAATATGTGTTTTTTGGAAACGACAAGTTTACAAAGACTATAGTGCTCGCACAATGCATTTGCGGAGGGCTGGCTTTCTGCCCACAAACATTGTACGACCAGCTACGTTAAGAGCCAGGCATTTCCCGCATGCCTAGTTTTTCTGGGAATTTTCTTCAGCCTGAAGAGGGTGATTTTCATTGCACATTCTCTCAGCCCTTAGTCATGCTTTCCTTATGTTGAAGTCATTCGCATAGCCTAAAATGCCTTGTCTATAGTTTTTTACAGTGTGTACTCCAACAACTGAGGTAATGGATAAGCTAAATAATCCTAAATATGAAGCAGCATTATGCACGAAGGAAAAACGCATAAGTGTTTAGGGCCTATTATCACTGACAGAGTTAAGATGACCACATGCACTTTTAAACCAGGCCAAGCCTAGTTACAAATTTTCCCCCTCCATGAAGATGGCCCTTGTCTGAGCCCTGCTGCCAGCTGGGACCTGCCTGCATCCAGATTGCTGCAGGACAGAGCATGACCAAACCCACCACATCTGCAATGCGCCTTTGTATCTCCAACACCCCACAAGCAAAACCAAACGTACGGTGAATGTTCCTCTTGCTAACGTGGCAATGAACAGTGCACTTAAAAATGCCTGTATCATGTTGATAGAGAAGCAGAAGTGCAGATTTTCATGGTCTGATTTTTGTTTTGACCAGCTCCTGCTCCCCTAGCCCCCAACATTTAGAAGAAAAAACAAATCTAAGCCCAAGTCAAATGCATGTAACCCTAGACCCACAGGATCATTCCCTCACCAGATTTCAGTTACCTTGTCCTAAATACTTCAAGTCACAGTATTCTTAAAAGAAAACTATTCACTTAAAACAACCGAAGATATTTCTTCCATCCCATCTCTTCCTTCATCAGAGTTTGGCCTGGTTTACACTGATGCTTGAGTAACACTTGGACTGGGCTACAGTGCAAGTTGGAAGATTTTAATCCAAGAGATGGAAAGTTGTGAGAAAAGATGAAGCTAGATCAAGACTTTGCCTGCAACGTTGAAAATTAAGTCTTTTGTGGTACGGGGCCACTAATGCTGCTGAGAAGAATAACTCCACAATATGCAAGTCACATCCCCCCAGGTCAGCTGGGAGTTTGGAGGACAGCATGCTTCTCTTCTGCTTGGAGGAAGGACCACTCGTCTGGGAATGACAGCAGATTTACACCCTTACACACTTAAGGCAAAAGATGAGGATGGGCACCTGGCCAGTACATTGCCATCTGGAGGGAGGACTGAGAAAGGTAAATTATTGCTTACTACCTGGAAAATACCTCTGATTACCAAACCGGCCATTTTTAAATGGCAGTAGAACTTGGAAGTGCTTCTTTTTTAGTGCTGGATGATGTGGGTCTCCAGCCCCACGTCAGAGGTGACGATATCCCACTTCTGGATCCTAAGACAGGGACTGGAGGTGACATTTCTTTTTTTCGAACTTGCCCCTTGCCTTTAGAGGTCCCCTCGTTCTTGCACTGGGAGAGACAGCGAACTGAATTTTTCCCCAATCGCTTTTTCCACATCACTCCTGATTTCATAGGCACCTATCACCACCTCATAGTTGTCTCTTTTTTAGGTTATAGTCATAGCTTGCTTAGTTTGTCTCCTCAGGCAAGCTGTTCGAGGTATCTGTCCATCCTTATTGCACTCTTCTGAACCTTTCCAGTGACTCTATCTTTTTTGGAACGAAGGGATCATGCATGCAACGTGCACACAACAGCCAACATGCAGATGCACCACAGCTTTAATCAGTGGCACAATGATGTTCTTCATTAGGCTTTCACCTGAGCTGGCAATTTCAACAAGCCCAGGATCTTATTTCTTTGGTAATGATCGGTCAGAGCATATTATTTCATATGTGATGTTCACATCCTCATTCTCCCTGTCCCTTGCTGCACACCACTTTACACTTACCTACACTGAATTTCATTAATTGTTTTATTGCCCTGTCTCTGTCTATTAAGTTCCTTCCTCGCTCTTTCATATTTGGAGAAACAACTGGCACTAGAGAGGGAAAGCAGCAGCCTTAGGGTTCAACACAAGAAAATGCAGGGAAGAGTGGGGCTGGAGAGCTATGCCATGGTGCTATGCGCCTGGGTGCAGGGACTCAGCCTGCCATACAAACCACACTACTCAACAGCTTCTCAGAGCTTCCCTGAAATGCAGCAGTGACAACAGCGACTGTAAACAGTTGGCCAGGCTGACCAGAGGGGAAAGAATAGCAGAGCTGGAAACAGCAGCGACCTTCTTGAATGTCAAGATCTATGAGGAGTGTCACCCCTGAAATGCAGACAGGCGGGAGAGACAACAGCAGGCTAGACTCAGTAGGAGGGGAACAAGACAGCCACTTTGAGCAGCATAAATCACAGTAGAATAATCTAAGGCTTCTTGTCAGGTACCAAAAAGTCTGCTAGAGATAGGGTAGGATAGGATAAGATAGACCCTATGGATGCAAACTGCATTCTAGATCTATTTGAAACCAGCAATGCCCCAGTCTGCCATGGTCAATATGCCAAATTTCTTAGCCCATACACAGCCAGAGCATTACTTTAATTTACGCCTACCACCCACGCTCTCAGCAGCTGGACTTTGGGCTTTTCCTCCCTGCTGCACCCTCTCAGTCATGTTTTCCAGAAGGCAGAGTTCTTTAAGCAACCTCTCCCACCCCGCTCCTCAGCTTTTCCTGGTGCAGGACACCTTCTGCATCACCGCAGATGTGATGGGTACCACGTGCCGTTCACATGCACGCCTGTGCTGCTCTGCCCCTCTGAACCACCTTGTGTCACAGCCACGCTGTCACCTGCCTGCCAGCTCAGCCCAAGGACTGCTGCAAAAGGGAAGCCATGACCTGAGGAATGGAGGAAAAGGAAGGGGCTTACGTGCGTTGTTGCTTTCAGTCAAGAAGGTGAGAGGACGAACATCCTGTCTTTTGGAACAGGAACCCAGGGAGAGAATAGTCAAAGGAAAAAAAAGCAGCAAAGGAATAGAAACATGAGTCCCCATTTACGCAAGTCAAATGACGTCTCAGCCTCTGACCCAGCTCCTGTGGCGGACAGCCTTACTAGTGACGACAAATATGCATTGAAAGGGACACTTCCTCGCCCTTTAAAAAAAAATTAAAAAAAAAGACTAATACAACAGTCTCTATTCTATAAATATATACTTTTGAGTCTGTATCTCCCAAAAGACTAGATTCTTCTGCACATATGCAAACCAAACAGCACTGACGCTCAGTTAAGCACAGTATGTTTATTATTACATCTACTTTAATTAAAGAAAAACACAACGAGTTGCCTTTTTAAGGTAGCAGGTCATCTGGTACTCAGTGAAGACCCGTGTCCTCTGAGACGCTGTACACCCCTAATTCATAAAGTAATGGAAAATTAGAAGGAGCTAAAGGAAAGTGCACACAATTTTATAAATTGACTGATTTTCCTATCCATAAGGCTGGGAGCAGCGAAGTCTCATTTTTTAAATTTTTATTTTTAGGGGCAAGTTGTCAATTGTTCTCTGGATTTCACTAACCTTTCTTTGTCACTGCATTACAGAAAAGTCAGCATTCATCTGCACTTTCTGCTAATTCCCTAACTGATGTCATCCTCTTTGGGTTATTAATATTAGTAATCATTTCCACAGCAACCCATTGTGATATCGTAAATAGAGGATTATGACTTCATGTGGGGAATAAGCAGAGGCACAAATGATGAATTCTTAAGGAAGAAGAGATAATGTTTTCATGCAAACTTGTGCATTACTAGAAAAGACAGACACTACACAGACAATAGGAAGAGCAGATCTAGCTGAGCCTTTCCATACTGCCTGGGGGTACGGGCTGCTTTCTAAGAACACCGGAGAGATGAAGTTTCCCCTTAGGTGCCCATTCTGGAGGCGCTTCTGTGGCAAAGCTGGGAATTCCTTAGCTTTTATGCAAGCACTATAACCCTGCTCTCATGCAGGGAAACAGTACTCAGCTTTTTAAAGCTGGCACACTGCAGAAACTTCAGTTATACAAGATGGAATAAGAACAAAAGGCATTTAATCACAGGAACGGGGGCAACTGCCAATGCTAGAACAACTCCTTGCGCCCAAGTCTTTAAAAGCACTGCTCTGATCATAGCTTTGGATACAGACCAAGGGCCTAGTTGCCCAAGAGACTCCATTCTATTTTATCCTTAAGATGTGGTTTTGATAAGCCTCGCTTGACCTCTGACAAAACAGCGTATGGGGCTGCATTTGCAATTTCATCCTTTGGGGAATAATGAGCAGCTCCACTCCCAATAGAAGATATTGAATGGGAGAGTCAAGAACAAGGCAGAGCAATCCTGTCTAACCTTTTATCGAAAGCGGGGGAAAAAAAAGAAAGGTATTTGCTGAAGTCATGGTATTGCACTACTGTACATATTCTGATACACTCCTGACCATAATGAAATCCCATCGACTAATGAGGTCGGAGCCCAGGATACCAAGGATGAGCTCAGAAGTGCAGATGTCACCACTGCTTCAGGTCCCACTGGGACAGGTCTGTCCAGGGGACACAAGGGTTTACAAGCTCAGCTGTGTTACCTGCTCTGCCTCGCAGCCCTCCTGGCAACACCACTCAGCCCTGGCATCTGCCACGGCCACGCTGCCCCTGTAATTAGCATCCATTCCTCTAAAACAACCAGGTGAAATCCCAGGTGTTTCACTTGAAACCAGGAAGTACTCCATTATCCCAGATCTTGGAGGGAATACCCCAGATACAGCAGCCACAGGGATTAAGCTCAAGCCAAAAGAGAGGCTGAGTGCTGGGATTGTTCGGCCTGGAGAAGAGAAGGCTCCAGGGAGACCTTGTTGCCACCTTTCAATATTAAAGGGACTTATAAGAAAGGTGGGGACAAACTTTTTAGCAGGGCCTGTTGCGATAGGACAAGGGGTAATGGTTTTAAACTAAAAGAGGGTAGATTTAAACCAGATATAAGGAAGAAATTTTTTACAGTGAAGGTGGTGAAACACTGGAACAGGTTGCTGTCACAAATGAGTGGAATGCACCCCACTCAAAAGAGAGAAGCAGCAATATCTTTTATTGAGGTAAAATAATAATTTGACTGAATTCAATAGATTTGATGGAATTTAACAGTTTAACAGGGGTTTGCCAAGGTTCAGTAAGTCTGATGGTAAGGTTCACCTTATTAATTACTGCATAGAAGAAACACACAAAGGAAAATTGAGTTAAAGTTGAGTTAGAATGATTCACACAGAGACTGGAGATGCAAAGAGTAAGGAAGACCCTCCCATTGAGTCATGAGGTTCAGAGTGGACCCCCTTGCTTTCTAAACTCCTGACGGAGCTTAGGTGCGGCTAGGTCCACTCTTAGTCTCAGACTTGGACAACGGTTTATGTCTAATGGAATTATCTATACAACGTTTATAGTAATTAATATTTAATAGCTACACAGATTAGTAATGATTCATTACTATTAATTCAGCATGCTATCAGTCACATACCAAGGATCTGTCGCGAGTAAGGGACCTCTCCGCCTTGGGCAAGGAAGGATCTCTTAGTCTCAGGTGAGGAATCCCACACCTTGAGAGGTGTCCCTGCTCGAGGTAAGAGTCACATGGCATGCAGTCCAGCTGCAACTCAGGAAGAGCTCAGACTGGATTTATCCAAAGATCTGCCATTGGTAAAAGGTCTCTCTGCCTCGAGGAGCAACCTTGAGAGGCATCCCAGCTCAAGGGGGAATCACCGCCATGCAGCCACGCTGCCTAGCAGGGAGAGCTCAAAGAAGACTCACTTAGGCTGTCATATTTATGGAATAAAGCGGTTGTCTTGTAGTCGAATCACATGCAATGGAAAGGTAGGCGGTGAGACTCCTTGTATCCACAACTTACTTTGTTCCTTTACAAATGAGTCTTGGAAAAGCCACCCGCTATTCACATGTTAATCGCATGATCGGTATTCCAAGCTCATATGCATCAATGCTCACTGTCTCACTCTGCTCCTTTGTGGGTTTTCAGAGAACAGATTGAAACTAGAGGAGTTCTTGGCCCAGCTACGGCTCAGGCCTTTGCCTCCTTTAGAGCCTGCACCAAACCACTGCTGGTTTGGTTAAGGGGTAGAGTGCACCCGTCACAGCTGCCCAGAGAGGTGGTAGATACCCATCACTAGAAACATTCAAGGTCAGGTTGGACAGGGCTCTGAGCAACCTGATCTAGTTGAAGATGTCCCTGCTTATTGCAGGGTGATTGGACTAGATGGCCTCTAAAGGTCCCTTCCAGCCCAAACCATTCTATGATTCTATATGGTGGGATGAGTGCTCTCCATGTCACAGCCCTCACACCCCTAGGCACCATGACAGGTTTCCCACCTTCCAAGTCCTCTGCTCCCTTCTGAGATCCATCAGCAAACACCAGGCACCTGGCATTACCCTGGACCAGCAGGGTCAGCTGGAGGCTTTCTCTACCAGTCCTGTGGGGAGACCCTGGGGTTAGTCCTTTGGAGAGTACCCAACATCAGAGCCTACCCAAAGGACAACCCTCATTTCCCAAGGGGTGAGAGAAGAACTTTATTAGCAGGCACTTGCTACAAATACAACATGTGCTGCTTGCAAGGGAATAGCTGAGCTTGCCAAAGCTGGGAATAGCACTGGTAACCCTCAGATCCTTTGAGATTGTTACCGAATTATCCAAAGGGTGACAGAGAATGGCTTGACCATAGACAAAGCTGCTTAAACCAAGGATTGTGTCCACCAACATCTGCCACTGTCCAAATCTTCACTCGGCACAGGAGGTGGAGGGGATCTGTGCTCTGTACCAATGTCCCGGTTTCAGCTGGGATGGAGTTAATTTTCTTCATAGTAGCTAGTATGGGGCTATGTTTTGGATTTGTGCTAAAAACATTGTTGATAATGCGGAGATGTTTTAGTTGTTGCTAAGCAGTGTTTACACTAGTAAGGGACTTTTTCAGCTTCCCATGCTCTGCCAGGGGCACAACAAGCTGGGAAGGGACACAGCTGGAACAGCTGACCCCAGCTGGCCAAAGGGCTATTCCACACCATATGACATCATGCTCAGTATATAAAGCTGGGGGAAGAAGAAGGGGAGGGGGGACGTTTGGAGTGATGGCGTTTGTCTTCCCAAGTAACGGCTATGCGTGATGGAGCCCTGCTTTCCTGGAGATGGCTGAACACCTGCCTGCCCATGGGAAGTGGTGAATGATTTCCTAGTTTTGCTTTGCTTGTGTGCACGGTTTTTGCTTTACCTATTAAACTGTTCTTATCTCAACTCAGGAGTTTCCTCACGTTTACTCTTTTAATTCTCTCCCCCATCCCACTGGGGGGCAGTGAGCGAGCAGCTGTGTGTTGCTGGGTTGCTGACTGGGGCTAAACCACGACAACCAACCAACACAAACAGCCAACAGACACAAACGTGGCTTTTCAAGACTGAGTATAGACCGAGAGAGTACAGAAAGGAGTGTGTAACAGATGCTGTGTCATGGTCCCCATTGTCACCTTGCCTAGCATTTGCCTTTGCTGCCGGGACCTGAACGGGATTATGTCCCAGGTCAGTTCCTCCTCATCTGCTGTCCCAGCAAGACCCCAGGGCTTTCCCTCATTGTGGAAAAAGCAGTGCAGAGTGTTCACCTGCAGCGCTGCCCCGTCACCTCCCTACGCTGGGGCCGGCACCATCACAACCTGATTTCGTCTTCATTCACACTCATGGTGAAGGTCCACGACTCCAGCAGTACAGGATCAGAGCCCAAAGGTAACAAGTTTGCAGGAAATCCTGGCTTCACTGAGGGAACAGAAAAATAAACCCAGGCTTTACTGGCTCAACAGCCATGGCCAATGTTCAACTACGGAGTTACATGTACGGAATTATGAACGGGTTTAACTATAAGAAGGAATTAAGTGCATGCTGAAAACAGCAGAGGGAAGTTAAAGTTTCAGATGTGATAGCCACTACAGGCCCCAGTAGTTTCTGCAGTTAATTTGTCTCTCTCTTTCACCCAGTTTCCTTGAGTGCCACTTTTCAGCAGCAGCTCAAATACTCTATACTTGCCAGAGCCTGAAGAGGATTTCATGGTTAAAATGTCACTTCTGATTTATTATCTACTTCTAGCATGTGCTTTATAATCCTAAACTCTGTGCACTCATTTCCTAGCTCACCTGCAGCGCTTTACATTACACACACAGCACTAAACTCATGATCAATTGCACTCTGCCATATGTGAGCACTAGATGTAATTTTTTTTCTATTTTTGAAGTATTGTAAGGATACATGAGTTGCACCAGTAAGAACAATCAAGAAAAATTTCTCTTTCAAACAAGATTGTTAGTAGGAAGATAAATCCTATTTTAAATATAAAATGTTAGCATAGCATGACATAGCAGTTCACTTGTTGCCTAACAAGACACGCTACAGAATGAAAACAACTCAATTACCAGAGATGGTTAAAGAGAGCTTAATCATCTTGCTTGTGTGATTGCATTTCCAGAGCAGACATGAAAAATGGCAACAACAAAGGAGAGGTTTAAAATAACAAGCTATCACAATAAAGTAGTTGCATGCTAGGCTGTGCCAGGCAAATGACTCAGTAGAAGCTCAGGGGAACCATACTGCCACACAGACTGCAATGGGTAACGAGAGGAGCAGCTCACAGCACTGCTCAGTTGATCTGGTGAAATCCAGGGAGCAGCTTTTAATTCTGAGTATCAGTGCCTCATCCTATTGCAATTGCATTTCCACAAGACTGCAAGAAGCTGATTACCAACTGATTTTTTTTTTCCTTTGGAGGCAAATGAACAAATACAAAGAAATCACTGAGGTCAAAAAGGAAGAATTCAAACATTAGAGGAAGCTAGTGATAAACAGCACTGCCCACTCCGTCATTTCCGAGACAGATGCTTTACCTATTTGTTTTCCAATAATTTCTCTGAAGAGATTTAGACTCCTGGAGGAACAGCTAGAGGTTCCCCAGGATGAGAGTGGAGTCAGATCCAATACACTGAGCAAGAAACACACTCTGGGTAACTTCCTATGTTGCTCTGACTGCATCGTGGTTGCCTGATGTAACCTGTCAGCTCGCTGGGAGTGCAAGAAGGGCACGTGCTACGGCACAAAACCGCTGCTCCGGGCCAGAGTCCCTAACCTCAGCTGGCAGGGTGTGAGCAAACACCACTGTCACACCCAGGTAAATGTGCTGTTAAATCTCCAGTGGAGGGAAACACATAGAAAACTGACAGAGTTGATTTCTTTTTTAAAAGATATCCACCAACAATCAAAGACTGCTAGATTATCTTGTTAATTACCATTTTCTTTTAAAAATGTATCTGCTTTTTACTGTACCTTGATTAATACTTGAGAGCTAGTTACCAGCAACATTTAATCAGCTTATCCAAAAAATATTTTTGGCTACAATAGCTAAATTGATGCACTGCAGCAGGATTAGCCGAGCTGTGCAAAAGGCTTTAATCAAACTGATGAGTTCTCAGATCAGTCCTGGCTCAAGTTCAAATTGCAGCTCTGTGCAACCAGTATTGTACTTGAATTTTGCTCATGTTTATAAACAGTCTATACAAGTTTGTATAGAGTCAAGGCTGTCTGGATATCTGCAAACTTCATCAGGCTGCTGCTCACGATGCATTTCGAGTTTGAGCCTGAATATTTGGGATAGTGCATATTTGACAGGGAAAGATGCAGGGCACTTTCCCTCCCAGACTAAATCAATCTCACGGTATCAGGAACATCAGACCTTTACAATCAAAACAATTTGCTGAAAGTTTCTCAGGGGAGAAGACACAGGTCATAAGCTGGGAATGTGCTCCCAGAGCTTCATGTAGCAATTTCTAATAAGTGAGTAACTTTGACAGCTTGTTCAAATAAACAAGCAAAATTGAAGCCACTCCAAACTATGTGGGAAGCCAAGGGACCATCCTCTTGTTTAAGAGCTCCCCTAAAGTCATGCAGAGCAATCAGGCTGCTATCCTATTCTGTTAATTTCTGCGATGCTGCAAGTCTAAGCCAGCCAGGACTGCACTCTCCTGACCTCCATAATTTGACCCATGTCCAGCAGGGGAGATTCTGAGATTTGAAATGTTGTTTTTATCTTAGCTGGGGACTGAGACATTTTAAATCCTGAACTGACACAAGATAAAAAAGAAAAAAAAGCCCCACCAAATCTCTGCTGAGCTCTGATAGTAAAAATAATGCTGCTGGGAAATGAAAAGTCCTAGGATTACACCCATAAGGAAAATGTATACAATCTGAAAAGCAAACGTCCAATGAAATATCACAGCATGGCAGTAAGGACAAGAAGTCTCTCAGGCCTCCATCTTACAAATACTTAAGGA
Source organism: Morus bassanus (assembly GCA_031468815.1). Lineage (NCBI taxonomy): Eukaryota > Metazoa > Chordata > Aves > Suliformes > Sulidae > Morus > Morus bassanus. Next base: position 7,861,995 of record CM062576.1, on the reverse strand, counting down.
TGTTTTAAAGTAATAAATATCACTAGCTTCTGGAAGCCAAGGAGGTGTACAGGATGTGCAGGATGGGTTCCTAAGCCCTTTGGGGGCCAGGGATGATGATTTCAGAGTTACATACTATTTTGGCTGTAAACGTTCTTCCTGGCACAGATTCAGATCAGTAGCCTTGGGCACCAACAGCAATGCTGTTCTTTAAAATAATTCATGCTTTAAAATCAGGGCAAGAGATATAAGTAAGTTGGGTTGCATAAGTTACAATTAAATTGAGCTGATTTCAGAGAGCTTTCTCTCTAGTTAAGCAGAGCTATCTCCATCCCTCCTCATTTACTATAAGGGACACACAGCTGGCTTCCTCCATGCATTAGTGATCACCAAAGAGCAAAGCCTGCGCTTAGGTTCTTATTTATTGGCAAAAAAATCAGCATAATCATAAGGTGAAAATTTGGGACTTGCTGCCATCACTGAAAAGTAGGTTTTAGTTTCACCTTTGAAGGCAAGTCCTAATAAAAATGCATAAAACACTCAGCTGTAATGCTTTCAGACATGCTCTGGCTTACCTACCAAACCACGCAGGATGGTAGGTCCTAATTTATCAACAGGGACAAACTCCCTCAAGGTTCACTTCAGGTAAAGTCTCAGTTGCAATTCGCTGTTTTGGTGCCCCAGCCAAAGCTTCTGCTGCAAAGCATCAGTGCCTGCAGCTGTGCTACTGTGCAGGAGCAAAGATGCTGATCTCTTGGGTGAGCTGTCTCGTTACCTATGTGCATAATGAGATTCATGGCCTCACATGTCTCTGTGCCCACACCTCTGAAAAAGCTTAATTTGGTAGATTTTCTCTGAACACACCCTGCAGGCAGGAAAGCCACTGACCCCTGTGCAAACCACAGGTGCAATAAATATTTTCCATTGAGGATGATGGTGGTAGTACAGCGTTGACCTGCTACACAATGGATTACCAGTCTGCCAGCGAAGAGAGACTCAGATTCACAAGGCCTCTTAGGCTGAGGGCTCAAACCCACACCTCCCACTTTAAAAGAAAATGTTCAGAGACTCAAATTATCAGCAAGGCTGGGGTGCGACTACTCTTCCTCCTTTCTGCTGAAGCCACGCTGTTACGAGACCCTCATGGGACCAGAGAGGAAAAACCGTGACCAGGAAGGAACTGGACTTTGCAGCCAGGTGATGGAGGAAGGAAGGATGGGGAGTCCTGGACTCTGGTCTCTGTGGCTCGAGTTACTTACCGATCTTATCCAGAAAGTCTACACAACAAAATGTGTACCCAGGTCATCTCTGCAATATCTATCCCTCCTCCTTCATGCCAGAACTTTTACTTCCCCTCTGGCAATTTCAAAAGCCACATTTCCTCATGGCAATACCTGAAATAAATATCTCCTGTTGCTCTGATGATATCTCCTTCCTTCCTCTCTCCTATCATCAAATTATCACCTTTTTAGTCAACAATGCTCTAAGTAATAACATGCATAATCCATTTATTTCCTGAAGATAACTAAAGCTAAATTAATATCACTGTTTCTTGCCTGATAGAAGCATCCTTTATGGTTTGCACATACATGAGATGTACTGATTTCCTCTTTCATTGATCTATATCCATTTTAAAATTCCAGCACCCTTGAGCAGAGATTAAAAATTAAAAAAACAAGTTTGTTGTTTAGAAAATTTTCTTATGTGCTTTACCTTGAGGGCTTTCTGTGCAGCTTCACTTGATCCAATAGCAATCAAGTTTGGTCCAGCCATGCTGCAAAAGCTCTTCAAATGCAAAGAATCATGAACAGGGACTGTGGAGACAGCATAATCCTGTATGGGAGCAAAGAATGGTTGCTGTTAATATTTTTAAATTGTCCTAGTTCCATAATCATATTGAGACATTCCATAATTAATTTTACTCTCTGCAAATTCACAATAGCAACGTATCCCAGAGCACAGTGTCAACTGTTTAAGTATGACATACCCCTCTGGACTAGCTTGTCTTGCCTGGTGCACTGGAGTAAAATCCAGAACATGTTTCAAATATTACTATTGTTGCAACTGTAAAGAAATACATTAAAATGCGTAATTAAACAGTATGTACATAAAACCTCTCTAGGGACCAGCAATAAGAACACGTTGCCGATGCACGAGAACATTAAGAATGTGAGTGTTGACATGCTCTCAAATCATAACAGCCTCCCACTATCCAAATTACTTTTACGCAGCAATCTCACTTTTCAGATCCAACTTCAGCATCTGTCACTTTACAGGATGCTCAAACCGTTTCAGTAACTTGTATTTTTTTTTCTTTAAATAAGTCCTAAATAAAGCACTTGAATATGACAAATGTCTTGGCCAGTATAATTTTTAAACTGGTTCAGTGGATGATAGCTTATATTTCCTGTGGCATGCATGAATCTACAAACCTTAAATGTGTCAGCCAGAATTTCTGCACCACGTTGATTTGTCCGCCTGGAAAGACCCACAAAAAATTCTCTGCCTGCAATGAAAAAATAAAGGGCAAAATAATTACAGCTGTTTTTTTTTTTTTTTAAGCCATCCAAAAAAATCACCACATCAGCTCCTTCATCAGAACATACACATTTTAAAAACAGGCTAGCTTTAGAGACATTCTGAAGCAATCTTTCACAGGTATTATTTTCTATCTTCCTTTTCTCAAGTTGAACAGTAAAACTGAAAATTCAGCTTAGAAGAATGCAACTTGCAATTGTGAGCTGATAATTTAAAGCAATTATCTTTTTCCAGAAGACACGTTTCACCAGAAGCATAAATAGCTTCCTCTTCTAAAGCTCTGCAATGGTCATTGAGTCAGGAAAAAGAACAGCTGGGCTGGATTAGTACAGCACTGATTGACCATTTCCCCCTCCCTCTGAGGTTTCCTCTGGTCTGGAAGGCAGCTCTGCAGCCATCAGCATCCTCCAGCTCCAGAGGAAATCAGTGCTGGATCTGCACCGCATTAGAAAGGCCTCCCTTCCCAGTCTGCCTCTTTTGAGACCCTTCTTTCCCCTTGGTGAACTAAGGCAAGCAGCCAGTCTACTGTGATGCTGATCAAAATAAACAGGCTCATTCAGTACAGGCAGAGAGCAAGCATGTGCACAGCCAATGTGAGAAAATGCCTAATGGGTTTAATGGCATAAAACCCACAGTCAGGATCTTCATCTTTGAAGCCGACCATGCATATAAGTTGTCTAGCACATGACATCTGGCAGGCAACTCCACCACTTTCTCCATAAACTAAAAATGCATTTTTTGCATTTGATTCATTGAACTAATGACAGTTGTCTGCATCAAGCTTTTACAAGTTCTGAAAATGAGCCTGGTGAACGTAGCTGCTTGTAATGAGAAATATGAAACAACTGCAGGCAGTTGACTACTGAAAGCATTCTTCTTATTGGCACTTTACAAGCTAAAATAAAATTTGTATGCACAGTGCTGCTCTTTGTACTGTGTGTACTGCTACTTCATTTATTCAGGCATTAGGCAGGACATTGAGGGTTGCATTGAAAATTCGTGTCAGCTATCTTTGTGACATTTAGTAAACAACTGATTTAACAAACCGCACGAACAACATTTTATTACACAGATGACAGATTAACATGCTGTGTTCGAGGCAGTCAGAATATGTAAACAGCAAATTCAGTACCACTATACCTGTAAATAAGACGTCTCCACCATCCAAGGTTGCGTTTTCATCTACCATCTCCACTATATTGAGGTTGAGACTTTCTAGTACTCTCTTCATGGCTTCAACCTGTTTAAAAGAAAGTTGTTTAGAATATATTGTATCACTGAAAAACTTAAAAAACCTACCAGAAATACATATCCTTAATAAGAATTAAAGTCCTTTAACATGCATTTAGCAAGACGGATGGCAGGGTCCTTTGTGTCCCTGCCCACTGCAGTTCCCCAACTCTCTCCAGAGGCCTTTGTGGTCTGGAGGGGATAGGGTGTCTAATGGCAGCGATCAGGCTCTTGCCTTTGCACAGGAACCATGCAGCATCCAGAGGAGACAGATGAGGGATCCAAAACGCGTGTTAAGTCCGGTCCCTCTGCGCAGTAATATCCTCTCTTGCAAATCATGTCCCTTGGATTTGAGCAGGAAAAAGGACCAGCAGGAGCGACGTTCTCTCCTTCCACGCTGCTCAAACACAAGAGGTGGCAGCACCTCCACACAGCCACGGAGGTGGCAGCTCTACCCCAGGGTCCACCTCAGTCAGGGGGAAAAAGAAAATCCCCAAATCATTAAATATTCATTTTCTTTATAGTTTTGCAAGTTTACTGAGCACTAGTTCTCCTCCTATTTTTGAGCTACCTTGCTACAGAATTACAAGACCTTTCATGCCTGTATGTTGTGTGGCTGGCTGCTGGTCGCAGAGAGCCTCACGCGTGGCAGGGAGACCGAGGCAGGGAGCCTGGGGCTGCCGAGCCCATTTCCTGCTGAAAGGAGCTCATACGAGGAGCGGGGAATGCAGCTTCAGTAGGTTTCATCTTTCCCAGTGAGGCCTGCTGAGGATGCCTAGAGCAGAACCTGTTTCTATAGAGGCTCACGTCATTGTCCATCCATAAGAGGGGCTAACACATGCTATATGTTCAAACACCATCGTCTCAGTGCCTTGTAAGCCGAAAGAAGCACCTACATGCAATCAACCGCTCACCAAAAGCTTATGACTACAGCTTACAGAATGTCAATATAAATATGAGCTCATCCACAGAAACCCGTGAACCTGATCCCACACAGCAGCATCTTCATGTTTGGTGAAAGCTCCTCACCATGGTTAACTAGAGATGCCCGGCAAGCATTAACAAACGTGGAAGACACAGTGAAGACCTGTTAGCTCTGATTTTTGCATGCCCCACAGGTCATTTATCTATTTAACATGTTAAATTAAGCATTTCCTGAAGAAACGCAGGAAGTCAAATCAGGTGACACGGTACTTGTCTTCTAGCACCATATACCAAGAGAAGCAACTCTAGCAGCCCTACTCTTGGGCTCTGCCAAACTATACCTGTCATGGCAGAGAAGGGAGATGCAACGGTGATTAGTCCTTCACCCTTGCTGTAGCAGCCTCAGAGCAATAACAGCAGGTGCTTTGGTTGTCATGTCTTCCTAAGGGTGGTGCTGGCTTCAGGGAATAAGGGAGGGGGCAGACATGATCCACCTAAACTCACTTTTTCTGCTCAGTTTCCATGACTCGGTTATGTGGCATTTGTGAGTCATCCCATTAACCCCAAAGCCCAGGCCTAAAAGGCAAGTGCAGGTCTCCATGGGCTGCCAGGACAGCTGATGTAGGTCTATAATGGATACACTGTGGGCATCATCTTATCCAAGACTGATCTGCTCTCTGGAGGCACCTCTTTCTCTCTAGCACATCCTTGCTCTGCAGTCACTTTACAAAAAGAACCTTGGACAAGCACACTGCTAAAGTAGGTGCCTCAGTTTAAAGTTGAATGGGATGAAGGCAGGTCTTTGTGCCGTCTGGAGAATGCTAATGGCTTACACTGCAACGCAGTACTGTACCTGGGAGCTTCCTGAGACTAAGGGACTCATCATCCCCACACAAAATCCCATCTAAGGCTTTGGCACACAGACTGGAGCGAGCCTACAGCATGCCCTTTACAATTATTAACACTTCTTTTTGCTCCTCTGTCTTTCACTTGATCCTAAAATGACTTCAGGCTAAGAGTGTCTCTAGGCACTCAAGAGTCTCCGGGCTTAGCAGTAAGGCTTCATCTTTCTTAGTCTTGTTGCTCTATCTCCAGTGATCTTTAAAATCAGGTTTATAAGGAGGACTAGACCCATGTGGTATTTTAAAAATAAATGAGAAACAGCTGAGTTAATATTGGAAAACTAACTATTGTACAAACACAGCAACATTTCGTAACATCCATGTGCTGATAGCAGAATGATTTCTTTTGCCTGTGAAGCCCGGTGGTTTTTACTGTGCAGGTGCTACGTGCTTAAGGGCCATGAGACCCCAAAGAAGAAAACAATTGCTTAATATGGAGTAAAACAGTTGTGGCATTATATAAGAAGTTTCCCAATCCAAGAGCACGTAGACTCACTGTTTTGTGCCTGTGTGAAGCAGACAAGCAAACTCATGACTGGGTGTAAGGACACCCTGACACATAAGTACACCAGCCACAGGCAGTTAGAATAAATAAATATATCCCTCAGATGGGGCTATTTAAGGCAGAAGGCCAAACCACAGGAGAAAAACAGGATTACCCAGCCTGTTGTGTGGTCACCTATCGCCAGTTAATTCACCCTTCCAGCAGCTTCCAAAACCAGAACACCAAGAAAGCCCTTTCAGGAGACGTGCTGCTGATCAGGTGCTGCCAGGGGGAGCTGTCTGGGCTTGCAGAAGCCAGCAGCTGCCCCCGCTGAGCACCCGCTCTGCTCCCGTCCTCCTCCCTGACACCGCATCCCCACCGGTCTGGAGCATGAGCAGAGCTGTGGATGTTACGGTGGCAGAGGACCACCCTACCCACTTTCCGCGGGGAGAGCCAAAAGCAAAAGCTTCTCTGGACCACAGAAGACCATCTGAGAGGGGTAACATGTAAAACCTGGGCAGCCTACAGAGAAGACATGAAGGTCCCTCCGTGTGTTGCCAGGCTGCCTGCAGACCTAACACGGCCAGGAACTGAGCAACAAATATTGCAAGCAAGCTAGGCATGCTGGCTAGAAAATTTGTGTCTGTTAACGGTTTAACAAACTTAATGGTCAGAAGGAGACATATTACTGAAGGGAACAGAAAAGCAGCATGCATCTTGGCTACGTGAGGAAGGCTGAGGCGGTACGAAAGCCTGAAGGTGGATCTGCCTGCGAGAAGACGTGCTTGTGACCAGAGCAAACAAACACCAGTCATGGAGGTACGTGTGGGCTCCCTCCAGCAGGTGGGAAACCTGCTTTTTACCTGAGCATTGCAACCATGCAAAATGCTTGCATGGTCCCAAGAAGCGACTCCCATGCAGCTGGCAAAGGGCTGCTGAGCTTCCCAGGGACAGGCAGGCAGGGAGGCAGCAGCACTTCACATCCCCAGACCAGAACAGCCAATTTAATTACACTTGCACTAGAATACCAATTAAGTAAAGTGCCTAGCTAATGAGAACAGTGGAAGGTAAATGCTGACTTTGGATCTGTGAGTTGAGTCATATGTATGTTTTAATCATCAGCTGCTGATTACCATTTAACCACGAGGCTACGTCAGAGATGCCTTGAATTGTTTCTTTATTTAATTTATAGGGCTTGATGCAGCTGTAACACAGACATCAAGGAAAGTTAACAGAACTATAAAGTTGTCCAAAAGCACAGAAAACTAGTTTGATTTGCTTCGTGATTGTTCCAGGCTTCGAAGATATTTATAAGATGCTCAAGATGTTTTTCCCCAACACTTGAGCTCATTTTAGCTTATGAAACCAAATTTAAATAAAATGACTGCCATATAATAGCTGGATCTTTTTTCCATGATGGGTGTTAATGGATTCAAGTCTACGGTTCAATGTTTTGCAGGGTTTTTAAGCAACCAGTAGAAATTCCTAGAGTTTTAATTGGAAAGTGCTGTTCACACATCTGGTGACATATGCTAGGAATATCTTTCAATATCCGTTGCTTGTTCAAAATAGAAGCCTCAAGTTACTGTTTGTTTTCTATGGGCAACACCAGGAACTTCATTCAGTAGAAGCAGAAATAAAAAAAGGAGCACAAACCGAGATGGAGAAGATCGGAGAGAAGACTTGACATTATTAAAAAGGCAACTGGAAAACAAAGAACTTGTAAATACAGGATTCCAGAAAAACAAAACTAAAAATGAATAGCCCATCTGCTTTTGCATATACCTGAGTTTCCTGCACGGGGGATAGAACAGACTCACGTTACCCCCACCATGTCATCTTTAAAGCCATCCTGCAGCAGTTCTGAGTAGGTTCTCCAACACAGCGTGTCCACGGTACGTGTTTGACACAGGACCATCTTGCAAACAGCGTACTGCATCATTCAAAGTTCAGGTTAGGATGTGGTAACAGTCCACACAAATAGCTCAAGTCTGTATCTCATCACTGCAAAAGGGAATTGAGAGCTTGGCTCCATCCTTAAGCCTTCCCACATCAGGAAGGATTGTGCAACTTCCCAACAGAGCTCCTACCCAGGAGAGAAAACTAGATAAAATCTCTAGCTAAGTAGGGAAAAGTGACTGTTATCCTCCAGTAAGAAGTTAAAAACAAGGACGCAGCAAAGGGGGTTGATTTTACAAAGCCCTCTATCCTCCTCACATTTTATCCTCCCCAAACAACTGATATCTGTTTTTCTGAAGCGTGGAGTCTTAACACATACTGGTGAGATTTTATAATGAGTGAAAGACTAATACACAGAGCTAGCTTTGATGTATGAACAAATAACCACCTCTTGTTTTCTTTTCCAGGAGAGAACTGAAAAAACGTGGATGGAGAAAGTCCTCTGCGAAGCCACAGTTACCCAGGAGACACCAGTAAAATACACAAAATATTTGGAAATTACCCGATTATAAGTATATTCACTATGAAGAAGAGTTACTGCTTCTTTTTCTTCATAAGTAGCCAAAGGAAAAGTCACCTTTCCTCACTTTATCTCCTTTATTTGAAAACTAAAACCCCAGGTAGTCAGAATTGGAGCACACAAAGAAAACACTCATCTGTATCTTTTAAGATTTCTGTATCGTATTATCTCAGGTCAGCTTCAGGTTTGTAACATGATATTGGGTTTTATTGTAAATGTACCCATTAGTACATCGGTTGAGTGTTAAAGCTTCTATGCTTTGTGTAGTGATATTTTTTCTAATAAGCACATTCCTGGTGTGAGACGGGATGTGTCTAATCCATAGCAAAGCTGACTGAGAGACAATGGGCTCCAGCCAGCTCAGCTCTGTTTCAAGGAAAGAGGACAATAACTCCGTTTGACATTTATAAGAATCTAATTTCCTTGTGCTTTAAAAATGGAGCTCATTACCCTCCGGACTGGTGCCTTCCACCAATTACTGTAACTGATGTGGGGGGATTTTTCCTTCTCTATATTAAGTATTTTATGCACTCTAAATGGAGGCTGCTTCCTAAATTATTTACTGGTCTTCTGTGCACTAACCATGTTACGGGATTTACATTATTGACAGTAAGAAGGAAACAATCTTTTCAAAAGACAGTGGAAACAGGGAAATGATTTTGTAAGCCACGGGCTCACCCCTGCCAAGAACAGGGCAGCTTTTCCCCTGGGTGCCAGGGTCGCGGGCAAGGTGCCACTGAGGCTCCCAAATGCCCCATGGGCAGGGGCACAGCTGGGGCTTGGCAGAAGTTGTGGATGGTACCAAATCAGGCATCCCCTAATGACTGCAATTACCCATCCACCTTCGCCTCCGAGCTCTCAGTGAAAGGGGGAAGATGTCTGCAGACCTCTTTCGAATGAAAGGACGCAGAGAGATTTGGAGAGCAGAAGACCATCCAGTGACCCAGAGATTAAATGAGGTTTCTAAACCGGCAGAGCTCAGCTCTAAGTGCTAACAGCTTGGTTCTCCGGAGACCAACCACAGCCCTAACAAAAAGGGTTCTCAGCCCAAGACACACTACCGCACTGTCTCCTGAAATTTTACATCCACCACCAATTTCTCTGGCACGGTAAATCACAATTATTGGGTTTCAGTCTCCACTTCATTGTGTTTTAAACTGTCATTTATAGCTGCGCAAAGCAAATGTCAGACTTAATATATGCAGAAGTTAGACTATGGTATCTCTGAGGTGACTATTTCTGGAGCCATTAGCTTTGAGTTCACAAAGTGCCACTGTCAATATATAATGCATTTTTCAGCAAGGCTCCGAGTGAAGGCTATAAATAGAGATGGACAAATCCGGGGCCAGGAAAGGGTAGACTTCAGTTTTGCAAAACCAGATAGCAGTGTTGGTCACATCCAGGTTCTTGCCTATCTGAATCTGCTCCATGTGGAGATGAGGAAAGCCTGTCTCCTCTTGACGATAAGCACTGCCCTTCTGGGCTTGCAGAGGCTTCAAAGAAAATAAAGCAGCACTGTTATAGTTTTGAGATTTTTGAGAATAAAAATCCACTACTGGTTGTTTTCTTGCTTTAAGTAGGTCAGATACACACCCTCATTTATATTGAACTCGGCAACTCATGGGATGTGGACTGTGGCAGAGTTTCCAACTCCTGCTCCCAGTATTGATAGCAGAAAAGGCCCTGGCTCTTGAGAGGTCAGCGAGGAAATGATGGAAGAACAAGACGCTCCAGCACTGCTATTCAATGCAGATTACGCTGTAGGAGTGTGTTAAGGGCAAGACAAGTAAGGCCAGCTCTGTCCCACAAACAGCTGCCAGCACAGCCTGGTAAGGATGCCCTGTACCTGCCATTCCTGCTCCCGCTAGCTGACAGACCACGGTTCGCTTTGGCAATCAATCCCCCTTTCAACCCACACAGGGCCTTTGTGCCCATCCCACTGCCTCTTTCAGGAAGGGGAGAGAAGGTGAAGACTGGCAGCAGCCTGGCCTCAAAGGGAATCGCCAGCTGCTCGGCAGCATGCTCCTGGATGGCGTGGGTGGATATGCTGCTCCCAAGGCACCCAGACAAGTCGCATCCAGACTGCTCGGTTCAGAGTGATGTGAGCATGACTTCTTCAAACTAGGCTGTGCATCACGATGCATGGAAAACACAACGTTACATCAGAACACCCAGACAACCCTTTCTGGGAGTTCCAGTTGATCCCACCCTGCTGTGCTCTGCCAACATGGAGCTCCAGGGCCATGTCCTTACCCAAATGGTGGGGCAGTTGCACCGTAGCATCAGTCAGACTTGTGCCCACCAGCACACCGCCAGCACCACTCTCTGCTAGCAGATGTGGTGCTCCTGTCACCCTGCTCGACCAGATGTGCCGTCCAGTGTGCACGCAGCATGGCTCATCCTCAACCATTTTTCATCAAACAAGGCCAAGGGAGGGCCAAGAAGGAACACCGAGGTACTCCCAAGCCACGTCCTCAAGCAGAAGATAACTTGTTAGTTGCTCCTGATACACAGATCCCCCACCAACGCTTTCAGGTTGCAGCTCTGAGACAGTTTCACCCTTACCCAAAGCTTGCAACCAAGCAGAGCAGCTTTGGGGAGATTTTGGGTCATTTATGAACGATGGAGTTCAGAAACTGCCACACAGATAATTCCCCCATTCGTCATTGCCCTCACTGCTAATTATGGATCCAAACCCACTTATTGCCCTACCACTAAAATACTCACAAATGGTGTGCCTAGAGCCAATGTACCCGGTGCTGAATGTCCATTGCCCCCAGAGAGTGACCCGAGCTTGGGGCAAGTACAGCACCACTAGGGATTAATGGGGAAGGAGAAGCATGGGAAGAGCTGGACCAGGGGCAGCACAGACAGCGACTGGCAGATGGAGGAGGAGCAGAAAGTGGCAGGTGTCCCAGAAAAGCTTCTCGGCCACGCAGGAGGGGAGCTCCAGCTTGGCAGGTCTCGGGAAGTCAAGCGCCAACCTCCTCTTCCAGGTACATGCAGTTAAAAAACACAATTAATCTGGATGTCCTTGGAGAATGTTGAGTTTTAATAGCTAAGCAGAACCAAAGTGCATGAGAACAGCTCTATGTGGCTTACCAGAAGTAAATCATGCCTGAGTTTCCCCTTCCTCTCTTCCACCACTTAGCATTTAAACTACAGGGACACCATTTCTCACAAAACAGGAACCAACAACCTGCTCACTTGCTACAAAAAGTCGGGTTGAAATTTCAACCCACAGCAAGTGGAAATAATTTCAATCAGGTGTAAAAAAGTCACAGAAAAAAAAAAGAAGGATTCTCAGAAAGATGGAGATTTAAAGTTGCTAGAAGAAAAGGCTCACTAATATCCACTAAGCATACAATCAGGTTAGTGGAAAAGTTTAAGCAGCATAAATGCATTGTTACAGAAAAACAGTGAAGATTTTGCCGGACAAAGATGATGACATGAAATTTAAGTCGTACGCAGACATGCTGAGAAAGTAACATTCTAAATACTTTCTGCTTACAATGACAAAATGATCAATTGTTAAGTGTTGGACAGAGAAATATATTCCATTCTGCCTGGACATGCACAGCGGGCCAAGAATGTACCTGGATAAGCCAAGCATTCATTATCTCCCAGACACTCAATAACCCATAATACCCCCAGCGGCTGCCAGCTCCTTGTCCACTCTTGACCACATGCCATGTGCCCCATTTCACAGCTGAAAAGTATTTAAAATTCATGAAGCCTGTTGAAAGCTCAACTGTCACATTCTGCTCATTCCACAGGGTATGGGAAAACCGCGCAGAAGGGACATTTCAACCGAGGCTATTATGGCTCTTGAATAACCAATATTCCATTAAATTGCTAATAAACCCACTTGAAGATAAGTTGATCACAATCAAACCATACAGTAGCATTCCTTTCCTTTAACACCGAGTTGTCAGGTTTCACTCTGTACTGTACTACTGTTTCTGTGCCGTTTGTTCATGCCTTGACACAGAGCATTCAAGATACTCACTTTGTCCCCAGTAATCTAAACGCCCTATTCTAAACAGGCTGAAAGATCTTTGGCAAGGATAATACTCCGCTTATTTTAAGGTAGGGGACTCTTTTCAAAGGAAAATCTACACTAAAGAAGTGAAAAATAATTATAGCTCAACTGGGATATTTGGGGATTTGTAACTTCTTGAGCGGGAACATAGTGGTCAATGGTACGAGCACCTCCCCGCTTCCCTAGTGCCCAGTCAAGCTTGGTCTGGGCTGAATTTTCAGTTGAGTTTGCAGTTCAGCTACCCATTTCATCCTCCCTCCACCAAATCTTAGTTTTACCAACCAAAATAAATACAAAAAACTTTGAAAAACCCTTCAAGAGTGTTGATTTTGCATTAAAATGGATTTTGCTTAGATTCCCCAGAGTTAATTGTCGAGCTGCTGGCACGCCTGCTGTTGCCTTCTGATCTTGCTGTGTGCACGTGTCATTGTACCAAGAAGACTCCAAATTTTGTAATTTCAAACACTGGAAAGCAAGTCAATCTCCTTCTCAGAAGGGGATTTAGAAGCTTTAATTTTATATTAACTAACCTGATACTGCAGAAAAGCAGCTCCCACCCAGCTCTGTCCCAGCAGGACCCCAGGAGCTATCATCACCACTCAGCTCTTAACTCTTCCCATTGCCTCTCCGAGGCATGTGGGAACCAACCTGCAGATTTCAGTGGCACAAACAGCCGAGGACCATCACTGGGAAGATTTGGCCCCATCTAGCCTGTCTGGTGGGGAGCCACGGACAAGACCCAGTGGTTGCCACCAGGTCCCTATTGCCCTGTGCTGAGGAGCAGCAGGGAGGAGAAGCAATTGCTCCCACAGGCGCCTGCCCAAAGTCCCCCCAGAGCCAGCCCAGCTTGAGGAGCAACGACCATCATCACAGGCAAAGAGAATATTTTTTCTTCACATTGAATTAACTCAATAACTGGCCCTTCACTGAGGAGCATCTGGTTGCTCCCATGTTATTTTATAACAAGGGCCCCACGGGCAGAGGTTATACTAACCCAGCATTTTTTCCCCTCTAATAATAGGTTTCATTCATGCTTTCAGAGAAGATGATTTGTCTGTCTTATTTTAGCTACGCTAACACATCCTGCAAGAGTGCCCTGAAGTGTCTAGACATATATAACAACAATAATGGCAGAAAATGTAAATTCTGACCATTTTCCATCTCCCAACTAGTTCCAGTAAGGTTTCCACTGTCAGGTAAGAAAAGTGTCATCCCAGTAGGATTACAGAAGTTTGCTGGTATACTGAAATGGGAATAAATCTTTGAAGACACACCAACAGTTTTAAGTAGTCAAAAATACATCTCAATACAAATAAGCAAACTGGGAGTCATCTATTGAACAAATCGGCCATCACAGTGCTAGGTGGGACATTTCAACCTGAAAATGACCTTTGACAGTCTAATACTAGACAAGTTTTAATAAACTCTTATGCTTCGAAGAAAAATATGCAGTAAGCATAAGTAAGTATCCATCTCTGGTTACTGTTCCTTGAACTAAAAATGACCAAGGTGAAAAAGAGCCAGCTTTGCTAGTCCTGCTTCTGCACCGACTTCCCATTTGAGGCTTACAGTCTTAAGGAGGAAAGGAAAATAAAGCAGCAAGCACTAAAACATGAAGAGCACATGAAAGATGCAGCAGTTGGTGCAGTCTCTCTAAACCCACACCTTTTTAAGAGGTAGGAACTTTTGTATATGCAGTGCCCTGCCTTTTCTTGCAAGCTCACCAAGTGTTCAGGCAGCTGCCTACAGCGCTGGGCAGAGAACAGCCTCTATCCCCCCCAGACTCTTGCTGCACACCCTGCAAGTGCAGAGAGGGATGATGCCACCTCTCGGGCTGCTTTGCCGGGACATCCCTCACCCTCCTGTGCCTCTAGTGACAGAAGGATTGCAGTACAAGCTCTCTTCTCACCTTTTGCATTTTTAAGCCATCAAACTCACAGGCAATATTTCATTTAAAAACATCAACGACTGTAGGCAGACTACATTCATTGTAACGTATGTTACATTAACATGATACTAACAAAACACAGCTCCTACTTGTAAACCAGCCTGCTCACACCCTGCCTCCCCTCACTAAAGTCTCAAGGGATTCAGGAGACTGTTGCTCAGTAAAATTACAAGACCAGAGAATTATAGAACAAGAAGTTTATGGCAATTAAACCTCCCACGTGACAGCACTGAGTCCTAGTGCCCAAGAGGGGACAACGACACACCAGATGCAGAATCGTGCCCTCGGCTCCGAGGAGGGAACACAGAAGCCCTCCCAAAGCCACTCCAAAACCTCGCCATCAGAACTGCTGTGAAAGGCACCCGACTGCCACATGACCAAGCACCAACCTCACTGAAAGTCCTCAGAAACTGTGAATTTGTTGTTTATGACAGACATCTAAATGCTTGGAAAAAGGCAATAGCCACCTGCCTTTCATGCAGTGATTTTTCACCCAGATAAAAAGGGCACACGTACAAACTCTGATCTACAAAGCCCTTATCTATGCAACAAATGTTAACGAAGTACAAGCCTAAGGAATTCCTTTAAGGCCTCTTTGCATTTAATTACCTTGAAGTCTATCTACATGAATTCCAGTGCATTGACATTTACACAATCCACCCAAACAATTTCTGCAATATAGGCACAAGGATAGAGAATTTAAAACATTTTGTAAAGATGCAGCACAGCAACATGCATCCTTTTAATACTCAACGATAGATGAGTACTGATCAAGTTTGAAACCAAAACCTAGATTAGAATACTACTTTGTTTGTTTTTTTTTTTTAACGAAATCACTTAGGTGCAATTAAGTTCAAGTCACAGTCATTTCAAATCTCAGAGGTCACTGCTTCTTTGACCACCTGCAAGCGTCAATATAACTCCACACAGATTTGACAGGAGAGCATGTAGCTGCGGGTGGGAATTAGGAGGGTCGAACCTGAACACCAGACCTGAGCTCTACACAGGCAGCAGAGGATGAAATCCTGGCCCCACTGAAGCCAGAATCTCCTCCCCCACCGCAAACGTCCCTTGACATTTTATACAATAAATGCAGAAATGCAAATGTCAGCATGCCTGTGAGTTAAGCACGTTAAGAGCACTAACAGTTGCAACATGGTTCATTGTTTCGCTCCTTTCCCTGCCGAACAAGCTGCTACACACTTTTACATATCCCAAGACCATATTCTTCAAGAGAGCTAAATATTGTGTTCAGCTAAAAAGTGCAATGAAATTGCGGGTGGTGGTGGTGTTACATTTTCAAAAGAAATACATTTCCTTGCCATGTCTGCAACTCAGTTACTACTGCACTTTGCTACCGTATAAACATCTTCCACTGTACATGCATAAAATACAAATGGATTTAAACAAAGGGAAACCAACACGCTTACTCGAAATGCACAGGGACAGAGGGGAAAAATGAAGAAAAGCAAAATAACAGCTACGTAAAAAGTAACTGTTCAAAGCTTCTACTTAATTAAAGCTCTTCTAGTAGAAAGACACTTTAGATGTGAGACTCCTAACCCAATCGTGCTCCTTCAGCAAGATGTGCTTTTGCAAACTGAGCCGTCTCCCCTTCACTTGCTCACCAATCCCACTCATCAGGCACTGTGCTGGAGACGCAGCTTCTTTGTCATCTTACTACTTCGTCTTGCAAACAGTTGCTTTGGCAAGGGAAATATCTCTCTGCAGGCTTTTAAATGCACCTTAGAAATTAGGGTTTCACTTAACATATTATTTAATAAGAGCTACACTGAAGGAGGAGTAAATCCAGTAAGAACTCTCCCCAGCTGCGCTGTACTGGGCTAATTGAATTTGATGACCTACAATTCTTAATTACACCTCCTGTATCTGAGGCAGCACATGCCCGCGTTTCACCGGATCCAAGCCAGCGCCCTTTGCAGAGCAGCAGCTATGCTCCCGAGGGGTTATGTACCGGAGCATCCGTGCTCTGCCCTCCTGCCCGCTGCCAGCTCCGCATGCACGAGGCACTGCTTTGGAGGACGTGGCGATGCCAACATCCCCCCAACAGATCCCCTGTTCGGAGCGACACCTGCCTCGCAGGAGCCTGGCCCAAACCCACTGCCGCACAGAGCAAACGGCAGCAGCACGACTGATGGAGGCAAGGCAACAGCAGCCCATTTCCAGACTCACGTGGGAATAAGGAGCACGTCTGCTGGAATAACAGCCAAGAGTCAATGATACAGCAGACTCCAGTATTACTTTATAGTCAGCCTAATGGCTTTTCCTTTCTCTGCACAGTACTACATAACTTCACTGCCACACAGAAATAAAGGTAAATGCTGAAATTTATAAAATTATAACTAAATGGAAACTATTACCTCACCAGATGCTATCAACACCATCAGAGGTGTGGAAGTAACCTGACAGCTTGTAACTGCAGCACTCCCAGACAAAGGCGATGCCAGAGCCCATGGGTACCTGCAGGACCTGCTGCGAACAAAAGGCGAGCCTTGGGCTGGAGCGGGGGTCATTCGTGGAAAAGTTAATTGAAAACGACTTAATGCACTCCTGCCACTGAGGAGCTGAACTGTGTATGTCCTTCGCAGCTGCTTTTGGTTTCAGCTGCTGGGGGCTCCTGCCCCACCAGGGAGGATGTCACTGCTGCATAGGGTGGGCTGAGCCTCCCCGAGGACCACAGTCCCAGCCAGGCAAGCCCCAGTCCTCCCAAGAGGACTCAGCTGTGGGCATGCCATGTCATCCAGCCTGGGAGGAGGGAAATGATGCCTGCACCATGTGGCAAGCATGGGGGAAACAGCCAGGAGCACCTGGCCTAAGAACAACTGCCCTTGACTGCAACATCCAGCCTTTAGCGCATCTCCTGCAAGCATCCTGGAGAAAATGAAGACACCCTAAAACTTGCTAGTTATGTACCCCCATGTCAGGAAGACAGCTCAAGAGCTCCTCATTCACTTCTCACAATCACTAGGTTACCCTTAGGAAGAACAGACACAAGCATATATCGTACAGCAAGTTTTTGAGTTTCTTTAGTAGGAAGGGTCTTCTGCTGGCTGGTGTTAACTCCACACTGCACACGCTTACAGATCTGTGGGTCAAGCAATAAAGCTCAAGGGGAAAGGTAGAAAGTCTGTTTTCCTACCAGTTCTGACGAGCGACAGAAAGTTATGAACTGTAGTTACGCAGCAGTGAAGAGAAGCCACAGAAATGCATACATTCTGCAAGGTCAGAGCAGGAGGAACATGATACTTTGTTTAGCCTGTTCCACATTCATCTTCTGCTTCAGCAGAGCAACAGGTTGAAAGGAGGGCGAAGGTAGGAAGCAAGTCTCCAAGGCACTGGAATACACCAAGTCTTTTCAATACTCACCTCGCCCTAGAGGAAGAAATACGGCTTCTCCTTCAGAGACCACTTGTCACAGTGAGCAGAGGGATAATGCTCCTGAAAAGCCTAACGCACGGTTAGTGGATATTAATTTATAAAGGCATGATAATTTGTTCAGAATACAGATAACACTCCATGCTCTTTCGGTTACAGATAAAGTGGTGAAGCTAAAAATGCACCAAACAAATGACAGATTTCATAGACAAAATGGATGTCCCTAATAAGTAAAAGCAGTTACATAATGAACACACAGAATTAATAATTTTCAAAAGCCTTATTTTCACAAAGAAGAAATAGTTGAGCCAAATCATTAAGCAGCTAATTTGCATGCTAAAAATAAGTGATACCCAGGAGCGGTTTTAAGAAAATGTCACTAAATGTCCAGAAAGCCTTGTTCTCACATGTGAGAAAGAACGCTGTACTAGATTAAGGATCAAAGATAATGGATAAGTTAATTGGTGTAGAGGGGAAATTAAATTAGATATGAAAGCCAAAACAATTATAACAAGTAAGTTTTAATGCAATATATGAGAAATTAAGAGAACTTATAAAAGCAAAAGGACCTAGTGAAAAACCTCTGGGTAGCAGAATCAAGATGCGCGAGGGCCTTTTTATTTCTCCTTTGCTTCCCTACCTTAGGAACAACAGGAATAGCAACGGTGGAGCTGATTCATTACTACCTGGAAAGGGTGAAATTTTCAATGGTCACACCAAAAAGGCAAAAGTACAGAATAAATATATCTGCTCTACACGGGGAAAAAGCCAGTTAAATATTCAGATTGTATTAGAGAGTAATTTTCATCCCAACTGTAACACAGGAGGGCATTAAACAGCAGTTATTAAAAAGCACTTTTAAAACAGCAGGTCAGGATGATTTTCACCTAAGGAGGAGTTTTATAGTGTTCATAATCCTTCACAGCCTAATGGGGATGCCAGAAAAATTTGCAAAATGACTGAGAGGGGAGTAATAAAGAATTGAAGGATAAAATAATTAATACCAATCAGCATGTGTTTACAGAAGTCCTATCTAGTTTGACACAGCTTTGGATGAAAGGGTAACTCCAGTCAATAGCAGCAATAGCATTGATGCACCGGGTTAAGATGTATACAAGTGGATACTGCTGCTGGTATGCAAATAAAATGTTTTCACATGTCTCAAGACCCGATGAGAAAGGAAATCATTGCTGAACAGGTGTGTTTCAAACAGAAACCTGCCAGTGCGAGGTCACTCAAGTTTCACACAAATAGCCTGAGAGCACACAATTATCACTGGTCAGCGACCGGACTGATAAACCGTGAGCAAACCAGGTCACAGGCAGGGAGGCCGGCACAAGAGCTACAAGCGTCCAACGCACCCGGCCATATGGCCACCGTGGAGGCTGTGTGGCTGGCACGAGGACCTCAGGCCACAGCCAGAGGATGGGCCATCTGTTTAGTTTTGTAAACCGAGCCACCACAAAGGATCACCGTCTGCACATGGGCTCTAACCGCAGTCCTGCGACCCAAGAGAGACCTTCTGACGGACAAGGAGGGGAACTCCGCGTAGGGGCAGAGAGACCCACCGTCCCAGCGTGCGCCATTGCCACAGCTGCTCTCCAATACCACGTCCACCGCACGGAGAACATTCAACAGTCACAAAGGGCTCGGAGAGGAGCCACCAGAAGGCAGGCATAACTTCCAAAACCTTAATCAAAGCAGCATTCACAGAGCTCAATCTGTTTCGCTGATCAAAGAGAGAATTATAAAGGCCTTCAATCATGTCTGCAAAGACCTACACAAGGAGTAGAAATTCAGTAACAAGCTCTGACAAAATACAGCGCACGGAAGCTGAATCCAAACCAGAAGCCATGGTTGATGCAGGGATAGTGGTTTTATTTTTAAAAGGAAGGTAATTTATCATTTAGATAGCAAGGATCACGTTAAACTCTTTCCCTTCTTTGCAGCCCGAGTGGAGGGTACCCACGGCTCGGCAGCGAGCAGCCCGCCCCCAGCACAACAGAGTGGGTCTGGGAGAAGATGATGGGCAAAAGGCCGAACCTGGGAGCCTACTGCTAGCCCAGGCACCAGAAAACACTGACGGACAAACCGTGACTTCACAACTTTTCCTCCTCGTTCAGTGAAGGGGAAGAAGATACAGAGCCCAGTGAGAAACTAAGGTGCTTTTCAGACAGCGGCTAATGCCAGTGCAAATGATGTAATTTTAGGAACAGATGAGTCTGAAAATCTTGACTAAAGAACTCTTTTTTTTTTTAATTGCTGCCACACATCCCTGCGCAGGCAGGAGTACACTCACAGAAACAGATGACGTACTCGGTTTACTACCAACAAATGGATCAATTTTCTCTTTGCGGGTAATAAAAGGCCTCCCTGGAAAAGCTTGTGGCTATTTAGGACAGACAAGGTGGTTAACAATATCTTACAGTACCACTTACTCGCCACTTCTGCTGGTGTACTTAGCAAACGGGAACATTAAACGGTACGATCTTGAATGAAAGCACACGGCATCTGCAATACGTATTGCAGCACGTCCGAGCGATGGGATAACTGGGGAGGAGCAGTGTGAATGGTAGAGTTCACTTGGGAGGGGGCGGGGGGCAAGGCAGCTTGGGAAACACTGACGTATTGTCTTTCCATTACTAAAAATTACACTTTGTGAAATAGCATTAGATCATTTTAAGAGGTTTATATAAGGACACTGAAAAACAAGTCCTTTTGCAAATTCTATTTTTTTAATGTCTCCCTCCCCTTTCTATTTCCACTATGCATCAGGTTGTGAAAATCCAACATGCAATAAGTCTAGTGTTCCCAGACAGAGGAGACCAACCTCAACCCAAGTTAAATCTTCCAGCTGTTCCCAGCTCCTTCTCTTCTCCCCATCAGACAGGCTCATAGCAGTGCCTTAATTACTTGTTTAGGAAGGATGTGACATGTTCCAATTTAATACATTTAGCCCTTCTTAAAGCAAATGTAGAATTAAGCCTCAGTATGCACTTGACAGATCTCTTAGCAACTAGAGTGCAATCAGCCAACAATGGATGATTCACAGTTTTAGCAAGAGTGTGCAGAACTGCCTGCCAAAAGTCTGAATAAACTCACATTGCTAGACACTATGGTAAAATGTACCCTGATCTCTTTTAAACTATTATATCATAGAGGAAAGTTAAACTGCATGCATTCCAGCAGCTCGCCCGAGTCTGGAAATACAATTGAACTGCAACATCTCGATTTTATGATAACCAAGACTTTTTGGTGGTTATTTTCACTTAATTAGGATAATGGTACATTTCAAAGGAAACCGCTAAAATCCATCAGTTTGTGTAAATAAAGGACAACTTCTGTTTCCGTTGCTCTGAAATGGGAAAAGGAAGAGTCTGGAGGACACTAATGGAGGCAGTCTATCCAAAGTGACATCAATTAAAAGATGGGCTTAATCTCCCACCTACTGCTGCGATGCCCACTGGCATTTAAAATATTGAAAGATGTCTGTGCAATCCGTGAGTCAGAGGGGAATAGCAGGAAGCAGCACAAGAGAGTGCAAATATCCATCCTGACGCACTACTATACTCTCTTTATCGCCCTCCAAAGCCTAGCTGAGTACCAGGCTGCCGCGACAGACAAGCTTGTTTGTATTTCTACAGCCAAATTTCTGCCTTCATTGACCAGTTTCACTCCAAGCTTCAGATTTTGCTTTGGAAGAGTTTCTTCAATGCTCTCCATGTGGATATCTTCATATACAAAAACAGTCTTGAGAAAATCCTTTACGAAATACTATTTAAAAAAATAAACAAAACCGGAAAAGCACTGCTGCGATTAGTCCCGCACAGCAAGAGCACCAAGTGACAGCAGCTAAGTCACAGACCCTTCCCTTTCAGCTACAACCATGAATCCTGACTAGAGTTTTCCCTGTGGCACACTAGACACCAGAGTGAAATCCCCGTAACAGGGTCTGGTCCCAGGAGACAAGGACAGCCTTTCCCCAGCACCCCAGCTTCATCTAAATGTCATTACAGTGAAGAGTCCCTTTCGATCTCTGGCACAAACTTCAGCTCTGGGGGTATGAAAAGCTTTTCACTATTTTATGGTGATTTATCCATTGGATCTGCTCATATCTTGCATTTTGACCTCTGTTTTTCATCATCCTTCCCTGAGACATCAACATTCACAGCAGAAGAGAGCTGACACTGTTGTCCTTTTTACTTTAACTGTCTAAAGCCACTGCTCGCTTGGTACCCAACTGAACAAAACCCCATTTAAAAATACAGACACCTTAGCCACCTTTCTCTGCTATCTTTTCAGTAGGTCTTGTCCTCCAGCTCTCTCTCTGGAGGTGGGGGATGACTCGGTGGCACCCAGTGGAAGACCCACCCTTAGCTCCATCCAGGCACCACGCAAGTGCTCTGACCCCACATCACTCCCGGGAAAGAACGCCACGGTCCTTACAGACCAGGCGCAGACCCAAGACGATGAAAAGCTGCAGCATGCTAAATCTGTTTACCATTTCAGCAACAGGCCCTGGCAGCCCCGCGCTGCCCCAGCCACCAGCAGCCTGGGGATCTCTCCCATTGCAGGCAGGAGCCTCGCTCCGGCAGCCTCGAGCAGCCCTCTTCCAGGTAAAGCAGATATGCTTGGCTAAATAAGTAGCTTTCTTTGGCACAGAAGAGCGGGGCGCCCGAGTCGGCTGGCAGACTTCGCCTCTGAAAAGAGGGTTGTGGTCAGGGAAAGGAATTTGAACACACTGAGCTCCACGCTGTCTTTAATACTAGGGTAGTCACAGGTTTCCGCTCATATGGGCTGACGACCCTTCAAAGCAAAATGAAGGCAGCAGGGGAGGTACGGCAAGTGTTGGGAAGATGCATTAAGTGCAAAAATACCATAGCTGAGAGTTTCTGTAAATGCACAAAAAACCAAATTAGGCAGGTAAGGAGAGGAGCAGGTACAAAGTAGAAGGTGCTTATACATTTATTGCTTTTATAAAGAGAAGCTTCCTATTGACAACACTCAATAGACAAACCAGAGTCTAGGAGATTTTTCCATCTATTTCCATAAGCATTATATCAAAGGGCTGAAAAGAATGTGAGCAGTGGGGCCACAGGGAGCTGGGGCACAGGCGCCTTGGTTGGGGAGGGAGCCACGGGCGGGAGGGGGATCTGGCATTTGACTTGAATCAAGCAGCAACATGTGATCTGTGCCATGTACTACCAGCATCATCACATACCACCAGCTAAAAAAAGCGCCATTATATCCAGAAACAAAATACACCGGGGACTGATGTTGCCTCTGCTCTGAGCAGGCTATCCTTTGCCTGGATAGAGGCAGATGCGATGTCATTTTTTCCATCCCAGAGTTGCTCTGCTGCAGCTGTTTTGGGAGCTCTGCTACGGCCTCGGCCGCAGAGCACGTGTAGTGATATTTCTGCTTTGGGGAACTCGATGTTACTCAATGGCTGACGTGAATCCCCGCGTTGTACGAGGCAGCAGAGCAGAATTCCCTCACTCCCTGTTTTACCCTATAAGGGCATTCGATGATGGTGCTAGGAACCTGTGCCTTTGCACAGATTTTCTGCAGCTGCTGCAGCACGGCAAAGCCAAGCCCAAGTTTGGATTCTTGCGTGTTGTGATAATCAGCTGGGGTTCGGAAAATCCTTCAAAAAATCTAATGTTCTGGCAACTTAACAAGGCTTCTGAAAAAATAACAGTTTAACATCTGGAACAAAAATACTCTGAGGAAGTCCAAGACCAACACAGCACAGAACATTTTCCCCCCCGTAACTGTTACTGTACAGCACTTCCTTGTCCCCAGCTCAGTGAAACTGGAACGTTTGCATCAAGATGCTGAAACATTTTATTGGAAGTCATGCAGGAAGGTAGAAAGATAAAGGGCTATTCATACACTTGAACATTTTTTTTAATTTTCTGGGGTTTGTTTATTTTTATTCCTGTCCCATGAATTTCCTCAGTCTTTTAATGCATCTTAATCTTCATCAATATTTAACTCTGCAGCAGAAATACTGCATACTTTGTTTTCCCATTTAACTTGGGGGGGGGAAACGACATCTATGGGAAGAAGAAAAACAGCCAGTTCTAAAGGAAATGACTTTTCCTTTTTCCACAAGATGTCCTGGAATAGAGTCAGGGAAAAGGATGAAAGAGAAAGGTGGGCAGCAAGAACACCATGCTATTTCAGAGTTAGCTAGGGTCATCATTTAGGACACTTCTTCCTACCTCTGGGTGCCAGGTACTCTTACTGAAATCTCTAAGTTCAGATCACGTCCTGCAAAGTCTCAGATACCTAATTTTCCACCTCCCGCTCTGTCGGGGAGTGGCACCCAGAGCAGCGCTTGTGCCTGGGACACTGGTGGTCTCCATGCATGTGGTTAAAAATAAAACAAAAAATCTCAGTTAAAAATGTACGGAGAGTTAAACTTTCCAACACAGTATTTTCAGTGTTGGTTATTAAATGCTACATGGTTTTTCCTTGAAAAAAAGAGAGTTGCTATGTTTGGACAAGCTCACGCTCTGCCCTCTATCAGAGTTACTGGGGCTCGTGCTACAGCAAATCAGACCCCACACACCAACTCCTGCAGCATTAAAAAAAAAGCAGAGAGCTCCCTGCACACTGTCACCCACCAGTGTCCAAAAGATCCTAAGGCCCCTGAAGAACGTGTGCACACCCACAGCTCAGCCAGAGAAACCGGGAACAACAGAGCTGCTCTCTAGACTGTGGATCCAATAGGAAGCAAACCCAAACCTGGAATACATTTTTATTTCCATGTACTGCACAGAGGATTTATACACTTTAATCCTGGTGCATCAAGCTATCCTGCAAAGGGGACTTGTACCTAGCAGAGTGCAGGAGCTCACCACTTGTATCATCCCTCCACATGATTATTTCCAAGGAATTTTGCTAATGTAACAGAACTGCAGAAACAGGCCCTGCAGTATTCCGGTTTGTGAATGTGTTTGGATGCAGTCTGGCTCAGCAGAGGGGGACGATGCCACGCAAAGCCCTGTTGTGCAGGAAGCCACGCAGACTACAGTGCCTTGGGACCCCTCTGGATTAACTGCAAAAACAGAAAAATCAACCTAATAAATCTCATGTGCAGGTACACCTCCCCAAAATGTGGAAATACTGAGAAGAGAAGAGCCCTGACAGAGGCACCTGTGGAAGGCTCAGATTACAGAACCAAGATGTAATTGCATCTCTCCATTCCCACTTGCAGCTGAAATCTAGAGCCACATCAACAAACACTTGGCACACAAGACAACAGCTTTCAAGTACTCTTACAGAAATTAATGACTGCTTCCCACACCTCTGCAGCTCTGGGGGTTCATTATCTGCTGTGGATGGACAGAAAATGGTGCATCTCTGCCCAGCCGGCTCAGCCAAGGGAAGCTACGGGTGCTCCTGGGAGCCCCTTTGGGTGCAGGGGAGCTCCCGGCTCCCCACCAGTGCTTTGCCACCACCTGGGGTCCTGGCACACGGCATGGCAGCGCCAGGACACAGCTCCCTGGTGGCACAGCTCTGCTGGAGCCGAGCTGGCGAGGGGGAGCCTGGCCACCAACTGGTGGCTGCAGCAGATAGAGAACTGAAATGCCTTCAAATGCTAAGGAACCGAGTTGAGTGAGAGCCACAAAACTCATGCTAGAGAAGAACCTGCACCCACCATTTTGTTGCCCTGAATATAGAAAACCCCACCCAGTTAAGTAAAAAGCAAACCCTTGGGGGAATCACAGAAGCATTTCTCCGTTGCAGAGCTGACTGCCACCAAGGATGCTGGTACAAAACATTTTCTGTGGGTCTTTGGAAGCATTTGTTGCTGAACAGCTACTTGAGAAACCACTCCTCTGCCCCCACACAGGCACAGTGGTGATACAGGGACCAAAACTAAGCCAAGCAGCTGGGGTATAACCAGTGCTCATGTCTCAAACCTGGTGCATCGTTTTATGGATTTCCATTCTCCATCTTCTGGGTTGCTGTTTCCTCATTCCCTAACGAGACCCATATAACTGCAAACCATAGAGGCTTTGCAAAAGGTTGCCAGAGTCCGTCCTCTCTCTTTTGTGCTGTCTACACTAGACCTCCTCAGAGGGCAGCAGAGGACAGCGAGAGGTCTACCCTCCCACCCACAGGCAGGATAAGTGCATCCCACAGATGCACACCTACCCTGCTCTCCAGGACTGGAAAGCCCCCAGACACCCACACAGCCTATTCTAACACTCCACCATCCCTCCCATTTTCCCCTAGTATTGAACCTGTATCTTGCTCACTGCAGTTTAATCCCACAACTTCTTACCCTATCTGCCATAGCTAATCCCTCCCTTTCGGCAGCTGGCTGCCCAGGGACACTTCTGCATTTTCACTGTTACACTACACAGAATGTAATGAATCTTTAATTAAATGGGCTTGATGAGGAAAGTCATTCAAATTAGGCTTCATCAGCAAGACAAAACCCCAGCTGTCTTTCCTAAAGGATATAATGAAGCACAGTTTAAAATACCTGGAATCCAATTTTAGCACTGCAGAACAACAGTTTGCAAAATCAGCATTTGTCAGGTAAGCAGGGAATGGCTGAAAGAGAAAAATCTCCAAGATCTTAAAAAATGAGGCACATTTTAAGCCACACAGCTTTTACAGCAATTCCTTCATAAACCAGGAGCTTCTAACAATCTAACAGGCTTAATGCAACCAGAAGCAAGAGTGCAACTGGTTTCACAGGGGTTGTCATTTGCACATCCAATGTGCTACAGAAAAATGGTGCAAGTGCCCTGAGAAAGGCAACTCTAGGAAGCTTACTGTAGCTCCACGGAAACGGAGTAAATAAAGCATGCATCATCAGCACATCCTCAACATGCTTCTCATCCCTCTGGGATGAGAGCAACACTGGGAGCTTCTCTTGTTTAATGTGCACAAGAGGATTCACGCACTCAGTGCTGAATGACTCTTCACATTGACTTCGGTGGGAATAAGCTACCCTGGATTTCAGAAGAAAAAAGCACTAACAGAAAGTTAATGAGGTACAAACCAGGTTATGAATGGACCAAAGAAAAAAATCTCCTAAAGCTATTTCCTGCCCTGCTGTGATCGAATACATGCCTTTTAAGGCCTTACCTTACCCCCCCTCCTTTCTTTAGGCAATGCTTTATTGTAGCCCGAGACTTTCTCTACTTTTCTAATCAGTTTCCATTATGTCCTTTTCTTTTAAAGTTTCCCACTGTTACAGCTCCACCAGGAGCAATAATGCTGAAAACGGCAGCATAGACTGGCTACGGCCTTTTAAATAGTCTTGAAATGGAGCCAAGGTGGAATAAGTCTACTGGACAGGGGGGTTAAAGCACCAGGGCTCTTACTGCAGCGCCTGCATCCCTGCTCCTGCCAAGGCAGCTCTGCACACGACAACATGGAAAGTTTTAGAGCAGAGTCTAGCCTAGGGTAAGAAAAAATTCCTGACCTACAAGTTTTAAAAAGGATGTTATGAACCAGGGGGCTGGATTTGGCCCCCTTCAAATCAGAGGGAGACCCAAAGGCAGAACACAGAGGCAGACCAGCTCCGGCAGAGGAGCGCTCAACCCATGGAGTGCATTCTCCCTATTTCCTCCTCTGAGGGAAGGAGGGTGATGCAAGTTCGCTTCATGTATTCACTTCTTGCTTTTACGTTCAAAACAGAAAACCACCACCCCCATGCATGCATACTCTCCTATCACTTCTAATGCACCGTGTTACCCACCTCCAAATATTTCTCTCTCACCACATTCCCACCTCACCAGCTCACACTCACAACGAGCAACCAGCAAGACTCAGAGCTGGCTGGCAATCTCATGAGACAGACTCTCACAAGAATTTCCTGCTTCTGGTTCGGCCAGACATACTGCAACAACAGACACTCTCGCAGTATTTTGGCACTTCCACTCCTTGGTTCAGGCCAAGACCCAGGAATGCAAGTGAAAAAAACACTTTTTAATTTTTAGAATTTTAAAATAGCTCAGCTCTTCCCTCTGCTGCCGTGGGTGTCTGGTTGGCTTCCACGCTAAAAGATCGCTTCCACTGAGATTAACTGAATTTGGAAACCACAGTGCTGAAGGTAACACCAAAAAATTTGCTTCCCAGAAAACAGCTTTGTAAGACACCACCACGGTAGGGCATCGGAGCAGTTTACTCCAGAGAAGCAAGTGTAATGGAAAGAACAAATGACTGACCTTCCAACTACACTGAATTAGGTTTTCCACGAGTCCTGGGGTACTTCCAGCAAGCGTTTCTATCAAGATGACCTAGCTGGTGAAAACTCTGCATAGGAGCCTCAGGCAAGACCTACAGATCTTTCATGCATGTTCCTAAAAGTACAACTCATGATGGACTGAGGAAGCCAGAGTTTCCACGTTTTCTTGTCTCTTCTATTGAATTACCATGCAAGCGTGCACTACAGCTGGGCAAGGCCATTTCTCAGTGTGACTAACGACTCACAGTAAATACTTCAGATACTTGTAGGCTCCTAGAGCCCCTTGTAGGCGGCTTCAGCTCACATCTGTACTTCAGGGAGCATCTTTCTAGGCATCACTGCTGGGTCATTACAATTCCCACTGATAGATCAGCTTGGGAAAAAGCCTTGCTGGAAATTCAGAATTTGGGCCACATACAGATGCACTCAAAGCCCCTCTCCTCATGCCATGTCTCAGAGCCTGAACACATGCCCATGCCACCAGCATGAAGTAAGGACCACACTGGATGCTATGGAGGGTCCCGGCTCCTTTCAGGAGGGGTTATCCTCAGATGTTCTTCTAGTTGTTCACTGGAAACACAGCTTCCTACAGCCTCTGCCGATACAAGCAGCAGTCACAGCTTAAGATACTTTCAAACACACCTCTCCTACCTGCTGCATGCAATGGCACGCTCCTCTGCCTCATGCTTAGCTTTCTTACAGCAGCAAAAGCAGGGGAAGTGAGGGCAAGAACACCTTTTGTGAAAAACAAAAACGCCACTCCTAGCATGTAGGCAAGTTTTAAGGATGAATTTAGAAACACAAGCCCAAACTTCTCAGTATGAGTGCCTGTAACTGGGCTGGGCTCTTAAATCACGTGTAGGCTCAGGAGGAAAGAGCCTGCCTTTCAGGGACGCTGAGCCTGTACTTCCCATTCAGAGCTTTGGCCAGGGGTCAGAGGACACATACCACAGTGTGAACATTTATTCAGGCAAGTTAAAACACTTTAAAAAGGTTCTGCTGCTGATCTACAGGAGTTATCACCTGCGCCGGTATCTGTGCAGGTCTGGGGTTAATGCCTTGCACCAGACACGGTACACATGACAAGGAAAGCTGGCGCTGACAGCAGTCACCTCCTCATCCTCAGATCCTCTGGAGTACCTTCCCCAAAAGCTAAATGAGCACATCTATTTTCTACTAGGCATAAAGAGGAAAACCTACAGAAAATCTCGTTACGAGAGCAGTCAACGCATACAGGAGGCATGTCGGATGCTTTACGCATCAACAATGAAGAGACAGCTTTCCCAGCCCTGGAGAAGCATGCAGAAAGCAAGGCACAAAGATTAAGAGTTCTTTAAAGATCCATGCTCCACATCTTGTTCTTAAAACTCACTGCAGGATATATTTAATATTGGTACACACTGTATTTAATATTACTATGCATGCAAGTTCTATTGTGCTATTAACCACGGGCTTTCACATGTACCACACTACAGTCTAAAATCTCCTAGTCAGTACTTAAGGCTAGGAAACACTTTAAAGCTAAAGCCATATCATCTTGACAAACGTTACATTACATCAGACTTTCCACTATTGAAAAACATGATTATGAGATCACCTCAGAAAGATGGTAAGTAAGCACATACAGGGCAGGAAAGAGTTTAAGTGCTTTAAACTAAGACGACTGATTACAGGATCTGCGCTAAGCACTGGCCCCTTACAGGACTGAGCCCCAGCTACTTATATACTTGTGTCACAGGCACAAGCCTTAAAGTTAAAGGAAAAGGTTAATCTCCTTGAATCCTAACGTAACATATAGAATGCACAGCAATTGCCTGTCTTTATCCTTTCACTCCTTCCTGGACTGAAACCATCAGCTAGATCTACATCCAACTCCCCCACACTCCTCCCAGCTCCAGACCCCACCAGCTTCAGAGCAGGCAGCCAACACTTGCACTTCTCCGGTGGACACCTCTAGGCCCTTTCCCATACTGGATGCATCCTGCTAGTACCAAGGCTGCAGTCCATTCCAAGTGTTTAAATATTTAACGTGACTGTCAATATGTATTTTCTAAGGTTAATAAAATTAAAATGGGTTTTCAGTATTTTCAAAACACTCCTGAGAAGTCCAGTTTGTTACCAGCATAGCACTTCATTGCAGATGTAGGTATGTGGTGAATCTGCTTTCAGGAACACAAAACAGGGCACTATTTTTAGACATAGTCTCAGGATTTATATAAATCTGAATAAGACCTTACACACTGTTTTATTAGCAGCTCGTTGTTTACATTCCTTCCTGGAGAAATACAAACCCATTTCTTAAATTTTGGGAATACTGCTGCGCGTTGGAGGGCTGGCAGACCTTTAGGAGCTCCCGTTAGGCTTCTGGTTGTGTGCAGTAATCTTGTAAAGAGGGTAAGGAAACTAAGCAAAATGGAAACTAGGTTAAAATTGGAGAAGCCTGGTGCAGAATTACAAGCAGTGCCTTTAGTCCTCAAGATGAAGCGCAGACAGAGCACATTTCAACTGCACAAAAGCTTTTGGCGGCTTCTGGTGGCTGCTGACATCTGTGCCAAGGTTCCCCTAAGGATGGAGAAATGAGAAAGATAAAGCCATGCTCGGGAAGTATCAAAGCGAGGACATGAATCAGCAAGCCCCGGGAGGGACAGGACACGCTCGCAGCTAGCAGAGGGGACAGTCACGAGAGTATTTCCCACCGGTACCACAAACCCAGCTGCCTTTGTCAGAGCCTGGATAGCAGTTGCCCTTCTTTGTATTAGTTTCACCTTCCCTGGCATTTATTTTTGCTACCCTGCAGTCATCCTGCATGGCCAGGACACAGTTCCCCAGCAATCCAGGCTGCAGGGGAGCCACAGCTCCAGCTACTGGGTCAGGCAAACCCATTGGGAGTGTTACTGCAGCCAAGTGACCGGCACCAAAGCAAACAGAGATGCAGCACAAGAGCCCTTCTTCCCTGCCTGGCAGGCTGTAACACCTACAGGTCCCAGACTCTCAGAGCCTGTTTGATCAGGGCATCACCAATGCCATGGGCCCACACCAGGCTTCCACGCAAAGGGCTGACAGCTGAGAGGACTTTTGGAAACACAGCCACAAAGAGTGCTTATCATCCAAGCCTGGCCACGCCAGTTCTAGTCCTGCTCCTGTAAAAGCTCTCCAGTCAGCCCTGCGCGATGCACGGCTGGTTTGATGCTCTTCTGTCAGAGAAGGCTTTTAGGCTGCTCATGGCATTATCTCAGTAACAAGATGGATGCCACTCCTGGCAGCCTGCCATTCATCAAACCCACCTAGAAATGGCTCCCGCTTCTGCCGTTTGCAGGCATAAAAAGACCAGCAGTTCTGCTTTGCAAATTTTTAGTGATTCAATTAGCTGTGAAGCAGGGGTATAACGGCAGAAAAGAATAGCGCCTTTTCCAAAAGGCTCCTTGTGCTCTGAAAATGAACAACTATTTCCTATCACTGATGCTGGTATTTTCAGGCTCACTCGATCTATATCAGGCTATTCGGGAAAAGCCTGTCCATCATCTCCATAGCACAAACCGGCAGGTTATCAGCTGCCATCAACTGTCCCGCAACAGCACAGATCCCATGGGAGACTGTCCTCCCCCGATACCTTCCTGCAACGGCTCTTCTAGGACACTCTTCCATAACATCAAGTCTGGCTCTCAATACATCAAACCTCTGTATGCCAAGTATTCATTACTAGGCCTTTCTAAGAATCATTTTGCAAAGCTTGGATGGCAATATGTTTTCACAGCTGATGTGGAAAAGCTAGAAACAACATTTCCCAATGAGAAATCTCTGCTTTACAAAGTGTACACTGTTTCTTAGGGTTAATCTGACTTGCTAAAGGGGGAAAAAAATCCTATTATACTGTTGACATAAAATATCTCTGTCTTAATAGTGGAACCATTCCATTTCTTACTATCTGCTCTAGGATGGATACACTGAGGCAGGGAAGGAAAAATAAATCAATGTCTGACCTCAGAGCACCCATTTCTGGTGCTAGTGATAGCCCATCTTATACTGTCGGACACCCTGATTAAGCCTGAACACAGATTCCCCTTGCCCAGCGGGATGGAAACACCGGCAAGATCTCTGCAAGGTTAAGGCAGGGCAGCTGCCTCCCAAATGGCAGTCCTTGGATAACTTGTGACCTTCAGGATCACAGCAAGGGACTCATAATGAGTCTGCTAAACAGCTATCAGTATTACAGCTTATTCATAATACATGAACAGCTTAAGTGGGTCACAGAGACCTGTATATCCAAGTAGCCTGACTCCAACAGTGGTTGGAACTGGCAGCTTAAGGAAAGAACAGAAAGAGAACAAGCATAGAGTGCTGCTGTCTCCAGTATATTTTCCCCAGCTTATTATAAGAAGCAGCATACATACTTCCAAAGCCAGATATTGCATCTGGATCAAAGTGTTAAACAGCTATTGATGGATCTCTTTCATTAGTTGACACCCAGCTGTACTTTTGGCCCCCGCAACACCCTGGCAATGAATCTGACAGTTCAGTTGTGCACTGCATGACAAAGTACTTCCTTCTGCTTGCATTCACTGCCTGGGTATTTCTCTGTATGTCATCAAGTTTCATACTATCACTCCCAGTTCATTTTCTCCGTACCATTTGAGACATTGTAGAGCTCTCCTATTTATCCGCTCCCCTGCCCAAAATAACTTTGCACTGACGGCATTTATCTAATTAGCGTAACTTCACCCAGAAGCACTCCTACCTGCAGCAAGGTCTTCTCGTCCACCCCTACCTTTTTCTGCTTACCCTGCGCTTCCAGAACGGGTAACCAGAACCTCACACAGCATTTCAGGTCCAGATGAATAATCAGTTTAAGCCCAGTCAAAAAAAAAATGGCCTTTCAGCACTACTGGAGGTATATAGCATTTAAGAGTGTTTTGGAAATGCTCATCTAGAAGGGACCGTCCTAACCCAGATCCCTGCAGTCAAGGCAAGCTGGTTGTTTTACTGTGTGACAATAAGGTCACATCCCAGAACAAGAGGAGGATTAACAGAAACACTTACTTTAAGGGTCATAAAAATAAGAGATTGCTGTATGGCACTACAGGAGCTCCATTTCAAATGGATCGGAGTTTCACAGTTGGACTTGCCAGCATCAGCAAAGACATGGCATCCAGCATGATGCATAAAGTGCTGACAAGGGCTCTCCCCTACATATTGTCAGGTCACCCCCTTGCCTTTTCTTCATACCGGCTTTGACAGCATGCCTCTTCTACCCCAACTTCTGCCCTGACTACTTTTCCTGCATTGGTCGGGTTTTACCTTTCAGACAGTTTCCTTCCTTAAAACCAGTTCAGATCAAAGGGATCAAGAATTGTTGAACAAATATCAGTAAGGCCAACAGCAGAGTAGTATCTGCCTGATTTCTTCTAGAAACTACACTAAA
This sequence comes from Morus bassanus, assembly GCA_031468815.1. Taxonomy (NCBI): domain Eukaryota; kingdom Metazoa; phylum Chordata; class Aves; order Suliformes; family Sulidae; genus Morus; species Morus bassanus. The sequence continues at coordinate 7,828,435 of CM062576.1, read as the reverse complement.
ACCAGTTGTTCTTTGCACACATTTTGAGCTGCTGCAGCCAGAAAGAATGTGGAAGAGAGTCTATCACAACCCTGTGCTGCCACTGCTGCCGCCGCTGCCGCCTCCTCCTCCTCTAACACCCTCTAACTCCAGGAAAGCACGACATTTGGAAGTTTCTGAATACATGTGGCTACAGGAGTCGCTTCAATCACCTTGCAAAAAAACCAGGCAAACTTGTAGAAGGCTTCAGTGTTTATTGGAAAAATATGGGTATCCAGTTCATATCATCCTCCATCAGTATCTATTGGTTCTATCAGTTTCTATTTGCCTCTCAACAGCACTGCTCACCTCAGCTCCTGCTACTACACTTTGCTAGCACAGGCACTAGTATTCCCATCAGATGCTTGTGACAGATACTGAGCCATGAACTAGCGCGTCAGACTTCAGTGAATACTTAGTGACTAGCAATAGCCGCACCACCTCTCCTCTGTACAGTGCCGGAAAAACATGAGATACAACAGTAAAGTGATGAATCTCAAGTAAGCACAGTGGTGACAGGCACACTTAGCTATCTGGGTGGGTGAAACTCTCCAAAACACTTTTACTGTTTGCAAAATTAACTCCTGTAGGACTGCTAGATGCCTCTCACCTTTACAGAGAGGCATGGCCTGGAGTTTACTACTAAAGATTTAAAGTATTTTAAAAAACATAGGTTTCTATTTCTGGACAGCACGCCAAAAAACTAGCTCCATCTCTAAAACGCTTACCTTTCTAGCTTGGGTTTGCATGGAGATGACCATCTCCATGGCTGCTGGTCTGCCACTCTAAGGACATTGACCATACTGAAGTGCAGAGGCAGATGCACAAGCAAGATTCTTGTCCTGGAAGATCACCCTTTTCTATGAGGTATGGGATTCAGCTTCCCTGACAGCTCTTACATTAAGCCTCAGAAAAAGAAAAGAGAAATCCAAAATCAATCACAATGCTGCCAATAGCATCCAATTATGTGGCAGTCTTGTTTCAGTTTGCTTCAGCAGCCAGCTGGGACTGAGCTGAGACAGACTATTTCATCTTGCCAGAGGACTTTGGTTGGCATCCAGAGACAGATGTGGATAGCCAGTTCCTTTACTATTAACATACATAAACCTTCCAGAAACAAATTATCACAATTATTTTTTAAAGATAGTGCCAAATACTGAATCTCTACTGAAATGAAAATGAGTTCTGCAACTCTTGAACAAGCTATTTTTGAAATACTTGTTTGGTTTTGCTATTGACTCAAAGTGACAGAAAAGTGGCAAGTTACAGTGTGGTCAGCTGACTTGTATGTGATCAGTGGCCTTGGATGAACGCAAGACCTGACTCAAGTACATCTCAGCCATAAAACATTTAATTTTTCCTGAAAGGAAAATTCCTAATACTGCTACAAAAAAGGCAGCAAGAAAAGGTATTGTCACCTGATGCTGTGGGCGCATCATTTATCTTCACCCTAGAACTGCTACTGCCCAGATCTGATACCGAGAGTGAAGCTTTCTTACACCATAAACTTGATTGATTAAACATATGTTCCTGTAAAAAAAGTTGGTTTTTTTTTAAAGCAATTAATGATCAGTAATTAGTGACAATAATTTCTTTCTTGACAGGAACACATTCTCTGCAGCCACCAACCTCTGCAAGCCTGCCATAAGCAATGACTTCTACACAGATGTCTGTATGTACTGGGATAACTTATGGGCAATGAAGACTCAGTATAGGTGACTTGTGTTTCAGGTCAGACATTTAATAATCAGGTCTACATTTTTGATCCAGGAGACTTCTGACAAAGACAAGAAATTCTCTGAAAACTGAATAACACAGAAGCATAGACACTGTTTGCATGGGCTAATCTGACCTGTTAAGCTCACAAAATACTCAATATGACTGGATTATTGCAAGTTAAAATTTGCTATATAGTCACTTCCCACAGCATCCTTGGTGGAGTCATGCTGTGTCTGCAGAGGAGACTGAGTGCCTGTTCCGGAGCCACTGCAGAGAAACCAGCAAGGGAAGAATAACCAGTCATATAGATAGAAATTAAAGTCTCTACGTGTTTATTTGAATAAAAAAAGTCAGTGTTTAGACCAAGACCAGCCATGCTTGCTGAAGGGCTGCATGCCCTGGTCACCTCACCGAGAGAGATAATTGGAGGCAGCAAGTTTAAGGATAACTGGCCTTGTTGATCATATGTGGTTTTGGGAGAAATAGTAACAAACCAGAGGTTCTTGCCCCTGCCACACTTATGTTTCTACATCAGAAGTAAGTATGTTTTACAACAAACCAGCCTGTCCACTGCCAGAGCTGAGACTCATGTTCTTGAATTAGCATCAAGGGAATCACACTTGTTTATATGCAGCATGAGGCGTTTCTTATAAAATAATCAGGACCCTAGAACTGGAGGAAGCTTGGCAAGATGCAGCACTGGGACAACAAGTGAGCACAATGAACTTGGCACCAGAACGTGGAAAGTACTGTTCTTATAAAGCCAACTGCCAGAAGGGCCTGCAAAGAAACACAAACATTTAAAAGATAATGGGAATAAAAGATTAAGGAATATCCGTTCCACTGGGTTATATACATAGCTAGACAAATAACATTGTGTAAAAACATGAAACATGTCTCTTCCTAGGAAGTGGAGTAGAGGACCTTGAAAAGAGCATTATACATCTTGTCTCAAGACAGAGTGCTTTACAACAAAAGCTCCCTATCAGCTAAAAGACCTGGCATCGCACCGCTCAGGGGAAATACTAGATTGCTATATAAACCAATAATGCATTAGTTACTGAAGAGTTTAGTAGAAAGGGAATTTAATCAAGTTTTGAGAACTTCAGTGAAGTGACAGACAGGCACCTCCACACACTATTACTGAACAGCTGCACTTAACACTCGACCAGAGCACAGCCCTGCAGAGGTGTTGTCAGAGGTGTGCCCTGCCCACGGAGATGTCATCCCAGCTCCCGTTCTTCCCATGGGAAGCACGGTGCAGCCCTGCAGCACTACAGGTTGCACTCTGCACAGGAACATGGTGGGCGGGGCACATCAGGATCCTGGCTCAGGGGACCAGTACACAGGGGCTATGGGAGGCCAATTTGGAGACATGGAGGGCAAGAGAGGGGCCCAGGTGGAGAGGCATGGGACTGGAGGTGAGTTTGCAAGTAGAAGCATGCAGGAGGGAAAATTAAGATATATGCTTCTTCTGTGTGTGTGTTTGTCCTGGCACGGCATTGGGAGGAGCTGCTGCTTGTTCCACTGGTACAGCATGGGAAACCTCAGCTGGGGACTTCCCTCTCCATACCAGAGCATCTCAGAGGCCAACAGGCAGACACAGAGCACACAGGAGCTCTTCTGCATCACACGCTCTGCCACTCTCAGGAGACACTGTCAGATCCCACAATGAGCAAGACAGCACTGCAGCCTGCATATCAACCCTCTCTTTTGCAGAGTGTGTGGGGTGTTGCAGGCTTGTAGGGAGCAGAGGATTTAAAAAAAAATCTATCAGGCAACCTACACTGGGTATGTTACAAACCCACCTTTGAATCTCAAAACCAAAATTCCAGCAGTGACTGTGGTAAACTAGTTTTTACAATGCTTTTAAGTGAGACGGTTACCAAAGAAAGCAATTTAGATTCAATTTGAAAGTCTGGGCAGAAATCTCTTGGGGAAGGAGCAGGGTAGTTCCAAGCCATATGTAAAAGTCAGAGCAGCAAAAAAGGCTCTTTTCACCGTTTTGAGGAAATGCTTACAGTTCTTTGGAACCTTTAACCACTTAGCATTTGCACTGAACCGTAAGCTCACCAAGGGCTATTTATCACAGCTAAAGGAACACTGATTAACAAGGTACAAGAGCTGACATCAGGCTTGCACAATAATAATCAGTGTCCACAGGAGATGAAAAAACAGGCATTTAATTTAGGTTCTGCCTTTTTTTAATCTTCTGGTCAGCAACTTGGATATTCCTGAGAAACCTGACATCACAATTTAATAACAAGGTCTAAATATTGCCTCTGCTGGAAAAGCATGAAACCCAAGTTGCTCCTAGACTGTCCTTAAAGATTGTTTTACAGTTCTATAGATAGAAACCAATTACAACGAATACAGTCCACTTACATTGATCTGACTAGAAGCTCCTTCCTAACATTTCCATTGAATCTGTGATCACAGAAGCAAAACTGAAAATAAAAAAAAAATACAGTTCTTGGCATAGCCAATTCACCCAAAGTTTCAGTCCTATTAATGTGGGGTCAGAGCTACATCAGCAATGAACTTTAAGACCAAAGAACCACCTACCCGAACCATGAGGCAGCACTCAAACTGTCAAGCAGATGGAAGGGGCAGAGCCACAGAAATAAATCAAACTGCTTTTGAAATAGTCTGCTTTAGGAGGCTAAACATCCCTTCTCATGCCTACTGACACTACCCTTACACAGGCTCCTGATACAGGTCTACCTAATACTGTCCAAAGGATTGTTTTTTAAACTTCTCAATACTGTTTAAGAGCAAACTTGAATACTGTTTAAGAAGCTTTTCTCCTCTACTGGGTGCTTTTCAGTTCATTTATATGCTAATACCAAAACATTGACAATGAAAGCTAGTGAGATATATTAAAGAAAACACTGATACAGGTTCTGAGGAGAGTTACTTTGCTGCCTTCTGTACCCTATGATGGACGTCACCCATTTGCTCCTGGAGAAAGCCTCCAAGCGACACACACCGTGGAACATCATTACGTTTGGTCCTGCCAATTACATGCTCTGCAAAAGACAACCAAAACCCACGTTAAGACTCAGGTATACATCTTATCTGAAGTCTGACTGGTACTTCTCAACTTGTTTTCAGTCATACTGAAACCAACACACTGACAATATTTTGCACACTCTCACTCTGATTTTGAGGTTAGCCTGAGAAGATGGTGAAAAGGATAGGATAAAGGAGCATGTATATGGCTCAGTGTACAATTTAAGAGAAAACAATTTACAAGAGGGTGGAAAGGTACCTAGTGCCATTCCTAATTTTTAATCAACCTTCATGTAAAGCTTTTGCCCATGTTTACTGGCCTGCTGTTTTACGCACTAAGCAATGACGACACAGTGGTAACGTCTGTGCTTTCTATCATAAGCTTTCTAGGCAGAACACCAAAGTTAGCCTGTAACATCAAGGGCAAAGCACAATAAGGACATGCAAAGGGGTCAGTGCAAATGTACAAGACCTCTACAATTTGTTATGACAGTTTAAAGAACAATGAATTATTTAAAGTGGTAATAAAATGTTTAATCTCTTGCCTCTATAGTGATCAGCAAGTGCTAATCCTCCATGCAAATGAGACAGATCTTTCCCAGTTGTGCAGAGAGATGCTGGTTTAAGTGATTAGTCGGCAAATACAGGTTCTTTTGTACTAGCATGTATCATAAAATAAAATAAAAACCCCATAACCTAATTAAGCTCAGGAGCTAGCAGAGCCTTGAATCTGTTTCTCCTGAGCCTAGCTTTTCTATTAGTTTGCAACAGACGTCATTATCCTACAGAACTGCCTAGGTCTACAGAGGGAGTGGAGGAAGTAAGTGTCTAGCATTTAGCAGTAGATATGTGGTATTACATGCGTCTATGCAATACGTATATAACCTACTAAACTCTTTTTGCTTTCTGTTTTCTCAGAAGCCCCCACCAAAGAGCCTTAGAATCATTCCTGCAAGCAGTAAGCAGCAGCTGGGACTGCAGCCCAGCGCAGGGTGCAAGCTCTAGTTCATATAAGGCTGTGCAGCCCTGCAGAAGCTGCACAGGGGGTGGCAGCTGAGGGTGCTCAGCACTGAGGAGCAGGTTACTTGGCCCAGCACAGCCAGAAGCTCTGCAGAAGCACTGCTGTGGACAAAGCCCTGCCACCCAGCAAGATGATTTGGGAAGAGGTACCCAGAGATGCTCAAAAGGCAATTAGGAGGCTTCTCCAATGTTTGTTGAGAGGATGGGGTTTGACATACTCCTCTGCTGCTCATCCCATCTTCAGTGCTGAAGGACTGTCTATCCTCCACCACAGGAATGCAGCCCCAGAAGTTGTCCCCAGTGGGTCTTGGGGGGTGGGGAATAACAATAGTCTTGCATGGAAGTTCCCTCTTGACAACCAAGGAAGAAACCACAGTGATAGCTTCTGCAGCAGCTCCTGAAGCTTTCCCAGCACCAGCTATTCTCCCTTCCCTATGCAGCGGCTGAGAAGAAGCCGGGTCACTGTGGGTGCATTTTGCTGAGCTTTTGGGTTTCCATCTGTCTGCATAAGCACAGAAATGGTGGAAATGATGTTTTGTGCTATTCCAAGCACATTAAGACAACTTAGGCAGTAAGAGAAATGTGCTGATGAAGGCTCTTCTCAGCAACTAACCCTGTTGTGTTCAGAAGGTGCCATAAGAGTTTATACTAGAGGAATAAACAACTGAGAACATAGTGCTGGAACAAAAGGTGCTGGAACTGGCAATCTGATCAGTGATCACAACATTTCCATTGGAGTTACTCAACTTGAACATCAAGCACACTGGTGACTGCACACAGCTAAACAAAACACCAGCTTATCCGCATTAGCTACCTACCTCTGGCTTCAAAAGCCTTTACCTTTCTCCCAAACCCAAAACTCCCCAGAAACTATGAATTTTAAAATAAGTTCAGAAGCTGATAACACAGAAAGATAATGCCTTGAAATAAGTCTGAGTCTTGCCAACAAATCATTAAATGCATGACTGATTTTTTTCCTTTACTGAAAAAATACTGGGCTCTTTCCCAGTACTGACTGAACATGACCAAATTTAATTCAACTCTTTTTTTCTCCCTACAATAACTTGGAGCAAGAACAGACATAACCCCAGATTTTCTTTTTTTTTGTTCCAGACAGACAACCAGTAAAGAATCCAATGGTACTGGAGGGGTAAGCAATAGTATCTATAAAGCCTGAAAGCTCAATCAATGCTACTACAAATTACTGCAGAAATTTGCCTGCTGCATACAGTGTTACAGTAATTGATGACAAGCCTTCTTAATAAGGAGTCTAGTCTGTGAAAGAACTTGCTGCATCAGTTCTTAACGGAACGGGAGATGAGACAGTGCTGATCAGTTCACACATCTGGCAGTTTATCAGGAGGCACAACGCACCTGAAACAGCTCTGCTCCAGCTGCACATTCTACCAGGCTGTTGTCTTTGGGATGCACCTTGGCAGTCCCCTATGCCCTTCAACTTTCACCTGTCTGACCAGGCTTCAGAGCCTGACCTACCACATGCCTCTTGGCAGGTTTCCTGGACACACTCTCCCTCTGTTAATTCTTTGCAGAAAGGGTACCCTACAACCCTGTTTCCCTGCATCCTTTCCTTCCCCCACTGCTCCTGCCCATTCTGTACAGAGGTCCATTAAACAGTTAAGCGATCAGCAAGACAAGCCTGGCTGAGTCCTGCGTTACAGGGAGGTTCAGGTCAGGAGTGCATGCTCAAGAGTTGGGCTTTATGTTAACTGCGTTAAGCCAAGCATACATGAACTGTACTGCTAAAATATTCATGTGCTTGCACTTACGTTACAGGAAAAGAATAAGAGATTGCACTTTGAGAAACTGGTGCTGTACATAGGCTGCATCCACCCTCCTTCCTTCTCTGTCACCCAGTTGACTATACAAGTAACAATGCACTATGACAGCCTTGGTTCACTTTCATACCAGGCTGTCCTAGCCAGCTGAGGTAGGAGTACAGTTTTTCAAAGGCTGCATGAAGAAACTGGTTTCACAGGGCTTTATCCTTCTGATTTTCTAGCAGTGGATCCACCACACTACAAGCCATCCAGATTTAATTACTGTCCGCTGTCTCGACAGTAGAGATTTCATGGCAGTTCAACTGACAAATGCCCGACTCCATGTATCCTAACATACAACAGGTTTCATGCTCACAAAATAATTCAGGTTGGAAGGGACCTCAGGAGGTTTCTAGGCCAACCCCCCACGCAAGGCAAGGTCTGTTCTCATAGCTGGCCAGGTTGCTCAGGGCTTTATCCAGCTGGGTCTTGAAAACCTCCAAGGACGACAACTGCACAGCTTCTCCAGGCCCTTGTTCCACTGCTTGGCTGTCCCCACTGAAAAGCCTTCTCCTTATATCCCATTAAAACCTCATGCTTCAATCCACGTCTATTGCCTCTTCCCTCCTGCCACACAACTGAACAGCCTGGTTCCATGTTCTTGATAAGATGCGGCCTGCAAGTGCCAAGCAGAGAGGGTAATCACTTTCATCAGTCTACTGGTTCTGCTCTTGTTAATACAGCCCATGATCCTGTTGGCCTTCTTCACTGCAGGGACGCCCTGCTGGCTCATGGCCACTGTGATGCCCACCAGACACCCCCCGACAAGGTTTTTCTGCAGACCTGTCCCCCACCCACTCACTCCCACCTACGAATCCTTCCTTCCCTGGGGCAGAACTTTGCATTTGTCCCTGTTCAACACCATAAGGCCCCTATGGGTCAGTCCCTTCCTTCAGCCTGACAAGGTCCCTCTGAACAGCAGCCTGGACCTCATGGGTGTTGCTTCTCAACCTTGCCCCAGTTTGGGGCTGTTCACAGCTCAATACAGATGCCCCCATTGCCTCCAGGTCACTGATAAAGATATTTAAGAGGGCATTATGCAAGGACAGACCATGCAGCAACTTCACATGCCACCAGCCTCCAGATATTATCTCAATGGGCAATTCAGATATTGAACATAAACCTCAAAAAAGACCTTGGGAGGCTGCCGACATCCACCCACCAGGATGAACAGGAGGGTCAGGAGCAGGCGCTGGGCTCCCTCAGCTCGGGGTGGCCACAAGCCTCAGGGCCTGGACTGCCCGAGCACCTGCAGCTGGTAGCTCCAGAACCAGGGCTGGAGGCAGCAGGAACAGAGCAGCTCTGGCTACGACAGGAAACACCCTCTCAGGAAGCTGCAGGAAGCACTGCTGCTTCTTGTGGGGGCTATATGACAGCAAGGTTGTCACAGATGTTTGCGAAGATGTCCAAGGCACACGCCAAGCCCTCCACCACAGCAACCAGAGCTCTGAGCAAAGTAGTCATGTACTACTGGTCATTTCTGCTTTCTAAAGCCTTGACCATCTTACTGTTTTCAAGGTAACATCCCGGTCACAAGTTACTCAAACAAAGCAGACTCACTAACTAAACACAACTGACTCACAGTCACCATGCCGGCGAGGGGAGGCTGCCCCAGGGGATGCATCGGAGGGGAGAGGGACCAGGAGCAGCCAGGCACCTTCCCGCAGAAACGAGCATCTTCTCTCCCTCTCTGCAAAGCACTGCTGTAATGATGTTCCCAGGAGGAAGAATTGTTATAAAGAATGAAGAGTTACACGTTCAGACAAGCACTACACCACAGTGCCATGCATTGTTATAGCTTTAAGAGGATGTTTGTTCAATTATTTTTTCTTTACAGAAAACTCAAGGGAGTGATTGCTCCATCATTCAAGGAAACTAATAAGGTTCAAATTATGCTTCAAAGGTTCTTCTCTCCTCTTGATTCATTACTCTGCCTGGACCAGTCACCCATGACAAGAGGTAAATTTGTTCTGCTCTTTCTAGTAAAAATTTACTATGTTCAGGCTTTATTTCAAATCACTTCTGAACTACCACTTCATGCAAAAGAGGGAGTACTGATTAATAAGAAACCTGGTCAGCAGGCATGGGCCAAGCAAAAAAAAACCCCAAAACATAAACAGATTAGATTTTGTGTTATTCTCAAACTGACAATAAACTCTGTAATTCAATGATAAATTGTTGCCATACGCATACCCTGCAGCACAATTCCTTAATTTTTCTGGGTGCTGGGAAATAACATCTAATTATGGTTAAAAACAATTTAACATATTTAAGATTACAAAAGTAAATGTGACATCTTGTGGGTTTTTTTGTTAAAAGAAAAAAGCTTTGCTTTACCTGACTGGTACTTACAACAGGCAGGATACAAGTAATTTGGTGCTTGATTTGCTGTTTTTAACCCCAGGAAAGGGCTAATGTTGTCAGATACTCACACCCAACGCTGTTTTGCTCAAGGGTCCAGCAAACCCCTTCTGCCTCACACATCACTAACTGTCCTCCATCACTCCTGCAACCTTGGGTTATGTGTCTTTGTCCACTACCATTGCTGAGCCGGAACGACGAGGGACACTGAAGGGAGGAGGAGGAGGAAGAGGAGGAGAAATTAACCTGCTTCTTTGTAGAGAATAAAGAGTACTCCACATCTTTTGCTTCCTCATTTTATGCTTTTTAATTTCTTTATGGCACCTCAAATAGTACAGCAAATAGTTACAGGCAGTCTTACATTCAGCTCTGCTGTTGCATCTAGTCTCTTTTCATTCACTGTGCATTGGCACAATTTGAGACCTTAAGATGGAAAAAAAAAATATTGAGCCAGAGCAGATTCCCCACACACACACTTGTGAATTTGCACAATTTCCCCTTTAGGAAAAATATGTCAGTTATGGAATTTGCACGAAGCGCAATAACTGAGATATTTCTCCTAAAGGGGAAATTGTGCAAATGGCAATGGGAGTCGCATAACTACATACCAGCGAGTCATGGGAAGGACCAGTGAAAACTCACTTGGGCTCTGGCTGAGAAACAGCTGCTTCTCAGAGCAGCATGTGGCAAACACACTTCACTCTGATGCTGTCACCTTTAAGAGCATTCAGATGTGCTTCAAAGAGTAAAAACACATGGGTACAAGCAAGGAAGAGCACAAGATCTGTGCAGTACCTCAGACTGTTATACTGTTGGACAAAATTCAATTAAACTTTGTTAGTGCTAAAAGAAGGGCACTATATCAAAAATACGAAGTGGAGACACTCATCCGTTGCACTCAATGGCCAAGAGCGGCCACTGGTATACTACAGCTAGTGGTCCAGCCCTGCCCCACAGGCAAAACGGTACGTGCTTGGGGCTCACAACACGAGCTATGGTACCACAGAGAAGATGGGAACCAGAAGAGATGGGAAGAGGATTATGGTAACACATGCTTACAGGAAGGCAGGTTGCCAGCGTAGCAGTTTTGCAGCCTCAAACAGGGCAAGGTTTGTTTAATTTACTACTCACAACTCGCTGAGGAGGTAACTGGATGGCACTTCGATGCATGCACTGCCTGATCAACTAATTTATGAATGGGCTGAGCGTATTAGAAGAGTACTAAGAACATCTAAAGTAAGGCTCCTGCGGCTGCGCATCCTTCACACCTCTCTCCAGCGAGGCGGCCTGCATCCCCCGCGCACCCACGCACCTCTAGCCCACGGAGCCCGTGGCGGCTGCACAGGGAAGGCGGCCTCAGGCTCAAGGGCACCGGGGCTGACGGCGAGCGCACCAAAGCGAACACCAGCTCTTGGGCGCAGGCCGGCGGGTTCGATCACCGCAGGTATCGGTAACGCGCTGCCTGGAGCGGAGCTCGAGTTGAAGGCGGAACGAAGAAGGGGGGTTGGCCCGAGCAGTGCTGCGGCACGGACGCAAACCTGCACAACCGGCCGGCGATCCGCCCCGCAGGACCGAGCCGGGCCCTTCGCACGGAGCGGGAGCCCGCACGCCCCAGAAGGGATGAGTCATGGCTCGCACCGTCCGCTGGCTTCCAGGAGCGGGAGGACGCCGCTCTCCGACGAGCCCCCGCCGCACCGGGCGCCGCCAGAGCGGCGGGAGGCCGGCCGGGAGCCGCCGCCGCGCCGGTGCCACCGCGGCGGGCTGCCGCTCCCGCAGCGCTCCCCGCCGCCGCCCGCCCGCCACGGCTCCGGGGCGGGCCCGGCGACCCGCCCGACGGCGCGGCCGCCCCGAGCCCACCTGCGCGGCGGCACGGCCCCCACCCCGCCCCGTACCTCCTTCCTGCGGCTGGGCGCGCCCGGGCGGGTGAGGAGCGCCGTCTCCTCGCAGACCACGGCCGCGTCCTCCACGAAGACGCAGTCGGGGAGGCTCTCGTCGGCCGGCAGCTCCAGCACCTGCAGCCCCAGCTTGCCCCTCAGCACGCCCACGTAGAGCTGGTGCTCCCGCTCCGCGCGGGCGAAGTCCACCTCGGGGCCCGCCGCGCTGCGCAGCGCCTGCCGGCACAGCGACTCGGGCAGCGCCCGCACCACGGCGTGCGTGCAGCGCCCGAAGGCGGCGGGGCCGCCGCCCAGCCCGGCCATGCTGCGCGGCGGGGCGCGGAGGGAGGGACGGAGGGAGCGAGGGAGGGGCGGCCGCCGCCGGCCCTGGCAGCTGATAAAGCACCGCCCGCGGCCCGGCCGCGCCCCATTGGCTCCCCACCAGGCACATTTCCATGGGGCCGCCGCCGAGCGCGCTCCCATTGGCTGGCGGCGGCGGCCGGGCAGCGCCATTGGCCGCCCCGCCGCAGGGCGCCGCTTACCTGTGCGGCTGGGCGGGAGCGGCGGCGCCCTCCTCTCAGCCCCGAGGGGCCGGGGCGGCCCGTGAGGGGCAGCGCGGCCCGGGGGGGGGGGGTGGCTTTTCCACCCTCCGTGGGGCGGCCCCGGCGCTCGCCCCAAGCCTCGCTCCTGGGCCGGGCGGTGGGGCCGCCCGTGGGTGCCGTGGTTTCGCGTGGTAATTTCACGCAGTTATGTAGAAACAGGTAACCACAGCGGCAGGAGTCGAAGACCCGCGTCCGGGCGCGGGGAAGGCCGCTCGCCCCCCCTGCCCGAGGGCGCATCGGGCCGGCTGCCTGCGCGCCCTTCGAGGCCGCCTGCTGCTTCCCCGGCGGCGGGGCGAGAGGCCGGGCAGTTTATCTGTGCGGCCAAAGGAAGAATATCCCATGACGAAGGCAGTTCCAAATACAAATGCAAAGGAAACAAGCCCAGCCGCTTCCTAATCCCTCATCATGGCTTTCTACAGGCCCACTCACCGGCAGAGCGTGTCTGCCGCCTTCCGCTCCTTTACGCTATCAAAGCTTCCGCCTCTGCGGGGTAGAAGGGACATCAGCGTTTTGCTCCACCTCTGCCTCCGGGACTGAAACAACGGCATTTCCCACCCTTTCCCCTAAAAGAAACCCTTACTTCCCCCCGTTTCCTTTTCCCCAGGTTTTATCCTGACTCGGGGTTATCCTGGAGGAGGGCCAGCCCTTTCCAGCACACACCGCTGGCTTCCAGGCAGGAGGCGAACGAGGCTTTGGGCCAGACCTCGCGCCATGGGCGACATCCACAGCACCAGCCCTGGGTTGCGCTGCTCCTGCTGCTGCCCTCCTGGGTACCTCCAAGGTCTCTCCTCACCGGAGCAGACGGGAAGAGAGGAGGAATATGAATTTTCCTTCCAGCTCTTCTTTTACTGGCAATGGTCTTCCCTCTGGTCGCGGATGGGACCCCGCCAGCACACAGCTCCATGTCCCCCCTTCGGTGCTTGGACAAAACCCGGACAGCTGCCTTGGCTGTGCTGTCACGGACATCGGCACATGTTCAGCATTTGGGAGTATGGTTAATGAATAGCACAAAGGAAATACCAAAGTGTGTTTCCAAAATGGCAGCTGACTAGATTTTCATCTGCATTTTCCACATGTTCTCCAAATATCTGGTAAAGGCTGCCTTTACTTAGCGTGCATAGATGCAGTTATTTGAATAACTGTCATTCACTGAATAATGTGCAAATATTATTCTCCTTAGAACAAATGGACAGGTAATAGAGTTGCTATCATGTGGGACATTTCAAATTCTTGAGAAACCACTACAAATGGTATTACACCATCTCTGGTATAATGTGTGATCCTTCCACAGCCATTAAAGCCTGTTTTTACTTATTACAGATTTGGGATATGGCCATTGGCACGCTTTGGTTAGCGTAACTTTTAGCCAGAAGAAAAATTGCCACTATCTTTCTGTAATTTAAAAAATTGCCAGGGTTCCTATCTGAAAAGCTATTGAATATAGTTGTTCTTGCAGCCAACGGATCGGAAAGTTCTAGTCAGTACAGATTTTTTTGACATCCATAAATACCTTTTGAATTTATAACTGATGACACTTTTTTAGAGCTCGCTGAGATTACAGGAGCATGAGATATGAGGGGATGCCACGCAGTCATCTTTCCTGCACGCCCATGATAGGCTAGGACAGTGAGGTTTGCCCCAGAGGCATTGTCACCAGCCCGGGCTGAGCTCAGGTGGCCACGGCTGCTCCCTGGGAGCTGTCCAGGTATCAGTTCTGACAGCTTCTCAATACCTTTCCGCATTATGGGAGACAAGGCTGGAGGAAGGAGGAGCTCTTTATGAGGTGCAGTGGTATGAGATAGTGGTATGCTACGAAGACAACATGTTTTGAAAGTACAAAATGTTAGCTATTTAGACAAGGTTGCAGAAGTAACGACGACAGTAAAAAAAGTCATCTGTATTTCCATACATGTATAAAACGGTGCAGTTTAAATACAAATGAAGATCTCTTTGCTGATTGTGGTTGTTCTATTATTCATGTTGAACAGAAAGGCATCATTAACAATCTAGGAACAGATGCAGCCAGAGCAAAATTGTACGTATTTTAATAAGATTAACAAAATATCAGCTTACTCCCAAATTAACATTACATAATAGCATGTGTTCACGCGGTCTTGCGGGAGTGATGTTAAAATTCATCATATGCAGTAATACAAAATGGGTCAGTTACAGTCACTGACATAATATTTATTGTCTACCTTGCTCTATATCTGGTATTTTCCTGTAATTTTGTCCTGCTGGAGCAACTAGTGTAAAAGAGCAAAGCTGTCCCCCAGCAAGGAAAAAAGCTGTGTCACACTACGGAATTCATGCAGAACGATGAAAACCATGCTTGCAACAGAAGATGGACTGCAGACTGCTTAAGCACTCTCATAGAAAGCTGTATTTAGAAAGGAGAAAATGCTTCATACAGAAAATACAGAAAAGGATGCAAATCCAGGTGGTTTGTGACTGACGCTACACAGAGTCGCCTGCTGGCAGTGACAGTGAGAAGAAAATTGCTTCGCAAAATGTATTTGAGGAAGCATATGTGAACAGTGCATTCACTTACAGAAGAAAGGAATAGATATTGGAAAAGGAGATACAGTTTAAAAGTTATGAGAGAAAAGTCATCAATACACAGGGTGAAATTTCATCTATTTGACAAAATCACCAGCAATGTATTGATATGATTTATTTTTTTTTTTTAACAGCTGTGTCTTGACAACAGTCTGCAGCTATGTAAAAAGCTGCCAAAAAGATGAAGGGAACAATTTCCATGAGGCAGAAGGCAAGCAACGGACTTAAACTATTGCAAGGAAAAGTACGGAAACTTTCTAACAATAAGGAGCAGAGAAAAAGATTGCTTGGGAAGAATGCGCAGCCTCCATAACAGTTTTTTTTTTAAGAAGAAGTTAAAGAAATATCTGCCAGGAGCAGAAAGCCAGAGCTGGGGGGGAAGGATGGATGAGAAGAGGTCCCTTCCAGTCCTATGATTCTGTTATCTTTTTTACACTGGAAATGATTGATAATTTTACTGAAAACAGCTACCTAATGGTGAGTCTGATGTCCGCAATAACAAATGCGCAACCTTTATGTGCACTACTGCGTGACTGAAGGTGACGGCTGGTCACTGCTGTTGAACAGTTTGTGCGACCACGACAAAGGGGAATTTGGATCACCACCAAATACAAATGCATACCACATGGGCTGACTGCTAGATGGCTGCAAAGTTTGAACACACTTAGCATCGCTTGCAGACGCTGGAACAACACCGCTGGCTCTAAAGCCTTAATGGACATCTCACACACTATTAATGAAATGCTGCTTGAAACTCGAGACGGTGAAAAGCCAGGACAAGACGGCAACTGAGCCATTCAGTCACCAGCACGTCCCGCTATGGTGATGGGAACCCACACCAGAAAGATGGAGAGACAGCGAGCTTCACTTTTTAAAAGGAATACAAATTTGAATTATTTCTTCACCTCTGATAGAAAAACGTACAACTACTGCACAGCCAAATGCCATTATTAATAGAAGCAAACACTGCTCTGCAGGAAAAGCTCCCATTACGATCAATGGGTCATTCTCTTAGTAAAGGTACAGGATCAGGTCTTACACGCAGCCATAGAAGAGAAAAATGTGACTTTAATCATGCTTTAGATACACAAAAAGTGACTCAAAGGGGTTTTCACCCAGATAGTCGACAGAAGTTTTCAATTTCCGGTCTAGTACTGTGATACAAAAAAAACCACAGTGATTCAGTGAAGCAGTATTTTTACTAAATAATTAAGTGTCTGGGCTCCTCATTTAGAGGACCTATAGACATTAGGCAAAAAGTTACTTCACTTAACTTCACCCCACTGCATGGACAAGCTCCCTATTGTTTCTGCATTTTCCAAATGCTGAACAGATTTAGCTCGCCATCTATTCTTTATGTAACAGATCACTCCTGGAAGAGGAGACGTAAATCAACAGTGCATCTGCCAGCATGTAGAGAAATCCTTTTGGGGAGCAGCATCTTCCCTTGCCTGAGTTGAACCCGAGCTATCTCACAGAGTCTTACCAGGGTCAGATTAATTCTATATATAGCTGGTTCAGGGGAAACACAATATTTGTACTGTCTGCTATGGGATAATGAACTGGGCGTTTTCTCAGCTGGCATTCTGCATCCTCCGGAGAAGGAGGAATTCCCATGAGCTGACAGCTACGCAGTTGTTGGGAGACAAAGCTGTCAAAGGGTGATTCTTTTAAAAGTCAGCTTTGGCCGCATTGTTGCCATGACACATGGCACCAAGGAGCCTGGACAACACGCAGAGGCGCAGGGCATTCCTCACATTTATAGTCTTCCCACGTGTTTTGTTACGATAGGTTGCACTACTACAACCAGGATCAGCTTTTGGATTCACTTGGCTGAGCAAACAGATCATTGGGAAGAGAGCTGAAGGACTCGGACTATTTACCTCCTGTACTCCTATCTCCTCACCTTCACCATGCCTTACATCCACTTCTGCCCTTCTTTCTCTGTTGGGAAAGGGAAATGGAGAGGGAAAGGGAAAAGGAAGAGTCACCTGTTGAATTAAAAAAAAACCAACTTGCGTTAGGTACCACAGGTTCAAATGTCCACGACTAAAGAATGAGATTAGTACTCTCTGGAAATTTATGCCGAATTACAATAGTTGACATCTCTCTTACAGAAAAGAATAGAAAGACATCATTTGTTTCCCTGATGGACATACTTCCCAGAAATATGCCAGAAATACTACGCCTGCCAGGAGAGACAGAGGAGACAGGGCTAGGATAAGTGCTTTGTAAATTGTTCTTGCTGTGGCTGCCCTGGGAAAAAGAGACAATAAGAGTTTTCCTGCTATCAGACAGCATTTTTAATGAAGTGTGCTATTTTATCAGCTTGGCAAGAAAGCATCAGCTCCAGCAGCAGAAGCGGGGGGGTAGCTCATGCTATTTGCACTTACAACAGCTATTGTTCCAGGGGTCTCACGAGTCCAAAATCGGCTGCGGTGAGGTGCTGCCGGTGCCCCTGTGGGCAGCACAAAAAGGCTGCCTGAGGGAAGTGGGGAATAAAGTCTTTGGTAGATCATGGCTGCTAAACTGGACTGCACTGATACAAGAGGAATAACGCACATGCTGATTTTTTTCTCCCCTTCAAGTCTTCCACCAAAACTATACCTTTATTCCCTAAAAAAGCAAAAGCTTAAAAATGCTGATTGATGCAGGTTAATATTTTCTAAAGGACCCAAGCCCTTTGCAGAGTAACTTGAGTCACTTTTTAATGTTTATCCTAAGTCTCCATCTCCCTTTTCTATGGAGCCAGCTGACCAGTTGGCAGCACACAGCAGGTTAGGCAGGCTGTCCTTCCCGTTCATTGCCTGAAAAGCCCTTGCAGGCTCAGCAGTAAGATGCAATGACATTTTGCTGTAGCATTTCTTGCTTTTCTTAGTTTGCATTTCCCATTCCTTCCAGGAGCCAGCTCCCTGAGAATGAATTCCCAGTCTTTCTTATCACTTAGGCAACTTTTGCCTTGATCTGTAAATGCTTGGTGCGTTTTTGCTGTTGACTTGGTCAATAACTTGCAAATGCAACTATGAAACTGTATGTTCACATGAAACTTGTTAAAGTGGAATTAGCTTTTGTATCCACAAAAAAGAGAATGTGGAGATAGGGAGAAATATACACACATCCATATATGTATATGTATGCACACAAGTCAACAACTTTGTGGTTTCCCTCGTGTGCCTGCAAAGGGCAAGCAGTTCTTTTTGCCAGCTTCCTTGGCACTGAGATCAGTGCTAGAGACAGACAGACAGATTAATACATCACAAATTAAGCTAAGAAAGCAAAAGATTTCCAATAGGCTTTTTTACTGAGTTTATTAATATGCTGTCCTAAGTGTCAGAGTTAAGAAGCTATAAAACATGAAAAGATACACAGATTAGCTTCAGTATTGATGTATCCAGGCTGGTGGCAATAACTCTTGCTGTAATTCCTCACAGAATAGATGTGAAATGATCTGTTCTTCTTCAAAGGGAAATGTTTGATAGCTGTTTGTCCTTCTATAGGGGAACAACATGTAGGTGCTTCCATAGGAAGCAGGTAGTACGGAGGGAGTGACGCCGCTTGGAAGGCTTGAGGAAGCAGCAAGTGATCAGTTTGTTCTGTTTGAACTTGTGCTGTTCCTTATCACGTAACCAAGAGGTTTCTGGATGCCTCTAACTCACCAGCTGAAAAAGACTGGAGAAATGGAGCAGTTAAGGTGCAGTTCAGAAAGGGACAGAACTCCTGCTCCCCATAATTTCCCCGACAAGTAGTGCCACTGCACACGACAGAGACCAGAGGCAGCACAGGGCACTGCCTTCAGCAGATGAACCAGCAGGAGATGAGGCACCCTTCATACCACCTAACATTTGATTCTGAGGGATTCTGCTGAACTGAAGCATTTATAGGACTTCAAGGTCTGCTTTCCGAACGTCAATAAGAAGATCAGAGCCTATCCCTGTGTATTCGGTGTTAGGACCATGTACCCTTGTAGTACAAAAACTCTTCCTAATGTCCAACTTGAACCTCTCAAGGTGCAACTTTGGCCTCTGCATCTGTTGAGGAAGAATTTGTCTCTATTGTGTCTGTAACTGCCTTTCGAGTACCTGTAGGTTGCTATTATCTCCTTCTTAAATTTCTCTTTTCCAAACCAAACAAGTCTAGCTCCCTAAATCTCTCCTTCCCTGCCACGTGCTTCAGACCCCTCATTACCTTGGTAGTCCTCTGCAGGGCAATCTCCAGTTTCTCAATCTCCCTCTTGACCGGAAGCCCCAGACTAGACACTATATTCCAGATACGGCCTCACCAGTATCAAGTAGAGGGGGATAATAATTTCTCCCAGTTTAAGAACCATGATCCTCCTAGTGCAGCCCAGTATACTGTGGCAGACGGTGAACCTGGAGCCCACAGTAACCCTCAGATACTTTTCAGCAGGTCTCCTGGTCAGTTGGTTCCTATTTTGTACAGATCCACCGATTTGCAAATCTCTGCAGTTCTCCTTGCTGACCTTCATGAAGTTGCTGTCAGCCCAGTGCTCAGGTTTCACAGAATTCATCTGAATTCTCCCACAGATTGGCACAACTCAAAATGAAGATTTGTACCTTGGCACATTCCAAACACAAAGAGCAAAAAGGTAGATCAAACTGAATTACTGCTGTTAAAAACAACAGCAACATTCTATATATAATACAAACCCTCCTATCCTTTCGCTTGATTAGCAGGATTTCTACCAAAAATCAGCTCGTCCCATTTAGTTCCATGGAAATCACATGCCTGTCTTCAGCTCCAGGGAACTATGCCTAGTTACACCAGCAAAAGATCTCATCACATTTTCTTGTGTTGTCTTGAAACTGATGGTTACAACTCTTTTTTTCCTGAAATCCTGAGGACTTGTGATGACCTGTAAATTACTATTCTGCACTGGTGCTCACTCTTTTGTCTGATCTGTTTATAGTTCAAAATCTCTATCTTTCTACATTTGATAGCAACTTAATATTTTGTGGAAATCCAACCGCTTTCATTTTAGGCAAACATACAAACACTGCCGGCCACATTATTGGAAAGGAATGAATGTTGTTTTAATGAACTGCTAGGAGAAGTCAGTTCACATAGTGAATATGTTTGCTGATAGCTTTGCTGACCACGTAAATTCAGTTCTGTTTGAAATGTGTTTGTGAAATCAAGTGAAGAGGACCAGTTATGCCTTTCACAATACAACTGCAAAGACAAAATCAACACTGAAAGCAGTTAGCTCTTGCATTGATTTCTCTGAAAGCAGCAACAGAAAAGTATATTTCATGCTTTTTGGCAGTTCTACTCCTTATGGCTATAAATACATATAGACTAGTGCCTCAAAATGCTCATGTTCGTCTTCCATTCAGGATCAGAGAAGAAATACCATATGGTAATGAGCACAGGAAGTGGGGATGGAAGAAATTTTATTGTGCATGTAGATAAAATATAATTATTTAATGATTATGGTTATAGTTTTACAGGATAGACAGATCTAAAGTATAATTATCTGTTCACTTTAAAAGATGCGTTAATGGCAGGAATGGAACTATACACTTATTTATTCCTTTCAGTTACAAGTAATTTAAAACAACTTTTTTCACAGCAGAGGGAAAAACATTTATTTATATATTTTTCGCAAGAGAAAGACATAATTTTAAAGATAACTAATGGTTTCAGACACTTCCACTTACGGGTACTCTTCTTTCAAGACCTGAAAGTCAAACGCTTGGGGAAGCACCTCGGAAAGAGCAACATCTGAAGTATCCTAAGTAGGGCACACCACACCATGAGTCATTTCTCAAAATCTCTCCAGAAACAGTGAAGATGACAAGGCAGTGTCATGTGGGAAGTATTTTGTGACAAAGAGTAGAACTGCTCTGCGTATAAAAATGAGTCTATCATCCAACACTGAATAACAAAGGGGACATATCAATAACTCTTGTATTTTAACAGCTGTCTGAGGTACCAGATGACTTTTGCTGTGTATATTGTCATCTCCTGATTAGAAAGGGATATACACACACACACACAAAAGTAACGCAGCAGTGACATCATGATTTAAAAATACTCTAATAGCACAAGATGGAATTCAAGATCTAACCAACCAACCAACAGAAAATACATCATTTTCCTATTTTAAATTGGCAAGTATGAATCTAAAACTCGCCTTTTTTAACCTCTGCTATCTTGTCCACATATAAAGTTTGCTTTCCACTACAGGGTGTTTTAATGGGATTAGTTATTAAGGTCAATGGAAAATAAATCACTGTTTCCAAGAAGGCCTGTTTGAATTTGGAATTATTTTTTTTCCTACTGCACCAAGTTAAGTCTTTCTTAAACAAAGACAAAAAAAAATCGAGATATGACTAGTCAATGACCATACTAATCCATGTTAGGCATTTCTTTCCTAGTAAATCAGAAAAACCCACTTTTCAAATATAAAACTTATTAGACAATATTACTTTTAGACGATTACTTTTTAGACATTAGTCACATACTGCTTTAATTTTAATTCATAAGCCATCACTTAACTTTACCACATTTACTCAATATTTAGAAATCTGGAGGCCGATTCCGCCCTATCATTGCTGTCAGTGCAGACTCATTCCAGTAAAGTCGCTCCAGATCAAAACATGAGCAAAAGGAAAACCAGCCCCCTGTGCGTTTATGTTTCTTCCCATTCGGTGTACAAATAATTTTGTTAGAATTGGGTACATCTAACAATTTTTACTATTGACCATGATTATTTTTACTGTATAGCGACCAATGCCCCTGGGACACTATATGATGGAATTTCCTACATGAATAAGTTGCATCTGCTGAATATTACTATTTGACTAATTATCCATTCCTCAACAGAAGGGAATTCATTAGTCTAACCTTTATTTTTTTGATTTCAGAAACCATACACACATGTCTACCTTGCACGGCCACGCCAATCTCCATTACAGGCACAATGTTAGATTGATTAGTTGTATAAAAATCTGTTTGTGCCTAATGATGCTATTTGCATATTGTAAATTGCAGCAAGCCTGGTTTTTTGATAGCTTTGCAAAGGTAACTCTACCTCCTCTTTCTCTCTTCTCAACCTTTTCCCCCAAAATACCACTTTTCTTTTTCCTAATTAAATTGCTCCACTTTGTGTCTGCATATGAGTTTTCTCATTGTGTCTCTCTGTCACGATCATGACCTACACCAGCTATGTGCCCCTGGAACAATAAACTGTCAGTGACAGGGCAAAAACGTGGCATTTAGCCCATGAAATTTGGAAGCCGCCCCCAAAAGAGATCATGTTGACTATGGACATCTGTGTCTTCAAAGTGAAATGCAAAATCCACTTCTTTGATCTTGTTCTCTGCTCAGTAACACCATATTCATAAACAAACATGCATCATATAAAATAAACACTGCCTTGCTCCTGTTGAGCAGAGAGAGAAGAAGGCTCCTTCTGTGCCCATTTTATTTTTGGGAGGCAACAGGACACTACGGCAAAGAGACGCTTTATATAAGGACCTAGAGATGTGGAGATTTTCCAAAACTAACAGCACATTGTGCACTGACAGTGTGGTAAGTAAGGCAGTTTTTACCATTAACGCCTTGCAATTCTAGCCACATATTCAGCTGAACCCCCACCTGAAATCTGCCGATGAAAGCAGCTTTAGCTTGCACGCAGCAGCGACAGGGAATGACGATACACATCAGGCTGATGAGCACTAAGAAGTAAATTGTTTGCCCAGATGGAAATCAATAGCTCTCTTCACTCTCTTCATTCTTTGGCAAGATCAGGAGCTCTGGATGGCAATTAAAGCTTACCCAGCTGCCAAGTGCCCTGATTACACACACAAGAAATCCCACATTTCTCCTTCTACCTGAAACATCCCTTGTGCCACATTCATTAAGCTCATTACAGTCAAGCCTGCTGCTGTTGCTAGCACTGATGTTTCTTTTTAAAAAAAAAAAAACAAAAAACCAAAAAAACAACCGCCCCAAAATCCTTGCTTGCACCCGGCTCCGCCAGTGAGCGATCCTCCCAAAGCCCGACAGATGCACCACGATGGCCACCAGCCCCCGGTGCCATACAGGGATTTTCACAAGACCCTTCCAAGCAATGTCTTCCCTCTTCCACTCTATTTTCAGTGTTTTCCACCTCCCGTTTAACTTTGCAGCTCACCCTCCCCTGCCCGGGGCATTTTCCATTAAGAATTGCCCCCTGCCTGCTCATTAGTCGGCCTCTTGTTTGTTCTGCTCGCAGCAAATTTCCCCACATCCTCTGTAGCCGCCACTCTCGCCGCTCAGGCTCTGCATTGCCGGCCGCGTTTGGAGCAGCATTTATAGACAGTGAGAAGCAGCACGGACCGTGGCCGAGACGCAATGCTAGCTAACTGCGTGCGGGATGGTGCACGCGGGCCGCCCGCCGGTGCCGCCTCTGAATGCTCACCTGAATGAGCAGGTAACCGGCTTTTAGGCAGGCACGTCATTAGCTGCATACACCACTGAGAGCATTCAAAATGGAGCGGAGAGCAGTTTCGTTTTGGCATCCACGGACTTCTCTGATTCTTCTGGAAACGAAGCCCTGTCTTTTATGTATTTTGTCATTACAGTGTTCATCCTTTGTGAACTGAAGTAGGTCTGGATTCTAAGAGGAAAGAGCAGATTTTACTTCCCTTGTCAGGAACAATATAGCAAAAATTTCTCATAGAACTTTACAATCTCTTTAATTTTCCTGGCACGTTTTTGATCCTGTATAAATAAAAGTAACTAATGGACAGCTGAGGTTGAGCAGTGCAAACAGCTTCCAGGAACTCCTCCTAATTGTCCTTAACCAAAATATGTGCTTTTTCAGAAGCCTTCAATAATTCACGTCTGAATCTAATACAATTAGTGAAGCTGTGCAAAACATACTGAAGAGAAAAGCCACTAAAAGTGCAGGCCTCTTATTTTATCATCATGATTATCACTTTATTATGAATTAAAGTGGGAAAACCCATTAAGTACCCGGGGATCCAAGAGCAAGGGCTCTAAAAAGCTCTAAAAAGACAAAGGTAAAATAGCCTCCCTCTTAGCCCAGCAGCTCAAGACCACAATGCCCAAGACACCGTGCTGTATAAATCACCTCGTGTTTGCACAAAATGGTTAGATCAACTTAATTAAGCCACAAGATTAGCTGAACAGGATTCAACTATATTCACCAAAGAACAAATAAGCTGTGGGATATATCAAGGGAGAAAAGAAAGGGTAAGAGGGAATCCGTCATCCCCTTGAGCCATCCGTAACCTTCCGATTTACATGTGAACTTCTAAGGAGGAGGAAGGTTAAAACAAGTATCATGAACATTAAAGAGTATTAACTTGTGTTATGCTTTTTTTTTTTTTTTTTTGTCTCTTTAATAGCACTTTGATTCTCATTTATCCTGCTCTGGAAGGGCAGAGAGGCCTTAAAGGCAGGTATAAATGAATTTGCATTGCCAGAGAAGCACAAGGGCACCTTAAAGCTAAGGAAAATGATCTCTATTATCAGAGAAAGAAAAAATATTGAACAGCCGGTACTACTGTCGACACAAGAAATAGTTAAAAATTTCACTTCATCTCGATACATTATAGTTCGCCATGTCTATTCATTCTCTTTTAATACAAACAATTAATATGCACATAAACTATTGCAAATAAAGCCTGATGGGAATTCTCCTTGAAGGATAAAAAGACCATCTGTCCTTCATCAGCCAGGCACAAAAGGGATGCCTTGCTATTTTATAAAAGCTGCCAGTCAGTTCTAGGTGTGGGATCATCTATCACAATAGGCAGCATGCCATCCCCCACACTGGTGAAGTGATGTGTAATTTGCAGTGCTGCGAACACGGTTTGTAATTATATTTGATAGGGCCACAGGATGTAAATTACATAGTTTTTACATTTAGCTGCTACCGCAAATTCTTGCCTGGCATGAGCTGCTAGGGGTTTTCAGTAGGAATAAGGAGGAAGAGGGGGAAAAGACATGTTCTGAACTTTTTAAGAGACTTTATTTTTTTAAAAAAATAAAGTGTTTTAGGAAAAAAATCAATAATATCTATGTAGGAATGTTTTATTATTATTCTTATTCTTGTTTTGTTGTCAGTTCAATTGGACAACATTCCAATAAGACTAGCAAGAGAAGAAAAAAGACACAATTCTTAATTATTATTTTTTTTTCTTTTTTTAAAGTCCAGGGCTGGCAGTATCTGTCTAGTTATGTCACAGTGAGACTAGTTTTATTCTCCTATTTGCAATCATTTGTAAGCACAGCTGCCAGGCAATATTCTGGTCTGGAAACCAGCTCCGTAAAACTGATAGCTTATAACCTGTTATGTACATGTCGGGTGCAATACTTGGACATACTTGCTGACTGTCGTGACAGATACTCTCCAGGACACAAAGCAAGAAGGCCCCTCTTGCAGAGACCTTAACGATGGAATACGAAGAGGCAGATCCTAATCATAGCACAAGAGTACATACTTTGTAATTCCCTGAGGTTTACTGTCATTAAGGAACCAGAGGCTGAAACGGCAGCACAGCGAGGCCATCCTCGAACACTGATCCCAGGGAAACGCTGGATGACTGAAGATTAGCAACTATTTAATCCATTTTGGCCTGGAAAGAATTTAAGAAGAATGAGAAGCTTGAATCAAAACTTGAGTAAGCCTGAAGCTATCCTGACATGTTTGTGAACTAAATCCCCTCCCGACACTTTTCTATTATTTCGGTTCTTGGATCATCATTCTTTGCATGCTGGGACCAACAATGCCTTTTATTGTAGCCTGTCCCATTTTCCTCTTGCACACAAAGGGAAAGCTCCCTCGGTGAATGCCAGAGGCAAATACTGCTTTCTCAAAAAGTTACATGGGAGAAGTATGCTTCGGCTTTTGTTTGCGTACTGTAATCTCCAGCCGCACTGAGAGCAGGCCGAATCATTCATAAATACGGCCTTTGGACTTTAGAGGTCAGCTATGCTTTTCATAATAAAAACCTGTTAACACAGAATCATCCTGGCAAACCCAAACATCAGATGTAAGTAACGTATCTCAAATGATCCACCATGGTAAACACTCCACCCATGAACTGCTACTTAGCAGTCTACAACAAGCAGTACCAGAACAGAACAAAGTGATGGAGATAAGAAGGTCTTGGAAAGGTCTAGGAAAAACTGCAATGTTTTTCACATACCGTAGCTCAGTGAAGGAGTTTATAGAAATGCCTGACACAGCTGAATATGAGAAGATGTAGACTTCTGGAACAGGAGACCAGCTTAGGAAAGAAAAAGGGACAAGCAAAGGATCAACTCATGAACGAGAAGCCTTGCAGTGAAACGACAAGGGCCCGTGGTAAATAAGAGAATAACATTTGAGACATAGAAAAGAAGCACAAGCTATTTTCCAAACATAATGAAAAATTCAAACTCTTTAGGGGCTTAAGGGTATTTAAATGTAAATGAGTTTCCTTCACCCAACCCAGAATCAAGAGCTGCTTTGAAATTGTTGCATTATTTTCTGTTGAGTAATCATAACTTTTGAGCATCCAGTGTACTCTGACAAAGAGCTGTGAGCATGGTGTCTGGGTGTGCATGGGATTGTCTCCTGTTACACAGAGTGGATGCCTATTCTAAACGATGTAGCACCTTCACAGCTGGGTTTTGTGTGCAGCCGTTGAGACCAATTCCCTTATACGCGTGCCTGAACCCCAGCACTCACTGTAAAGTTGTTATTTTTAAGAAAATAAGTTAGAAATACGTAGAAAGAGTGGCCCGGGGTTTCTTCCGTGTAAGAGACATAATACATTTTAAAATTTATGACTGGATTTGGAGCTGATGAAAGGCTACAGGTTGGCAGACAGAAACCAAAGTCCACTAAGCTCATGCGAGCAGTAGCGGGAAGCAGCTGTCCCCAGCTCCTGGCACCATGCTCTGGCCCCGGCAGCAGCCGCCCTTGGGGCAGCCAGCTGCCCACATCCCTAATGGCTTCATCCCTCCCTGGCCAGGGTCCACGCAGCTCAGTGCCAATTGTCACGGAGATGTCTGTGTCCTGGAGGGTTTCCGGGCAATGGCAGGAGGGAGAGCAGGTAGGCAGTGCTGAGCTGCGCAGAGCACTCATGTACGACAGACTGAATCCTCACATTCCTCCTAACCCCCTTCCTCCCACCCCATTCATACCAGCGGTCTCACCACCTCTCCATCCACTCAAGCACTCAGAGTCGGAGAACTTTCGACTCCTCCATTTCCTTACCCCTTCTGTCCTCCCAAAATGTGTCTAAGCTCCAATATTTCTTTCTCTACAACTCTAGTGAGAAGTCTGGGCTGACCTGAACATGACTGCAGTGCAGCGTCCCTTCTGCCACCCTGGCACTCGGCTACCCCATCCCGCTGGCTTATAATGTTGCTTTTGAAGTCGCCCGACTCTGCGATCCCTCAAAACCGTAGCTCCTCATGCTCCTTCATCAGTTCTGGGCTTCTCAGAGCACCCCAAAGCTGGTTGGAGCCGTCCTAGGTCCCTCTGGCGTCAGTATAAATGTTTTTAACATCTGCAGATCTGCTCCTTGCTCCTCCTTTGAAAATCCAGCCCTCATCTCATCAGACTGTAATACCATCTCTTATATACACATCCCTGGTGCTCCTTTCAGGCTCGCCCAGACTGATGTTTTCTTCTCTTTCTTCTGCACCACCTCTCCATAAGGAAATGTTTTGCTAATTCTGCTCAGCTTACCATGTCTTTTCTTTTAAATCCTTCCTCAAACTCACTCTCGCCAACCTGTTCACAATGCAAACAAAGTTATGCCCGGTTATTTGCATTACCTTCTCAAGAAGTTATGTCACATTGTGATATAACTTAACCCTTTTCCCAGGCGTTTGCAGGCAGGGCTGCTGAAGAAGCTGGCTGGGGGGACAGGACGGGTCCCCGCACACGTGGGAAGGCTGAGGAGGAACAAAACACTTCCCCCAGCTGCCCTGCTTAGATGGTGGTCACCACAGCCCCCATCCAGAGCCGGTAACCGGATCCCAAAACTGTTGTCTGTGCCTCTGGTGCCTGCTCTCCATCCCCGCTTCTGTTGGAAATGCTCAGCTCTTGGTCTTGCTTAAATTTGGATTGTTAAGTTCTCTGGCCAGGAAACTTGTGCCGTCTCCAATAAGAGAATTTTCCTTAAAGAACCTAGCGAATTTCTGGGCACTGCCAATTTACCAAAGGAGAGGCCATTTCTATTTCCAAATAGTATGAAAATGAATGGATTTGGCAATATTCGTTTCTAGTATTTGATAAATGTTTGCTTGTGCTGATTAGGAACGACACTATTCTTATGCCCAGTTAATTCCGCAGAGCGTGATTAGCAGTATGTATCATTTCAGCTGACTGACTCGTGGGCCAGCTAAAACAGCCAGAGCTGGAAGCCTTCAAGTGAGCATGTGAAGATGGAAAATGAAACAAGGAATTATACACATTTTAAAATATTTGTGCTACTGGATTTCTGTTGCAGATATCTAAACACTGAAATGCCTCACACCATATTGCTACCCTGTTTCTAGATCCGAAAAGGCACCAGAGCTTTCATCACAGTTTCTACATTTGAGAGCTTGTTAAAGCTTGCTCTTGTAACCTCTGCACGTTATAAAAAGGCCTATTCCTAGTGAGATATGTATTTAATTTGTATTTAAAATAATTTTTAGAAACTAGACCCAGACTTGTTTTAAACAGAAGAGTACAAAGGCTTACGGCTGACATTTGCCTAAGCTTCAAATGGTACTCCAGTGAGCTAAGATCTTATTTTAACTTGCTTATATAGATTTCTGTTGGTAAGTGGCAGTAATGTGTTATTTTATTTGCAGTTAATGTCTTGAAAAGCAGAAGGTATCAAAGATAGCAATTACAGACCCTGTTTTCTCCTCTGGTATTAGAGCAGCAGCGAGGAGCTGTGCCGGTGATGCCTGAGTGCATTTACGAGATAAACTGTCATGAAGATGGAAAATGGGGGAAGAAGTAGCAGCGGCAGGAAAGTGAGCAAGGCAGTGCGGGAAGAGTGCTCAGTGTCCATGCAAGCCACACCACTGGGTAGCTCTGGCTAGAGTACTGTAAGATTTGTATTGCCTCAGTAATGAGGAACAAGACAGGCATCCCAACCAGAAAAAAATGAGCTGAAAATGGATAACAACAACTGGATATGAATAAAATTTATAAAAGCATGCTGTAAAGCCAAGCAGAGAGGTACTGGTACCATTTAGAGACCCAATCTAGGCAATCTGACCCAGACTGGAAGCTCTTCTGAAAGCACAGGTGTGTCTGTACTTTAACACACCAAAGAAAAGCTCTGATTTAGGGGATCACCTACGTGCATATTCTTGTATCTTCAAGCAGGTTTTTTTCACTTGCAAAGCAAGGGTGATAGCCCAAGGATATGTCATTCCCCGCAGAAAGAAACTGAGCTTGGGGAGAGCAGGTCACCTTTCTGCCTCGAGCCTATGCAGCCCGGTTTGAGCTTACGCAGCCCGGTTCGTGCAGGCTCCAGGGTATGAACCAAGGGAGACTTTCCTAGGAAGAACTGAGAAGGTGAGAATAAAGTTACAGGTGGAAGAAAAACTGTGGGGACTGGGTGGGTATGTTCAGATGCCAGTAGGAGAGGCGGCTTAGGGATGGGTACCTTCTCAAATGTTAATATCTCTGCAAGAATCTGACCTGAAACACAGAGTTCAGCATTGCACTAATTCATATTCTGCATGTCTGGGTCTAAGGAGGAAAGAAGTCAAATCCATTTCTGCAACAGAGCGAGGGTCTTTAGCTGAGACAGCCTTCCCACCCCTCCTGCCCGGTGCCCAGGCAGTCACCTCACAGCTCAGCACACACTGGTACACACCTTGTTTTTAAAAGACATGTCAAAAGGACACTTTTTTTTCCCCCCAAAGTGGAAAACTCCTTGTGCTGGCATCAAGTAATTGAAAAGTTGCTGAAACAAGAGAGTAACAGTTAATCCTGTCCAAAGGGTAGATCTAAATTCTCCCTGGAAAGGCTACTGCATGTGGGATTATGTACAGTGGTTAACCAAATATTCAAGGGACATTAGTAACTACCATAACATCCCACCACTTACTCTGTCAAATGCACAATTTATGCAACAAGTCCACAACTTCAAAAGGAATTTGTTTACTTTAAAAATAGTTGGAAATACATTTCCAACCCACAGTTTTTTCCCCAATACCTTCCTGTCCCCACCTCAAAAAATGCCTGAAAGGCTTCTAGGTGTTTTGTGCAAACACCTTTCCCAGTGAATTTTCCCCCTGTGCCGTTCGTTTCCAACACATGGCGGGCCAGGGCACACAGCTCCTTCATTTCCCCGCTCTCGTGGCGGAGGTGCATGCCGGCCGCCAGCGTGAGATGGCTGCTCTCGATGCCAGCCCCCAGGTCCAGAGCCCTCCTGCTGCCCCATGCACCCACCTTGGGGGATCCCACGTCAGCTTTCACACTCATTGGAGCATGGAAGAGGGTCACAAAGAAGGTGGCTGCACAGAGATCAGCCTTTACGCTGCAATTTCTTAAATCTAAGATTTATAAAAAATACACCACTGGAAAGCAGAAATACACCAGGGAATTGTAGATAGGCGTCAGAGGCCAACAGTTCCCACCAATCTGCAGCACCAGCACCATCACCCCAGGCATCGGAGGTGCACCAGGATGCGGGAGAGTTCACGCTCCTCTGAGCTGCTTTGCTCCTGACTCGAAACAAGCCACAGCCACGGCCCCCAGGAGGTCAGCCCCTGCCCACGGGGAGCCAGCAGCTGTCAGTGGGAAACCTCCCAGCCGTTATCGTTCCAGGCTGTGCTGAGTCAGGACCCTAAAAATAAGAGCAGCCTGGCTCCTGCCCCTGTGCTCTTTGATCTCCCAGCCCGAACGCTGCGCTGACCCACGGCTTCTGGGGAGCACTTTGCCAGCCGAGCCGGTGGCCTGCCTAGACTTGTTGTAACCTGCAGCCCCATCATTTCAGTGATGTGTCAATTGAAAGCTTACTCTTTAAATCTGATACATGTTTTGGTAACTTGCTTCTTTCTTACTGACACTCAGGGCGCACCAAATGCTTTTAGGGACAAGGGATCAGGATGTGCCCCTAATAACGCCATGTTTTTATAGCAGCACTTCAGTTTCTGATGGGATTTATTTAAAACTGTGGAATATTTATAGTTAAATGGAACTGAGCAATGGAATAAAAATAGACTTTATAAGTTAAGCTTATGCTATTAACAGTCTCAGTACCGGTAACCAAGAAAGAAGTAGTGCCTGGTAATATAATTTTGCCTGATCATTCTCGATTAATAAACACGTTGAGCTGAACTTAACTGGTCTTCTGAGCTTGCACTCACTGCCTTCACCTGGACTTTGCGGTTCACAATCCCCGCCTTTCCCCAGCGCAGGCCTGGAGCTAGCTGCTCCTCGCGGCATGGCACGCTGGCAGGAGAGGACCTTGGCAGCACAGGAGGCAGCTCCTACGCCCACGCGCAGCCTGTGTCCCCCCCGCCGCCCGGTCCCTGGGCACGCTGTCACCTGCAGAGCTCTCCGGGCCACTCCTCTTCTGCCCTGCCTTCCGCTTAGTTTCGCCTCTGACCTCGATGGCTTTGCAGCTGAGCCTGTGTTGGCAGAGGCTCATTACTAAGCCTTACAAGGTTACTTTAAAAAAATGATCTTGCAAAGATACGGGAACTGAAAGCCCCACTTTGTTCATATTTGTCTTTCCTTGGCTGTGTGCATGCCAAAGAGCTATCATCTTGCTTCCCGGCTGAAATAGAAATTCAGTAATGCATACTTGGGGAGTTCTGTCACTGCAGTAATCATTTAATAGTGACAAATAAGCCAGGGAATAAAACAAACAGATGGAAAATGGTCATCCCCATCCATGGACACCTGCTCTGGGATGCAGTCTGTAATGATCTATATACACTTCACAGACAAAATTACTTTACCACATGTTGGAGAGTATCTGTTCAGATCTGGGAATGAGTTACAGGAAAGACATAATGGGTACCAAAAATGGCATCAAATCAACAGTCTAAAAAGTACCTAGTCGTAGTTTTGAAAATAACAGATTATCTCATTCACAAAAAAGCTCTTGAATTGGGAAACAAAACAAGGGTAAAAATATCCCTTAAAGAAAACCAGTACAAGCCCCAGCCCTATTCATCCCCAGGACAAGTCACCGACACCATCAGCTTCCAGGGCTTTTTCAAATGTGGGTTACCGAACCTGATTTTGTTCAGAAGAGGCATTCCTCTGACTAGGAGCAAGGTGGAGCCTTCCACGCGTTTCACTTCCAGGCTCAGGCCTTAAGGCATTTAAGCAGAAGTTAAGAATTTTAAAGATTTTTAAGGCTTCAGAAGCCCATATTGAATTTGGAAAACCTACATGCTCAATACTTCCAAAAGGCAAGGCCAACCTGATTGTATGCCAAAACAAGATTTTAGGAACATAATAACACTGGCAAGCATCCCAGTCTGAGTATCATTTACAGTAAAAAAGAAGAACCTTTGCAAGAAGACCTTGTATCTGTTCCCTCACCAAAATTAGCTTTGTTACATTTTTTTTTCAAGAAGTAGAGAAATGATGCAAAGAAAACATGCCTCTATTCAACAGCACCCTCCCAGCAAAGTTTTCCAGTCTCCGTCCTTCTGCCAGAATGTATTTTCATTCCTGCGTTTTGAAAGTATCTGAAAATGGAGATAGCCAGAGTACTCTTACGTAATAACGATGTGGCCTCATGCTGTGAAGTCACCATCTGGTAAAATTTCAGCTGTTTCAGTACATAAGTATTTTAAGACGGGGGTTGCTGGTCTTTAATTGTAGGAAGGCCAGATTTAGGTTTCCACAAACTGAGTAGAAAGAATTCTCTTTCCCCGCTCTACCCCTCCCTTCTTGGGTTGAAGGGGAAGCAGAGTAGGTCCTAAATATACATTCATTCATTACCTTGTCTGAGTGCATATAAATATGTTAAAATAGCTCACTAGCTTCCCCCCTCAGAAAAAAGGCCTAAGTAGATGACATAATGTGACAATTTACTAAGACACCAGTACTTTTGCATGAACAGAATAGATAGTATTGCAGCTCTGGACTTTGAATTGAGTCCTTGACGCCCAACAGTGTGTTTGGAAAACTTAATAATGGGAAGGAAACAAAAGCAGGTATAAACGTGGAAAGAAAACTGAAAGCAAATGGGCTGAATTTTGGTTGCAATCACACAAAATAAGTGTGAGCCCACAGAATATATATATATATATAAGCCTTACTGCATGCTTTAACATTAACTGTAAACCATCATTCCAAAAATAACTTTCTCGGCAAAAAAACCATATCCACAGGAGGAACAGAAGACTGTTATATAAAGGGAATCAGGGTCAAAAAAGAAGGTCCAGGAACAGCGATCTATTCACAAACCTTGAGTTACTTCACCTCTTTCATGGAAAAATACAGGGCAAGCAGAGGCTTTCTCGCTTCATGTGGTTACAATTATAAATACATCTTCTGCTGACCTGCAGGTATTTACTGATGCCAGGCAGGTTAAAGGGGTATTCCTGCCAGCCTTTTGCTCCTTTTTTTGATAACAGGTACATGTCCATGGCCCTTAGCCACAGCATGGTTCAGAAATGGCTTTGGGACTCTTACCAGTGAGGGTGGCTATTTTTGTAATTCACTTGTCTAGATCTGTGGGATTTTCCCCATTAGATAATTGCTATTTTAAGATTAACTTGTCAGCCAACACGAGCCAGAAAGATGAGATCCAAACTTTGCACTGTTTGTATCACCATCTTGAGTCAGTAATCGGTAATGCTGTAAAACAACTCATTTTAGGCATCGGCACATAAGCAATCTTCGGCCAAACCAGCACTGTACGCAGGCTACCTGGCCCAAAAAGAAAGCATTCAACGTGTTTCAGATGCTGCCCACTGCTATCTGGCAGGGCAAACTAATTAACCCTGTATCAAGATGCAGACAATATTGCTTCTAACCCACTGCCTCAGCCGCAGGGTCACCGAGAGCTTGGCAGTGTACTGCTTGACCTACCTTTGCTTGCAAACGGCATCCCAACAGATGAACGTCCCTGCTGCTGATGGCCATTACTCGAGCTTTGAGCAATGCAGATTGTGAAAGAGTTCGGCTGTATGGGAAATAAATTGTTATTTTTCTTCCTGCACAGAAAGGAATGGATTCAGCATGTGCCAGACTTGCCTCTTCTTTTTTTGACAACTTGCAGCCCATTGTTTATCAAATGGCACCCTGAATCTTCTGCGTCATATTTTCTTTGACTTAAATACTTTTATTTAACTAACACAATGTGTATGATGGCAAACAAACAAATAAATTTTAAAAAGCAGGACTTGTGGAAACAAAGTTTACGATTACCCACATAGATTGGATGCTGATTTTTCTAATGAAATAAAGTACTTGCATATAATTCTGCTGCTCTCTACTCTAGATGAACTCAGAGCCTCATGCTGGATCTTTTCAGTGTGACAGCTGATTACAAACATGCTGTAATCGCCTCACCCTCATACCTTTATTTTCCACACACCCCCCTTTTTTTTGTTGAGTGGTGCTACATTTCTGTTTCCATTTGGCTTCTGACCTTTTTGTTTCCTCCAGCTAGAACAAAAACTGTTCCAAAAAATACCCGTGTCACCCTCCCCGTCGTGGAGTTTCAGGGCAAGCCGATGCGGCCAAAGCAGATGACCCAGCCCCACGCCGGGGCGATGCTCTGCTGCATGGGGGTCCTGTGCCATCGCCAGGCAGGGAATCTGCCAGCAACTCACTGGACACGAGAGGGTTTTGGCTGGACCCCAGCACACTCCAGGATGGCAACTCCTACAATTTGTTAATAGCGTGAATAATTTAGAGCAGCCTTAGCACTGCTCCAAATAACTCCGAGGCTGCTTAACCCTCCCTTGCTCCACTGTTGTTGTGGCTATCGGATCCGATCTCCTCAGTCCTCTCCAGTGACGCCGTTTTAATTTTTGCCTTCAAACAGTGGAAGTAAACAAGAGATTCCACACGTGGTTTGCGAGGGTGGCAGGAGAGCCCTGCGAGGGCCTGCCAAGGACAGGCAGCTACACAACGCCCTGCCGGCACCGCTGCCTTCTGCATATCCCTCTCGCTCCCCTCCACTCATCCCCGTTTGCAAAACATAATAATAATTTAAAAAAATAATCAATCCCTAAAATCCCTATACGTGAACTATCAGACTATCCCATGGGGTTTCAGATGGGTGCAGCCCTTCTAGGCTAACAGCTTTGCTGTAAAGGATTAATGCACCAAAGGGTTCAAATATTTATGAGCATCATGGAATGAGGCCAGGTGACGCACAGAGGGTGCTAGGGCTGTTACACTCATTTAGCATTTTTAAATGGTACCTTCTTCTCTAAAAGACAATATTCTTGGTCGTTTTTTTTTTTTTTTTTTTAAATATTCTTTTCATCTTTCTTACAATTTTCTCTGGAGACTTTTTTCTTCAGGCAGCCAGGTGATCTGTACTTACAGAAGGTCTACAGTGTTTTGCTTTGTTTTCTTTTTGAGCAAGCTACCGTTGTAAATAAGACCTCTGATGACTAAAGTGGCATGGGATCAATGTGTAAAGCTTTTTCAGGCTGTTTATTCGAACATCTGAGAAAGCCTGATTCACTTTTTCCTCTGCACAGGCAAGTTTCCTCTGCCTCTGTGTATGGCAACAGAGGAGAGAAAAACACTGGGAAGATGTTGGAAAATATGATAGTAAAACTGCAAACCCTGACAGGTGGGCTCAGAGAAGGTAAATCTCTCCTTCATCACTTTGTTTTTAATGGACTAGATTTGGTATCGAAGCGCTGCCTTCTCCTGTTTAAGAAGGAGCCTATTTACAGAGGCAGTAGGAAAGGATGTGGGGTGGGAACGTCGACGGATGGCATTGGCATTTCACTCTAATTCCTCTGAGCTCTGCAGATTCACTCGAGTCATCTTTGCTCGCTTGCCTCCCAAACCGCCCCGTCCCCAGGGAGCGTGGGGACCCCTCCTGCAAGCAGGGGTGTGCTGGCTCAGCCCTTGGACGCGTACAGGTTCATCCCTAGGAGCAGCTCAAATGCCCTTTCCAGATGTGACGTTTCCGGGCTGCAGCTGGCCACTGAGCTGCTGGCTGCCCGTTTTAGCTGGGCACAGTGCTCAAACCAGCAGTGAGGTGGCCGGCCGGAAAGGATGGCTCAGGCAGTGCTGGGAAGGGCGTCGGTGGTGCCTCCCCAGCAATAACCCGCCTTTTGGGGGATGTGGTGTTTACGGTGGCCGGCGGCTCCCCGCCGGCCCAGCCAGGGCTGTACCCACGGCCTCGCCACGCTCACCCACAATGCTGCCGGCCGTGCAGGGCCACCGGCAAAACGAGTAGCGCAGTTTCTTGCTAGGAACATTTCAAAGCAATTTTAGAGAAATGTATCGCATTTGGAAAACTCTGTGTCACAGGGCTGTTGTGTTCCTGGGGCGGGGGGGAGATGGGGGGTGGAGGTGCAGTGCTACACAGGCAGGAGGAAAAGGCTCGGCAGTGCTTTCAGCTCCACAAAATCTGAGCTGCCATTAGCATGTACTGAACAGCAGTTGCCTGAGCATTCAGCTAATTTTTCCCTAGTGATGCTCTTGAAGGCCTATTTTTTTTTCTTTTAAACCGTGTTTTGTGCCACACAGTCTCTCCCAGACGCTGCGTTGCCACCTCCCATCGCTCCCCTCCAGACAACATGACGGAGCAGCGGCAAATCCCCCGACAGGAACCCAACCCCAAGAGGCAGCACCAACACTGGGCAGCACCGCCGACCCTCTCCGCTGCCCAGCCCTGCTGCCTCTGCTCCCCGTGCAAACGCACACCCTCCCTCCGAAACGTTAACACCTCCCCCCGCCTCCAATTTCTTTGCACCGCAAATAAGCTGCAAAGCTGCCAGCAAGGGATGAGGAAAGGACGTCCCTTTGGGCCCCCAGTCCCTCTTCTCTGGCAGCCAAAGGCAGGGCAGAGCCCATCCCTCACCCGCAGCGGTGAAGGCGGCAGCAAGAGCTCACCCAGGGGTGCTGGGACGCATCGGGAGTGGATCCGACCACGTCCCCATGCCTGGGCTGCACGGCCAAGCTAACCAGCTGGAGTGTGGAGGAACAAGGACTGTTCAGTGGTTTTAAAAGGGGAAATTATTTTTCTGCCAGACCATCCCAGGCTTCCAGCACTCCCCACACCATCTGACCACGGGCTACGTTAAAAACACGCTCTCTGGCTCTTTCTCAGCCAGGGAGAGGATATGAATAACAAGCTGGTACAGCCTTCTTATAATGCCACATTTTTCTGGTTAGTAAAATCTCTGGCAAAAAACACAGAGAAGATCCAGATGGATTTCAGCGTGCCAGCACACCAGGCACAGGTTGAATGCCTGTATGACGATGGACAGCTGGACATCACCTCCTCTAGCAGCGCCCTGGCCTGCAAAGCACCTCGACTTTGGGGAGGTGGAAAGGCAGGGTGACTCAGGGAAGACATCTGCCCAGTTTCCAGTAGCCTTTCAACCAAACCGAACGCTTGGAAGCGCTGGTGGAGCCAGGAGCAAGTTGTGGGCAGTGGAACTAATGAGACCTCATTTCCTATGGATTTGTGTCTTGCGGTTGGACTTTCCGGTGTCTGAAGACCATACGCGTGCCAAGGAGGCACTTTCTGTGGTCAGGGTGTTCACGGCCTCTCCCTCTGCCTCCCCACCATAGATTCTTCCTCCAGCCTCTAACCGGAGCTGTGCTCAGGAAGGGTATCCCTTCTCCCCCCAGGCTGCTTGCCTTCCTGGGCTCTGCCTCTGGCTTAATCTCTCAGAGACAAATACCTTCTTTTCATGGTTGACTGAAATTGATCCAATGGACTCAAAAATAGAGGGCGAACTAGCAGGCAAAAGTGACTAAAAAAAATGCGTTAAATAAGAAAGCCAACATAACAACGCTACAAAACCAGTATACTATAAAGCTGGACCAGCCCACAGTCTTGAGTCTAGCAGCCACAAATGAAAGCTTTCTCAAGGCCAGGAGGCACTGGGCACGTACCGCACACCTCCGGGAGCTGAGGACAGCGAGGGAGGGAGGGAAGCATGACAGGGGCTCCCGCTTACCTCCCCGTGCCCCCGCTGTGCCCCCAGCAAGCCCAGCAGCGCAGCCCCTGCTCTCCCACCTCCTGCGGCGGGGGTAGGATCAGTGAGCGTCCCGACCGCTGCACAGGTCGCCCAGCACAGCAACAGAGGGTAAGTGGAAAAAAGCCAGTAAACTCCTCTGTTCGGTACACACGGCTGGGCAGGCGCGTGCTGCATTTCCCACATTAATAGTGGATCTGTTTTGCATATGTGTTTACCCTCAGTGAGGCTAATTATGTAGCACTGGCAAGGAAACACCTTTGAACTTTGTTGACCTGCATGAGGTTCAGTGCCAC
The DNA here is from genome assembly GCA_031468815.1 of Morus bassanus. Classification (NCBI taxonomy): domain Eukaryota; kingdom Metazoa; phylum Chordata; class Aves; order Suliformes; family Sulidae; genus Morus; species Morus bassanus. The sequence goes on along the minus strand of CM062576.1, from coordinate 7,790,003 downwards.
AGATCAGCTGTTCCTGCGATAAACACCGCTTTACGCGTATCTTTTGCAAGAACAGTAAGAGTAGATGTTTCTCCATGAAGATGTAAAACAGAATAAATGGAACAAATCAAAGGCAAAAATGAGAAGCTACCCAGCTTGATTTACAATGTTGGAGGTGTCATATGCCCTAAAGCTATATAATTTTTTTAAAAGACCAAAAACGAAGGCAAGCACATTCTAGTGACCCTGGAGTTTGCTGTCGCAGGCAGCGGCAGGACCGCAGTGCAGCCACGGCGCGGCTCGGAGCACACCATCACCATGCCCATTAAAGGAAACCAATGATTATCCCTCCCGCACTCGGTGGCTGCAATATGGGTGTAGAGCGATGAAGAAACAAGCTTCCTGTGCGCGCACCAGGCACGAGCCAGCAGCAAAGGCGGCCATCAGCCTGCTGGGCTGAGGGAAGGGGGCTTGGTCACCCTGGACCACCACTGCCCAAGAGCAGCCCCCAGCACCTCCGGGGTGGTATCCAGAAGGCAGAGCCAGGCTGCTCACAGTGGTGCGCACAGGAGAGATGCTGGGCATAAACAGGACCGAGAGAGGTTCAGACCGGGTTCTAAATTCCAGCCTGAATTATCCAGTGATCTTATATTTTCCCTGTGCCTTGGCTTCCCACATGTAAAATGCAAAGGCACATATAGATAGCATTTCCTGCTGACAGTAATTTCATGAGAACATATGCACTAAGACTGTACGGCACCAGAGACCACAGAGGTTTAAAAATAAGTACCTTTTTAAGACAATGCAGAAAAAATACCCATCACATGAACAAGTGCAAAATTAGCTGGGAGCATGTTGTCCGTGGGACTGGAATTCACTTTGCTGTCAAGCTGGTTTGCGGCAGAGCTGACCGGCCGCAGGGTGTGATCCGACAGCACATCCCCTGCCGCAGGAGGCGAGCAGGACAGTGGGACACAGCCTTGGTCTGTATTTACAGCTTAGTCCATGCATCCCACACCTTCTCTCTTTGCATGATAATCTGCTTCTCAAAATATTTTCCTTCCTAAAACTAACATGAAAATGAGAGCAGAAGAAACGTAGCCTCAAACTGCTGTTTAAATAGCACTGAGTTACTAAAGTGCAAAAAGCAAAAAAAAAAAAAAAGAAAAACTCTGAGGATACTATCATCTGGAGTAGAAGAGAAGAGACCGACAGGCAGCAAGAGGCTTCCAGATATGCTGAGGGAAAGATGGCTCCCATTGACATCAACAGCAAAATGTCACTCATCATCGGGATCAGGACCCCTCCGCACTGGAAATGGGCTTTCGGATCAGGGGCGGCCACTCTTTTGTATTGACTTGTCTGTGCCACAGTGACACTGCTCCTAACACTTAATTTATTTTGTCCATTTAGGAGACATCTAGTTATCTCAATTATTTAACAATGTGTAAAATTACAAACATATTCAACTACAATATGTTCTCTTGCGTAAACCTCTCCTCTTGGCCACATACATAATGAAAACCCTGTTGAGTCAGTAATAAAATCCAGAAAGCTTTCAAGTCTCAGAACTGAATGTTCAAATTTTGTAGCTCACTTCCTTTTCTAACCAGACAGCAGGGCTGCCAAGAGAATTTCTGGGCGTTCAGCCCCTTTTGATATACATACATAGGCACACACACACACAAATATATATAGCACTCTACCGGGGCTGGCGGAGAGCAGGCACTAATTGTTTTTAGCCCAGTTCTGAACAAATGCATTTTAAAAAGAAATGAGAATACTACTTGTTTTCATCTGATGGAACAGACAGCTCAGAGCTGGACAGGGAAAACGATCAGCTCCAGCTCTGTCAATAAATAAATATTTGCATTTCACTCCAGCAGAGGAAAAATGCAGCACTGATTTTAGGAACCAACCTCAAAAATTTGTGTGTGGAAATACCACAGCTCTTTATGCAAGCGGGCCAGTTGCACATGCAAATGCCTGATTGGCGTGAATAATGGCGCTATATGCATGTACAGGTCGGGCATATGATCTAGCACACCACATTTTTGGAGGCTAAGCCTCATTCCCGGCAAGAGCAGAGCATCCTCATCCTGCACTCAAGCCAAACGGCAACGAGTGAACCGGGCCAATCACAACTGGGAAGACTTCTATAGCTAAATACGAGAGCCTTAAGTTTATATTACACACAACACTTGTGATTCCTGCCCAAAAGGCTAAATAGCTTCTAAATCCTTTGCACTATTTATAACAACAACCACCACCACAATTACATTTATTTCTCTTCAGAAGCACTGTCTGCTTTTGTATTTATACTGTAAGCAGCATATTAAAACAGGGACCAAATAGATTTCACATATGTCAGTGCAATACAAGAGCAGGCAGCAGCCACGTGAAGGGAAGGACAAACATTCAACGAGTTTCATATGGCACGAAAATACAAAGCGAAGTTCAAGTCTGAGAGTTTTCCCACACTTCGGCTAAGTACATTACCAACAGCCACTGAGGTACTCTCGGCCATCATACAGGAGCGGGATGATACGGGGCTTGATACAGCATCCCCCCAACCCACACAGGTACTTACACTGGTGTGGGAATGAAGAACAACTGAACGTGAGATAAATTGGCAAATAAACATCGGCTGAGGAATTAGACCCTGTGGCCCTTCACTTGACGGGCGGAGCGAGGTCATCCTAACCTACCCCGCACTCTAAACTGGGAGATCTTTGCATCGCTTTCATGATGAAATCTTTCCACTGTCAGTGGGCAATGAGTCAGAATAGCAGAGGGATGCTGTTTACTGAAAAGCTCTTGGAACTAGAGGGAGGAGAAAGGAAATACATAGGAGAGGCTAAGATGGGTTCCAAAAACAAGATAAGAAAAATAAAACACGGACAAAATGTGGGAGTGAGGATGGAGGTTGAGGCAGAAATACCAAGGCAATTGCAGAAGAGGAGACACGTGCTAAAAGAACCTGGACAGAAAGTTGAATACAGGTAAGGAACAGCAGAAGGAACAGAAGAAGGGTGCGAATGGGAATGAGAGAGATGAAAAGCGGGGCAGACAAAAGGCAGCGGGTTCCCAAGTTGTGTGCTATTGATGCACATGTGCCCCTTTTTTAAGGGAATGCATAGCCAAGATGACCCTAATACCATCAGGACACCAACGACGCTATCAGGACAGCCAGCTTGCACTGGCAAGGGTATAAAATAAAGGTGTCTGAGTAGGGAGAATCATGGCAGTGACTAAAATGACTGGGATCAAAGGGAAGACCCATCACCCCCCACCAAAACGCCACTCCTCCCCCTGCGAGGGCTCAACTTGCGCATTGTAGCTGCTCCGTACGTGCTCTTGTCATTTGTAAGCACCCATAGTACTCTCACTCGTACTTCAGGTATCTGAATGCCACATAGTCTTTGGCACACCCTCCTGACATCCCCGTGAGTCAGGAAATAATGTTTATCTCCTCTCTACAGAGGGGCATTGAAGCACAGGGAGATGAATGACTCGTCCAAGACCACACTGGCAGGCTGTGGAAACCCAGAGCTTGGACCCAGCTCTCCCAGGTCCCAGGACAGAACTGTAGCTGCTAATGAGAACCAAGAAAATTCAAAAAATGCAAATGACCCATCTTGAAAGTTTTATAAGTGAAACTCCTGCTGCAGGCATGAATGGAGGAAGTGCAGACTCCAACAGGCAAATTCTTTGCCACCCCATCTCCTGAGTCCCAGAAATCCTGTTGATCTGGGCTAATAAATTTCCCCAAGCCCTAGACGTTCTCTTGGCCCTCATCCCAAGCTCACATAAGAAGCCATTTCATAGGCAAGGTTCTTATTTACAGTTACTCAACTCCCATAATATTTTATCTGAGGTGGCATTTTTAACACTCCCCTCCCCAATAGTGGATGAACTGTCTCTTTCTTTGCTTTATAGGTTTGTAACTAATCTAGTTAAAATCCCATAAATATTGGGATGTTTCTGTGCTCCCCATTCACACAGGAGGCTGGCTGAGGAAAGAGTCCATTAGCATTAAAATGATGGTGACATCCAGACTGAAGCTGACAATGCATTCATTTTTTAAGTCTACTGTCACTATGCCAGCTGCCCTTCAGGAGCTGACTGTGCATCAACTGTGTAGCCTCCTAAATGCGCAATACTCAGGCAAGGGTATCCTGCCATAAAATCCAGAGAGAGTCACAAGTCCTTGCCAGGTCGCAGGGTGGGTTAATGTGCGGGTTTGCTACCCCTGGGAGACCCGGGCGGGAGTCTTTGTTTTACTGCAGACCCGTGTGCCACTCTAACAGCAAAAAGGAGGTCAATAAATGCAGGGGAACGGGGCGCCGGGGAGCAGCCACGGCAGAGCAGGGTGCCTCAGGCCAGTGCTGCTGCTGGAATCAATGAATCTCAGTTTGGGTCTAAGATGGCTGGGTTTGCTTGAATCGGCGCTCACAACGAATGCGCAGTAAAGAGGTGCGAGCGGGCCATATTGAATCATGGCCTGTAATTCAGCTTGCTAAGAAAGAGTTCCATTATTCTGCCACTTCTCCTTCTGGATGTGCAACGGCCCCTAGTGCTGTTGCTCACTATACGATCCCCCTTCTCTCGGAACCCTTGTTTTGTGATGCTCCCAGGTGCAACAGGGTGGTCTGTGGCCAGGCAATCCCAGGAGAAGGTTATGGCCAAGCTGCCAGGCAAACACCTCCCTTCCCACAGATAAGCAGAATTCAACGAAAACAATCCTTCACTGTGCCTTAGTAGCCCCTAACCGGTCCTTCTCTGGATGAAAACCACTTAGCTCCTCAGACAGTAGGAGGAACAAGGCCAAAGTAGTACTTGTCAGAAAAGGAGCTTGCAGCCACGGCTCGAGGGCAAGGGCAGCCCAGCACCCCTGTGCTGGAAGGCCCTGGGGAGGAGAGGTGCTGAGCTGCTTTTACCAGGACGATGCTGTCCTGCGCTGAGCAGCTGCCCATGGGATGGCCCCATCCCCTTGTGCCACCAGGATGGCAGGTCACCCGCAGCTGGGGAAAGATGTCCCTCTGCAGGTGAAGCTGGTGGGAAAGTGGAACAACCTCGCCAGGACTCCCAGCTTTATTCACACACCGAGATGACTATTACATTTTATATGTATATGGTTATATTTAAATCACAGAGTGCTTAGCCAGCCCTAATACAGGCTTCTACTTCCTAACTCTACTTTTCTGCAACAGAAAACTTTCCTGAGAAGCTAGTCAGCCCGAGAATCCCTGTTTAAAAATTAATCTTTTTTCTTCAAGAGTTAAAAAGCTGCCAGCTGTTTAATCAGATTATCGAAATAAACTCACTTCTCAGCCGAAGACAACTTCTGAGGAAATCAGGGAGAGGCAGGCACAGCCACCCATTCCTTGGGAGCTCTCCAGAAATTCAAATGTCAGCTGTTCCAGTTAATTAATGTGTGCTAATTAATTAATGCCATTAATTTTGACCAGATAAATCAGCTTTAACATCAGTATAATTGAGATCAGAAGCTAGTGCTCAGGCAAGGCCTCAGCCAAGATTAAAGCCAACATGTACAAAATCCCCCTGGAAGTGGATTTCCCACCGTCCCCGTCAGCATCTCGCCGGTGCGGGAGGTGTGCGCATCCTATTGCGTGGGGAGGGCTCTGCACATTCTGCTTTCCCCGCAGCACCTCGTCCCTCTCACCTTTTAGGAACATGCCTGCTGATAACATCCAGGCTCTCAGCCCTGGTCCTGAGCCCCAGCTCCCCGTCTGTGCAAAACCACAGGCATTGCACGCTTCCCTGTGCACAGGGTTTGCTGCCCCGCTCTGCTCACTCCTGAAGTCTTTGTTTCACACCTGACCTTCATCAGGGGCATTTCAGCAACAACCCCCTTCTCCTGCAAGAACTGCCACCTTGACCGTCCCTTTCACTGGCTACGTAAGCGAGGAAACGTTTCCTACCCCGCATCCTCACCAACTACCATCTAGTCCTCTATTTTTGAAATATGTAAGGCCTGAAATGTAGAATTTGGGGTTTTACACCAGCTAATATTAATAGAAACATTCTCAGGATTTTTTTTCCCCCCAATGTAAATGGAACACTTATTTTTTTAAGCATGCCCCTGCGGTGCTCGCAGGCCAAACACTGCAGCATTGTACCCGCCCGGGGAGCTTGCTATAAACACATCTGTCTAGCTGCTCTGTCAGGCCCACTGAGCTCTCTATAAACCAGGAAAAGTAAACCTGTACGTTAAATATTTACTGTTTTCAGCGCATATAATCTAGAAGTGTTTTTAGCAGCACAAGTAAGGAGCACTTTTAATCAATGATTTTTATTTTGACATGGCACTGTTAAACACTGTACGTCCTGAAGAAGCCCACTCCTTGAAACCAGAGGCTCTCCTCTCACAACGGGTTACGAACATTATCGTGTTATCACGCACTGCTCACCTGAAAGACCCATCCTATTTCCCATTTTTCTGCTCTGATGCCAAATTATCCTGTAGGTCTAGAAGTTGAGCTTGTGGGGAGTTTCAGAAGCAGATCCCAGATTAGGCAGTAAAGCAGGACAGCAACAGATACATAGCTGGCTGTGTACAAAAGGATACACAGGAGTGCAAAGAGTTAAAAGAACAACACCACGAAAACAAACTTCTGTGAAAGTAAATAGCCAGCAGCCAGCACTAATTTTCTTTTATGATTAATGTAACAGCTAGCTTCTAATGCTTGCTCCATGCAAAAGAGCTCCTGCTTTCATCTCAACACTGACACTAGGAGTCATAATTTCTGTACAACAACAGGAAAAGATACGTTAATGCAATCGTAAAAAAGTCTCCGCACCAAACTAGTCTGCTGATAGCCCCTGCTAACCTTTTACTTCCTGAGAACATTGGTCCCTGGGAAAACAGCGGGCAGCAGGCAGGCTTCCTGGCTGACTCAGAGGTGTCCTTCTCCCCGTGGGGCCGCGCAAGCCGCCGGGCTCCTCGCTCCTGGCTGCTGGATGGAGCCCATGCGAGGACCCTTTCGCGGAGCAGCTCACCAGCGCTCACCAGCTGGCTCCCTCCAGTTTTATTTTAGCCCCCAGCAGAGATCAGGTGAGGAAGAGATTCTGCTCGCATAGTTTCTTCTTCACTCCCCGAGAAAAATCACCCCAACCAGCTCCACACTGGAAGACACATCTTTCAGATTTGGATGCTAATCAAGCCTAGAGATGGTTTAGCACTTTGTCCTAACTGCAGGCACACAAGGCTGGGATGGGCAGCTATTTGCACATTCTTGGATCGCAACTCCGTCTCCACAAACATTCTTAAAGCACATACACGATCTATTGGCTGCCTGCAAGTCCTCCCTATCTGCAAGGATGACATCGTGTCTACTTATTTGTCTGCTATTGATTTTTGCACTACACTATCACGGACTAGAAGCAAGGGGCACAAGCCAAAGAACAGTGCAAGTGACTGATCTCCAGCAGCAGAGGAGCCCCGGAGGAGGTCGCAGCTGGCTTCCTTGCATTGGTTAGCTCATGTGTGCCATAAAATAAGCATGCACAACGGAAGAATGCAGCCAGCTGCCACTGCAAGGTGCTCATGTAACATACTGGAAAGCAAAGGGTAAGAGCCCAGCTGGAACAGAATGGAAATAAACAGTAATGTAGCAAACACAACTAAGGTCTCACCGTGTTTTAATAAGCTTGTGTACGTAGCAGAGAATGAGTAATGATTCTGGACAAAGCCAACAGGCACCTCAGGGGATTCTGAAATTAATCCTGTGACATTTCCAGCAGCTAGCCTGGAAAGCACAGTAAGTGACAGAATTCATTGTGTGGCAGAGCATGTTCAGCATCCTGCCAGATCAGGCCTCCCCTTCTATTTACATGCAAAGGAAAAAAAAAGAGTTAATCAAAACTCTTTTTTTCCAAGAAAATAGCTATAAAAATGCATTCTTAAAACCAAAGGCTAGGCAAGTCCTTTGAATGTCCATGCATCAGCAACAAGAAACTGTTCCATCAGGTCACAAACAGCAGGAAGGGAGGGAAAGCATCCAAAGGAAGGCAGAGGGTTCCCTCAGCTTTGACACAGACTAACCCTAATACAACATAGCTGTGAACACTAACTATAATGAAACAACACACCTTTGGAGAACGAAGAGTTTGCCATGTATTTCAAATGTAGAAAAAGAAAAGAAACAAGCAACAAACCTGAACACACTGAAGGGAGCACGTTCTGGGGCACACAGCCCCACAACACAGATAAAAGCGGGAGGCAGTTGTCTCCAAGGTGCAGTTAAGCTGCAGGCTGAGGCAGACAGCAGCTGACAACCGTTATGGGCCACAGCCTGGAAGTGTGCTTTGATCAAGGATTTCTCGGGCACAACCTGATTGATTGCAATCAGGTTCAGCCAGCTCCGGTAACTCCTTGCCATCACGAGCAATTTTCTCCTGAGCTTGCTCGTTTAGTCTTAACAGATGTCAGTTTGCATGCATCGCTCCACGGGGAAATGCTGCACCCTGAGAACCAAAGTTTAAAGTTAGGAAGAAGTTTCTACTGAGGTCATTTGGGATGATTAACTCTCTGGGGTGGGATCCCTGTCCGAGACCACCATCTCAGCTGACACTGAGAAAGAAGGCATGTATGCTGCTGATGCCTCAGCCTCCTTCAGGGAACTCAGGACACATAGCTGTGATTTTTTTTTTTTTTTTCTCTAGAATACATAAAGAGATTTCAGGCCATATTGCTATCACGTGCAAGCTACGTCACTGCATGGGACAGCAGACATGACTAACAAATCCACGTGTAGGCAGGTGCTAGCTAGGACCTGTGTGTTTTTTGTGTGGCAGGGAAAGCCAAAGCCTGTAATAGCCTTTTCACTGCAAACTTCAGCTATAGGGATGTGCCTGATGCAAACTGCATCTTCTGGATGTAGCCTAGTGTTGAAGTACGCATGCACGAGAGTAGGTGAATATATATTGAGTAATCCACCTGTCTCACTGGGGAAACTGTAGTGGCTGGTACTGAAATAAAGTTAATGCCAGATCCTTGAATGACAGTGACAAAGGTATTTTGAGTCTCTGACTGGGCAGGAGGGACTAAGCAGGAGCTGGCTGTAACTGCTTTGCATTTCTGCATCCGGCTTGGGGTGAGAAAGCCGTGCAGTGCGTACTGCCGGTCAGCGGTTCAACAGGAACACGCTGACCACCAGCAGGGATGCTTCTTGCCTCTGTTCTGCTGCTCCACCCCTCCTGCCTGTGTCAGGTCTCTCTGTGTAGCAGTGCAGCTCACACACTGAAGCAGCAACGAGCACAACTGAATACTACCACAAATTTTCCTTCTCTGTTTCCCTGCGCAGCGAGGGGGCTCGCAAGTCCCCCTTCCGCTTTCACATGACAGGAACCTCTGCGATACCTTGACAGCAGCCAGAGGAAAATGCAGCGCACTTACAAGGCAAAGTGCCTCTGAGTGCACAAAAACTGCAAAGCAAAAACCCCCCAAATATTAGAAACCACAGACAAGGCACAGACTATATAAAACGTGTCAGGCATGAGCACAGCTAAAAAGAGGGCAGTAGGGAAGAGGAAGAAAACAAATAGGAAATGCCATACCCAAAGAATTCAGCATAAACTCTGAGCGAATCAAAGCAAGAAAAAAAAAAAATCTGAACCGACTTGAATTTTAGCTGCTGAAGCCTCCTGGCTACTCGGCTGCTCTGCCTGCGCGTCGCTATGCTTAATTTGCCCCACTGGATTTGCACCTCCTGTGAGTGACTGAGAGGAGCCATTGACTCTGGGAGGACTGATTTAGTGCAGCAGGAACTGGCGGCCTGGCAGGGGCTGCGGGAGAGGCCCAGCCCAAGGTAGGTAAACATTAGAAGAGGAAAGGCCACGGGGAAAAAGGCTGGAACAGGGAAAAGGAGAAGAGAGAGGAGGAGAGACGGAGGAAACGCGCGGCAAAGGATGGGCAGAGGAAAAAGAGCATGAGAAAGAGCAGATTAACACAGTACAAAAAAGGGCTGGACGCTGGGCTTAGTAAGATCTGTCCCCAGAATTCACACGGCTGTAAACGTCTGGTGCGCTCTGGTTTGGTGCTGGATACCTACTGTCGGTGGGAGCGCCCCGGGGAGCCTCCGTCCGTCCTACACAGCACCTCATGCTGCTCGGCGGTCCCTACGCACGGCCATGAAAACTGTCGCTGGGTGGAGGGAAGATAAACCGTTCCGTTATTTTTTTCTTGATTTGTTTTGTTGGAAAGTCCTTTCCCCAGAGAGACACAGGCCTGTGAAAATGACAGGATATACTCAGTAAATGGGTAATACCTGCTGCGTAAGCCAACTGTTTCAAACTCCTGCTTCGCGTTAGCCAAGCTCCCAGCAGACTTTACCTGAGAACAGCGATTGCCTACAGCACAAAAAGTGAGGAGCCAGTAAAATACTCTTTGTAACGTGAAGCAGGGAGTATTTCCCAGTTCACTTAGGACAACAAAGGTCCGGAACAGCACGCTACACTGAACAGAATCCAAAAAGGAAGATATTCCAACCTTTTCCCTGTTTCCTGACGTACATCCAGGAGGTGTAGGCACAGCCTGGAAGGTAAATGCTGGGTCACAGCTTGTGACAGGGGAACGTGTGCAGGGAAAGCCTATGAAAGGGTCACAGTCTAACCTGAACTCCAGAGAAACTCAACCCATCTCAAGTGTTGTCAACTACTTGAAATTCAGGACAGGTTTGTTAAAAGGTGCTTCAAAGCTTTCGAAGTGACCTTTTTTTTGAGCAAAGGTAGGTTCAGTTACAGTTTCCCACCAAAGTTGTGTGAATGTGTGGTAAGACACGAAACCAAGCGAGAAAAGGCGCTATTCATTGATTTTTCCTGTGGCATTTGCTGAATGTTGTGAAAGTCATAGATCAAAGCAAAACGCTCGGTGCCTGTCCTTAAATTAGACGGAATTAAATAAACAAGTGTTTGCCTAAATCCCTGAAAAGCAAAACTGGCCAATTTAACCGCACATTGGTGTGCCAGCTCCTTCTGCTTTTCCAAAATTTTTGAAAAATTTTCAAAATGTTCATTAATCGAGGTGTGTTGAATCACAAACTCGTTCCTCCCGATGACAATGCTGCCGTGTAAAAAATCATCCTGGGGAAAAAAAGTACCGGTCAGATTCTCCATCTAAAAACCACCGTTAAGAGTTTTAAAACGAAAGTACCACAGATAAAAACATACATCTACAAAACCAAGGGAAGCCCGGCGTACTGGATAGCTCGGAGTCTGGGAATGGGACCGAGCCTCACTGCTCCTCGTCACCAGCTGGGGCTCAGCCAAATCAGTAGGGATGGAAAGTCGTTACTACCATTACTGGCAACCATCTAAGTTCGCCGGTGGTCTCCGTCCAATTCTTAATGGACACATAAAATAACTCCTGTCATCAGAAATGGCACTAAATGGTATGTATTGGCAGTCTCGGGAGATAGCCGCATGTAACTAAAGCCTGAGTTTCCCTTTCAGCTATTGTCCTTTCTGGTCAAATTTTGAGGCATGCGAGTGATGAAGAAAACCACTGCTGCCTTCTGTAGAGCAAGTTCTGGGCAAAGAGGGCCAGGAGCTTTCATCCCATCACCTCTCCCGGACCACAAAACCCACCACAAAGTAAACCGTGGATCTAATTTACTTGAATGACAGGAAAAACACCAAGGGAATAAACTGGGGTGGGGGTGGGGGGGTGGGAAAGAGACCCACGACGGGAACCCTCCATCAGGCCTGCCGTGGGCACGCTGGCCACGGCCGGGAGGAGGGATGGCAGTGCTGGGGACGGGAGCCGCGGGGACATCCCCGGGGGAGGAGGAGGAGGAGGAGGAGGAGGAGGAGGAGGAGAGGGCCGGGCTCCGCAGCCCGTGCCGGGAGCGACACCGGTGTCCCTCCGACGGGGACACCCCTGGCGCTGCCCCCCGCCTCACGGGGTGTGTGTGTGTGTGTGTGTGTGTCACGGCATCCCCCTGCCCCGCCCCGCTGTCGCGACAAAGCCGGGCTGTCTCCATCAGCCCCGCTCCCCCCGCCCCGCGGCCGGAGCCGCTCCGGGAGGGACGCACGCCGGAGGGGCGAAACAAAACGGTGTATGTGTTTGGCAAGTCCGCCGTTAGGGCTTCGGGCTGCTGCCGCAAGGCGAGGACAGGGCCCCCATTGTGCGCGCCCCGCCTTGTGTCGCCCGCGACAAGACAACAACAGACCCCCCTCCCGCGGCCCCGGCAAGGCCCGGCAGGGCCGCCTGACGGTTCCCGCCGGCACCGCGCTGCCACCCGCGACCCGCACGGCGCCGGCGGCGGGACTTACCGGCGGCCAAGGTCCCGTCCGTAACCCCTCCGGCCGCGGCACCGGGCGGGCGGCGAGACGCCTGCGCTCCGCTCCTCCGAGCGGCGGGGCCGCCCCCGCCTCCCCGCCCGCAATGCCCGTGCTGGCGGAGCGGCGCGCACGGGCGCTCGCTGCGTGGAAATGCGGCGCGCACAGGTTCATCACGGCCCCCTCCTCTTCGCATCCCCTCCCTCTCCACTGTCTCCCTCGCCCCCTCCCCCCTCCGCTTTTCCCGGGCTTTGGAGGTGGTTTGGGGTTTTTTTATTTGTTTTTTATTTTTTTTTTTTTTTGCAGAGTTTCGCCTCCTCCAAATCCGCTCCTCCACCTTCCAGCCTTGAAGGCGACCGTAAAAAAAAAAACAAAAACCAAACAAACAAACAAAAAAAAAAAAAATCCAACCCCCCCCAAAAAAACCAGCCAACCCAAACTTGTGTTAGGGACAATAATGTCATTTGCAAAGAAAAAAAATCCCTGGAATGGGGACTCATTGTAACGCCGTTGGGTAGCAGGCTCAACTGCTGGGCTTTTTTCAATAAAGGAGCAAACTGCAGTATAACGCCAGTTGGCTCCTCCAGCGCAATTCTCCTAAATCATGATAGACAGATTGCGTGAAAAAACAGGAATTCCAAAGAATTTCCTGCCCTGGGAACAGAAGTTAAGGCTATATTTAACAACATCTGAAGCTGTCAAGAATGCTTTGTGGTTGGATAACAGAGCAGAAAAATGTGAAAAATGCAGGCTACTGCTATACCAAATATGGAAATATTGTTACGTCTGGTGTCTAAATCCCCATCTGGAAACACTTAGAGCCACGAAAAGAAAAGACGCCACAACAGAAGCTTAAACTCCCCTCCCCGACCCCAAATCTTAAGCTTCAACACGGAGATGCTCCGCGAGGACGCCCCGCTGCGAGCGAGGGACGCCGGACCCGCCGGGGAGCGGGGCCGCCGGAGGGCGGGTGCCTGCGGGGCCCGGGGCTCCCCGGGACGCCGGCCTCGGCCGGGGAAGCGGGCGCCGCCGCGCTCCCGGTGATGCCCGGCGTTCGCTTTCGCCCTCGGACGGCAGCAATAACGGCGAACCCCCGGGGGGGGGGGGGGGGGGGAGCGGGGGGTGCCGCCGGGTGACGAGCGGGGCGCGGCCCGGTGAAGCGGAGCCACGGGGGGGGGGGGGGGGGGGCGGCGGGACCCCCCGGTGCCGCCGCCGGTGCCGGGAGAGAGACGGGGCGGGGCGGGGCGGCCGCGCCGCGCGCCAGCCGCATTCCTGGGATGCCGCGAGCGCTGGAAGCGGCCGCGGCCCGGAACGCGCGACGTCAGCGCCGCGGCGCACGCGGCGGCCCCGCGCCCCTATATAAGGCGGGTCGCGGCCGTCCGCCGCCTCAGACCGCGCCGGCCTCGCTCCGCTCCGCGCCTCTCCGCCGCCCCTCGCTCCCGTCACCGCTAGAGATGGGCTCCGCGGGCACCCGCCCCGCTCTGGCGGCCGCCCTCCTCTGCCTGGCGCGCCTGGTAAGTGCCGCGGCTCTGCCCGGAGAGGGGCGGGAGGCGGCGGCGGCGCGTCGCCCCGCCGCCCCCCCCCTCCCGGCGCTCAGCGGCCGCCGCTCTGCTCCGCTCCGCAGGCTCTGGGCTCGCCGTGCCCCGCCGTGTGCCAGTGCCCGGCGGCCGTGCCGCAGTGCGCCCCCGGCGTGGGGCTGGTGCCGGACGGCTGCGGCTGCTGCAAGCTCTGCGCCAAGCAGCTGAACGAGGACTGCAGCCGGGCGCAGCCCTGCGACCACACCAAGGGGCTGGAGTGCAACTTCGGCGCCAGCCCCGCCGCGCTGAGGGGCATCTGCAGAGGTAAGCGGCTCGCCCCCCGCCTCCCCCGGGAGAAAACCCCGCTCCCCGCAGCGCCCGAGTTTAGTAATTTCGAGTCCATGTATGGTTATGCTTTGTTGTTGGTAGCTTGGCAGAAAGGCACATGACTTCAGCGGTCTGGAATGCGATTCAGTATGTCTGAGCTGCGCTAAACGCACATAAGGAAAAGTGATTCCTGACTAACTTATTGTTCGGGCCCCGCGTCTCCGGGGGATTGTAGGGAGCCTCGCCGTAAATTGAATTTAACAGACCAGCAAATAACCTGCGCTTAACCGAGCGATTCCCGCCGCTGACTCCCTCCTTTCCCTCCCTGTTGATCTCTGCAGCGCAGTCCGAGGGCAGACCGTGTGAATATAACTCCAAAATCTACCAGAACGGCGAAAGCTTCCAGCCGAACTGTAAACACCAGTGTACGTGCATAGATGGAGCTGTGGGCTGCATCCCGCTCTGCCCGCAAGAGCTCTCCCTGCCTAACCTGGGCTGTCCCAGCCCCCGGCTGGTCAAAGTCCCCGGGCAGTGCTGCGAGGAGTGGGTCTGCGACGAAAGCAAGGATGCGCTGGACGAGCTGGAGGGCTTCTTCAGCAAAGAGTTCGGTCTGGATGATTCCGAAGGCGAGCTAACCAGGAACAATGAGCTAATTGCCATTGTGAAAGGAGGCCTGAAAATGCTACCTGGTGAGTAGGGGCTGCTGATCTGTGCGACGGTGACAGTTAAGGGGAGGAGAGGCGGGAGGCGGGAGGATGGCTGTGTGACTCCTTAGACCCCGACGGAAAGAAAGAAGCCCAGTGAGAGGATATAGTCAGGCTAAGCCCTCCTTTTCTTTTCCAGTTTTTGGATCCGAGCCACAAAGCCGAGCTTTTGAGAATCCCAAATGCATCGTGCAAACAACCTCCTGGTCCCAGTGCTCAAAGACGTGTGGAACTGGCATCTCCACGAGGGTTACCAACGACAATCCCGACTGCAAGCTCGTCAAAGAGACCAGGATATGTGAAGTGAGGCCATGTGGCGAGCCTAGCTATGCCTCCCTAAAGGTAAATACAGACTCTTCTGGTGCTCCTCTTCTTTCCAAACTGCTTCAGGTAGAGGGTAAAGGCTGGAGCAGAGGCATCCTGCTAATGATACTATTGCCTCTCCTTTACAGAAGGGAAAAAAATGTACCAAGACTAAGAAGTCCCCATCCCCAGTGAAGTTTACTTATGCCGGATGTTCCAGTGTGAAGAAGTACCGCCCCAAGTACTGTGGCTCCTGTGTGGACGGCAGGTGCTGCACGCCTCAGCAGACCAGGACTGTCAAGATCAGGTTCCGCTGCGATGATGGAGAAACCTTCACCAAGAGCGTCATGATGATCCAGTCCTGCCGATGCAACTACAACTGTCCGCATGCGAACGAAGCCTATCCCTACTACAGACTGGTCAATGACATTCACAAATTTAGGGACTGAGATGTGTTGGGGGTGGGATGCTAAACAGAATTTTGAAGTAACCAGCCATGGAGGAAGGACCTCTGGTGGAAATGGTGCCCTGCCCATTGGAGGGCAACGTTGAGATGTTACGAGAGTGCACTGTGCAACTGGACACTAATGCAACAGAGATTTAAGCATACTTAAAGCTTCATAGTACTGGAGCAACTTCACTGCTTCTTTTTGGAGCACGTTATCTAATTATATACTGTTTTCTGTTTGTAAGTGATCAGCTAAATGTTTTGTTCTGGTTAAGAAAACTTTTTTTTTTCTATCCTGTTCAATTTAACACTATGCTTCTTCCCCCCTCCCTCCATCTCCTCCCACCCTTTCCCAACCAAGTTGGAAGTTACATTCCTTCCTGAGGTGGGCACTTGTGGGGTGTTCACAGTGGCAGCTATTATGTACCAACTGTAGTTTAATGGCAAACAGAAATCAGTTGTTTTAAAGCTGAGTATTTTATTTATCAAACTGTAGCTTTTTTTGTTTTCATTTGAGGGTTCCCCCCCCCCCTTCCATCCCCTGTAATACTGGAATAAGTTGTAAATGATTTTAATTTTATATTCAATGAATTAAAAGAATTTATTTATGGAATTAATCATTTAATAAAGAAATATTTACCTAACTCCTCCTAGTAGAGCATTCTGATAGGCAACAGACTTAAATACAGCAACTGCCACAGCTTTCTGTGAAAACTCTGAATTCTGAAAAGCTTAGATTCTCTGAAAACTACAAGAAGCTCTACTACAGCTGCAGCAATGAACCAGAAAGCTTGAGTCTAATTCTTTGGGTAAATGACAGTTTGAAGGGGTGCGTGCAGTCTGCAACCCCATGCTCTAGAAAGTATATACAGAAAAAGCTTCTTGCCATTGAAAGCCAATGTTTGACAGAGAGCCTGAGATGTTAATTAGACTGTCAGATTATTCAAACCATCCTGGAATTTTGCAACATAAGGTACTTCATTAGAATGCAGCACATGCAGGGTGATCTTGAACACGATGGGGTGGAAGTGGTCCTCAGGTCTTGCATTTTTTGGTGGCTGCTTTTTACAAATTAATATATTTCTGTGGCAGAAGAATGTTTCCTACGGTCTGCAGGAGGTAGTTTGCTTTCACTAAATTCAAATTAAATGAGCTTGAAGCAATGACTTTTGTTAATCCTAATAACCCAGTGATGAAAAGTAAACATACTGTTAACAGGAGAAGAATGTGAGGAATTTCAAGTACTTCTCCAATAGAGGAAAAGGCAAAGCAGCCACTCTTTTCCTCACCTCCCCACTTTTTAAATACGTAATTATGCTTTACACTGTGGGACACAGATGACATTTGGCTAACTGAGGGAGCTGTAATGACATTCTGAAAAAAAAATGAACTAGAGGATCTGAGAAAGCATCGAACGTCTGTACTATGCTGGTTAGCATAAAGCTGCGCTACAGATAAGACTGAGAGGAAACCTGCAGCAGGGTTTGTGATTTTTTTTTGTTGTTGTTGTTTTTTTTCCTTCTCCTTGTCACTGGTTAGTTCTCTGGCAAAGCAGCCTCCCATAGTCTTTAATAAGAAAGCTACTTCTCATAAAAAAACCAGAGCCTGATTTTTAAGGCTTCAGAATTGTGAAGGGGTGTCACCCAGTGTCATATAGTTAGATGTAGAAGCGGTTAAGAGTCAACTTTTTATTAGATTAGACATAAATATTTCAATAAAATAAATGGCCAAGTATCTCAGAAGCTCATCTCTGGCAGCTAATGCTTTGCCGGAGAAATTACAGCCGCCTCTCTTCTGCTCAGTCAAGTTCTCTCCCTGAAGGCATTCAAAACTTGAGCTGTTTTGGAATTCACCACCTGGCCGCCAGTCTCAGCTGTACCTAAACTTGTCTGTACAATATTTGTTGACAGTAAAAGTGTAAAAGGCAGCGAAGGGCTTTTGTTTGGCTTCTACTTGTATCTAGCACTGAACACGTCACTACCTCAGGCGCTCGCTGAGAAATCGTCAGGTTTACAGGCTGGGTTAGTGCACGGAGAGAGGAAGAGGACCAGAAGACACTGCTCACAGACACCCAGCAGCTGCACGCGCATTCCTCGCCATCCCCACTGTCACTTACACTTGAGTGAGACCCATCTTCAAACCAACGTAAGTAACAGTTCCCCGAAAAATTACATATACCTGTGACTATACTATACGCGTAGACTGTACGTCTGTAACACACACCGTATACAAACAAAAGCAGCCCTTCCAACTCCTGCCTCAAGTGTGGCACTAGCTGGGCCCTGGATTTTACAACCTCTTTGGGCTTTCCATGTGTCATCAAGTAGAGGGGTGGTTCTGCTATCTGCTCACTAGAAAAATGTACTGTTGGGCAAATAACGGCTGCAGGAGCAGAGCACGCAAATGTTAAAAGAGTAGAATATGCTAAATGGACTTATCCTGCTGTAAAGAGGGGGAACGAACCCCACTAACAGGAACTGCAAGTCTTCCAGAGCTGGGATCTCACACCAACTGATCATCACCCATATAGACCTCCCTTCACTTTTTTGCATTTCACAATTGCATGGCAGAGCTACTGAAACCCACAATTCACAGTACTGTAAAAGGAATCAGTGTATTTTCTGTATCGTCTTTGGCACTTGCTTTGAAATCTTTATACCCTCTGTTGTCCCAGCAGAAAAAACCCTAAATACAAGGCAGGAAAATATAAATGATAAGAACAAGGGTTCCTTTAAGCATAATCAGCAGGGCTTACAGGTAAGGTTAATGAGCACAACTATGATTTTATTTCTTGGTCAAAACCTAAAATATCAATATTCTTCTTCAAGATGAATACTAAAAGAGTATGGAGCAGTTCAAACCCTGAAAATAAAGCCACCTGCACCGTGTGGAGCTCCTCTAGGCCGGGCAGACCCCAGGAGACCGCCACGCGTGTCTGGGGAGTCCCGGCACGCCAGCAGCCGAGCAGCACCACCACGGGCACGGGCTTCGGCACTGCCCTCTCCGCGGCAGCCCCGGCTTCAGCCATCCCACCTCTCCACGCTCATGTCTGCCCCTGGTCCTCTGGCTGCTTATTTTTAAGCTGCTGTGATTTGTCACGCGAGCCCTCCAAGCAGCTGTACTGGTGCGAGCGCTGGGGTCACCCGAGGATGGAGCGTGGTGGCACGGGGCAGTTTGCTGAATCTGGTGCTGCCGCCAAAAGGAGCATTTGTCAAACTACAGTTTTAGGACCGAAGGAGTGTGTAGTCTTGTATTCAACACACTTATTGACGAGGGTTTGATGGTGGTAACCACTGTAATATCAGGATTACATATAAAATCTTCCCTACTAGTGAAGGCAACACTAGTGAAGACAAAGTTTCCGCTTCCTTAAGTGCTGCATCGCAGGAAACAAAATAAAAGCAGGAGTATGCAGAAAACAGACTTCCAGGATTACATTAAACCCTCTCTCGTGCGACGCTGCTAGCTCGCTCTCCTGAATGAGCAGCAGGCAGAGGAAAAGCTAACATCTTACTGACAGTGGGACAGCCAAGCTATTAATTAACCCTCGCTGAGCTGAGCCATGAGAACCTCTATAGGGCATACATAAATTACTGCGGAGCCCATCAGCAAAGCAGGGCCCACTGGGCTGCCTGACCCTCCAGTGGACGACACCTGGGAATCAGACCCATCCTCGTTAGAAAGCTGAGGTGGCACATGGGCTGCACGGGAAACAGACAGAGACACCGTGGATCCGTGTGGATTGCTGCAGGAGGATTTCCTGTGCTCACAGGCTCCTGAAGCTGCATGAATCCCCCCACACTCCAGACAAGGAGCTCTGCCACTGATTTGGGTACACAGAAGAATTTCTGAGCTACAGCTGCACAGGTCTGGAAGAAAGTTTGCAGTGGGCAGTCGTTCAGGGTTGGAAGTCAAACCTACCTACCTACACAGAAGCAGTTAAATGTGTTACACCAGAGGCTTGCTCTTGCCAGATGCTGGCCCTTCTGAGATGATCCTGCAGAAAAGCACTTCGATGCCTGTGCACATTTTAGTTTACTCCTGTTTAATCAGTGGAACTGTTTCCATGCAGTGCCCAGAGCGCTCAGCACACAGCAAGAGAAGGCTGCATAGTTTTACCGGCTGCTCTGCCTCAAGCCTGTTTTTTCATGTAGACATATCCCTGTTTTCATCTACACAATTTTTTTCTCCACGTTACATAGCCACGTATAATACAGCACACAGAAACGTGGTGGTGCCATGGTGAAAGCAATAACATACAACTAGCTTTGGAGATACCCATAAATGCATTTCAACTCATGAACAACTGAACTGCATTGAACTGCAGTGAGACTTGGTGTCTAGAAAATACAAATCCTGAAAGAGGAGACGTCAACCAACAAAATGATACAATAAGCATCTGTGTCTATTACCCTGTAAAGACCAAACACCAAGAAACTGAATAGACGGGATCCAGTGTGCTACGATTTTTTTTTCCCCCAGAAAAACTACAGAGCTATGACTTCTACATACACAATTTATATTGGAGAAGATCCTGAAAGACCCCAAGGCACCGTTCACATAAGCAACTTCATCTGCCTTGAAGTACACTTACCGGATGGAATGTAGCCACCGTCCAGGAGGAAAAGATTACACAAGATTTTGTAAAGGTTTTCGTTTACTAGACAGAAGAAATTTAAAGGTAGGGTGCATAGATTTGCCCAGATGGGAGTCTAGCTAGGACGCATCCATGAACAACTTAAGCTCATGACGAATGCAGTTTCAGTAAGAATGAAGGGACTCCATTATAGATACCGGTTACACAGTCAGCAGTGTAGTCCAGCGGTATTTTGAGAACACTGGTTGAACACGAAATCAAAAGGAGCCCGGCAGATCATCTGAGTCAAAGACACCAGTTTCTCAGAAGCTACTGGTTTCCTTCAGCATCTCAAACCAACCAGGTTAGATCCTAACTAGCTGACAAATTTGACAAAATCAGACATCAGGACGTCATGGCTGTAAAACCAGCGAGTCTATTAATAGAGAAATTAAAACAGGAAAATATATTTTCCTCTACAGAAGCAGATACTCGTGCTGTAGTGGAACAATCTCATTAGAACCAATATGGATGCCCAAGCACAGCTGAAAGCAGAGGCTGGGAGAAAAGGTCAACAAAGGGACCACTGAGTTCCAATATGGAAGTGATGGGGACTTCTCAGGCAAGCTTTTAATGCCACCCCTGTCTGCTCTTTTTCCTGAATCTCTTTACCTCATTCACCAACTTAATTTTTACCTCTCTTGGACATACGTCTACTCCCTACTGGCACTCCTGGCAAAATGAACAAGTTCTGGGGCTACAATATGATTCAGTAGAAAATCTGGAAGCGAGAAGTGAAAGGCAACCGGCAGCTTTCACAGTCACTTCTTCCTCCTTCTTGAGGCAGAACTCGGACGACAGGAAGAAAGTAGCAATGGGATTCTAGAAACACTTTTGCTTTCTCCACCAGCTGGGATCATGCAGGAATCAGCCAGCTCCCAGTGTGGTAATTTATTCTCTAAATCAAGACTCCCTTCTCCCCTCTCATTTCTATCCCTGCTTCTTTGGCAGATTATTTTTAACCGGCTCTGACTTGTCATGCAACCCCACAAACAGCTGTACTGATGCAAAAGGAAGCCTAATGTAGAAGGATTAGATAAATATGAGGACTACTGTGCCACTTAGAGGAAAAAAAAATAACAGTCCACTGTTTCTATCACTAGCAGGAGCCCGGAAGTCCACAAAGACTTCTCCTTGCCCCAAAGGTAGGCAAGTCTCCAGTGGCTTCCCACATTTTACCACTTTATTGATTTTTCCTGCCAAAAAGCCTACTACAGTAAGATAGCCTGGAAATGCTTTTCGGCAGAAAAAGTCAGAAGCGGTGAAATCAGGCCAAGCCAGTGGAGCTTTGCTTCCAAAACAAAAAAATGCTACAATGCGCAGAGCCAACAAGGGAAAGAAGCTCTCACAATAAAAGCATCATTAGAGCTAAGTCACTGTCCGACGGGTCACCGAGACCCAGCAGGACACAGTGCAAACACATTTCTGTTATCACAGACAGACAGGCAGCAAAACAGCTATCCCTGTTTTTTCCTGGTTTTACATGTCATCTGCAACTTCCCTTTCAGTTTCAGTATTTATTTCAAGTTGGTTTTGCTGCCATTTCTTGTTTGTCTTGCATACATGTGACTTCCTTCCATTTCACCACAAATTTCCACCAAATAAAACCATATGCACTGCCATAGCAACATTTTAATACAAACACAGGGTAATCTTTGTTCACTGAAGTACACAGTTCATTTTTTTTTCTCTTATTAACAGATCCTGCATCTGCATACAGTTTAACTGAATGTCATAGCAACAACATAAACACAAATGCAAGATATTTTTTCCTTTGGAGGGAGAAGAATAAATGTTTTCAGGAAAAGAGCGTGGGACTTAAGAAAGCAGAATGAAATGTTTGTGACCAAATACGGCCTTAAGTTACATCATCACAGCTGTATATTTACTCTCCGAAAGCCTGCTCTTGCAAGGTGTTATACATTCTCAGTTCCTACAGATGTCAACAGAGAACAGCCGTATCTGACAGGGCAAGGTCTGAATCACAGCTCTGCTTATACACAACGCGGAGGTTGGACTTCCTGTCAGCACCTCAGCGAACTTAGAAATTTATGTATTTTTTTAGACTAGAATGCATGCTCTGCATGGTAAACAGTTTTATTCCTAGTGCAAAGTAAAATTCCGCTGTTCGACTGGAGTAACAAAAATTGGTCCAGCATACCTCTAAGACCTAGCGCCAACCACACATTTTGCGGCACGACCCTCTTTTCCTCTATGGATCAACAATTCCTAATGCTGAGACAAACACAGTAGAACCTAGAATTCAGATGCATTCATTCAAAACTTAGCTGTTACACTGACAGGGGGTGTAATGTTGTTTACCCATGACAACTCAATAACTTACGCCTCATACCCCAAGGAAGTTATACCAAAAAGGAAAAGAACCAAGTTCTCTCATACAGCTGACTCAATCCTACCTCTCAGCTATTGCTATGCGCTTAGCTATGCTCCATTTTTGTCCTTTATGGCTTGTGAAAGGGATGACTTCATTAAGCTTTTAATTTAAGTAGCATGTTCATTCAGGACAAGAGCCTTTACTCTCTGCTTTGTAAGCTGATGGTCCTTCAGCTCAAGTATGCCGTGAGGGTTCAGGGTTTGAAACCTGAAAAGTCTGAACATTAAAAGAAATGCTGTAACAACGCTACACACAATAGCTTGTTCCTTCTGTGACAAGTGGTTCATAGAGGGAAATAAATGAGTAAGCGTAGTAGGCATAAAATCAAGCACTCAACGCAAGCTGGTGTTGAACAACGAAGATTAAAACAACATCATGCAGTTTTCATTCACAGACATCATCTGTGCTGAATCAAGGCAGAGTCCTGTAGGGATCCTCGTATAATATGATTACAATAGTATGTTTTCAAAATGGACAGAAGTGAAGTCTTCCAGGCAGCCTCAGCTCCACGTCTTAAATTTCAAGTGCTTGACCAGAAATTTAAAAATACAGCTTTTGAAGATGTTCTTTCTCTCTTCAGTTTATTACAAGATGCTCGTTCTGGGTTAAGTCACTCAGAAAGGAATTAAAAACTTCCCCTATCTGCCTATGAAAGTGTTAAAAACCATCTGCCTAGCCAAAGAGCACATAAACTTTGATGAAATAAGTAACCTTATTATTATGAAGAATTACCACTGTTGCAGGACCTGCACTGGTCACCTGTCATCAGTAAGGCTGTGCTTTTAGCCAGAGACCATAATTCTGATTCATTTTCATAAACAAAATTTGGAAAAGTTTATATTTGGAAAACTGAATAAAAATATCTGAATTCCACCTTGGCTTGCGTTTGACCATTTTCAAAACCAAATAAAAATAGGTAAAGAGTAACCTGGAAATGAATGGCAAACGCTACCAAGGCCTTTTACTCTCAATCTGATTGAACTCTGGAAGATGATTCCCAGCTTTGTCTGGGAAATTTCAGTTCTAGTAACCACCACAGGAATGCTCCTTAATCATTTTTTAAGGCCTTCTTTAAGATAGAAAAAGATTTAAATCTGAAGGATAGATTTAACAGCGTCTTCATTTAAAAACAAATTACGGTTGTGTTTGACTCACAAGGAAGCTTAAACTAGATTTATATAAGAAAAAAAATGCAGGCAAACCCTTTCATACAATTAATGAAAGCCTCCAAGAGTGTACGAAAGTAATGCAAATTACAAATCTGCGTTCCTCAGCCAAAGACTAATCACACACACATGCAGATCAACACTAATATTTGCAGCGCTCTAATTTCCACTGTGTGCTATGAATCTTAACAGAAATGCCATGCTTTTACTCCAGATGAAACATTTTCTGGCAAATGAACTGTGGCAGTTTTGCTGTTCTGCTCTTTTATCAGTGTTATTATGAATGGGTTCAAGACTGGTTTAAAGTAATTTGTGGCTACCAAGCCAGCGTGCAGTAATCACTGATTAAGAAAAGCTTATTCACTTTCACTGAACTGAAAAAATATGAAAGCAGCACCTATAGCTAGGAATCCTGGTCCTTTAAAAAGGGTTAAAAAAACCAAACACTGAAACAAGAAGTGGGCAGAGGACCAACAATGACTAAAAAAGAAAATAGAGCACAGGTGGCTACTGCCAGGCAAGAAGAAAAAACCTCCGTGTTTTACCAGGGGTTGCAAAACACACAATGAAAAGGACATGTGATACTGCTGTGAGAAAAACTAGTATGTGGCTACAAAGGTCTGACGCTCTTTCCGAACTTCAGTAGCTAGATGTCATGGTGAACAATTTTTTAATGACAACTTGTTTGCAAAGGTGTGAAAAAAAACCCTTTCTAAAGCTTTGAACATCTCAACAATCCTCTCCATGCAGCATGACTGGTAAGGAACTGACCGGCTGGTGCCCAGACACCTAGACTGAGAGCCTGGAAGCCCAAGCCCTCTCCCATATTGCTGACACAGCCTTCTGTTACCTCAACAAGTTCCTTCACTGCTTTCTGTTGTCTTTCTACCCATAATGTCAGCACTGGCAGGAAGAACATTTATGATTGAAAAGCCACCTTCATGGCAGTTTGGTGTGCACCCCATGCCACCAACTTTCGTCAGAAAGGTGCTAGTCTCAGGCAGGAGACAGACTGGGGTAACAACGATGGCAGCAACAACCTCCCAGAGCTGTTTACAAAGTGACCGTGTCCTGAAGACTTTACAAATGCTGACTTAGCTAGACCCTTGCAAGCTAATCCCCCAACGCCTATGCTGAATCCTGAGAACTCCCTGGTGCAAGCGTGCAGAGGGGCCCACCTGTCTCACACCGCTCGCAGCACACGCTGTTCTCGTCCTCCCACAGACATGGGGGACTTAAAATACAGTGAGAACTGGTCTGGGATCTAGAAATCTTCTCAGAAGTTAACAACAGATTTCTCTTGTCAGCAGATGATACAGTACAGGACTTTTTTTTTTAAGGTTTATTTGTTTTCAAGAAGGTAAATTTAGTTGATATTCCAGTAAATACTTACAATAGCTGGCTTCAGTAGGTAAACTAGTAATATGAGATGCATAACAGAACCATTGTTTAGAAGTCCAATACATTAGCACTAGTGACAGTCTATGTATCCATTTCTGTTGATTTTAAAACCCGTGCTAATTTAGATCAGGGTAGAAGATTAAACATACAGCAACATGCCACCCTGAAAACATGGTTTGACCTGTCCTTAACACATTAAACAAGATGCAACCAAGTAAGAGGAAAAAAAAAAAAATGTATTGCACCAAGCACCCAAAATGTCACCACAGAAGATTAAAGTCAAAAGTAAAGTAAGATCATTTGCAGCAGCTCAGCATGACAAAGAAATACCGTAAAAGAAAATTAATCTAATGAAACACCAGTGTTTGGGGTTGTTTGTTTTTTTTTTTAAGTAAGTTTAAGCATTAAGACTCAAATCCACATATCAATACAAATATGTGACCAGATACTTAAACTCAGAAATCAGACGCTAAGCTGTTAGGGTAAAAGGAAAAAAATATATTGTTAAAACTAACTTGGAAAAACTTTAAATTTGGGTTACTCTGATTTATTCAAGATATATGGACAAAAGGATGCAATTAAATAAGAATATCAGTTTTTTTCTGGAACCAGCAATTCCCCATCCCTTTATTTATATCCCTAAATATGCATTCCTGAATCCAAAAATAGGCAGGCAGTTTGGAAGTGCTGCCTTTAGTGATGGAAGCCAAACCAAACCTCTGAGAACTCAGTTGTATAAAAAAAGATTTAATTAATTAAAAAAAAAAAAACCAAAACAAACAAAAAGGGCTCTTTCCACCCTCTTTTCCCAAAGAACCGTCATGAACTGTCCCGAATCTCCCCTTCTTCCATAGATGAAAGGGATGAACTTTCACTGTCCGAGTTCTCTGCAGGTTCACTGGCATCTGAGGGTGTAGGACACAAACAAAAAACAAACAAGCAATTAGTTTCAGCAATGTTGTTTGCTCATCAAACAGAAGCAGTTTCGTATCTTCTTTTCCTTTTAATCACACCTTCCTTGAGGACAGCTATTTCATAAGGCATAACCGGTCTTGTAACATGGGATAAATCCCTGGGTAGGACCTTGTCGTTGAAGGAGGAAGCAAGACAACGTTGAGAATTTCTTTTAGTTTTTGCACCTTGGTCTTTCAGGCAAGTAGGTAAGCAGAGTATTTATCCCACACAAAACTCCTCCTCTTCATCCACTGAGAATTTCAAATTGTTCTCTTGGCTTATTTATATTAAATGTTGTTTTCTGGGTTGCTACATATATCATAACTGTAATGAATTATTAATCATTTACACTATTTTTAGCATTTCAGTTAAGATGGGGAACTACTGAGAAATTCTAAACGAAAATGGAGAACTAAGATGATGCACCTATGTACTCCTTCCATGTGTTCCAGCATCCCGAAGATGGTATTAAGCTGTGTGAATCCATCCATGAGGTAAGGCTGATGAGGTTAAAGCTGCACAATAACTTGTGCTTTAGGACATGGCTGTTGTGGTCTGCTGAGATCATATCGTGAAGCGCTCATTTCCCAAACTGGTCTTCAGCCTCACACCCTGAGACTCCGTCTTTAACAAGCACTGACCCCGGTCACCTTGTGGTGAGGTCACCAAACGCCACTGGTCGGTGGCACTCAAGCAGCACAAAAATAAACTACAGCAAAGTAGGCCCATGATTCACACTCTGCTCTCATTGTTATTTTCGGTATTTGATCCGACTATGAATTTAAAGAAGTTTTTGAGCATTTAATGTCAGATGCTTCATTAAGTAAACGTTACTGAAAGGGAGCTGATGCAGTACAGTTACTGTCTCGTCAAGCGAAGTCCTACAGCTGGCAAACAGGGATAATACATAGGACACAGCGTGCACCTGAACAAATTCTGTTGAAACTGTACAAGAAAATAAAAGCATTTCACCCAGAAACATTGGAGGTCACATTTTGTCTACATTAAATCTAGTGTATAATCAATTAACATTTATACGCCAGATATGTACTGAGTAATGCACACAGTAAGGATTGTTTTTGCCCATAAGTCCTGTGAAAGCTTCTATAATCCCCTACTATCTTCAGCCATGACTGACCTTGTATGCCGAAATCAGAGCACCTGTAGTTTTTGCTACAAGCAAGTCAAGCATCAAAACATCACATAAAAGAATGTGGCAATCTTCTGACTCACAGTGAAGCTCAACAGACAAACTTTAACTTTAATTTAGTCTGTTACAGTAAGTTTTATTTAACAGGAATTATAGATTGTCTTCACTCAAAAAGAACATATTTTTATGGTGTTGATAGCATTGCCTATAAATTAAGATTGCCCAGGCCTTCCCACCATAAAACTGTCTGCAATTTACTTACAATGTAAAAGTTAAACTCTGGGTTTAAAATTTTCAGTGCCAGTTTCCTTCCTCAATCCTTATTTTCCTTATTTTTTTGAAAGTTTCAGCCAAAATACTTCAGCCATTTCTGAGAACAAGGATAGGAGAAATAGGCTTTGCCCCATTAAATTCTATCAGTCTCTCTTTGAAGGTGTCCAGCTCTAGCTCTCCCCCAGCCTTTGCGGGTAGTAACTTGAATTGCAGGGGGGAATGGTGATCTTTCCCCAGCACGTGCCTGTTGCTGTGGCTATGAAAACTTGCCTCCGTTCCTCCTGGGGAAGGGGATAGATCTGAGATCGCTCAGTAAATAAGCATCATTTTAGAAGTGAAATTTCCACAAGACTTTGTTTCTTGTTCTAGCCTGGATCCTTTGAAAACAGACCCTGGAGGGCTATGGTAGTCGACGCCCCTGCGCTCCGGCAGACACCCTGCCAGACATCCACTCATCAACGCAGCAGCTGTTTGCCTGGAATGCCATGGGGAGGTCAGCCGGACAGGCACTCCGAGACAAGTGGCCCTCCGGGTGCACACAGAGAAGGAAGGCAGAAAGGAAGGTCACTGTTGGCAGAAAGAGGGCAAGCAAAAGCAGGATGGATGGCTTCGGAGGAGTGTGCAACTGATACAAAAAGCCATACGTGTCGAAGAAACTGGACTGCGAGTAACACAGGATGCTGCAGCAGAAAGGTTACTTCTTGGCAGATGGGAGTGGGCTACTGCACTTCTCTGATTACAACAGACTTCTCCCTTGAGAGTCTGGAGGTGAACCCAAGATTTCTACTCTTAGAGCAATTACCTGTGAATGCAACTGGTAAGCAAACTGGTTTTTCTCCTTTATTCTGTAAAGATGACACACAACAGAAGAGGACAATAATTGTGCCACACTTCAACAAAAGCGGTATTTTGTTTTCAAGTGGAGTAACAGCAACAAAAAAGCCCTCCTATTTTTATGTTCATGTTCTGAACATGTGTTTCCTGAAAGAATCTGGAGTTACTGTGGCAGGCTTCCACTCTTTAACAGAAAAACCTCCACACAGGGTCCAAACCAAACTCAAGGCTGAAGTTAAGTGTTTGTATGTTAACCAAGAATATGTAAAAAAAAAAAGATGATAAAAGTTGTGAAAATCTGTTACTTTTGCCATTAGCTGTAAACCTTTGCTATGTTATACCCAAGACACCTCAACAGGTAGCTATGCACTTGATTTTTATGGAATCTATAGAAACAGTTAAAAAAAATTAGGAAAATGAATGGTTCCTAAAACCTGAAACAGCTGCCAGTGTTCCCTGAATACCAGCTTCAGGGATGACTGCTAACTGAATGAACTCTGCAGCAGAGGAAGGTCACTGGCTTGAAGGCACACACTTGCACTGCCTTGTGATAGAGCTATCGGCACTTCCCCAGCTATTACTGGCTCTCTCTTCCCTTTGCCCTTCTACTCTGCCTTTTACAGAACCAGCTACATGCTGCTAGGGCAGCACAACCTCAAAATATAGTTGTTCAATCAACACTCATTTGAATCTACACCCTTAAAAGGACAACCTCCCTACTAGCTCAGGAGACAATGACAACCACCCTATTCAGATTAAGCTTCTAAGTCAATCAATTACAATTCCTTCCTGACATCTAAATCACAGCGCCAGGGCTGATTACTGAAAAGCAAGGGACCTAGATAAAGAAATAACGGGTAACCTGAAAGTACCTAGTTTCCCTGTACTCCAGTATACGTATGTGCACTCCTAGGGTGAATATCAGCGGACCTCGTTGCTCAGACAAGACCCCTCCCTACCTCATCCCCTGGCATGGTGTCTCGCTCTCAGAAGCTCTTGCAGTTCATAGCGCAAGAAACATTTGCATGCCGTTTCTCTGAGAGCAGATTGCTCTAATGGATCACTTAGCGTCATCTAGCCAGAACAGCCATGATCCATGGAAGTTTGATATCACTGGTACAATATTCTCAGTTTCATATTTATTCAGTCAAATTATACACATATAGAGCCATGGTTGAGTTGCCGCAGGGAAATAGCCATTGCAAACATAGTTCAAAGCTTTTCCTCAGAAATCTGTAAAAAGTACAGATTGGCTCATCACAGAAAAGTACGGAATTTGATAACTAAGGCTGGGGGACTAGCTGGGGGACTAAGAGACAAGGGAACCAATTCCCTGTACCAGCAGCTGCAGAAAGCGAAGCTGGGACATGAAGCCTTTATACTGGGGAGAAAGATGGAAATTAACTTCAAAACCAAAATACAAATTCCTGCTAGACCTGGACTCTCCTTTAAGTTAACTCCAAGTGAAAGTCCTCCCTTAGCTAAGTACTTTTCCAAAGATAACATTGTGCTTTTAACCCACTCGAAAAGCTACTTTGCCATTATGATTTCTAATAATTATCCTGTAATTCAGAATTATTTGTCCAACATTAGGAGTTATGCTAGGAAATAATGGAGAATGATTTCTTTGTATGATTAGCAGGCTTACTTAAAACTCATCCTCCCCAGACAGCTTGGCTTTTTAGAAATAACCAACTCTGTCAAGCTTTGCTACATACAAAATTCAGCAGAAGTCTGAAGAGTTGTTTTACCTTAGTGGCTAAAAATATACAAAAAAAAGAATCAAGCACCAGTAACCAAGTTAGGAAAATCACAACACAGCTGATGGGTGTAAGCCATCAGCCAGCAGTTTTATGGCAGAGCATTCATAACAGCTTTTTTTATAACAACCTTTTAGATTCAGAGTGAAATACAAGACATACTGCACATTCTTGGCATTATTAATAGGTGTATCCTTAATTATTGTTTATGTAACTAAAATATCTAAGTATAGCATAACAGGAAATAAATATATGCTTACCTTGGCCAAGTACCACCATGTCCTTCTTCAATGTTTTCAAGACCACAAATAATGTTGGATACTCAATTATTACTTTGCCTTTCAAATTGTCTAGGAGGCTTCTACTGGCATCCAGTTCATTGTACCTTAAAAATAACAGAGAAGTTTATTTTGGATTTTAATACTACCAAGGACATAATGTACACTTACTGGAAAAAGGAATGGGGGAAAAAAGAAGGCAGCTTTCTGGCAATTCACAGGATTTTCAGATGATATCGTGTTCAAAAGAACCAGCTTATGATTCAAATTACATATCCAGTCTTATTATCCAACTATGTAATTTTTTTTTTAAACCCTCCTAACACCTAAGCATAAGAACAAGAGGAGAATCAAAGTCAAATTTCTCTACGGGCTGGAATGTTTTATGAGTTCTTAATGAATATCTTTACCAAAACTGGATATGGAAATAGGGTTATCAAAATGGATACATTTACCAAAATCAGATTCTAAATTAAAAATAACACTTAATATTCTACTTATGGGCTTTAACACTACAGGTTTATTTTATGTGGTTAGCAATGTACCTTATTTATCACATTTTATCATGAATTATCAGTGAAGTACTAGGAAGATGAAATGCATATCCAGACAACTACTAAAGCAAAGGTATACTGGAAGCACTTAGAGCTCGTTTGTGTAGAAGTAAGGGTTCTGATACCCAGAAAAGATGGTACAATATCCCCATTTATGCCTAAGCAAATCTCTGCTTACAGCACCATCTGCAAGAAACTCCCTGTAGAAATCCCCACATACGTGTGTGCTACAAGAGGCGCATGGCTCGGATGCGCAGTCCTGTCCCAGAAAAGGGCTCCTCTTCACCCTGGAGGGTAACGCCAGGTACGTAACAAATGATGCCACAGTAATAAAAAGTAAACTGAGCATCTTCTCCACAATTATTTCCTAGAACTGTAATAGTCTCTCCCAACTTTCTAACTGGAAACCTGGACGTGGTATTTTGAGGACAGGAAGGGATATTTCAAAGCCCTCTGTAAGAGAAACCCTGTTGCTTTCACTTGCTACAACTGCGGCATCCAACAGATGCTCTGACATTATTACACTGTAATCTGAGTTATGCAATTCTTTCTGTAATCAGCATTATTAAATTCCTACTAAGTTATTGTATCAGTTAAAGGCAAATGAAGTTCAAAACCAAATACACTGTGGACAATAAGTGGAGTATTTCCCATAGCTGCTTTACCTTCTCTGATCATTAACATATTATGCAATTGGGTTTTCTTTTGCCAAAACCAACACTGGCTGGGTGAAGGAAATTATGTACTTTATGATTTACAGTAATGTCTGATTAAGACCAGTACATCAGAGGAGTCAGCACTCAAGAAGAATGTTGAAGGTAAAACAGGCTTTGAGTTCTTGGGATTTAAGGGAAAGTTAGTTTGAGCAAAAAACTGTTTCTCTCTCATATTCAACTTCAATCATCATGAAAATATTTGGTTTCATGTTTCTCTCAACCCAAAGTAATTATGACCTCTTCTTACTGAAACCCTTTAAAAGGGATAACAGTATATTACATTTCTTATTGAACGAATGCATTCATAACTTGTGGATTAACACACATGAACTGAAACATATTTACTGCTTTATTTACAGTACTCTAAATGCAAAGTATGGCAATACCTTTCCTTTGGCAAGGGCCTCAACACATTCTTTTCTGGTTAAGCAAACATTTACCACCAAGAGGCTAAAGTAATTCACATGCCACAATACACTTTCCATTATCTCATGTTTTAGACAAAACATCTTTAGCGTCCAGCTTGGCATAAGATAAAACATTTATACTTAAAACTATTTTATGATAGTAAATTACTGAAGTGTTAGATCACCGAGTCAGAGCTTTATCTTTTTGGTTTTTAAAGTAAATTTTATTGGTTGACAGTGACAGAGAAAACATCTGAATTTTTAGTGCATAATGTGGGCTGTAAACTTCAGGGAGAATATAACGAAGGAGCTTAATGCTTCTCTTTTTTAAACTTTGCTGTTATTGCCTATGCTACCCAAAAGACCTCAGTCTACCACATTCCCTACTTTATACACAAGTGCTAGTTGAGGTTTTCTGCTAATCCACCTGCCAGCCTCTTCCTTGACTGTGCATGCTTAAAAGATCTCCAAAGAAAACTAATACTTGTCACTCAATTCCAAAGTCTAATACAGGATAGCTCCTGAGCAAGACTGATTTTTCAGGTTCTCTCTGAAAGACTTTGTCATGATAAAAACCTTTCCAATTTTATCCCAGAACTGCAACAAAGTCATACAGTAGAGGGTGAACAACACAGACCTTTGGGCAAAAGAAAACTGCCCTGTGAGGCTTTTCCAGAAGCCTATATACACACACCATTTCAATTTTTACTTATGAGAAGGCTAGACGTGTTTGGAGAAAAATGAAATGAAATGGCATTTTTACAAGTCCTGTAACTTCCTGTACTGATTGTTCACCTGGATGAGCTGAGGACGTCGGGTGACACTGGAAAGTAGGTCCTCCCATGTATTTGCAGGGAAGTGGTCTCACCACAGGTAGGAGATGGAGCAGGGAGAACCTGGTAATCAGATATTACCAGATATTCTTTTATCACCATTTTTACCTACTTGTCTTGTATCACTGGGACTGCGCAGCCTGCCCAATAAGAACCCGTAATGAGCTGCAACCTTCTTCAGGCCATTCCTTCACCGTGCACATCAAGTGACAACCCAGTAAAATGAACGACAACCAGTGTTAAGTCTGTCCTTTCACTCGGACTCTTCCATGCTCCAGGGCCAGTTGCAGGAACCAGCTTAACTGAGGCTGTCATCCTAAACAAGCTCCTTCAGCCCTTCATGACAGGATGGATTTGAAGATAAGCCTGGCTCCAAATGAACTGACCACCCTGACAGAACCACTGCCTTAACACCCCATCTTTAGCATCTGTCTTTTAACCCCCCACCCTGCTTTCTCTTTTTCTCCCACTGCCCAGTTCATACAAATTGTCTGCGCTACACCTTCCTGATCCCTCTATTCAGTGGGACTTCTCTTCCATCTCCTTTCCTCCCTGGTATTTACTTTCCACATATTTTTCTCTCTCCCTTCCATACATTCCCTCAGTCTCCTTGTCCAACACCCACCATCTAATAATACACTTCCCTGATTATTTTCTTGCCCCAAGCAAGGCTTTATGCCTATGTCATGAAGCAAGAAATAGGCCTGGATTTCTTCTTAATAAGACGACTCCATTTATAAGGACCACAAAGAGACAATCTTGGCAGACAACAGCTTTTGATTTTAGCTGGAATGAAATAACAATAACTGCTTTTTAAAGGACAAAAACTAAATAAAATTTGCCTGCCAGCAGGCAGTTTAAAAGCCTACAAAAATTTTGACAATTGAGAAAATTTAACAAGGTTCAGCAATCCCACATCGGTTCCTGTATAATCTGTTACATTCGCTCTACGGACGGCTTTGTTACCTTTCACAAGATGCTGAAATTAATGCGGCTCTGCAGTTCTGATAGCATCTGTGAGTTTCTGCAAAGGACAGTTTCACTATCTACAGTTATTCCACCACCTTCCAGGAATTCAACAATTCAGTCTTCTAATCTGTCTCCCACAGGCAGGAATGCCGTATTAGGTCACTGCATCACAACAAGCTCCCCTCAAATGGAGCCTGTGGCTATCACTGCAGTGGCGTAACTTGTCTCCATGAATTCAGACAGCAGGAAATTCCCTGCTGATCAGGTTTTCCTGAATGTCATCTACAGGAACTTTGATTTTAATAATAATAAAGAAAAATCTGCAATCCGGATTTAAAGATAAATTCTAACCACGTTATTTCTTTAGTTTAGTCTTCTAGACACTGAAAAGAGAACAAACAAGTTTGAACCATGTAAATAATTGTAAATATTACTAAAATGCATATTTGCATAATGATGTTCATAATTTTCCTGTGAGAGACATCAACTAAAACTCTGCACGTATTTTAAACGAAGATGATTTTTCTTCCTGAGTAGAAACATCGTGGTATTTAATTGGCATAATTCAGATACAATAAATCATGCTACCTACTTTGGGCTTAGTCATAAAAATCCACCTTTTGCTAACTTATGGGAAGAATGAAGATTTCCCCCCCTGCCACAAACAAAAGAGGGTAGCATTTCCTAGGCATCTGCATTCGCCTAGAAGAGAGCAAAGACTGGGTACAGCATTTAAAGTCTCTCCCAAGCACTCATTCTGAAGTGCTGCAGCACAGCAAAGATAATAACTAACAGATGGACTTTCATTCCTAAGTGGTGAATAACCTCTTCGTGTGGTTATGATTTGGTGAACATGGAAGTAGTGAAATGCACTCTTGAATTAGGTATGAAAGGAAAGTTATATGGCAGAAAGTAAACACAAAGTATTGAAATAATGCCCAATTTTTATATTTAACTTTGTCACTAGAATTCTGACATTCTAAAAATCTGGAACACAGTGAATTTTGTTAGACCATATGTGTGAAAAAGAATTAGAAAATTCAGCAAGCAAAAAAGCAGAGACCTTAAAAACAAAAAAAGGAAATGACTTGCCATAACACTTCCCTTGTAACTAATTCTTATCAACAGCTGAACAATATGAAAGACTGCTCTGCTTGAACACTCTTTTAAGGAAGGGGGACAGGAGCCAAGTTCAAGTTAATATTTTAATATGAAAAAAATTATACTACAGTTTACACAAATATTTTAAAACCTGCTAGCT
The DNA here is from genome assembly GCA_031468815.1 of Morus bassanus. Taxonomy (NCBI): domain Eukaryota; kingdom Metazoa; phylum Chordata; class Aves; order Suliformes; family Sulidae; genus Morus; species Morus bassanus. The sequence goes on along the minus strand of CM062576.1, from coordinate 7,754,835 downwards.
CCTCCTTCCACTCTTGGTCTATGGTTTTTCTCCCGGTCTAGGACCTCCCTAACTCGCCTCAGCAAATGTTCACTAACCTCTCCTCCACACCTGCATAGCTCAGTCTATACCAATACAGACCAGACACCTGGCCAATCCCTTTTCCAGTCAGATCCCTGTCTTAAGAAACACTTCCATCACAGAAGTCCTTTTTCTGAAAAAAGGAAAATTAGGACAAGAAACATTCTCTTACCAACCATTTGGCCCACAAGTCCTGCTAGGAACCAACTAAAAAAAGCACAAGAACAAAAGTTGCCAGCATACCAGGAAAACATCTCAGACATTATCACCATCTCCAGACTATACCTACATACAGAGAATACATAAACGCACTTCCAAATAACAAGAAAACCATGAAGCTGTTCCTTTTCCTTGCCATATTTTGGCCATAGATAATCCTCAGACAAAGACCATATTAAAGACAAGCTGTAACAATCTGCAGTCTCCTCTCTTTTATGGGCCATAAGAGGCCCTTCCACTAGGGAAACCTAAGAACTCCTGGAAACTAAAGTGTAAAATGGGGAAAAAAACCCCCAAACCAAAAAACAAACCACAAAAATTCTCTTCTTACAAACATATTTCAGGGAGTTAAAACATTCTGGAAGAAAAAAAAAAGTAATACCCAGGTAAAGACAGCAGGAACACCAACTGTCACCTAAATTTTTTGGCACACGAGTAGATGTCCAGAAAGATTTAATGGTTTGCTCACTTTTACTGTAGAAAATATACAAAACAGTTAATGGAAAGAAGAGATAAGCAAAATAAGACTACAAGTATGTCACTGTAGAAGCACAAAGGCTGTCCCTGTTTAAACCTCTTGAGAATGAGACAATTGCACAAAGAGAAAAACACAGTACAAGTTGTTTAGTGACAATCATGGAAAAATACATCAACTGATGGCAAAACCCATAAAGCAGATAAGGCACCTGCTGCAACAATTTAGTGGACTGAGCGTTAAGAGTGATGTGGTAAAAGGATTCAGGATGCACAATAACAATGTCAAGATTAACTGAAGTACAAACCATTCTGTGTCTTTTAGTTATGGGAGAAAGTACGACAAAACAGAAGGAAAATGTGAAACTAGCAAATGTCAGTTTCTTGGATTCAGTAGAATTTGGTTCAAAGAATACAGAAGTAGAAGTGATACTGAATTTCAAGAAAGCCAATATTTTCCCCATCTCATAAGACATAATGAAAAGTAGTAACAAAATCCAGCAGCAAGTAAAGATCCTACAATTCAAGTGCATCTTGGCAATAGTCCTTTACACATACAGGAATTTACTTTCTTTGTGAAGCCAGGCCGCTTTACAAACTGCTCAAAAGCTCAAGGTTTACAAATCTTTAAGTAGTATAGAGCAGGCATACCAAAAAAGGGTATACCACAATCATGTAAGGCTACTATATGACTGAGATAAAGAAACAAACCAGCCTAATTAGTTAATGATAGCCAAAAGGCCTAAAGGGAATATGAAATTTCACAAGGGAAAAATTATTAAAAGGAGAGTAAGTTGACTACTGGAGATGAATGCCTGAAGTTTCAAAAAAATAAAAAGATATTAGTGGCATCTGTAGTACAAGTGAAAGCTGTGGGTACTTCCCCAAAAATGCAGGAAAGTAAAAATATGTAACTTGTACCATTGATAGAACACTGGCACAATCACGGAGAAAAGGCAAATGACATAAGTCTACTTTAATTTCAGTACTTGTGTTACACAGCCTCATGAAACATTACTGTAAAAGATTTTAGAGGTGAGGGGTGTCCCAAGGAATACCAAAGGATGCAATGAAAAGCTCTTAATACATCAAGTTCAGAAAACTAATAGGTCAAATCTCATTTGACAACTTAAATTAACATAGGTAAGCAGTTCACTGATCTATAAAACTGATGAGAAATCAGTCCTTGTAAATTGGCAATAGTTTTGAATTTACACTTGGGTTAATCTAATGAACCTCCACTCCAGGAAGAATTGATACTTCTGTATTTTAGGATCCCTAGATAGCAAATTCTAACTTCCAAATTTAGCTCATATGGAGATAGCCTGGATACCTCTAACATTCTGTACGAAGTGGTGGAAACATATCCACAAATTTATACTTATTTGCATGGGAATCACAGTGCCATAAACTTTCCATGAAGGGGTTACTAATGCTTTACAATGAAAAGGAAAAGCTATGAAATAAAGAAAACAAATTATTTTCTTGGCAAACAAGCAGGAAGGTCAACTCCCTCCTTGGCGAGGTCGAAACAATCAGCCCTAGCTTATTTCCGTCAAGAAAGAGAAAAAACAGAGGGATTCCCCTTTGGCAGCATCAGCAGGAAATAACAAGTTTTCTCCTTCCTGACTGGAACATGAAGAGGTTCTCCTCTACTCCGCCTTTGTGAAAACGCTGATGGCTACACTGCCACGTTTCACAGTGCTGCAGCTTCCAACTTCAGCCTATCACTTCAACTGCCCTCAAATGCGAACGAGTTTGTATCTTTTCTCCTAGAGCCCCTTGCTCCAGCCTCCCCAGGCTGCCTGGTCCCCAAAATTGAGAAACTCAGCTAACTTTAAGTCAAAATCTCACTGTGTCTTTTTCTTCCAAGAAACTAGCAGCAAATCCTCTTTTTCCTTCAGAAAAATATTTTAACAGCAACCCAGACAGATACAGTTTAATTAAACCCCTCCATACACCTCAACACTTATGCTAGACCAGAATAGGACAAATGGTTTGAACATTGTTTCTGCTCTACAGCCCATTTTTACCAGCCCTTTCCCCCAGCCAAGGGGCAACAGATTATTCAACAGGGTTTTTCCAACTGCAGTCTTTTCTTAGGCTTCATGGCCTGTCTTCTTGCCTTCAAGTCTGCCTTGTATGTGCATGCTACACAGTACATGGACTTCCATGAAGGCTTTTTCCATACTACGCATACGTTACATAGCACATACAGACAGGCAAGTTCCTCCCTGCTCCCTAGGAGAGATGGCGGGCTGGAGAAGACTGCTAGATTTGGTCTCGAAACAGCCTTTCCTAGATACACACTTCCTCAGAGACAGGAGAGAAAATCTGCCCATGCATATGCTGGGTATGCTGCTCCCATGCTTCAAGCCCTGTTATGACGCAGAAAAGAGGCTACCTGTGTACAGTTTTCTTTATGTTTTAGAATTTTTGGTCTGCCTACCTGCTTCACAAGCATAAAGGGTCTGAAGGTCTTCAGGTCCGCCTGTGGTGCTTACAGAACACCACTAGATGACTAGACAGGACAATCCACTGGCTGAAGCCAACACTAACACTTTTACGGTTATCTCATCTTCCACCTCTTTACTTACATATTCCTCCTCTGTGACTGGTCCAGATCTAACTTGCTCTGACACAGACTACAGAATTTTGGAGTGGAGGCTATAATTTCAAATAAATCTTTGTTCAATAGATGTCTCAGTCAGCGACTCTCTAGCTGGGACACTCCAGAAACCCTAATGCAATACCATTAATTATAAAACATTTCATCCAAAAGAATTCAGCATGGGTTACAAAACGCTGGATTGTTACTTTAAAAAACAGGCGCCTACTGGTTCATAAAGGAATCCTTTTCAAGAAAAAAAAAGAATGATTGCTCAAGATAGTAAGATGGACAAATTCTGGGTTTTTTGGAATCATCCCAAAAAACTTCGCAAAGGTCAAGTAATTGTAGTCAGACATAAACATTTAGCTACGCATGCTACAGATTCAGACCATACATACTACTTATACTCAGCAATGACTAGTTTTCTGCTTTCCATCTGAAATCCTGTATTACACAACACAAAGAAAAACATAGTAGATAGGAAGGAAAAGTGACTAGTTTTTACAGTAAAAGCTGTATATCCTGGCATCTCTTGCTCTGCATCACTTTCGTCAGCAGAGAGACTGATGTTTAGATACAACAGGAGGAACAAGTGAAAAATGACACTGAAACGGCTGCAGTAACAAAAGAAAGCCTGAAATGTCCTACAAGAAAACGTCACAAAGTATTCAGTAAGAAAAGCTAAAGTTTTAATAAGATGCCCCCCCAACAAAACCCAACACTCTGGGAAAAACCAGCAGCAAGTATTAATACACAGGAGCGCTGTGTTTAAGAAACGGACTACAGACCAAATTCTATTTCCCCTTGAACCGTACAAAGTCGCCAGCGCCTGACTACAGTTGTGCAGTGAAGAATGACTATTGTAAGCTAGCTCCCTGCTTTTGTAAAGCTGGCAGAGCTCCTTTTGTGCCAGCTGCTGCGAGCTAGAGAAGAGTAATGAATTCTGCTGTCAATCTTCTGCTGGCATAGGTTAAAGCCAGCTTGGGGTCTGTTCCAACTCATGCCAAGGCCAGCAGTTCAGCCAGGGATTTGTCTTCTTAATCCTGTCTCATGTACACCACGTACTACACAAATGCGAAGAGAAATTGCTTCCTAAGTAAGGCTAGAGAATCTTAAATAAACCACCCCACACTTTTCAACATTTGCAGAAAATGCAGAGGAAGAAATAATGCTTGAAGCATGCCAATTCCAATATATTTGTTTTGCTAGATGAAGCAGTATTTTTGGAATGAGGTTGTAATGTGATGATAAAAAGAACTGATCCATGCACCGCACTAATAGCAGTGATTTTTTAAAGCAACTGAGTTATGCGTGAAAAGCAGAAAGCAAAGACTATAAGCTCTGTTGGTTTTACATGAAGTTATTCACAAATGATAATGCAGAATGAAGTGCCCTAGGAAGATGGTATGAAAAACTAAGGAAAAAGTTAACACTACCAATATTTGAGGCTATCTGCAACGTATTTAATTATAACAGTTTTTGATAATCTTAAAATCACTGACAAAACAGATATCTAATAGACATCTTTAATGACGAGAAAACAAATAATCCAATATAAATATGACATTTAAAAAGACTTGGTTCCATTACACTTATATTATTCTTCAAATTCCAAGACGATTTTCTAAAAGTCTGTTGACATATTTGCACACACTAAAGCAAAAAACTTACTTCATCTTCCTAAATCTATTACTGTGACTACTGCGACCTACTAATGTGATCTAACCCTCAGTTATTTAAAAACAATGGACTACAAAAGAAAATTCTCTTTGAGCACAGAACTCAGTCATCCAAGGAAATAACTCTTATTTCTGCCAGTTGATCTTGAGACAGGGAAGTCCTCCAAAATTACTAACATCATCCAGCCTTCTGGGAAGCAACTGCATTGGATCAGTTAAAGCAAAATAAGTGTTCACCACCATAAAGCAATGGCATTTAGTAGAGAAGAACCTCTGATACTTGTTTAGCAGATTTTCCTCCCTGTGGTCCACAAGAATTAAGTGGCAAACATGCCAGTATTCTCATGTGCACCAGCCAATGTCATCACAGAGAGTAAGAAGCCCCTTGATGTTGGAGCTGGTACAAAAATGCTTTTGGTATTTTTGGCTTTCTGAGTAACTGAAGCATGAGCTGCACCGGTACGACTGATATACAAACCAATGCTACAACTGATTCTATACACATCCCTGTATGGTGTGGCAGTTTTACAACAGGAAAGCTGCAGGATACAGTCTGGTATTGCTCTGTACTCCAGCTCCTTGAAGGATATGGTCCATTGAAAGCAGTGGGCTTTGCAAAGCTTTTAAGGCCAACTAGACTAAATTTTTCAAGCGCCTAAATATTCTGTCAGTGCCTACTGATATCTTCAAATCCCAAAAAGTCTTCTACAACAACTTATTCTGAAACAGCGTTCACATGCTATTCTGAATATATTAACAGGCAAAACCCAAAATTACTATATAAAAGACCTAACATTGATGTTTAAGAAGGCATTCTTTTTAACTCCATTAAACTAAATGCATGCGATTAAAGACAGGCAACTATCTAAACTAGATTAATGCAAGATATTACTGAACCCAGTAAAAGAGATATTCCATTTGTGTGGTTTAACCTCATTATTTAATTAATTGTCTCTTAGATGAAAGTATCTACTGTAAACCAAGTCTGTTGCAGTTATTTCTCTTCTAGAAATAGGATCATTTATACTATAAGGATGAGTAAATAACTTTTAAATTAAATTTCTGTAGTTACGAAAAGCCCAACTCTGGCCATTAACTTACTTATAACAAATATCAAGGGTCTGTTGCATTCTTTTTTTGGGGGGTTGGTTTGGTTTTTTTTTTGGGGTGTGTGTGTGTGTTTGTTTTTTGTTTTTTTTTTTTTGGTTACACAAAGCCTAATAAGGCAATTCTCAGGAAAATAAGAAGGTGTATTTCCCAAACCAGATTGTATAATTTGGCAGTTGCATGTTTCTTTTCCTTAGTGGAAAAAGCAATACTCTTACCATATGAAGTCACTTTGAAGGCATCCCAAATAAAGGACTGAAGACAGTCAGGACACTAATTTATCCTGAAGAAAGAAAAGACTACTTTATAAAAGAATGTAGACTGTAAAAATCATCCAAGAGGCAGCAGTTAAACCTTTCTTGGAATCGTTACAGCTGAGGAGAGAATGGACACCAACTAAGTATTGCAAAACAGGTGATAGAGGCAAGCACCACCAAACGGAAAACTATTATAACCCATTCAAACGCAGATTTTTTCCAAACCAAGGTTTTAAAGGAAGAATAGGGTTGCGTAACACTGATTTTTTCAAACCCTCCTTCGTAAGATTCCTTATAAAGTAAGTGCAGTTAATGAGAAGACTACCAAGTCGTGTAACAGTTACAGTGTTATAGAGTGTTCGGTGACAGGTACGGAGGAGAGGACATGAGGAGGGATTATGCTTTAGGTTACTCCAAGTAATTGTGAAGTGCTACCAATTCATACTGAAAGCAATTCTTACAAGCTGGTTTTAGAGAAGACAGAAATAAGAGCTTATCACAAAGTTCTCTAAGAACTGTCACCACTGATGATAAAAGGCACCTAGCAAGAAGAAAGCAAGCACCATGCTGTTTGGCAGCTATCCATGACATCTGCAGACCAGTGGATTTATCCAGTTGCTTTCTGAAGTTCTGCAGAACTCCTGTGAGGAAGCAGAAATCTGTACTACATGGCTAATTTATATTTCTGGGGAAAGAAAAAAAGACAAACCAAAAAATTTAAAGCATTCTGCAAAGGACCTTCAAACTGAAAGGGCCATTTGCTGTGAAATACAGAAAACAGCCAAGACTAAACCACAAACTCCTGTTTCATAAACAATTGCAGGAAATACTAAAATCCTTCTGTAACATACTTATCTTAAAACTGGAAGACTAACATTTTATAACCCATAATAATCCTGCTTAGATGTTCTCTGAAACACCATTGCACTTCCTCAATAATACATGATTGTAACTATGAGAAGTATTTTTTTCAAAAGGTCTGCTAAGCCTAAAAACAACATCCGATTCAACAACGTACATTTACAGCCTTTCTATTATCTGGTGTTTGCGGAGAAGGAATTTTTCTGGTGGCCACAGGGGAAGTTTTGGATAACACAACATTCACGTAGACTTGCATGTATTAGTAGACTACACCAATCCTACTCCTCCAGTCTGCCCACAGAGCGACAGAAGATGATTTTGCCATACAGGAACACAGCCTAAAATCAGGCAGAATGAGGTGGCACAGGATGAGGAATTACTCTGAGCTGACAGTGGCACTCAAGGCTACACAAACCCGCAGTTAAGAGCTCCCCACTGCTAAAGAAATGCGGCTAAAGAAACGTGAGAGAGCTCTCTCTCTGCTCAGCTTTTGTTCCACGCTGAACACCACTAAGCAGCAAGCCGGTCCCGTTTCAATCGCAAGTACTTCCACTGCAATTCCAGGTATTGATTTATAGAATGAGAGCCATAAACCTAAAATTAATTTAACTGGGGAGGAGCCAAAAGGAGAAGAAAAGAAATTCTCTCTTACTTAATTGTAATGCAACTACAGTAAAAATTTAAATGCCCTCATAGAGCCTTTGTCACAACAACTACTCTGGCATAACCACGCTGAGAGCAGCTGCTGGCAGAGACACGGCTTATGTCGACAGAAGATGCTTTTCTGCTGATGTAGCAGTCCCATCATTTCAAACAAACTTTGTTCTTTCCTTTCAGAAAGGGAATTTTCTTTCAACACACTGCTTCCTTGACCTGTCTGCACTGCCACAGCTGGGCCTGCTCCACCAACTTATATGAAAGGATTCACGTAATTTCCAAGTGACAAGTTGCATTTCTCAAGTCAAAATACTTTTCTGTTTTAACTTTCTACAGTTCTTTTTAAACTTTCCATTCACTAAGTAGGATAAATACTAATTACTGTGACTTTAACATCAACTGACACAGCTGATTCAGGGAATACAGATGAGGCTCAAACTTAAATATCCTTAAGTGTAGCATAGCTCCTGAGATCCTTCTGAAAAGTTTCATGAAAAAGAACTCTCAACAGAACTGTGAGCTAAGGAGGCATTATACAGATTTCAGAAGAGGAAAATGGTTAAGTAACAAAAGAAACGGATGAGCACAAGAGATGGTCCACTTTATATATTAAACTGGTTTCTTTCCCAAGCCTTCTACGCAACTTATATACCCTACTTCAAAAGATTAAAAGGTGAACTTTACCTGCTACTACAAAAGCAATTTTTTCTTCCTTTCTAAAAAAAGAAATATGAAAACCCAAGCACTAAAATACCAGGGAAAAACCCACTTGTGTATAAATTACTATATTTTAAAAATACAAATGAATATTCAATATTATTGCTTGAATACTGCCTTTCCAGTCGCGCACTGCAAGAAGATGTACAGCAGTAACACACTGAACACATTTTCAGTTTTTGCTGCATTAATTTGAGTTAATCACTTGAGAAAGGGACAGAGGTTGTTCGTGATCTGGGAACCTGTCCTGAGTACCACTATTAACAGATGAGCAGAAGTGTCTGTTAAAAATATTTTAAAAATGGGAAATTGTTTCTGATCTCATTTCCCAGACCTGAGCTCTAGAAGGGCTTCTTTACATGGGTGCAACAGCACATACAACCTGTATGGCTAAAGTGCCTGTGCTGAACGGCCCTTCATGGAGCACTGGGAAATACAGTAGAAAGACAGAGAGAGAACTGGGAAAACTTCATCTGCCCAAGTGCTTCTGCAGTAAACTTTCCAGGGTAGCTCACAATACCAGCATTTCTAAATTTTCCCCCTAAACACCCAGAATTTGGCTATTCTTGAATTAAATGGAAACCAGTCCAGACATTTCACTTAAAACTCTCTGACAACTCTGATGGCAAATGTTACAACCATATTTCACATAATGATGGCAAAGAGAAAAAAAAAAATCAAAACCATAAAGAGTTTGGGGCTTGAATTTCAAAGTACGTTACACATTTTTGAATACTACTGGGAAAAAATACAGCACAAACAGGAAGCTCAGTTACAACTAAAATTTTTTTAATATACCTTTCCCCCCCCCCCCCCCCTTAGAAATAATATCCTATGCTTCAGGGAAGCATATTATTTACATTTGTTACATTTGAAGAAAAGAATGTACTTTAGGAACCCTAACTAGGAATCACTGGTCAACCACAATAAGCTATGATATTAAGCTGGTACATATCCTTTTCAGTAACAATGACAACAGGGTGGAGTGTTGAAAATGGTATTTATACCAACAAAAATTATTTCTTTAGTGTTTAATTTTGAAGTTCAAGATTATTGTCTGTTCTGGAAACAAAGAAAACAATTCTGCACTAGTCTGAATTCTGGAGACTTAAAATCCCACACCCAGAAATATGGTAACATATTTCTAGTGATGAGCTAGTAACTTTGAGAAAAATGCGTTATTTTGAATGCAGTGACTGGATGCTGATAAGCACATAATTTTTGCTGCAGTGATTTAAAAAGACAGCTCTCTCTTCAGCTCTCTTGGGGAGATTAGCATATCTGCAGACGAACTTGCAGAAGGGAACGGACGTCTACATTTCTGCTGGTCAGTACAGTAATTTATAATTTTAACACAAACCTATCTTCACTGCAGACATTGTTATATTTGCGTGGACTGCTGCTGAAGCAGCTCAGGTACAGGCACACTCACTATTCCACCAATGTAGCTGTGAGTGCCCTAGCTTCTTAAATTGTCCAAGTATGAGTCAGCTGAATTTACAACTCAGTAACTGCACAGAAATTTCAGTGTTGACATATTAAAAGACAAAGAAATAACATTTTTGCTGAATCATTTTTAAGATGACTGGTAACTCACTGAAGTTTAATCCATGAGATTATATCATCTCCATTTGTAATATTATAGACTAAGAAACATATTATTTCTTTTTGTTATTTTTAATTAATAAGCACACAAACTGAAGAACCATCTTACCTGACAGAGTTTTGTTTCCTGTTTTCTACTTTCATTAAAATTTGTACATCTGACTGAGGAGACACTGTATAGATTTTTAATCTGAAAAAAATATGAAACAGAGATGAAGAAACAATCATGTACAAAGACATTTCTTCCTATCATCTCTAAGAGATGGGTATTTTTTGCATACCAACAGCCAAAAGTATATATTTCTTCATAAAGACAATATGCTACATACTAAGTATTTCCTATATATGAAGGCTGTAATTACTAGTGTTTTTCTAATTACTCCAAGGGAAAGGTTCACTGAAGTTAATTATGGTTACATTTTTTAGAATTACAATTGCTTTATTTGATCTTTATGCCACGAGTCAATTTCTTAATCTTTTCCTAGTTTTAATGTGGTGGCTATACTCCAGGGCAAGTTGGTTGGTGAATGCTGGGATGGCTTTCATCACAGGAATTAAAGAGGTACTGCTGACTGGGAACTCAACTCTGCATGCTGAAAGTGCAGCTGGTTTAAGCCATTTATTCAGAACTGTTCCCTTCTTTTATTAATGCATTAGATGAACTAGGCAGAAAAGTTATTCAATACACACCTTTGACAAACTACAGGATCTGACTCCACTGGGTCAATGTACGGCTTAAGGATATCAGCGAGAGTTTTATCATCAGGCACCCTTTCACCAAAGATAAAAATCAAATACATAAGACATGGTTCATCGTGTGCACAAAAATCTATTATCTGAGTCATTTGGCGGAAGCTGTATATTTGCATGCTACAGTGGCACAACTGAGTAGTTTATGGGAGGATCATAAATGTGTATCAATTCAGCATAGATAACTGACAGCTTTATCGCAGTTTCAACACTGGGACTTCACTGGCATCTACAAGGAGTAAACAGATGCCTATCTCCAGTTTCTAACCCTGCAGCAGAAACATGCTGTTCCTACAGCCCTAGAAGCAGACACGGACATACTTCTCATCCCCCTTCAGGCTAGGAAAAAGGAGAAAGATTTGTCAACAAAAGCTTATTTTTTGGCCTTCGCAAAATGTGCTTGTGGATTTCCTACAAAGCAAACAATGCAACCATTTCATCCTATATGAAGGTCAGCTCCAGTGTGCAGGCGAGGAGGGATGGCAAATCTTGCTGAATGTCTGCTCCATGAGAACAGAATGCATTAGCTGTATGGGATATCACGAATATGCAAGCTGCTCTGTTTACACAGAGAAAAGGACTAGCGATCAAACATATTGACTGATTTGAAAAGCCTGCTAGCTTTCCAAGAGGAAAGGACTACACAACTTTAAGTATTTTTTTCAATTTAAATGCCTTTTTAGTTAAGACTAACAATAATATTCGAGTTTACCTTGTATAACAGAAATACATAAGAACTGATCAAAATATTTTGCAGTTCAATTTCAGCAGACTAATTTAAACTTTATAAAAATCTGTTTTTCAAGCTCTGTACCCTTTTAAAGTGTATTCAGCATGACAGTGAGGAAACACGAGCTTCAAATGCCAGTAGAACTTTTTCTCCCTGAAAAAAAAAAAAAAAGAAATGCATATTCTTAATGTTAGCTGGTAACTACTACTTGTTTTTATTATGATGAAGCTCGGTAGCCTACGATGTGTGCAGAAGAAAATATACAGTCAAGATTTTGAATGACATATGCAGAGAGTAAGAGGGGCAGGCAGAAAAGCTGAGAGGCACTTTGAAAGATGCACTGCTCCAGATTCTGCTGAATTTCAAGTCCTCATGGAAAAATCTGTTCCTTACAAATACGGGTAAGGTACCACCAATTAACTGATCAAGAGCAGTTCACATTTTAAAAGGGAGTACCTTCCAGCTGATTTTCTCTATGTATAGCTGCCCTTTAATTTCAGAAAAGGAAAATGCTTTTCAGCATATCACCCAGGACAGATTGCCAAACCTGCACAACAGTAATAGCCAGAGGACCCAGCTGAGGCCAGGTTCTGTGTAAAATAGGGGACTCAACTCTTCACAGCAGTGATGGCCTGAACAGAAAATAAGTCATGGGCAGGAAGGGAAGCTGCATTTTCGCGTAACATGGATAACAGAAGTTAGAAAGAATAAATGTTTCACAGAAAGATCAGGAAGCTTTTGGTAGAGACCAAAATTGATGCCACATTCCTTTCTCCAGGTTGTTAGTTTTAAGACCCATCTTCCCTTTCCAGCTAGCATAATTAATACCTGAGAACAGAAGCTACTGAAACATGGTTCCAGTGCAGTGTCATCTTAAGAAAGGTAGTATCACCTAGAGGATATTTTGCTAGATTAGGAAATCTTTTCACCTTTTTACTCATCTTCAGAAATGCTGCTGAAGTCAACACTGACTTAAGACAAAGCATTTTTTCCTCTCATTGCTCCAAAATCTCCCATTTGATATGGTGAGTGTAGCAATATTTTTCTAAAAGAAATCTCCTAAGAAAATGCAGTCTAAAAGGTAGGTGCATGTCCCTTTGCTCTGGTTCATAATTTTACACTCATGACAAACAGTAAAGATTTGGAAGAGGAAGAAGGGAACTACTACCATTTAGAAATCTAAGTGAAGCACAGGAACATCTAATGGTACTCCCCCCTGCCTTTTTTAACTTTTTTTTTAACTACTACTTAAGACCTATGAATCATTATATCCAGGATAATCACGATCAGTTATGCAAAGATTCTGATACTACAATTAAAAGTAAACACAGTGTTGTTCCAACATGTTGCTTAACTTGTGTATCAGGCAGATGAAACATTATCCAGCAGGTTCTAGCTGGCTGCAGAGACAAGTGTACGTGCACCCGTAGCAAAACAGTAAACAAGTTAGCTGCTAAGTTCAATGAACTATGAGACCATTTTTAACTGCAAGCACTTTATGAAAAAAAAGTGCTGTTATCAAATTAATAATCATTCCCTTATCTAGTTATTCCTAGGAGAAAACTGAGCTTTACAGCTGAAACTACACTTCCTGTAGTACAAGTAAAATCAGAAGTGTTAGTGTTTACCAAAAAAAGAGCAAGCAAGAATCCTAGCTCCAAGGAGCTAATAATTAGAATAAAAACTAATGAAGGCCAAGGTCCCCAAAGCAGCATGTGACTCAGCAGAGTTGTGCAGCATGCGTTGTGGTTCTTCCCCTCTGTCTGGTCACATTTTTTAAAGCTGAGAATAAGAGCACCTTCCTTAAATGAGAGGGTGAAGTTAGAGCACATCAGGTCTGAAAGAGGTAAGAAGACTGCATGACCAGAGCTGGAGGATAACACAGAAAACATTATTAATCACATAGCATATATAACCAGAAGGTGACATAGTATCTTGCTTCATGAATTTTATGCTATTTTGCATATTGGTGTGATACTGTCTGAAATTACCAAACTGAAAAAGGTTTTGCAATAACTCAAAATCCGTGAGTGGAATCTTGGAAGTTTTTTGCAAGATGAGCGAAACAGGTTTCTGCAATTCTTCATCTTGACATCTGAAGGAAGCATCAACGCTACTGTATGCATAGAACAAACTGAATATCAATAGGCTTATGGAACCAGTTCAACTGACTTGCGATTAACAAGCTTGTGATTCCTCTCTCAGGCATATGTTAATATCTGGCATTTAACATGGCATGGTATTAATTCAAAGCACCTTCTCAATGAGACTTTAGTAAAAGTTGGTAATTTTTAGACATAGAAATAGGGTCACCATCATTAGCTGCAGGAAACACTAATAATGGGCACATTTATTAAAATACTTATAACAAAAAACTCATCTGAAGAGTCCCTATATGTGATCAATTAAAATGAGGCATTCTAGTATTTTTTCATTTAACTCATCATGTTCCACAAATTTTTTTCGAACAGGCCATGTTTATCTACTCTAAGTGACCAACCCTTCCTGTGATCTGGACTTTTAAATCAAGACAGCCAAAGCATGGGAGTACTGCAGATCCTCCTCTCCCAAGTGGAAACAGACAAACCGTGACACAGCTCACAGAAACATGTATGTGGCCTAGAGGGCTGTCTCTAATACAGGCACTTGAAAAAGAAACGTTCCAGAAGTACTTCTAGCTATCTGCTACCTGTTGTTAGGAATACTCTCGATGTGTCTGCAGAAACAGTCACCGCACAGCACATTCCGATTTCACATGCAAGACCAGTTCCCCGTGGGCTCACTGAAGCAGACTCAGCTCATCACCGCAGCTGTATAATCAGCTTAAGAGGGATCTTTTCAGACTTCCGCTCTCCTTCCCCCTTCCAAGCACAATTTAATCTATGGAATAGTACACAGAAAGAGCTATGAATCAGGGAGCCCGAACACTGAAGTTAAAAAGATCATTCCTTGTCAAAAAGTTTCACTTTGGAAAAACAGAAACGTTAATTTTTTTTCAGCACGCTAATACCAAAACTGCAGTTAATTACTTCGTCCCTCTTCAAGTACTCTCGTCTGAAAGTAAATGGCAAAGAGGAAGAGGGAAGAACTGTGTAGAAGGAGGCAAGGAAAAAGAAGCTTAGAATTGGACAATGAAGTCTTGAAAAACAACCTGCTGGGTGCCTGTTATTAAAGTGAAGCATCCCTCACCATCACTGATCTCTGCCCAGTTAGAGAACTTGATGTCAACTGTAGATGCTATCAAAGCTGCTTCACAACAAGTTCTGATTAAAATTAGATATCCTGGCTCCGATCTCACTGACTTCATTTTCCATTATGGCTCACTGGGATAGTATTTCCTTCAAATACAACTGACATGTACTATGTTCATTTTCTAAATGAAAATTCTTAATTCAGTAAGTCATCTGCAGTTGAGTAACAGCTCACTGCATGAAGTGTTCCATGCCGCTCAGCTACCATGGAACACCGCTCCACAGTTCTCCTGAATACCAAGGCACTGACTATAAAACTATCAAACGGCAGAGATCTGGATGAGGCACAAGCACATCCTTGATGTCAGTAAAGCAGCATCATAGCCCATCCCTGCATTGCTTGGCTTCACAACCTATTTTGGCTACTTCAGAAGCATGGAAACTGATCAGAGGGAAAAAGAGGAGCCAAGCAACTCTTCCCCTGCGTGAGATGTAGCTGCAAATTATGTTCAGAAGAAGCACAAAGGCTGTTTTGCAATTGCTGTTCTTCTAAAGCAAAGTAACTCTCTCCCTTTCGTTTCTCCTAAAACTTAAAAAAAACCCCTATTTTCTATAATCAACTGTAGTTTTCACAGAACTACATAGAAATGATTTATAAATTTTTCACAGCAACAACTGAAAGATTTTTTATTTCTGATGTTACGAAGAGTGTACGTACAAAGTGGCTGCTACCTTCAGCTAGCTCTCAGGACAACTGCAAAAATTCTCACCATCTTTTATAGTTAATGCAGTACCTAGGAAGATGCCCCAAGTACTGCAGGTGTAGGCAGTAGAGCTGCTGGGAATTAAAGGACAGATCAACAAAGGATTCTGGGACTTGGACATACCAGTTAAGTGCCTTGGCAGATTTTTAGAAGGGCCCAGTGTTTACATATTTCTTAAAACAATTATGAAATATCTCATAAAGCCTAACTTTCTTACCTAGGTTTCCTCTGAACAGTCAATTTTGCCTAGACTGCAGTAGAAGGTTTTATATATATAAAACCTTTTTAATGTGTGCATATATATATACACACACACACGAAATAAAATATATATCGACAAAAAAAATCCAAATTCACCACATCTTAAGATAATGAATTGCAGTTCTGGCTCTGCGTAAGCACTTCACTGCCAGCCTGCCAAAGATAGCGATTCACTAACAATTTTGTTTCTATTTAGCAACTAATATTCTTAAAATGTTTTAAAAATAGTATACAGGACATCTTACATCAAAGCACAAATACTGTAGTATTTCCTGTCAATGTTATTTTGAATTGATAAAAGAGATGAAAAGGACATAAAGAAGTTTAATGAAAGACCGGTTATCCTTTAATTTGACAATACCCAGTACACTCACTTAATGCACTGAAGTTTAATTGAAATACTGGGCATTCAGTATCTACACCTTTGGATAATAATGCCTTTCTCAACTTTCTTAAGCGATGAAGATTCAGTCAAAGTAAGTGACTAGATTCTCTTGTGGATTAAAAAAAAATATTTAAAATAAGAGAACACACAGAAGTGTGATGATTTCATTCCCCCTGCCCCCTGAACTCTGTGTTCCTAGTGCCAAATTGACTTTGTTGCACTTCCAACAACAGCGCACAAAAGATGCTGCCTCCATTTTCTTGAAACTTAATCAGGCTAATTCCTGGATTTGATGTATAAACAGCAAAACTGAAATATTTCTGCTGAAAGTTCCTATGTTTCCTAGTTACAGTAAAGACAAGACAATCAATGAAGAAACTGAAGTGCACTGCCTTTGTAACACATATGGTCTTCTATTAAGGGGCCTCCCAGCAGCAGGAGATGTTACTAACCATATGTGTTGCAATAATCAAACGTGCCAGGATTGAACTGAGAGTCCTGTGTAAATCAAAGGGACACTGTCAAAGCTGAGTAACCCAAACTGTAATAATCTTTAAAGAATAAAACTATTCTCTTTAACTTCTGCAAATAAACAAAATTATCACCAGATTCACTATGAGAATGAAACATTTCAGTTGCTAAAAGAAAAAAAAATCTCGGGTACAGAACTCAGTCGGTACTCGTCTTCACATGGGGATGTTCTGAAAAACTACTGAGTTACTGAAATGCCTGAACATCCTGCTCTCTGATCACTCCAGAGTAGCATTCCTTTGCCTGGGAACTTACTTTGGTGGGTCCTAGAAAGCAAGCAAAACTATGTACTAAGTAACAACTAAATTCCAAGTTTAACAGCTCCAACAGTGTAATATTAGCCCAAAACCCAGCTCAGATAACTCCTTGGTAAATTCTCAAGATCAGCAACACTTCAAACAATTAGGTTTAATTATCCCTACCTAGCTAAGGATTAGAGTTGACATTTTAGGGCTTTCAGGTGTACCTCAAAGTAGCTTCTGTAACACAAACTATCTCTTTACTGATGCTAATCCCAAATCTCCACACTATATTTTGTTCTCAGAATTAAATCAAAGAAGAGAAATAATGAAAAAGATTCCTTCTCCCACATATATTATCTGATCAAATGCTCCCAAGCTGCAGGCATGCGTTCCACCAGGGAAGGAGACTTGCAGCCCTCTGGCCCCTCTTGGCGGGGAGGAGAGGTAAGAAGAATTTTGTCTGGGAGGTGCTGCGAAGGGAGCGGGGAGGAAGCTGGTGGAGATGCCTATGAGAGCGTAAGCAGCAGGGAGGGCTGGAGCTGGGCAGCACAGCCTGCAGAGCTGAGGGAGCTGCACTGCCCCATTTCAGCTTCTCATGGCTGTCATCATCTCCCACCAGGGAACCAGGAGCCATGGAGTTGCAAGCTCCCTCCCCTCTTCCCGCCTGCCCTGCTGGCTGGAGCTCCCCAGTTGCTCCCCCAGCCCTCGTCCCAACCAGGTCACATCCTGCACCCCTTTCCCAAAGGCTCCCTATCCCAGCAGGCCACCCCAGCTCCACGGCGGCATGTGTCCAGAAGGGGAATTATCACTTCTGTTGGAAAATAAGGGCACCACAGGAAAGGTAGGGTGAAGCAGCACATTAAAAATAATTTGCAAATAAAGCATCCTAAACCATCTCTAAGTCAGATGTCCCATGAGTTCACAAACTGGGCTGGTCATTACTATGTAATGACCCTCCATTATCTAGATATTCAATATTACAAGTCAGTCTAATCCATGTGTTGCCCAGCATTGGTATGTATGCTTTCACAACACTGAATTTAGCAAACAAACTAATGGAAACCAGGAAATTAAGAGCCTGGTTAACACATCCAAACACCCACTGATCTGTCATCCAGAGCTGGCAGGGGCAGGGGATGACACAAGAATACATCTTGTATTTCTTACTTTTGGATTACTCTGATTCCTGCCTTGTACAGCCTAACAGCTTGGCTCACATGGAGAGTGTGAAGAGGACATCAGAGAAGACTGTTCTCAGTGTTCCACGCACATGTGTAGAGCAGCTTCCAACCTCCACCCTCTGGAGCAACCCCTCTACAAATCTCAACTGACAAACAGCATGAAAAAGGGTTCAGATGTACAGAAGAGTAGACACACCAGACCCTGACTGCTGTCAGGTGTTAAGCTTATATAAAGCGACTATTTGTACAGCTTTACCACAGCTGAACGTAATATTCTACAAAACATCATGGGTGTCATGAAGTCACAGGGGACAGGTGTTAAATGGGTGATACTGGTACGATCAAACCTGAGGCTTGATTCCTCAGGAACACATGTAAGGGAAGTGAGCAAAACATGCCAATTAAAGAAAAAAAACAAAACAAAAAAACCCAAAAACAAAGGTTAATTTTTAATCTGCATCACTGAATTCAAACAGGCCATCGCTACGTGAGTGACAGTAGCAGCAAGAAAGAGGAAATATGTCCTTTGTGTAGTACTCACTGAACATATTCCATACCCTTGGACAGCATTTACAGGAAAGAGGCGGTTACTTCCTGTCCTCTTAAGAACAGAGAACATTACCATGTTCTTTCTGATGGGATGTGAAAGTCCCAGAAAGGTTAGCATCCCAAAACAACAACAACAAAAAATATGCCAGGACTTCATGATTGACAGAAAACAGTAAGGCATTCTCCCAGACAGCCTGTGAAATAATTCCATGCCTATTTGCCAGCAAGTCGCCTTCCTTGCCCCATCCTCTTAGTTTTTAAATCTGCTTCTGTTAAACAACATAAAGCACAACACATGCGAAAGCGTAATCGGCTCAAAACTTAATTTGTTCCCAATGCAAGCTACGCTTCAGTATGTACCCAAAAAGGTTTTCTAGAGAAAAAGAACTGAAAAACGTGGTATATGAAGGCAAATTTCTGTCAGAACAGCGTTGTACCACGCCCAGGATCCTCCCAATAGTGTCCAACCTCCCTGTATCTGTGCCTTCTCTGCTCTTCTGTCCTTCTCTTAGCTACTGATTCCAGTATCCCTGGACCTTCTGCACTTGCTCTGGCTCACAAAGGCTACTCCTTACCCTGTACCCCTACGGGGTGTTTATGTTGTTTTATCCACAATATTGAAGAAATTCCCCAGGAAAGTTAAACTCGGCTCTAAGCCTGAGATACTTCAACAGCATGAGACTAGCGCGAGATGCCTGTAAAAGGTAGAGCATGTGGCCAAGGAAAAGAAAGTCAGTGCAGAGGCAGACAGCCTCTGCTCACCTGACTAACACCTGCAAGGTTTGGGGCTATCCCCTAGGCTGTACTGAGGGGAGAGCCTCAGTGATATATAAATTTGGGGTGGAGGGAGGAGAAAATGCACCAGATTTCCTTTCTTTCCATTGATCCACCCTGGGTTTTCTCTAGCAGAACTGGTAAAATACGAAACTTTAAAAGGTTACACCTCTACATCTATTTTATGCCTTACATTCTGCTAAAAATTAAGATATCTGCAAAAACAAAAAACTGTGCTTTTGCCCCAGAACAGAGGAAATAATACAGGCAAGTCTGTGAGCGGTTTTTCGGGTTGGTTATTACTTTGTCAGAGAGAGACACCTGGTGGCTAGTCAGCCCTCAGCCGCCGGCACCTCGCCTGGCCAGACACCGCGCTGCACATCAGTTTGTACGTCTCGGAGAAGAGAGGGAAAAATGGATCCTGAAAGCAAAACTTGCCACCAAAACTACGACCATGAAGAAAACACATGAAGGAGCCATCAGGGGTAAGTGGCACAGCTGATTGCTGTGAGGAGCTCAGAAGGCATTTATATTTGCTCCCAGTAGATCATCGAGCTGAACTCTAGAGCTGTTACCTGCCATAATGAGATACTTTGTAATTTTTTATTTTTACTTTGAAAATACTTTAAAATACAAACTCTGGATATCAGAGAAGACCCACAGAGTGGATAAAGGGAAGAACAGTTAAAGTCTTTTACCCTTTTTGCTGAAATCATATCTGTCTGTTTGCACTTGTGTCTCTAAGCTGTGGCGTATCAAGCATCCACATTCTCCAGCACAGCAGCTCCTAACACGGTGTGCAACAGAGGTAACTGTATTGCAAGCACCTCTTCGGACTTAAAGTCAGCCTTTTCAGAGGGATGGATTTTTGCAATCATGCTACATTGATCCTCTGTTGTAAGTCTTTAAACAAGTGTTTTCTTTTTCCAGCAACAAAACTCAATGTTAATTAAAAGACTGCAAAACCCAACAGTGCTGATTCTTCCTCCTGTTACTCAATGTTGGTCTTCTTCAAAACAAAGCATGAATTGTGTAAGCTGTTAAACTGAGCTCAAAGAGCCTAAAAAATGAAAACCTGCAGCACGGAACATTAAATCTAGACAGCTTTTGTAAAAAAATTGTGCACGTAACAGATTTTAAAAGCAAGAATGAAGTATCAGTATGAATTCAGATTCTCATTATGCATTCAGTGAAAACAAAATATTGCTGACTAACCAACTTAAGACTCACATGCAATTGAAGGTGGTTGAATTTTCTTTCCTTTTTGTAAATCCAACGGGCAGCGTTCTCAGGTCAATATTACACCTTCGAGCTTTGTTTCTCAAGCAGTATAACTAGTAAAAAACAAAAACAATTTTTAAAAAAAAAATCTGAGTAAGTTATTCAAAACCTGAAAGTTAAACAATAGAAGAGTAATGCTGACAGGAATTATGGGAAAACAGTAAAAAAGGCCACGTTTAATGAAGTACTTTATTTGATTTTTCAAAAAAACATCATGAATGAAAAAGTTAATAAAGTAAGCCTAGAAATTACCTGAAACATTTTCAGATGAAGTTTTTCCATGGTTAAAAAACAATATGCCAATGACCTCTTCATAGTAAAAGTTCTTTAACATACCGTGAAAGCCACGGACAGCCGTCGCGGGTGTAATACCACCCACGGAGCTGTTTTTTTGGGCTACAACCCCACTAGCGGAAGGGATGCACAAGCACCACCTCAGCCACTCTGACAAATTCCGATTCGAAGGTAGCGCTAAGGATATCATCCCAAAAACATGCCTAGTACCACACCTTAAAAACTGCTACCTATGTAGCACCTCACCATCTTTAGCATGTTTTCAAGACATCATGGTGATAAGTACGCACACGGGGTATGACTTCAGCCTGAGAGAAAGCCAGACTCTTCTGAATTTACTTTGTCATCAACAAGAGTTCTCTCCAACTGAGTTTAGTGCTGTATTTAAAGATATCTTCACAAGGATGGAAAACAACATGGCCCTAACGCCTTTCTCTGATATATCAATGAATCAAAGTATTTTGGAGTACATTTTTTTTTCTGTCCCCACCCCCGACCCCTCTTTCTTGATCTTGGTCTTCACAGTTTATCACAGGACTTTCAGGAAATGCCATACATTTCTGTGATCTCATGAATGCTTTACTGGAATTGGAGGAGTTTCAACAAAAATCCACTCTCACCCTTAGAAGGCTGGCTTTTACTTCATTGTTGCTTAGACTAATTCTTTGCAAACTCTAGTTGCCTTCATTTGGTATATGGGGAAGCATGCAATAATTTTTAGGCAATTAATAAATCCATTGTCTACCCAGGAATTTTGTACTTAAAAATTCAAAAAAGTTGTGGAGGTGAAGGAAACATTCAGGCTTTCTTAACACACATCTACCATCAAACAGAACGAGTGGTCATGCATCAATTTCAAGAACGTACGCTGTTAGCAATTTATTCTACTAAACAATTGGACGTAGCCGTCAATGCTGTTATTACATAAACCTAGAGACTTCTTTTCACTTGTAGCTCTAAAATTCAGGGTCATTCCTACCTTCATAAGAGAGGTATCAGGTCTGAAATCTGGATTAGGACTGCTTCAGCGGGAATTCAAAGGTAGTCAACCCTATTTCCAACAGACCAAGTTGCTAATTTAAAACTTACAAGTTTTTTTGTTGCTGGACTATGCACAGTAGGATATCGAGCAGCAGCATCAGCTGTCCTTCCTACATCTTCCAGGAAACGATAATCTGAAGGTAAAAAAAAGAACAAAGAAAAAGGTAGTGCTAACCTAGTAAAACCGATGAATTTTAAAAAGCACAAGAAATACTTACCACTCAAGAGGTTCAAGTCAGTAAACTCATTTACAGAGACAAACGCTGTTTTATCCCTGACTCCATTACAGCTCAGCGCAAGCTTATGCTTCTTTACACACAATAGACTGAAATGACAGAACCAGAAACATTAACATGCCACGTTCAGCACACGAGTGGGGGGGGAAAAACCCAAAACAATTTAATTCAGAGAACAGGTACCTGCACGAATATTTCATGCACCGTGGACATCTGTATTTAGCTTCCCCTTCACTACATGTTTCACATCTGAAAGAAGTAAAAAGTATTTCTTAATGAAGTGGTATCTTTGAGCCTGACTGGCCTGGGAAGGTGGCTGCTCGACAACCAGGCACTATGCCATCAATCAGCATTTTCAGGAAAAGTTAGCTGAACCTTGAAAGAAGAAAGAGAAAATACAAATACCCTGGATTAGGTAAGGCGACAGACAAAATAACGCAAGCTGTGCGGAATATCTCCAAACCCTTACAGGGCGTCTTACCTGTACTAAAACACAGCGTAGATGTTTGAAAGAGAAAAAAAACCCCATGCTAATGGCAGAGGTGGACACATAGCAAGGCTGTGCCAGTTTATGCTTTGTGGCCTGGTTTTATCACTGCTTTTCTCCACTAACATCACCTGTAATGTGCATCATGCCACACTGGCTTATAATGCTCCCAGTTTTAGGCAGATGGAAAATAAACGTCGAGGATTCACACTACAGCCTGAACGCTGCATCCCGTTTTTTCAATGGAACAGAAAAACCATGACAATAGAGTCAGCAGAACTTCTGGCCGTTAGCAGTGCAAACCTCAAAGTCAGGGAACCTCTCAGGTGCAACGCATAAGCTGCAGGAATATAGCTAAGAAATGTAGTTTTAAAAAAATTCCTCTACAAACATTATCTTCTGCTTTTTAACTAGGCTATTACAACAGATGTAATTCCCGTTCTTCGGAAAAAGTTCTTGATATATTAACTGAAAAAATTGTCACTTTTCATTTATTTTAACTCTGACAAATGGGGAAGGGAAATAACCCTCCCCCCACATCAGTAAGGCTTTCAAGAGTGGCACAAACCCACCGCTTCCAACTACCAGAGGAAAAAGGCAAGCCTCAGAATAACTGTTCCTCCTCTCGCCAGCACAGGCTCGCCGCTAGCTGACAGCGGAAGCGTGAAGGGCCGAGTACCATCTCTCGACGAGAAGGCGCCTCTGTACACCGGCAGCACCAAGCATTGTAAGCACAGAAGCGTTTCATACGCTGCAAAACAGAAACGGGAAATCCTCCGAACAAAGATTCCTTTCTTCTAGTATCTCCACAGCGCCCAGCGCACTCGCACGAACCGAAACCGCCGCGCACGGCAGCGGTAAGGCCCGCCGCAGGGAGGGCCGCTCCTCTCCAAGCACGCCGAGGAGACGGGCGAAGGCGCGGCGGCGGCGGGGCGCCATGCCGGGCACCTGCCCTCCCCGGCGCCCCCCGGGGCTGGGGACAGGCGCGGCCGCCGGCGGGGCCCCCCCTCCGCGGCAGGCCCGGCGGAGGCCCTCGCGTGAGGAGAGCCCGGCGCAGCCTCTCCCTTGGGCGGCCCCGAGCTTCTGCGGAGCCGGAGGGAGGCGCTGCCCTCTGCGGGAGACCCGAGGGGGCTCCCGGGCGCGGCCCCGCGCCCTGCCCTCGCCCCTACCTCTGCAGGGACATCTTCCGCCCGCCCGCCGGCCGCCGAGGGCTCCCGGGGCCCTCCCGCTCCGCCATGGCTGCGCGGCGCCGCCTCCCCACGCGGGGCCCGACGGGGCCTGGCCGGGGCGGGCCCGGCCGCGGCCTTTCCTGGGCGGCGGCGCCGCCTGGCGGCCCGCGGGGGGCGGCGGGCCCGGAGCAGGGGCGGCCCCCGGAGCAGGGGCGGCCCGCGGGGGGCGGCGGGCCCCGCTCCCGCCCGCCTCAGGCCGGGGCCGGCTGTCGCTCCCTGCCGCGCTGAGCGTCCCGGGGCCGGGAGGCTTTGGCCCTCCTGCTCGAGGCCGTTTCAGAGACCCGCTTGCCGGGTGCTTGCTTATGGATTTTTAACCATGGAAAACAACAATAAAAGGAAAAGGGATAAAAGAACTCTGACGAAGACTCTTGTAAGCAGCTAAGCAAGCTCAGGGCTTGCTCTAAAATTAAGGGTAAAAAGGATTCCGACAAAGACTCTTGTAAACTAAGCGAGCTCGGGCTTTGCTCTAAAATTGAGGCTAAAAAGAGTAAGCGATCGCCTCAGAGACCATAAAAAAATTAACTGCAGAGGTACGGGTACTTTGTTAACGCTGTGGGACAAAGTTGTACGAGATCTCCTGCGAATGCCTGCAGGAGCTCTAGTAAAGATACCTGAACACCAGAGGCTTTGCAAACCGCCCGTGGCATCGTATGCAAGTAGACTAGTCAAAGAGGATGCTTTCAGCCAAGCGTTTCTGGCAACCTCCGTCTCCGGCGATGCGGTGCGTTATCACCTGTCAGTGTCCTGCTGTACGAGTTCATTGTGCTGTCTGCCCAGGATGTGCGGTTTTGCCTCAATTACAGAAATGCAGATATATATGTCTGAGCAGCCCTTACAATACTTTAAGCTATTTGTTTTTAAAATACATCATTTCTGAGACACGCTAATATAAACCATAAAAAAAGGCTATAAAGAATTTCCAAAAATAGGGCAATGACGCTCATAAAAATCTACATGAAGCAAAACATTTTCTAAAAGATTACATTCTTACAAAAAAATAATCCATTTGTCAGAACATCAGCTCCACAGCCAAACTCAGAGCAAATGACAAGTGATGCTGTCAGACTTTAATGATCTCGAAAATGCAAAAAGGGAGACATTTTCTCAAACCTTTATCGTCCCTCCATAATGTTACTTTGTCTTTAGTTTTATCAGATTTTCTCACAGGGAACAAAACTGATGCTTCGATATAAAACGTAAAATGGGATGTACGTGTTTGATACCTTGTAAAAATAAACACTGGCACTCTCGCACTATTCCACGGCAGGAAGCGTATGCATCTCCCCTTGGTAAAGGAAGCATTACCACCTAACAAGTACCCTTCTAGAGGATTTTCATCGTTACTAAGAATGAACTGTACGATACGAAACAGAATAGTGAAAGACAAACAGACAGCTTGGAAGCTTATTTTATTATACTTTGGTAAGTACGGTTTTCCTGTGGATCAAGACAGTTAAACTTGTTTGAACACTCCCCTTCTCCCCAGCATAGTCTGGTGTCATCTTGCCGTGTACTACCGAGCAGACTTTGGACCGATAACAGATGGAGACAGATCATTACAAAGAGTGATTTTCCTAATGGTAAAATTGTTCTTTTTTTAATAAAGATGGTTGAACATTTTAGGCTTAATTTAAAAAAACTGAAATGAACTAAAAATGCAAAAAAAATGGAATTTCTAGATTGGTGAAATGCTGATTATAATTTAACAGCAGCCATTCAGAAGACATGCTGTAGTAGATTTTTTTCACAAGTTACAAAATATATACACAATATATCATCTTAAGATGCCTTTGGCATTCAAAATGTTAACTGAAATACAGAATCTAAAACTCAAAACTACGGTAGGTAGCTCTTCTACAACAATTTTTACAATGGCTGTAAAGCTAACTGTTCTGACTATATGCATCATATACAACGTGCGGTCTCATATACCATTTCCACAACAGTACACAAAAATATTTTAAACAAGAAATCCACATAAATAATGTTTTCTTTGTAGTGAAGTATGTGACCAACGATTTAAAGTAAGTACCTTTACAACAGAAACATATCCTGATGTAACCAGCACATACAGTCTGAAAGGTAAAAAGGGACTCAATCTCTGATAAGGCCACAAGCACCTTGTGTTAGGAAGAGCACCAAGGCAACACAGACAGAAAACACAAAAGAGGTAGTGTGCCATCTGTTAAGATGTATGTGTCCACAAAGGACTATAATAAAACAATGTTTAAGAAAAGAAGACATATTGTACTGTGGCATAATTCACTTCTCATATATAAGCTATTGCACATTGAGGAGCATTAGCCAGTATTGCTCCTTAGTATTGTATGTCTTCAGCTTTCCTCGGGATGGTTTTTTTGCAGTGCTGTTAAAAAGATTGCTAAGAACACTAGAGGTCCTGAAAAATTCCATGTTCAGATACTCAGTTCCAGGAAATTATGCAAGGAAGCACCAACCAATTTTTTTTTTTTTTAAATCCTTTATGAAAATTGTTGTAGTCTTTTCTTTCTTTCTTTTTCAATGCCATTTCTCCTTAGGAGGAAGTCTTTTTCTTCTTGAGGTTCTTTAACCAATACTGTTTAAAACGATTCTTCAGTTTCCTAGCAATTTTGCCTGCAATGGATGATTACTTTTGCATTCAATCTATGCAGCAATTCCATGTTGATGCAAAAAAACCCAGGACAGAAACCTTAAAGGAAGCACACTGAACCACTTTCTATGAAGTGCTGCTGTCCTGGTTTGAGATGAGGAAGTGCGTTAACTTGAACAACTGGAAGCTGATTAGTGTCCTGAGTGTGAAAAAAGAACTGTGTCTTATGCCAGCTGCCATCTTCAATCTGCAACACACAGAAGCAGAATATTAGGTTCGTATCAAAGATGACTTTCAAAACGCAAATGGAAATTGTGCTTAAAGAGTGAGAGGAGGAGGAGAAGTGTACAGAAACACTTCTTTTCCCAGCAGTTCCTAAAGAAACTGTGTAATTTAACAAACACCACTTCTCCTGTGCAATACCATGGGCACTTCTGGCAAAACTGTAACAAAGCCCAGCCTGGAACCCAGCCAGAGCGGATGCAGACACAGTGCAATGTGGCTCAGAGCAGAGCGCCTGCCACTTTGCAAGCAGTCCTGGGCTCATATAGACTCTTAGATCCCTTGCTAAATTCACCTCCAAATCTGAACAGTAGGTCTCAGGTTATGAACTTTACAGGCACTTGAATGACGACGTCCTTGAAGAATAACCATGGGGAATGAGAGCTGCATTTTTGCCATGAACTTTGTTTTGATTACTGTAGTCCTCTAAAAATCTCAGTAAAAAATTGATACCTCATAAAAATATAAAATAACATTATAACATTGTCTGAGGCTGGGTGTGCCTTGATGTTTACTATCACTCCATTCTTAAAAACCATGAAGTGCAGTGGACACCACTGAAAAGTGAAATCCCTACAGAGAGGGAAATTGTGATTCTGCAGCAGATCTGCACAATACATGGTTTCCCACAGAAAGAGCAACAGACCTCGTAGAATCTCACAGAAAAATAGCACCTCTCAAGAGCCATCACTGTATGCCTTAATTTTTCTCAGGGATTAAAACAGTCCCAGACAGACTGGGAGGTGAGGAGAAGGGGCTTCAATGGCCATACCTTTGCTGCATGACACAGGCTAGAGCATCTCATTAGCATGTTCTAATGAAGGTTGGAAGCATAACAGCTTCAAAGTGCCTCAGTAAACCCCCCTTCTGTCTTGAGATTAAAAATCTCACCTGACACCCCTATATCGATATGGAACCATTCTCATGTCTTTTGTTATCGTAAATGAAAGTAGAGCTATAAAATACCGGAAGTGTAAAGTGCTTGTCTCCTGTATTTCACAGTGTTCTACCAAGACATTTACCAAATGGCTCACATCTTGGTGAGCGGAGTAATCTAATAAGCATTAGAAAATTAATAAGCTCCTCCAGTTTTTCCTAAATACAAATATGGTTTAATATTTTAGTTTGCAATGGAGTCCATTTCCAGTCATCATTATTTTATTTAAAAACCAAACAATTGACTTGTAGTCAATGAATTTAAAGATACTTAGTTGTCAAAAAAAATAATTTCCAGCCTGTTTGAACCTGAGATTTTGCGTGAGATAACCTCAACGGAGCTTTTACTGAAGCCTGAATTTTCATTTTGAGAGTAACTGTTCCTAAAGTTACCTGGAGGACCTCCTTATTTCTTCCCTGATCTCTCTCCAGCATCTTACTAGAGCCTTCAAATGCGTGACACTCAGTGCAAACAGCAAGTATAGATACCCTGTATTACTGCAATTGCTTTTACATTTGGGTAGATGTTGAACTCAGTATCAAAAGGTTGGCATATAGAGCCATATGCAGAACAATGTAAGAAGTAAGCTTTAAGGGATGTGAATCTAAATGATTGTTATTTATTTGCAGAAAGTTAATAATGTCTAAGCAGTAACTCTATTATGGTTTTAATAATGCTAGTGCTAAAAAGTATTTACCATGCATTCATCCATAAGCACCTTCGGTTCAAGTAGCGTATTTGCTTTAAATATTTGACCATTCCATCCTTGGAAGCTAACAGACGTTTTCTGGCCACCTACTTTATTTAATCTCCACATTGGTGTGTTCAGACAATGAACTGTGATGCTATGGGTTGCTTCTGAGCTCAGTAAATGAAGGAAGTTCATCTGCACTTTTCCAACGCCGAACTCCAGCTAAGTTCCAAGAGAAATGCATCGTTAGACTTACAGCTGGATTATGCTGAATGGCCACAGCAACGCAAAGTGACATGCACGTACATGTGTGGTGTTCAGGCACAGGAGCACGTATACATGTTTATACATTGGGATCAATGCCAAAGAGCACCATTTGTATTTTTCAGGAGAGCTGTTAGCTTCTATTGTAGTGATTAATATAAACAGAAGCTTTCACAGGACATCTTCAAAGCTTAAATATAAACATTTGCTAATGCTAACAACATTGTTGAAACACAGCTGGGCAGAAAACACTTTAAATAAGGAAACTGAAACAAATGATTTTGTGAGTCAAAGATATTTGTTTGAATACGATGTTTTAACTGCAGCCACATCATTCTGCTGTTTAGTCTTCTTAGACCACAGGTTCTGGCAATACCTACAATCCATTAAAAATCCAAAAATTCATAACCATACTTTGATTTCAGACAGAGAATATAGTTACTCATTCCTCAACAAAAATTTCTCCAAGACTAGATCATATTCAGGGGTCTTCCAAATGTAGGAATGTGTATGGGAACTTCATGGTATTTCTGATGCTCTTCAATGACTACAGTGTATACGCAAAACTCCACAAATACAACATTTCTATTCCCAAGGGTTCAAGGACTACATGTAAAGAGGAGCATGGACTAATGGTATAAAGGAAACCACTCTCTGCCTAATGGCACTTAGAAGTAGCTAAGTGTTGAAAAGCAGTCATCATTTTCTTCCGTCCCACTGCAATGAGGGATTGCATTTGTCAGTGCATCTCTACACTTAGCTGCCCTGAGTGATGTAGCTTAGAAGCATTTCAGGCTTATTTTTATGCCTTGTATAGAAAAGTATAAAGCAAAACAAAATAACTCTATCAGCATGGAAGGTGAGTAAATGAACAAAGTGAGAGTTATGCTAACATATATTGTCTCCAGAAAATCTGTAACTTCTGTAACAGAATATATAACATGTCCTTCTGCAAAGATGCACATTAAAACTATATAACATCTTTTCACGAGTTAAGTAAATAAGCATTCATTTGTTCAGAGTTCCAGCACAGATACAGTCTCTCTGGAAGCAATGCATACCTTTGTCACAGATAGCGGCGTTAAACATGTCTGACCACCTGCAGTGAAGTTGCAGAAAACTTCAATGGCATCAGAAGGACATCCAATATTTGGGTCAATCCAGTATTTTCCTATTAGTATATAATCGCAGATGGAAAATAAAACCAAAATATAATTGTTACTAAACAATTTGCTAAAATATTCGTACTTTTTGGCAAGTATTAGATACGTTATCACCGTAGCTTCACTAGGAAATGAAACAAAAGGAACATGAAAGTCTTTTCACTATTATAATTCTACTAGTAACAGATGCTAAGCAAAATTATCATAACCATTCAATTCTGATCACATATACAATGGCTTGAATACTGTCACAGTTTCAAAAATGTTTTCTCTTTCTACAGCTAAATAGTGAGAACAAACAGTATTTCCAGTCTGCTCCTTCTGTATTAAAACTTAACTTTTTTTCTTTGGGCTTGGCTTTATACAGAGAATATATTCAGGATGTAAAATGTCAATCTAAAATCTCTTGCTCTCACAGCATCTTGCAGATCCTTTCTTTCTCTGCTATCTTTCTCCCATCGGACACTTCTACATGACATACCCTAGTGGTGGTAATAAGGAGTATTTGCCATTGTGAATCCATGGGATTTGGTCCAATAAAAGAAATAGGACACAGGCAAATTATATCAGAATTTAGCTTTCCTTAATTTATGGTTAAATATGGGTAAACCTGTGCTTTACAATTTATATGGGTGTGTGTAATCCTCTAAAGCGGAGGACTGTGTCAGTGACCTCCACGGCCCTAAAGGACGGAGATTAATTTAGGAGAGCATAGTTCTAACAAGGGTTAGGCTCATCTCTACCAGAGTCTTAAAGAATTGATCCGTCCTTATATATGCCATAGAACAGTGATTTCCCTGTAACCTCTAACTTCATTTCCCATTTCCTCCTTAGCTTGTTAATGCTGATACTTGATAATAGGGATATTTACAGGTATTTATTGTTTTATTAGCCATTCAGAAACTGAATTATGTCACAGTATTGACGTTACACGTTTAAATAATTACTTTTGATTTGAAATACTGATTCAGCATCTTCTGGGATACAACAACTGTCAGTGCATCTGACAGTGGGAGTGCATGGTATACAATTTTCTCATTAGGAATCTAGAAACTGATCCACACAAAATTCATTGCAGATTAGCTACAAATACTTGGGAAACTTTTAATCACAAAATTGGATTCAGTTTCAAATTTTCTGGACACTTTTGTTTACTTTATATATATAATCTGTCTCTAATATCCGTATAACATTCGATAGCTACATACTTCCATCTTTAAAATTCAGAAATTTTATCTTAAATAAAGACAAAATAAAGATAGCTGTAACAGGCACACTGCAGCAGAATATAATAATAAAATCTACACATTAGAATTTTGATGTCGAAAGTAACATTGGGAAGCAACACATTTCAAAGCCTAGTTGTGTTCAAGCTTTAATGAAAGCTGACACTTACCATCTGCCACTTTACGTTCACAGTTAAGCAAATCCCTGCAGATGCGTGCTGGGTTATCCCGTGTGCCAAGGGGGTTCTTGATGCTGTGCAGTAAATTGCTAAGGTAGTGCAGTGTTTTGAATATCTCTGTACTGTGATCTAGTAAAGTTACTTCAGTATTCTGGTATTTCTGCCAAGGGCCATTAGCAAATGTGTTACCACAAAGAAGTATCACAAAAACAGTGTATGCAGTAAAAGTCAAATGGCCATTGAATAGCCAGACAGAAGCGAAGTATTTATAATGCATGCAATCAGCCATATAAAACAGAGTAAGAATAACATATTCCAATAAACAAATTAGTACATTTTATTAAAATTATCAGAGCAGTATAAGCAGGTTAAGATCATGCAAATACATCATTATGATACGTTGACAAAAAGATGTGGATTCAGGAAAAAAAGAAAAAAGAAAAAAATTAGTGCATATTTAAAATATACTTAGTTTCAGATTTTGAACAATGAAACCTACTCTTAGACTTAACCTAAAATATATATGCAAATGTATTTGACTTCACCCATATAAGGAATTTTTTTGTAATCAGTGGGACCACAGACTTGCATACATATCAGTATTTTTTCGATCGAGGCCTAAGTGCCATGATCATTATCTGTGGCTGAACAGATACAGTCCGCTATGTGTGACAGTTAATAAATTTCCATTACTGCCAATCACGACAAAAAGGTAGAAATGCTGCTGTTTTTCTTAACTTTGTTTCAATTGTATCCTATATATCCTAGCATGTTTAATTATATTCTACAGTAGTTACTTGCTATCCATGATTCACTTTAAATGAAGTCTTTGTAAAGAAGCCCAGTTCTGTCCTCAAAAAATAGAACTATAATCGCATACCCTGTATGATAATGTAAATACACTGAAATACATTACCTCCATCTGTAGTGCAGCATTTGACTCAATCAAAGCTTGAACAGCAGCATTGATGTCCACTTGTTTCTGAAAAAAAGATATTTCAGAATATAAAAAGATGAACAGGAATATTGTAAAATGCAGGTGGTAAATCCTTTGAGCACTGTAGCAACATACACGATAGCTCCATTATTTTGTCATTTTAGAAAATAATTCATTGTAAACACTTACTTTTAAAATAGGATCCTCCCTTCCATTTCCAAAGAATGCAAGCATGCATACAGAAAAAGCATATTTGATTTTTATTAGCAACCCCATACGGAATTTAATGATCCTACTCCTGGAACCTGGAAAAAAGATACTATAATAGTTGTTACAGACTAATGTCCCAACTTATTTCTCCAGGTCATTTAATTTATGTACTTAAGAAAACCAATCCAGGTAAGCGTGAAAAGGTGTTATTCCTTTACAGAGAAGCACACAAAGAATATCCCAATCGGCCATCAGCAGCTGACAGATCAAAGTAGTCTTCATGATGTATGAACAAATACCAAGACTGACAAACTGGCCTCTGAAGGAGGAAGACTGTTTCTTGCATATCTTCATTTTCTGCACTTTGTGTGACATATATACCAAACCCAGGCAACAGGTTTATTTATTTTTTAAGAATTAAGTCACCCACACAAACATCTCGTTCTTGCAATTTGTTCTCAGATTACATATATCATTACAGCTTTAGGACACTTCAGATATTGAGTCTGTCCTAACTGGCACAATCTCTTAACAAACTAAATCTGCGTGTGTGTACATATAGGGAGAACATCTGGGCCAGCAAACAGGAGAAAAACCTTTTAGAGTGTGATGAAGTTAACCCATGTCAAAAGTATGAGCACCTCCACAAGTGTTGCCTGTTGAGGGCTCAACAGCACAACAGAACAGAACTGACAGGGTAAGATCGAAGCTTCAAAAAATATATTACTGTAGCGATGGAAGCTGTAGAAAAATTTATTTGCATTTCATGTGCAGTAATGGAACAATCAATGCATTTGAAGAGGATCCTGCTATTTTCACTTTCAGAAAAGGACTGTATTGTAGGTTAGGGTTGTTACAGAACTTACTCTTGGTCCTGGTGGTCCAGGAGGTCCCTGGAAAATGGGAGAAACCAGATATTAGGTGCTTCACGTGTTCATATAATGCAATCACAATGGAAAAATACGGGCATGTTTTTTTTATACACTTACAGGTGGCCCTGGCTGGCCCTGAGGTCCCTGAGGCCCCTAGAAGAAATGGAGATAAAATGCAATAGTTACAGATGAACATCTCTGCTTTTAAATTTACATATTTTTTTAAAATCACAAAATGCCACAATGCGTACAATAAAGAAGATGTGATACCGGTTTTGGTAAAGCTGTATATTATTAATTACTATTGTTAAAGTACCATACTCTGTTAATGTGTGAATATTCCTGTTAGAATTGCTGGGTTGTCTGGTTATTTTTTTAATCCAATTACTTTTGATATTAAAGGAACATTAGAAGTCATACAAAGTATTAATATATAGTGTGCTATACATTGTGCCAGCATTATATGCATGTTGCCAATACAAGTACCACAAGGGATGATCTTAAAAGCATTGTAAATAATGTTATGGGTTGTTGTAAAAGACTAACTGATCTGCTTTACTCCACGACTATCTGCTAGGCATTTATTAGCTCCATTTATTAGCAGTGTCAGTTTTTCAAGTTCATTGTTAAATAGTGATATCGCAGGTTTTCTTTTTTCCTCATTGTAAGTGGCATCAGTTTAGTATGTAGGACAATGCAGTGGGGAGGAGAGGAGAAGGAACAGCTGCTTTTCGCTAGCTTATAGTACCTACAGTGCATGTAGTCTTAAATCTAAATTTTAGGCTTGCCTTCGGGTTGGACATGGACCCTCTCAAAAACAATAACTCCATCTGAATTATCCATTCTTTAAGCAACTATTCACATGAAGATGGAATGATTATGGATATTTATTACTATACAGTGATACTTATGTTTCTGTTAGAGTCTCTTCATCAATCTCTATATACTCAAAGCCTCTAGGAGCTGCTGTAACATAAACAATAGCAAGAACAAAAAGAATAGGTGGCAGTGCCTTAACACAAGCAAAAGAAAAGAAGAATGAAAGGCATAGGGCAGACTTGCACCATGTATTAGTTAAACCTTTTAACATAACTGAGCTAATTGAAGCAAAACACTCTTTAGCCAGTGCTGCTTGTACCAATTATTCGAGCACAATAAGCAGTTCCAGCAAAAGCCCTCTTTCACCAGTATGGTCACGCTAGTACTAAGTCTCTGCCAAGAGAGAAATAATCTTATCTGACATGGTCATGCTGACAAATAATGCGAAACTGATGTAGTCAAAGAGGTATTAAGTTGTAAATCACTTAATATAGTAATAAGAAGTATTCCTGCTGTGAGATTTCACAGCAAGATCTGTGTGAGTGTTACTGCATGCTACAATTGCTGAACTAGGGTTGTGCTTCAAGGTACCACCAGCAAGGGCAGCTGGAACTGGTTAAAGAAAGGCCAGATTCAATCTTACAGTGATTCATGTATATTTTAAAAAAAGTTCTCAAAGCAGATAGGAGTGATTTAGTACTTAAGTCACTGAGGCTCCAAATTTGTCAATTTTTAGTAGAATACCAGTTGCATTTCTTACTATCTCTAGACATATTCGTAAGGCAGAGCACATGGTAGCTACTGAGGAATGCATCCGTCAGGGGTTACAATGGCCTCCAGAGCTGCACAAGTTAAATGTGCCTGCACATCACCTGCTCCGGCCAAGTCAGAGGGGCTCAGGTGCTGGATTATGAAGGGTGTGAAAAGTGGGGACCATCACATAATTGCTAGCACTGGATCTATACCAACAAGGCTACATTGAGGGACTGCAAGTGACTTTTGAGACCGAGACCCATGTTTTACACATGTTCATTGAAGAATCAAAATTGAAGCAATTTCTGGGTGTTCAGGGAAATGGTCTTCTGATACTTAAACTAAGATGACTTCAATAGCATAAGCTCTAGGGACTGTAAATATTGTCAACTTTTCAACGGATGCATCCTGACGTATTTACATTTCATCCACTTGTACTTACAGAAGGGACTTGAAGCCATCTTTTAGGTAAATATTTACTGATATTTTCTAAAACAATTAATGATTGATGTTGGAAAATGGAAATCAAAGAATACGTCATTTTAGTGTATACAGTAGTAAAGCAAACCCTGTGGGTTCTGTGGCAAGTACCTAGCTTCCCTTTACTGAGTTTGATTATTGCTCAGCTTGAAATTTTCTTTGAAATCCTATTACTATTAAATAGGCATCAAATATTATTGTTGCTATTATTATTACAAAACTGATGAGAGATGAGTTTGCAGAGATGACATTCACTGTTTTGGGGTAGTCCCTCAGCTGTTGCAAATCAACTGGGTTTCACAGAGCTACACTGTTGTATGCCAGCTTAGAAGGCTGACCTCCACATATAATTAATCAGATCAGCAACTCAGGTGCTGTTAGACTGCTGCAGGATACCTTCAATCCCATGTGAATATATTACTGAACTACACGATCATGCTTGCTGAAGTATGTTTAGTATAAAACGAAAGAGAAAGTGTGAAAAAGAAACTCGAGAAATGAATTTGACAGTGTAAGGACATACTTGTTTATCTTGGGTCAGGACTTAATTATGCAAATACCAAGTCAAGGCAAGGCACAGAGTCTTCAACAGTTTGTCTCTAAGTAATCACTGCTCTCTGATGAATAGATGTCCTTGTTCTGGGTACTGAGATTTAGACATTCCAGTGGATTTTTCAGATGACTGAATGCTTCGGTTAATATTCTACGTTCTTGGCATGTGTCACAATTTTAAGACTTCAAAAGTCTTGGGACAAGAACAGTTCAAATTTATAGTGGTTTCTGAGATAGAACTGAACATTTTAGAAAATCAAAAACTGCACTGTTCCAATGAATGTAAGGTGTTTTGCAAAAGAGTAGTGTGATTTGTCTTGATTCATTGTCTCCTTGCCAATAAAACCCATGTGAAAAAAATGTAAATATTGAATGCTATTTGTTAATATAGTGAACTATTTTTGGGGATATTACATTTCTTAAATTCATTGAGACTTCACAGGGCTATATCAATTACCTTTACAAGCCTTTAAAACATAACAAGACTGCACAGAGTGTGTCGAAAATCCCATCGAGATGTTATAAATGTTCTTTGTTGCAGAGCAGAATAAGGTTAAATTACACTTTTCGTGGATTAAGTTAATTGCTAAATGTTTTACTGGAATGTACAGGATTACCTTTACAAATCTACTTAATTTACCCTTTGATCACATTCAAATTTAAGTGAGAAAAGTGTAATTCCAGTTCATAATAACAAAAGCAGAGAACAGAACAGTTAGTTTTAGTGTGCTCTTTAATTCTTTAATCACCCAATTTGATTGCTAGTACAGAAGTTCAAAGGCCAAAACTCCAACCTTTTTCTAATACTGTAAGGCCTTGATTTTACATGCAATGATACATATGCTTAACTTTGAAAACATGAGCAATCCCAAGGACTTCCATATTTTCCATGACTCTTGAAATTTTCCAAGAAAAAAGAGTATTTTTAACAAAAGTGATTAATGTTAAGCTTTCCCTAACCACTTTTGTCATTTTGATGTTATGTCACCGTCTTTCAGAATGGGTAAAGCCTGATAACATCCTGCAATATAACAGTCTGACACACAATACAGTGTAGTAGCTGCCATTAATGACTGGAAATCTAAGATAAAAGATCATAATAGAAAATTACAGATTATGCCTTATCGTATCACATCGTATCTTTTTTTCACCTTGAGGATAGTCATACACTGGAACACATTGCCCAAAGAGATTATCCAGTTTCCATCCCTGGAAGTTTTCAAGACCCTGCTCAATAAAGCCCTGAGCAACTTGATCTGATCTCAGAGCTGACCCTTTTTTAAACAGGAGTTAGGTCTAGAAATGTCTTGAGATCTGGATTATCCCATGACTCTATGTTAACAATTCATTATGTGACATGTCATGAAATAAAATATAAAGGAAATGAAAACACTTTCAGAAATGCCATAACTCTAAAACAATATTCCAAAATGTATTCCATGTTTTTCTAAATGTTTCAATCACAGAGATATGAATATTTTGAACTGAAAAATAATTTTGATTAAAATTTTTCAACAAACATGTTTCTGACTCCATCAATTTTTCTCCAGAAACAGCCTACAGGACCTGAACTTTGGTTCACCACTAACTTCAATAAGGAGATACGATTTTACATTCCATGTTTTTCAGGGGATAAAAGGATATTTCATTCTAGTAACGAACACTGTATCGCTGACAGACTAAAAATGGTAACTTAAACTTGGACTGCTACAAAAAAGTTAAAATTTTTGTGATTCTGGGAAGAATGCCAGTATCAATTTTAAAGGTATAAATTCAAGCTGGGAAAACACAGTTGGATGAAAATAATTTTTTCTCCTTTGTATCTGAAAACAGTTGGAAATAAATCCTCTTCTTGGCTACATAATACAAACTAATGCCACTGGGTATGATTTAAAATTAAACATTCTTCTTCTGAAGACAGTCTTAGGAGGTGAATTCATCTTGATAAATTCAAGAACTTATTTAGGAAATAACTTCTTAAACAGCAGCACCAATAATGGAAACGAGTGTTTCTTGTTACCGTTTTGGATGGTTTTTAGTATTATTTTTTAAGTGTCAGCATTTTTAGCTCTATACTGTCATAGCAATTCTTATGAACAAACAGGAGAAAAAAGACAGTTAAGATGGTTATAGCAGCACAAATTCAGAACCTTGTTTCCTCTTACTGAGATACAAATGGCCTCAAGAGGATTAGAAGCAGAGGAAAGTTCCCTAAGACATGTACAGCAAGCTTAGTTCCAAGTCTTAATTCTTTAAGCAATTTTCAATATTTCTGATTTATTTTTCAAAACTTCTATAAGGCAGTTAGGTTGGAATTGCACACAGGTGGCTGCAAAAAGCAAAATGTAATAAGACAGGAGAAACTAAATTATTTTAAGTGAGGTGGGATGAAAGGCAGGGTAAGAGCAATGGGAACAAGATCACATTGGCCAGTTACTGGAAAAGGAACCTGTCATTATAAGCCTGTCATATAAAGTAATGTCACAGGTATCACTATTCATATTTGCTGTCAATATGATAAACTGACACTGGCTTTTCACATCGCCATTTTTAATTGGAGGCTCTACTAGCTCTAACACTTTTTTTTTTTTTTAATAAAATCCAACTTTATTAATGTACAAAACCCGGTGTAATATTCTTACTGAAAAATGAGAGAGCAACTTCATAACCTACCACTGCTGCCTAGTGCTACTACAGCTGGCATACGTTACATGGACACCCATCCTCAGCTCTAGGCTTCACTTGAACTTTTCCATCTCTAGATAAGATGATATAGACGTATGAACATGTGTATGCATGCTGTGCTGTGAGGCACTGGAGCACTGACAACAATGTGACAAAGGATTTTTCTTTTAGATCTGTACTGGTACACATTTGAAGTATGTGACTGCTATGTGATCAGGGGCTATACTGCCCGACAGCACACACTCACTGGTTATATCTACATAAGTCAACTTGAATAAGGAAAGGTCAGATTTTTGACTCATGCTACCAGCTCTCTTGGCCAGCAGTCTCCAGGAGCACAACATGACTGTCTGGCATTCAGAGCATGCAAGAGTACATTCAGAGTAACACAGGAATACTTTTTACACAGCCAAAAAAATGAAAGCATGGAAGTTGTTCCGTCTTACCATTTCACCCCTTATGCCCTTTTCACCTCTTGGTCCCTGTAAGAAAGAGAAGCTGTTAATCCAGCGTGCTTTCTATCCGCCTCGGACTGAAATAAGCAAATTAATATCCAGGAGAGTTATACCGCTCACATGAAAAGTCCAATCTCATCTGCGGAAGTATTTACAACTCTGGGGCTTTAATTTTTCTGTACTATTAGAAAACTAAGTTACTTGAAAACACCTTGTAATTCCTATACATGGAAAACTGATTGCTTTCTTCAGATTGTAAATATGGTTTTTCTCAGTAATTTTAACTGTCAGTGTTCTCCCTGTCAGTCAACTGTACTCTCTACAATTTGATCCACAGTAATACATCAGTGCTTCACCATCTTAAGAGTTGAGAACGAAACTCAGTACTCTCTATCACTGAAGAAATCCATTGGTTACATATCTGCTTTTATTACCCCATTAGTTCTCTTCTCACAGCCAGATTAGACACTGTTTTTCTGTCTCCATGGCATTTTAGCTAGTTTTGCAATTAAACTGTGTTTCCAAAGGCAGTAACAATCTTACAGATCTTATCTGGAAGAATTTTGCATCTTGATGGCAGCATTTCATAACACATAGAAGTAATCTTCAGCTGTAATGCTTTCTTAATGATAATGGCAAACTATTACATTCAATATGAAGTCTATTAAAAGCCTTCATGCATGTATATGCAACTGTGAAGTCCTCCTCCTGAGTGGGATTGAAAAGAATGCAGCAAGACTTAAAAGTGCTGTCTTTTTCCCAAGAGATGGAAAGAATAGTCTAATTATAGAAGGAACATTTCCCTTCTCCTTCCTTTTTCCCATGTAAATATTTGTATTTATTACTTTTATTGTATATTCCTATTATTTTAATGATTATTTTTTCAATTTTTAGACATTCTAATTTACTCCAAGTCTTCTTTGTACCTGGGTGGTACAAAGAGCTTCTAAAACTACCTTACCAGGCTGGGTAGTCTGCAGATATGAGCCAGAGGCTGCCCTTGCAGAACACTGCTCTATCTCTGGCATAGGGAGTGCAACAAGGGATGGAGCAGGGACAGAAGCAGAGCTCCCCCACTGCAGGGGAACCTGGGGAGCATTGAAGGTTGTCAGAAAGGCCAAGACAATGCTTGAGTTGTAACAGGGACCTCACCAGCACCTGGAACACCCCAACAAGGCCTTATGGGCACTCCCAGCATGTCTAGAGGGGCACTCTGGAGAGTTTAGCCCAATCAACACATAAAAAATAAACTAAATTGAAATCAAGTGTGGATACTCTCTAGATATGTCTCAGACCTAAGGCTGAGAAAGAATATCCAGGTGGTAGTAACTATAAGTTATTTTATACCGTGATTCACCCGCTGTCCCTGTAGACTTGCCCTCTGTACACTGTTCTTAGAAGGCTATTGAAATGACTCTTTTGTCATTGTTTTTTGTAATTTTTTTTTTCTTGTTTGTATCACAGATGCTGGAGTCACATACGTTAGCTCACCCATGTGGTATAATATGAAGATGGTCCTGCTAGCTGCTATTTGCAAATGGAAAAGTGAGAAGGTTGCTAGTTGCCAAACAGATTACTAAAAATAAGGGTAAGTGAAATAACCAAATTATGCAAAAGAGAAGGGAAACTTACAGGCCTGCCAGTTGGGCCTGTTAGGCCTTCTTGACCAACAGGACCAATATATCCCTGTAAACAAGCAAAGAATTTATTAGCCCACCATGTTTTCAAAATTAAGAAAAACCTCATGACGTGTCCTGGTTTAAAGTTGCTCAGCACACAGCCCTAGCAAATATCCAAAAGATCATGGTGATATTATCTTTCTGAATTTTGAGTGTACACTGCTACAAAATCAGCAATTAGTAATTAGTAATAGTTATGCTTGGAAAGCCCCCACACATTCTTTTATGTGAAAGCTGATGCACTAAAACCAGTGGAAACTTAAGTACTCTGATTACCAAAGGCCACATATTTATTTAGCTACAATCAAGTATACCTTGAGCTGTATTACTGCCCACAAGTACTCTTGTAAGGCTGCCAGTAAGTACTGCTAAAATGTTACTTTCCTGTTCCATTTCACTTAGAGCAAACTGCTCATTTCCAGTGTTTATCTTTTATAGGAATGTTTAGAAAAAGAAAGCAGCTATTAGAACAGGCCCTTAAAGCTGCTGCTCCGCATCTAGTTAACTGAACTAATTCAGTTCTGTGATGGCAACGACAGGAGTCAGAGAAGAACATTTTGTAGTAAGGCCTTCCATGCTGCAACCTTTCCCCATTTCTCCTTTTTCACTTGATGCTGTAAGCTGGATGCACACTCCCCAATATTACAAAATACTAAAGATGCTTCCACATTTTTGGTGAGTAGCAAAGTAGATTGTCATGAAGATGATGTCATGAAGAATGAGCTAATGCAAGTTAATAACCTTATAGATGAAAAGAAAATATTTATTCAAAAAAGACTACCTATCAATCAATAATGCCTGAGCACCACTCTGTCTTACTGCAAGCAAAGTTTGACCCTTTTTTGTTTTGCTGTAGGACAGAGTTATACAACGAGCACTGTTGCTAGTAAGAAGAAAGAGAATGTTTAACCCGAATAGACGAAGATATGACAGTGATAAGGATACTTGTGTAGATAAAATTATATTAGGAGAGCCATACTTTGTCAGCAGAGCTTGCTTTTTTACTTCAAAATTGACAGCCCAGCTCTGCTTATGCATCTATACCCATGTCGCAACCAGAGTAGTGTCGCAGTACAGGCAAAAGGCTTCTAGTGGAGTCACAGTCTTAAAGAGAACGGTTTGGCTAAGGGGTTCTGACCTTGTTAATAAGAAGAAAGATGATTCCCTAAATTAAAAACATGTGCCACTTGCAAGCCATCCTGACAATCTCTTTCATGGAGTGAAACACTTACAACTTGGCCTGTTGGACCTTTCGGGCCCAGAATTCCAACTAAGCCAATGTCCCCTGCAGGGCCCTGAAAACACAAAGGAACAGTTTAGTCAAACATGAACATTAGCTACCCACTTGTTTCAGTCTCTTGT
This sequence comes from Morus bassanus, assembly GCA_031468815.1. Classification (NCBI taxonomy): domain Eukaryota; kingdom Metazoa; phylum Chordata; class Aves; order Suliformes; family Sulidae; genus Morus; species Morus bassanus. The sequence goes on along the minus strand of CM062576.1, from coordinate 7,712,526 downwards.
AATCAGTGGAAACAAGATAATTTCTAAGAGCAGTAACAGTGAAAATACCAAGCGCACTGACCCATAACATTCATCTTTGGACATGGAGTACTCAGTTCTGCCTACAATGTTCCAACAGTTCAGATAGATTTTGAACAAGTTATTGTTAAAGCTGATTAATTCTATGCTTTCCTAATGCTCTCACTCTGTAAATGGCTTAAGATCTAACAGAAAAGAATGAGCACATACTTTTGGACCTGGGAATCCTTGAAAGCCCATCAAACCTTGATCTCCATCTTCTCCCTGTAATAGGAGCAGGCATCCTTATTATTATTTCACGTTGGTATCTCTTGGAATAGTGTCTAGAGGCATCTGGACAGGCTGGATTTATGGGCCAAGGCCAATTGTATGAGGTTTAACAAGGCCAAGTGCCAGGTCCTGCACCTGGGTCACAACAACCCCATGCAATGCTACAGCTTGGGGAAGAGCGGCTGGAAAGCTGAGACCTTATCGCTCTATACAACTACCTGAAAGGAGGTTGTAGTGAGGTGGCTGTTGGTCTCTTCTCCCAAGTAACAAGCAATAGGGCAAGAGGAAACGGCCTCAAGCTGTGTCAGGGCAGGTTTAGATTGGATATTAGGAAAAATTTCTTCACTGAAAGGGTTGTCAAGCATTGGAACAGGCTGCCCAGAGAGGTGGTGGAGTCACCATCCCTGGAGGTATTTAAAGCACGTGTAGCTGTGGTGCTTAGGGACATGGTTTAGTGGTGGACTTGGCATTGCTAGGTTAGTTGTTGGACTTGTTGATTTTAAAGGTCTTTTCCAACCTAAATGATTCTAAGATTCTGTAACAGCTGTGATTACGTACAGTCTGTCCTTTCAGTCCAGCATCTCCTGCTCGTCCTTGGTCACCTTGTGATCCTGGAAGGCCTCTTTTGCCTTGCTTTCCTGGATGACCCAGAAGCCCTTTCTCACCCTTTCAATACAAACATAATATATCCCTTATTACAATTATGACAGTTATAAATGTAAAGATTGGTTTCCTGGCAGAAGTGTGGAACATGCTTTCTGCCTACGAAATAAAGCTACTCTATTGATTTTATTTCCATCAGGAATGCTTTCAATAATTATACTTTCGCTAAAATGCAAATGTGACTTCACTCTTCCTTGACTTGGAAACATACAAAAACCATACATATTGGATCATTTCCAGTATGGTACCTCCCAGTGCAAGACCTAAAATGCACAAAATGAAATACAGAACAGGAAGTTAGAAGTAAATTTAAAAAGTAATCCTCTGAGCAAGGCATAGTATAGTTGCGGAACTCCTTCCTGTTAGACTAAATGTTTATATTGATTCAAAGGGAAACTAGACAACTTCATGCAAGAGAAATCCTCCAAGGACTATCAAATCCATACAACTCAGGAGGTTACTGAGCTGCAGTTAAGGCTAGGAATATACACCTTTAATGTGTGCTTTGCACTTATGCTCTTTCCTAGGTGTTACCTTTGTGCTCTGACAAAGACAGACTTTTAGCCTGACTCAGTATGTCCACTCAATGTTTATTTTGCACAGTGCGCTAACCATTTTCCCTCACTCCATCTATTCCCTGTCTTTTTCAGATTGCAAGCATTTCTGAGCAGGAACTACCTCCTATGGCTCATTGTCTAGACAAAGGAGTAAAATCCAGACTGGGAGCACTGGCAATAAACACTACAAATAATGAATACAGTTTATACTAAAGTATTGCCATGAAAAGATAACAGACGGTATTCCCCTCCCGCAGTTTTCAAGTAACTTAAGGTTTTAAAAACTGCTTACCGATAAAATCTCAGAGCACTGCAAATCATGATTTTAGATGAGAAATCCTATCCTAAATGGAGAAAGTTATCTGTAATGTTCCCATTCTTTGCTTCTTTTACCACTGAAATTAGTCTAATTACTATTATCAGTAGAAGCTGAGGACATGCTGATGTCAGGTACCTGGAACTGCTTGGAAAATGGAGCACTCTCAGATTTATTTCTTTCTGACAGGGCTGAACAAGAACAGTTTAAGTCCTATGATAAACAAACATCCCAGATATGCCTGTTAGCCCCCAACCTTGGGACTCAACCTTAAAATTACAGTACTTCTCTGCTAATAGATTGCTTAGACGTTCAAATCATCCAGACTGTTCTAGTAGTTACAGAAGTTTAAAAAGAAAAACGAGGAATTGTTTGGCCCTAAATCTTTGGATGAATAAATACAAAGTGTTTTGAATGGCTTCTGGAGTTCGGAGTAGCATCCAGATGGATGGGAGCTCTGTTTTCAAATTACAGTTTATAGAAACGAGGTCAGCACAATTTGCAGTCTTACCTTTCAAATAAATTTTTATGTCAATTACTCATGTGATTAACAGTAGCACGGTGTTTCCATGATCACTGGATGCAGTATGAAGACTGAGCACTATGAGTAACACTGTACTTAAACAACAAGATCCCATGTGTGTACCTTTAATCCGGGTGCTCCCATGGGCCCTGGCATGCCTGGCAATCCTTTGGGACCTCGAGCTCCAGGATAACCTGCCAGCCCTGGTAAGCCTGCGTTTCCTTTATTACCCTTAAATTGAAAACAATTGATTACAAGCAGAACAGCCAAACATGTTTTTTCATTGTATGCTAAAACAGGCATACAACATAAAATCAGTCAAACGCACTTAATGCTTTCTGTATATATGGAGACACACTGATAGTACATCAACATATATGGAAAGACAATGATCAGCAGTATCATCTGGATTTCTGCTAATACTCCAAAAGCAAAGCCCCATCATACTTAGCTACAAAGCTACATGTGCTTTAACTGTGGGGTGGATTGAGGTTTCTGAGGAGTCAAGTTGTTATTAGTTTAAGAAGTTACTGACTGTCAGCAAAGCGAATACTAACCATGCCCATCGCAGTTGTTCCGTTCAGTGTTCATCTTAAACCTTGTTCTGTCCTACCCTAATGTATCATGATGTCATTTGTGTGGGATCACCTACCTAGACCCTGAAAGACTTCTGAGAACATTCAAGAGAATCAATTGCCTCTTTGGGGTTATGCAAGGCATCTTCCCTATTAGCACCCTCCTAAATAGGAAGAGTTGCCCAGCTGGAGAGTAAGCAATCTTTTGTCCACAGTAATTGTGTATTAAAGTATATATGGAAGCACTCATGGGCATACCAGTGACTGCTTTTACCTCCCACAGGGAATCATAGAGAACAGTTTATAGTAGAGACCTAAAACTTTTCCCAAACCTGAAAATTTGCATGTTTGGATTAATAGCCTTTAGTGCTGATCCCTATTTAATTCTTTTTTAACTCTGTTTTGAAGTATGCAGGAAGAAAGCACTAATCTCTATTAATTAAAGAAGATGACTCCTTGAGATAGTTCTTGGATGAGTGTTGCGTGATGGCTGAGGATTCTGAGCTTACAATAAGGAGCTCCTTTTGTTGAAAACAAGATGCTGGATTCATTCATTACAGATGGGCTGAAAATATAGTTGAGATTCACACTATTCATTTTTTCAAGAAGGAACTCCATATCAAGAAACAAAATGAGACTAACTTCCCACAGAAACATTCAAAATTCAACATGCTTATTTATAAATACCAGAAATACTGATAATATTAGTATGATTGTGTACACTCTGTAGGGATTCATATAAAATAACTTTATCACATCAAGAAAGATGATAACATTTGTTATGAAAATGTATGAGAACATCAGACAATAAACAAAAGCAACTATTTTTAATGAAAAAACATGTTCCTGAGTACAGGGAGTTAAGACAATTTTGACATGTTCAAAAATACAAAATAGAAATTTGCTACCATCCAAATGAATGTTTCTGTGATGTCATTTAGTGGAAGTATATACATCGAATCACAGAATCATAGAATTATTAAGGTTGGAAAAGACCACTAGGATCATCAAGGCCAACCATCATATATGTGTGTATACATACATATATAGATAGATATCTTCTTTCTTATTTCATATGACATTCCGTTAAGCATTCATAGAAAAAAAAAAGGTTATAGGAAACAGGTTTTTTTATATTAAATGTGATTTTCAGAGCTTTTGAATATGGTACTGTGGCTTATAGCCTGATGGACTGATAAACTTACATTGCAAAAGTTTTGTTCTTTTTATTCATTGTGGCAAAAATGAGTTAAAAGCCTCTCTTTATTAGAAATTTTAATGCTACTATATATTGTTAATATGGAGTAATGGAATCTTTTCTAATATGAAAGATGACATTTTGAGTGGAAAGGAAAAAATATAGAATTCTTTGGGGTGATACTCCTAAATGCAACTCCAAAGAATTTTAAGTACTTTGAAAGAGAAGGACATTATCTGAAAACAGAGAAAGCTTGAATAGGGTACATCTTCCCCCTGTGGGTGACTTGTTTAATTTTCTTTGTTCAACCGGATAGGCAAATTTATACTTGTAATAGAGGTGCCTCATTCAGCACCTTGATTAATTCCTAACACCAAATCTAACTTGGCATCTTTTTATAACAATTACTGGCCCCTCTAACTAGAACTACTGAGAAATACCATGCCTGAAATCAAAGTGATCAGAATTTCAACAATGACAACTAAAGGAATTTGCTCCCTCCTCTCCAGAGTGAATAAATGAAGAGCTGCGTCACTGCTCCCAGAAGCAGCAGGTCACCACCCTTGGCCCACAGCAAAGCACAGACAGACAAAAAAAGCAGTTTCCAAGAATGTTCCCAGCTACCTCAGATACCTAATATTCTTTTTCACTGGTTTTGGGCAAAGCTTCAAAATTGCTTAGGTAGAGAGACATAGGTTACAAATTCAAAGAAGTTTTCCTTATTTTCTTATTAGGAAAACGTGGGATTATCTCGGGGCCTGAGAGGAAACAGCCTCAGTTGGGGTCTATGGCTCATTTTCAGGAACACAACTGTGAAGCCGCTCTCATTAAGAAAGCATTTTCACTTAGCTGTAGTTACTACTAACGTATGCTAATGAAATAGTTTTCACAGCACAGTTCCCTTATGCTAACCTTACGTCCTGGCCAGAATATCAGGAGCAAGAGAAGGAAAACAAAGAATTGGTCTAATTTTCAATATGCTCAAGGAGCTGAGAAAGGCTAGTTCTGTTTAAATACCCTAACCTTAGAAAACTTGTAATGCGAAATGAATAAAGAGGGGCAATGTGGAAAGCAACTTACCTTAAGGCCAGGCTTCCCTGGCAGCCCAGGCTTGCCAGGGTTGCCAGAAATGCCTTCTGGTCCAGGGTATCCGACTGCTCCTTTTTGCCCTGCTAGCCCTGGTTTTCCCTTGAAACAAATTCAAACCAAATATAGCACTGTCAGCTTTCTTCATCTTCACCATCACAGAACTAGATTTCAGTCACAGTATTTCCTAAACCCTACATAATAACAGACCCAGTGACAGATCATTACTTGCAGAGGGGGCTCTGAGTTAGGATGTTTGCTTTAAAATGCTATTGGATTAACCTTAGACTTGCTGTGTTGTGGGCTTTGAGGAACTTCAGCTGAAACCATGGGGCCAACCCCTGTGCGTGCCAGGCCAGTTGCCAGTTGGCTGAGAGTGTTGATTATTAAACTGAAGCAAGGAAACCTAACAAAGTAATCTATTTATCCCTGTAAAAAGCCCAACCATATGTCTTTTCAGTCTTCATTTGACTAGATACTCCGTATCATACATTTTCAAAATTATGCTGTTCAAATTTATACATATCAAATATACAAACTTATAATTAGACGAGTTTGTGCTAACTCTTGCTATACTTGCACAGAAAAGCCTCATGTCACATCCACCAAAGGAACAGTGGTTTTGTCTTTACAATCATTTCCCTTTAGACTGACATACACTATCTTAAGGGGCTTCGAGTTCTGCAATTATCTCTGTATGAATGCATTTCCTAGAAATCTAAAATATGCTAACTACAACACATCTCATTTGAAAAAGTATAGTTAACAACAGCCATACAGAATATAAGAAATGTGCCATCTTAATCTGATTTCTATCTGCTTGCTGAAGAATCTTGCACCTAGGACGTGCTTTGAGACTTCCTCAAGTTCCAGTTTTACTGTCTTCTCCTCCTCACAGTTTGTCTCACCTTTCTCTCTTTTCCTTTGCCTGCCGAACGATACGCCTCTCTGCAATTCTCCAGAGGGAAGAGCCAAGTATTTACAAAAGACACACAGATTGCTTGCCTTCGGAAGGCTATTCTTGCACTCTGCCCAGCAGGTACAAGCTCTGTGAAGCAGCTGCATTTCTCTGGTTACTGACAATGTTTTGATGTAAGGTAGTAAAAGTTATTTACAATATGTGCTTGTGTGGTATTATTTATTAGGGGTCCAAAATAGCCTTGATGCATTTTGTTCTTGGTTATGTTTACAGAAAACCTACTGATTCCTGCTCTTTCTTCTCCCTCAGGGAGAAAGGGATGCAAGTTAGCATCTCTACAGTAACTCAAGAAAGAACATTAAAAATTTCAACTCAGGGCAAGCGAGAGAAAGGAGTAAGCCTCAAGGGATCTGCCAGCCGTATCCATCACAGACATATGGATTCAGGCTTCTGTAGGCTACAGCTGTTCAAAGAACTGATGGGAGCCAGGAGTGAACAGTAGTACAGCTCTGTGCAATAAAATGTGATAACTTGCAAATGGACTACAAGCCACATGCAAAAATGATCTAATTAAGTAACTTTACAAGTGGGAAGGACCTTGTTGTTACATTAGCTGCACTTCACTTCCGTGTGCTGAGTAACTGAGTACAATTCAGTATAATTTAACACAGTTTCAAAAATGATTCTTATTTTCACAGGGGTTCCTTTACACTTCCTGGATAATAAGAAGGTTCTTTAGAGTGAGCATAAGACTTTCTGGCACCACCAGCATGACTCAATTTTGGTTATATTAGTTATTATTTTCTTTGTTTTATAACCTGAAGATAGACTGTAGAATTTTGTTACTTACAGGAATTCCAGGTTTGCCTGCCTGACCCGTTGCTCCTTTCTTCCCTGTGGGTCCCTAAAATTTAAAAATACATGTGAACTCACAAATCTCTTCAACTCAGTCCCCTAAGAGCAGCTGAGAATTGTTTGAGAATTGTTCCCCTCTAGTACATGTGTTCACATTGCCTGGCTTTGGACCAGATTATTTCCATTTCACGAGACAGCAGAAAGTTTTTCAAGTAGAAGTGAATACATTTTTGGAAGAATTGTATATATTTTTCCCTTTCCTGAATTGGCAGTTTTCAGAACTTTTTCAACAACAATAGGCATAACAAATTTTTCCCTGTGAATCTGGCAGTTTCTCCTCTATCAGCCACACCTCTATAAGGCAGTATGCTTTTACAGCACTTCCCGCACCTTTTAAAAGGGGAAGTCATGAAAAGTAGGCAATGTAGATGCACTGAGTGTATGTGGAAGAGAATATTAGAAAGCAATATTGTCACATATGGGAACATTTTTATCTAAGATGTACACAAAAGATAAAATTTACTTAAAACCAGACCTTCTTTATTTGTCTTGACTGATCTAGGAATCTGTAGCCTTAGAAAACTAAGTGGTACTGATAGCAGATAACATTCTTGTAAGTGGTTCAGTGACACAGGACGCCAAGCACCAAGGAAGAAAAGGTCAGAATTGGTCAAAAACATCTCAGAGAATTTTGTTTATAGGATATTCTTCACAGAATATAAAGATCTATAGCTTGAATTTTATCCTAGCTCTAACAGATAAAACCACTCAGACGGCAGGGACAAGAAACACACTTGTTAGCGTAGATCAAGAGGAAAAAAGCTTCTAAGATTTTCTGGATTAATTATTTTCAACGCTGTTCTTAAAGCAAAAATGATGCTAAACTACTGTGCTGCAATATTACATAACATGCAATAAAGTGAAAAAGCTAAGGTCATTGTAAGTGTAAATGTTTTATAATTAATGTGAATATAATTAATGTAATAAAATCCGCAAAATTTTGTTCTATTCCTTAATTGAATGTCTTTTTGTCAAGAAAGGCATAAAAAAAGTCCACCAATCAAAACTGGAATGTGTATATTCAGAGAACTTTATATTGTTTTTACTAAAATTTCTGAATGCATGTAAAGTAAACCCAGATGATTCAGCGTTGCAGTTTATGAGATTGGCTTTGTAAGGCTTGCTATAGCAGCACCAGTCATGCCACTGGCGTTAAGGCTGTATGAATGTTTTCGCAATTAACGTTTTTGCATAAACCTTTAGGCTCTTACAGGTTGCCCCAGGCTGAATATTGGTTCCATATTTGCAAACAGCAGTTTTAATCTGAGGGGCATTTGCAACACAAAGAAAACATTTTCCAAGGGAAAGACAGAGGAATGACTGATTTTATCCTGTGCTGTGAGTAGTTTGTCAAAGGCAATATATCTGAGCTCATGGTTAGACTCCATGCTGACAATGTCTCCACATCATGTTTCCGTTCTCTTGCTCTCCATCCCTAATCTACTACAGATTCTTGTATTTACCTAGAAAATTTTGAAACTCTAACAGAGTTGCACTATGAAGCTTCTCAGACAAAATACCTCATTTAAGTTGCAATGGCAATTGGTATTGTAAGAAGACTTTTAGCCTAAATCTTCTGAAATGTCAAAAGCCAATGAAAGTCACCCCATGGGAAAATATAAAATACTTCTGGCAATCTTCAACACACCACCAAGGTGAACTATTACTTCTAAAGGAAAAAATTTAGTCTTTGATCTTTTTCATGACTTGCTCTGTCATTATTCCTCTACTATTTTGTAGCAAATTCCTTATTTCCAGGTCTCTGAAAATTCAGTGCAGTACCAGAAGGCTTCATTTACAGATCAGAGCAGTAAAATCCTGGGTGTCTTCCAGAGCTAGTTTGCCACAGAGAACTCCATTTAAGGGTATAACTGAATATCACTCAAATGTTTCCAAAAGAGCTTCTCACAATGCTTTTTATCACTCCGAAGTAAAACCACTTATCTATAAAATAACACATATTTACTATCCCAGATCATTATGCAGTTTTCCATTCTTTATGTTTATTATCCCTGCAGGTATGAAAAGGAAACCTAAACACTGAGTTTTAGCTGTATATAACAGTTTTCCAAGGATAGTCAGTGAACAGTAAAAACACACAAATTCCAATTAAGTGGTTTTGCTTGACATTTTTCTACTTACTTCTGAACCTCTTTCTCCTTTTGGTCCTTGCTCTCCCAATTCACCTGGCTCTCCCTTTAGAAAAAACATATATTAAATGAATAAATAAATAATAATTTGAATGCAGATGAAAAATGCTTTTTCAGCACCCAGTAGAGAAATCTCACTTGTCTGAAACACTTACTGGAGGCCCCTGTTGTCCAATAGGTCCTCTAAGGCCTGGAAGACCTATATGACCCTGGGAAACAGAAAATATAACATATTGCAGTACAAGTAACTCAGGATGTCACACTCAGTGAGCTATAGATTTTCTTGTACCACCCATCTTGGGAGGTGCTGGGTGGCCCCAGCTTCGCTGATGTGACCCAGATAAAGTATGCTCAGCTCTCCTGAGATCAGACCTTAGGAAGCTTTTCTTCTTTAAATTCACTACTCCAAACTGCAAGTAGGAATATTGTTCAAACATTTCTGCACTTCTGTGAGCTTAGATCATACTCAGTTCATTGACTTATTACTATGTCTATCTGTATTATCCGTGTAACTTAAACAGGATATTCCATGTCAAGGACTGTCTCTTTTGCATTTCAGCAAACCAACTGCATCAGTGATTAGCATGAGTTAACATCCAATTTGTATGTGCTGAAAGGCTGAGTACAATTCATGAGTAATTATTAGGATTAGATTTACAAAGAAATAGTGCTTAAATTTCAGAGAAAAATGTTAATTCATTCAGTATTACAGAATCACAGAATCATTTAGGTTGAAAGGGTCCTCTGGAGATCATCTAGTGCAACCCCCCTTCTCAAGCAGGGCCAGGTAGAAAAGGTTGTCCAGGACCATGTCCAGTCAGGTTTTGATATTTCCAAGGATGGAGACTCCACAACCTATCTGGGCAGCCTGTTCTGGTGCTCAGTCATCCTCCCAGTATGAAAGCGTTTTTTTTGTGTTCAAAAGGAATTTCATGTGTTTCAGTTTGCACCCTTTGCCTCTTGTCCTGTCACTGGACACTATTGAGACAAGTCTGGCTCCTTCATCTTCATTCCTTCCTATGAGGTTTTTATACACATTAAGATCACCCAAGCCTTCTCTTCGACAGCTCGTGAGTCCCAGCTCTCTCAACTTCTCCTCATATGGAAGATGCTCCAATGTATTCTGAGAACTCATCAGTGCAGTGAGGCATGAGCAAGTGCATCTGCACACTTCTGAGAGAAGATGATACTTCTGCTACGTTGCTTTACATGAGTGCATAGCATGCCATGTTCAAATAAAAAGAATAAAAAGCAAGAGGTATTACCTTGTAGCCCTCATCACCAGGTTCTCCTCTATCTCCACGTTCACCACTAGGACCCTAGAGAGAAAACCAAAGAGCAAAATATAACAGCTGAACTGAAATAAAGCTGCAGTAAAGTACAAAAACAAAGCTGCGATTTCTCTCAAAACTGGCTAACCAATGAGATGGAACTGAGTATTACTAATATGAAAGTTATCTCGTCTAAAGGAATAAACATGATTTTTTTTCTAAACAAAATGCATTGCAGTCAGACAGCAGACACTGTCTCAAATATTTTGCAACTGAAGACTAGAAGCTAAAAGATAGATCTTACATGGGCATAAATGAAGCAGGAGCATTGACCTCAGTAGAACTTCTCCAGGTTTATACTCCTATATATGTGTGTATATATATGTATATGATATCTGAATTAAAAATCTTCATGAAAAAATGAAGAAACTTTTATTTCAAGACATGCGAGGAAAACTCTCTTATGGTTTCTGTAAGACAACGCATGAAAAATGGAGTTCTTTTCTCGAATGACTTGCTGTTCTCAGAATCTGCTTAATTTTGAAGTTCATCCTAATAAAAAGGCAATTTCAGTCCCTCAGCATGCCTTACATATGACAGCTGCACAGATTCAGAAGGAATAGCATGATTTTTGTGAGTCATGTGGTTCTTCCTGCTGCATTCAGACACCTCACTGGCTCTACTTTAGGGAAAGATCTGTACTCCAGACCCACAGGAAATGGGATTTTTTCCCCAGAATTTTAACTCTCCTTGCAGCAAATGGACCAAATCTCAGTCAAAGGAAAAATGATGGGATAGGGAATCATGCCCACAGAAAGTAAGAATGGCCAAGACTTTCCAAAAGACATCCAGCCAATCATTAAGTGAAATAATAAGGGATTGCCTTTTTCCCCACGTATGTCTCAAGTAAAGGCCTGTAGTAAAAAATTGGCCAGGCACCACTAACTGCAATGTATCTTTACAGTTCACAAATGAATAGATTAGCCACTTCTAGTGCATATGCACCAACAGATACTATCATGCAACTGCTTGTATACTCTCCAAGGTTTCAGTAGCCTCATGGCATGTTTCCCAGAGGGAATCTACAAGGTGGAACGGCCCTGCTTGCAACGTTTGAGCAGTCAGCACTATAGAGCCAGTTCAGCTACCGCAGAATTGGCTGGAGTCTCTTCCTTCCATCATGCATTTCCATAACTAAATTATGAACCTAGTCCAGACTCTGTCTTCAGTTAAATCAGGGTCTTACAGTCCTGCCTTTGGACGTGGTGAGGTATAAATATTAAGGTTAATCTGAAGAGAAGTAGGCTGTACAAGTACTACTTCTGGCACAATCAAAGCCTGAACATGAAACAATCTTAAGATTTTGAGATGTCTTTTTTTTTTTTTTGGACATGTTTGTAGTTGCTGCAAAGAGATACCCCACATATGAATTTAGTAAAAAACGGTTACGAAAGGCAGCTCTCTCTGAATCAGCTAAATTAGCTTTGTAGTGATAATGAAATAAGTCAAAACACATTTCCGGTTAGTAAAGCAATTAGGTATAATTTGGGATAAACACAGAGGGTAAAATTCTGTTCCAAAATGTGCTGGTCAAAACACAGACTGATGGCATTAGCGTAATTAAACACAGGGCACATACTCTTAAGCAGGAAAGAGCACATGACTGCGTTTTTCAGAGAGGAATTACTGACTAAAGGACCATCATTCTACGTTTTTGTACAAAGGGGTACTGACTCCTGAGACAGTGATACAAAGTTTCAAAAAGAGCCTGCGTTGTCTTTTGTCTTGAGATGCACTAATATAATTTTTTTGAGAAAGAAAGACCTACTGGTTCACCTATGGGCCCAGGTGGTCCAAGAACTGTATTGTCTTCACCTGGGTAACCCTAAAACAAAGATAAGTATTATAAATATTAACTTGGAAATTCAACTTCGCCTAAAATGCACACATGTTCAAATGCTAATAAATACCCAGAGAGCATGCTGCTGTAGAGATGCTAGAAATGAATATGATGCTTATGGTTTTAATACAGTAGAAATGGTAACTCCATTTTAACATGCACCTAAATGTCCTAAAGACATTTAGGATTAAACAAATCTAAGTACTTGCTCTATTCTTAAAGTCAACTCAATAAAAAAAGGTATTTGAACAATGTCCACGTAATCATTTCCTTATTTAATGAAAAAAAAGGATAAACAGGATATTTGACAAGAGGAAAAAAAAGAAAATTTCTTCCACTGTTTTGAGAAACATACTTAATATAGACAAACAAGTGTACAGAAGACTCCAACAATCAGCCTGAAGGCTATTAAATTTTAAATATGAAACAACTGCCATCCAAACTAATAGACAAAAAGCTATCTATTCCAGATGATATTTACCAATATTTAATGCAAAGAGGCTTACATTTTAAATATGATTAAGGGTTTCCAAAGTGCATCAAAGTGCTTTTTCGGAAGTGACCAAGCAAGCTAGACACTTCACTCCCAACAATTTAGTTCTCAGTTATTGTTTCTGAAAGTTATATCAGAACCTATTTATAACATCACCACTAATTGCCTATTAGCAGTTTTCAATGCAAAACTGGCCCTAATATAAGAACTTATTTCCCTGTCAGGTGCAACTCCAAACTTATTCTCATGAAGGGAATGCCTGTACCAGCTTGGGGCCACACAGAATTCAGTCAGCATACAAATCTGTTTGCAGGATTTGAGGCTTAAAAGAAACACAGTTAATTTGACAGTAAAGTAGCAGCACTGAGGCAAGATCCTGCCCTTAAAATTTTGTATTAAGCATAGACCTTTGCCCATCTTAGTTGGACTTTTTTTATTCAGCAAAATCTGTAGGTGTACTCATAGGCTTAAAGCTAAGCAAATACTTAACTGGTTCCACACTAATTATTTCTGCCAGCAGTGCTCATTAAGGGCAGTGGTGCTATCTGATACAATGGGTACCTTGTGTTTTAAAACCTGAAACATTTCAACTGTATAATTTGGAATTCTGCCTCTGAATGATCCATTTCGCCAGTTTTCCATTTCTTCTCATAGTCTCTCACAATACTAATAAATATTGCAAACGGTGGCTTTTGCTGCATGCTGTGGAAAACAGTGAGCATGCAGTAACATTTCCTCCCTTTATAATAACTCAAACTGTAAGACAGTATAATCCATTTTCAGACCTTTTCTCCTTTGAGTCCTGGGGGTCCTGGGGGACCTGGAGGACCCTGGTGACCCTAAAGAAGCAAACAAAACAAAAATTAGTTCCAAAACAAATAATTAAAGAAATAACTAAAATAATTAAGTCCAAGCTTTCTTTTAGCTGGTGTTACTATTTTTTTCCTGCTTGCTAATAATGCTAAATAGTGATGTGGCACAGAACTAATGGGCCCAGGCAGAAAAGCTCTGTGCACAGTGGGAAGCCAAAGGTTCTGGCATTATGGCAGGGCTTGATGCAGGTGAGGGGAGCCGGGCTGGTTCTTGCTTCAGCGTTAGGGCCACTGATGGAAGTTTCTGTTTGGAAAAAAGACATGGCAGTCTGGTCTGTCAGAGCAGGACCCGATCCATCTATGACGATGATAGTAATTATTTTTCAGTGAAAATAAGTCACAGTATCTTTACATCCTTCAACTAACCTCATTCAATCTGTGTGTCTGTTACTGAAAGGGAAACTGCCTGACCAGACAGTAAGCAGAGGTGGTGGCGTTTGCTGAACTCTCTTTGTAATAAATAGCTGTAGTAGTTTTATAGGAACTTTATTCACAAAGAGTGGGATGCATTGGACAAACAAAGGTTTCAAATCTGTGTTAAAAAACAACTGCTAGTGAACTCACAAAAAGCCAGTCATTGTTGCTTAAGGCTAACATTTCTGAGTAGGCAGCCAGGTGTCATATAAATATATGTGAGCATCTGACATTTCTAAAGATATTTGTGTATTCTAGATACAGATCCCCATGAAATTTGAAATTATTTAGCGTACCACAGACTTACCTCAGGGCTGTGTGTGTACATTAATTCAGTAAAAAACTCACCCCATAACCTGGAATTCCCGACTCTCCTTCAGGTCCCATTTGTCCTACCTGTCCCTGTAGAATGCAATAATCAGTGATAGAAGAATGAGCTCCCTTGTAAAATGTTACAACACTGTATACTTTATAATAAAGTTATCACTTGGAAAAATCTTCAAATATTTATATTTGAGAACTACAGACAACTTCCTTGTCAGGTCCAACTTTATTTGCTAAAGAATACTGAGCTTTCCCCTATTTTGTTGAAACAATGGTCAACATTTTCAGTCTTAACCATATAAAACCTGTGCATAATTAAGATCAAAAGGATCTGAGCTTTCAGAGGTGTGGAGGAACTATGGTTATAAATGCTAAATATGCCAAGAGAAGCTGAGGGTGGTCCTCACCTTAGGAAGTTGAGTTCAAGTCCTTCTCTTTAAAATATTAGCCATTAGATAGCTACTTTACTTCTGTACTTTGTGTGTTCAGGGACACAGCACTGCATTCAGCAGCCACAGGACTGGGCCCTGGAGCAGTGAGATGGGCACATTGCCTCACTAGTGTGGAGGCTGCATGTACCTGTGCATCTGTCACACAGTGCAGAGCAAGCTTGGGGAGCTTGTGATGAGAAGAGCTCATCAAATTAATGGAAATACACTTAATCCAGTTAACTTTGATCAGATTCCCATTCAACAGGAGTAGCAGTCCTCATCTGAAATGCTTTGTTTCAGCCATGGCTAAGGCATATTTTATGTAATAGCAAACGCCATGATTTCTATTCTTAGAATTGGAGAGGTTTTAGAAATAGCCACAGCAGTGAGGTTACATGTAGACTGTAGGGTATGAGTATTCCATGGTACACCCTGCCATCCTGCTCCTCTCATTGTCAGATCAGAAACCTGATCAGAGCATGAGATGACTCCCTCCAGGTCCATGGCCCAGGTTTCTGTCCAGGAAGGTGCACAGGTCTCATTCTGATGCTTGGAGACCAGGGCACGCATTGGGATGAACAGGCTGGGAAACACACTGCCTGCATCTCCAGCTACCACAAAAAATATTTATATGCAGTACAGCTGTGACTTGCCTCTTCCCATGGAGAGACATGATTCTGCTAAACCAGAAATAAGTGAGCTCTTAAATAGCATGTTTTGTACAAACCAAGGGACCTCGGGTTCCTCTTGCACCCTTGGGACCAATTTCTCCAGGTTGGCCAGAGTCACCAGCAGGTCCAGTTTCTCCAGGAGGGCCAAGCTGCCCCTTTTCTCCCTGTTGGTGTTGTATTAAAAATAATAAGAGATTGATACTAAGTTTCAAAATGCAGTTTATGCTTAACCAAAACGTCTAACAGCATTATTTAATAGAAGTATTACATTTACATGTCATTTACTGTAGTTCTTAGAATGTCTGAACCCAGAACTCTGCAGTGGAAAAAACCTCTACTAAAATCTTCCTATTTTTTTTTTGGTTTAGCCAAAGCTTAACATTTTTTGATAGCAGCAGAAACTGTTCTGATTTGCAAAATCACATCCTGATACAAATCTAAATTTCCTAAGGTCCTGAATGTTATTGACTGCAGAACGATGATAATTCTAATTGCTATAGCTAGCAACAAAAAAGATTGGCTTGAATTGGGAAGATGAAAAATACTACCTTCTTTCCTAAACGGCCCCTCTGACCTGGATTTCCTGGTGTTCCTTCGGGACCCTGTATATTTATTAGGGAGAGAAAATGATTGAGAAAGGCCCTGGAAACATGTTTAAACTGTGCTCCAAATTGGATAACTGAGCAGGCTTTTGTAATGCAGAGAGGTGGGAGGAAAAATCTCATTAACTGTGGCAGTGAGCAAGTTAGTAGGACTGTTTCAAGTTACAGCAGCAATAAAATGGGCAAGCATCAGGGATCACTTATCAAACTAGTGAAAAGGCACTTAAAATAGGGGGCGGGGAAACCCAATAAATCTTGTCCATACAGAAAATATTACTTTAGGAATAAAATTGCTTCAAGACAACCACTGGATTTAGAGAAATACCATACACAACCAGAGGAAAACTAAGAAAACCTTTGGACTGTCAAGTGTGAAGAGCAGGGCCCCGACACAACATGCTGCAGAGCAGAGACCCAACTCAGTAAGAGCTGGTGCCTACCACTGCCCGCCTCTTGGTGACTGGGTAGCTGGGTGTGCTGCCTGCACATCAGGGTGCTATGGAGCTACAGCCCTGCTGCCCTCCAGGTCTCTTCAAAAACTGATCCTCCCAAAGGTCTGGATGTGTCCATCACTCACCAGTTTCAATTTACCCAAAAGCTCTGTGAGATAGAGGAGGTAATTTAGCTTCAGTTTTGGATAAAGGGAGATATATTTGGGTTTTTTGGAGTCATTGTGGTGATAAGTCAGGATAAATATAGTTTAAACTGATTTGTGAAGCCCATTTGTTGCTTTGTAAGCTTTTGTTTAAGGAAAATGTATTACCCTCACCCCCAATAAAACCCTCAGACAATCGATTATAGGACACTGATTTCCATATTTAGACCCGGATGTTGTGATCTGTCCGCATCCCTAGAAGGAGGTCAAACCAAAACCGTGATGTGAACACTCCCAGATGCCAGGGAGGATGAGTGGGGAGGGAGGCAGCTCTGCAGCCGCCTTTGGAATGTGTGGAACTGAAATGTGAAAAATCCCCTGCTAACCACATCCTCCCAAACATCGAATTGCCAGACCTGCCTGAGGCACAGCAGCACTGCTGATGCTCTTAATTGTATACAAGTATAATTACATACAATGTAGATATGCCAGGGATGAGCTGTTTTATGATAATTTCAATGTATGAAACTTCTGAGCTTCGACAGGATTGCCAAGCCAAAACAGAAAAAAAAGTCAGGGTGATATCGTTGTATCAGAAAGAAAAGTTGTTCTGCAGCACGCTAAGTGTGCTGACAACTAAAAGAACATTTTTTTTCCTTCACTAGGAGAGTAGTTCACCGTGAAGAACCCAGGACTAAAGAGAGCTGATTGTAACACTGATGCTTAGAGGACAGAGGGGACAGCGCTCACAGCCATTGACAGCTGGCCCTCCAACTAATGTTTACTTAGATTCCATCATCACATAAGAGCTACAGAAAAGGCAGCCAGAGGACTGTGAATGAGAACATGATGATTTTTGGTAAGTGAATCTGATGTCTGACTTGAGGCTACAAACTTGCTTTGGAAACTGTGCTCAAAAATATTAGTTCACATTAAGAGGTTGCATAAAACTTTAGCAAAATAGATTTTATAGATGGATTTTAGCTGCTAGGAGTGATGCCAGAACAAACACGTGAACTGATCTAAAAATGTTGACTACAGATCCCAATGCTTGTTTACTATTTGACCCGTGTATGTTTGCTGCCATTTTTCTTCATCTGCAATCTCCGTTTCAGTTGTCTATGGCAACTGGCGCTCTCATGATACGTTTATTTAATTCCTTTCACAGAGGCACCAAAATGAAGTTAGTTAAAGAATAAATGTCTTTTAAGAACAAAATAGAATAATGAAATTCTTTCTTTCTTCTCTCCCCTTACTTTTTATAGTATATGCCTCATTACAGGGTGATTGACAA
The DNA here is from genome assembly GCA_031468815.1 of Morus bassanus. Taxonomy (NCBI): domain Eukaryota; kingdom Metazoa; phylum Chordata; class Aves; order Suliformes; family Sulidae; genus Morus; species Morus bassanus. Next base: position 7,694,469 of record CM062576.1, on the reverse strand, counting down.
GCTAAGAAGAGAAGGTCCACCAAAGATACGACATCACACCACAGCACAGAATTATCATCCAAAGTAGCGCTGTCCGCCACGATAAACCCTCATTTCTGGAAGTCAGTTCCAGTGCAGGATGGACAGCTTCCATAGCATTGTCTCTGGAATACCTTGGCAGCAGTGTAGAAAGACCACTGTTAGGAAAGGCAGGCCATCCTCTGATGACAACTGATCAGGAATCAACATCAGAAATAATTTGCATTATCCAATATCTATCATGTGATACTGGTTTTAAGTCACTTTTGACTTGCCTTGTATTCCTTACCAGAGAAGGCGCTATAATCTACACTAACATGTCAAGAAATCCTGTGATGTTGGTGTCTGCGCTGCAATAATTTTATAACTAAAGAAACCTCAATGTGCAGGATATCTTTTCTTTCTAACTTTTTCTAGAAATGTTATTTTTGACCTTCCTGTTTTTGTTAAGGTTTATTAAAAGGAGTGACAGCTAAGCATGTATGTGATAAGAACATTAGCACAAAATCTTAAATTGGAGCCAAATCTTGTGTGCTCTAAGGTCTAATGCTTCATCGGTTACAAGCTGCTCAAAATGGCAGTTCTTTGCCCCAAGGAACTTTTAATCTAAACTAAAAACTAGATAGCCCTGGGACAGTAAACAAAGCCATGAGTAGGGAGAGTGATATGAAACAACAAAAGATCTTACAGCACAATTTATGGTAGCATATGCATCTTGCCAATTTCTTTGGGTGCTTTTAAAATTTAAAGAATGATCTAATACCTTGAGATTGCTCAGAGTCTCCAAACGAAGGTGAGGGTAGAGACTAATGACAGAAGGTTGTCTGGAGAGGAGAGATCTGAAGTGAGAGGCTCCAGGTTGTGTGGTATATGTTTCTGGATGACAAGTGGTGAGGAATCACTATCTGCTAAGAGGTCCCAGATTTAAGATAGGAAAAACACTTGTCTCCTCTCTCTACCAACCCTGAAAAGCTGAACCACATAGAAAAGGGAGGCAAACTAATTTAAAGGTGATCATCTTTAATTGCAATAGAAAATCAGAAAATAAAAAGATAAAAGAAGCAAGCAAAATTAAAAAGAAAATAATTACTAAAAGCAAATGAACAAAAAGTCCACTTAAACCTGAAAACACTTACAGGAATGCCCATTACGCCAGGTTCACCAGGGGGTCCAGCAATTCCTGGTAACCCCATCTCTCCTTTTTCACCACCTTCTCCAAGAAGTCCCTGGTCTCCAGGGTCTCCCTAAAAAAAGGCAAAACAAAAACAAAAAAAAAAGCTGAGTCAAGCTGCTGCTACAGAATTACTTATTCTTGAGAAAAGTGAATTCTGAATCTTCAAGTTTGACAAAAAGCACACTAAAACTGATGGGAATCTTACCAGTCAAAATTAGATCAGGCTCCAAGTTGGGGTAAAGCCATTTCTATCTCATTCATACACTCCTACAGCCAGTTTTTGCCTCATCCATTGCCAACTACCTGAGGGGGTCCTCTGTGACATCCCCTGTCCTGGCACCTGCCACAGTCCCTGGCACAGCATTGATCCAGTGCAGGGAGTAGGGCAGCCCTGGGCTCGCTCTCTCCAGCTTGATAGTCACCACTGAAATAAGCTGTACTTGGTCCTTCAGCTTGCATTTCTCTGTCAAGCCATTTGACTTTGCAGCCCTTGCAGGGTAGGTATGTCCCTAAAAGGCACAGGAAAGCCTATAATATACAGAGCCTTCTATGTTAAAACTAAGTGCACTCAACTGGGCTCTGTTGACCTGGTGAAACAGGAGAAAAAAAGAGATTCGGGTCCTTAAGCTAATATGACTGCTTTACATCTGCTATAAAAACTGAATATACCTTTGGGCCATCTTTTCCTTGAACACCGTCTTCTCCTGGAGGTCCTGGCTCACCCTTACAGAAAGGAATAGTTAAAAATAAAGTTATTGCCTAAACTTCTCAACATAGAAGTATTGCCTTGGAAAAACTCAGACTAGTTTTACACATGCTTATTATCTTTTGGACAACTTTTATGTTTCTATTATAGTTTATTTCTCTTCATTTTTCACTGATTTACAGTGTCAGAGTCACAGCCCTGTGAATCTTGAACACAGGAAAACATAAAATATGATCAACAGTAGAAAAATGAGGCAACAGTATGTCCACATAACACTGGATATTTGGACAGCGGCACTGGGATTGTTTGGTTTCAGGGTATACAACACGTAATTATGGTAACCTCAAAAATATACCTATTCTGTCCTGAAACTTCCATGTATATATGGATAAATACTATATTGGTATGTTTGGTGACTCAGTTTAAGGCCATGAAAAACTCATCATTTACCAACAGTATTGGCAGCATGGCATTTTAGAATATTTGCCTTTCTCAGGTGAAGACACTGGCAACTTGCAACTTTTGATGCAGATAGTAAAAAAGCAAATACGAGCTGCCCTATATTAATAACATAGTATTTCAGACATAGTGGTATGGTTAAGTCTAGAGCACCCACTGTGGACCAGTACCAGGAATTACTCTTCTCCAAGGACAGGCAGAATTGTAGAATGCACCTTGCTGGAGATTTTGGGCAGGAGGAAAAGATGACAGCAAGGAGCTAACAGAATGAGAGAGCTCAATGGCAAGACTTAAGTCTGAAAGAATATAGTTGATGCTATTTTAAAAGCATCCTGCATAAAATCTGTTTCTAGCACTTTAAGAGGTTTTTTCAGCCTTCAAAGGTAGGCAACTGTTTGGGTCAGATGAGGTGGGTTAGACACACAGGAAGCATAAGCAGGGTCACAAGTGCTTGGTAAAATCAAGTGCCAAATGAGCCATCCACAGCACCAGAAGCGAATCAGCTGCTTTAGATGGCAGTACAGAAAGATACCCTGCTCTGCTGAGACTGTAATGTTCCCTTTATCTCACCTAAGACTGGGTATCCGTACACAGCATTATTGCTTGCTGTCATCTTAACAGCTGGGCTGGACACCCTTGGATTTTCCTGCATGCTGAAACCACTCGTTCATGTCTCTCAGTGACATGAGACACTTAGAAAGAAAGATCTCAACATTATAATCAATACTCTTTTTAACTTGCTACAATATTACAACTTTTTTTTTAAAATAGCTTCTTACTGAATTCTTCTGATAATTCAAGGTCTCTCAACCTACATTTTTGACACATTCGTAACATACTTTCTTTTTTGGAAGAAGATTCGCATCCATAGCTTACCCTTAAACCTTGGTCGCCTGGTTCTCCAGCCTTCCCAGCAGGTCCAATGTCCCCCTGAAATATCACAAGAAAAATAAATCGTTGGATTTTAAGTGACAATATTCCTAACAATGACAAGATTTACAGATAAATGCAGTCTTCATGACAATAACAATATTTCTTCATGGCTCATTCCCTGTATCACCTACTTGGCTAATGAATTAGATCACTCTGGTTTGCTTTTATGGAAACTTGAAAATTTAAACAGCACAAGAGAGAATAATTTCAACATTTACCTTTGCGCCTGGTTCCCCCTGCAGGCCAGGTTCTCCTTCAGGGCCAGGAGGTCCCTGCATAGCACAAGAGCTACCGTTACACATGGTCACCAATAATACTTTTGCAACCACCAAATAATACAGCCAAAATTGAAGCAGAAAAAGAGCATGAGACACTGGGAAAGATGTATGTCTGAAAAATCAAATTAAGACAACACGGTTCTTTGTTCTTACTAGAGCCCAACAGAAGAAAAGAAAGGAGGGTATAAGAGGAGCTCAGGAACAGCACTGTGGATCAGGAATGTATTGAAGACTCAGCAGTACCACTAAGCCTGTACCTTTCATAATAAATTACTAGCAGGCTGAGCAATCATCTATCTTTTGGAAATCTGACTGACAACTTCATCACTGTTTAGGCTTGGAGCCAAGTAAACATAGCCTTTGGAGAACTAAGTCCTTTTTGGAATCTTCAGCCCTTAAAGACTTAATGGTATCAGATTACTTCTTGTAAAGTTTACATTTGAACCTTTTTTTAATAGTCAGAAGACCAGATTTTGGGTGACTGAGGAAGTGTGTTTCTTTGAATAAGCCAAATCCCTTCTGTTCTAAGTAAGCTCATCCCTCAGCTACTTCACTGCAAATGTGGCTAATACATTCTGTCATATTTCTTTCAAAGAGATGTTAAAAACAAAGCAAAAAATAGAAGCAAAAGTTAGCTAGAAAGAGGCTGCCTGCAGCTGCTTTTCTTCATCTACTATTTGCAAGCATGTATGATTAATGCTGTTCCACTGTCTAACTGTAAGGAGAATGGTGCTTCCAAAAAAAAAAAAAAAAGGCAAAAAAACCCCAACCCACCAAACAAAACCCCAATTCATTTGCTCAACTAACCATTCACCTTCTAGGTGCAGATGTCATGAGTCATGAATGTATGCCCAAAGACAGTGCTCATAACAGAAAAAGTTACTTATTTTAGACCTTTTTTTGGTAACAACTTTAAGTAAGGGAGTCTCTCAGCAGCTCATGGTATTTAAGTCAGCTGCAGGTGATAAAAAAATAGTTTCTAAATACATTGTTAAGGCTTATTCAGTTGCTTGAGTGTTTGTAATTACTATATAGATGATTAAAAGCTCACCTCAAAACCCATTTCTCCAATAGGGCCAGCATCCCCTGGTTGTCCTCTTGGACCCTGGCATTAAACAAAATTTTGGATGCATCACTCAATTAACATTAAATTACATTGTATAGTCTTGACTTTGTCATAATTGGCATAAAGAAGTGTATTTCACTGTCTTTCCTCCTCAACCCAACAGTGTATGTAAGTACCATGATGGCATACAGTACTGAAGACCTCATTGCCAATCTTGACACACTGAAATAACAGATTTCAAATAATAGCACCAATGTCTCTTCTTTTAGGCCAAAAGTAAATTATTATCTAAACTAAGCTCTCCTCTCAATTAACTGAGACTTTGTTTAATTAAGGTTTGTTAGACTGTCTGGTTTGCTTTGTGGAAAAGCCTACAGTCTGATATGGAATTAACTGAAAACAACTACTGTGTGCTTCACTGTGGATTTAGCAATGTTTATAGAGGACAATCACTGAGGTGTAACGCACTGAAGGCTAGAGCCTTTTTGGTAATATTAGTAACTATACTATGAGCATTTCCTCTTACTGAGCCCTACCATAAGTAATAAATTTATTGCAGTAACACATATGGATAATTTCCTAAAGTGGCATGCTCAAATTCTCTGCACATGTTAGATTGTCCATCTCTGCTCACAGAGTGGGATTTGTGTGCTGGGGAGTAGAGGTTGCCCGCAACAGCTTACAGCTGATTCCCTAGCCACTATGAATGTATGTCAAGACAGATCAACCCTCTGGATGTATCCAGTCTTTGAACTTTCAGAAAGTTCATATCCATTTACCCCTTTGGGATTCATCTGTGTTTAAGTACATTCTAAATTCAAAACATTTTGTTGATCTATTATTCTCATGTAAAAGAAAGATGCTGCTACCCATATTTACGATAGAAGTCTTTTAAGCAAATATTTACTCTTTTGTGTTTCACTTCCTCTTACAGTCTTTGCATATGGTTTTGCTCCTCCTGATGACTTGGCAGTGATAATGAGAGTATATTCTTCCCTTGTAGCAACAATGTAAACCGCATATTACTGAGAGGATTTCAGCAGATGCGTATATTTTACCCCATAGATTCATTTAAGCGTGAACAACTGAAACTGCAGTTAATTTCCCATTGAGAATTCACTTCATTCTAAACTAAGTCCACCGGTTTTTGTTTGCAGCAACTCCATGGTATTCCACTAGGCAAGTGTCACTAAGCTTAAGTTTGATTCATGAGTCAAGTATTTCTTTATAATATTACCACGGACCTAAGTCTGCTGGATTGGTAACATATCTTTCTCCCAAGACTTTCGGGGCATTTCAGAAGCCAAAATTTTACAGCAATATAGGGACTCCTTTTAACCATTAACCATTAGGTAATTTGGAAAGAAGGATTTTACTGACATGTCTGACAAGTAGGTAAAGTTAGAGTGTAATTTAGATCAAGCTTGTTAGTACAAATACTTCTAATTGCTTATGTTTCTCTGCTCCTCTGCCAATAATTAGGGGTTTTCTACTCTGTGCAGAACTAGTGACTAGGTCCCTGAGTTCCTGAATAACTATCCTAAAATTTGCCTGAAAAAAATACCACTCATATCTGTATTGGCACATACATTTACATAATCCATAATGTAGATGTCTACCACAATGCAGCGCAAAGCCACATAATATTGTGGTCCAGATTCTGTCATGCTCTCTTATGTTGTGCACCCCTTACTACAGTGCTTCCCAACATGATTAACAGGTCTCCTTATGAACAAGTTATGCTAAGCAAGGGAGGCAGACTCTAGCCCTGCAGCTTTGGAACAATTACCCCACAATTCCAGCTGGCAACGCTGAATCTTGGTAAAACAGAGCTTGAGTTACCAGGGAATTCAGTACACTATGTGGAAAAATTTTTAAGCAGGCTTAGGGATCAACTTACTGGCTCTCCCATTGGTCCCCTGTCTCCTGTGGTTCCAGGAGGCCCAAGCAAACCCTGGAAGATTAAAATAAAATAAAAAATCATAAGAAACAAGCTGTTTCATATTCTGTGAAAAGCAATTCCTCTCTTATTTCTGCCCACTCAATAACTTGCTCAGAAATACCCGAGAAATACGTGCAGCCTTTTCTTCTGTTTGACATGCATTGCCACATCACTAGCCCCCGTGCCAGGTGAGGGAGCCCTGAATAAATCCTTCTTCAGTTTCTTCTACATGGGGATGATCTTAGCTGACCCACCATTTACCAGTTCCTCATCATTCTCCTTAGACTCGCACGCTGCTTGTGTGCACGAACTGGGCCTAAACAAAATGTTACGAGTGCCCTGCCCTAAAAACTGTATTTGAGATGATCAGTAAGGTTCACAGCCCACTTTTCTTTCTGCTCAACCTGGCTCATAGCTTATCTGTCTCATACTCTCTTCCAGAAACTGTAGCTGTAGGAGTAATAGAGCAGTATCTTGTACTTTGCAATAAATGTACTAATTCCCATCATTTTAACCTAATGAGATTTTGCTTCATTCATTTCTGTATATATAAATACATCTAAAAGTCCTAGTGGATGAAGAGGAAATGAAAACCCATCGTGTCAAAGGTGACAAGCTCCTGAATTTGAGCAGAAGAGGCAAGAGAAGTACAGCGACAACCAATATTCTGAGTCTCCATTTTGGCAAAAAATCACCACCATTACTGCTTTGTTTCTGCTTTTCTGCTTCCTTTCTTATTGAAAATCCAATACAATTTGGACTGACTGGTAACCTTCTTTGTAAAAGAAAGCCTCAAACAGAACATGTTAGATTTCCATTGAAAGAACCCCTAAAAGGAAGAATTTTCTCCTATACATGTGATATAAATTTTGCACATTTTTCTATGTTTATCCCAACATTGACAGTACACATTTACCCTAAAATCCATCAAAGAACTATTTTTCTGTGTCACAGTGACTTTCTCCCTTAAAACTACAATAAAACTAAAAAACCCAAAGCAACTTCTAGGATGCCCCTACTAACTACAATCGCCATTTCTTCTGCTGCAATTTGCTATCATATTGTATTCTGTGGACCATCATCCGTGAAAACACCAGTCTTGTAGCAGACTAGACCATGTTCATACTTACTCTCACTTCTGCCCCTGATTCTTTGTGTGCAAACTGTAAATGCAAACCATACTGTCAGAGTTTTCCAGCTGTTCTAAAGTAGACAAATTCCCTCAGATATGAGTATGAAAAAAAGTAAGAGATTTTGTGGTTTCTTTTTTTTTTTTTTTTTTTTTTTTTTTGTTTTGTTTTTTGTTTTTTGTTTTGGTAGAACTAGAGAATTTCGTACTCACGAGTACACCTGGGTCTCCTCTTTCTCCTGGATTTCCAGCTTTACCCTGGTCAAAGAGAAATATTGAAAGACAATGCTGGCTTCAGATAATTTCCAAACACAGCTCAGAAATTAGCAGTAACTGTGTTAAGGCTTACGGCAAAAATTGGCTCCAATACTTACAATGAGCCCAGGAACTCCTTTCTTCCCTGGATCTCCTCTTTCTCCCTGATAAATAACCAACAACGTGTGAATTCTATGTGCATTTGCTAGATAAGCTGTATACAGTTGCTGTCAGTTTAAATGCTGGGTAAACTCTGCAGAAAGTGCAGATTCAGGCTTAGATAGGCTTATACCATAATAAGGAAGTACCTGAAGAAGGCACAAATTTGCAAATCTCCTGGATTAAATGGAAATTGATGGCTTCTGACATGCTGGGTTGTTTTTTTTGTTTGTTTTCTTATCTGTTATGGTCTATCTAAATGTTTTGTACAGTACTGAACAATGCAAGCACTCACCTTAACGCCTTGTGTTCCTGGTTCTCCTAAAGGACCGTCTAGACCTCTTGGCCCCTGAATATTGAACAGTGATTTGGAATATTAATTATGCACTAATTTTGGTTATCATCAGGGAGATACAACATAAGCTTCAGGAGAGGGGAAACATGTTTTGTTAGCATGAAAACCAATTTTCATTGTATGGTAAGTGAAATAAAGCATCAAAGAATAAAATAAGTTTCTGGTTTGCTGAAATATGAATTTAAAAATAAAGATTTTTTGGAAAATATGTAAAGAAAATGTTCAGGGTCTCTGTTGGAGCCAGCTTGCAGGCTGATATTTTCTGTTCTCTTTTCCATCCGCTTTGTATGAATGCAACAGACACATATTTAGAAGAATTTAGATGAGCACTGATTATATGGAATGCTTGCTTTTGAGCATATTGTAAGTTGTATATGCGTAAATCCAGCTTGCTAGTAAGACTCTAAAACAGGCAGATAAAGTTCTTCCATTAGTAAACCAGTATGAGGCAAAATTTAAAGCAATTTATCATCTTGCATAATGAACTGCTCTATTGTTAGTCTAAAATGTCTCTTGTAAATTGACCTTTTATAACCAATAGATGAACAAAGATAACCTGCTATACTATTGTATTATAACATAGCAAATATTTATTGCCAAAACATTTAGAAATTATTATTTAAGATTAGAAATCTAAATCCATTAATTTACAAGCAAATGAAAAATCCTTACAACAGATCATGAGCAAAATAGAAAAGAATATTTTATCCATGCTGACTTAGGAGGTTATTTCCATAATTCCAAACACCATGACTATTTGGGTATGGAGAATAAAATTAAAACCAGATAATAACAACCTAAAACCAATGACCACTTTAAAGCAAGAGCTAGATAAGTATCAAGACAGAACGAGTCTCTTTACAGCAGTTTGCAGTGGGAGAATGAGACACAACAGCTTTCCTGGTGGCATCTGGGCCAGGCTGGCATCTGAAGGAACTAATGCACTGCTCTGGCAGTGCCTAGAGGAAAAAGATCTGCATTTTCAGAGTGAATTTCTGAGTTGTAGAGAACCATCTTGGGTCACTGTTTATAGTGCAGGGTATGCAGTCATGACTGATTTCCAGAGAGCTGTAATGCTGTTCTAATAGGTAATAACAGGGGCTTGTAAAATGACTTTGTTGGAAGCACATCTGATTTTATTTAGATTACTTTTCCCTCAAAAATGTCTGTGACTTCCATGTCCCTCTTGAATTTTTTGAGACAAAACAGCAGAATTCTGATGCACATCAGAACCTCTGTCAGAACAGATGATAAGCACTGACCCACTTCTCTCTGGAGCTACAGTGAAAGAAATGTCTGACTGGTAACTCAGGAACAGTATGTATCCAGAATCATTTAGGCTTTCCCTCCTGAAATGGAAATCTCTCAAGAAAAGGCCTTTCCTGTGAGCTGATACATAATTAAAACCCCTGGCAGAGCCAGAAATATCCTATGAGAAGCTTATCTGTCAGCATTTCAGCACTGCTGCTTCTGGCCAGCACGAGGGAACACACAGAAACCATAGGAAAAGGAAAATGAACAAGCAGGGAAAGCTGTGTGGATACTTTTGATAGCTTGACAGTTTGGGACACAGCTTTTGTGAGGCAATCCTTGGGTTAGCCTGGCCACTTTTCTTGTTTTGCTCTAAGCCAGGGCTGAATATTTACAGGCATTGTTTTAGGTTAGAGGAGAAAAGAGGCTACAGAAGAAGACATTCTGGGTTGCTGCATGGCTTTGAATGAGAAAGGTCTCAAACCAAAGGCTACTGAAGTCGGTGGAAAAAACTGGTGACTTCAATGCACTCAGAGATCAGAACCAAACCACTAATGGTGTTTTCAAGGGTGATGGAGGCCTGTATAAGAATAACAAGACTAGGCCTCACGTTAAGATTATGTAACTGTGTAAGCCCAATTACTGAATTATTATATAGCATAATTTAAAAGTAAGCTAAACATCTTGATCAAATTATGTCACGTTACTGCTCTGCACTTATTCCATAACTGCTATCTATAATGCACACAAAGTGGGTTATGATGAAAATTCAAGGTAGACTAAGCAGGTTTAGAGTCCCATGATCTGATATTCCTTTCCAGTGAAATGCCTTGAAGAACGGGAGGAGAAGGGAGAGGAGGAAATCCTGAGAGGGAGTGAGGACAGACCATTAAGCAGCAGGGTAGAAGGGGAGAGAAGCTCATGGACGAGCTGCAGAGGAATCCCCTAGAGCAGCATAGGGCAGGGGAAACTGGGAGTGTTACGCTGAGCAATTGCACGATAGTTTTAGTGTTTCTCAGACCTTTTAGATACATGACCTGTCATTTGTCTTTGTGCATCCTCCACAGGGCTGATCAGGGGATAGAATCTCAAGATGAAAATTCAAGGAGGAAAAAGGACATGTTTTGATTGTACAGATTTGTGTAATACAGAAATTTCTTTCTAGGTTTTATTTTCTATCATTAATAATATTAACAGATAAATTCTTTGAACACTTGTGAATTCCTTTTAATCAAAGCGGGTTATAGCCCATAGTTTGAGAAATGATCCTGTCAGGAAACTGCACAGGGTTCTCAGTCTTACGCACATAACACACCAAAACCTTTCTGCTAGTCACACAGATCTCCACTTCAGTGGCGTTCGCATCAACAGCCCAATCATTAGAATGACAACTGATTTGATCACTAATAATCAAGTGAAAAGGCCTACCATTCAAAACACCAACCTTCTACTATATAATTTTGAATTGAAAACAAAGTAACAGAAACCAACATGATGCTGAGCTTCTGGCTCTGGGCCATACCTGCCTTTAGCCTACCTTCAGCCACCCACAGAACAGAGTGCAGGAATCCAAGAGAAAGGCAGCTTAATACTCTAACAAAAGCACACCATAACATTCCTATAAATAGTATGGTGACTCATTATTGGTGCAGATTAATTGGATCTGTATCATTTCCTACTACAGCTAGTACAGAATAAGAGATACACATGATTTGACTGCTGTTATTTAATTTAGGTCGCAACAGATCTGAGGAGCAAGGCTGCCAAACGATTGCTACTACTTTTTTCTTTGGCATGGGTTCAGATTTATTTCTAAAATGGAACATATTACATTGAAAACTCTAGGATAATAAGCTGAGAAAAAACCCATCTAAGAAGGCAAGCACCACCAATTAACTCTTTTTGTTCTTTCTCATCCTGCCTCCTGAATATAAGAAGAGTGAAAATAACATAAATATCCTATGTTGCTACTTCTCGCTTTTGGTGGTTGACATGGAAGAATATTAGAAAATTACATCAATTTTAGTTTCACTTCCTTTGAACAATTTAAGACAGATAAACACACTCAGTTATTGATGTATCACAAAGCACACTGGCCACTTGTTTCACATAACCCTGAAGCACACATGGTTTTCTAGGTTCCATATTCTCTGCTGTGAGAAGTATGAAAGATATTACTCATTAAAACTGAGCGCTGATGTACTAAGGTAATTGAGGTTCTTCACGCCAGTACAGACACAACCAAAGCAGAGATAACCCTATGGCTGCTACAGACATAAGCTGCTGTTGCCTGACCCCAAATTTATGGCACTTTACTATGTCGTTTATCTGCATTTTCAAAATCGAATTTCATGAGCTGCATTCCAGGAAAGTAAGCACAGAAAAATTATTGCTTTTAAGCTTTGAAACACCAAAACATCAGCCTGAAGAATACTAACTGCTAAGAACCTTAGTGGCTACTGAGAATTTTGCTTAGGTGTCACTCATGAAATGAATCTAATGATACAGGACCTCTTCGTCTCAAATTAAAAGCTACAGTTGTATTAGTTGGACATTACGGTATGAAGTAAAAGCAGCACCAGTCTCTGACATTGTGGTTTTCTTCTCCATACATTAGCAAACAAGAAAAAAAACATGCAACAATGGCTTCATGGCTGCCTACACTGCTACCAGCATGTCTTCCAGACTAATGCATTTTTTCCATCTGGTCACAGAGAGAAATTCCTTTTCTTAGATACAGATATTCCCACCCCTCAGAGTGTCACTCTGCCATTGAAGTGTCTATAAAGTGGTGTTCTCCCTCTGTGTTTTCATGAGATTAATACTAAAAAAAAAAAAAAAAAAAAAAGGGTCACACAAGGACCCAACTTTCCACACGATTCCAGCTGAAGCGCATCAAGTCTCAAGTATGAGCTGAGGAAGCTCTGTGCTAGCACTATGCTCAGTGGCATATCCCCCCAAATCCCCTGACAGCGAGATACTCCATAGACTCCTAGACAGCCTGCCTTCAGCTGCCTTCAGAACTCCTGGGTATACTGGAGACTGAGCAGCTGTATACTCTCAGGCAGAAGTAGGCTGCTGGGTAATCTTGGATGTGAACCGGTTGCTGAAAGGTCCAGAATTTATGAGATGAAGGAATTCCACTCTGTGACAGTGCAGAAGTAGAGGGTCAGCACTCCTAAGACTTCCTGCAGATTCCAGCTGCGAAGATGGGATACGTTCGTTTCAGTACACAACAAAGGGGAATTTCCATGTGCTTCTATTTAACTTTTGTATGCGACTCTGGTATGCATTTTTCTGAGGCCTGCCACACAGAACTCATGGTTCTGACACTTCTCTTTCTGAATCCAGTGATGATAAACCCCAGGTTTCAGGGGCCCACAGATATTTTCCTCATGCAAGATTCCATTTTGGGTCTGATATTTTGATCTTGAGAGCAGACAAAATTCTCGGGGACTTCAGTAGGAGTTTGCTTGCAGAGCCTGAAGATCTGAGTGTGCTCTGAGACACCCTTCCATGCAGCATTCCCAGTCATGCTGGATGGAGGCAAAGGCATAAACCACAGCTCCAAACTGGGACTTCCACAGAGCTTGGGATGTTTGGGATTTGAGTGATCTTTAATTATAAGCAATGTACTCCACAATGTGCTGCCAAAATCATAGAGACAGACTCCCTCAAAGATTCCTGTCTCAGTTGGCAGAAGATGTGACACTCCTGAAATAAAAACTATCTTCTACCTTCAAAACAGAATCTAAATTAAAATAAGCCTTTCCCTCATAAAAAACAATCACCAGCTAGCAGATGCTGCTGGGAGGAAGGAGAGCCTGCAGGGGAGGACTCACGTTCATATCAGTAGCTTCACTCTGGCTCCAGCTCTGGTGAAGCTGGCAGATAGACTTGCCAGGAGGGAAGGATCAGAGAGAGAGTTTAGAGGGGAATGTTATGTCCACAGGAATTGCAATGTACAACCTGCAGCAGTTCAGTACCAACCTCAGAGATGACTATTTACACATTAAATTACTTTTGAGCTGGCCTTCTAACTCACTGCATCCTAAAGCCACCAGCCAAACAAATTCTGGTGGACCGACAGGGCCCAAGGGATTTCCCTTATTAGATGAAGCTCAAACATCAGCATTTTACAGTGAAAATGAGTGCATATGTGTAGTCCTCATCTGATGCCACTGGCTTGTGTGTCCCAATTCAGCGTAACACTTCAGCATGTATTCCACTTTCAGACATGCTCCTACTGAAATCACAGAGAGGTAAGGCACCCACTGGTTTCACTTAATCAGGCCACTGAAGAAAAAGTGGTGCCAAGCTGCTGCTGCTTTTCAGCCTCACAATTGCTTTGCATTTCTGTTTTGATTTACATTTTCAAATCTGCCTGTGAAGTAAAAAGGCTGTTTTTCCTTCCGCTCCTCTACATCAAAGCAGAGATTAACACTCCTGTCAGAAGGCTGTCTGAGTTATTAAGGTAGGGCTCCCAGGAGCCCCTAGAGCCTTTCTCCACTGAACACATTTGTATAAGCACCTTTTGAACACTTCAGGAGCTACTTCTCTGCTAGCCGATGCCTGGGTTGGACACTCCCGCTTCCACCAGTTCTTGGTAGTTCACTGTCCTTATCAGTGGGGGTGGATTCTCACCCTTTGCAGCTAATTAATTCTCTTTGGATTTTGTTAGATATGTTGCATAAATATATCTGCATTTTAGTTTTGCCTGGCAAACAGGCCTCTATAAACTCATTTTTCTGGGCACTGACAGATTACATATGTGTGACATATTCCGTTCAGAAAATGAGCAGGTGACCTCTGAGATGTGGGAAGCATTTGCTACTTCTGCACGTAAAATTATCAAAGTAATACTGAATATTTCTTAGCGTATATGATTTTGTGGTTTTTTTTTTTGTTGTTGTTTGTTTGTTTGTTTGTTTGTTTGTTTGTTTTTGGTTTGGTTTTTTTTTTTTTTTTACAGATAATTCATTATTAAATTGTCTATTATTAAATTAGCAAATTATTTCCCTGGAAAGAAATTTTTACTAACATCCTTTTAAACAGGCTTTTTAAAAACACATCTATTGTAAGGGAAAAACAAAGATTATTTTCAGAAGACCATACATATTATCTCTGATGATGGTGGGTATGTCGTTTTCCATGAGCTGGTGAGGTAACTTCCTTAATCCTGAAAGCCAGACTCAGACAAACAGGTACCTACTGATAGGTACTTCAGACAAGCACAAGAAGTTCCTAGTGTGTATAGATATACACTCAAATCTGCTTCACCCATTTAAGGAAACTGAAGTCTGGGATAAATTATACTCTATGTCTGAAACTAAACAACAACAACAACAACATAAAAAACCCAAACCAAAAAACAACCCACTTGGCATTGCCAGCTGGAAATGTCTCTAATACAGGGTAACCCAGAACCACTATTGCAGACTTCTAACAGAAATTATACATTTCATATGCTACATTTCACAAATTGTTCCTACAAACTGCACCAGGAACAAAGAGGTAAATTAAACCAGATTTCTTCTGAAGGAGGAGGAAACCATGCTAAAGAAGGCAGACTCATTTGAAACATATGAAGTTTCTCTTATGAATAATCCTGTAGTGTACTGCGAAGTTGCTAAGCACTGAATATTTTGAATATACAGAATATTCAAAATATTGCATATTTCAAATATAATGAATATTCAAAAATGGTTTCAAATATACTGTATTAATATTCAAATATATAATATATTCAGATATATTATTTTGACTATACTGAAAATAACTGTTCACCCAATCTCTTATTTAATAGTTTAGCAGTCATGAAAAAGTAATGTAGAAGAATATATAGTTAATAAATTTTGTATTGCAAAGTTTGCTAATCACAATATTTTCTAAGCTAAAATCTTATTTAAAATGCAACGCCTGCTTCTCAAGTATCTATCTTTAACTTGAATGAAACCTCCAGACCTTACACCTTTTCAAATTTTACCATGCATTTTCTTAGAAAACATATGTATTGCAATAACAAAGGAGGATAAAGGAAGGCTATAACTGTATTTTGCTGTAGCAACAGAAGTTTCTGCTTCCTATGACAGAAAGAAACCAACAAAATTATCTCACTGACAAGGATTCAGGGACTTTATCAGGAATGAATGGTAAGCACTGCCCGATGCTAACACCACCTGTGAAGACACACTGATCCAGCCACTGGTATGAGTTGTACAAGTCTCATAGGAAGCCTGGATATGCTGTCAAACTGCTAGGTGAGGCTGATGCTAGAAGGGTGCATCTTCACTGCTATTCTGCTCCATAAATCCATCTGCTTGCTCATGCTGCAACTAAACCCAACTATACTATGAACTGGAAGTGCTTCCTGCAGGCACCTTGAGCTCAGGTACAAAAACATGACTAAAAAACTCCAGACGGGAAGTGCAAGTGACTAGTGGGGTTTATGAAGGAAAGTGTTTATGAAAACCACGTAGCCAACCATCCCCAGGTAACAAACTGCAGTACTTTCACTGATACTGATTTTATGCACTGTGATCAAATGCTCATACAAATTGATGTGGAAAGACTCCCTCTTCATTTATGTGGGCTTTGGATTAGTGTTTTGTATACAGTGAAAAATGGTTCCCATTTCCCTGATAAAAATGCGCAAAAGGGAAATGACAATCTAATCAGAGGTTTGAGATTCTAGCATACACTATCTCCTGACTTCGCTTCTTCCTCTCTCAGAACGATGTTTGGGTGATTTTGATTGTCTTTCCAAAGACATAAGGGACATACAGATAAAGACAATAATCCTTAAAACATCGAACAATCCAATGGTAGTTATAAATGCCAACATTTGCTTATTTACATATACAGAAAATAAGGCCAGTAGTCATTTTGGTTCTGGTCCTGCTCTCATTTGAAATCAATGGCAAAACCCCATTTAACTGTAATGTGAGGAGAAATGAAGATTCATATAATTTCCTACATGGAAATACAAGTATCATCTGTCTGATTTCAGTACAAATGGCTTGAGTCCAGAGGACAGAGTTCAAAGGAAGCAACTGTACATAGGTTACACGTCAGATTCCTATCGGCAACACGCTACTCTGCTCTAAGTAACATGAAACAGCAACATCACTTACTCTTCTTCCCTTAGGTCCCTGTGGCCCTGGTGGTCCTCTTGTCCCTGAAGGTCCCTACACACCAAATAAACTTATTATTCATTGTCTTCTATACACAGATTTCCGAAAATTACAAGGCTTATGCACTTAGTCAATAGTCAATTAGCAATAGTCAATGCAACCAATACAAATTAATCGCTTTCACTCACGGTTCAAATTCAATTAATTGTGTTAGTACAATTTTTCCAGAGAAATCTAAATATGAGACTATATAACTTTATTCTGAATAAGAAATCATGATGTGACTGGTGGATAAACTACTGTCCAACATTCCAAAATTGCTAAAGGATACTTGTTTTTCAGCAACATTATGTTAAAAAACCCTAATAATTGGTGATAAAAGATTCAGTTTTTGTCTGTACTGAAGATCCAGAGTAGCCTAATTATAACACAATTATACACAGCAAATTAGAATATAATTTATTTTTTATTATCAATGAAACTAAACACATAATGAATATATTTAAATTATATTAGGCATCAATGAATTAAAAATAAAATTGTTGGGCAATTATAAACCATCCTTTAAAAATTCTATTCCCCTACTTGTCTCAACAGACTGATTTTTAAATGGATGAGTAAATAATATAAATTAGTTTTCCTCTCTCTTATGGATCACCCTGGTAAAGAGCAGGTGAACAGACTGTGTCCAGATGGGTAAATTTTCATGACAGTTTTATAGACTGCAGTACAAATTAGAAACCATTCTTAGCTTCAGCAGACCAAAAAGACAATTTGAAAATGGTACATTTTATGTCAAACCAAAGCACCACTCTCTATACGTACAGGTAATCCTTCCGGCCCCACAGGTCCAGGGCCTCCTGGAGGTCCTGGGTAGCCCTAGAATTGAAATAAATATAGAAAAGACAGAACAGTTTTATCAAAATTGTTATTATAACAACAGTAATAAATCCAGTTACTTACCCAAAAAATTGGAGGTAAGTTAATAAAATGTTCAATCTTGCAAAATTTATTCCCAAAATTTTGTTTAGAAAACATGTATTTGTTTGGATATATCACAACAATCATTACAGCAACCTAAGAAGCGTTCCCACACACAAGCACTAGCTGACAGGGATTTACTGACACAAAAGATGCCGAGTTCTAAATGAATTTCCAAATCCTCATGTCAAGGCTGTGACAGTGGGAACAGAACGTGGACACATCCTGATGTGGGCGGGACCGGCCAAGACAAAATGCATTCTCTATACATTCTGGAGCCTTCACAGTGCTCGCTAGCAAACACACAACCAAACCCTAACCACTCCTTGAGAACTTCAACATGAATGTGACAATGGGCACATGAGTATAGCTTTTTATTTCTGTGCCCCAACAACCTACTTAACATGACAGTGGCCTCTAGACTGTCTAATGCTGCATGAAATGTTGCATCCTGATTTAGGACAAGTGGTGGTGTCAGGAAGCCAGTCCTCCCACCAGAGTGGCACCCAGGGGCTGTCTGGGTACTGCTGTGCAATGGAATTAGAGGTGATACTGGTTACCAGTCTGTCTATTATAATAATCTGTGTTAAGCCAGTATACAGAGGAGATTGTTCATTTACTTTCCCTCCTTTATTTATCTCTCCTTTCCACTGCTTCATTCAGTGGATCACTTTGCAATGTCACTTCCACAGAGAGGATAAAGCTGCTAAATGGAACTTCCCAGGAACAATACATCATAAATACCGCTCTTTTCCATAAAGCTTGCACAGTCAGAAGTGCGAGAATTTATTACTGTATTGGAAAGTAAAGTGCCTTTGTAAGTAACATAATTATGGATTCTATGTTATTTGTGACTTACCATGACACCTTTCTCTCCGGGAGGACCTACTGGTCCTGGACTGCCTCGCTCTCCCTTTAACGAAAAATTAAAAAGAAAATAACAGTGAGCGCTCTTTCCCTGACTCATGCTATGTCCATTAAGCTAGGCATATCTGGCCAACGAGGCTAACCTGCAATAATAATACCACAGCAACCCGAGAGGTCTTTCACAGGGGTTGTAGCCCATAAACTACAAGAAACTTGTTGCTAAAAGCAACAACTTCTTGCAGTGCATAACACCATTGGTTCAGGGATTGTCCTCCAGAAACAGCACAGAGGCCTGTTTTTACTTTTGTTAAATTTCTGCACTCCTTCCTCCTACAAGCCCACTCACATTTTGAAAAGATGATAGAACTGAATTTCTCTGTCTTCCCTTTTCCTAGAAGGCTGAAGAAGAGATTTGGTACATCAGTCTGTGAACTGCAGCTAGCAGGTCCCTTTTCTCTCTGTTGGGTGCATCACATTTATAGTTATGTTCTTTAATCCATAAAAGTCACCATCTTCGGTGACCTTTGAACTTTGAACAGATTAAACAGGAGACAGTTCATGCAGTAGCCCTTGAGCCAGTCCAGGCAGGACAAGATGTAAAAAATGTGCTCTGCACCACAGCCAGGGAGAATGGCCCTACCTGGAGCCTCTGGCAGAAAGCACCAGGGGAGACCCGAGGTTGGCCCCTAGGGTTTTGGAGTCGGGGATACAGAGGGTCCAAAGTGCACTACACTCCAACTGAAAAAGAGATATTGGCAGCATATGAAGGGGTTCGAGCTGCTTCAGAAGTGATCGGTACTGAAGCACAGCTCCTCCTGGCACCTCGAGTGCCGGTGCTGGGCTGGATGTTCAAAGGGAGGGTCCCCTCTACACATCACGCAACTGATGCTATATGGAGTAAGTGGGTCGCACTGATCACCCAACGGGCTCGAACAGGAAACCCCAGTCGCCCAGGAATCTTGGAAGTGATCATGGACTGGCCAGAAGGCAAAGATTTTGGAATTAACGCCAGAGGAGGAGGTGACACGTGCTGAGGAGGCCCCACTGTATAATAAACTACCGGAAAATGAAAAGCAATATGCCCTGTTTACTGATAGGTCCTGTCGTCTTGTGGGAAAGCATCAGAGATAGAAGGCTGCTGTATGGAGTCCTATATGATAAGTCACAGAAACTGCTAAAGGAGAAGGTGAATCGAGTAGTTTGCAGAAGTTTGAAGAAGGCGGCCATCCAGCTGGCTATAGACAGTGCTGCTTTAGACATTGCTCTATCTCTATACTGACTCATGGATGGTGGCAAATGCCCTGTGGGGGTGGTTACAGCAATGGAAGCAGAACAACTGGCAGCGCAGAGGCAAACCCATCTGGGCTGCTGCATTGCAGCAAGATATTGCTGCCCGGGTAGAGAACCTGGTTGTGAAGGTATGTCATGTGGATGCTCACGTACCCAAGAGTCTGACCACTGAAGAACATCAGAACAACCAACAGGTGGCTCAGGTAGATCTAGACTGGCAACATAAGGGTGAACTATTTATAGCTCAGTGGGCCCATAACACCTCAGGCCATCAAGGAAGAGATGCAACATACAGATGGGCTTGTGATTGAGGGGTGGACTTGACCATGGACGCTATTGCACAGGTTATCCATGAATGTGAAACATGCGCTGCAATCAAGCAAGCCAAGCGGATAAAACCTCTGTGGTATGGAGGACGATGGCTGAAGTATAAATATGGGTAGGCCTGGCAGATTGATTATATCGCACTGCCACAAACCCGCCAAGGAAAGCGCCATGTGCTTACAATGGTGGAAGCAACCACCGGATGGCTGGAAACATATCCCGTGCCCCATGCCACCGCCCGGAACACTATCCTGGGCCTTGAAAAACAGGTCTTATGGTGACATGGCACCCCAGAAAGAATTGAGTCAGACAACAGGACTCATTTCTGAAACAACCTCATAGACACCTGGGCCAAAGAGCATGGCATTGAGTGGGTGTATCACATCCCCTGTCATCCATCAGCCTCTGGGAAAATTGAACAATATAATGGACTGTTAAAGACTACACTGAGAGCAATGGGGGGTGGGACATTCAAACACTGGGATACACATTTAGCAAAAGCCACCTGGTTAGTCAACACTAGGGGATCTGCCAATCGAGCTGGCCCTGCCCAGTCAGAACTCTTAAGCACTGTGGAAGGGAATAAAGTCCCTGTAGTGCACGTAAAAAATATGCTGGGGAAAACAATCTGGGTTACTCCTGTCTCAGGCAAAGGCAAACCCATTTGTGGGACTGCTTTTGCTCAAGGTCCTGGGTACACTTGGTGGGTGATGTGGGAGGATGGAGGAGTTCGATGTGTGCCTCAAGGGGATTTGATTTTGGGTGAAAATAGCCAATGAACTGAATGGTATGCTGTTAATTGCTATATGATATTGTATGTCATCACTCCTATGGTTGCTAAATGCCATATCAATGGTATCATAGTAAGAATCTCCCAAATTAATGGAGAATGAACTTTGATTGGACAAAGCAAAGTGCAGCGGTGATGGAACAAAGACCGACTTCAGCATGCAACAATCCAACACCACACAGACCATCTCTCCAGCCTTGAAAGACTGTTACGATAGATGGAGCCCAAAGTTATGGACTGAATGAACTCAATGGACATGTGTGGACCCTCTACAGACATTTTACAGGGGTGGACTAAGGGGATGATATCTGTGTATCTTATCAAAGGATGGGAAGGCAGGTGGTGGTTATTGAGGTTGTATTGGATAGTATGGGACCTGAGCATGACGGAAATGTTATGGACTAAGGGGTGGATACTGTCATGGTTTTAGCTGGGATAGTTAATTTTCTTCACTGTAGCTGGTGTAGTGCTGCGTTTTGGACTTAGTATGAAAATAATGTTGATAACACACTAATGTTTTAGTTGTTGCTAGGTACTGCTTACACTAGTCAAGGCCTTTTCCAGCTTCCCATGCTCTGGAAGGTGCATAAGAAGCCGGGAGGGGAGGGGGCACAGCCAAGAGAGCTGACCCAAATTGGCCAAAGGGATATTCCATGTCATGTGACGTCATGCCCAGTATATTAACTGTGGGGAGTTGGCCGGGGGAGGCAGCGATCGCGGCTCATGGACTGGCAATGTCGGTCAGTGGGTGGTGAGTGGTTGCATCACTTGTGGTTTTTTTTTTTTCTTTTCCCTCTTTTCCCCGGGTTTCATTTCTCTCTCTCATTATTTTCTTTTTAAATTATATCATTATTATTATTATCATAATCATTATTGTTGTCATTACCATTACTACTATTACTATTTTAATTATTAAACTGTTCTTATCTCAATCCACGAGTTTTCTTGCTTTTGCTCTTCCAATTCTCCCCCTTCCCATTGGGGTGGGGGGAGAGAGCGAGCAGCTGTGTGGTGCTTAGTTGCTGGCTGGGGCTAAACCACGACAACCACAACAAGCAAGCAAAAAAGATTCCTTATAGGGGAAATAGGAAGGGTCTCACTCTTGTCTTACATACTTTCTCACCTTTTAGTCATATAACAACCAGCCCAAACATCAGGCTTGCAGGTTATCCCCATACAAATATTACACTTGTACCGCAGGTAGTACATGTGACATAGTGATAATGCTATATGTTATGTCGCATACTGTTAAAGACACATTTCTTTAAAATAAGTATGATGGAAGTATGTTTGTCATTTAAATCCATGTAGCGTGTTTACTTTGTAATGTTTAATCCATAGAAGAGGAAGATAATAAATTCTACAGAAACAACATAGCAATGACAACAATTATTGCAGCATGAAGAAGCTTGCTCCCATTTGCTGATGGATTAACTAGTCTTTTACTGCCTTCTCACTCCTAGTTAAACTAGCAGCAATATCCCAAGGTAATTTGTTGGGTCAAGTGTAATTATAAAGAAAGAATTCAGTGTCAAAGGATTCTTTAAGATATTATGATTAAAATAATACGAAACGTCCAAATTTTAATTTTAACAAGCAGTGTTTTCCTCTGATGCATTTCCTTTCATAGATTGTATAAATTGTAATCAGATTTTCATGGAAGTTCTAAACATTATTAAGACTTTCTCAATAAAATATCTAAATAGCAGCCACCAGTCTAGGTGAAATAATTCAGCCCTGCAGGGAAGAAATACAAATGGTGCTGGATCATTCTGACAAACAATTATGTTTCTATTATAATTGAAGCTGACATGCAGTCCAGTAATAGTTTCCTGTTTTTCAGTTTTAAAAAACTTCACCTAAATAAAACCATGTCAAATATGCTTAAGCTATTTATACTGTTCTAGTCACATTAAGCCTGCCAAACTTTGCTGTCTGCACAGCAGACAAAACTAAGGATGTTATATTTTTTTACTCAATTAATGCATACAGCCAAATTTTACCTTTCTACTTTTGTCTTCATTATGTAGCAGTGCAAAATCAGTGACTATTGTATAAACCAAGTATAATTTATACCAGTTTCTGTGAATCAACAGCAGTAGATAGTAAAGCAAGTGCCATAATATGAATAAGATATCAAATCTATCAGCTCTAAATTCATTGCCAAGTAAAATCAAGGATACCAGACACATACCTCAAATAACAGCATTTGGGTTACCATTTATTGCATCCCTGCGCTCTGAAATA
The DNA here is from genome assembly GCA_031468815.1 of Morus bassanus. Taxonomy (NCBI): domain Eukaryota; kingdom Metazoa; phylum Chordata; class Aves; order Suliformes; family Sulidae; genus Morus; species Morus bassanus. Next base: position 7,671,112 of record CM062576.1, on the reverse strand, counting down.
GCTACATGACTATTAGCTTTGTCAGTGGTCAGTAAACAATCTCTCACCAATACTATATCACCCCAATGTTTTCCAAAGCTGATTTTTGCCACTGAGTCGTCAGATATATTATTATACCTTTTCTCCAAGGCTTCCAGATGGCCCAGTTTCTCCAGGTAAGCCAGCTGATCCCTGCAGAAAAAGTAAATAGACTTTTATTAGTACAATGACCATACTAGTTCATAGCTGGCACCTCCCCAGCAACCCAGTAGCAGAGCACGGCACATTTCTTCAACCCAGAGAACCACCGGTCTATTTGTGTAAGTGCTCCTGTGGGGAAGTGATGGCTATACAAGCTAACCTGGCTTACAATCCATGCAGGAGGACCACTGCATTTAGACACGCCAACAGTAAATGGCTACTGCTTGAAAAGAAATTACATTAATTTAATCATCATACTGTGCTACCACCTAAGGTCTGCCACTAAGCTCAGTCTTGCAGTGCTAGAAGCTTTACAAACATAAAATTAAAGGTGATAATTGCTCTGCTAGCACTTTGGTCTGACCACAAATTTCAAGGGGAGTACGTTCAGTGGAACAAAGTAAAAGCCAGTCAAAACAAAAATGATATTGGATCAGGTGTTGTCAGAATTTTCCCTTTAAATGTTGTAGCTCCAAATGCCTTTGAAGTCAGGGGATCAGAGCCTTTCAGTCCTTTTAAAAATGAAATAACTCTCTCATGAGGCTCTCCCACAAATTTCCACTGGATAGAACAAGTACCACCATATGGAATAGGAAACATGAGGAAGTACTTTTAAAAAGCTTATTCCCAAGTGCTTGCAATACTCCCTTTATTATCAAACAAAAATTAAAAAAAAAATAATGATAGTGCAAAGCCCCACCTGAGAAAAGTATGAAACTGAGCTTGAAGAAAAAGCAATAGGTGCCCAGAGTACATCGCATGACTGCTCATAAAAGATGGCAGAAATGTGGAAGCTCCTAGTGACATAATACAAAACTGTACCATGTCTGTAACACTTCAAAAAGCAAAAATTATTTGCACTTTAAAAAGTGCAAATAAAATGGCAATTCACACATTGGCATTACTATCTCTGCACATGTAGGAATGTACTAGCTTAAGTAGCACTACACTGGCACTTAAGTGAGATTTTTTTTTTTTTTTAAAAGCGTTACTTCTGAGCTCACTAGGCAGCTCATATTCCTTTCAAGAGCCTCGTAGTAGTTTATTCTGTAGAAATAATGTCATAGCAGAAAAACAACATTCCAGTCTGAGATCTCGGCCGTTGAAAAAAAAAAAAGTTCTCTTCAGCTTTTACCTGTATAATTTCAACAGAGTTCAGCCTCAAGTATTTTAACGTAACAGATGCAAAGTAACTAAGGCTTTATGATGGCTTCTTATTTTCTTGGACTGCTAGCTCCTCGAGAAATCTCGTAGTTGGAGTATATTCCAATAAGCCATTGATACAGCTGCCTTTGAGGCTGACAATACTGGCACAAACTAATTTCTGGAAGGGGGTAAAGACATAAACAGGCATCTCTATGGCTGCTGGACTGATGTATTATGTGTGAGAACTTGTGTATTATATGTCAGAACTGAGACATCTCTTTGCAGCAGCCAAAGATTCATCCTGGTGATACTGGCACTAAGGCGATGCCCAGACGTCAGTGGCAGGAATGAGGGACTTTCATGACAAACTCTGAGAACAAAAGCTACCACTGCTACCAGTCATGGCCAACAGCGGGCCTCAGCACCAGGCAGAAATCTGTGAGACAAAGAATTACCCTGTACTCTTGTTCATCAAGATAAGGGGTGTGGAGGTACAGTTTCAAAAGGCTAAAGACTAATCACTTTGATTCTCTTATTCCAGAAAGGACAGAAGACATAATCAGAGCCAAGATGTAACTTAGACCTATTCTTCCACAGACACACTTCTGATCTCCCAGCCAATGCCACACTATTTACAGGATTGAAGATGCTGATTAGAAAGATGGGTAGCTGTGCCTTGCACCAGCAGTGAAGCATTTACTATACAGCCCCCGATCAAGTCCCCTTTTCAATTCAAAATTATTGTCTTTCTGACTAAGTTGCTCTGGTCTGAAAGAGGGGAATGACTAGGAAGCAGTGATTGTGAATGTGCTGTTGTATTACCCAGCACATTAGGTCTAGCTTACAATACCTTCCAGAGCAAGGACAAAAGCTGGCTATTAAATAGCAAGTTTTCTAGGCACTGGCTGTTCCTCAGAAGAAAGTAGTTAGGTAAAGAAAACTTCCAGTAAAAATGCTAAAAAGAAGAAAGGGGATTTCTGTTGATATAAAAGATGGGAAAAAAACCTCTGCACGAGTGGAAGTGGATATGTATAGAAAGCAAAACAATAGTAAAGATGACAAGAAGAACTAAAGCCAGTAAAATGGTAAAGGTAACAGGGACTTCAAGAGGAATGAAGGAGAAAGGAGTACATGACAGGTTAACTAAATCCTCTTCCATTCATCCATCCAAATCAGAGGGCAGGTGTCTGACACTGAGATAAAGCTAGGGCAGGTATGTGCAGAGGCAAAAGAAGGGGAAAGAAAACCAAGCTTACTTAAGAATATCACTTTGGTTCTTAAAACAGTAAGTAGCATACAGTGAAGAGAAAGCGTAGTCAGAGCAAAACATTTTGTTCCATTGACACATTAGCCATAAAGTGCTGTTTTCCCTATAGACTTTTTTAAATATCACATGGCTCCTTAAATCCCAGAGTTGGATTGCTTTATTACAGAGGCCAGCCACTAGGACTGGATTGAGGTTTCAACTCTCTCTCCCTCTTATGAAGGAGAATGGAGAAGTGGATGAATACAGTCCAAAGCAGGTTTGTTGAGTCAGTGTCTTCCAGAATCCCTTCAATACTTTGGGGAGCAGTAGTGGATTCCAAGAATCAAATTGAATGTATTAGACAAGAGAAAAGCAAAGCAAAAAACCCTGAAATGTTTTAAAAAACCCATAATTTTAAATCTTATTAAAAATAGTCATAAACTTTCATTTACTAGGATTTGTGTAAAAGTCTCCAGTGATAATAACGGCATTTTAGAAACCTTCTTGACAGGAGCATTTTGTGGAAAATTAAGCAGAGACAAGATCTCACAACTTACACATGCCTGAGAAAGACAAAAACATCTTGCCAGGGCATATGCTATATGTTAGAAACTTGACTGTAGTTGAATAATTGAAAACACATTGTATACTTAATGCATACCCAAAGTATGGAGTAATTCATTAAAAAGCTTGGTAGGGAGAAATGAATATTCAGCTGGTTCCAAACATTCCTGTGGAAGCAGTGTCCTGTCAGGTTGTACGCTAACACATTCTTCTGTGTTAACTGAAAATTTTCCAATCCAATGTTATTTAGAATTCAGCATTTTCAAACATTTTTATTCAATATCACTCAATGAGATGACAAGAGTATTTTTAAAATATTATCTTGCCACATTAACATTTTTCTACAGATATTTTTTGGTATTTCCAGTTAATTTTCATTAAAATTTTCCTGAATCTGTGCTGAATCACTTCATTCCAGATCCAGCATTCAGCAAATCATAATCTCTGCCTGCTCCTTAAGATTCTCACTTAAACATTTCTTTAAATCACCATCAGCTTCACATGTTGTGAAGGACTTTATACATTTTGGCACAGTACTCAAGAAAACCAAAGTGAGCTAACATTCAGGTTTGATTTTAACAGATGAAAATTTACTTGAGGATCCTTGAAGATTCAAGCCAACCACCTATGTTAAAAAGACAATGAAAGGGTGAGGGACAGGAAGAGGAAAAACAGTAGATGCTCTAACAATCGGCTTCTACCGTTTCATACCCAGCTGATAGATAGAAAAATACCTTTACAACTCATAACATTATAAATTCATCTAAACTCAGTTTTGCTAGCCAGACATAATGGTACTTAGAAATATTTTTTAAACCAATCCATCTGGACCCTGGTATCATACGCACTAATAGTGGGTCTATGCATGCATGCTTCTAACAGCTGTGACCCAGATTAGGCCTGGACAAAAATTAGGAAGAAAGCATGATGCAGGGTTTACACTGGCTGCTATTTGGGCTTCATATCACCTGCATTAGAACAAAAGGTAGCTGATCTGTGAGAAAGGTGGTGTCATGGATGGTTGATACCTGCTCTGGAATAAAAACCCCTGCTAGTCATAGATTTCTGGGTGAATTTGTATCAGATCAGTGCTTTTGTGTGACTATTTTTGTGCTGAGCAAAAATAGTATATTGCTGAACCACAGACAGGCTTTTGAAACCAAAGACTTTCAATAGAGCCTTCGTGTAGAACATTTGCTTACTACTGTACCATTATCAGGAATGAACTGAATGAAGCAGCTGTTAGTATCCTGCACTTTGAGGTAAGAGTAACCTGAAGTTTTAAAGAAAGACCTGTCTCTAGATCACTGGAAACAGGATCAATTTTGGAAGATGTACTTTCTCAGAGAAAGAAGAAACTCTAGTAATTTGGGTTATTTGAAAAGCTAAATAAAGAATATAAAGTAAACCGATGCCAGTTTACTTACAGTAACCACCAGTTCAATTACTGTATTAGTTACTTTTGAATCCCTTAGTGACTAATACATTTTCCTTCTAATAGCACTTTAGTTTGAATTATCAAAATGCAAGAGTAGACCAGAAAATGGCCTCATGTCAGACCTTGGCATCCAAGGAGCTCCTGGCTGACAGCTGTGCAAACTGCTGTACATATGCCACAAAGATATCCTGGCTTTTGGTTGTGTGGTCCTTTTTTATTATTCAAGCTGGTGGTTCCACCTCTAAACTTCAGAAATTATTTCCTACCTCATAACCACAGTACTAAAAACATTATGAAGTGACCACAAGGTCTGTAGCTGCTTTACCCAGAACTATCTTGGGAAGCATGATATTTGAAAGGCAGATGGTATTTTCTTCTTTTTGACACTGAGATCTAGCCATTTGACACTGAGATCATTGGCGTTTTCTGTCTGTTGAGACAATTTAGTCGTCAACCAGAGGCAATAATCTGAGTGAAAAATCTACGCTTTGTTACTGCCAGTGGAGGAGGTGAGTGAAAGCAGAGACGCACTATATTTGTACCTCGCAGCTGATGTTTCACTCATTTTTTTTTAAAGGACTCAAAACTGCAACTACCTGAATTTTAGAAAGGCAAAATGTACTGGCACCATTGCTTAATCTACAGCAGTTTTAGGAAAGAAATAAATGGGTTAAATTTTGCTTCCAGTAACACTGCTGTAAGGTAGGGTAGTTCTGTTTGATAGCATTATGCAGAGAAACACTTGCATTTAAAGGAAGATAGCTTACAAAGTGGCAGCAGGATGTGCCCAGTGCCAAAACCTTGGAAGCCAAACCGCAGATGCCATGTGCAGATACTATTCCTCTATATTTTTCTTCCCAAACCACTACAGTACATGAAATACATCAGTTAAATTCAGACAGACAGTAAAGGGACAAACAGTGAAAAGACTGGATGTGTGCTGATACCTACACCATTATTGAATAAGTTTAATGCATGCTGGAACAACTTATCCTTGATTATTGCCGAAATAGCCTTAAACATTTTCCTCATATTTCAGTGCTGCAAAATCACTTGGGCATGCAAGTAAGTATAGATATAAAGCTATAGATCGGGTGGTGGGAAAACAACAATACATTGCAAAATAACTACCACGCAAGTAGCATCCGACTCCCTGGAAAGGCTAAATTCCTGTCTTGGTCAGGGAAAGAGCGGAGGACTGGTACGCTTTTCTGATGTTCTACTGGATCTGCAAGGGTTCAATTTATACATGAATCTTTTAAATGACCGTGAGAAAAAGGCAGCCTGAGGTCAGTACTATAGTGGCAGTCAGGACATGGTTCACCCCCTGGGAAGCATACTGCATTTTACACAGTCTACTTGCCATAAACAGCTTGGAGATGACATGAAGTGAATTGGGTGACATAAACTCCATCCAAATCTAAAGTATTTTCTATTTTCAAGTGACAATCAAAATAGTGACATTTATAGAAGTTTTTGGTTTTGACTGTAAAGTTCACACGGGTAGCTTTTTGTAATCTGTGCAAAGGAAAAAAAAAATGTTCTTCTGCAGGTAGATATTACTCCAGAGAGTCATATCTTGGCTAAACTGAATTGGGATAGAAGTTATTTACATTTATGCATCTAACTAGTGGCTTTTTTCCTTGGGTAACAAATCTCACATAGAACAGATTATCCTTCTCTTTGACTGTTCTCAATGGTATAGGGAGTGTTGACTGACTTAAAGTGTTAGTTCTAACTTGCAAAACTGGGTGTGGGGGCTGTGGGTATTCTGTGGGGTAGCATGGCAGCTGAAACTAGCTGATGAAGAGCTCTACTAGCAAAAAGTCCTTCAAGAAAAATGAGCAACAGCTTGAAAAAAGCTAACCTCCAGATAATGTAACCTGTTTCTCTGCTCTTCTTGAGAGAAAAACCTAGCAGCAATGATAGTATATCAGTTCATCTAGGATAAAAACAAGAAGCACAACATAGACACAGAAGCATCGTTATTACCATTCACCGTAAGATCTTCATAGAACTTACATTAATCTGTATCCAATAGGTTTCTGAAAGCAGCTGAACTAGTTCCTTCTTCTGAAGCCCTCAGCAATGCCCCAATATATTCACCAGTCTTTGGAAAAAAAAGGTGTTCCTCAAATGACTTTGCTTTTAGCCTATGGCTTACAATTCTCATTTGCATATCCCCAAAGCCCACACTTTTCATGGTAGTTCAAAGAACTCCTTCTACTGAGCATCCTGAAAACATCAGTTAAAACCGACTTAATCTTTCCTTCAAGCAAAAGGAATTGCAGTTTCCATTCTCCATCAAGTAAGCATCCCTGGTGTCTAATCCAGCTAAATTTTACCTGTGCAGGAGGTGTGGTCATTGCTTTATGGGAATTCTTCTCAAAAGCAACTCAACTCCTAGGCACATGGCCTGACTGCAGAGTTTTCTTGCCTTCCCACAGACTCTCACAGGCTGACCATTCTCTGCCATTGACAGTCTGAATATCAGGGTTTTCTTCTTTGCTGGACTGTAACTTCCTATTCTTTTTAGCTTTTTTTTTTTTTTTTTTTGGCGGGGCTGGGGGATGCACTTCTCATTTCAGCTTGGTTTCTCTTCTGCTGTTTCCAAAACTGTTTGCAACTGGGCAAACTTGCTGACGTATAACTTTTCCAGGTCTTTGAAGATTATTTTTCCAGGATTTGTGTTCATGAACTCTGCTTATTTTAGTTTGTCCTTTTGACACCAGTTGTATTTGCTGCAGCTGACAGTTCTACCCTTGTACTCTGTCTCAATATGTGTATAAGAGTCAGTGATTTCTAATTCAGAAGTGTATGGGCCAAGGGCTGAATTTCTGTAATGGATCTGGCAAGAAGAAATTGGAATTAACTTGCCTGTAGTTATTCAGTGCGGCCCAATCTGGGTAAACACTAGCATTAAAAAACAGCAACACAATCCTGACAAGCAACTGTTTTAAATTCAGATGAGTTGGATTTTGTGCCATGAAAGTTGACCAATGAATCATTTTCGTAAATCATTCCCGACACTTTAATACAAACAGGTCATTTCTATGTGATGCTTGAAGCTGGTTTCAAATGTTTGCTATCCATCACTGGATAGCATCTGATCTAAGCATGCAAAATCCAGTTGCACATGTCTGCAAAGTGAGATTTTTTTTTTCCTCCCCGCATTGGTAAGGGCAATTTTCTTAGTAGCTGAAGTGGTTGTTTCCTCTGGCGTGACTTCCAAAAGATTCTGTCTCATCAGCAGTGTAAATTTTCTCTGCCTGCTGTACCTTACTTTTCACTATCTTAACCAATCCCTCTTCAACTGGACCTGATGGTCCTGCAGTTAACTGAATATATTGTGGCAGAGGACAGTTGCTGGGCTCTGCTGGGCCAAGCAGCACCACCCAAACCTGCCCACCTTCCCCTTTAAACAGGGAATATGTGGTAGCCAGAGAAACAGTTTTTGTTGTAGGACTTGGTTAAGGAGTAGTGTCTGGAGTTTGATCTTAGGCACATTCCTGATTTAGTATTAAAATGTGTGTCATTTGAAGCTTATGAGCACAGTGAACATTTTGTAAATTTAGTCTACTCAGTTTCCACGCTGGACAAATGTCTAGAAATACTTTGGCAGAAATGTGCTCTAAAGAGTCAGTACCTTCATGTGACCTAAGAAATGATGAACAATATGGCTTCTAAGCCTATTGACAAAGCTGTATTTCAGCACATATCCCATCTTACTAGACTGAATAACCAAGCAACGTGGTCCACTCTCTTGCTGTTGAAACTTCCCAGCTTGTGTACAGTTGCCATCTGTATTTTTCTAAGCAGATATTAAGCAGTACTTGACCTGGAAAAGCTGCTAGAGAAAAGCAGTAACTATTTTGGCACCTCAGGCAGCAGTGACAGATGTATTAGTCAAAGACAGAAGATGGATGATACCAGGAAAAGTAAGAAAATGGAAGGAAACAGAAGAAAAATATTGGTGCAACCCTTTGGTATCAATAGCAGACATGCACATGTGCTTCATGCCATATTTTGCTATGAAATCAACATTTACAGGATTTATTACTGCAAAATTGCGTCTTTTGACAACTTGTTCAGGAAATGCACTAGTTTTCTTTTGGACAACTAGAATACTGTGATGGATTCCCCACTACTAAAAAACCCAGTATCGTATATTTCAACTATGGGCTTAAAAGTATACATCATATTCTGTAATTTGAAAAACTGAAGGACAGATGCCTTACTCCATACCACCTTTCAGGCTCCATCTCAAAATCTGTCACAGCAGCTAGCAGCATTTGTACTTTGTTCTTGTACTTTGTGTTTTGTTTTTCAAACTTTTTTTTTTTTCTGTGTGTAGCATGTTTAATTCCAGAGATGTCCTGGAGTCATCATGTATGCCACCAGAGCCAATTGAATAGCAGGGAGTGGATTTATCTGTGAATTAAGAAGTTTGGATTCTCTCTGCGTGCCAAGGAAAAGAAAAATTACTTGTTACAAACAGAAGCTGGTGAGAAGCTGGAAGTAAAAACTGTGTCACATCTGGAAAACCATTTTCTGCATATGAGAAAAACCATCCTCTTCCTGCTAGTACTTTTCAATTTACTTAGGAAAAGCTTTACTGTTACAGATTACAGTGGTGAATAAAGTGACGGGAAAGGATTTTGAAAGGTCTTCCTGTGAGTTCTGCTGAGTGTGTTTGAAAGGCTGTCTCCTGCTGTTGGTGTTTTACCATTGGCCTTAACCACAAGATTATATATATTATCCCCCTAAAGACCATGTAGTGGGTGTTGCTCCTCCGCTGCCAGATTGTAATACAAAGGTAATATAATAGGATCAAGGGCCTATTTAAGCTCATTTGATTAAAATGCATGTAAATAAAGCAGAAGACACTCTACAATCCACAACTAAAAATAAAGAGTATTTATCAATAGCTTATAAGCCACTTCAGTTCTCAGGTATCTCATGTCATCCTGTATCACATGCAAATTCTCCAAACAGCAAGTGTGGGAAGTGGTAATTAATGATGGGCCATAATTGTCTGTCTTTATAACACTGTATGGGGCTGCAACATCCCCTTTTTTGGCACAAAGAATATTTTTGTTATTTTATTCTTGCAGCTTGTCCCTGACTACAGTTAGGTAGTTAGTATGATTATTTTACTAATCATCATTGCAACATATAAGAATTGATTATATATTTGAGCTAGTGAATATCATATTTGTATTAGAATGGAGCTCATTTAGCAGTGAATGATATTATGTTCCTACAAAATATCAGTTGTGGAAGATGTGTGCACTGAATTCAAGTTCACTGGGGAGCAAAACAAAGCCCACGACAAATCCAGAAACTTAAGGTTAAGTAACCAGCTTCTGTGACTGTTTTAACATAGTGACTTAAGATTGAGCTTAGCTTTGTCTTTTGTTGAGGATTTTGGTGCATGTGGCACTGTACAACAGAGTAAATGATATCAATTTTCCCTAACATGTTACAGGCTGAAAAACAGAATTTGTATGTAATAAAAGCTTCATTTTGCACACTGTCGGGGAAAAAAAAAGGCGCAAGTGTAATGCTGTCAGAGGAATGCTGGTTGTATGGACAGGAGATTATATTACTGTGTCCCCATAAGGGGTAATTTCTGCATGTCTCCATAAAAGCAACATAGTGTTATGATGTTCCATCCATTCTCCTCTACCATGACATCCTCATTCCCCAGTACTCCTCCACGTTTACCCTAATCATTTAGCAATATAAAAAACCCCAGATTTTCCAAATGGTATCTATTGCTTTACAGCTCTGATTACAACCTAACAAAATGAGGGTTTTGCTATGTATAAACTGCTGAACAAAGCTACAGATCAAGCTGCTGCTAAGCATAGCTGCTACATTTAGAGATATGCTAGCTGACTTAAGTGGACCTTACGGCATTATATGGCATTGTCAGTTTCTGCCTAAGCAGATACTATTAACTGAGAGTCCAGCTTCTCAGTCCCCTTCCCCGGAGCACAGAGTCTTCAGAGTGCACAGAGGAGCTGGACTTGACTTACAAGCAGTTCTGAAAATTTCAGCAGTAACCAACCATTTCAGGAGCTGCCTGGGGTATGTCTGCTTGGTACTTTGCAGGCAATGGGGAGCTCACTCTGACTGCTAAGTTGAACAGTTTATGAGCACCACTGAGCCCAAACCAGTGTACAGTATCTTTCCTCAGCGTACATTAACTAAAGAAACAAAAACCAATTTAGTCATGTTCTATGCAACATCTGGGTAACTCAAGCATGTGTCAACAAGCTCACACCTGCTCTAATCCCCAGATAAAAGTTAAAAATACAAAAGGGCAGGGGATGAAATTAAGCAGAGAGAATTGCAAGGCAGTATGTTTAAGTGATAATTATCAACAAAAAAAGAACCTACAATGGAAGAACTGGGAAAGATAATGACTTTAAAAAAGAAGGATTGGAGACTGTGGATCACAAACAGAACAACAACAAGCTATTGCAAAACCGGGGATGCGTATGCAAGAATATAGCTTGTAAGAAGTAATTTTTCCTTTCTCTCAGCGGTCTGAACGGTTTGGGCAGTAAGTTGGAGTCATAGATGTTTAGCTGAATTAGAAACAGTCTACAGGAGAGTAAGAATGTGACTTAAATTATCTAGAAAACATGAAAGGCTAAGTGAATTGGGACTGTTTAGCCTGAAAAGAAAGAATGAAGAAGGCACATAATAACAGCCGTCATTTGTAAAATGCTGTTTCCAGCAGAACGGGGTCAGGTTACGCAATTGGAAGAACTTTTTAAAAATAAAGATAGGGAAGCCCTGGGCTTCAGGGTGCAGGTCATGGAGCCTTCGTTCTTCGAGCTTTTTAATAACTGGTTATCCAAATGTTCATCAGGAGTCATATAAAAATAACTGATCCTGCCTAGGCAGTAGAGGATGGACTACGTGTCACCTCTAGGTCACCTTGAGCTCTATGATTTTTTGGAGGGCAGACAGAACAAGTCTGCAAAATACATCTCAGGCTAAATGTAGCCTCTCAAACAATTTCACTGGAAAAGGATCACTCATTCATTTACTCAAACATGCTTTGGAAAAATCCCTACAACTACCTGTAATGTTCAGTCAACCTATTAGGAAAAAAGTAGAATTAACGCTGGAAAATACTTAAAATGGGGAATTTCTTTGAATACCATGATTCCGAAAGACCACAAAGATATAGCCAACGTACTACAGATTCAAAGAAAGGCAAACTTTCATCAGAAAGTTACTGCAACAAGTTACTCATTCACTCTCAAATAAACATAGAATTAAAAATAAAACCAGAAAAAGAATTCAAGCTTACCGCTTCACCAGTTTTTCCAAGGTTTCCTTGGTCTCCTTGTTCTCCCTGTTAAATGTAGAAAACAGATGATGTAGTTCATTAGAAAAGTAATTTCTTTCATATGTGTATATTAAAGTCATCTATTTTCCTAGGAGCCTCTATTTTCTAAATTACATCTGCCAATTAAAACTTTAAAAGCTAAAATTAGGCAATCAGCAAAAACTTAATTTTGTCAGTGGCTAATTCTGATTTTGTAAAAAGATGTAAGCACTGTCCTAATGTATTTAGGACTTGCCCACAAAAATGAGAACTAGGTATTAAGGGTTCACTAAATACATTTAAGTCAGCAAATACTATAAATGAATGATTTAGTTTTTATTTACATCTTGCTTTCAGCAAGTTACCTTCATTATTTCACAACTGCTTCAAGAGTAAATGTTACCTGTGCACACTACTGACAATTTTAATTTTGTTATGGAAATATTAGGAAAATTGGCATTTGAATGACATTTTAACAAACTTCTCCCCCTTCCCCCAAAAGCTTGGAACTGGTATTAAGTGGTAGATTAAGTCTGCTCTCCTTAATAACAATGCAAGTCATGTTATGTAACTCTGGAACATTTTGCTATGTGTAAGTGGAAGCTGGGTGTATACGCGCTATTAATTATCTGGCTACGACTATAATCTCAGTGCCTTGATGAACAGTGATGTGGGTACTATTTACTCAGATTGCAACTCAGCACTGAGAAATTCTGCTGCCACAACCTCCTCTTTCAAACTGCAGCATTTCACCTCATACTCCCAAAGTCCTGCCAGTGCAGGAACTGCCCTGGGTCCCTTGTTACCCCCAGGACCAGCCACCCTCCCATCCCCAGGCAGCTAGATGTCATTTTAGCAGGTGCTGTCTTTGCTCACACATCCCTGTCTCCTAGAGCTGCATGATTTCCTTCTTTTCCAAAACTGGATCTTGCAAGAAAGTAGAATCACCAGTATGATATACATTTGTATTATATGGAACCACGTATACTCATATCATTTCACTGGCATGCCACTGTATGTAGCAGTGTATAACTGTACACAGTTGATACTCCAAGCACATTTTATTTCATAAATAAAACTGCCATTTACCTTTAAACCTTCCGGTCCAGGATCACCTACATAACCTTTCTGTCCTGGCTTTCCCTAAAATAATGATTTAATACAATATCGTAAATATTTTATTTTTAAAAGACAATTTCATCCCAACTTCTGTATTTATTAAAATGTTCACTTAAAAATGTAGTTTAGTAATGTTTAATAGAACATTTGAAGCTAGCATATTTATAAATCCATGTCTGAAAATACACTGTTCATTATTACAGCAAATACTAGCACAGTAAACAGAATCTGTATGAATTCTTACAGCAGTTAATACTAAAGGAAAAACAGTCAGAATCCAAGAATCAAACATATTTCAGTTTCACTTTAAAAAACATATTAAGGAGACAAAAAAAAAGGCAAAGTGACATTCTCTCCTGACTAATTCCAGCAGAACAGGGACTCACACTAACAGAATTTGATGTTTAGACTTCAGGGACTGGTGCCATAACTGTCCTTCCTCAACCAGACAAAATGAGCTCAAATATCCCCTCTTCTTTGTTCGTCGAATTGATTATTTTAAGCCTCATATCTCTCCACTAGCATTCTGCTGTTGATAGATTTTGTTGCTATGATACTCAGTTAATAAGATATTGTTACCTGAAAGAAATACAGCAACATCAATCAAGAGCAGAAGGCCATGAAGTGATGAGATCTTTGAAGCATTTTATAAAATACATATCCCGCCCCCCCGCTGTCAGCTTTTCTCCTGAATTTTCAATTAGATGTTTATAACTTCATTAAGTCTCACTTTTAGGTCGTCTTTTCCCCTCCAGTTATACTTTACTTCCTCTACAACACAAAACATGGCCTAACCATTTGGTTATCTGAACAGCACAGCCCTGCCTAGACAAACTTTCCCCATCTGCTCTGAAGCAAAGATGCTAGTCCAAAAGTAAAGGTCCAATGGACTGGATCTGGCTCTTGAGCAAGTTGCTAATGAGATCGCTGAAACCTGGCAACTGGAGAAAGAAAATTCATTCAACATTTTAATGATTCAGTAACAAAAAGATGCAGATTTCTGCTAAAATTAAGTTACCAGCTGTTGTTCCAGCAGACTGAATAATTGCGATCACAGGACTCTCTAATGAGAGCTTTCCTTTCCCCATTGGCTGTCCCGAGACAAGAGCAACTAAAGCATATAACAAACAGGTTTCTTCAAAAAGATAGGATTTTTCTATTTGGCTCTTTTGCTCTGGCTGCTTTGTGCCTGCCTTTCAGAGCACACTGTGTGTGTTAGTTTCTAGGCACCTGAGAAATTCTCTATATGGCTTAAAATTATACTGTCTTAGTAGGTTCCATGACTTCTCATATTAATCCTTTCTAGCTCTCGTTCTCTCTCTGCTTGCCTGAGTGATTTCATTTTGCCCTACAAGTTCAAACAAATATCACTGCTTTAGGAATGGACTTTTGTTTTTGCCAACAGATTAAAACATGGCACAGCCAGGAATGCAGAGAGAAAAGATCATGAAGAGAAGTTCTGAGAGACCCAGATATAGCAAGCCGTACCTTTCCACAAGGCTTAGCAAAGAACAAGTGATGGGCTTCTGCAGGTTACTACATGCTGTATAACTACTTTGCTGCAAAGAACTTTAAGGTCTTTCTAGAGACCAAGATAGTAACATAAAAGGGTTTTAAACAAAATTCATTGAAAGAAAACTAGTGGACACTATTAACTACCTTGATGATTTTAGTTCTATCAGAACAGAATTGGAGTTACAACTTGTAAAGGTTTCTTGGCTGTAGTACCCCAGCTATGTACTAGCTGCAAAGGACACACAACAGATGCAAGTTGATCAGAAAATGGAACAAGTGGATTTAACTGGTAAAGCAATTTGAAACACACAGATTTGGCTTTAAACAGAAATGCAATACAACTGTAATTACACATCAAGGAAAAGCCACTGACAGAAGGTTAAACTAGGGATGACTGCTCTTCTGCTTGTGAACCCCTGAGAAAATTACTCTTCCAGGGCAGGGCAATCCCAAAGCAAATGTCTGTTTCCTAAAATATTAGCTGAAAGTTTTGCCCTTCCCTTTCAGGAAGCAGCAACCACCTGTGCTTCCTTTCACTTCACGATGGGTTGATACAGCTGTGTATATTTTAATATAAATATGTCTCACTCTATTCCCATGCCTCCACAAGCTCCCCACATGCCCCCAGCCCACAGGAAGACACATGCCACCTTCAGAAAATACTGAGAGAGTGGGGCAGCTTTGAAAGCTCTTTCCTCTGTCTTCAGGAGGAACTGCTCACCTTATGACTATATAAATACCAGCTTTTGTTTTACACATGTATCTCAAAGGAAGACACTCACAACAACTCCTTTTTACATTCTGGTTTAAAACAATAATCCCCCCTTTAAAGGCATTTTCTGCTCCAACAATGAAGGTACAAAAACATAATAAAATGCACCAAAGCTTGTACTGACTGAGCTGAGCTACACTGACAGTTACAGTGTTAATATTTGGATAGCCTTTGAGAAAGAGAGTTAATTGGGCGGAAACTGAATAAACAGTCACTTCTTTAATGTGGCATCTACTGTATTTTCACAGGACAAATAAAGAAATACTTAAAAAAAAAATCAGTATTTTTTTTATTTGGAAGGATTATTTTCAGAGACCGTAAGTATACTTTGGAATAGAGCGGGTGGGAAGCTTTGGAAAGGAATGAATGAAAAATCAAATTGTGTGATCAGATGCAGCTCAAAAACCTCTTCCTAAATTCAGACAGGCTGAGCTCTGTGGAACCTGAAATATATCCTGAGTAAGCGGGGAAGCATCCTCAGTTTTGGCTCCGGTTGTTTTAGACATATGGAAATTCTTTTCCAAGCTCAGACCTAGAAACTGGAGTGCAGGTTCATATTCACCTTCAGTTCCAGTAGGGGATGTTCTATTTTGCTGGCAGCGTTGTTCAGGTGGGACCCACGGTTTTTTGGCCTCACACATGGTTTTTAAAGCAAATGTTAGAAACAAGGAGGTGGGGATGGGGGGGGAGGAGAAAAATGAGGCAAAAATTTATGGCTGCCTGCTTGGCGCATTCCTAAACCTGAACTGGCGGCTGAACACCTTTACCTGAAAGCTACAGAAGAAACTATAGAAGTGAAGAGGAATTCCAGAAGCACTAGAAACCTGCTCCATTACTGTCCAAGAGAAAACTAGAACAGTTTCAAGAGAATAATCAAAGGTTTAACCATGTATCACGTACAAGGGTACTTTACCTAGTTTAGACAAACCCTAAGAAAGTCAGGGTAACAGTGGCTGAAAAGAGGACTAATCTATTAACCATGCCTACAGCTAAGGTCTGTAGGACAGGAAGCAAGCTTGTAGCAAAAAAGACACAGGCAAGACTTTCAGATAGAAAGGCTAGACATTAGAAAAACCCTCTGTAAAAGTGGCAAAGGACTGAAGCAGATTGCCAAGGACAATGAAGAAACCCCACCCCTGGAGGCTGCAAAAAACAAGTTATGGAGACACACCTGTCAGGTAAAGGCATAGCTGACAACTGATGGTGCCTCGGGGCCATGCATGGCTAGACCACTTCTTCAGGTCCCTCTCGGAGACCTCCCCTGCCCCCATTGCTATTTACTTAGTACAATGACAAGAAAATTTTGATAGCATTTTTTAAACACCTTTAATGGAAAATGGAAACAAAGCCTATATAAATCAAATGAATGTGAAATTGCAATCAGGCAAGCACAATTTAAAAAAAAGAGAGATGTGTTCAGCAGCTTACTGACTCAGTCCTGCTAAACTATATCAGATTTAACAACTTCGTGATTGGGACTCACTCTCTCTAATGTAATCAGTGAAGAAGCAAGGACAAGCAGAGATGGGAGCAGAGTTCAGAGCAGCAGTGTGAACAAGTTGGCCTGGACCTGCGAAACAGCTGGAGGCAACAGAAGCCGAAGAATCCAGGAGAGAGCAGATGGGGCCCCGAGATGAGGGGGGAAAAACCAGGCAGGGCTCCCCACCAAGCAAAATTCCCATTTCCCCTACCTCTCATTTCAGGAGGGGATGTTAGCCAGCAAGCTACTAAAAAATGTCTGGAGGCAGCAACCCTGGGGCCCACCTCAGATCTACACATTCTGCTCTCAACAACTTGTTGTGAGAGAGAAACCAGAGAGCCGTAAGACATGCCAACAGTGTGCACATCTCCCATTGAGGGAAATCAAAACCAAAATAATTTAGGTCAAACTGACCCAAAATAGATTACAAAAAATATCTCAGTTTGCTAGGTTACACAGAAATTTTTCCTCTTGGGTCACTTTGACACCAGCTGATGGTGGCCTATGCGTGCCTGGGGACGCAGAGAATATGAAGGTAGGTGTCTCATTGCCCTGAGACACCCACCGCAGCATCATCTTTTCCAATTGCCACAGCACAGCATGGAAGATGCTGTCCAGCCATGAAGCCCTGCCCAAGGAGGAGACTCAAAGTATGATGCAGCCAAAATAAAAATTTCCATGAGGTTCTTGGCAGAAGCTCAGGAAGATGAAACTGAATATTGAACTGAGTCACAAAAGTGTTTTTAAATTCTGTGCAATTTTTTGCATGTTTTCCTCAGCTGAAAAAAGTTTTTTTGATTTTGTTTTGGGTTTTGTTTGGTTGTTTTTTTTTAAACACCTAATCCAGGTGGCAAATAAGCATTTTAATATTATTTTTAACAGAAAGCAAATTCCCAGCTTTAACTAGCTAATGAACAGGAAATACGACATAGCAATATACCCACTCTAGAACCAGGAAACAATGGCAAAGTCCATGCAAGACATAGGAAGTCATCCAAAATGAGGACCAAGCCAGTGATTACCCCACCTAAGCAAATCAAGTAAAGGCAGAAGATCATATTGATTTCAATAATCTTAGCGACACTCCTGTAGTCTCTCGTGCAGGCTAGTATTCATTTTTAGCTTAGAATTTTTCTAAAAATAAGCTTCAAGTCCACTAAAATACTTTTAGACACTAGTACATTTTTATAACTAACAAAATTGGTTGTTAGTTTTAAACTTTTATCTTTTAAATCATGCCAGCACAAAGAGCATTGTAACATTCCAGCTTTACCATTTTCAGCAACTGTCTACCAGATCAGTTTCAAAATGATTTCTTAAAGCATCAGTCCTTTACGTTCCTCTCTGTGAGCCAAGTCTCAGAGTAGGTTCTTCCCCAATTTAAATTTTTTGATGTATCAACTGGTTCAGTCCCTAGGAAGTACATGGTGGTTTCATCTGTCTCGGGGGAGCACCATAAGCTGTTTGTTATTGACTCTTTGCTTTTCAAAAATTTTATTTTGTGCACCATGGCTGTGACTTCCTTTCAAACCCTTCATATGGAAAACCATTTTTCCTCCCAGCTCTGCTTTGAGCATGTGCTGAGGAAAGAGACATTTATTCAGGAGATGCCATTTTAACAGTCACTTCTCACAGTAAATGTACCTTTTAATGCAGTACTTCTGCTGAAGAATAGTCTGCCCTAACAAAAATACTTACTCTTGGGCCGACTCCTCCAATAGGTCCAGCTGGTCCTACTTCTCCCTAAAAGAAATCAGGACTTCAGTAATCTTGATGCCAAGTCTAGCTTTAAAAAAGAATATCTGCAGATAACTGTTTGTATTTATTATATCATCTTAAACTTGCTTCATATGTGTTTGTATGAGTCCAAGTCTGATAAAAACACTATAAGAGAGACTAATCTGATTTCAGACAAATTTATTAGCCAGAAAGCCATGCCCTGTGCAGCCACCAGATGCAGCCAGAAAGGCTGTGAAACTGTTAGCATACCTACCATTATAGAAGTATTTTCACAATTTTGAGCAGGGAGAGACTCAGCAACGATGGGTCAACCTGTCTGCCCTGCAGTTACTGCCTTCTAGCAACATTTGACACTTCATGACTATAAAAGCAGTAGGAACATTCCTGCTTTTCTCTTCCATGTTGCTACAGCACAGACACTAAGTTAGACAAGCCATTTTGCCAGGGTTTATCCTTGTCTTTTCTCAGGGCTGGAGGGAGGCTGGGGATCAGGCTTGGCAGGTGTGTAAGAGAAGAAATGAGACAGGGTGCCTGTGCTGCACAGTGCCCTGATACAGTTATGCATGATGGGGAACTGCAGTGTTAACTCGTCAGGGTTCGCTCATTACACAGTTATATTAAAGCACAGATTTGTATCAATGCCATGCCATGATGTCACGCTGTGATCATTTTATGGTTCACTGATCCTCAATATGGAAGATTTTCTCCAGGTTTCGAAGGAAGTCAAACATAGCCTTTTCAGTTACAAGCGATAGGAAACAGAGGAATTAAGAAATCCTATCTGCAGCTTCCTGGCTTCTAACTAAACAGATCATTTTGCCACTGTTAGCTTTTACTCACTCAATATCTGTCATGCAAGCCCATGTTTAAGCTACTTAGAAGTCCAGAGGTCTATCCCCACAATCACTGATTAAATTATTTCTAATGTTAATTACTTTTAGCCTAAGAGACATGAGTTTTTATTTTTATGATGAATTAAGAATACTCAACAGATTTATAAGATGAAGAGCCGCCTTCCTCCCCCCTTCAGTTAATAGGGGTCTAACTGTTTACTTAAGTGTATTTAGGATACTGTAATTAAATTTATATATGGTTTCTATCTCCTCACCACCACCCTACCCACCCCCCTCCCCAGTTTAACTAAAAGAACCACATCTTTTCTCTGGACACATTATCTGAGATTCCACTGAAATAACTAAAATAAACCACATAATGGAGGCACAGCCCCGTAAGGCTGCTAAAACCTCTTTGCAACACCTGCCAAACTGCAAAAGAAACTTGAAATTTTGCATGACAACACCATAAACACCTAACCATTGTTGGCTAACCCTCTTACCCCTCAGAGCTTTTTCTTTTAAACATAATCTCTTGATTGGATTATCTTTCCATCTTACCTCAACTCCTTTGGGGCCTTGTGGCCCTGGAGGCCCTCGGTCACCCAGAAGTCCCTAAACATCCAAACACACACAGTGAGAGTTTATATCAAGCAACAATCAGGTTGGTCTAGTTTCTCTCCTCTTACAAACCTGGACAGAAAAGCAAAACTAAGGAAGCAGACCTCATTTCTTACCATTGTTCTTAGGATTTCCCTTAGAAAGCCAGGAGAAGATGCAACAGAATTTTAATATCTGTTGGAAAACTGAGTATCTTAGAAAATTCTATTACACAGAGTTTTCCTGAAGCTTTTTTCTTTTGTCTTTTTGAAAAGGAAATAAGAAAAAATTGGAGCTCACAAAAGAACAATTTCTCTTTTTTTGAAGACATAAAGCACACCATCATATTCAGGTTAAAGCAGAACCAATATAATTCTTATAGATCTTTGATTTAGGTAGTCTTTAGCATAACATGTGGTGACAACATTGCAATGGAAATGAACTACAAGTGAATTTAAACTACTAGCTTGTCCAAAGCTACTTGTGATTTTCAGCCCTTACTTTTCTGTCAGGCTTAAAATCAGCTTCCCAGAGATAAAGCACTTTATCCTCTGCCAACTCTGAGTTTTCATGACTGCTCACACCAACATTTTCAAAACTTTGTTAAAATGACTTCGCAGCTAGCAATGTGTCAGAAATCTCGGTCATCCCAATTACAATGGTAGTAATTGGGAAAAGCACTTGACCTGGCGTAGGACAAAAAAAAAAATATCTGTGTAACATATTATAATATGTTCTGAGAAAGCTAAGCTTAACAATATCAGATAGAGCAACAAGAACAAAGAAACTGCCCTTTAGGAGAGGTATGATTAGCCTCTGAAGAAAGCAATAGTGGGAAAGTTCCAAGTGTAAGCCTTATTAATTGCCTACTAATGAAGCTGAAGTCTAGACAGAGGGTGCAGGCATTGGTCCAGTAACAGTTTACTTAGCACGCAAAGTAAAATGGAACAGAAACTGGAACAGGCCACTTCAAGGTACTGAGTTTCAAAGAGCCCATCAGTCTGGAAAAGGCTGGGGTGGACTGCCGTTTGACATACCACCACAAAAGTGACAGAAGGGCTTTTAGTAGCACTACATAAGTAATATTCTTGTGTCATTAGTCACAAAAAGTTTTCATTGACAGAACTATTGTTTTATTCTAATAGCAAAGCACGTTAAGAGATACAGCTTTCAGCACAACGTAATTGCACAGTGGAAATGTTAGCAACGCTGCTACTGTACACACCCTTCCACTGCACTTAATTGGACCCGGAAAAAAGTCCCAGACCGTAAAATAAATATTAAGACTAAATGAAATTTCCATCTCCCCTTTGAGGTTTCAGGCAACAAACAGAAAATGAAGGCAGTCATTAGAAATGTGCCAAAGTGTCTGGAAAAAACTGGGGGAGTCAGCAAATGGGGGTATCCTGTATTTCACATATATAACTTCCCCGTTGACCATCCCTTCCAGAAGTGGTGAAACTCCTAATAGCCACTTCTGTTAAGTGTGTTATCCAAGCAAACATAAATGTGCAGAGGAAGGAAGTTCTCAACTACTTCCATGGTACAATACACAGTGCTGGAAGAACTGCGGTCGTAGTCAGCATATTCTGACCATCTTTTTCTCACTTCTCTCAGTTACAGAGCATAAATACTTGCAAGAATAACATAGGAAACAAAGTTATTTCAGAACTTCTTAAAAACATTCTTATTCCCTTTTTTAAAATGTAAGTGTGCTTTTTTTTTTTTAATAAGTGGTGGATCAAGATCAAACGCCTTCTAAAATATTGTTTCCAAGCTGAGTAATGTGCTGTAGACCAAATTACATAATGAATCCTTTGAACATTGTTTTAGAGAGATCAGATTTGCTGATTACTGCACTTATTTAGGGAAAATTGACAATCCAGAAATTCTGGTATTTAGAGATGGCTGATCACACTCACAGAGCTTAAACTTTCCACCAAGAGGCTGAATTCCTCCCACACCAACTGCTAAAAAATAAAGCTTACCCTGCCTTCTTGGCTTTTAAAATGGGTATTGCTTCTGAGGAAGCATAAACAAAAACATGAGGAAAAGAGCAGCACAGTGAGAAGAGTTTTCTAAAAATAAAAGCTGGAGGAAATTTTTTTAAAACTGCACTCAACACAAGCCAGCTGGGAATCCCAAAAGCCAAACATTTCCAGTGTTATGCAGCTCTTCTCCCTTGGTACTAGGAGCAGCGTAAGAATTTTTCCAGTTTGGTAATCTTCCTTCTCAAATGTAAGCCATCAATTCTCCCTGATTAGAGCAGACTTTCTAAGCTCTTTGTCTCTAAGACCAAATGTGCCACAGACCACTGAATCTTGTTCAGCTGCGTAACTTCTGTTTCAAAGGAATAGAGAGTCTTAAAACTTTGTAGGCCACCTTTTAGTACTTTTTTGCTTGAATCTGTGAAAAGGCAATAGATCAGTAATGTATGTATTAAACATCAACCCAATTCTAACAAAAACATATAATTTAACACTTTGGATATAATGTGGAATAATATGATTTCTCTTAGTGAAGAAACTGGGCAGCAGGAATTAGATCTCAGTTACTTCATTCACGTATCAGCTTGGAGGATTAAATCTGATTTGCAGTTCAAGAACTGTTCTATTTCTCTTCTCCTGTTTCCTCTAGACCCTAGACACAGTCTTGCATCAAAAGGGGTTTTTTTAAGTGCCCTGGTAATTCAGAAACACAGGAACAACTGCCACTGCGATGGTCAGATAAAACTCATTCATGTAAGGCTGCTAACATTATGCATATGTACATACAAACAAGTTAGCAAAGCAATAAATCAGAACTAAAGAAAAAGTCTACTAAAGAAAATGTCTCTCAAAATGTATGTTAACTTCTCCCCAATTTGCCACATCAGATAATCAGTCCTTAGCCTTCCTAGTAAATTAATGTCTGAGCTATTTTGGGACAAGGCTCTTGACACAGTTGAAAGATACAAGATGCAGAAAAGATTGGCTATGGCTTTGGCAACTGGATTATTTGTGATGATCTCAAGAATGATTAACTTTGGCAGGGAGGGATTGTTACAATCTTCCAGATACAAATAAGACTATATCTTTAAACTATTTACTGCTCCCTGTCCTATGTCTTCTTGAGTAGTCTGCCACAGAATTTCACAACTCTGTTGATCGGAAATCTTGTCATTTCCATCTCTGTTTATTCATGGACAGCTTGTATGTTTTGTCCTCAGACCAATGATTTTGTTGGTCTTGCACTGTTCTTTTGCCTCACCGATTTCTGCCCTCTGGTTTACTTACAAAGCTCAAAAAGGCCCTTCATTTTGGTAGGATAAACAAACTACCTCTCAGAATACAGTCCTTCCAGTATCCTTTTCTGCATCTAGTCCCACTTGAGTCCTTCTGGAATACAAATGCCCAGAACTGTGTGTACTACTTAGATAAAGCCTTCTTGTGCTTCGTGCAGTGGCATTCACGAGGCACCTTGCCTCATGTGTTCTAGTATTTCACTTAATTTCCAACTGCCTTATTGTGCTTTTATTTCAGAGAGATCTGGCAGTATCTTTCCTTCTTGCCAGATGTGAAGCTCTACATTTACAATAGGATTTACTGTTTTAGTCCTTGTATGCATCAGTCTTAAGTAACAGAAGTAGGATGAATTAGTACAAAGTGCAGTTTTTAAGATTAGATAAAGAAGCTCAACTTTGTTTCATATACAAATTTCATTCCATCAAACTTGTGCCTATTTATCAGTGAAAACACAATGTAAGAATAGTCCCAAGGTTGGTGAGTGAGGAACTTAATTGGTACTTGCCATTCAACAACAAGTAGTCAATCTTTAGATATTATTCAATCATCTTCCTCTGGGTTAATTTCTGACCCACCTGCACTTTTTGTACTAGTCTCTACCTTTTCCATTTTAAACAGAAGTTTCCCATATGGGCTTTTATCCAAAGCTTCATTGAAAACTCTATACATGTGAATTATTGCCTAAGTTTGGTCTAAAACATTAGTCTACTAAAGAACAGAGGCTAAATTAATCTGGGATAGCAATTTTTTGGTCGATAAATTTTATCCACTGTTATTATTATATACATTTTACCCATTATTTAATCTGATACGTGAATTTTACCCATTTTTCCATATCTTTAGCCACTATTTCTTTAAAATTTGTTAAAAAAAAAATCTGTACTACTTAGGCAAGACTACAGAGATCTGCATGCATTTGGCACGCATTTTATTTAAATATAGATGAAATATATGCTACTTTCTAGCAACATAGCATTTTTTCCAAACTTCCTTGCACTTAACTTGCCATTACATGCTTCCATCTAACAGAGTAATTACCCTCATAACTGCATGGACAGCATTAAACATTAGATTAACTTCCTAATATAAATACCTGAGGCAAAGTACTGTATTTTGACAGTAAGATTATCTTCTCATAATGCCCGTGTCCATCTCTCAGAGCTTTTCCTCAGAGATTTATACTGTTTATTGTTATTATAAGTTTTCATATAGTCTTACCTTAGGACCTTCAGGGCCATTTAATCCAGGTACACCAATATCTCCTGGAAATCCCTAAAGAAATCATACAAATGATTTATAGAGTAGGAATGTTTCCAATGTAATTGTTTTGATTCTGTTCATTTAACAAACCTGAACCACAGAAACAAGAAATAAATTTGTTCTACCGCCCCCAAAACACCAAGATCCATTAAGTTTCCTTGAAAGGACTTGGATAAGTGACAGATTTTAGGCAGCTTTTATTAAACTCAATTTAGCAGATGTCAGTATGGGTTTCATTTATCTTCGCATAAAACTTTTTATCCACTAAGCAACGTTTGAAATTAAACCATTGGATCGGTCTTGATGCACAAAAAAACCCGCAGAGCAGCCAGCACCAGGACCTGTACTCATGAATTCAAGTATTTTTTTTAAAAAAAGCTTAGAAATCAGCTGAAGACCTTTAATCCTTGGCTGCACTTTAAGGATGAGATCACTACAAGATTAAGAAAAGGGTAGAAAGCCTTTTGCCTGCAGATCAGCAGGTGCTAATCCAGGTCTGGCTGGCAGTAACTGAAGGTCAGAAGCATGTGGCATTATTCAGAATAAGCCTTTGCAAAATAGTGTGTGGTATAGGTCCAGCTGTTGGTAAAGAAAAAATGAATATGTAAAGGAAATGAATTAACTAAAATTATCACCCCAAACCAGCTGGCCAGTAGGCACTGGAGTGGGACACCACGAGGATGCCTCTATGTTAGAGGAATCCAGTGTTTCAACTAGATTGCTTTATAATGAATGAGCGTATTTTAAGGAAACAAAAATGATGCAGGTAAGCCTTATATAATACAGTAGTGAGTTCTATTTCATAAACATCCAGTGAAGAAACACGATCTTTATATTTGTAGGATAAAGTAGAGCACTGGTAATTGACTTTTTAGTTAGCACAGGGCTCACTCAGTCACCTGCCAAGACAGTATTTGATTTTGTTATTTTTCCAAACTTTGAAATTTCAATAAATCTTGCCTCTCTGAAAATAGAAAGACTGCCACTGAAAAGTTTTTCCTCTGAGTAAAATACTTATTACTACATCTGTGCACATCCATTGCCTAACACTCGTAAAAACAATTTTCCTTCTTCCTTAACACAAAATCATTGCAGATTAAAAATTATGAATATCACTCTTTGCATGCATACTTTTCCTGTAATGGAAGTGAAAGCATCATACACGTTTAGAACAATTTAAAGAACATCTCAAAGAACTTCCAGCATGACATTCTCTCTGGCACCCTTCCATACTAATGCAGGCTAACACATGTCAACATTAAAGCTTCAACAGTCTCTTTTTAGGTTCTCTAAGCAGGAAAGAGGTGTTAAAAAAAGAAATTGCCTCACTAGGTGGATAACAGTTAACCATACTCTGTTCTTCCAGAACAGCTGAGCTTCAAATACAGGTGACAACCATTTCTTACAATTACTCAAAATTAGCTGACATTAATCACAAAAAAACTTACCAGAAAGGTAAAGAGAAATCATACTAAAGCAAGAAGTTTAAAAGAAAATATTATTTCACCATCAACTACCAGATTATAATAAAATTAAAGTATTTAGGGTATCACTGTTCTTACTTGTATGGCTTTCTTCTGTTTGCTTTTTATAACCTGTTCTTAACAGGATGCAGAGAGACTTATAAGTACAGATTTAGATGGGATGCAAATATTTTTAGGTTTGTTTATAGAGTAAATAAAAAATAACTGTATGAAAATATGAAACAGAATTATGATTTCTTTAAAAAAAAATCAGTTTAGCTGAATTTGAATGCTTGAATGCTAATAAGTACTAAAGCAAACCACTAAAGAGTAAAAAAGAACTGATCCAAGTTTTCAGAATAAGTGGAACAACCCTAACACACAGCATTTCACAAAACATCACAGTGGTAATTCCTTTTTGCCATAAAGCAGTAACTACTAGCAGAGCTGTGCAACAATTCCAACATGCCTCTAGGTGGCATATAGCATATTATTCACATGTGACCAAGGCACCCAGACCGATACCTAAAGTACTCACTTATATCAGCCTAGATTTCTATACAGTTCATAAGAGAATTTTTTAAAGACCCTGACCACACTTACCTACCGAAATACACTGAAGAGTTAGGTCAATTCTTCAGAAGTTGCTAACCCATTCTTTCTTAATTTTAAATTTCCTTATTTACAGACATTAAATAGTTACCAAGGGGTGGGTTGTTTTGTACATCTGCAAGTCTTTAACTTTCTAATGTGTGAACAAGTGCTAAATGCTGACACAGAGACCATTTCCCTCCTGGCAATAAACATTCCATAAAACAATCTGTCAAGAAAAATATCTATTTAGACAGATTCTTACACTTTTATAAGGGAATATGTCTACTTTATTTATTTGCATAAGTACTTCTAGAAGGAATTCAGTAAGAACCATGAGACGTAAGCACTGACAACCACTGTCACAGTTAGAACTTTTGGAAACCTTTCCGCATCAGGCAAAGTCTTAGGATGCAAGAGGGCTACCGGCCTGCAAGCAACAACACTAGCAGTGCATTTAAAAAGTTTAAAATCTTCATCATTTTTGTCTTTGCTGTAAAGCTGGATTTAGTCTTTTCTTCTCAAGCACTACCACAGAGAAAATGCAGATGTTATGGCAGTATTAGAACACTAGTTTGAAGATGTTCTCACATTAATAATCCATGAGATAAGTGTAATAATCCAGGACACAGATAGCCACTAAAGACAATTGCAGAAGAAGAATGACCCAGAAAGGAGTTCTTAAAACACCTCAGCAATGGTGTTTGCCATTCAGATTCTGAGTAGCGAAGTGGTATACATTTCTACCTATATCTGAATTTGCCAAGAGTTATTCAGCAGCCAGCTCCCTTTGAAGCTACTCCAGATTAAAAATTCTTTACTCTTCCATAAGTGAAAGGCCAGGAGATCAACGTATAGTTTCCAGCTGCAACATAATTTTCAGCAGAGACTATTCAGAACAAAACGTCACTCAATATTATGACTTCTGCTAAGGAAATGCAAAGTGTAGATTCTTATCTTCCCATCAGCCAGAAGCCTGGCAGCTGGTAGGTTACAAATTATTTTCAAAATCTTGCTGCAGATGTGGCCTTTTGCCAGCAAAGCACTTTTAGAGTTCACTCAGTTTAATCAAACTAGAGGTGGTGTCAGGAAAACCTGAAGTACCAGCTATCTCAACAAAAATGCATTTTAACCTTGCTGTGAAAGTGTTGCTTTTCGTACTGAATATATTTAAATATACAATTAACATATTTATTGCTCTCATTTACTAATATAATCTTTACTTAACAAAAAATGCAGGGATGATCGGACTGTTACTATGTCAGGGCATGTCTTTTTGTACTGAAGTCAGTGCCTCACAGACGAGTGATCTGCAAAAGCTGTTGCTTTTCTTTTGTTTGTTTTCCTGTGTGGCTGCTAACATGGAAGCAGAATATCAGAAATGTTTGGAAATTACACTCCATTTCCACTAGTAATTCTCTTACATTTGCAGAATCCCACCCACTCCAAGCTGTTTCCACATGACATTTGCCAGCATTGCTATTACTCACTGACCCTCATGCCCTCAAGCAGCCCTCATTGGGATCAGGACATGAACGCTGGTGGAAGGACAGACACCACAGAGCAAAAACCTCTCCAGGGACTGTGATAGTCCCTTCAGTTGCCAAGTTGCCCTGCTCCAATACTATTTAATTCAATCACATGCTGTGTTTCATTTGAATGAGAATTTAGGATAAATTTGGAGAAGCAATACTGACTGGATGCAGCTACTGAACTCATTAGAGCTTCATTACTAACTATTATCAAATTACAAAAGGAAGATTTCTGCCTAAAACTACAATCTCTTTAAACAGAGAAAATGAGCTGTGGTTTTGTATTCTCAAATAAAAAGTGTTTATTATTCTTCTGAAAGGACACACTATGCAGACACAATTCAATTAAAAAAAAAATCTATTTTTTTCTCTACACAATTTTAGAAATGTCAGTATTCACACAGCTACAGGACTTTGCTCTTTGCCATTTGTACAAGTGCATGACAGTGTCAATAACGTGCCAAGTACCAAGAGGAAAATAGTAAGAAAAAAAAAAGATCTGAAATGAGCTTTCTTCAGTGTGTGCCAATCTAGCCAAAGTTTAATGCCAGCATTTTTAAAGGGCAGAGACAAAACTTTAATTTTTTCCTACAAACCTTCAATTCTGATTTTGGAAAGGGTGGAGGAAAGAATCTAACAGTACAAATTACAACCGTACAATTGCAATTTGCCAGAGAACAGAAAAAAGGGCAATCATGGATTACAGCATACAATACAGGAAAGCTTTTCAATTTACTGTTGCTAAGATGTCAGTAACATGATGTTGATGTTGCTTTGTGCTGTTGTCTAATTGCACATGGCAGATCTGTTCAGCCATGCTCACTGAAACACTAGTGACTGATTTTCTTATGAGAGACTTAAAGTCACCAGTTTTCCAAATGCAATACGTCACTCTTTAAAGCTGTCTAGCGCATCTACGTATTATATGCAACACACATTAGAATCACTGTATTTACAACAAGTAGTATCTACTTCATAGTGTGAGCAAGGCCCTACACCAATCCTTCAAAACATGTCCTTCACACACCTGCTTGGCTGCTTGATGGCCAAGAAGGTGGCTGGTGATTCACCTGGCTGACCAGCACAGCAGCACCGGCCACCAATCAACATATTCAGGACCAAGTCTTGAAGCATTCTGTAAATCTACAATGTGAAAAGTTAAGAGCTTTGGTAAGAACTTCAGTGTAGACCCACTCCGAGGATCACACAGGATTTCTAGAGGGAGCTTGGCGCAGTTTAGTTAGAGCTACACTTGCTGTTGAACTCACAAACAGTCTCCCTGTCTGCCCTGAAGACTTCCAGTAGTCAACCCACAAGGTGCACCATGGAAGAGGTGGCCTGTTGGGCAATCACGGCCCAGGGAGATCTTAGCCACCTGATCAATTACTTTCACAAGACTCAAAAATCAAGCCAGTCATTCAACATGAACAGCTACTTTTGTGGAACTTTCCAATACATATAACAATGCTAAGCAGAGAGATGTACATTATAAAGTTTTGTTCTGACTATGGTGAAAACAAATATCAAATGTGGGCATTTCATAAGGGACAGAAATACCAGATTATGTATTTATTTTAAAATACTCAGGCTTGTTTTTGTGTTACAAGTCCTCCAATAACAGTTAAATGACTAAAGGTCTGAGGAACAGGTCTTCTTTCAGGCATGCTTCTAATAATAGAAGTGACAGCGGGGTTAGGCAAAGCCTGAGTACAGAGGGAAGTCATCAGGAACAACTCTGTGCATTTTGAAAAATCACGTATTTCTAACTTTAAACCTAACTTTAAAAGAAACTAATAACTAATAGTCAGTGAAATAATCCTTGTGCGAGAGAAACTGTTTTTTGCAGGAGGATTATTTCACTGTACATTGCTTCTATGCTGCTTAACAACTGTGTGCCCATACAGATCAGACAACATCTAGACCAAGGCCAGACCAAAAAAGCAAGGCAGAAATTTCAAATTTATTTGCAAGACTACTGTTTCTTCTAAGATCAACACCAAAACCCAAGAGCCAAAACAATACAGGTGTTTAAAATAAAATAAAAAACGTTTAAATATTAGCTTGCTTTACTCTAGGCAGATTCAGAACATTGGAAGTTAAGTAATGCCCTGGTAAAGCAACACAAATCAAGTTTTGTTTATCTGCATGTCCCTTCTTTTCCAGTGAAGTCTTACCACAGCCCTGCCTGAAAAAGAAAAATCTCCAAGATGACAAATCCTATGCAGAGTACCTGTAAAGGTCTGTGGAAACAGACTAGGACCTAACAGGTACAGACTGAACTATATCATAATCACTCTGAAGAAAATCTAAAACACAAAAGGGTCACATGAACAAGCATTGTTCAACGTTATTAAAAAGTCAAGGTAAATTGAATATTTCTGCAAAATTAATACATATTTCTTGAAAAAGCTCAGAAAGATGCACTTATGTGAAATATTTATGAAAGGACCAGTTAAAGATTCTGTGCAAAGGCAAGCAGAAAGTATAAGCAATTCTACAAGAACCGTTCTTCAGATGTATGCCAGAACATGCAGTTCTTTCAGCTATAAAATTGTCTTTATTTCTGTATTTCCTTCAAGTCATTTGCATGCAAATTATTTGATGCAATATTGCAACAGAAGGCTATGTTATCACTGCACTCATGGCATTGTTTGCACAACCTCAGAACATCATGTGATAAGATAAAATGTGCATTAAAAATAAACTTTTTTAAAAATGAACTCAAAGCAGCTAGTGATTCACTTATAAAATACGTGTTTTTGACTGTTTACTATTATTTGAATGTATCCTTTTCCTTTGTAATGCTATTGCCTTCAGCATGAAACATACCAGCTGAATCCCATATGAGTACCTTCCTGAAAGAATAAGCTAACAACTTCAGATCAAGATACTGCACAGATGAAAAAAGTTCTATTGAAGATAATGACTAATGCTCCCTCTGCTCCAGATGAAACCTATTTATAATACTCAGAGCACATCTGAAGGAAGCTATCACCCTCATTCTTGGAGGATAATTAAATGTGATTCGTGGAGCAAAATTTAACTATAAAATATTCTGAATACATCTGGAAGCCTGTTAAAACCTTATCTAATTTCATTCACATTAACAATAAGCATTACATAATTCATCATACACAGTAAACACAGGCATTGTGAGTTAAAACAGTCACACCAGCACTTTCCAGTTGTCATACCAATAAAATAAAGCTCTCTGGAAAGTTGGAATTTTGGCTGTTCATTTTTAGCCACCTGACAAAGCAGGAAAACGTGAAAACTGATGAAGAATATGCTCCATAAAGCGCTCACTAAAGATATCCAGTGCTTTATGAGCAGCATGTAGTCAGGCACGCGACAGACCCTGGCTCTGGGGCAGCATACCCAGAAGAGAATTTGGCTTGACACTGCAGGATTTCACTGAAAAAAATGCACTTGGCAGCCAAGCCTCACACAGGCGCCCAGAGAGCGAGCACGAAACATCTGTCCCTCCCTCCCTCCCTCTACTCGCTCCTGCCCATCAGCACTGCAGTTCTCAAATGGGCCCTGGCTTATTTCAACTCTGATCTGGTGTACCTAGGCTGCACAGCTGCAGAGAAAAGATTTAGGAAGCAATTCACAGCTGACCTGCATATAAAAAGCCAAAAACCCAGGAGGATGAATGAAGCCTGCCAGGCCTGCTCCCACTGTTGTGTGCAGAGATAACTATAGACTTCAACCACTGTGGTGCCTGATTTACAGCAGTCTACACAGGAAGAAAATTAGGGATATGACTGCTTATTCATTATACTGGAAATGAAATACATACTCAAATATGTAATTGGAGAGACCAAAGGATCCCCAGTTTCTTATTTCACATATACCCAAAACAAGCTTGAACATGGTGACAGGGCATATTTATAAATCCCACTGTCCTAGTGCTGGACAAATGGGGAGACATAGTCTGAAGTAGGATCTGACAGGTTCTGCCACTGGGCAGACACAGCCCTGTTCCTCCTGCTCACAGCGACGCCCAACAAATCCCAACACAGCCTTTTTTTTTTTTTTAATAAAATCTTTCCTAGAAGGCATATGGTATGGGTTGTCATATCCATACCAAATTCAAAGTATTCCACTTGTAAGACACTAATTCATCACATTCTGCTGTTTCCAGAAACATCGGGGGAACATGCAGTATAGGATGTGATGTCTGTTTTCTACATGGGGTCACAGTAAGTCTGACCATTCAGATAATGAAATAGGAACAAGGACAGCAGCCCTGTCTGACCTGCTAGCTGTCTGTTTTTGGAAGAGACATGATTAGATATATGACAGTAAGCTTTTCCTGTAGGAAAATCTGCACTAATTGCTCACACTTCATTTATCCAGTTGTGTCTGAATAGCTTCTGGCAACAACAACTAGCCTATTTTTATAAGACAAAGTAACAGGGACAGTAAGATACAATCTTCAGTTTTAAGTTGTTTTTTTAAAAATTCCTTTTACTATTGAACTGGTAGAATTTCCAATTTGTTCAAGATCCTGGTATACTGCTGTTCTATGTCCCTTCTATTTCTGCTATTTTGCCATATGGTGACCATGTTTTTATGAAATAAAAGAAAGCTAAACCTCTATTACTTTATTTGGACCTGTCTTGCGTGACTAAAGTTAAGAGAAACATTGCTTTGTAGTTTTAAACCTGACATTTTGTAGGCAATTATTCAAAGAAAAATACCTGGACACTCAAGCTTTAATTATCTAACAAAGCACTTTATCTGCCTTCTAATGGCTGAAGTAATTCTGCACCCCTGAGCAAAAGGAAATACTGAGCTTTTCAGACAGGAAGTTTTCCCATCCGTACCTGCCCTGAGGGTACTAGCCCCGAATGATTAATTCCTCCGCAGGCTCAAAGGAATAGCGTGCCTGGGTTGGAATAAGTAACTATGAAGGGCTACCAGGATAGGCATCAGGGTCACCAGAACACAGGCTTCAAGACCAACAATTTGATATTTACCTGCCACAGATCTCTCTTGCTGGAAGGTATACAAAGAAGAGATGATGCAAGGATCTCTTTTGCTAAGAGTGAAGAGGCTCACAAAATCCAAAATCTTGAGCCACAGAGGGAGGCAGCTATGGGCAGCATGCACATGCCTTTTTCCTTCTAACTGAAGGGCATGAAAATACTCTCTCCCCATTGACTAGAACATATTGGCTTACTCTGAAAAGGGCATCTTGTGTTGCTACAACACATTTCCCTGTGAGTTCTCTCTCAAAAAGGGCTCATCTCCAATAAGAAACTGTGTTCTTTAGGATTTACAGGAGCTGTAACAACAAAGTATTAAAACCCAGTAATTTGTTCTTTGAGGATCAGAGGCCTTGGGCTCCCTCTTAAAAAAGGTAAGGATATGAAGCCTTGGTTTGAGGAGATAGGCTCCCAGAGTTACTGTATTTTGTAAGGCCAGAACAACCATCATTGCTAATATTTATCTTCCAGACATATTAAAAAAAAAAAAAACCAAACCAAAACAAAACCAAAACCACATCCATTGGAGGAGGCTGATGAAAAAGAAAAATCTGCATTTTTTGCTTTCATCTCTCCAGCAAATATATGCGTGTATGCATGTGTCTTTCCTGTACAGTCCACAGCATTTTTTCCTATAGCCCATGTTATAAATGCCAAAAAGCACCAAAATGGAACAATTCAGAGACTGATTTAGTTTTGTACAGATTTCCATAGTACTATACAGTTCTTAGGCAACTGCACTGCTAGATTCAAGTGCAAGGCAGTGCTTCCTGTGTAACTGGTATTTATTCTTTGCATTCCTTGCAAATAAAGTTAGTTTGTAAGAGATTAATATGCAACCAGGCTTGGAAAATCCCATTTGTAAACATGTTGGAGAATTTGTGAATGGAAGTGTGCCTGAGAAATCACATGAGCCTCATTCAAGGTGTAATCTGTAACACCTGGGTTCAAAAGAGAGCAAATCCTAATCACATAGGCAAATGAGGAACTACTTTGTATTAAAAGATCCTGTATATTAATATTTTGCATTAAAAAAATTAGCTAGAATCTTTTATACTTTACAGAGGAGAATGGATTCATCGGATATGACTGAATAAAAAGTATTTTCTAATTCAACCAAGACAACAATCTTTTGTGAAGCAAACCCATTTACCTCTGATTTTTGTAATTCAGAACTAAATGACTTTCAATTTACTTCTATCAAGCAATTTCTTACCTCAGGTCCTGGAGGACCCAATGGTCCATGGGATCCGGGATCTCCAATTTTCCCCTTAAAAAATCCAAACAGTTAGATTTTTGATGCTAATTTTTTTTAATAGCAGATTGTTATGAAGATTTTAAAAACATTTATTGGCTTTCTTTTTAATAAAAGCATTGAGAAGACTTTTCCACTAAATAGAAAATTTTATAATTGAGTCCAAAGGGAGGCAGTTAAGACTAGTACTTGTTCATATCTCTTTGAAGTCACAACAAAAAATGCAAATTAGGTTTACACAAATAAAATTGGGAGGTTTGGAATGGTCCAAAATAGTCATATAAAAAAACCCCTTGAAATATATAGCTGTTTTCACAATAAAAACTATGTACTATTTAAAAGACCAGGAAGTAACTGTTATGGGTATTGGTTTACATAGTTTAAGTATCCAATCATGGCTAAAGAAATGGCAGTTTTGTGATTAACAACAGTAAAATTAGGTCCTATCCACACGTTATAGTGACTCCATTACATACAAATACTGACACACTTAAAAACTGACCAAAGTATTGCTCTAAATTATATCCGTTCTTCCACATTTTTTAAAGTTTACTGCTGCTGCTGCCATAACTAGGTGTTCCTTGAGCAAAATTAAAGCCTGAGCTGGAAAATCTTTTTTTAATTTTTAACATTAATTATTTTATTGTAAATGTATTCTACAAAGTTGAACATTATATTACTTGCAGGACTAAGGTCTCATATCTTAATTCAGCATAAGTCAAGAAGTTGGTCACATTGAGTTTGTGCTTGAAATCCACAACTGTTCAGGAATGGGCTAATTCACATGCTTATCTTTAAACGAAAAAGCTTATATCTTATAAGGCAAAAAATCCAAGTTTTCCCATCTAAACTTAAGCAAATTTGTGTAAGTTTTTTGCAGGATTAGTGCTTATATTATAAATTCTCTGGGACAAAGAAAGTATTTTTTATTGCGTTTAAGGGCCTATGATGTTTATTAGGGCTAAGTAGGTTTAGCAGATAGCGGCTTGATTGCACATAAAAAAATTAAGACTGGAGTGATTAATTCTTTAACACCGTTAAGTATTGGCAGCTTTTAATTATACATCGAAAAGAGGCAAATAGTAGTGCTAAAAACAGGTGAGGAAAAAGCCAGGTAACCCTGTGCAATGCTTTTTCTGCCTCAACATTACAAAACCAGCAGAAGTGGCAGCACTACAGAGATGCCTTTAAAGTTGCTAAAAATCAGCAAATACTGGAATTCGTGACTACTCCCACCCCCATGAGAAATGACTGGCCATTATTAATGAGATTTCTCACACACTCTCCAAATCCAGCTAGCCCAAATGGTCATCTTGGCAGCTCCCAAAGTTCTCAGTGGATTTGTTTCAAACATTACCAACATGCCTATTCCCCCACAAAGTGACTATCACAGAATACCTAATATTCTATGCACTCCTCTATTAAAACATATACTGACCTCTGTAATGAAATCTCACACATTAGGATCTGACTCACTCACTATCCAGTCACTAGAAATAAAAGCAGCTTAGACCTTATTCTTCATGCTTTTTGAATTAGGTGGCTTCTAGAAGATTACATGCGGTGTGAACATAAGATACAAAGTACCACCAAATATAATAACATACAGTGAATATATTGAGAGAAAAATCAATGTGCAAACTTACTGGGGGTCCTGGTTTTCCTCTGATCCCTGGGGGTCCTGGTAAACCAACAGCACCCTAAAAAACCAGAAAGCTATTAAATACACATGAAAATCTATTCTTGTATTATGGTGGAATAAACAGATTGCTATACTTTGCCACCTGAAACAGGCTTCAAAATAATTCTGTGGGATGAGAAATGTCTTCTAAATTCAACTTTCCTCAAAAGAGTTTGCACAGGATGTGCTATTTCAGTGACTTCTGATGTACTAGCCAAGTAGGAAAGAAGATACTTACTTATTAGTAGGAAATCACTAATTAGTAATTAGTAGGAAAGAGGATACTTATTCTGGATGGGATCCACCCAAGAGTACTGAGGGAGCTGGCAAAGGAGCTTGCCAAGCCACTCTCCATCATTTATCAGCAGTCCTGGTTAACGGGGAGGTCCCAGATGACTGGAGGTTTGCTAATGTGACACCCATCTACAAGAAGGGCTGGAAGGAGGATCTGGGGAACTACAGGCCTGTCAGCCTGACCTCGGTACCGGGGAAGGTTATGGAGCAGTTCATCTTGAGCGAGCTCACCGGGCAAGTACCGGACAACCAGGGGATCAGGCCCAGCCAGCATGGCTGCATGAAAGGCAGGTGCTGCCTGACCAACCTGATCTCCTTCTATGACCAGGTGACCCACCTCGTGGATGAGGGAAAGGCTGTGGCTGTTGTCTACCAGGACTTTAGCAAAGCCTTTGACACAGTCTCCCACAGCATCCTCCTAGAGAAGCTGGCAGCTCATGGCTTAGACAGGTGTACTCGTCACTGGGTAAAAAACCAGCTGGATGGCCGGGCCCACAGAGTTGTGGTGAATGGAGTTAAATCCAGCTGGTGGCCAGTCAGGAGCGGTGTTCCCCAGGGCTCAGTGTTGGGGCCAGTCTTGTTTAATATCTTGATCAATGATCTGGATGAGGGGATCGAGTGCACCCTCAGTAAGTTTGCAGGTGACTCCAAACTGGGTGGGAGTGTCAATCTGCTCGAGGGTAGGAAGGGTCTGCAGAGGGATCTGGACAGGCTGGATCGATGGGCCAAGGTTAATTGTATGAAGTTTAACAAGGCCAAGTGCCGGGTCCTGCACATGGGTCACAACAACCCCATGCAACACTACAGGCTTGGGGAAGAGTGGCTGGAAAGCTGCCTGGCAGAGAAGGACCTGGGGTGTCGGTCAACAGCTGGCTGAACATGAGCCAGCAGTGTGCCCAGGTGGTCAAGAAGGCCAACAGCATCCTGGCTTTTATCAGCAATAGTGTGGCCAGCAGGAGCAGGGCAGCGATCGTGCCCCTGTACTTGGCACTGGTGAGGCCGCACCTCAAATCCTATGTTCAGTTTTGGGCCCCTCAGGACAAGAAGGACATTGAGGTGCTGGAGCGTGTCCACAGAAGGGCAACGGAGCTGGGGAAGGGTCAGGAGAACAAGTCTGATGAGGAGCAGCTGAGGGAGCTGGGGGGGTTTACTCTGGAGAAGAGGAGGCTGAGGGGAGACCTTATCGCTCTCTACAACTACCTGAAAGGAGGTTGTAGCGAGGTGAATGTTGGTCTCTTTTACCAAGTTACTAGTGATAGGACGAGAGGAAATGGCCTCAAGTTGCACCAGGGGATGTTTAGACTGGATATTAGGAAAAATTTCTTCACTGAAAGAGTGTTCAGGCACTGGAACAGGCTGCCCAGAGAGGTGGTGGGGTCACCATCCCTGGAGGAGTTCAAAACTGTGTAGACGTGGCACTTCAGGGCATGGTTTAGGAGACATGGCAGTGTTGGGTTGGCGGTTGGAC
This sequence comes from Morus bassanus, assembly GCA_031468815.1. NCBI lineage: Eukaryota > Metazoa > Chordata > Aves > Suliformes > Sulidae > Morus > Morus bassanus. The sequence continues at coordinate 7,633,309 of CM062576.1, read as the reverse complement.
CTGATGATCTTAGAGGTCTTTTCCAACCTTAATGATTCTATTATCTCAGTTTCACAATATGAAGGAGCATGCCAGACTATGTGCTGCTGCTAACCACAGTTGGTCCAGGTGAGTTGCAGATGAACCTCAAGGCTCAAGGGAAAAATACCTTTTTCAACAGTTTCTTAGCAGGTTTCAGACCGTACCACAATTCTTTTCTTGTGTGAAGCACCTCTGAACACATGGCAGCCAGAATTCTGCCCAGGCCCTTTACCTCTCTTAGTTCACTACTTTCCATAACTAAGTTTTAATCAGCATTTCTTAAAAAATATGGTAATTCAGTGGTATCCAGTAACTTTTACTACTGCATTCTACTTTTATGCAACTGACTTGTTGCATTTTAAGAGACTCAGAAGCCTGATGAAGTTGCTGAAATTGGACAATTTTGTAAAACAATACAATTACAAATTACCTTGTCTCCTGGGTACCCCTGGTCTCCTGGCTCTCCTGCAAGGCCATGTTCACCCTAAACAACATATTATTTTATACAGACATATGTATGTAGCTTAAAATGGGGTAGTTATCAGAATTAGAGAATGAAAAAGATGAATTCAATATTTAGTATTTAAAATTAACACAGATCTTGGAATGACAATGCAAGATGTTGCACTGAAGTACCCCCTCCAGGAAACCCTATAGACACAGCACTGTATATTTTTACGCCCAGTAGTAAGTTTGTCTAAAGTACCAGATCATGAGACTGAAGTAATTTTAAAAAATAGAAGTCAGAAAAGAAATCAAAAGGAAAAAGGGAAGGCTTTGTCAAGTACATTATTTTGCTCAAGATTTAATGAAAGGAGTCTGAAAGAACTATATATCTCTAAGATAATGGAAACATTTAAATCACCTTATCACCTTTCATTCCAGGCTGTCCCCCACTCCCTGGCAGACCCTATTAAAATGAAGAACACAAAAATCCAGTGTTTGTCTATAATTTGGAATGCAGCATAGGCAGTGGGCTGTGGGATTGTTTAGCACCATACCATGGGCCCTGGAATTCCTGATGGTCCACTCGGTCCTGCTGGCCCAATGCCTCCCTACAAGACAGCAAGAAAGGTAACTGCATTATGCATTTGATGAAATGGAGTAACTCAAAGACTGGTAACAGAACGTGGCATTTTCTGCACCACAGAGAGGAACCAAAATCTTTTTCAGGCTAATTTCTTGAGGAAAAAAAAGTATCCATGTTACAAGCCCTCCACCTCTACAGTTTCCAACCACATCTACAGAAACACAAGAAACCAAACTTCCCTCTTTTCCTGTAGATTATGTATTCAAGAGAACATAGCAGTGCATTAAGCAATGCAGAATAAGGAAGCTTTCTTTTGCACTGCAGCTGCACGTTTGGTGGCTATTCCCTCTGTCCTTAGGGTTACATGACATCACTACTCTGTAAGCATCAAATTTGGCTTAAAGGAATTATTCTACCATGTTTAATGCCATAAAAAGTAACAACTTCTAGGATTTCTCATCTATCAGTGACTTCTACAAGTTAAAAAAAGAGATGGGATTCTTCCAAAATACCAAGTGTGCAAACCTAACCTAAGTTCTGACGGGCATGCTAGCTTCTTCTGTTCTCACGTACCTTACTACATCTCTCCTTTCTGGGATTTATATGGACAATTTTATGACTTGAAAAAGAGAAGTGAACCAGAAATGAAAGAAATTAAGAATCTTAAAAGATCAACACAGCAACAGCAATAACATTAATGAAAGACAGTGATATGAACATAAGAAATGATTTAGCAGTAGCTAAAACTATATTACAGAGGGAAAAGACTATCTACTTTCTGTGTATTCTACCTCTGGGGAAAAAAAAAAAAAAAAAGAAAAGAAAAAGGCAGTGTTATACCTCTGTGGCTACGCAAGAATTTAGCAACAAATGCAAATACAGAAATCTTTTGCCACTTGCTGAAAATGACATGGAAGAGATGAGATCAACACCTACTGATTTCCAGTTCAGCACACATTCATTATTCTCTGGAGACTCTTTCAGCCATGTTAGTAAAAACATTCTTCTGCAGCCATCATCAGACTCATGGCTCACTGAAGAAAAAGGAAGACTGATGACTTAGCTTTACCAAGCACCATTGAGATGCTCCCAGGAAAACTGCCACTCTATATTGCTTTAGCTTTCCATGGCTGCTTAAATGATTATATTCTGTCATGTTAGCTGAGGCCAAGATAAATTTTTTACATTGCTGTCTCTTACTTGTGCTATATATTCTAGTTCAGCAAGGCACTCTGTATTAATGACACTGTATGTTGAAATGCGTACTTATGGTAACAATAGCATTGGTTGAAAAATCACAGGGATACTGAGCTGGGAAATGTAGCTTACAAAAGCAGTGGGAAGAAGTTCCTTAAGAGCTTTACAAAATTCAGGTTGATGAAAGTCCTGTCATAGTCTCCAGAGACACTGGCTGACCTAATTAAGAGCAAAGAACTGGAACTACACAAAAATCAAACTGAAAAGTTATCTCACTGATAAGAAAAGGGTTCACTTAGTAAGTCTGTCAGTTTTTTAAATTATCCTCCTCCTACAACAGCCTTGCTATGTGTTAGCACATGCTTATCAATTTGGTTAAAACTTGCCAATAGATAGAAAACAAAAATTACTTCAGCTACATAAAGCGTACCTTTTTCACCATTTCTATGCGACAAGTGAAACCAAATTGCTTTTACCTGTCAAAAAGATAAGACACTAGAAAAGGAAAACTAATGCTTCCTAGTATTAGGTTTTTGTTTTCTTTTTAAGAAAAAAAAATGTAAAAAGAAAAGCTAGCTCTGATAACTGTAGTCATAAGTTTTCTAAAAGTCTTAATCTTATTAAAACTCATGGCCTTGCAGATTGAGAGATTGACTGCTCAGCCAGCCAAAACTCTAAACTTGGCAACAGCTTTGTGTATTGGAAAAAATCATGGAAGGAAGGAACTCAGACTCAGCTTGCTGATGCTGCTCACTTTGCCATTGTTCTCATGAACAAACACAAAAATAGAATTAGCTCTTGACACTGCATACAGCTGGGACGGACAAGCTACTTGAATTAATGCTGTTTGTTTCTGCCAGAATAATGTATTTAATCTTGTGTTCAGTATTGCATCTTTAACAGTATAATGTGGTATAATTGATTAAGTATTTTAGAACAAACATTGAGGTCTCTAGTTCTTTACTCCATTTTGGATGACCACTAGCATCTGCCTGAATAAGGGCCATGTGAAAACAGAGGCCAGGGTGCACAAATGCTTTTGGAGAGCAGGTGTGGTCAAGGAACAGGTCTGCACCCCACAAGGTGCACTTGGGGATGCTGGGGTCACCTGAAATTCCCCTGGGGTCTTGGCAAAATTCTGCTACAGTTTAAAAAAGTGCAATTGTCCTTTGTAAAGAAACCTGGAACAAAGCACAGCTCTTCCGATTTCCTTACTGACTGGGAAAGCGGGAACCAGAGTAACTAATATGATGTAATGCAGAGACACTGAGGAGTGCATAACAGTAAATTGTACTGATGATGCCTATACACTGTGTTCGTATCCACAAAAGACTTGTGCCACTAGATACTGAAGTCCTCTTTAGCCATGTTGCAACCTTATTTCAAAACTCCAACTAGAGTTGCTGATGCTTTGGAAGCTTCCAAAGCGTGTTCAGAACCCTGGAGGAAAACGGCCCAGCAACATTTCCTCAACTGCAAAATCTTACAGTACCAGTAAGGTCTTATCAACCACAGAGAGTTAACTGCCCCTGATCAGCAACGCTAATGAGTCTTGGCTAAATAAAAGAAGATACAGATATATTAGAGTGTTTTTAAAGGTAAGATCTATTAAGCTGTCAAAAGGATGTATAATGACCCTACCTTTATGAAGCGGCATTTCTACATCATAAGCACTTCTCCATACATATTTTTGTTTACACATTTGTCATCCAAGCACTAAACTCTAAAACCAGAAGCTCATTTGCAAAATTATTTCTGCCTCCAAAAAATATCATTGTTTTTCAGCATATATACATACACCCCAACTACAAAAACACAAGTGTAGGGATCAAAGGAGCTCTCTGCTCCATAAAAGACCCCTAATTCCTTGCAGTCAAATGAAGCTGCAGTAGATGATGTAAAGTTTCCAAGAGTTCTGGGGTCAAACTCTAATTCCAACAAAAGATGTGAATATCAGTGCACTCCCTGTAAGAGTCCTGTTCCAAATTGTCACACTGCAAAACTAAAAACTATACACAGGAAGAATTAGCTTAGTAATTGTACATAATGAAGAAAGAAACGTCAGTTGGTATGGTTTATGTTTTTGTCTTTGAATACAAATTACGTAGAGCACATGGGCACAAAATCAATGCCCTTACACAGCGGGAACTGCGCAATAGAGTCCCACATATAAACAAGAGATTGCAGGCCACTCACATGGAGTTCACAGGAAAAACAATTATTCATTTCATGCTGGTCAAAATCTAAATATGCCATCAATTCCTCCCCCCCCCCCGAAACATCTCTCATTATGATTATATTTCAGCTTTGTACAACTGACAAAGGCTTTGGACTGGTGATTGAAAATAATTTTTATGTTTCACAAAAACACTGACACTCAATCACTCTATGTAAGTGACTGCAACTCACCAACATGGCAAACGGAGCTTTGACCATACAAATATTTATGCTCACAAATTCTAGGAAGGGCTAAATTGCTGATTAAGTTTTAGTCAAAATAATCAGTAACAGTATCTTTTTAGAAGTAATATATAGGCTTTTTTAAAAATCTCAGATACATTTATACAATTATCAAAGTCCTTGAGATAAAATTCCAAAGACAGTCATGTAAGAAAAGCAAACTATAACTCAAACTAAATTCTCAAGAGTGCAACCTCCAGTCTCATGAGCGGTTCAATTGGCTCAAAAATGTAAACTGACAGAACACAATGACTCATATTTGCGTGATGAAGGCTGGAAGCCATAGAGGTTCCTTGACCAAGCTTGTGTGTCTTCACTATAGCAATGCCATAACAATCCCAATCAGGCAGCAAGGGATGACTTATAGGAATATTTTTTGTTCTGAACATATAATTAAAAATATAATAATAATGGAACTCAACTGTCATACTTCAAAGGAAAAGTTAGATGACCATCAGTGTAAACTAACAAACTTATCAGGAATGTTTCAGATCTCCACATATCAAAAAAAAAAAACCCAAACCAAAAAAACAAAAACCACTGGAGACAATCATGGCTTTCTTAATTCAAGTGTAAACATGCTATTTTGTCCCACATGTTATGAACTATGAACATGGCTGGGTAGCCAGCCATGATTGCGCCAACATCAAGAATCAAATCCAGGTCCTCTATCAGTAAACACATGAATGACTTAAAATTAGGGAGCAAGACTACACGGTATGAAAGTATCAGTCTTTCCCACCTCCTGTAGGACTCCCTCATGTCACAGAGCTTCTCTGGCGCAACTGTAATTATAAAACTACAGCTTGCAACTCCATAACGAGCATCACAACCGTATTCTAAGAATGTAAAAAAATTGAATATGATACTGTATACAAGATAAAGTAAATTTGCTTAGGAATTAATTCTGCTTAGAATTTGGTAGCCATATACAGGACTGAATGAGGACTCTGGATGTTAAAACCTTTGAAAGTATTGCACTTCCTCAAAAAGTAACGCTGGCTTTAGGGGTATAAAGTAGCAAGCTTAGTTATTTCAAATTGAAAAAAAAAAAATAAATAAAAAAACCAGACACACCAGATCAGAAATAACCATACAAATCCAAACCAAGTATAGAAGTACTCCATACCAGCAATATGTCAGCAGTTTCATAGAGTGATTTTAATTAAAACCATGGCTAACTAAAACAAAAGCTGTTTAAATCCATGGATTCTTATATTTGTTTTTATTATTTCACAAACAAACGAGACAAATATTCTAATGAAGCCACATCAAAGTAAGTAATAAAAGTGTACTCACTCTTAGTCCTGGAAATCCAGGAGGACCAACACCACCAACAATTCCCTTCAAAGAAAATGAATTTTAAATTATCTGAATGTTATCATTTTAAAAAATTCCCAGTGATAAGATAAACAGAAGTGATCTGCAGAGCAAGTCAGTTAGGATTTTTATAGAGCTCCTGACAAATGACAGCTTATCACTGTATAGGGGAACATGCTTATTAAAATCCCTGATTGGGGAATAACGTCTCAAGATATTTGCGTCATGTAATCATTCCTGCATTACCAAGGAATATGAGATTTGTTACTATCATATTTAAAGTGGGAAGAAAAAAAATTTTTTGGGGTAGAAAAAAACACGCCACGAGAATTTATTAAGATTCCTTTGAAAGATAAATAGAACACTAGCTCAGTTCATAGAAAGACCTTTGAAAATTAAAGGTGACACTTTCCTTATGAAAAATTATTTCATGACACAAACTACAGTATTTGTACTTTATGTAGAAGTAACTAAGTCAACGGTACTCTACTACTGCCTCTGTTGCACTCAAGTTTAACTCAGCAGAGGCTAAAATCCCGAATGCTGCGGAAAACATTTCCCAAGTCTCTTTGCCATGCATGAAGGTAGCCCTCCAGGTCAGCATGCTTTGTCATGCAGGCTGTCCCAACACCTGGGACCTGCTATGCAGTGAATATCATACGTAGGGTTCACTGCAGCCCACTGGCACCCACAGCGAAGGGGAGTTTTATGCAAGCAAATCTGAGCCCATTCTGAAGCTGTCCAACAGGGCATGGCTGCTGGGCATGGCACAGAGGACACCTTCGTGCTCTCCTTCCTCCTCTGGTGCCTACGCACCTTCTCCAACCTGCTCCAAACTAACCACAGGGGAAGCTGAATGCTCTAGCAACATCCCCCAAGGGAGACTGACATCCTCAGAGAATTGAGAGGGTGTTGTGGAAATGAAGGATGGCATTACTCTGTTAAGCAGAAGAAATTAAGCATGGAGACAAATGTTATTAGTGTCAAGTCAGCACATGGGAAGAAATGTCTTCCCTTCAAGTTCCTGCCACCACAGGCCTCCCAGGCAGCCCCTGCTCTCCACTGCCAGCTCACGAACAGGCTCTCTAAATATCCCATTAGCATTACAGCCCCCTGCAGCTGTAGCTCTGGCCCCTTGCCTGAGCAAGTCCTGCAGGGTGAGTTTTGGGGGAGGAGGGGAGAGGAGTTGCTGCCTGTCTGAGAAGGCAGTAAGATCAGCAGCTGCCTTGGCAGATTAGAAGGAACTTGTTTGCAAATGCTTGTGTTAAAACAGGCTTCTTTGTAAAGTGCAAGTCTGTAATTTCAGATCCAGGCTTTTTGAGCTTGTTTCTATTAAAGTCCTATTGTTCTGCAGATCTTGTGGAAAGACAATATCTGCTTTATTGTGAATGGAGGGAGACTTGGGAGTACGAGGAGGGGAAGGAAGAACTAACCTTTTTATATCATTTGCAAAGCAGCTGGTGACACTCACAACCCCTCAGAGGGCTTTCAAGATGAAAAGCACTGTACAGACATCACCTGACATTCCCACAAGAGGAACTTTGCCTCAGGGACCAGAAACACAAAATGATTTCTTTCCTATGTTCCAAAATGCTGACACCAAACATTAATGATCCACCAGCAAAATTCATAGAAACTTATTTTAGACAAGTTTACAAGATAGGTGTCAGGAAAGGGCAGGCCTTCAAAACGGAGACCATCTCTGCCCAATTACTGACTCTGGTCCATATCAGGACAACCTTTAGACACAAACTGATAGCAGTTTCCAAAGGAGCATCCAACAATAAAAGCAGATTCAAATCAGCTGCTCTTTTGCCCAGCACTTATTGCTATTCCCGTCTGGCCCAAAGCCCTTTCACTGGTTTCTCATATCAAAGGAAACCTGAGTTTGGAGTCTGCAGCCACAGTTTCCCTACAAATACAGCAAGGCAGCAAAGATCCTTTGAGGGCAGCCAGTGAAGTGACGTGACTGTGCCACAGTTTGAATACCATACCACGAGAACACTTTAGCCTGCACACACTGCCAAAGACAAAGCTGTTATCATACTGATTATAATGCACTAAAAGACATACTAGCATAATTGTATTCAGTAACAGTCCAAAGGATGAAATCAACTATCAAATGCATAAGCCTATGAAAGCTAGGGTTTTAGCACACATGCAGAATCTCATTTTGTTACGGTGATCTTAGAATAATGGTTTAAATAAACAATGTAAAGTCATATCCAATGCAAGAATCTTTGAAGACAAAACATTCATCAGTAACGCAATGAGGACAGCAAGACATCTGATTCTCAAGGTAGTCAGCACATGCAGCAGCAGAAACTGTGTTCTCTCAGCAGCTTTTTGGTTCTTTTCTCTCTCTTTTTTATACCACTGCTTATTACAGTACTATCCTAGCAATTTCCATGGAAAAGTAACAGTCCAAAATTTTCCTGTGGACTTCAAGACAGTGCTTTTGAGGCAAAGTCTCCTTTCCATTTGGGAGGGGAGTTAATATTGAGCATTACAAATTTTATCATGTTAATCAACACACAATTTGATACTTACAGGATTCCCATCTGGACCAGGAGGCCCTCTATTTCCAAAGTCACCTGGAAAACCCTAAAGCAGAAGAGAGAATGCTTGTTCTTTATTATCCAAGACACAAAAGGTGGTCTGAACACTGAATACCTTTAGGTATTAGAAATTAGGACATCAACAAGTGGATTCAGCGAGATGGAGGAATGGGAGAAGCAAAAGGTTTTAGCTTGGAGTCTTCTTTTCCTATTTAGTATTTTTACTTAAAATTTTTTTTCCTGTTACCTACAGCATTCACTAAGAAGTCTGTCTTTTGTTGTCTCCTTACTTTTCCCCAAATATTAATGGCTGCAGTCTCAGTGTGACACATGTTCATTAGAAATGAAAATTTTCATCTTTCTGGCGCAACAGTGTCCTTACCAATGTGACTACTTGCCTTAGTCTGCATCTAGAGACTGAAACAATAATTCAAACAAGACATGGAAAAGCCTCATTCATTTTATCAGCGTTTTGACTTCAGAGACTAAATTATCAGGAGAGGGAAGAAATCTGACTGGCCAAGTCAAGCGTCAAAGCTTGAAACAGAATTTCCAGTTCTTGCTTGAGAACCAAAATGAAATGGAAATCCACCACTTCACTGGCTCTAACCTTTCTTGCTTCCTCTCAGGGTTTTGCAAATTGTTTTACTACTTTCTGATGTTGCCCACTGCAGAAGCACATGAGTTGCTGGGGGAAAGTGGTTTGTGGGTTTTTTTGGGGGGGTGGAGGGGTGGGGTTTTTTTTTTGGTTTTTAAATGATTTTTTTAATCACTGTACTATTGCCAGGCAGATCTCGCTATTTCTCTGGAAGAGCCTCGTGAAGCTAATAGCAAACTCAAGCTATTAGTTTGAGGCAGCACCATGAAATATTTTCATGACTCCTATCACTGCATAAAAGTTAGGAGAAAGGATGGAGCATAGATCTACAAAGAAGTCAACATCTTTTTTAATTACATTGTAAGGTCCATAGAAGAGCCTATCACAAAATTGCAAAATAGTACGCTGCCTGAAAAAAAATCCAAGCTAAGGCACTCACAGGAAAGAGACTTTTCCTGGAACTGAAAAATCTCCCACAATATTAGAGTACTGAGATAACTGAGATATGCATCGACCTCAAGAAATCAGCCACAAAGCACCAGAGCATTACTAGTCCAACTCCATGGGGAAAAGGAGTAAATTCCACCCCTACAGTAATTTTTACATTAAATACTCTTCTTTATCTTTTCAATGTCTGAATGTCTTTTTACCCCTCCCTGTGTATCAGGAACAGTACTTTGAGGCATTAACCTTTCACCTCTGTAAGACTGTGTTCAAACCTGCTGTAGGTAAAAGGTACAATAAATTTCACTTTCGTAATCTACATTTTGGAGGACATCCACATAGCTGTCCAGCTCAGGACTTAGTACAGCAGTGTCTTTCCTTAATGGAATGGGGGATATGCATCATTGTACAACAGCATATGAACAGCAGTCAGGAAGACAATATAAAACTGCAGCAAGGAGGTGGAAAAATAATATCATAAACCAAAGTAGTTTAAGCAATGCTTAAGTCATATTTGGCTTTAGTAATAACTTAAACCAATATTCTATAAAAGTTAAGGCAAGTTTTTATGTGTGTGTATATATATATGCATACACACTGCTAAAACAATACATTGAAACAACTTAATAGGCTTTTAATTCCCATCATCATGCATGATACTGTGAATTAACCAGAGACATGCCTAACACTTCCTGTACCATCTTTTGGGTTGATTTTGGTTGGAGTTTTTCTTCTGCATTCTCCTGTAAATTCAGGAAAGCAAAAGATAGGTATGCCTCTCACAACAATGAAATTTTTATTCAGGATCTGATCATGGAACTGACAAATAAGAATCTATACCCATAATTGTAAGATCTGACAGTACAGGTCTTTGTATTGTTACTGTCTGATCATTTAAACAGTAGAGATTCATAGGTTAATGTTCAATAAAGCAGATTTCATTGATTCTTGATCTGTACACCATTGGCCAAAAATTTTTGCACAACTCAAAATGTACTGTAAAATTTTACACATGCAAAATGACTATTTGACAGTGCCCACATTGTTAAAAGCTACCAGCTGATAGGATGTAGACAATGATTAATTTACTACCCTTTCCTTAATAGCAAAATATTTTGGTTGCACTGCCTACCATTGGTAGATGTTGGAAGAGGCAGAATTGCCATAACACACATGAATTTCAATTTAAAAAAAAAAAAAAACAAACAAAACAACAACCCCAAAACCAAACACACAAATGAGGCATCAAAAGCGAAATGGAGGATGCAATGCGACAGCTTTACCAGCCACCAGATCACAGATGCAGGTCACAGATGATGGTTTATATACAGCAGGCACCCAGCATAGCATGAGTCATGAAAGGGACAGATTACCCACAGCCATCGTAATTCCATTCTTAACAGCACATATCTTCTAACTGATGCTGATAAAACTATCTTAGTAAGTAGCAAAATGAAAGGAAAATGCAACACAGGAGAACAGTCAGAAAAGTCTAAAATTGGAAGTAATATAATAATACAACTGTGCAACAAATGTTTTATTACATCAATATTATAATTTAACATTAATCTAAATCATACAGAGGATGACTACTCATAATTTTAATATAAAACAGAACCTGAACTGTTTTTACAGTTACAATGGACTTGATTAATAAATTGGTATAATTTACAAGGTCTGTTCTGTCACATTGACCACTGGCTGTAACTATTTCTTTATAGAAGAAAACTATGTAAAAACATTCCCCCAAATGTGATCAAATCATGTATGTAACAGGACTATGCATCATACTAACAGGACAGACAATGCATTAAAAATACTGCAGAACTAGCCAAATTCCATATTACAAGCATACAATGGAAAGAAATTTAATATATATGTTTTTACTATGAAATATTTTCTTTAAAGCATACTGTAATGCAAAACTAATATAAAATTCAAACAAATCCTCACTCTACAATCTTCACAGTAAAGACTGCGGTAAATGAATATTTTGTTCCATTTCAAATATGCCAGAGATGTTACAAATATGAATAACTATTCAATAAACCTGCTAACTAGTAGCATTTTGAATTGCAAGTGTACAATCCCTTGTATGATCCACTTTTCTTATACTTTAATAATACTTCCCAAAACTGAGATCATATTTGGGATCTGTTTTCTTCCAGAAGGATCTCTGCCAGTCAGATAGGTATTGCCCCCGCCCCCCAAGTATTATTATTGACAGAATTTTTGTCCAAAGAAATAAGTTGCAGCCTAGAACACAAGGTGAGGAGCCTGACTTCAGGCACTATGCAATTCCCATGCTAAATTTCCTTTAGTGACAGTGCCCTGCCCCAAAGCACCGGCGCTATTAATGTTGTTATCACGTTACCACAGCTATCATTGTCTGGGGTTAAAATAACACACATTCTCTAAGCCTGTGATCCAGAAAAGTACTTCAAGCCAGGTTCCCATGTGACTGGTCTCCAGGTTTGATCCCTATATTAGTAGCCTTTAGTCAAATAAGTACTTTATAGATCATAGGTACAGTTTGGAATGAACCTTGGGATTGAGGAAATGACAACATTACAGAGGAATCAGTACTGAATTAAGGTAATCACGGACATTGTGCAGAGGTGCTTTTGGTGCTCTGTCACCTATGTGAAACCTCTCTGAATTGATTTATATAAAGAAAAGTCCTTACCAGAGCATAGCCTGGCACTGATAGAAGTTGTGCTCTTATTGTAAATGAAAAATAACTGCTTACCACAGCATGCACAGCACCAACTGCTACAGATTGAAACAAACTACTACACTGGCAATCAGAAGCCTCAGTGAAACCTGCCACTGAGAAAGAGATTATAATGCAAAACACATTTTCCAAGTACCCTGCGCTCTCACCTCCTCTTCCTTTTCCACACTGAGCACAAGCCTTTGCTTTCTGTCCAGGTTCTCCTCCTTCTTAAATGCTGCAAGTGACTCACCAGCACAACACACTGCCAACTACTGCAAGGTACTGATGGCACAGGCACCTTCTTGCCCAATACTCAGATAGACGCACAAAGCAGCATTTGATTCAAGGTATAAGCAAACTACAACATGGTCAACAAGCACAGGAGCACCCTGTCCTGCTAGCTGAGTAATTAAAAACCAGATTTTTACTTTGATTTTATACCTTAACAATTTGATAGCAGCTTCAGAAAGAGCAGCCTATCAACTTGATGACACTTTTCTCTGCTTGTCTTTCTTTACATCAAAGGGAATTCTGTTGAAGGCTAGTGCCTTTTTTGGCTGGTGTTAGATCACACAGAAAACAAAACATAATTAAACAGAATCTTCCACAACTTTCATAGCATACATCAAGGGCCACACGATGGTAATCACACTACTACTGCTGAACAAGCTTGTTCAACATGCTAGATGAAAGCCATCTGAACTGCTGAGTGCAACTGAGTGCACAACTGGAGAATGCTATCACGGTTTCCAATCTCAAACCACAAGCAAGTTAAAATTGGAAACTCCTGGATAGCTTCAAAGACCTAAAATAATAAGGTTGCAGCAGAAAACAAAACATTTGGCATTGAAGTTATACCACAGGAAATATGTAAACCTTGATAATGTATACTTGGCAGATTTGTGTTTATTCTCAGCTGTAGAAATATATGTTAAGTAGAGGACAGCTTTAATTTACCATAGCCCAGAAATATCAGACATTAGAAGCAGCTGATTTGCATTCAAACCAACACCAAAAACAGACTTATGAAACTTGCATCATATCTGTACCTTGTGCTAACACTAATTTTCCAGAATATATTTATGTGTTTCTGTCACCTTTTAACCCTCAGGTGACTGATATGAGTAACCAGCCACAAGGCTCATCATGTTAAGTCTTCCTCACTTCAGAACATCTAGTAGTTATAAGCTGCACAGAGTATACAGTACTGCAGAGTACTAACTGGAAACAAGAGAAAGTCATCTATGGACAAAAATAAAATTAACATTTTAAGCAGCTGATTAAAGTTACAGAGTGAATTACAGGTGCATTTACATTGGCAGCAGAAATTGTGTTAGAAGCTTTACCTGTCTCCCTTTAGGACCTCTTTTTCCACGGAAGCCTGGGATGCCCTGAGAAAGAAATAACCCATCATAAGTAGGCTTACTTTTTCTTCAATAGCTTAAATTCAAGTAATTAAACCTGCATTTGACTGGAAAACACAGTGTAAGAAGAAGCACCATAAAAAAAAAAAAAGATTTGAGCAAAGAATCATAGAGAAAATATCCTTTAACAGGGGGGTAGAAACACGACCTTTGCTTGTCTTTATTGTGGCCACCTCAGAACAACTGTGAAGGGCCATATCCTGCTTCCATCAAAGTACCTGGCCAGACATCCTTTGTGCTCAAAAGAAGCAAGAAAAAGCTAGAGCACAGAGTGACAGAGATTAAGATTTCCATGACTCATTTTACTGCAAACATCATCTGACAATTGAAAAATATTAATTAACTGAATGAAATTGCTTCAATGAAAAATACTCATTATGGACCTTGGTGGTAAGAAAAAATACCCCTAATCATTGCAGCTCTAGATTAAATGCAAATAATAATTTGCATCTGCTCCCCATTTAACTTTAGCACCAGTGCATTTCATTGATTAGACTAATTAGATATGACCCGTTTATCTAATTTCCTCCACATTAGTTTTGCTTTTAGACAAAGACTTAAATGAATGGTTATACCTTGTACATTTTTCCCCATTCTAACATATATTGCATTACCGCCCAAACATCAATATTTCATTAATGTTCCATTAAACCTACCCTTTCTCCTTCAGGTCCTGGTTGTCCTGCCACACCTGGAGGTCCAATGAAACCCTAAAAATGTAAGAACAATTCTTGATTACAAGGCTGCTTCCCACCAACACTGCTTGTCCCTCAATATTGGCCAGCTGTGGGTTCAAGATCCAGGGATGAAATTCAGGCTCATTTGAAATTACCAGTGAAGCTCAATCAACTTAAATGTGACTCAGATTTATTCTCCAACTAACAGCAAAAATGATTTCTTATAATAAGGGTACAGAATCAATTAATAAAGAAGTACTAAGAAAGTGTTCCAATAAGACAAAGTTGCATCAGAGACCATATGTATTAGAATAAGTGAAATATGAAAAAGCTGCTGAAGTTAACCTTATTCATGAAATACATCAGAAGAGTTGTTCTCATCTTTAATAACACTGTGTGATCACTGCTATCTGCAAGAGTCCTAGAGTGTTTACCTTGTCATAAACAACATAAATGCATTTCTCTTCTACCTTCCCCTCGGGAAGTCAGAAATAGATCCTCTCATATAATCAGTTGTATGGACACAGAAATGTGCTGTTGACTCAGCAGAAATGACAGTACAATTTACAAAAATAGTAGTATAGATGGATCCTGCACTACCACTTCAAACTGAGATTGGAACAAAAAAATATTATTAGTTACTAAAAAAGAATCCCTTGCTTTCACCTCTCTCTCTCCAGTCCTCCAATTGTAATGATTTGGGGGTTTTGTGTTGCCTTTTTTTTTAAATTATGAAAGATAGTGTCCATTTTGTCATCCAGTCCTAATGAGAGTAAGGAAAACAAAGGCACTTTTTTTTTTTCCTAAAGTTTCTTAAAACAGCTGAGGAGAGTATAGTTTGATTGCAAGAATGTTCTAAACTTCAAGCTCTAAAGATAATTCTTGTATCATGTTGCCATACACCTCCATGGAACATTAGCGTGTATCAACAGGGCTGTGTCATCATTTTAATTGGAAGCTGCTTGTAGAATTCATATACAGGACTTAGCCATAGGACCTGACAGGTGGTCTTCCCTCAAATTACTCATATGTTGGCCATTTTTAGCTTTGTGTAAACAGAGAAGTAGTAACTTTTCAGGAAATGACTGGGATCACTTAATGTTTTGTTTGTTGAGAGGAGAATGAGACAAAATGCATTGAGAATCTGAGCAAAAATACTCAAGAAATGTAAAAGATACAATCCCTGAAGGTGCAATATCTGTTGGCACTTGATTCTGACAAACTAATTTTTTCCATCACTGTTATGAAAACTAACATTAAAAAACCCCACCCCAAAAAACCAGACATATGTTTGAGAAGCTGCTGCAGGTAAAGGCTTTTAGTAACGACATCAAAAAATCAGGAGAAAAGCAAATCTAGCAAAACAATAAGATTATTTCAATAGATACTTGAGAACACAGCACACTGCTCAGCAACCTGTACAGCATGAGCTGAGGGCCTGAAAACACCTAGCAAAAGGCTCCTTCAAATCCTAGGTGCAACCAGCAACATGCAAGTGTCTGGAAATACATGTCTACTGCCTGAAGGTGAGAGTCAGTCCAAAAAAAAATACTTATAAAAACATGTGTAGGCATGCACATGCGCCTATTAAAAACACCAAAAATACAAACCAAGAACAAACAAACAGAAAAAAGCCAACCTATTTTACCTCCAAGAATAATCAAAAACAAACCTTGAATCAACAGAGTGTTAAGAGCCTTCAGTCCCTGGGATATACATGACTACAGCTGAACCATTCTAAAATCTCAAGATCACTTTTATAGTTTTAGGTGACAAGACTGTTTCCCTCTATCAACCTCTGTAGCTGTTACAGATTGCAAATGCCAGATAACATCTCCCTTCCTGACAGCTTCCATTATGGAAAATAATGCTTCAGGCAGGAAACCTCCACTCCTCTTTACTCGGGGCTTCACACCCACATTCAGTACTGCTTTCCTTCGCTTTCCTGCGTGCATTCCAAGTGAGAGGAAGGGCAACAATGTGAGACTGCTCTATGCTGCTCACCATGGAAAAAAGAAATGAAATCCTTGCATGCATTTTGAAAGAAACACTATGTTTTGTCTTTTGCAGCTTCCATAAAGACAGAGTGGTTCAGCAGGCATACAATTGACAAAGCTGAATGAAATTCCTCATCCCCTTTCTTACGTACAGGTAGAAACAGATACGCGTGCCAAAATGCTTAAAACGCTTACTTACTCTTACACCTTTAGGACCTGGGTTACCTTCTGGTCCAGCTAAGCCCTATTACAAAAAGACATGAGTTGTACTTCATTTTAAACAACCACATATGCTCTATTTAAAAAGAACTGTAACAGTACTTGTTAATTGCAAGCTGACAATACATTCTTACAATTATTAGGATTGAAGAGGGTGTCATCAAGCAGTCCCCTGGGATGATGTTCAGAAAGGTCTCCCATGAATTAATGACTGAAACTTCCTTTACATTAAAATTATTTCTTCTGGGAGGAAGATTTTTTCCAGACCCAGTGATCTGGCATTAGTGTGACATAATTCCACAAGATTTTTCATAAGCTTTTATATTTGGACACATCTCCAATTATTTCTGAGCTAATGTCAGAATAGCATATGTAGTCCAAATGCTCCAAATATTTTATGTAATTCAACACAAACAAGTTATCATCCATTACTATAAAATATTATAATGGAATTCTAAAATATATAGCCATTACAAAAATAGTCCAATAAAATGCTGAAGCATTGGTCAAATTCCACAAAACCAAAGTCAATTGTTGAATTCGGCGCATATACCTTTATATGGGAAAATAGTGACTATTTCTATTTTGTCTTATTTGTATCATTGGACTGAGGTATCTGTTAGCTTATATGTAGATGTAAAAAAATAAAATCTATATTTATGTAAGTGCTTGTGTTCATAGAAAGCTGCTTTCTGGCTTTATTGGCTCTCCTTTCTCAAATATCTGAAGGGGGGCAGGGAGGGGAATCTTTCAATGTTCTGTTTCCCTAAAGGGCTGAAGAAATAGTTTCAGCAGTGATGTAAATACACTGGTGAAAATCAGGAGGAACTATAATACAATAGGCAGTTTCCTATTGCTTCTGGACTTGAAATAAGAAGATGATAAAACACAGAACCACAAGAGGTTTATGAAGGAGGTAACGTGTTTAGATGTTCAGCACTTTGGTAACGTCATTTATGTATTCCAGAAAGGCACAGCATTACTGCACCTAACCCATCCAAGTTTAAAAGGCACAAGACTGAACATTACTAAAGGGCACTACTTGTGGAAGAGGTTTGTTTCAAGGATAAATGATAGGATGTAAACAAATACATTTATACTACTAGTAGTTCCAAAAGAGTTAGATATGGTACTTTTGAAGAGAACAAACAAGAAAACCCCCAAAACTGCAAAGACATTAGTATAGTTACTGCACCTGCCTGCCAGGGTAACCAACTGCCCCAATATTGCCAGCCATTCCTGGAATTCCCTAAGTGGAAAAAAGAGGTGGGAAAAAAAAAAAGGAAAGAAACGACAAACAGGTTTAATGTCATTCTTTGAAGTTTATTTCATCATTTCTGTTTTAAAATCTAGCCATATGACACAGCTTAAGGTCATGGAAAAAGTGCTTTTTAAGCAAGCTACACAGCAACACTCTAAAATTTACTCATCATACATAAGTAACTCCATCAATTTCGGTTACATGTCCTTTAAAAAGCATTACAAGCAGAGTAGTCTAAGATCTTGTGAAATACAACTGTGCACCCCTTATTTCCATAATAAAAACATAGATGCTATTTATAAATAAAGTAATTGAGGAGGACTATAGGAGACAGGTCCTTATAGTGAAGTAACTGCACTGGTCTTAGCTGTATTTGAACAAATGTGTTAAAAGTTTCATTAGAGAAGAATTCTGGTGTCCTTACAGAGCCAAATTTCTTTGTTTCTTCCAGAATCAGGTCAATATAGCACTGGATTAGTCACGAATGTACAGAACTTCTCTCCATCTTCTTCCTCCTAATCAAATCCAAAAGTCATTTTTGTTGTTGTTTTATTACTTAACATCTGCACATCTGACTGTTTATTCTTAGAAAAATGTGCTTTTCTGAAATGGTGCCAAATGCCATGGCCCCACCACTGAGACATGGGAAGCTCCACCTATCTCTGTTCAGTTAATTTTATTTTAAACCAGCCAAATCTGTAAATTGGACACTCTCCCAGCCTGACCCTTCCACCCACTGTCATATGTCAGTGTTACCACAGCAATGGATCAGGACTTCCTCTCTGAGCTGTTCACAGCTGAGTTATGGTGAAACAGCAGTCTGAGGAAGCAGAACTCGGAAGTACAGATGCAAAAAGGGGTTGCAGTATTTTTTGTTTAAATGAGCTTCCATTGAGATGATTCTGTCACCTGCTTTCAACCGGTAGTGATTCATCTTCTGCCAGATGTTCTATCATGGAACTAGGCTCCATGGTCTCCTATTTTGGCTCAGCTGTACCTCAAAATATGCGTATATGAAAAAACTAAAAAAGCAGTAGAATCTTTGCACTTACAACTTATCTTTTAAAACTTTTCCTTTGTTACCAGCTGTTCAAAAGGTTCCACAACTCACAAATTCAGAGGAATGTCTGTTCTCGCTGTACAAGCTCCTAAAAACTACAGACACAGGTAGGTGCTACAGATGACAAGTAACTGGTCTAACTGATCACCTTCACCAGCCAGGCCTCAAAATACAAGCAGTAAGAACTACATGCAAAATAAAATTCTCTCATCCAAAGTGCTCTCTTAAGAGTTACATCAGAGTATTTTCTAAGTGATAGTAACGAAGGAAAACATTTACAGCTGCAGTATGAGACGTCTGAGATGTCAAACAGTTGCACATCATCACTTTTCACATTCTTGAACATGAATTGCCTTTGAAGGGACTTACGTACTTGATTGCATGAATAATGAGCAGAATTACTTTCCAGTGCAAGCTTCACTTTTTCCCCTCCATGGTAACTAACTGATTATTTTTCACCTGCAACTTCTTCAAAGATTGAGGCACTTCTGATGTTAAGAATGACTTTTTTTCCCCACTGGCTATCTCTTTATCTCACTGCTAAATTATAGTCATCACAGAAAAATGCCTGTGGGCCTATAATAAAAATCACCACTCCTTCAGCTAAGATTTCATTAAAGTCATGGATGATATTCATGAGTTTTCATCTCCCTTCGGGTGACTATCATCTGTTCCCATCACTGTTTTTCCCTTTCAGTGTCATCTAAAAGGAGACTCATGCTCTTGTCTACCCTGCCATGAGGAGCCTTGTTAATGCTAATGAGACATATCAGCAATTGGACGTCTCTGAAATTACATTCAGATTACTTCTTGAATTGACATGGAAGTGAGAAAAAGCACTAAATAACCATTTCACTTTCTACATGCTAGGAGATTTAAAATGCATTAAATCAGTAGAGGTTTTGTGAGCATCCAAACTGTGCCTCTAACAAGAATTTTATACCAACCTCCGCCAAGCCAGCAGGGTAGCTGAAGAAAAATAAGCTGGTCTTTTCTATTTCACTTAGGCCATTTTTTACCACACTGACCTCTAATCTGAATTCTTAGTCAAGAACGATCAAGTATTTCCTTAAGCAGTCAGTAATCTACACTGATGGCTTACACTGAACACTTATATTGGATTATGCATTCTTCTATCCTCAGCTGTTCATCTGTAGAGTATAGTGGGCTGTGCTTTCATCACTTACCTGCTCACCCCGTGGCCCTCGCAGTCCCAGATAACCCTTAGGACCCTGCAGGTAGAGAAACAGATATGTGATAAACACAGTTTTAAAAAAAAAAAAAAAAAAAAAAACAACAAAAACACACAAAATGGACCTTTTTTGCTTACTCCAATCTCCCTTTATCAAGAAAAAAATTATCCAAACTTGTTTGCCTGCAGTATTAGAGTGGTTTACGTTTAGCAGCTCATATATAAGTTGTGTTAGAGAGTAAGAAATCTTCATGGCAGTTTAGACAATTTCAAGATATCAGCATGCTTAAAGACAGTTCCAGACTTGTACCCTTTTAAACAACTGAGCACAAAGCATGCTGTCCCCAGTTATTGCTGAAACTGCAGAAATGGATGTGGTACAGAGCATTTCCCTATTCCAAATCCTTGTCACTATGCCCTTTCTGAACAAGGCAGTTCAGAGGAGAGATGCAAGTAGAGAGTTATCCCCTGCTATTCTAGGACATTCTCAAGAAAGACAGACCTTCCAGAACACACGATACCTCTTTTGAAAATTAACATAGAACAAATTTCAGCCCTTATATTATGGAATTTATATCGGTAGGGAGAATAGCCTGTTCCTCATCCCAAAAATCTTCCCTGTGGTGCTGGAATCATGAAGCTGTCAAACTTAGCCTGTGCATTGACCATTTCATGCACATTTTAGCTCTTAAAGAAAAAAAATTAAAAATAGAGCTGGAACCTGCCATCTGCATCAGCACACTTGAAAGGGGAACCTTCTTGGATGACTTTACACTGTACTAAACATACCCAGACAAGCTGGCCTAAAAGGGAGGGTGTAACAGTTGCATGATTGATGCAGAAGCCAAGTGTCTGGTCTCCACATCCCTTGCAAGAGGTACTGGGAATATGCAAGTTCCAAAAGCTGCAACTTGAAAGAGAAAGACCAAAACAATCTTTATTCTGGATAGAAATCTATCATAAAATTGGCCTCAAAGACATTGATGGAGTAACGGGAGTGCCTTGGCTGATGTCAAACATCTGGCTGCCTTGTGGCATGATGTTATTGACTATTATATCATTAGTCAGTAGATATTTGAGACCCACTGTAATAAGAAGGAATTCTGCAATTGGTTTCAGCTGATCAGGTATCCCAAAGTTTTGGATAACCTTCCGCGTGACCACAGGAGTATTTCTGCATGAAATTAATTTTATTATCCTATACAAAATTAAAAGATAGAACGATTTTGCTTGGTGATAATTTTAGGTAATAGAAGAGAATTATATCTATCAGGCTTCAAAATTTGCAATTTTGCTATTATAGGCTCGCTTGAGGAATCTTGATCCAAGAGATGTATTCATTAAGAAACCCAAAAGCCTCATTTTCTCAAAACCCAACACAGCAGGTGTGCCCTTTCATTTTGCTAATCACACACAGGGCATTGCCAGTTTGCAAAATTAGAATGCATTCTGTCTTCAATCCTCTCCTGTAGCTAAAATCTAAATAATTTATACGTGTTATCTTGTATCTAAGGAAGCAGGTCTGCATTGCTGTTGGGGGCGGGGAGGAAGGGAGGGAAGAAGGAATCTGTAACACAGCTGATCTTGGATAAACCAGTTAATATGAAATATCCCAGTTTACTATATTAATGCATGCCTAAAACCAAGTTTTTTATTGAATTGCTAAAGGAGAACTAAAGATGCCAGCATAAGCCAGTAACTCATCTTTAGCTTTCAAAATGTGCCTCAGAAAGCCATATAGTTTTTTTTACAGTCCCAGCCCACTCCGTATTCCATGAGTTTTATCCAATGAGATCAACTAAAGTAGGTGTTGCTAGAAGAAACCTCTCAGTAGTTTATTTTTTCTATACAAGGGAAAAAGGAAAGCAAATGCTGCTATACGAAGAAACATTCAAAGAGAAGTTTCACAATTTAGTTTCAAAGCAAGTAGTTTAGCTGATTAACACCTGCATGGACAGTCTCAAAAGAAGGGACACAGGAACTGTGAGATGAAGAAGGACTAATTAATTGTGTGCATTTTTCTACACAACAGCATCTTTCTTCTGTCAGAGGAAAACTGCTCTGAACTCATATTTTAGAGTAGTATGGCCATATTTTTATTCAGAGTTAACACAGCCTTAATTCATTCCAACTCACTTAATGTTGGTTGCAAATGAAGCTAAACCACACTATAATGAATATCATTCCAAAGAGAGAGTTTTCACATAAGGGTTTCCTTTCCTGTGACTTACCTAATCCTCTTAAAATTCTTAGTTTGGGTTTGTATTCTTGAGCATACCCATATGAAAAAGACCCAGTTTACTCTGAGCTATGATGAAAGTAAACAAGAAGAATAGAAGTTCATATGCACTGGTTTGCAAAATGAAATACCTCCCAATTTCTAACGAAGATTAATGCTCTGATTTAAAAGCTTAATGTGGTGGAGAAAGGTTTGAAGGTTCCAATTACAGCAATAAAGACTTCAAGCACATTACAAAAACACAGCAAGTTGCAAGAATACTTTGGTCTACAAGAGAGAAAAATCTTTATCGCCAACTAATAAAACTCAGAAAAGACTTCACAGCAAGTTTAAGTGTCTAACTTCCACCATACACCTACCAGAGCGGGACCCAGACTGAGTGGAATCTGTATATAGCAAAATGTAGATGTTAAATCATAACAGCAAGGACTGTTCAAGCCAAGTCTTCCCATCTTACTGGTGCCCATTGTGTTTTATTAGAATTTCTATGCATTTGTTATTAAAATACATCTGACAACACCAGCATCTTTGCTAGAGATCCAAGAAGTTTCTGTAACCTCTAAAAATCAGTAGGTGAAGTGTTATACCTAATGCTACAGCCATCAGCAACAGAGGGATATTAGTCTTTGAAAAGTGCCAGAAAAAAAGTTTTCTGGGCACGGAGTAAGTCTACCATATAAACAGATTTCCACGTGCTGTCGCAGGAGCCTTTGCAATGCTTACTTATCAGGTCCACACTGTCACCACATGGCATGCGGTTTTCAAAAACTACTTCTTTGGCAAATGGTTTGGGGTTGTTGGTTTGGTGTCCCCCGTCCCCCCCCCCCCCCCCCCCCCCCCTTCACAGCTCCATTGTGTTAATAAACATCAACAAACAAGATACAACTAAGATTTCACCTAGCATCTCAGCCGGAATATCCTAATGAACGGAAATATCCCTTTAAAAACAAAAACAAAGAAGCGTACATATAGAAGATGGACCTTTTCTCCATCTAATTCAGTAGAGAAATTTCTCTCACAAAGTTTCTCCTTGCTCAAGGAAAATTGCACTCTTGAGAAGAAACAGTGGGAGACACTTGGTAGCATAAGATTGGCAACATCACAGGTACTGCTTTGAAATTTATCTCTCTGCCTTATTTTTGTATCCTGCAAAAGGTAAAGACAAAAGGAAATATGGAGCCCTTCTCAGGTTGCAACCAAGTTTTTTCCTTCAACATGTCTTACCATATTATCCTATAGTATATGAATTTTATCAGGATTTTATAGATCCAGATTCCCGTGATTTACTGTTCGCACATATAGGGAATAAAGCTAGTCCCAAAATTGTAGCCAATCTTTTTAAAAGTCTTTTCCAATGTCATTGTAAAGTACCTGCAACCACATAGGCCCTGCAGTCATTCTAATGTATTGGCATGATCCCAGGCAAGTTAGCTGCCCATGAATATTGCCCTTTGGCTGACAGTCTAGCCCCCCGTCCTCTGGCTTGCAGAGGCAAGTACTTGCCTGTCTGTACAGTGAAGCAGGCCCTTTTTGGGGAGAGGGGGAAGGAGGAGGCTTCTGCTCTGTGATGTCTCTGGACTGACATAAGGAAAGTTTTGAGCGCTGATTTAAAGATGGCCCTGTCAGGACAGCTCCGGATATGAGATCTGTGCAACAGCTCTGGAAACAGCACTCTTCTCAAACTAACCCTCATCTCCTGCCATTGCTTCTCTGCTTCAAAAGATGCCTGAAAGAAACGGGCCTCTAAACACTTCATACATATGCAAGTTTCTGTTCTTATGCTAGAACAAATCTGGAGCCCTACCCCGAGCAAAACTTGGCTTTTTATAGCGTGTGCTACAGGCATGAGAAATATGTCATATTTTATATGCAACCACAAGGACGCATACTCCGACACATGGCATGTAATGAAAAATAAAGTCAATCACAATAATCTGTTCCCAGAGTCCTGATTATTAACATACGTTTGTTTTACTATCTCATTAAAAAAACCTGTAGATTCTCAGCTTTATAGAAAGAAACACATCATTTTATAGTTCTAATCCAAAACAGTAGTTTACTAGTGCTTTTCTATTGCACTGAGGGCTTCAAAAATCTTTTTTTTTTTTTTGGGGGGGGGAGGTGGGGGGAGGGAGGGAGGGTAGGGTAAAATGAATCTTTCCAAGAAACGAACATGATCTCAGATCCTAACATGGTCTCAGATATTCACAAAAACAGAACCAAAAGCACATGGAATATGGCTTCTCAATGCCATTCTTGTCAAAAAAAGAGAAAACAACATGCACACTTGCCTCAAGCTTCCACTACACATGTTTTTATATAAGCACCAAATAACGTTGCACAGGAATTTCAGATCAAGGCAAATTCTGATTAGAGAACTTGTTAAATGAAGTTTCCTCCACAGCCACCCTGGCATGGGGCGATCATGCCCAGTGGAGGGCAGCAGGCATTGCAGTGCACCCTCCACTTCAGCTCTCCAAAGCCACCACTCCAGTCAACGGGAAATGGATGATGAATTCCATAAAGAAAAAACCTCAAATTTCTAGTTTTTTCAGGAAAACATTGACAAAAGTCAATATGACAAGAAGTAATTGCCATGAAATGAACATAGATTTGTATTACACTATTAAAAATACCTGGAAGAACATAAAAACAGAGTTTTTATCTGCTATCAAATATCTCACTGTTTAGAAATTACTCAGTTAACACAAGCCAACTGTTAAAATCAAATAGAATTTGGGACACCCTTAACTCATATTTAGGATTTTTTAATCTTCCTTTTTACCTGGATGAGAAAGAATATCAGAAATATTTACTCAATATTATAGCAATGCCCTTGTAGTACTGGGG
Source organism: Morus bassanus (assembly GCA_031468815.1). Lineage (NCBI taxonomy): Eukaryota > Metazoa > Chordata > Aves > Suliformes > Sulidae > Morus > Morus bassanus. Next base: position 7,608,046 of record CM062576.1, on the reverse strand, counting down.
TACAAAACAAAAATGGAAGCACTTGATTTTTCTGCAGTTTTTTCTTGTAGCTGGTTTACTTCACAGCTACTTGTGCTAAGATCACAATTTCTAAGATCACAATGAGCTAACAGCATATTTACCTATATTGAAAAGCAATAACTAAAGATCAATTATTTAAAAGACAGTAAGCTGTGGGCTTGTCATTAAAAAAATTAACCATTAAATACTTTTAATTGTTACAGGTGTAGTGGTGTTCAAAAGCTGGTATTCTTACAGTCTGGGTCAGGCAGAAGTTATCTTAAACATGGTTCTAGTTAGCGTCTGATGTGTACAACATGGAAACAGAGAGTAAAATTTCCAGTCATCAAGCGAGCATGATTCTCCACAGACTCTCTAACTCTCAGATAAGGAGTGAATTCTTGTGGCAGGAAGAGAGTATGACGGCCATAAGATTTTAATTTCCTTGCCCCCAAATGTTAGTCTCATAATCCAGAACAAGTGACAGCTGCTTCCCATCTAAAAAGCTTTGAAACAAAAACTACTTTGTTTTCGGAGCAAAACTATAAACCTGATGAAATAAGAAAGCACAATACTTAGGGAATCTCAAGGTGGCCCAAGATCAGCAGTGGCAAAAGGTATCGGTTTCCAGGCTTGTAGATTAACTCTCAGAGGGGATACAAGTTCTTGTCAGAGCTATACTCTTTCTCAGTTCACAGAGCTGTGGGCCACATGTTTGGCAAAATAAATTTCCATGCTCCTCCTGGTGCTAATTTAGTCGTAGCTTCCTTTTCTGGTCACATTTTTACTACGTTTTGGTCAATTCTAGAAATGAATGACTAGATGTTATAAAAAAAGAGAGTCATACACTTAAGATTAAGACAATGTTGAATTAAGCCATCTTAAAACATAACACTGAATCTAAATTTTGTTGCAACGCCATTTTTCTTTAGTTTCAATAGCAGGCAAACATTTAACGAACATTCCTTCTCTATATGTTAAAAATAAAGGCCAAAAATACCAGGGCCTACCTTTCTAACAATTCATTCCATCCTTTCAATGGGCATTTTACAGCTGCCTTTAGTGTTAGATACTACAAAATTCTGCTGTGATACCTGTTCTCCATGTTTTTCTATTATTCTTGCAACACTGAACTATCTTCTGCAAAGACAGCGTTTAATAGTACTTTCCTCCCAGCTTTCTAACTGATTTTTGCCACCTCACTGGTTTGTCTACATCTGACTAATCAGAGCAGCCTACTGGACTTAAGTCAGGTGACCTCTCCTTCCACAAAAACTATAGTCACTCCCTCAGTCTTCTGTGCTCATTTTCTTACGGTTGTCTCATTGCCTCTACTGACATCCCTTCCCAAAACTACCTGTCTGCCTTATGCTTTCCTGTATACACCAGACTGCCATAATTTGGATATATCTCTTAAATGCTGTGTGTGGCACCTGACATTTCTCATATTAAAAATACTGCATTATGTGACATCCAAAATTGGAACTTATTCCACCTGAGTTCTATTTTGGCAATTCTGGCACATGTTTGGAAAAAAAAGCAAGTAATTCAGTGCATAAATACTGAGCACATGATCCCATGGAGTTTTTTCTATACTACAAAATACACAATATAGAAAAAGAAATGAAAACACTGTAACTGAAAATAGAATACAATTGATTCAAAAATGGCTGTATCTCACAGGCAAGCCTATCTTCCCTAGTACTCGTTCTGTTCGAGCAGGGGCATGCCATGCCTTTTGGAGGACAACGACCTAAGCAGCTGTGATTCGCATTCTGTTGCCATGATCTCACTTGATTTAGTTGCAAGGGAAGGTTTTGCACTGCTGGCCCTGGAGCCTGACACAGTAGACAGTCACAGTACTAACAGCGGGTCTAAAGCCCTTCCGTCGCCTCTTGACCACCAGACATCCACCTGATAGCCATGGATTTGAGCCAGGGAGGGCCACATGAAAACAGCAAGAGAATCTTACCTTCTGGCCTTTGATCCCAGGTGGGCCTGGAAAGCCTATGGGGCCTGGATCACCCTGTACAACAAAAATATCCAGAATCACTATGTTTCACTGGAACATGACACAGGGCTATAAACATGTAGGACTTCATATCTTCTCTGCATTCCTGGACATTTTCTATTAAGAAGCAGCTGATGTCAGGAATCAGGACACCATTATGGTACGTATGACATAAAACATGGCGTAAATCTAATCCATGCAAAGACAACATGAAAGATACATATAGACAAAAGCATTATGGTAGCATATGGCTATTCTCATTCAAGTTCTTTAAACCTTTCAACTACGTGATACTATCTGTGAATAAGAATTAGAGCAACTCAAATGCTAGGGAGCTGGAAAGATGCATTTTCTTTTGGTTGGTCCAGTTCTTTTTTCCTTGCTCAGTACTGACAGTGAAGAGACTCATTCTTTCAGGATTAGTGCCCCAAATCAACGAGTCAACGAACAGATCCTGGAAGTGAGTTCGCATCAAAGTAAATTCCAGTCCATTACTTAGGGTGAGCAAATTTGTCTTGGGTGAAAAATGCATATCAATCCCATATTTTTGGATTATAGATTCAATCTACATGCATTTAGGTGTAGGTCATACATATACCTGGGTGGGCTTTAGACTGTTCTGTGGCAGCTTGGGCTCATGACAAAGAACATACCTTGAGTTTCAGGTAGATACATATAGTTCACAACACTATGATTAGATTGCCAAAAGCAAAAGCTTGTTAGCTTAAAATAATGTTGCTACTTCTACAAAAGCTGCACTTTAATTTCTTATCAGTCCATCACCAGACACATTTCCAAATTTTGCTCAGCAGTCCTTTACATTGAAAATATATATTTGTGAATTTTAGGGTTTGACAGAATGTATGTATTAAAAAAAAAATGTTTTTTTATGTAAACATCAGCAGCTAGTAAACAATAGTTATTTGCTTCATTACGGAAAATGGTCCTGGACTCCTACAGTGTTTTCTACTTAGCACAAATGTTCCACAATTGAACTACTAGCAAATGCTCTTAATAAAATTCAGCATAAATACAAGATCTAGCTTAGGCTAACACATTAGAATGCAAACATGCAATTACATTTTTAGCATTATCACACTGATTTTAAAGTTTCATTTGCAGTCAGTAAGTTTGCAACCTAAAAATGAAATAATCACAAGCTTTCAAGCCCAACATTTCTATGAAGAACCATTTTAAATATTTATACTCAAATATTTTGGGCAGAAAGAGCAACTGTTAATTTGGCTAAAGCAGCTTATGAGGAACCAGCAAGAAAAGCCTCTGAAACAAAAGGACAAATCTTAGCATCAAGGGTCTTAAAAAAAGTGCTTAAATATAACACAACATACAATAATGTGTGTGCTTGTCATCACCAAATTTTGTCTGTCTTACACAGCTTTCTGTACTAATGCAAGGTACTAAAGAAAACTGGAATCGGTACTTTGTTACAGCAGTGTGAACGGAATTCAATGTCATTGTTCTAAAAGTATTTCCCTTTTTTTAGATTTCATTTTTATAAATTAAATCGAGTATATCATTTAAGTTTCAGTTTTCAAAATAATTTTGTATTTGTTTTTGGTTCACTACATCACCTGTGTCTGCACTGGTCAGTCCCATGCAATTAAGCATCAAAATATACCAGCGTCGCAGTAAATACAAAGCATCGTGCTGTTATAACTTGTCTCAATATTAAACAAGACTTCAATGAAAGAACGGGACAGACAAAACATTTTTCTATAATTAAGAAAATATTACCTTTCCTCCTCGTTTTGCCTGTCCTGGAGAGAATCCTGGGTCTCCTTTAGGGCCCTGTTGCAGAGAAATTAAGTTCATTCATATCATCAGGGAAGAGAGTTTTTAATAATACAGGTGGGAAACAAATATTTTCATTGTTATAGCAAGGGGAGGGGGAATGTTCACATAAAATTCACTTGTTATTCCAGACTTTTTTTTCCTCACAACTTTTTCAGTAAAGAACTACAACAAAATGTAATAGCGTGAGTTCATGCTGAAATGAGATTCACATTCTCCAGATTTCAAAACATCAAAAAAAAAAACCACCATGTGATAAAAGATTTTATTGGTAAATCTGAGCAGGATCACATCAGACACCCCAGCTGAAACGCTCTCCCCATGTCTCCACCGCTTCAGGACACCACCTATTCCCCAAACACTGTGCACAGGATTATCGAGCTGTATTACTGCATTGATTATAACCTTGTCCAGGTCCAGGCTTCCTCACGCTCGGTACCTGCCCCACGCAGCGCAGACGTCGCAGCCGGGAAGGACAGAGCTGCAAACACGCAGTGAGGCCTCTGTTCGATTACAAGTTACATCCTAGCAGATAGACAGCTCAGTCCTGGCCAGAGGTTACTGCCTGCATCCAAGACTAGGCTGCAGAGAGGGGAAAGACGCTGCCACACCGATCTCTCCTATTTCAAATCCCCGCTGCCGTAGCCCGCCAGGCACTGCAGGCTGATGCAGTCACAGCTGGCCCCACAGGGCTGCTGGCTACAGGCAGCTCTGCCACCACAGCAAACCCATACCCCTCATCCACAAATTCACTGCCCTTAAAACAGGGGTCACCGGCAAACGGTACCTCCTGAGGCAGCCCTGGGTGAACTGCTTCACGCTGACCGAGCAGTCGCCTGGGGAGTTCCCAGAGCCATAGGCTGAAAACATATTCATGCACTAAAAACTGAAAATAAGGTAATTGAGGAGGAAATGGCGAACCCCTCAGCCTAATTCGTACTAAAAGCTGCATGCAAAAGGCACCATAACATTTCATTGATGTGTTTATATAAATGGCACAGGCCACAACAGTGCTCTTCATTTCAAAGCTGTAGCGTAACACAGGGTGTTACTCACAAGCATCAAGATCTACTCTTCCCACCCAAAAATACATTTTATGTAGCCAAGGAAATAAATGTTACTATTAAAGTTATCCCACAGCAGTGCTAGATTAAAAATTATATGTGCCTTTCATTGAAAGGGAGCTAAAGTTGGGAAAAACAGCTGTTTAGATGTTGCCAGAACAATCCTGCTCTCAGGGGCAATGCTGGATGCTCAGAAGGACATACAAGACAAACAGTGCTTGACAGTCAGCCACTGCAGACCTGTAAGTCGTGGCTCTAATTTTAAATGCTACAGGGCCTGATCCTCGTCTTGCATACGATACTGCATATCCAGGGTTATCCTTCCCGCTGCAGTTAAGATTTGTACTTGGGAGGCCACTTGAGAAACTAAACCTGTCAAATACTAAATAAAGCCTGGAAATATGGCAAAACAAATCTGTTGTGTTAAATTGATGTGTCAGGTCAGAGAGAACACCATCCTTCAGCATGGCAGGAGTTATCTGAGTATCTTCCAGCTGATTTACCTTTTGGAAGGTAAATAGTTATATTCCTTGAACAACTCCAATCTGTCTTCTGCTTCCATTTTCCAATGCAGGCATATTAAACTACAAGCTGTAGTAAAATTGTGATCAGCTCTCGGCCAGTTAAAAACACAGGCCTCTGATAACTTACCCATAGCCTTGTCTTTCTTTTCCCTTACAAGCATAATTAATTTCTCATTATTTATAATCGAAAAACCAAACAGCCATTGTTATGCACGGCCTTCAGTTGAGGATTAACAACACATCACCACAGGTCAAGATGTGAAGATAAAATAAAGTACTTCATTATTTAATCTATGTAACGTTACAGTGTAGTTAGAACAGTGCCAGAATCCGCAAACTAGATTTTAACTAATCCATTTTTCAGAGAGCCGGGAATACAGCCAAACCTCATGAATACTTTTAAATGATTTTACAAACACCCATCAACTCTTTATCAGGAATTAAATGCCAAGGACATCAGCTATCAGTTGCAACTGCTAGCACACATCCATGGCTGGATACTATAGTGTAAGGGTATTAACTAATATTGTTCCATGATTCAAAAGCAAGTACACAAAGAATGCTTCAGCATAGGAGGGAGAAAACACATGAATCTCAAAGACAGAATAAAATTTTGCATTTAGTTCCTGCCAGAAAATTGTTGCAACTCATTTACGATGCTTTAAGATCAAAACAAAAGTGTGTTTCATTTCAGGTTACATAGTTAGTGCGGGTCAACTGTATCTTCATAGTCAAAACTTGGTGAGCACCTGGCTAATTTTTATTTAAAGTGTTTCATAGGACACTTGTACTGAAAGGATAATTTATAGTCTAACAGAAAGAGATCGCTAAGCACCTAGTAATACATGCATATATATATTTTATATACGTGTATATATATAGGTACATGCACACACATAGTTCCTTCTATTCTTAAAATCATGGAGACAGCTACAGAACTGATCAGGGTTATGATCCAGCAGAAGGGGAAAATACATGATAAAACAAATCCTAGGAGTAACTGGCTACAATTATTTTCCTAGAGATGTTTTATATTATACAGCCAGCATAAATATTGTAAAAACTAGTTGTGAATCTTTAAGTTTAACTGATCCTATAGAACTAGATAATAACAAAAGCACACATGCACACACACAAAAAAGAATCACTTGGTTTTACAGTGTTTGACACTGAAAGCTATATTAAATTTCTTTTATGTCCTCAAGCAGTTTTTAACACCTGTCATGACAGGTCAGATTCCTGCCATTAGGAATCGCACTAAAACAAGTCATGGTTGCTGCTGTTTTTTTCCTAATGCATCTATCAAATTGCTCAAACTAAATATGAGTTGAAGGCATTCTGCAACTGCACAAATCTGTCAAATCTATTTAAAGGGCCTATGTTACAAAAGTTTGAAGGGTTTTATTTGAGCTTCCAGTCTAGTATTTTTTCCTCTGGTTTTAAATATCACATCCATAAATCTTCAGAAAATTATTCTAGCTATTAATCAAGTGATAATGTCTGAAATATTAGAATATTTAAATATCAGATGTTGGGCACTAACAAAAACAGATGAATTTATAGATAATGACAACATATTCCCCCCCCCCCCCCCCAAGGCAAAAGGTTACAGCAATTAAATAGTTATTCTCACTTAAATTCCAGTTTATCAAAGGGGCTGAGCTGATTTACAGGAACTCTTTTGGGATGTACAGACTACTTGCATGGATAACAGTTTCCAGGTTATCATTCTGCACACACAGGGGTTCCCCCCGGAATAAACTGCTATTTTGTTTTGATTTGAAGTTCAACATGATTGATTACATTTAATTCAAATATGTTTATAGTAACAGTCTCCATCTGTAGACCAAAAGAAGGCCAATTGCTTCTATTATAGGGAACAGTTCTGGGGCTTCCAAAAAGTCATTAAGAAGTTCACATATTTACATGGCAACATGGATAAATTAACTCACCTTTGGACCGGGCAATCCTGGCAAACCTGGATTACCATGTGGTCCTGGAATACCCTATTAAAAAAAACAAACAAACAAAAAAGAGTGGGATTATTCAGTACTCCACTGAACAAGTGTGAACAGTTTGCAGATAATCATTTTACTGCATCCTTGTTGCTTTTAGAAGCACTGGTTGGGATTTTCAAAGGATTCTCAAGAAATAAAACATGTACATCTTCCTAAAAAATTAAAAGTGAAGTTGAGTATTTCCCTTTCTTTTAAAAAAATATCAGTTTCTACTGTCTTCCCAAGTAATTCTTAACAGGTATTTGGCACACAGTCACTGCAGTGTTGCTCTCCAGCTACAAAACTTGGAGGCATGGCATAAAATCAGGAAAAAAAAACCAAACACATTCTGAGATACCCAGCTGAACACCGCAAAGAGAAGAAAGTGGATCAGTTCTCATTGACTTAAAAGGTGACTCAAAGCAATGTATTCCACCTTCTCTAAACAAATCGCAGATAAAAGCCCTTCACTAACTTGATTCTCCCACAGCCAGCGTAGAAAATGGGCTTGTTACTAAAAGTGTTGGACTTAGCCTGTTCTGTACTGGAATGGTTCATTGGGACTATCTATGCCTTCCAGGATAAGTGTCTGTTCCTGGAATACACTCAGCAATCCTCACTCCTTGACAACATATTTGTTTCAACGGCTGTCAGCAGCTATTCATCTTCCAAACACTGAAGGACCAAACTGATGAAAATCTATCCCTGATAAGTCAGCAAAACAGCTTTTGTTGAGTTCACTAAGGCCAAAATTCCACCCAAACAATTAATCCAAATACCAAAAATAATAAGATTCCTTTTCAGCTTTCTCACATGTTCAGCGATCTCACAACAGATAACTGAGTGTTTGCCTTCCCCTCACATGACACTGAATTGACCAATGATACCTTGCAATAACACTGAAAGGTGTATCTGTTAAGCACTGTCTCTCACTAATGAGAACATTGACCATAAATCCACAGAAATGCTAATCCCACATGCTGCCTGAGACATTAATTTGCACACTGGCAGCTTTGAAGGTGGTCTCAGGGATTTAGGAGAGCAGAAACAAATAGAAAGTGCCAATGTAGCTGCAATGCTGAAGTGGCTCCTAGCTTTTGCTGCTTGCAATGTTATTATATTGGGGCATAGTACTGCAACACAGAGGTGCAAAAGTATCCTTGGGAAATGAGAGGCATCAGGGGAAATTCACTTCATCACTGACTAATTCTGAAATTTCATTACTGAGAAACTCAGAACAAGCCAAGACACTTAGAAAACCTTAAATGTCAGATGTGGACTTCTCTACCATAGAATTACAGAGATCAAAATCAGTTTTTAATGGAAATCTCTAACCATTAATCAGGCATTGATACCATGCCCAAAGTGTCCAACCCATGTGAATCTCTGTCAGGATGAAGTGTGCATGCACACCTGAGAGACCCTGAAGAAGGCCCGGGCAATGTGGCTTTGCTCTCTGCTGCTTCTCTTTGACACCTCGAGTCACATTTCAGGATCACAAATGGCAGCTCATGTGAAGGAAGACAGAAGTCACAGGGCAGACTGGTAGATGTGGACATGGACTTTGCATCAACAAGGTTTTATGTGCTTTTTCCCTCAAAAAATTCCTCTATCATACCATGTATCCTTACTAGCTACAATTGCTTGAATTTATCAGTGTTGTACAAACTAAAGAGCACTGACATTTCAAAAGAATTATTTCTTTGATCAAATAATTTTATAGACTTTCTTGGCCCGTATAAATATGTATTTTAAACTCAGTACTACTGGTAAATCATCTCTGTCATTTCCATACTTTTCCAGGCACCCTACCATAACCTGTCTCCTCACATCGGAAAGCATGTGTCCTACTCAATAATTAATCCAGAAAACTCACACAGTGCTCTTAAGTACTCTAGACTTGTAAAAAAAGACCTGCAGAAAAAAAACCCCTAAAACAAACAACAACCGAGCAAGAGAGATCTCACCAACAGGCATGGCTTTAAGTGTATGGGCAGCCTCCTCTAAACCAAAGACAACTTGCCTCTTGTGAGGATCTACTTGTGTACATGGGATCCTGCCTCTGAGGCCAGATGTATCCTCGACAGAGGCACTATGCAACATAAAAAGCTGAGTTGTAAGAATTGTCAGCTCTTATGTAGAAGGATAATTTGGAAAAAGTAACCAAGAAGTCAGGAAGGTATGGATTTGAAGGAATGCTTTTCATTTTGTACTTTCAAATGTCTCTCATCCACTCCCTTGTCTCCACCTGCTCTGAAGCATCAGTTTGGTTTTTGGCTCCTCTGACCAATGCACATTCCTACCCAGTCAGACCAAGTTTTGAAAGCCAGCAAAGCACAGGATGTTCACCACACTATTGAGCAGCAGCTTGTTTAAACGATCCTCAAAGGCTGAATCAAAACGCCTCCTACACATCTGCTGAGCCTTCATATAAACTACTCCCTTATCCCCCACTTGCGATTTGCCTAGATGAGTGTACTCCAGCCATAACTACTTACATCCCCAAATACCATGGCCCAAAATCTTACGCACAACAAATGCTAACCCGTTCCCTCCAGCTGCCCTTCCCCTACAGCCCCCAAAAATCAACTACAACCTCAGGGACTCCTCAAGCTTTTTTTTTTTTTTTTTTTATAAATGCAGTTGTGCAAACACAGATTTACCCTCTTTTGCTCCATCAGCTAGTCCTTGCAGCAGCACAGGCTTCTCCCATGCTCTTTGCAGCTGGGGCGTGGGTTTCTGCTCACTGCAGCAAAGCCTGTGGTCTGTCCCCTGGCACAGAGTAAGGCTGCTGTCCCTGCTCAGGTTGGGGTGCACCAAGTCACACAAAATAAATCAGTGTTTGCTAGTGTAGCTCATTTCTTGGGCAGACCACCCAGATATCTATCACCCCTTTTATCAAGGTGTTGTAACACAAGAGACTAAAACAGATTTCTGGTAGTGTTCACCCCCGCCCCGCACCCCCCCATCTTGCACTAGTTAATTTTGTGTCTACCACCTGCTCCTCTGTGGCTGTGGCACACATTGCTCACTCCCCCTCATTCTAAGAACAAATGAACATGACCTTAGATTGCAGCAGATGGGAGCAGCATGGAAAAACTAGAAGTTAATATTGTGAGAAGCAAAAGCTAGGTACAAATATAAAAATGCTCTGTGTACGCGCCCATACACGGAATTAACTATGCTGGAGGCTCACAGCAGAAAACAACTGTTTGCTTTGCCTTACTTTAACCTATCTGCCACATGTTAAGAATCACACACTTTCATAATCACCGAGCACATGAATAATGTCGAGAAAAACAAAATGATGCAAACTCCACTTGGATTATTGGTGACCTGCCTAGAGCTACAGAAGAACATAGCCGTTTTACTCACCCGAGGACCTCTCTTTCCTGCTGGACCAGGTAAACCTGGAGGACCTGGAGGACCCTGGTGATAGAAAATCAAAACAATTGAGGGTAAAACCCGATACAAGGACAGTATCACAAGCCTGAATCAGACCAGTTCTTTTAACTAATGACTTTCTGCTTGTGCAGACCCTCTAAACTTGAAAACCAATTCCCGAACTACAAGCATGTGTGTTTTTAATCTGGTTCCAAATCAGATTTCTGTTTAGAAAGTATCTTATGTCAGAGGAATTGGAGCAAACAATCTAGATCGTAACTTTTACTTAAGTATACTTATAGGAAAGGAAGAAGAGATCAGTTCAAGGTTTAGAAACAAGCAAGTACAGTGTATTTCAAAACAAAGAACAGAGAATAATTAAGCCTTTTTAATAAGCATGCTGGCATGCCAAAAACATTTTAGAAGTCAGGAGTAACTGTGAAAAAATGAGATACCACCTCACAGAACAGACAAACATGAAATAGAAGAAAATAAATGTGGACAAATGTGGTTCATTTTCCTATTAAAGGCTTCTGATAAGAATAACTGGTAGCACGTTTGCCCTTGTAGATAATGAATATCATTCTCTTTAAAGAAAATGCAGACTTTTTTTTAAATGCTAGTATATAACCATATGTATCTTTTGCAAATAAATTAATTATTAGCCACTATAAGAATATTAGACAGCGTACCACCCTCTGTATACTAGTTGTTTTGACCAGAGAAGCCTTTCCTTTTCTGTATGTGATTGCTGTTCACATTCAAAACCCCAGGATCTACTTCGTCGTACTCAAATACGAATGAGAGCCCTAGACTAAAATCTGCACTAATTTATAATATATTTCATCTAACACAGAGGAGTCCTAAGGAGGCACAGGCTATTCTTAAGGGTGAATTCAGCTCCAAATGCCAACACGGTGAGTCCCAGCTTTAACAGAAACCAAGTACCCCTACCCCAGGCTTCCTCACACTCCTCTGTGAGAGTACTACAGCTCTTAGCTGAGGCACTAGGCAAAACACTGAGCATCACACTGCCCATCACCAAACAACACTGCTGAAGGCTGGCAGGGATACCAGGGAAATCAGAAGGGCAGCTATGGTGGCTGAAATGGCCAACTTGCAGGCTTTGCAAAAATGGAAAAAGGAAAAAAAATAGAGAAAGAGAAGGGAAAAAAAATACAAACACCCTTTGGGGTTTTACTAGCAACCAATGAATCATTTTATTAAGACAAAACTTGCATTTTTAAAATCCTAAAGTTTTGTGGAGGTGATTATTTTTTTTTCCTTGGAAAGATAATGTCACTGGCAGAGAAGACACTGCTGATTACAGACTTTAGGCATTGTCAAGCCAAATGCATTCATTTGGCCAAAATATAGACTGCTTTGGACAATTCTGGGTAAAACACCATTGTTCTGAGAAAAAAAAAGATATTTCCCTCTCCAGTTAATCACAATAATCTTAGGAGTCTCATTGTAGCGCAACTGCCTGTTTATAGTTGGGAATATTTGTATGTCCATATATACTGCATTAAGTCATGCTGAAACCCATACCCAGCACTTCCCTCTCTGTGTAATTTAGAAGACACTAATCTGTGTTACAGTCCTGGTCTTTAGGTCAAACCATAACACGTCACACTTTTAGCATAGGAGGTTCGCTATTCAGCCTGACTGCATAAATGCTCACTACCATCTTGATATTTTTCTGAAGTAAAAAGACCCCGTGTTTAATAACAAAAAAAATGTAGCAGACAGACACATGAAAGCTCTTGACCAGGTCCAAAAATGTACCTGAAATGGCAGAGAGCTCCCACCCTGCCACTGCTGAACTAGTATGCTTTCTAACCCCTCCTCTCAAATTGCAAGTGAGGAGATACACTTTGCTTAGAAAATTATCCTGGGACTACAAAGGGAATTTTTTTTTTTTTTTTAAAGTAAAATAGTTGCAACTAGTATGCATTCTTTTGTGATTTGTGGTACAAAGTTCTTCTCTACCCCTATTTAAGACACTCTCTACATGTCCTTAACTTAAAAAGGGATTAATAGGCAAACCCCACCATTTTCCTAATATAAATATTAGTGAGTATTTATTAACATCCCTGATCTTTGCTGGTGATTTATTGAATGAGGGCAGTGAGAACATTTTTCCCCACATGACTTTTTAAATTTTTTTTTAAAATCATACCTGCCTCCTTTGAAAAAAAAAAAAAAAGGCAAATCAAAAAAACCCCTCACTTTGATTACACTAGTTCATCAGTAATTACCTCTCTTCATCTAAAAAAAACACAAAAAGAAGAAAATCTAATCACAACCAAGCCCTCAGCAACCCCTAAAAGAAGCAGTAAAATGTATTTTGAACTATGCAGCCAGAGATGAGTAATGCTTTCTCAAGGCCTTTTAAAACAAAGTCAACCATTATTGTTAACCAGAGACTTAATCTACAATCAGCAATTAGCACCAGCAATCCAGGTGTTTGATTAAAGTATTAACAAGGACTCTACTTAACCAGAGTACATTACTGCTTAATCTCCATCTTAGACTCCTCCCTGCAACTCAAGCAACATCTCTGCTGACAGCAGACTTAGAGCACATACAAGTCCTCCTGGAAATGCTTTTCCGACCAGTTGTAAGAAGTTATTCCACCCTATGTACTACTTCAACCAGTGAAAGCAACTACAACTTCAAATCAGCATAGTTTTTATACTAGCTAGGAAGCTCTGTATGCCTCTTAGGCATCCATGTAAGCCACAGAAGTCAACCTCAGAGAGTAAACTAATCTCGCAAACCAAGGAATTAGTCATTTGTTTGAATACCTTCTCCTTCAACTACCAGAAACAGTAATTAAACAAACCTGAAGCAATTAAAAGCATTAATGTGGTTTTTTGCATTTGACATTTTAACCACCAATGAAAAAAATAGCAACTTCGTGTAAATATTTCTGACACAAATTTAAAATTCATTTATTTAATAAGATCAGTTTGTTCAAAACAGATCATGTTTACCTTAGAAAGGTACTACAACTTACTGCCCCTAGGAATTGTGAAAATTTCATTTAGCTGTTGAGGGGAGAAGCTCAAGTTCCAAATAATCACAGCTTAATCCTGAAATAATAGAAGTAGATGCTACTCCCAGAAATTTTCAAATGGTCATTGGGATGAATATAATAGTGAACTTTTACAGACACTTTCTAGGATACTGAAGCCCTTTTACGGGTGCATGTGTTTTAAAATTGCCCTGCACCAGAAATAATAGGAAGTATTCATTTACACATAACAAGCCCCTGAGATTTCAGACACACAACAGTAAATTCTGCATAAAGTAGTTAAAACTTCTGCACAGGCAAATGCTGATCCTGTTGCCATTCAATGCCTAAATCACATTCACTGAACTTTCTCTTGCAAAACAACTATGAAGCTTCTCTTCAAAAGGCATTTGACTAAACCTCAACCACTCAACCTCAGCTCACCTCAAGCACTTTTTTAAAAGACTAAATGTAAGAAACATGAGTTTAATGCTTGATCCTTCAAATACCTAAGGCAGGTGATCCTTCAGCAAAACAAAGACATGAACTTTTCTGCACATCATCACCAAAATACCTGAAACACAGTACAGGAGTAAACAGAAACATCAGGCTCCAAACTTCTTCTAAAAAACTCTCCACAAAAGGAAATTCCACTTCTAACATTGGTAATATCATTTGTTCTATTGTGCAGGTACCACACTGATTAGCCATGTTTTCCTTATGTCCCACCTAAAATTTCCTACGCTGTCTTGCCATACTTTCTGTGAACAGGCAAAAAAGTATCTTTATTAACTCACCCTTTGCAGAGCTATAACATTTGTCCCTTACTTTCATTACTACACACACTTTTGTTTTAACCTTTACTTAGAATCCTATTTTCTGTAACTGCGCCACCGTTACTGCAATCCTTCCAGTCTGTCTACCTCCTTTTCAAAGCTTGTCATCCAAAATTGAGGACACTTCTCCAAACTGCAGCCTCAGCATACCCAAAAGAGTTGAAAAATAGCCTATCTCTGATACTCGCCACTCCTGGTAACGTATCAAGCATCACTGTGATAAGATGCATGTATTCTCTAGTGCGCTATAACGTCACTATCACCCTCACCTGACCACCTAACCAGTCACTCCCCCATCCTCTGTTTGTACTTTTAATTTCTGTACTATTGCACTAAGTTTCATCCCAGCAGTTTTCAACCACCTGGAATTCTGATTTTGTCACTCAATTCTTCTACCTACTCCTAGCAT
The DNA here is from genome assembly GCA_031468815.1 of Morus bassanus. Classification (NCBI taxonomy): domain Eukaryota; kingdom Metazoa; phylum Chordata; class Aves; order Suliformes; family Sulidae; genus Morus; species Morus bassanus. The sequence goes on along the minus strand of CM062576.1, from coordinate 7,592,990 downwards.
GCTTTGTCTACCTTTTTAAAGCATGTTACTTCATACAGATATTAATTATTGAGCAACAGGGATCCTACCAAAGATGAATGTCCACCTATTTTTTCTTCTTGCTTCGTTTGCATTTCACTGGAAACGATAAAAAACCCCAGATGCTTCTGTTTCCAAATGCCCTAGAGCAAGCAGTCACTTGGGTATGATTAACCTCCTTTCTTTACAGCTGTGGAAGTCTTTCCCTTTCTCTGTCAAGAATTCCTACAACAGCCAAAGCAATGTCATCAACATCAGAGGAATATACAGATGGCTTTGGGTTATGGATTAAAGCTTTTCAGTGTTGTTGTGCAGAAGATAGGGAAACTGCATCAGTTTCAGGTGAATTAAAATAAATGTTTAAATATGTAAGACTAACATTACCTTTTTGCTACTAAAAATAAAACAGCAAGAATCTTAAGTTTTTACCTGAATCAGCAGATACCGAGATAGATTTCTCAGCCTGGGTAGGGAAATGTGAGGGTTATCTGCAGAGCTAAAATACATAAAAGTGATTAACTGCCCAATATATCTCCTGTGGCTAGGGAGAGCCTCAGCAAGCAATTTTGTTCAACTGAGAAATAAGCTAAGAGTCAAATCTCTGCTGACACTACCCTTAGTGCTGTTTATTTAGCACCACATTTAGGATCTCTGAACTGCCCTCTTTCAGGGTTCTCACCCTCACGCCTCTTGGTTGGAATAAGGAGCATCTCATTCAGGACTCAATTCTGCCTAACGCAGGGCTTGCATTTCCAACTCCTCCTAGCAATATCTCCAGACAGCTTCTCCTTACCAACTAGATAGCCTAAAGGAACACCACCTTTTGGTCTTCTACTACTTCTCCTCCTGGCTGAGTGTCTTCATAATCCAGAAAGTTTTTCCAATAGAGAAAACTAATTCCTGCTCATTTCTCAGAGGAAGCCAAATCCTGTGCAGATAGGCCTGCAGATGCAATCACCTACCGTGATTTAGGTTAGCAACTAACCTAAATCAGCTCTTCAGCTCACATCAACCTCTCCTTCTACCTGTGTGGTGCTATGTATCATGTTACTGCAAGCTGCTTTAGGACTGTGCAACGAAGAATATAAGTTTGAAAGTTAAATGGTTAAAAATACACACTTGATTTCTTTTTTAAATCTTTATACAGTGCCAACACCCTCTGCAACACAAAAAGGAGCGGTTCATCAGATGAATGGAGCAGCTTTCCCTCTAAACTAGTGGTTCAGGAGACCACACTGTTCCACTTTAAACTCATCTTATATTTTTGTAAGGGATCTTGGTCATTGCAACTGCTAGAATTTTAATCAGGGTCCTAATAGTTTTGAAGAAATAGGTGCCCTTTTCCATATACCGTCCACAAATGAAAGCCTGAATTCTGGAGCCCTGCTTTGCAGTGGTGGGTGAATTCCACAGCTGTGGGATCACAGAATACAAGGGGCCTTATTATACAAAGCAAGAATCAGTTCTCGTAGATGATTAAAAGCTAAAACGAAGCTGAGTTTCAGAACCACGAAAGCTAGTTCTCGCCTGTCAACTCCAATAGAAGGAGCAGTATTTCTGTGTTAAAATCTTAAAAGAAGGTTCAAACCAACCACAGCATAATGAAAGAAAAAAAAAAGGGGGGGGGGGGTGTTCATGCCACATCAGGATTTTTTGCTGCAAAGGAACTTTGCAAGTTCCTCAGTGTAGCTTTTTTAGGCTCCCCACTGATAAGACTCTCTAGGTACTTACGTACTGAAGTGTTAGAGCCACACAGATAAAAGCTGGATTACCTTTGGTCTTCTCTACATGGGTGTACGAGACTGAGAAAGCAAACCAAGACCACCTCTTCAAGTCTGAGGCCAACAACAGTGGCAGGTACTGTGCCATGCAACTTCCATGAAGCACAATATTTTACAAAAGCTTGTGTGGAAAAGGCCATGCAGAGGCCTCTTCTCCCTTTGGCACCAGCCTCTCTGGCAACACAATGCTTTAGCTTTGCCTCTGTCTCAGTGGCTGCTGCTGGCCCCTTCAGCCAAACTAGTGCCCACAAAGGTCTAGATTAACTTCCCAGCTCTGCCACAGATCTCCGAGACCTTAGGCATGTTATTTAAATCCTGACCCATCAAAACACTTCAGCACAAATGCACCATATTCATACCAAATGCAAGGTCTGCTCTAACTGCCTTCCTAGACGAGACAAACTTCTGCATCCCCAGTCTGTAAGAGAGGCACAGAAAATGGTAATATAGACATCTTTGAACTCTCCAAATCAGCTATCATCTTTGACACTGTATGTATAGTGTCTGTGTCTAGAAAAAAGCCCAGAGCATTTGCTTGGAGTTTCTTGGTAATGCAAAGAACCAACAGCATTATTGGCAGCCATTTCTGTGCCATATAAAAAAGAATGGATTTAACTTCCTTGGCTGTAACTGACGGAAATCACAATGTACAAGCTATGTGCTAAAATTAAAAGCTTCCATTAGCAGTTACTAAATGTCCTAAGCTCAAAAACTGGAAATTTACCTCATGTTAATGACGGCTACATACTTAGTGATATGTCCCCATGAATACTATCATAAGTGACAAAAAGAGGAAAACAAAGACTGATTTCACATTCAGAAAAGATTAAGCAAGAGCACCCCTGCACCAATGTGAATTACTTGTTAACACATTTTTCAATTGTGTAGAAATCCTTTTGCATCTGGATCCTGTTTAGAGTAAAAATTCAACTTTTAAATAGGTTTTCAGTTGCTGACTACCTTAAGAAAAAAATATTTCAGTGCTGAAAGAATACACGCAATAAATTTGTGGGCACATCAAATACATATGAGGAGCTGCTTAACACATATTAAATTACTTTCCAGTAATAACCACACAAATGTACACACACACAAAAAAAAAGAAGAGCAAGTAGGACTATCTACTTCATGCTATGACTTAAAAATTTTAACCAAAAAAATAAAACAAGCACTATCATATTTCCCAGGCTAAGCAGGAACTGCTGTTCTTTCTTTTCTGTAGCTTCATATATATTGCTCCCATTTTTATGTATTAAAAATTTGATGAGCCTTGTGCACACAATAAGAAAGGACAAATGGGTTTCTATTAAGAGCACTACTGCACATTTGCAATTGTTTCAGGGATCACTTACCCTGCAAACTGAAAAAAATGCCACAAAATCTTGTAAGACTGTTCTAAAAATCATTTTACATGCAGGTTTGCATGACCCTTAACCTTGGGTTACAAATGGTTTTACCACTCTTGATTCTGCAGCTGGTGTCTTTCTACAATAATGAATTTTGAGAGCATTGCTCGACTGAGAAAACTATGTCAGTCTTCCGAACAACCTGGTTGTCCTTTTCATGGATCAGTGTCTACGTTTGTGTACTGTATAAATTTATCCTATAATTTTATTAAGTAAGCAGTCTCCATAATTAGCAGTTACAAACATCTGGCTGCATTTCAAATTTTAAAGAAGTCTGGGTTGCCTGCCACTTCACCAGAATGTGAATGTCTTGAATGTCTCTGTATTCTGCCAGTAAATAAAAATATACAACACTTACACCAAAATTACATGCGGGAAAGAGACATACTTAAGGCAGACAAACATTTGTACAGCACAGCCGGGAGAAGTTGCAGTCACAGCTTTGGCATGCTTTGTGAGGTTTCTTTCAAAGCCTCTGTTAAATGTATGTTGCTGCATTACAGTAAAAAGAGTAGTAAAGATAACTTACAGGAGGTCCAGTTTCCCCCTTTGGACCTCTGATACTTCCCATTTCAAACATTTTGTCAAGATCTTCATAGTCATAAGCATAATTATCAATACCAATGTCATAACTGTTTTGCGTGTGGTAAGTCTCATCAGCATCAAATGCACCTTCCTGCCCTGGACTGAGCTGATTATGCAGAGAGAGGTCAGCAGGCAAACCGTACAAGGTTGTGTTGAAGATTTGCTGCTTTTTGCTTGAGTCATCTAAATGCTGTTTTGCTTTGTCCATTCCTTTGCTTTTAGTTTTACTCTGTTTTACAGGGGAGATCAGAGAAGGCTCACTTTGTCTGCCTGCATCTTCTGTGGTATTATCTGAAGTATTTGGATGTGATCCTGTGGGCATTTTAGTGATGCTTCCTTTTTTGCTCATCTCCTGCTGATGAAGAGGCAGACTGACATTCTCCTGAAGTTCTGTTTCAGGCCAAGCTTCCAGCAACAGAGGTTTGGCTTCTGGAAACTCCGATGCAGAGACATTTCTTGACTCAAAGTATTCTGATAGAAAGTGAATCTGAGCAACATTGGTAACAGGAATGTTTGCCGTTTCTTCCCTTCTAGAAGCTGATATGCCTTCTGACTTTTTTTTCTCATCAATCATCATCTTTGAAAAAACATCCAGCTCATCTGACACATGTGGAGCTCCTAGCAGAGATCGATACGTTTCAGCCTGGCGACACTGCTGTTTCACATATTTACAATAGTTTGCAGAGGCTTCTGCAGAGGGAATAACATCTAGCTGACATATAACTCCTTCAAAGCTGACAGAGTGAGAGTTCATCCTTCCCAGGGTAAATAAACTATCCAAATCGAATGTCTCCACTTCAGAAAGTATTTCCCGGCTATAGTACTTCTTTCCGCACTCAGCGAATATCGAGACAGTCTTGCCTCTAATGTCAATGGCAAATGAATGCCATTGTTCATTATGAACACTATAATCAAAGTATACGGACTGCTTCCCTCCAGTATACACCACTACCTTTCTCGGTAGCAACTGGACACCAAACTGCAGTCTACTTTTGTTCCTAATACTGAAAAGGAAAGCGTTATTTACTCTGTAAGAGTACAACCCAACTAATACGGTGAACTGATGCCCTAGATTTGACGGTATGACTTGAGTGATGGGGGACTCAATATGTGCATCACTAGTTAGTACAACTCCCGATACAGTTAGACGAACACCCTGAGGAAACAGAGATGATGTTGAGGGCACCGTTGACTCTGAGGGCTGTTGAACATCTTTCACAAGGCCTAGTTGATGAAGAACATCTATTGCTGTAAGAAGAAATAAAGGCATACTGTTGATTTCGTTTACAAGCTCATAATTTCAGATCCATATAAACAAGTGTACATAAAACATCTTAAAAAAAAATCTGTACTTCCCAGAACATATATACTGCACACAGCAAGGCCACCAAATCCCCAGCACACCAATTTTTCACATAAATCAAACAAATAAAGCCAGAAGAAAATTTCCATCTTAAAAAAAAAAAACCACACGTAGAAAGGTCCACATAATGCCCATTGTAGGTTAGTTCATTTATGAAACTCAAAAATCCCCATTTGCTGACTTCAACTTTTTCACAGTAGTTAATGAACACACTTTGTTACTTCCTCATTTATTTGGCTAATCCTGCCTACTCTTTGAGCAGATTTTTTTTTTAACTTCTGCAAAAACCTTCTGCAATAAAACCATGCTTTTCCTCTTTATCATAAAAGTTTAAATGAAAGTATTTGGGGGGAGGGTTGCTTTGTTTTTAAGAAAGGACAAGCTATTTATAACACAGTAACACCTCAGCAGAGCATCAGAAGATAGTCACTGGCTCAAAGCAAAATCAAAAGTAAGCCTTGCCAAGTAGCTACTATATGCCGCAGAGGTAATGCAACCAGTACCCAGGAAGAATTGCTGTCCTTCCAACAGGGAGCTTTCCTCCCGTCAAGCAAGACCCTGTGCCGTTACACAGCTGGCTTCAAGGGGAATTGTTTTCTCCATGGGATCATCCTTGATTGTATGTATCTGTGCCAAAGTCAGTCAGTCGAAAAGAAAACAAAGATATTTCCAATGAGAGATGTAACCGAGTGTACCGCTACTGCCTCCTTTTCCTCCATATAGTTTACTTGTTAGGGCCAGGGATGAAGTGAACTCTGTAGAAGCAGAAGTGGTAAGGAGCAAGGAAAGAGGAGAAATGTCAGGACCCAAAGGGCAGTGCTCCCATCTTCTGGCTTTTCTGTCCTCCCAGTGAATGCAAGGCTGCAGCTACCCAGACAAGATACTGAATTAAGAGTGCATTCCACAGCAGGAGACATTAAGGAGACAGAGAAACCAGCTGTCTTACTGATTTATGTCCTATAGATTCAGCTTTGGCATACAGAAGTCTGGATAGGAGATCTTCCTACAGGGTGGAATGGACAGTAGTGTTTTCACTCTTGGATTCCCTAGTGTCTTATATAATGCGAGCTTTGTGCTTTAGCCCTTTCCTTAGCCTGGACCTTACAGTATCTCCATCTTTTACCTGGCTAAATATCTGGATAGAAACATAGTTATATAGCCTCCTGATAAACTGAAATCATATCTGACCTGGGCTAAGAAATCAAAGCCTCTTTCCTACTAAAAGGTAAATCCATGGTCAAAAATGACCAAATTCATTTGGTATTGCCTAAATCAGATTTAGGCATGTTGGAGTTGGTGGGCATAAACCCCTTCTTCCTTCAGGATGAATATAGAGACACTATTAGATCCCTTATGATGCAGCTGAAACAGAAACACTACAAAGGCTTGAACAGGAGCTAAACCGCACATCCCCAGCAGTCTTCCTGTAGGGTTGCAAAATAAGACAGCACTTATGGCATTGATGGGTAAAACTGCTTGTCTAGGTGTTTGTGAAAGGTGCCATAGAAATACTGGAGAGACGGAGGCAAAACACAATCATGGGAATAAATGACAAGAAGGTTGGGGGCTAAAACACATGACATGAGAAAAGGCTGAAGGAGCTACACTTGTACAGCCTGGAGGTGGGAAGGTTTGGGGGAATCTAATTACAATTGTCCATTATCGGAATTGGGGTTACAAGGAAAATAGAGAAAAGCTGAGGAGTAACAGGACCAAGCTGCAACACAAGAAATTCCAGCTCCATATACAGAAAAAGCATTCTCACTGCAGAAGTGGTTAAGTGCTGCACCAGGGGGCCAGAGACATTGTGTAATCTCCATTCTTGGAGACTGTCAAAGCCCAACTGGACAGGACCCAACAACCTGAACCAACTTTAACATTGACCCTGATCTCAGCAGGAGGTAGGGCCAGATGAGTTCGAGGTCCCTCTAACCTAAGTTTTCTGATTTTCTGCACAAGGGGAAACTGAACATTGTAGTTTTCAGAAACAGCATTGCACAGAAGCATATATCATATCATCTTTTTTCCCCCCTAACTTGAACAGCTGGCTGGACCTAAGCTTCAGTGAACTGCCTATATTAAAAATGACTAGTTGTATCTAACAGTTGCACTGATCTAACAAGCCTGACTGGGAAGAGACTGGCACTTTCCACAGCATTTAGCTGAGGGTACTTTCACAATGCACATTGTGCTTACATTAAGTAAATAAACCTATTATATGGCGTAACAAAAATTTGGATTAACCAGGAAAAGTTAAGGATTCTCTGCTATATAAAGAGAAAAGAGCAACTGAAACAAATGGATGTTCACTCTTCCAGTGGAAAAAAGGTCTCCTTTCCCAGTCTTCCCTTTCTCTGTTTACTGAATGTATTCATAGCAAACTTTAAGAATAGACAGATGTTGGCCTAGTTTCAGTGGTAAATTATGAAAAGAGCCTGAGATTTCCTTGAGAGTGGTTTATAAATTGGAACCAAAAGCATCAACCTGAATGCACTGTACATCTTGAAAATTAATTACACACCTTGTAGTGTTTCTAGTCATGTTTGAGATTCATGAACACGCCAAGGTTATCCTGGCGGGTGGCCAGCGCAGACAGAGGTATAGAGAAAGCATATCTTTGCAGAAAGTCATGTGTACGCCAATTTCTCAAGATGTTTTGCCTCAGAGCAATTAATTTACTATGGCTGTATTTTATCTGTCAAACTGATAACAGAGGTCAGGTTATAGTAGAGCTTCGAAGCACAATGCATCTGCTAATGAACCGTCACACTTTCCCATGACCCTGGTCCTGCGTGGTCTGCATGTAGTTGGAGGAGAAAGCTGAACTTGTATTGCCCTTGTGAAAGCTAAGAAGAAACACAGGTCCTGGGCTCTGGGCAATGCAAAGGTCTAATGCATGCAAGTAATACCTCAAGGCTGGAGACACCGCTCCAACACTTCTATGCACTGGCTGGGCCAGCTGACTGCACAAAGGAGAATAACTAATAATCTAACCTAAAGTTGTGCCTAAATATCACATCCTAACCTGAAATATTTGGCAAGTACTTGTATTTTAAAATATTTGTAATTATATACTTGTATTTAAAAATAACAATGCATGTGATCTGTCCAAAGTATTATAAACTGAAGCATAAACCAAAAAGCTTAAAGTTAAATTGGCTTAAAACAGTCAATTTAAAAATGACATTCAAGAGTACCATTACTAAATCTCAATCTGCTAGCAAAATTGCCAAAATGGTGGCAGTTCTGATTTGAAAACAGCATGTTGTTTGAAAGTTATTTAAAAAGGGAAAATCATCTGAGAGCATGATGAGAAATAAGACACATTCTCTACATCCTGCAAACAGATTTCTGCGAACAGGTCCTGAGAAAGCTAAACACAAATAAATGCTGTGTGAAAACTGACAGCAAAAGATTAAGTATCAACTAATTATTCCTTGCTGACTTGCTGCCTGTTAACCCACCATCAAGCCAAAAGGCTGTTCCAAACATTTTTGGCCAGTCGTTTCACTTCTGGTCCAACATGTATTTTTATTTTATTTTAAGGCTTTCAGAAGCTCTTGGCAGTACACAGGGTTTTGGGAGCAGGCAACCCTCTCAACCCTTCCTCCCAGCATGACAACCACTATTTTCTTTACCTATCAGTAGTCAGTTTTCTTTGTTTACCCATGTCTGCACAACATCTGTCTTCACTTACTGTTCACTTAACCCATTAGTCACCCAAGTTATAATGGCTCATCTTCTTGAAGGAAAAGTTGTTTTGGGTTTTTGGTGTCAAGCGCTTTCCTTCCTCCTTCTAGGAGAACTCAAAAAATTCACAACCTTACTACATCATGAGGGGAGGGAAAACCTAACATGGGCTTTGGCAAAAAATCTTCTGATGCTCTTGTGGCACAAAAAAATCCCAAAAAGGAATTGGGGAGGGATAGAGGGGATTTGGCTATTTGATCGTTCCACACCCCTATTCTGTTCAGTCTCTCTTGTTCATTTTCTACATTCCTCCATACTCATGACTGCTCTGAAGGCAGGACATTTGGGGTGCTCTCTCCATTTGAGCAATCCAAGCACACACATTACACGCTTTCCCTTTACCAGTATGGGTAAGGGAAAGACAAGGATCATTCATCAGTCAGCTCCACCAGCACTGAGTAATTCTTCATCAGGTTGCCCCTTTCCTAGGTGATGCTGTATTCACAATTGGGTGAATTAAGATACCTGGCTGCAACCAATGCTCTCCCAGACACCAGGCCACGCGACTAGCATAGGAAAGCCAACCAGATATATTGATTCTGCATGTCCTTGAGCCACACTCAAAGTACAATTCCTAAAGGCTGAGGCTGCATCTTTACATATGTTTCACTAAACACAATTTATAGCAGCCTACCAAAATGAACAAGGCATAGCTTCTCAGATAAAGCATGCACAGGCTGACCCATCAGCTCAGGAGAGAAGGAATGTTAATTGCTCCTGCTAGCATCTTCATATTTGGCAGAATAGTCTTTTTAAAATACAACTGCCAAGAAAGTTTTAATAACAACTTAAATGTTAACATATTCCTAATGGGCAGACAATCCTGTTCCTGGACAAACACTAAGCACTGCAAATGGAATAGTGCTAGCTCTGCAGGTTATATACTGAGACTGAAGGATACACTTGAGCTGCTCTTTTTTTTGAGGTGGTTTCCTCAGTCTGCTGTTCTCTGAACTGCTTTTTGCAACCTTGTTTACACACTGTGCAAATAAAGCACACGAGGGACCAAATTCACCCATGGGCAGAAAGTCGCATCAAGGTTCAATGCATCATTTTGATCCCAAGCAAGCACTTGAAGAAAATAAAGTCACGTATGGCATCTGTGCACGGGGGGTGGAGGGGAGTTTCCATTCAGTAAGGCTTCTCATATGGCTATCTAGAAATGCTGTTGAGTAATAAAAAAGAAATAGGAAAGCTCCTTCATCTGCTGGTGACAAAAAAATAATCAAATATAAGCATGTCAAGACTGGAGGCTTTACCCCATTTCTGCAAAACTCTGTGCATGGAGGTACTCTCAGCAGAGAGGCAAATAAGCCTCAGACTGTGCCCACTCCCCCATGCTGCTGCCGCCCTCCAGTCCTGTAGCCTTCACAGTCCTCACCTGAAGTTCCATTAGAAAAGCAATTTTCAGGCTGAGGCACATGAGAAGTGAGAGAAATTGATTACTTCTTTGCAGAGAAGGAGGGTGGGATGGAGGAATGAAGACAACTCAAACCATCGCTGCACATCTGTCTGTCATCCCTCGCCTGCTCCTGGTACACCAGAAAAGTGCAAACTGCCTCCCTGAAACAGCCTCTTCCCCTTCCATCCCCTCAGGCGTGGAGCAGGGCAGGCCATGCACATCTATGGGTGCTGCCCCTCCTCCAATGAGGACTTGGCTCAGCTATTAGAAAAATCTGGGAAAGTCCCATCATCACAAAAGCATATGTCCCCCATTGAGATGAATATGAAAAATCAACAACTAATCTTACCAGGCAAACAATGAGCAACTAATGGAAGGCAAAACTACAAAGAGAACGGGGCAGGGGAGAGAAAAAACACACAACTGAAGAAAAAAACCAAGCTTTGCCAGTCACAGGGAACAATGAGAAGAAAAAAGGCATTGGTCATAATAATGGTAGGAGGCTGCTGAGATATCCCACAAGGCTCTAGCAAAACGTTATCAGGAATGAGTCTTGTCTTAACCATGCAACCCAGCTGTTCGTATTCAGCTGAGTATTTGCAGTTAACATACTTACCAGCCAAGGATGACCTGTTTCTTGCTTCACCTGTACGGTGAAGGAACATGGCAGAGAACTGATGCTGCCACTCTCCTGGCAGATAAGAAATGACTAAATGGCATGTTACCTCCACCACTTCGGGACATTAATATTCCCACAGCGGTCTCTAGTGCAAGCTGCACATCTGGTGCAGTTATAACAGCTGGCAGATTAAAAAAGGAAACTAAAAACAAGACAACCCTATTTCCTCACTAACATCTGCATCTGAATGCAAAACCAAATGAATACACAATTTCACTTTTTGCTTTAATGATGCCAGCCTAGACTAAGCCTTTATTATATGCAGTGGTCTGCTTGCACAGCCCTAAGTGCAAAGGTAACTCAGTCATAGCTTCCCACCCCCAAGGACACCCACTTGCAGTGGTGACACAATCAAAGCCTTTTCACTGTACAAGGCTTCTCTTTTATGAAGAGCTTGCTTAAATATGTAAGCAATTTCATAGACAGAAAATCTGAGTAATTTTCAAAAGGTCATCTTTTCCAAACTGGTTGCTTTAAACTTATGGTCTCATTATGCTCTAGCTGGTATTTTCTTTAAATCACCATTAAGGAACTGAACCTAAGGTCACTAGTAACAACATCCATCTCCTCTTTTAATCTAGTAACAGATTATAAAATATCCTGTTACCAAAAAAAAAAAAAAAAAAAAAGGCATTCTCACCTTGTTTGGGTACTTGTGCAACAGCCACAGCTATACATATTGCAATAAAAAGGAGAGTTTTCCTAAAAGGGAAAGAAAGAAAAGAACATGTGAGAAAACATCTACGGTTTCAGAACTCCAAGGAATTAGAAGCTTAATTCAACATCCAAAGTCAATGGCAGGATACCACTGACTTCAGCAAGTCCTGGATCAAAGCCATCACATTGTACAACTTTCCACTGATGCTGAGAAGGCGTTTTATACAAAGATCAAGGATTATATATGCCCTCATATATAGTACATATATTTTACACTGTTTTATATTAATAAAGTATCTGCATCTGGTTTATATTTTCTTGCAGCAGCCTTCAAATATGAATGCTGCTATGTAGTAAATTTCTTCCTGGAAAGGAAAAAAAAAAAGCGTTACTGTAAGGAAACCTTAAAATAAATGACAAGTTAATGCCTGTAGAGATCATTAGATACTTCTGACCTGCTATCAGTCTTGTCACTATATCCCATCATTCTGCCATAAGTTAATATGTTGTGTCACGCTTTTGTTTCTGTGTTATAAAATTTTGACATGCTCTTCAAAGTTAAAAAAAAAAATCCCATCACATTTTGACTTAAAACTTCGTGCTCAGCTAGAAGAGTGCAATACCGATAGGTATCATAGGCTCACCGATTGCAACGAACGTATATAAGGTTGATATAGATTACGTGCTCAAAATTTGCTTTAAATGGAAACTGTTGGATGTTGGGCAACATACATTTTTACTGTTGTTAAAAACAGACTGTCCGCTGTTTTTTACTCAGTTATCATATTAGCCAGATTAGCATCTAATCACACTCTTTTCAGTGACTGACTCTTTTAATAAAAGAGAAATATATTTTCTGTTAATGTTGAACATCCAGGCACAGAAACAGATATATGTAACAATAATAGTAACCTATTTCTATTTAGTTCTAAGAAGAAATATTTCTAAAATATCAGAAATATAGTTCTGATACTAACCATTCAACTCACACTCAAGCCACAGCTCAACCCCCTTGCTCATTAAGGTATGTAACCTCACTGATTTTTCATAATATTAGAACTAGATTGACTAAAAGTGTTTGCTGGACCATGCCAGAGAGCACTTGAGTATCTGGAATAAACAGTATTTGAAAGTACCACAGTTGCAACCAAACACCTGTAACTTCATGTGATGTCACTTTGCCAGCTAATTAGTCAGGTTTGCACAGCAAAAAAAGTGCAGGAAGAAAACCCTGCCACTTCATACAGGAACATATGGTTCAAACAGCAATGACAGACACTTTCCTTCCACTGAGCGTTCACTGCCAGGTTGCCTACAGCTCAGAGGATAACGTACGCATAAACCAAGTATTAGTAATGCTACAATGACAAGAAATCATGCTATGATTTAAATATTTATTTTTATATATATATGTACGTATACACACATACATATAGCAGTAGCTAGTGAAAAATCTTAATATTCCTTTCAAGGGTTTGCAATTCAAACATTCCAGAAACATCCAAGTGCATAAAAATCACAGAGCAAAAACCTGGTTTTATCAATTTTTTCAGTGAAGCAAAGGAAAAAAAAAAAAAAAGAGTGAAAATTGATTGAGCTAGCGCAGTACAGGTTTGATTACTTACTCTCCTTCCTCTTAGGCACTTTTACTGTGGGGTTTCACCCCGGTTTTCAAACCAAGTCCCCCTTAGGGGAAGCGGGTACTTCACAGCTGGTGCCAACACTTCTTGCGGGCCCCCTCGCCAGCCCAGTCCAACCCAAGCAGCAGGTAGCTCTCAACTGCCCCCTCCCCAAGCCCAGCCCTTGATAGTCACTTGGCAACCAAAGCCCACTGACTGAGCCTTCCCCCAATTCCTGTTATGAGGAAAAACACCTGTGGCAAGTGCTGGGAGGAGAAAGGAAGCATTATAGACCCAACCAATTCCCATTCCTTACAGGTGTGTTTGTTCAAACAATAATTAAAAAATTGCACTATCCACCACCACCGACTCCCCAGCCGGTAAACCTCTCTGCTCTCCTTTCCTTTTCCACCTGATCAGCAGCCTGGACTGTATTCACAGGCTGCCACACTGATTTTCAGGAAAAGCACTTGTTTAAACAGGATTTCAAATTACAGGGGTAGGGAAGAGAAGCTTTATAAAATTAGACTAAACACATTTTTCCTGCTATGATATATCTTACAGAGTCTCCTGCTTCAAAACATCTGCTCAAAGTGGGCTGGATCTTGGACAAAGTTAGGTCCATTGGTTATACACCTACATGTGGATTTGCATATTGTGAGAGCTTAAGTTTTGACAATCAGAACAAATGAATAATTTAAGGAACAGTAAGGCATGATAATGGTAATATTTTGTCATTGGTATTGCCACCGTAAAACTGTAGATACATCAGGTTTTTTAGAAGAAAATGCACAGAATGTACAGGATATTCAAAAATATGCGCCATTGCTCCATTTCATCACAGAAGGAGAGTGGGGTGGAAACTACGCCTTACAAATCCCAACGTGCTTGTAAGGGCACATTTTTTAATTAACCACTGCAGTCCCTACCTAGTCCTTTCTTCAGGCTTTCTCCTGCTACAGCCATGAAATGACTACTGGAGCAGTTCTGCCACTCCTGCAAAAGACCTAACATTGACTGTTGTCCAAACAGCAGGTCACCTACAGGACACTCACTTTGGTTTTGCTTCAGCTCTGAAGACCAGAATTCAAGTTCAGAGTTTGTGTGTCACACAATGCATCATCTTTTGATCTAACAAGAAGCTCAGTGACAGGAGATAGCTGTGTTGGGAAGAAAATCCATGCATTGCACTGTATCAGCTAAAACTCAGGACAAATCTTTAACTTCTGTGGGCGCAACATGGATTCACAATTAAAAATAGCATAAGACATTTTAGTTAACTCCAAAGTCAGGATGCTCAAAGGACCTCAGAGCCCAAAATGCAAAGATGACTCCTCTTAACACTACAACAGCGTCTTCCACAACATCAGCCATGGACAAGCTATGCGTCAGGTATCTGCCTCCATCACCTCCCAGCAAATGATGTAGGAAGGCAAGGAATTCCAAAATGCTCCCAGGGCTGTAAATTACACAGACGTAACTGGATATACAGAAACATTTAGTGAGAGGTAAAGACAAATGTCTGGTTTACGCAGTGCTCTCCAGCTAATGTCAAGAACAGATGAGTGATGAGCTAAGAGAAAAAACAGGGACCAGAGACAACCATAGGGCTGGAGGACCTCTAATCCATGGGAAAAGTTAGTCTTCCTTCCATCTTTTTTCACAACAACTAAAACTTTTTGTAAATGAAACCACGTGCAACCTAAAGTGAAGTTGTACAAGGGAGCCCTCCATAGCCGAAGATGAAGAAATGAAATTCTGTCTTTCTGAGAGAATCCATTTGTGCAAACCTTCCCTTCTTGGTCAACATCACTACTCATTCTTTGCATTTGCAGCTTTTAAGCTGCAGAGCAGCCAGTTCTCAGTCTCCATTCTCACACCAGCACTGCCACTAAGCCACCAGGCTCCCTGCTGTGTTATGCATACGTGGCTTGATCCATTGTCTGCCATAGCTGCAAGGAACAAAGCAAGCAGCATGCAGAAACCCTGGACCGTGCATCCCCTAGCTGAGCCCATAGCTCTTGGGGAGACTTGCTCTGTTGGGACATGACAATAGAAAAATGCAAAAGCATGTGACAGGGAAGACTCCAGCTGACTCAAATGCTGGCTATTTTTCCCCATTTAACATCACACGTGAAGCTGTTCCAATCCCCCTTGGCTATGTTGTGTCCTAGAGTCTAGGTATCTCTTGAGCTTCCTCCCCTCCTCCTACCTTTTCATCCTCTCTCCTACTTTACATGCAAGCACAAGCTGAGGGCAACTATATAATTGTTTGAAGGAAGGCACTATCAAATGTGATTGAGCTCTTCTACCACTTAAAACAGAGCTTATCTTTCTGATAATCTTTGACATCTTGCGGCTGTTTGCCTCTTCCTACCGGCGGACAGCGACTATCCATGTTTATTTTTGTCCATTAGGGGTGACGGATGGATGGGGAAACTGATAAGCTTCAAAGCAAGTTGTGGCAAGCAACAGTGAAAATTCCACCCTCTGAAGACTATTCAGCAGCGTACAGAGCTTGGCTTTGGTCAGTGCACAGCAGTACCCTCTTCATTCCAGGCTAGTTTCCTAAACCTCAAGTTTAAAGGAAGAAATACCACTAGCTGGCTGCCAGAGAAGGCAGGAAAACCTCCTCCCAGTGTAACTGGGACAGATGCATTCAACCCTGCGCTCATCAGTGATGATGGTTTAAATACCAGCACCTGCCCCACATGCATTGCTTTGTCCGGTCTCCTCTGAGGACAATAGCCTAGCTTGTGTCCATCAGGCCTGAGGGAGGCTTTGGGAAAGGTGATAGCACCTTGTGGACAGAGATGTCCTCAGCCTCTCAAAGACCCCAAGCTGTTAAAAACCTTATCTTTCAAGACCCAAGAAGAAAGATATCTTCCTTTGCTGCTATAGCGAGATTAGCCAGCAGGTCCAGTGCTGCTTCCCAAGTTTTAAGAGACCTACTATCAACATGGCTTGAGGGGACACAACAGCCTCCAAAGCCTCTCCTGGGTGACAGGCGCACGCCCTTTGGGCACGGATGCCACTGTGCACCTAACCAGCAAGGGGGAAGCTCCTGAATCCTTTGCCACAAGTTCACCATTTGAAAGAAGGGAAAAAGGGAGAAATAAGGTAAGAGGTAGAGGATCAAAATATGTATTGCTCTTTCTGAGGAGCAGTGGCCTGAGGAGTCCTACGACACTGCTGTAGTTCGGAGAAAGGAAACTCCCTGTGTGGTGGCCCAGCCACTCTTTGGACAGCATTTGGCTTAAGGTGAGAACCTTCCACATCCAAAAGAACAGTCAGCACTGTTAGTATTTCTAAAAGGAGAAAAATTAATAAGAGATGTGGTTTTAGAACTGTTTTACGAGTATGTCCCTGATTTCTTACACTAGTTCTCTTGTCTAGATGGCACACACTCTTTTCCTCTGTATTAAGGCAAAAGTGTACAGCTCAAATTCCAACTCCTGTGAAATACTCTCTTCTTTCAGGGTTTGTCCCTGTACATTTTGTAGATCGCTCTTCAAATGTTCTACAACTCAGCACTCACAAGAGACAAGGCTATTCAGGTTTTAAAATTAAATATTCCATCAACAAATCTGGCAAGGGACTTAAGAGTCATGCAGCTGTAGCAGTTTTATTTATTTAACCTGCAGAGACAGCCCTATACAGGTAGCAGGTCTGACCTAATGGCATTTCCACAAAAAGGTGGTCTAGGTTGCAAGGGGTTGACTGGTTTGATACATGCTAAGGAAACGATCCTTTTGTGAAGAATTCGGGTTTCTTAACCCAGGCAAGCAACTAGCTTGCTTTCCCTCTAGTCAAGTAAATTAGGTAAACAAGATAGAAGCATATAGAGATATATATTCTGAAGCTGTCTCCAAATTTTGAACTCAGATAAACTGCATCTCTGCTACTGTACTACTTTACTATAATTCAATTTATGTTTCTATATCAGCAATATCCCTTTACAGATATCAAATAAAACCCCTTTTTAAATTGCACTCAGATGATTCCTGAAGAAGTCCCACAGACACAGCCATTAAACACACAGATCTCCCGGGAAGGCCACCTTCAGGCAGCCACGTAACTGTTCATAAGCATTCAAGCACACCCAGATTACACACCAGGCACACTTTAGGAGCGTAATCTTGACTACAACACAAGACAAATCCTTTTCTGTCCTGCTTGGAGCCCTCAGTAAACTTAATTTAAGCCACAGCCAGAATAAAATAAGCACTTTATGAAAGGAGACACATACTAGTAACCTCTATAATATCATTACAACTATCAAAAGTTCACAATCATCTTGCCTAGGCTGCTTTTAGCAAACTGTAGAGGAGAGCGGAGCTCTACCTTTGCATCACAGATGATGATGCGTTAGAAATAGCTCAGCCTATAGCAGAAGCAAGTAAATACAGGGCACCTCATCCGACCACCTCTGTTATTAAGAGAGTAGCCTCAGCTCTTAGACGTAATTCTGCAGGGTTTGTTTGCTGTGCTTTAACAGCGAGGTACCGAAAGGGAGGACGAGCAGCCGGGTTACTTGTGGGTGCAGAGGCACACTCTCCCCCTCGGGGGGGGGATGTACCGGGCTGCCCCCGCTCCTCGGGGGGCCACACACCCGCCTAACACCCCCCTCTCCCGGGCTCCCTAGGGCCAGGCTGCCCCGCCGGGGCGCGGGCGTGGATGGGGACGGGATGACACGAGGGTGCTGGACGGCACCGGGAACATCCAGGAAAGCAAGAGGGAGAGCAGAGGGAAGGGAGAGCGCCTGGAAGGGGTCAGGGGCGTGCGGAGGGGAGAGACACCCAGGCGGGCTCCGTCCGGGGAGCCGGCATCCCGCAGCCCCCGCCGCTCCTCCGGGGGCACCCGGGACCTCGCGGGGTTACGGCTGGCGCTCGGGGGGGTTGGGGTGGGGGGAGAGCCCACGGGGGTCGCTGCCCTGTGCCCCCCCCCCCCCCCCCCCCGGCGGGGGTGGCAGCGCGGTGCGCCCCGTCGCGCCTCCCCGGCTCCCGCTTACGTTCGTGCCGCGGGAGAGATGCGTCCTCGCCTTGTCCTCTCGGCTCCCAAATGCATTTGTATGCATTTGCCCGGGCAGCGGAGATCCGAGGGAAAGCCGGAGCCCAGCGCCGCGCCGCCGCAGGCTCAGCTCCTGTCCATGAAACCCCCGGCGGCGCCGAGGTCTCCGCCGAGCTCCGCGCAAAGCCCGGGGGCGGTCCCGGGGGGCTGCGGGGGGCCGGGCGGCGGGGGGAGCCCCGCGGAGTCCGGCGGAGCGGTGCTGCAGCCGCCTGCCCCGGCACCGGCGGTCCTCCCCGCCCGCCGCGGTGTTGGATTTCAGCGCTGGCTGCTCGGCGATTACATCAGCAAACGCGGCCCCCGGGGCGGGCCGGACCCCGGCCACGCGTGGGGGGAGCTGCCCCACGCACGTCCCCCCCCGCACCCAGCGCCGAGGAGGGCCCGGGGAGGGAGGGATGGAGCGCGGGAGGGCGCCCGGTCCGGCCGGCCGCCGGAGGGACGCGGACGATGCAAACAGGTGATGATGCCCTGGAGCGCATCCGAAGGGAGAGGAGCGCCTTCGGTTCCTGCTAGGCTTCGGCTGGGAAGGTTTGGCAGGAGGCTGCAAGTCAAATTAAAATGTGGGGACGGAGGAAGGGGGCGGAAGGGAGATGATAAAATGGTATAAAGAGAAAAAGCTGAGTGTGCCGGAGGTTTTGCATCTCGAGTATAATTGGAGTGGGGTCCAGCAATCCTCCCTCTGGAAAATGTTTGAAGAGCAGATGTAATTTGGTAGCGTTATAATGCCAAAAAAAAATACGACACCCTTCCCTGTCTTCTTCCTAAAGAGACAAAAGTCTTTTCAGCTTTAATTTCCAGTTTTCTTACCTTGTCCCAGTAACACTGTCTATTACTGCTTTATCCCATACGACATCTTTACGCAAACTGTCTCTCAAAACAAACAAGGGCGAGTTAAACAATACCAGACGCTGCAATACGCGCTATACGGCAAACCCGTGGTCAAATCCTGCAGCCGTACTTAGGCAAAACTTCCATTGGCATAAGCAGAAATCTGATGTGAGTTAGGATTGTGGTATTTGGCTCTTGCTGGGTGTTACAAGAACAACGGTTTCACATCAGACCTGCAGCAAAGACCTTCAAGTTGTAGGTAAGGTGGAGAAAGGTGACATGAAATAAAACCAAACGTCTTACCGAAGAGCAGAAAAGAAGAGAAATGATAAAGCACGAAGAAAGGTTGTACAAGACCAGGAGTTTATATTGTTATCACTGAGGATGCTCCACTCAGCTGAAAAGGCCTTTTCTGGGTGATCCAGGGAGCTAGGAACAGGCAGAAAAATGGGGGGGGGAGAAAACTGTGAGGCAACAAAGGGCAAACCTAGAACAGTGAATTTTCTTGGGGATAACAGAAGCCAAAGCTACAGGTTCTCAGGCAACGCACCTGAGTGTTTTAGTGTTTCATTTCACATTCAAATTCATTTTCAATACCTTGAATCATCCAGAATCAATATAGTCTCACTGGCTACCCAGGGATTTCCTATTTTCTTGACTTTTTGAAAGCCAAAGGTAAAAGCTGACAACATTTTGTCTTCCTGTCTATGTACCTTGCAATAACAAAGTGACAGCAGAACATGAAAATCTATTTGGTCACCGAAGAGAACATGGTGCCTGCCCAGGGAGGTGTTGGACACTGCTGCAATAACACCTTTGTCAGCATTTCTGTTTTAAACTGCACTTGAATGGCTTCCAACAACTTCAGTGTTGTATTTCCTTTAGTTTTTGTTTATTAGCATTAAGATGAACTAAAATTTGTGCATTACAGATTGGGTTTGGAATGGTTTGGTGCCATTCTAGGAAATCTATCAATCCCTTAAATAAGATGTCTTGTATGCAGCAGTCATTTATGATTTATTAACCCTTTAGCACCAGTATTAGGGCTGTTATAGAGAGAATTCTGCTCCGAGAGTGACCCTGGCTAAATCCTGCCCTAATTTCAGGGCACATCAACAAGTACAAGAGCCATTCTGCAGCACAGGGTGAGATGGGCTGGGGGCATTACGTGCCGAGATCTCCCTTTCCAGCAGCGTTTGCACTGAAGAAGGCACAACTTGAGATTCTTGCCAGCTGCATGTACAGGGTGTAAATAAATCTTTGCTGACCCTGATTATGCAGTGACTTAAAACAGTATAAAGTTTAAAAAATAGCATTGGTTGGTCAGTTTTCTATATTCAAAGCTGGAAAATTAAGTTCACAAAGTAGGACGCTTCACTGCCGTTTGGTGCTTTGCTCTTTAGGTCCTTGTTACAGCCCCTGCTGTGGTTTGAACCTTGCCTTCAGGCTATTTGGGCAGGGTCCTTGGCTGTTCTCATGTAAGGAGCCCAGGGGCCAGCCAGGCCGTGGGGAGGCACAGGCCAGGGGAAGGATTACCTGTGCCTTTCCGTTTCCCCACCGCATGCAGCTCGCACATCTCTGAGCCACGTGTCCACAGATGGGTTAGGAATGTGCAAGGGATGCTCCTTGTTCCCTCCCCTGTGTCTTTCTGTCTGGCAGCTCTTGCACTTTGCAGCTTAGTTGCTTTCCTTCGATATTAACACCTTTCAGAGCTGCTGAAGCTCCTAACAGAAGAAATGAGCATCTAATTTGCTCAAGAAATTTGCATCTAATGCTAATGAAGAAAGCAAATGAAAAAGCACAAGGAAATCAAATTACTTCCCCTATGTCAGACAGCGAGTGTGTCGCACCGTCGGAAATAGTCCAGCAGTCCCCAACTTGTTGCCCATCGCCTTGTGTTTTAGATCAACTCCAAATCTCTTAAGCTTCGTCGCAATAATCAGATTAGTTTTATTCTCACACTTGCTTCTTCCAAGTGTTCTTACAGCCTAATAAGCAAAACCTACTATGTTTAAAGCTATCAGATTACATGTTTATTTCCAGAGCTATATATAGCCATCTGCATACTTACGCACACCAAAAGACGTGGTCAACCTCCAAATATGTTAGTACTCATTGCAACACAGTGATGCTGAAGATTCATTCCTATGGTAAATGGCCCAAGATCCCATTTTTCCATGTCTGCTATCTCCTGCTTGACCACAGCCTGTCCCTGATTTTCTCTTATCTCTCCAAGTAGGCCCAGGGATTACTGAAATACAAAATTAGTTCTTTTGAGATATCACTTTTTGCTTTTCTGACATGATTGCAAGCTCTTCTTCTCTTTGTTTTCTCCTTTTCCAGCAGCTTTTTTTCTTCCTTTCATGATCTGACTTGCTCATCTGTCACTCCAGATTACAGCTGCTGAGTTCCAGCCTCGCTTTGGGGCACAGAACAGGAGCCACTCTTAAATGGTGTAAGATACAAGGAAAATGGTTCCTATCTGTGATTGTCCTTCCACAAAATGTACAGGAGAGAGCAATGGTTAGTATATTTCCAGAGCCTAAAAATAAATTAAAAAAAAAAGAATAAAAATTTGAAGGAAAGTGTGTGAAGCGGGAATGTGAGGACTGAGTGTTGGAGCCTGAGCCTTATCCCACTGCAGTCAGTAGGAGCTTTACCTTTGACTTTAGTAGGAGCAGAACAGGACCCACACAAGTTTCCTGGTACAGTCCCAGAATTAGGAATTTTTGGCAGAAGATCCATGCTGCTATTGAGTTCCCTTTGGAGAACTGATTTTCCCTGCGCACCACAATATATGGTGTTAGGCTACATACCAAAACTGCTGGAACCTAGTTCAGCAAAATATTTATTTAGAATTCTCTCTGTGGCAGCCAAAAAAAGTTTAACACATTGCTCCGGTTAAAGAAAGTTACCAAGCTGTCACATATGATTAAGAAATACAAGAAATGGAAAGGATTTTAGCATGTCTTTGATAACAACTGGCTAAAATTGAAGAAAGGGGGACTCCAGGTCTGAAACCATTAGACGTGTCTATTCTTCGTAGAAAGTGAAAGAAATTGTAATGACCAGCATCCCCCTTCTCTCTCTAGTTATGCCTGTTACCTTCTGATAGAAGGAATTAATGAGAAGCAATGTTCTCCAGTTTTGAACATGTCAAAAATCCAGAAATGCCTTTAAAGAGCATAGTTGATGACTTTTTAGATTAATTCTATCCCTTCTAAGCTTCTATGAGCAAACTAAAGAGATAATTAACATCAATTTACATTCTGAAGAGTTCAGAGTGGAGAGGATTTTTCTGCCTTACAAGACCAACACACAAAAACCTGTGAGGGGAAGGGGCTGAGAGAGGAAAGGAGAGTGCTGTGGGTGCGTGGGACTGAACTTCAGAGGTCCTGGCACACAGAGTAAAAAAACGTTGTGATAGAGTCAGGACTGACAAAAATGCCAAGCCACAAATGACCATATAGACCAGTGAGATTCCTTAAGATGCTTAGTTAAAGCAAACAGGGGAATATATCCAGCCAGGAGCAAGAAACAGAAGAGAGCCTCAGTGAACCGCAAGACAGAGTAGAGGCTCCAGACCACAAGGCTCCAGTGGCTCCAGCTGAGAAAGGTGTTTCAATGAAGCCAAGACACTTGCAATTATTTACAACACCAGGTATCATCCATTTTAGAAAGTCACTGCTATAGCAGAGACCCACCATAAGCAGAGTGGAAACTCTTGCGGAGAGAGCTGAAACTGGTGACTGAAGGAAAGCCTTCTGGAGGAGCAACCCCACACCCAGCAGCTGAAAAGCTCTGACGTCTTGTTCCAGTGATGGCACATCGTATGCCATACCAAGAATGTGGAGAAGCCTAGCCAAACACACAAGAAAATATTAAAGGAAGAGAGAAGCCTGAGAAGCAGTTATTAGGAAAGTAATAAGTGAATGGAAAATACAAGAGCAAGAATGAGTGCAACGTGGGAACAGCTCACAGAACGAGAAGACTCCAATTACCAAATAGGCCAAACTGCCAATAGAGAAGCACAGTAAATTTCCATCTCAGAGGGGCTGAGGAGCCTAAGAGCAACTGGTGAAAGAAAAAACAGAGAAGGAGTTAGAGAAAACCCGATGATTTTCATTTGTAGTTAATCTTTATCCCATCATTGATGGAGTGTTTTCCCATCCAGGCAGGAAGTGGAGACACCCACTCTTACAGGCGGGAAGATATATTTGACATGAGGTATTTTCTGGGATACTCATTGAACTGAAAATCCCCTTGTAGGTGAAGTCCATAAATATGACTAAGAGTCTGTATTCCTAGGACCAAATCACCACCTCTACTGACGTGTGCTGAGAGAGAGACAGAGAGCAAGACAGGCCTCAGTGGGTGTGTTTAACTAGCGTTCCCCCACTGGAGTCGTGGCTGTGACCTCCTGCCATGGGCATTCAGCAACCTCAGTGGGGTCCCCTACACCAAGGCTTCCCCAGCAGGTCTCCCCAAAGCCTCCTGCGCATAGCAGGAGCCCTTCCCAAAGGGTCCTGGTTCTCTGTCATTGTATAAAACTTGCCCTGTCATCATGAGTAAAAGGAGGCAAAAGGCCATTTTTGCAAAAAATAAAAAGCTGAGGTTGTCCTACGTGAAAAAACACTAGCTCACAGCACCCAAGGACACTCACTTGACCTCCTCAGCAGTGCTCTGTAGCGCCCTTTCACATTAGAAGGATGGGTCAAAAAATGGTTAGAGACATCTTATAGGACATCTTTCAGCAAGATAAAATCTGCAGGTATTTCCTGAAAACAACTCCCTGTGAAAGATTAAAAATGGAGTTCATTTGGCGTGAAACTGTCCACACTCATATGGCACGCTCAGCCCACTAGCAAAATCTCATCAACACTAAAAATTGCTCACACATCTGGAAGAACCAGCACAGTCATCTGAGAAGTATTTAATTCCTGAGCCACAGAGAGCTCTGCGTTAGGCCAGTCCTTTTTAAAGGCATTCCCTTTCTTTTCTCAGCAACTGCAGAAGATGCTTCATTCTGCAGTTCATGAGTCCTAGAAAAGTCTTTCTTGACCATCTCCACTTCCAGCTCTGGGGCTATGCAGTTTTTCACAGTGCTGCCCTACAGCCAAAAAGATGTGTCCCCAGATATTCGTCCTGCAGTAACAAAAATACAGTTTTGGCTTGCTTCTGCAAAATTTACAAGGGGAGTTTGCAGAAGCCTCAGTCCTCCACTTTCTCACCTGATGAGAGGTGAGCTACCGACGGTCAGTGGCTAACACCTCTTTAAATCTCTGCCTTGGAGTAAGAGGACTTGTTCTCACATTAAAAATCTTATCAGAATTTTCTCCCCAATTATAGAAGCAGAAAATTCCATGAGACTCCAGTTTATGGCCTTCAAAATGATGCAAAATACAATTGTTTGAGGCAGCCACAAGAACTCCATTTTCCCTGCCCAGACTTTGAAAGAGAAAGAAATAATGTCATAATACTATGAATACCTACGAACTCCTTCTTCGGGAAGAGAGAAGTTTAATCAGAAAAATATAAATAATTTGACCAACTTCACATAGTTCTCAACCATTAACAATAAGAGATCGCTCTGATACGTCAGAAAGTTTCCTCCAACTTCCCACCAATTCTCTCTAGTGGTTTTTAAATATCCTGAGTCTCTTAACACACAGCATACCTAAATCATGCAGAACAATGGAGTAATTTAAACCTGACAACATTTGTTGATGACATTTCGGAACAGGACTTTCCAGACTCAGTAGATATTAACAATATCAATGAAAACGGAAATTGCACTATTTCCCACTTTTTTTTTCGCATGAGTAAGTCATCATCGAACTTCTTCAGTACTCTTTAGCTCCCAATAAAGGAAAAAAAAATGAGACTTACTGTTGTTTGTTTTCTTGGAATCTCTGGATTTAAGAAGAAAGCCAAAAGTATTGTCAAGTACAACATGGTATTTTTGTATCATGAACATTTAATTTCCAAATTAAGAATTCTAGATCAGGCATGTATAATGGCAGGAAAAAATTTCTATAGAGAAAGAGACTTTAAGTAGATTGCTTTTTCTGAAAATACCAGACAGATGAATATGTGGAATCCAAGACCAAAATACATTGGCACTAACTTCAATGCTGATATTTTTACAATAGTAATATAATTAATTTTTGTAAATCCCTTACAGCTGTACCACCAATATAGCATAGTATTTTTAATAGGCTATTTTCATCACCCTATTTTTAGAGATGAAATTTTGATCCTGTTCTTCAGTTATTTAAAATTGATTAGCTATATGAGCGAGTAGTACTGTTGCAGGAAAGTAAAGGACTACGTCTTTCACCAGGCATAGAATTATTTCAGAGCAGCCCTTCCCCTCTCCCCACTCACATCACGTAAAAAAGTAAAACTGAATAAAATCCTCTTATAAACACTGATAAAAAAAAGCCTAGAGAAAAATTATTAATACCTCTGAAAAATTGAACTTTTTTTCTACTTGGATCAAACAAGTTCATTAAGCCAGATGTGCCTGAATTATTCTTATTACAGAAAGCCATAAAAACCTCATGGTTGTTTAGTTATCCATAACTAACTATCCATATGGCTTAGACATAGTCAAAAGTTGAACAACAGATGACATGAGCAACTGCACCATGTTGACCCAAACACACACACAACAGTTTAATGAACAAACATGATCAAGACTGAGAAGTCCAGAACTTGTCAAAGTACCAGCCTTAACTTTTGTTCGCAACCTCGCATTGCGCACTAGAGTCTTTACAGGATTGTGGATTATTTTTCACAGGGCTCCAACCTTCTTCTGGTGCTCCAGGTCCTCCAGAGATGGATAGGCATTGCACCCTGGGACCTCCAGGGAGCGTAGGGGTGAAACCTGCAGTGTCTCTCCTGGACAAAAGTGAACTGCTGCTTTTTGAAAGTCTCATGACCTCTGTGAATAGTAACGGCAGGGCAAAAGACATCAGGCTGGCACAATGATCTACTTTGCTGTCAGATTTTAGCCATTTTCTTTGAAGCAGGAGATGCCAAACCTTACCTCAGTCTCCATTTTCAAGCACAGACACAACAACATACTTTTTATCTCTCTTCAGAAACTACTGGGACTGTTTAAAGTGTTCTGAAACCATCCAGCTGAGGCAGACGTTCACACATCTGTAGACATCTCTCAAACCAATAAGAGGAAAAAAATTACATAAAAATTCTATAGTTTGTCCTATTTCTACTTTATAGTTTGGGGATCACTTTTTTATCTTAAGTACTTATGGCATTAGAATGTGCATACAAAAAATAGCATTTATGGTTATCAGATGTTTAGCTTTGCTTTAAATTGGTCAGCCAACACATGTAAGCTAGCTCTTTTCCAAAGCAAAGTAGGCTCTCTTAATAGCTAACTTGCAACAATTTCAAAGTTACATATGTAAATAAAACAGCATTCTTATTTGCCTGTTGGAGAACTGGAACAAAATGGATTTTAATAAAAATTTTTTCACAAAATTAATATTTTATTCCTTTACAAAGAATTGCAGCTATAACCTTTATCTCAGAAAGTATTTTTATAGTTTAAATACACATTAAGAAGTTGGACAAATATCCCCAGATGTTTTCAGAAGATTTGCATTATTCTTGAAGTGACATCATTGATTAGAAAATTATTTCCCTAAGCTTAGTATTCTTTAAAAGTTTGGTTGGTTGGTTGGTTTTAGTTGAGTTTTTTTTTTTTTTGGGGGGGGGGGAGGGATTGTGTGTGTTTGTTCATTTTTGTTTGTGGGGGTTTTTTAGGACGGGGTTTATTTTTGTTTGTTTGGTGTTTTATTTTTTGTCATTCACTAGAGCAGCTGGGGTAATATGAGGCTGATTATAAAACCCTTCCTGTTAAAGTTGGAGCTGTTCATCTGGAATATTTGCAGGACCTAAAACACCACATTTGTCAAAACAGACTCCTGAGGAAACAGTGGCAATCAAAAAAGCGTTAAATTTTCCAAGACATAAAAGTCTCACTTCAAATCCACGTGGATACCTCAGTGACACACTTCTTTATATGAACAGAACCTTCCTTTTTGGCAATATCATCTCTACTGGGTCCAGTTTACCTTTGCAAAACCCCAGTAACTGTCAAATACACCCATGGGTTTTGCGGAACTACTCCAGATTTCAAGAACTTGGTCGCAGGAAAGGGGAGAATTTCACGTGTGCCTCTGGCAGCCAGCAGCAACTCTGTGCCTTCACTCAGTGCCATTTTCTGCACTTTGGAGGATGGAAGAGATTTTGAAGGCCTTTGGTTTAGTAAACTTGGGGATAGGAATCTTCCTTCTAGGCTTCATACTGATTGCCATGGAGAAATCGCATGCACCAGCAACACTGGGCGAGTGTGCCCATCTCCAGTTCTGCATGAAGGACACAATTCCTTAATCCATACAGATGAAGGCGTGCATCTGTCTAGGAAAAAAATGATGATTTTATCTTAACGATACTTTTGAGGAAACCCTGGAGCACTGAAAGACTGATCACTGCTGTGAGGCCATCATCAAGTAGTGAGAAGAATCCCAGTGGCACCAAAGCTGCTTGAAAACTGCTGTGCTACAGGATTTTATTCACTGAAGTTATTTCACATGGCAGTCTGACAGGAAAAAAAACCTAAATCTTCATTTTGCATAGCAGCAGGTAACATATTACTCCAAATTTGTAAACGATTTAACAGAACAGTTATCAGAAATATTTGCTAACGCTGACAATCACTTCTCCTTGTTGATGTTAGAGGATTTATTTTCCATTCTTTTCTATGCCTCTCCAGTTCAGCTGCTTCCCTCATTTGACAATCTTCCACAAAGACACTGAAGAAAATGATACCACAACGCATTTGGAAGAGGGTGTGTTTACAAAGCATATAAATAGACTGTGCTGTATCCAGAGTAATTAGTTGTAAGCAAAGTAATAAAAAACGTGGAGAACTTACAAGTTTGCCAGATGACTGAAAATCCAAGATTTATTCAGATGTTAGGGATAGGTTGCATGCTATATGCATCTAGGATAAATGCCACTGTACGATCTGAGGGCAAAAATAAGCAACGTGCTACATTCAGACCCAATGCATGTAATACAGCTTAAATGTCAATTGAGACAGATGTTAATTTAGCTCATGACCCTAAAAATACATTTCTGCAATCTTTTGTGCAATGTGCAAAGCAGAATGTGGTTTTCCCTATTTACTGAAAACTGAATTATTCTGAAAGAGCCCTAAAAACCTTAGAATTCTTCAGAACTTCACCATTGCAAATACAGCTTCTGGGAAGAATTATCCAGAAAGAGAACAGTAGGCACTGAAAAGATACCTTGCTCCTATTGTGTAAGCAGCTAGTTTGCAGTGAAAAACCCTGGCTTTCCTTGCCCCCTGCTGTTATGTTTTAAAAATCAATGCGGGGCTCCATCAGATCAGTGTTTATTTCAGACAGGGAGTTTTTGGCTGTGCTGTAGCTAATGTCCTTGGCATGTTTTAAGTAGGATATCAGAATGAATCATCTACTTTTGTAATACTGTATTATATTTCTGTCTCTTGTTTAGAGAAGTAATGTGTAGCAAGGGAACCTTTAAGGATTCAGTCTCCAGTGTGGGAGACAATTGCATGTACACATGCTGCGATATGTGACTGCAGTCCATTAAACAGCAGCAACTCTGAACTTACACACTCTATACACACCTCTCGCTTGATTTACCTCCTGTAGTCTAAAATATTAACTAATCCTCCCACCTTGTATTTCCCAGAAGAATACAATACAGAAAAAACCCTTATAATTGTACCATTCAAACCATTTTGTTTTTCTAAGGGTCTAAATGCATGATACTAACAGGAGCCTGCAGTGCTTTCTAGCCGCAGACACAGGAGCTGGTCACAGAGGGAAGCGCACATAGCACATGGGGTCCGTTATCCTCCAGCCCTCGACACCACCTGGTTATTTCTAAACAGATTATTAAATGCATGCAAAATGTAACAAATGCTGGTAGCTGCTGTAATGTATGGTGATTGTCTTGGAAACTCAGTGGCTTTTTGGGCCATTGAGATCCCTTCTTGCTCTCAGAAATGCACTTTTTGCAGAGGCACATTCAGAGCTTGAGGTAAATCTGGCAGCTGGAGATAGATGCTGGCTGTGCTGTCAGTCTCTCCCCTGAACTGCTGACTTCAGTTAGGCACTGTCAGTAAGGCTGTGGTTCTCCATGGGATGCAAGACTCATAGGCTCGTTTCATCTCCTTCAGGGGCTTCCTCATCTCCCCCAGGAACTACTCTCCACAGTGATAATAAATATACCACAGCAGAGCCTGGCCCTTTGCAACCTTGCATCTGTATTCCCTCTCTAGCATATTGCTGTAGCAAGGAGTTCCTTAACACAAGATTACAACAGACTGGGAAGGAAGCATAGTTCCATGTGCTGTAAATGCAAAAAGCTTGATAGATGGTGGCACTTCAAATTGCGTTGGGCTTCTTTTTTGTCCTGTAGTGCATGTCTGGACAGATATCCTCCCAAACAATACCAGCTGTGTTATGATAACTTTTTTAGTTCTCATTTATTTCGATTGACATTTCTACCACCACACTAGGCTCTACAGAATAGGCTTGCTATTGTCTGCCTGAGCTCACGTGTCTGAAAGGATTGTGAACAGCGGTACGATACACCCTGATGATATTCCTGCTCAATTTTAAAACAAAACCAGGAATAGTTCACTAATAGGAAGTAATTTAGTTTTCCCATTTAACTCAGCTGCAACTCCTGACCATGTCCCAAGAGTCACTGGGAACCTCATTCTTTTGCATTTCACTTCTCCTCCATGGAGTTTGGACCCTCTGACTTGTGCCTCTTTCTGCTCTTTACTCCCCCATTTGTGCTGTGCAAAGCTGTAAAACCAGATTATTTGGCATCTTGTTTGGTATTCTGCTTTCATCAACAGCTGAGCTTTCCTGCATTCCCTGTCAGGGGAAGGACACACGCAGAGGTAATTATGGGAGCCAAGCAATGCTGTACATCTGAACAGCAGTTCATATAGGTGCATCTTGTATGTGGCTTTGGTTTTAAGTTATGTGGTCCTTATGCAATAGCCTTATTGGAGTACTTTGATAACCTCTCATAAAAGATTTCAGCATAATCAGGAAAAGTTTCTTCGGCAAACCAATCCAGTCTTATCTCCTGGTTCTATGCAAGCATAGACTTCATCTTTTTCATACTCTAATGATGTGGATTTTTTTTTTCCCCTCCCACTGGCAACTCTTAAACTATATCGCATACCCATCTATCTTAACATTTCTTAAATATATAACAGGCTATAGCACTGCATATACAGATTTAAAATAGAAAGTCAAAATTTTTAGTAATTTAATAAAAAAAAATCTTAATTTTAATAAAAATTATTGAACTTACATGCAACCCAACAGTGTCATTCAGAGGCTGGAATATGCCATGGCTAACTCAAAGGGAATTATGACAACATTTAAAAAATATTTTTTTCCCCCATCATACTGGGAGTAGGGTGGGGGGTAAGAATCTTTCTTCCCCTTTCCCCAGCCAGCATATTTAAGTCATCTTAGCCAGGTGGATTATAGCTGCCCAAGATGCTTTCAGAGTGTTAGAAACAGCTCTCCGTTTGCTGGTTCTCATGACAGATCATACAAAAGCTTTATCCTGCCCTTGTATTTATGGTTTGGGTGGGGGTGGGTTCTTCATTACCAAGATGTTCTGACATTTGTTAAATTACTTTTATGTGGTTTGTTGACAGCATAATTTAGCTCAGGAAATATTAGAGCCAATTGTATGAAAATCTTGAATTGCTTTCCCAACTACAGGTAATGACATCTCACACCAGGGGTTTATTTTGATCTGCTTCCCTTTGTCATATTTTCAGTTTTATTTTAGCTTGCAATTGTGCAATCCTGAATGTGCTACGGTAAGAATTCGCCGTGAGAGAGAAATAGCAAGTCAAATTACAAACTTCCCACCAGACAACTTGTGTTGTCTGGATACTGTTTTGCATGTGAAGGAGTAAAATAAGTACTTAAAATAAGTTTTAGGGGATCGGTTTTAGTCCCTCAGTAAAGCAAGTCAAGCCATGCTCTGGAATGATACTCAGAAACATAGCTCATACTTTGCAAGTCTTCTCTTCAAGAAGAGTGGTTAGGAATGCTTCATTTTTGCCTAGACATGGTATATTCATGAGTACCTGGTTTCAGTGATGAAAGATCAGCTTTAAGTTGGCTCATTTCAGACTCTCCTTTCCAGAGAAAAACATACTGCAAAATAGATTAGGAGAGGCAATGGGAGAGTAAAGCTTATATGTTTTGGTGCCTCAGAGAGGAGCCTGGATATGCTGCAGAGCCGGAGGCACCACATGCTGCCCCTGCCTTGCCATCCCCATGCGCAGGCTGTGGTGGGGTACACAGCTCCCTCTCCAAGCAAGGAGCCAGGACAGATAGCCATCGCTCCCCACACTCACCACCTGCCCCCTGACCCCGGTGGCACCCTCGGACAAACCTTTCCCACAGCTCACCCAGGAGTTGCAGATCGAGGGACTGCGTACAATATTCCAGCATCCTAAGCTGACAGTAAAATACTTCAAGCTGCAGGTTTATTAGCAGCTCCAGCTCCTTGTAAGCAGCTACCCTGAAACACATTATCCTGTTTTACTTGAAGTTTAATCAAGCTGGGCAAACACATCCTATTTTCTGCAGTATTTCTACCTGCAAAAAGCTACCTACTGCTTTCACATATACAAATATTTAAGGAAAAAGTTGCAGTCTATGATGTTCTTTTCAAAGAGACAAATCTTGACTTGTTTTCTGCAGAGGCATCTCACAGGGCCGTGCCTCAGCTCTTTTGCAATTTCATGTACTAATATTTATAGTAAACAGCAAATACCCATGAGGGGAGCGAGGGGTCAGTGTTTCCTTGTTGTGTTTTGGATTTAACCTCAATAAAACCACAGAGATGTAACTACTTCATTTCTTTGTGCCATCATGACTGAAGCAATAGCTGCCGATCTGTTATCAACAGCCACAAAACACCATCTAAAACTGAACACATTTCAGGGCAAGAAGATTCACAGACAACTTTGGTGAAATATTTCTGTGCCTATGACAGGGATAGGAAAAAAATCCTAAGAAACCATGGGGGGGGAGGGGGCAGGAACTAGCATGAAAATGCTAGCTGTTGAAACAGCTTCTTTGGAAAGATCTCAGAGATCATCTAAGTATGAATATTTACTGAAAAGATACTTTCCTCCTTTGATTTTTCAGATACTAAGACAAGATTTTATAGATGTTATAGTTAAATGTGACTGCTTTAGAGAACTGTTAATTCCACTGTTAAGTGTTACTCTGTACCAGAATAACCTTTGGGGCCTTTTTTGCAGACATATCAGACGAGTGAAGAAAAATTGTAGAGTATGTTTGCCCCAAACCTTTGAAAGGTTAGTTTATAGACTCCATAGCTTTATACAAACAACTTCAAACCCTTTTAAATCAGGAAGAAGATACATACCTAACTTGGAAGTTAGCAACCTCACATGTATTTAGGAGGACATCAATCCCTTTACAAAGAAAGAGGGTTTCTCAGCCTGAACCTGACACTGTTTGCTTTCTCAGGGAGAATGAAGCATGGGCGGTTGACTTCCAGGACCTTACAGTCAGGGCTGCTTTACAGCTTCCTTATGTGAAGATCCAGACACAGATGGACTGCACTCTCAGCATCCTCTGGGCTGAGCTGTGTTTTCACTACAGAAAACCTTTGCCTGTTCCTCACCTGGAGTCTCTGAACCAGGACCTTCCCTTTGCTGAACATGGAAGTTGCATATGGGAAACAGCATGGAGAAAACTCCACTAGTAGCCAAAATACTTCAGTCTTTAAAGATTCAGAACAGTATCAGGCCAACATAAAAGTGGAAATGGGAGAACTTGAGGTATCAGCCTATCGTACCTTGCTGCACCATGGGCTACTTTGGGTGAAACAGATTTGGTGGGTTATTTTCAATGCCAGTCTGCAGGTAAAGCATGTTGCCATGCCATCCTCAGGCTAACAGATGTTCGCTTTGTAAGGAGGTCTAAAACCACCACCAGGATTGCAGTTCTTCAAATTCAGCAACACATGTCCTGCCTTGAAGGGCCACGTTATCCTCCCCAACACGTATTCTTCACTTGGCCCGACCAATGCAAGCACCAAGCAGCTGTGCTGAAGCCTATTTTTACTGCTGGCTTCTAACCTCATAACAATGGAGTAAGTACACAGGCACTACAACAGCATCAGTCCTCGTGGCAGAGGCCTGAAGGGCCAAGGCAGAAAGCTGTTCTGACATGAACAGGGCAGGCGAGGCAGGAAAGTTAGTTGGACAGGGGACTCCAGTTCATGCCTTGCTCTTGCACCATTACAGGTAAACACACTGCCAGTATAGTTGTACTAGGATTCATACCATTGCTCAATGAATTTCAGAGGACTAGTCAGTATTATCGTCATACAGGAATAATCTACCTCTAGGAAAGAGAAATCCCAGAGCTGGAAGAGGAGAAAAGTTTAGGATAGTTTCAGGTCACCACCACACCTTCCTCATTCTGGGTGCTAAGGGAGCCCAGGTGCAACAGGGGTGGCAACTCCCTTGGGCTGCCCACCAGCTCCAAGGCAGCCTGGACTCTTGTGCAGCATGGCTTTGCCCTCAGCAGTCCTTCCCCAGATAGGCAGCACTTGCTCTGGGGCCTGAGGGACCACCCTCAAAAAGAGGTTTTGGCAGGGGATCAGCAGCACATGGGTCTCCCAGTCCTGCTCATAACAGTGCAGTTACCTGGGATGAGGATCTCCCCTCTGATCTGCAGGGGACAGCAGCTAGAGAAGAGTGACCATGGGTGGGACCAAATCCTGCTGCGCCTCAAGTGCTGCACCCAGGTGTGCAGGGCTGGTTCAATGATGTCCCTTCGGACTCCAGAGTCAAAGGCAAACGTAATCAAGAGTACAGTCACTACTCAGTCCAGCTACTTATATTTCTTATGTACATTCAATCAATTCTGTTCTCACTTAAATTTGTTTTCCACTAACTGCACAGATTTCCCTGATAATATCCTAGATCTACACTGACAAGAAGAGTAGAATCAGACCTGCTGAATTCCCTGGCAGTTGCCTTCATTTTTGGGTTTGTCTTTCAGCTCATTAGTAACAAGGCATGGAGCAGACTTACTCAGGAACACTTCTTTGGCCAACATGTGACATTAACAAAAAAAATCATCGAAGGAAGTATTGTCATTCTTTACAATACATTTGTAAATGAACAAAAATTCTTTGCTTCTGTCATTTCCATTTAGCCAGCAGGTACATCATTTGCTAGAATATCATGTCCATAATAGAAAGGCAAGAAATAATCCAACAAAAGCAATTGACATCTATAAAGCATATTAAATATTGATGTCTGGCTTGGGACGTGGACAGAACTGGTGACAAAGCAAAGGAACCATCTCCCAGAATGTTACATAGTAAAATAACACCAGCAAGTATCTAGCATAAATTACTTTTCCATTTCATTTCCTGATTCCACAACATTTTTAAATGAATGAATGCATCTTCTTGATGATTTTTCCAGCCTTGTTTTAGAAGAGGAAATGGAAAAGACTGTGGTTGATGCATTAAAAGAAAGGAGAAAGCTGTGTAAGCTTTGTCATGTTTCCTCTTCATTCTACATAAGATTGAACTGTGACTTTCTTATAGGAAACTTATCGGAATGGACAAATATTACAGATACTCTGAAAACAGCAACAGTTTGTTGCACAGATTATTTATGGAAAAAACTAAAAGGAAAAAAGTATCTGTGCAGGTACTATAAGCAAGCCCAGGAAACACAGCATGTTTGAGTAGAACATGAAGAGATGATGTTTGACTAACAGTAGACAAGACTCTAAACCACATCTTATTGTGATACTTTTTGCATGGTCAAGCACTGCTCAAAGGGCCAGGTGCAATACAAAGCTTGTAATGAACAATGAATAAACATTTTACGTGAGGAAGTTCTACTGGTTTGTGGTTTTGGGGGGGGTTCTCCCCTTTTATCCGTCTCTCAAAACCAGGATAAGCAAGATGTCTCCTTCACTGTTACAAACATGACTTCCATGAGAAGCACATCTGAGCATCACATACAGGGAGGGTGGAGGTGGTTCCAGTGACTATCTCAGAACAGGGCCATTGCACTTGGACATCAGGACTCTGGTGGGTTTCCTGTTTCTGGCAGCCCCTCTGCATCACTTTAGCAGAAAACACCGTTATTCATGCTTCAAACCCCCTTTTGTATTAAAGTAAAGCAGCCTTACTGTAAATAAGAATCAACCCCAGATGTCTCTACAGGAAACACTACATGGGAAAAATGCATAGCCCTACAAATATAGAAAACTTTCCTCTCTCCATCCATTTTCAAACCTGAAATTTTCCTTAGACATATAAAGACACATATAATTAAGGACATTGAGCTGGCTATAGGGCTGCAAATTTGTAGCCCTGCTCTAAGTTAGGCCATTGAAAGAGAAGTGGTGAGACAGACCACTAATCAAGGAGAAAACCATTTATAGAAAGTAGGAAGGAGGGGGCATGGAGTGTCTGCCCATGGATCAAGAAGTGGCCTTGCACCTGCAATGGGCCCTAGTACAGAAGTGACACATTCTCCCCCTCCCAGCATCCCCACAGTCTTTGCTGAGAGCGTGCCTTCACCCAGGTGCCCTTGGCAAGGGTCGAAGGACAGGAAGAAACAACTTGTGCCTTTGGAGAGGATGGTCAGGGGCTCATGTATTGCTGAAACGTCATATCCACAGCTTCCCAGAGTCTTACAGATGGTTGGGAGACCACAGATAGGGTTTTGGCTCAAGTGCAAGGCTTACTGAGTTCATACAGTAGTTTGGGGGAAAAAAGGAGATTACTGGTGTATACATTTTCAGTGTGATACAAACCAGTTCAAATTACCTTGTGTCTCATTGCAGGACAGGAGTTTGCAGAGTGGCGGTTCCCCCAGGTTTGCTGGCAATCAGTAACCAGCTCCTCGGTGCGCAGTTGTGGGGGCAGCGGTGGGGCTGTGACCTGCAGCATGGTCCTGCTCAGCACACACATGCCTGCCAGCCTCCAAACGCTTCCAGTGTATCACTACTACTAAGTGAAATTCCATTGCATAGTAGTAGGTATATGGAGCTGCAAAGAAACCATGTGTGCAGCCCTTCTTCTGACACAGACCCGGCAAACCTCACTCGGTGAGAAGGTAGACATTCTAGATACTTGCCATTCTACTCCTTTACGCAGGTGTCAATGTAGGCTGACAGGGCCAGCAGAAAGCATCAAAGCCAAGAGAGCTTTCAGCAATTTCTTTTATGTAAAAACCTATATTATGCAGCTGTCCCAAAGTTTGCAACTTGAATTAAATTGATTTGGATGAAAGAGCTCTGTGCAGGTTAACCATTTGCTGTGAGTCCTGGTTTTGCTCCTGTTCCAGGAGTAAATCAAACACCCGTGGTGAACCCTAAGTGATGTACCGGGCAGCTCCAGTTTGCCATGGGATACTGCTTTCAGTACGCTGGAGCTTCTGGAAGTGCCCATCTGCTCCCACCAATGGCACAGGGGACAGAAGGATATTTGTCTCCCAAAGCATTTTTAAACTGGTTAGATGTGAAAGAGCAAGCAATACCCTGGGTAAATAGGGATGGAGGCACACTGTTGAATTGCACTTAAAACCTTCTGCTCTTTTCTGTACACACTTTGCCTCTTCCTGAAGGTCTGTTTTTTTTCAAAACACTCCTTCAATTTGAGGGCAGTTCTGATTAAATCAAAAGCAAATAAAAGTTGGGTTTCTCCCCTACCTGAAGCCTGACAGGGAGCAGGAGAAAGCCCCATGGCAGTTCATGCCTGCAAGCACACTGCAAGGGCACAGCAGCAGCAGGGGACACCTCCTGCCCCCCGTAACCTCCCCACTCCCAGGGCTGCCCAGGCACATGCCCATGGCTCTGCACCTCTCCCTGTGCTCACCCAAGCCTCTGCCATCCATGGTCACAGCTGCACCCTCACCCAGACACCAACACTGCCAGACATGGCAGGTGGCACAGAGCAGGGCTGAAAACCCACCATTTAGCTCATTTCTTCCTACACCCAGGACAGGTAATGCTGGGTCAGTCTTACACGATCTCCCACAATGCGGGGGCGAATTAAATAGCATGCTTGGACGCCTTCACGGGAAGTAAATGGAATGCATTACTTACCAAGAAAGGCCATCTAAGCAAACTTTTTATGATTCAAGTTGCCATACAGGACAAAGCCTCCATTCACCAAAACACAACATTTAATATCGCTCCCCTTCCCTTAGAGTTCCTCTTTCTCCAAAGATCACACTCCTCCTTTCCTATGTTACCAGAATGATACTCCCAGAACAAGCAAGTAATATAGCAGCCATGCCAAAACAGTGGGAATGCTTTCCCCTAATACAGTTTCTTGCTGAGCGATGAATTTAAAGGAGGAAGAGGTAAATTCACCCTTGTTTTATTCCCTGCAGGCGGGGGGGCGGAAATGTTGCTACTCCATAGTCAGTGGATTAGTTATTTTGCAGTTCTTCATTGACTGTTTCCCCTGCCTTTTCAAGACCATGGGAGATATTTTTATTACCAGCTCAGTGAATGGAAATACTGCCAGTGTTCCATTGCAGGACAGGAGTTTGCAGAGTGGCAGTTCCCCCAGGTTTGCTGGCAGTCAGTAACCAGCTCCTCGGTGCGCAGTTGTGGGGCAGCGGTGGGGCTGTGACCTGCAGCATGGTCCCGCTCAGCACACACATGCCTGCCAGCCTCCAAACGCTTCCAGTGTATCACTACTACTAAGTGAAATTCCATTGCATAGTAGTAGGTATATGGAGCTGCAAAGAAACCATGTGTGCAGCCCTTCTTCTGACACAGACCCGACAAACCTCACTCAGTGAGAAGGTAGACATTCTAGATATTTGCCATTTTACTCCTTTACGCAGGTAAGCAGGGATGAAAGTTAACACTATTTAGTGATCAGTCCCAACATTCCCTTAATGCACCTACATGCCAGCATTTCAACTCATCTGCTACAGATTCAGCAGAGCAAGTCTGATTACCCTGCCATTGAATGCTGCCTATTCTGTTGCAACTGCAGTGGGCATGGTGTGAGATGAGATGGGAATACTCTGCAATATGCCATACTCTCACCAGCTGCTCTCAGAGGACTTTCTAGTCTAAGATCTACACATGGATCCTTAGAGTTTTCTGTGGAAAGCTGTAAAAACTCATTAATATTTCTTATAAATTTGCAGGATAAAGTTTGTGGTCTTACTAGTGAGTAAAATTGCATTAAATAAAGCAGTTACTCCTGTGTCTGTCTCAGCAGCCAATTTGGGCCTACATGCCTATCAGCTTTCTGAAACAAACCAAGAACATCTTGCCTTTAAAGACAAAAAAAAAGTGTTTTTTTCTAATACTATATTCACTTGAATATACTCCACATTTTTAACATGGCAAAGAAAGTCCTTAATATATCAGAATGTTCTCAGCTCCCAACAAGCTAAGCTGTTGAGCACCCAAAACTGTACCTGAGTTAGCAAGACATATCTGGAGAAAGCTTTAAATTATTTAAACTAATTCTCACAATAATGCACATTAAGGCAAAGGCACTTTTGATGAAAAAGAAAGACTTATTTCAGCAGGCAGAAGTCCAAATGCTTCGCCTGCTCGCACAAAGCTAAATCACTCGGATACAGGAGGATTTGAGGGAATGGCTCTGACCCTTTGCAATCCCCTCAGAGCACGGAATCTGTGCTGGAGACACAGACACACCTTGATCTTTCCCATCTGAGATGAGTTTCAAGACAGATTGCTGGGATTTAGTTATAATGCAGAACTTCAGCTCCCTGTGGTGTAGCACAACTGATTTCAGTGGTGGAAACTCAGGGTACCCACCACCAGAATGGGCAGAAAAAATTCTTCCCTTTCATTTAACAGTCATTTGCTATGTAGCAAGGTAGTTAGTGGGAAAGATTTGGAAACAACACTGTACACAATATGTTTTACCTATTGGACCTTTTTTGGTTTTGCTTTTCACCAGCTACAGAAACTAAAGTTTATATTTGGATTTCCTTTCACAAATATCCTACAACTGAAAGAGGGGAATAAGCAATGCATCACACGAGCAGTGACGCAGCACACACAATATACCCGTACCACTTTCTGATGTTTTCTAAAGTTTTACAAAGTAATAACTCTGTTTTTCTTCCCTAATTCTGTACCAAGACTACAAGACAGAAAGGACAGTAAAATAGCCCAAGCACACATCTGCAATCACAAGTCTATGTACAAACATTTTGCAATATTCACGCATATGACTACAGCTACAGTCACATGCAGTTCCAGGGCACCGAGAGAGCAAACCAACCCATTTAACTACATAGAATAGGCTTCTAGACATTCACACATGAGTATCATAGCAGAGAAAGGAAATAGTAGAGAGGAACCAGATAACGACTCAAAGCCCCCATCCACACACAAGATCTACATTAGCAGCAGTATTCAACCAGCCATCAGAAACTACAGGATAAAGCACATCCATTTCTCTCCAAAAAGACAAAAATAACCACAACATCATTCTACAAAGAATCAACTTTGTTAAAGCATATTGACCCTACTAAGCACGACACTCCAGCCACAACATGTAATAACAGCCTTACTTACACATTGCTTCTTATAGAGACACCCAAAATAGCTGCCCAGGACCAGCATTCACCCAGCTGAAGAGCAGCAGTTCTGCAGAGGAACATCTCAGCAGCTCCCCTCAAAAACAAGAAGAGCTCTGTTGGGCCTGGGGGAGTATATGAGGAAACCAGCTGATCGTTTGGGTCTGATCATTGTAATTAGAGACAATATGTCTCAGCTGGAGCTTTACCCAGGGCTTCTGCTGAGGCTGTTTCTCATATAGAGGGCCATGATGTATTTAATCATCCATCTGTATTTTATGTCTTATTCATATCTCTGTTATTAATATTTTTCTGGCTTCTTGAACAGCACCCCACATACAAGGGGGTGCTCAAAAACATAGCACCTTCAAAAACTGCTAACATGGGGTTAAAACCTTTACCCAAGCAGCCAACTTCCCTTGCCCCAGCTTTTTTTGGGGGGAATATACATACTTACATTTCTTTTGAACTTCTAAATCAAGCTGGAAGGGGTTCAAGTGCCCAAGAGCAATTTATTGTAGCTGCTGGGGTATAGGATATTTGCATACACATTCCTGTTAATATGAGTAAGCAAGAAAAGAAGGCACAAACTCCACTTCTGCATAAAGCACATCCATCTTTATGCTAAAGTAATTTATGAGGTAAAACCTTCTGCCTGTAAGCACCTTTTAAAGTAGAATCAACAATTGCTAATAAAACAGCTATTTAGAGAGATGGATAAATACATTGGTGTAAGCAGGTGCAGCTCTGTTTCAGTCCGTAGCACAAATACACCCTATGCCAATGGTGAACATGGGTCATGTAAATGGCACATTTCAAAGTAGGCTCAGAATTACATCCAATGTTGGGCACCATCACAGTATCTTCCAATATGATATGTGTTGTGGTACTAGTGGTTTTCTGGGACCTGCAGAATCAAAAATGCTTTTCCTGAATGAAGTACACTGAATGATGGCAAAAAAATGTCCTTCAGTCTGGGTTTGCTTAGCTAAACCAAGTCTGAGGCCCAAATAGGACAATTGGTTGATAACCCAGGTTTGTCTCACTAAAGGTGACATCGTTACTCAAAATGTAATTTACTGAGGAGATTCCTCTGCAGAGAGGCCACCGTGCAGTGTTCAGTAAAACCTGAAACGCGCTGTACAAAAGTAGCTGCGCCCGAGTTTTTTGTCCTGGATCTTTTTGCACCTGTGCATTGAAAGAGCATGAGAATATTTCATGCCGGGATGCTACTAGCTTTTCCGCAGACGCGTCGCATATCTGTGTGAGTCCTCCTTGCACCACCCACCCTCGGGGTCTGATGGCGCTGAGCACACACAGGTATTTGCTGGGCTCTGCTGGCTGCTCTCAGAGGATGCCTTTCTGCACCAGGTGCCTCTGGTGCGGGGAGATTTACGCAGTGTGTATATGACTGCCAGCTACAGACCTGATAATATCTAAACACCCACTTTTCACCTCTTTAGGTGAAATGGGTTAAGTCCAGATGTTTAGCTTTTACTTTTCTGTATTCTATAGCACATAAATGCATATCAGATGTGCGCGAGAGGGGATGAACTCTGTTCAGACTGTGAAAAGCTACATCAGAGCCTGCCTTTAGATTTCCAGCTGCTTCTGAGGATGCTTTTGCAGCGGCTGGTACCGGCGTGGTGGCTCCCCGCTCACGGGGCCCTGGAGAAGCAGCTCTGTGTCCGGACTTGGTCAAGGGTATCTTAAATGTGATACTCCAAAGATGTATTTCACTGCAACCTGTGCCCTTTGGGACTCAGTCTCCTAGATCTAAAGCACAAGTAAATTTAAAAAGTCAAATACAGAAGATAGAAGCAATACGAACATTTTAACTAAAGTGAAGAAGAGATCACAGTCTTGCCTTGTCAAGACATTCATAGTACTTTTGTACATCATTCTGCTGTCAGGAATTATTAATGAATAGTATGAATTATGTGAAATTTTCACTTGTTTTCTCATAGTCTTATATTTCTTTTTAGTTAGTTACTATCTGTCTAGTGAAATTAACTCTGTACTCAATACCAGAGGACTCAGCACATTTACAGTTATTAATGTCTGTTTGGAGGACCATGTTTTTAAGTAGCTAAAGATTTTACCTTTTTTTTTTTTAAATTTTTTTTAAACTCTTTTTTTCCACTTCAGAAATAAAAATTTTTTCTCTGTTTATCTTTACAGGCTACAGAATTCTTAAGGGATTCCTTCTGCTGTAAAGTTTTCTGTCAAGGGAACATGTGTCTTTTATTTTCAGAACATTATATAGAGGTATTGTGCCATGCATGAGATTTTTATTCACAATACGTAATAGTTAATAAAGGAAAAAGTGCTCTAAACATAAAATTAAATCATTCAAGTCAGTAAGAACATTAACAGAAGCTGGTTTCTGCTGTTTATTAGAGAGATGTTACTAATACTAAATGATCTGCAAAGATTCCACAGAAAAATTTTCCCTGAGCTTAGTAAATTTTAATTATGATTTTGCTGAAAATTGAGTGTATTTAAATGTAATGCACAGTGCAGGTAATGATCCTGCTTACGATAGGATACACTTAGTTAATCAAAAGTACTCCAGAAACACTATCAGAGTGCCTTTCTTTGACTGAGTCCAGCTGGGAACTTATGTCAGGAATAAGATTTGCACTTAATTGTCAACAGCTTAGAATATTTGAGAAACGTTCCTCTGCACAGGAGGACATAATCCATGTCCATAGAAAGTCATATTTGACTCACAGATGCAGCTCCATCTCAAAGACAAACTCCTGCTGACTATTTCCAGCAGAGCTGGAGCTGACGCATCTTTTACTGTCACACAACCACCCGTTTGCTTGAAGCCTTTCAGAACAGAGACTGGACTGGCCATTCCTCCTACATGTGGGGATGTGCAAGTAGTGCCACTGTTGAGAAGCCTCTCACAGTAACTGAGTCACTTTTCTTACATAAAACTTCTAAACCAAATAAACTCTCTTAGTAAAATAATATTTAGTAGAGCCATCAGCTTATACCAGAGACAGCAGAAGGTTGCTAAGAAGGTCTAACCCACGAGAATGTTTACAGTTTAAGATTTGTTTAGCGCTTATGGTATAATTTGTGCCATATGTTCCCTTATTCACAGTTTTCCACACAAACCATTTTCTATTAGACGCAGAGCACAAGGAACTTTCTAGCTCTGTGCCTTCCCCCGTAACATACCCCTTCATTACAGCTGGAATTGTCCTTCCGAGGCAATTTGTGACTGAGTAACGTCTCTTGAATTTTTTATCTGGTCTCTGGCTGTGGAGCAAAGTTGCAGCTGATGAGACTGATTTCCTGAAACCTAATCTGACAGAACGGAGCACACAGGGAATATGGAACATTAACTTGGTTTTCTGATGACCTTCTGTATTCATCTCGGGGAAAACCTCCTTTGGAGGCTGTTTCCAGCTGGTATCCTGGAACACTCTGGATTGAGTCTTTTAGTAAAAGGAAGCATTCTTTGTGTTATTAATCATACTGAGATTGCAGCAGCAGTAGTAAATTACTAAGCATAAATTGTCATAAATTGAAGGGCTGAAACTGTCAGCCACCAGAAGGGTTTTTACAGTTCTCCTAGCCTCCTTGAAAGGACTGAGTGTCGATACTTCAGCATACAGTGGAAAATCAGGGAGTAAGCCGCAGAGGCACAGGGAAGAGAAGATCTGAAATGGCTGAAATGTCAGATTGACCAAGGAACTGCTTTTCTTGCATTTCGGAATGAGATTCCACTCCTGTGATACAGCAAATAGTTCAAAATCCTTCTTGTGTCCAAGAAGGAGAGGCTTTTCCTTTACTGATAGAGGTGTATTTCTACTGGCCCTTTCTATTAGTTAATGTACTATCAAGTGGTATCCATGCAGCATAAATAACTGTGGGAACTGAGTGACTCCTAGTTTTTACACCTGTTGAATTTTTAATAATAATCCAATAGGATTTTTTTTAATCGTATGTGAGTAAGAGGGAAGCTGAGCCTTTGGTTCACTGGAGGGAATAACAGGGC
Organism: Morus bassanus; assembly: GCA_031468815.1. NCBI lineage: Eukaryota > Metazoa > Chordata > Aves > Suliformes > Sulidae > Morus > Morus bassanus. Next base: position 7,549,086 of record CM062576.1, on the reverse strand, counting down.
CAGCAATTAGCTTTGAAAAGCCAACAGTGAGTAAATTAGACATACAATTCAGAACAAATAAACATGGAAATTTTCTGATATTTTTCTAAAGTGGTTCTTCAGGTTACCGCCACGGTGAGTGTTGATCCGATGCTTGATGGCAAGCGTTTCTACACAGTTTCTACTCTCTTCCTACTGTACCTGACAATGGTCTTTCATCCAGTGAGCAAAGAATTGGCACTTGTAATGGCCAGGCTTACAATGTTTGGTTTGATTTTTCTGCTTACACTTCTGGTGGACTTACCATTGCTCTTTATACAACAAGTCTTTGTGCAGAGCCTGCTTCCTCTGTACCGTTCTTATTCAGAGAGAAATGGGAGACTGTTTGGACAGACATTTTCCAGGGTTTTCACTTTTCCAGGCAGTGCAGGGCTTTGCCTTATTGTAAATAAATCATTTTTTCTCCTCCTGCTGTTCTTGAGAGCAATGTTTGTGAGCCAATAAAAAATGAAAGACATATTGGTAGGTTTAGGTCAACACAAAAATGCAAAGCAAAAGATAAAAACAAAAAAGGGGTTGTCTCAAAGTCCTTTGCATGGTCCCTTTTCTTTGTCCTGTGACAAAGGAATATATATAGTGGAACCTACCTCCGGGGGTGAAGTTTATGTTTATTTCCCTTACATTTTAGCTTTGTTAAAAGGATAACCATGGGCTGGAGAAAAGGAAAGGTCCCACCTGAGTGTAACCATGGTTGTACTGGGACGGCACAGGCCTGTCCTCACTCCATTGCTGGGCCAACTGGGAGCACTGGTTTCTCCTCAGTGCCTGGCAGTGTGTAGCCCCACCCTGGGGCTCTGCCTTCCCCTTCCCTCTGCCTGCGCTGGCTCCTGTGACACGGGCCAGCTCCACAGCGGCTGCCCCTCACCCTCATCTGCTTCACCACCGGGCATTGTTTTGGTCAGCGCCGTGTGGCACTGGCACCATCACCGGCTGGAGGGCTGCTAAAAATGCCGTGCAAATGGTCCGCAGGGTCTCTGCTGCCCTGCTGGCGCTGCGGACGGGAGCCCAGGCTGTACCCGTGTCATCTGCACCCTGAGAGATAAATATTTATTTATCAACTAAAGTCTTTTTATTACACAGGTCAGTGCAATATGATAATATTAATGTAATACTTTTATTTCAGGTATCACTGAACATAATTGGTAGGCAGGAGAGAGCACCTTTACTCTAGTAAAATGGAGTCAGCGATGCTCAGCTTAAAGCGCAGTGCAGCGGTACACTATACTAAATGTCATTCCTTTTAATTTTATCACAGCCTATTCTAAACTCCCTCTTGCAAATGTACATATATTTTTTAAGGATCCTCACTTAAAAATAGATCAGGAGTGCTAATTTATATGTAAACATAATCCATGTGGAATCTTCTAAGTTCTTTAATGATTTCACTGAAATCAACACAGCTCACTAACTGTTAATTAAGCATCTTCATCTGGTGGACCACAGCCTGTAGAATTAAAACTGTGAATAATAAAATGAAGGAAACATAAAAGAGTTTCTTTTGATCTGGAGTTTTTCCGCACCAGAATGAGATCACAAATGTTTCATTATGTTTTATAGACTGACAGAAGTTCAAAGCTAACACTAGACAGAAATTGGTTGTCATCACTGGAATAAATATCTATGATTCAGTCAGATATGGTTATTGGTTATGATAATTTCTGCAGGAGTGCATCCATGAATAAAAACAGCAAGTATGGTAATGATATGTAGTCACGAAAATGTTTAGGCTTACCTAGGAGCTTCATCACTACCTGTGGGAATAAGAATCAGCATTTTACTATGGAGTGCTAGAAACAAAATAAGAAGCAAGACATTGGGGACATTTAAAAAGATGCAAGTTTCATCTAATATGCAGTTGGCCCCAGCTGATTGTCAAAGGACCAAGGATGTACCGCTACACTGATTGGGTGTAGCAGCAAAAGCCTACTCTTGACTTTATTCCAGTCAAACACCAAAGCTGCCTGCAGACAGGAGCCAGGGATTTGTGAACAAACCAAAGCGGTAGTATAGAACCAGAGGTGCGGCAGCCACTCGCTCTGAGTGCAGAAACCCTCCATGGCTGAGGTTCTGCTGTCACGCTGCTCAGACTCTGAGATCTGACAGAAAAGAGTAGATAATAAGGAACTGGTCAGGACTATATTTCGTCTCCAATGAATCTGGGGTAAATTTATATTCTTCATTGCTCACATATATCTTCAAAAATTGGGTGCTGCTGAAAATACCTGCAAGTTTTGTAGCAGGAGATGTGTAAAAACTCTTAAAAATATGACATGTATGTGAGCATTTGCTTTGAATACTAATCATAAATGGAGAGCCTACACCTTCTCTGGGAACAGTTTAATATAGCTGTATTCTCTGGGCTTCTTGGGAGCGTTTTTTTCACATCAATGCATTCTTTGTTTTATGTTGGGAAGCATGTGAATGAGCTCTGGATATACACATGAAAATATATATAATTGCATATGATGGTTAAAGGAAGTCTACAGGAAACACTTGTTGATATTAAGCAAACATTTTTGTTTAATGAACATCTGGCATAAATGAATATGACATAAATCACATCTAGCCTGAATCAGCTTTAACTTACTATAGAAAACATATTGATACATAGTGTAATGCAGAATGGAGAATAATCAAGCTTTCTTCCATTTGCCCAGAGACCTTTTCACGGATCTTACAGCTGCCAAACTTTCCAGAACTAGGAATTGTTATGGCCATTTTTGGTATTGCTATTATCACAAATTATTAATAATTTGGCACTATAATTAATTTCATTGGATACTATGATACAGCAGCTTAGAGAGTTTAATCATGATATCCATAGGAGGGCAACTATGTTTAGAAATCAACTTGAATTTGAGAATCAACTCGATCGGAGAGTTCATGCAGATAAAAGACAGAAATAATACTGTGATTCATTTCATTTCCTCCCCCATTTCCAGTGCTAGTACTAAGACAATACTACCAGGAATACTCTTGCATAAACCACCATAACTATCACAGCTATGTAAACCCTTATATTCTGCAGAAAAATGAGAAGTATGCAGACCAAAGACATAATAAATGCTTGCCTGAAACTGAATCAAATAACTTCCCTTTGCAGGTATTTTGCTGTCATACCTCTATAGCAAAGTTGGTTATTTTCATTATTCCTACTGCAAATACATACTATTAACACCTCTAAAATGATTAATGATAAAATGATAATATGTGAGGGAGCAACTGGAATGAATTGACCTCTGCCTAGGGGTGGAGGAAGAACAAGTCCAGAGCTTATGGGTAAAAATTAAGGGGCAGGCAAATGTGGGTGACACTGTTGTGGGTGTTTGCTACAGGCAACCTGATCAGGAAGAGGAAGTCTACAAGGCCTTCTACAGGCAGCTGGAAGTAGCCTCACAATCACAGGCCATGGTTCTCATGAGGGATTTCATCCACCCTGATCTTTGCTGGAAAAGCAACACGGCGAGTTGCGCACAATCCAGGAGGTTCCCGCAGAGCATCAAGGATAACTTTTTGACACAGGTGATAGAGAAGCCAACTTCAGGAGTGCTGACTTTGGCCTCTTCAAAGGCCTGCTTGGAGGAATCCCATGGGTTAGGGCTGTAGAAGGTAGGGGGGTCCAAGAGAGCTGGTCAATATTCAGGTACTACTTTCTCCAAGCTCAAGATTGGTGGATCCCTATGAGGAAGAAGCCAAGCAAAGGAGCCAGGAGACCTGTATGGCTGAGAAAAGAGCTTCTAGAAAAACTCAAATGGGAGAAGTTGGTTTTACAGTATGTGAAAAAAGGGACTGACCACTTGGGAGGAATATAGGAACACTGTCAGGGTATGCAGAGATGCAACGAGGAAGGCCAAGGCACATTTGGAACTAAACCTGGCAAGGGATGTCAAGGATAACAAGAAGGGCTTCTTCAAATACATCAGTAGTAAAAGAAACACTGAGGAAAGTGTGGGCCTGCTGCTGAACGAGGTGGGTGCCCTGGTGACGCAGGATGCAGAGAAGGCAGAGTTACTGAATGCCTTCTTTGCTTCAGTCTATACTACTAATGCTGGCCCTCAGGCATCCCAACCCCCAGAGGTGAGAGAGAAAATCTGAGGAAAGGAAGGCTTCCCCTTGGTTTAGGAGGACTGGGTTAGAGATCATTTGGGCAAACTGGATCCTCACAAATCCATGGGCCCTGATGGGATGCACCCATGAATGCAGAGAGAGCTGGTGGATGTTCTTGCCAAGCCACTCTCCATCATCTTTGAAAGGTCATGGAGGACAGGAGAGGTGCCTGAGGACTGGAGGGTAGTCAATGTCACTCCAGTCTTCAAAAAGGGCAAGAAGGAGGACCTGGAAACTATAGGCCAGTCAGCCTCACCTCCATGCCTGGAAAGGTGATGGAACAGTTCTTCCTGGAGGTCATCTTCAGGCATGTAGAGGAAAACAAGGTTATCAGAAGTAGTCAGCATGGATTCACCAAGGGGAGATCATGCTTGACCAGCCTGATAGCCTTCTGTGATGGCATGACTGGCTGGGTGGATGAAGGTAGAGCAGTGGTTGTTGTTTCCCTTGACTTCAGCAAGGCTTTTGGCACTGTCTCCCATGACATCCTCACAGGTAAGCTTAGGAAGTGTGGGTTAGATGAGAGGACAGTGAGGTGGATAGAGAACTGGCTGAACAACAGAGCTCAGAGGGTCGTGATCAACAGGGCGGAGTCTGGCTGGAAGCCCGTAACTAGTGGTGTTCCCCAGGGGTCTGTGCTGGGTCCAGTCCTGTTCAACATATTCATCAATGACCTGGACGAAGGGACAGAGCGTACCCTCAGCAAGTCTGCTGGTGATACAAAACTGGGAGGAGTGGCTGATACACCAGAAGGCTGTGCTGCCGTTCAGCGAGACCTGGGCAGGCTGGAGAGCTGGGCCGAGGGGAACCTCATGAAATTCAACAAAGGCAAGTGTAAGGTCCTGCACCTGGGGAGGAACAACCCCACGCACCAGTACAGGTTGGGGGCTGACCTGCTGGAAAGCAGCTCTGCTGAGAAGGACCTGGGAGTGCTGGTGGACGGAAAGGTGACCATGAGCCAGCGGTGTGCCCTTGGGGCCAAGAAGGCCAACCGTGTCCTGGGGGGGGGCATGAAAAAGAGTGTGGCCAGCAGGTTGAGGGAGGTTATCCTCCCCCTCTACTCCACCCTAGTGAGGCCACATCTGGAGTACTGCATCCAGTTCTGGGCTCCCCAGTTCAAGAAAGACAGGGAACTGCTGGAGAGAGTCCAGTGGAGAGCTATGGAGATGATCAGGGGACTGGAGCATCTCTCTTCTGAAGAAAAGCTGAGAGACCTGGGTTTGTTCAGCCTGGAGAAGAGAAGACCGAGGGGGGATCTTATCAATGCTTCTAAATATCTAAAGGGTGGTTGTCAAGAGGATGGGGCCAGACTCTTTTCAGTGGTGCCCAACGACAGGACAAGGGGCGATGGGCACAAGTTGGAACACAGGACGTTCCACCTGAATATGAGGAAAAACTTCTTTACTGTGAGGGTGACAGAGCAGTGGCACAGGCTGCCCAGAGAGGTTGTGGAGCCTCCTTCTCTGGAAATATACAAAACCCACCTGGATGCAGTCCTGTGCACCCTGCTCTAGGTGTACCTGTGATACCTGATATCAGCTTCAAAAGAACATATGGCCTCCTTTAATTGGAGCAACATAGCCAAGTTTTGAAATACTTGGAATACTTTACGAATAAGATAGTCTTAGAAGCTGCTATATGTGATTAGGTAGAAGGGAGTTTGGAGACACTGTATCCTTGAGTAGAATAAATAAGGGAAACGTACTAGAATAAGCTAGTTTAGTATCAATAAGAATTGTGTAACCAAGCCAAAAATGAACTGAGCATGCCCAGAGACTGAGTTCAACCAGCGGACACGGTGAGGAAGACTATCAACAACCACCAGAGGACTCTGGAAGACCACTGATGAGCATGAATGCGCATGCGTTAAGGACATTTTCATATATTAATGAGTTCCAAGAATAGTATGGATACAGTAATAATTTCCTAGAAATCTAATGAATATGTATATTTTTGATTGCATATAACCCCTGTAGTAGAGCAACTTGGCACGCACACTAGGTGGAGTGATCCCCTGTGTGCCCAGCGCGCAATAAAGAATGCCTGCTTTCTAAAACTACAAATTGAGGTTTAGAGGGTTCTTATATTTGCCGACTTACAGTATCACCTGCTCAAGCAGGGGGGTTGGACAAGATGATTTCCAGAGGTCCCTTCCAACCCCTACCATTCTGTGATTCTGTGATTCCGTGTGTGTGATTCTGCACCTGCAAATGTTTCTCTAAGAGCAACAACTGTGGAAGAGGCAAACTGTAGAGCTGTCTAGAAAGCAATGGTAGCTTTAACAAGCAAATCCACAATAAACAAAACATTTAGGCATGAGAGTAACAAACAAGCAGCCACAGGGATTTAGTTCTATCCCTAGTCTGCTGTATTTCTAGTTTTGGACAACAAGAGGTACATTTTAAAGAGAGCTACTGAGAGCACACAGCTGAAAAGATCATAGAAACCTTTCACAAGGTTGTATTGAATGACAAATTGTTTTTTCTTTAAAAAAAGTTATACCAACATTTTCTAAGGTATAAATGGGATCTTGTGTGTGAGCACTTGCACACCCACTCAGCTCCTATCATATGCCTGGAGAATGTAGAAGTTCCTCAGAACCTGGGGTCATTTGGGGGTGGGAAGGAGGAACCCAAGGTTCTAGGTTCAGCCAGGTGCTTGGTATTTATTCTTGAGGACTGATTCCTGGCCTTACTGACTGCAATGAACTTCTTGTCACTGAAAAAACAGCAGAGATAAACATCCGTTTTCTCCAGTTTTCTCCAGTTCACAAACTCTCCAGCTCTGAAAGTCTATTTGAAATTGTGAGAAAGGCAAAGAAGCCCTTCAGATTCAAGGAAACTGTCCTTCCCTGGGGAAAACTTCCTCCCAACCACTGCTGATGATGCAAGGGACAGAATATCCCATGCTAACTAAGAGCAAAGGGTTGCTCACATGGTTCCAGTTCTTGATCCTCAAGGCAGGAAGAGTTGGCTTTTTTTGCTAACCATGGCTGGCTGTGCCTGGGGCTCAGAGGATGTCTTTGATGAGGCAGGACAGTTTCTCAAGGGTGAGAGAGATCACCAAGAAAATGAATATTCATGCCTCTCACCAGCATTCTTACTGGACCTACTTTGGTAGTCTGACAAGCAGGCATTTGGTCCTCTGCAAGATTTTCTTTTCTTCTTTCGCAATACTGTAGTCCCGTTTTTTCCAGTTATTATAGTCTACTGTGATGCCCTGCTAGGAAAGACACAGGAGATGGCATGTGCCTGAGCTGCTAACATTGAAAGATACACTAGATGCAATTTTGCTAAAATTAGGGCCTGTTCACTTGCAAGCACAGCTTTACAAGAGTTCTGTTGTCGAACATATGAGCATGGATTGTCTCGAAGCAAATGAGCAAAGTCTGATATACGGTGAGTAATCAGGGAGAATAAAGTAGAATAACAAAAAGATAATTTCTTCCAGGGTATTGTCCATGAGTCTGGGATTTCCTGAGTATCTTACATAAAGTTTTACTGTTCAATGTGTGAGTAGAATTTTCATCTAATTTTACCAATTTCAATCATTACCGCCTTTCTTTTATAAGATCAATGTACTCACTAAGAAGAAGGGTTTTAGCTAAAGAGGTCAATATAATTGAGAAGCTATTCAACATCCTTTTTCTTGAGCAGAGACTCCAGAGAGTCAACCCCAATTTATCACTTGGTTTCACAGAGCTTAAAGTTATGTTAAGACCTACAAAACCCCTGATTATTTATTTAAAGGGATCTAAATATAGCTTATTTTAATGTTTTAGTACCTAGCGAATAAAACAGCTGTCAGCAATATGTTCTTCTGAGAGACATTCATATGACCACTAGGTCTGTTGTTTCTAATTTCAAAAATATGGCCATAGTCAATAGTCACCCGCAGACAGGTGTGCAGTCCAAATATAAATTTTGTATTTGCCAGCTCATATGCACATTAAATATGAAGATGGTAATACTAAGTTTTACGCAGTGGAACAGTAAAAGCTCTAAAATTAATATCAAATGCCTTGACATTGTCAGATGGTTACCAGGTGCCTTACCCTATGAATTTTACATCATTAGGGACATATTTAAGAAACGTGATATGTGGTGCAATATGTCACTGAAATTGCCAAATTCAGACGTTGAGTTATGTTGGGTAAAATAATTTCTCACGTTTGACAGATTCAAGTGGCTTAACGTGTGGAAGTTATTTTTGTCCTATGGGCTCTGTGAGCACTTAATACAGATATTTTCATGTGGGCAAGCTAAGGATCTGGAACAGGATCACTGACTAAAACGGTGCTGCACTTGTTTATGGTCAGGTTGAATTGGTCCACTATTCTCTATAGTTCTCAATAAAACAAAATTCCCAGCTTCAGAAACCGGCTACAGACTTTTACTCCCTGTGCAGTGAGTAGAAAAGTATATGACAAAGTCATGGCCATGTTGATGTCACTGGCAAAACTCCTATGGAGTTTTAATAAAACCCTGTCCATTGACCCTAACAGGTACTATTAGAATATCAAAAAATGAATTAGATAGAGACTGAGCATAGGAGTAGGAGTTGCTTCATTTAATATAACACATTGTGTGAATTAAAACTTACTTTTTGTCTTCATTTCTTCTCAACTAAGAACAATAACATGTCTGAGGATGTGTGGAAAGAGTTGCGTACAACCTCCAAGTCAAGATACTGAAGTTCACAAATTCATGAGTTTCTTTTCCCATGAAACACTGTGCAAACATTATTTTTAGGAAGGAAGGGAGGAGAAGTAGAGGAATGAAACCAAGTATTCTAAGATATTTCTGTATGAGAGTATTATTTCATTTAGCTAGGAATAGCGGGTAAGCCAGACAAAAGGAGCATATTTTGAACTGTGGGCACAATAGCTGCAACCACAAACGTTCGCACTCTCACTTTGCTCACAAAATCCCTTTTTTTAATGTTTTGTGCGCATGCCTGAAATACGTTACATGTCCACACATTTCTCATACGAGTGTGGGACTGTGAATTGCCACCACATGTGCATTCACCTCTGAGCACTGGAAACATGTTCTCTGCTAGCAGTGGGCAGGAGCACCTTCCATGAGCAAACAGAACCCCATCAAAAGCCATTGCAGAGCAGAATAAACAGAGCAGTTTACTGCTTTGAAGGGAATGTCTGAGACTGACTCAGAAAGCCTTTATTAATGGCCTATGGATTTTTAGTTAATAAAATTTTGATAAGTTGAGTAATGTATTGGTATGGAAACAATCTAGTTCAAAGGATGATTAATCTGTTCCAGTGTGATAAACCTTAAGCAAGGATAATTAATTCCAGATTTTTAGATTCAAGAACTTAAGCTTCTGAATGGCTAATCAAATACATGCAATGGTAAGATAATTCAGGAAGTCTGATCACATCTCACATGCCCCACCAGAGGCCTCATCTATCATAAAAGAAATAATCTCATTCTCAGAGCAATTTGACAGCACAGTCAGATATTTTACCTAAAATGATCCATCCCACATCTAGCCATCCATCCCAAACAAACTGCTTGGGCATTCACCTTGGAAGGATTTCTGTGATCCATATGCTCCTTCATACAACTTTGCAAGTGTATACAGGCTTGGGGAAGAGTGGCTGGAAAGCTGCCTGGCAGAGAAGGACCTGGGGGTGTTGGTCGACAGCTGGCTGAACATGAGCCAGCAGTGTGCCCAGGTGGCCAAGAAGGCCAACAGCATCCTGGCTTTTATCAGCAATAGTGTGGCCAGCAGGAGCAGGGCAGCGATCGTGCCCCTGTATTCGGCACTGGTGAGGCCGCACCTCAAATCCTGTGTTCAGTTTTGGGCCCCTCAGGACAAGAAGGACGTTGAGGTGCTGGAGCGTGTCCAGAGAAGGGCAACGAAGCTGGGGAAGGGTCTGGAGAGCAGGTCTTATGAGGAGCAGCTGAGGGAGCTGGGGGGGTTTAGTCTGGAGAAGAGGAGGCTGAGGGGAGACCTTATCGCTCTCTACAACTGCTTGAAGGGAGGTTGTAGCGAGGTGGATGTTGGTCTCTTTTACCAAGTTACTAGTGATAGGACGAGAGGAAATGGCCTCAAGTTGCACCAGGGGATGTTTAGACTGGATATTAGGAAAAATTTCTTTACTGAAAGAGTGTTCAGGCACTGGAACAGGCTGCCCAGAGAGGTGGTGGGGTCACCATCCCTGGAGGAGTTCAAAACTGTGTAGACGTGGCACTTCAGGGCATGGTTTAGGGGACATGGTGGTGTTGGGTTGATGGTTGGACTTGATGATCCTAGAGGTCTTTTCCAGCCTTAATAATTCTATGATTCTATGATTATGATCTCCTGTTGGAAGCACTCAATTTATATCATTCCAGACTAAGTAGATGTTAAATCACTAAAATCTGGAATCAAATCTGGCAACCTTGGACATACCCTTAAAAAATTCATCCCTGTGTACAGTTCTTAGATGCATCTCTTCAGAGCCTGGGAAGTGAAGTCTGACATGCAAAATGAAGTATGAGGTTCACTACTATAAACCAATACTTATCCAGGAGGTAATAGTTACAGTAAAATATACTTTTCCCCTATTAAAGTAAATGATACAGTGAGACTAATAACTATAAGATTTTAAAACATAAGTTGTAGCCAAAAAAGGAAAAACCAGCAAATTTAGGATGGTCTTGAATAAGTAAGGAGATTCATAGAGAATATATTGGGGAGGGCAGTCGCTGTTATGGTCTTCCTGTAAGATTTGGGCTACTTGTGCTAGAGGCAAACAGAAAAAATTAGCACCAGAGAATAATTACTGAGTTCACACTGAGGTCTTTTTGGCATGATTGTCTTGTTTCCAGTACTTGATTGGCCAAATTACAGCTGTCACTGAAATGTGCCATTTGTGGGAAAAATGAAATGGCTGTTCAAAACAAAGTCTTCACTGTGGAGTCGTATAATCCCTGGGAAGTACGTCACCCAGAGTTTCTGAAATTTCCACAGCTAATGGAAATGGAAATGCAAGATGGAAAGCAAAGACAGAATGGAAATGAGCAACAAGTCTTGGGGCTAAATTACATCTTCACTTGGACTGCTGCAGCTGCAGTGAATAAAGAACTTGGGCATTAGAGTTTAATACATGCAAAGGTATTTCTAATGTAACTCTGCTCTGGCTTCCAAAATAGGCTTTAGAAAATTATTAAAAAATGTGTTTGTTCCTGCCTGGAAAAAGGTTCTAATAAAGGAACTCACTTCAAGAGTTTCAATATTGTTCAAAGAAAGGACAACCAAATCATCAAGGTGTCCTTTAGAAACTGTGGAGAGCGGTTAGATCAAGTAATGTGAGTTTGCCAAAAGGCATAATGAGAAAGGATGCTTAGAGGGCTTGTGAAAATCTGGGTGCTTGGGCACTTGAAGTTTTCATACTTTGTTTGACTGTTCAAATAATGTACCTTCACAAAAGACACTTTCACAGGAAGGGACGCTATTTTTCTGTTATGTGATACTGAAAAGTGCTCCAAAGGGGGCAGAACTGGATGGAGCAAAGTTCCCATTTTAACACAGAATTTTAGTTCATTGAATATAGTAAGAAGACAGAAGGGAAAGGAAATTCTTGATATTCACCATTCAAAGCTGGATATGATGCCAATAACTGAGAAGTGATTAGGCCTCAAGAAAGAAACAAGACATTGTATAAAAATCATAGTCGTCCTGTTTCCAGATGTTAGCTTGGTAACCAAAGCCAGAAAAGCTGAATCCTAGCAAACAGTATTTTATAAAAAACATAAACAGCAGTTGATACCCCTGTTTCCAGTACCCCCAGCAGATGTGAGTATTGCTTAAGCACGCTAAGTTTGGGAGTGGAACCATGCCAAGAATTCTATCAACAAGCAGTACCTAGTAGGATTCAAAGGATGACTTCCGCAAAACAACAGCACGGAGTTTTTGTTTCTGTTACTGGGATTTATTTCATTCTGGGGAGCTTGTTTTGTTTCGGATCTTGGGATGATGGGTCTACTAGAAACATGTCAGTAGAAGACAACCACACTTCCCTTCCGTTATTATATGTGCACACTGAAAGAGAAATCAGCAAGACTACCACCTCTCAATGCTTCTGTCTGGAGAAATCTCTCATGAAATACAGATATGCAAAGAAGTATTTAAATGTCTATTTCCACATCACACATGCTTGATAAAATATGTCAGTGCTTGAGTATAACTGCACTGAATTACTAAGGGTTAGAATGTCATCAGTAAATGTCAGAACAATGTTTGAACTCTCTGTTTATAGAACTTGAACTCCATTTTTCTCTATAGAGACACTATAGGATTGTATCTCTTCAGAAATACCCATCTGAAATTTCTCCTAAACCATCATCTTAGTAAAACAAGACTTAATAAATATACTGGATGTTTAAAACATACTTAAAGTTAAAATTCTTACAAGATCAACCAGATCATTCAGCTTCCACTTAATTCCAGAGAAAGAGAAGCACCTAATTTTATATTGTTTAAAGGCAATCTCCTCTCTCTTGATTGTTGCTATCAACCCGCTAGCAGGCTGCCACCTTACAGAGATGCTCTCTTCCGCTGACTCCAGGATCGTCTGATCCTGCTGAACCTCTTCCAGAGCCACCATCCTTGCTTTCCAAAACCATACTCAAGCTCTGGGGTTTCATAAAAAGATGGAGGCCAGAAGCTACTGAAAAAAAGAAAATTTATCAATCCCAGACTACTTCGCCTGCCTGTAACAATTCTCAACCAGGCCTCCAAGCAAGCTTTCCCAGTAGCATTGTTTGATGATTTTCAAGAATATTATGAAGATCTGATCCTTTATCATAGCTTGGCATGTCCTGAAATTTTATTATGACACTATTTGTCTGTCATTTCACTGGTTTGCAAAATTAAAGTAGTCTACATTGCAGGCAGACAATAAGCACCAAAGGCAGAAGGGAAACAGGCTACTTAAAACCTTGTGTGACACACTTGCAGTGCTTGCTGGTTTTAAACAATTACACAGCCTTATCACTTTAAAAAAAATAAACCAGCACTATTTATGACTCAGCGTACTTCACAGCTTTGATAGGGTACTGCAGACATGAGGTGGATTTTATGTTTTATGTGATATAGTCATATTGATTATCAAATATGGCAGCCCATGAAGTATATTGTTTATCTCTACAAAGTAATCTGTAAAAAAAAGAGCTGGCTTCTGAATCACTGACTGTCTCCAAGGGGTTACTTGTGTGCTTTAAGCTAAGTACACATAAATGACTACCAGACTGTGGGTGAAATTTGCTACAGCAAATTCCACTTAAGTTCAAATGTCATCTGTTACACACAACCCAATTTAAAAAAAACAAAACAAAACAAAAAAAAAAACTAAGCTGCAGCATGTAAATATTGATGTCATTACCAGCGTTTATGCAATTCATAAAACACAGGACCTAATATTCTACTGTATGGTTAAAAAAAATCAGAGACAAATTGGAAATAACGCCTAGGACAGAATCAGGAAAATTCGCCTGCACTCTGATGAAGGATTTGCACAAAGACTTGAAAGCTCCTAGGTTGGGCCCTTCCTGCAGATTTCTTAAGATTTTTTTCCTCTAAAAAAAGAATGAAATGTTGGTACAAAACAGTTTGCATTTTGCAGCATATTAATGTACTGATTTTCTCAAGTGGAGCGAGGAGGAGGAAAAGTTACTGTGGAGGAACAGTCAATGTCCTGAGAATAACCTGAAATGCCAGCTTAGCATTTTTGCACTTCAAAAATGTCTTTGACTTTTATGAACAGGCATGATGGTAAAATTGAGGCTGTTAAAAATACATGGTTTACTTCGGTAGTTTATAATTCACAGTGGCATTTAGTGGGTGGAGTTGTAAATTAGTAAGTGGACTGCTGCCACAGCAGAGTAGGCTGCTGCTCTGCAAAGGAGAATCTTTGCTAAGAATAGGAATGTGGTCATGGTGATAATGAACAACGGCTCAGCATGCCTGAAACGTTGATGGGAGATCTGGAGATGGTTATTGGATGTGTAACAGCTGCTCTAGAAATTAGATGTTATCAAAGATTTTTTGAAAGATTGAATTGGATGAAAAGCAAGCAAAGCTTAACCAGTAAGACTTGGTTTCAATTGCTAGTAGTACCACTGAAAGGAAGAGTGGCATATGAAATACTCATGCTGTCAATAAATTGGAAGGTACGGTTTTACAGACAACAAAACACAAGATTGCAGCAGAGTCTCTACGGGTAAAACCATCCTTTTCCCTATCATTTTTAAATGAAGTAGATTAGTCTGCCATAAAAGTAAATTTATACATTAATCAGATGTTTGATCCAGTCTGTCAAACAAACAAAAAAGGCCTGCTTATAAGCCAGTTACTTCCTGGAAACAATATTATTGTCCTCAATAAAACCTGCATTTCAAAGACACTAGATTTCTCTGAGTGGGAATGGTTTACTTGTCACTAGGATGATATTCCTTTCGACTGTTTGTAGCTGTAAAAGCTTTACGCAACGGTTGCAAGCCAGCAGCATTACATGAAGCATCCTGAGTGAAAGGTGCAGAGAGATGTGGATGGCAACATAAAACACCCCACCTTCAAACGTTTGGAAGCTTTACTACTGAGTGGCAGCTGCTGTATGATTACTGTTCAGCTGTAAGTACACAAGAAAATATTCTGAACCCAAATGTGTATCAGGGTGACCTGCATGACTGCAATAAATTCACGTTTTTGACTGCTTAAAGTCCTCACCAGTGGACATCAACATAGTGCTCTCACTTCTCTGGCCTTAAGGAACATGCTTCAGCTATGTCAGGCTTAAAACAATCCACAGGAAGCTTTTGTTGAAAAAAAGCAAAAAGAAATCTGTATGAAATCATTGCATCTACTTCACGCCCCACACAACCCTTTGCTATCGGGCCCTGCTTTGATCCCTGTTTGTGCTGGCCAGCTCCAGGCCTCCCGGCGCAGTAGGGGCTATACACAGATGTTACGCTGCTAAACAGCTTGTCAGCAGAGGAAGCCAGGTCACCTCTCCTGTTGGAAGATCACTGACAAAGTGGTTTTGTCACAAAAAGTCTATCATCTGGCTCTTTTCCGAGGCAGGACGCTGGACAAATATCTATCAGAGGACATTTTGAGCTGCATGATAACAGTCTCTCCTTAAACTTTTCACAGAAATCCTAGTGTTGATTTCATTCACCGTTAAATAGATAAAAGGCCTAGTCAAAAGAAATCTTGTGCTAGCAACCTATCACACTCGACTGAAGAGGCATCTGTATGGAGCTCAATGATCGCTGTGTCTCTTCTATAAATATATCCCTTAAGGAGGCAGGTGTCCAGAGAGAAATTACTGAGTTTCTCTTCTCTTACTGGAAAGACTCCATCTTACAATCAGATTTATAGCAGTTTTTCTGCCATAGATAGGAAACAGATAAAGTTCTCCAATCAGCCTTAAGCCACTAATAATAAGCTACTTGGCAGACAGGATTAAAGGGAGTAGGGCCCCAAGTAGCCCTAAGACTTAGGCTTCTGCTTTAAATTCTGTGTTCCCAGACATTAACAAATCTAAAGCATACGATAAGATAATGATCTTCTAGTTCAAATCCTTTCTTTCTCAAAGCCATCAAGAAAGGAGGCACTGGTGTGTTATTGGCCATTTTATCACAGATAAGGAATTGCAGGAGAAGGGAGTTCAGGTCAGCTCTTTAAGGTCTACCAGTATCAGGACTCTACATGCTTACAATTTAATGTAAT
Organism: Morus bassanus; assembly: GCA_031468815.1. Classification (NCBI taxonomy): domain Eukaryota; kingdom Metazoa; phylum Chordata; class Aves; order Suliformes; family Sulidae; genus Morus; species Morus bassanus. The sequence goes on along the minus strand of CM062576.1, from coordinate 7,533,201 downwards.
TAAAACTCTGAAAGTCTGACTGAATACGGAAATTCACTGGCTACAGATATTGGGAGAAAATAGTAACATTGGCTTTGGTTTCATTTACAAAAAGAACACTAGTACCAGTTCAGCTGTGGGCTCTCTTACGTACCTCGGATCACACTGAGTCAGCTTTTGTGAAAAATTACCGCAAAAATCTTAGCAAAACCATAAAATTCTGCAACACATAGAATGCATAACATCCAACTATGTACCTCAGTAGCCTATGGTAAAAATGTCTTTTTACTAGGAAATCTTCTAAATACAGTAGGCTAGAGAATACTAGTGTATTAATCTTATTTTTGTTACTCTTCTGTTCTTACCCAGCTTAAATCTCTTTAAACCTTTACTGGGTGAGCTCATCACTGAAAGCATGGTCAAACTTTTACACATAATCTCTGATTTCTACTGCTTTTCTGGCCAAGGATGTTCTGAGCAGCAGAAGAGAAACCTTCCTCGCAAAGGGTCCTGTGAATGAACGCTACTAGACTGAAAACATAATCACAAAATAAGTACAGTACAGACCAGTAACTGCTGTTTTGATAGTTTTTCTGCACATATTTGCAGCAGTAAGATGCTTCATCTGGCTGACTATATTTGAAAACTGCAGCAGCATATTAAGCATTTGCGTGGGAAAATGCTAAACCAAAATCTCATTTCAAAAAAGGCTGAGAGGTGAGGTGCTGGTAACAGCGTTATGCTCAAGGGCTTGTAAAATCATGTAGAGATGAAAACTCCCAGGAAAGCAAGTATAAGGAGACTGTTTCTTCCCAGAAAATTGGGTGTCACTTTGCTATGTGATGCAGACAGTAAAAATAAGTTGCTTTAAAGAAAAATATTAGAATCCCAAAATACAGTCAATTCAGTATAGCTGTATCCAAGATCTCTGCAGCATGACACACGGCTGTGTTGTAAAATGAACAAGGCAAGAACTATTTTAGCTGTATTTTACAGTTACTAAAAATACAAACAGCAATCTAAAGTAAATGGCAAATCCTTAGCTAGTTAGAAAAAATAAATTTCATCCTTTTCCTTATTAAAATCCACAGTAACTCCTGTCTCTAAATGAGGTAAGAAAATTTTAAATGGAAATAACAAGAACAGTTAACACCAGTTCCCAAATGCAAGTGAGGAAAAAAAAAAAAGTAATCTTTGTGACTAGTATCCCTATTTCAACCATGCAAAAAAAAAAAAAAAAAAAAAAAAATTAAAAAAAAAAATTCAGTAATGGAGAGCCATAAAAACACTACCATCATTTGGAAATGCCGTCTTCATTTTTAAGAGATTTCTAAGACTTTGAAGATCAAGAACATATATTCCAGTGCTTGAATATGAAGAAAAAGAAAGAAAGTCTAGGTTAATACAATGGAAATGATGGGTTGAGCTGAAAAAAATACAAATTTCTAATTTTATAAGCAAAATCAAGTCACATACACTTTGACATACCTTAAATTTAGTGTTTGTAGACATTCAGAGGTAAAGAGGTACCTGAAGCTGTCAGCAACTTTAGTAATTCCAGATCTACTTCTTGCAAACGACATAGGAGAAAAAGAAAAAAAATCTAATTTCATGGATAGCAAAAGATAGGCTGAAATCAAGTTACTGTACATCTTTGTACCATTTATCAATGAAAAGTGTACAATTTTCCATTACGACCTTTTAAAATCCAGTCATGGACTGGATTCAACACTTTATTTCTGAAATCTTTCCTTCATACATGATGACTTTCAAAAGGTTTTGATATTTTTATAAGTAGCACAGGCGGAACTAAATTAATACAAATATGGTTGTTAAGTGTGTGTGTGTGTAATGCAAAAAAACCCCAAAATGTAACAGAAATATTTGCTGCTAGCATAAGTCATATATAATAAATGATAATTTTATTTTTAAAAAGTGCACACAAGCAGATCATTATGACACATCAGTATTTGTTAGGATGGACAAGCATATGGAAAAGAGAAAAAAAAGAACGTCAACATTCTACACATAAATAACAACGAAATAGTACATTTAACAAACAGGTATTGTCTGTGTACAAAATATGTTTTCAGTTAAAAATATATATATTATTTAAATACACATTCTAAGTTACATAAGTTTAACTTATCTGAATGTACTACTTTAAAAAAAAAATCACAGATCTATATATCTATAAAACAATTACTCTCTCAGTCAGAATTGCTTTTTATATTAGCCCTGTATCAGCAGAATATTTATATGTGTTTAACCCAAGGCATAAGTCAGTCTCACTCACTTCAGTGAACAGCAGCTCTTGTACTCCAGCACAGATAAATACTTAAATACCTCAACTGAAGCTGTGTCACCGTGAAAGGGTATATCAACACATTCCGAGCTTAAATTATATCTATATCTAAAATACCTTCCTACTTATATTTGTAAAATATTACTATGGTATAGTAATATTATACTGTATTACACTATACTATATGCTACACTATAATATACTATAGTTAATATTATACTATTCTACTATACTATTATAGTATCCTGATCATAATGGGATGTAGGGAAAAAAGGCTGGATGGGACAGCCTTGTGGCGGCAACTCTTTCATGCAGTGCAGCCGTGTGTGCTGTACTGGTGCTAAGCTCCAGGGAAAAGACAGGAGGGGAACCTAATGCTCTCTAAATTTTTGCCTGTCTTAATAGGATAGATATTATTACCTTGGACAACTAGATATCTACAGTAACAGAAGTATAATGACTGATAAATATTACCTATTTATTAATAATTAAATCATGCAAATTACTATGCAACCAGTCCATGGGTGTTCTCTTCCCCATGGGAACTGAAAGGTAATCTGTGATCCTCCGCATTTACCATGGACTAAAAGGACGCACGTAAGATTTTACGGCCAGGACCTAACACATGGTAAATTCACAGACCAATTTTCACCTTTGTGTGGATACCCCCCACTTACACACCTGTCACGAGTGTCATGCAGTCTGCCTTTTCACTTCTGATCCATGGATAATACAATTCTTTATATCACTAATACCAGGTAAATTTTCCATATGTGACCAGCCAGTAGGATGTACAGTAATGATCGACCTGCTTTTCCCTGCCCACAACAGAAGTTTTCACAGGGAACAACTAACATTCTAGTACTCAATCCTGCAAAATACTGTAAGGCCTCAACAGCCTTGCCTCCAGCAAGAGTTAGCCAAATCTTGAAAAGTTTCTTTATTATTAAAATAAATTAAATTAAAGAATTCAGCCAAACATTGTTATGTACGAAGCTTTCAAAAACTGCACGTAATTCTGGATGCTCTGGTTCTTGTTCTCTGACTTCTGTAGGCTGTTCTCAAGCTCTTTCAAATGTACTTCATGGTGCTTTTCATTCTATAGAAAAAAAGAGAAATGCAACGCAACTTAGAAATAAAATACAAATCAATCAAAATAATGTAAGACAACTAGTACCTAACTTATATGAGCCTTATTTACCCATAAAAATTTTCAGAGGCTCCACAAAACTGAAGGTTCCCAAAAAGACCTCAAAATATTGAAGCTTTATTTATGTTCAGTCAGGACCAAACTGAACATGTTTCAATAGGCTTATAATCCAAAAAAGGCCTGGGAATGTAAAAACTAACCTTCTGAATTTTTATCATGAAAGCTTCCTAGTATCTTAAGTCTGTTATGGACTTAACACTCTCTCTCATGTTGATTTTTCAAGGAAACATTTGTTATTGATCTCTGACACGACGTGATCTTTGATGCCTATTGTTCCTTATTGAAAAAAGATGATTGATAGCACTATTACCTGCTCATTAGCTCCATACCTGATGCACACCATAGATAATTTGTTATATAAATACTACAGATATTCAGGTATTTCCTTTTATGTCTACTACAGGTTTCAGACGCTAGTTGCTTAAAAATAAACTTCAGAAAATGGAATTATAGTCTTCAGATTTAAATCCAGCCTTAGAAAAAATAATCAGATTAGAATGAATAACTGAATAAAAGTTACCTTCACAGTCCTATTTTGTTTCCAGTTTCACTACAACAACAGGAATAAGACCATTTTATCATTTTCCATAATGTGTTCTCATTTATATGTAAATGTAATTGGAATAAAAAACAATTAATTAATTGAAAACGGTTCTTCTCCCAGACATGTATACCTTTCACATTTATATTTTAACTGTAAGCTTAAAATGGAAACCCTTTGAACATATACTTTATTTCTGACACAAGGATTAACAGGAGTCCTCTGCCAAGTGACATGAATTCTTATTATCTAGGACTGCTGATTCTCAGAGTTTCTTTGCCTTTAGCCATTGGTGTGAGAATTTAAAATGGACGAACAAGCAAACAATTATTTAGAAATTAAAATGTACTGGTAATTTGCTTGACAATAGCAAATTTAAATAATTTTAAAGAGAACTAGTCTCTTGAGATCCAATTCTGTTCCCATCAAACTCAGTAACTGACTACCGCCGATTTTAAAGAAAACAGAATGAAGCTTAAAAATAAACAGTAAAGTAACTTACAGATATCATACAAGTCACAAAAATAGATTCCTTTTTAAACTGATAAAAAACCCCAAAATGCCAGTCTCTCTACTTGTTTTTTTTAAGTTGCAGAGAGAAAGAAATTAGGATCTAATTTTAAGGATACTGAGCTGCCAGTAAAGGTATAACAGTGCACAGCACCATATTCTGTAACTCTTGCTTGTAACCCCTGGCAATGACTCCTTCCATATTGTTTCTTTTCCTTGTACCTTGGTATCATATCAGACAAACAATGCAACTCAATGATAATAAACAAAACCAACATACATGTATATACATTGTGCTGTGCATTTTCAGGTTCATTTCAAGACTCCAAGACTTTAAAATAAATGTTATCAGGGAATCTTTAACTTGATTTCGTGACAAGAGTAGACAAGATAAATCTGAAATACAATATACTGTTTCTACATCACCATAAACCTCTACTATGGAAAAGCCCTGAAAGACAACTAATAGGAAAACCAAACTAGGATCTCTGAACATAGGTATTAAGGTATAGGATCTGATAAATTGGTCTTTTCATCCCTTTCAGCTGAATTACAACACCCTCCCTGCCTCACCTCCCAAGAAGAGAGATTATATGAATGTCTAATCTTACTACACCTCCTTAGGAAAAGGAACTTAAATTTTTCCTTAATACTAAGACAAGGATATAATGGTAATTTGCTTGCTGAATATGATTAAATTCCACATCCCAATTCAACCTGGCAGATTTTCTCAGACAAAAGACAAGAAAATTTCTTTATTTTCTATTTTACTTTAACATGGTAAGAAATTCCTTTGAAAAATATCTGAAGTAGAATAAAACACTAGCCAACATCTAATTTTGTTTTAACACTTTTGTCTTAGGGTAAGTGCAGACATTAAGTTACACTTGATACAGATAAAAGTTAATTAAAGCATACTAAATTCAGAACCGTATCTCTGACGTCTTAGTTGAATCTTGGATAGAGTTCGCATTTAGGTCGGCTTGATTTTAATCTTGAATGCTTCAAGTCAGAATACAGAATATTAGTTCTGAGAGTCTAGGAGAGTGATACTAAACCTTTTTAGTGTCTTCTATATTTATTTTAAATAGCTTTGTAGCTTATTATCACTGATCACAGGACAAATCTCTAACTGTATCAAAACTTTCATTAAACCAAATGATGTGCCATCACTGGTCTAGGGAATTCAAATATGTCTGACATTTTATTAATAGAAAATGTGCTGACATTTTCTGGATTAGATAAAATAATAAATCAGACTACTTTTTTGTTTGTTTATTTTCAGAGAGTATTACTCATCCAAAATACCTTCTTAGACTGTACATATCTTAGACTTCAACATATCAAAACTTGGGCATTTAAAGGCTTGACACTTTGAAAAATCAGAATCTCTCTTTTGTTACTAACTACATTTATGTGCAACATCAGTAGATAAGCTGAAAGCTTTTCACAAATTCCAGTAAGATCAGATTCTTGTATCAACTCTGGAAAAAAAAAAATACTGCTATATCATTATGGAACTGTTATGCATTTATTCAAATCTAGGTATGCTTACTGAACATGATTAATCTGAGAGGGAAATTACAACTTCATATATATTTTTTGATTTTTGCCTTGCTGGGAAAACTGGATTGAATAAGAGATATAAACCCAATATTATTCCAGTAATTTAGTAAAATAGACTGGGCAACTGTTATATCTATTAGAAATGTCAATATACAAAGTACATTGTCGAGTTGAATTAATTTGCTGTTCCCCAATGTATGTACCAATTGTATTAAAAGTGTGTTTTCCAGTAAAAGGAACTTTATGTAAACAGTGATGTGGTAAGTAATTTGTTAAGTTATCAACAGTATTATTGACTCACATGGTGAAATATGCAGAGGAGTTGTTTTTTCTCTTCTTGCCTCTCTCTCACTTCAGTTTCAAGAACTAGCATTTTTTCCTGAAGGGCTTTTTCTTTGAATGACATTTTTTCCAGTTCTTTGGCTACCTGTAACAGTAACGAGAGAGAAATGATGTATATTTACTTTCACTTAAAGCCCAAAACAAATTATTTTCTTGTATCTTAGCTTTAGTAGCTCTACTTCCTATTCCATCATTTAATACTTCAGCTATTTCCCATGCACAAACCTGGGAAATATTCTGGTTAAATTTGAAAGAATTTTCAATTTGGAAAAAAATGTCATATTATTGAGAGGGAGCCACTTTTGTAACTTATTTGTAAGTTTACCCAAACTTGTTATTTTTTTCAAAACCAAATCAATATCCTCAGACACTATTGAGAAAATTGATAGTTTATTTTAACAAGATTAATCTGAGAGAAATTAGAACTTCATACATATTTTCTGATTAAACTAATACAATTTACCGCAATCTAAATTCCTACATTTCCTTTTACTTTTGATTTACTGTTTGCATCCTTTCTGCAAATGACAGATCCCTGATTAATATTGAAAGTGTGCAAAGCCTTCCTCTAAAATGAGAAGGATTTCAACACCAAAGTTCTTGTGGACTACCTATTCCAAAGAAAATAAGAAAAAGGGAAGATTAAGCTTTTGTTCAGAAACTTTTTGCTGTATGCATGGGATTTAAATATTAAGTGGTTAAAGCATTTTGATTTATGACCAAAAAAATGATGGTGAAATTTTGGTCCACTGAACTTTGTCATTAATTTCAATAGGATCCAAATTCCACAAAGTTGAATTGAGCAATCCATAATTAAACATGCAGAATTCCCAGTGACTTTTTAGTATTGCACCCTACATGCAAAATAATCTTGTCGCATCTTTTCTTCTCAAGCACATATGGTTTTAATGTTATTTTTAAATGGCAACCAAGATTAAGAGATGTATTAAATCATCAGTACCATTTTTCTCCCTTCTTCCATAGCAGATTCTAGTTGTCTGGTTAATCCATTATATTCCGAAATTTTCTCCTCAAGCTGCAATTTACTGCACTGAAGACTCTCATCATCTTTTCTGAGCTGACAAGCAAGTTCTTCATTCTGAAATTCCATCTTTTCTAATTGCCTTTACACAAAACAGATTAATATATTATAATTCAGTATAGCAGAAAAGTGTAGGAATTAATTGCAGTCAGATTTTTAAAAAGTTACCTTTTAAGATCCTCATATTTCTTCTGAATGTTTCGGTTTTCTTCTTCTAAGGAATGACTGCCCATGGAAGTTACACTGTCTTCCTCCTGTGAAAATGACAATTCGTTTCTAGTTGAAGAGACCAATATACAGGATATTACAGAGTAAAGTAAGCTTGCCTATGAAAATCCAATCAAACTATTTAACTGTAATTTCAGGTAAACACTATATTATATTCAAGTAAATATTATCTTGTATTTAAAACAAATAAAATACAGCCAAAGTAGCAGACTAAAACTTTGTGTGAACACTTTACGATGGAAAACCTGCTATGTAACAAAGTGAACTAACAAAACCCATATGCCACTCATGCAGCCTTGTGTATTAGGAGTTGGCCAGGTCTACCTCCTTGTGAACTTCGACTATTAAGCTTTAGATTCTAGCAAAAGTAAGTTCCCTTACACTACAGTCACAGCAAGCATAAAAATAATACCGCATATATATACAGTTATCACAGAAGAACAGTGTAGCACAGACAAAGAATTTCAGAAAGTAACAAATATCAAAAAAGGCAATCAAGTTCATAAAAAGAGGTATATCATTTAATTTGGGGCATATCAGCAGCAGAAGCTCAAGAAAGCAAGACGCCAAACTGTCTTCCCCTGTTCAGCATCCAGATTGACAAACTGTTACATGTTTTCTTTTAAACCTCATAACAGTAGTGATGAGATTATTACCCCTGCTACCACTGATCAACAGCAGATTAGCAATAAATAGCCACATCACCAGCCTGCTGGCCATCATTATTTAAGGGGCAACCTCCATCATTCACAGGACTACCTCAAGCAGTTCCATCCAGTAATTTGAGCTAATCTGGTTGATTTTGCTTACGTGAGTTACAGGCTGTTCAGCTAGCAGACTGCTAGTAGCAGAAGCCTCCAGCAGAGGGGCAGTAAACTGATGTCCTGGTCCAGCTGAACCCAGAAGAAGGTTTCTGACCATGGTCCAGTTACTTCAAAAGTAATTTTCCTAAATTCTGATCATAAGATCAAGGGTCAGAATCTCTCTTGGATGTCACCAAGATTTAATGCTGAAATTTAACTGCTGTTCCACCAGACTAGTGATTATATTCCCAATTACTTCACTATACTTAAGAGGTTTTTTGCACTTATTCAGGAAAACGTGTAGTTAGATTAAAACTACATGTATCATTTTATACACGCACCTCAAAATTAATTGTTGCTTAAGTACTTTGCTAAACCAAGATGGTGTTATGAGTTTATGAGCATTCCTGGAAGGAGTATTTAAAATTATACAAAAAGAACAAAATTTGATGCTATAAAGATCATCTTGAGAAGAAATTTAAAACAAAATCAAAAGCTATTTTTTTTATAAGCATATAAAGTCAACAGGGACACAGAAACTCTCTGTGTTTCAGCTAATGTTTTCCCACTGACACAGGAAGAAGATTAAGCCCTTTCCCACCCTACTGATTCAAACAAACACCTCTGTCATTCGTGCTAGCAGAGTATTCTGTTCTAACTCAAAAGCACATAAAAAAGAACAAGAAAAGACCCCCAGCTTAGCCCTGCCATTGAAATTGATACCACAGACAAAAAAAAGCTGAGGAATATTCATATTCAGGCTTAACAGAAAATACAAGCAGTAGTGCCAAAATACTGCTAAAAATAAAAATGATCCTACTGAAGCATATTTTTTGTATGTTTTATCAACCAACACAATACAATCATTAAAATGTTGAAGTTATACATCATCAACAATGTAATTTATGACTATTTATCTCAGCAAATATTGTCTGGTTTATAAATTAGTCATTAAAAACAAAGTGAATGTGGAATTAAATTATTCCACTAGATACAAACAATAATTAGACTTGCACAAGTATTTCCAGGGAAGAATATTGCAACACATCTCAGGACAGAAGTATTCAAAAGGATCAAGAATATACTCACTTAAAAGACACAGAATCTAAAAGTAAATATAAGTAACTAGTCTTGTCACATACTGAATTCACGTAAATACAGCTGGTGATACTTTTATTTGCATTGTAATATTTCTCCAGAAGGAGCTTTTGATTCATGAAGCAAATAACAAAGGAAACCACACAACTGTCACACATGCTAATGGGAAAAAAATGTTCCATAGACTTTCTTCCACATAATTTTCTCATTTATTTTTAAAAATCAGCATGTTCTAAGCACCTGACCCTGCAGCTCCCTAAGGGTTTTGCATTTCTGTGCATGGATCCTTTCCCCAGACATAAGCTTTTCTTGATACCCTTGCTGCTTTTCCTCAGCTGCTTTCAGCAAGCCACAAACATGTTCTAACTCCTTCAACCCAGCCTCTCTTTTGTCCCTCACCTGCATCACAGCATCACAGGAGAAAAATGTAAGTGTAAAACCATAAATTAATTGTTGTAATACTTAATGGCTTTCCATGTAAGTAATAAATCTGAAATTCTACACAAGTTGTGTAATGTCACCTATTTTATAAAATACTGACAAACTTACAAGTTCACCATTGGAGAAATTTCTATCTCCGACTACATTTCATTAAAGACTCAGTAACACTCACAATGAACATATAGAAAATTATGCAAGTGTTAGCAGATATCATGCAATACCCAAATTTTGATTTTATTTTTATTGCAGTATATTTTGGGAGATGGCATACAGACACACGAAGCAGTTTACAGGAAAAATTCTGACCATACAATTATTGCAGTATTTGAAAAGAGGGCAACACCTAATGCCACATACAATGCGGTGCAAATGTTATTTAGAGGATCAGAAAATATTTCTCTCCATTCTACAACTGAATAATTGAAAAATAAAGTTAGTATAAAATAAACTGAACATCTGAGATGCTTCTCTGTGAGGACTAATTCTGTTCTGTAAAACAGAACATTGCAGGCAATGCAAAACCTGTCCCTGCTTCAGCTTCATCGCTTAAAAGAATATGTATTTTGATGAGCACTGGAACTGAGGAAAGTGATTTTCCTACCAATTTTGTATTGTTTTCTGATGCTTAAGAATGTGCTGTCTTCCAGTATTCAGCTCCACCTGCTGAAAAAACCTTAAAACTCAACACTGTATTGATTCTCCATTTTTGGCTGCTAGTTAAAACAAACAACTTACACTGCAAAGCAATCTTACAGTAGGTTTGCTTCCCTATGCAACTTTCACAGCTGTTCTGTCAAGAGTCTAGTTTTAAATTCATCAATAACAAAAATCACAGTTTTAAAAGTCATAAAATGAATTCTTCAATTTTAAAATAGCATTACTCTAGGAAACATTTCTCACCTGTTTGCAATTGCGTAGTATCCAAAATTCCACCTGATCACAAGTAAGAGTTAGTAAAGCATTCAATGAATTCAATAACAATTTTATAGATGGAAAAAAAAAAAAAAGAAAAAGAGCCAGTACCTTGTGACTTCTAATAAGTGGATCACAACAATGTAGTGATTGTCAATGTTCCTACAGAATTGTTTGGAAACATGCTTTATTACTGCAAAACTTACCTTATCTACTTCTAAGCATTTGTTTTCTGTTATTCTTTTGTTTTCATTTAAGACTGTTTCATATCTGGATTTCAATTCTTCTACCGCTATTTGTAATTTCTGTACCTAGGACACAATATAGTTTTCACATACATGATCAAGGTGTTTATTTTACATGTAGAAAAAAGAATCATTAGTATGAAGCACAAAGTAAAATCCTTGATTTCTAAATAGAATCTCAATATTTGTCATTGTATGAAGTTATCTGTTTTCATTATCCTACTCACTACAGCAAATATAAAAGGGTAACCAGGTAAAGAGCACTCTGATATCAACATCTCATCTTCCACAATGGTGAATGAGCTACAGTTGTACAGAAGCAGCCAGCGTGACTCACCCTTCTCTCCCCAAATAATAAGTATCACTAACAACAGTTCCCTGGGAATTTCATCCCTCTCACTGCTTAAGGTTGACTGTTCCGTGAAACTACATCTCCCATCTTAAAGCTGACACCACTTTAACTGTGGTGATGTGTCCCACAGACAAGGCGCACTGGTTGTACTTAGTATCAAGTCTTTCCTCTTGTCAAAGATAAGTGAAGACTGTCAGTGAAACGGTATCTATACTATAGCAGAAATATATACAACTTAGAATCAACGTTCTAAAATTCCTTCTCTGTGAGTAAAGCCAAATACAAAAAAGGAATTGATAAACAGCCCATCTGAAGTCTGATTTATATGTTTTGCTGTATTTTTAATGTGGAGCTACCGACGTAAATAAAAAAACTCTTACAACAGTACTCGAGTGCTGTTTTACTGTTCTTAGGAATGTAGAAACAAAGATATGTCCAAGGAGAGGTAAAATATCATTGGAGATGCCCACTAAAGACATCAGACTCATACTTTACTTTTTAAATCTAGTTTACTGGGTTGCCAACTTGCTTTTTAGGAAGAAAATATTTTCTAAGCAAGTATGTAATTAGCTCTGTTGGCTTCAATGAGCTTCAGCTGGGCTTCACACAATTCAGTGAGGATTAAGTACTAGTAATAGTGTGGAGTCCATTCTGGGATATGGTTTGCAATGGCACTCTCTTCTATCATCCTCGATGTTACAACAGTATTACAGTCAACGTGACAATGAATCTGTTTTATTGCAAATAAAACCTTTAACATTTCCTCAAAAATGCTTAAAAATTTAAAACCCCCACTTGAACATTTCGAATATGCTAGTCACCTGATTTTTACACTGTTCAACCAGGTTTTCCTGCACCTTTGCCTTTTCTTGCAGATTTAGCAGTTCATTTTCAACAGAAACAGTACTGGTTTCCAATGTAGCAAGGGAAGCCTTGATTAAAACATGAAAAATATAAAAAATGTAAGCGTGTTATTAAAATAATACAATCTACAATATGATATTACTATCAAGTGACCTGTAGACATTAAAAAGAGTGACACGATTCTTTATCCAGTCAAACAAAAAACGATAGCCCACAGTTCATTTGTCAGCTCATTAGAATATTTACTTTGGAGGATAAATACAATACAAAACCTGTAAACTCTTTAAAAAAATTGAAATTAATAACTGGGCTAAACTCAGTTCTTTAATTTGAAAGAAAATTTTACAAATATAAAATAACAATTTCCAATTAAGCAATTTCGTAGCTACTGACATTAAATAAATGGCATCCTGGATAAGCAGATAGATGATTAGACAATCCTGTTCCTAGATTTGCCATAGATTTCCACTGATAAGTTTTCAATGTCTCATTTTCACTTACTGTAAAAAAATGGATGGCAAGATTTAGTCTACAGGTTTGGGATCTCTAGACAGAAGGCCAGAAGGGAATTAATGTGGTTACTTTATTAATGTATCAGAAATGCAGAGCCAATCAACAATGATTTAAAATAATCTCACCTGCAATTTTTCATTTTCAAGGTAAACCTTTTCATTTTCAGAGTTAACACAATTTAGCTTTCCAAGAATTTCCTCATCTGAGTTTCTTCTCCATTCCTCCTTTCTTTTCAGGTCTTCCAAAAGGCTTGTGATCTGCCTTGTTAGAGAGGCAAGAACATCTATATCAAAATTCCAAAATTCTCACTATGCAAATTAAATTGCGCCTTAATACATACTCCTTCATTGTTCTTATTTTATTAAAAGGGGAAAAAAAATGGGATAATGCATTTAAGCATCCCAAGAAAGCAGTATCTATTGAAATAAGAAACTTTCCAAAAGAGATGTGGTCCTAGCTCAATTACAAATAAACTTATTACCTAGAACACCCAAGCATACTTCAAAGACAACTACACATACACATACTGTACAAAATGGATTGATATTGAATTTGTAAGGTCTATCAGGTAATGTCCTACAAAGAACATTCCATAGCTGGTTTAGGAATAGTACTTTTCATTATTAAAAGCAACAAATTGTGCTATATGCCTTACCATTTACTTTTCACGTTAATGAGGTTAAACAATGAAATTCGTTTTGCTGTTTATTTAGTCACACACTGCCTAGTAGAACAAGTCTTGTTAGAATGGTACATTTCAAGCAAAGACTTATATTTCCAACTAAAATAAAACCAGCAAAAACCAGCTGAAAGCAGAAAGAGTACTTCAGGGAAGTATCATAGATATTTCCCTTTTCTTATTCTTTCCTAGATGCCTCCTCATATACACTAGACCAATAGCAGGCTAGACAGATTTCTGGACTGACACCATGTACCTGTACTCCTGTTAAGTTTTAAAATATATTGAAAATATTTTCAAAAGCGTCAGATTTTCTGAAACAAAAACAAAAGAGTCAAGCCAATTTAATTTGAGCTGTTACGTATTTGAGCATGAATCAAATTCTCTGTAAAATGAACATTCTCTCTTAGACTTAGCATAAAGGCACCTACCAGCTTCTTTTGCTTGTTTGAATTATAGTCTGTATTTCTACCGACAGAAAAGGTAAAAGGATATTGGTCACTGTCTGCCAAAGAAAATGACATACCCTTCATGTACATTAAGATCTGAGTGCACAGTTTGAACAAGGTTGGACAACTTTGTGTTGCTTTTCCATACAAGCATAAACTGTTCAAACATGCGTCTGAGAGGAACTCTGCTCTATGCTCTAACGGGGTGAGACATTAGTGGAACTGAAATAATTTTGCTGTCATTAGTCTGAAGTAGAAACTAGAAGCTCAAGTAAGAACCTTCTTTTATACTGCAGTAGACACAAGAGTTAACACTCAAGCTGTTTAAGCAGTTACTAAATAAATGGTTCTGAAGAAGCAGCATAGTACCTGCTTGCAAGTTCAGGCTAATCAGAAGTATGCAGGGGAAAGAACATGTTCCTTACTTGTATGAGGGAATGGAGTTTTTAAAAAAAGTTGTGAAATGCAGCATAGGGAAGGCTACAAATCTTAAATTTTTTCTAGTTTCCAACTTTTAAATTCTGTTCAGTATTTTAAAATATGAATACATAAATTTGTTTACATTGTCAACCTGAGTACTACGCTACTAAATATCAAGACTGTGTGACTACAGAAACAAACAAAAAACCCCAGATCAACAGTTTAACTTACTTCTTCAGATCTTCTGTTTGAATTTCTAACGTTGTCTTTCCTTCAACCATTCTATCATGCTGGTTTTTCCAGCCATCGGAAGCTGACAGTATCTCAGACAGTTTGACTTCCTAGAGAACACAGGAATTACAAACTATGTAACAGAAGAATGCCACTGAAGAATACCATCTAATTCTTCAAAATTTTCTAAACACAAGAGCTATTTAATATAAGATGGCTTAGATCTCCCTAGTACTAAGCAATGTAAACTTTGTCTTGTCTCAAAAGAAAATAAACAACACTACACACATTTTAAAAACTTAAGGTCTAAGTACAGACTTACATTCAAGGCAGAGACACAGTTAAACACTGGCACTGTATATCAACTGTAGAATACAACATTATTTCAAAATTTAAGATTAAAATATTTTCTTACAACAAAATATTTGCCACAAATACATCTCTACTACATATAAATTATATAAATTAATACAAAAATAAAATTCTGCCCAAACATTTTAAGAATAAAAAAAATAGCTAGGTAAGAAATGCAAAGTTAAGTAAAGTCCCTCAAAGAAGTATGGATAATTAACCAACGCATGCTATCCTGAAAGTACACCAGGTCTTCAATGGGGAAAGAAAACTGTGTGACTACAAAACATGAAAAGTTCAGGAGTTAGCTGCCATCCCTCTGTACTGCTAAGTGTACTTAAAGATCCACTATGGTCTTCTCACAAAGATCAAAGAAAACAAAAACCATTATTAACCATCTCCTAGTATACTAACTGGCAAAATATATCTTTAATACTGACATATCCAAAAAGATGGCAACATATCCAAGAGTGTGAAAACATAATCTTATTAGGAAATCTAAATAAGGCAATAAAGATCTCGGCACAGTTCTGATCCACCTGGCCTTTTTGAACAATTACACACTGTAGGGATATGTGAGGCAAGAATCTAAGGAATAATTTGGATGAAGGAAGTTTTGTACATGGATTTTGAAAAGGTTCAGAGCAAGCAGCTTAGAAAAAGAACGCTAAGTATCCACATGAGATGTCATGCACTGATAAATAAAGAAAACAAAGATTTCAAACCCCAATCATGGATTCTCAGTTAGTGTACTGCACTTCTGAGATTAGTCAGTGTATATCCATAAAGGTCTAACAGGAAGATCAGGAGAGGTGTAACTGAAAGCTGATCGTACTCCTCTTTCTTACTACAGTTTGAAGCATACAACCTCATGGCTTAAGATGTTGACTAAATTTTAAAAAAACAAAGGCAGTGAATGTAGTAACAGTTTGCATGTCACTTATAGCAACCTTTTCCTTAACCAAGGAGCAAAAAAGGAGATACAAACACAACATGACCAACCAACTTTTCCTATTTTCCACAGGTGAAAGTCTCCCAATTGTTCAATTTAAAACAATACAGCACGACATTGTTCACAGCAGAGTCACTCACACGTTCTCCTATTCTGGCAGTTAAATTTTCCACAGCTGCTTCAAAGCGTTCAGCTCTTTGTTTCTGGGACCTGATTGCTTTTTTCAGAGCAGTCTTCTTTTGCTCACTTGTTTGCCTTAAGGCTAACATCTGGTGCTTGTATTCACCAACTTGAAGTTTCCACTCTGCTATTTTCTTTTCTAGAGTCTGCAGTATAATTAAACATCAACTCTTTTAAAATTCTATACTTCACTGACCATTTTGTGACATAACATAATCAGGAATAACAATTACATTTATAATCTGTTTCCATCATGTCTCTGAATCTCAGATCTTGTGGTTGATACAAAGAGCTAGCCAAGCTATGTACAGCAGTAGGCAAGAGAAAAGACATGTTGGGAAACTCACCATAAAGATAATCAAGAGAAGAGGTTGAGGAGGTGCAGAAACAGGCAGGAGTAGCGGGAAAGACAGCAATCTAACCATTGCTGTGTGCTCTTAGAAATGAATGCAGAATTTCAATGCAGAAGGCATGGCGTGGAAGTCAAACCCATTTATGAGGAGGAAAATAAAAGTGGTTTTATCATCCCTAGTGACTGATTTCTGTAAAGAATATCACCTTAATGATGCTTCTAGTGATATTCACTGATGTAGTAGTAGTCTGTCCTCTGAATCCATAGTGAGCACACCCATAACTAGGGCTGGAGATCAGTATAACTGTATGCAAAATTTGAATATGAAAGTTATGATCTTGGATTTGGGTTTCTTAAGACAAGAAGCTAGGAAAGGCCAGGTCTTTTCCTGAATATATGTATCACAATACAGTCTGTGATTAGATGACAATATACTATTTTCTTACAAGATCTCTGACTTTTTCCCATGCATATGATGAACCCACTCTATTAACAAAACAAAATTCTTTAGTGAAGAATCTATTTTTTACAGAAAGTTACATTTTGTGTTCAATGGATAGTGAAGCAGAAAATGCAAAAAGAAAAGATTAAGCACTGTCTTGTCCACAGCAGACAATTGTCTAAAGATAATTAAAACAGGCTATGATGACGTTTAAACCACAGCAGTAAAGCACACATTTTAAGGACAACAAATAACTATAGTTTCCTGAGTGCTTGATTTTGCAGCACTCAGGAAATAAAATACATTTACATTAAATCTATGTTTATTTAAATACATGTAAAAATACATTTGCATTAAATGTATTTTAATGCATTTAATTGTATTATTAAATGTGTACAATGCAATCGAGATGACAGCTGGGTTCTACAACTATCATTATATTATCTTTTCTATTGCTGTTAACATTTCTGACTGACTAGATTTTTACATCACCCTGATGAAGGCAGTGCGATGATCCCATCCAATCCAGGAAGCTGACCTATCTAACATCATGACTTTTATATTTTTCATCTACATATCACTTGTTATTTAAATATGAATGGAAAAAGAGACCAGATATTAAAACACTACATGATGACATGCAATAGAGGTAATACCAAAGTCTGCTTCAAGGAGAATCTCAGATGCAATTATTTTTAAGGTGCAACAGCTTATCAAAAACACGACCAAGCTACCAGCAGACAACTACTTTCATAAAGACGAGTGCAAGTTCCATTCATACCACTTTTGCCAAACTACAGCAATGTAAGTAGGCTAGCGGTGTAAACATATTTGTCTCAAGTCACTGATGAATATCCTAATTGTAAGAATGATTAATGCATTTGTTTCCTACATTTGAGTCTAGGTTTGACACATAATTATGTTCTACATGAATAAAGACCAGAATGACATGCCATTTACCCGCTGACTACATTAATGTGCCAGCCTTATTCAAGATACTATTTGCCAGTTGCTATAAAATACGCATATTATGCATATGAAAGGATATCTGTCAGTGTAGGTCCTGCTAACAGCCCCAAAACTTACCCATAATCAATGAAAAACATACGCGGTTTTCCAAGTGAAACATGGTCTCAGGTACTGGGACCCACCAAAAAGGAAAATACTACTTCAAAAAAAATAAATTACAAAATCCCCTAAATATGCAGGAAGCAGTCTTCATATATAGATCCTTTTAGGGCATTTAATAAACAAAGATGTGACTTAGGGGGGTGGCAGGAGAATACCTTCAATAAATAGAGCAAATAGAAAAACTAAGCCTACATATGGACTTCTTTAACTGTTGGTAAAAGTAAACAAGTGTTATCCCCCGTTATAACCGCAGGAGGTCACAATCACACTAAGAATAAGTGCTCTGGGCATTTTTCAGTGACTGAGGTAAATTTAAATTGACAAGTAATTTCATCAGGGTAATGCTAAGCTGTCACAAGCTTTTGTGTCCAGATGTTAGCAAAATCATCGCCAAGATTTAAGCTAGCAACTGACTTCAGCACTTTTTGAAAAGTGAACAAACAAAACTTTAAAATAAAGATTGAATGAAAGTACAGTTGTATATGAAGTCATTTGATCAAAGAATCACCTAATTAAAATTTTGTTGGAATTCTAATAATTGTACTATGTAGAACAATAAAGCAATTTTTATTCAGAAGAAAACATGAGCTATTTATACAGACATAGACATACGTAACTTTCTTTGAAATTGAGTTACTAAACATTCCTTAACAACTTCAAATGATGCAATTCGTAGGGGATGTATGCTACTAAAAAAAGTTTGGAAATTAGAAATACATTTCAGCCAATGTTTTCTCATTCATGCCTATGTTCTTGACAAGTTTCAGATACTAAAATCTGAGGGCACATACAGCTCCAGCCTCTGACACATGACCTCTTCCTTGCCTTGTTCTAAAACCAGTAACTATTGCAAATGCCCAAATTTACCTTTTTGCTTTTTAGAACAGAAGATGGAAATCATTTCACCTACCTTAAACAAAGTGAGGTTAGGCATTAGTCTTAAGTGTTTCTCTTTCAGTCAGTATTAAGAGGTTTATTGATGCCTTCACAGCCAATAAAAAGAAACGGGTGGTGATTCATCACCCTTATCTGACAACAGCAACTCATCCTGAGGGCTTGCCTATCTCTTTCTATTGACTCTATGGAGACTGCCTTAGAATCGATATCTATCTTCTAGATAGCACAGTCAGGTGAGTGCAAATGCTTCTATGTGTGCGTAACTTCTCCTCAGCAGGACTGCTAGTATGCACAAGTTGAGAAAAGAAGAAAAAAAACAACCTTGCAATTAAGATAGTGCAGTCAGGCAGACTGTGCAAAATATTAATGCTAGTGATTTTTACTGTTTGGGACTTTCCTTTTACCAAGAGTTTGACTTCAAGTGATGCTTTAACTCTCACATCTGAGTTAAACTGTGACCACAATAAGTCTTTGCTATTTTTTTCAAATAAAGTGAAACACAAGTAAAAATATGTTGACCTGTATTTTCACTTTTAATTCATCATTTTCCACTTCTTTTCTTTGAATCTGACACTGCAGGTGAGCTTGTACTGCCTTTACAGATCTTGACAGGTGGTCTTCTTTCCGTACATTGACCTAATAAAGAGAAATAAGCACAGATTTATTGGTCTATGGAGATACGTTTTATGATGCTATCTATATTCTTTCTACTTTGCCTTATAGTTTCTAACTGATATTTGAATGTCCTCAAAAGCTGGAAAAGATAAAACATGCTCTACAAGTATACTCACAAGCAGTAACTTGTTATTAATGTTATTAATCTTAAACAGAAATCACAAACTTGAAAGAATGTATGTATAATTGATGCCTCATATTTCATCTGACCCTTTAAGTAGTATGAACAAGGCCTGGAAGCACAAACTCAGAAAACCAGGCTAAGCAAAGGCATCTAGCTAGCAGGTTGACCAAAATTAAGCCACACTGAATCAGCTCTGCCCTGATTAACTAGACCTGAACTGATCTCCATTAAATACCAAAGACCACCACTTGCTATTAGAAGTATTGATACATTTAATTCAAACTCTAATTTTGGGGGCATTCATAAAGTGTAAGGGAAGAGGCAACTTATGTCACCAGAACTGAGGTCAGATGATTCTATGAAATTTCTTGCAACTTGATTCCTTTGGCTTATTCTAAATAAGTAATAATAAAAACAGGTAGAAAGAAGTCATGTTATCAGTATAGACTAGAAGAGCATTGTAACACACCCGTGCAAGTGTTCATTATGGAGGCCAGTAAGAAAGGCAGACTTGGACTCAGTCAGGTATTGATGAAAATGCCATTTATTGGAGATAACGTAAGAAAGAACAAGGAGATAGCATAGATAATTTATCCCTTCAGATGCTGGGCACCCCAAGTTGTTCAGCATTAGACAGATCTCTAGTCAGGGCACGGCATGCTGCACAGATCCCATCAATGCTGAGGTTTGCTGGCATTGTGGTCTTCAGAATTGTTATAGGCTTTTCTGTTCAGCATTTCTACTCTCAAGCAAAAGGAGGTTTCTATGAAAACATGCTGCTTTGCTTCAAGACACAGACAAGGGCATGCCAATTGCAGGTGTGAAAGTGGGCACCCTCGCAGGCTCCTCTATTACAATTAGCTGGCTAAGTTTATTCTGCAGCCAAGTGATATGTTCTCTTGGTTAAGCAAAGAAAAATTCTTAAAGAAGAACCATGGCTGTCAACAAACCCCAAGGAGTTACAAAAACCAAAGTACACCATCGTCCCATTAAAGATTTAACTGAGCCTACTCTGTTCCTTGCTAACACTGAACCACGCTGCATGGCATACACATAAAGTGCACTTTAGGTATACAAGTACTGTAACACAGATTGCTAAACTACCAGTAAAATAATTCTGAAACCTTTGTAGTACTTTTGTAGTACCTTGTACTTGTACCTTGTCCTGTACTTGTAGTACAGGACAGACAATTCTTCTCTTCCTACGTTGGGTTCTGCACTGAACCCCTTCCCTTGGTTCAGAGAATGAATGAGGTCTTGTCAGCCTTTGATGACACTAGCTCTGCTGTCAGTACTACCTTTCCCCATTCGTTGTGCTCAAAAAGCCATGGCAACTAACTGTGAACAGTATCTGTTTAGTTTACTCTGCATTACTTCATTATAAGTGTTTTTTTCCAGAACTATTGCAAAACTGTAAACAAGAAGCCAAAAGCCATTAGTCTAAATGTATGCCCCTCCCTGAACTGTGGGACATTCGTGTTAATGGATAATCTCTATCCTTAATAATCTTGGATATAGTCTTGATGGTTTTAAGATACTTCTGCAGGAAATATCTTTCAGGATTTTCCTTTTTTTCCATAGGTCTTTGAAATAATTGCTTTTCTCAAAATTTAAAACTTGTAAATAAGAATCTAGTACATTGGGAGAAAACATTCATTCCAACAGAAATGGTCACTCACTTTTTCAATCTGAAGCCTGGATGAAAGTTCTTTAACATGTTTCTCCCTTTCAAGTATTTTTCTCCTGAGATTCTTCACAGAAAAAAAAATTAACAAAGAAATTATTTTAATGTCTGTACACAACAATGCAACAACAATGCACAATGATGAATGTTTCAGATGTAAAACTAAGATTCCATTTTGTGATGATAAACCACAAATACCCCCACCTTGCCACTGGCACTTGAAATTTTATGATACCATGAGGTAGCCATTTTCAGACATACAGCATAGAACAAAAAGACGGAAATTTTAATTTACTTACAGTATTTTGGGTTTCATTTTCACTTAACTTCTGCATCAAAGCATCAATGTTTTTACTGTTTAACTGCAAGACAGAAGCAGGAAACATTAAATAATTACTTCCGATTATAATTGATTTAGCATTTTTTTCAACGTTTTTGAATGTGGTACATATAATTTGCTACATTTTCAAATCTGGTACATATAAATATAAAAGCTCACATACTCAGGAGCTACTGAGAGTTGGTGGTTTAAATCCTAAAGATTCCATTTATTCTGTGCATAGGACTTCGTAGCTGAGAAAAACAAACTAGGGTCAATGCATATGCCAATTTCTTTATTTTAGCTAAAAGGACTCTAAATACCATAAATACTTAAGCATTATTTAAACACGCAGTCAAATAGTAAAGGCAATTGTACAACCAGTAATATTTTAAAGATTAATATTAAGTATTAAAGCCTTCCAGGAACTTCAGGTAGACAGGAGAATTTGAAGACTGAACCAGAAAGCATAGGTTGGGAGATTACAAAAATCCACCTACCTTAACTGTTACTACAAATCCGGAAGAATTTATGTGCCTCTAATATTGTCAACTAAACTTCTCATTTTAAAATGTCTGATTTTGGGGGTGGGGTCACTTTCCATTGAAAAAAAAATAGACTTGTGGGACTCTCAGATTGTAAATCCTAAACATTTTAATGTGACATTTAATGTGACTAGTGACTAGTGAGAGGATAAACCCACTTCCTCAAGGTGGAAACTTTGGCATCAAAAGTTTTACTACAGCTCCTTGCAAAGCAGTCATCTTATCCTGGCCTGCATGTAATTCCTCAGAATATTCTGTAATCTTGATCCCATGCTTATCTGTGAAGTCAGTACATGGACCCCAATTCTGCATCCAGCTTTCCACCTCTGCGTGCACTGCAAACTTATAAACATTGTATTCAGTAGTAGTCCTTTCCTTTCCTGACTACAGTCGGATTTGCTATCAGCAGATAACTAATATATAAACAGGAATGGTGTTCTGTGACCCCACAGTAATTTATCAGCTAAACCAGAAGTGGTTAGAAGACTTCCCAGAATTGAGAAGTGACAAGAAACCTAAATTACGCATACCATCTTTCTATTCTCAGGAACAGAAACTTAGTTATCCATGAACTTTCTCTCTAAGGACCAACAAAAAGATCCATGCTGTAAGACAGCTAGCATTGTCTATGAAAACCTGAAAATCAAGACTATTACCTTTAAAGTAAAAAAAAAAAGTTCAGAATAAACACCTGTCTCTGTTAGCTTGTGTCATGGTTTAACCTGGTGGGCAGCTAAACCCCACAGAGCCGTTCGCTCACTGCCCTGCGGTGGGATGGGGGAAGAGAACTGGAAAAAAGGTAAAACTCATGGGTTGAGATAAAGGCAATTTAATAGGACAGAAAAGGAAGAGAAAATAATAATGATGAGAAAAGAATGTCCAAAACAAGTGATGCACAATGCAGTTGCTCACCATCTGCTGACCAGTGCCCAGCCGGTTCCCAAGCAGCAGCCACGCCCCCTGGTCAACCCCCTCAGTTTTTTGTTCAGCATGACATCATATGGTATGGAACTCTGGCCAGTTTGGGACAGCTCTCCTGGCTGTGTCCCCTCCCAGCTTCTTGCGCGCCTCCAGCCTCCTCGCTGGCAGGGCAGTGCAAGAGGCTGAAAAGTCCTTGACTTAGTGTAAGCACTGCTCAGCAACAGCTGAAACATCAGTGTGTCATCAACATTATTCTCCTCCTGAATCCAAAACACAGCACTATGCCAGCTACTAGGAGGAAAACTGACTCTGTCCAAGCTGAAACCAGGACAGCTTGCAAGAGCAAAGGGTTAGCTTTATGACTTCTGAAAGAAAGCTAAGAAAGTCAGCAATGACAAGTCACATTTCATTTTAAAATCTACATTCTTTACTCCATCAGGTTTCTGTGCAAGTTCCACACGGCACTACTGTTAAACAGGAATTCATTGTGATCCACCTCCTGTTTTAACATATATAGCCACCAAATTCCTTCCAAGTTCGCAGGAACTTCCTTAGTGCACAGGACATAACAAAAAAATCTTCCCAATACATCTTTTAAGGATGATGATAAGACTAAATGTTAGTTTAAGGTTCACGTAAGAAATGTACATTTGCATTGGTTCTATGTTTATGCCTTACATATTTTCTTACTTGGTGTCCTAGACTGTGAGATTCTTTGCTTAGATCAGTAACGTATTTTCCATCTTGGATGGCTTTTGTGGTTCTACGATAATCCTTTTTATACAGCTGAACCAGTGAACAAAGTTTTCCTGCTTCTACAGGTGGCACATACGTTTTTCCCTGAAATAACATTCATAATTATGTAACATTTAGTATCACTCACAGTTAGGACACAGACCTTGCCAATTCAAGGATATCAACATAAAACAAGGCAGCTCTTCAGGAGAATTGTTTAGGAGAATTTTAAAGATCAAAGAAATCTCTCAGTTATGACTTCCAGCAAGGGTAAAAGCCTGTGATATCACAGGATGTAGCCTCAAACTGATTGCTCACAGAACACACCTAATCTACAAGGCAAAGGTAAACAGTTTACCTCCAGTGAAGGTGGAGGCCAAGTCCTGCTCAGACACCGATTTTATGTAGCATTTTCCAATTTGGAAGCAGCAATGGTTTTTCTCTTTCCCCAGTTTGGGAAAGTTCCTCGCCTTGCAGGGCTGCGCAGGAACGTGATGCTGCCCATGTCACGGCAAGTCCAGAGCCAAGCATCAGTGCCTACTACCTAAACGCTTCACCCCACTTCCTCATCAAGCACCAGGAAACTACCGTCATCCTCACCCCTTCTCCAAACACCTCTCTCCTGCCTCTGCTCTCACTCTCCAGCGTGATTGATGCCTTCGCCAAGCACAAAGTTACCTGTTTACTCTGCTCAGTGCTCCACTGACTACTCATTAATTTTCAGAAGTGGATTGCCTTGCCTTCTCCACCCACCAGGACCCATTTCTCCTGCTTTCAGCCTGTGCCAGATGTATCTCCACCAAAAGGATTTGTCAGACTAAGAGTTTATATTCTTACATCCATACCTCCTTAGCATAATTGAGAAAATGAGTAACAGAATTTGGGAAGTTCCCAACCAAAAAAAATCACTTCCTCACAGAATCAGAACGTAGACCGCTCTGCTTCCAAATGTTGCCATGAGACAAATGGCTACACTCCAAATGTCTATTGCTTTTATTTTACATATTGTCCTGGTTTTGGCTGGGATAGAGTTAATTTTCTTCATAGTAGCTAGTATGGGGCTATGTTTTGGATTTGTGCTAAAAACAGTGTTGATAATGTGGAGATGTTTTAGTGGTTGCTAAGTAGTGCTTACACTAGTCAGGGATTTTTTTGCTTCCCATGCTCTGCCAGGGGTACAACAAGCTGGGAGGGGACACAGCTGGGACAGCTGACCCCAACTAACCCAAGAGCTATTCCACACCATATGACATCATGCTCAGTATATAAAGCTGGGGGAAGAAGAAGGGAGGGGGGGACGTTTGGAGTGATGGCGTTTGTCTTCCCAAGTAACGGCTATGCGTGATGGAGCCCTGCTTTCCTGGAGATGGCTGAACACCTGCCTGCCCATGGGAAGTGGTGAATGATTTCCTAGTTTTGCTTTGCTTGCATGCACAGCTTTTGCTTTACCTATTAAACTGTTCTTATCTCAACTCATGAGTTTCCTCACTTTTACTGTTTTAATTCTCTCCCCCATCCCACCAGGGGTGAGTGAGAGAGTGGCTGTGTGGGGCTTAGTTGCTGACTAGGGCTAAACCACGACATATATATATATATATATATTTATATATATTTATGTGTCTTATTACAGGCTTACATTTCCTGGCAGACCTCAACTTGTGTTACACAGTGCAGGTCTCTATAGCTTTTTCTTGGTTATATAACCAAAACTAAGTTCTTGAATTTAATTCCAGTGAAAACAGCATCTTGGGAATTAAACATCGTGTTTCATTTATCCTAGCCCATCTCTGTAAGCAGAAAAGAACAAACAAGAATTTTTCCGTAGTCTCAGCATACCATTTTTATGTCCAGCACTCTCACTACCCATTTTTTGAATTATCACCTACTTCCCATCTGTAGCTGGGAAGTGTGTTTTGAAATATCTTCTTTCAGTCTTGCTAGCAAAGTAAATAGAATGAAAAAAAATCACGTTTAATGGGAACAGAATGAACTTGCCTCAGTAGCATGAGGAGGAAGCAGCTTTTCCTGAAGATCAGAGTCCCATAAGGGGGCAGTACAGTTATGTACAGGTAGAGATGAGAATGATTTTGATGATGACAACATTTTGGTTTAACGCTGTGTAACGAGAGAGTATATGTTAATGTATATTGGTGTTCTGTGAATCAGCAACTGAAACATTCTCAGCATCTCAGGTCATTCCCACTAGAGAATACAGTAAACCCCAGTCTCATCAGAGATTTACCACACTTAGTGCAACTGAAATCTTGCATGCACATTCATACCTTGTGACCACTTCAGCAGTGCTGAATTCACACATTTGCTGCACTGAAATCAAACCCCTCAACAGCAGAAAACTGAACATGGACAAAGAATGGGGTAAAGCTCGGAGCTGCAATCTCCCACTCCTGCGTTCCCCAGCCAAGGGTGCGGAGCAGTGGTGCAGGACACCCAACAGCAGCCCTCACCCTGCACCCTGCCTCGGCCCCGTCCCCTCTCCCCTTGCCAAGCGCCCCAGCGCCCGCCTGCCTGCGGCTCCTGCCCCTGAGGGGTCCTGCAGGGCTGCACCCCCCTCAGCACCCCCTCCCCAGGGCACTGCCCCCCCTCAGCACTCCCTTTCCAGGGCAGTGCCCTCTCAGCACCCCTCCCCAGGAGAGGATCCTCCCCAGCACCCCCTCCCCAGGGCAGTGCCCCCCCTCAGCACCCCTCCCCGGGATAGGATCCCCCCCAGCACCCCCTCCCCAGGGCAGTGCCCCCCCTCAGCACTCCCTTTCCAGGGCAGTGCCCTCTCAGCACCCCTCCCCAGGAGAGGATCCCCCCCAGCACCCCCTCCCCAGGGCAGTGCCCCCCCTCAGCACCCCTCCCCGGGGCAGTGCCCCCTCAGCACCACCTCCCAGGGGCAGTGCACCCCCTCAGCACCCCTCCCCGGGATAGGATCCCCCTCAGCACCCCTCCACAGGGCAGTGTCCCCCCTCAGCACCCCCTCCCCAGGGTAGTGTCCCCCTCAGCACCCCTCCCCGGGTCAGGTACCCCCCAGCACCCCTCCCCAGGGCAGTGCCCCCTCCGCACCCCTCCGCGGGTCAGGTACCCCCCAGCACCCCTCTCCGGGGGAGGACCCGCCCGTCGCACGGCCTCCCCGGGGCCGGGCCCCCTCCCCGGCCGCCCCCTCACCGCCGCCCGCCGCCAGCCGTTGCCGGGACAACCAGCCGCCGCCGCGGCCTGCTCCTCCCGAGAGGGCGGGCGGCGGCGGCGCCTCCCCACAGCCGGCCCCGGCCCCGCGGCCCGCAGCCGCCCTGGCCCGCCGCGGAGCGGGTGCGGACGCCCCCCCGGGAGGGACCCCGCGGTCGGGGCCGGTGCGGGCCGCGGAGGCAGCTGTGCGGATCGTGCCGGGCCCTGCGGAGCCGGGCGGGCCCGCGGCCTCCGCGGGCCTGGGGAGCAGCATCGCCCCCTCGCCCGGGGGCAGCGGTCCTTGGGGCCGGGCTTCCAAGGCGCTGGAGCAGCGGCCGGCTCCGTTAGCACCCCGACACTCCTGCAGCGCACCCAGGAGGTCGCTTTCAGAGCAGGACGGACAAGAACCTTGCAGAGCTCCGGGGAGCTTTGGATCCTCTATTTGTTTTCTTTCTGGCTGTTCCCATTAATGTGTTTTTTTTTTCTGAGGTTAAACAATAAGTATTCACGTAACCTGAGTGTACGCGAAGCTTTTTTGCCCACGTGTTGTTCAAAAGCCACATATTTTTAAATAAACACGTTCTGATGAAAAATAAACCAATGGCTCCTGCATGACATGACGTGAGAAAGCACCAGTGACACCTGACGTGGCACTTTATAGACTACCCAAGGCATCGCAATAGACGTATGGAAAGATCAGTCAGATAATGAAGTGTGCAAAACATAATGATCACGTGATATGAATGTGATCATACGTATAGCTACATATGGACATACATATAGACACATACGTAGTTACACACGTGCGTACGTAGATACATCTGATTATACACAGTGATAATCTGCACATAAATTTTGTGTAGAAAAATGCACGCTGATAGAAATATTACTTTTTTATATGCTAAGTAAAGATCAGCGTTGGCGAGTTGCATTTAAAAACAAATCTTGGCATTGGGAGAAATAATCAAAATCAAGATAAAACACATCCTTTTGTATCATTTGTAAACATGCCAGTGTGGTTGTATTTTCTTCTCTTGCTGGCAATGGAATTTCAGAAGACAGAGCAGTTATTTCCTTTATACACTCTTTGGAGAATATTACCTAACCGTGTGTGCACTGTAATAAAAATAAAAATCAAAGGTTAAATTTTCTAGTAGAGATGAAATCACTCCGTAATCCATTCTGGAGAAAGTGCCTGTTTGTACCTGAATTACAAGGGAGATTTTGTCTCTGCATGTGAAAAGGCCTAATGTTTTTTTCTCTATAGGACCCACAGCCTTGACTTGTGAATTAACCATCTCTGTCAACCCTTTGCTTTGGCACCACAGTTTGTGAGCCGTGGCTTTGGTGTCTCAGCGTCAGCTCAGATGGAACTCGTAATTTTAGCTCCCCAGAACTTGCTATATGATTGACTTATTTTTAAAAGAAAGCAATAAATTGTTGCAGTTACCTAAAAATGTGGTGATCGCTTACATAATGAAGCAACCACTACCCACCGGTGAGGGCTAATTAGCATGATAATTAGCACTGCAATCTGTACCTCATAAACAAAGAATGAATTATAATTTTCAGTCCTCAAAACCACGTTTTAATGACTGTGGCACAATCCACAGAATGGAAAATAATTAAAGGAAATATGGCACACAGTTCCACGATGATGTAATTACAAGCCTTACTGAGAGAGGTGTGCTGCAGAGAGGCTTCTTTAGATACCATGGGAACTCTGCTGAGTGTTGGTCATGGCTCATGTCTTTATCTGCTTTAAAGGCATAACCGAACCTTTCATTTCTGTGTCAGAAATTCAAGACTCCAATGCCTTTCTTTGTTCATTGTTTAATGTTGGCAATAGCCTGCTATCACAAAACTCTCACAAAAGCAGCGGATTTGCTGCGACCCTGTTTATACACTGTTCCTTCCCCATCCTGTTATGCCCCGCGTGGTGTAATACTGACCAGAATTTCTTTCTCCCAGCAATCCTTAGACACTCACTGCCTTACACAGAAATATATATCTGGCAGGGACGGAGCAATGACAACATTTCTTCCCACACACTCTTGTAAAATAGGTATGGTGGGCTTTGCTACTTCCCCAGCCTGTTTCTCAGCATCTCTCACTCTGTGTTGCGGCGTGCCGGCTTCTCAAGCAGGTAGACAGGAAAGTCCCAGAATCACAGAATCACAAAATGGTAGGGGTTGGAAGGGACCTCTGGAGATCATCCCATCCAACCCCCCTGCTTGAGCAGGCACACCTAGAGCAGGGGGCACAGGACCCCGTCCAGGCGGGGTTTTAATGTCTCCAGAGAAGGAGACTCCACAGCCTCTCTGGGCAGCCTGTGCCAGTGCTCTGGAACCCTCACAGGAAAGGAGTTTTCTCTCATATTCAGGTGGAACTTCCTGTGTTCCAGCTTGCGCCCATTGCCCCTTGTCCTGTCATTGGGCACCACTGAAAAGAGTCCGACCCCATCCTCTTGACACCCGCCCTTCAGATATTTGTAAGTATTGATAAGATCCCTCTTCAGTCTTCTCTTCTCCAGGCTGAACAAACCCAGGTCTCTCAGCCTTTCCTCATGAGAGAAGTGCTCCAGTCCCCTGATCATCTTTCTGGCTCTTCAAAGGACTTTCTTGTGAAAGTCCTTCACCCTACAGTGCATGGGGCAGCGGGCACTGGGGCGAGCTGCCCCGTGGAGTTACGATGCTGTAGCGCTATTGAGTTCCCTGCAGACAGTCACCCATTTAAGGAGCCTCACCTCTTTGCACAGACCACTTAGCAGGAGCAGTAGATCATCTTCACTCCTCAGAGAGCTACAACAGGTGTTTCTGCACCCACTTAAGGCATGGGAGTAATATAAGGCAATTCCAAGGTACAGGGAAGTAGCAGGGAGGGCTTTCTCGTGAACAGCATTTTCCATGGCAGCCGGTCTGGGTGTCCTTCATTTGGAGATTGCAGATTCAGTCTTGGTCTTCTTAGGTTTTGGCCAAGGACGTTTAGGAACATCTTACCCCAGATGCAGGTTATAGCAGCTACAGTGATGCAGAACATCCCTTGTTACATGTATTGACCTGCCTGGATCAGAATTCCCAGTGCTAATTTTTCACCATAAATCCAACTGTACTGCTGCCACTCCTCATTTCCATGTGAGTCACTTTCAGCTCAGTCAGACATCTCGGCTGTTTGCAGGAGACTTTTTAGATCTTCAAAGGGGGCAAAAATATTTTTAATTTATTTCTCTTTTACTAAGCAGTCCTTACATCCACTTGCATTCATTCCTCAGTTTAGACTTTCTCCCTGTGCAGTGCAACCCAGGGGGTGAGTATGAGCACTGTTTGTTCTCCTTCCTTAGCATGTGCATCTCCTGCAACACTGCTTGCTCCAGTTCCTAAATTGCTGGAGCCCCTTCCTTACGCTGCAAAATGGCCAGAGAGCAGGGTGAGGTCCCAGAACTAGGGCAGGTTCCACAGGAGTTTGCTCAAGACTTGGGAAATGGGATAGAGACCTCAAGGGTGGAGCAAGGGGACACATTACAGAGCGCAGTTGCAAGCAAAAGGGCAGAAACAACTGAGAGCACATTATATTTTCAAGATTAAGGGAGCTTAATTTGTATAAATATAGTTTAGTTACAGAAATTGCTTTCCAAGAGAAAGGGGCACACTCAAACATATAACTTCAATTTTAGATAGACTTTTTGAAGACCTGATTCTTTATTTGGCCAAACTACCTCTCTTATCAGTGACAGCCCATTAACAAGTAGCCCTGGAAATTCTGCCTTGCAGAGACCCTTTTGTGCATGGGTGGAGCGGACAGCTGGGCTGCGGTTAGCCGGACACAAACAATACCTACAGGAAAATGGGAAGTTCTTTGGAAGTGCATAATGTGGCCAGCTGGAACTGTGAGTGGAAGTGTGGGTGGATGTAACACACAATAAAAAATCCCAAGCCATTCTCCCCATGTAACAGCAGGGATCCCATCCCCAGCTGGTTGTTCATGGAGCTTCTCAGGGAAGACATTCTTAGATTTACCAAACCTCTGCTTGAGCCCCAATAGCCTGTGGGTTCCCCAGTCCTGGGCACTCTCTGTGTGGGAGCAGCAGTCCCTATGGCTAAAAACTCCAGCTTTTCCATGGCGGGAGGGCTGACCTCACTTGCCCATGATTAGCACAGCCTGGCCATGCCTTTGCAGAGGCCAGACCCATGTGGGGCACTGATGGGCTCTGGCTCTCGGGATTTTGGCAGTAGTTGGCCGAGGATGGCTATTCAGGAGAGAGATGGGGCAGAAAGGCTCTGACTCATCCCATGCTGGGAAGCCGTGAGGGAGCTGGGGATTGCTGCCCAGTTGGGGACTGCTCTGGGGGCAGAGCCAGCCGGGGAAGGAGGGAGCCCGGCAGGCGCCTGCCTTGCCCTCCCACACGTGCTGCTCCAGCCCTCCGCACCCCGCGCCAGCTCTGCTCAGGCATCCTTCACGCTCACAGGCAGGATTTGGTTTTGGCACTTCTGGTTATCGCCAGTGAGAAATCAAAACATGAGTCCTGTGAAAAGGTACAGCTCAAAGCCTGTGGCAGGGAATAGAGCGCAATACATTCTTTTACACACATTTATTAGTGCACTCAATGTACCTTAAATTTTAAAAAGTGATGTGAAAAAGTATTCACATTAAGAACTGGCAAAATCATGCTCTGTGAACCACCGTTAGTAAATACATAAGGAATCATCATCAGTAACAACATCAGTAATAACAGCTGTACCATCCTGTTGGTTATAAATGAATGATGACAGTGCTGGACTGTAAGAAGCTCAAGGCTGTATCTATCGTAGTCCATAAATGGAGTCCTTGCAAGCTGTTTAATCATTTTAGAGACCTGATCTGTGACTGGTCTGAACAGCCTTGGTCTGAATGGCCTGTCTGGTCTCAATATCCTTGTTGATACTCAGTTTTATTTCTCTACTTGGTTTTATATTTATACATTTACAAGTCAGAAACCTTTGCTTACGAGTTTCGGTGTTTTTCCCTGCTTCTTGCTTTCTTAACCTATCACCCCTCTAATAACTCCTGGCTGGCAATTGTGCTGAAGACAGCAGTAATACTTGTCTAGGTAGAGTTTCAGAGTCACGAGAGAAGGCCTGGCAAGAAATCCAAGGAGAACAAAGGTAGCTTGTTGCTACAGAGGCAGAAAAATAAGTAGAGACTAGTTCATAAGAGTTGGTGAGTTAGCCTTGCTTCTCTACATGCCTTCACTTGTAGCTACCAGAGACTGAGCGAAGGACAAGAGACATGCCCAAGGTTTACCTTCCAGTCTATCTGAAGCAGAGGTAGATGCCCTCTGATTTGCAAGTGCCAGCCCATTTCCTCCTCTTCCTCCCTCCTTTGGATGCTTGCTGTTCTCTACATACATAGTGGCAGCTCCTTCTTGGAAACATGGCGATGACCTGTACACCCGACAACATGAAGCAGGTGGAAAAATGGGAAAACGCATAAATTTCACACCTAGCTTCCTAGTGAATGATTATTTGATAGAGATCTAAGGCTCACAGGGTAAATTCCCCAAACCATTTTACTCTTCTGGTTTGTCCTCAAGTGTCAACAACAAAAGACTAAGGAATACAGAGCATATGTTGTTTAACCCTTTCCTGTATGTTTCCCCACACATCTCAGTAGCATGTACTGCTGTGCAAAACCTGGGTTAAATGTATAAAGGGAGCCTTTTGTTCCTAATCCCTTAGTAGTGCGTCTAATGGAAAATGAAGCCGTGGTTTGTTGAGGTTAGTTCCACTTAAAATGTCAAATATTAATTACAATTTAATGTGTGGTTTACTCTCATGTAAGTGTATATTAAAAAGCATTGCTGTTTTATCATACATTTCTAGAGATGGAATTCAAGTTCAAACACGTAACAGTAAAATGCGCGAATTTTAAAAGTCATAAAAGCTAAGACCTTCAAATGGTGTTATTTAGAGTTAGCCACACTTAGCCACAAAAGTGAATTACTTGATATTAGAACTGCCTAAGGTCGAGTGTTGCTGGAAAGTTGCTGTTCTGAAAGTCCACCATATAATTTTGCTGACTAACTTTGCATACAGTGATATCATGGCTGACTACACTTACCATGCATTTGCCCTTCTGTTCTCCCTGCAGGCAGAGTCTGTGTTCATGAGTGGGCCTGCCTTCAATGGGGGTGTGTGATGAGTATGACAGTGACAGGCATTTCTATGCAACTGGGCAGAATCAGGTTAAAGTTACAAGGTAATTCAGCATTTTCCTCCTTCTACAAGCCCTTTGTGCTGGGCTTTAGAAACCTGACTGGTCTTTTTCTATAAACTTTTGAGGTACCCCTTTTTCTTTTAGTCCTTATTTTATCCCTCATTAAATCTCTTTCCTACTTTATGAAGAGAGCATGTGATTTTCTCTGCATTCATCTTTACACTTTTCTGCGGTTGATGGATTGGCAATGACGTTGGGCATTGCTTTTTCCAGAAATGACACCGGAGAATTAATCCCTTCTGTACTCTGCCACTGGAGAGGAAATGGTCCTTGCACAGAAATCCTTCCCCCCTGCTCACAGTGTTTGTCTATCATCTAAGCTTTTCCTTCTCATCTCACCTCTCCCTCCTTGGAGTACACGGCAACTTTGGGGCTTTCCTGTTAAGCTTCTGGGTCTCTCTTGCTTCAAACTCTTTTTTTTAATCTTTGCTACCTCTGCACAACTTCACCCCATGCTCTCACCACTGCAGGAGTGCCTGGCTCACTATCTGTTTTTCCTCTCTGTCCATATTGCCAATGGACCATGAGAAACAAAGTCTTATTACAGCATACTTGACCTGCAACTCTCTGACCAAATGCCTGTACATAATCAGGAAGCCATTTAACAGGGATTTTCCAGGGTACAGCAATATTTGGATGTGGTAACTACTGAATTAATAAGACTGCCTCTGCAATTGTAAACTTTAAATCTGTAACTGTAATATTTTTACTCAGGCAATAGACTGAAGTGATGGAGAAGCAAACAAATCAATGATTATTCTCGGTGTCACTTTGCAATGTATATTCATATCTTTTTACAAGGACAACTGTTTAATGCAAGCAGAGTGCAGACTACGCTCCAAGCGCTGTTAATGTCAGCACTATATACAGATAGGGTTTTTAAGTGGAAATGTATTCTGTTTTATCCTTAGGTGTTCCTCTGATCTCACTGGCATCTATACCTGTGAAAAAAATTCCTGCACTGAAGGTGTGTTGTTAATGAGCTGACATGGCCTTTTAAGGAAGGATGTGCGTGTATTCCTGAAAGAAATCAAACTGCAGAATTGTCAATAATGTATATGCAAAGTTTATCATCTGTAAGTACAAACACTTAAGAACAGATTACTTTCAATGAAACATACTGTTATAAAATTTGCTATATCCTTTTTGAAATGTAACATTTATTTCAACTTTTCTGTAAGTAAATCAACTGTCATGCACACTGTTATTAATGTAAAATGAAGTTTACCATCAGCTGATGTCTCAGCTATATAAATCAGCAGTGAAGATTTATCTCCATCCCTGTTTTTATTTGTTACTCTTCTGTTGCTTAATTCTGATTTTTGTCTATTTGTTTATCATTGTAGGTGGCTGAATTCTGTAATGAGCATAACCAGAGCAGAGAAGCACTCAATCTGCAGAATCGAATGTGTGACTACGGAAGCACATGGGAAGTAATTAAAAACTGTAAAGATTTTGAAAATAATCTATTCTTTAGCTTTATAATGATGTAATGGATGATTTTGCTAAGAAATTAGCATCACCTTGAGTTAAAACACAGTACAAAAAGGCATCTTAACTTCGGACTGCAGTCCTCTCAAACAGTTTTAACATACTGTTAAAACCAGAGAAGCTGCACAGATTGCATATCAGAGAAGAATCTTCCTGTTATTCTTATATTCTAGACAAATTAATCTAGAAGGCATAAATACAACCATTTTTGTTTGATGCTAATTCATGTCATTTTTATAGCTAGGTTCTGACGTTATTAAGAATGATAGGATCTATTCCAAGTACTTGCTTACTTTCCCTGAGAAAGCAGGTACAGCCTGAAAGGTTACATCCAGGCTAACAGAAGTATTGTGCCACAAACTGCAATGCCATGGAGTCATGCCATGTCTATACCAGGTCATGTAGAAAATGGTACAGCAAAGTAAGGCAGAGAAAATTATACAGCTATTTATTCCAGCACTTGTAGCTGTCAAGTCCCTTCTCAAATACTAAGAGTAGGCACTAGAGCAATGACAGCCCAGCTAAGAGGTATTTAGTTTTGAACACTCTTCAAACATTGTGTGTGATTGTTTCCCTCTAACACAAGAAAAGTCTGTATTCCCCCGAAGAATATTTGAAGTAGACTGTAACCAGCAATAATAGAGCAGTATCTGTGTACTACAGATAGACAGGATTTGTGTTTTGCATGTGAACAGAATAACTGCAGGTTTATTAACTAGAGTACTCTAATCAGTCATCTTAAATTAAGAACTGTTGAAGTTTTAGTAAATTAAATTCTCCTGTAATTATTTTATAACAATTTTATAACAGTTACTTTAATTTCATATTAGCTTTCTTAGCAATTAGCACTCTGGAAACTGTAAAGAAATAGCTATTGCACTAGAAATTATTGTACTTAATTGAGGTTAATGGATTTTTCAGATTTAAAACCATATAAATGAGGTGATGTTCAGGTCACCTGCATACTACAAGAATATGCATTAAACAGCGTTTTTTAAAGCTTGAGGTAAAATCAAGATGAACCCATCAAGACCCTCAGCTATTAAAAATGATATTCAGATCAGAAGAGGAGGTTTCCATAGAACAGCTGCAAAGGCTCCTTCATAGTGTCTGCAGTTCCAATGGGACCTTATGCTGATGTGTTTCCACCATGTAAAATTATTCATCTTGATGCCAGAATAGAAGATGATAAGGTCATTTTATCATGGACTACCCCAGGAAATCATTTTGCCTCTGTCACAGCTTGTTTCTTAGTTTACGAAAAGCCAGATTTTAGTTCCCTCCTTCCTGTTTGCTTTCCTTCCACTAAACACTTAGTTGTTAGTGGAGAGAAAAATAAACAAAGGGAATGCTTTTTCTGATGCCTCTACTCCAAGAGAGGTGGTAAAAGAGCAAGAGGAAAGGAAAGTAATGGCAGCATCTAGTAGCCATAATACAAATAAGAAGAAAGGCGAAACAGCAAATTTGACAGAAAAATTATTACATTAGTCAGATAAATGAAAAGCAGGTGCAATATTGAATCTTGCAGTCAGGGTTTTGCAGCATTTAAGGGTAAAATCCCTGTATTTAGTAGTTTTCATCTCATATGAAGGCTAGAGTGTGAATTTTATCACGATCTCTGATTAAGAGCAGGATAATATAACTGGTGAGAGATTCCAAGAATTACAGCTTAGTCCTTGACTTCTTTGCTCATTCTTTTCTTAACGAAGATTGCAATACTTTCTTAGTTTTGTGTTATGTACTTAGTTCTACTTTATTGTACTGCTGTTTCTTGATAAGGATAAATTATTCATTGCATATACAGTCAAATTTTTAATATTAACATCGATATTAAGGTTTTATTTTCTTTTGTTCCCTAGAACATGATTAAAAATGCTTCTAATTACTTGTTTGAAATGGCAAAACATTGATATTTCTTCAAGTCTGTAAAAATTATAATTCCTAAAACGTGGAAGAAAAACACCAACTATTCAAGATTAAAAACAGAATCATATGATAAGGTATGATTTAGAGAACTCTATGATTAGAACAAGGAAAAGCTAGACTGATAAGGCGACATTATGAATCACAGCAAAACCTAGGACTAATCCTGGATGTCCTTACTCAAAGGTGTTGAGAGTGTTCATAGGATAAAAAAAATTGCAGGACTGAATTTATTCAACAAGAATCACTTAACTCTTCTTGTCGTGTCCCAACCTCAGAGGGAGGAGAGCAACCAAGGTTCTAATGATCCCCTCGGACTAAATTAAGGTGAAACAACACCAAACGATCAATCAAACACTTTATTTTTATTCTAACACAGAAAGTAACTTAAACTTGGAAAGGCAATTCGAACTTGAAAACATGGAAAAGCGTTAGCGGTGTGGGTTCTTATTAAGAATATTCATAAAAGAAGAAGAAGAGAAAAGAAAGGAGAGAGAGATCGATCGATCACCGGTCCAGGTTCCAGCGTTGGTCCGGCCAACGGGGGGTGGATGTCTGGTCGGTAGGAGCGCTCATCCAAAAAAAAAAAAAGGAAAAAAAAGAAAAAAACCCAAACGGCACTTGCCTTCCCCTTTTATATTCATCTTGTGAGTGTTTGAGACATTCCTCCGAAAAGTTCAAGGGCTCTCCACCCCTTGTCCCCTTATCAAGTATTGTCTCCTGCCAGTTGGTTAGCTCTCCTCACTAGCTATGTAAATTAGCACGCATGCTCCTTACAGGAGTGGGGGGGCAAGTCTTTTCAGCCCTGAATTGGGTCGGTGGTCACGATCTCCCTCTTCCGCCTTTACCTTTCACCTAGTTACTGTGGTTTTGGTACTTCATCAACCAGCTGAGGGGGATGTTCACTCTTATCAGTCTCCCAGTTCTTCTTCAAGGATATAGTCGTCCTTATCTCTCAGCTTTTGTCTTCTGACTGATAAATTTGCCTTGGTGCTAGACTGCTTGTTCTTCCAGTTGGACTCCTACACTTCTCTACCCCCGTGTTATGTATAACTTTGGTCTTACTTTTTCAGGCAGATGTCATCATAGCAGACCCTTACATGAAAAATGTAGATGATCCTTACACCTTACAGTATGGAAGATGTAAAGAAAAAGGATGGTACATCCATTTCACACCTAACTTCCTGTTAAATGACAATTTGACTGAAATTTATGGAGAAAAAGGTAATACTGCTATTTGATTTAATTGCCTGTTTTATTGTTTGTATGAAATGGCCTAGATATTTCAAAGTGATTAATGAATTTGGGTACTTTAATTTGCTTGCCAATATAAAAAAAAAACTTTGAGAGACACATTTTTCAGAAGTAGTAAATACCTGCGAAATGTCTGAAGTTAAATATTCCAACACTGGATCCAGAAGTTGTTCATCCCTTTGAAAACCTTCAATGGTTATTACTCTGCACTTAACTACTTCCATTAGCACTAGCCTTCCTTTTACCACTTACCAAATAAACTATCAAGTGCTTGAATATCTGATTTTGTACTACACTGTGTCAAAAAACATAAGGTTTTCTGCTCTGTGGGACAGAAACCTCACAAAACCTAGATTTCCTCAGGAGATTTGTGCCAACTTGGAGGAAAGCCTCTAGAAGAGTTCCTGCATTTCTGAGAGTCAAATACGAACAAAAATTATAGTCCTGTTGCTAAACTGATGCCTTCCTAGTTTTACCTCAAATAAATATTATTATCCCAATTGCATAAATATTTCACAATCTTCCCGCATTATCTCAGATAAGAATTAGTTTAAATTTTTAAAATGTCCAAGTAAAACACTGACTAGCTTTTAAAC
The DNA here is from genome assembly GCA_031468815.1 of Morus bassanus. Lineage (NCBI taxonomy): Eukaryota > Metazoa > Chordata > Aves > Suliformes > Sulidae > Morus > Morus bassanus. The sequence goes on along the minus strand of CM062576.1, from coordinate 7,494,482 downwards.
AGCTGTATTTAGAACGTGCATGTGCTACTCTTTTTCAACAGGTCGAGTTTTTGTCCACAAATGGGCTCACTATTGGTGAGGGGTGTTCAATGAGTATAGTAGCGAAATGCCTTTTCATGTGTCTAGAAATTCTAAAGAAGCAAGTATTGAAGCAACAAGGTATTATTTTTTTCATATTTCTGCTTTTACATTACACAGGTTTAAACATTTCAAGAACATTTTTAATATTCTCATCATCTGTGCTGAGTTTGTACTTTGTAGAGTGTCTAAGACCTGTTCATATGATTAAAAGATGCTTAGTCAGCAATTTCTATTGCGTGCTCTGCAGCCCAGAAAACCACAGCTGCCTTCGGTGCTGTTTTGAGGTTCAGGAGACCAGGCTGGATAATCTTTTGCTCTGTATGTGGGTGCAGACTTCAGCCACCATTTGTTTCATACTTACTTAATGCAATTTTATCAAATAGCAGTTATCAATAACACTGAAATTGCCTACAGAAAACACTGTGATTTTAAAGTTTCTACAAAGAGGGATAAAAGCTGAATGGATGCAGAGAATTAGTTCAGGCTTGCCTTTATTCCTAGCTCAGGTGTACCAATACAGTTTTTTGTATTGCAACTACTAGCAGGATGTCTTTCCTGCATAGCCTGTAATTATCACAAGGAAGATCACAAAAGACCACAAGTGTTTTATGACTAACTATTCCTAGATTAGTGTTAGGACCCTGCCAGGCATAGAGGCAGCCTACCTATGTACTTGTGCAGTGTCTAGTACAGTGCTGTGACAACAGCAATTTGGCTTTGGGCAGCCAAAATTCAAATAAATAACCAGTTACAGACTGGGTTCTTAACCAGCCCTGCCTATCTTCTCTTCCCTTAGCTGTCCAGCTGGTGTGACTGGTATACCTGTTTTCCAAAACTGCAGTGGAGACAAGTGTGAGTCAAGAAGCCGTAGATATGATGGTCAGCTATATGAAAAAGGATGTACATTTATTCCAGATATACAACAAAAAACCTCATGTTCTATTATGTATTTGCAATACCTACCATCTGTAAGTGTTACTATACCTTTCTGGACTGAGAGTTTAGTAAAATTTGGGGTCTAGTCAGTTATTTCAGCTGGGGAGAATGATCAGTCAGGTGTCTCTTTAATTAATTTCCACTTCAAAGAATATACATGATGCTAACAGTTCTATTAAAATCTGTTCAAAAGGGAAGACAAAGGAGCTACTGGAAATTATTTGACAGCTGTTTCCTGTCAATAAGGGTGAGATGTACAGCAGTCTCAGCATCCTTCTTGCTCCATGTTTGGAGAATCAGGTCAACAGGCATAAAAGGGAAGCATACTTGCCAAATGCGTTGTCCATAAGATAACTGCAGTTTTTGATCACTCCTTATGTAAACTGGCACCCAAACTGTGTTACCTGGTTAGCTCTATTACACTCCGTTGCAGAGCAATCTGGTCTGTCTATCCGTCCTTAACACAGAAGCAGCAGCCCACGTCTCTTGAAAGCAGACAGGACAACCAAGCAGGCCTCCTCATGCCAGCTCTGTACTGTTCCACTGTCTGGGAGAGGGTGCTGGGATAGCGGTTAGCAGGACGGACAGTCTCCTTGCAGGCTAGGTCTCTGTGGTACGGGATCCCAATTCCTCCTCCAGCTATTGACCTTATTTCTTTGGGCACGCTCTTTCCCAGAACTTTATGGGTGTCCTGGGCCTGGCTAGGATACAGTTAATTTTCTTCATAGCGGATCATATGGTGCCGTGTTTTAGATTTTTGGCCAAAACAGTACCAATAACACGCTAATGTTCTAGCTTTAGCTGAACAGCATCAAGGCCTTCTCTTTTGAATCGACTCGGAAGTGCACAGTAGGCTGGAAGGGGACACGACCAGGCAGATGACCCAAACTAACATAAGAGATATTCTATACCATATAATGTCATGCTCAGCAGTAAAAGGGAAAAGAGGGGGTTTTAGGAGCGTTAGCTACCTTATGTTCAGGAACTGGCTGGGCATCGGTCTACCCACGGGAGGTGGTGAGTGATTGCCTTTGCATCACTCATTTTGTTTTGTTTCTTCTCTCTGCTTTCACTTATCCTTCACTTATTAAACAATTTTTTTTTTTTTGCTTTGTTTGGTTTTATCATAACCCTAAAGATTTTTTTCTTTTATTCCTCCTTTCCTCTTCCTCAATCCTACTGGGGAGGGGGAGGAAGTGTAGTGCTTATCTGCCCACCAGGGTTAACCCACAACAATGGGTCATGGTCTTCCCTCAGCAGTATGTTGTGGACATCCTGAGACATCTAAAAGATTATTTGCTGCTTCTCTCGAAGTCTTGACTTTGTATCTTTTGCATGTTTCCTTATTCCACACAAGAAAACTTACAGGAACTGGTCCAAGACCCATCAGCTTAACCCAAGAAGTTGGTTAAATATTCAGGCTGCTTACTTGTGCTGACCTCCATGCTGTTCAGCTACAGTATGTATGTTAGCAGGCTTAAATCTAGTAGGACCTCCATGAATCAGTCACTTCAAGGATCTCAGTACTCACAGACTGAAAGCTTTGTTTCTGCATGTCACAGCACGCTTGTGCTTATGTAAAATCTGAGGTAAGTTCTTTGGGAGCCCTTTCTTTGCTCGTCTCTTCTAAGATCCTGGCTGGCCAGGCACCATGGCACAGAGGACATTTGCTGGAGAAGAACACCTCCATTTGTCCTGTACTCCACCACAAGCTTCATATTTTTCTGAGATATTTTCTATATTCTTTTTGTTGGATTCAGAATTATTGTCAGCTTCAATCTGACCTTTTAGGTTCAATTTTGTGATAAAAACACTCACAACAGTGAGGCTCCAAATATGCAGAATAAGATATGCAACCACAAAAGCACATGGGAAGTAATTATGGAATCAGATGAGTTTCGCAACTCGGCTCTTGTAAATGCTTTGGCACCCCCCTCTGAGACTACCTTCAGGCTACTGCAGACCCAGGACAGAGCAGTCGCTTTAGTACTGGATGTTTCTGGGAGCATGTCAATGGTAAGAATATGCATCTTACAGGCAATTTTTAGCAAAAATTGTAAGAAACAGAAAAAGTTACAAAATAAAAAATCAGTCAATTCTGTAATTAACTTGATTATTTTAGAAAAACAAGAACTATTCTTATTCTTGGTAATTTTATTTAGGAATTCCTACAAGATATCACTTCAAAATACTGAGAGTTGTAGGCCAGACTTGGTCTTTTTTTTTCATGTAAAATCTCAATTTTATATACTTTCCATCCTTTGTTCCAGACCTAGAATGAGAGTGCCATTGTATTTCTTCCAAGCAGAAAATGTATCCTAGATGGAGTTTCACATTGTATTTTTGTTATGAATGATTCTAAAATTTAAAGTAAATATGTAGGTCACAATATGTCAATAAATTAGACGTTCTTTCCTCATTACAATATTGCTCTTTGGAATCAAGAATGTGAGCTGGCATAATGTTATGTCATTTTAGCAAGGCTGAGGTTATTTTTCCTTCTTTTTCTTCCCATAAAACTTTGCATAGGTTTATTCTTTCACAGCTTCTTGTGGCATGAGGTACTAAGCCTGTTTATGGATGCAAGGTTTAGTAAGCGTCCCTGAATATGTGCTTATTTGCATAAATATCCTAATACCTTTATAAAGGTGTAAGCAATGTAATCACCTGTAGAGAGATGACAAAATTATCTGGGTAGGTAAGGCAGCTACGTCATGATTTATTAATGGACTTCAAACCTCTATGCATACTCTAACAGCTTGTAAAAATCAGCCTATATATTCTTTCGATGACATACTGCATTTTCTTATCCCCAACTTACCTCTTCCACAGTTCAGTAGTGAGCCAATGACCATGACTCTCTTAACGAAAATACTGCAACTTCAGTGTTTCATTTTTTCAGATGAAGTCAAGCCTAAAAATAAGACTATTAATCTAAAGAAGATAATTCAAAAAGCTCAAACATGTTGAGAAATTTTCTTAAATATCTGACAGTCATACCTTAAACCAAAATATACATGAAGAACCATAAAGCAGTATATGCTCCACTTCTTTAGTTATGGCATACATATAGTAATTGTGAGATTCTCCCATAGTGCGCCTTCAACAGATCTATTTCCAGACATGCCGTTCTAGTCCAGAGCTGTTCCTGAGACTGATCTTCAGCAAAGATCTGCAATTGTAATAAATTATATTATTTTTATAATACAGATGTCTACCAAAATACATTTTATTAAATCAATTAGTAAATAATAATGTAATGCTAAAAACCAAAAAGAAGATAATTATGAAATAAATACTGCAAGAATATGTAGCTCCAGAGATAAATGTTTTCAAATATAACCTTTTTTCAGTGATCCCTTTGAATATTTGCATTTAAAATAGCCATACTTTTACTTCAATATTATTTATATTTTCAAAACACTTAGTCTCTAGACTAACCTACTCCTTAGGCATTGTAGGTGTTGTCCTTTTGCATTGACATCATGCTATTAAAAAAAAAGTGACAAAAATCTTGATTAGGAATGAAGTCGTAACATCAGAAGATGGACTTTGGCTGGTGACATTTTTCTTGGAAGTTGCAGTTTGCTGCACTTTCACAATACCAGAACATGGTTTATATCTCCTCTCTTCCAGAACTGAGCATACATGAGTTACCTTATGGCAGATAGTTTTTAATTTTTAATTACATGATCAACATCAAAAATTCCTGTATTTTGTTTATAGTCAAAGCTTTTCAGAAGATATTGAATTCTAAGGATATTGTTCTTCTTCACATACAGTGCGACCGCATCAGACATCTCTGTTGTGCTGCAGTGCTATTTCTGCTCCATATTATTGAAGATGGTTCCTGGGTTGGAATTGTCACATTTGACTCTGACGCATCTGAAGCAGCTCCTTTGCAACAAATAACCAATCACACAACACGCCAAAATCTTGTTCGATGTTTGCCTAGAATTGCTAGTGGAAACACCAATATCTGTGCAGGCGTACATAAAGGACTTAAGGTAAAGTACAATGTGGAAATACCTCCTGGAATGCATGGAAAATGAGGAACAAGTGAGATACATACTTGATAGCCCACTGAACATGGACTTCCTATGCAATGGTAGAGTTAAGAAAGATAAAATTACTCTTGAATCTATCAGGAGAAAATTTGGTATTGGAACTATTTGGCATTACCATTATCTGGCATTAGAAAGAGTATTACCAGAAGACAGGCCAGATGCTTCAAAAAGGATACTGAAAAATAAGATCAAATTCCAAAATTAACTACAAGAATGATCTAAATTTTGGAAAAATCAATTTTCTAGTTAGAAACCTATGAAGCTTATTCTATTTAGTTTGTTTAAGAGAAAGTTAGGAGGTTACTTTAATACAGTTCTTTAATGACTTCTAGTGGAAAGGAATATGCAGTACTGCAGCCCAAACTCTCACACAACTGGATAAACTCACAGCCCGATCACATTGCTGTCTGTACATACAGAGAAAAGCCTGCAAAGCAACACCACAATGAACATCATACTGTATTCCTGCTATCTCTAAGATTTTTTTCTAGCAAAATATGGACTGAGGAAACACCAGAGATCTGACTTATGAATCACAATGAACATATAGAATAAATAAATGTTAAAATAGGAAGCTGTACAATGGTAGTATTGTTAATTCCCATGGTCCACCAGTCATGAATCAAGCCCCTAAAACTGTGAAACCACAAACAAATCATGAGATTGGGAAACAGCGATGGATAGATACTATTATTTATTTGTCTGTTTTACGTCCTTGGGCTGGCAGTCTGAAGTCTTGAAGGCAAAACTGAAAATCAGGAGCAACGTGTAGGAAAAGGGAAGAAAGAGAAAGACAGAAATTGTACAGAGAAGGATGAGACTGCTGAGGTAGCCGAGAGTCCAGGGCAGAGAGGAGGCTCAGGCCAGGGGAATATCAGGAGGAAGACTGGCAACCAGACAGGGATGGAACAGCCAGGACAGAAGCCTCCCCCATGGGTGCTCTCTACCCCTTTCTGCCCCACCTTCAATTACCTCAGAGTCCACCCCCAGACAGAAGCCTGTCCTTCTCTTCTCCTGAAATTTTGATTGGAGAATAAAAAGTAGTTCCAGACAGTGAACGTAAGTTTTGAATATGATGCCCTTAAACATCCAGTCCTGAACCAGCAAAGCATATACAGGCAGAGCGCTTCTGACATCTTCAATTTGGGACAGGTTCCTTCCCTAGGAAAACATATATTAAATTTTAGTTATTTATAATTGAACACTCACTAAATCTAAGCAATTAGATGGTGCGATATCAATTGCAAAAATTAATATTTTAATAGTTTTAGTGTTAAATAAAAATTCAAACACTTATTAAAGGATAAATTTTTCTTATATTTGAAGTTAACAGTTTTAAATGCATACATTGACTGTGCTCTGGGATAAACTAGCATTTAAAAATTATTCAGCTGCTTATGTCTTTTCTTGATGCAGTTAATTGAAGATAAAATGCATACTGCGTATGGTTCAGAAATTGTGTTACTGACAGATGGAGAGGACCCAGGTATAGCATCTTGCTTTGATTTGGTGAAACAAAGTGGGGCAAAAATTCACACCATTGCATTGGGGCCATCGGCAGCCAAAGAATTGGAAGAATTTTCAAAACTAACAGGTATATATTCTAAATGCACTCTTCCTCTGGCATGCATATTCAAGTATGAAAATGTAAAAGCATGGCAATTCATCAGTCTAGAAAAAAGAAATTTAAGATATTTAAATTTTAATTTTAAAGAAATTTGGTTTTCATGACAGGCTTTTTTAATACAAATAAGCAGAACTCTTTAGATCCACAGATTTGCTTTAAGAGCTGTCTTGATTTAAAAAATGCAATAACATGGCAATACCCTATTACTACAGAGATTTAATTATGATATTGTTAGATTACATAAAAAGAAATGTCTAGAGTTTTATTTCTGGCATTATGTGCAATGGCTAGAACTTTCTATATTATTTAACTTAAAAGCATATTTTATTACATAAAGAAGAATAAGTTTCTTCAACTGTTGTGGCTGAAGTGCACTGGCTAGCAAATTGTAAACATAGTGACTACCCTTGTCATTAGCAAGCATAGCTGTCAGCTGAGCTGTAACTACATAATTAGTTTGAAAACAAGCATTTAAAAACTACCCATTGGGGTGTTGCTTTGTGCTACAGCACCTGCAAATGGCATGGAAGAATGAAAACTCCTTGCGTAGATCTAGAAAACAAGCTGACTCCAAACAAATATGGTGAATAAATATTCTTATTTAAGAGGTGCACATGCTGTGCTTTTTCAGACTATGATCCACTTGGTTTTGCAATTTAAATAACTTTGAATACCCTTATGCACTCTTCAACATCATTAGATCAACATGACTCTGGGAGAGTCCAGAGTTCAATTTTGTTTTGGCCTGTATTTTAAGACAGAATTTGTTGTTTAAGCTCCACTTGTGGAGTATTTATTAAGAATGATTTGTGAGCCAGAAAGAACCCAGGTGGTTCTCCGGCATGTAGTCTTCAACCAGCAGGCCTTCCTGCTTAGAAACAAAAATCAATTTTCTGAAAATACTGAATAGATCTCTGAGCTAACACCTCCTCCAGCTCATACGACTCCATGTGTTCTCTCATGAGACACAGCCATACACCTGATGTAACTTGCACACCTCATGTCAGCCTGTGCATGAGGGACGGGGGTGAGAGGCGGTAGGTGGTAGGGAGGGGCTGTGGGCAGCCTCTGCACACCCCAAGTAGGCCCCCCAGGGCTCAGCACTGCACAGTGTCTCTCCCTCACTCTGGGACTGCAGTGACCTGTGCATTAGGAGCACAGTGATGGCTCCGTTCATGTCTGGCATGTATGATCCTAGTTGAGAGAACTGCAGCAAATGCGTGAAGTGCAGATGGTTCAGTAGAGCACTATGAGGCCATGTTCACAATGAATTCATTAACAGACCTGCACTAAGTATAAAAACCTCCAATGGACTAGAGCTGCTTGAACTCAGTATGCATGAAAAGAGATCTAAACTTCACATTTGGAAATAAAGATGATCTGGATTTTAAGAGTCAAAAAACATGGAATGCCACTGTGTCTTTTCTACAGAGGTATTTCCAGAGCAGAATTTCACTGAAGGCATAATATGTGACTCCAAAAGTGCCAGGAAAAGTCTAAAAATGCTGTACTTGATGATATGCTGCAGGGAGTGATTTTCTTGCAAACTTTGCCAATGAGAGAGAAAATGAGTTCATCACACAAACCAGAATTTACTATGACACATGCATTAGCACATTAATAAAAAGATACATTTCTGTTTTGATTTCATAACAAGTTGGCTGCCTTAGTACAACATTCAGTACCAGAAGTCACATGAAATTTAGCAATTTTAAAGTAAAAAATAGTATTTCTAATTCTTTTGCTCTTGTCTTTCAGGAGGTTTAAAGCTTTATGCTGTAGATGGAGCTGTCCCCAATAAATTAACTGAGACATTCAGTACAATTACATCAAGAAACAGAGATATTTCTGAACAATCTATTCAGGTCTGAATTTCAACACTTCTTTTTCCTCTTATGCTTTTAGTTGATCAGTAACTGAATTAATTTAGACATTAATGATCATAATTGTCAGTGGCTCAGTTTGGAAATAGGAGCCAGTACATGTTTTAGTGATCTCCTACTTTTCACTGCAATGAAATAAATATATAATTTACATATAATTTACATAATCTTAATTTCACAAAATCAAGAAAATTATTTCTTATAATTGTCAAAGTCCAAGAGACTTTGAGAGAAAAAAGCAAGCAGAAATCCCCTAGGATGTTTAGTTCACTCTTATATGGAACATCTTTTAGAGCATTTTAACAGTATAACTTAACAAAGATACAATTAAAATACAGCTTCTCTCCTAAGCCATATGTATCATTTTAACATATAAACTTTTAGACTTTTCATCTAGGCCAATTGTTAATTGGAGTTTCGCAACTCATTCCTCACTTTGTTAATATTTTAACACAGATCCAGTCCTATGTTTCATCCAAAACATACCACTTGCAAAGATAGCTGGATTATAAGCAACAGTCACTATAGATTTGAAAAGCAGGTCTGGGATTTTTTGAGTTGTTCTATTGCCTTTAATTGTCTCTTCTGTCCTACCTATACAGGGAAAAAATACTAAGTTTGTGACAGGCTATTTTCTAATTGCAGAGTTTATTGTTCATAAAACTGGAGCGAGGAAATTACACAAAATTATTTTAATTTTAATAAAGGAAATATTGTTTACTTCTCTCTTCTATATATTCTCCTCTGTTCTGTTATTTCTCCCTCTCTCTCATTACCTATAAGCCTTACATTCATATGTGGAGACATTTTCTTTTTCACTCTTCCAGGATTTTGAGACAAACTGCAGTGGAAATACAGCTTACTGGCACAATGCTTTAGCTAGGTAGATAAATAGTTTAGATGCAGAAATGAAGGACTTTTACACTTACTATAACTTACTCTGTTTACCATAATTTTACACTTAAAATTAATGTTACTATGCAAGCAGCCATTTCATAAAGTGAACCTGGGATTTTATTAGTTTTCTTCATTCAATAGTTGTGCCAAGTGGCTCTTAATTTTCCTGTGCATAGAGACAGCAGAACTAGAAAGCCTGCCATCTTCTCTGTGTTATAAATAAGTAAGCAGAGACCTTTTTTTCATGCTAGTTTCCAAAAGTCATAAATGCTTTTCAATTCTCTTCTCCAAGACTAATCCATTTTAAGTCAGCAATGAATGGATACAGTATTGTGCAATGGTTGAGGAATCACTCTGAAAATACATTCAATGCTTCTTTACTAAATAGCAATAAGGCAAATTTTATTTCTCTAACAACAGCTTGAAAGCAAAGAGCAAGTTGTTCAGTATTCTGGATAGATGAATACTACCTTGCCTGTTGACAAGACTGTGGGAAATGACACTTTCTTCAGCATTGCATGAAGTCTATCTCAGCCATTTTTTTTCCTGATGGACCCCAAAGGAAAAGAATATGGAAGTTCAGACTTTACAACCGATATTGTAAACTCAAACACAGCTACACTCAGTATAAGTGGCACTGCAGAGGTAAAGACTGAACATTTTATTTCTGAATTAACATTTCTATAGAGGAGCATACAGCCTTTCTTTAATTAACTTTTTATTATATAAGGGAAACAATGGCCCTGTCAAAACATGAAACTTTTTCACTAGTTTTTTTATATTTTTGTATTTTATTTGCAGGTGGGTGATTGGCAGCTTTATATTAAGAATGTCCATGCAGCAACTCAAGTTGTATCAGTAACAGCTGCCTCTCGACCAGCACGTTCTGATGTTCCTCCTGTGAGCATTGCTGCTTACATGAACAGGGCAAACAGCACATTTAATCCAGTTGTTATTTACGCAGCGGTTAGCCAAGGGTTCTTGCCTGTTCTTGGTGCAACTGTGATAGCCACCATAGAGAAGAATGGTACTGCAACAGTAACTCTTGAACTTCTCGATAATGGCGCAGGTAAGGTTCCATATACATAGTAAAAACCTTTGCATTTATGCATTTTGGAATCCAAGTCTGCATGTTCCCCTCAGATTTATCACTAAGGACCGAGTCATGGCTATGCCCTAAATCAAGAAAAAAAATAAAAAGGAAGACAGAGAACCCTACTGCTTTAGGATGGAAGTAAGCTACAAAGCTTTTTCTTGGTGAGGAAAACAAAGACATGGGCCTTTACCAGAAAAACTGTTCTGCTTTCTTTCCTGTGCTGTTATTGAGGGTGAAAGCAGAAGAACTGTGCACGGTAGAGGGTACATTGCTCATACCTACTTTCTGAAAGGGAACTTCATGTAATCACCTGCCTTCAAGAGGCAAGGTAAAAAGAAAACAAGCTGTTTTGTTAGTCCATCTCATATTCTGTGAAGCTGGACTACAGTCTTAACATCAGCTCACCAAACATTAGCTTTATCTCTTTCGTATGTTAAATAAGGGCATTATTCTTTTCAAGAATACTCTTTCTTAGATCAATAGCAAGAAATTCCTGGCATTCAGCATCCCTAGATCTCTTTTCATGTCTCTTTTTCCTTTTCTCTCACCACTGCTGTAGGCCTGTAGCTTTATGAGTTCAGTAGTAGCCAGCAGTGCCTCCTTATTCTGTCCTTGCTTTCACATTGCTGTATTTAAAAATATAATAAGATTTCAATGTGTTATCCCGTGTTTCTTAAACATCATCTATTTTCTGAACCCGTGAGGTTGTTTTTACATTGCTGCCAGGCTTTAAAATGGATGCCACCAGCAGATCATCTACTGCAGCCAGTCAGGTACAACTGCACAAGTTCACTTAAAGAGAAGGAATCCTGTCTTGATGAATTCCTGGCCAAAGGTTAAATTATGACATTTTGCTAATTTAAAGGTGCTTTATGTATTAGTAAGTATTAAGTTGGTCGTTCCATATAGTAGCAAGAGATTTACCTAGTTAAATGTGTTAATGCAAAATGGTTCTTTTTAGTAAAATACATATGAAATGCAGGTTGTCATAGTGGGACTACTCCCGTTTTTAAAAACGTCCACGTTACAAAAACACTGCCAGGTTTTCTGCATAGTAATGTTCAGGTTTTATGTTTATGTATGAATAGCAAAAATAACCTTGTTTACCAGCAGGTATCTTGTTTGAGATATTAATTCTCAATAATTCTATACCAAGGTGCTGACACGATGAAGAATGATGGAATCTACTCAAGGTACTTTACTTCTTTACAAGGCTCTGGAAGATACAGTCTAAGAGTGAATGCCCATGGGAAAAATACTACCACCAGGCTTAGCCTCAAGCAAAATCGAGCCTTGTATATACCAGGCTACAGAGAAAATGGTAAAGAGCGTTTATGAAAGAGACAATTCTTTGCATGATTTGTATGTAGGAGGGTGTAAAGGTTTAGCAAATGGGATCATTTAGATTCACAAAAATTGCATTTGATCTTAAAAGATATTCCATCTATCATTTTCACTACAAAAATCCCAAACAAAACAAACCAGCTCCAACTACTTTTTCCTATGTATGGGAATTGCATAAAATGTTGTCTTTAATCTAAAAAATATTTTTTCTTACAGCCATGAGGATAAGTATTGCTCAGAATCTGTATTTCAGCATCTCGCAACAGGAATTTCAAATCTATAATTTTTCTTGAGACTTTAAAATGGGGATTTGGAGTAAATAAATTCAGCATGCAACAAACTAAACTAGTATACAAACTAACGCTGCTAGAAAACTTAGCTTTTGAGATTTCTTGATTTTTTAGTATTTTTCCATATTAATGCTGAAAAAATATTAGTTGTTGCAATTTAATATTCTCACAGTTATACATTGTGAAATTTAGAAAAATCAGCATAAAAATTGTCTAAAAAATTCACAAAGTATGGCCTATATAACTGAAACCCTCTTAAGGCCTGTAATATGGGTGAAGAGATGTATAGAACTACCTTATTGCAGCCAGGGCTCACCAACATCTGCAGCCTGCTTTACTGGTTGCATCATTTCTAATTTTTTACACTTTACAGACTTTGTCTGCTTTTTGGGTTTCCTAAATTTTATGCTGAGAATCCTGAGATCACCTTATTTTCTGTCTTTACTTCACTAACTTTCCACTAAATTTGAATAAGCTGAAGAAAACTTACAGGATGAGAAGAGATAATAAAAATTAAAAGAAAATGCAATTCAGAGTTCTGTCATGATGAGAGTTGAAAAATGTTTTAAACAGGTAAAATTTATATGAATGCACCAAGGCCTAAATTTGCAGATAAAGAAATCCAAGTCAAGCTGGGAAGTTTCAGCAGAATTTCAACAAGTTTTCTTGTAGTGGATACAGGAGGAGATTCTGCTACTCTTTATCCACGCTGTAAAGTTACAGACCTTCATGCTCCTATAGAAAACAATCATCTTGTCTTGGACAGCTCCAGGATGTGACCTTGACAATGGAAAAGGTGAGTCAGACACTACATTTTTGTGAGATGAGGTTGATACTTTTATCTGAAAGGACATACCCTGAGGACCACCACTCAGGGACGAGGGTTACCTCTTTCCCACCTGAAAACGTAACCAAACAGAGTTACCCTGTTACATGATACCTGTTTTAGTTCTCTTTAATTTTTCATGTTAAAAAAACCCAAACCAAGTAAACCAAGGAATATTATAAACAAATCAAATAAATAAAATTATAGTACGACCACCAGAGACTTTAGGAACTGTGCATAATATGCATAATATGCATATAATATGCATAATATGTCTGTGCATAATTTTAAAAAAAATCAGCCAACACGGACAATACAAAGCTTTAGTCTATTTACAAAGATGTAAATGGACTACAGACATGCAGTAACATTCTATCCAAAATACTCACTGTAAGGTTGTTGTACAGGAAAAATGAAACCTAATTCCAGATGAAATGTACAAACATTTCCTTGCATAAGCCAGAGATTGTATGTCAAAGTATACAATCTACAGTTGTACAGATTACAGTTTCAGATTAAAATCTTACATTTTTCTAAAATTTTTAAAACCAGCCACACAAGGAAAAAACCTCAAATAAAAAAAAAATCTCAAAATCCTTTGATTACCAGTGGGAGAATCATTTTTTGTCTTTCAGAGTTTTTGCTATCAAAACCTCATGCTGAGAGGGAGAATACAGATCAGATACAAGGCCCACACCTGCTATCTACACATATATTTTAATTGCTATTTCACCTTATGTTTGTATTTGGACAGCACAGTTTCTCATTCAGCTACATTTTACATGGGTCTGCACAAAGCAGAGAGTGTCAGTGAAACAATATTTTTAAGGCCAGTGAAAAGGAGGAGTTCCCAGACTCAGCAACAATAGACCTTTGAAACTGTAAAGTAAGGTTTAAAAGCAAATTTGCCAACCCTCCATGCTGAGCAACAGTCAGTAGTAAAACAGGAATCATCAGCACCTTTTTTTACAAAATGGCTCTAGAAGTCCTATACTCTCACCACAAACAGGGATATTAAAGCATCGATGTTATTTTGTTGTTAACATGCATTCTTTTTTCCCTAGCTGATCACTCCATAATAAAAAGCAGTGAAAATCTTCTGGACCTAAGAAATCACTTTGATCATGCTACTTCTGTGAATTCCTCTAATCTCATACCTAAGGAGGCTGGTAGAGAAGAATCATTTAAAATTAAATCAGAAAATTTCATAATAGAAAATGGCACCATCATCTACTTTGCTCTACATGCTGTTGATGATACCAACTTGACTTCAGAGGTGTCTAATATAGCACAAGTGACATGGTTCATTCCTCCAAAAGCATCTGTGCCTTTTGATTATGACAGGGACAATGATGGTGCTACCACTCCAGTAATAGCGGTGATAGTAGCTGTGAGTATAGTAGTTGTCTGTACTATCGTAAGTTCAGCTCTGTGTGGTTTACAAAAACAAAATGGAAGCATGGATATTGCAAAAATGCATGTGTAAAAATAAAAAATAGAAGGAATTTACTGTAATTTTTGCTACACAAGTTTCAAAGTAGGGAACGAGGTATTTGTGCATTCAAAAAATCAGTGCACTGATTTTAAACAGATATATTTGTCTTTTTTGATAGGCTAATAGATGTAGATTTTCAGAAGTGTGTCCTATATCCAAGTACATGTACACTGATTAAATGTTAAACATCTAAGCACGTACTCAGAACTATAGTAAAGTATATGTGTACTCTCATTTGTTTCTATGTGATAACAATACTTAACTTTTCTGTTGCAAGAGTTTTCCAATATAGTGTGTTTTTTTTCCTTAAATAATGAAGACAAAGGAATATGATACTTCCTTATTTTTATTCTCCACATAACAATCGAGTAAGGCAAAGTGGGAAAGAGATCAGAAAACCTTCAAGTAGTGCAATGATTTCCCATGTATCATTCACATGTTGTCAGTTAGGCTTAGTGAGCTGAGAACAAAAATATGTACCTCAAGGCTGTTTGTTTATCAAAAAATATTAAAAAATATGTACCTCCAGGCTGTTTATTTTTCAAAAAATATTTAGGTACATATATCTACAGGTGTGTAGAAGAGTTGAGTACATAAATACTTTCAGAATGAGAGTTGCAGAGTATATGCGAATGAGCACATGGAAAATGTTCCTAGGTGGAGACTAAACAAAGCTATAAATTTGCAGCTAGAACAAACCTTTATGTAGCAAGAGGTAATTTAAAAGCTGCTAATGGAGAAGGAGTGTGAGGGATACAGGGAGAAGGGTGATCAGTATGACTCTTAGGTTGCTGACTAGCAAATTAACAACTGGCTCAAACCAGAATTCTTCAAACTTTTACATGGCCAAGTACTTTTTACCTCTGCCTTCCAAAAACTGGGAAAAATGTACAATAATAATGAAAAAATGTTAAATTCAACAGTCAAATTATCATTCACAGTGTAGTAAATATACAAGTCTAGCGAATATGAGTAATTTCATTTACAAGCTTGATACTATTAATGCAATTTCTGATAGTGGGAATTACACTTCAGAACCAATATACAGTTTTTATAATTAATATAATACGCACCCTCACCAAGTTTGCTGATGACACTAAACTGGGTGGTGAGGTGGATGTCAGAAGGGAGAGCCATCTCACAGAGAGACCTGGACAGGCTGGAAGAGTGGCCTAGCAAGAACAGTACTAGGTTTAACAAAAAGAAGTGCGAAGTCCTGCACCTGGGAAGACATAACCAAAGAGCCCAGTACAGGCTGGGTTCTGTGGCTGGGGAGCTGCCTTGCTGAAAGGGAACTGGAGATCCTGGTGGACAACAAGTTGAACATGAGTCAGCAGTATGCTGCTGCAGCAACAAAGGCAAATCGGCTCCTAGGCTGCACCTGCAGGGGCATTACTAGTAGAGAGCGAGCTGTGATCATCCCACTCTACTCACCGCATGTCAAGCCGCACCTAGAGTACTGTGTCCAGTTCCGGTCCCACAACTGAAAAAGGATGCAACAGACTGGAGAGGGTCCAAAAGAAGGGTCACGAAGATGATCAAGGGGCTGGAGAACCTGCCCTATGAGGAAAGACTGAAGGAGTTAGGTCTCTTCTCCCTGGAGAAGAGAAGGCTCAGGAGGGTCCTCATCACAGTATTCCAATATTTAAACGGCAGCTACAAAGAGGACAAAGGCTCTTTCTTCACAAGGAGCCACATGGAGAAGACAAGGGGCAACAGGTATAAGTTGTACTAGGAGAGTGTCTTGGTTTCAGCTGGGATAGAGTTAATTTTCTTCATAGTAGCTAGTATGGGGCTATGTTTTCGATTTGTGCTAAAAACAGTGTTGATAATGTGGAGATGTTTTAGTTGTTGCTAAGTAGTGCTTACACTAGTCAGGGACTTTTTCAGCTTCCCATGCTCTGCCAGGGGCACAACAAGCTGGGAGGGGACACAGCTGGGACAGCTGACCCCAACTAACCCAAGAGCTATTCCACACCATATGACATCATGCTCAGTATATAAAGCTGGGGGAAGAAGAAGGGAGGGGGGGACGTTTGGAGTGATGGTGTTTGTCTTCCCAAGTAACGGCTATGCGTGATGGAGCCCTGCTTTCCTGGAGATGGCTGAACACCTGCCTGCCCATGGGAAGTGGTGAATGATTTCCTAGTTTTGCTTTGCTTGTGCGCGTGGCTTTTGCTTTACCTATTAAACTGTTCGTATCTCAACTCAAGAGTTTCCTCACTTTTACTCTTTTAATTCTCTCCCCCATCCCACGGGGGGGCAGTGAGCGAGCAGCTGTGTGGGGCTTAGTTGCTGGCTGGGGCTAAACCACAACAGAGAGGCTTCCTCTTGATACAAGAAAAATTTTTTACAGTGAGAACAATCAATCACTGGAACAACCTCCCCAGGGACATGGTAGAGTCCCAATCACTGATGGTTTTCAAGACGGAACTGGACAGGGTGCTAGGTAATCTCATCTAGGCTCCCTTTTCCTTTCTATGTTGGACCAGATCATCTTTTGTGGTCCCTTCCAGCCTGGGCTGACCTATGATTCTTTGGTTTTCCTGCATACACCAACAAATCTATGCAAACATTGAGTAATCATGTGAAGTTTTCTGCTCTGTCTTTATATCTGCAACATCAAATGTTGGCTTTGGTTCTACCTTACCTTTTACATTTTAACAGCACCAACTTTTTAATATTTTGATGGAATTTCTCTACTTTGTTTTTCCTATTTCTATACTTTCCACAAGTTCTGCTTTTTCTTTATCTAGGTTTCCCATTTTCTGTGGGTTTCTGTACTTCTATATAATGCCATCTCTTAATGAACCTTACTATTGGATGTGTTTTCAGATCTAAAATTCCATATCCCCAAGCAATAATAAATGTTGTAATTTCCGTTCATATCAAGGCCAGAATAGCTGTCACATATTAGAGAGAAACTCCTCTGGAGAAGAGAGTCAGAAATCAAAGCATTATTTGCTGATATCAGTTTCCTAAAATAGTTTTTAGGTCACTGAATGTCCACTTATTCAAAAATATCTCCTTTTGTTTGCTTCTGAAGTGCCTCCTTATTCCCTAAAGTATTTCTGCTCCATACACATTGTGTGGTAGGAACTACATCATACAATCAGAGTAAGTGGGTTGCAGCACTGTTCCTGGAACTATTTCCTAGAGTTATGTAAAAATATGACAGACCTTACATAGTCAATCTCCATGATCCAAGACAACTCATGCATTACTCTGAAGACACCCAATGCTACCTGCCCAGCAAGCAGAGCTGCAGTAGTCTATTGTGTGGCGACACCGACATCTAGTGGGCTCCAACAACACTTCCAGTTTTCTCAAATGTTCCAAAAATCGGTTTAGATCAAAGCACTTCTCTCTGGGATACTCTGACCTTAATATAAATGCATATTTAAAAGTACAATGAAATATGAATAGTCGAGCGTTGAATTTAGTATTTAAGGCTGGCTCTTACTATAGGAGCATGAAGAAGATTTATTCGAATTAGGAGCTTCAGGTACTGAGCTCTGTCTATAGTAAAAGCTCTGAAGAACTCAGCTGAAGTAACACAGGATTCAGCACTCCCCCGAACAACTCGGCAAAAGACAGACAAAATTTGCTCTTTCATGCTTCCTGACAAGCAAGTGCAAAATGACAGGGTAAGACTGTTTGATTTATTTCAATGGTTATGTTTACGCTAATGGTACGTCTGCTCAAAAGCTATGTAGGCCCGGGTCCCAGTCACTGACACAACTGCCATGTGCCAGTTCAGACTAGCTAGAAAAGATGTGAAAGTCAAAGGCAAAACCATATAAGCTTTGTTCCTCAATATGGTCTTGTCAATGCTCTTAAAATAATTTCAGCTTCCAGCTTCCTACACAGACCTTACAGTGTTCCACAGACAAGATAAGTTTAATTATCCCTATGCCACATGGAGAAACTGTAGTACCATGTGAGAAAGTGACTTCTCACAGTCATCAGCAGGGAAGTGGTAGAGCTGCAAATATACCTCCGGTCATTAAACTATCATTGTGCAGTAAAAGGAAGAAAGCCCAAAACTTTAACTTTTATTTCCACAGGGGCCAGTTATGGCCTAGAGAATTTTCCATACAATCTTCCTCCAAGTATAAGATAAAGAGCTTCTTCCGAGATAGACAGCTGAGGTGTGGGACCAAATTATTATCCTGCGTGGGTGTCAAGCTAGCCCACTACAGCTCCAGGAAGTACGATACTGAAAGGACAAAGATCACAAAAACAACACATGATTTACCTAGTGCAGTTCCCTGAAATTTCAGGACTTTTGACTACTGAATGTTTTGCCAATTGCTGCACACAGTCCTAGCACAACTCCAGTTTAAGTGTTTAGGGGAAGCACAGCAACAGCTGCTGTAAGGATCAGTGGAAGAGTGCACTAATGTGAAAAGGAGCATTAATTCTCACTCAGATAGCTGTAGATTCTGAGCGGAAGCTTGCTGTTGAGAACAGCTGCTTTCTGGTTCTGTCAAATCCAGTCCCAGATTTTTTGTGAAAGCCTGATTGTACACAGGCCAGGCAGCTGGCACTACTGATTTTATGATCTTTGCCTGCTTATTATCAAGCTAAGCTCCCAGTTGTTAATGTTGGCACAGAAGCTATAGATTCATACACAAAAAAATGCCCTTACCTATTTCAGTAAAACAAGATTTGACTATTAAACAGAGGTAAAATTTAATAATGTTTATTTAAAACGACACATTCTGCTCTTTTTATTTTTATATGTCTTTTCACTACATTAATATATGTTAAATCAAATTTACCTTCAGATTTTCACACACATCTATTTTGAAAATCTGGTTCCAGGATTGCTGCTCTTCTTCAAAGTATTAATTGGAGTTCTGCAGAGTTGAGATGGTAACACATTGCCAGAACTCTTCATTTTCTGCTGTTTAACTGCACTGAAAAGGGACATAAATACATAAACATTCATAAGGCAGCTGTTCTATGCAAATATATGTGGCAGTTACATAATCATGAGTGGGAAGGGGAATACTGTATATACACACAGTGACAAAAGGTGTGACCCCTATAACTCACTATATTATAGAACTAAATATGTATGAATTCCAACATATGTACTACATTATTTGGATTACACTTGCTACCAAAATGTGTTTATTTATTTTATTGTGTTTTCACAGTGATATAAGCTGACTTATGGAGGCATTTTGGGGCTTTCTTTGCTAAATCTTTGACTCCAAAGCCTTTAGTTTAAACACTACCTTCCCAAAAAGCCAGAAAGCCATACTGGGAGTCAGCTTAGAAGCATTTACGTTATAAGCTATTATTCTTAGATAAAAATATTTTATTTTCCTAATTATACTATAAACCTTTATATTAATATAATTTTGGTTGGTTGGTTGGTTTGAGTTTTTTTGGTAAGTGTTAGTCTTTAAGGATATGGTCTAAGACTCGTTACCATCAAGGAAAGAATACTGGAAGCTCTTCCGATGGATACAATAGATATTGGTAAGTGGTATTCAAAGGAATGCTTTAAAATTCAAATATTTCAGGACAATCATACATTCCTTAAAATTACAGCACACTTTAATGGCAAGGTGAACAAACAAAATAAAAATTGACATTATCGATCAAGCCATTCTGAAGCATACTGAACTGTGCTAAACCTACGTTTCTGCAAAGTAACCTTAAAAAATGCTCAAGATTCCACACACTTTCAATATTTTTCAAGAAAAATGACAAGAAATAAAACCTTAAGATTAATTTCTTCACAGATAGGCCTGACACAGAAGCAAATTTAGTAGAGTTAGTAACAGCGATTGTGCTGCAGCATCTAGTTATTCAACCTACAGATCTCGAGCTTCTTGCCCTATTTTACAGTGTATTCAAATGTAATACTTTGCTGCAAAACTTTACAGCTACATGATCAAGATTTAGGTAGACAAATGTAATGATCTAGAGAGATATAAAAGGCTAGAACTTTACAGCAATTCTCACCATTGGTCTTATTTGTCTCCCACTTCAGGAAATCTTAATCAGAAATCCTCAAAGCCCTCACTCAAACGATTACCGAGTATTAAAGTCCTCTATATAAATTCTACTTCTGATCATAGGGGAGATGTTCCAGGGTCTGTTCATATCCAACAGTACAATGCTGTGTAAAAGGTTATTTCTTCTTTTTGGACGTGTTATAAGCAAGGCTGAAGATCAGGCTGTAGGTAAAGCATGGTGTTCACCACACCTGCTGGTGCATTGGTCACCCACCTTCTTCTTAATCATCAAATATGAGGGGACATGGCACGCTTCAATTTCTTTTACAGCCTGAGATGATTCCATAGATTCTCTTGTGGCTTATACTTCAGTACTTTTACAAGTGACCATCCCTGCCGTCTACCCTGCACTTCTGAAGGAAGATATTGTTCCTCCAGCACATGTGGCAGAAGTAAACATGCTGACTCCTCAGCTGTTTGCAGCTGATTTTATCAGAATGTGCTAGGGTATCTCTACACACCGTACATTCTTTGAATATACCTCCAGAGCTCTCTCAGTCAGTATCTAGTTTGTAACTAAGCCCACATGCTAGGTATGGCTCTCCTTACCTGAGCCAGATGTATTAGTTTATCGCAAACTGAAGTCCCTGAAAATGTTTTTGGCTCTGAATAGCAGCTGTAGAGAAGGAGCTCATTTCCTACTAGAAAACCAGGTATTGAAGTTTCCAATAAAGACAGGGCAGGCAGCCTGCATGTGGTAATCTCTTAAAATGACAACAGGAATCTCCCAGATTCCGCTGTTAACACCTGAATGCCCGTTCCTTCCAGGATGCCAAAATAATGTCCAGAGTTTGTCCTGAACGCTGTATTATAGGCCTACAGGGTGTGAAGAAAGAGAATTTCAAGAAAGGGAGTCACTCAGTAGTGTTTTAAGAGTAGTAGAATACTGTGGAACTCAGGAAGCACGGAGTTCCAGGTTGTGATTCAATAACTGAATTTACTTTTACATTGTAGCATAAAATGGGAAAAAAAATATCCAAACTAGGGTTTTATATGAAATACATAACATGCACTAGATCAGATCTTCCTCTTAGATAAGTTTAGTAAGCATTAGCCTGAAGAGTTATTTTCTCCCTCTCACTCACATTCTGACTGCTTGAACATTCATGAAAAGAGGAAGAATGTTAAAAGTGAGAACTGAAAAAACACATCCAATGCCCCACATATGCCAAACAGCCCATCTGCTAAAGGTGGAAGTACCGCCTACTTAAGGCATTTTCCTAAGAAGTGGTCCTGTTCTGTTTAGGGCTCCTTAGGAAAGCAGCAGTTAAAAGTAGGTATGTCAAATCCTACAAGAACACTCTAACCCATGGGGACTTAAAGGATGGGAGTCTACTTCCTCTTCCATCCAGGTTATGCTAGAAAGGACTGGTATCTAACCATTTTCTGAAGGAAAAAAGCGGAGTGTCAAGGCTGTCAGTCAATATACCACAGAAAGGAGCACTCTCTGGCAGGGGAGACTCACGTGGCATGGGCAGCAACAGGGTGCAAGCTTCAGGGAAGAACTAGCAGTATTTTGTTTTGGGAAGAGCTAGACCATGTTGGTTGCTGTCAATTCCAGCCCGAAGATACCACTCTCCCAAGGCATTACTGGGGTACATCTCACCTGAGGTGGTGCTTCTGCCTCAAGGTCAGGCACCGCTGCTCTCAGTTGTTCGGCATCTCTGTCTTTTCGTGGAACTCCCATCAACGGGAACTGCTGACGCTTAGCATCAATGAAAGCTATGAAATGAAATAATTGCATCTGTGTGTCCAAATTTAAAATCTTTGATGTTGCTGTCTTTTCACATATCCTAAACCGATATCACAAGACATTGTAATCAGCTCTTATATGACCATGTAGTGCTGAGCATTACGAGACTCATGAGACCTTTATACGCTAGTAAAACTCATTTTAAGATGTGGAAACAAACTTGCCATATAGTTTTTATATATAAACACACCCATGTATAAGTGAGACAATAAAAGCTGAAAAAGGTATAACGTATTCAAGCAAAACAAACACATACCCACAGTAGCTTTCAGGCCCTCTCCTTATCAGTACTAAAGGTACAATGGGGACTTTACAGAGCCTGGGTTTTGTTTTGGTCTTAATTCCTGGAATTTGACTGCATGTAAGCAAGATTGCATTTATTGTTACAGTTACTTCCTTTCTCTGGAATTCACTTCTTGTCATAATGCCCTAGGATATCCTCTGACTTTATCAAATTTAGCCAAACATTACTTATTATTTGGATTATGAGGTAAATTACTGAAGTGAACAACCAGGATCATTTTCAGGCTGGGAATATTAGTTTGTTGCCAATGATGCCACACTGTTAAATCTGTTTTCTAATTGCTAGCCCATGTCAAAGGTCCTCTCTTTTCTTCTCAGGCATTTGAAAAATCATGACTAGAAATGTTAAAATTATAGAAATTATTAAAATGAGAGACTACTTTCTTCTTCTAATTTGCTCGATTGCTGGTATTAAGTTACACCACTCCAGGTATTTTCACATACTCCCTTTGCGATGCTTTGGTGCTATTTTATGCTTGTGACTAGGTATACGTTTATCTAAACAAGCTTTTTTAATAAACAGCCTTTTTCTGAACAACTTCTTAAAAATTCTTTCCCAGCTTACATTGCCACGGTCTATCCGAAAACCATTTTCCATGAAGCCAAGATTTGACATACAAAACTCAAGAAACGGGGCGCGGGGGGGAAGGGGGGGAAAGGGGGGCACTCGTCCTCTCAGAGCCGGCTCCGAGGGCTCTGGGCCGGGCCGGAGCCCCCCGGGGCGGCGGGGTTTCCACACGTAGGGCCGCTGACAAACGTGCCCCGGGCGGGCCACCACCGCCCGCCCGAGGGGACTCTGCCTTTTCCACCCGCCTCGCTAGCTGCTCTTTAAGGAAAAGGCCACGACCGGCTCCGGGGAGCCTCCCTTCCCCCGGGGCCGGCGGGCGGGCTGACACCGCTGCGCAGCCAGCCGCAGGCCCGGAGCGGGCAGATAACGGCGGGGCCGCCCTGAGGCGGGGAGGCCTTCCGGGGCCCCGAGGGGCGGCACCGCTCCCTCACGGCGGCGCGAGGCGGGGCGGGCGTCGCCGCCGCCGCTCACACCGGCCCATCCGGGCTCTGCGACTGACGCCGCGGCCGCGACCAATCGGCTGCGGCGCCGGGCCGGGCCTGGCACCGCCCCCCCCCGGCGGGTCCCCACAGGGAGGGGCCGGAGCGGCCGCCGCCGCCGGTGCCCGGGCTGAGTCAGCGCCCCCTCCCCGCCCTCCCCGCCGAAGATGAACATCATGGACTTCAACGTGAAGAAGCTGGCGGCCGACGCGGGCACCTTCCTCAGCCGCGCCGTGCAGGTACGCCCCGGTCACCCGCCTCACGGGGGCTTCTCCGCCGGGGGAGGCCGCGGGCTGGCTCCGCGGGGCCGCCGCCGCCGGGCCCGGGGCGTTGGCCGGGGAGCGGGGCTCTACCCCGGGCCGGGGGAGCGGCGGGCGGGAGGGGCCGGGCTGGCGGCCCGCTCTGAGGGAGCGCCGGGCCCGGCCGCGCTGGCGAGGGCTGAGCCCGGAGCTCCGGCCTGGCCGGGCAGCGACGTGCTGCTGTGAGGTGCTTCCTCCTCCTCCTCCTCCTCAAGGCAGCTCCTTCCCCCGCCGGTCCCCTGCTACCCCCGGGCTTGGCAGGGCCCGGGGATTTCCTCCAGGCCGGTTGTAAAACAGCTCGGCCTGGGGGGAGGCTGCGGCAGCCCAAGGTCAGGGCAGGCAGCGAGGGGAGAAGCGCCGGGGCTGGGGGGGGACGGGCTGAGCGGGCGCTGGCGGGGAGGAGACGCGCTCGGAATTCATGTGTGGAAAGGACAAAGGTGTGTCTCGCCTGACGTGAGCTTATGTTTTTACGGGCTGCTAAAAATGCATCCCGCTGCCCGATCGGTAAAATTCGGGCTCTGACGTGACACGTGAATGTATCTGTCTGCTCAGGCTTTTTGGTTCTGTTTGAGCTTTAGTATCGCTCTTCGATAGCCCATTGTTTCTGAATCGGTCTTCCCCTTTCTTCACGCTGAGGGCACTATAATTGGCTTTTGTTCCTTAGCTGTTGTCTTGAACCGTAATCCCCTTTCTTTATATAATCAAACCTTAACAGATTTCCTGTCGGGAGGTGGACATCCAAGCAGGGCACGGTAATCCACTTCGGTTTCTCATGAGTTCTCGCTGGGTCACAGTCAGGTTTGGAACGCGATTAAAGCTGTTATCTGGTCTGATCGCTCCGATGTATTGCCCTAAATCTCAATATTCAAGCAGAGCCAATGATCGGCAGCGTAGCAGAGCTCTGGAAGTGCAAACTCGTCAGAAAACATTGTTGTTCGAATTTAAATGAACTTAAAGAAGTCGTTGTGGCTTCTCTTTGTGAAGGAGGTCCTTCCACCCCACCCCCGGCTTCTTCTAGGTCTACACGTTTCTCAGACCATCTCTTCCTTTCCAGCCTCCACCCCTTTCCCTTTCCTTGCTGGACAAGGAAAAAACGGAGATGCAGTTCACCCTTCATTATAAGATCCTGTGATAGGACCTTGTGATTTCGTCTCTTCTATCTTGACTTTTTACATGTAAATCAGCTTATTGCACTAAATCTAATGTGGGTTTCTGCAGTGTGTCCTGGTTTAAAGGTCGTGTGAACGGTGGTTTACTCCAGTATGCTCTCTCTGCATTGTTGGATTACATCCGAAAGCTACATTAGTTAGCTGCTTAATCTAAACTAAAATTTAGTGGCAATGTGGAAGTAATACTTTTGCTATACCAGCTGCCATTTTTCCCTAAAACGAGAAGTTTGATGAAGCCATTAAGGAGCAGGAGCAAATCCCTAACATGTTCTTATAATCTGAGTAGCTCATGTTATATGTGGTATTATTGCTTCCCCTGGTTTTTGTGTGTAGTTTTTTTTTTAAGTTACTACGTAAGGCCTACAGATAATACTAAGGGGTAATAATTGTGTGGATTTTTTTTTTTTAATATCATCTGGGTGTAGATTTTGTGTCCTCCAGTAAAAATTACGGTTCTCTATGTTGAGTTAAACTCTTACATTCAGGCATCATTGGATGATGTGGTATGACCTGACACTAATTGCTTTGGGATATTAGAAACCAAAAACCCCACCAAACCCTGTTCCTTCTGTGGATGAGATTGTACTGTGTTCAGACAACCATATTCTGGTTAGTAATCTACAGGAAAATCAAGCCTACTGGCCATCTTCATCCGAACTCTACCCTTCCTTCTGGAAGGCAGAAAATGCTTTGAAGGAGTCGTTCTCAGTCAGTCTTGCAGTAGTTGCAATTTGTGGAACAAAGTAGCAAATGGTTATAGTTAGTGGTATTTGAGGGGAAATAAATAAATGTCGTGGAGCGTACAAATAGGAATGTGAGTCCTTCTTCTTGCCAGGCTCCGTAATTGACAAGCCGCCTGCATAGCAGTCAGGAATGAACTGGGCTTTTATGCTTTGGTAGCAGAAACACTTTTATTGTTCATGACTTCTACCTGAAGTTAGAGGCTTATCTTAATGTAACTTCTCCTTCTAGTAATTTTGCAGTCTAGACTTGAAATGTCGATTGGGCTGGGATAACCCAGCTGTATACAAAATAGTACAATTTCCTTCTGTGTGAGCTGGTCGCATTCAGGCAACCTGTGTATGTATTTTGAATTTAGTAAAGATGGATGGATTAGATGGCTTACTGGTTCGATTTGTTCCAGCAAGTGCTCACGTTAAGTATCTCTGTATGACATGTTTTAAGCTTTAATAAAAATGAAAACAAAACTCTTAGAGCTCTAATCAAAGTAGAAAATCATGAGTATCTGCCTATTTTAAAACAGTTTTTCTAAGCAGAAATAAAATTCTTGATTCGTAGCCCCACCTTCCTTATTTTGCCCTTATCCTTAAGGGACAGAGTAATGTCTGAAAAAGGATGGAAAACGGAAAGACCAGTTCATATTTAGGTTCCAGGGTAACTGAGATGGGAAATCAGAGTGGCAGCATTGTTTCGTTACACTGATGCTGGAAACCATACTTCTGTCAAACTACTATTTACCGCGCTGCTCAGTATTGCTAAAACTTAAGTTTTTCCTTTAAATGTATACATGAAATCTAACATTGCGACCTTCACTAAGCATTCTTCATACTGCTGAGAAGATTTATGGAAATATTAATAGGAAAGCCCATTTTATATACAAATACTTTTCTCTGTAGTTAGTAAAAAATAATTTCAAAACTATTAATGTTCTATTACGATGAATCTTACAAAGACTTTGAGAACAACTTACAGTGCCTGACATCTTTTAAAAGAGCCTTTTAAACAGTGGTATTAATACACCCATAAATAAATTCCATTCTTCCCTATACTGCAGCTGAACTTTCTCACGAAGGCAGTTTGCTTTTATGTAGAACTGCAAATGCCGCAGCATTTATTTAGACTTTAGATGTGCATGCTATCAAAGTTGGGTTTATTCTACATGTGAAGGAAATTAAAACAAACTTGGACAATGCAGTTTACTTGTATTGTATTCTTGTTTCTTACTGCAAGTTTAAATATCCCACCAAAGAACTTGTTAAGAATGAAGTTTGACAGTAAAAAATGCTTTCAGTCCTATTATGTTCTTAATTGGTAAGCTTGTTAGGGACTTAATCATAAGCCAGGTTCTTCTGAAAATGCCTGACTTTAGAGCAGGCTGTCAAGGGATGAGGTCATCATTGTCATGAGGAACTACTGCTCTGAAGAGAGGCAGGCAAAACCCTCGGTTCCGGTTTTGCGTGGTTCCCTGATGTGAAAGGCGTGGCTTCCCCCTCTCCCGGACAACCGGGATTGAAGTATGAACTGCTTGTGAATTAGTAAGAGTTGGCATGAATTTAATATCAAGTGGAATGAATTGTCCGCTGGATTTATTTAGCTAAATAGGGTTACATTGTATTTCATTGTCGCTGAAAACACAGCTTGGAAGAGAACAGCAGAGGTCATCTTACTGTTTCTGTAAGGCATAACAGGATCAGTTATATCTAAACAGTTCATCAGACATTGATTTGTCCTATTCTAAAAAGCAAAACATCCCCCACCCCAAAGATATATAGCTGCAGTGAGAATCTCTTGTGTCTTCAGGTTTTACTGTGGGAGAAGGGACAAACATAATTACCAAGTACACAAGATTGAAGTAATCTTTTAATTGCCTTCATTACCTCTGGTCTCTTTCTGCTCATGTTTCAAGGAGCATTATGCAAAATTGGACAAAATGCTTCAAGTGAGAACTCTCAGTACCAGGTAGAGCAGAGGATTTCTTCATAATGTTGTAAATTACCTTCTTCGTCTTGGTTCGATTAAGACCCTCCCATCTCTCTCTTTTCCTGATAGTAAGGGTGTGTTGTTGAACATAACAACTTCCAAATTTATCCTTAGATTTTTGTTGATGACTGGATAACGGTTATATCTTTGAAAACGTGATCTGCAACTAATAGGAGTGAATAGTTACTGTCTTAAACTTGTCCTGGGAAATTATTTCTGTGAACTAACTGAGTATTTTCAACCTGTCTGACTAACTCATAGTTCACGGAAGAAAAGCTTGGTCAAGCGGAGAAGACTGAACTGGATGCTCACCTGGAGAATCTCCTCAGCAAAGCAGAATGCACTAAATTGTGGACAGAAAAAATAATGAAACAAACAGAAGTATTATTGCAGCCAAATCCAAGTAAGGAGCCCTTCAAGTTTGTTTGCAACTTTTGAACTAATAGATTTGCCAGTGTAAGTGTTTACTGCAGTAGGTATTGCATAAGTTTTGACTAAATGTAGCAGTTTTAAAATTTGAAGGCTGGAGTTAGGGTAAGTATATTTTGAAGAGCTATTCAGAATCAGAGACACTGTACCAATTGCTGGTAACCTCTTTAACCCTTCAAATGGGAAAAGCTTTAGGCAGAGCTCTTTACACTATAGCATTGGTTCCACACTCTGAATGGTCTCAGGTTGACTGGTTTTTGAGTTGTTTCATGTTTAATTGAATTTCCCACTCTAATTCCAAAAATCTTTAGGCACCTGTAAGAACTGAAGTTCTTCATGGAGTAGAAGCAGTAGCTCAAGAAATTCCATTACTATTTCATTACTTTAAACTGTCTGCACGATACAATCCAGCTTGAAGCAAGCAAGATGAACTGAAATGCCTGTCTTTAACAATTCCTTTACTAAAGAATGATTTTCTCCAGATGTTGAGTCTTTATCATTTGCCAGCATTTTATACACCATACTTAGGCAATACAATAAAGTTTCAAATATGCTTTCATCACTGGTGAATCTCTTACTGTAACAATAACAGAAAAAACATAGGTAGAAGAAATGTAGTTTTCTGGTGTGTTAATTTTATTTGTTTCTGAAATTGCTGTTGTGAGTAGTAATGCTGAGGATATCAGTTTCAGTCTCCCATCCTACAGTTATCTGTGCCATTTGTGACAGTTGTACTAGAGTTGGCAGCTACGGGAATCTGCTTAGTGTATAGATCTAGATTTCAAGTCAAGACCTGGCGCTAGCCACTGAGCAAACTACTATTACCAAAAAAGAAAAAATCTAAACCTCATTTAGGTTTGCTCAAATGATAAAATTATAATACCACTAATACCTCTGAACTGAAAAAATAAATATTCTCCTTGTAGTGACACACTGAGTTAGGATTTATTAGTACAGGTAAATCATACACTGATAGCACTTCTCTAATGCCAAATAGATAAATTCTTCATAATGCTGATCTTTGAAGTATTATTTTGGAAGTCTGTTGCAGTATTTAAAAATACTGCAGTATAAAAGCAGTATTTAAAAAAACAAACATAAAAACCAAAACAACAAATCCTGTGGGAAGGTTGCAATAGAATTTACAGGATATTCCAGCTCAAATTTCGACTTCTGTCTAGGCTAGAGACAACAGTCATCTCATTCATTTAATTCAGTATTTACAATATGTATTGACTTTTTCAGAAACTTGTAATTATAGAATATTGAATCACTAAGTATAGGCTGGTAGAACTGCGTGAGGAAGATTCAGTAGAAGGATAATATATGGTAGTATCTCAGTTATGCTGACCAGTCAATTTTCTGATGGCTAAAAATACTCAGCATTAAGCAGTGGTCTTCATCTCTGAATGTAACTTCAGCTGCTTGGCAGCTTCCTTGGGAGGACTATCACATGCTGTAGAGAGCTTCTTTCGGTTGTTAATGGAGCGACCCTGTGTGTGGGAGGAAAAATGACTTTCAATTGCATTTTTAACTGTACCTTTAGGTCAGACCCACGTAATAGTCCAGTAATTTTAGATTACTTTTAAGTTCTTTTGTCATTTCATCAAAAATAAATATTATGGATAAACCAATGAATTTGGATCATTTTTGGTTCACACTTGGCGCCAGGGAACGCACTGGTACCCATGTTTGTCTGTGTCAGGTTAATTTTTGTGACTTTCATGAGAGAGTAGTGATTTAATCCAGTGCTGATGAAAGTTGTCTAATTAACGGTATTATTTTTGGTTGCATCAAAGTGGCACGTTTGTTCATTGCAGAGCTTCTTTGTGGTTGTCTGTACTATTGCAAGCTAAGATTAGTTCATACTGACTGCATAAATAAAGTGAACTAATTATGAAGCCAAAACAATTGGTCAGGGAGATTGGGTGTTGTATCTGAGGAGTTTGCTGTTGTAATTATCAGTGTCCCTGTTTATGCCTGTGAGGCTTTTTCACCTAAGCAGCATACTGTGGCTTAATATTATGATAGATGGATATTAATGATCATATAGTCATGACAAGTTCTTCTGGTAATTTTGTTGCTCAAACTAGGGAAAGATGGGAATACGAAATCAAATGCTTTCTAATATCTTTAGTGGTTTGTTTCAGAGCATTTTAAGGAAGCAGGGGGAGTGGGAAAGAGAGGATATATTTTCTGGGGCTACCAACGTTTCTGAATATCCCAACAGGAACCTACAGTAGTTGTTGAACTTAATTCCTACACTGCTAATTCTAGTGAAAAATTTTCACAGTTTTTTCCTGGAGGGGATAAAAAAGAAAGACTGTTTGGTTTTGTTAAGGAGAAGTGTTCTATTATGCTGTTACAATGAAGACTTCTGGACAGAACTTTGAAAAACTGTCTAAATATGCTGATAGGAGGGAGAGGAAAGGTATAATTTTTCATTGTCACAGATGGCTCTAAGAAACACTTGAACATAGCATGACAAACATGGACTACAGTCCGTTTCCAAGAACAGTATCTTCAGCTTAACATTGTTCACTTAATGTTGAGTTTAATGTCCAGATTTTGAAGTTTTTTCCTTTTCTCTTTTTTTTTTTGGTTTCTATTTCCGACTTGTGTTTTGAATGACAGTAACTCAGTAATTATTTCAAATACACATTGTTTTTTTTAGATGCCAGAATAGAAGAATTTGTCTATGAGAAGCTGGACCGCAAAGCACCAAGTCGCATGAATAATCCAGAGTTACTAGGCCAGTATATGATTGATGCTGGGAATGAATTTGGCCCAGGAACAGCCTATGGTAAGTAGAAGCAAAAAACATCTTGTGTCACAGAAATGAAGTGGGGAAAAATGCACAGATCTAGTTTTTCTTAACAATGTAAAGTAGTTATTTCTTGTCTTTCTCTGGATAAAACAGTTCAATGACTTTTGTATCAGTTTGAGATGACCTGCTGTATAATTTTGAACATTAGGAGATCAACGATGAGGTTTCTATCCAAATCTAGAAATAGAACCTGCTGTTGGAATGATAACTGTCTTTGTGGATGGATAATTTTCTTACCAGAACAAATAATTCTGGAATTTAGTTTCCTCGTTAAAGGAACACATTGGCACATCTGACAACATTTATGCATTTTATTTGTGGTGTGGAGTGAAAATGTTATATGAAATTAACGTCTTCAATAAGAAGTCTCTCTAACTTTACAGTATTCCTGCTTTTCTTAATGTATAATATTTTGCTAAAGATGAGAGTGTAGAACATAATCTAAATTTTCTTCCCTCCCCAGCAAATTTATATACCTATGACAGGAGGGTTGGGGGTGTTATATCTAATGTTTTTACACTGGCATTAATTATAAGATCTACTTCTAGTGTTCTTTACAACTCTTAAAGCTGCTGATAATAGATTTAGCTGTTAATTTAACTTAACCAACTGAAATGCATAGGTGTCTTATATATAATATAGTCTGTAATCAAAGTCTGATAGTTAGCTCTCTTTAGTTGCTTTCTTCAAAATCGCAGTGTGAGGGAAAACTTTCATTCTGGAAAGAATGAGTTCTTTATATCTGGAAATAATGGGGTTCCTTTTCAGAAGAAGGAAAGTGCACTTAAAACATTTACTTTTTTTTTTTTTAAATAGAAGACTTAGGGATACAAAATCAGTAATGGCAGGCTTTGTTCCTCGTACCTCCACATAGTTTTATGCTGTTATCTGTGGTCTTCCTTCTGATCATCAGCCTCAAGCCTTGCTTTTTAACATCAAATAGTTGTACTTACAGGCACGCTGTCCCCTAACTTGCAGAATTTTTAGAATTCAGGCAAGTAATAAACTGTTAGCATAAAGGTAGATACACTGTTAGCTTTCATGTGGTGTCACAAAATGTTTTAGTTCTCTGAAAACTTAGTGTCTTTTCTAACTCAGCTGTGTCAGTCTGTTGAAACATAATAACTGTATTCTTGATACACTAACTTCAGTTTCAATGCCTAACTCACAAACAAATTTCAAAGTATTGTTCAGTTAATGTACAAATGCCTATTTAGGAGTTCATGGTGGCGGGGAAAAGCACATTATTTTCCAGTAGTTAAGTGATGTTTTTCCTTGCTACCAATTACTCCTGATTTAAACAAAAATGTGGTATAAGGTGAGGAGGTTTTTGGAATAAAATATGTAGGTATGATATCCAGTTCTAAAATAGGTGTTCACAATGGAGTTGCCATAGTTAGTGCCACTTCTGCAATGCTGTATCTATTCTCATTGTTATTAATAAAAATGGTTTGGTTTGGGGGGTTGTTTGGTTTGGGTCATTGGGGTTTTGTGTGTGTGTGTGTTTGGTGGGTTTTTTTTCGGGGGGTGTGTGTGTGTGTTGTTTTTGTTTTTTTGCTGTTTTTTTTTTTTTTTGTTGGTTGGTTGTTTTTTTCCTAGCTGATTCACATTTCTTTTGAAAGCCCTTGTGATGGCATTGGATTATCTTTCAAACTGCTGGCCTAAACTTTCCTGCCTGTAGAAACTTGTTTTGTTAACTACCTGCCTGAATCACTATGAAACTAACATTTTTTTTTCTTTTGCAGGAAATGCACTCATTAAATGTGGCGAAACACAAAAGCGAATTGGGACAGCAGACAGAGAACTAATTCAGACTTCTGCTATAAACTTTCTTACTCCCCTAAGAAACTTTATTGAAGGAGACTACAAAACTATTACTGTACGTTGAATTGTGCATTCTTCAGCATTTCACAACAATTTTAACTGTAGACCTTCAAAATGAAGTAGTAGCTAATTGTGCATTTTTGCTTTCCTCAAACTAATTTGGAAAGAGTCAGGTAGAATTTGTGCCTTTGGTGTATTTTCCTTCCTTTTGACCAGGTAAAATCAAAATCATTCAGAAAACTTGCTTTTTGTAACTATTGTTCTAGCAAATGTATTACGTACCTTAATTGTTTGATCTGGTTTTACAAACGCTGGTCTTGTGGCAGCAAATTGATCAAACGCTAAGGTTTCACTTTCTGCATGGTAGTTAAGCTGATAGAGCGAGCCACAGACAGGCTGCTGTCATCTGAGCAGGTTTGCTAATTTGGGGTTCTTGGAAAGGGACAGGGGACTTCCAGTGGACATCCAGTTGTGCTTGCTTTGCCAGCACATATACTAAAGTTGGAACGATACAAAGAACATTAGCATGGGAACTGCGCAAGGATGACACGCAAATTCATGAAGTGTTCCATATTTTAGGGAAGTGGTCACAGCACCAAGCCTGTCAGAGTTCAAGGAGCGTCTCGATGACGCCCTTTGTCATATGGTTTAGTGTTAGGTAGTCCTGCGAGGAGCAGGGAGTTGGACTCGATGATCCTTATGGGTCACTTCCAACTTGAGGCATTCTATGATTCTGTGATCTTGAATATAAAATGTGTGAGATTAATTATGATCTAATTCTGCCTCTCTGTTCAACTGAAGAACCTTTTTGTATGTGATACTTCATTAAAAAGGTTTCCAAGTAGACAGGCTTTTGCTTTTGAGTATGTCTGCCTAGTCTCACGAACTAACCTAACTCGCTTTCAGAAAGAACGTAAACTATTACAAAATAAAAGACTAGATTTGGATGCAGCAAAAACCAGATTGAAGAAGGCAAAAGTTGCAGAAGCTCGAGCTGCAGTAAGTAGAATTTTTTTTTTAATTTGTCTATAACTTATTGATATGTATTTATAAACTCGACTGCTTGGTTATGTTTCCTAGTTCTAGCTTCCTACCCTCACTGTTTTTCTAGATACTTTGTAAGAAATGCCTCAGCTGAAGACAAGGAAACAAAAGTGGATTGCTGATCAAGGTGTTAGTCCTCTATTTTTAGATATTCCATGAAGTTGAACTTACTTGAACCAAGTAATTACTCTCCCCTTGTTCTATGCTAGATGAGCCTACGCTGCCAAAAATGAATTGCTGCAGTCTGCCAAGATGGTTGTAAATACAAATCCTTCAGAGGTCAAGTTTTGGCATTCAGATCTCTACAAGTGTTGAAGCATATGTATAATTACTTCCAGCTGATGAACCAGTCTAGACTTAGCTTCTCTATAGCAAAAATATTTGTAGTTTACTCTTCCTATATTGTTTACCACTTCACACCACCAACAGGGTGAGACTTTCAAACTCATGTTTCTTAACCATTCTTATTCCCTCAAGAAATGCTTGTTCAAGGAGATTAAAATTACTATAAACTAAAAAGCTTTTGCCTTTTAAACTCTTAAAATGTCTCTAAATGGAGAAATAGATAATTGAATACATGCAATTTCAGCAGGGCATGCTTATCGTATTTTCATAGCTATCTTTTGATTGCATTCCTAAAAGTGCAGCAGTTAATGATGGATAGTGAAGTGATTTTTCTGGCAAGGCTTAATGCAGTAGGGGTCATGCACACAGATGCTGAAGGAATACAGACGATTTAAATACACAGGCACCGTGTACATGATGAAGAGGCAGAAGCGGGGCTGTCAGATTTTGCTGCCTTTTCCAAACGGATCACTGTCCTGAAAGATCTTAGAAATGTCATCTCTGAGGCTGAGCTTCGTAGATAAAGCACCTCACGTCTTTGGGATGGCGATCCTTCTGAAAAACCAGCATAATCTCTACCTGACAGTTCTGCTTCTGTGTCTCAGTCCTCCATGTCATGCACGTGGTCCCTTTGTATTTAAATTGTCTTTATTAAGTCTGTGCATGCATTTCCCCTTTATCTTATGTAAATTTTATGTAATAAAGGTTCCTTCTCTACTTGTTAAGCTTTCTTAATTTGTACGACTAACAATGGAGAGCAGAGCAGGATTTTAGTCAGCTAGTAGTGGAATTTGGAAGCGATAGATAGTAAGTTATCCCTTTGCTTGGATTTGTTCAGAGTTAAGTTTCAAAAAAAAAAAAAAAAAGTATTTTGGTTATTAACTTCCGTGTGGCATGGGAGCAGGTATATATGTTACTTTCTAAAGCAATAGTAAGACCATAAGGAAATTGTTCCCCTTGAGCTTAGTATTAAAAGAAAGGCTCTCTACTTGAGTTTTATTTCCATCAACAGCATAATCATCCAGAGCTTGGTGCTTGGACAAAATTATTGCTAGTTGCTGCTGCTACTAATTGACCAGTCTTAAATATTCATATAGCAAGTAATCCACAGTGGTAGAGCATGAAACTCTAGGCCTCTGACTTCACTACCTTGCCAATACTTCAATTTTAATTACATTTTAACAGCAGTGTGCATGTTGAGTATTGGATTGTAGAATTCCCAGAGAAGTGAAAAAATTGCATCTCTACTTCATGCTCTGCAACCTAGAAATGAGGAGTAACCTGGATATAGGTGTGGTGAACCATTTGCATATTTGCTGGCTCGCTTATTTATGAAGGAAGATATCTGACAAACAGTGCTGAACTGATAGGTTAGAAAAGTGTGTTGAGTTATGCAAACTTTTGTGTTTTGCTACTTTCTTTGACAGGATAAAGTGATAAGTTGCACCTGCATTTGATTATTTTTTCCCTGTTATAAAAATATTTAATTTGATGAAATTACATTCTCCCATGCTTACTGTACAACTGAAGTAGCTTAGAACAGTATTTAAAATAGAAATCTAAACAGTTTTATTTATCTATATTCTGTTCACAGTCTTGCTTAGCTTAAGCTTGCCGTGCTTTGTGCCAATAATCTGTTCACCTTCTATATTCACAGTGTTGTAACTTGCTTTTGTCTTTTATCTATGCACTTAAGCAACTAAACACCTCTCAGCCTGAAGAGAATAACATTATGGTAAATGTCTCTTACGTGCTCAACTTGCTGCATGTAAAATGGCTAAAGGTTTGTTGGCCTTCTGTGTTCATTCATTTTCCTATCAAATGTTTCCTCTTGCTATCCAGCTCATTTGGTCTTGTTTCAGATGTTTTCCGTTCCAGACTGGACTGGTATAGTGTACTAAATACACTTATGACAGTAGGGAATTAGATGTTGTTTTTATCAGAATATTTTTGATAACCTGAAGTATACAATATTATATTCTAATTGCTGCCTAAGTTTACATTCATAAACTCATAGAAAAGGAGTTGATTTTTTCTATCACTTCTGAAATTAATTTCACCCATTGGAGGGAAAGGAATTATTTCACTTTCCAATTTTTTTTAATGTGAGTAGGAGTGAATTATGTGAAATAGCCAGGGATATGTAGAGATTACTTCCTTCAAGCCATGTTTTACAAATAACTGAAACTGAATAATGTCACATAAATTAATGGCTTAACTCAGAGTACAGTATATCCTAAACTTGTTGCAAGGAATCATTAATGCAGGTGTTTTTAGCACCATCATTGTGAAAATGGAACAAGAAGGGGTTAATTATGTACAACAGAGACTGTGCTGTTCAGCCTGTCCTGTTTTGGATCTTGGATCTGCACAGCATAGTGGGTCTCATCTCAATTAGTGTTCCAGATTTCTCAGATGGGATCAGATAAAAGAGCAAATAAACTTGTTTGTTACATCTTGCTTCTGCAACCTTTATCCACTTTTCTTCCTGCTGAAGTCGTGATTGTGTTGTCATCTGCAGAAAATGAAGGTTAAAGGAGAACTGCATTGCAAGAGGGAATTGGAATGGCAACCTGAAGTAATTAACTTCTAGAGTAAATTCCTTGCAGTTCTATGATTTTGCTGTACTACTGGCTTTAATACTCAGCTTGACATACTTCTGTAGCATTTTTAATTAAATTCAGGTTTCAATAAAAATTCTTGTGAAATATGAAACCAGTAATGGCATTAGCAAGAGAAATCATTCATCTGTTTCAGTCTTTACTTAACGTGGTGTTAAAATTAGAATAGCTTTCCATAGTTTTCCAGTATTTTAATACATTAAGGTAACTTAAATTCCTCCATAAGGTAATTTAGTTTGTCTGATTCACATCACTTTCTAAGTAGTTATGTCTCATGTTGTAATAGCTTGTTTTAAATAGATTCATGTAACATGTAAGTTCTAGAATTCATACACTCTTCAGTATCTACTTTATTTCACACATGTAGTGCTATCCATACTCATTGTAGTTTCATTGTATATGAAGGGTTTTGGGCAACTGATTTACAGCACTCCTCAAATCCCTGTGAAGTTCTGAGGACAGGAAAGTAGTTAAAAGCCAAAGTATGGTTGCATCCTGTATTAATGCACCACCACTCTCTAAGATTGTTTTTATTTTTTTCCCCTCCACTCTTAACGCTGACTAGATATGGGCTGAGGAAGTGACGAAAGTAAGTACACAATTTAGAAACTGCAGAATTCTGAAACCATAACTTGTGCTGGTCTAATGTAATAAAGGATATTGCACGTTGTTGATTCCGATCTAATGCTGGCAGCCTGATGCATCACATCAGAATACACTGGTTCCCTCTAGGGCCTTTCAAACTCCAGCAGTGAAACAATGCCTACGGCTTGTTTTATAGAAAGCTGTTTCTGGCTAACTGGCACTTGTCACATGAGAATCATATGGTACTAAGGTACAATAGAAAAAGAACTACAGGACTTGTCTCTCAAAATTTACTGGTACGGCATCCTGTTAAAAATCACCTCTTACAAATGAGCTTACGTGAACGTTTTCATTAAGGTTGGGGTCTAGTAATCTAAACTGTGCTGAAAAACACTGATCTTCAATTTTTACCCAGAACATGGAACAGTAACTGAAATGCTGGACTGCATGGAAGAAACTCAGAGCAAACTCTCTTTTGGAGGGGTGGGTTTTTTGTTCTTTGCCTGTCTCTGCAGTGTTACTAGAGAGTGCTGTGCTTATCTTAAGCAGCTGAAGTTAGGCTGGCATATCTGAAACTGCACCTGGGCTGAAGGCTGGTTCATAAATACAGCAGTAGCCTTGGGGTGGGGGCTGCAGCCCTCTCTTGTCATGCCACCCCTTGCACAGGGGCGAAGTCAGTGGAGTTAATGGAGTGTTAGGCGATAGCTGCTTCAGTGCCATGAGAAGGGCTGTTCTCAGGCTCGCTGGCTCTGACAAAGTAGTATTGGGAACAGGCTGTGAGAAGCTGTGCTAGTAGTTGAGAAGAAATCTCTTAGGGGATTTCTGTGGAGGAGGGGAAATAAAAATTAAGGGTAGCTGGAGGGCAGGGGCTTTGGAGTATGGTTTTTAAAGGGGGACTAGATAGGCATTTGTGGGAGGTGTAGGGAGTTGCTATTAGAATCTGGGATATGGAGCTTTGGGAGAAATCTTGGGGGTTGTGAGAAAATAAATGAAGGCTTTTTCTATTCCAGCTTTCTGTGAATTATGGTGCAAACAGGGGAGTATATGTGTAGAGCGTAAGGTGAGAGTTTAAGGGGAAGGAGGAGTTTAGAGATTGGACTGTAAAAGGAGGATTAGGTCAACTTTCATCCCAAAGTTTGAGAATTATTTCACTATTTAAGTAAAGTGACAATTTGGAAGCAGCAGACCTGTCTGTTGGACTGCTTTGTACTGTTTTGGGAAAAAGATGGCAGGGGAGCAGTACTGCTATAATGAAAACTAATCTTGAAACTATAAGATGATGAATAAAGCTGCTTTTCGGAGACGATGGCGAGCGACTTTAAGGATAGTGAAATCTAATAGATTGTGTCTTGGAGAGAAAAAGAAATAATGCGAAGTGCTTAACCATAGCATAGAGGAGACTAAAAGCTTTAAATCTTCCCATTTTTTATTAAGCATATAAAAAGCAGAGACTATTGAGAAGAAACTAAAACACACATGTTCTGCCAAAGTAACAGTAATCCATGCAGGTTTCTAAAGGCAATCTGTCCTTTGGTGTTTGAAAGTTGGAGAAAGAGATTCATAGAAGTTTTCAATTTAAATCTAAGAAGCTTCCCAACAAGGATTTCAGACTGTCCAGTAATCTCTAGATCAATTACAGGGTTTTTTTGAGTTAGAACAAAACACCTGCATGGTGTCAATGACAAGCTTTCCTCAGTTTAACTTCCCCTCTGAAATGAGGAATTAGAGGATATTAAGTACTGTACTATGAAACACACGGGCTAGGTACCAATGTTACACACTTCATAAACATATGAATTTTGTTAGGTGTGTTCTGAGGTGTCTGGTGTAGACAATGGAAAGAGCAGAGGCTTTTCGCATGTGTTCAGCATGTTGAGGTTAGACTGGTTTTGAGCATCAGGAGGAGCTCCTGTCTTTCTTTGGAATCAAGGAGGACCATCTGCATTGTGTAGCATGAATACATCCTTTATCACTCTTTTACTAATAGCGTGTCTCGTAAAACAACATTAGGAAGATTATTTTATTTCCTGTGCTCTTATGATTGTGTGTTATCCCTTAGCTACAGGATTGCACAGTGTTTCTGAGAGGTCATATGTGAAGTTTGGGGAGATTATGATCGTCTGAATGTTCATATTCAGAAACTGGGTTCATATTCTGAACTTGGGGAGCAAGGACCATTTTGAGGGATCTTCATGGGAGATATCCAGTGAGGCCTTCTAGTTGTTCTAAAAACAAAATATGACTGCAGCTGGGGGTCACTGTAAAGTTTAGGCTTGTATTTTGAGCTCTTCATTCTGTTCAGAAAGAAAGGTGATCAGGCCATAAGCTTCCCAGATTGAAAGTCAGCTGTTTTCCACATTTACCACAAGGTGTAGAATAGATACTCTGTCGTGCTACTGTTCACCTAGTAGTACTGAAAATAGGGATGGACAAATAAACACATCGTCACATAATTCAGTTTATGTAAATCTCAACAAAATCAGTACATCGGGCTTTTGTAAAGCACTGTATTTAAAGTCACTCTGTACTGGCTAAGTTAATCATGTTACCACATTACTCGCTTTGCCTTTTGTTATAGAAAGGAGTTGATTTGTGAAAATATTGTTGAAACAAATAGAATTAATCTGATGGATATTTCCCTTTCTTATAAGTTCCTATTCTCGTGTATTTACTTACCTGGCAGGAAGAAAGAAACACATTAGCTTCAGAGAAGCAAGAGGCTAGACTATCTCCAGATAAATGGTTTACCTATGATTTTGCTGTTTTTTTTTTAAGAAAATGAAGATGTTGCTAATACAGAAGGGATTGCTTTTTTTCCCCTCTTGGCTATCAGATTTGCTTTTTTCCTCTGTTTGTTCTTACATTTCTCTCAGGGACTGCCAGATGGGTTTCACTGACATTAATACAGATTTAATAGGAAAATTCCAAGCAAAGATTCTTGCATCAACAAACTTTGAACACCTAATTAGTTTGTAACTCGATACATACACTGTTATCTCAGTTTTAAGTAAGAAACACAGTACTCTATAGCTGCTTCCTCACTGCTTAATTAATGTGTAAGCCTTCCCAGCTGCAGTGTCTTCACATGAAAAACATTTCTTGGGTAACTGCATCATTCTTCTGTGCTCATTACTGAGATTAAGATCCTTCCATGTGACTTTTTGTATTGATTAACATTGGGGGAATGCAAGAGCAGAATGTTTGCAAACACATAAAATCCTTTTGAAACCAATGTTTTATCAGTATCACCTTATTAAGTTTCCTGAAAATATATTTCCTTACTCTGTTTTGTTGAGAACAGTAACTGATGTATCTTGGACTTAATGCAGAGTTTTGCTTTTGGGTTTGGTTTTAGAAACAAGGTACTAAATGCATATAAGCTTTGTGGCAGGATAATCCAGATTCCAGGCTGAGGACATTCTGTCTTGGAACAGTAAATCTTAGCTTTTACAACACATTTTTTTATGTATTTGTGTGTTTTGAGTAGTGTCTTTTTTTCCCAAAAAAATACTCTGAAGTAATTTTGGCTTGTGCTAGATGGGAGTCCTTTAAAACTGCTTTAAAGTTGTTAACTTATTTAAAAATTGATGATAATGATATGTAACAAGGAATAAATTTGAATTGGAATTATTTAAATATGGAACTTAAATCCAATCATTTTAATAGAAATTTTACTCTAATTGAAGTTAGAACATTTGCTATAGTTTGGATTTATTTATTTTTAAAGACACCTCAATTGCAAGCTGCAGAAATAGATGTAGTAGCTTGGTGGCCAGTATGAGACATTAATTTATGAAATACCCTTTTAAAACTTCCCAGCAAAGATTTATGTACGGCTGATTGCTGTGGAGTTACCTGACAAAAGTAATGTGAGGTTTACCTT
Organism: Morus bassanus; assembly: GCA_031468815.1. Lineage (NCBI taxonomy): Eukaryota > Metazoa > Chordata > Aves > Suliformes > Sulidae > Morus > Morus bassanus. The sequence continues at coordinate 7,453,055 of CM062576.1, read as the reverse complement.
AAATTATTTGGTCGGAGTCCTGTTAACTTCAAGTATGGAAAAAAAATTACACTTTCCTTGGCTGCCACTGCTATGCTGGCAAAACCGCTGGTGCAGACACCGTTGTGCCAATGAATGTTTGGTTTGTTATTGGGAGAGGTGGGGTAATACTGCTGGGAGAAAAATGCCTTCCTTTTGCGTGCATTGATTCTGTGTGGTAGGTGTCTGATGATAAAAGCTGTTTGTTGTGTATGCGGGGTCTCAACGTTTCTGAACCCAAAGTGCAATTACTCTTTTTACCTAGTAAAGATCTGCAAAGAAAAAGCACACGTTTCAAACCCCTAAGCTTGTGATTAATGCATTTGTATGAGTAGCTCTGAATGAAATGGAACTGTTGCAGTCAGAAGGTGTAACAGAGTGCGTTGTACAAATACCTAATGTGCATCCTTACTTTTAGTCTGAACAGGAAGTACGGATTACTCAGAGTGAATTTGACCGTCAAGCAGAGATTACCAGACTTCTGCTGGAAGGAATCAGCAGCACACATGTGAGTACACGGATGGGGTAGAGGGGGAAAGTCAAAATCAGGGTGCTTTCTAAAAATAACTACAGTAAGCTACTTGGGAACTCTGGGCTACAAGTTTTCACTTTAATGCTTTAAAGCATCAAACAACTGTGGGTTCTTTATTTTTTGAATTCTAGTTTAGTATATCCACTGAATTTAACTTTAATTTCCCGTTAATCTTGAGAATGCAGGAGCTTTCATTTTTACCCTTTAAACTCAACTTCCCATTCATCAGATCAACTGAATGTTGAAACCACAAAAACGTGCTAAAGTATTTATTCTGTGGTGGAAACAGTACAGGTAAATGGCATGATGCTTGTACAGCACCTGTTTTTTGTGCTCAAATATGTTAATTTTTGTGACATTTTATCCCAGTTACCTGGTAAATCCAGGCACTATGCCTATGTGGCATAAATCCCTATGTGCCAATATTGGCGTTAGCACCTGCATAGTAGGGGGCCAGTCTTTCTAATGCAGCATAGTGCTTCTACAGACTGAAAACTCGAATTCTTTGCTGTATTATAGGCACATCATCTTCGCTGTCTGAATGATTTTGTTGAAGCTCAGATGACCTATTATGCACAATGCTACCAATATATGTTGGATCTCCAGAAACAACTTGGAAGGTAGTAACAATGTAAAAAAATCAGAAAAAAAACAGTTTTTTCTAAGTGCTTATAAATAGTAGGAAAACTTCCACTGATAAAACTGGTGAACACACAGGCATGCTGGACTGAAAGGAAATATATTTGTTCTCAGGTAATTAATATGTAATTACCCCAGTGCAACTACTTCCCTAAGCCTATACACAGCACTACTGCCTTTTGAGGATTGATTTACGGAGATGTTGTATATTTTGTAATTGAGGAAGGTGACCCCATCATTTAATGGCACAAAAAAGAATTTCTAGAGATTTACATGTAATCATTCAGTTGTCTTATGCTTCATGCTACGAAACTGTTATGCAATGTGGGAAAAGTTTTTGTGCTGCCCGTAAAATCCTGTTACCTCTTAATTCGCTACAGGGCACTACGTGATTTTCGATGAAACTGCATTCTCCACTGTTAAGTGAGTTGCCAGCATAGATATTTTATCTAGGGAGAAACGTACTTCATAGTATCTAAAATCAGTAATCCAAAGCACTCAGTGGAATGAGCAAGTTTGTCTAGTTTTACTGTTTCATGGGTTTAGCATTTTTAAAGTAAGAGAAGAAACTGTCTGACATTAGTTTGTGCTCATAATTCTTTTTTTTTTTTTTTTGTGATCGGGGGTGATGTAAAGAGATCTACATGCTTACTTTTCATAAAGTTTTCCTATTCTAATTCTTCTTCAGAAATCAGCCTTTCTTAGGGTTATACCAGACCATGTTATTTAGGTGAGCATATGCATTGAAGGACTATCTGTACTTAGAAGTTTACTGTAGGGTCTATTCTAAATAACTGTCTCTATAAACCATCTCTGTTTATATTTTTCATGATGAGGAAGTAAAAACAAAAGTGTTCTTGAGCCTTGTCCTTTTCCTGACTTGCAACTTCCTGTGGCGTTTGATTTCCTTTCCTTAGTTTGTTTGAATGGGTAGTTTAAAGACTTTTAAAAAAAGTCTTTAAAACTGATTTTTAAAAAAGCTGCATCTTTAAAGTTACATTATACTGAAAGAAGTATTCAACTATAAAATTTGGTAGCGCATAAATGCAAGTTGTAGAATTGAAAGCTTGAAAATAAACGTTTACTGGATTAAGGACAAGCGCCTCTTAAATTAGAAATTAAGTGAAGTATATTTATACAACTATTTTGAGAGGATGTTTTAAAAATCTAGTATATTTACCAAACAGAAAGCTTTAAGCATATACCCTTAACCTAAGGAAGAACATGTGCCTCTTTAAAATCTTTTGCTTTAGGATGTATAGCATGTCCAGAAGAGCTGTCTTTGTTTAAAATTTATGTAAACTGCTACCAGGTATAAAAAAGTATATCTGAAGAAAATACTGCCTTTAGGAAAACAGAAGGATGTATCTTTATCTGGCTATGATCCGATTAGTATTTTTAATAAAATTACTATGACTGCTAGAAGACCAGAAGCATTGAAGCTTTGCAAAATCCTAAATGCCTCAAACAGCCAAATGAATGTGGATTAAAACAGTAATGGTATTAAATCTTGGGCGTGTCTTTCCTTCCTTGTGCAAGGAAGTCCCATTGAACTATAACGGAGAGCACTGGGACAGGGTCTCAAGTTGCGCTCTTTGTTTTGGAAGAGTTCCTCAGTTTATAGGCATATGGTGCATAGCACTTTCATTAAACAAACAGATGAGCAGGTTATGTGTAGTGTTCTTCCTATGTTATGCGTAGGCAGATAATGGCACCAAATAAATAGCTTGGGCAGCTCAGCTAGATTTTGCTTGCACTTGCCAGCTCTCTGTTGGTTGACAAGGGTTATACAGAGCTGAGTTACACATGCCCTTTTCACACATCTAAGAATGACATGTGCCATATTCTCATATGAAAGCCAAGAGCTGTGAGGGACTTATTTTTGGATTGAGATCGTTGGTGAACCAAAGGTGTTCAACCTCTGAGTGGGATAGTTTGTTGCTTGAAACAGAAACCTGGTTCTCACAGTAGATGCGTATTATATCATAGAATCATAGAAAGGTTTGGGTTGGAAGGGACCTTTAGAGGTCATCTAGTCCAAACGCCCTGCAGTAGCCAGGGACATCCCCAACTAGATCAGGTTGCTCAGGTCCAACCTGACCTTGAATGTTTCTAGGGATGGGGCATCTACCACCTCTCTGGGCAACCTGTGTCAGTGTTTCACCACCCTTGTAAAAAATTTTTTCCTTATATCCCTTGTATTATGAAGATATGTTTTGCCTGGGTCAGAATCTAGGGCATAAACCCTAACGTGGTTCGCATTAAGACTATTGAAGTTCCAAAGCTGAGCACTGATTTTCCTGATGTACTCTCCAGAGTCAGCTGTAGGGAAGGTGAGGGGGAAACTTGTGCTCAGTTCTCTTTATATAAATAGACATGGTTTGATGGATGTTTCTCTTCAAGGCAACATCAGCTGCTTATCCCTCTACTGCCTCCCCCTCCTGTGGGGCTGCTTAAAGAATCAGTTCTCCCAAGTTAAAAGCAATCTCTCTTCTTTCTTTTAGTTCCCAAGAATGAACTAAACAAATCTATTTCAAATATCCTGGTACTCTGGCTGCTTTTTTTTCTCTTGCTGATAACTGCTTTTGCTTTGAATTTTCTCAGCTTCCCTGACAGCCAAGCCTAAGCTTTGGCATCATTATTTTTTCAGATTACCCATTACTAGTCCCTTAGTCTACAAGCTGTGAAACTCATGCTACTCAAGTGTTCAAAAAAACCCCAGACAACCTCTGTATAGCTGAAGCTTTCCAGTAACACGCCTACATATGGCTTTGCAAAAAGAGTGAGACTTAATGCTTTACTGATTGACACAGCGGTTATAAAGCTTTGGCTTTCTTTTCCACTAGCCATACAAACTAGTGTCCCTTTGAACTGAGCAGAATGATTTACAAGTAATTACTGTGTTAACAGAGAACAAGTTTAGCGGTATATTAAATGGTAATTTAGCAATATTGAGAAACAGCTGATTGTCATTTAAAATTAAATCTCTTTGCCAACTAATCAAGTAATAAACACATCAAGAGGCACAGCTGAGTTATCCCTAGAAAAATGTGGGGTCCTCCCTTTGTTCTGCTCTTTTGATTTACTCAGGGAACTTGGTGAACTGGTTTGAAAAACTAATCTGGCAAATGAAAAGAAAAAAAATAATTGGTGGAGTGGCAGTCTCTTGGCGAGTTGAACCAGCTCCTTATGATCAAATTGAGGTCAAGGTAAGCCAGGGGGGAAGTGAACTTCTTCCTTTTGATGGTAGTAAACTGCTAACTAAACTCACAACAGTCTCCTGAAAGTCTACCCAATTTTTTGTATGCAATTCAGTCAAACTGTAAAGGGCCTAGTTCTGTCCTTCACAATATATTCCTGCTGTTTGCAGTCAGATATAACAGATGTAACTGCAAGGTGAAAATGTTTAACAAGCTGTTAAAATGGAAAGGTAGCCATCTTCTTGATGATTTTTATTAGATCAGATTGTTGACTCAACTCAAAAGCAACAGATTGCTAGATCTGACTCAAATGACAGAGAATGAACATTTGTACAATAAAGGGGTAGAGGAGTGGGTCCAGCCTGCTTGGTGGCAGTGTAAATTTACAAGATTAAGTATAGTGTGAAACTGTAAACTTGTGTGCAGTACCGCTGCAGCTGATGCAGATTTGAGCTGCCTTATTTCCACCTGTGTTCATGGCCACACAATGAAAAAATTAGCCACTATGTTGATAGATTTAGTTTTCACCTGTATCAGCTACCTAAACTAGCTCCTCTTATGATTATGTGAGCACCAGTAATGCTGCAGACATGGGTGTGGGAGTTTACTGATCTTTATTTATATAGTTAAAGTTGCCACTGAACTGCATCTTCAAGGAGAACTTAACTGGGGAACATAGGTGGGAAGGGATGAGATGAGACTGTGTTTTTTGACAGGTTCATATACAAAATATGAATAGATCTTTACGTCAAAAGAGCAGGGAAAAAAAGAAGGGGGGGGCTAATAGAGCCGCATCCTAGATATTAATGGAAAAGCATCTGTGTAGAAGGACTGATGAGGAAAGTTATGTATGGGAATTGACTGACTAGTTGATGTGTAGACTGGCCAAAAGAATGGAAGGAAATGCAGCTACAGTTCCATGTCATCCTGACTCAGTCTGACTCCTACTTGCTGACCCTTTTTTCACTGCATCAACTCTGCCACTTTTCAAAGCCTTCATTGACTGGTTTTTAAGGTAGAATCAGACGAGTGTTGGAACAAAGGAAGGCAGCAAAGATGACAAGGAATGACTACATCAGCTGCTAAATAAGTTTAGTCTGCCATGGAACTGCACCCCAGGATGTAGGGCAGAGTGGCAGGAGACAGTGACCGAATCTCACAGCTCATCATTGCCCCCCATGCTGTCCCATTCCCCCTACCCCGTTGCCTCGAAATCTCTTGCTGCTCTGCTCTCCTCTCTGTTCCTTTGACTTTTCACCCATGTTATGTTGTCCTTCCCTTGTATCTGCTCTGGCTCTCATCAGTTTTTTATGATTCAGCTCATTAACTTAGAAGATTATAAACTTTTTTTTCTACCTTTTTTTTTTTTTTTTCTCTGGACAGGTTAATGAGTTGAGTTAACTTCATGGAAGGGTCTGGCAAACATGACAGCTGGCATAGAACAAGCAGCAGCCTGACCTAGAAAGGAGGGGCTTAAGTTGATATAAGCTCATCTTTAGTATAACAAATATTTTTGCTTTACAGCATGCAGTTAGCTGAATCAACAAACTGATTTAGATTACAAAAATAGTTGTAGGGGTTTTTTCTTCTTTCAGAGGGAGGCTGTGTTTTTAATCTACATTATATTTCCCTGATCTGGTTCACCAGCACAATCTTTTGTGTAGCCACATAATTGAAGAATGAACAAGAGGAGGTGGAGGCTACTTTTACTGGCAGAGCTGTCAAAAGAAATGTTTATTAAAATACAGTCTGAATTAAGTCTGAGCGACAGTGCTTTCCTGGTTTTGCCTTTTTTTTTTTTAAGGCAGTTATCAAGTTTTTTAAGGTGGCAGTATTTCTTTTAAAGTATATTGGTTTGATTTATACTACAGGTCAGGAACTTGTATCTGTTTAGGTTTATACAAATATCAGTGCTATTCTGTTACTGCTGTCTGCTGGTGTTTGTTCTGTAGTCGATGAAGGCAAGAACGCTAATATAGGCACGTGGGCATGTATAACTCCCCATGTAGAACTGATTCACTCAGAAGTCTTCTCATTTTGTTTTCTCCCACAGCTTTCCATCTACTTTCCTCTCTAACAATAATCAGTCTTCCTCAACTCCTGTGCAGAGTGTTTCTACTCCCTCAGTCTTGGCCTCAGCCTCTGCGTCATTGCCTTCAGTAAGCAATTCAATAGTTACTTCAGGCATCAGTGAACTGAAGTCATCAAGTGGCAACAGGAAAGCTAGAGTTCTCTATGATTACGATGCTGCAAACAGCAGTGAATTATCACTACTTGCAGATGAGGTGAGTTTTCTGTGTACCTTGATCATTTAAAAGTAAAATCAGAATGCTTGTGACTAGCCAGTTGAAGATGTGCTACATCAAGAAATCTGTGTAGTTGATTTTTTTTTTAATTAAACTTCAGTAGTACTTTTAGAGCATTTTCCTGTACCTGTATACCCTGATATTCTATAGTGAGACTTAACATTTGTTACATCAGCTTAGTTTGCAAGAACATTTGCTAGCCAATCAAGATGCAATTCTGCTGTCTTCTACCACACCTTTAGCACTGTTATCAACACAATTAGTCTTTCAAACATTAAATATTGCAATTTGGGAAGAATATGAAAATACAAACAGTTCTTGTTTTGATGGTGGTGGTTTATTCCTGTTCCAATTCAATTGCACTCCTAAGTCAGAGAGCCTATACAAAGCAGGTGGAGATATACAGTGAAGCAGGGTGCTAGAACAGAGCTCCACCTGGTAATGTGACTGTAGCTTAAGCCTGAAGAAGAGCATCCACAAAAAAGTTTTCAGACTTTTTGTTTTTTTTTTAAATCTGCATTACTTAAAATTTTCTATTTGACTTTTTCTTATATAGACAGTGACTTAGAAGCTGTGGCCTAAGGTTTTCTGTTAAGATGTAGCACATCAACACCATCTGTCTTTCTATCATGTACTTGAAGATCCAATGAACTTTCTTTTAGATTTCCTGTTAAAGTTGATGGTGATCTACAAGATGTGTAGGTAAAAATAATGGAAAAGAAACAGTAATGAATAGAATTTCATCAGAAAGAAGGGACTTTAAAATATGCTACTATATCCACTTTTTTTCCATGGACCAGTGAAATAATTTTTATGAGGCCTAAATTATGTTCCATGCATGCTTATATTAAATGTTCTATTTAACTTGGTTAATTTCAATTCTAAGACCTTGGAAATTACCTGAAGGTAGACTGTAACTTTTTTTCCAGGCAAGGCAAGGGTGTAATAATGTGTTTCTATTTTTTAGGTGATAACAGTGTACAGTATCCCTGGCATGGATTCAGACTGGCTGATGGGTGAAAGGGGAAATCAGAAAGGCAAAGTGCCTATTACTTATTTAGAACTGCTAAACTAGACGGTTGGCCTGAATAAAGACTGTCAATTATGGTGCCACCATATTTATATACAATTAATGTTATGTAAGCAGGTTTAAGTGTCTTCCATGTTATTGTCTTGAGGGACAAATACCAGCCATTACAAACTGGCTTTTCTGCCAGCACAGTTGCATGGTAAATACTCTATTCAAACTTAATGTGTTTAAAGCTTTTACTTCATGTGCCAAGAACATGTTTCCTACAGATTTGTTTCTACTGAAGTTTTCACTAATACAAGCTTCTACTTTTGAGTAATCTAGATTGAAAGCAGGAGGTACTGTTTTCTACTGAAATTTTTCATTAATGGCAAAGCTTTTCTTCACATAAAATAAACTTATTGTGAACTGATGCAGGTGTAATGCACGTTATTTGAATAACCAAAACCAAACGTGAAACATAAACCTTAAAGAAGTCCATATGGTTCTGTTCCCAATGCTTGTGGAGTACAGATGTGCCGAGGCATATATGGCTATCTGCTGAGTAACTTGTGCATTTAATCACCTTTGAAAAATGAAAACGGTTATTTTCTCTCTGAAAGTTTAAGGCAAATTGCCTGTATGTTAAGATTTTAAACTGCACCTAGGTGGGTTGACACAAGCTAGTGACATATGTTCTGACTTGTTTTAATCTTGCCTTGTATTTTTTTCCCTTTAATTGCTTTCCAGAAAAGAGCCTAATTCAGTTTGATTAGTAATTACTAAGACTCTTTCAACTGCAAATCAGCCCTTACGTTAAATTAAGCACTGCATTTTGCTAACCAAATACGCACTGTCTCTCTTCATTTAAGTAGTTCTATAGGTGAGCATGCATTTGTTCAGATTACAGATTTTCATTAAAATCTGCATTCACAATTCTTATGCAACAGTTTATTGTCATATTCTAATTGGATTCAATTAGTCTTACACTTCTTTGTTTTGCAAAAGGACCTCCTTTAAATATGTGGGAAGGAAAAAAAATGTTTTGAACCTAAAATGGCTTTAACAAAGGTAGTATTATTTGCAAATAGCATAACTCTTTCCTAAACATTGCACCCTTTAATGTTTCATAAATAGCAGATTTTTAAGGCTGTAAAAAGTTTAAAAGGGTAGTTTGAGGGGAAATTTTTTTTTAAGTTCCAGTATATTTAATTAATTGGGTTGGACTGGTTGAAGAAAATCCCTTCCATTGAGAAGGAAATTATTCTCCTTGCAGAAGATGCAACATTGACAGAAGTCCACTTCAGCTCTCAGGGAACACCGGTACCAGGTGCTGAGCTAATTGCTTCTGGTCAGCAACTTTGTTTGGAATGAGAGTTCTTTAAAGAATTTTTAATGTGGTCATTGCAAACATGTAGTGATGAAACTTTCAGTGATACAAGTTACTTCAGTGGGATGGATAAAATTGTAATCATTTAGGTTATGTAGTTGTTTAATTAAAAAGTAATTATTTTTATTTTGAATTGCACTTCCAGAAATAGTCTCTTTCATTTTTAGAGTGCAGATATTACATTAAAACAAATACATTGAGTTGGTTCATCAGTTGCAACCTTCTTGGGGTAACTACCAAGAAAACCTTAGATTCATTTGGTCTTTTAAATGCAAAGGTTAGAGGAAACAATTGTAATAATTACCGATGAATTAGAAATAACTATGAATAATTAATGATGCATTAAATAAAATTAATAGGAAGATAAAGCCCTGCAGTTCAGAAGGGAAAAGACCAAACGCTTTATTTAACCACAGTGGTGGTCTTCTCCAGTCCTCTCTAATGTGAACTGCCATCCAATGTGTTTTAAATTCAAATCAGTGTTATTAATTTGACCTAATTTATAGATTGTCCAAGAATACAGATGTAAAATAATGAAAAAATGTAATCGAGTCTTTGCTATACTGGACCGTTTACTTCCTATTTAAATGCAATAAAGTGTTATAGAGCAGCATTTAAAAAGATGCTGGGGGTTTAGTGAAATGTAAGTAGTACAGCTTTGTGAAGGCAATGTTTGGCAGCAGTCAAAATTACTTTTTGTTATACGTCAGCAGCTTAAGCTATGTGTGAGAGAAATTGCACTTGACCCCTTAGTCTAACAAAACTGCAAATCCATATTTTCAGTTCTCCCTGTTTCTGTTTCATTTCAAAGCAAAAGTAATTTTCCTCTTAAGTAAAGAAATTTGTTACTGTTTTCTTAAACTCATCAATCTTGAGGTTCTCTGTTGTACCATTGAGAAGGGAAGCTGGTAGAAAAGTACTTGTTTAAGACTAGTATTAAATTGAATAGAACTTTACTGCAGGTAGTCCCCAAACTCAGCCTCTTCAAATGTCATTTTGTGGGGAACTTTCAAACAAAAATTGACTGGATTTCTTTGGTTTTGCCTTCTGACTCAATATTTTTCACAACAAATATGAAAGTAACTGAAGTTGGCTTTGGTTCTCTCATTTCTTTGGTTAATTCCCCGTTTTCTTAGAACAAGCTTTATTGGTTGAAAGAAAGGAAAAAAGGTAAACCAGGCTAGAAAAACCCTACATGAAAGTTCCAGACATTTGAGAAATCAGATTTCGAACATGGAACAAGGCATAGAATATGCATTACTTTATATTTAGTAACTGGTTTGGCAAGATAAGTGCATTCTGAATTGATACCTGAGGATGTGTGCATGGGAGGATAAATACTTCCATTGCTGTTCAATGCATACCTTTATATTTACTGGCATTTTACTTCATTTTTCTAATTAATGCTAAGATTTTGGACAATTTCAACTAGAATAGCCATGCCATGTACACTCTGTAACAAACCTGAGTGAGTTTTCATCAAAGATCATCAGCTTTTGTGGCAGATGGGATAATATATGGCATCATTAGTGTGAGTAAATGAATACTTTTAGAAAACTAAATATTAGCTTTAAATAGTTTCTACGATAATTGCTGTTTTTAATGCTTTCTCAGTCAGGCTAAGCTTGAAAGTAACTCATACTGATTCTTAACAGAAATGCTGTTTTGGACTTTTTGCAAGCCATGAGATTTTTATAATTGTTATATTGCTTCTGTTTCTCTCTGGAGTAGTGTTGTATCTTGGAGCAGAATTCTCTACCATATGGAAATTTTGCCTACGGGTAAAACCATCAGTATATAGTGTCTTAGTTCAGGCAAATGTGTGTGGGAAAGTGGAGGAAGGAGAGAAACATATCCATGAAGTACATCACTGTGCAAAGATACCGAACCTAACATAGGGCTCTGCCCAAAGTAATTAGTCTTCTGAAATGTGAGCATAATTAGCCCACGAACAATGCTGTGTTATTACAGTTCTACTGCCTCTGGGATTGGAGCTAGCATCTCTGGATCTCACATACAGTATGTCAGTATGCTGCCATATTAATTCTTGCAGTGTCACCAGCTCAGGTACCTCTATAATGTGCAATTTATTGAACGTTTTAGAAGTTGCAAGAAAGAGTAGAGTTAAGCCTGTATACTCTAGATGTCAGGATATCCAGTACCTTTAAGGAACACTGTAACGAGAGTGTTTGTCTTGTTACAATGCAGATATGGCAGCAGTAGACTAAAGCAGTAATATGAAGATTTGAAAAATATGAAGTTTAATAACTGTAGGTGCTCTGCTAAAACAGAACTTGACAGAATTACTTACAAGCTGCTAAAGCAGTGACCATCAAGTCCATATCCAACGGAAGCTTCCAAAAGATGGTTGTGATTTACTGGAGGAAGAGCAGCAAAATGGGAAATGCCCAAATGTGAAACCTAAAGATATCTTGACAAAACCATGCAGGTAATTGGAGTTTATGTATATGCTTAGCATATGGCTTACAGTAAATAACTGCTGAAAAAGTGTAGGTGTGTTCTGGAACAAAGCATTGGCAGAGTACGTGATAAGAGTGATTCATATTAAATACTTACATATGGTAGTTGTAGCCTGAATTTTTTGGATGTAGGTAGCTGTACAGTTGGACCCTAAGTCTGGCGACAGGATGCAGCTTTATAATTGCAATTTGCTGTATTGTTCTCAGTAGAAACACACATGACAGTTCCACTTCTAAATCTGGCCCAGGGAAGAGGTAGCATTTAAACCATTTTGGTTCTGCTATCAATAATACATTGAGTTTAATCTGGGAATTAATTATAAAGCATCAATAGATTAAATGAGATCAAACAGAAATCAGTTAAGTCCTGAGTGTTTGATTATCAGCACTGAATAATGGCCTCTTAGATCTCAAGTCAGTTCTTTTTGGAAGGTTGTGCAAGAGTGACCTGAGGTGTATTCTAGGAGCCTAGGTGTGATAATATATGGAAAATTAGTTAATTTGCCCATATAGTGCTTCAGAATAATTAGCGATACAAAAACTTGATGTACTATATGCAACTTCAGTGTATCTGTGTAGAATGTGGCTTTTCATATATTATATCTGGCCTTTCAGTCTCCTCTTGAAAGAATGCTTTCTCCCAAGCAGCTTCATTAAAGTTCATTCTGTGAGTTTGATAGATGTTTTCTGTCCACCCTTAATAGCTGCACTGATGCATCCGCAGAGCCACTTTTAACACCAATTGTCATTTTAATATCCCATGACAATGCTTTCTACTATTGTCTCAGTCAGCCATGCCACAAGATAAGCATCAGAAGTACAAAGTATGTAGCTGCTTTTGCCAGAAGATTATGGTCATGATTGCTTGGTTCCAGCAACAAGTTTCTGCCGTCAGCAGTCTGTCCATCTGGCTTTTAGACTTGGCAACAACACAGACATTATAATGATGTTCCCTTTCAAGCACAGGCATTTGAGAATATATGCTGACTCCAGCAAGTACCAGTAATTACACAGTACTATTAAATACAAGGTACTATGCGAGGTACCCTAGCAGAATCCGCTGGGGATATGGGTTGCTTCATAATGGTTCTGCTCGCTCTTCAGAAGTCATTACACCTTTAAATATTAACATGTCCATGTTAAAATTTAAGGTTTAGTGTGACAAGAATTCTCCTTTGTCTAGAACTTTTGTAGCATAATACCAGTAATCACTGGAAGATACATTTGAGACATAATATATTGAACAGAACCAAATTAGTGCTGTATTTTTAGATGAGTGGTGCCGAAGGTCTGGATTTCTAGGAACCTGTCTGTCAGCACGATCTCATCTGTCTTAGAATAATTCTCCTGTTTTTCTGTATATCTGGTGGTACCGAATATAGAGATGCCTTGAATTTATATTTTCCTTTGTCTTCCTTTCTTAGCTTACTCCCAGGTCTGACTCTTGCTATGAAACTGGCCATCAAGGCTTTCAGAATACTCACCCCCAAAACAAACTCAAGTATTTAGAAGTAAATAAGCAGCTCAAGAAGGCGGGAATTGCTAATTCCTAACAACTGCAGTATTGGAAGAAATCCTGAGTGTGGTCTGTTGTGGTTTTTTTTTTTTTTTACAGAGCAGTGAAGGACTGGGGGCACATGCACCAATCAGCAAGATCTGTGAATGATAAATTCTTCCTCACAGTGTGTAGTACAAAAAGTCCCTCTAGTGTGCGATATAGTCTCCTATATCCATACAGATCTGTAGGTCAAACCTAGAGGAAAACTGTGTTTAGGACTTGCTTTGCTGTACATTAAAGGATACCTGTCAGCTTTGGTGAGGGCTGAACTGGTCTGGCAGCTTACTGATAGTCTAACTGTGGTAGGCTGGATCCTTACTCATGCAAGTAGCATCATAACCAGGGATTTATATATGATGACTTAGGAAAGCAAATTGGGCAGGATCGGCCTCATCTGTATGTTGTATAGTGAAGTGGGTACTCCAGATTTTACAAGGAGCTGGCATGGGCTTCCTGAATGATAGAACATACCAAGAATATATTGCCATTTGGAAAGCATAAGAACAAATATAAAACTTGTTAGGACTTATGCTGGCTCTGTCTGTACTGTGCAAACGCCTTGTGTGGGATTTCAGAAACAAAACGATTATTCACTCTAAAGAATTTTAGTACTGGTGTCTACATAATGCCATCAGAATCGATTGGAATAGCTGAACTGTGCTTCGTCCTACCTTGAAAGCTGGGAGGGCTTAAAACCTGACATTGTGAAATAGACCATCGGTCTGGGGTTTAAGCCAGGTACTGCAGTAATGTGGAATTGTGTGGGAACAGCAACAGACTGCTGCTTCCTTTTGTTTTAATTTTAAAAGCCCTAAGAATTTGCCATATCAATGTTGTACACAGAAAGGCACTCATGGCAGCCCACAAATACGAAAGGCTTATGAAACAAATGTTCTCCCATTCAAAAGACATCATAGTACTTCCTGACAAATTTCTAGCAAGAGTCCCATTAGTAATTTTTGTGCTTTCACCTGGAAGGAACAGGCAAAAATATTCCCATCTGTATTCAGTACAAAGTACTTGAGCATAAAGAGAAACAGAATTTCAGTTCCCCAACAATGGAGACTGAAATTGTCAGTGGAAGGCAGTGAAGCCCTCTGAAATTCTGCAGTGCAACCTGGTAACTTTTAATCCATCTTTCAGAATTTGTGGAATGGCTCCACCTAGCCATGCAACTCCACATTAAACTTAGAGCAAAAGGATTTAATGTTTAAATGTTTAATCAGTAGTTTATGATAATATGTTTGTGGCTTCTCTTATCCCAATTCAAAGCTTGTCTTTTAGATGGTCAGGTGGTCATTTGGTCTGAAATTACTTCTGGGAAAGGGAATAGGGTTATCAAAGCCCCATCAGCCATAAATAAACTAAGGTCCAGTCCTGGAATCCTGTTTAACAAAAACTCCTGTGGGAGGGAGTAGATGATGTTTTTCCCTGTAAGAGGTGATGGGAAGTTAGTCATTGCCTTTCCGGCACTACGATTACAAGTGTTTAGAAAACAAGGACTGCAGAATTAGGCTGTTTTCTTTTCCATGGACTGCTCATATTTATTTAAGGTCAAGGTCTACTGACTCCTGTGCGACTAGAGTTGAATCCCCATATCTCAGACCTACCTGAAACCATTTTAGTTTTTTGCTCCATTTCATTCACCTTAAGAATTTATGAATTGCTGAAAATCCTTGCTAAACTTGGCTTACAGCCCACTCCTGATCCGTTTCCTTTTTCTTTAAGTAGAATTCCTAACCGGCTGTGTTCTAATATAATGGGCTGTAACCAATTAATCACACAGCTATTAATGGAAGTACAAGGCAGTACATTGCGAGCTTGTTAGTTTCACTTAGCCATGCAAATCTGTGTTTGGTGAAAATGCAAAGACATCAGTCAAGCTAACGGACACAACCTCAGTGCTGCTCACAGCTTCTATGCTGCTGCCCTTACCGTTGTTCAGTGACATGGAGCATTCAGCGTGGCCTCTGGCAGTGAGAAACCCCTCCAAACAGATTGGGTGGCTTGGTGAATTCTGTACCTTAGCCGAGGGAGTGGCAAGAAAATGTACCATGAATGCAAATGCTAAATTACTGTATGAATGTTATGCCTTTTATAAACAGCTTCCTGCCAGAAGTGAATGATGGGAAACACATTAGCATGGGGAGCTTGCATGCAGTTAATAATCTGAATGCTAAGAAATTTTTTCCTCCTGACAGCACAGAATTGTTTTATAAATTTTTAAAAAATGTGAAATAGGTGTTTGACATGAGCGATTAAGTGGAAGCTATTTAGAATTGCAAAATGAATTAAAGCTTTAAAATGTCTTTACACAGTTATAGACAGAAGCAAAAGTACTGGAATTGGAATAATGAGCTAGGAAACTGCTTCTTCGAAAGGAGAAACATTTGAAACCAGAAATAATCTTCCAATTTTACTTCTCTGAGTTAAATTGCTTTTAATTCTAGATACTCAACAGTGATATTGATATACATCAGGAGTCTCACAAATAGGGGGGTTTTGTATGTTAGAAGATTTTAAAATGTTGAAATCCCCTTTTTGGGGATTTTAGGGAGTTATGTTTTATAAATCTTTGGAAAAGGGAAAGACCAATGCTACTGAGGCTTAATTTCACATTTCCCACATCAACCTTCACGCACCACCAAGTGGAAATAGCATTGGTATTTCTCCACTGAGAATATTAAGCATCTAGGATAGTTTCTAGGTTTCTAATCCTGTTCCCCCTGCAGAGAATTTATTAATTATTTTCAGTGTAATGCTTCCATATTGCTGATCTTAAACTTCTTTTACAAAGGTGAGTGTCATTGTCTCTGTTTACCTGGGAGAAACTGCAGCACAGAAATGGGGGATGATTCATCCATGTTGTCTTAGTGTTGTGGTGATGTGGCCTTAGTCATATCCTGCTGTAAAGGTTGGCTCAGAGATGACCTCTCAAGGGCTGTGCTCACATTTTGTATTAACAGCAAGAGCGAAAAAATACTTCAGGCTGAATTCATTCTCACTCACTCTCCTTTAAGGAGACCCGGACATTATTTTATCATTTTCCCAACCTTTCATTTTGCTCTGTGGCTTTGGTTCTTAGATTAAAAAAAAAAATATTGTTCAGCACCAGCTGTGAGAAGGTCTGGCAGCCCCTTGGGCAACACAAAATTAGGCAGGGTCCACCCTGGATCAGAACAGACATATTTGCCCTGTGCTAATAGAATACCTCCTAGTGTCAACTTCATAGGGACTTGTTTTTTCCTGTCAGTTCAAAGCTTTCTAGCTTTTTTTAGGTCTGTAGATTTTAATATTAAGATACTTCTAGAGACAAGAGTATTTCTCTCAAAAGCAGTATACAGTGACTCTGGTGCATCAGGTGAAGATACACAAGTTACCATGGCTACCCTAAGGCTTTTCCAAGTCGCACTTGACTGAGCTCACACAGCTGGCAGCACTTGAGTTTGCGGCTGTGAACGACAGGAACCAAAAGGCGGGCTGGGTTCTGCCTCTACCAGACCTGCTCTGTTGCTGTACTACCGAGTCTGAAGTTTCTCTGCACCATTTGTGCCGCAGGAGATGGCTTCTTGGAAGTGCAGATTCTTCCTCCCTTCCAGCTTCTCAGACACGCTCAAACCCTGCCATTATTGGCGAGCAAGAAGGTAAGAGGTTGTAGGGCTACAGATGCTGAGAAATGAATGATGAGAAAACCAAAATCCAAACTCCACCTGTTAGTGTCCATGGAAACCCTGTGGTTCCAGTTGCAATCCCAGTTGGGGTCATTAGGTAGCATGTGTTTGCTGATATGCTGAGAGGCTTGCAGAAATCTGTGGTGACAAGGGAGGAACATAAAGCTTTTTGATAATTGTGTTAATCCTGTAAAAAAGTTTGTAGATCACTTTTTTTTTGTTCTTATTTAAGACATGCTTAAGGATAAATAGCATTTAACTAAATTTGGCATGGAATGGCTGACAATAAATAAGGAAGCTGGTTAAGATTAGAAATGAGGGGAGTCTGGTTGAATGTAAGTTCATGGGTTGGGTGTGATGGGCTGGACTGGTAGCTTAACATCTTTAAAGCATTGTAGAATTTGACTGGAGAGGTATTTAAGTTTTGGTGCCAGATGAATACTGAGCGGGTGTGCAGGTAGTTTCATTTAATTGTCCTGTAGGCTTCAACCACTATTATGTGAGACTTGTATAGATGGTAGCTCTTCCTTGACTGGACATTTTCAGACGCTTTCTGTCCCAACAACCCCTGTAGGCTACTGCTTCACTGACCAAAGAGGACGAGAGCCAGTGGCATTAGTTTCTGTGCTCCACTGAACTGCTCTCAGCTTATGCAAAATCCTGTGTATTTTGAATCTATCCCTTATTTGCTCTAGTTTAAAAAAATGCTGATGTCTCTGTCCTGTGCGCTTGTAAGGTGTAGCATACGTACGAGTCTGAGTTCAGCAAACCTTTTAAACCTGCCTATATGAGTAGGATGGTTAGTACGTTCAGATTATGTGTATTTGTAAGGTCTTTGCTGGATGGAATCAAATGATAGCTGCTTTGCAGCGGTAACCATTTGGAAAAAAAAAAGTGGAGAACAGTGTGTTATTTTAGCCCACTCTGTGGCACTGCTGCCAAATGCCGATTCTGTCTCAGTGGTGATTACTGTAGTTGCTTGTCATCCTATCAATTCTGCAGCAAAAATCAGTGTAACTAATATGTTAAATGTAATTTTTAAAACCACACAGTAGGATCAAGAACAGTGGTGACAAGGGTGTCCATCCTTAAATGTGTACCTGCAGGAATCAGGCGTTGTTCTTTGTCATATGGCAATGCTCAGAGGAAGGGAGACTTGGACTGTGGGGTCGGGAAGGAACGCACTTTGATTGTCTGCATTAGTGTTTTGGTTCACAATGGGAGCGTGCTTTTGATGTGAACCTCCCAGCTGTCCTTGCTTAGTGCGCTTTGGTTCACGCCATCATGGTCTGGATTCCTTTAATGTGAAATGAAAGCGTGAGGTGTTTCCTAGGAACACACCTGGAACGTGCTATCATGTAGATGTTGGATTCTCAGCACCAATTCTTTTGCTCTGTAATCCTCTCCCTCGGTGCCATGCTAACGTACACGGAGGTGGTGGGTGGCACCGAAGAGCAGTGAAAACTCTCTTCAGAAAGTCTCACAACTCTCTGAGCTTGGATGAAGGTTTTTACGTGAGTTTTTAAATCATTCTTGAAATGATACCGCTTTAAGCAAGATCACAACTTTTGCTTGTTTCACAAGCACTGGCATTCAGCACAGGCAAACAGCCTCCCTTCTCGTCAGAGGCAATTACCATAGCTAACACACTTTAAAAACCACTTAAAATGCCAGCATCTTCATACTGTCCTCCTGTGTCAACAGAAGATGTTAGAAGTATGCTGACAGGCTCTGCCCCTTGGAAGGCTCTTCCTCCTCAGGGGTGAGGCTTATGGGTGTTGCTCGGTGCCTGAACAAGAGGAGGGTGGTAATAGGCAACTTGTCGCTCGGGCACCGCACTGCAGGGCTGTTCACATATGTGCCTTTCTATGTATAGAGTTGAACTGCTCATGACAGCAGTTCTTACCTGGATGGTGAACTTTAGATCACGTGAAAACCGTTGACTCTGCCGCAGAAATGAATCCAGAGAGTTTTTCAGTGGCTGTTTCAGTAGCGTGTTTCAAAACAGAGTTTATACATTAATGCTGTCATTACGACAAGTAAGCCATGGAAGATGTCTGTAATCGTGCAGCTCCAATGCAGATATACCTGTCATGCGTGTGTGATCTTCATGGTCCAAATGGCCCTTTTCTCCATCCCTGGTTGACGCTGTTAATGCTCTCAACTGGGAGTGAATTGATGATGAAGTGATGCTCTCCCTCTGATTTTGTAACCAAAGATGCAAAATTAAACTGGGGTAAAATTTCTTACTGAG
Organism: Morus bassanus; assembly: GCA_031468815.1. Classification (NCBI taxonomy): domain Eukaryota; kingdom Metazoa; phylum Chordata; class Aves; order Suliformes; family Sulidae; genus Morus; species Morus bassanus. Next base: position 7,433,998 of record CM062576.1, on the reverse strand, counting down.
TACAGGTTCACAGTGTGTAAAGCGATGTTTCTTGTGAGTACATTTTAAAGGAATAATTATCTGGTAAAAAGGAAGAGGGATATGATTATGTGTATCTTAACTTAAACCCAAAGACACTCAGGCTCATGAAAACTGTAAGGGGGAGAGCACTAGCAAAGCCACGGCACTGCCTGCATGTACGAAGCAGCAGGTGACAGCCGGTGTTCTGCCGAGAGCAGGGTCGCTCCTTGTCACCGTGTTCCCATCCCGAGCAGGACCCGGATGGGGCCCAGTCCCAGAAAAGGTGAGAAATGGGGGAACAAATGCTTCTGGTATTATTAAATTTTGTGGCTTTCCAGTGCTTGCCACATCCATGAATGGTGAACAGCAGCAATGCTCATGTTAGGCTAAGGGGGGAGTTTCACTTTCACAGAAAAAATTTAAGGCAATCCCCAGCTGTTACAATGATAGGTGATGATAAATGAAATAGTTTCACGGTGACGAATCTGTCAGTAAACTAGGAAAAGGGTGAGCCAGGGAGGCCGCAGCTGGCCAGAGCTGAAGCTATGCACAGCTCTGAAGCTTAGGACAAGCGAACTGAATGTCCCTTTAGACTTATTTCTTTTAAATAAAAAAAGGTAAGAAAAGCCTACTCTTACACCCGCTTCCTTACATGATTCTGGCTCCCAGATCACCTTAGGAAAATGGATCGATGTCAGCCTGACACCAGTCACTATCCTCCGTCCCCTCGGTGGCAGTCAGTGCTGCCGGCAGGAGTGAGGGGCAGCCAAGATGGCGCCAGGCAGCCTGCAGCGGGGCCACAAAAGAGTGCAGATAAAAGTCGCTCCCTCCCTTTATATACACACACACCCCTCTTCGTGTGGGTGTCAAATGTCCTCTAATATTTCTTTAATGGCAACATGTGCTTTGCCTGATGGCAGGATCCGCCTTTTGTTCCAGTGATGCAGAAATGATCCATAGGGCTTATTTCTTGGCCTGGCAAATCTGTTTGAGGGCCAGTGACAGCTGCCATGCTTTTTTGGTGGGGGAAATCCTGAATCTTTGCAGCCAGGGCTAAGAAAAAGCTCTGCTTTGATTTTGTTTTTTCGGATTTGCTGTTCTGATGGGCCGTGGCCTCTGGTGTGACAGGAACGGGGTGCCGGCGCAGGCTCCAGAGGGAGCTGCTGCGGATCCGAAGGTCCAGGCTGAGTCGGGAGGTCACGGGGAGGCTGTCCCACAGCTGGTGACACACCTCTGCCTATTCCACACAACGGGGAAAACCAGATTATGGATCTTCTTTGTCACGGTCCCTTCAACGACCTTTCGGCAAGACGGAGGTGGCACTTGGCCGTCCCCCTGGGGACCCTCCCCAGGAAAGCCTGGCCGGGCTCCCAGGGACACGTGTGGTGTGGGGGGCGGTGGGGTTCAGAAGGGAGAAGTCGTAAAACTAGATACTCTGTGACTGATGCAGATAATCTAATAAAAGCATTAGTGAGGCTCCCCTCTGGAGACATGGCTGCTTAGCTGGGGGCATGCGTGGCTGGCTAACGCTGGAGTGTGAATGCTGGTGTTTCCTCACTGCTGGGAACGGAGGGAAGCTGCGGTTTGTTACCTTATCACAGCTCTGCTCTGTCAGACCCGGGTGGGGAAAAAACCCAAGTCATTGATTGCAGGGGTAAAAGGTGGAGTAAAAAATTATGTTAACTATAACATTCTCTGCTTACCCTCCACCAAAAATCCGTGTTTGCCCCTGGAATTTACAGCCTAGTCAGGAACTGTAGCCTAGAGATAGGTTTGACACACATCCTGCCTTAAAGTTACATACATCCTACAACAGAGAAAAGCAGAACTTTTTCCCTGCCCGTATTTAAGGTGAGGAATGCTTTTGTCTGTGGTTTGAGCCATTGTTCCACTGAAGTAAGTACATGAAGATAATACTGGATTAAAAAGAATTAAACTATACCAAAACATGAATTGCCCTCCTAACCATAGCTTGGCCCCAAGCATGCAGAAGCAAATACTAAATGATGTGCTTTCCTGCCAGTCTCGCTTTAAACTTCAGGGGGAAGTCAGAAAGGCTCCTAGCTAACCAAATTAAATCCAACCTCAAAAGATCATCGTAAAGAGAACTTCTTCCAGTGTCTTTTCAGGATAGAAAACTTAACAAATAATGGTATTGTAATTACTGAGGGATGCACGTAGAAGTACTTTTAAGGAAAAATTTGGAGCTCTGGCTTTCAAGTTTATATCCCAGAAAACAAAAGCCAGAGATCCCCTTACAGGTCTTCCACTTTTAGGTACCACTGAGATTCTCTTCTGATAAGGTTTTACTCACCCGTAGTCCTGATTTTGTCTCTTGGAGACCGACTGAAGTCACCTGGAAGAGACTGTTACGCTGCCCTAAGCCACAAAGCTGTGCAGTCCCCATGTCTTCTTGCTTCCTTCTTGTTTAGGGGTTGCACCCTGGCATGCAGGTTCTGCTGCTGGCACCTGTCCTGTGGAACCCTTTTTCTACAGTTCCTGAGACATATCATGTAGATTACCTTGCAACGTACGGCTTTCTAAAAGAAATGATGAAGTATTCTTTTATGCCCTTCCTAACCAGGCATCTCCTTGGGCCCCATCTACCGGGTAGGTAGGAAAGTGCTGCGGAACGTCTCTTTCCCCTGTTCTCACCCATGAACGTGGCCTTTGCTGGGGAATTCAGAAATGGTTTCCTTTGCGCTTGATGCACTCAGCCCCAAGGGGATGTGTTCCCAGCTCCAGGATATGTACTGTGCTGCAGTGCCGGATGCTGGCTGAGAAGGTCAAGGCATGGAACTGCTCGAGTGAATAATTTTGGAAATGTTAAGACTTCTACACTGTAAATCCATTATCCAGTTATTCCTATATATCAAATACCAACACGGCCACCACTGAGGATTTCCATTATACATAAACTAGGAAATATATTCTTAGATGAATTTGTGGTTTTACAGTAAGACTGATTTACTCCTTCCCATTCCATCCAGCATGACTTATAGTGGGATTTCACCACAGTAAAATCTTCAGAATACTGAGAACTAAAAACCTCTTTCACTGTGCTGTTAGGATGTTGACTCACTAGAATGATTGCTTTCCTGCTGCTGCTGAGTAAATCAGGCACTTAAACTAAGACAAAGCAGAAATATCCCAGTCTCTGGACTTTGATTCTGCTAATTTGATTGTTAACCCTTATTTTTTTGTGATATATTTTGTATGGCACATGAACATATAAATAATTTTCTTTATAAGAATAATTTATTGAAAGCCTATGTAATTAATATAGCAGTAAATGAAGCATGGCTTTTAAACCAAGAAATTAAGGTGCTCTATTTTGTGTACAAATCTTCGCTGTTTTATTGAGATTGAAATCCTGAGTTACATATGAGAAAATACTACATTGTTTCATAGCTTTGTAGCATCCATTGATTTTTACTAAACAATTCTTACCCTTATTACTGCTCAGTTGTTCCTGTCCTGCTGCCTTCAGTTCATGCCCTTGTTCCTACCAAATATAAAAAACTGTTAAGTGTTCCTATGAAAACATGAAATTGTTTTCCTCTCCCCTCCATTTCTAATATGTTCTTTTATTTGCTGTCACTTTTGGGAGATGTTTGGAGCAAAGAGTATCTTTGTATTCCAGAAATGGATAAGGACATAACTTTATGTCTAGTCAAGTGACCTGATCTTAATCTCCATCTGAAAGCAGCAAACAGGTAACCCACAGGGAGACAAAGCAGCAGCACTGAAGGCACAACTGCAGCAGGCTGTAGCAAAGGTTTGGTTTAATCTTCCATTATGTGTGCTTGGCAACTCCTCTCAGAGTATTTATAGCTAGTAAAGATACTCACACCAGTGTGTCTTATTTTTTTGAAGCTAGTCAGACTCTAACTTCCCAAGGCACAACGACGTGTGCTCTTACCTGTATTTGATGTGGTGCTGCCCTACTCAAACTTATCATGACCACCAAAGTGCTCATCCTGGCAGGTATCTGCAGCTCTAACTGAACGCCTACGCACTGCGATCAATTCCCTTTCCACAAAATGTTTAAACTATACTACGCGTCATATATGGCCTCTGAGAGCTGATGTGATAAAATATGAATATTGCTAGAAACTTCCAAAAGATGCACAATTAATATGTCATTAGTACAGCTTTATAGTGGGCCACTGTAGAATATATGTGTGGTGTAGTATTTTCAAGGAAAGCAATTACTGGTAGGAATACCCATAGGGGAGGGTAAGTATGGCACCACTGTCTACCTGAAGCTTATGCATGAGGCTGTCTAGGTCACCTGGGCCCACTGCGTTGCTGCGAGGGCTTTGAAACAAATGTGTTTGACAACACAGCCCAAGAGTAGGCAAAATGAACTATGATTCAAAAATTCAAAAATGAACTACGGTTTGCTTGATGCAAGGCTAAATCATGGTCAGCTCTCTTGATCTTGGTTGCCTTAGCAGTGGGAAGCATCGAGCGATGTATTCCATTTCTCAGTGTTTAGAAGCTTTGTTTAACTTGCATGTCAGTGGACTCAAGTGCTGCTGTATGTAAGGCTTTCAGCGTGCAAAGGTGCGACTGAAACCCATTGCTGATCACCTTGCTTCTCGGACAGCAACAAAGCTGCTAGGCCTCGTTCAGAATCCCTTTCAAAACAGATAATCGGGTACTCTTTGAGACAGTCTGTGTTCACCTGGTGCCATGGTTCCTATTTAAATCAATAAATACAAGAATACTGACTGCTCCTGTAGTTTGTCTCCTGTCTGAGCTCACTAGATGAGTAATTTCATAATGTGTTTCATTCTGTCCATCCTTTATGACAAGTGATAAGGAAAAAAAAAATTACTGAACATATTCTCCAGCTGCCCTCTGCTTAGACTTCTTAGGAGAGTGCATTTGGGAGGGAAGCTGGTGTTCCGAGCCGCAGGTGTTCAATAACGTAACGTATCAGCGGGCTGTCTGTTCTTTGTCTCCTTGGCTGTCTTGTCCCTTGGGCTCTTCCTCTTAGACACGACAGCAAATTTGTTTCAGAGTAATTGGGTTGGGCCATAACAGTTAACAACTCAAGGAAAAACACAAAGGTTCAGAAGATGGTGTTTTCTTCAGCTGCTTTTGATATAAATAGTCTGTGTTTTAGCATTTGATGGACCCTTCCCAGGCACAGTTGACAAATTTCAAAGTCCATTTACTTTAAGTGGTCAAAGCATCCCTAGCAAAGAAAATTTCGTGCTTTGTCTAACCTTCCTTACACACTCCAAGAACCAGCAAATGCTGTTGTTCCTTGCAATGCACTCTTGAAACTATCTCACGTTAGATTTGAGCCTGTTTGCCTTTATGGGTAGAATGTAGAGAAGTTCTAATGCAGCTCTAAAAATCCAGCTTCCATGCTAGTGACGTAGAAGGGCAAGAAAGCATTTTTTGGCTTTTTATTTCTTTTTGGGTTTTGTTTTTTTTTGGGGGGAAGGGAGTCTAATCTCCCTGGCTGAAGAGGAACATCAGAAGACTGACTTATTTTGCTTCTGAAAGCTCAGGTTCAAAAAAAGTGACATTCTCAGTAGGAGCCCAGGTTTCTGAACACACCTACTTAAATTTTTGTGTGTGCTCTTCATTAAGTTGGCAATCTGTTCTTGTTCTATCTGTGTGATAAAACAATAAAACAAAGGCTGAATTGAATACTTACTTTCCTTCCATGATTTTAATGTCTGCTGGAAGGTTTCCTTTAGCTCTGAAACAGAATTTTGTTCTGGTTCACAGCGCAGGAATCTATGACTAAGCAGGTACCCAGGGAACCCTTCCAAGTAGCTTGTACATTATGCTTCAAATTCATCTACATGCCATATGTAGAAAATGGAATGTTACAACACTTTTTTTTTTTTTTTTTTTAAAGCGCTTATACTCTCTCCTGCAAGATGAGTTGCCTTTTTTTTCCCCCTCTAAAAAGATAGGAGGGGTAGATGGACACTTCATGTTTCAGCTCAGTCATGTGTGCTTGCTGCTTTTATTCTTCCTTTCATTAACTCTCTCAAGGTTTGGCACAACAAGAGCATTATATAAGACTAAATAATTCTTACATAAATGTGAGTGAATGCCGTTCATGAAGTACTGGGTGCTTGTCGTGGCTATAAGTAAAAATGAATCACTTCCTTTTTAAAGGGGAGCTTTAAACCTTGTATTTTGTGTAGTTAATTGCCACAAGCCAAAATAACCTTTTGAGCTCTATGAATTTTCACAGCTGCAGACTGGAGGAAAAAAACCCCACACTGATAAACAGAAACTTAATAATTTCCAGAAGAAATTATTCCCCACTCCAACTGCCTCTTTTAGCACAAAGCCCCGCTCATTTTTGCCAGCATGTTAAATGTTCCTAGCACGTGGCTATAGAGCCAAGAACCTGAGTATCATCTAAAGGACAGAATGAGACAGAATAAAGCAAGGACAGTATGAATTTGACACTTCAAGAACAGCATGGAGAACAGTCAACAGGTCAAGAAGCGTAGGTAGTTAAGCTTTTGCTAGAGGCTAACAGATTGAGTAGGTTCAGGGCTCAGCAGCTCAGGAACAGAATCATGGAAGACCCTCAACATGTTCCTATATATAGGAATGTACTTTGTGCATGCTTTTCAGTTAAGAGAATAAATACCTGTATTACAACGCAAGATTAGTACATGGAATAGGAATCAGCGAATCAGGAACCTAGGCGGAAAACTGGGACAAAAGAGAATTTCCAGTCTCTGTGATGAAAAGTGAGAACCAGTACTGGGAAAGGTCAGAGGCTGCAGAAACAGTATGGGGACTGCAGTCGTAAAACCCAGTTATGCTGGAGGAGAAATTCTTTGGCCTGTCATCCTGCTATACTATGGGACAGTCATCTCCTGGTACAAGAGTGAGTTCCTTGCTTCAGTGAAAGACAAGCAAGCACAAGAGTAAAGGACCTGGCCTTGGAAGAGGAAGTTTGTGTAGGGAAGTAGTGGGCTGGCAGTAGAGAGACATGGAAAGAAAAGGGAGCTCAAAGGTCAGAAACCCACTGGCCATCATGTTAAGGGGGAAGAGGAAGGAAATACTGAGAGAGAAGCAGAGAGAAATACTTGGTAAATATCAAATGAAGCACACAATCTCTCCCTTGAGTGGTAAAGAGGACCTAAGGCTGGGGAGAAGGACGAGGTTAAAACATTCTGCTAAAACAGCACAATAAATCATCAACACAGAAACTGAAATCCCTGTTGGCAAACACAGGAATGAGAAGTGTGGGACATAGCCAGTGTATTAAAAGACCAGTGGATGGCAGCATATTTTTACTACCAAAATACTGGGTTGTCATGCCACATGTTTTGGTTGTAGCTCATCTGCTGACTAATACATCACATGTCCCAAGAACAAATCCATGTTTGAAAAGTTAACACAAGCTCCAAACATTCGTGCTTTTTGTGTAGAGTTGAATTTCTCTAAAAGAGCGGTGACCGCTCGTGTAGCTGTCCCACACTGAGTCATCTGGGACATGAGCAGCATGTTTTACAAGGACAGGATTGAAAGGCATGTGTGGTCTCAGGCCCAAGTTTATTGTTCTGCTATGAAGCTGATGATTTTTTTCCTCAGTTTAGGAATAAAATCTGTAAGTTGTAGAGAAATTTCATATCTAATTTTATAACTCAAGAAACAAAAAACTGAGTACCAATTCGGGCCATAGCATAACACCTGTTCAACCAAATACTGGTGTGCATGAAGTAGTTAAAGGGAAGACTTATTTGCTAATTAGACTTCAGAAAAAAAACCCCATTCTTCTTGATTACCATATTTATTCATTCTAAGTGGAAAAAACCGGAAAAGTTATAATGGATTTGACTCATTACCATACTAACTGTCTAAATTCCCTGTTCATATAAAATTCAACTGAGAAAGAAAAATATACATTTTAAAAGAACAGTTTATAATTTTATTTGATAAACAGACTTCCAATAAACTTGTGCAAGTTAGAAGGAAAGGTTTTTCAAGACTTATCTCTCATGTTTTCTGAAGTAAAACACTCAATGTAAAGTACACCTGACATCTGACTTCCATACACCTCAGAGGTTTTCTATGTAGTCTTCACTAAAGTGTACTCACTAAATGTTTCACAGTACCAAAGCATGAGTTCCTCCGTCAGCTTCAACGCCTGTGAACTAGATACTCACTGTAAACAATGCTTCTATAAAAAGGACAGTTCAAATACAAGAAAGAAGAGGGCATTAGCAGTCAAGTGTCTTTGGGAGATAGTACATCGCATTTGGTTCTGACTTTCTTAGAAATGGCAGCAGACAAAAAGCATGGTAATCATTTCAATTATTTGAAGCTCTTCAGTTTTAAGAGCATTTGTAAAAACAGGTCCAATTGTAACAAACTGACATTTGCATAATTAACTTTGAAACAAAGCATTTTGTTAGTGATAAATGCATTAAGAGCTGAAATACATTAAGACAAGCTATTCTGTTTGTCAACTTGTCAAATATGTGTGCTGAAGCTTCCCCTTCTTCTTACAAGATGTTTAGTACAGCACAGATATTTTAAAATTAATATAGAAGCTGGAATGTTTTTTCAATTGTAGCACACCACATCTGAGAAGATTACCATGACAAAACATGAAAAGGAAAGAGGACTGAAAGCAATGATTTATAGACGTTCTAATTTTTCACTTAGAAATTCTTCCACGCTATCTGTATTCCACTTGAGGATGCTCAGTTCTTCTGCAATGTTCCCACTGTCGTCCAGCAGCTTTAGTACAGGGTCAGAGCCACGCACATACTGCGGGGGGAAAAAAAAGTCAGTTACCTTGGGCTGGGAAATGCATTCGCCATATTAACACTCCCCAACCTCCCCACCCAATCGATTTAGATCAGTTAAAAAGATGTCAAAGCAAGAATAGTAAAAAGTCCAAAGAGTGACACCATGAAGCATGAACACTTAAGAACAAGCACTAAATTTAATCAGAGTATTCTGGGAAAACTTTGGCAATACAATTTGTGCTAAGAAATCAGCCTAAGCTTTGGGTTTTTAAAGCTTGGAATTCTTAAAAAACAGACAAGCTTCGTTGTTCCTGACAATGCTCAATGCTATAAATATTCCAGTGCCACGTATTTTGTTCTGATTTTTATGAATTTCATTACTAGAGTGTTTAACAACAATGTATTCTACTTTTCTTGAAGAAAACAGATCTATAAAAATCAAATTAAGCTTATAAGATCAGTCTCTCAGCTTGTTCTCTCCTATGCTGCTACCTCCTTTCCTCCAGTATTTTTTCACCTACAGTCCAGGTTCAAAGGAGAAGTAGATGTTCAAAGCTAGAGTTTGTGTGCATGTGTGTATGCGAAGGAAGAACCGCTAAGAGGGGAGACACCATACTGAAGCTTTAAAGACAGAGGGATGCTGTAGGTTGCACACTCCACCAGCAGCAGCTGGCCAGCGTTTGCAGCTCTGGATTAGATGCTTTCTTGCCTAGTCCTAAGGAAGAGGGAAGCATAACGGACAAAGAGGCCTCATTTCACAGAAATGCTTATCTTGAGATCCAGAACAGAGTTGCTTGCCTTTAGTAAAACAGGTAGGGAACGGCTTCAGTTCAGGCTTCTGACTTGCATTTAATGTCAAAGAGAGGAAAGTGGAGGAACAAGTCGAATGAAGAGATGTGTGTGTGCGTGAGAAACATCTTGCTCTCCAGGGCCCACTACACAAGCTAATGCATATGCAGGGCAGCAGTGCCATAAGCTTAGCTTTGAAAGATGGTATTCTACTGTTTTAAGTTACCCAAGTTGGATTTTTGAAGCAAGCAGCTGAATGATTTTTCTCATATAATCAATAGCCTTTTTACCTGTTTAGAAATTTCCGGTCACTTTAACAGCTCAAAGTTCTACTACTAATTTCTAATGTAATCACATTCTTTCCTGCCATGTTGTATCTGTGCCTACCAGGCTTTGCTGGTAACATAATACTTTAATGCTTCTGAAAACTTACTAAGTCGCAAGATACGTAGTGCAAATAAAGGCTTTTAACAGTGTTAGAAGGCTCTAACCATTTAAGTTTATGGAAATATTTCCCCAGGAGTATTTTACTTTACCCTACTGAGCTAACCTAGTTGGTTTTACTTAACGAAGCTAGTGGTATCTCTAATCCATTTTCCAAGTCTTGTAAAATAAATATCAGATCCATTTGCACGAAATTCTTCCTGGTAGTGCTCTGTACCAGTTGTAGTCTAGACTGCTTTGATGTTCAATACAGCTACAAAGCTTAAAATAAAAATGAAACAGACATGCAGAAGGAGAGAAAGCTTTTGAAAGAAACTGGAGGACACAGAGACATGAATGCATGAGACAGACAGAGGAAATCTGTTTTAGATGGAATCTGCTGCCGAGAAGACAAATCACTTATTGCAGCCATGCATAGCTATGAAGTGATTCCAGATGGTGCCATTTGGTGAATTGAGATGGGAGCACAAGACGTGAGAATCAAGATGTGTATCTGTGAAGTACGCTGGAAGTTCACACAGCATTTTAAGAGGAAGGTGAGTCTTACACTATATCGTGAAACCAAAGAATTATTTGAGCTTAAGGCAGTGCAGCTTATGCAGCTTTGCATATATGCAAGTCATAAGAAACACCATTCAGCATATGCATTTCTAAAAAGCTGGATGTTTGAAGACTATAAAGAAAAACAGAATCATAGAACACAGGCAAGGAAATTCTGAGAGGGAGGAGAAAAATCTAAGAATGACTGAATGTTTGGAAATGGCAGCTCCATCAGAAAATGAGGGTAGACCAGAACAGGAGAGAAGGAAACTATGGCAGAATAAGCTTGAGTAAATCCAAGATATCCACAGAGTAAGGGCAGAATGCAGGCATTCCTCACATTCTTTTGCCATCTGCTATTACTTATAGGTTCCAGTATATTTTTTCTTGGATTAAAAACAACAACAAAACTCCCCAAAGGCAACAAAGAATTGGTACCAAACAGTTACTGAGCAATAACCCAATTAATATTAGCAGCAGCAACTTGTGAAGATTTATACTGGTAATGCAAATATATGTCCTCTGCTAAAGGATTACTTGATCCGCAAATAAGGAACAATCCACAGAAGGACTATCTCCACCAAGCTTAATTCTTCCTAACATCCCAAATAAAAAAGCTAGGTTACTACTCACCTTGATTTGCAGTCCCCTGAAGAGTTTTGGCTTATCGCTCCTGACAAAAGCTATGGTTTGGAGAAAAGAAAGAAAGATAATCAAACTCTTCTCCACTTGCATAAAGTAGATTTACATTCAAGCTAGTATTCCCTGAATTATTTCTTTTGGAATGATGCTTCAGAAGGTATTTTAACGTTAAAATTCTTAATACCCTCACAAAATTAATAATACTAAACCTATTATGCTTAAGGAACACCCTATTTTTGCTAGTATTCCAAACAAGCTTCGTATCTGCTTGGACTTTCCTCAAACACTAGAGCAACTGTCTAAATCAGTTTATCTGCACGTACAGCTGACAGCCTTCAGTAGACTGGCCCATATGCTGCTGCGATACGCAAATGTGAGGAAAAGCATTAGAGTGATCAAAATCTGGCTGAAGATAAGCTTTGTGAGGGAGGCTAAATGTGACACACATCCCACCAGCACACTCCACACAAGCTGCGGCACTGCGGGTGAAAGGGCAGAGAGGAAACTGTGGGTAGAGGTGTTATTCTTGTAAACAAGATGGACAACCTTGTCTTGCCGAGATAGCTGAGATTACATGTCAAAAACCAGCAAGAAAACAAGAACAGAAAACAAGAAGAGAGGCTGGTATCTCCTCTTGACACTCCTAAAGGCAATCAGCTTTAAGATGGACTCTATGGCCTGTCATGTAGCTACATGGAGAGAAGTTCAGGTATGACGTGAGCCGCTGATGAACACTTCTTTGCTTGAAGTGCTCGTCACCAAACAGCAAGCATTAACAGCAGTGTAGTCCCTGTATCCCTACAGCACAACCCAGGCCTTATGTTAACATTAACTTTAAAAAGAAAAGATGATATGAATTATTTCAGGACAAAGTGTGAGCATAATCCCCTACTTCCAAACACTTTAGCCTAATGAATGTCTGAGTTCTAGGAGTATTTAAAATTTATTTAGAAAACAGCATAGTCTTCATTCCTCCTTCTTAAATTCAGGTTACGCTAAAGGCTGAGTTTAGTGTCTGTACTGCCATTAAGTGGATTCAGGACATTCCTGTAGTATGCCAGTACAGTCTCCCCAAGGATGAACCCTGTCAGTATGGATTGACTCTTACCAAGGCACTAGCTGCATGTTAAAGCTGCTTTTTCAAGGTTAGACAACAATGAATCTCTCACAAATTACCGTGCATCCAGCTGGTGCGTGGAGATGAGGGCAACCTCAGGACTAATGCTTCATACTGTTTCACAAAGTGTAGTGCTTTCCTCAGTAACTGTAAAAATGTCCCCTGGCATCTTTATACCTAGCTTTATATTAGCGTAGACAGTTACCTGAACACTTTCTCAGTGTGAATATACAGAGTGGCATTTATTTTCTTCCCTCTTCCACTGTGCTCCCGGTACAGATCAAAATCATCTACTCTGCCTGCTGTACCAACCACTACACAGTATAAACAAGTTGAAAAAATACCAATAGCACAGTGAGCTGCCAGATATACTCGACCCCTGAAGAACAAAATAAGGCTTGTTTTCATTCTTTCAACAGAACTATACACTAATTTTATACTGTAAGCTGTTTTTGTACAGGTTATCTGAAATTGTTACACTTGCTCACATACTGCAGTTCAATTCTGATTTAAACTCACAAAGACATAATTTTCAATTTCAGTGTTTCCCATGTCCTTGTGACCTGTTAGTTGTCTTGGCTGTCATCAACGGCAACATGCAAAAAAGTGGCAAAGATATTTCTTATTCTTTGTTAAGTCCACAGCACATTAAACTGTTTCATGGGGAATTTTTCCACATTTTTTTCAATTTAAATCTAAAGCCAAAATCAGTCTCTAGGGCTTTATATGAAAAGGAGGTTGTAAGAAGCAGTCAGTGCAGTGGGTAACTTTAATTGCAAAACTTAAAGAAAAACTGTAAGAGCATAGTAAAATGGATAAAGTTTCAGAAGCAAATCTGAACTGTGGAACTCCACTGTATTAAAGAATAGCCTTTGGGGGTTAACTCGGGTTACAGCACTTTAAGCTTGTAACAGGTGTGAGGATTTGTACTTGAGTGACAGATGAAAGCTCATTTGGACATGAGTGGCTGCAGTGTTGGACTGAACAAGCTCGCATAAAATGGGAACAGAATTGGGTGGAAAAAGAAAGTATTCTATAGGCAGTATTACATTTGTGACTTTAAAAGTAGCTATTACACACTTGTATCAATGTCAAATGTCTAATCTTCTGAAAGCCGAAGCACTACAGAACATTTTTCCTGAAATTTTAGACAGCTGGAACAAAATCAGTTTCTGTTAATGGCATATTTATTTCTAATGCTGATCATAGTGACTTTCTGCACTAGTCATTTGTATTTGCAACACAACAAAAAAACACTCACTCTACAAATAACTTCATTTGTACATTCTCAATTTTGGAAGCTAAAGTGAAAAAAACTAATATACTGACATGCATTAAAAATACAGAGTATCCCATCAGACACTTTTTTTTCTTCCCACAGAATCATGCCCTAAGTTGAATAAACAGCCTTTGAACGGAATTGATGGGGTTAGGAAGTCCAATGCAGCAACAGTGCGCATTTTGGGACACATGGTTGCTTGCTCATCCTGTGATGTGGTGCACATGCTCCACCTTCAGCACTACCCCAATGGTTTCCCCTCCATACCCTGACATCAGCAGTGTTGCTTCCTATGATCCTGTATCTGAAGGCTACTTGCACATCTTTACACCAGTATTCAATAGTTTGATGTTGAATACTAAAATCCTCGCTATCTCCCCATTTTCCTCTCCCTGTAGCAGCTTTAGAAATTACACACTGCAGAGAAACAAGCATTTATATAACCCAACCATGGGTGAGCGAGGAAGGCATTTCCACTTTTACTTCCATAAGATGAACTCTGAGCTTGGTGCCATGACACTATGTTCTGGTGAATTAAACACGAGACTAGAAGTCAGAACTATTCTACTGCCAGCTTTGCAACTGTCCTTTCACATAATGTTAAGAAAATCACTTTACCTTATGCTCTTATAAAACATGTGCAATACCAAAGCATATGCCTTCCATTTGAAGGCAACCCTGAGGTGAGCCTACAGAGCAGCCTTGACTGCTGCACAATCAACCACAACTAAAAGGTCAGAGAAAAGGGTCAGGTGTGTACCGGCATTTTAAAGCCTGCCCAGCACCAAACTGTTCTGCAAAGAGACGTAATACTGATCAGTGCTTTTAAAGAGCTAAGAGCAGCCTCTGCCTATGAGCACAGTAGAGTGAAGAAACTCCCTGCTATCGTTATAATGTCACTTTGCTTTGATATACAACTCCTCCTTGTTTTGAGAAAGTCTGTGAAAACTAGTCTGTTGGAATTAAAGTCTAGAGTCCTAAGTGGAGATTACTAAGGAATCTAAGAATCACTCACGCCCAAACGGCAAGTCCACACATATGCATGCGCACACCCACACTATTCTCTCTGAGGTACAGTAGGATATACCATAAGAAAACTTCCCGTCCAGAAACGGACATGACATCACATCTCTTCGTGCAGAGTTACAGAGCTATACGCTAGGCATTACTTTTTTGTAAACAGAGTTGACTACCTACTGTTATACATTAAGGGCATGATCCAGACTACCAAGGATATCTACATTCAGGTATATTCACATTATTTAGATTCCTGCTTTAGGAGCAAAGATCTCCTGCTTGATTTGTAACTGAAAAAAATACAAAATGATGTTGAGAAAAAAATTAAACTTCTCTCAATGCTTGAATGAGAGCCAATAATATACAATGGCAGTAAAATCTCACACAAGTTTTCAAACAACTGTGCACACAGACAAGCATTTTTAACCTTGCCTGTCCCTACACGCATCAGAAGGATTATAATGGCCTCAAATCAGAAAGGCCTAGAGGAGATTAAAAAAACCTTACTGTCTCTGTTATATCAGGTTCAGATTTTAATGGCACAAAAGCACAAGTCAGAGCTAGTCAAATCTTCAGCACAAGGTCAGCAATAAATTTTTCCTGCACAATTTTTCCTCCTGGCAAGCTACAGCATGTCTTCTAGCAAGAATCTAATGTGATTAAGTATCTGCCAGTAATGGAAAAGTCCACTTGTTCAAACTTCTAATCCTTTTGTTATTTAAAAAGCTGTGCTTTTAGCAGATCTATTCCATTGCTTAGTGTTGTAACACTTACGAGGACTATATATGCCCATGGAGATCCATCCAACTTTTTAAACTGGACATACCCTTCTCAGTTTATGCTGTTTTTCTAGCAAACAGAAACCTTTAGTTTCTTCTAAACTCTTGATGCTGTGTAGAGATACAGTTTCATATTACAGCTAAGTCTCATTAAAACTGCTGATTGTGCACTGAAAAGCAGCAGCATACTTCTTTGATGAAGGTGACTACCCCTCCTGTCCCTCAGTATTACACCAAAAGAGCCCGTTATGGGATCAGGGCAAAGAACTGTTAGTGCCCCGAGAGCAACAGCAGAAAGGAATGCTTCCATCATCATTCATGAGTAAGGAGGAATGTTTTAAAATTAGTATAAAGGGTGATCTATTTTTAAAGACACATTTAAAGTCTTTTTGTGATGCATTTAAATGTTTCACACATGGAATTAGCAATAGGAAGCACATGAGTTATTACTATCTTTCAAAAGACATTTTATCAAACAGTAGCATGGTGCTTCGTGCAACTCAAGGCAGCATATACAACTGATTTTTATGAGTCAAAAGTAAGAAAGACCAAATGTATACAAAATGTGTTATAGGAAATAACTGAAGTGATCTAATACTAACACACAAGAGGATGATTAAAGTACATCTACGATTATCTATAAATAGTTGTTCTGAGTTAATTTCAATATAAAAAAAGCAAATGTAATATTGCTTAGCATAAACTAATGAAATAAAGGGTATTTTGCTTAACTTGTCCCTGAATTATTAGACACAAGCAGTCTGAAAGTAAAAAAAAAATTTTACTAGAAACACGAGTTTGTGCAGAATGTCAGATTGGTACACAAAAAAGGCAAGAAGGACTTGACCGTACGACACACTTGTCCGTTTTGTACCTGAAATGAACTCGAATAAAACAATGGTTTTATTGAGGCATTGCTAATTATCAAGTGTTAAACCTACAGAAAAGAAAAGGAACCAAAACAAAAGGAAGACTAGCAGAGTGATATGTTATGAAGACAGGAAAACCCAACTTTTAATTACATCACAAGTGATCTAAGTATTGCTAAGACAACTGGCAATACTTGCTAAAAATGTGAATGTGTGAATTACTGGGAATGCAGGCAAACCAAAAGCATTAATTTCTTTCCTCAGTCTCTTTAATAATTTGTTTTGGGGACAAATACATGCTCTGCAGTTTTGAGGATCGCATGAGTCTGCTTCATAAGACACCACGAGGGCCTAGAAAAAAGACAGACCTACAGCAGACATCAAGCACTCATTTACATTTTACTGGCTATAGCTCTTTACCTTTTGGGGACCTCGATTTGAGACAAGAATTTAAATTTAAGAATTCATATGGCACATCAATAACTACTATTTGTAGTCTATTAATCAAGTTACAATGCAGCTGTTCATGATTTTATACAGAGCACCACAGGGTTTCAGAAGCAAATCTAAGACAGAGCTGCGATAAAGCCTGAAGATGAAACTTCATAAAAACCATATACAGGGTACTTTATAGAGGCAGTAGGGTAAGAGACATTTCTAAATCTGAAGAGAAGAACTGTTTTGAAGACAAGTATTGTTTTAGTTTGTATATCATGTGTTTACAAATGATTATGATAAAACGATGCATGTCTCCCACTACAATATCCTACATTTCTTAGCAAGACTAACATTTCTGCCAATGCAAGATTTAAGGGTAATATATAACTTTCTTTCACCAGTATTGAAGAATTACAGATTAAAATAACCAGGAAATAAGTGATCTTACCTAAAAATACAATCCCATAGCAAATTACATTTTAGTAGCTAAAAGACTCCCCCTCAGAACTTGGGCAATATAATGGAATGCTTACTGACTCTGAAGTCAGAGGACCTAACGTAGTTGCGTGCTGCATGAGTTCAAGGATTAAGGACCTTGTTTCTCTAACAGATTTGCTGGGAGTATGTCCACTTCTTAACTAAGAGTCACACAGGGAGAGGTGAGAGTTACTCTACTGATGAACAAAAAGAATGCAGAGAAATATGAAAGTAACGTTCAATGAAAAAACCCAGCCTAATTCAGTTTTTGTTAAACAAACCAGAAAGAACGTAGGAGTCTAGACACTGATCTCCTATCTCATCATGCACGGAACACGGCTGTCACTGAAAAGTCAACTTAAAACAAATATGGTAGACTAATCACTGACCCAGCTAATTTATTATTCTATTTCAGAGCCTTAGTTTTATGGATGTCAGCCAAAACTCACATTTTCGGTGTTACCTAGTATAGTAAGATATTGCTTCATCTATGAATCTCGTCACTTATGTTTTCATTGTTCTACTTTGATGGAGTGCTTTTAAATGATAAATATTTAAGACCAGTTTTATACAGAACAATTTCAAAATATATGTAATATAGGAATTAATTTTACAGTACAGCATTTATAATGGAACGATTTATTTTTATGGGAAACTTAGCAGGAAAAATATATCAGTACTGAAGTTAGAGACTTACAGAAATGTGGTCTGTTACCTGACTTATCACAAGAAGCTGTACTTGAAAAACATAATAGACATCCTTGGCCATATTCACACAAAAGCATTTAGCAGTTTGTTATGATATTACAAAGAATAATATTCAGTTTGAGATTATCTTGCTGAGGACTAGATTTTTTTCATCACTTGTCACTTCTTTGCTTTCCCAGTATCTATAAATATATTCCGTATGTAATGATTCTCACATTTCAGGCACACAGGTGTATTCAGCAACTATTTGTAGCTAAAAATTATAAAACCAGTAATTCTGATAGACATTTTGATACAGAAGGACCATGGAATATTGCATTTAGTAATCACGAGCAACGCAGAGGTTTTTCCAGCTGTGTAACTTCCTTACTGTACAACTTTTACAAAGCTTTATTAATTCAACAGATTTTAATCCTCACCTATTTTAAGATGTGTATCTCATTATTAAAAAAACCCCACTGTTCATCCTTTGGCCAAATAAAATATAATCCAGTAGTCCATGACAAATCAAGTGTGTGGGAGTAAGCCAAGTGACAAAACAATTTACACAGGTACATAAAGGTGAAGACTTCATGGCCAGATACACAAGTAACATACCAATCCAAGTAATTCTAATACACACACAGTCCTGCAATTAGTGGTGCCATTTTGTGTATATTCTGCAAAAAAAACCCCAACAAAATCCTGGCAGAAGCTGTGGGAAAGGAATCAAGAGTTATTTGCAATGAGACATTGTCAATGACAGGCTACACAGTTCAATGAAGCCTACAAAGATAATGCTTCAAAAGCAGCAGCGTGACCTTCAGGCAACCTAAGTTCCGTAGCAAACATCCAAGTGAAAAGTTGAAATAACACTTCTTGAATGTTAATGTCTTACTTAAGATGGAGACATTAAATACCATTTCTGTTAGAAGTTAAAATCAAGGGGAAAATCTAAGTAAAAGTATTCTGAGATTAATACTAATGTGAGGGCAAATACCAGCTGGAAGAATATATTCTACTGCTTTTTAAAATTTCTAAATATGCTTTTAAAATTTATCCCATTCTAATGGGAATTCCTATTCTAATACCCTAGCCGTAACTTTGGTCAAGATAAATTTAGGTTGGGTAACTACAGAAATTGGTGATGAAGAGGCAAAAGAGATCTTTATGTGCACTAGTCAGTCCTTTTTTTTTTTTTTCTTACAGTACCAAAGAAGAACTGGTAGTCAAAACAGAGAACCTACTGAAAAACCACTGAAATTCATTCAGTCATTTTAAAAAGCAAGCTATATGATTAACGGAACGCAAATCTTTGAGCAGGTTTAAATAACCAAGGATTGAAAGGAAAAGAATCTCTACAATTTTCAAGTTTTTCCTTTTGTACCGTGAGCTTTTGGAACATTTCATGGTGTGCACACAGCAGAACTTGAGGGCCATTCCCTTTTAGGACCTACACATCAAGACAACTGAGGACATAATGCAGGCTGGAGTCAGACTCATAGGCTGACCTTTTCCTTCAAACCCACAGCTCAAAAGAGCAATTAACTGTTACAAATTCATAACCATAAAAAAGCTGAGTGAACAGGCATCAACAGTTGGGAATGCTTTTACATTTGCTAAATTTGAATGGTCATGGAGATAATCTGGACTCCTGTGCTAAAAAAGGCAATCTCACACCCCTGCAGTAGGACAAGCCATTTAAACAATTCTTGCTTTGGCATTTTAAACAGGGGGAAAGAGAAAATAGCTTTGCTCTGCTCCTGTAGTCAATTAACTGAAATGTGCGTGGGTAGAGGTGGCAGGAGAGGGTCTAAAGCAGCATAACTTATGTTAATTGTAACCTGTTTTAAAATCCTCCCCCCCTTTTTTTAAAAAAAAAGTTTTTTTAAAAACTTGTTCACCAGTCAGCCTTCAGAGAGATAATATTGGCAATGGTAGATGGAGACATGCTGTTTGTGCACTTTCATATCTAAAGCTAGATTAGTCTTTCTTCTCTATGTCCAGCTATGTCCAAACTACAGTATTAGGATCCTCATTACAGGAAAAAAAAAAAAAAAGAAAGTACTGCTATCACCTAAGCTTTTCCCCCATTTATAAGCAAATTCCAGTCCGAAATTTGTCACAGATTTTTCTCCTGGAGCTTCCTCCCACCACACACTGATGGTACTGATTTTCCTTTTACACTACTGTATTCCATTCACTTCAGTTGACTGCCATTATCCACTGACAAAACAACTGTACTGCAGGATCTGTGAAAAGAAAGTAGTTCCACAAGCGCACAATATAATTTCATCTATCAGTTCGGTGAGTCTCAGGTCAACACAACTTTCCTAATATACAAAAGTTACAACTCCTTGTAGTAGTACTTAAAAGCACATTTTGTCATTCAGCTGTGGCAGTGTTTCATGTTTGAAAGAACAGCAGTGGCTTTACTTACCCTGGACTTGAGGGAACCTTCCCAATTTTCATCCACATACCTCCAGGACAGCTCCTGCATAAAGCTGTAATAATAAACAGAAGCTGTTAATGACATCAAAAATCTAAATTACTAGTTTACTTATGGTGTGTTATCTGTTGAACTATTTTTCTTTGAGGAGGCAATACGCTATTGTGTTGATGGTAACTAGAGACAAATAAGATCCTAAATAGCATCACAGTTCCAGACCTGTCTGATATGCAACAACTGACTGTTCACTCAAGATACATGATAACCTCCATTCATTATATTAAAACATGTCAAAACAGGAAAAAAAATAATTTCAGATATACTGTTGCTGGAAGCAAAGCTTCATTTAAAAAAAATGCAGTTGGGCATGCTACAATGGGAATTATGGACTAGTAATAGGAAAACTTTATTGCTTCCTCTCCAAAGATGCTGAGAAAGTCTCACAAAGTGAAATTTTAGTTTCCATTATAAACCTAACTTGGACAGTGAAATACTGTTTATAATAAAGATAAGGCAGTGACTTTAGACTTCTCATTTGGGCTAATTACTGGTAGTTTATTGTAGTTAATTATGATTGCAGAAAGAGGATAGATCACATTAACGGGCCTTAGCTGAAGTAATATATACAGGCTGGGCTAAATTTTATGCTTGCACTTAGATGCCAATCAATTCTCTCAGCTATGCAAGGTACTCAGATTCAACGTTCTTAAAGCAAAGTATAAGTTCATTTCAATTTTATGTAGTCTCTAAATAAAAAAACCTATTGATCTTGTATGCTGCCACATGTTTTTAAGCTTTTTGGGATTTTTTTGGCAACATGCAACTGATTCTGTAGTTTGCTGAATCTTAAATACAAATTATCAACAGATTTTTCCAGCTACTAAAATAGAACTTCATAAAGTCAGGCATTTTAAACTTACACATAGTTGCCAATACTGTACACCAAATCACGTCCTTCTAACCCTGAAGCCCCACTGTTTATAGAGAAGCTGACAGAAAAAGCTTCAGTTAAAATTTTTTCATTCAATTCATTACCTTCTATAAACAATTAAGACCTCTGCTTTCATTTTCTTTTAGACAGTGTTTTCATAACAAATATGCAAGTCAGGACATGGAAAAATATGACCTTACTGAAATGAAATAAATTCACGTTTCACTTAAAATATGAACTGTGAATACATGTAATTAAAAATAAGCTTTCACTGTGAAATTTAATGAGTACTAACCCCTCTGAAAAAGGAGTGACAAGTCATAAAAGCAAACCACACACGATATTACAGAAATCTCAAAGACAGTTTTATTAACACTTCGTCACCTATCTATGTAGGTATTATGGACAGCCAGGAATGTATCTTCATTTGAGAATATTAATCTTCTGAATTCAGGTCCAGCTCAGTATTTGCCTAAATACTATGAATTGGAACATAAGAAATACTCTAATCGTTTGCAGGGAAATTGCAACTTCTTTCCTGACGTGAACTAATCAGCAATCATTACTTCCACAGGAAACGGAACTAAAAATGTTGCATTGCATTATCTGCCAGAACAGCATCTCAGAAATTTGCTTATCTACATTTACATTTTCACGTAGACATTAGATTTAAGATAAAAACTAAGATTTGACTGTTAAAACCCAGAACTGCTATGAAACAATACTCGAGAGATCAAAAATACCAGATTTTTTTAAAGCTTTTTTTCACCACCCAAATAAAGATTTTAATTAGAAAAAGCATTGATAAACAGCTCAGATACTAGCTTGCATAACTAAAGTTCCTCTGGACTTAAAACATTAAATAATTACGAAGATGATAACATGGAATAGTGAGATTAAAAACTTTGCTTACCTTGCCTCTATTTGTTATTATTCAAAAACCATTCAACAACAATTATGTCAGCAATCCTAGATTTAGATATTAGTTTGCACACTAATACACTGAACATTTACACTGGTTCTCTGATACTGACAGTTATCTGCATTTTTCTATCAAGAAGTTAGTATAAAGAAGTAGACAAAGGAGTAAATAGCCTTTTTCTATCTAGTTAACTAAGTTCTTTATACACATATGAGATAAGTACAAACAAATTTAGGACAACAGTAAAATGAGCATTTTTCAATTCTCGTTACTGCAAATAATTCCTACAGTTCATTTCTTCCTTTCAAATAAGGATCTCTTTGGAACAAGATCACTGTAGGAATCTAAAATATGCAAGACGTCTTGTAATTACAAACTACTCCCAGTTTGTAACTCCTAGCCAATATGTGCTAGAAGTAAAGTTGAACAAAGAAAACAGCTCGATCATTGATGTCTATATTTTGAGCTTATAACTCTGCTGTAATTGAAGCCCAACTGTGCTAGTAGAAAAAAGTTCAGATTCATGCTGGGACAAACAGCTGCTCTCTAGATGGCTAGACAAGAAAAAAAGAATAATCAATTGGCTTCATTTATAACTCTAAACAAAGGTGTCTTTTGCAAGAAACACAGGTTTATTTGCATCACTCAGCCCACAACAAAAGCATACTTGTTAGTATCTACTGCTGCTACCATCCCATCATGTCCAGAGCAGACATCCTCCAAACTTCCTTGGGAAGGCTTTTACTCCATTCGAGTGTTACTAAGAATGACATGTATCACTCACTGTGGAGGCATACAAACATGACGAGTCAGTTCATTCCACAATGCTTAACTCACAAGTTAGTTCTTTTTAAAATAATGCTTCCCTTGTTTTAGCACTCATGAAAGTGAGTTTAGTACTACAAGCAGTGAAATAGACTCTCTAAACTAGTAATAGTGTCTATTTTAACATCCAAAACAAGTGCTGTTATGATTTCCGGGCTGATTCATGTCTGCATCTATGAAAATAACTCAGTTTTTTTTTTAAAACGTTCTAATAGTATGCTTTTTAAGACAATTGTGACAAAATCTGAACTCTTCCCTCACCTTTTACAAAGCATCAACTTCAGTTAAATTTCATTCAAAAGCTTTTTGTAAGCACCTGAATGTCCTGTGATAGTTTGCACTAATGTAATGAAGATGGCTCTTCACAACTGAGAGGAGGAAAACCACACTATCAGTCATGTCTGCTTTAATGATGAAGGAAAGTGGTAATTGTAACAGAATAAACCGCCATTTACATAAGAATGTTAGATAAACTGTGTAGTGTAAAAATAATTGTTCCAGCAATTAAAAACAAGGAACCTTAACTTAGGTGAAAGAAAACATTTCACCTGTTATTAGGAAGGGAATTGAAGTAATTTCTGCAAGACAGAATTCCAGCAGTGCTTCATTTATAGATACAGCACTGTTATCACAATTACTCATGGCAAAAACTCCAGAGAAAAATTACATTCCTGCTATGCAGCTGCTATGTAACTGAGAGTGTTTACAACCAAACAGGAATTCAGATCAAACCTAACTGAAAAAAATGGTACTTAGCAGAGATTGCTCCCTGATCATAATGAAATGGTGTTAGATCAAAGGTGAGAAAGTTTCATAAAACACAATAAATTATCCCTAATTTTACCTCTGTGGCACCTATACTTTGCACTTTCTAATACTGACTAAGCCTGACCCCGCACAGGTTACAGTGTGTCACTCAAACTGGATTTGTACAGCTGTTCGCAATCAGCTGAAAAAAATTATAGTACCATCATATCTTAAAACATGCAATGAAAGAGGCTGTTAAGATAAAGCCACACAATGGTAAATAGCCATCTTATGATATCTGGATTCTCTCCGATACCTGCATATTTTCCTCTCCTAGTATCAAACAGTTTAAAAAAATAAAGCTCTGAGAACAAGCAGTACAACACAACTTATGACTACTGCTAAAACTCTGAAATTTTCACTTGCCTCATGTTCAAGACAATCTTCCACTAGATATTTACCAAAGACTAATCTCCTTCCAATGCAAACGATTTTTGTTTTTATGAAATGCACTATAATTTTGATTTCATATTACTATATAAGCAGATCTGCCAAAGAAACCTCTTCATCCCCTATCAACTCATACTATTGTTTTACTTCAAAGAAAAGTCAGGAATAATAGGGCTATTATTATTCTTATTAGCCAAAGTTGCTTGGTATTTGCAAACCGGTATTGTTTTAAAATAGTGTGCATTATCTCTTTTTTGAAAGGCATGAAAATTAATTTTTAGTGTGTCCCACTCAAGAAGCAAAACAAGTTAATAATTGATACTTGTTCTTCTGAGACATGAAGTTACAAAAAAAAAAAAAAACAGATCTTGGTGCAAGTTTTTTCTGCTTTTCCCTAAATTCTTATAATTACCAACTAACTTGTTACTTTTACTAAAAAACTGAATTAGTTAAAAAAAGGAATAGACACTGAGATAACTATAAAACTATAAAATATTTTCTCTTCTATGGGGGAGAGAATGCAGGGTATTTGTATGGACAGTTAGAAGTTTTCAAATCACTCTAGTCTTCCCCTTCCCTGGAGACAGAAAATGAGCAAGAATCTGTGGGTTAACAGAGAGCAGTGAGAAAGCCTCACTGCCAGGAACATTATGAATTACTGGTCTGTAAAGCAGAAAGCCAATAAAGTCGTTGCTGCACACACACATCGTTTGGAACTGATGTCATCAGTAAATTTAGCAACAAAGCAACTGCTCCCATTCACAACTCATTATCTTGTGAAGGGAGATGCCTAACTCTAAATAAGAGTTTGGAAACAAAAGAATCAAACAGTCAAAAAAGAGTTATCTGAATTAGTGCTATTCCTCTGATTAGTGCTATGTGTTACAGGCAAATTCCTCTGAACAAAGCTGAAGCAGAATCTAAGCTCTCATTTATTTGCAGGGAAGGGAATTCCAATTGAATATAAGGGTGAAAAAAAGTCACAGTGAGGATGTTTAACCACTGAAATAATTTACTAAGAACGGCTGTAGAATCTGTATCCTTGGAGATCTTCAGAACTTTTGAGTTCAGCTTTGAGTAGGGGATTTAACTTTTTTGTTCTGCATGTACATAACATAGTTGCGCATTTCTATTACAATCTTCAGCACACAGAAAATGTGGGATCCATCTAAGTTTTTCATTTTGGTGTTAAACAATCTCCTCCTTGCAGTATTATGTGAACATTTTTGCTCTTTAAATCCAACAACCACCCAAAATCTCCAAAACAACTTCCCCTCCTGGCAGACTATTTTTTGTTAACTTTGCTCTGGGAAAGGGCTTGGTGTAAGGTCATGTGAGCAAGAGATCTGGTGCAAGGGTGAGAGAGAAAATGCACAAGCTGAGCAACCACCACCTTCAGACCTCTGGAGCTGTAGCACGGATTAGGCGGTGTGAGTGCCCAATTTATGTGAGTGGCGGTAAGGGGCAGAGCGGAACAGAGGAGAATGGTGGTGGGAAAAGGGCTCCTATGTACAGGCCCTCGCTTGGACCTAGTGAACAGAATTAAGTAAGCTAAAAAGAAGAGGCAGAAAGTTAACAGTTTAAGTTGAAATTCTGGAAGACACTGTCCAATTAACTTTGCTATCTAATCACCTACTTACCTCTAACAAGTAGAAGCCCTGAACATCTCTTAATTCTCCAGAATCTGTGCTTTTATTAAAAAAAGAAAGCATCTTAGAAGAGTTGCAAAGAAAACATTGAGAAAGGAACTCATCAACTATTTATTTGATTTTGCTTATTTAAGTAATTTGGGGACTTTGTACTTTTTGAAGTTGTTTCAACAAATGTAGAGTCAAATGCCAGTACTTTATCCAGATGTGTATCCAGATGAAGGAGGTCAAACTTAATTAGCTAAACCTATTCCATTCGCTGACACAGGTGCACATCAACAACTTCAACTCACATTTAGCAAATTCATATTTATAATTTCCCTAACCTTTACACTTCCACTGATAAGACCAGAAAGAGGTCTTCCATAGGCAAGGCTTGCCCTACTACAGACAGATAATGTATTTTATCTTAGTTTATCTGACAGAGATGAACCTTTGGTGAATCTGATTCAGACAAAAGATGTTAAATTTCTGTCTTAGGCATTGACTAGCTAGCTGCACCTTCCTTATCTAGGACTACTGTTTGTCAACAGCAACTTTCATTGCTGATAACATCATGTACAGAAGGAAGGGAAAGAGTGTACATGGTAAAGCTCTTGAGAAGGACATCCACTTCAGCACATTTTTAGTACAGGGAATGGCTTGTGCATAATATTGTGAAGCGACAGTAGGCTGATAAGGGACTTTCTCAATTAGAACACAATTATCTCAATTCCCCAACTTCCCTATCAATATTCCCCACAAAATTATTCCTCTGAACTGTATGGGACACTTTTTAGTTAAAAGCAAACTTTGAAGGGAGATCATTTGACATATTAGCCTTAACTACAGAGTTCTGATTATTTACTTGAGCGTTAAATAAAATTTGCTGTCACTGAATTATGCTATTTTTAAAAGTCACCCTTGGTAAAAACAATGAACATGAACCATTTTATGTAGACCGTTAGAAATAAGGAGTACAGCTATGTAAAAGCACAATTTGATTTTTACAAAGCAGACATAGGATTTTATAGAACACATCAAAAGAAAAAGCTGGGGGTTTTGAGCAGCAGCTACAAGTAAACTAAAATTCTAATTTATTTATACAAGTATTGATATGACTTACACTTACATTACACCACTGTGATGTCAATGAATTCTAAGTAGTTTTCTATTTCTACCCACCAAGTTAAAAAACCAAGAGATGAGACTGCTGCAATGGAACTATTCATATTAAGAGCCTCTGGCAGAACAAGCAGGCAGCCAACAGTAATTTTTGAGTGTAGCACTTTAATTAGCAAAATGAAAAGAAAAAACACCCTGAAAAATGAAACTAAATTGGGTCACACAAGAGTAGCCTAAAGCATTAAAAGCATTTCAAGTTATTCTAGTTTCAGTAATTGTGAGTTTTGTAAACTATTTTTAGTTTTAAAACATAAGTCTGAACAAGAATGTCACCTCATTCCTCCTTGTAATTCGTAACAGCACATTTAAAAGGTCTGTACATGTAAAAAGGTGGAGTTAAGAGCACTTTCGACTTGATCTTTTTATTAGAAGTAGCACACAGTCATAATTACAAAGGACATGTTTATTATTAATATTACACTAAATTTTTATTTCATTTCCAGGAGGGGTCTAACACTAACTCCACCCAAAGAACTGGTTTTTAAGTTATGGTCAAACTACATCATAAGAATAAAAGTATTATCCATTAGGATTAAAATAGTCTGTTCTGAGGAACAGTTTCTGCATACATGCTCATCTCCTACCCTACAATGTTTAAAGGCCTGAGCGACAATTTTTTTGTGAGTGACAGATACGGTAGACTACAGAAAACTGAATTTGTATAGGCATGTTCTTTACCTTTCAGTGAAATTAAGAGTTATCTTTTCTTCAGATTAGACCAAGCTGAGCGTTAGCAGCTACTTGTTACATGGGCTAAATAGGCATAATTCACTCTTCTTTTGTATACTATCCCTCACCTCTGTATTCTTCACCCCCAAAAACCTCACATGAATTCACAGAATCATAGAATCATTAAGGTTGGAAAAGACCTCTAGGATCATCAAGTCCAACCATCAACCCAACACCACCATGTCCCCTAAACCATGCCCTGAAGTGCCACGTCTACACAGTTTTGAACTCCTCCAGGGATGGTGACCCCACCACCTCTCTGGGCAGCCTGTTCCAGTGCCTGAACACTCTTTCAGTAAAGAAATTTTTCCTAATATCCAGTCTAAACATCCCCTGGTGCAACTTGAGGCCATTTCCTCTCGTCCTATCACTAGTAACTTGGTAAAAGAGACCAACATCCACCTCGCTACAACCTCCTTTCAAGCAGTTGTAGAGAGCAATAAGGTCTCCCCTCAGCCTCCTCTTCTCCAGACTAAACCCCCCCAGCTCCCTCAGCTGCTCCTCATAAGACCTGCTCTCCAGACCCTTCCCCAGCTTCGTTGCCCTTCTCTGGACACGCTCCAGCACCTCAACGTCCTTCTTGTCCTGAGGGGCCCAAAACTGAGCACACTATTCGAGGTGCAGCCTCACCAGTGCCAAGTACAGGGGCACGATCACTTCCCTGCTCCTGCTGGCCACACTATTGCTGATAAAAGCCAGGATGCTGTTGGCCTTCTTGGCCACCTGGGCACACTGCTGGCTCATGTTCAGCCAGCTGTTGACCGACACCCCAGGTCCTTCTCTGCCAGGCAGCTTTCCAGCCACTCTTCCCCAAGCCTGTAGTGTTGCATGAGGTTGCGTGATACTATACAGAAACAGGTGGCTGATGTGGAAGAAGGGGTCAGAGACCAGGCTTCACTTTCAACAGACTAAAAGTTCTGTGGTTTTGCAGTGTTGAAACAGGCTGAATCATTCATGTCTTAAAATGACTTCCCACAATTTCAAGTACCAAGGACTTGCAAGGAAAAGAATCTCAGCTTGATGTAGTGAAAACATGATATGATCTTCCTGCAGAAATGTTGAAATACAGCACCAGCCACAGTGTAACAACTAGGGACCAGGTCTGCAACACGCCTAGCTGCCACAGGGTTTGATCAACCTAACTAGAATGAAGACCCGCTTACCCAACTGGCCAGTGGAAATCCATAATAAAACTCTAGGAAAGGTTCCTCTGCTGTGCTTTGACTTTTCTCCCCATTTTCCAGAGTGTTTTAGTATGCATTCTTAGGATTTCCTCCCCAGCTGGTTCTCTGTTTTCAGCATTTTTCAAAATATGGAGAAAACACAATACTTAAAGGTCACTAAATACCACTGTTTTCTAAATCTCATCCATTCTGTTTGTCTACAGGTAATGGGGTTATGTCCATAGACTTGCATTAACTTTCAAACAGCAGTCATAAATACTGAAAATCATTTCAGATTCAGGTAGGATGTAGAATGAGGATCTGAATGCAAAGCAACCTTAAGATGGGCTTTAAGATTTTTTTGGGAAACGTAATAGCCAAAGTTTAGGCTGCCCACATTTATTTCAGGTTAATATTTCACAATACTTTCATGTCAAAATGAAAGGAAACTTTTATATTTACTGGTGCGGGTAGAATGTCAAGTTGGAAACCTCCCCTCTTACAGCACAATAATCCATTTCAGGTTTCTGAAATATTTTAGTTAATTATATTGTTACATCTAGTACAAGTTTGGTGAAAAATAATCCTAAATTTCTCATTATCTTAGCAATGCAGAGGCCAGATATTCCAATAAATTATTAAACCATGCTTTGACAGCTTACATTATTTTGACAAGCCTGAATATGTGTACAAGGAAGTCGCTAAAAATCTCAGTATTTTAGATGGTTTTGCTTAAATCTGTACAGTGGGGCAGTTAATACACATCTCTGTGTAACTTTAAAAGTATGCATGTAGACTTCTGTATCATTATGTTTGCCTTGTTTTACAGCAGAATCAAACTATTCAGAAACACTGTATGATAGACACGTGTGATGTTACCCATGACAACTTGCCATCTACACTGTCCATTTTCGTATCTCAAATTTCCTGGCCAACTTTTGCTTACACCTGATGTCACGTTACCTAATTCACCAAACACCGTAACATTACAACATGACAAATACTTGACAATAGAAATTTAAAATGCTGAAGTTCAACACATCTTAGTGAGCAAAATACATTTCAAAGCTCCGTTTAGAAATATTGATGACTTTTAAGGGTTGTAGCAATCTGCACAGTGCAACTGTGAAATGTAATGTATTGCAAATTTCATCAGAGTTGATTCTGAAAATCAATTTGGATTTTGACACGCATATATTGTTGAGATAAATCTAAGATTATAATATACAATTAATGGAATATGCTTATAGCTATGTCTGAAATGATCACACAGCGTAAGTGAAGCTGCAGATGGAGTGCGGCTATTTTCAGCTACTGCAAAATATGGACAATCTCTCCTGCTACTACAATTTCACGCACAGTTAGCTTCACCTCCATTTCATCCTTCTATGTTTTACACACCAGCAGTACTCTGCATCTGACAGACTGAGGCTTAAAACCTGCAGCTGTCTAAAACAGTACTGTTTAAGCTAGCTTCTGAATTAGTCTGAAAGTGAATATAAAATCTCTAGAAGAGGAGAAAACAACAAAAATAATTTTTTCATTTTACCCACAGTACTATTATGAAATAATTAAAATATTTCAGTGGACAGGTGTCAGCAGAAGTTAAGAGCAAGACAAACACTGGGTAACAGGAGTACCTCATAGCTATTTTCCGCAATGTCAATTCAGAGAATACTGGACCAATAACAAGACCAGGATTAATAAACATCTTTCAAGGCTATGAAACAGTTGAAATCTGTAAACGTCTCATTTGAGGTTGCACTGATGCTATGCAGCACAAAGTATTTTTAGGACTGGCAGATCACTGGTGAAAAATAGCAATGATACATAAAAATTCTCAGATAGGTACACATGCTATCCCCTTACCTTTAATTTTAAATTTGCATTTTAAATTCAGGCACAAGTCACGCAGTAAACTAACTCTTGCTTTCTCCATTTCTAACACTTGCCACATACTTACAAGCAGAATGAACTTAAAATCCTGGAGTACGTCCTGGAATTCCAATAGCTTGGAACTCTGTTTGTAGCACAGACTACCAACATGCTGTACCTCACGATGGGAGCAAATACCTGCTCACATAATGAACAAGCTAGGTCATGGACTGGAATCATGGTTCAGAAAAAAGATTCATGTACTTGAGGATGTTCAAGCATGTAGTCACAGCATTAGCAAAACCCAGAGAACCACTGCTCTGGAACTCAGCAACATATAAGGTTGCTAATCAGCAAGTCAGATATCATATATCTAGATGCAGGTTTTTAGAGTAAGATTAAAAAATTTTCAAGCAAGAGGGTAGGAAAAAAAGTTTTAAGACTTGCAACATCCATCCACTCTCGAATATCAAATTTTCATTAGAAAGATTTCTATGGTAACCTGAAAAAAACCAGGGAAAGGGAAAATATATAGCAAAAGGCAACATTCAGATTTTTATTCTGCACGCGTATCATGACAATACTACTTTAGCAAGAAGCTACTATAAATTAGATTGTTAATTTTTATGTAAGAGTAATATCTTGAGCTCAATTACAGACACCTATTACAACCAGCACTATGTTAAAACACAAGTCAATCCAAAATGTGATGATTCTGAATAAAATCTGTTAAGATAATATTTGTGGTCACTTCTCCCAACACTAGTTTTCCACTGGCTAGTCTTCAAGGAAAGTTACTCAGTACAAAGTTAAAAAATAATTAAAAAACCAATCAGCAAATCCAAAATATACATTTCCAAGCAGTGGTAATAGTACAAAAAAATTCCACCTTCTGAAAGAGCATTCAAAAGAATACTAGAAATTCAGGAGAAACCTGCTGAATTTCCTCATTAATTTCCTGTTGTCAGTTATTTAGCTATCTCCTAGCCATTAAAAATATCAGTATCTCTTCTCCTTGAAATCTCTACTTTCCTGATAATTGATTGGTCTTCAAAGTATTCTAGGATACTCTTAAATTACGACATATTTGAAAGCATATATTCTTTTCAAGAGCTCTGTAAGGATTCTCCCTTGCTGACGTACGTTAAGCAAGACAGATATTTATTTACTGCAAATAAAGGAAAGGTTTTGCCTTAGCCTAACTAACTGAAGCACAGCATGGGCTCTGAGCAAGATAATTTCCAATATTTCTAGCTGTTAGAACCTAGCTGTTCTCACTGCTGCAGAATGGAGTTGAGCAGCCCTGCTTCTGTCAGGTTCGTGCCACTGCAGGAGCTGACCTGACGGCTGCACCAGCCTTTTGTTCCCAGGGACTGAACTGAACTATCCTGGACATTACCCTATGGGTCAATGACCAAGCAATAGCTGCAATCAAGAACACCAGTCTCCTTAGTCTCTTCTTTTGCCCTCTTCAAATCCCTTATATCTTTCCATTTAAAGAAGCTGGACATAGCTCCCATTAGTCACTTCGTGCTAGAGAAGGGCTGTCACAGAACCAAAGGTTCCTCTGCTCATACAGGGACGTTATTTTAGAGCAGTATGGCAAGTCTGCAAATCCAGATCCATATTGGACTATCCAGAAATGTTGCATTTTCCTCTTGAGATCATAATCCAGATTCTCATATATTTTTAAATTGAAGAGTTTCATAAACATAATATAAGTTAAATTATTCCACAAAGGATTTGGTCCAAAACCCACCTTTCTAGTTTCCAGCTGAGCTTCTTCTTGGCAGCACTGCCTGCAGAACGGATCCAACTGATTCAGATTGAACTGTCCAAGAAGGTTGCAAGAACTGCACAGCAAGTTACTGGAGAAGCCCAGCTCTCTGCAAGCTTCTGATGACAACTGTGCTCCATATACACTTATCTGAAAATCAATACAATGTTATACTTTAGAATCAAATTAGTTGTTTAAAAAAAAGGAAGATTTTAAATGCTTTAGTGATTAGGAAGAACAACTAAGTGTCTCGTGCCTGTTTTACAGTAACGCCTAATGGTCTGCCCATAAGTGCAAAACACCACCTTATTTTGAAGAATGGCCTTAAACTAATAGTGAACCCTAGACACTCATAATAGGTATATTTCAAGGTCTCAGACCTACCAAAACTCACTTATATACACTTCTGACAACGCAACTGTTTTCCTACAGCTAGCTCCAAATTAAGAACAAAACAAACATAATGAATCAGCTGAAATGCACAGGGCTACAGCTCTCTAAAGCCTGCTCTTTCAAAAGAATTTGAGTAAATTTTGTATCACCGAAAACACACTTGAAAAATAAATATAACAGCTAAGCTTGGGAAAAGCACAAGGGAGTGATGAAAAGGACCAAACTGCTCAACAAGAAATACAAGTAGGATTTTAATTTCATGTTTGCATTAATGTTACACAAAAATCGCATACTAGAAGTGGAAGTGTAGATAAAAACCTGCAATTCTGATTTACTAGTAATACATTAAAATAGGCAACTCAGTTACATGGCTTCTATGTAAAACACCAGTTCTGTTTTTAATGAGCAGCAAAAACAATTTTACCAACTACCCCAGCACTTAAATGATATTTGGGTTTTGTTTTCACATTCCTACTTCACTACACAGGGATTTCTCACCCCCTAGCTTAAAACCTTTTCTTCCAGCTGTATGCTTGAGAGGGAGGGTGGGGGGAGTACTGAGAGAGAAAATTAAGAAAGGAGAGAAAAGAGACTGTTTTCCCAGATGCTTCTCAGTTTGTGTGAAAGACCTTGGGCAAAACCCACAACATCTAAAACACCAACAAAACAATCAGCAAGCATCTCTGTGTTCAGAGAAGAGCGAGATGATACCAGCGAACTGGACTCAATGATAACAGACCAAAAGTCAGGAGAATTATGCTGGGCCAAACAGAAAAATACAAAAGAAAAACTGAGTTTGTCCTTCAGCAAATCAGACTTGTCTTCACTTTCACCCATAATTTAATAAATACAGCATACCCAAGGAAGGTAGAGACAAAACGCATTTCCTCCCCTAAGGTGGACAACCTGTAGCCAAAGACGTGTTAACTGATGTGACAGACAGGAAATGTTATGGATTAGAAATTGGTAGAAAATAAATCATTATTCTGTTTCTCTGCTAAAAAAGTTAGAGCATGAACAGAAAAGTATAATATACAGAAGATTATTTTAAAATTACTATTCTGTCACGCAGAAAGCTATTCTTCTTCTTCCTACAGGACACTGCTAAAGTAACCTCTATATAACAGCAGGCAAGCAAAAGTGGGACCCTGTGCTACTGGAATAATCTATTATTTATCCTTTCTGAGGGATACTGGCAATATAACGAGACCACAGTAGTACAGAAAAATCTAAGGAGGATGCCAAACACTGCCAAAGCTACATTTTAATTATTGTTCACTTGTTAAATTGATGATGATGACAGTAGCTAAAACAGTTTTCTTGCACCTTGCTGCTTGCCATCCACCCCTTTTATGCTTTACTGTCATCTTTTCCTCACTTTTGAATCTGTTCACCTGGGAGCAAAAATAGTATTACTGGCATTGTCACTTTGCTCCCACCAGCAACACTCCTCTGGCATTGTCACTTTGCTCCCACCAGCAACACTCCTCACACCCTTCCCCAGCACAGCTCTAGAGCATCTGTGCATATAAGGCCAATACTCTCCTTAGTACACAAAGAGTGTATGAAAGCAAGTAAAGTATCTGTTACAGGAGAATTCCTCAGTGAAGAAGTTCTAGTTACACAGCAAGCTCAAAACATCTTGAGATTTATTCTCAATTCCAATACGGGGGGGGGGGGGGGGGGGAGAAACTGGCTCTCCCCAGGATTTTTCCTCAATTTTTAGTACCATAATTATTATACTATCCTGAAATAATACATATACTAGTTATATTAACTGACTCTGTTTAGGATTAGAAAAGAACCCTTGCATTTCAGAAGCTAATTTCCCCTCAAAACAAGATTTCAGCTACTTAGCCAGTGATGAGCCTCATCTCAGCGGCATGCTCTCCTTTAAAGCCCTGACTACAAATACACTTCACTCAACTGCTTTGCTTTCACATTAGATAATTTAACATATGAAAGGAAATGCATCACCGATACAAATTGCTTTAGGAAGTTCTTAACATTTGAGGAGGTCTTTTGTATCACCTCGTGTCTCTGGAGCTCAGGTAGGTCAGAACTTTAAGGGTATCAGGTGCACTGAAACAGGGAAGGAAGGCTGACCCGTCTGGAACGCTGCGCGGGACAGCCTTTCACAGAACAACCTTCAGTTAGACATCAAAAGCCACCTAGCTTCGCTTTCCAAACCCATTCTTAACTTTGTTACCCGGCTCATGAGGGTTATAACACACAAATCCCGCTAAAAGCGAGCGAGGAAGCCTGTAAATTTATTTCAGGAGCGACTGCAGCACCCCCAGCGATCGCCACGTTTCCCGAGCTAACGGGGCAGGCCGGGGCCGGGGCGAGGGCCGAGGCGGAGGGGTGCTTGAGCTTCAAAGCACGGCTCTGGCGGTCGGGAGGAGCAGAGGGGGCGAGCGCAGAACGGGGCAGAAGCAAATGACCTTCACCGACAAAGAGGGCAAAAGCGGCGGCCCCGGGGCAGGAGAGGGCCGAGCCCCGGGGGCGGGATGGGCAGGGCGAGGCCCGCTGCAGGACACGTCCCGCTGCCGCCCCAGCCCCCCTTGCAGCCTGTTTCCCTCAGAAAGTCGCGGCCGCACGCAGCCCCACGCAGCCCCGAGCGCGGATAGCGAGGACCGGCCGCTCACCGCCTGCAGCCCCACTAACAACAAGGCCCAGCAACGCCCCACCGCCGACAGCTCGGCGGCCGCCGCCATCTTGGTGCCGGAGCGCTCCTGCCGGCGCCGCCGGGAGGCCGCTGAAGGACCTCACCCATCGCGGATGGCCGGCACGCTGCCTGATGCGGGAGCGGGCAGACCCGGTCGCAACCCCCGGCACCACAAGCAGAAACAGCTCACGCAAAACCTCTGCGGGAAGCCTAGAGCAAAGCTATTTTAGTCTGTTCAGAGTAGCGCTACATAGCGAGGCTACAGGAGGTGCCGCTCCTCGGCCTTAGTCAGGCATTGCGGAAACAACCCTAAGCAGGACCCAGACCCGTTCCCGTTCCGGGAAGTTACTGCCAACCGGCATACAGACCCCTAGACCCGGCGATTGACAGCTGGCCCGAGCAATATTATTGTGCCTATCCCGAGTGCCGCGGTGCTTGTGCCCAATGAGAGCGGGCGGGTGAGCGGGACTTGAAGAAGAGCCTTCCAATCAGGAAGGGACGCATGTAGGCGGGACATCGCCTCGGGCCGGCAGCACCGAGCTGAGGGGGGAGGAGGAGTCGTCAACGCCGTGTGGGCGGGGCGTCGCCTGAGAGGGGCCAATCCAGTTGCGGGAGAGGCGGGTTGGCGGTAGCACCGCCCAATGGCGGAGGGCGCGGGGGCGGGTCCCGCCGCCGGGAATCGGCGGCGGCGGCAGGCGGGGCGGGGCGGGGCGGGCGTTCGGTTGCTGAGCAGCGCGGGCGGGCGGGGGAGGGGCGGTCCGGTGGCCGCCGCGGGGCGGTCGGTGACGGTGGGCGGGGGGGACCGGGCGGTCCGCGGGGCGATGTGAGAGCGGCGGCGGCGGGCCCTGCCGCGCTCCCTTCGCCTCCCCGCGCTCGCGCCGTCCCTGAGGCACCGGCGGCGGCGGCGGCGGCGGCGGCTCCGGCTCCCGCCGGCCTCCGCGGCCGGGCCCCGCGTTATGTCGTGATCCCGGTCAGGCGGCGCTGCTGCTGCTGCTCATGGGGCTGCTCAGGATTATGCTGCCGCCCAAGTTGCAGCTGCTGGCGGTGCTGGTGTTCGGGGTGGCCGTCCTTTTCCTGGAGAACCAGATCCAGAAGCTGGAGGAGTCCCGCGGCAAGCTGGGTGAGGGGCGGCGGGGCGCGGCCGGGGGCCGGGGGGGGACCGAGGGGGCCGGGGGGGGACCGAGGGGGCTGGGGGGGGCCGGGAGCTCGGGGGCGGGGGGGGGGGGGGGGGGCGCGCTGCCGGGCTGGGGCTGGGGGACGGACGGACGGACGGACGGAGGGGCAGGCACACGCACGCCGCTGGGTGCTTTTCCCCTGTGGCTCCGTGTGTTTACACGCCCGAAACGATGAAGGACCTGATCAATAGGGTCCGGGGACTCTGCGGAAGGGGCTGTCGGCAGCAGAGGCGGCGGCCTTGGCCTTTGAGTTCATTTGTATGTGTGTTTTGCGAGATCATGAGAGCTGGGAGAGAGCGGTGTCGGAAAGACAAATATTTCTGTAGCGTGTCTAAATGGGTTTTCTTAAAAGAGCAGCGGTGTTCAAAGCTATTAGGAGCAGTGGCTGGCCTGCCTGTACCTTCCCACCTGGGAAGGGAGAGGAGAAGCAGTCGCGGTGCCGAAAGTGAGCCTAGTCCAGCTGCTGCAACGAGTTATCATCTTCTTCACATTTAATTTCTACTTCAAACGTTTTACTAATGCTTGGCATTGTAAGGGAAAGCACAGTGTCAAAAAAAAACCCCAAAAAGCTAAAGACGTTCTTAATGACAAATGTGACAAATGGCTAATTTGTTTTATTCTCATTGAATGTAAGATGTTATTTTCTGCAGTTTACTGAGTGTATTAGTGATCAACTAGACTGTCACCGGGCTGTAGTTAAACAGAATAATGATGAACTTGAAAACTCTTGCATAAGATTTCTTTTGATTTCCTGCCTTAAAAAGACCTTTTTAGACTAATATCTGCCTGGTAGGTAACATCTTACTAGTTTGTCTGTTGTACGTAAGGCTGCAGAACTTGTATAGATTTTACATTATTTAATTAAGGGTCTCAGGGATGTGAAAAAATACCATTCTCAACCTAGTTTGTGGTGCCTCGGAGCTGTAAACACAGAACACTGAGACTTCTGGTGTGTACAAGTGCAGGGGCTCCTTTACAAACATTGTTGGTTTGTTTTCTTGTATTATTTGACAGTACTAAGATATTTAGACTGTGAACATTTCAAGTTTGTAGGAAGAAAAGTGCTCATGTCACATTCCTACTGGTGGTAAAACTAGAGGTGGACTTTGAGTGACATGGGAACTTTAACGGTCAGCTTCTAACAGAGCCGGAGTCAGTTTAACTTAATGTTGAGCTGTATGAATGCCATTGGGAGTTTACTTCTCAACGTTTCTTTTCCACTTTGCTCTCTCTGAACTGGATATTAGAGATTAGGACCCTGGAAATGGCAGTGGTTGACTGCTTGAGTCATGGGATGCTCTTACTCTGCATATTTTTCAACTGAAAGTTCGTACCAATTATAATTGAGGCATAATTTTTGCAGGGTCTTGATAACTGTAAACAAAAATTTGAAGAAGATGAATGAAATTGGAAGATAATGCAAGCAGGTGTTAACACAGTGCTCAAGGTTCAGTGGAATTTTGTATCCATCTGTTTTAAACTGGTTGGAACCCGCGGCTCCGGTGTCTCTGCTGCTGACAGCGTATGTTACTTTAGGAAAATCTACCTCCTGGCATGGAAAGATTAACATAATGTGTGTGAGAATAAAGAATTTCGCTGGTAAAACTTCCTCTTCCTCCTTAATATATATGCAATGGGCATGATTACGTTACATATTTAGAGGATTAAAATACACAGCTCATACTGCTTTGGGACAAGAATCTAATTACTATGTCCTGCTGATTTTATTTCTTAGGGAGAAGGGAAAACTATTATAAAGTTTATTAAAAATATGATGGAAAGATTTGCTTTGTGAGCAACTTACTAGTGATTCTCTAAAACCTGTGTAAGGAGGGGAAAAAGGGCTTTCTGCAACAGCTTTGAACTCGGGTTCCTTTTTTTTAACATGACAGTATGCTTCGTTAAAAGGCTTCTAGCTGTCTGAATGTCTCCCTTTTTATGTGTTTGGTATGTATTTTATGACTAGCAAATATTAAGGTTTCATTACGGAAAATTTTTTACCATCACGGTTGGTGATATTTCTCCTGAGCTGTGATATGGCGAATGGTTTTCTCTGAATTGAAATAGTTGGCCTAATGCACTTGAATTCCAGTCTTTCTCCCTGCTCCCCAAAAGAATGAGGGTGCGTGCGAAGAGGCACCTGACGCTATGATTTGATGATAATGACAAAGTAGTTCTTTTGGTCTTTCGGTTGTGTTTCCATGGGCGCTTTATGTTAGGAGTCACATTGCATATTGTTTGGGTCCTGGCTTTTGATCTATGCTATGTGTTTGCGTTGATATATTGTATGATAAACTGGCTTCTTGGAAAGTAATTGTAATAATTAGGCGCTGACTAGAAAAGCCAAATGACTTCAGACTTGATAGCAAATAAAATAATTCTGCAGTCTTATCAGCAGTTCTAATAATATTCAGCCATACTTTCTGATAGAAAGGGTTTTATGCAATTTCTTCACATATGAGCAACTCCCGATTCTGTACCAAACCACTGGGGGAGGGTTAATTTCAGTTCAACATCTTAAAATATCTTGCCTATAACGTGAAATCGGAGCATGTTTCTGGGTGAAAAAAGAATGGGAACCTCTTTCTTCCCCTAAGACTTTATCTAGGTAAAACCCAGTCACCCTGGCAAACTTTTCTTTTTTAAGTTGAGAAATACAGGAGGTAGAAGCAAATGACCATCACAAATGCTGCTGCTGCTGCTTTTTTTCCTGTGATGAGATTATTATGATCCTAATAAAATTTTAAAAGCTATTTGTAAACCTGTGGATTTTTTCATCATATGAAAGATAACTCCCTAATTAAAAAAATAAAGAAAATCAAAATATGCATTGTAACTTTTCTGCAGCTGTCGGACTTCTTAAGCTCTTTACAAATAGTCTGCAGTGGTGAGATCACAAGCAGAGCCCAGCCAGAATCCAGTTTCAAGTACTTTTTTTGTGAGATTTGTACACACAGCTATTAATCTTTCATATTATTTTCAAGTTTACATGTAAGGGCAGCTAAATTGGCATTCTCTCCACACTAAGCTGTCCCTAGCTGCCAGTGAGAACTTTAATGTTTTTATTTAAGCCTGATGTAGGTACTTGCCCATTAGCTCTAGGAGTGCACAGCCCTAATAGAGAATATTGCTCATGAAAGGCAAATGTTGAGGTTTGCACTATCATTCCTGGAACAGAACTAATGTCTGACCATCCCCATTGGTTTTTGAAAGCCTGGTGGGTGCAGCTCTGCCTCTGGTTTAAACTGACCTAGCATTAAACATGTACCGTGCCACTTCCTGCGTTGCCATTAATGTTCATGGTGAGTTGGATCAAAAAACTGATCCAGCTGGAAGTAATCCATCCATCTCTTCTCTTCCTTCCCCAAAATTTTGTAATGCGTTAGTGGGGAGAAGGAAGAGAAGAGGGAAGTTTGTATGTGTTCTAGTTCTTCTGTTAAATTAACTTTATTCTACAATGGCAAGTACTAGAAGCACTTCAAGGTTGGGCAGAGGGATGGGGGAAGACAGTGCCTCATTCAAGGAAGAGGCTGTAGGATTGATCAGGGAAGGTGAGAATGGTAGATGGGGAAGGTTACTCTTTGGTGGGGTGGAAGTGAAGTAATACTGCTTCTTTCTTGCTGTTCAGTGATACTTACAATTGGATTTTGAAAATAGTCCATGTCTGAGTAACATAATATACCATAACAGGGAGAGCAAAGATTGACCAACGTTATTACGGTTTCAGGTTATTGCTTCAGATCATGTTGGAGCACTGGTTAGCTGTACTGTGGGAGTATGTCTTCTGCTAAATGATGAACAAACTTACGGCTCAAATCCGTTAATTCAGCACCTTGAATTCAGCATACAGAAGTCTGTCATTTGAAAGAAATTCTTAATATTTTACTTCTTTAATTTTTTTTTTGTTTGAAAATGTGTGAATAATTTGAAAGGCTAAGGCTCTTTTCCTAAGCCCAGGGAAGAAAATTTAATTGATGGTTAATTGATTGCCAGATTTTTTTTTTTTTTTTAAGGTAGTTTCTTAGTGCCTGTGGCCCTTGCTGGTGTAGTGTCCTTCTAAGCACAGTGCAAATACCTAGCAAGCCATTGTTCCTTTGAAGTTAAATGATTTAACTTCCCAATGATTAAATCTTATGCTTTCTAGAAATATAAGAGTTTCTGCTTTTTTGGGGTGTTGAAATAATAGGCACCTTAGGTTTCCTTCATTTAGGAAAAAAGAAAATCTCTGTTTGGTAGGCCTGCTGGTTTTCCCTCAGAAAACTTCTTAAGTTGTCCCTTGTAATATAGCATGCATGGTTCCTTAGTATATTATTTATACCTGAACTTCATTTATTAGGAGTAGTTTGTGATTGTTGGCAGTTCTGGCTGCACACAACTATGCAAATAATTTACTAGCGTTTCTTTTAAATATAGCTCTGTTGCCCAATAGTTATTATTTTCCGCTGAGTAGCCCGAGGCATTCTTTCAGAAGCTGTTTTCTTGTGTACCAGGTTTCCTGAAATGAGAGTTTTAGTGCTGCTTCCTCAGTATATCTCTAGCCAGTGAAACATTCTTCCACTTTACCTTCCTGGTTCTATCATACTTTTTCATTTAGTTCCCCCTTACCGTTCCCCTTCACCACACCCCTGGACATTCCAGACACTTTCAGAACAAATTTTAAACTACTGCCATACTATGCTTGTACTTCCCATTGAAAAGTGTGATATAGAATAATTATATGATTTATTTATTTGTTTGTTTGTTTGTTATGTTATTGTTTGTGATTTTTATATTTATTTATAACTTTTTTTGGAATAAGTATTGCAGCTGCTGCTGTTGCATTTTCTATGAAATTGGTAATGTCTGAATTTTGACTAATACAGAACTGTGCACGTTCCCAAGCACATACCAAGACAGGTCAGACTGGCTCACGGGCTCTGAAGCTTGATCTCACCCATTTTCGCTCGCACTCCAACATCTGTTTCTAACGGTGAAAATAAGAGGCACAACTTCTTAAAATTTCTTTCCTCTTCTTGAAGGCTGCGCATGAGAAGCTTTAGTATTGTTGTACCTAGTTTGCAGGCCTCATGCTTTTAGGGAAATACATTTGAGAATTAGTGATGTGGTGAGAGCTGTGCCTTCGCTTCTAACAGCAGATGCTGTTCTGAAGAGTTATCTGGCAAGAGTTATCTATCTTTTGTTAAAGATATTTTGAGGACAGTTCTGAGAGATGAAATGGACTTGAGAAATCAGATAAAGCATACGCCTCCGGTCCCCCCAGCCATGACTGCTGTGGATGAGGAGATCACCAGGTAAGGCACTGCATCTTTCTAGATTCTCTATTGGAAAAGGTCCAATTTGGGCCAGTACATATCCATGTACATTACTTTTTAACGCACGAATTTAATTTGGAGAGCACAAAGACTTACCATACCATCCTCCAGGGAAATCCTGCAAAAGAGCCACCATTGCAGTCAGCTGTTCAGAATAGAAAAGGCTTGTTGGACAGCCAAAGAAATGCAAGTGCCATGCTCCTTTTTGTGAATTAATGCAGTATTACAGGTTTGGTAATGGTAGCTATGAGGTGAGGAATTAGCTCAAGGCTGAGAACCTCTGAGAACCTCATTTAAATGGAGAATCAATTTAAACGAGTTCTAGGTCCTGTTCTTCCATATCATTGTTTTTCTGCATAGGAAGGGAGATTGGGTTATTTCAATAATGAAATACCTGGCAGGTTTCAGTAAAGTGCTTGGTACTGTAAAAGGAAAAGTGATAGTACTACTGGAAATCAGAAAAAGCTACTTTTAATGCCTTTATTTACTCTGTTTTAAAGCAACTAAACCAATGACTTTATGGCATAATGCAATGCCAATGCTCCCTTTGTTTTTTCTTGTCTATTTTCTACCTCTAAGCATGGCAAAAGTACCTAAAATTTTCATGTCTGCAATGTGCCTTTGCAATTGAATGATTGGAATTTACTATGTCTTTTTTTTTAGTTCTCACTGGAGATTATTATCAAAGGAACTGGTTTAAAACACAGCAAAACCCTAACAAAACCAGAGACCCCCAAATACTCCACTAAATTAAAATTGACTGGTTGTGCATTTTATATATGTATATGTGTGTATGTATGTATATAAACACATATAAAATGTGTGTGTGTGTATATATATATATATAAAAGCCCAAAGCAGCCCTTGCTAAACTACTTCAAGTTTGGAGTTAGCATAACAGGTTAAACCATTGCTTTCCAGTTTATCATGCACATCTGAAGAGAAATAAATAGTAGGAATTTTTTTTCTTCCTTATTTCAGAAAACTGACATATTTGCAGCTGGATTCTTTTTTTGCACAGCTTTGTATTGCCCCTGGCTGTTGAAGTTAGGGACATTTGAACAGTTCATGAACAAGCCATTTCCATATCTACTGACTGGCAACCATGAGCCACTCACTGTTAGACTTACTCTGGCTGGACTTGTCTTCTAATAATGAATGTCTTCCCTCAAATTCTTGGTCCTGTTTAGGAAATAGATGGCTTTTGCACATGGAATCCTCCATGTATTATCACTTAATTGGGTCAGAAGACAGACTTTTTGTGTAATTGTATGCAATCTGTATTTTTTGTCACTTACATGGGGTGTATTTAAACCTTGTCAAAGCAGTATTAAAATAGTGTAACTGCTTCGCTTGAAATGTGGTGCTATTTATCTGTTTATACATCTGCAATACTAGCCTAGCAAGCATAATGAAGGTGCCATGCTGTAGAAAAATAGCTGAACTGTTACGTGTATTTGCATTATTTTTTCAACCAGAAATAAAAGATAAAAGAGTGAGTGAAAGGAGTCCAGTGTTGAAAGAGACATCTGAATTTGGCCAGCTGGCTGCAGCCTTTCATAAATATGTACAGACTCTTATCTGCAATCTGTCCTACTCACTATCTAGACAGGGGGCGGGCAGTATCTTATTCAAA
Organism: Morus bassanus; assembly: GCA_031468815.1. NCBI lineage: Eukaryota > Metazoa > Chordata > Aves > Suliformes > Sulidae > Morus > Morus bassanus. The sequence goes on along the minus strand of CM062576.1, from coordinate 7,390,302 downwards.
CCCGTAGCTTCATGTGATGCTCAAGCCCATCAGTTCTGTTGGATTTGCTCACTCCCCTAAAAACCTATGGCCCCGTGAAGTTGTTGTGTTCAAAGCCCAGCATCTTGAGAAAGGCAGCTTTCAGAGAAATCTTCAGTTGCTTAGGAGGGAAGAGCCAACCTCTTTCCTTTATGGAATCGGATCAGTTGGTTCTTTATTCACCCCCCAACTCCCCTCCACTGGGCCTTTTAAGTTTTGGAGAACTAAACTCCCTCCATTTGGCATTCCTGTCAGTAACTGCCTGTATTAAAGTTACTGCTAGTGCTGATTATAGTTGGTATGCCCAGGCACTTCACTAAAGGTATGAATTCTCAATATGTGTGGAAGCATTCATGTTGTACATATATGTACTTTTTTGTGTCAGGAATATGCTGACTATCAGAACATCGGTGTTACTGCAGGATGTGCCCTTGAGTGTCAGGGTCTGGCTTCATATTGAGTGTCTGTGTGTTCCCAAGTAATTAATTCATTGCTGTAGTTCGGCGGTGTATGGCTATAAATTAAGAGCATATTTTTACCATGGACGTATTGTTTGCAAATGTGTCTGCAGGAAGCCCAACTACATCCGCATGCCTTTTTTTATTTTCTCTAGTATTGAGTGTATTATTGTTGTCCTTACTTTGCAATATCCTTGTGTCATCATGGTTCCAATAACATTACCATTATAATCATTATTATTCAACCTTTCTGATAGTGATAAAATTCATCATGAGTAGCTAGGAGACTAGGGCAGTGAGAGAATTAATAAGATAATTAAATTACAAAAAGTATTTGGAAAGAAGCTATCTATCATTTTGGCCCAGTCTTTGTCTGCCTTCCTTTATGTCCATTCTCTCTCTCTATCCGGTGAGAGTTTAAAATGACAGCTGACATCCCTTTTTTTTTTTTATCAACTTGCTGTTTAATTCTGAATACTAATTTGTGTTGAAACATATGTAAAACTTAAGTGCTGTTTTGATAAAACAGCTTTTGATGATTTTGAAGTGTTTATGCAAACCTTGTGCATAATTGCTGTAAAACTGTAAAGAGTGTGGGGATGGGATCTTAGGTTCCTTAAATTAAAATGCAGATCTTCCCCATTTACTTCTGTAGTGGTTTTTCTCTAAGAAGATCTTATTTTATTCTGCTATTTTTTAAATATATACATATATATATAAAAAAATACATAGGGGAGAGCAAGGAATATATAAATTCATAATGTATATGATTATAATAAATATAAATATTATATATGTATATATTCCTCACTCTCATCGTCTGTCTTTTCCAATATTGTAGTATAGGACTGATCTTTTTTGGACAGCAGATTGAAAGGCAGTAGCATTTCATTTCACTTTGAAAAAGGTGCAAAAAGGCTGTTGAGAACATGAAGGAACTTGGAGATATGAGAGCAATTGAACCGAGATTATGCTTGTTCCTCTCACTTTCTGCAAAGTGGAGAGGGAAATCCAGCTAATATAATTTTTTTTTTCTCCTGAATCTTTTCCCTGTGTATCTTTCCATTTTCAATATTTCTATTATCTTCTTTTCTGGATATATTGTTGTTGAACATACTTGGAAAAACTGCATAAAGAGCATATCTGTTTTCTTTGAAAAATGTACATTTCTTTACATTGATTCTGTGGGGGGCTTTGGAGGAGGTTTTGCAGAAGTAGAAGTCTCTTTTTGCGAAACATGGCATTTGAAATGGGTTTGAATATACAAAATGTTAACCAGCAGTCGATTGTATTATATTGGAGTTGATTTTGTTCATTCATTCAGAGCGAAGGATTTCTGTAATTCTGAGAAGGATTTACAAATTTAGAGTAAAAGGGAATGAAGTCAAAAAGTAGGATGTGATAATGATAGAATCTTATTCTGACACATTAAACAGACCAAAAAGTCTCTCCAGAACAAAACAAAGCAGTGTAAGATTTTTACTCCTTTAGCATTTGAATGACAGATGTAAATTGAAGAGAAAATAACTTTTTGGAAGATCTAATTTCAAATTTTTGATTCCTTAAAAAAATGGGGATTAAATTTTACAAAAGATGAGTCCAGCCATGTCCTTCCATTGTCTGTGGTAAAAGCGGTATCTCGCAGGATTTTGTTCCCATGCTGAAGGACAAAAATACTACACCTTGTTTATTGACCAAACCACTCTTGAGCACAAGTGTACGATCACTTTCTGAAGTTGTGGTTTTGTCCCCAGTACACAAAATATCTTGTATGAGGATCCGGGCTTTTGGAAACAAAGTCATAATGTCAGATTTTTTGTATCCTGGTGTTGAATGAAGTGTTTCATAGGTGGAATCCTATTTCAGCTTCACTCCCACTAACAACTCCGGAGCCAAGATTTTTCAGCATCTCATTTGTCAGTAAACCTTCAGCAGTGTGTGCTCTTAAAAGTGAGAAGAGATATTTTGCTGGCAAAATATCTGTAATTACATACTATTCTTGATACATTATCCTGTAAACTGTGCTGAGATGACCATAGCACTAAAATGCTTTCCCTTAATCAAGTTAGCACCTTTGGGAATATTGAATGTCTTATCATTTGCCCCTCTTATTTTTTATGTATTTTTTAAAACAAGTCAAACAAAAGAAACTTACAAAGCCTGCCTGCTTATCTGAGAATAATTTAGTCTGTTCTAATAGGTTTTTTGGTAAATTAACTATTTTGTATTAACTTTGGTGATGCTGCCAACAAGGCAAGCTTTTGAAGATAAGTACTTAACAAATAGTTTGCTGTCTTACAATGAAGCAATTAGATCTTGCTGTCCAATTTGATGACTTCAAAGTGCAGAAAGTGGGATTGGACTGAGGATGTTTTTGAACTCCGTTTCACCTACAAAGATAGCATTTCAAGAGTAGATGTGTATTTACTTTTTGGAGAGTGTCCTTGTCTACAAAATGACCTTTTGGAGTATGATCATTTAGTAGGAATTGAAATGTTTTGTATTTTTACTGTCTTCCTACTTTTATTACAACAAATTTTGTTTTTTAGATACTTCTGGGCCTCCCTCCCTTTGCTCTCTACATTATTAATCTTAACGTGCTACTTGTGCAGCTGCTGTTGGTTTGAGTGAAGACAAAACTTGCAGTAGCTCTGGTGTTTTAGCAGAACCTGTTTAAGGTTTAAAGTTATCTTCAACAGGAGCGTACTTCATGGTTTTGTTTGATCAAGCTGTAAAAAAACCCAAAACCTAGAAAATTTCTGGCATGCTGCTTGATTTATACTTCTAAATTAGTGTTTATAGTCTGTGTGTTTAATGTGTACGCAGTAGTCTAGGTGTTTTCTCCTATGAGAAGTACCAGAACGCTTTACTTTCTAGTAAGCTAGTAGTATTTATTCTAGTCCTTGAACTGCCTCACAAACATGCTTTCTGAGCCAAAAGCAAAGACTGAATGACCAGAAATACCTGTCTAAACTTTTATTTAAATATAGCAGTGTTCATAACCTGTCATGTCTGGTACAAACTTAAATTTTATCTTTGAAACTATTCAATGGCCAAGGCAGTTAGGGTTACATAAAAACTTTTCCACAGAATTCAGTTGGAGCAACTTTTATTCCAAAGTTTTGAATTTTGAGGAGAGATTTTGGAATGGTTAATGAAGTAAAATTGCTGTCAGTCATGGAGGTGCACAGGAGGGCTTGAGAAGTCACAAGACCCGACAGATGAGCTGTCAAAATTATCAGTGGGCACATAAAATGTTGTTCCCCCAGCAGCATGCCCAGCACTCTCGTGGGAGGGTGTCACCCCATTGCTAGCCAGGGAGGTAACCAGAGGTGTGCCCAGCTCCACTGCCAGCAGAGATCAGAGCATGGAGCATGAAGTTAAAGCACTCTTGATTTCAGTTCAGTTTAATGCTTTGGGCTTTGAGCTGCAGAGATGGCAGATGTTTGCTTCTGGACAGGAAAGGACAGCCACCCCTTCATTCAACCCAGAAAAAATTGGTAGAGGATATTTGTCAGGCTTCTTAGTTATTCATGAGGCATGTTAAATGCATTTGGCCTAAAGACAAATTTATCTTGTACGCACGTGGTCAAGCTTAGAGGACAATGTTAAAGATGAACTTTAGAAGAGGGGAAATGAGGAGCAGAAAGGATATGTATGTGAGGATCAGTGCAACTTTTGCATGTGTGAGCTATCCACAGTCTGTCTGATTCAGACAAAAAGGCAGAAAGTACTGGGGAATACGCTTATTTTCAGGGCTGGCTTTGCTATAGCTTAACAGTCTGAAAATGTACTTGCTTCTGATTCCTATTGCTTTGTCATTTACCCTCTGCAGTACTATTAAACTCTCCTCTCCTTTCTGATGTGAAAAACCAACATAAAACTGGGGTGGTAGTTTAGCAGAAAGAAACGATAAATCAAATAGTAAAACATTTATATGTATCCTCTTCTGGTTTTCCTGTCTGTGCTTTCCAAACCATACTCTGAAAAGCATGGTCTTGCTAACATGTTTGTGGGAGCATTCTTCTAAACATTTGTGGTCACTGGAGCAACCCAAAGCATTGTTTCCAGTGATTTTTATGTGCCTACTTATGTGTGATAGCGTAGTGCAGATGACAAGGCAGCCTTAATATGAGAATTAGGAAAGAGAAATTATTGATAAATTATTCACATATCAAGTTTAAAGAAAAAAACACGTGTGAAGGAGAAATGAAGATACTGAAAGAGGTTTTTTCTTTTTTTTTTTTTTTTTTCTCCTTGTTCTAAGCCATAGAAAAAAGCCCTTAGAAACTAATGACCATTTTTATATTTTCCTGGAGCTTTAGTGGTGGTTATGTTTAAGTTTTAAATGTGTGCTCTCTTAGACTGGTGGAGGTATGTGTCAAGGTTGCAGTTTAAAGCATGTATTGTTTAGTGATTAGTAATGGGATGTAATAAACTTAAATTTCTTGAATTGGTGCTATAAAACTCATACAAGATATTTGTTTTGCTGGAGATGATGAGAAAGGGTTATAAATGTTAACTGAGATTGAAATACTAGTTTTCAAGAATGAATGTTGGAAAGCAGGGTAAACTGTTTTTAGACTTGCTTTTTCTCATTGTTATGCCATCTTAAAACAATACGGAAATAGCACTTACATCATGTGCTTTTTAAGTATGAAAAAACCTACTAAATGTCTGACAACATGACACTTAACCAACTAAATCTGTCAAGTATTCATATAGCAGTAGGAACGTGAAATACAGTGATTGTTCCTACATCTCTTTTAGTTTACTTAATATATATTAAGTGTGTGCATGTAAATGTAAACATGAGATGGCACTCTAGAGATAACTAACATGTAAGAGAAACATATATGAAAATCCTCTCAGATATCCAGGAATTGATTTGGATAAGTTTTCGGCCCTTGATGGAACCGCATATCTACAGACTCTCTGCAGATTCTGTTAATCCTTCAACCTTTGCTGTATCAGGTTCCACAATTAAATAGCAACCTAAATTGGCAAGAATTTTTGGCTTCTCTGTAGAAAAATGTCTAGACCTCACAGATACATATGGGCAGAACTACCAGGTAGTTTAAAGCTTCACCAACTGATAAGGATTAACCAAGTACAGACATAAAACCGTAAAAAGGGATTGTTCTTTTTCATTTGTTCAAAACGTTTGTTACAAGAAATTTGAGGAGCTAAAAAACTGTGATATTTAAGGATTGGAAATGCATTGATTTCGAACTTGACTAAACTTGTTGTTTTATGTTATTTCAGAAACACCCTTCATAATTTTCCTGTGGTATTTAATATACGGCATTTGTGGTGACAAGATTTTAAGCAACTGCATGCTGTACAAGATGGAATATGGGAACGTCATGTATGCTAATGGATTGTGTATGTGTCCTCGTCTTGTCCCAGGGAGAACCTCATACAGGTTTTGAGTGTTTGGTTTTAGAGCAAAGAATCCTTGTTTTAGGCAGTTTGTAGACATGATTTGAGGATAATTATTTTCTTAGGTTTATCGCTGCTTCCTGTTTGATCTAAATGCAAGGTCAAAGTTAGCCAAAATTATCCTAACGTTCCTTGGAAAGTATGGCACTTAAATTATTACCAAATGCGAAGTTTTTAGGAGGTGTACCATTCGAGAACTGTTAGCATATGTCAAAGAGCATATGAATTAGCTGCCAGAAATATTCTTGGATAATAGTGGCTGTTTTTCTCTAACAATTTCTTTAGAAAACAAGTAACAGTTGGCACTTTTCCAAATTATGACTGAGCTTACTGCAATAATTACACATTTTAGTGCTATTATTTTGTTGTACTCTGCTGCCTTGACAGCAGTACTGATTTTGTACATGTAAAAATTAGTTATGCTTTGATTCCTTTTTTTTTAATAAAAGTCTGATCTATAGCAAACTTCCTAAATTGCACTTCAGTACTTATTAATCATTCTGAGACTGTAACCTCCAGTAGGCATCACAGAATGCTTGTTAAATGAAGCAGTTGTGTTTCCAAAACAGAACCAGACACAGTTTTGTGTAGGGTAGCAGCTAAAGTATTAACTAGATGCTTCGTATTCTAAATTTGATTTTTGGGTTTTTTGTTTAGTTGTTTGTTTTAACTACAGACTTATTTCAGGTTAGAGTACTTTGGATTTTTTTTTTTTTATAAAGGGATTACCTTGACCAGAAAATTTCAGTGTAACTTTTACTTGAGAATTTTATGTGGTAGACTCACATATTAACAATTCTGGTGGCAGTCTTGTGACTAGTATTTTTTATTTTATAATAGTTGGAATAAAACTATGCAGTGACACTATCTTTCATGATTGGTTGCTAAAGAGCTAAACTTTGTTTTGGCGTAGAAGTGACTATTGGGTTTGGGTTTTTTTGAGGGAGGGTGTTTGGTTTTTTTTAAAGTGAACATTCAAGAACATTTACTAATGCCAACTGCTGGGCTGGCATTTTCTAATGAAAATTTAAGATCTCTCGCCTTGAGTGGTCTAGCAACCACTGGATCAACAAAGTGCATGTGGCTTTCCTTGTTTGTGTGTTTTGTGGAAATTTTCCCTTTTATGCTCTGTGAGCCTTGGCTACGATGTTAGAACGAAGAACATTTTTTATTGACCTTTTTGCCATTTTACAGGTTAATCTGTGAACGACTGACTGAACAGAACAACTTTTACAGACTATAAAGAGCAGCCTTGTAACATGGAGTAACAATCAAATAAAACAGAGACTGTTGGGGAAAGTAATTTTCCCACATCTTTTAAAGAGTCCGTATGTGAAGCAGGGAGAAGGTTGGGGCTGTAGAGTCTTGTGATGATTCATAGCAATATAAGAGATGATGGGGTGGGAGAAGGTTAGTACTAATGGTATGGTCCACTAACGGCCATCAAGCATAGAAGCATTCAGTAACACTTCTGCCTCTGCCCCTCAGTCTGTGGAGTCCCAAGGATACAGCTGATGGGTTTATATGAGGGGGCAAAAATAAATTAAAAAGTCTTCATATTTAGATGAAAAGTAATTTTTAAAGTATCCATAGGGAGCACCCTAATACAGAAATGATACAGTCTATCTGTTTGATCCATGTCCTTCACAGGTATATTGCAGGTATGTGACATTCTAAACTTGTGTATGTACGAAAAGCCACTGTTTGTATTTATACTCAAGTTGAAACTTGGGATTTCATCATACAAATTTGAGAAATATTGCTATGGATAGAAAATTGTATGGGTATCCTTGTGTTGCCTGACAGAGAACTGCTTAGTCTCCCTTACCCTGTTTAAAGCTACCTGAGTTAGGTTTGAATGAGCCAGTACGTCTCCTCAGGCTACTGCAGCCTCTCTTGAAGGCTTTGGCTTCTCTAAGCAAGTTTCTGCCCAGGTATTTGTTCCACAGCTCACTTGCCTGTTTCTGAAGTGCTGCATTTATGGTGCAGATTTAAGCATCAGTCTGTTCATGATGTGTATTGCCCTGAAGTTACCGCAAAATAGAGGTTTACGGGTCTTCTCTTCTTTCTATGACATTTGTTTCATTGTGGATCACACAGAATATGGAGCAATTTCTTCCCTTGGAGTCCCACACCCATCTTAGAGCTGAGAGAATCTTTGTGGTTGGGGTTAAAAGATTTCCTGAAATATTTTTAGTAATTAGTCCATGTGGATTGTTAATTATTTAAATAACTATGTTCAGTAGGCATTGAAATAAAACCTTTATAGAGTTAGTTATGTTTTAGATTAATTGGAATTAAGCTCATTAAACTAACATTTCAGAGGAGAGAGCGTATGTTTACAAGACTGATGACTGTTTCAGGGACAGTATGTAATTCCTCCGCAGTACCTCATAATAAAATCGTGCTATTAAAGACTTTCCTATGTTTAACGTGTAAATGGACAAATGTGTTATGCTTATTATTCTATTCCTTAAATAAGCAGTAGTCTGTTGGCCTTGGGAGCTCACTGGCTATTTCAAGAATTTAACCTGCTTTGACACTTCCATGGTTTCTTCCTGTGAGCAGCTTGAATACCACTTACTCAGCAGTAAGTTAAATAAAATCAGCTAAGGAGAGCAGCATACTGTAAATGATGCTGGTAGCAGAAAAGACATGTAAAATTGCTTGTAAGTTGATAACATTTCATAGCATTCTGGAAAACAACCTCTCATGTATTGATTTTTTTTTTCCCCCTTATTTTTTATCCCCCCCGTCTGCAAAGATGAAATGTAGTCTTTCAAGGAGTCTTACTCCTTCCTTGAAGACTTGCTATATTGATCTGAAACCACAGAGCTGAAATTGGTCATACTTTAACAGTGTTCCTTCTCTAATGACAATATATGGCCCTACTGTTTAAGTGGAAAACTTGCTGCCGTATTTCTGTTACTGGAATTTGTGGAACAGTCAGTGAGGGACTTCTCTAAAAATCCCTTATGAGATACTGCAAATGGAATACTTCACTGACATCTGTGTGAATGGATAGCAGGTCCCTGCAGACGTGATTCCTTGGTCGTGCTTCATGGAAGTATACCACCAACTTGCTCCAGAATAAGGTAATGGGAGAGGAGAGATGTTGAGTAACCTCATATGAATAAAGATTTTTGTGTTTTCTTTTTGGCCTGGTGCTTCACTTGTCACAGGCCAACTAATCAATGCACTTCTTATTAGTGCAGCTTTAGATTTCTCAATTAGTGATAAATACAAGAAAATTTACCGTCTCCCTCAGAACAAGGGACAATTTCTCCTTCTCTCCTACCCACTTTGCCAGATGATGAATTTAAAAGCTGCTGCATAGTAATTATTCCCCACAATAACTATGTTAGCTGTTGTTGCAAAACCTTGCTGTTACTCTAAATATGTGGTAAGTTTAAAAAAAATTATAGGACTTACCATTAATGAGAGAGCTTTTCCCTCTCTCTGAAAAAAAGGGGAAAAAATTCGTAAGAAAACATACACAAAGGCTTGTGATTTTTTTGAAGTCTGGTTCTGGAGACAAAGGAAGTACAGAAGGTCAGAATAACAGTATAGAATTTTTGGTGCTTTCCAGCCTCACATGCTATTTTACCTCCACTGTCATAAGCCTGTTGCTTCAGAACATGGCAATGTGTTTGTAATCTCTCAGTGGAACTGAAGATGAGTTACGTAAGTTTGATAGTAACAAATATCATCTGAAGCTAATTTAGCCTGGCCATTCAAACTTATGGCGCTGCATATGCAGTAACAGAATGACTGTATTTTTAGACATAACAATCTCCAGGGTGAGGATAGACAACTGAAGGTTGTCAAGAGTCTCTGCAAGCTTAGCTTTAGGGGAGAATAGGAACACAGTAGGTCTAAGTAACTTAAACTGAGCCTGTTGAGTTTACAGTCTCTGAACAGATTTTTCTATTTTGGAAACCACACAATATAAATTTAACATTAAATCAACAAATAATTTAACTGTAGACATGTCTGCGTGAATCATGTTTTTAAGCGCTACTGTAGTGAAATTTATGCCAGGAAAATAGGCCTCAAGTGAAACAAACAGACAAACAAAAAAACATTATAAAACACACAGTATGAAGTTTTGAAAACTTTAAATGTCCAAAATGTTTGTTCTTATCCAATGCACAGGAAAACCAGTTGGTTAATAATGTCACAAATGGTTGAGAACAAAATGAATTCAGGATGATGCACTCTGGTGTATTATAAACTCTTGCAGAAAGTGGTGTTATCAAGAGAACATAAAACACTAAGCAGATGTATTGTTGCACAGAAATTATAAAGGCATGCTAGGCACAGATTTACTGAAATGAGATAGGAGCTAGACAGTGAATTTGATATTTCTCTCCTTCCCTATCGCCATTGTGCTGTTCTCATGTTCATTACATGAGAAATTGTTATTGCATGGTTTCACAGCACTTTCACTTAGGGAGGACAATGTTACCTCGAGACTAACTGAAACTGTATGGCCTCGACATTGTAACATTAGTTTGCATATTAAATAGTAAAATTTTTTGAAGCTAAAGTTTCAACAGTAAAAAAACCTAATTGTCCTGCCAGTCTTTAATAAAGCCACATGGTAGGGTTGGTTTAAATCTGGGGGTTTTGGTGTCCTGTGAGGAGTAGGCAGTTGTTAATAGTAAAATTGATTAATCTGGAGTGTCCTTCTGCAATTAGATTTCTTAAGTTTCTAATTTAGTCATGGTGGATACAGTAGTATCCAGGGAATGCTTCTGCATGTTATTTAAGTTGATATGCATATGTATCTTTGAACTTAAATTCTGAAGAATTCTGTTTAAAAAAGCAAAAATAAAACTCTATTGCTTGGAAACTGCTTTAATGTATTTTTGGAATAGTGGAGTTTAAGTCATTGAGTGTTGGGTCCTGTGTGGGCTTTTAAAAAATAACCACATGGTGTTACCTCTGCAGGTATCTTCTTTACATCTGATTCCTGCTCCTTCTAATGGTTTAGAGAGAGGGCTGAATGGTAGCTGAATAAGATTTGTAATGTTTTTTAAAAGCCTTTCTGTCCTATTAATTAGCTGAAAAAAAAGATCTGAATCTCTTGATACGCAGTTTTCTGTTTGTTTTAGAGATTATTGTGCATTGTGGGATGGCAGTTTGATGATAACGAGCTATTCAGGGGAAGAATCTCTCAATACCAGGTGACAGGGTAATGGCAGGTGAAACTCAAATTTGTTATATCTAAATGTATTTGGAGAAAAACAATCCCAAATTTACATATGTTAGATTCTGAATTGGCTGTCCTCACTGAGGAAGGAGATCTTGGAGTTACAGAAGTTAGGTCTATGAAAACATCAGATCGATTCTCAACAGTGGTCAAAAATGCATGTAGCATGCTGGAAGTCATTAAAAACGAATGAGGAACCACATGAGAATTTTTTTTTTCCATTCAATACAGCAATTCTGCTGTGCTGTCCTTTCTTGCCCTTCATCTCCAAAAAGGTTATAGCAGAGTTGGAAAAGATATATGACTGGTGAGGATAATCAAAGGAACAAAGCATCTCCTGTATAGGAAATTATTAAGTAGACCAAGGCTCATCAGACTTGGGAAAACATGTTAGGAAATGAAAGGTAGGAGCCTGTAAAATCATGAGTAGTATGGAAAAAGTGAGCAAGAAATGCTCATTGTACAAGTGTACGAAACGATCAAAAATAAGGTATTGGTTGATAGCTTCAAAAACACTGAAACAAACTGGTGAACTATAGAACACAATGCCACAACATATAATGATTATTGAAATGCTTAGACAAACTAGGGGTGGAAAAATCGATCTAAAAATTCATTAATCTACTAAGTTGCAAGTAGGTGGACAATGGTAAATACATCAGGAAGATATGACCATGTGCTTGACCTTTTTTTTATATCTTCTCCAGACATCTATTGGCCTTTGTCAGAAACAGGATGTTGGAGCTTTGGTCTGAAACAGTAAATCCCGTTAGGTAATGTATGCACCAGGCCACTTCCCTTAAATTTCATGTGTCCCTTAATGCATCCTATTCCTCCTTTTCATGACAGTTCTTCAGCATTGCGTAGATTCATAGCTTTCACCTCTTCAAAAGGCAATTAAAGACTTAGACTGACCTTTTGTTTGTCATTAGTCACTTAAATTTTAAGTGGTACCTAGCAAAAGTTTCGCTAATCCATTTCTTCCAGGAGGGGATCCAGTCTTGCTTTGAAAATATCATCAAGAAATGGAGTGTTTCCTTTGTTCATTTATGAATGACCTTTGGAGCCCTTTCACCATTTTGAAATATTTCAAAATAAAGCCTCAGTTTCTTGAAATCCGAACATGGTTAGTCTCGTGTTACAGCTACTGGATCTTGTTATTATGTTTTGTGTACTCACCTCCCCACCACCCTGTGGTATTTTTCCATGAAAGTACTTATATTCTGTAATCATCTCACTTCACAATCTCTCTGAAAAACTAAATGCATTGAATTCCCTAAGCCTCTCATTGTGAGGTAGCTTTCTGATCCTTGAATCATTTTTATGGCACTTCTGCACCCTCTCTAGTTTTCCACCATCCACTTTAAAGTGTGGACAAAAATACTATGCAGTGTTTCAGTAACAGCCTCTTCCCTGCCATGCACTCCATTGTTTTTCCTCTTATCTGCCCTCCTGACCCAGCTGTGGATGCCGTTTGTGTGCGTGGTTGATTGGCAGCATTATGCAGCTGCAGATATGGCTGAAGTGGCTGGTGGTGTTAACCAGATGCCATGCTCCAACGTGTCTCAATTTTTACTGAAAGCAAATAGTAGATAGAACTCTGATAACAGCAGCATTATATGAAATTGACAGCAGAGAATTTATCATATTATCTCCAAACTAAAAATGCCAACAAATATTCAGTTTCAATTTATTTGCTAGATACTAGTGACTTAGTTTGTAAATCAAAATACAGATCTTTTATAGTATAGAGATGAAAGTATAGCCAAAACTTCCCCAAACTCCTTTGACGAGTTGATACTTGCAGTATTTACTGATTTATTTTACTGATAGGAAAGTCTATAATCTACCATCTCTTAAATACTGTGAATATATGTAATGTGGAGTTTCTGGTTCCAGTCCAAAGCCACTATAGTTGAGCTTGCATGGAGCCATCTTTGTGCAACTGTGCTGCTTTTATTTTTGAACTGGTTTCAGGTTCGTCCGCATTTGTACTTGGGGATTTTGCTGTTGTGTCTCCTTCTATTTCTAGGATAATTTTTAGTGCTTGATGTGGGGGGGTTTCTTTATAGAAAACAAATCAGGAAAAAAACCAGAACAGATCTTAATTTTAAAGGTCTAAGTAGCATCTGGAGAGTGTTTAAGTATGTGTGAATTTAATATTTATTTGAAACACTGCATAGATTTTCAGTGTTAGAACAGTATGAAACATGATAGAACACGTTTACGGATGAGTGATGGATTACATTCTGAGCATGTTGGTGGAATAAATAACAGCTCTTAAGATAACATGTTTATTCTTTATTGCTTGTAATAATACAGTGAAAGAGAAAGCAGCTCACACTTTTATCTCTCAGCTATTTTTTTTGTTTGTATTTCCTGAAGGAAAACTGTTTCCCCAGTTTTTCCTTGAGAAAGTTAGGCTTTCTGGATTTCATAATTGACAAGTGGTACTTCTGCTGTTTGACTACCTTAAGTATTTGAAATTTCATTTCTTCTGCTTGAGAGAAGAGCAACAGTTACTTTCCTGCCCGCGTGTTCTGATTTCTGTTTGTGATGTGCTTAAACTGGAGATAAAGTGGTTTGAAGCTTGTATTTCTCTTCCGTAGCTGATACTGTCACACATTAGAGTTTGGAAACCCTTGTGGCAGTAGCTGTACTTTGAGAACATGTCATTCATTGTAGCAGCAGCTTTACACTGTGTTTATATTTAAATAGGAGAAAGTGATCTATTTTGAATTTTAAGAGTTGTTCCTATGGCAAAGTAACTTGCTGTCTTGTCTTTTTCTTCACCATTGATTGATCCATTTGCTTACTTATCCCCAGGAGTGGGGAGGAAGAAATCTAGAGTGTAAAAGCCTTCATTTAAGGAGTATGCTGAATGCTTCGAAATAGCATGAGAGTTCAAAAGACCGGGGTCCTCTGGGTCTGGTTTATTTATACAGTTTTAATTAGCACTGAGCCTCATTAATGAAAGTGTGCAAAATAAAACAAGGGCATCTCTTTAACGTTCAAATATATACATTGTGAGAGTGGTATTTCTGTTTAATCTAGGAAGCTGTGAGTTAGCTGCAGTACAGTGTTCAGGTCAACTGTTGCGAAGGATCTTACCCATACTAACCATTAGTATTCACCCGATTCTCAGTTATCCTAAATTAATTATTGCTCCTTCAGATGTACACTTTTAGTATCATTGGTCAGGTATCTATGTTCCTGACTTCTGAAGTGAAGAGTTTGAATGTAGCTGAGAAAATGATTGCCAGCTTGTTTTAAAGTGATCTCTCTTTTACGAAGAAATATTGTTAGAGTACTCTTTGCTTGGACTGAGGTTGGGACTCTGTATTGAGCACCCTGAATGATAGAAGAGTGGGTGCTCTTTGTCCCCCTGGTTGCCTGTCCAGATTTTTTGGATGATGAAGGAATAGAGCAGTTATAATAGTTCTGTTGATTTTTTTTTAAAGCGAAAATATGGAACCACAGGCGATCATGGTTGTAATGACAAGTATATGAGCAGTTGCACTATTTTATTTATTTAATTGGTTTTTAAAAGCTAAGCACTATTTTGCTACCTTTGGTGGGGTTTTGTTTTGCATTTGGTTTTTTTTTTTCTTTTCCCTGGAATCAAGACCATAGCTCAATCTTGTATGTCACTGGATATTGGGGGTATTTTTTAAAAGAGCATGTATACATGATGCTTGCTATAGCATCAGCATGTCGCCAGGCCAAGACTGTATTTGCTGTGCCTCCTAAGGTGCTGTGAAGTACCATGCTGGTCCTAGTTTGGAAGGAGACAGACAAACCGATCAGGATATCGGAGAGCTTGTTTTCTGCCCAGCAGTACCCCTTGTGTGATCGGTATTGGAACCTCTCAGACATTGGTGATGCAGGGATAATGCACAACAAGCAGTTTGCTGTGTTAAGAAGCAAGCTTAAGCCCATCTCATGGCTTTATCAGAAAAACAGAGACTTAATTTTTCAAGTGCAGTCTTGTCACAAATGAAACTTTGGGAGAGGGGAAAAAACATGGAACTGATGATCAAGTATGCTCATAGTAGCTATAATTCATGAGTATTCTGGATTGCAAGCATGTTTCTCCATGTTAGGAAGTGCATTCCGTGCATTTACTTGAATGTTGGAATCATTCAGTTTCCCTTACTTCCCTCGGTTTTAAAGAGGAGGAATTTGTAGAGAACTTAAATGCATGCAACATATGGCTGAAATATCACGTATACCAAAGATCTAAAAATCAAAGTTGCTGTTTCCATGACGACTGTAGCTGAGCCAAAGACTTCTTTTCATAAAGACAGCAGCCGTGCACAGCTAAAGTTCAGAGTCTGGGAACCTGATTCCTAGGATGCTTTAGGGTCCACATATAGATCTCCAAGGAGGTGCTATTTATGTTTGTATCCACTTGTAACTTAGAGTGTCACTTGTTCCCAGCTACTGCCTACAAAACACTCTGATGGAGTAGAGTGTTTTTATGGTATCTAATTGATATGTCTGACATGTTGCAGATGGGAATAGCAAACTAAGGAGTAATACCACCTTGGCAAAGAGGAGTTTTAAATGAAAAATAGGAGCAGTTCTATCTTTAATTTTGGGGGCGGGGAATGATAAGGGCTTGGATCTGCAGCTTTTGCTAATCTGAATTGTTTATATGAGTACCCATAACCAGATTCTTTTTGTGCAAAAATTCTCTGATCTTTATTACAGGAAAAATTAGGCTATTCAACCTTGCTGCTATATCACTCATGTCAGGTGGAAATTTAATTTTTCTTCTCTCGGTGCTAATTGTTCATGTCTTCCCAAAAGAAGAAAAGAGAATCTTGGCTACAGTTAGTCAAGATAGTGAAGCGCATGAACCAATTTCCTAAGTATGGCCAGTTCTCTGTAACAGTAGGGATGCATTGGTGTATTTATTGTGCTTAACTCCAGTTTAATTTGGATTTTAGATTGATACTGGAACCGAAATTTTATGAGATTAGTTACTACTTACCCTGTTTTGAGTATCCAGACACAGAGATAAATCAAGGGTGGATTAACCAAATCTGTCTGCAAGTTATTTTCCTTCATCCAGGCTACCCAGCAGAGAAGCTTTATTTTACTCAACTGAGGCAAATATTTCAAGTCATTTTTTTGGCCAGTCACCAATTTCATCTAAATATCTTTCATTTATAATTTTAAAATGGGTGATCTGGATGTTTTAATTTTAGTGAACAAAAACCCTATTACTTAAAAAGGGAGAAAATAATAATATACTGTTATTTTTTTCCCAAGAAGTAACACTTTTAATTCATGTAAACTCTTAAAAATTTAATTGAAATTCAATAACCCCTTTACTGTAACTGGTTGGCATTACTTGGATTTGAAGAGTTCAAACCTTTCCTATTAGGACAGTCTATATAATAATAGAATTGTTCCTTTTTTTTCTGCTCTGGCTCCTCTATACTAACGTATCTCAGTGCAGTAATACAGTTTGATCATCGTATTTCTGGAATAGTAATTCGAGAAAATTTAATCCCCTGGTGATACAAGTTTGCCTTTCCAAATGCACTGTTATAAATCCACGTGAGAACTGAGCTGGTGGTGGTTGGCAATCAGTGTTAGCGCAGTAGATGGAAGCTAAGTGTTTAGAAATCTGGTGCCCCTTCTTCATAAAAGAGCTCTGATTCATATTCGCAGATGGATTTTGCTATCTTGTTTTAAGTGATTCTCTGTCCCATGGGCCTGACCTTCCCATCTGCCAAAGGTAGTGCTCCTTGGCAGAGATGGTAGAAGGGACTCTGTACCAGCTCATGGACCCATTTACACTGATATCCCTCAAGGTTTGACATGAACTCTAGGCCAGACCAGAAGCAGAGTCTCTTGGCTGAAGGAACAGTGTAGTACATGCACATTGGGCTTTGGATTGGATGCTCAGATACATTCAGGCAATTTTATCATTACCTACCTATTTGAGGGGATTGGGGGTGAGGTTAGAGAAAGGCTTCACAGCTGGGCATGGGCATGTGAAGTTTCTGACTAGATACACTGGTCAGAAATTTCCAAATACAATATGAATTAATGAATAAAGATCTATTAATAAATAACAGGAAAAGCATTAAAAATATTAGCAAATGCCTAGCAACAGATTCTATCCTGCCTTCCACAGTTTGGAAAAGGTTTGTGGATAGTGCCACTTACCCCCGTTCTCCTTAGGTCAGTGTTTGGTGTTACCAGTGAGGGCACCCTCTTGATTTAATATGTTATAGACAAAGATTGCAATAGAAGTTTTAAGTTGGCTTTTATTAAGTGACATTGATTTTTGGGGACATATTTAGAAATGGAGCTGTATTTCCTGACAAATGGTTTTACGGTTAAATTTTTTGTTATTACATGAATAACTGAATATGCTTTAACTTGTGTCATTGAAGTCTTGGCTCATGCATCAGGTTTTGAAATCAAATTTGTAGATGGCATTCTTGGAAAAAGTGCCACCCAAATGAAACATTTTTCTTCTGGTTCTTTAAGCGCTACAGATGTATCACAGACTGAACATGGATGTCACTGAACCAAAATTCTTAAATACTATTTTCAGAACCAGTACCCTGGAAAATATGGCCTTTCACTTCAATTTTTCTTTACCTCCAAGCTCAGGTGATATTCCTCAATTTCTATAAAGTACATGAGATCACATCACAGCAAAGTTGCAGATTTTCTAAGCAACATAGTGTTTTAGAGTGTGCAAGCTCTGACATCTCTCATGATTCTGCAGATGCTTGTATGGAAGAGCATAATTTTTTTTTCTTTTCTTTGTTTTCATTTAGTGGCAAAAAATCATTACATTTTGTGAGATTTCAAAATGGACTTTTCATGACTGGTTTTCCAGGCTCCATTTCATAGATCAAAAGTCTTTAGAGAATAGCTAATGATCTTTTGTTTTAGCAAAGTATATATAATTGATAAACTTCCTTTGAAAGTAATCTTTAAACATAGAATTCAAGTGTCTCTGTTAAAATGGTTAAACATAGGATTTGTCTCGTGCTAATCAATCTTACCCAGACTAATTCACAAGCGAGGAGGGTTGATGAGAGAGAAGTAATTGCCATTGACAAGAATGTTAGCATTATATTTGAGTACTGGAAGTACAGATGAGCTTGAGTTACTGTATTGGGTTGAAACTTCTATCCCCGAAGTTCTGTACATGTAGCATTTTCCTTTTTCTGAGGTCTTTTTCAAGAAACCGCTACTCTGGCATATCAGATTTTCTCCCCTGAGAAAATATTTCTTTATGTATCCCATGCCCCTTTGTACTGTTAAGGCTTCCACATCCTCCTATTTTTTTTGCTTTGTTTTTTAATTATGGAAATGCAACTGTTTAACAACTCCAGTGTTCTATTACAGTTGCTTTCAGGCATTTCCTAAAGAGTGATTTTTGCCTGGGGGAGAATGTAAATGAGAAACCTTGCACATCCTCATTCCGGGTGTTACTAAGCACATGAGGAATCATTTTACAATCCAGAATCCATATCTTTCTAATTAGCATTAGTGAAATCTGGCCAAAATATTTAAAATCAAGATACATTTTTGCTTGTTAGAGGTTTAAAAGTGCATAAAGTCTGGATTTCAAACTTGTCGTCTACATTACAAACTGAAAGATAACTAGAATACAAAAGCTTGCTCTTCCATAATTTTAAATTGTAATACAAACATATTTGTTGGTTAGTTAAGTAGTTGCAACTTAAAATTTTATTTAAAACTGATATTTACACAGCAAGTTGCTGGTATTGCCATAGTTCTGCCGGCCAGCACATGGTACAGTGGGATCACAGTGCTTGGTAGTTTACTACTAGGAACGGAAATTTTTCTTATGACGTAGGACTTTATATTCACACAAGTTCTTTCAACAAAGTCCATCAAGGTTCAGTCCTGAGCAGAAATCTGGTAATAACGTGATTCATTACTTTTGAAGCAAGTCAAGGTTAGGAGAATCATCGAAAAATACATTACTAAAACACAGACTTAAATAGTAAATGCTACATGTTGCTGCAAGTTGGTGGAAAAAAATAAATGGATGTAATCTTTGGCTTTTTGCTGAATAGAATTCTTTCTACAGACATAGGTTAACTGCTTCGTTATTATCTGGTTTAATTGGTATAAGCTTGCCAGTTTTATTTTGGAATTTAGAAGTCTGCATGGGACAGATACTTTGAAGTATCTTAGAATACTTATATAATCTAATGCTGGTTTCAAATAGCAATTTGATCTTGGCAAGATTAGCCTGGGGCTTCCTCTAGCTGAGGTTAAATAATGAAATATTTAATGCAGTGACAAGTTGTGAGGTTTCTAATAACAGTCTGGGTCGATCAAGATGAACTTTCTGCTTTGTGAGTTGTTTTTTAATGGTGATTACCATCTAAATAATGCACTAACTTGACCGTGCCCTAAGCCCATCTGAGCTTATATCCTGGGGGAGGACAGTGAATGAAGCCTCCTACCTTCTGGGCAAAGACTCAAACTACTAGTTAAACCATGGTAACTAATTGCTCTATGCGTTATGTTAGGATCACGTAAGAACACACTGTGCTGTGACTTAGGATTGCCTTTATAAAAAAACTTGATGCTTCATAGCTCTGGTATTATGTTGCATCGGTTTAAATAAGGATTGTCCAAGGAAGAAACAGGAGAAAGGGATGAAGTGATGATGATCACAGTTCAGCTGAAAAGTGTTTAAGCATTCCCTGACTAGTCTAGAACGTGGTTTTAATTAGTACAGGGAAGACAGACTTGTGAGCAAAGAGCAAATATTTATTAATAGTGTTTGGAAAGGAGGATAGTGCAAAATAGTTATCCTGAAAACAATCTGCCAGATTGTTTTCCCCTTTCTTTTAAGAGCAGAAATTGAAAATGTGAAGTGTGCTTTTCAGATTTTTGAAAATAACTTTACTATGTTTCATACTACTCTATCGTGTCTGATTTTACATTATATACCTCTTTTATTTCTATTTTAGAATTTCACAAATCTGTGCTTTTAGAAGCAAAGAGATGTGGAAAATAGGCATTTAAGTCTGCCTGCAGACCAGACAGACTTATTAACAAAAACAATTTTGTGTATTTCTTACTAGTAAAAAAAACCACAAAAAAACCAAAAAAACCCACAAAACCGAAACCAAAACCCCAAAACAACTCATCCTCTCACCTCCACTTTTGTAGTCTTCCTTTGTTGTTACATTTCTGACTTTTGAGTTTACGGCAGACTTGTGAATTTCAGCTTTTTAAAATAGGTACCGTACACATAAATTAAAACAAACACGAATTTACTAAGAAGTAACAGTAATGATCTAGACAGTTTATCCCTTCTCACAGTCATGTATATTTGAAATAATCTGCTATAGTAAGGCATTAAATGTGCACTCATGACTCCTCTGGGTTTTTGGTGATACTTCCACTAAAGATACAAAAAAAAGTGTCACTTGCATTACCTGTGGAATATTGCTTAACGTTTGCTCAAATATACGTTTGCCAAATTGTACCAAGAGGGAAAACACAACATAATCATATCATAATTGCATAATCAATTCACTGTGATTATATTTTCTCCCTCAATGCAATTTAGTAAGTGGGAGTTCGGGTGAATATGACACAGAGTTTCTTGTTTACTGTGATTTGTTCAGTTAGTTTTTGGTGGCTTTTTTACTTTAGAAATAATAAGAAATATCTTTTTAATTTAATTCAGTTCAGATTGTATTTCCCTAATGACCTTTCCAGTTTGCACGGGTGTTTTCATGGAGGTTAAATGTTTCTCATGATTTAAGTGTCTAGATTCTGTATAGTCTGGATTTAAACCAGAATGATATGGATAACAATTCCTTAATGTAATTTTTTTTCCCCGTTAATATTAGTTTGATTATTCAACATTTGTAACATTCCTTTACAGTAGCTAGGGATATAGCAAGTCTTTGAGCAGAAAAGGTGACAAAAGAAAAGGAGTTTGAGATCTGGAAGTTAATTTTAGTGTGTGGAGGAGAAACTGTTTCCTAGTTAATACAGAATAAACGCAAGAAAATAGCTTAAATATTGGGAGCGTTAGTGTAACATAAAGGCACTTGTCAGGTAGATTTTGTACGTCTAGTTTAAAGCTTAGTATAATTTTCTTAATTGTGCATGATGACTCAGTGGTAAGCAACATGTGGAGTATCACTTACTATTATGTTGATTCATACATGTTGTACTGTATTTAAGACTTCGTGGTGTGTTTGTATAGGATAGAGCATGTATTCTAGTTGCAGTTAATGAAACAGGGGTAGATGTTCTTATGTGGGCAACTAGTTGAAAGAGCTAGAACCCTGTCATGAACAGTGGTTTTCCTGTTTCAATGAGGTGTAATGATGTGGAGGCGGAGGAGAGGAAGCAATAGGAGGTAATAGGTATGTGGTCCTCACAAGTGCCTTGTGCATATATATTAACCAGATGCTATTTACTTTAAACTGTATTGCTATTTTAACTTTTCAGTGTTTTCATGCAGGGTAGGAGTTCAGGGCTTTGTGGTATGTCAGTAGGTGTCACTGAGAAGCTCTGCCATTAGAAGTAGAATACAAAGTCTGCTGGAATAAGGAGTAAATCACAAGGCAGCCATAGCTTTATAGCTCTGATTTAGAAAAACAGGGAATGTAAGCTCTGCCCTGAGAAAGGTAGTAGTTATTGATACATACGATCAATAGCGATGCTCAGAAGGAATGGATGAGCACTGAAAAGATGCACTCTTCTTTGAGCAAGGACACACATTGCTTCTTTTCATGCACTTTGGCAACCTTTCAAACTTTTTTATCAGTACTGAGACTCCCAGCCAGGACTTTTTGCACTGTAAAACTGAACAGTCTTCGGTGCTTATGTAGATAACAGAGAAGATGCCTAATGCCTGGTCCTTCTCTGGATCTAGCTGTGCTTACAGAAGATCTTGCTGTTGCCCAGCTGGAGGTTGCTGCTCACACTGTTTTGCTGAGAAAAAGGGATTACGTGCATGCTTCCTCGTCTGCTTTAGGCTGGTAGTTTAAACAGATGATAAAGGCTGATATGAGCAAACGCACCTGACCCTGCCTGAGGTTGTTTTAGGAGAGCTCATGTAATCCTTGGACATGATTTTTCCAGAGGAAAGGAAGTGAGTAACAGCTGATAGAGGTCAGCAGTCAAGAATTGTAAGGTACAGGGTTTTTTAGGTCAACATCAGTCTACGACCTGAAGGAAAACAACCCTAAGAAATTTCTATAGAAATAAATGCTTGCATATTAGGATTGTGCAGATATAACTTGATGATTTCCTTAATTAGATATGAGTTAAGTTACATGATTTCTCAAGTCTAAAATTGTTTTAGCTTCAGTGAGTCAGTAAGTGCTGGCCTACATGTTTAATAGACAAAGGCATCGTGCTTCAGGGTTTTATGTTTGTGAATTGAATTTTGGCCTTGCTCTTTACATAAGCAATATTTATGACAGCAGATTGATGGTTTTTTTTTGTTTTGAACAAACACATCAAACATCAGTCTCTGCTTTGGTAGTGATGGAGAAAATGGTACTGATTTTACAAGCAAAGTGTTTAACTATTAAACAGTGAATTCATAGAGATGTCTTAAAACATTTTTGGTGTTATTATGGACACTTCTTCGATGCACAGGTTATGTGAATATCTCCCCATACAAGAATTAAAAAAAAAACATAGTGCCCCCTAAACAAATGCGAAAGAAAGCCCCAGAAAGCTAGGGTTTCTGATATTTAAAAAAAAAAAAAAAAATATGACTAGTCCTGTACAAGTGAGTGGAAATAGTCACATGCTTAATTATCTTGTCAAACTGGAAACGAAGCTATTAGCAGTATCTTCAACCAGTACAGGATTAGATGTTTATCTCACTTATATGCAGAGGTCGAAGAATTAAACTCCTGGGACATATTGTTGGTGAATGTGCTGTCTAACTGGACTCTCCTCCCTTTCTGGAACACTGAGCAGAGCTTTTTTTCTATTAAGATAAGTAAGTGTAGCTTGCAAAATCACTTTAGCTATATGTTACTCGTTCAGCATTCCTAATTTTAGGAAGTAATGCTACAAACATCTTGAAATACACAAATTTGCTTACTTTCCATTAAAATGTTTGTCGCATATCATGAAATGGTTATTAGCTTTTGGTAAGGCTTTTTCCTGAAAGTCATATTACACTGAAATGTAGAAGGTCTTGCTCAAAAATCGTGGGGTTTGGTTTTCTGTTTTGTTGTTTGGTTTTTGGTGGTTTTCTTTTTTTTGTTTGTTTGTTTGGGTTTTTTGTTTGTTTTTTGGGGGGGGGATTTTGTTTGTTTTTTTTTACTTCAGCTTTTCTAAGACATCTTAACTGTTGTTAGATTCTGTTTCCAGGTAACCCATAAGTTATATTTAATATTACACTGAGGGTGAAGAGGCTTTGAGAAGAATGTTGCTTTTCTGAAAGGTAGTCCAGAATCCAGACATATTATTTATTCATTCATCAATGTTCTAGATGTCTTACGAATGTACTTTGACATGCATTATTTCTGGCAGCAATGCTGACTTAGGCATACCCTGCTCCTCCTTCCCGCGCTGCTTGTTCCAAATTCGGTATAATCTTTGTGCGATACAGATTTAAACTGAATCAGAGACTGGGTTACCATGTAGCAAAAGTGGTATTGGGAGGCATAAGGACAGAAAGAGCAGTGGAGAATGTGGATGTTGCTTAAATATCTGTATATTGGTGGGTGTCATGGTTTTAGCTGGGATAGTTAATTTTCTTCACTGTAGCTAGCATAGTGCTGTGTTTTAGACTTGGTATGAAAATAATGTTGATAACACACTAATGTTTTAGTTGTTGCTAGGTAGTGCTTACATTAGTCAAGGACTTTTCCAGCTTCCCATGCTCTGCCAGGTGCACAAGAAGCCGGGAGGGGAGGGGATACAACCAGGAGAGCTGATCCGAATTGGCCAAAGGGTATTCCATATCATGTGACGTCATGCCCAGTATATTAACTGGGGGGAGTTGGCCGGGGGAGGCAGCGATCATGGCTCGGGGACCGGCAGCGTCGGTCGGCGGGTGGTGAGCGGTTGCAGCACTTGTTGTTTAGTTTTGTTTTTTTTTTCTCTTCTTCCAAGGTTTCATCTCTCTCTCGCTCATTATTTTCCTTTTCATTATATTAGTATTATTGCTGTTTTATTCTAATTATTAAACTGTTCTTATCTCAACCCATGAGTTTTCTTACTTTGGCCCTTCCGATTCTCTCCCCCATCCCACAAGGGTGGGGGAGTGAGCGAGAGGCTGTGTGGTGCTTGGTTGCTGACCGGGGCTAAACCACAACAGTGGGGTTTTTTTCTGTTTCTCTCCTTTATTTCTCTGAAAATAGATACTTTGACATAGAGAAAAGCTAGCTGCTGAGGTATTGCTGCCCGACATTGGAACAGGAAATTATGAAGTTGATCTCACAGTAGGGGTGGCAGGAAGAAGATGAAAAAATATACCCCAAAAGTAACAATTTAAGTACATATGCTCTGTAAGATTAGATTCCCCCTCACCACTATGTACAATTAAACCATTAATGAAAGCATGGTTGAAGGTGTGTTTTATCCCATTGTATAAGAGCTCTGATGAAGAATAAAGAGCAGTAGGTAAAGGGGACAGAGAAGTAACAAGGATTGATGTTTACTTCTTGTTTTCCTTTATCTTAAGTTGGCATGTTGGAAGTCACTGGAATGAACACTTCATAAAAGATGGAATATTGCACTTCAGGACTCAGGAAAGAGTTTTAATTGTTCTACTACGTTTTCACTTCAGCATTAGATGTAGCTTATTCCATAGTCCCTGACTGATTGTTTATGGAATGGTTTCATACATTTCTCTGCGTTATCACAGACATTTGCATATTCCATGGTAACTGTTCCTTGGGAAGTCAGTAGAGATGCTCTACTAATACTTGCTTCTTCATCTATTTGTTGAACATCCTTTGTCTTCCCAGTATCTAACAAAGATAGGGAGCTAGAAAGCTAGCTGACATGCACTTTAGTTTTGCTAAAGACAATGATGTTTTTGGCCAGAAGGTGCAGTCGTTTTAGAAATCAGCTGGATTGGTAAATGCAGTTTGATTTGAAGGCACAAGGCCTTCAGTTGTGAAGGTGAACTGCAGTCTGAGCTGCGAGAGATTTACTGCTTGTTCTTTGGATAGCCTGGGTAGCCAGGGAAATATATTTGTCTCCAGCTGGCCAAGTGATTGCAGCTTTTCTTTGAGGATTTGAACAAAACTGCAGGTATCCATCTTTGTCATCTTTAGACCTGATTACTATAGCACACATTTTCTTTATGTACTTTATGCCTGACATTTTGCTCTAATCAGCATTTCCAAGTGAAACTGCTTGTAATTGGGCTTGCTAGCCTAACGTGCTCTGTATTTTACATTATTTACAAGTTTACTCTTGGAATTGCTTAGTATTTGATTATCTGACATTTCATATAACCAAAGACTGACTTTATGGGGCATATATTGATATATATCTGGACACACTAGCAGCCTGCTCAGTTGAAACCATTCTGGTTTTCATGAGAGCCTGAATCTTACCATTTCTAAGTCTTGATACATTGACCTGAGCCATCTATGTGGATTAGTAATTTTTTTAGCCTTCTTGCTTACTGAGATCCCTCCCATCCTATATTTTTCTAGCTTGAACAGATTTTCCTTAGTTCTTCTTTTTTGCATCGTGCAACTGGTAGTGTCTCTTGCAGTTACTTCTGATTAGAATTATACTATTGTTAAGCCTCTGAAAATATTTGGAGTTCTGCACTTATTAATAAATAAGGCTTCAGTTATGACAGCAGTAAAAATAGAAGAGTATAGGGATTGTATCTGGAATTTGCAGCTGCTGAAAATGGTATTCATGGATTCTTTATGAACACTTGATATCACACACACCCCCCCCACACCCCCAAGGCCCTCAAACCAAGCATTAGTGTTTTTTCAGGCTTTGAAACTTCATAAGGTCTATGAATACTGTGACCACCAGTAAAAGAAGAGAGCAGCCAATTTAACTGTTGATACTTAGAATAGTACTTCCTTACATACATCACCTGAAATACCTTTACAGATATAGCACTTTAAAAGGAAATGCAACAGTATAAACAGTGTCTGAGGAAATAAATAAATAGCTTGCCAAATAGTCTGCTTTATTTATGGCTTGACAGCTTACTTGTACAGTTGGACATACAGACTTAGGCAAGCGCATCTGAGAAGGTACTTTAGAAATACGTCTCAGCACTAGCTCTATAGAAAACCCATTGACCTGTAAAAGTACACTGCTGAGTGCTGTATGTTCGTCTGGATAGTAAATGTATTTTGTTATTCATCACTGGTGCTAGTGATCCTGAAGATGTTCTAATGCATACTTAACTCAGGTTTTCCTCTGTAGTTGCAATCAAATGTTACTGTTTTCATCTGATTTAGTGTAACAGTAGCAAAGAATGGCCCTCAACATTTGGTTACAAGAATAAAGATACAAAAATTCTGGAAATAGCCTGATGCAAATAGTGTCTGCATTTGTGGGACAATGCTTTTATTTTCACCTTCACCTTTAACATATCAGTAATGGGAATGTCCCTGACCTCAGGACATTTTACCTCCCTTGGAGAACTAATTTTTTTATTTCTCTGCATTTCCTTTAGATACCACATTACTGACTATTGGTTTTGATATCATATGAACTGATTCCCTCAGTCTCCAGGGAAAGTATTTTGAAAAAAGTCCCCCATCCAATTTGGTAACACAGGAATACCTTTGATGCGTCTGTTGGTAAAAAACAATATGATGCAAGGGAAACAAAACAACTCCTGAAAGAAGTCACTGAAGTCATGTCGGGGGTGGGGGGGGGAACACGACATTAGGGAAAATAAGGAAGAGAGAAACAACTCCAATTTATGGCTATAAATACCATCTTATTGTGATGGTGAACAGGAAATCCCTGGTAGGAACTGCTTGGTCAGTGACTAAGTGCTTGGGTTTAAATGTATTTATGAAACAGATACTCTGGATATTTGCTGCAAACAGATGAGTAGCCTACTACCGCTGACTCCTATTTCAACTTTCTCTCATTTTTTTCTGTGACTTGTATAAAATCTAGAATTCCTTTCAATTTAAGAGGTAGAGTGTCAGCTTTTCCTGCTGATAGATTCATAATTGATTTGCCCAGGAAAAATGCAAAAAAATATTTTTTTTTTTAAAATGTCTTGTAGAATATACATGGAAATGTTTACCCTTGTTTCCATTCATATGAGGGAAGAATCATATATCTGGTACGTAGCAACACTTAAATTCTTAATAGAGTTTTGGATTATAAAGTTAGGTGGCTATCTGTCTTGCACAAAATGAGATGAGAAGAGAGACCTTTTGTTTTACTATAAATTTTAATGACATTCCAGAATACATTGACAGGCTCTTCAGTGCATCAATGGGGCTGCACTAAAATGCTTGCTGTTTTCCTTGGGGTATCTTCTGTTACTTTAAAATGTACAGCAAACTAGTCATAACAATATTTTCTCATGAGAATAGTGGTGAATTAAGGCCTGGTTTTTACACTGATGTTACCAGCTCAGCTTCTTTTTGCTGCCAGAAAAATTCAGTACAGTGCAGTGTTTCCAACTGTATTAGTTGTGCTGGTTTGTTGGTATAATGCATTATAAATATCATTAAATCCTTAATTAAAAAAGTTAATGTAAATAATGTGTCTATAATATGTAGAATTCAACTGGGGCTGATTTGCATAGACAGAGGTTGCGTGCTGATTGATGGCATCCATTACAGTAAGGCTGTATTTGTTTTAAACAACAAATGGGTAATTACGTGCAGACTGCCAGGTATAGAAGGTAATTCGCAGGTAGGTAAATTATAGTTCTTGATCTCATTGATTGGGTCTGCTATGGGAATATTGATTCCTATTTGTAAATGTTTCTTACTAGGACTGTAGAAAAATCTGGAAATAGGGAAACCTGTGATAAATTTTTACATTTCTCTAAATATTAGGATATTAGGAGAAAAATCCACTTTTGGGATGTCTAGTTTCCAAGCAGTAATTTAGATTATCAAGTTCTTAGAGTCGTATTTGTTTGAGGGAGCTATAAGAGTTATGCAGCTCTTCAGGCATTGAAGTGAATGTGGAAGCTGGGAACAGATGGCGTGGGTTATCTTCCTGAGTTCAGTCACCAGACTTGGGAGTATCTTGAACGATAAAATATATAGTTTGAGAGAGAGCATGTATTTCCAGAACCTTAAACTTCCATGATTTAATTTTCTAAAAGTCTAATTAGTGAATATTGTATAACTCATTGGATAGATTAGATTATGAATTGATGATTTCTTATTCTAGCCAGCAAGTGAAACCTACTGATTGATTATAAACTGTGGTCAGTATTAGATATATTTTAAATTTTTTTTATTGAAGCTCTTAATTCAGTTTTTAATTCTGTGAAGGGTAAACGTGCAATGGTATGTAAGTTTGTGGGTTTTTTTTTTAAATGAATCTAATGCTTAATGCTTAGAATATGAGTTTACCCAATGCCTCCAAGAAAAAAAATCACAATGTGTATGTGATAGAAAGGGCAGATAATAATATTGGTCGTTGAAACTGCAAGATGCAAAGAATTGTTTTCTTCTCCAGGACCATAAAGAAGTGATTGAAGTATTTTTAAGATCAATTTTAACATTATCAAAGTGGAAAAAGAAAACAGTAATGAGCTCAGTCTAACAAGTGGGATGCTTACAAAGGCCAGCAAACCTACCTCGGCAAAACTAGCTGCCATCCACAAAGCAAGCTGAGGAATATAGCCAGGTTCTTATGTAGCGCTGCATCTATTTTTGAGGCTAATGCTGCTGACATTCTCCTTTGCAATTTTGGCATGACTTTCACTTAACAAGGACTCCTTTTAGGGAAATAAAGCTCCCTTTTTTAACAAGCTAAATAAATATTGTGTAAAAATGTACTGTCAAAGAGAAAGATGCCCTTTCCCCAGATATTCATCTCTCATAATCACATACTCCCTAATTAATAATCTCTTCAAAAAATCATTACACAATTACTACTTGTACTGGGGGGAGGAGGAACGCATATCTTGAATGAATCTGCCAGAACCTCTTTCACGCAGCTTTCAAACAGCTTGACCACTCTACTAAATCATTACTGATGGAGAGCAACAAACATCACATGGTACCAGACTTTGCTCGAGCAATAACTGTAAAGCTTGCAAGTCTCACGGGATGCTCAGAAAAATACATCAAAGTACATGATTTTTGTGCATGTGTGATTGCAACTGTGTATTTAGTCTGATATGCTGTTTGTTCATGTGGAAACCATGTTGGTGGAACTAAAATACGAGGACAAATTCTCAAATAGTTGATGGATAAACATCTAATTGCAATGTACTATACCATATCACTGATATCTTAGGCCTGGTTTTCTGGGAAAACTACAAGATGTCTAGGTAAGATAAGTCTGATAACTAAAATTTAAAATTTGGTTGAATAAACTTTGTACTTGGTAAAGACACTGATTTTTATTGGGCTTTTTTTCTTTTCCTCCTGCTAACCCTTCATTAACAGGTATGCAGCAATCTTTCTGTCTTTTTATACAGGTACTAGCAGCTTGGTCCCATGCTAATAAACTCTTTGAAAGCCAACTATCCTTTTTGTCTCAAGGGACCTAATTAGTATAGTTAAGTTTAACTAAGCACAGTTCTCTAAAACTGTAATTAGTTTGGAAAGTGTCACTTTTTGTCAGACCTGACACTTCAGGGACTGAACACTTGCCCACCTGTTTTTTTCTTCCTCAAGTATACAGTTTTGTGTAATTTGAAGTGCACTGGAGAAATGAGTAGGGAAAGGTAAACTTTTGGTGACAGAATTTTTTTCCCGATAGTTGTGTGATGTCTATTGTCATCCCCAAAGAATCCCAGTGGCTTAACTGATTTTGGTAAGATATTGCACTTCATGCAATAATGTAATTGAATTATCTGCACTGAGCATCAGCTTCATTGCTGGCTTAGGTCTCTGCGGTATGCAGGACTCAAACCTAGCACAATATGTCCTTTTAATCCAGCTACTTCAGTGTCAAGTGCCCAAACAGGTAATTTTATGCATATTAAAGAACTGCATTAGTAGCAAAATAGGGCATAAGGCGATACTGCAGCAAAATAAATCCTATCTAGCTATTCGACAAAGCATTCTGGTGAGGAGTTAGTAATTAAAATGTGCATTCTGGTGTGCAGCTGAAGTTTTTCTTCTGAGAAACAAACTTGAATAAGATTTCAAGACTCCCTTCTTGAAATATCAGCTGCTCTTTTGGATCAGTCAGGGCTACAGAGAGCTATGACAAGTCAATCTGATACTACGATTAAGGTCTGAGCCCAGGATTTATGCAGTCTAGCTTTAAATTCTAGTGTGGGTGTGTGCGCATGTGCAAATGGCTTTTTTGTGCTAGGCTTCCTTGTTTATAAAATGGAAAGATACATCTTCCAATCTCAAAGGAGTTTTGGGAGATTAAATCCATAAATTCTGGAGGCATGCAGATTTCATGGCAGATGTGGCCATCACGGTCATTCCAGAAACTCCCAAGGTACAAGAAAGCACCACCCTGCATTAAAACGCTCTAGTCACAATGGTCGAGTTAAGGATTAAGTTAAGTTAATGGTCAAGTTAAGATCCTTCATTTTAGTAGTATACCAGCTTGGAATCAAATAACTATAGATAAATGCAGTGAAATTTTCTTGGCATAACCTGTGTTATTCTTTCTCACTCCTTCTATGAAACAGTCCCTGTTCAACATTAAAAACACTCTCCTTGCTAGGAATTTAAGCTTTGAGGCCAATATTCATTTAGTAAATAGTTGCACTCATTTCTAAGTTTGGTAATTACACTGTGGTGGGTTGTTTCCTTCTCACCAGGGGTGAAAGAGAAGAAACTAGAGCAGATTCCGGGGAGGAAAGAGCAGCTCTGTTGCAACATTCCAGCCCTTTGTGGTACTCCAAAGGGGGAAAAAAAATCACTGGAGATTTGAAGAGACGTTCTTACCACCAGAGTTGGGCAATCAAGCACTGTGAGCTATCAGAAGCTCACACAGGGATTAGTTTTGCAAGGAGTAAAGTTCTTGCCAGGTGCATTCCCTCTGACTGCTCTCCCACTTGTGGAATCTGGGAGGGTAGCTGGAGGAAGGAGCAGGGAGGGAATCGGTTCTGTACGTTGAGTTGACGCGAGGCTCGGCCAAACATGAAAACTTAGTGCCGTTCTTGTGGAGCTGCTTTTAAAAGCCTGTGTGTAGATTCCTTTGATGTGGTAAATGGCTTCTGTGATTGCACCTATGAAGATTTTTACAAGAAAAAACTTCAAACCAGAAACTGTATTAATTTTTCTGTTACTTTGAAATACCTGTTCTATGACTGGCATTTGTTCTCTTAACGTTCATTTAAAGCTATGAAAAAGCACATTGTCTATTTAATCTTTATAAGCTTATTCACTAATTTTGATTTCTATTTTCCAGTGCAGTGTAAACATCAGACTAAAACTCTGTCTAACTGTAGCAGTAGTAGTTTTATTGTTTATTATATATAAATTGCAAATATGCAGCAGTTTTTATCAAAATATGTTTTAAAAACTTTTGGCTAAATTAATAGCACTCCTGGGGAAGAGCCAAAAAGTTTGATCTATCTAATATGCTGTTTCACAAAATGTAAATTCAGACCATCGCCAGTTGTGAAACTTTACGTAGCAGTATATTAAAGTTGATCTCAAAATGCGAGTGTTCCCGTCATTGCATCCTTCATTAAGCTTCAGATTTACGTGTATTTATTGTCATGGAGATTTAATTGTGTTAATGTAGTGCCTGACTCCTAATGAATAATTTGCAAAAGAAGTGGACTGACACTTTCTCAGCATATTGTGCTTGCATCTTAATGAACATTTTCTGCTTGGTCATGATCGAAATAGGAATACATTTCCATAATGTTAATCAAGCACTTGCTCTTAGCATTTGGAAAAGGGCAGGGCTTAAATTTAATTTTTAGTATGTGCATGTCTCTTAACACAAATTTAACAACTAGTTTGAACTACAAGTTGCTGTCACGGTGAAAACTGATATCGACTATGCCTTCTACAAGCTCTATATTAAGTGTTCTTTTAAGATGTTTTATAGATTGATATTTTATAACTCATTCCTATTGCTTGCTCTCTAGGCATAAATCTTATCTGAACTTTCCCTAATCTTTCTCAACCTTTTTAATTAAGGTGATCACTTTCCATTTTTAGCTATTCATGGAGTGATAATTCTTTTCTGCTAGTTTGGTGCCACTTCATCTTTGGAACCAGAGAATAACAAGTGCTTAAAAACATCTTAAAGAGGAGCCTAAAGGACGCGGTCTTTTTTTTTCTTTTTTTCTTTTCTTTTCTTTTTTTTTTTTTTAATTCTTCAATTTTGAAGTGGAAATCTAATCAGCTTAAATTTAAGAGAAACAGAGAAATAGATACAGAGATAGAAATAGTTATTTTTAGACAAGGTATTGTCTGTTCTTATTTGTTTGCTTCTTCTGTTCCTGGTAGTAGTATTTTGTAAAAAAGATGATGAAAGGAAGCATAGGAAAATAACTTGTGACACTTTAGTTGAAAATGTCAGTCACAGGCAACCTGTTTTGACTATGAAATATTTTTTTTCTCTCCTTTTGGTTTTTCTTTGTTTTTTTGGGTTGGGGTTTTGTTGGGATTTGGGTGGGGATTTTTTTGTTGGATTTTGTTGGGTTTTTTGTTTGGGGTTTTTTTGGTGGTGTTTTTTTGGTTGGTGTTTTTTTTTTATTGCTTCCTATTCCAAGAGCGGCATGTTTCATTGTTTCATTAGTTGACAACCCAGAAGGTAGCGTTCATTTTTCTGGAATCACGGGGAAAAGAAGCTTCTGCCAGGGGTAGATTTTAGGTAAGAGAAATGTGTGTTGGCTTCCATTGTGAGAATGGAATCTTTTGGCCAAAAGATGCTGTTGCAGTGCACAAAGATGTAGAATGGAAAGGTGAAAAATATGAAGGATGAGAATATAGGAAAAAGCAGTGAGACTTAAAAAAAAAAAGGACCCCTTTGCTGCTTTGCTTTCTTCAGTACTGTTTGTTTAAAAAAGAGCAAAACATGCTATGGATCTTTCTCTCCCCTCCCCCCATCTTTCAGAAACAGCTAAAATGTCCTTTTCTCATTTTTCAGTGGCAAGCAAAGCAAGACTACAGGGACTTGTCATATACTTCCAGGCGTGTTGTAAGAATTGCATTATGAAGGAAATGATCAGCAGCACAAACACACCGTGTGATCTGTTGCATTTCATGCAAGGGATTCCTGAATGGTGTTTAGGAAGTCATTTGAAGCACAGGCTTGTGTTGTTAGTGCTTCTGTGACAGCGTCTTTCATCCGTTAGCACTAATTATGCCCGTAATGGTTCTTTGGGGCTTGCTGTGAAATTTCAGTGCAGTTCCAATATGACTAGGATCAGGTATCATTTAACGTAGTAGTCCAACTGTCTCCCAGTTTCTAATTGTCATAAAAATCATATGCAGACTGTATGAAGCAGCTCTGTCCCTGATCTTGGTTCTCACAAATAGAAACCACTGTTTTCTATCAGCTTCTCACTGAGATAAATTATCCATTATCAGTCTTAAAACATAGAGCTTTGGGCTGCACCTTTTCCTCTGTGGTAAGTTCACACAACGTGTTTTCTTTTGGAAAAATAGCCTGTCTGTGTGTACATGTGTAGGACAACAGCAAGAAAGAAGAGGAACTAATACTGCTTAATACAAAAAAAAAGACAATTTACTTTCTCTTGATAATCATCTGTATTTGGTGACTTTATCCTTGTGAATTGTTTGATTAGGGCCCGTGGATTTACTGAGAAAACTTCAAATTTTGTCTTGATTGTCTTTATGTAAAACAAATAGTGATCTGGTTTTTGTCATCCCAAACTTTTTTTTTTAGT
Organism: Morus bassanus; assembly: GCA_031468815.1. Classification (NCBI taxonomy): domain Eukaryota; kingdom Metazoa; phylum Chordata; class Aves; order Suliformes; family Sulidae; genus Morus; species Morus bassanus. The sequence continues at coordinate 7,356,173 of CM062576.1, read as the reverse complement.
CCAGTTGGCTAGGACATTTCCTCGGCACCAGACAGTTTTGACAAAATGCCTTTTTCTCAGAACTTCCTCTTCACCCCTAGCATTGCTTCCCAGTGTCCTGGTTTCAGCTGGAACAAAGTTAATTTTCCTCCTAGTAGCTGGTATAGTGCTGTGTTTTGGATTTAGGGTGAGAATAATGTTGATAACACACTGATGTTTTAGTTATTGCTAAGTAGAGCTTACACTAGTCAGGGACTTTTCAGCTTCCCATGCTCTGCTGTCGAGGAGGTGCACAAGAAGCTGGGAGGGGGCACAGCCAGGACGGCTGACCCAAACTGGCCAAAGGGATATTCCATACCATGCAACATCATGCTCAGTATATAAACTGGGGGGAGTTGGCTGGGGGGCAACAATTGCTGTTCAGGGATGGGCTGGGCATCAGTTGGTGGGTGGTGAGCAATTGTATCGTGCATCAATTTCTTGTTTATTATTATTACTACTACTATTATTTTACTTTATTTCAATTATTAAAGTGTTCTTATCTCAACCCACGAGTTTTCTCACTTTACTTTTCCGATTCTCTCCCCCATCCAGCTGAGGGGGTGTGAGCGAGCAGCTGTGTGGTGCCTAGTTGCTGGCTAGGGTTAAACCACAACACCCAGATAAAGCAAAAAGCATAAGAGGGTCAAACTGAGAATCATTCCTTGGTCCTGGTAGATGAATTTTGCTGTATTTTGATGCATCCGTCCTCAGTTTCCCTCAGCTCTCTGCTGTGTCCTCATTGAAAGTTACGTCACTTGTTTATGGTCTACCATACTGGGTTAAGCCACTGATGGAGATGGGTTTGTGGTAAGGGGCTAGGATGGGAAGTAGAGCTGAGGAGGAGCAGCCACGTGGCTCATTCCTCATCCCTGATACGGAATGGTACTTCCCAACCTGTACTGTGTCTGTCTGAGCTCTTCTGTACAATACTTGAGAGTTCAAAGGAGCTGGCAAATATTGCACTGACATCTGGATTTTTAGGAAAGCAAAACAAAAGCATGTGACATCTGCCATCACCTTTACTACAAATACTTTGATAGAAGCAGACACTCTGGTAGTAAAGCACAAGTTTAATGACCAGCCTTGTAAAGACAATTACTGGTTTTGATTTTACAGAGAGTTTGACTCTTTTACAAAGTGTACATAGTAGCTGAAGTCGTATAATGAGAATATGATGGTGTATAATGTGGAGATCTTGTTTCGAGGAGGAACTGCAATGTTTTGATATTCCAGGTTTCTTCTGAAAGGAAATGAATTAGCAATTTACTGTTGTGAACCTTTGAAGGGTCTGAATAATCTTTAAATCCATTCAGTGCTGGGAAGAGCATTGCAAGCTGATGTGTAATAGCTGCTTCCAAAATAGATACTGACAATGGACTCTCCTTGTGAGAAAGGAAGAGTGAGTGAGTATTTTCACTTTGAAATCAGAGTCTCATGTCTTTAACTCAGTCTTTCAAATATACATGAGCGCTAATTAATTTTTTTACTGGCAAATTTTTTTTCCACTCAGAGGAAGTTCTGATTTTGGTGTCATTAGATATTCCACTGGGTCTCTGCACTTCAAGGATGGAGAAATTGAGCCCTTAGCATAAGTTTCATTTGCATAAGTATGCTATATCTGTGCTGCATAATTATAGACCACCAGTACATGCAGCAGGATATTACATGTCTGGAACTTGAAGAATTCTTTTAATTTGACATTTTTGTATTTTTCGTCAGTCAAGGGTTGGTTTCATTTTAGGGAATTGTTGAATAGAGAAACTATGATTGAAGTACCAGTTTCAGACATCTAGTCTATACGTTCGTCATCAGTATGCTTACTATATCAATGTTTTATTCTGTATAACATAAGAATTTTGCATTCTCTTCCATGTTTTTAGCCAAATATAGGCATAAAAATGCATATGGCCAACTTGGATTGGGAGATAAAACTCTAAAAGTATAGCATGGAGTGGAAAACAAAAGAAAAACTGAAAAACCCCCAATAGTTCCATTTGTCACAGTGTAGTGATTATCCAGATCTTGACATATGCAAGAGAGCTTAAGATTAAGCATTTCCAAGTGAATTTTGTTTGTCTTGTGTTCACAGCTTCTTCAGAGTGAAGGTTAAATCTTTCCAGGAAGCATCCATGTATTACCAAAAATAACTATCTAAAGAAACCTTTAAAAATTAAAGCTGATGTAGCAAATGTTGGCTACAGGATAGAATCTGTCAAATGGGAAGTAGAGCAAACTCTTCTTTTAACTGCATAAAAGCAGAATTTTTGTTTATTTTGTGTAGGTGCATTTGTCCTGGGGGAGCTATCTTAAAACTGCCATTATCTTAATCTGAGGGCTGTTTCTGCATCAGTAGATGAAAGGTGGGTTTTCTTAGATAAGAAGAGTAATGATTCTATCCATAAGTGTTTAGCTTCTTTATTCCTGTTGCTTTGTTTTTAAGTGTAAATGGAAACTAGGCGACAGCAACTTGGATGTGGGCTCCTTAACATTTGGGAGTATTTATGACACAGGAGCAGGGCTTCGGTGTGCTGGATAAGAAGCAGGAGGGTTTAGGGAATACTGGGGAGGTTTGACACTGGAAGCTGAAGAGCTAGAAGGCTTAGTGCTTAAAATGAAGCCAGTGAAGGGTGGCAAGCTGTGTTTTTTGTGTTTTTTTTTTTGGTTTGGGGTTTTTTTTTAATTTTTTTTTTTAGGAGTACTATAATTGAGTAATGGATCTTTTTTTCCTCAAAAAGAAGTAAATGCTCTGTCTTCCCACTGTCAGAGCTTTGACAAGAAAGGAGTTGGATGATGTATTCCTCCCCTTTAGTTTGGGGGTCTGCAGTCAAAAAACTTGTTTACTTTTGTCTGCCAGCACAAATACCAAGTGTGTTGAAAGATCTGGTTCCTCACTTTGATATATTGCTGAATACTAGTATAGTCTCTCTGAACAGATCAGTGGCTTTGTATACTTGGTTCTTTTTTCAGTCTCTAATAAATGGGCAAAGAAATGTCGTGATTATTTTTATAGAAATAGGTACATTCTGTAGAGCAGAAGTTTGTGCTTGGAGGGAATTTAAGGGGAGTTAAAGTGATGTCCCCAGTGTTTTCAGCCTGCTTCACAAGCCTTTTGTATGTCATGTTATATTACCTCTGAGTTGGAAGATACTAAAACAAAATCCATTAAGACAAGACCTAATGTCATCTCAACTGCCTTACATATAAAAAGGTAGATGAAGACTATCATTCTTCTGTATAGAGAAAGCCAAATGTCCATTCACCCTCAAATTCCTGAGGCTTTATAAACAAGCATTTGTGCTCATTCTTTGATAAAGCAACCAGAGAAAAAAGGCGGAGGCAGTTGATTGCATAAGCCTGATGGTTGGAAGATGGGATCCTCAGGCTTCTCACTGCTTCCTAGCCTCAGACTGTTCTCGTTCAAGTCTATTAAAAGCTATCTAAAAAACTTTAAAAGCTTCTGAAACTGCTGCGTGGTTTTTTTTTTCTTCGGTATGGAACTAGCACTATTTCTTTATCTCCAATGCAGCTGCTTAGACCTCAAGGGTATCTGGTGTTCTTTTGTTGTACTATACTGGGGTATATTCATCTGCTCTCTGACAGGATTTCCCACCTCTTCTAGTGGTTTCCTGATGTTTTTTTCTTTAACATTACTTGCTAGAACTACAGTTGTCTTTTAATGGTGGTTTTCAATAAAGCCTAAGACTCCTTGTCTCCAGTTTGGGTAACAGGAGAGTTGTTACTCAGCTGCGTAATGTAAAATGAAAGGAGAACATTGTTAATTATAAATGACATATATTGCAGAATTCTGATGCCTTTCCCAAGGGTAAGCTTGAGATAGCTGTGAGCTGCCAGGTTTACTTTCTGTATAGACTCCATTCCCAGCTCTCACCAAAATAACCTAGACTTTTTGAACTTTTATGCAGCTGCATGTGTCTGTATTCACAAATAAGAAATTCTGGATACAAAGTTTGCTCTTTAGTGGAGTGTGGAATAATACAGCATATTCTAATTGATAGCCAACTTGTATATTTTTTTTTCTTTCCAATTCCTTTCTTTCCTCCCCATGTTTAATGTACCTTGACCTCCTGAATTCACTACATTGATTGGGGAATTAAGAATGTTGTCTTGGATGTGCTTGAAGCCCTAACTGTTGTTAGCTTGGAGTAATTAATAGTAAGGCCCTCTTTTATTTAAATCCTTTTGGAGGTCGTCAGTGATCATGAAGGTTGGTTTGTCTTTAAGACCATTGAAACAGAAGAGAGTCTATATGTTCCTTTGCTTGTATTGCATTTGTGCAGAAGAGAAGTGAAATGAAAGAAGCTGAATGCATGGAAAAATAATGTTATAAGCTTTCATTGGTGACTCTAGGAAGAAAATAGAAAATTCAGTCTAAGTACAGACTAAAAATTTATGCTATTATTGACTTACATGCTAAAGGAAACATTTGTGTAGTACTTGATCTGTTCTGAAGTCTTGATGAAATAATATTTTAGAGATTTGCTGGTTTTCAGGTAGCTTTATTTGTCAGTTTATCAGTTGTTCAGTATAAATCAGTCATCAGAATTGTATTTCACAATAAACTGAACACAATCTATTTAATAAGGTATGCTAAGTATTTAAAGGAGTGCCTCACCCTTCACATCTGTATCTTACCTCCCTTGCCCCCACATTCCTCTTGGATGGCATGTTCAGCAACTGTTATTCTGACACTGAATTTTTACTATAACCTTTCTATAGTGATTTCTGTATTGTGCTTTAATAGCATTAATATTTACTTTTTTTTTTTTAATTCTGGCAGTGAAGCGAAAAGTTCTGATTAAACGTAATCCAAGACAAGACTGTATTTCAAAATAATTGTATTGATTGCAACAGCTGATAAAACTTTGCCCATAAACTAAGGGAGCGTTTTATTTTCCTACTAAGTTGATGTTATACATCTTGATCTTTGCAACTTAAGTAACTTTCATATCTGAATGAAATAAACAATGGGTTTGCTATTCTAGCCAAGACAGTTCATTACTGCTTATAATGGGAAAGTTTAGTATGTTTCTGTGCCATGATCCTATAATCAGCTCTTCTGATGAGTCTGTGAAGCTCTGTAGAGCTTCACTGACTTCTACTGATGTTCAGCCAAAAGTAAGAATTCAAACCTGGGAAGTCTTTAATTTTTAACTGTAACTGAAATACATTTACATGTGTGTTCTTTGATGGGTAGTTTATTGGTTTTGATCCTATATTGTGTGCTTAAAGATTAATACATAGTCTTATTTATGCCTCTCTTACATGCAAATGCAAGGGACTTGAAAAAAAATGGATTAAAAATAGGTTGCTGTGTCACAGGCATTAAATGGATTCCTCTGAATTTTTTTTAGTGATCTGATGTTGGCTAATGGATAATGTTGAGCATATTTCCCCCTTCTTTTTATATAAGTTTCTGACAGGAAATCTGTAGCTAAATATCATTTTATGATATCCATCTGTTCACATATAATAGTGTTTTATAATGCCATCCAAATTGCTGCCCAATAGAAATGTCCTATAGCAGGAGATAGGCTTTCAAGTGATTGTTGTACATACTAATTATTTTTTTTAATGAGTGCTTCATTTAATTTTGAAGAGTAACTCATTTTGAAGGCAACTTCCTTGATGCAAAAATTTCCACTAATTAACTAAAGTAGTGCCTTGTTTTTCTAGTGCCAGTAGTTTTTAAAAGAAAGGTTTGAATAGTTGTACTACCATGGTAAAATAAGAAAATAAAATGCATCCTTAGATTCAGAAGGAAAGAAAAAGTAGGCAGTAGAAACAGAAAACTGTTGCTGAAATGTTTCTTAGTAGCTAACTTTTGTGATCTCTGTGGTGTGTTTCTTAGCTAGTGAGGACTAGATTAAAGAGCATTTATGGTAACAGATATCATTTTAATTTTGACAACTCAGGTGATTTCCTCAAGTATTACAAGTAGTTGATAAAACTGTTAAAACACTAGCTCTTGAAAGATGTATGTCAGCATATGTTTTAAAATGAAAGTTTCCATCCTTCACAGCTGGGAAGGAAGGCTTGGTAATGGGAACCAGGTGAATCTGCATGGTGGGAAAACAAGAAGGCAAATAAAAAAAAACTTATCTGTGTTATTCATGCTCTTCATCACATGTTGATCTTGATTTTTGTACAACTGACTGTAAATCATTGTAGGGGGGTTGGACTACATGACCTTTGAAGGCCCCTTCCAACCCAAAATATTCTATGATTCTATGACAAATGGTAAATTATTGTTGTTTTTCTTTATAAGCTTTGCAATCAAGTTACTTTTAAATATCTTCACTGCCTGGGAGTCTCCATCTTTCACATTTAATGATAATCCAAATAATAAAATTAACATGAAAATCATTTTAATATTTATGAGTTTAGGACTAATTTAGGGACAACTGTATTGTGTGTTAAATGAGCCAGGATGCTGTCTGGGACTTCCAAATTGGGCTGAAAGTGCCTCTGGGAGGGAGAGCTGTGCCCCCCCTAGTGGGGATTAGCTTTATAATAGCCTAGATAATTATTATAAAGATCTCTCACTTCCTAAAAAGAAACGCGTTTTGTATCCATGTTGGATTTCTTTTCACCGAGGCAGTTTGTTGCAGGCATTTTAATGGCATGAACATGAATTTTTGTGGGGTAGGCAGCTCAGTTGTTATCAATTCAAAAATGTTCTCTATAGATAAGCTGACTTCCTATGGTTTGTTTCCTGTGGCTGTATGCTTTGCACAGAGTGACCCTTTGCAGAGGAAGAGGTAGTAATCCATCTGAAGTTCAGAAGTTGGAACTATTCATGTATGTAGTCATGAGGGAATATGGATCTATCATTCTGTGAAATGAAAGCCATTGGATTCAACTGGGTTTTTTTATGAATATACCAAATGAGTTAGTATCTGGGCTGAAAGCAGGGATTGTTCTCAAATGCTTATATCCACAACAGATGTGCAGAGACAGCTAGTCTGACTCCCACAGCTCTGTTGGGCTAGACAGTGCCATTAAACTTCTGTCAATTACCCCATTGCCAGTCACATCACAGCAGCTTGCGACATCTTTCCTCTGATGTCAGGAGAGACGTCTGTTGTGTTCTGATGCAGAGTCATGTTCTCCTCCTCCGAGAGAAGCAGCGTGAAACTCCTTTGCTTCAAAGATGTTGAAAGCCATGATTTAAAAACAAAAACAAAATCCCACAAAACTTAAAACAACTTTTTTTCCCCTCTGAGCAGTTGGAAGACACAAAAACAGAACAGAGCTGTGGCAGCTCGACTTTTTTGTTCAACAGGAACCTGCTGTTTGGAAACATTATATTTCGAAATAAACCTTACTATGTACATTTGTAAATATAGTTTTTGGAAATTAATACATTGCTAAAATCATACCTCAGTTGAAGAACAGGTTATGGGGCATGCAGAAATTACTGAAGTTCCAGATATTTTTGAAGCACATGTAAAGTCGAGTGAAATTTCTGCTACCTGTTGAATTTGCAGGCTTGTAACATTGACTACAGAGGGGGAGCCTTTTCTATAGTCTCTGGAAGAAAAGGCTGCTGTCTTAACCAAAGTATCATTGGGATAACTTGTCCACATTTGGGAACGTAGAGGGGAGGCCACTTGGACAGAATAACCTCTTTTAAATTTAACATAATTTTGCTGAAAAAAATAGATGTACATATGTACTGAAGTACAGCTCTGCATCTTGCTTGAGAGCTTGCTTGACAGCTGTCTTAGTTGGCCATAGGCTAGTAGTGCACAGAGATGTGAAGTCCTGATCTATAACAATTTCAATACAGAATTTTCTTTTGATGAAAAGTGACGCATTTTCTCATTGATATGGTGATGCTTGAAACATAGTGAGAATTTTTACCTTGAGTCAATTTTAATCCTGCAAATTGATTTCAGCCCAAGATATCCTCTCCTTCCTGAGAAGAAGATAGCGCGGTACATACTAGGTGTCAAAAGAGGTGTGAAAACATTTTGAGGAGGCTTATCAGAAACTAAGAGAAGTTACTTTTATCTGGGAATGTAAAAGTAATAAGACTTAGAAGTTATTTTAGCATGAGCAAGGGAGCTATTTGTTTACAACTTACATGCAAACAAAGTCTTTCCTCTTTTTGAAGGATAAATTGTGTATTGAAAAAATGAAAACAAACACCACCATCCCCCAAACAGCAACCCAAAAAACCCATACTTGAATCAAAAGGCCAAGTGACTTTGCACTTTAAAAACGTGCAGAAGCAATGTGGCTTTTGTGTATGTCTTTAAAAAGCGTTTGTAGAAGTCAGGATTTGGGAGACAGGTGTTAACACTAGCCTTCCAAGGAGGCAGCAGAAATGTGATTCTTGATGTATCCTAACAGGTCGTTGTAAGTCTAAATGATTCATGGGAAACCATGAGCAGAGGCGTATGATTATTAGCAGGGTGCGAGGAGTGTGTGATGAGAGGCTAAGCTATCTGAAAGGCTCAGAGGAAGAAGATGTGGCAAAAAACTGAAAGGTTTAAAAAGGCATGAGAGAATGCAATTGAAGGAGACTGGTATGAAGATGCTATTCTGTAATGGGCATACTGTACGGCTAAATTGTTTGTTACCAAACAGCATAAGTATAGTATAAGTTTGTCTATTAATTATTTCTAAGTACTGATTTACTGAACTAGTGTGGGAGCTGTCGTTCTTTTTCCCATACACAGCTGCTTGCCATTTTAGAAGGGATGATGTTGTTGCTTCCTTTAAGAAAAGTCCAGTGAAGAGAAAAGGACATGAAGAGATAAGGATAACCTTAAAACTTGACAGGAATTGTAGATGAGGTAGATCGAGAGCAGTGGCTTTGAGGAGATGAAGGGTGGGGGTACGGCGCGTTCTCACTTATCCTGCAGCTTCCCTTGAACCATGTGGTACTATAAAGGAGTATTGCCTCTTGGCTTTTCCCCCTCTTTTCTGCCTAAACTTGTGTCTGAATTGCTTCTACCATGACATGATGTCTTTAGAGCTCTGTTGATACATGGGTAGTTCCCTCTCTAACCACTACAACTACATTTGCTGAGGATCGTGAGTCAAAGCTCTTTGTATTTAATTTTATTTTACTTTATTTTACTTTATTCCTTATGTAACAATGTTGCCAGAGAGTCTGTGTCACGGCAAAGAAATCCTTTTCGTGTTTTGCTCTGCTCACTCAGTCTGAAGAATAACTTCAGTGTGTGACATGTTTCTGGAAGGTAATATGTCATCTCCCTGGAAACAGAATTCACCAGTGGTATTTGTTGCTTTGAAGTATCCCAGATCAATAAGCTATTTCTTACCCAAAAATGTATCAATTGGTATATCCTCCCACAGAAGTTTGTAATAGTCCCACCCCCCGCAGAGTAAAGGCTTGGATTAAAATATTTTTCTGACTTAACACTCGGAAGAAATAACTTCCACTTCATAGAGCAAAAAGGAAAGCTTGTGTGTTTTTCCACACATGCTTTATTTGAATTACCAACAGATATTAATATACATATGTGTCCTTACATGGTTACAGCTTGTTAACATAAAAATGAACTTTTCAACCTTACTATTCGTTAACACAAAAATAGTAATTGAGACTAATGGAATTTGAGGATGATGACTTAATGCAACAGCAAGGCAAATTTAATTTATACATATGGAAACCATCTGTGGTCACTGGAGACTTAAACCAAAAGCAACTCAGGAAATTTGGGGTTCATGTATGGAGATGTGAAGAGCAGAGGGTAAAAGCTTGTTTTAGATGACTCTTTGGTAGCTTTAATACCGGTATAGAAAGGAAGTGTTACGGCTGTACATCTTTTCCAGGGAAAGCTGAGCTGAGACCAACACCTGCATCTCTGGCAAGAGCACACACCTTTCTTTGGGAGCATGGGCCACGAAGTTTCAACAAATCTTTGCTTCAAAACATAGTTTTAGCACTGATACTCTTATCTTGGCTGACCATGTAATATAGTCTTTAAAATCAAATTAAAATATCTTAAGTGGCTTAGTATTGACAGTTCAGAACACTTTCTCTCTGAATGACAGCAAAAGGATTATTCCCTTATGGAGCTCTACAGGTTTCAGCCATATTAGAAATGGGTTAATGCTAGATTTTAGGCTATTGACTATTGTTGGAAGCAGATTACTTTGCTTCTATAAAATAAAATCTGACAATTTAAAGTCTTAATATCTGCAAAAGATAATCTGGCCAAATATGTGGGTGTTCCTGGTGGTTGGTTTGGCCTTTTTTTTTTTTTTTTTCCAAGACCAGTCAGCTCTTTATGTACTGTACAATTCTACATCAAATGCCAACAAAATTATATGTAAAGCTAAATTAACTTTCTCGTTGTTCCAGGGGCCTTCATAAAATGAATATTTTAATGAATTTGAAACGCTAAAAAGAGAATCTTGATTCTTTTTTCTCTGGTCTTACTGGGGGGTATCTATAGGAATTCCTTTTAACTTTTGTTTCAGTGGCATTGCAGTATCCAGCATAACTTCCTGCAATTCTGACTTTTAGTAAGCTCAGTGATGAGGTACCTTCTGGTAGTGAATAGTTATGGTATATTATCGTCAGGATGGATTGTTATGGATTGATGAATACAGGTCTACTACACCCCTTACTGCTGGCAGACCAAAGGTCTGAGCAAGGGGCTGGAGTTGTTTTTATTTTTGCAACAGTTACCTAAGATGCAGTGAGGGAGTTGCTTGCTCTTTTGTTCTGGCCAAATTTTCATCAAATAGTCCTCCTTGTTCAAAAAAGGACTGATTTGGGGGGAGAACAAAATTTTTCTCATGCATGTAGGAAAAGAATTCTTTTTAATTAAAAAGCTTAATCCAATTTAAATCAGGATTAACACCCAGAGGCTTTCAGTGAGCAGCTGGCTCTGCTACCAGTGGGAAGGTTTTTGTACAAAACCACCTTACTGCACACCTCACCGATCCCGGACTGTTTCTGTTTTTACCGAGGACAGGGAGCTCTGTATCACACTGATGTGAAACTAGATAAAGCTCTTGTTTGTGCAATTTGATTTTACTAATCAATGTCTGCTGCAAAGAGTTTTTATAGTAACGTTGTAGGTATGCAAGTGTATTTGAACTGAATATGACTGCCTCTGTTTCTTAGCTTGGAGAGAATGAATGTGGAAGGTTTGCATTAGCTGGCTAGTTGTGTCAAAAGTGTTCTCTAATGCATGATTTCAAGTTAATCCCGGGGACTTCATCTGGGCTTCTGTTATGAAAGCCCAACAGAACCTCCAGGGTAGGACCAGGGAGGGTGCATGTTGCGAGGACTTGCAAGCTTTCCTCTGTAATGTTCCCTCTGCTGACTCCTTGAGTCCACTGGGCCACTGCTCCTTTTAAGCCTCTGAAAGTCAGAGAGGAAGGGTGACCTTTAAAGCAGGTGACTATTTTATTGAGAAAGGAACCAGGTTGATGCTGCATATATTTAGTTTCCTAGTTCTGCTTGGACCCCCTGCTGTGAAGAGATGCAGGATATAGCAAGAAGAGTTTTCCAGAGGTAGTTTAAAAACTTTAATTTAGTATTCGTTGTAGTTCTAGGATTTAATTAAAAAAGAGTTTTTCTTGTACTTTCATTTAAAATGGCTTTGAGGTTCCTGAAACGTAATTTTTGAGTGGTCTGTGTGTTTTTAGAGCTTATCTTTATTCATGCTTATCTTTTTCATCTCCATCTCAGATGAGGTCTTTAGGCTGCAAGCCTAAGATTGGAATAAAAGATAAGGCAGTATTTTTTTTATATATCTTGTTATTTAAGCTACATAAGCTAGCAAATCTCTTGATTAACAATTTACAGTTTTTTGGGAAAAATAAGACATACTTTTGATTTGTATATGAAGCAACCAGGGCATAGAATTAAAATGAAGTTCTTAAAATGAAGCTAAGAGCAAGACAAATGGTTTTCACAAATAAAACAAAAAATATAATCAAGAGCTTATCTAGTCAGTGTTTAAAAAATGTAATTAAAATTAATTCTGTTATGACTTAAAAACAGTGGGGCTCATTCAGCATGCAGACTCCTTTCTGGTTTTTTCAAAGGACTTTTCACAAACTCCTTTAACTACATTAAAGTTAGAAATCATGTTTATCACTGTAAATGCTTAGTCTGTATGCAGCCGATGTTAATTAAGCAAATATCATGCTGTGTCTGTTGGTACTACATAGAGTTATCGTAACCTTATTCTTGGTACTCTAACTTCCTAAGATTCCTAACAAAAGATCTAGATCTTCTACCTTAACCACGTCAGTTGCCGTTCTGATCAGAAGCCAATGCTGTTTGCTGTTTTTCCTATTTTTTGGCTGCTAGAACAGCTGGCAATAGTATGTTTTCCAGATTAGTTAGTTTAGCCAAGAAGTGTGAAGACAAGGTGGGGTATAAATGCAATATGTTGGAAATAACGGTGTATCTTACCAGTTAGTTTTATTAAATGTGATGGTGACTTACTGTAGAACAGCACTGTCCATACATATAGGTCTTTCAATGACTTTAACAGACATTTTAGTGGTCCTTTTTGCTTTTATGCTAGCCAGTACCCTTTTAGAAAAAGTAAATGATTTGTATGTCTGGAGAAAGCTTGTATAAAATAACAAAACAGTCTCCAGGCTGCCTTACTAAATGGAGTCCGATGATCTATATTGATCTTGCTTTCTTTCATTATTTGAATTGGATTTTGCTTGAAGGAGTGACATGCGTATTTGGATACTGGAACGCTTGTGACATCTGTATCCATGTATAAAACAGTTCCATTAACGTTTCTTGCTAACACTGAAGACCTGTGTTACAATATTAAGGCACTATAAATAAGAGCAAGCCCTGCTGTTACAAACTGAGCTGCGGTTTATTATTTAGAGAACAAATCCCTGGTTTGCAAGTATTTTTCATTGCCATTATCATAGTAACAGTGCTTCATAACAGTTTACTGACAATTTGGGATTCTGAAAAGCCACAAACCTTTCCTTGCGCGATTACATCCTTCTCTTTACAGTTCTCTGTTATTCAAGTTTTCTTGTCCTAAAGAAACCTGAAATTGCAAGTGACTGGGATGAAAAAAGATGAATTGTGTCTGTTATGTTTGCTCTCATGCTAATTCAGTAACTTGAATTCAAGACTTGTGTCAAGCAAAACAGTTCAGTCTGAACTTCGAGAGTTTATGGAGCTGTTTGACATATGCTTCTTTTTAAATCTTACTACTACACCATGTTGTCTAAAATGTTTATGTAAATTTTTATGTACCTTTAATTAGTATTATTTGCAATATTCAGGAATCATAGTAGTGATGCTATGGTTAAAGGTGAAGATGTGCTTTTAGTATGCACCTTTTCTTTTCAAGCATTTACAAATTTTTCAAAATTTCATATTTGGTGGAATGAAACCTCCTTTTTTCTGTTTAATTGGATGTTATTACACAAAAATATCTGCTATAAGCCATATTTTTTTTCTGAGAGTAACCGTGCTTGTTGGGGTACCTAGGCTTTGATCTCTCAGTGCAATTCATCTGGTCTGTGACTTTTCATGGATATTTGTTTAGTTTTGCCCTTCCTGGGGCAACTTGCGATGTAGGCCCTTACCTGCGCTATGTATCACATAACTAAAACACAGACTGACTTTATAGTACATGCATGGTATGTCTGGTCTTGTATCAAAAAAGTACCACAACATAGTCTTTCATTAAAATATTCTGCCCAGTGGAATGCTGGAGGAAAAATGTGTAAGGCTGTATGTCACCTGTAGTTTAAAAAAAAAAAAAAAGGAGATAAAAAAGGAAATACTTGGTCAGAGCTTAATCTTTAAATACTCTCTTCCTTACAAATGCATTTCATCGACTAAAAAAAATTTGCAGAAAAATGAGAAATGCAGGCTCTGATGTTAAAACCAGCTTGGATGTATATGTGGGATAGTAATTTTACTGTTGGGTAAACATTTTTATTTTTTAGTTTCATATCAGACCCGTAACAATATCACACACTAATCAATATGCTTCTACTTATGTGTTCAAAATAAAGCCCTGGCAAAAATGCTATCTTGAAGTTAAATGACGAGTATCAAATGCTAATGAAACTGTAGCAGGCTTTTCAGCATCACTACTTCTAATTTTCAGACAGCTGCTGCATTAGATTTTAGTTAACAATCTCAGTGCCTAGCTGGAGGTGCCTCCTTGCTGGTCTGGGTTGGGGGTTTTTTGGGCGTTATTTTTGCTTTTAACCTGTTCCAATGTGCATTTGTTGAAGTTTGAAAATAATTCTCTTCTGTCTGGACTGTTCTTTTTCCTTCTGTTCTGAAAATGCATCAACCACTATTAAAGAAAATGCTTTGACAATGTTAGTTTTAATTGTTCACTAAACTACTGGTTTTTATTACAGAAGATCTTTTATACCTGTTTCTTTTCATGCCTTACTGGAAAAAAACAAGCTGGAATGAAATTTCTAAAATTATTGATTAGAATCTCTTGACAGTAATGCAACTGAATTTTTAGAAGGGGAAGAAAAAGATGGGGAGTCTTTTCCTGACTGAAAAAACTGAAAATAACTTTTCTGGTATTATTTTAAGTTTTGCGTTCTGTTTCCATCCATGTATGTGCTTGGCACATGATCTTCACTTGCTGTAGTTCAGAACTGGGCTCGGAGCACATATGTGCTGAGACTGTCCTGAAATCTGAGGACTTTTTAAAGACAAACATTAAATTAAAGGGTTTAGTACATATTTCATAGGCTGATTAAAGATAGCTAGGTTTGCAAATGAGACCAACAGTCTCTTTTGTCTAAAATGCAAATAGATAAAATATCCTAAGGGTTAAGACGGTTTTAATTATGTAAGTTGTTCTGAGCTGCACAGATAAATATCTAATAAAAGAAGAAAGCGAAAACGCCTGAGTTATTCTTTTTCAACTAGAATGAATTATGGCTATTGCATATGGCATTAGCAGTGATTTTTACAAGTGTGGTTCCCGGAATGGTATCTTTGTTCACCAAAATTTATGAAGATGTGAAGTGATTGGCAGTAGTGTGTGTGTGGGGCCAGGAACGCCATCGGACCATCTAGCCTCTCTCTAAGGGCAGTGGGCTGCTGCTTGAGTACCGATATTCTCGCTAACGTCAGGTTTCACTGGTGACTGAAAAAAGTTAACTAAAATTGCAGTTTTGTTTCTTAGCAATCCTTTTTATTATTATTCTTAATAAAAACTTGGTAAGATGGGGGTAAGTGTGCCTGTGTTGTGTTGCTTCACACTTAAGTTTTATTTGCTTTACCGGTGGAGAGTCACTCAGCTCTGATAAGCAGAGGCACTTTGCAAGACTAGCCATTTGTACTTTTATCAAATAGCAAGCATTTTGCTTTCCTTGTTTCTTAATATTAATTGTAATATCTATGTTTATCCCTGCTAATGGGCATCAGAATAGTTAATTACGGTTTTAAGGTTGGTCACTTCGAGATAGTTGTAAGGAGTCACACTTGAGAGAATCTGAAGTCCCCTGGACTGGTTTTCAGAGCGCTGTAGTTACTGGAGCCAGAAGAGTTCACTGCACTTTACTGACACCCCCTCCGCCTCCCCCCACAATGGCTCACCCAGAATTGCCTTTGAAAGTAGTAAACTTTCATTAATCAGCAATAAAGAGACAGCAGACTTCATGGAATACTTTTACAGAGGAAAAGGAAGTAGGAGAAACCACAGGCTTGCCGAAAATACACGTTGGTTTTTAATTCATGAAGTCGCTAAAGAACCAGTGTGGTGGTTCTGCTGTCAGTAAGACTTAAAACTAGAGCAGGGTAGAGTTGTTATTCTTAAAGGTCTTTGAAAGAGTTTGTATGTTAATACTGATACCTTGAACAAATTTAACCTTAGGTGTTTTTTATTAATTCAATCTATATTTTTCCTGCAGTTTTAATTGGGTATAGTGGCACAAATCCTCCATGGTCATAAATTGTCATAGGACCATTGATTCTTTCTCTCCTCCTCTCCATCCCTGAAGCGTTGATATCCACGTACAGCAGCACTGCTCTGGTTTATAAGTAGTATGCTGCTAAACAGCTCCCGGAGGAGGCTGCATTTCAGTGAAGGTTGAAGGCAACGGGTATATGGTGGGTGTATATAATTTGAAAATTAATCAGGACATTAACTTTGCTACATAATTATGGTTCATTTTTAAGCTGCTGTTCAGTTTTCATTTTTCATCAGAGGAGAATGGAGCCAATAGTTCGTAGGTTTTTGGTCCTGCTCCGGTTCAGTATTTAGGCCAATCTTGTTTAATGCAGCTTTGGGCAGGGAAACAGCTTGAGAGCTGCTCAGTGCCTCAGGCTACCAGCTGCTTGCCTAATTGGCCTGGGAGCACAGTGGAAAGAAAGCTGAGACAAGAAGTCAGCTGGCTTCAATATTGTTCCCAACTGGAAGAAACCTGCTTATTGGTTTGAAGTGGCATCCAGTGTCATAGATATACAGCAACTGTTTGCTCAGGGATGGTGCTATCAATACTAGCTGTCCAGTTCCTTCACATTAAGTCAGTGTGAGTGAAGTTTGAATCCACATCTTTCTTTTCTGTTGGGCAACACTTGAAGGCTGCTGAGCTGAAATTTATTTTAAGACTGAGCCTTTCCTTGTCTGAGTGGGAGGTTTCACAAGGAAGCATGGCAGGCGCATAAGACATGTTGAAGAGAGAGCCTAAATAATAGCCGTAGATACATACAGAAGGAAAAGAGACGTAGAGGACAAAGAGCGTAGTTTGGGGGAGTAGGGCGGTATGCTCTGAATTATTCTTCCAGGTACTCGGTTAACTTGACTTTGACAGTCAGCGAGGTTCAAAATGTATCCTTCATCAAGAGCCCTAAGTGCTAAGCTATAGGGAACAGAAGAGTTTCTGGTTTTGGTAGATACTCTTGTTAAGAAATTCCAGGAGGTTCTTGTGCTTTTGTGAAAAATGTAAGGAATTTGAAATATTTGGTTTTGTTTACCTTTAAGTTGTTAAAAATCCATGCCACTCTATTTCGTTTGGGAAGATAATATTTTGTATGCAGTTAACACTTGGATTTGAAGTAAATGCTGATAAACTTGTTTTATTTAAGATATTCGTCTGTTTGAATGTGCAAGGAATGTAGACAAATAACTGCTTATGATCAGTGATTTATTTCTATAATTATTTAAATATTGTTCAGTTGGGTGATTTGTTTCTATAATTGTGCAAATATTCTTCATTTGGGTTTTCAAATATTTTTATAGGTATGTATGTGTCTAGTGCATTTTCACAGGTGATTTTATTAGTTGGGACCCTAACAAAAGAGAGCTAAGCAATCAAACTTAGCCTCTCCGTTTCTCTCCAAGTTGATAAACTGCGTTGACTTGAAAGGGCAGCAATCTTGAAGATAAATAGTTGCAAATGTTTCCATAATGAGTGGTGGCATACAGATCAAATGCTGCTATTAGTGCTTCTGCTGAAGGAGAAGACATGACTTGGCCATTATGTATTATTTTCTGGTAGCATCTGACTGGCAAACCAACTTGTTGCTAGCCATGGTAATTCCTGGGTTTTTTGCTACAAAAGGATGACTCAAGAAACGTTAAGTCATGGGAAGATGCTGGCAGTTACAGAAGTGGGATAAAGGAGGATTTCAAAGAACAAGTAGACATATGGGTGAGAAAATAAGCTTGTTCTGTTATTCACAAAACAACTACTGCCAACTGAAGACTTTCTGCAAATAATTCATCTGCTGGTAAATAACCACTGTAGCAACCCTTATTACGCTGATTATATATGGTACTGCCTGTGTGCAAATTGTCCTTGCAGTTGATGAAAGTTTGCACGTAGGACAACTGCAGATGACAGAAGAGCATTTTTTCCAACTATATAGTAATTATATTATTCATTACAGTGAACCTAAACAGGCAGTAATAAAAAAGTGCGAGACAATATTCTATGCTTTAAAATTATCATGTATTATATTACTGTGAAAAACTGTCTTGTATTCAAAGTACTACTTGCTTAAATGCTGTTTAGCTTCCTTAACTGATGTAGTTAATTAGTGCAAAACTTAGTGTGGACAGTCTTAAACCAGATATTTGGCTCTTAATAATTTTGCCTGGATGTTTTTCTTACAAAATCAAGTTTAAATAGAATGCAATGAAAGCAATGAGACTGTAGGACATGGTTTTGTCTACAGGATCTCTGAGAGGAAAGAAATAACCTAACCTGATTTTTTTTTTTAATTGATTTCAGTGAAACCAATCCAACCTTACGTAGACAAGTTCTCATCAAAGTTAAATTTGCAGGGCTGTCATCTAAGGAAATTTTTGCTAAACAAAATATACTTAATAAATACCTAGCATCTTCTTCCTCCCCATCTTCCACATGTAAAAAGTCATTAAAGTATACATTGCTTTTTCTACTGTACTTGTAAAAACATATAAGCAATGTTCATTTTTCAACCATTACAGGACTTTTACTTCCAGGATGATCTAAATTTTATATAAGAGCAAATGAAGTAGTTAATCAAATACTCATCAACTCCTCAAATTCTGTAACTCCTGATTAACATAGTTGTCCCAAAGACTAGTCAAGAGTTGCATGTTACTGTTACTGGACCTCTTCCCTTTCCTCCAATAAACAAATAAATAAAATTCATCTGGATCAAGTCACATGCCATTTAACAGGTAAACTGAATTTTCAGAAAGTAACAAAAAAGCTTCCTGACTTCACAGGAAAAACTGCAAACTGTTCATGACTGGGAAAAACGGGCATTTTTTACAAAACTTGCAATTTTCCTTGTTGTCCTGTTAATAGACTACAATGAAGTAGGTCATGAGGATGGCTGACCAGGTTAGACACTTTCAGGTGTTTCATCTGTTTCTCACTAGCTTTAGCTTCCCTTGCACTTCAGCAGTTTATATCCTACACTTCATCACAGCTTTTGGTTTTTAACTATTGCAGTTATTTCAAAAAGGTGACTTCAGTTCTTGATCATAAAGCTTAGTTTTCATTTTAATTTGAAGTTTAAAGCCTCCTTATTCTTTGATAATGCAACTGTGTACTTCATATTTGTGAAGGTTCTCCTCCTTGCATGGGTTCTCGCTTTCCCCTCTTACTGTACAAAGTTGAAGGTGATTGTATGCAATAGCCTTTCTGCTAATTGTATCCCATCATACACCTTTTATATCTTATACATAGCCTTTAAAGTGCAGTTATTGCATCAATTCTTGAATCATCGTGGTTTCAAACACCTCATTAGAGGAACACTTCTCATCACTCTTCTTGCAAATCATGTCTGTTTTTCACAAATGTTTACTTCTTGCATATAAAAGCGGAAGCTTCCCTCCACACCAGCCAGCCTCATCAGCCCTGGAGTTCTGTGCAGTTATGATACAAATCTAGCTGATGTACTACTCTGGTGTAGAAAATACAAATGAAATTTGTTTCATTTCGGCCTCTCTAGGTGGTATTCAGTATCCATGTAGCCTTGGGCAGCCATGTGGTTAACTATGTCCCTCCCAAATGCTTCCTCTAATCTGTTACTGGCAGGAGGGGGAGAGTTGCCAGTGCCTTTTTGTTGTAGCCATCTTCAGATAGATGAAACCTGAGTCTGTTGCCTCATCTCTTTCCAAAATAGGACGTTTGCCAGCAGTGAAGGGAGAGGTAGCAAATGAGAAAGGAAGGAGCGAAAACTGTGACTGATGTAGTGGGGAGCAACAGATGTCATGTGGAAAATTGAGATATACTCAATAAGCATTTTCTACAAACATTTTCATACTGATGTAACTTAGTTATGGGGTGTGAGATACGAGCATATGAGAGAGTGAGTGAGTTTAAGCTTTGAAGCGTTTCAGACAGATGGAAGTTTGTGGTTGAAGACAATTTATGTGGAATTACAGGCTAGTGGTGTTCACAGCTTAATGATTCTGCTTTAAAAGTGATTTTATATTACAATTAAAGAGATGTGGTAAAAGAGAATAGAAGGAGCTGGGTTACAGGAAGCAAGGGAAGTAAAGGCCAGGAGCTGCTGCTGTTAAAAGCATGTCATCCAGAAAGAGCTATACCCTGTGTAAGAACATAATACAGAGAATTACAGGTTACTCTTGTGGTACCGACTTCAGCTTGCACTGTTGGCCAACGCAGATTTCTTTGAATACATTATTAAAGGCAATATCACAATAAATGAATCGGAAAAGATGCTTTGACATCTGTATTACAAATCGTATTAAAGTATATACTTATCTAGAACAGAACAATGCTGTGTCTGAATCAGCACAAAGTATTTGATATTCAGCAGCAGGGGAAAACAAAAAAAAGCTGTTATACCGTGGATTTTATTTTCCAAATAGGCTTTTAGCACTTGAAGCAGAGTTCAATTACTCCGAGTATTGCCCTTTGTATAAAAGGAAAAATGGTTTATTTGCAACATACTCACCTTGCCAAAATGTCTTGTTCATAGCTTGCTTTTCCATGTTTCTTTCTTTTTGATGTATTTGATGTATTTCGGTACTCAGAGATCACACTTCACCTTAACGTTAACTGTTTCCTAAGCAGCTCTTACTACCGTTCTTGTCAAACTTGAAATTAATAAATCTAATTGAATTTTTGCAAACCCGTTTATTGTAATGCTTAACACTTGGGGCTTGTATCAGTTGAAATAAGAAAACAACGGTTTCTTCTGAATTCCAGTGCCTCTACACAGTTAAGTGACTAAATATCTAGTGTTAGTATTTCAGCGGTTTTCAGAAAACTCATATTCTCCAAATTGTTTGAGTTATTCCTTTTATTATAGTTTTTAAATAGTTGTTTTATACAAATTATTTTGACTGTTTTGGGGATGTCACCATTCTGATAGCACTTTATAGACATTTTTCTTTAGAGATGATGGCTTTCAGTACATTAGCGTGAGTCTTAGAATACAGTATGTGTTCCCTAAGTATATTGTTTTCTAGTCTTTGTGTTCTGTATCAGACTAACTCACCTTTTAGCATTCATACATTTTATAGATTAAGTTTTGCTTCAGATGTGTCAGAAATATATATGACAGCAAGCGTTTCCTTTATCACTGAGGAGTTACTGCTTTTCACTAGGTTATTTGCATTCTGTGGTTTGAACTTCAAAACTGGTGATATTTACATTGAATTTTTGTATTTGTCATCCTTAACAGAAAGGGCTATTGCAAGGCATGAAGTCAGAGAAATAGAACAACGTCATACAGTAGATGGCCCCCGACAAGATGTGACACTGGATGAAGAAGATGATGTGGTGATTATTTACAACAGAGTACCTAAGACTGCCAGCACATCCTTCACAAATATTGCCTATGATCTCTGTGCGAAAAACAAATATCATGTTCTACATATCAATACAACCAAAAATAACCCTGTTATGTCTCTGCAAGATCAGGTAAGCTGCTGCGTTTGGCATGTTTTATTAAACAAGGAGAAAGTATAGAAAACTTTTTTGCTATTGCAAAATTATATAGTCTGATGGAATTGGCTTTTATGTCACATTCTTCCAATATAAATGAATTCTAAGGTGTTTATATTTTCTTTGTAGAGAATTAATATTATTTATTAAATAATAGGTTTAGGTTTTTGCTGGGCTACTGGAGGTGGTAAGTATCTGTTTATCAGGCAGAAACAAAGCCAAAAAGGGATACAGCTGGGGCAGAAGTGACCTTTGTTGTTACAACTGTAAAAGATTATTGTATTGTCAACTGTCTCCCTTTTAGCTGTGTAATAATATTTGCCTGTCGTCTCCATCTGCAGTGAATGCAGTCTTATGTGCTTTCCTCTCTGAGTAGGGCAGGCACTGCACCATGCTGTCAGGGCTACACTTTTGTCTTTGGTACTAGGTCAGTCAGGTCTCCCAGGTGATAAAAAAAAGAGAAAGAAAGAAAAAGAAAGAAAGAAAGAAGTGGTTGTTGTAAATAGCTTGCACTCCCAAGGATCGGTCACTTTGCACCTATTTAAATGTCTCACTAAAATCATTGTAGTCCCAGGCTAGAAATGATCATGGCTACCACTGCATCAGATGATGGGTATTAAAAAAAGATGATGGAGGACTAATGCTCTGTTTTTCTTGGGGTGTGGTGTGGTGAGGGAGTAGGTTTTTTGTTTTATTTTTTAAAATAATATTTCTTTGCTTGTCCTGAGTGCACATGCAAGGAACCGAGGTCAGAGGTCTGAAACATCACTATGTCATCATCCCTGTCTGTAAAACAAATGTTTCCAAACTCTTGGGTATGTACTACCGGTTGTATGCTGATCATCTTAAGTTGATATGCAGTAGAGGCAGGAACTGTTCTGCATTGCAGCATGTCAGCACTGAGGCTTCCAGCTCCTTTAAGTGCATGCCTACAGGCAGAAGCAGCTCAGCACAGCTGCTGGACTGGGGCGAGGGGAAGCAGGTGGTAACAGGCCCTCCACTTTCAGTTCTGTATCTGGGAGAAGGACTGAAGCAGGGATCTCAGTGCAGGGGACATACAGAGTACTTGGGATGGGACTAGGAACCTGTTTTGTGATAGTGGGCTTGTGTACTCTTGGGTTTTTGCTGTTGTGAAATCTTTTCCTAAATATTAAGGTGATATTGTCATACATTATTACTAAGAGTAAAGCTGATAGCCATCCCTATAGTCCTGTCCACTGTGTAGAACAAGTACTAAAGACCTATGCACCAACAGCAGAGTGATTTTTTTTTTTTTTTTCCCCAGCAGATTTAACAGCCCTATATCTGTTAATTAAAAATCCTGCTCAAGTCAGTCATACTTAGTGCTGCACTTCCAAACACAGATTCTGTTTCTGTCAAGGTGTCTCTTTGAATTGTAGTGGTCTGTCCTGAAGGATAGGAGAGCTAGTTGCTGATGGTATAAATTAAACATAGGCAAATTTGTTCTTTACTGGCTTAGTTTTGTCTAAGAGAACTGTTCTTCCTCATCTTCCCTCTAATAATTAGCTACTTAAAAATGAAAATCCATCAATTCTGGGCACGTGTAAAATACTAGCAGTCCTACACTGACGTGATCCTACACTATTGTCCAAGGTGGTAAATTATGTTGTTTAATTAGACCATTGATACTCGTCTTCTTTAATGGCCATTAACTGGGAAATGCTGACAATGAAAAACTTTATATATTGCATAGTTGTTCAAAGAAGAAAGAATTATTTATCTTTAGCGTATCAAGATAGCAACTTGCCACTATAAGTAATATAACACAAATCTGGAGACGGCGAGGGTGCTGAGTAGTACCTGATGTAGGTTTACTCTTTGTGGGCTTGGGTGTGCATGAAATATTCACGTGCCACCTTCATCAGTGTAGCTGACTTGAGTGCGTTAGGTGTATATGCACCAGGAGTAAAATACATAAATACATCATAGAGGCAAAATTGTTTTATCAGTGATACTGTTTGCTTAAACAAATCTCCCTAAGCAAGGTAAAGATTGTCTCGGGCCTGACATAAATTTGTAAGCCCTCAGCTATGCACTATTTCTGCTGTACTTTTTCCAAACTGTTCTAATTCTGTGACAGATTTTAAGTTCTCTGCCCATATGTGAAACCTTTACTTCTTGAATACAATCTGAAAAAAAACCTATTTAAAGTCCACTCCAAATATAATCTGTATCTGATCCGATAAGAGTCCCTAATGCATCCATTTTAGTTTCAGATGGAACTTGTCCCAGCAGCCCTCCTTTCTTTTGCAGCTTCTCTGACAGCAGAATCCTGGGACCTGCCCCTCTTTCCACAGGTTGGGCCTTTTCTTTGCAGCAAGCTGTGCCATGTTGCATTTCTGACCTGTGTGGTCTGTAACAAAACCACTTGCTTTCATTAAGTCAGAGTAGCTGTTTGGTTGGATTTTATTTGTTGCTTGCATGTTTCAGTACTGATACTTTTTGTCCATACAAGTATGCCTCTGTTGTGGCTAGTTGGATGGCATACCAGCTATACAAACTTTAGCTTTTTTGTTACACGGTGAAGTTGTCTTCTAAAACATTTAAAACAAAATTACTGTTCTATCTCACAGCATGTATTCTTAATATATTATTAGAAAAAGGGATATGAGAACATGTTTTCTGTACTGTTGTGAACATAGAAAAGCCATGGTAACAATTATCCAGCATTTCACTGCCTTGGCTTGCTGTTTTCTGTTCCTTGTTCTTTTTCCTCCCACAGTTACTCTCTCCATTTTTCCCAAAAGAGCAACCTGAAAATATACAGTCTTGCTTCTGAATGTATTCTAAAACAGTGGCCTCTCAGAGGACAGCACACTCATACTGACTTTAGTAGTATTTACTTCCTCTGCTGGTGAAGGTTTCAATGGCCATCAGAAGTGGAACAAGTAAAAGGTTGCAGCGACTCTGTTAGAAGTGGAAGTACTGCCACATGCTCCTGAACATATAAGAATTTTTTCTCTTGGAGTCAGATGGCCTAGTGAGTACTAGTGTCCACTGCTGTACATGTGCCAATTGTATTTTTTCTTTCTGAGAAAGAAGTGTTCATGCGAGGCGGGTAACCTGGCTGGACCGTGGCTGAACTGGTGAATCCTGTCTTTTCACCGTCTCACAAAATTGCTTCTCAGCTGCCCTTGCCTTGAGCTTGCTTGTGGTTTCTCATGGCATGCAGCCAAAGGTGTGCTGCTAGCCTGTTTCCAGTGTTCCTGACCCTCTGATTTAGAGCTAACTCTAAATTATTCACTTGTATGACAATTTGGATAGCTAAGCTACTAGTGCCTTCCTGCAGAGGGATTCTGATTCAGTCATAATGCTTGGTCTTTAAATCTGAATCTGAGATTTCCCTTAATGGGGAAACTGTGTTGGCCTTCAATCTTACTTGAGAGCCTTTTTTTTTTTGTTGTAGTTCAAATGGAAAATCTTCACATGTCCTCACCAGGCTGGGCTTGTGATGTTCATCCCCCCAGTTGTTTGTAATTTTAAGTCAGTTATTCAGCAACTGACAAACAAAACTAGAATATAATGACATGAAAAGCTGGGGCTTTTTTGGTATCCAATAGTCCGTGTGATACCAGGCCACAAGGTAATGACCATACTACCTTTTGGGGGCAGAGGGTGTGTATGTGTGTGTATTCAGACTGTGGAGAAGAGGGATCAATGGAGGCAGTTAGTGGACAGAGATGACAGCTTACAACATCACTTTGGTTTGCACTCACAGATTTCCCAGGGCTTTTTGCTTAGACGAAGTATACTAGTTTTTTTGGTGGGTTTCCCCCCCCCCCCCCCCCCCCTTTTGGCTCACTGGGACTTGTTTTAAATTCTTATCGTCCTAGAAACTGAATGTATTTAACTTACCTTTCAGGACATCTTACGCCCCCAGAGTACATTTGATCTGGCTTTTTAATTCAGTGAAGCTCAGCTGATTTCTCACTTACTAAAGGCTGTGAAGCAACTTTGTAGCTGATTATATAAAAGCACCATGAAACAACTTCACAGGAATTCCATTCACGTCTATCTGAACTTTCAAAGTAACCTCAAATTTTATTCACTTGGGTTCAGATGGGGAAGCTTGCTTGGTCTCTTGAAAGCTCCAATATCTGCTAAGCCCTGAAAAGAAAGGTAAAATTGATCGTGTTTAACAGTATGAAGCAGCAAGCAATATTCATCTGCCCTAAAATGTGTGCATCCAGACTCATTAGGCTGCCTGTGACCTGGAACAATTCTGATTTTTGGAATGCTGCAAACTGTGTGTGTGGGGGGGAATAATCTCTTGCCTGCAGGCTAGTTATAGGTATTAAAGCTCAAATTCTCAGGGGCACATTGTGTTGCTGGTCCATCTTAAGGCAGATGTAAACGGCACTGCTGTCTTATAAAACCTTCCTAGCCTTCTCTTAGCATGCCTGGTGTTAAAGTTAATAAAAGGCTAGAACATCCATCCTATGTTCTTAACAATTATTTCCTTAGCAGACAATGACATTGGAAGACAAAGGCAATAAAGGATTTTTTTGAAGTATTACTGGAACATCTAAGGTTTGATGCTAGACGGTGGCATGGGGATCTAAGACAGGATTGACCCTTGGGATTTTGCACTTAACATTTCCCTGTGTCTAGTCCTAGTCTATTAGAAGCTGAAATCTACCTGGTGCATCAGAAAGCTTGTTCATGGAAAAGTAACTGAAATGTATGCTTTAAAATGCATGCTGCACTACACACAATAGATAGGATATACTGGTTTACTTGCGGACTTGTATCAACTAACTGTGACATTTTGGGGTTTGGGGGTGAGGGAAGGGAGGATAATATAATATATACTTTGCATTTAGGAAACTTCTTTCACAGGTATAGGAATATTCATAGCTGAGGCTCTCCACTGAAAATATCTTGTCGTTAATCTTTGAAAGGTACAGTCAATGAAAGTGTGGTTTGTTTCAGTAGCAATAAAGGTAGTTCAACTGGATTCAAAGTCTCATAGATATATTATCAGTTCGTGCTGTGGACAAAACCAGACAGAAAGCCAATGCAGTTTATGAAACACCATCGTATAACTTTGTGCAGTGCTTTTCAGCCAAATTTGCCACAATTTTCATGTCCAATATATGGTTTAAATTGTGAAATACCACAGACTCTGAAACTTATACACTGAAAAAATGAATGCTGCCTGTTATTAAAAAGTAATATGCATTTCTTTTACCTGAGAGTCCAAGAGCCAGTGTTTGAAGAAATAAGTAAAAGTTATCAACCTCTTAAATCCTAGACTGCAAGTTTTGCACATTTGAAGAAACAGCAGCGGGCCAGCCTTGCTTCTTAAAATCCTCAATTGGTTGGTTATCATAAATAGTAAATATCATGTTTCAGGACACTCTTAATCCATTTGACCTTACAGATGTTAGTGTGTTGTCTTGAGCTCTAAAACTTTCCCTTTTTGACTCTCTTGTCTCACCTCAGTATCTTTGTGGTTATCTATGTCACTGTATGACAGAAAAGATACTGTAGATGTGCAGGGAACGCTATCTTCTAAGTCTCAGCTTCAGAAATGGCATATCATTGTCAAACAGCTCAGGCAGTACAAATTTATCATCTTTTCTTTATTATCCAATTCACTAGTTTTGAATTAACTTTCAGACTTAAATGCTTTGATGTTAAAATATTCTGTTCATCTAATAAAGCCAAGCTATATCAGGATTTGCATGTCCCACTTAATTTGATCATACTTTCTGGTTTGGGGCCTGTGCCTTATTTTGTTTTTATCTTTGAAATGTAAAGCTGTTCCTATTTTTGTGAAGTTTGCCGATAACTGCTTTATCAGCCCTTGTTTAAGGGCTACTTCATGCTTTAACATGGAAGTTTCGCTGAAATGTTAGGCTTAAGGTAACTGTTGAAAATGGTGAACTACACACTGTACACATTTATAAAATTTCTGGATTACTCATGCATTGCGTTTTGGGTTGGGGGAGCAAATGAACCACCAGATTTGTTTCTTATGTCCCAGTAAAATAGGTCTAAAAACA
Organism: Morus bassanus; assembly: GCA_031468815.1. Classification (NCBI taxonomy): domain Eukaryota; kingdom Metazoa; phylum Chordata; class Aves; order Suliformes; family Sulidae; genus Morus; species Morus bassanus. Next base: position 7,328,721 of record CM062576.1, on the reverse strand, counting down.
TGCTTGTAAATCCGGTACACTTTTATTTGGGGGACTAAATACAGATCAGACAATTCCATCAAAGGTGTTCTTGCATTTCTACTTCTTGCTGAGGGAATTCCGCATTCCTTTCAAATTACAAATAAAATGGACTGACAAAAATTTAAATGTTTGTCTTGCTAATGTTTTTGTGGTAGCTTTCCTTGAATTGCCCTTCTGATTGCTGTATTCTGCTTTTGTTTAGTTTCTGACCATTAAATTGTGATGATCTAAAATGAGTCATCTGTATGCTTGCAGAAAAGTCTATTTTAGTTGGCACAAATTCTTGGGTAATATTCAAAATAGACTTTTTTTCTAATGCATTATAAGATTTTACTTACCAACCAGAAAAACACCAGGTATGGGGAAGCCCAGGATGTTCCAGCTGTACAGAAACACTTTCTGCTGTCTACTTTTACAGGTCCGATTTGTGAAGAATGTGACTTCCTGGAAGGAAATGAAACCAGGATTCTACCATGGACATATATCCTATTTGGACTTTGCAAAGTATGTAAGATTGATCTGTTGAGTACCAGAGTAGTTTAAGTTGCTTGGATCCAGCTGGGATATTAGTGCCCTCTAGTGATGAAAGTCTGACAACTGCAACTTTGAAAAATTCGCACACTGAAATTCCTGTGATGAGCAATATTTTGTTTTGATTTTTCTGTTTTCTCTTGTCTTTTTGCATGATAAAATGTTGCCGAGTCTCATTTCAAAACTACTTATATGCTAGGTTTAGTATTTCTTGTCTGAATTACAATCTTCTTATACTGAAAATCCTGTCTTTTCTCTGGAACATTGGTAGTTCTGCCTTAGGATTGGCTTCCCATTCTGGGAAGTTTAAGATATCTGTTGTTGTGGTTTAACCCCATCTGGCAGCTAAGCCCCATGCAGCCGCTCGCTCACTGCCCCCCGGTGGGATGGGGGAGAGAATCGGAAAGTAAAAGTGAGAAAATTCCTGGGTTGAGATAAAGACATTTTAATAGGTAAAGCAAAAGCCACACGCGCAAGCAAAGCCAAACAAGGAATTCATTCACTCCTTCCCATGGGCAGGCAGGTGTTCAGCCATCTCCAGGAAAGCAGGGCTCCATCACGCATAGCCGTTACTTGGGAAGACAAACGCCATCACTTTGAATGTACCCCCCTTCCTTCTTCTCCCCCCAGCTTTATATACTGAGCATGATGCCATATGGTGTGGGACATCCCTGGGGTCAGTTGGGGTGAGCTGTCCCGGCCATGTCCCCTCCCAACCCCTTGTGCACCCCCAGCTACTCACTGGTGGGGTGGGGTGAGAGGCAGAAAAGGCCTTGGCTCTGTGTAAGCCCTGCTCAGCAGGAATGAAAACATCGCTGGGTTACCAACGCTTTTTCCAGCACAAATCCAAACCACAGCCCCATGCTAGCTGGTATGTAGAAAACTAACTCTATCTCAGCCAAAACCAGCGGACCTGTTCTCAGATATGTTTCATAGAACAAGTAAAACTGCCTGCCTCTTAAGTTATGTAGTTCTTCTCTATCAGAGTATCCCTTTACAGTTTATCAAAAACTTAAAAGTTATATTTTAAAGTAGTTTTCTGGCCTATAGTAATTTGACTTTCTGTAACAAGCATTGAAATAATTCTTGTGGAGTTAAATCCTGCTACTTCTAAAATTAATTTAAAAGAAAATGAGGTCAAAATCCTCCCAGTGACTTCAAAGGTTCAGGATCATATCTGTATTCCTGCTTCCATGTGTTTCTTTTCTTGTCTTATTTTTGCTTCTGGATCTAAAGCAGTGATCCTCAGCAGCTCAGGCTTGTGAAACCTCCCCTTGAACTGACAAGTCAGTTTGCTTAAGATGCTTACTAGGCAGTGCTTCCTCTTGCACTTGCAGCATGTGGAAAATGGTTTAAAGTTGAAAGTGGATTTTTCAGATCTCGGCATATTCGGCTGCACAAACAACAGTAACCACTACTTTTACCACTTGCTGCGGTCAGTCCTCAGTAATGTTCTGTTTCTGTGTATTAAAACATTTATTTGATGAAATTAGTTTTTTGTATGTAAGAATTTCTTTTGTTTAGTCATTGCTTTTAATTATTCATTGTTATGTACACTGATTTTTTTAATTCTAGCTTTTTATTACAAAGAATGAGAAGGGGAAGTAAGAGCTTCATAGATTGCCAGTACAGTATATTATATAGTAGAAAATGTTAAAAGCTATAGTAGTAGCTGGAAATTACCAATGGCACCAAGTAAAAGCTTGAAGTTTACAAAAAGTAACAGGCAAGAAGTCTTAATTGCAAATCAATCAATAAAATAAAATATATCAAATTTCACTAGCTTCCTTTCTGCCTTTTTAAAGTTTTTAAAACTGCAACGTTAATAAACCCTTGAACTGAATAACAGCTTTCTGGAACAGCAAGGGTGAATGTTATTTTATATATTCATCACTTCATAAAGCTGAAAAGATTTTCAGATACTGGAACCTTTTAAACTAAAATAATTATTTTACATCTATAAAGCATCTAAGCAATTTCAGAGATTTCTTTCATCTGCATCTTCCCTCCAGGACTCTGTTATCCTTGTGTTTGTTGTTTGTTGTCTTTCACCTAAATGATTTATTTTTTCCCTCACAACAGCTTGCTTTCTCATACTTTGGGTTTTCTTTATTAAAATAATATCTTGAATACTCTGGTTGTGCTTGGCCAGGCCCACACTTTTAAGGCTGTGAGGTATGTTCTTGTAGTGAACATTCTTGTAGCTGAGAGGTGTAAAACATTTCAGAAAAGTCTATGCCTGCTTATACACAGACATCAGACTTAGGTCCACTGTCAGATAGTGGAAACACCTCTTAAATTATGCTGAAGCTTAAAGTACTGGATTTAATTGATGACTTACAGTATTGAGGACAGGTTATCATAACCCATCCATGTCAAAATTACAGTAATAAAAGTTAATTTTTTCCCTCTCTTTTTTCTGATTTCTGATCCATCCTTATTCCCCCATTTTCTCTGGTAAATGATTGGAAAAGAAGTTCTTTGACAATGCAACTGCCAAATCATTATCATTATTAATAAAGTTAAAATAGTAAGTGGCTTATGTTACTGTAACTGAAGCTAGTTTTGCGAAGTCATGTGCAAATCCATGAATGTACAATCCAGCACAAACATTTCCGAGGGCTTTGACACCTTCATTTAACCCACAGATACATATTGTTGTTTGAGGCTGCTACTGTATCAAAATGGTTTTTTGCAGCCTTCTACAGCACTTGCAGTAGTGTCTGTAGAATGACGCGTGCCTGTGTGAGACACTTCAGTGGACCTGAAAGAGGGTGCAGTTCAAAGTCTGGACTTTGCATCAAAAGGGTTGAAACATTCACACACTCCTGTTTTATGGACTTTGGGGAGTAGGAACTGGCATACAGAGAGATGTCAGCAATGCTGCCTTTAACTGCTACGGTCTGATTCACTGGTGCTCTGCTGGCGACATTTGAAGAATCAATTGCTCTTTCTGTAGCCTTTAACAATTTCTGTATCTGTAGTGCTGGTCTTTTGCCACAGTTATGCCTTTTAATAGGTTTTTTTTTTTTCTAACTGCTTCTTTTCTGCTGCTTATTCTGTGTTTCTCTTCAGCTTTTCGACTTAAGATTCCTCATGAGAGCAGCATCTGGTATTATAATTTACAGAGTACCACTTTAATAATAATGGTACTGCATCTTGAAACTACGAGTGCTCTCTGGTTTAGTCAAGCTAGAAGGCTTGAATGGCCCTCTGCAATGCAGAACACTTCCCAGTTTGCATGGGAACAGAAGAGAATTTTTGTTTCCAGCTCCTAGCTTTACTTCAAGGCACTTGACATACTTGCAATTTCCAATGCGATATAACCTCTTTAACGTTTGGATACGGTATTTATTTGCCACAGTAATGTCTCAAATGGAAAAGAAAATAAAACTGAGAAGCTGCCTTGAACGTAGATCATTGAAAGGTAGCATTTGCACAAAACAGTTTTGGTGGTTTAAATCTTTCTCATGTGTCCCGTGAGCTTACCACCTCATTTCATGAAGCTTCCAGTTTGTACCACAGTAAATCAAAATTTGCTTAGGGTAAATGTCTAAGGAAAAATTTTATACCTTTAGATAGAGAAGTTAATATGGTTACAGATGCTATCTTAGGCTTATATTTAATAAGCATAGCCATATGGATTCAGCCCAGGTAATGGATGGTCTCTGAGCTCTGTCTTCCTTCTGTTAGAGTTCACGTCTCTGACGACTGGAGACCTGCCAGGAAAACCACTTGCAGCAATGCATAGCACAGTTCAGGAGGGCAGGAACTCAATATCAAACTTCCTTGTAATTATTATAAACACATATGTGACTGCTAGACTAATTAAGGCATTTCTAAAATCAGGATGGTTGTGTAAACATTTTTAGTGTCTATTGTGTGAGAATATTTGAGTTTTATTTGTTTCTCTAATAAAAAGAACTAAAATCACAGTCCTAGGAGAACTGAAATTGAATTGACTTTCACATTCACATAACACACTGGATATGAGGATGAGAGGAAGTGATCATTAAACTTCCTCTCACCATCACCTTCTCTGTATATAGATTTCAGTTGTATCAATAGAGACAGGCTTTTAAGTATTAGATAAGAAGCTTTGATTTGCCTTTAAAAGACATTTTTTCCTCTTTTGCTTTAGATTTGGTGTTAAAAAGAAACCAATTTACATAAATGTCATAAGAGATCCTATAGAACGACTAGTGTCTTACTATTACTTTCTGCGCTTTGGAGATGATTACAGACCAGGGCTACGGAGGCGAAAACAGGGCGATAAAAAGGTAAAGTACACTTCATTACATATGTTGTTATTACTAAAGTTAATGTAAAAACGATTTAAAAAAATGTTCTGATAAAAGCTGAGTAGTTCCTGTATCAGCCTTGGTGATGATGGTGGCTTTGTAAGTTATATTCTCCCCATTGTGTCTGTACTGGACCAGAGTGTAACATAAGTATGTTCTTTGTGACCCTATAAACTCACTTGATGTTGCAGTTTGTTAAAAAATGAAATAAAATTAAAAAAAAGTTTTCAGGTATCCAGAGTTGTAAGTATCAAGTTAAGCTTATCCTCCTATGTAAGAAATCTACGTCTATTCTTGTTGAAGACCGAGAGATACATTTTTACCAGAAGCTGTCGAACTGCTGATGCTTTGGCTTTGATGGTTATTTTTTTATAATTAGCAACCCAATTTCTTTTTTCTTCTTTTTTTTTTTTAAATGTAAATATTGCAAAGTAACTGTATTTAAGAGTCTGCTTGAAAACTATTGAGTATGAATCATACATTTCTGTACTTCCCCCATCTGCCTTAGGTGACTATAGTAGTTCAGGTTAGCATATTCAAACCTTGATTACTAATACAGTTTCAGAATGGCAACATCACTTAGGCTCCATAATATATTTATTCCAGAAAGAACTTATACATCCACTGTCATGGTTTGCAGTAAGACATTTGTTGGAGCATGTTGCTTTGGACTTTTCTTAAATCAGGAAGAAAAGTAGGGTATTAAGTATATGAATATATTTTATAAAACTATAGTTAGAACAGTGTGGAAGCTTTTATAAAACGTAAAGGGGTTTTGTACTTTACAGAGCTAAACACTTTTCAAAATTTCAGTGGTGATATTTCTTAAACTGATGGAATTTTTCTGTAATGTTGACAATTTAGTGTAGCACTGTGTGAATACCAAGAGACATTGAAAAAATAACTAAGCAAAAATCACACTGAATACAGCTTAGTGTATAAACACCATAACAACTAATAAATGTGACTAATCATTTTGTGTGCTCCCCCGCCCATCCAAGTTGTGCTTTTTAGATATTGGGAACAGACCATTCCTCTTTTCAGTTGATAACTAACTGCTCCTCTGTTATTTAGGTTTTGGCGCCATCTTCTGCTACTGCATTTCAGTTTATCCAGACATCCTACAGCATAGGTAGAGGAAATCTTCAAGAAAAACAAATTGAAATTAAGCTTAAAAAACGTATCTTCATAGAACTGACTGCAGAGGTGATTTGGTGATATGGTATCATAAAGGCATTTTTAAAAAGAGAGATAAGATCTCATCTTTTGTAACCTACTGTGTTCCTTTTTACGAGGAGCACAATTTAGCCAGTGGAATTCCTTCCTGGTGGAGTTCAATGAGCTGGAAAGCTGAGTGTGCTACCAAGTCCAAGCTGTTTATAGGACTTAATATTTATTAAATGGAGTGAAGTTTAACAGTGTTTTTTTAGTTTTGAATTATAATCTGAACAGCCTTGTTAGGTAGTCACTGGGAAACATTAAGCCAAAATCCCTAATGCTACTGCTTGGTGGACTGTACTGTAAGCTCTGATTTGCTGGAAGAAGTTGAAATGTATTCCTATTTATAATGTTTGTAATGCATTGCATTAATAAGTTTATGTTTTTCTGTTAAAGATGCTTTTTTTTTTTTCATTTTGTCACTATCATGCCACTTTATTTAGGTCTGAAACTTAGTTGTTGCCATACAGATTTAACTCATCCTGTAAGCATCTCTAGTTCATTTGAAGTGAAATTGATTTGCTATGCCAAGTTCTAGGGTTTGTTTCATTTAAATCAAGTAATACTATTTTTCCATGGTGTTTCCAAGAAAACTGTACATATATAAATGGTATCAGTTTTACATACATTAGATTTAAAATTAGGTAAGCTCAAGAATGGATTGACCCAGCTGCAGTGTCTATAACACTGATACCTATTCTAATCTGTGCTATAGTAGATTCACTAGGAGCTCTTCAAATGAAAAGTAGGGAAGATCAAAAACAAAGTCTTTCTAATGGAAGTCAATTGTTCTTTTATTAAGTGGAGAGGAATCTCAATGTACTTTACACCCTCACCCCCTCCCAGTCCATACCACAGCATTCATATGGAAGAGTTGTTCATTAATTTTCTTTCTACATCCCTGTGCTTCCAAAGTTATAGGTAGCTTGGCTCCAAGAACAAAGTCTGTAAAGACAAGTGTTTCTTATAATAAAATCTCTGGATGGAGTAGTCAGGGTAAGTATATAAGAGGAAGCGGGGAAGGAGGCCTGTCCTATTTCATCTTACTTACACAAAAGTAAGCAATTAATTTTCTATTATCTATAAACTAACCTGCGGGTATAAGCAAAGAAGTCTTTCTTTTGACAGATGCCAGTTCATATTTAGTATATACATTCATAAGTTGGGAGCTGCATTTAAACAATTTAGTTCTTAGGTAATGTTGATGTTATAAAGTACTCATGATAGATCAGTGCAGAATTTCTCTAGCGAACTATGCTAGAAGAAGCATACAAATGTCTTGTTTTCCTAGTTAAGCTGCATTTTTATCTGTGATATATGACATGTACGAGCTATTCTAAACTCAGAGTGCAATGTGGACCAAGACACCACAGGTTAATCCCTACTTTGGCATGATATCAGTAAGTTTTTCAGATTATCTTAGGAACTTCACCTCAAAATAGAAGCAAAGGATGTTGTCCTTGTTCTAACACCGAATAATTAAGCAAATATATTTTTACATAGTTGTTTTGAACAGAAACTTGTAATTATACACAAGAAACACTCTAAAAAGTTGTCTATGTGATCACTTATTAAATAAATATTTAAAAATCTATCCTAGATACATGGCTTGTATCTTGATTAGAAATATCATAATTACTTCACAGTGGCTGGGTAAAATATTTACAGATTCTTTCCAGTGCTAATGGAGTTCTTATTGTAACTGTGTTACTGCAGTTGAAACTCTGTGTCGCTACAGCTCTCTGTCTGTGTAGAGCGATGTTGTATGGAATATTCTGTTATGCAATGAACAACTTGCTTTCACTTCTTCTGATTGCCAAAACCAAATTGGCCTCTGAAATGGTAGTTATTTGTCATAGTATTTAAAATGTAATTGAACATTGTTTAATCTAAAACACAAAACGCACAGTGTGCTATGGTATAAAGATCCAGCTGTTCCAGTATCACACAAACACCGGTGGCATTTGACACTGTATCTTTAGTGACTTCTTTTGTGAGGGAAACATAATGATACCAACACTGACTGACTGTTTTTGCTTGTTTTGACATGTAGCCTTTATCAAGGTTATATCAAAGGTATATCAAATGTATCAGGTAAGATCAAACTGTTCATTAGTTCTAACCATAAAAGACTGTCCAAATACTATTTTAATTGAGACAAGTAGGTCCTCCTAATAACACTGTGAAAACAAGACTTGAAAAAATTACTTTTTTTTTTTCCTTTCATATCATATCTTGTGTTTTTCTGTCCTCAGTACATTTAGCAACTAACCAGGTTGAGATGTTTGATACATATACTAGATTTTAAAGCTCAGCTCAATTTTGTCTTTGTTTCAGACCTTTGATGAATGTGTGGCAGCTGGAGGTTCAGACTGTGCTCCAGAGAAACTTTGGCTTCAAATTCCATTCTTCTGTGGCCACAGCTCCGAATGCTGGTAGGGAGATAAATGTAGCTTGAGTTGTTAGTCAAGTACATCAGTGCTGAAATCTAAACTTAACAAATTTGAATATGTAGCACAGTTGGGGAAAGTGTGAGGGACTGGACGGCAGGTACTTTAGTAATGTATTTTCTTTTGAAGATGGATTTTAGTGAAACAGTCTTGCAGTTCTTTAAACAAGCAATATGTTAGCATACTGTATCAGCAGCACTATGAGGGAAAACAGATGTTTTCAATTTTAAAAATAATTTTTGTAGATTTGGAGTCTTGACATTTTTCTCTTATGTCAGGCTACAGTATCTGTCTTTCTGAATTGAGATACTTTGTTCAAGCTCCTAAAGTTTCTGGGGAGAATAAAATAATTGAGAACAGGATAAATTTATCTTCTTGAACCTTTACCAGACATCCAGTAGTCAATGCTACTTGGTAAAATCTGAAACAAAAGCAAATAGTGTTCATCTGTCAATGCAACATGTTTTATAACAATGGTACAGACTTTAAAAAACTCTTTAGCAAACGAAAAAAAAAAGAAAGAAAGAAAAAGGACATAGATGATTTGAAGGATTCTGAGTAAAATCAAAGGCAATTATTTGTCAAAGGTACTGTTCATCCAAACATAAGCAAAGTAAATGGCCACTTGGGAGCTCCTCTTTCAGTGGCTCTTGGTCAGACCTATCTACACCTGGGCCAGGTGGAGAAGCAGAGAAAGAAATAGCTCTGAACCTATCTTTTCACCCTGTCGAGAGCTATAAAAAGGAGGAAAAACGTCAGTTTAATTTCTCTCTGTCATTTAGTAGGGAAGTCCTCTCATTAAGTGCAATGATTTTCTGGTTCAGAATTATGCTTGTAGGATGCAAAAGGGAACGTATGTTCTTACCAGAACCATTTCTGGTATCTAATGTGGGAGTGGAGACTGAGTATTGACATTGAGAAAATACAAATCCTCCAAAAATTGCATTAATAGAGACAGTAACCATATACACACAAGTTTTGTTTGTTTTTTTTTTTGTGGATGAGTTATAAGTCAAAATAACTAGAGAAGTCAGATTTTTAGGTAAGAACACAGATGAGAGAAACTAGAAAGGGAAATGAAGTTAGGAATGGTTATAACTTGAAATGAGTCTTGCCTTTCCTATACAAATGTCCTGTTATGAAGTAATCTCCATCTAGGGGCCAAGGATTGTTGGCTGACGTCAGAAATTGCTGTAATTGTTCTTTGTCATTTTAGGAATGTGGGAAGCAGATGGGCTTTGGAACAAGCCAAATACAATCTGATTAATGAATACTTCCTAGTGGGAGTTACTGAAGAGCTTGAAGACTTTATCATGTTATTGGAGGCAGCTTTGCCCCGGTTCTTCAGGGGTGCTACAGAACTGTACCGGACAGGTATTTAAATGGTTGATTTCTGTGGATTCCATGGATTATTTCATCCTCTTCTCACTTTTTTTAACGTGAATTCTTTAGACCTAGATGAATAGTTTTGAGTCTCTGCCAGGTTTGCCTCTCAGTTGGCTGATGTTCCTACAGAAGAGACAAACTCTTCAAAAAACTCTCAGTACAAATTTTTGAGCGCAGCCCGAGTATCTTCCTGCTTTACACAAACTGTAAATATTTAAGGTTGGGGTGAAGGCAGTTGTTTAGGTATACCACACTTAAAAATTTGTGACGTGTTTATCAGACCAGTTTTGAAAGGTCTTGCAGGGGCTTCAGTTTTGTAAAATGGCTGGTAGTGGCAGATTTCCATTTCCTGAGAAGCCCTGCTGAAATTAACTGTGCTGGATGCAACCTGGTTGGTGATGCAAAAAGCCCCAAGGGATACAAAGGCCCAAGTACGTGTTTATCTTCCTGGGGTTGTAATAAGACATTTGTTATATGGCTAGTAGCTCAGTTTCTAGGAGCTGGCCACACAACTTCTGATGAAGAAAAGGTCCGTCTTAGCAGGGCTTCTGTCTGCAAATAGAGGGAGAAAAGGGTCTGAGGTATAGAGCCTAGTTGGGTAGCATTAACAGGTTTATTATAAAGCAACAGATAGCACTTCTTAGGGAAAATGCTGCTGTCATTTTGGTCATCTTTGTCTCATGAAAGAAGTTTCTTTCTCTGCAGTTTGTAAAATTCTTAGCATTTGATACCAGATTAACATCTAAATAATTAACTTTGAAAGACCAATCTTGCTCCAACTACGTTATGTAGAGTAATTGTGTTCCTTAAATGAAGTGTTCATTCCCTGGGTTTATTAGAGTAAGGAGAAAGAATTGAAAGAACTGATGCAAAATTCATTAACATTTAGTGAGAGAGACTGCAATTTTCCAGCCCTGCATGTTAGGTTAATAAATTTTGGATTAAATTCTGTCACTTCTAATGCAGTTTATCAACATGCTGAGAGTATAAAACTCTGTAAGTAAAAGGACTGTAAACATTTTTTAATCACGTGAACTTTAAAGTGAAGTTATTGCTTTCATTTTGCATTTAGGAAAGAAGTCTCATCTTAGGAAAACAACTGAGAAAAAACTTCCCACAAAAGAAACTATTGCCAAGCTACAACAGTCTGAAATCTGGAAAATGGAGAATGAGTTCTATGAATTTGCACTGGAGCAATTTCAGTTTGTCAGAGCACATGCAGTTCGGGAAAAAGATGGAGAATTGTATATTCTGGCTCAAAACTTTTTCTATGAAAAGATTTACCCTAAATCAATCTAAGAACACTATACTGTTAGATTTATGGACCTAAATCTTTGGTCACACCGTCATCTTAGTCCTCAGCCATGGAAACTAGATTGCTTGTAGACCTCCAAGACGTTTCCTTATAGATCTGAGAAAAGTGGGCTGTGGATCACCTCCAGGGTGTTGGATACTGGCTAATTATGTTGATAATCCAGAAGCAAAGGCTTCATTTCTTTTATCTAACTAATACTTTCAGTGGGAGTTAATATCCTTTACCTGAAGAAATCTACACTTTAATTCGGAGCAATTAATACACAGCAGTTCTAGCTGAAAATATAAACAAACAAAAAATGCTTCTGTTGATGCTCTTTTTAATTTTCAGAGCAATTTATTTTCATTTATACTTCTGTGAAGAGGAAATAATTTTTCCCAGCTTTCAACATGGAAATTTTGGTTGTATACAATATGAGTAGTGTTAATAACTGATTGACATCTGTGCTTTGTTTTTGTGAATCATGTCACATGATATTAATTGGGATGGTTAATCATGTTCTGCTGAGAAATGCTGCTGCTGCTGAAATTGCCCATATTTATATATGTGGTTTTATTAAAAAATTACAACTAATCATTAGTATTAAAACATCATTTCCACGTTAATGTTGTAAAAAGTTAAAGAATCAGAGCAGTGGGGTTTTTGTTTTGTTTTTTATCCCCACCGCCACTGACTGAGGTTGGGAAAACTACAAAGAAAGTTGATATTGTCTGCAGTTCTAGTTGATCCTTACACAGTGGTATAAAAATCTTAAATTCAGTATTAAGTTTCTCCATGGATTCTTTGTAATAATTGTAAACTGAGGTATTGGTGAATCCATATTATGACTCCATTAGTGAGCTGTGGTATGGTTAGGATTTTCCTACTACTTCGATACTTTTACCTGTAGAATATTTTTACTAAGGTGCTTTATAACGTGTTTTAAAGCATTGCATTTACAAAAGGAGTAAAATGCTGTAAATACTGCTTATTTTATGTATTTGGACCAAAAGGTTTAAAGTAACTAGTTTAAAGTGGGGTTTTTGCACCAGTTCTGTTACGTGTGAAGTGAAAAACATCACATCTACTTCCTGATTGAGTTAACTGTTGGACATTGCTGAAATGCGCTTCGGTGACCCCTCTGACTTCAATACCAGAATGTTGTCCAGGGATTCTCTTCACAGAAATGTAGTCTTCATCCTTTTATTATGGTAAGAGGAAAAGAAGAAAAATGTCATGTGTAGTCTGTTTGAGAAAGCTGCAGTGAACTTGATTGACATAATTGTATTTATGTACCTGCCTTATGTGACTATTGTAAATTTGTGAGTTGCCATTATTAACAATGTGAAACACCTGGTAGATGAAGTAAATTGAAATTTGAGAACAGATGTTTGGGGCCACTGCATTATAGCAAATGGCAGTGGAGAACTACAAGAATTTGTTTCCTATTGAATTTCCTTAAAGATCTGGGTATTTACACGTCTTACACCTGCCTTTTCTTAAAGTGCTTTTCACAGGGTGTAATGGGGGAAGGCACTGAGGAGACAAAGTAAGGAATGGTGGTAAAGGTTTAAATTCCTAAGGGATGATGCTGAAAGCTTAGTTTAAAATCACCAAGTGGAGTTTCTTTAACCAGCTTGTTCTTGTAATGAAAACAAAGGAAATGGAAAATGGTCTGTGAACTGGATGTCTGCAGCCAAAAGCAACAGCCCAGTTACAGAGAGGATAGTGAGAGACTATCAAGTACATCTTGCATTTTCTTTGTTTTCTTGGATTTTTCCCTTTGAATTTTAAAAATAGATCTCTGTTCTTCCCAAATAATCAGGGAAGTTCCTTCTGATAGCTTACCATTTATATAGCATGAGCCATGCATAAGGCTTCCTGTTCTAGTTTTTGTCTGTTGACATCATTAATAATGCCAATGTGTTTGGGAATAGGATGTGTTAGCTCACGCATGAAGACATGTTTCCTAGCTAAAGAAAGGAACTGAGGAGTCATACACAAGAAGTAGCTTACGGAGATCTAAAAACTTCCATAACAAAGCAGTAACTTTTTTGAAAGAAAATGAATATTTATAGTCCCAGGAAAGATTATCCACTCAGTGATAGTTTTATGTTAGATATTATTTGGACTATGTTGTTTTCCTTCAGAATAATTCAGATCAGTTTACCTTCTTGAGCCTCCTTCAGAATTTTCAGAAGAGCACTTCTAAGTGAGCAGAAGAGTTTACTAAGTGAAAACATAAAATATTCATCTAAGTAATGAAGTAGGTGTGTAGACAAATGCTTCTGTATTGACAAGAAAAAAATAGGCAAAACTTCTACTGATTTCAGCAGGGTCTACAGAAACCTCTTCTATTCCATAAGCAATTTTAAAAGTTCCATTTCTTTTTTTCCTTCCAGGATTTAGAATTTCTTAATTATGAGTCTTCAGTAACAAAAATAATAGAACAATGCAACTTTTTTTTTTTTACTTTTAAAAGAGCAATATATTTTTCATAGTTCCTATAAGAAAACACATTTTATTTAATCAGGTATCACTTCCTGTTCTTTGCTGTGAACTGAGAGGGTTGAGACAAAAAAGAATTTTAGGAATATTTTTTTTAAAATGCTAGCTACAATTGGAGAGGTATTCATTCCATACATACTCTGAAAATGTTATTGTCTGTGGAACACAGAAGGAATCCAGACTGTCTACTTTTATATCTAGTGCAACCATTAAGTCAACTGTGAACTTTTTAGAATCCTTTGAATTCAGAACTATCAAGCTTGGATTTCCTAAAAGACAGTTTAGGAAAAGAAGCTTTACAGATTTTTATTAACCTGCTCTTCTCATCTTCTATTCAGAAACAGAAACAATTCAAATAGTTGGTATTAAAAATAGTTTACAGTATATAAAAATGGAATATATCTTGTGTATTTTCCCTTAATGACTTATAGTGAAAAGCAGCAATACATGGATTTTTGTTGTTGCAGGTTGTATGATCAGTAAACTTACTATGCAGCTTCCTGAACATGGATCTTTTAACTGAAGTCACTGCAGTCTCTGCACAGGAGAGAGATTGACTTTTTGCAGGGCTAAGTTCGCTTGAAAGGTGCTGAAAAGCTCAGATATATATATATATATATGTGTGTGTGTGTATGTATATATATATAGTTGAGAGTAGGTTTTGTTACATTGTTCTGTACTTTTTGTACAAAATTAACACCCAGATTTTGTGCAAAACTGTAGCCCTGTTGAAACTCTTCATGTCAGCATAATGGAGGCAGGTCCAGCTGCGCTGGTCACTACATAGCCATAACCACAGCATGCCTGGAGCACTTGTGATGCACTGGGCAGTGTTGACAGGAGAGCAGCAGTGTTTTTAGCTCCTTCCCATAACAATTCTGCAGCCATGCAACAAGGATTTCACTCTTATTTTGTTAGCGCATCTACAAGCAGACACAAGGCTAGGGTGCAGAATGTCCTACGTGCATATTCCCACTTGCTCTGGGTTGATTTTCAAGCAGCCTCTCTATTAATGGTACGCTGATCATGGCTTCATTTTCAAACAGGCATGAAAATTTATAGCTATACCATACGGAGAGGAAGAAGCAGCCCATCCTGGTCATTTGAAATGCCTTTTCTGGGTACTTAGTTCTTCTGAAGATACTTAGCTATTTTTACTTTCCAGGAATAAACATTTGCTTATTTATGGTCTCAGAGCAGTTCTATTTTATATCAGGGAAAATTCTGTTATTTTCTGTTATAAATCTGTTAAAATTTTCCATTAAGCTTACCTGGCGTTGCTAAACGTGTATATGACAAAAGGTGTATGGATGATGCGGTCTGAACTGTGCCGCTTAAGCAGTCAGCGGAAGAGCCTGATTCAAGTGCACTGCCAATTTAGCTCTTCAAAATTAGAGCGTATTTTATGACTACTAGAGATTAAACTTAAGGAAACTGTAAGGCTGCTTAGTTGCATGGATGCTTCCTTTTCTGTAAGCCTATGCAACTACGTAACCTTTGCAGCAGTATTTATAGAAAGAGCCCTCTTCCTGAGACTTTTCTGGAGCATAATTGTAAATGTTCATACACTTGTACTGTTGGATATTTACATCAGCAGCTTTCTGTAGCTTCTTTAAAAAGAGACAGGTTTGTGAGCATTTCTGAAGCAGTACTGAATGTAATTTTGAAAAACATGGATTGTGCTTCATGACTTTTTTTCTTTTTAAACACACACACAGCTAAATAGTGCCTTTTTTCCTCACAATCCATGTTGAAGATGCTCGCTCCCACTCACCCTCCGTAAATTGATTCGCTTGTGCAATACTATTCCAACTTGAAACCATTTTGTCACAGCTGTTTGAGAAATAATCACCATTTTTCCTTCCTATGCTGCCAGCTTTCTGTTGTTGAAGTGTTTCAGTTGATTACCTAATGCAAATGCTATAAAATAAAACACCCAGTGGGAAGGGGAAAGAAAAGAAGTCTGGTGTCCTGTCTTAATATTTGCATGTCACATTCACATTAAATGCTCTTTTTCTAGAAAAAGATGTTGTTTGCATAATTGAGAACTTCGTTTGCAGCTATTGTGATTTTGGAGGGGAGGGGCAAGCTGGGATGTAGCTCGTCTGTAATAATGTCATATAGCTAAAACCAAATATATTTATAGGCCCTTAGAATTTGCATTGGGCTTTCTGGCCAGAAATGTAATAAATTTGCAGAGGGTATACACTGTGCTGAAAGTGTCAGTGAAAAGCTCTTAATATTAAAACTGAGATTTGTAAGAATAGAAAACTGGCATTAAAACTGCATTGACAAGTATGTGCTTCCCTGCCTGAGGGAACAAATGACCTGACCGATGGCTGTGGTACTGGAAGATGCTCAGTTACTGCAGTGATGAGCGTGGTATAAGAACTTGAGTAGAATAGAAATGTCATTTCAACTTGTAAGCAGGCACTTAAAACAAGAAAATATAGTGAGCATGGGTACGCTCCTCTGTTTAGGATTTCTGATGCATACTGTAACCATTGCCCTATAAACATTCCTAGCTGCGTGCACTATGGAGCTGAACAGTCATCTGACCCAGCCAAGTTTCTTAATGTGATAGTTCCTAAATATTTAGTTGTCAGCCTTGGTGATTCAGAACCATCATGCAGTTACTCAGCAGCTTCCACGTGAGGGTTTTGATGGCTTTTAAATCCCCCTTTCGTTGCAAGTAGACTTTTCCTTACTTCCATCAGTGGAAGTCAGAGGTGTAATTGTGCACAGGAAACAAAGCCTCTCGGCTTATATCAGCCAGGGTGAAGTGGAGGCAAAAATTGCCTATATAAAGGTACAGCACTTCCTGAGGTCACTGCACCTCTTTCTGAAATGATGACGTAAACAAAATGACAGCCAAAAAAGTTACAATACAAAAAATGCTTTATTTGAAATGACTGTCATGTTACGGATTGTGTTAAATACTGGTTGAACATTTTTTTTTTTAACTGATGCTGCCATTTGCACAGGTAATTAATCTCATCAGCTGGAATCCCTGGGAGGGGAGTGAAAGAAGGGAAAGGGGTTTTTTGTTCAAAGTTAGATATTTTTTTTTCCAGGTCCTGTATTTTCATTTTATTTATTGTTTGAATCTTGCATTTGATTTCAGTATAATTTCCTTACTTCTTAATAAAATACAAGAAGTTGCTAGTGAATGTCAAAGCAATGTCCAGATGTTTTCTTCAAGCAAAAGTCCCCTGCTATGACCTCCCCCTGGCTTCATTACCACATAACGCAGATGTGGTAACTTTCAATAAGAGCTAATTTAAAGGACTAATAATACTCTTTATTAAAAAAAAACCTCTACAAAGAACACCTGTGGCCTAAAAATGAAGGCTTTGAGACCTTTCACCTTGTCATAATAACCAACTGCATCCTCATAAAAATGGAAAATACTGTGATAAACATTCTCTGCCCATTTTCTGCACGTTTACAAGGCTGGTCCTGAATCCACTCTCAGATTTGCTGCACACAGACATTAACTTCTCATAATAAACACGGCTGTCAAAATAATTGCACAAAGAATGACTACTTATCTTCCTATTGGAAAAAAAAATGTATCTCAGAACAAAATAGAGTAAAATGGTAATTTCTGTGAATTGTGGTTATAGTTACTTGTACATTACTTATATATACTTGTATACTATATGTTACTTATATAGTTAAAGAATACAGGTATTGCCTTCCTCTGGTGCTTTAAGAGATGGTTCACTACCTTGCTGTGTACACACAAGTGTTGTTTCAGCCTGCTATTGATATGAACTCATCTGTGCTATTTCAAACATAAATTCACTATTAATAAGGAAAAACACTGTTCCATTTTGAGAGAGAAAAGTACCTAATTTGGTATGATAATTTAAATGCTCTAACTCAACCAGAACTCTGGGTTTGATGCAGCAGTTACTGGAAAATATTATGAACTGTCTCTTTACCAAAAGAAGAAAAAAATGAGTCTAGAGAATAACGGTCTTCTGGCCCTAAAGACATTATTGTCTTGACAAATATTGATTGCCATTTTTAGCACAGAATAGCATTTGGCATCCCTAATCTCCTTTATTTAGAATTTAATAACTTTTAAAATGTTGCGTGACTTGGAGAATTGGCAAGGGGGAAAGGAATGCTTAACTGCTAGAGACTTGTGCAGTTACAGGCTGGCTTTGTCAAGACTGCCTCAGTGCAGTGTGTAACGATGAGTGAATATGAGGGCAAACGTTGCGTAAAGCAGTTGATACGGTAATAAAGGGTATATATGCATCTGTGAAGACAGTATGTAAAGAACGCAGAGGAAAGTGCAGGCAGAAATAGAAACCACTATATGAGATTGCAGTAATTCCTTAAGCTAACAGCTATGATGGCTGTCTTTGGCCTAATTATCTGCTTTGGATCTTCAGTGCCTTCCCTTGACTGAATTAATGAATTCAAAGTTGCAGCCATCAAGGTCGCTGCTATTATAAGCAAGGCCTATACACTGACAAATGAAATCTCTCCTCTTTATAACCCCAGACCAAATACCTACTTCCAGCACTTTGCTCCAGTACTACTTAGGGCTAAGCTGTAGATCTGGAAAAGCAGATTACACTGATTGGGAGGCTTGTCTGCTCTGCGTTTGAGATCTTTGTTTCTTGGAGATAAAATAGTAATTGCATGATAGAAGTCAAACCCATGAAGACTGGGAGAATGCATCT
The DNA here is from genome assembly GCA_031468815.1 of Morus bassanus. Classification (NCBI taxonomy): domain Eukaryota; kingdom Metazoa; phylum Chordata; class Aves; order Suliformes; family Sulidae; genus Morus; species Morus bassanus. The sequence continues at coordinate 7,310,312 of CM062576.1, read as the reverse complement.
TATGCTCACATTATGCAGAGCAAAAATTGTGCACTTCTTTTGGTGTCCATTCAGAATGAGTTCACTGGCTCAGGCAGATTCCAACCAGACATCTGTTAATACTAAAAGCTGCTTCAGAGAGATGGTTGGAAACTTGAGGTTTACTTTTAGCAAAAATTGCCGTAAACGTTGTTTTTCCACAAAACTTTTCAACAGAGGTTTTTTCTGTTTTGTTTTGTTTTTTTTTCCTGAAGACAAATGGGGATTTTTTCCCCTTAAAAACAGAGCAAAACAGGAAAACATCAGTGCCCCCCCGCCCAGCAAACAGTCTTTGTCAGTGCCCTTTTTTTTTCCCCAAGTCGATGGAAAAATGTATGAGAGCGTACGGCATCTGTGTTCAGCCTCTTCCTTTTCTCAGCTGGCTCTGAGATAGCGTAAAAGGTTTCATTCCTTCACAAGCCTTCCAAAGGACAAGTCTTATCTTGCAGGTATTGTTGTAGAGCATGAGATCACGCTCCAGTATGGAATTTATCAAACGTGGTGTTTACTCAGGATCACCTTTGAGAGTCTGGTGGCAATAGAGGTCCCTGTCCTGTGTGTCAGAGGTAGTACTCGCGTATTGTGCTGAATTAGCTTGTGCACACCAGTGACTGCACATACAACAGTTTGGATACGTTTACTCGATGTATCTGACAGTCACTTAATCCAGCAAGGATATTTAACTTGTGTATGATTTTTTTTTAAATCTTTGTGCAGGACAAGTGCCTGACAAGCTGAAAATCAGGCTGCAGTCCACAGGTTTTATTAACAAAGGCTTTGCAGCTGGCTCATGTAACTTTGGTTCCATACCCCTCCTCCCCAACTCACCCGTCCAGGAATGTCCTCTTACATATATATTTGTGCATGTGTGTCTGCACATACATAGTCATAGTTCTCATCACTTGCTCATACTGAGATAAATGGAGAGTGAATTACAAAGCCAAAAAGTCATTCAAAGACAGCTTTGGAAGTTTGAAAACCTTGTCAGTAGTCAGAGGGAGCAAAGCATGCCCAGGCAGACACTCAAATGCGCTTTAAAAACCCAGTTTCTTTGTCACCTGAAATGGCCTCTCGGCATCTGTTGAGCAGTCCGGTTCGGGTTTGACTCAGTTCTAGTATCTAGGAAACAAATTTTAAAGAGCTTTCTGCAATGAAAGATCCTGATATTAAAGCTTATTGCTCCTTTAACAGCAGTGTTTTCCAAGACAATCATGTTCCTTGTGACTGAGGAAGGAGGGAGAAACCCTGATGTCATGGTTTATCGTGTACATTGAGATGGTCGTTCAAACGTATTTAATCATTTTCTGTTCTGCTTATACGTCTTGATTTTAAACTCATTCTTTCTCGTGTTTTCTCATGTGCATGAAAAAGATGTGTTCAAATCCAAAAGACTGTGCTTTTCTCTGTATGCTGTGTTGGTAGACTCTCCCCCGTGCCAATCTCATTTTGTTTACCCAAATTCAAATAATGATTGATAACTGGAAGTCTTACTGCCTAGTTCCAAAGATACTGCAGAAGACTAGGAAATGGGGACCTAGGTATCGCAGCCGTACAGGATATTCTAAAATCTCTTGGAGTCTGCGATATTCCATAGCTAAAAGCAATGCAAACTGAGTGGTGTGATAACACTATTTGTCAGCTTTTCAAATGTGGAGCCTGAATTTAGGTGGTTATGTTAATATGTAGTTATCTAATAAATTGTTCATGGGTTGTTTTTTCCAGGTTAAGCAAGTATCAATAACTTTTCTAGAAAAGCAGAATATCTAGTTTCGGTGCCAAGGTATTATCATTCATTCACTGTTTGGCATCTGAGTTTGTAATTGTTGGCTTTATGTTTTTAAAACCACCCAGGAAATTGTTTTCTGTTGCTCCTTGTTATGAAAATACATTTCTAACAATTTTTTTAAGAATCATTTCCTCTTCATATTCTCTTCTGTAATCACATCTGCAAGAAAAATGTGAGTTAGGAACATTAATCATTTGGGAGTCTTGTGTCTAAGTCTTTGAAGACAAAGTGCTGCTTCTGCTGACTGTAGACTTTTTGCCCAGGGTGGTTTCCTCTTTCCATATAAATCAAAAAAAACCCATACTGCTGTTCTGCCCAAACCAGGCAGGGGGAAGGGGAACCCTCAAGGAGTAAATAGCTGGTTTTCATTTGATGTCACCGCCATAAAAACCACGACAGGAACAAAATCTTAAAAGATTTTTTGAGAAACAATGTTTAAGCAACATAAATGAAAAACAAAGCCAAATTCACGACCTGCCCAAAGCTGGGGCAAAACCTCACCCACATCACTTCAAAACTGATAGGATTCCAGTCTCCGAACGTCCCTTCAGATTAGGAGTGTTTCTTAGAGTTCTGCAGATTGGTTTCCAGGCTTCAACTGCCAATACATCAGCTGTCTATAAATGCATCAAATAATAAGATTTATTAGCAACATTTGTTCATGTCCTCAGTTTCTGTGAAGAATATTCAGGTGATGGGTGACACTGGCTGCTGGGCGAAGACTTACCTGTTGAAAGGCAGGAGGAAGGTTATTTGTGGAATATTGGTGTCCAGTTTTAGGAATGATTATTTCCCGGTCTGTCAGATGACACAGAGCATAACTAAGAAGTTTAAGCAACTTCCCCACAGGTACTCATCAGAGACAGATGTTTCACCCTGCATGTGCAAAGCAAGTAGACTAACGTAGGTGGAGGAGGTGAATTCCTGCATCTTGCATTTCTCGTCTTTCTAGCCATCTCTGGGCATCTGTCATCGTCATCATCTGTCCAGTAGAGAAAAGTTTCTCCATCAGGTAAGAGCTTTCTTTTCCTGCTTGGGAACAGTATAGATGCTTGTTCTTTGTAGATAACTTGGTGTAAGAGCTGTGTTAGTATTACCGCACATAATATTTTTATTGGCACATAAACCCATAGTGCTGTAGATCAAAAGGAAGCCTGTGTCGGTAAGCAGCATTGGCATGTGGCTGCCATAATATCTGATTATTACCAGATAGTATTTAATAGAGTCCTCTTATCCTTTGCAATGTTTTTGTTAGAAAATCTGGTACTGTTATCCTTTATCAGAGGGAAGGCACTGAAACACAGGTGGGATTCATCTGTCCTGAGAAACTGCACCTTCTGATCCTTCCTGCTGCCTGTGTGCAGGCTGACCCCTCGCCCAGCTACAGCGTGGGCCCGCTGGCACTTCGGCAGGGATACCCCGTGCAGGGGAGGGAACGGCCCAGCTGGATTCCCATTTCCGCTGGCAACAAGAACGCTGCTGCCAGCTGTTTGGTACAGCAAACAGGAACAATTTTGAGGAACGGGCCTTGACCTGGTTGGGTATGCCTGCTGAGGTGTTTTGATACTGATTTGCGCCGAGATAACAGCAAGATTGGGCTTTTGATTGCACTCCTAAACCAGGAGTGTGGTGCCTGCAAATATAGCAGGGATGCTGGTATAGATGAATTGCCTACAGGTATGCAAGAACGTTGTGGAGGAGCCAGGAATTCAGCTGAGACCTCCCGAGCCCTGCAAGGGCTCCTCCCATGTCTCTTCACTGATCTTCTTCCCCTATAACTTTCTACCTTGGCATGACTAATGCTCTCAATTATTGTATACTAACCTCTAGCATTTTAATATAATAAAATAATAATTTATGTTTTAATATGGGATTTAATTTTTGTACTTGCCTGTCACGTTTCAGGCACAGGGAAGGGTCAAAGAACAGGTGCGGGTATCTGGGGAGCGCTCTATGTGCAGTGCTGGTCATGAGTTATGAATCCCTCGAACTTGATGTTGTTGGCTGAAGCCATACCAGGGTACAAGATGTTGTTCTTTGAGACTCCAAAATGAATCCTAGTCCCTGAATTGGGAAATAAAGCAACATACAACAACAACTTTCTGAAAGTTGGAACTAACTCCTTTGACTCATTTGGAAAAGGGTCAGAACAGGAACAGCTGTCCATGCTGGCAGTGTCAGGGGATTAGACTGCAGCAATTGCGCCTGCTTTTCTCCCCCTAAGTCTGATTCGTGCTTCTGAGGTTTTGTGTGATTGGAGAAGAGAAATGCCACAATCACCTTCTTTGTTTGTCCGCTATATTAACCACTTTAAAAACCAAGGAGAAAAAGATCAGAGGAGGTGATCTGATCCTTTTAGGCATCTGTAGCCATTGAGAACAGCGGTGTTTCAGAGTCCTGTCTAGTGAATGCATTCAGATAGCCTTGTGGTGAAGCATGCAGCCGGTGGGAAGAATTGAAGAGATGTAGAAAGCTTCATATTATATAGAACCTGCCCACTTGTGTTCCCAGACGAACATCCCTCTTGCCCAAACTCTACTAATCTTTACTTAACAGGGTTATTTTTGCTTCATTTTGAAAAAGAAAGCAAGCATCTTCCCCTGCCCCAGCAAGGACTAGTCATACAAAATGAAAGCACGAGGATATTGGACTGAGATCATGCCAAAAAAACCCTTTAATTTTTTGCTATACATTCAGGCCTATGTTTAACTAAAAACATGCCCAAGAGCACCTGTGCCCTTGCCATGCAGTAACACTGTCAAAAGGAATATTACCTTCTCCTACACCCTAAAGAAATACTGTTGGGCCATAAATATGTGCCTGAGCAAGGTGAGGGCTGTAGCATCGCATCTGCTTTAGAGTGCGATGCCCCCAGGGCTTTCCATGCCCACAGGACCGCTGCACGCTTTTTAGGGCTCTGCTCAAACGACAGATTTAAACTGTGCCCAACCATTGCTGCAAAGGCCGTTGTACTGTCCTCCCTGTCCCTGATCATCCACTCTGTGGTTTGGTTTTTGAAGGTGAGACTTGCTCTCACGGCCTCTGAAAGCTCTCCCCGTCTCCAGAGGCGCTAGGGGTAGGCGCCCTTCACAGGGCAATAACCGTTTTAAAATTAACACGCTTCTCTTTGCACTTGCCACAATTATTTAGAAACCTGCATGTCAAATGACCCACGTTAAGCCAAAGAGCATATTACTAGGGGTGTGCTAACAGCACCAGTGCACTAAACCGCAACTGACAGCCTGACCCAGCACTGTGCTTTAAAAGGGCAGGGCTGCAGTGTTGGAGTCGGAATTCTGCTTTAATTAGGCCATTACCTGACCTTCAAAGCTGTATTTTCTTCCTCCTCTGCATGCTCTGCTGGAGGAAGGGCTGCTGGAGAAGACAGGAAGAGCCCTATCTGATCGTTATCGGGAGCGGACGAAAGCCATGCGTTGCCTTTTCCTTTTGACGTGTGCAATTAGTTTGGCTTGTGTGGAAGAAACATGTCAAGGTAAATGGCCATCTCTGTCTTTCCCCTTGGTGATCCCTGGCAAGGTCTGTCATTTGCTCCTTATGTGAAAAGCTATTCAATCACCTGTTGACAGTGGTATCCCTCTCATAAAACTTGCAGCATATCCTGCTTATACACCACCATGAGATACCTTTGCCCAGGCAGTGCATCACACGGTGGCCTGCCACTACCGTTAGGCTGTTTTACAGGCTGAGTGCACTCCAACTCTCATAAAACTTTGTTTGAACCCGGGTGTTTCTACATCTCTTTGCCCCCCACCCCCCCACCTTCAAAAGAAGCTTTTCCTTTTTTTATGGGGATACAAGGATCTCTCTGTCCAGAACACGTGACATCTGTGGTGCTCACCAGGAGCGTGGTGCTGTTGCCCCTGCTTCCAAGCAATCCCCTCCCCGCCAGCCCAGCAGCGACCCACGGCTCTGCCGCCTCCTTTGGCCTCCTTGTCAGAGACGTTGCATGCCTCCTCTGTTTGCTCCGACTTCTCGGTCTTCTCAGGCAGGGATCTGTGCTAATGCACTTACCTTCAGAAAATCAGTGAAATCGGTTCCTGCCTGGAACTGCTGCTGGCCGCCGCCAGCGCTCTGCACACACAGGGGACGCACCCTCCGTGGCTGCGTGTTGCAGGTGACTCTCATGGAAGGCAAAAGACCTGTTTGGTTGGGTTTTTTAATAAATAGATATAAGAATTTATTTTCTTCTTGAAGTTCAGTTCACTAGATTTATATAACACTCTGCTTATGACAGACAAAGTCAAAAGCAAAGAAATCCAATGCAAATGCTTGAGAGGGAGTTAACTTTTAATTTACCTTTTAGGCCATTGGAACCACGTTGCTGATAGGTTGTGCCAAGGAAAGGCATTAAGCTCGCTCCGTGTTCCTACCTGGGAAGCGAGTGCGTGTGCCCTTCCATCGCTGCCGAAGGGGTGGCCCCTTGCTGCTCCCAGCGTGAGCCATGATCACCAGTCTCCGGTCATACCCTCCGTCTCACTGCAGATTTCCTGTGTGGCCATGGGAAAGCCGTTTCAAACTCATGCTATCTCCTTTGCTTTGACCAGAAGTGCTGCTAATCCTTTTCCTTCTTCTGAAGTTGAATGTGCATGAATACCGACGGTGTGGTGGGCTGGCAGCTGCGAGAGCTCTGTCTGTCCCAGGACTGTGCGGAAGGTTTGTATTTGCCCCCATTCGGGTGCTGTACCTCAGCAGATGGTGATGCCAGTGCTCCCCCGTGTCACTTCAGACACAGTGGAGAACATCTCAGGGAAAGGGTTGCAAAAAGCTTCGTTTGTTTAATCACAGGCATTTTGGTTTTTTCTCTAAGCCATATTTGAAGGGTGATGGAGTCACAGTTGAGCCCATCAGGGGACAGAAATCAGATAATGTGTTAGAAAAGGAGGGATATTCAGAGATGAGAATAATGGAAACAGCACTGGATTTTTACACTGCTATTATACAGTTAAAAAAAAGTACTTAGCTCTGTTTTATAAAGGGGAAAATTGAGGCATGGCAAGATTCAGTGGCTTCCCCAAGGGCATACAGGAAATTTTTTTTGTTGGCACTAACATACGGAGCGATCTGGCCAACAAATAACTGAAGTCCCGTGCTGCCGGAGAGCCCTGGGAGCGTGGTGTCAGAGCGGCACAAGGCCCTGTGCTCGCCCGCTCTTTGCCAAGACCCCGCTCTGCAAACAGGGACCCACACGCGGCCGCCCGAGCCCAGGGGCTGCGACGGGAGCTCTGCCCGTGCCAAGCTGCCGCAGGGTCTCGGCGGGGCATGGGGAGGGAGGGGAGGCTGCATTGTGTGCAGGCCACTCGCCTGTCCCCCTCCCCTTTTTGGGACGTGGCAATTGCACGGTTGCAGTGACACGACTGGTAATCGGAAAGATCATTCGTGCTTTTTGTCACTCTAACTATTGCCAGAGGGCCTGCTCTTTAATCTGATGGTGTTCAGAGCTGAACCTGGGGACAGATAAACCGTTAGCTGCTAAGTTCAGTCTTTATCAGGCTCTGAACAACTTGCGGGAGGCAGCAGCGGGGCTGCAAGCTTGGGAGCTGGGAGAGCTCAGTGGGGACGAACTCAAGCAGGGACAAACTTCCAGTACTTAAAGGGGGACTACAGGAAGGATGGGGGCAATCCCTTTAGCAAGGCCTGTTGTGACAGGACAAGGGGTGATGGTTTTAAACTAAAGGAGGGTAGATTTAGACTGGGTTTAAGGAAGAAATTTTTTACAGTGAGGGTGGTGAAACACTGGCACAGGTTGCCCGGAGAGGTGGTAAATGCCCATCACTAGAAACATTCGCGGTCAGGCTAGATGGGGCTCTGAGCAACCTGATCTAGTTGAAAACGTCCCTGCTCGCTGCAGGGGGTTGGACTGGGTGGCCTCTAAAGGTCCCTTCCAGCCCAAACCGCTCCGTGGTTCTATGGCGCGCAGCAGGGACAAACGCAAGGCAAGCTCTTGCCCCACGCCCGTTGCCGCCGCCTCGCCGCCCGTCACCCTTCGCCCGTGGCGGCCCACCGAGGCGCCCAGGCAACGCACGACCCCACCTTCCCCGGCTGCGGAGAGGCCGCGCCGTCACTAGATGGTGCCCGAGGAGCGGCGCGGCGGGGCCGCCCCCCCCCACCCGCGTCCGCGGCGGTGGCGGGGCCCGGCGGGGCCCGGCGGGGCGGGCGGGGGCTGCTGCGGGCCGGGGCGGGCGCCCCCGAGCGCCCCGCGGCGCCCCCTGCTCCCGGCGAGGGGCCGGGCATCCCGCCTGCCCGCCGGGGCTAAACCCGCGCCCCGCGGCTGCCGCCCGCGCTGAGCCCTGGCTTTACAGGCGGCCGCTTCGGCGGCCGATTTTAGTGCGAAATTGAGCCTAATTACTATAATATAGCGAAGGGCCGCTTTCAGTTAAAGAACGCCCCTTGCATTGCGTTCATACGAATGAAGAACGAACCTTAAAAGGCTGCCCTTCTCAGAAAATGGATTGCGCGCTCGGTTCTCTCTATTGATTAGTTTAGGTATTTAAAGTGCTGCATTTTATCTCACCAGCCGCCCGGTAAATTTGTCATGATGATACTTAAAGGAGCAAATTGACGTTGTTTATTTTCCCAAACCTTTTTGGCATATTTCTTGGCTTCTTACTGCACCTTTGAGCTATATAGTATTGTATGAAGGAACAGTGATAACCCTTCTGCTTAAATAAGCATGACAGTATAACATCTCTGTTCAGCCGAAACACCAATGAAAGACATGCTGCAGTGCGAAATGTATATTACATTGCAGCTGATGGAGTGAGGTTAGCAATCCTGAAGAGGTTTTCAAGAGGACTAGAGTCTTCCCATATTAAATGAATGATGGGAGGGTTTGTCAGAATTTCCGTTCGCTCCAAAAATTGGAGTTCATTTCTCCTTGGAGCTGCCAGATAAGGGGAGCCATCCTAATAAATGCAAAGTACTTCAAGACTGGGTAGCGTTAGAGATTTTGAATGTGACATGTGCAGCTAAGCAAAAAGAGACAGGACACATGCATGCATTTCTATATTACAGATTTGTGAGGAAGTAATAGGATGATGTAAAGTTTTTAAGTTAAATGCGGGTGTCTGTTTTTCCTGCTTAGGTTATTAAACCTTTTTAAATTTTCCCAAAAATGTACTGGGGAATGGGGGGAATTTTGTGCCCTGATGCTAACAACAGCTGAAAGTCACTCCTCTGCGTGCTGCCGCAGGGAGCACCGCTAGCCGTGGTTGTGACCCCGGCGAGGGAGCGTTCCCCCCGCTGGCGCCCGGGGGCAGCTTCGGCACTGCTTGGCCCAGGTTCCCATTTTTGGGGGGGTGGGTGAGAGCTGTGCCATGGCTTAGTGTCCCCCACGGGCTGACCCCACCGGTGCCTCCTGTGGGAGGCTGGGGAGCGTGGGTGGGGGTGCAGGTGCCCCACGTTGGGGAGCGGGAGGTTTGCAGGCACCTGCCATGGGCGAGCCACAGCAGCATCCCCACTCCCCACGCTGGGCTGGGGTCCAGCCAGCCCCATCAGGACTCACTGCCCAACGCGTGTGAGGGGCAGTGAGCCTCCACCAAGGCGGCTATGTCCACAGCTGACAGTCTCTAGCACGCTCCTTCAGTTACCCTCTCTGGTTTCTCAAGTTTACAGATCTGCTTTTGGTCTCTCCGTGAGCAATTGCCACCCCTTTCCTAACCCCATATCCCAGCCGGCGGTAGGAGTACGCACGCCACTTAAATTCCCCAAACAAAATGGGAATGGAAAGTCTTCGGTTTAGTCGAAAAGAACAGCGAATTCTGCTCACAATCTGTAATGCAATTAGCGTTATTTGACTTGGCAGCCTTCGGAGGGCCTGCGTGGGCTGCAGGCTGCGAGGGCCTGGAGTCAGCCTCCGTCTAGGAAGGACTTGGGAGGAACTCTTGGTAATTTTTACATCTGAAGTGTCTCAGTGGTTTTTCTCCCCCATCTCCTCTTCCCTCCACCCTCAGCGTTCGGATGCTGCAGCCGGTCCTTCTTCCCAGCTGGGAAGGGGTGAAGTCACCGGTCCTCCAGCCCCTGCCCTCCTCTGCACCCCCGCCAGCCCTGCGGGTGTCTGCGTCCCCCCGCCCGGCCAAAGGAAAATAATTCTGGGTCAGAACTGACTGAGCCATCTGTGTTTCTAAGGCTAAATTATTTCTTGCAAGGGAAATAGCATTAGGTCGCTGTATCTGGCCTGCTAATTGCTTTAACTGGCTGAAAAGATATCGGTCTGTTCTTGAACTGTTTGTGCAAACTTCACAGAATAGCGTTACCTTCAGATCCTGCCCCTCCACAGCCAGAACGTATAAACAAGTCTTTTGGTAAGAAAAGCAGCACAAAGTTTCAAGCTATGCCAGCAGAGGTTATGAGAGACAGGAAGTTATGGGCAAATTGATTTCACCACTGGGAAACTAGGGATTTTTTTTCCCCCCCCAAGTAATGACTGTAAAGCATGCTAATGCTATTCAGCATTAGTGCATTAAAGTGTGGCCTTATTAATTCAAGACATAAAGGCAACAAAATAAGCTGTTAAATTTAAAATATAATACATATATAATGAGAAAAAATGTGTGAAAGCTTTATTCAAATGAAAATGCAGAATTGTTTGAGCTAGTGAAGTATCTTTTGTGCTGAGTTATGAGCATATGTAATAGATTTAATTATTAATTTCTCCATTGTTCTATGCACACAGACAGGGTTCAAGGCACAGTCATTCTCTGGCTTTCACGGATCTAATTTGTATAGTTATTGCCTGAATAAAGAATTGCTCCGATTCCTAGCTCACTTTTTTTGCTCTCCTAAGTACTACCTTACTGCTGCTTTCCGAAAGGAGAGCACCTGCCAGTCTTCAGGAATCAGCTGATCACTTCCAGTGATGAGGCATGCTCCCGGTGACGTTCTTTTTCAAGCCTTTTTGTCTAAATGAATTATTGTGCATCCTTTTTAATTTTATTGAACAAATTACATTTGTCAAGGTCTAGCTTTGTAAGTAAATAACTAGAGACACATGGATGCATATTGCTGCTGTTCAAGGTCTCTTGTTCTATTTATGGAAGCCAGATGAATGTGAAACAAAAGAGAAACTTTTCTCTAAAAGCAATTATCTTTCTGCATTCCCATCAGTATAATTATATTGCAGGGAATTTTAAGAAGTCATACAAGTAGAATTGAATACTTAAAATCATGGCTGAATCATTATGCAAAAGCTGAGCAGCGCGTCTTGCCTCATGCTAACAAAACAAGCTGTGGCTGACTGTTCTCTTACACCTTTACACCTGAAACGCATGTGTGTGTTCGTCATAAAATAAGAACCTGCGATCCAAGAGTATGCTATACATATGAAAAGTATTTGTGGCAATAACTACTGAATTCCTCTCAATTTTGAAGTAGTGCTAATATTAATGGGTTGAAATATTTTATCACTCAGGTATTTAAAAAGTCATGGCCCTGATCTGTGAGTACCTTTAATCACGAGTATTTTCTTTGACTTTGGAGACACATTGTGTTATTAAAACAAGGCGTCTTCTTTGTTAATGGAAGGGACTTCCTAGATGGTAAAAGGAATGAGGCCCAAGAACACATAGCGAGGTCCAGACTGTGTTGGTAGAGGAGTCTGGTAAAATTCATTATGTTGACCGTGCTTAGAGAAAAACTGTTAACGACTTTTTAGGAAGCTGCAGTACCACCACAGTTTGTAAAAAGTCACATCATTCTGAGGGGGAGCAGAGAAAGTCTGCCAGGAGAGTAAATTCTTTTTGTCCATTGTCCCATCAAAGTTTGTGAGCTCTTTTTGAAAATAGTCATCTTTTACCTTTAACTTGTACAGAAGATGCTGTCAGACCACCAAAATAAAAATTATGAGGATGTTCTGTGGGTGCTTTTACACTCCTATCAGAGCAGAAAGCTCAGGAAAAGCAGCTGCAGGGGTACTTCTTGGGGAGAAGCACCACCAGGCTCAGCTGAAAGCCTTCTTCAAAAGCAAAGGAGACAGAGGTCCTGTAGCAGGGATCTGCTACACCATGGCTAATCTCTCAGCTACCACCTTCCTTTGCAGGGCGGTGCTACGGGAAGGTGACAATATGATAGTGAAATTAAAAAATATTAAACAATCCTTGTATGAAGAAGTGAAATAAAAGTGGCACGGGATACATATATGATGTTTCCAGATTTGAATTTGTAACCTATATGTTTAAGTGTATATTTACATTTAATACTAGAAGTAGATGGATGTACTCTTTCCAGCTAGATTTTTTCCTCTCACCTCCTCCACTTCTGTTGTATCCAGGGTTGCTGTCTTTTTCCTTTGCTTTGCTGCCCCTTTTACCCTCTTCCAGTCTTTCTCATGTCAAGCAGGACCATTTAAATCAAACATTTAAAACCCAGCTATGGAGAAATGAGGTATGTAGCCCAACCTTGGCAAACAGCTTTAGCAAGGCAGGAAGTGTTCGTAACTCCCTGTGCCATGGCAGACGGCTGCGCAAAGCTGCACGCTGAGAGATGCCCGTCCCACACGGGACCGACTCCATGCTGCACACCTACAGCAGCTCCAGCCCAATGTTTTCTTTTCTGTGAAAGCCATTTTGGCTGCCATGTGTTTGCATTTATTTCCTTTCCGGCTCCGTACATGACTCATCCGCAGTAGGACGGAGGAGCCAGGGCAGAGCTGGGCCGCCCCGGGAGCTCCTTTCCCCACTTCCCAGCCCTGTTTTGGGCAGCTTTCTGAAAGGCAGTCCCATGGTGAGGAGCTGTTGGCCAGGCTGCAAGAATTAACTCGCCATGCTCATGGCACCTGGGCTCAGTGTCGCTTTGCAGGGGAGGCACACGAGGGCTATCCTCTTCCCGTGCCTTGATACAAGAGACTGAGATGCTTCTCCCTCTGTAAAGTGATAGAGGCAGCTTTTATTCACTCTGGCTTTGAATGTTCCTGTTCCCTATAGGTTACCCACAAAGCATACTGCCACAGGTCTGCCGTTCCTAGATTTTAGTTCAATCCAAACCTAATCTTTTCTTCTTTTTCCAGAAGTCCCGTTGGCGCCAGCGTTTTCTTGCGTTCAGCCATGGGCAGGGTTACAGTAAACGGTTTCCTCTCGCTTCTTTCTGGGATCCTGTGCCAGGGCAGGAGGTATGTTTCCATCTGAGGATCCTCCTTGGGAAAGACTCTTATTTCATGGGGGGGTCATGCCTGAAACATAATGGTATTTTAACTGACTTTTGGTTTTTAGTAATTTCTCCTCCCCCCTCCAATAATCTGCAAATCTGTTACCAATCAGAATATGATATGTATCCTCAGCCAGTTTCAGTGGGGCTTATTTCTATTACATCTGGCAGTGTGTCCAGCGGGGGAGAAAAAAAACCTCAACCAGAATTAGCTGCGCTGAAATCAGCTGAATTTTGGATGTGTTCAACCTTTTTGGCCAGACTCATTCCGGTTCATGAGAAGTAATTATCTCTTGAGCATCACATTAATATTAAAGATCCACAGGCATTAGAGTTTAGGCAATATACCTTCTTCCCAGCTCCAAAAAAAAGATGTGGGATAATTGATCTGAACATGCTCCAAATGTGCATATGTCTTTATTTATGAATTCCAATGTGGATTGTTTGGGAGGATAAGGCAGAATAAGGAAAAGCAGGCAAAAATGTTGAGACCTCTCATCTCCCTGGCCATTTCTGTTAGGAATAGTTATAATCCCCTGAAAATGAGTTGTGAAAGCTAACAGCATGTTAATAGCCTATGTTACAAACACTAAATCCCTTCAACTGGTATTTCTGATTTACGCCTTTCCATATTTCTTAGATCAGGGAATTTGTGGTAGCTGGAGCTTGCGGCTGCCTGCGGCCAGGCCGGTCGCTGGAGAGCCAGCTTTGGTCACTGATGGCTCCTCTTCCTAAGGTTGGGGTGAAATTGCACCCCAGCTTCTGCCTGCTGAAGGAGAAATTGGAGCACCCAAAATGCTGTCTCCTGCAGGGTGTCCGTCAGCTGGCGCGCATTGGCTGCAGGATGCTGGGGTGACCTGTCCCAGACATGGAGGTGACAATGGCCGCACTGTGTCCCAGGACATGGTGGCTGTACGCACAGGAAACTGTGGCCTCAGGTGTTCAGGTCCTGCTCGCAGCCAAAGTGTGGCAGGACCCTACGAAAACAGCAGCGCGGCTGGCTTAGGGCTGGGCTTGAGCCACCGGGCAGCCCCACGCTGACGTGCTCCCGTACCTTCCGTCATGACCGTGACGACTGCATCTATGCTCAGGTATGCTTATGGATACGTAGATGGTATTGCATCGCTTATCCTTCTACCAGCAGAAAATTTGATTACTCCATACTAGCCAGCAATGTCATTACATTAAATAGAAGGGGAACCTTTTCCTTACTGAATTTTTTATTGTGTTCAGCTTCACTCAGTAGGGGAAAACAAGTCTATAAAAGTGCCGCTAGCTTGTTTCAACTTCTGCACGTGCACCCACCTCATTTTCACACCCTGGCGAGGGGTGTCAGACACAGCCTGGCCACCCGAGCGGTCCTGGACTGGCCCAATTTCCTGCAGAGCGCAGCGAAGGCCGTAGATATCAACTTCAAAGGTAAACAATTACCTTTTATTATCACACATGGCTTTAGCTCTACCAGTTTCAAACAGCACATAATCACAAGTCTGTGATAACATTTACTCCTGATGAGAGAAAATTTACCAAGTACTAAATTGCTGCTGAGATGACGGGAACATGAGCCAGGCAGAATTAACTCCGATGATGAGTCAGCAGACGTTAATGTCTTGCACCATGCTGGAGACATCTGCCGAGCCGTCCACTGTTGAATCATCTTAAATATTTCTGTGTTATTACCCCTCCAGGAACAAGCATCGGAGAACTTTTGTGTCTCTGTGTTATATATGCATAAGCTATTTTAAAATAAATATATGCAGGCACATAACAAGTGTATGCGTTTAGGTATGTAGGTAATTTTCATCTACGGGAAGGATGAGCAACCAGCAACTATTTAAAGTAAAACATGCATGGAAATGCTAATAGGAATTGCCTACATTTGGTGCTTGGAAAGCGATAGCTTTGCTCAGTCATGGCTCTGATGAGCCTGGGAGGGTGACCTCGTGTCCACGCCGTATGCCCTGAACCTTCATGCAGACCAGCCTGGCCAAGCTCGGAGTAGGAGCTAGAAGTTCACGAAAGGCTCCCCACGTTTTGAAAATTAATCCCTCAAGAACAGCTGCAGGGTGCTGTGCTCAAGTGTATCATCACTTCAGCTTTTTCCAGTTTTTTTTCCATATGCCCAGAACGTCAATATGTAGTTAGATAAATGTAGTAACTAGGCACAATCAAGAGCATCAGATGAATTCAGTGGAGAGGGGCAAATGACTTCTTAAATGAGATCCTTTTTCACTGAAGGCCCTGCAACTGTGCCGTCATACGCTGTCCTTCTGCAGTGGATCTTCAGCAGATGCTAAGACAGTGGCGTGTAACTGGGGGTGCCGAAGGACTTTACTCTGGACAACGTGACCATTGCACAAAGGAAGAGGCTGAGCTTTTATTTAGTAAATTCTTTGTTGCATTCAGCTTAACTCACTGCAGCAAAACAACTCAGGTTGTTTTAAAGTACGTTGTCTGTTCTGGCCTTAATTCATTTAAACTTTTGCAAACATAATTACCCAATTGTACGCACGTGAGAACTGCAGTAATTCAGCGCACATCGTGCAAAGCTGCATTTTTTTGAAACTCCAACTCTCTGAGGTCTGGAGGTCAAAAGTTAATTCTAGTGAGATATGTGAGACTTGTCCATGTTTGCCAAAAAAAATTGGTGTTTCAGGCATTCTGCACTCTGAGTGTCACTGCTCCAACTCATGTTTTTAAAGTTTCCCCACCCCCTGAATTTTCAGATGCAACTTAAAAAAAACACCACCCAATGTTTTGGAAAGCAGGGTCAGAGCGGGCTTGGCTGTTGCAGAGGGGACGTGGGAAGCACAAGCTGACGGTGGAGCTGGTGCCCCACAGGTGCAGCTGTGGGGCGGCGGGACCAGACAGCCTTGTGGTGCCCATCCTCCCTCTCCTTCTGTTCTCCTCGCTGCCGCTGATCCTGGGCTTAGCCTCCGCTCAGGGCGAGCCCATGGCTGCCTTCCATCTGATGGAGGTCCTCTGAGCCCATGTCCCCCTCTTCCCGGGGCCTGGGCGCAGGTCCCCGCCGGTCCCCACTCATGGGCCTGAGGACCTCAGGGCTTCTGAACAGGTTCGATGCTAGATGCTTAAAATAGCTCAAAGGAAATGATGTGAACATCCCCTGCACGCTGGGTTTTGCACTCAAACACTGCTTTTTCCAAAAATTAGCTCTAGCAACTCATCTTGAGGTGCCCTAAAATAACAACTTAGTATTTAATGAACATTAAGGGGGAATTAAATTAAACTAAACAGTAGCTCGGTTTCAGACTTCTCAGTAGTGGCTGCACAAAAGTGAGGCAGTGTTTTTAGACCAAATAAGAAATCCATCCTTTGAGGATTGGTTTACAGTCCTCCAGAATTTTCCACAAGGTTAATAACCAAGTGAAATGTCCTGGCGGGAATGATCACATTCCCGCTACTGCCCAGTCATTAGAATGGTGTGTCAGGAGGTTTCAAGCAAGTCGCACTATTTTTCTTCTACTGTGGAAGACGATGTGTCTCCATATTTGAAAAGCTTTCTCCCATTTTCCTTTGCATGCTGAACTTCTTGGGCACAGTGCATTAACTCTTCTTGAAGTACAAAATGGAGAATACAAGTGCCAGAACATTTTTGTCAATGGTTTCCAAAAACTATGGAATTTCCTGCCCAGCTACATCAGATCAGCCAACAACTTTGTAATTGCTAAAAACAGCCTGTTGATTTTCCTCCCAAGTGTTTCAGCTGGCCTGGCTGAGCTTTCTCTTTTCCACTGTCTTGAGATGTTTCTCTCATTGTGCACTGTGCTGTGTTTTTATGGTCAACATATCCTATAGCAAACAATTTCAGGCTGATGGCGGAAGGGAGATTGGGTTCAGGTTAGAGATTTGAGCCCGGGATGGGGAGCCAGGAATGCCTCAGTTCCTGGACCAGATCTGCCACTAAATCAGGAATCCACATAAAGCAAAGCCACATGATGAGCAATTGTACGATGATTTGATTTTCTGTGCTGAGGAGGAAGTGAGTGTTTGAATGCGGTTCTCTCCTTGGCGTGCCCGCTGCAACCGAAGCCGTGGCTACAGGTGGGCTGTGAGCGGGGGGCAGGGAGCAGGTTACCTCCAAGGGGAGGCTGAGATTTGGGAGGCTGCTGTCTAGTTGGGGACCAGGAGTTTTCACCAGAGTGGTACTTGGACTGACATCTCAGTGGTAAATGCAAATAAATTAGTTAAGTACGCCTGTATGAAATTTTCCTGCTGAAAAATTCATTCTATAAAAACATTTATACTGTATTCTTTATTGTCAGCTAATCCTGACCAAACTCATTAAATGGCAGTGTGTGGGTTACTCGCTGTCAGTGAAATTATCAAAGGCATTTTTCAGCTGGTGCACCGGGAAAGCATGTGCTTCAATGCCAACTAAAACAATAACGAGGAAATGTTATGATCAGACTTGACCAAATGACCTTTCCCATTTTAGATTAGTTCTTAATTTCAGCACAAGGGTCATCCTGTGAGAATACTTACAATAAGTCACTGCTCACCTCTCACATGAAAAAGAAGTGACTTATTAGAAATCTCACTGTACTCATTGCAGTTAATGAGATGTGGAAAGCTTTGTAATTTGATTTGCTGGACCATATGCTGTAAAGGGATACTGCTGATTTCATTCCTCCACATTTAATTTAAGCAGTATGCAATGGCTTCTTCGTATGGCTACTTATATAATAAAAATTAACTTGAAGTATAAAAAAAATACACCATTGTGGGGTTTATTACTCTATGTGGTTGAGTTTCAAGTGTTTTTCATTGAAACATCTGTAAGTAATGTGTAGGTCTAATTTTAAATCCTGGCAAATATTTTCCATTTAACATTTGGTTTTACTGACAGGCTTGGAGCAGTGGTTTTCAGAGCTTGTCAGTAACAGATATGTATTTTCAAAGACAAACATTTTTTTAATTGAAGATAACTGTAATTCAATACCTGCTTTTCCTATCCCGCTTGTATTTTAGCAGTTGCAAACAGCAGCACAGACACTCCCCCCACCTCCCTGTAGACCCCAGCCATGGCAGCAACACCGTGGCGGTTTGGGCTGTCCCTCACAGGCGGTCCCAGAGGTGTGGGGCAGCTGCGTGGGGCTGCGTGGGGCAGCTGCGTGGGGCTGCGTGGCATTTGGCAGAGTGAGGGCAGCCGCGCATGCGGGCTCGCCCCCGACCGAAGAAGGTGACAGCATTGGGAGATCCTGAACTCCCCAAGGATGTCTCCTTCAGAGATATCCCTTTGGACATTTTGCATGGGACAGTTACCTCCGGAGGGTGGATTTGGGCCTCAGCCCCGGGTGGAGCTTGGCCACGCGCCGCGACTCAGCAGCACGCGCTCCGCTCCCAGGGCCAAGCGCACTCGCTTGTACCACAGTGGCTCACCGTCAAGGCTTTATTTCAGGTTATTTGATTTTCGGCTGCGGACAAAATGAAACAGCTCAAACAGGCAGGCTGGCCTGCATAGCCCATAAAAGTGAAAACCAAGCTGACTTGTCAGCATGCGTCGTGCTGCCCAGCGAGGGCTTGCACACTTTTCTGGTCGTGGTGCTT
This sequence comes from Morus bassanus, assembly GCA_031468815.1. NCBI lineage: Eukaryota > Metazoa > Chordata > Aves > Suliformes > Sulidae > Morus > Morus bassanus. Next base: position 7,291,783 of record CM062576.1, on the reverse strand, counting down.
CATGTGGGAGCCTGAGCTGCCGCTGGGCTAAAGGTGGTGCTAGAAATACCCGGTGTGAGGCAATGAGAAGTCAGTTTGGAAGTCTAATATTAAGATTGTTTTCAAAAAGAAGTCCTGGAAGGCTAGAAATGCAGGAGACTCACTGGTTTTGCCTGAAAGAAATGCCACAGCATTATTTGCAATTAATGCCACAGTGTCCATGAGCTCTAAATACGACGACTGTGTGTGTTTTAATCTAACCCATTGGTTAAATTTGAGATCAGGCCAAGAATCTTGCAAAGCTGCTGCCCGTGGGGGATCGTGGCGAGGGAGGCTGTGGCCCCGCACCACCACAGGGCTGCAGCAGCTACAGAAACATGGCCATTTTGTGAGGTGCATGGCAAGGGGACGGCGCTTGTTTGTGTCCCCCTCACTCTGTCTCTCCCTCCCGCTACGCTTTACTGTTTCCTCACCACAATTTTAAAAACAAGTTTAATTCTGCTTTCAGTGAGAAATAATAATAGCAAATTATTTCTCTTAGACCCCGACTATCATCTTGTTGAACTGCAGCAGCAAAAAAATGAGGTTTGGTGCAGGGAGATCAGCTGTGGCAAGGAGCCGTGGCCAGAGGACGCCGGCGCTGGGTGCTGCGGCGGCTGGTGGGAGCACAGGGACCTCCGCTCTCCCGCAGCACCTTGCCGAGCCCCCAGGAAAGCATATCAGCATTACCCGAATATAACGGCTTTACATTTAGAGGCAAACACGTCTTTGCTACCAAAGACAACCTGTTTCTCTTCATTTTGGAAACTGCCTTTAATGCTTCGTGACGGGCTGGCGTGTGGGTTCAGTGGCTGAACTGAAGGTGTGGGCTCGAGCCAGCCCTTTGCGCATCTCGGGTCTGAGTCCTCCTTGGTGGGGACCCTGCCAGGGATCGAAACACGGGCCCTTCATGTGTGGACTTCCGCATTAAAAAAATAATAACAAAATCGGTTTTCAATTTTAATATGTCCCAGTTTTCTTTCATCAGAAGTTTTGAAGTGCTTCTGAGGAGGCTGGTGATAGTCATAATCTCAGCTACAGTGATTTCTCATAAACATTGAGAGAAACTGCAGCTTTACTGAATATAGCGTCTGTTTTAAATGGCTGGTGGTTCACTTCTTTTTAATATGAGTACAAGCACAGAGGCAAGTAAAATCTAATGAAAGTGCTTAGAAGATTTTGTTTTGATACCCCACAGCAGCCCTGCTTTATACTGAAGGGGGAAAAGATTTCTTTATAGCCAGGCCTGCAGAAGCCAGAAATTTAATCTCGCTCCAGAACTTATTTTATTGCATTTTTAATTTTCTCTTGCATTACCCTGACCCTTTTCTATAGCTTTTGACGCCTGGTGCTTAATTACTTATCATTAGCAATGTACATGGGGGCCTTCCTGCATATTTATAAATGTGATCATTAGTACACGGGAAGACAAAGACTTCTTTAAGACCATCATTAGTTATTCTGTTTTCATAGAAATGTTCATTAGAGAAACTACCCACCTGGTTAAATAATTATAATTAAGAATTGGTAATCTCCTTTGCATTTTTAACTTGATCTTCAGGACGTGTGTGCATAGCTAAAGGAGCCTTGTTTGGCCATCTTACTATCTTTTCTTTTTGATTTGAATTGTCAAGCAGATTTAAATGCTGTGTTTTGGAACTGTGTACTCTAAGAATGATTTATGGAAAGATAGGTTATTAAAAAAAAAAAAAAAGAAAAGAAATCAACCCAGCAATTATCTCTGAATTCATTAACTGTGCACTGGCAGCAAGAGGTTATATAAGCCATTTACTGTAATGCACGGTATGGAGTTAAAAGAAAATGTCACCGGAGCCTGATTTCTCTGCCCTATCTGCGGTACTCACTGCAGACACCCAGACTGCAGAACACTTGCAGAAAGGTATCGTTTCCATGCCACGGTATGGTATTACTTGGAAATGCCAACAATAAACGCGATAGTGTCAGTACTCCTGCTCCCAGCCATCGTGGGGAGCTGGTGGGAAACCCGTCCGAAATGTGTGCGTGTGCCTGTCTGCTGCGAGGCTGCAGGGAAGGGAGAGCATCACCCCTCCATGCCTGCGGCTGGCACGGGGAGGGCTCACCTCTGATAAACCACAGCGGTGGGAAGAGCTTGTCAGTGGCATAAATATCATCTGTAAACAATTAAGCCGCTACTGCTCATTCAGGGCAGTTTTGAGAAGCAAAGGAAGTCTGCAATCAGTTATATCTCCAATTACCATAAAAATATATTAGCCATTCATTCATTTATTAATGATTCATCAGTTAACCACACATAATGAGCAAATAATTAGCAATGCTGTACGGTTGCCAAAATTGAAGAAGTGTTGGCATTTTAAAGATGAAAGGTTGCATTTATGTAAAAAGTCGGGTGGTGATAAAGTTAATACAGAAGATAATTATAAAAGTGGCTGTCCTATTTTAGAGGCTGAGGTCCCACAAAACTTGCCTAATTGAACTGAAATTAATATTCTTCAAAAGCACGCATGTTACTGCATACTAGCTGCTGCATTTACTCGGAGATCTCCCTTCAGTAAGGTATGTCGCACAATACAAGTTAATAAAATGCCAGACAGCAAGACTGCGTTCTTTGTTTGCTCGGTTCAGGGCCTTGTGGAAAACAATAAATTGCATTCATGTCAGCTGAGGCCCATCCCTTTGCTAATTACCGTTTGGTGCTGAAATGACTTCTGTGAAATTGGGAGCAGGAAGAAACACACAGCCGTACAAGGGAGGCTTTTCAGACTACGGCAGTAAATGTGAGATAGGCCTTAGGCGCACAGATGTTAAAACAGTGAATTCCCCTACAGATTACACTAATGGAAACCCTGTCAGGGTAAGTCAAATCCGGGGTCTGTGGTCAAAATCTAATTAATGTTCCTGTACTTAAAAAGAATATGAATGCCTGGAGGTGATGAGGAACGTATAAGAAACTCGCTTGTTTGTAAAATTGCTCGTGCGGATGGCAAGCGCCGCTGATCCCTTCCTTACGAGGTAACACCTGCTGGAGGAGCTGCTTATGCCCCTTGGTGCAGCGCTGCGGGCAGCGGGCTCGACCCCTTTTGGAAGTCCTGCATGAAAACGGCTGTTCGCGCCTGGGCTGCCTCCCCGGTGGACAGTCATTGCCGTCGTTAAACGCCCCCTCTTCGTTCGGCACAACCGAGCGGTGTCGGCATCGCTGTTTAGGAAGTACTTGTAGCTGAAGACGTAAGAAAGGACCAGCTCCTCTTTGTGCAAAAACAAAGGCTCACCCGTCTAAGTTGAGCTTGAGGACACTGCTGGGGCTCTTACGGCGCTTTCACAGCTGCACAGTGCATGGCCTGTGCAATAACAGAGGAAATGAATTTATAATGCAACAATCTCTTCATTTTCACAAGCACAAAAATTCCCCTAAATACTTAAAATAACACTCAGAGTGGGACAGACCTTAAATTTTGAATAAATGAAACCCTAATCCAGTGTGTTGCTGAAACAAGCTTGTTATTAAAGAAATAAATTTGAAACAGCAAGTGGTTTGAGAATTTTGGATTTAATTATTTAAATCTACTTAAGATAACTCTCTAGCACTGTGTTTGGGTTTCCTGTTGAGAGCATGTTTTCCAGGAAAGGTATCCCACCCAGTGGCTTGGAAATATTAACTTTCGCATGCAACAGTGGTTTAAGTAGTAGAGACAAATAATTATTATAATAAGGCAAGATATTGTAGGGCAAATTGGTGATATTTCCTGGATGTATCCTGTCATGAAAACTGCACAGAGCTCTTTGGGGGTTTGGAGAGACCACCGCTCTCCTTGGCTAAATGGCATATGTAATGTGGCTCCAGATGCTCTTCAGACAAGAGGGAGAGTAGTTCCCTTAGTTGTGTTACAGAACCAGCCACGACCAACAGGACCTGAAACAGCAGGTTTGCAATTGTAAGCTAATTTGAGGTATTCTCTGTTATTTAATAGATAAATATTGGGATCAGACTTTGTTCATTGCTGATTGCTATACTTCAGTTAAAATCTACTATTTCATCTTTAGGATGTTAGATTGTCTCCTAAAGTAGCATAGATCAAGAAGGCAATAAATCTGTCTTTTCTTTTGTAGGCCATAACAGGAGCTTCCTGGATCCTGGGTCTGCACTTAGGGTAAGAATCAGACAAATGTGTTCAAGATGTCCCTGATCTGCACAAAATCCAGGAGAGGGAGAAGAACTGGGGAGGTGTTCCTTGTCCCCAGCCATGACCCAGGCACGGGGAAGGCGACTTCCCCCGCAGCCAGGAGAGAGCAGGGGAGAAGACTCTGGCTCTGAGTCACGTTTCCTTCCCCTGGGCTCGTGCTGGGACAGAGGGACGTGGCCATGCTGTGTGCTGGCTTGGCCTTGCTGCTTGGCTTGGCTCCTGCAGGGCAAGCATGCTGTACATATGCTGTGAAGAACAGGGATGATGTCTTTGCGTTAGAATATACTCACAAGTAATCTTGTATGTCTTCAAGGCAGGATGCTCATCTTAATCATTTTTTTTCAATACGTTCTCTCTGCCTTGTCTGTGTTTGCAATACAGCTCTTGCAGGGGGGTTACCTGCTAGTTTGGGGGCCAGACTCTGTTGCTGAGTATTACCAGCACTCACTCTGTCAGTCATGTTGGCCACTGTGACTCAAGTGCCACCCTCTGTCGCAGGGATGAAGCCTTTCAGCTTTGCTGATGCTACCGAGGTTGTGTTGACGTAACTGAATTTGTCCCTTCTGTCATGCATAAGGGTTGCATCTTAGGGAGGGTTCAGCTTTCTAGCCAAAGTTTGTGGTGACAAAAAAAGGCAAATCCAGAGTTTCAATTAATCTAGTTAAATGGTTCAATTACTACTCATGGGTCTAATGATCAACACAGCTGTGTCATCGTCTGAATCCGACACGACTAACCGACTCAAGAGCTGGTGCTCAGTTCAGCACTGGGTTCTCTAAAGTTCACAACGTGTAAGGATGGTGTTCAACCAAAACTCAAAAGATTTGCCTGATTATCCTCATTCAAGCATGCTCACTGACTTACCTTGTGATTATTAGCAATATTTCCTTTTATAAATAGTTTTTTATTTTCAAGAAAAGGTAGTCCCACAAATATTTTTTTCTTAAGAAATAATGTCTATGCTTATGCGTTACATGAGGTAGATGTTGGTTTAAAGCTTAGTTCTTGCTTAAGGGATATCTTTTAGTCCACTGAAAGGGGTTGATTAGTGTCCCCTAGCTGAACCATTTTTTTCCCTCTGTTGCTTTGACCCATTGATTTAATTAAGGTCTAATAAAGAGAGGGCTGAAAGATTGTTAAAAATCCTTTTCTTTTTTTCATGGATCTGACCTGTGCTGGTCTGTCAGTGCATTTTTGACTTGCACATGCCCTCTTTAATATGTAAGCACACTGATAGAGAGGTTGTCTTCCTTAGAGCCAGTTGTTTTTTTCCCTCGATGGTAGATCAGATTTAATTTTGGGCTTAACCAAAACAAATGCTTTTCTGGGGACCTTTTATTTTAGTGAAAATAAGTAATGAAAAAATAACCAAAGCAAGTCACAGTAGCAAAAGGAAAGACCTTAGAAAGCTTAGTGGTGACGCTTTCTTTCTCTCTTTCCTTTCCCATCTTGCCAGCGGAGAAAGAGGAATAGAAATGAAAACTCTGGTTGTGCTTTCCAGTTAAGTCACAAGAATGAATGGAAGTTTATGAAACATGGAGGGTTTTTCATTGAAAATGCCTGCTACTTTTCAACTTTGTGTCTTGCCTAGGTCAGTGTTAATGCTCAAAATAATACTTCACACTATTTGTCATATTGCCAACCTCCCCTTTTCCTTTCCTTTCTCCTCCCACCAGCTCTGCAGTTTGCTACTCTTGGGTGAGAAGAGCTCTTCTCAGCATGCTAATTTTCCTGCTGAGCAGGCTCATCTGTATCTTGTAAAAGGGAGATTACCACAAATGTGCCCCCTCTCCACACTCTGCTTCTGTGGTAGGAGAGGACTTCTGGCACTGGGGCTCCCAGTGCTATCCCGGCTGTGCCAGGACCACGACAATGGTCTTCAGAAGAATAAAAAAAGGAAAAAAAGCCCCAGCTGCAACTTCAAGGAATGGCTCTAATGTGCTGTTCGTGGCTTGAAAGAACAGCGTTGCCATCCAGAGTGGCAGTTTGTGACTGTGAACCTTCTTAGATGGCTCTCATGCTCAGATTTCCGTGCTGCAGCTTGTTAGCAGCAGAGCTGCCCGCAGGGCTGTGGCAGGTTTGCAGTACGGCAGGATGTGCACTAAAATAAAAATCTGGTTAGTGGTGGTGTGATCCCAGTGCTGGCTGGGCACTGGCAATTAAACCTGCATGAGACTAAGCCACCTGGACTTTGGGACCCCTGGGATGTGACGTACCACTTGCTGAGGGCCGCCCCTGCCCAGGAAAGCACTGAAACAGGTGTATAAATCCTGCCGTGTTCAATGGGACTTAGGTACCTGCTTAAAGTTAAGTGCTTGTTTAGAGAGTTTCCTGAATGAAAGCCTGACAATTGTGCCCGAGAGTAACTTTGAAATTAGTTTTAATTTCCTCATCATAACCAGCTGTCATGAATCTGTGTAAAAAGGGTTTGGTTTTGGATAGATGAAAGACTTCCCAGGCCCTTGGCTTTCGTGTAAGTGCCGTTCCTGGATGCCCAGCACCCTGCTGAGCTGAAGCAGCCCTGCTTTTATTCTGGGTTGCTCCGTGGTCCGCTGGGGCTGCAGTGCCAGCCCGGCACTCTGCAAAGCAAACTGCCCTGCCAGCAACTGAAATCGGCCGACTGCACCTCCCCAGCCGTATCCCATCTGAGGCAATCTCTGCAGGCTACAACAGAGGAAGAGAAAGTCCACGCTATATTTAGTAGGTGAGTGCAAAGGAAAGTAAGGGGAGCAAGAGAGGGGGAGAGGAGGTTTGTGTCCAAGTGGGAGAATCAGCTGGACCTCCCACTCGGAAACGTAGCAGGCATCCAGTCCCTTTGTGTCACAGGAGTCATAGAGCTTTGAGAGCTTTTTCTTTTAGGATTTTTTTTTCCTTTATAACCCTTTCTTTCTTACAACAGAGTTTGGGGGTAAACTTGAAAATAAATCTAACGTTACACTTACAGCAACCAGTCTCAAAGGAAAAACAAAAGCCAACAAACTCAAATTACTACTGAATTCTGTATGTGCACATGTTTACATGCATCATCTACTTAAGGCAAGCAGGACTGTGTCCATGTAGCTAAGAGTTATTTTATTTTTTTGCTCAAATACATGGTTAATTAGTCAATGGATAATACCACTGTTATGTGGCTCTTGGAAAGACTAAATTTGCAATTAAAACATTTTAAAGGCTTTCTTTTGTAGAGTCCTTAGGTAATTAAGCTGAAGTGCATGTACATTTCCATATATAAATGTACTGGAGCAGTGGTAGCTGATGTAGTAGTTAAGGTCAGGTAGAAACCAGCCTTGCATTTAGAGTCTTTTTTCCAGTACCTCACTCAAAACCTCCTAAATCTAAATTAATCTTCCAGAAATGTATGGGAAATTTGGTTTATGAGGGGAAAAAAAAGGTCTTGCATTATTACCATAGACTATCAGTCTTCCCTCAGCATGATTGCATTCATTTTGTGACGGGTGGCTGTTCAGCATTGCCACAAGAGAACTTCAGAAGACTTTTGCTAGAATAAAGCATATCACGGGACCGGTCACATTGGGGTGCCCCCACCAAAGCAGGAGCAGGGACTCAGCCCTCTGTGGCTGCAGCCTGGGGGCTGGAGACACATGTAGGTGAAGCTTTTGCCTGGCCCACAGGAAGGGACCTGGGGACAGCACAGCGCTCAAGGTGGCTGCAACAAACCTGGGAGCAAACCTGGCTCTGCTGCTGTGTCCTGCTGCAGCACTGCTGTGGCCTGCTCCCCTCCCTGGAAAACCCCGCTCCGGGCTGCAGCTTCCCGCTCCACCTCCTGAAGCCGTTCCCTCCCTTGCAGTCTTGGTTCCTCTCCTCCTTGCCAAGTACACTGACTCCAGCCTGATCTGAAAGTTAAAATTAACAAATAACATCCTGGGCTGAGCCAAGTTAGGATCTGGAGATAGGACATGCTGCGGGAAGGGAGCGGGGTAGGGGGCTGTAAGAGAGCATGAACGCTCAGCCTTGTAATATGTGTGAGAGCTGATGCTCTCTGAGCAATTGAGTGCTTATTATTATTTCTCTTGGATAGGTCACCTGGGAGTGGTGGAATTTTTCATTTTAAATTAAAAAGAAATCTTTTATAATGCTCATTTCTGAAAGGAAAAAAAACCTCACCTCATCATGGAAGCAATTAGATGGAGGACACATTGAAAGGAGTGATTAGTTGTTAATTTTTGAGCTATTGGCCCTGACAGAGGGGTTTTTTGTCAAGGATTTTTTTTTTTAAAGGTGTCTTTCATATGCCTATAGTCCAAGGTTACTTCTCATTCAATAGCAATTACTATATGTCCATTACATGCTAGAGACTGCTTGAGGTGGATGCAGTGGTCCCCATCAGAGCGTGTGCCAAGTCGAAATGCCAGCAGCTGTGTGAGCCACAGGATAATTGTTCCTATCTGCTTCTTCTCTTTCCCAAGTCCCAGTAAATGTTCTAGGGAGTAACTTCCCCCATCCTTGATGTGACCTGAAAGTACAGCGGTCCAGTTTGCATTTCAGGTTCCAGGTCAGCCGTGTCAAGATTTGAACAAGAATCAAGGAGGATAATGGGTCAGATGTAATTAAGAGGTGAAACTACTGGTGACATAGCTGCACATTTCAGTTTTCTTTCTTTCTGCCCATCAGATTACAAACCTTAGTCCCACCACCACTTAAAAAACCTAATCTGTAACTGCGAACCCTGTATAACTGCTCTATTGTATCAGATGGAAATCAACTAACCAGACACCACAATACAAAAAAATAAGCACATTGTACCTCAGAAAAATATGGGGCTAAAAACACAGAAAAAATGCTGTCTTGTTAACATATGGACATGGTCCAGTAATGGAATGAGTAGGGAAACTTGAATGGATCAGAGTCAAAAAACACTCTGCTTAATTCTTGGGGTTTTTTATTCGCCATTCAGCTTACATCAGTGTTAACATCTACTGAGAAATGCAGTCATTTACAATTTGCAGTTCAATGTGTTACTTTAATTAGTATGAAAATTAAAGGGCAACTATAGGCCGATGTGAATGATTATGGAAATACATGTGCATCACATGCAATGCTCTCATTTAATTAATCGTCTTGTAAACTATATCGAGCACTTTAAGTCAGTTGCTGAGTATAACAACTCTATTTTAAATAACCACTTAATACTTAACAGGATGTGGAGAAAACACTATAGCACACGACTGCTTCTCAAGTTTCAGTGTCTGAGATTTTTTAAAGCTGACCCAAGTCAACCCAAAGAATGTTTAACACCCCGTGTCTGAACACAAGAAACTCTGTGATGTACAGACATTCAATTACATTTTTTAAAAAGTGAGAAACATTTTGTAAAATAGTGACTTTAGAAAACTAATTGGCAGCAGCAAACTTGAGAGTGAAGGCCAAAGCTAGAGGGGACCTTTTACTACAGTAACTCTAGTCAAGGCAAATGAAAATAAAGGTATCTTTGTTTCTCAGTCAAATTAGCTGATTAAGAAATAAAACATTTTAACATGCTTTAAATGCAGCATTAATTATTTATATGAAAAAAATTAAAGCCAGGTTCCATGAATTACACTTTGTGTGTGTGAATTGAACGTTACGGGAATAGTAATCCTTTTACATTCATGCCTTACTTCATTAGGCAAAACTAAATATTAAGGGCTCTATTCATTCAAAAAATTCTTATGCATTCAGGTCACACCTTTTCTATGGCTGTTTTTTTTTTAAGAGTACAATTTACAGCACTGATTTTTAAATATGATTCAGAAAAAGCAATCTACTTCTACAGGATGGGCTCTAGTAAATGGATGTGTTTAGAAAAAGACAAAGATACAGTGGTGGGTCTTGGCTGTCATCAGTGAAAAGGCCCAGAGTAAGTCATATTGTATGGTCTCAAAGCTGGTGTAGTAATATAGAAAATCAGATGCATTACGGGTAGGGAAGCTCTGAACTCTGTGAACCCTTTTTCCTATAGATTGATTAGTAAATAATTTTCCCCCCTCACTGACTGTTTCCAATGACTGGGCAGTGCTTTATTCAGGTGAATGAAGAACAGAGGTTATTTACTTGGGCAGGTGTGTTCAGGGATGTACTTTTCTATTTTCCATATATGCCCATTTTAGCAATGGTGTGTCCCATTCTTGGCTCCTCGGGAGGAGAGTCCATCCGCCGAAGCTGCACTGATCTGTGGGATGTGGTTAAACATCTGCTAGGGCTGAGGCTGGGATCATCAAAGTCACTTGTCTGCTCTTCTTTGAATGCAGACCCATGAGGTGAGGAGCTGGTAAATTAATTAATTGTTTTGCTAACACATATGTGAAAAGAAATAAGAATTGAACTCTGGTTTGTTTCAGCTTCTTTCCTTGGGTGTTTTGTTGTTGTTTTTTACTGACTAAGGAGAGGAACAGCTAGAACTGTGCAATGATGATCATTTTTAACTTTCAAAATAATTGAAAGAATCACTTAACATTAAAATAATAATTTTCAAAGAGACAAAGAGAGAAGAAAAAAACCCCAAACCCAAGCAAGAAATTACAAAAAAAGGGGTTACCCAGAAGCTTGTAAATTGTCAGCTGGCTGAATTTAAATAAACTTTTGGGAAACAAAATATTGGGAAATGGGACAAGGCGTCAGACGGTTGGGTAAGATTGATGTATTTAATAGTTTAGTTAATATGGATCAACATCTGCCTTTAGTTACATCTGCACAACCCCCTGACTGCAGCAGAGTTGTATGTTGGGAACCAAGTTTGGACCAATGTTTTTAAATAGGCCCCGGTGCGGAATATCAGCAGAGAGCCTGCGCTGCTCGGTGCCGGTGTAACCAGGCAGCTCTGGAGAGAATGGGTAATACAATATGTTATTGTTTCTCATGTAATTTTTAAAATACATTGAGGAGTAATATATTTTTTTATAATAGGGTGCTCCCTGTCTCTTTAATTAACTGTCAGATGTAGGATGTCCTCGTGCCAAAATGCTACAGTCTGCTCCCTCTGTGCAATTGTTAATTAAATCCATCCCTTATTGTAGAGCCTGCCTAGTCTCTTACCCATTCTGCTTATCTGTGATACCAGATGATGCTTAGTAATTCATGACCAACCTGCTCCCACCTTCTGTAGGGCCTCCTGTGCACTGACCTTACCAGCTTCACCTTTTCGCTGTTCCCAAGGAGAACGGAGCCCCAGAGGCAACAGTTTTATCAACTTTTCCTGTTGACCAGATGATGGTTCAGTGATAAATAAATGGAGTGTGCTTGAGCTGGAGGCCTCCCACACGCCATCACTCCCTGCCCTTCTCCGGCTCCCCGCTGCTTGCCTGGACACGGAAATGTGCAGGGAACGGGGACTGTCCTCAAAGGGCACTGCAGGCTGCACCGCTGCTGGCGGGCAAGATCCACTTTTGCCTATCCAGGTAATGTTACTCTGCCAGTCACCGTGTCAGCTGAAAACTTTGCTTGGTACTGAGCTATGCTACCTGCAAATCTCTTCACCCCACCTGTAAGGCTGATACACAGGAGCTGGTAGGAATATTTTCATAGCTGACAAGCTGTTTCCCATGAACAGTGTCAAAGATTTAAAAGCCACTTCTGCAAATGGGACTTTCTGGCAAATATAGACTAAGCAAATCTTTTATTATTACCATATGGCTAGAAATACTCCTAGAGTTCTCCTGGAAATGGGTACTGTACCAGCAGAAAGCAATATTCTGTTGGCCTGTGCATTGCCTCAAGGGTATTTACTATGGTAATAAGATCAGTAATTCATCTCCTAAAATCACTGGGAGTACAAATGCTTATTTAAGTAGATGGTATCTTGATTGCAACTGAGTCAGGAGAGCTCTTAAAGCTGCCTGTTTAGGCTACAGATCTCTAAAAGGCAAAGGGCTGGTGGTTCTTGGTAAACACAAGAACATGGTGTATGACAGCTACCTTACATTTTCAGCGATTCACAGTAGATGCACAGCACATCCCGTGGCAAAAATGGTCATATACAAATATGTCAGGAAATTTTGTCTATTGGGGTTTTTTGCTTTTTTCTTTCCAAGGCAATGTAATGGAAAGAGATATAAATCTCTCTCCATCTCCAAATGGTTGGTTAGAACAAAAAAGACGAAGCCATACTCCAGCAGCACATGGAACCATCCGAACCCCGTTGTGTTGGGGGATGCAGCACCAACATAATTTAAGAGACAGCCCTGGCCCAGAAAAATTGAAGGGGAAAGATCTGGGGTAAAGTTATTTGCTTCACCTCAGAGTAGGCCAGTGTCAGAGAAGTACCCTATGTTCTCGAGACTCTTGCAGCCGCCCATCTGCTAGCTCGCAAACTCAGCAGGCCTCTTCTCTAGAAATCCTGGAGGCAGAAGCCTCCAGTCTTGCTCAACTGCTTTTCTTTTTTTTTTTTTTTTTTTTTGTTTACAACGCTGATCAGGAGAAACCATGGTTTTACAGAAAGGCATGGAAATGGGAGTTTAAGGACCTGGTTTCTAATCCCAAACTCTGCTGCAGGAATTCTTCACAGAAAGGATGATACAGTCTAGAAATACAGAGATTCATCAAATTGTTTTATCTGAGAAAAACCATAGTTTGACCTCTGAAAATCCAAAATCAGTGCCCGTAGCCCTGTGCCAGGAAAGTCTCAGGTGGTCCATAGTGTTTCACATTGATGATGTGGCATTGAAGGTGAATCACAGAAAAACTGAGCAAGAAGTGCCTGAAACAGATGTTCTCTAGTTTGCCAAGAAGCCTGAGCCCTTAATGAGGACATGTGGCTGAAACGGAAAGCATTAGCAGTTTTCCTGCAGAATGTTGTTCTGTACTTTAACTTCATCAACACTGTTCCTTCTTTGCACAGTTATTAAGCTAAATATCACTGAGGCATGTGCAAATTTGATGAAGGAAATATTTGTTTGTGCTCTCTGTATATTTCAGAAATTAAAGATTTTTCAGCAGGCACAATTCTGCCTTGTGAGCCAGAATTTTCACTCTAATTTTTTCTGCAATCATGGAGCATAACAAACATTTGAAATTACTTTCACCAGCTTGATCACTGTTGTCAGACAGAGTATATATGCAAATGAAACTAATACATTTTGCTGAAGTTCTCTGGATTCCACCAGAATGTATGGAATTGTCTTTCGTTAGTTAACAACGCTTAACACTTATGTAGCAATTTCCATCCTCGGTGACAAGCTTATTAATCAATGCAACACCTCTGAAAGGAGCATTGCTATGTATTCCTATTAGAGTGTGAAATTTAAAATGTATGGATGTGCTCTGAAATGTTGGTCAAATAGCCGAAGAAACCTGGGTTTCGAATTTGGGAGTTTGTGGTTTCTGTCCCATGATTAGGCCAGACTCCTGTGACACACAGACCCCTTTATGTGTTTAATAGATCAAGCTCTGCTGGGTTCAGAGGCACACATCAGCATGGCCATACCCTGACTTTGAAATGTGGCGATAACACAACCGTTTTTTATAATTGCTGCCTAGAGGACCTGAGGTGGGGATACAGCACACTGCTGCGATTTGCTCTTTGCAGCTTTGTTAAGACTCGCAGGAGCTGGAAGGTGTGTTTCCAGTGCACAGTAAATAGGGTTGTGCTAAATGACCCCTGCCTTTTTTCATGCTAATAGGTGTGACAGTGTTGGGTTAACAAATAAGTCAGTCCTGACATAGCGATGATAATTTTGTCTAGAGTGAAATCCGTTGAGTTCCCTCACCTCTTTTCTGTGCCTGCTATTGTAGGACACTAATGGTTCCACTGATCTGTTCTCCTTGCAGCCAAAAAACTGTCAGATGACAGTGTTTTCTGCCTGCTACATCCCAGAAAAAAAAAAAAAAAAAGTGTATATTCTATCTATTAAGTTTGGTTTGGGAAATGAGTTTTGTTTGCTGTTACCAGGTCTGCAGAAGCCACGAGGCAGGTGGAGTGAAAAAGGCTTCCTATAAAGGGTATAATGAAAGACAAACCATTTCAGCTGGTGACTAGAGGCATATCAACAAAGATCACCTCCTGCATATATCAAGTGATTGATAGCAAGTTTGAAAGCTTTTTCAGTTCCCTGGTAGTGCCATCCAACTGCAATAAAACACATGGATTTCTCTGCTACCCTTCCAGATAAACCCCCATCATGCTGCATGTCAGAAGAGCTTCAAGGATAAAAAAAAAAAAAAAAACAAAAAACGGTACAGGGAGTTATTATTTTTAAGTAGCTCAGTCCATTGCTTTTAAGGGTGACAATATCTAAACTATCTGTTAAACATCTCGTTGCTTTTCTCTGTTCGTAGGCAGCCTCTGAGACTTTGTCAGCAGCCTGACATAAATCAGCCTGCTGAGGGGTAACAGCCCAGGATGGGTCCTGTGGGCCAGGAGAGGGGGTTTTGGGTTGCCTGGAGGGCATTGGATGAGAATGGATGTTCTCATCTTTTGGATGAGAACAGCTACCTAAAAATTCACACCCCTCTGGCAAGCTCAGCAAGCATAGTCCCTGTGCTGGGTACCTTGATGGGACAGACGAGGGCCATGGGCCAAATGGCGATGGCTCCCACATACCTGCCTACCAGGCATAGGCTGCAGTCCCATTCTTGCTGCCCGTCTCCTTGATGGCTAAGTTGCTGGTACTCTCCATGGTTTGGTGTGGGGGCTTGTAGCTGCTCCTCTGCTTTGTGGATGCTGAGTCTGGCCCCTCAGTGCATCTGGTCTCATGCTGTTTAATAGGAACCAATTGCTCCTGTTGAAAAGGACTCTGTGTTTTGAGGATTTGTGCATCCAGACATTGTGAAACATTCATACCTGAAAGCTATGGAAGCATTATAAATGAGTTCTTATGACAAAATTTGTATCTGTTTCATTGCCTCATGCTCATGAAAGTCTTGTCAGCCATTGGGAACCCACAAACCTTGGAGAAGTCAAATGGCTTCTGCGAAACTCTTACTGAAATGAATTTTATAGTTAGATGCTGTTCCTTCTCACCAGAGAAGGAAATTCAGGTTCATGAGACTCTGAGACCTGGGAAAGCACCTTGAAAATACCAAGGTTGATCTGCTTCATCCACATACAGCCTGTTTAAAAATTGGTCCTGGCTGCAAGGCTTGAGTTTGGGTCTGGGTACAAATATCCCTTAATGTAAAGGTGAGATCTTTATTCTGCTGATGTCAATGTGATCTCTATCACTGGCTTAACTGGATGGGGGGCTATGCTGTGTTTTAAATTACAGTTTTAGTTTGACCTGTATGTAACGTCAAGATTGGTATTAACTGGGAAGTCTAAATTTCTGGAAGTCTCTCTCTCAGTAGTTCTTATTAAATTCACTACTCCAGCATAATGTAGCTTTCTGTTCTAATCATGGTGTTGCTGTACTTGGGCATGGCACATCAAAGGGGTTACCTTGCTCTCATAGCAGAATCCTTCCTAGGTTCGCTCACTCTGGGGACCCACACCAGATTTCCCCGGTTCTGCGCACAGGCCAGATTTTCAGCTCCCTTTTAATCTTTGGCAATTTGAATTTATATGGAAAACTTACAGGTGACAGTCTGGCTACGTTGAGACAAGTAGGATAGAAACCGTGTCAGAACAGTCCCTGAAAGTCCTACGATGTGCTTAAAGCATTTCAAGAGAACCCTTGATCCAAAGTATCAAAGGGTTACAGTAAGATCAAGAAGAATTAAAACTGATGGTGTGCCAGAAATCACGTGCAGCACAAGGTCATTACTCACCCTCGTTAAAGCGGTCTCAGTACTGTGGCCTGATCTGAAGCTTAATTGAAAAGTTTCAAATGATGCATTATAACGAAGACATGACAGCCACTGCCCATTCCACGACCTCTGCTAAAAAAGGCATATCGGTAATAGGGCAGAAATCTAAGCAATTGCTTAAGGATAATCAAGGCCTAATGAGGTATCCACTTCAGTCTTTCAAAGGCAGAGGAACCTCTCCCTGATGCTGGAGAGAAGGCAAGGGCTGATGTGAACAGGTTCTTGCATCCAGGGAACAGGCCACCTGGCCAGGGTAGTCACAGTCCTCAGCAGCGGAGGGAATACAAAGGGCAACACCATATCTGTAGTGTGGGTTCTCAGTTGTACAAAAGGTTAGTGCCGTGGCCTAGGACAGCCTCCTCTCAGTTGCTTTCTTTTGCAATCATTTTCTGTTACCCCAGACCTTGACCCACAATGATCATAAGCCCATCAGGTCTGAATTATTAGTTGTGTTAGGAACCAAGACAGTGGCAACAGGAGATAGCTCACTGCTGATGTTATCAATTTTCCCTAAAAATTCACAAAAACCCAAAACCTGTTGATGTTCCACTTGAGCGTGATAACAAACTGCAACTCACAATTACCCAAAGAAATCAAGTATCTCCTTGGCATCTTCCTCTTTTTCTGTTCTATTATCTGTTCTAGCAGAGAGGTCAGTGCCCATATCCACACGATTATCTCCACATCCAGCTGCCAAATTGTGAAAGCTGCTCTTCCTGGACTATGTCTTGGGCAGCCGTATTAAAGGGTTTGCACATGCCCCTGCCCAATGAGCAGTTACAGTGTGGAATCACCTTTCAGACTGCAGAAGCCAAATGGTTTTTAATCTTTTTGAAATAGTCAGCTCACCCATTTTAACCCATATCTGTAGGCTCTGCTTTTGTGAGGAGAGGGTGTCTCTCCAGATTCGTATCTGTTTGCTGAGCAGGTTTGCTTGCTGTTCCTCTTCTCTCCTGTTTTGAAAAGATCTCCCTCCTGTCTTGAGATACACTAGCCATGGGAAGCTAGACCAGACAAAAACATTGTATAGGGTTTCAGGTTCAGTGACAGAGTACAGCCTTCAGTGATGGACTTGCTTAAAGGCATCGTGCACAGCGACAAGTTACAAAAATTGTTTAGCACCATGGGCCATTTTCTTTGGCCTTCAAGTTCCTCCTTAATTTTAAGTACAGCTAAAATCAAAATACCTCCTTTCTTCACTATGAATCCTACTTTAATTATCTTCTGCTTTTTCGTGTAATTTCCTTCAACTTTAAACACAGAGACTGAAAAAGAAGGCTAATACAAAGAAAAAGTTATAGCAAAATAACTAAAACCCCATTTATTCAGCTCTTCAGGTAGCTGTCTTGAAGACCATAAGAGGTGCAACTGGCTTCACTGGGACACCCTTGGGCTTAGCATTAAACCATGTGTTTTGCTGAAGTAAGACCTTTAATATATGCCATATGGCATCAGCTCTACAAAATATTACCGGTTGGCTGACAGCCCTGCTTCTGTCTGTTGCTTGCAAATTAATACTGTAAGTCTGTGTGGGTAAATAGGTTGTCATCACCAGTGCCCATGGTCACTGCAGGCTGCACCCATGAGCCTAAGGACTCTGCGTCCGTACTTTCCTCGAGAAGGTTTTGTGTGTTAAGCTGCTTGTGCTCTACCCATGAAAGCAGTGGCTGAGCAGTCCTGCCTGGGGAGGAACCACTGCCACTGTGTTTTTGGGTCTCCGAGGAGCTCTGGGACAGCATGGGACGATGGGGCACTGCCAGCTGCTGCATGAGAGCTGCCATGGTGGCCGGCTGGGCTCTGCATGAGCTGGAGCCAGCCACAGCGTCAGCGGGGCAAGCAGTGCCTGTACCAGCCTGAAGGTACAGTGTCAAGAGGCATTTCTTGATATATTGTTTCATGTTAAAAATCATGGATTGATTTAGCCAGTTACAGGATTTTTTTACGCATTTTACTTGTATATGAACAAGGACAAAATGCAGATGGAGGGATGCCTAGCATGTCTTGGGAACAGGTACCAGTCTGCTCTTCTCAGGTGTCTGCAAATCTCAGCTAGGGCTGATGTTTTCGACTTCAGGGTTGCATTTTCCTCATACATTGGAGGGAGTACAATTGCCCACACTTTCCCTGGGTCATTGCAGCATTCAAACAACTCACTGGGTCTCCCTGCTCACCTTACAATATCTTGGGCTCGGGAAAGTTAAGGCCAGCCTTAATTTGTCCATTTTACAAGAGTTGTATGCATGTGTCCATCTGGTGTGTGTGTGATGGGCCATGTGTCGTGGACTGGGCACTGCTTGTTTGTCTATGAAGGGCAAGAAAAACTTCCAGAGAACTTACATGTGCTATGGTGGGGGGGAGTGAGAGCGGCCAGGGAGAAAATGTTCTACCTATATGCAACCCCTAGCTTTGCTGAGTTTTAAGTAATGGAGGGGAAAAAATCTCTGACTTTTTTTTTTTTTTTAAAAGAGTAGATCCTGGAATCCATGTGGCAAAAAATAGGTCAGTTGAGTTATCAGTAGCTGATGAGAGTATGAGAAGAATAATTATTGTATAGTCCTATTAATGAAATTGTACTGCAGCTCAAAAGTAAAAAGAAAGAAAAGTCACCAAAGAGAGGCCGGTGAGTTACTTCAGGGAAAAAATAGCTTCTATTATATGAATAGAAATATCAGCTTGTTAGCTTAGCAGAGGGCTCTGGACACTTATGGAAATTCAAAACATTTCCATATATCCCAGTCCAGGATGGAATTAAAGTGTTGTAAAGCTTCCCTGGAAGCCAACATTTATCTAATATGTAAGCATATTTAGATTTCATTTTGAAATGGTTGTTAAAGGCTATCCTTTGGCTGCACTCTATCCTTCATTCTAACTTTTTTTTTGAATTGTTGAACTCTGAGATTTTTATGCTAAGAAAAATGTACTTTCAGAACCAGAAATGCCTGAATGACCAGTTACAGCATGTACTAACCCTGAGAGATATCCATTGAGTCTGCTCTCCTCCTCCAATTTACTTGCTGTTTTTCCAATCATGCCTTGCATTAATGTTCTACACTTAGCTAAACTGTGTGTGTTATATTTTAGATCTATTTTTGTTTTGTCTAAAAAATTTCCAAATTGACATTAAGTATTCAAGATGTAATCTGTGTAGCAGGAAGCTAGTTATCAGATTCATATAAAATAACTGGGCAATAGAAATAACTCTGACCAGAATGCATTTTTTTTTTTTTCTTAGAATTAATTTAGAGGGAATTTAATGCCTGTGAAAGGTGCTGGATTGCAACATCAGAGAACTGAAGCTACTATTTAACCACAGAACAGTTACAGGATGGGAGATGGCTTTACAAGATTCCCCATGAGGGTTGACAAAATATTTGTCTCAGGTTTGGTGCCTTTCCTCTAGCTGGAACAACCAAGCTTTTATGTATCAGTAACAGTCACTCTCAGGTTGTTAGCTTTTATCTGGATGATGGAGAAAGCCCTTCTGTAAAAAGGGGGGGATTCTGCTTTTGTGATTACTGGCTAACATTTATAATATGGTTAAACCTAAAAAACTAGATTTATTACAGCTGAGCTGGCACATTGCTGTAAGGGACAGTCCTGGGTCAGAAATTCAAAGCACAAGGTGTGTCTGTGCTGTCCCTGCCCCATGCCACAGAGGCAGGTAGAGCTGGAAGGGAAGGAAGGGGCGGACGCTGGGACCTGCACCCCACCGCATGCTCTGCCACCACCCTTGCGATGCCCCCGGGCACGGCGCCGCTGTGCTTGGATCCATTCAGGGGGCCTCTCGGGCCCAAGGTTTGCAGCTTTTGCTTTCTGTTGCCACCTGTTTATCAGAGGGAAGATGAGAGTGACAGGCTGTAAGATGCCATTATTGGAGCTATGCCACATTCAGGGTCCAGTTCTCATCTTTTCCCTTTTTTTCCTGACGTTTCCAGAATAGTTATCTCTGAAGGCCACGTATGGGCTTCATGGTTTGAGTCTCAGGTCTCAGTAGTCAGGTTCCTATTAGACAGGTACGGACAATATCATGCCTGCTAACTGGTAGTCTTGCCAGCTGCAGGAGACACCGAAAAGCATTTTTCATGATACATGTTAAGCTTCAGTTTATATTTGCTGCTTAGTTAAATTAATATGTTTGGTGTTGATGGTTTTTACTGACTTCACAAGGAGGGGGAAAGGTGAGTAGCCTCAGGGTAGTTTTTACTAATTTTTCTCAAAGGGAGAGACTTTCACAGTACTGCCTGCCTCCCCATGAGCTCATCAGGAGAAGAAAATCACCCTTTCCATGTTTCACGTGTGCCTGGTCTCGCAGGTGAAGGGTGGCCTGCCCACATGGGATGCCCAGCAGGCTGTCCACCACGGCTCTGCTGCTCTCACAGGAAGGCCAGCAGAAATACATCCATGACTGAATAGATCCATAGGCTTGTTACTGTAATGCAAAGTCGATTTATGGATGAGCCCACTAGGAACCAGTTAAAAGTTTTTCTCCTCTGAAGCCACATTCTTCTGCTGGTTGTGGTATGTTGGACAGAGGCTGCATTCCCTCACACTGGAATTTCCTGTATTAGCACTGCACAGGAGTGGATTTATTTTGTAGTCCTTGAGATTTCTGAGCTTCATGGATTTCACAGCCTTTATGCACCATGAAACAAAGATCTGGTTTCTACTGAGGCACTGCAGAAAGGATGAGCATCTGCTGACTTGTTGGTCTTCCAAAGATTGACGTCCTCCAAGACCAGAGGTGACCCAGTCTGGGATTATCTCACTGAAGACTGAGGTATTACTGCTAGGGCTCTCATATAGCTCACATATGCTTTTTGCACTGATTTTTGGAGCTAAATGAAACTTTTCATTGTTGTCTATTTGCACCCTAATGTACTGCTGAGGGAGCTCATGTTGCTTCTGTTGTAGCAGGAATAGGGTGGTTACGATCTGTAAAACACTAAACTAGGCCAGGGCATGGGCATCCTGCTTCAACATCTCCCACCCTAAATAAGTCTGTTGTCTTCTGGGCTTGTGGGCTCAGTGCCCTAAAGGCAATGTTATAGGTTCATTTTGTGTTGCAGGCTTTTTAGAGAGGCCTGTGGACTCTTTCTCTTTTCTCAGACTCACCTGACACCAGCCCAGCTGTGGTTTTCCCACCTCTTAACTTAATCAAAATTGCATTTCAGATATCCGACCGCCAAATTTACAGCTTCATTGAAATGGAGATAGGTTATGTAAGACTTTCTGCATAGAAATGTGTAATATATTATACTATATTGAGTTTTGTGGAAGAGTGGAAAATATCTGTTTGGTTTTGGAAATACATTATAGAGTTATTTAGATGCCAAGTTTTTCATTGTTCTGCTAATGTCTTCCTGATCTGCAAGTTTTTAAAAGTAAATCGTTAGACTGTTGCAAATTTTAAAATGATATATCTAAGAAATCTTGCTCTGTGGTGTTGAGTCAGGTCTCAGACCTTCACAGGAACGAAGTGGCAGCTGTGATTCTGTGGAACAGGTTTCCCAAAATTGCCCCAGCCCATATCTTCCCCCACCTCTCCTTTATGTACTTCCCCGCCTTAAACTCCTCTTATTGAGCCAGTTTGCCAGGGGTTCTGAGTGACTGGTGGAGTGGACTGAAATGCTCAATTTTCCCAATATTTGCACTTTATGACATTATTGGTTTAGGATTTTTTTAATCTAAGTAAGGATGCTTTCCACCTTAATTGCATGCTAATTAACATTTTGCTTTGTGGAGGATTAATATTATATAAACTGTAGCGCTACCCCAGCTATCTCTCTCCTATACTTGCAGCCCAGAAAACGGTTATCTTTTTCCCAGGGTAGCTGTTGTGCTTCCCACCAGGCCAACACAAATTTTCAGACTTGTTGCAGAGCTCCACAAATAACCAGTCAACCCCCACCCCTGCCACCCAAACCTTCCTGACAAAGTCTTTCAGTCTTTCTTTTATAACCTCACATTCTTTTTTATTAAATTTGCCTCAGTAATCAATATGTCCCAAACCTGTGGAGTGTCTTAAGTGGGAAATTTCATCAGCCCTCCCTTAGAGGAACACTGCTGTCATGTCCCTGCTGTAGCTCCAGCTTTCCTGTGCAAGAGGATGTCAGAGCACTATCTGATCTCATCTCTCCCAAGCACTAATTTCATTTGCAAAATGCTGTGTTTTTATCGAAAGTGTGTGAACTTTCTTTACTCTGTGTTCCTGAAACATGAATTAATGCTCTGTTTTCATCTGTATGGCCTCGGTATGTATCCTGCCTTTGCACGCAAGCCTTCAAAGCTGTGTGGCAAGGATGGTATGAAAACAGATCACCATTAAAGCGATGAACTCAAATTGTCTGTAAGTCCCACTGATAAGTTTGCAGTGGGCCTTGCCGGTGACACCCTTATTAGTGCTCAGCTAATGGCCAAGCCACCACACTTGAGCAGGTATGTCTCAAAGCACTAACATGATCACTGAAAACTAACTGAAAGTAAAGGAGAGCAGAAGGAAACAGCTGAACCATGGTGTACCCTTCCCTACAGATACAGAGTCAGGCTATGTGCTGTGTGCTCGGGCAGTGTGCTGGTGAGGTCCTGCTATGTAAATACAAACAGAATCAAGGTAAAGCTCATAATTTACATTAAATTCTTAGTTTTTCCTCTCCAGACTTCATTCTTGTCATTTATACTTGAAACCATCTGGGCTTTAAATCAAGAGTTAGTATTGCTCCGTGCAGTATCCAGGCCGAGCTTTGGTTTGAACTACCTGTTTAAAACACGCTTTGTTTTATAATTTCAGCTGAATAGTTTTAAACACTTCTTGGTGTGAGCCATGGTGCTGTACAGTGGGCTGCACATCGCTGGGAAGATTCAGTCTAGAGATAGCTGCACTTCAGTGCCAAGGGAAATAATAACTGGATGGATGGAGAGCGCCTGGGATTGATGTGGTTTAAAGGTGCTGTTTGTGCAAGCTATTATCAAGGAAGGAGTTAGGGAAGAGCCTCACTCTTAAAATGCAGGTGCTCTTGTGCTTTCTCTGACAGATGTGTTCCAACAGTGTTTTGAATTCTGTTTAAAATTTGAAAGAGCTAAACCTTCAGGCTCTTCTCTTCCTTTCTTAAATTCATTTCCCTGTTTAGATGAAAAAGAAACACTTTGCAACTTACTTTAAACTTTCTTCAAAAGAACTGCTGGAAAAGGAACATTCATGTGAAGAACATAAGCTGTAAATGAATGTTAAGCACAGCAGACGGAGCAATTTTAAATGTACTAATGGACAGACATTAGACTGTAGGAATTTACCTAAATTACCAAAAACCTCAGATGTGGAGGGACTGCCAGGTGGGAATAAAACCCCAAGGAACGAGCCAAATGATAGAAAAGTGTTACCAGAGTAAAGAACTGTACATGCGAAATAAATACCGAAATGGGGAAATAGCACCAGCAAAGATAATGAAAGAAAGAGAACATTTCAGTTAAGTAACTGATGCAGGACCATGTACACACAGCCCATACCAAAAATACAAGCTCTTAGGGTGGATCTCTCTCTCTCTCCCCCCCCACACCAACCCCCCACCCCCCCCCCCATTTTGGGATTTTTTTCCCCTGCTAATGATAGTAGCTTAACAGAGTTAACAGCATTAATGAGCAAAGCTCTTTCCATCTAAATGTGCAACAGACTTTTTCGCAGCACTCTGTCAGATGTTTTCAGGTGCATACTTGCCTCGAAATTTCTGAAAAACTGTTTTCCTGAGATAATTTTTGATTAATTTTGTTAGGCCTCCTGGCTGCTGGTTACTTTCTCTGGCTGTGTGGAAGTAGCAAAGCAAGTGTGTTGAGGTTTGCATGATTTGTGAATATGAAGGGGAAAAAAGAGCAGTCTGAAAAAAAAATACCCCACAGGAAAGAAATAATGGGCAATATGTTTCCTTTTGAACTTTTTCAAATCAACCTCTGGAAAAGGTGTCATAAAGCCCCCAGAAATGAGTAACAGCACAGGGACAAAGAAAACTCTGTTACAGATGTCCCTGCAAGTCTATGAGCAAATTGTTTTTTTCTAAATAACTCCAGAACATTACATGGCCTTAACAAGTTTCCCAGGACAGGAACTCCTAGTTTATTACTTGCTCACATTGTCATCAGAAATTAATTTTGTCCCTGAAAGACAAATTGGCTGGTAGCTTATGAAGTTAAATGGAAAGAACAAGTGAGCATCTGTTTCTTCTGCATTTTGTCTCCTTGGTGTCTTACATATAAATGAATCAGAGTGTTCAAACTTAAATTAAGATCTTTGGCTAGATAAACAGTTAAAACTGGTTCCCATAGCTACCTCTCACACATAGCTGTGATTGCATTATAATCCCCTAGTAATCAGGTCTAAATGAAAGAAAGATGATAAGGGTGCTATTTTCAGTTTTCAGTACTGATTTTTATTAGCTCTCAATCAGATCAGGACTGCTTTGCCTTTCATCACATTGTGGCAGTGTTTGTAGAATCATTAGAGTAATAAAGTGTAAATCTTACCGAGGTGCATTTTTCTTGAGGTGTTTTATATAACGAAAACTCTGAAGATTACATTGGCGGGTACAGGAAAGATTTGTTTCTGCAACTAAAGTGAGGATGTAATGTACGCTATATTCATTTATTCTTTACCCAAGCGAATACCTAATGAATTACCTTGCCGAGGTAAAACAAAAAATAAAAAATATCCAAAGAATCAGCCTGTCTGAACATGGTCCTAATATACTGTATATTGCAAGCACTGAGTTTAGGCGTTTTTTTAATTTGCCTTATTATCTTGTATCATATCTCTCCCTGTGCATTACCATGCACAAATGAATTACAGGCAAAACCACAAGCACTGCTATTACCAGCCTGCTGTTTTTAGTAAACTATTGCAGCCCAATAAAACATCATGTTGCAGCAATATATAAGTAGTTATTGTAGAGTAAATTTCAGCTAAACAAAAGCACACAGGGAGGCCTGATCCTGCTCGTAGGAGAAGCAGTGGCAAAGCTCGAGTTTGGCTCATACATCGTTTGCGTCTCACCTGCACCCTTGATTTGCAGTATCCTTTGAGGTAAATTTTACTTAATAGCTTTACTTTTAAAAGGTTCCTGACTGCCAAATTCAGAGGAGACTTCTCCCAACCCTCAGAGGTGTTCCTGGGTGTTTCTGCAGGCAGAGCTATCCTTTAGCACAGAAATTGCCTTGTGTAGTGTTGCAGGATTGTTTGCAGAGTTTGCAGGTGTGCCCCACATTTGCAATTAACTCCCAGTTTAATACTAGAGCGATTTTACTTTCCCATAGACTTTTTTTTTTTTAATATCTGGTGAATGTTGCAATGTATCATACTATAGAATAGCTATTAAAATGCCTCCCCATTTTAAATATTTGAATTTTATGTATTCTATATTTAAATGAGGAGTAAACTCTCCCAGTAATTCAGTGTTAGAAATTTACAGTCATTCACACAACTGCAGGAGTATTAGCTAGCAACAGAAATTAGTTAAAAGCTTGAAAAAGAAAAAACAAGCAAACAACTCTCTGGTTTTCTGTTTGATTTAATGTACTTGATGTAGGAACCATGCCTGCTATTAACATTAACAAGTTATACTTAGTTTCTATTCTATAAAAGATGAATCTGTTCAGCCATCAAATAGTGGTGTTTGCATAGTTAGCAAAGTCTAAGATACCGTCTGATAGGACATGGAATACTTTAGGACAGGGACAATTTAATGTATACAAATTTATACCTGAGATAATTAGATATTAGTATTCACATCAGGCAAAAAAAGAATAAATCAGTTAATATGATGTTATAGATAAGGAAACTAAATTTATGTTTCAAATTTTAATCTATTAAGACTTCTAAGATGCAGAGAGGTTCTCAGTCTAAAATGATTAATTTGCTACTAATATTTTAAACTACAAAAAGATCAAATTCAAATGGTCTTTCAAAGCAAATAGGCAAAGAGAGTATTTTGGTCAGAAAGGTTTTCTGTGTGTTTGTATGTTGACACGCAAATGTAATATGTCTGGAAGATGTTGCTATGTCTAATGACACAAAAGAGAGTAAATTGTAGAGCCTGATTATCAACAGATAACAAGACATACTGTATATAAATAAATGCTCAGCATCAAAACCCATTATTGGATTAGCTATATAATCATGTTTCAGGCTGTAAGTCTGTGCTGACAAATGAACACTTTTCATTTGGCTCAAGGTCCTCATCAGCAACGGAACTAATTTTACATTCTCACCCATTAAGTGAATAAGATGTGGAAAAAGCTGTCTGCTTTTTGAAGTGTAAATTTGCTGCTACAGGCTGTGCAGACCAAAGCTCTTTTGAAGCAGTGAAATGAGATCATCTCTAGGGACATGTGAACCTGACAAAGTTTAGGTCATTTCTGCGGAAGGTATGGCGGGGGGTGGGGGGGGAGCCATTTGGATATGGTTTCAGTAGTGACTTATATGGGGTAATTTGGAAGATGCTGAACTTTACAAGCTTTTTGTTCAAATTTGTGAGAGAATTTGAACTGGAAGCACAGATGCAAGCTTTCAGCCCTCGGAAAGAAACCTCCATAAACATCTGAACTGGGTACTTGGCCAGCACAGTTTGGGAGTGCTGAGCCTCTCCTGCTCAGCAGAACTTAACCAAGTCATTTTTAGGGGCTGGATACTTCCCCTGCTTTCCCCTCCGTACACACATACACAAATGGAGATCCAGAAACTAACTTGGACCTCTTTCTGGAAAAGGCGCTGGAGGTGGAGGAACTAGACCATCACATCTCACTTCCCACCCCTGGGAATTCCCCCAGGAGAGAGGAAAATCACAGCTCTGTACCGCTTCTGGCTGCCAGCCCCGAAAACTGCAGCATGGCACCAGCTTTCGCTTGCCCTCTGGAAGCCCCATGCAGAGGAGCGTGTCCTGCCTGTGCCCGTGGGAGAGAGGCATGGTGGGCATGGAGGGCAGCAAGGACAGAAGGGGAAGGGGAGAGGACTCCTCAGGGGGCTCAGTAAGGATCCCCTTGGTCAGCTAGTGAAGGGGCAGGATCACAATAAGCTCTAGGCCTTCCATGCCAGGGAGCAGTGTTGTGATTCACCACAGTTCAAGCAAGGATGATGAAGATGTTGCTGACACCAGGTTAGAAGAAAAGAGTCTTATGAAAATCATTTAACTTTTTAGATTTCCAGACACACAAAGCAGTGTTTAACCACTGTTTAGGATCATGAAAAAAATATCCCCAGGCTGTGCTGTGTGTCTAACCACAATGCTTTTCATTTGCAAACCAACTGAAAATTAAGATAGGCTTTGATTGTTCATTTGTTAATTTCATTTCACCCCCTTCTCTTTGTTTGCTCACTGGAACATGCTTGTACGGCTTAGGTTTTCGGTCTTCCTTGGAAAATGCGCAGTTGTTTCATCCACCACTTCCTGATGTCTTGTAGCCCACCAGTGGTCCATGGACCACAAGCTAAGAAACACTGTGAGAATCCTGTATAACAAAACCAAAGAAAATTGCAGGAAGCCCAGGCTGACATATTTGCATTAGAATATACATCCTTGATATGCCCCTGTGTAAATGGGGCTAGTTAAATCTTAGTTCAAGCACCTTGAGCATATGGTTTTGAAATTGTTTTTTGAAGAGTAATGGCTATCAAAGAGTAAAGATGTTTGTCAGGCACTTGTATAAAGCAACAACAGGTTTTTTAAAAATATCCTCTAGGCAAACAATTGCACTGCTTTCTCCCACAGCATTTTTAACCAGATGTATTAATATCGTGTAGAAACATCTGACTGGCAGAACTGAACAGAAACCTAGATGCGTACCCTCTGTGGAGTCTTCACCTAAAAAATAAACTGAAATAAAGGCAGCTGAAAGAGAGATTTTGCAATCCCTTCCCTGAGCTCAGCTTTCCAGCTTTGCTGCTGCTGCTGATGTGCCCACTAGCAGGCTTAGCCGTCGACTTGCCCGAGCACGCAGATGGGGTTTTTGGCCCTTGGAGCAGCCCTTCTGCAGTCAGCATCGATTATTCAGGACCTCCCCTTCACTTTCCTCATCAAAATAAAGCTGTTAGTAGTACTTCTCTACCTCACTGACATGTTATGAAAGTTAATGAGTTGATGTCTGCAAAAGACTTTAAAAGTATGAAACAGTGTGGAAGTTCTAAGAGCTGTGTTGTGAAGGTCTCTCTTTCCCCAGCTTAAGGCAGAGTGAGTTAAAGTTAGCCAAAGGGGATAAAAGAAACAAGAGAGACTTTATGAGTGTTTCAGGGGAAAAGGAAATACTGGAGAGAAAATAGACCCATTAGCAAATAAGGAAGGAGATGAAATTAATTATGATTTTAAAATGGATGAGCAATAGAACCGCTTTTTAAAAAAAATAAAATCAGTCTTTCACAAAAATAATAAGGACTGACAATTAGGAAGAAGTGAAGGCCTTGTGAAAACACGTGTTTGATTAAAAAGCGAGGGGGAGAAAGCTTACAAAACATGAATATACGTAAATGAGCAAGTCTAGATGAAACTTGTCTTAAGAGCAATGCGAAACTAGTGCATTTTTCCAAATATTTGCAAGTAATTTGGAAAAAACATGGCAGATGGGGGAAAAGGCATATCGGAAAAGAAAAAGCAATAACAGCCACAAAAAGGCTAATGATGTTTGGAAAAACGATGCTAGTGGTTACTGGCCAGTAAGTATTCATTTGTACTAAAAGTGAGAAGCACAACTGGAGTGAGCAGGCAAGCGTCACATCTGTTAGGTTATGAAGCCATGCTACACAAATGAGGTTTTGTTATAGAATTACAAAATACAGCAATGAGAAATCCAATACATGTTGGGTCAGATCCAGAGTTGTTGCTCTGCCTCTTTACACCAGCAGGTCTATTTGTAACATCTGAACTTGAGTAAATAATTTTACAAAAATACCTTGCAAACTTGTGTCTGAGAAAAGAAATCCAAATTGGGTTTGGTAGGAAGGGTGTCATTTGGCTGGAAATGGCAGTATGAGGCCACACAGAAAGTGATCTGAAGACAAAAATTAAAATAGAGTCTGGCTGTAAATATGTTATGATTATTTCAGCATAAAGAATGATTAAGACATAATTATAAAAAGAAAAACAAGTTACTGTGTGAGCAGCAGAACTAGGGCACCCCGGTTCCCGGTGTGTTTAGATGCTGTGATTGGATTCTCTGGTGTCTAACAGGTTTCCTCTGTGACAGCTTCTCTGAGGTGGGGGTGGGCTGGCGCCTCGATGAGGGCATTATAGGGGTGCGCTTTGTGACACCTGTGATAGCCGTGTGCGTTTGAGACCTACACAACCTCCAAATGCAACTGGCCAACCTTTCCAAATGTTAGGAGGAGGGGACTTGGAGAGGGTGATCACACTTCCCACGTCCATTTATTGGGAACTCAGATTTTAAAATCTTGTGAAAGGGTAAATTCTGAGCAAAAATTGGAATGTCACAAAGGAACAAAATGCTCTGAATTTTGAGACTCTGACCCTCTCCTTTCTCTTGTTTCCAAAACACTGTGTCTGCATGGATGAGCTGCATACAGGTAATAGCTGTAATGATCTTATTTTCATACCTACGTCTTAGCTACTATTTTAGAAGCTCCCCCGCCTCACCAAAAGGACAAAGTATTTTTCCAAAGAGCTATTTGTTCCCTTTTAGTGTAAAGGATTAAGGAAATGAGGAGTTTCTATACTGATTATTTTGAGATATATTCTTTTTTAAAACCACTCTTTTGAGTCTCTGACTGTTGAACATGTACACCCAGCTATGATTAGTAAAATTGCTTCTTGCAGAGAATGATGCACACAGAACTTCAAACAGGTTAAATTTGCCTATTGTAGAGAGGGGATCAAAGCTAACTTACAGTTTATGATATTCAACCTTCAGTATAAAGGTAGATCTGCAGAACCTGCTGAATACTAGGTCTATGTCTCCGTTGCTGTACTGGGAACTGAAGCGAGTACAAGGGCACTATTTCTTGTCTGTAATCAAGAAGTATCACTGAGTTACATGGGGCATCCAGTAGCTTCTTATATGAGGAAAGAAAGATGCAACTCTTTTTAAGGATATGGGAATAATGTTATGGTTCTCCCTTTTCATGTCCAATTACTATTCTTCTCTACTCATTAATATCAGAATGTTTAAAAGCTTCTAACCCTATCAGATTTCACATTTTTTAAAAAAAAAAGTGTCCTACATGGTTTCACACCAGTAGAGAGGTCACAGCACACGTGGACTGGGAAGCAGAAATCCCCTTAAACAGCAGGAACTGTGTAAGTAACACCTCGAATATGGTTTTGAGAAAAGTGACTTAGCAGTTTTCATAGCTGTAAAGCTGGCTCACGGATGCATGAAAATCGACATAGAAATATACTGCCCTGTTTACCATCAGGATTACAAAGCCCAGAATGGAAAATGTAGAAGGAATGGTATGAAAATGCAGCCAGCATATGTTTTGTAAGAGCAGCAAGGCTCAGAGAGCCCAGCTCCCACCTATAACCACTCTTCTTCCCATGGCTCCAGCACAAAGTTGCGTTTGGAGTGGCAGTTTTATGGTGGGGTGGACTGGTACACCTGAAGAGCCCTCCTCCTCCTCCTGTCCTCCCTTCAGGTCACATATCTGAGGAGCACCCGTGCACCTTCACCTGCTGCCGGGGTAGCGTTGAGTGCGAGGATGTGATTTGCACACCCCGATTCCTTCTGCATTCCTTAGGGGCCTGGTTCCCCTCTTCCCCCGGTTTCCCTTTCAGATTTGCTTATTTCTTAATTGTGCTACGTAGTACATTGTGCATTCGCTGGGAGCCTAAAAAAGCAAGACAGATTTTATCATTTCGACTGTAGATATCTAATGCCCATTATGGGCTGACTAAATTTAGTAGAGTGGCAATTCACCAGACTACTAAATTTAGTTAGGCCATCCGGTCATATCATTTTACTTAGCTTAATATTGGATATCATAAGATAGGGCCTATCAAACAGTATGGCTCCAGCTTCCCTAGCTGCAGATTATATTATCATTATAGCTTTTCAAAACATTCATGCTGACTTTTTTAAAACCTTGACATTTTTTAGTTTGTATATTTTGTTACAAGTTTGTAAAGATGGTCAAAATTCACTTGGTTTTCACTGAAAAGATCACTGTTAAAAAAAAAAGAGATGCTGCTGTTTTCATTTTAAGCAGAACTGTTGACTTTCCCTGTTAAACTTTAACTTCAATTAGAGTAAGATGAATTTTATCATCAAAGCTAGGTAGACAAGGTGGAGTCCAATTTGGAGAGAAATTTTGAGCAATATTTTTCATTGTCTTCATGCATTTCTCTAGTTGCCATCAAATCTCAGTTCCATTCCGGACAGAAAGAAAAGCTTTATGAGAATCCAGACAACCTGGAGTGTGACAGCCAGAAGGAGTTATCAGTGTTGTAAATTCAAACTTGTCTTGTGCAGAGTAAATGGGAAAGAGATCTTGGTAAGGATCCCGTGCATAACAGCTGGAGTTATGGCAATGGGATCAAATATGACTAACAGAATGGCATGTACAAACTCATCAGCCCTGCTATAATTCTTCCTTAGTATATGGAAAGAAAATTGCAGTAGCAATATTCTGGGAGCCTGTAGACTTAATCTTTTTCGGTAGGTCTTGAAAGGGAGCCAGTGTCTCTCCATCCTGAGTCAATCATTCCCTATCCAAGTAAACTGAACTGAGATCATCTAGATGCTGGTCTTCGTTTCTAATGAGCTTTCACAGTAAAACAGGAAATAATAATCTTGAAAGGGGAAAAAAATGGTCAAAAATCAGCCAGAGAACATTTAAAGGTTTGTTCTGAACAAGCAGGGCTAAGAAAAAGGCCTGAGAAAAGTGTGTCCTGGGATCACTCACAGTTAAAGCACTGATTAATTAAGCAGAGGGTCATTCTTCAGAAAGACTCAAGGGCAGTTTTGGCCCTGGGGCTGTAATTTGGACACTTCTGGAGTTCTAGATACACTGAGCTATTCTGTGCCGGGCCTGTGAATATGTGCATTCTTCTGGCTGAACAATGGCATCTTTATTCAAATGGGAGCGACTAAGTAAGTGGCTGTCTCCTAATACGGGTGGTATTTCTTCCTGCTCTGCCCCAATCTCTGCTGCTTTCCCGTTGCCTTATCAGTGCTTTATAGCACAACTTACAAAATGAAATCTATTCATAATGCTAAAAACCTTCCCCTTTTATAGACACAGGAAAAAAAGCCCCAAACGCTTACATATCCTCCAATTCTATAGCAGGGTGTTTACTTTTTTAAATGCAATTCTGCTTATCTGACGCTGGTTTGGAAATTAATAAAATGGTGCCTGGCTCTTATTGTTTTGACTATGGGAAGGAAATTAATCCACAACTATTACAAGTGTTTGATCCAAACGAGCAGAGATAAAACTACGGTTTCAAGAAACGTCGTTCCCTGTTCGTCAGGTGTCCTAGTGCACCTGACGTGTCTGCTTTATTCCTCTCATGTTTAGCAGCAACACTGTCCGGGTGGATGATGCCCATTCATCTTGCTTTGTGTAGGTATTTCTTCAGGGTGGCTTTATTTATTATGCCTTAACTACTGTTTCTTCTTACTCACTCGGTTTAGCTCTGCCAGAGGTTAGAAAAGAGGTTGTTTGTCTGAAGAGACAAGGGTGTGGTGAAAATACTCTGCGCCAGCCAAGTGAACCAAAACACAATCTGAATTACAAAGCAGGCTGGAAAATAAAATTTAACTGACAGAAGATCTGGACCCCACCTGTGCTGAGAGACAGAGAGAAAAGGAGTCCCAGGAACTGGCCATGTACAGCTCCCTGGAGGTAGGTCCAGAGAGGGGAGCTGTGCCCCCCAAAATCTTCTCAGCAGCTCACAGTGGCAGAGCGGGATTTATAGCATTACTGCATGGGGAAAACTAATGTCGATGTTTATGCAGTATTGCTTGGTATTGTTATAGTCAATTTGGTGAGAGCAGGCTCGCTGTGAAACGTCCTAGATCTGCAGAACCACCAAAAGACACTCTACAGAGCACTGATTTGGTATTTCGTACAGTTGCAATGTAATATCAAACAGACCATTCGTAGAGTGGAGACTGGCTTCCTCTTCCTCTGGGATAGCCCAGCCACGAGTGCAGGCAGCCACTGTCCCTCTTCCCAGAGGCTTTCGCTCCCCTCCACCACCGCGAGTGCCAGGCAGGGCAGCAGCCGCACTGGAGAAGCCCCATCCCAGTGCCCAGGCTGTGGCCCTCAGTGGAGGCGTGAGTTTTCACAAGCCATGTGGCTATCATCTAAACCTCCACTGAGACACCTGGCGGTCTTTGGGATGGGGACAAAATGGGGGGAAAAATGACTGCTGTTACTCTTAGCTGCTGGCTGTTAGGTCCCTCTGACATGCTAAGCAGCGTGTACCACAGGAGAGGGCACTGAGTGGATCTGCCTTCCCATGCCTGCGTGGGGATGGGAGCCACAAGTAGAGCCCTGAAGAAGTCTGGAGGACAGAAGTTTTGCATTAGTGATGAGCCAGAGTCAGTTATTCGTATTTATACAATACTGGGCTCTGGGGAAATTCAGATGCAGACCTGAAATACATGGCTTGGCAAAAGACTGTTGGTACTGTCACGTCTGACCTCTTGAAAATAACATTAATTCAAAAGTTAAATGTGTTCAGCTGACAGTGATGGAGTATTTGTGTTAAGGAGGAGATTTTTCAAAGGCGCAAAATCAACTTAGTGGTGTGTTACAATTGCCTCACTGATGTCCTACAGAAGGCCTGACTGCGACAGGTTTTGGGGGGCTTTTAGCTGCAGTGAGGCACTCATTGCACTGAGGGGGGTTGTTGTGAACCCCACTAAAAGGGCTGCATCTCCAAAGGAGGCTCTGAAGATTCATGATCTTTCTGGACACTTTAAACACAATTACTTAGGAAATTATTTCTCCTGGTTTAGTTTCCAAGTAGGCAGTTAGACCTGGCAACGCAGACATAGATCTTGTAACTGGCTTTGATGTGAGAAAGCAGCATTGCCATAATTCTGAAGCTATCCCTTTCTTTTCTGAACTACATTGGCAGTTCATGATACCAGCCTGTCAAAATGACATTCACTCTATATTACACAGAGCGTATAAAAGCTTGTGTTTACATTTTGTCTCCTTTGCCCTTTTCAATTCCGCTTTATTTTTTTTATAGTTTTATAATTTAAGCAGTACATATTTGGGAATGTTTTTTTCCATGCCTTGTCTAGCTTTATGGCTTGTTCTGGCTGAAGCATCCTTACATGATTTGATTTTACAAGAAATATAGGCTAGCACATATGTATGTAATTGTTCCACAGTGAACCAATCTGTCTGGAGCACCGGGGGAAGAGATACATTAATACTTTCTTTCATGCTATTTACAAACTAAATTGCTAGATCTACAAATGATGCAAAATATTAGGAACTGCAACAATAAGGCTTGCACTAGTTAGCAGGAAGCATGAGAGTATGGTGGAGCCTGAGAAACACTCATCAGAGTAATATTTTCATCAGAAACAGAATGTATTGTAACCAGGGGAGATAAGCATGAGTAGGCAAAACCGACTATGCTTACAGCCAACATGCAGCAGCAGCTACAAATCACACACTGCTGAGTGAAATCTGAAAAATGGAAGCCTGATTCTTCTACCAGGAAGAGCCCCTCCCCGCTCTGAGTAGGTGCGGAGCAGGGGGCAGGTAGCGGGGACAGCCACTGTGTGCCAAAATGCATCAGCACCGAAAGCACAGAGCAGCCTGTGACACTAGCTAGGAGGAGAGGCTGAGCCGTGCCCAGCCAGCCGCTGGAGACCTGCCACTCGGTCCTTGTGCTGGTGGCAAGTGGCCCTCTGATACTGGTGTGTTTAAGGAAGCAGATTGAGAGCAGGGACCCATTGTGGAGGAGCTGGTTAGCCTTTGCCACACAAAGAAATCTCGGAGGACTTTGATGTTTCCAAGTAGGAGAGCAGTGGAGAAAACAGCCAAGAATTGATGCTGAGGTAGAGTAGCAAACCTTGTTTAATAGAGGGTGCATTGCAGTGGTATCAGCAATGTGGAGTCAGTGCTGCAAGTGCCGCATACTAGGACTTATTTAAAGAGGCTATTGTAAAAGTCTTCGAGCCAGTTAATTACCAGTTTTTGTTATGTCAGGAACTCCTTGAGTTAAAGCAGAAAGAAACTATTCATGAATATGTTCCAGTTCTGTAGTTTAATGGGACAAATTTAAAAAAAAAAAAAAAAAAGAAAGAAAGAAAGAGAGAGAAACTGATAAAATGATTTAGTTCATGGAAGGATTGAAAACCCTCACAAAAAAAGCTGAAATTACATATTGTGCCCCATCTACTCTTGCATAAACCATTGAAATTGCTGGAGACTTAATTGGACTAATCGTCCATTGCAGTTATGCATGAGCCTTAGGGAGCGCACAGGGTGCATACGGGCCAAAGCACCAGCCTATGAAAGAGAGAGAAATTATCCAATAGCATTTTAAAAAAAGTACATGTCCAGGTATGAAAAGCCAAGAGGCTTGGCTTGCATTTAAAAAGTATTAAGGGCAAGTGAGGAATTTCATTTAATGTATTCACCAAGTGGACTTGAAGAGGTGTGAAAAAAGGACAGAAGTTACTTTAGGCAAGACAAAACTTTCAATGGAAAACAAAAATCTACAGAGGACATTAATGTAGACTCATTCCCCTCCTGCTTACATTAGTTTTTTCCTCCGCAGCTCCCTGTTTGCTGTGAAGTTACTGATGGACCATGGTTATTGCAAGCAGATTCAGGCCTAGAAATTCCATCTGATCAGAATAAAAATCATATTGCATGCTGCATATTGAATCGAACTGCAGATATTGGAGTAAATAGCAGTTTAGAGCCTGTCTCATACTACCGGTATTCTTCAGACATTTACTTTGCTGCCTTCCACTGTTCAGAATACCCTGAAAATCGCCAACACATTTACTGAATTGAGGTTTAAAAGCAACTCAGAAACAGAAACAAATCATAGTTCTTAGCTCTGCTGAAGGTTAGAAGAATACTGTTGCCGAGGGGGTGCTTCCTGTGTGTGTCCGAGTATATGTATATATATAGTGTCATGTATACATGTGTTCTAGTTTCTTTTTTACAAAAAGAGTTTGTTAGGAATTAAACCTTGGGAGTAAACACGAGTCCAGCATGCCAGAAGACCCATATTACTAATTCTTACCATGCCACAGACTGAAATCCCAGACCTGCTCCTATACGATGAAGCATCCTGGAGAAAGCATTTATGGTTTTGTGCCTATAAATGCAAAAATCTCTCAGGATACAGAGACAGTGCAAAGGATATTGAAGACAGTCTGTTAGATCTTTTCCCTTTGTATTGCTTGCATCTTCTCATCCCTGGTAAACGTCTCGGTGCTTGGCTTTTCGGAAGCCCCCAAAGTCCTACACTAAACACCTTTGGTGATGATACAACTGTAATGTAGGGCTGACCACACTGTAGAGGTTGTCTGCCTTTCAATGGTGCCCCTCTTCCCAGGGCTGGTTTCCCATTTGGCGTGCTGCTTCCCCCGCCTCCCTGCTCTGCTCCTCTCCCCTGCCCAAGGGCTTTGCTCCAGTGTGAGCGTGCCTCTGCTGCCTGCCAAAGTCCCGGAGTTGAAGACATGAAGCTTTTGCTGTGTTGTTCTTTAATGTGCTAGGTTGGCCTTACTAATATATTTTCAATGGTTGGCATTAGCAGAGCTTGTAAGAACATATCAGACCTGTCAGGTTTACAAGTCCACTCGCCACCTCCACCCTCTTACATATATTTTTAAATAGCTAATTAGGAGATAATGCCAGTGGAACCAAATACTGTCACAAGATAATGATCTCGCACCGCTATAGAAATGGCAAGTGGAAATGTTTATTTTTCAAAGGGAAAAAACACTGATCATGTGCCTAATCCTATAATTCTTAAACAAGTAAAATTCCTGTAGATTTCAGTAGAGCCTGAGGTGACAACATCCTATTACTGTGGTAGTATCTCTGGATACCAAACGGCCTTAAGTGATGCAGTCGTTTTCTCCAAATGATACTGGTGCAGTATTGGAACAGATGTTTCCCTTACCTTTATTAGCCTGTTGTAACTTCTAACTTGGAGGACGAATTTTGTGTGTGCTTCATTGCACCAGCTCAGATGATTCTTTTTTTTTTTTTTAGATGTGCTTTAGGAAGCAGTGAGCTGTGGTCTGGATGAAGTTATGCTTATTTTTAACTTACTGACAGTTCATAATGGTGATATACAAGTCTGTGTTGCTACTACAGGCTCCCTTTGGTACACTAAGGATCATCTCTGTTTAAATCAAAGACGGCCTTTCCTCTGTCCTTCAGGAATTTTGGAAACCAAGGTTGTCTTAAATTCACCTTTCAGGAATAAACCACCTTATGTTTCTGGTGGGGTGAAGGAATACACATGGGCAAGAGTCACAAGTTCATTAGCTGCTCTGGCATAACTGCCCCTGTGCCGCTCTTCCCCAGTAATAGATGTGAGACAATCTGGGGGATCTTTACCTCTCGCCCAGGCTCACCCTTGCGTTTGTATTCCCACCAGCACTGCTGGTGGGGGCTGCGCCGTGCAAATCCTCCCCCAGATCACCTGCTGGGGAGCCTCTCCCTCTGCTACGAGGCAGCGTTAATGGGATGGGTACATTCACCTTTACTGCCTCCCCCCAGGGAAGCCTTCTTTCCACTGCAGCTCTGGAGTCACTTTAGATGCAGGGTTGTCTTACAGACAGGTGAATACTTCAGTGGAAATTGGAGGCAGATGCAGAGCTGCTTTCAGAGAAAAGCCTGTCAATGAAAGCATGAAGGTTTATCCTAGTCAGAACTAACTTTCAGAAGTTGTTAGTGTTTCACCATGGAAGGTGGCCAGTGGTTTTTAGAAATTACTGCTGCTTTCACGATCATTCCATTAGATCATCTCTAACCTTCTCTAATTGTTCTGATTTTTATTTTTTACCTTGTTCGCCAGTTCATGTCTAAATACAAGAAGATGTTTATATTGCATACATTGAGCTTTAATTGGCCCTTAAAAGAAGGTGTTGATTAGAATCTTCTCAACATCAACAGCTCGCTCGCACAACATTCTCTAATTACTGTTTATTAATTTAGTTCAAGTGGCATAGTTGAAAGCCCTGCTCAGATGGGAGAAGTAAATTGTCACTGGTATTGAATATGTAAATTATGTGCCGTGTAAGTTTCCATGAAGAATGTTTAAAGTTAAATGCTACGCACATAAAGCCTTCCAGTTTCATCTAAGCCAGCCATATGACAGCTTTGCAAAAAGTGTCATGAAAATTTACCAGCCCTGGCAAAAAACTACTTGCCTATCCTTTACTTTTTCCTATTAACATAATCATGATGATAACAATAATTCATTTGCCAGTCAAAAAAAAATAATTATTCACGCTGGCTGGCTGGAGATTTGCAAGGCTGCCAATGGAATCTGAACTATGCGTCGCTGTAGAATAGACATTCAGCAGCCTGGATTTGTTGCCCTAGTGCAGTAACCCTTCCTTCTCTTTAATTAGCTTATAAAGTCAGAATTTCTTAAACAAAGTACTCATTAAACATTGCCTTGTTACATTACTTTAAAATGCAATTAAAAGTTTTAAGAGTGCCGCGGAGTTTGTGTACCGTTGTCAGTGTCCATGTCACTCACTATCAATTTCCACCCACTCACATAGATCAGAGGCCTGCCATTAAATATAGATGGTACTTCACAGCTTTTGTGTACAGACTAGGCATAAAACAATATACTGATGAGGATGACCTGACTGCATCTTATACTTCAAGGAATGAGAGGAACGGAGGGGAGGATATTCTAGAGGAAGGAGGACCCGGGAGTCTTCGTTGTCCTTCCACCTCTGCAGTTGTCTCTGCGACCTTTTGCGTGGGAGTAGCTGCACGTTGCTGGTGCGTATGCTGCTTCAAAGTCTTCCCAGACAAAGCTGCATGGGAATGCCATGCAGTTATTGTATTATGCATCTGAAACAATGAGACCAGACATCACATTAAAAGGGAAAGAAAAACATCCAATGCCTGAATGCTGCCTGGGCCTTCACCCAGTCCTCACTCTCTCGCTGGCTGTTGTTATCATGAATGGCACTAATCAATTCCAGGAAATCTCTATACCAAGCATTATGTCACATAGGGTTACATCATTCCCTCTAACGTCTAGGGCTTCCTGTTGACATCTTTGGAACTCTTCTACTACCAACTGGTATCAGAAGAAATGCCAAAAGGTATTTTTAGCCATTTCTGTCTGCCAAAAGGAATCCAAATGTTTCCATTTTTCAGCTTTCACCTGCTGGATCTCATCTTTGCTCCTTAAAACAAGCAAACCTCTGTGGGTGGGCTCGGGGTCTCCCAAGGTGTGTGCATAAAGGATGGTAGGAGCATGTGAGGGGTTTATTGAGACAGAAGGGGCTAATGCCTCTGCCGAATGTATTTATTCTTAATGTCTACCAGATTGCTAATCCAGCCTGTCAGTTGTGTAACTTCTGTTTTAACTTCCACCCCAGGAGGCCGTTTCTCTTTTTCTTTCTGAATTCTTTCCTAGGAGATGCTGCTTCCCAGCATGGGCTATCCTTCGCCTCATGGTTGATTTCCAAGCACTGTCCTGCAGGGCATTCCCCTCTCCCCTTGCAGGGCCATCCCCACAGGTACACAAGAGCCATTTCTCTCTTGGAATGGACAGTGACACTCCATCAGCTTCTTGCAAACCCCAGTTTTCCAGCTGCTCGGCCAAAAGAAGCAGAGCTCAGTCTTTCCAGATCTAACTTACAAGATTATTCCTTCTTGAAACCACTAAGTTTCTTGGTTTGAGTCTTTTTTTATTATTATTATTTGTCTGGTTTATACCTTCCTTTCATTCTAACGGTTTGATTTTTGTGGCGGTTTCTGTGTTTGTTCGCTGCTGCAGTAGATATCAACAACATGATTAAATTCCAGCTCTGACTGTTGCAACATAAGCGCTCTGCCTTCATTATCCGCGGTGCCTAAAACTATTTGACCTCTAATAAGTTCGCCTGCAAGTATGCCTCATTTGCATGATGAGGCTAACTGGTGCAGCCTGGTTGCATATTGGTCTGTGATTTCAGTTTCTCTTCGATCAGATGCATCAAATGGAAGGAAATATTAGAATTGCCAGCAACTGTATTTTTTTCGGTTAATCACGCCAGAATACTAGGAATCCCAGGCAGCCTTACTAAGCTGGAGAAATCCACTGATAAAAAGCATGGGAGAGCTTCTCATGTCACGTCGCATACAACCCAGAGCTATGCTGGGGATAGTTGGTCTGGTTTGATGGCACAAGCTGTTAAGATCACATCCAGCTCCTGAGCTGGCTGTTCAGTAGCCTCCTTTGGTGAGCTGCATGTCCCGTTGCCACCAGCCTCAAGCCCATGAGGGAGCTGTGCCACGCAGCAAGGACCTCTCCCCTACCCCATCAGGCTCAGAGCTGGAGCTGTCCTTCAGCCTCCCTGAGGGTCTCTGCCTGACTCTGCCCCCAGCTCACATCCATCCTCTCTGGTCCTGCACTTAGACCCAGTTGACATTCATTTGGCAGTAGTGCCTCCTTGGCCTTTACTGCCCAAGAGAAAATATGTTTTCTTACAGCAAGCTTTCAGGAACCTGAACCTTTCTTCATGTCTGAAATGGAAGCAGCAAACTTCAAAGCTAAATATAAGTAGAGAACAGCAACTCAGTAATTGTGAGATTCATAGTAATATTGCTGAAAACGTGTCAAGTTGCCTTTTTCCTTTCTGGATCATGCTCAGTATAGACCTGTGGGTTTTTCTGTATTCAGTATGATTTTAAGAAATGTGATTTGCACTGCTGCAGCATTCCTTACCTCCCTGATTTCAGAATTCAGCTTCTTACATTGTAATGTGTACCAAATACCTGCATTTTCATTTGAGACAATTTTTAATTGAGCTGAATGATCTCTGAGAACATGGAAATGTCTCTCATTGATCCAAATGGGTCCTAGACTGAGTTCTCATTTCATACACAAATCCCACTCTTTTATTTTGTTCTTGGGCTCGCACAGAAACTAAAAAACTAAACCAAGCAGAACCAAACAAAAGAACTCTGATGATCTCATCAGCAGTACTTGCTTTGCACATGAACAGTAATTTTTCCTTAGCACATACTTCCAAGAATTTTTCAAAATGTCATTCATACATCATCTGCCCTAGCAGACAATAGTTGTTCCAAAGAAGCTGTTGCTCTCTATTAGGTCAATGATCAGTGAACTAAACATTTTCTACTTAGGCCTTCATATGATAAAAGCCTAAGAGCTTTAAAGGAGCCATTACAGACTATTGCCTAGAAGAAATATCCATTTGAAAATTCAGCAATTATGTACTTCTATAATAGCGTGTAAAAGGAGCTCTGGACCCATTATGGGTTATTGAGTAAATAATGTATTTTTAAAAGTGTCTAAGTAATTTATATGATAGCCTGTATTGGCAGCAAAGAGTGATTGTAGACTAAACATTCTGTCTTTCTTTCTTTTTAAAAATCTCATTTAAATCCCTAAATAGCAATTAAAAAAAGAAATCCCTGATGCAGTTTCAGTATTTCTATAGTAGCCAATAGCTAATGGCTCTGACTTTACGCCACTAAGGCTGCCATTTTGTGCTGAGCCAGTCTCCTCTGGTCTGACTTACTTTTTTTGTCTTGATTGGATAAGACAGGAGGCTTCATTATCAAATATAATATAGAAGTGTCCAGATGCCTCCTGGAGGTCAGACTCACAGTCATCAGACCTCCCCATAATCAGGAACAGCCACTAGCCAAAAAAGCCATGCGTACAGAGAGAGAAGACAGGAAGCTGTCAGTCCCTATTTCAGGGAAAAACTGAGGCTTGGAGAAAGGAAATGTGCTGTCTGAGATCATGCAGGGGACAAAGAACCTCTGCCTCCCCAGACCAAGTTTAGTTTCCCTGCTTTATGTTCAGACCTTCTGTGGAAAGGCACAGTCTGAGATCTCGTTGCTGTGGATCCTCAGTGCTAATGCAAACAGCTCCTTTATCAGATGCCCACAATAGTCTTGCTTCAGACCACTGCACTCAGCCCTTTCAAGCACAGACCCTGGTCAAAGCAGATAGGAAAATACTGCAGTTCGAAAAATTTATATTGCAGCAACAATGTGCCGTGAAACAGATATGCTGGAAACCAAACTTGTTTTCTCCTCTTAAGTGTGGAGTAACTTTCCTTAGTCCTCCCCTTTATTTATCATACTGCTTCCTGCCATGGCAGGGGTAGTTGCCTCTTTGATAATTTTCTGTCAAAAATTGAAAGAATAAGTTGAAAC
Source organism: Morus bassanus (assembly GCA_031468815.1). Classification (NCBI taxonomy): domain Eukaryota; kingdom Metazoa; phylum Chordata; class Aves; order Suliformes; family Sulidae; genus Morus; species Morus bassanus. The sequence continues at coordinate 7,249,498 of CM062576.1, read as the reverse complement.
AGTTGTTTTTTAAGAAACACTGGTGTTCAAGCTGCAGTGAATTTTGGAGATTATCTTGACATCCCCAAATACCTGTTAGGCCAAGCAGCCTGGAGTGCCACAGGGACACATTAAAATAATGCAATGGACCTGGCTTGAGGGGACAAAAGTAAAGCAAGTCTCTGCCTACGGTGATGCTCCACCTTAACTCTTTTTGATGGTACTTTCCCTGGCATGAATTACAGACAAAAGTCACTTAATCTGGTGTCCAGACCTGTGTTGTAACTAATTTTGACATGAAATACCCTAACAGTCAGCAGGAGCAGACATCTGTTAACATGACTGTCAGGAGTTTCGATTTCCTTTTTTAGAGGCTATGTAATGCCTACCCCTGCATGTGCATGGTCAGAGCAGATCATGTGCTTCCCATAGCTAGCTATGCTCTTCAGTTACAGCTCAAGAACATCACCTTTAGACCTGAATTTGAATACATCTGTATAATTTCTCATTGTTTAAGAAAAGTAGTTTTGATGCAGTGAATGAAAATGTGGCATTTTGGCTCCCCTCTGGAGAGATGACAAGAGGTGGGTCTCTGTAGTGAGGCCACTGGCACATGAGAGTGTTTGTCGTGTTTTTGGAAAGACACAAAGAAGAGAAGAAATACAAGGGTGTCAAAGAGCACGTAGCTCAAAAGACAAAAAAGAAAGGGAGAGCCTTAACAAAAAATGGTAAGGTAGTAGGGAGAAAGATGAAGTAAAAAAAATGGTGAAGGAGAAATAACAGACAGAAATAAATGGAGAAGAAACAAGGTGAAAGGCATAAATACTTTTAAGTGGTATTTGAGCAAAACATATAATGTCTAAGAAAGAAATCAGTCTCACTGTTAGACTGTTTTTGTCACTTAGGAAAGGACAGTTATCTGTTGGGATAATTGACTGAAGCAGTGATGAAGTCTCCATCACTGGAGGATTTCAATGGCAGAGTAGTCAAAAATCTGGGAAATGCTGTCAGGTATTGGACTTTTTACAATCCCTTCCAGCTCTATTTTCTGTGTATGACTGGGAGCAGTACCTCAGTTGTGTGCTTATGGGAGACCTGTTTCTGGCCTGGTCACCTCCTGGCTGAAATTCTGTAAGATCTCACAGAGTAAACAAGGCACATACTTGGAGATGAAGTCTATGAGGAAGATGAACACACAGGGAGAAAAAATGAAAATGAACTGGTGGATCAGAAGACAACATTTTCTTCCAAGCTATGGACCCAAGGCCACAATCCTTACATCTGACTTCTTAAACTGAGGAGCCCCATTCTGCAACAAATACATAGTTTGGCTTAGATGCAAAACCAAAGCCCTTACAACTTGAGATAAAAGATCTTGGGGCCTTTCTTCCAAGAACAGAGTTATTAATTGCTCTACTGTGCTTCAACCCTAAATAATTCTGTTCTTCCTTTCAAAGAAAATTACCCCTAGCTTCAGCCAAAATCATTCTTCACTTCTTTTCCTGGCTTCTCTTGAATGGTGGGTGATGAGAGGACAGAAGTATGGAGTGGTCTGGGATTATTCCAGACTGATGATTATTTCTGTGCAAACCACCAGTTACCATTGCAGTACAAAATAAAGTTTAAAACAAGCTTTTAAAAGAAAAGTCTGGAGAGGCATCATATTGAGATGAAAGAAAGCTTCATTCTCCCATCTTGTTGAGTTTTTCAGATCTTCCTAGGGGATCTAGCAAAGCCCAGAGTGACAATGTCAGTCGTCCTCCCCTGAAAGTAGAAGGCTTGGGTTGCTCTATTACTGCCACAGGAAGGCACAAGCCTTTAAAGTGACCACTCCTTCCCCATGCAAATCCGCCATGTATTCTCCGTTTTTCCATTCTGGGCCACCAAGTACATTGCTGGTAACTGGAGGAAACTGCTTTTTTTTTTTCCTGACATTACTTTAGAGGCATTAGATTCATTATTTGAGGGTGTGTATGAGATTCTGGAAGTACAATTTATGTCTGCTATGCTGTGAGATCTTTGGTATGATATTGACTCATTCATTGGCACCTGAGAGAGGTTTGGGGAATTCAGCAAGCTTTCAACAATCCAGTTTGAGAGATTAAACAGAATTATGGCTCACTCAGGTTTGTCCTAATTTTATTAGATTTTCACCATTTCTAATTGCATAAACATATGCAGCCAAGTATACAGATGGGGACTGGGAAGATGTACAAGGACACTCAGGCTCCATAGTCAGCTAATTGGTGGACTAAGTAATAGGGCACTTGGAAAGACTGGTAATTTTTTTCAGAACATTTCAGGGTAAAACCCTTCCCCATTAAAACTGAAGCAATCAAGAGAAGATTTTAGGCGTAGATTTTTTTGGAACTGAAGAAAGAGACGAGAGGAACTATGCGATGCAGAAAATATCCAGGATGAAGGATGTTGTTTAGGGCAAGATACACTACTTATTTGTCTTAGACATAGGAAAAAGATAGAATGTCTCAAAAACATAGAACAACTGGCCTGATCCATATGGTGACATCAGAAGGCTTTTGATCAGGACTAAACACAAGATAAACAATGGTTAACAATTTCAGATATTGCCAGGGCAAATGAGAAGTCATTTTGTGTGAATGTTGTTATTGGTAGCAAATGCCAAGCTGTAATGTTTTCAGAAATATTTTTTTATTTTCTTTTGGAACATAAATCTGGTTTTGCTATGGCTAGGAGCGCTCTTGGGCCACAAGCCAAAGTATGCTATGGCTATTTCTGGTCGAATGATACCAGCTGAGGTACTGGCATGGCTGTTTATATGAGTACTTTCACATGAAATAATATTGCTGCCCATATTTGTTAAGGGAATGCTGCTGTTGACTTATTTTCTACAACCAAGGCAGAAGGGGGAAGGAGGGAAATGTCTACACTCAGGTTTTTGCTGTTAGACATACTTCATCCCTGATATGACATCTGCACTATGAAGTTCAGGTGTCTGCACCTCCAGGAGACAGGACACAACTCTTAGGCTGATTTAGCCCCAGTTGGATAGGTTTTTTTTTAAATCTCCATGAGTAACAGACCAGGAAGACTTTTCCCTCACACTCTCCTGGGCTGAACACTTGGTGGGTGAGTAAATTTTTTTTTTCTTATGAAAAGTAGAATAAACCAAACAAGTTGGTCACATATTTGGACCCGGACTTCTCAGCAAAGTTTTGCAAAGTCCTCTAAAAAGTCAGAATATTTAGTAATAGATCATGAAATATTTTCCAGCAAAAAAATACAAGAGGAATTTAATAATGTTGGGACGTAGTTTTCTGTTAATGACTTCATTTTCTTCTTCCTCCTGTTCAGGCAGTAACATGCAAACTCTGACCACACCACCGGTGTGAAATTGCTGATTAACCTTTTGACTCTGACAATTGGGACTTCTCTCAACACCAACTGGTAATGCAAAAGACCATTAGTAGTTAGTATTGGGACATCCCAGCTCCAGATGTCAAAAGGTTAATGAAAAATCAAGTATCTTGCTTTTACGGGGCAACTTGGAAACCTTCCTCCACAACATTTCATTTTTTGTGATAAATAAGCCAGACTGCTTGAGCTGAGAAAGACGAGTGTTTTGCTAATGTGTACAGCTGTTAATTGAAAAGATTTTTGTTATGCTTGTTCTTCTGGATGTAGATAAAAGAGAGATTTGTTGGCGAACTTTAGTTGGTCTTGAACACCCCTTTGTCCAAATACACTACTTAATAATAACGCTTTGTTCTTTCTATAACAGCCATGGAGGGATTTTGAGTGGAATACTCATTTTCTTTAAGTCATATCTGCCAGTAATCATTCCTGGCTTAAGACCAGCTGCCATTTATGTGTTTTATGAAAATATAACACCAGTTTTATGCTCAAAACTATTCTCTTTTAGGTAAAAGCTTCAGCACAAACTGCTTCCCCATATCTACCATAAATGCTATTTATCACAGATTTTGGTCTTTAAAACTGAAAGATAATGTTAAAACATTTTGATTACCCTTTCCTTACTGCTATCATTCACAAACCATCTTTTCTAATTATGGTATTAGGACATTTACATAACCGGGAAAAGGGTCCTTTAACTACATTTCTATTATGTTTGGCACTTGTGTGAAAGCATATTATATTCATGTGCATTAGAGATTGCTTATAAAAGATCAAGACAATAATAGCAGATCAGACGATAAAGGTTCCCTTTTCTCCTCCCAGACAGGCTGTCTCTGACAGAAGAATACAGTTCATCAAAAGTGTCTGCAGGTTGTCAAACTCGGTGAGATTTGGGGACACTCGGAGGCTGTCATGGCCAACAAGAAGATTTTCTGTAGGGTTCTGCCATCATTCACCCTCAGGAAATAATCACTCACTACATTCTGCATGCTCTCATGATAGAGCTCTATTTGAGAGAAAAGAGCCATTTTATCAAAGGACAATATATCCCTTCTCTTGGTCCATGCAGCTTCCATTATCAGACCATAATAAATCATATTTATGTTCTCAGTTAATAAGACTGATTACAATGCAGGTTACAGGCATGGGAAAAGCAAAGCAGGTGAAAAGATGTTTTAATGAAAATATGATAAGCAAACAGCTTCTTGTGAACATTTCAGGCTGTTATTTGTAATGATCACAGGCAATTTTTGATACATCTTCTTTAGCAATGGTTTAAGCTGCATAAATTGGCTTGCCACTTTATACATTGAAATAGGAAGAATCCCAGTGTCCTTCTTATGTTGTCTAGAATCATTATATACATTATAAGCATAAAATGAGTTTAATGTATGTGCTTTGAAAAGAAGGGGAAAACAGAACATCAGGGAAGACTGATTTTAATGCTGTTCAAAATGATTTTGAAATTTTCTACTCATCTTTGTTACTAACGGTGCATTTTCCATGAAATTTAGGAATGACATGTACTGCTTTCATCTCATTAAAATTAATATACTGCTCTCTCTGTTTTTCTCAATTTCTTCAAAGTTCTTTTTAGAGCACTGTGCAAAGAGACAGAGAGAAATTCTCCACTCGATGTGTGAGCATATCTGCTATTAATGCTGAGGGGAGTTAAGTGTGTGCTTCTACAGGAGAATATACCCCAGTGTTCAATACTGAAAGGTACCCTATTAAAAAAGTGCAAGCGTGTTTAGCTCCAGCACATGTGATGCATTCAAGGGCCAACTTCCTTAGAATTTTTTTAAGTGATTAAGAGTTCTGATATGATTTCAGCATATAACCGTATGGAGGGAAGTGGCTGATGGACTGAATTGCTCTCGTCTTGTGAGAAGTCTTCTTTTGTTATCGTTATGTTCAGCATCGTACTTTCAAGATGAAGTTAGAAATTTAAGGAATAATTTCCTCCTGCTGATACATAATTTTGACCAAGTCTCTGAAATTATACAGCACTTGCAGAACACTGGTGACAAAGACTCCTTGGTGTTGTGTGTCTGCAGGACCTATTCTGGTCACTGATATTCCCCAAGAATCACCCTTAAACAAATTTTAAAGCTTTGTAATTGGCCTGACCCTGGAGAATGACCACGAAATTCCCTTAACCCTTTTAGGACACTTCAACAAGAGAAGCGCCCACACAACAAACAGCAAACTGCTCTTCAAAGGCAATATCCTGATATGACAACAGACGTAGATAATGTACTTCATGATGGAACTGCTTGATACAGAGAAAAACATGTTGTAACTGCCTTCACTGTGAAAGGGGTTTAAAAATGCTGCCTGCCAACTCCACAAAAAACAGAGCTGCTATTTCAGTTAAAGGCCAGTGGATTGTATTTTTCACGTCACTTTTCACTAACCTCAAACATCACTGTTATGACAGACTGTCATCCAACCAAACCGGCACTCTGGTGCCATTCAAGCAGGCAGGAAGAAAGCAAACACGAAGGAAACTTAAAAGTCCAATTAGTAAGTGTGTGTGGGGTGCATGCGAGCAAACTACTTTTGTGTAATGATACTGATTACTGAAAAGGAAACACTTAAAAGAAAATAAACAAAAAGCAGTGCTTTCTGAACCAGTGGTGTTTTCTTGGCTGGGAATTTCTCTTTGTTCTGTTTCATGACACCAGCCTCAATGGTTGAAGGGGTGTTCTGGGCCAGATGTCAATCATAATGTCTGACATAAACAAAAATAGCTAAAAAGGCATGCCGGCATCTTCCTTTTGTTTTCCCATTAGCTCCATTTTTCTTTTCATAGGCTGACAAAAAATTACTGCCTCCAAGTGAATTCAGTAATGTCACTATATATCTAATATCTAGGAGATCTTTTGTTTTAGCTTTACTGGGCTTAACCACAAAAGACACTTGACATTGACAAAGAATCTGTCAAACATACAATGATCAGTGCAATGAAATCTCTCATGACAGAAGGGCACTATTCTGCCTCCCCCCTGCCTCCAGCAGCAGCCTGTCTGAGCAAAATATGCTGGAGCACATGTAGCAGCTGAACCATTACAGAGCAGGCCAGAAGCTGAGATATGTCTTGTTTAAATTGTCATAGCATATTAGTATAATTAAAACCGCCAAAAGAGTAGAAAAGATAGATGGAAATGTTACACTACTTGTTTCTAGAGATTAACCTCGAGCCAGAACTGAAATAGAGACACATTTTGGATTTCTTAGAGCTCTGATATGGAAGAAAACAAGCCCAAGAGTATGTCTCTTGAAGTGTGAGACATGAAGTCATAGTTCCTGTATTTACACAACAAAGCAAAAATAGTGTTTCAGACAGACACTCTGTTTTCTCTGTGATTACAGCTCCCATTGTGGCTGTACTCTGCAAAGCAGTTGTATCATGTCTCAGCTACCTCCTTATCACTCCCCTTTGCCTTCATGCCTGCAAGGTCTTGACAACCCTTGGGCCTGCTGATGAGCTGGTGTCACCACTCTCTGCTCCCTCTCCATCTGTGAGCTTGGCTGGTGCTCCAGGTGCCCAGCTCCAAAGCAGCACACAGTGTCCCGGCTGGTGGCTACAGAGGCCACAGCTCGGGCTCTGGGGCTCAGCAATGCCCAGCAGCTACGGTCAGGAAGTCCTCCTGCACAGGCTTCATCTCCTGGGCATGCCCATGCCGAGGGAAGAGAAACAAACACCTACTTAAGGCAGACACAGGTAGACCAGCCCTGAAACCACTCTTGAATTGCACAGGAGAGCCAGACAGGGAGCTAGGAGTCAGGCCGAGATTGTCTTCGCTTAGGCTGTTTCTGCTTCCATCTGCAGAGGAAGATGTTTGAACAATGGCTTCAATTTAAAATCTGACCTTTCAAATGTCAAGCTCCATGCTTGCTTCTGTGTTGAATATACATTTAAAAACATATGACTTTCTAATATTGACCCTGGAAATGATGTTCTCTTTGTCGGATGGCATGTTTTCCTTCCCATGCATCATTACTTCTCATAACTATTCAGGACTAACTAGTTATGATCCCAGTTTCTGGTGGTGAGAAACCCATGGAGAACCTTCTGTGGATCTGTTCAGTTGTAGAGGTTGGAACCTGATTTATCCAGAAGCTGGGGAGGACCTGAACTGGCTCCAGCAGTTCTGAAAGACAGCAAAAGCAGCATGGCTTTCCTCTAACAGAATTGGTACATTCAAGGAGAAGATGCAGTAGTCAGGTAGGTCTCATGTTCATTTCTTCTAGTACAAAGGAACTTCACAGCCTTGCCGCATTTGCTGATTTGCTTGAAGTAGAGGGATGTTAAACATGGGTTGTAAATTTTAGGTTTTCCCATATTTCCTGTATTTCCCAAATTTAAATCTCAGTTAATGACTTCTCCATATAGTGCGTCTCTTAAATTTCTGTACAGTTATGCCTGTAAATGTGCATAACTAGTCAAAAATATGTTATCTGCATTTAGTGCTGGCTTTTGGAACCCTCACCGCCAAGTCACCTCACCTCCGCGTCTCACCTCACATGTGTTTCTGTGTAGTGCCAAGAGAAGAATGGAAAATAGCTATGAAGTAAAAGCTGATTCTGCTCCCATTAAAGGCAATGAAAACTACGCTTTTACTTCTACTTACTCATAATAGCGGGGAAAAAAATGAAGTGGAAACAAGCACAACAAAACACCTCTGTCAGCTATCTACAAGCTAACCAAGGCTTCCACTAATGAGGTGCTCTGGCATTTTGAGAAAGACAGGTTCTTCCAGAAACGGAAAAAATATGCCGAGTTTTTCCTTCAGCTCTGAAAAGCTAGTGAGAGGGTAACAAATTTTATTTCAAAAAAGGGATAGCAGTCAAACTTTTAATGCTGTCTGTGCTATTAAATACCTACAGATGCCAGTATAGTTTCTTGTCAATCAAATGCTTTTACATGTATTTTTAGCAGATTATTAAATACTGATTCTTATATACTTCACCTAATTATCTGCTGCATTTACAGGTTTATCTAAGTGACCATAAAATTCTTGAGAAAGTTATTAATTTCAAATCACAATAACAGAGTAATTTCCAGGTCAGATTCTCTAGAAGACATTTCAATACCACAGACAATCACATAGTCTGTTAAACAGAACAGTATGGTTTGTGGAAAAGATAATAGTCCGGATCACGAGATAGCACCAGATTTTATGTTATGATCTCCAGATGCCTTTGGGAACTTAATGCATCCAGCACTGGTTCAAGTCTAATCTGCATGGTGGAAATGCAAGTTGTTCCAATTTTCTCCTCTCTGGGGCTGTGTGGAGAAACTGTCTCCCCAAGGGCTGCAGAGGTCAGGCTGGGGTAGTTTGGCCATGCTTGGGTAAGAATATGGACCACATTGCCAACTGCTCCTGGAGCACCCAGTGGTATCACGTGCAGAAAAGAAAAGGCATCATCTTTGCTTAGTGGGACAGCGCCGTGCTCAGGTCTTTCTGATACGTGCCCATCAGAGCTGGCTCTACACATTGGCCAAGGAGGCAATTATTTAGGGCAGCAAAGTGATTGCAGCCTTATTGCCTGTTTGATTCATGCTTCCAGAGTGCTGGAGAAGTAGGTGGGCATCCTGCTGCTTTGGAGAGAGGAGTTTGCCTGAAGGCCAGGGGAAAGTCCCACCTAGCAGCAGCCTTTGTCCACACTCCTGTCTGGCTGCAGAAAGTTAGCGAGTCTACCCCCAGCTGCCAGCTTCCCATCTCAGCTGCCCTTTCCCTGCACGCTTGCCTCCACACGGATGGAACAGACCTCTCTGTCCTGTCCCCAGCCCTAACCACTGGAGCTCCAACATTCCCTTTGCCTACAACGCCGAAAAGCCCTGAATTACAGCAGTCTGCCACAACTGCCAGGCTTCCGTGACACCCTTGTATTATTTTAAGCAGTGTGTGTTGATTTACTGGAGAGAGGGTGGACTTTGCCAAATGGAGGCATCATTTACTTGCTCAGAAGCTCCTGGAGCGAGTGCCTCTGCAATGGGAAGGCAGCTCCACTGCTGTTTCCAGAGTGCAATTTTGGAGTTCAATACATTCCCCTGAGTGACCGCTGTAAAACAATATATTGCATCAGTTCCCTGAACCAGGGACTTGGTGAAGTCCACAGGATAGTGGGGTTGAGTGAGGGATGAAATCCTCCCTCCTGGCAGCCCCAGGGATTTACAGCACTTTGCAGGGCAACCCAGTATGCTGCTGTGGCCAGGGACCACAGATGAACAGGAGTTTCTGGTGGGTCACATGTATCTATAAACATGATACAGTATTTACTCCATTGCACTCCTGGTGGAAAGCACTTTGTACCGGTACAGGTAGATGGTGGTGGATAACAATGCAAGGATCTGCCAGTGCATTTGCTTTTCAATTTCAGCACCATTGGGCCGGGAAGTGAAAAAGAGCTCCCCAAACATGACATGACACTGCAACACAAAAATCTTACGGCTAATCTCCCTCCATGGAAATCTGTACAAAAATTGTCAGTTTGGGACTTTGTGAGCTTCTCTCTGGAGCCAAAAATTCAGTGTGAGTGCACAAAGGAGCGTGAGGAGAGAGCATTTTGGCTCCTCCAACCCCGTGCACAAAGCCTCCCAGGGTTTCAGATAGGATTTTAGCATTTCTCTCAGTCTTCAAATATTGTGCTGTGCAAGGATGTGCTTATACATAATTTTGTAATTGAAATGGCATGTTTACTGTTCTATTTCATGCTTGATTGTGTTTTTTAAACACCTTTACTCACGCTGTTAGAAGTGGGATTATAATTAAAATGTCCTGTTGAACACCTTGTTCAGTTCAATGAAGGCATAATAGAAGTATAAATACTTGTTCTCGTTGACTCTGTGATGTCAGCACAACAAACGCAGTAACTGTCATAAAACAAATTTCTCTTTCACCAAAGCATCCATCAGAAAGGAAGGGGAAATAGAATATGTGGCTGGGCAAAGAAGGGACTTCTTTCTTTTGGTAAAGGGAAATATTTTGAGATATTATAATACCTGTGATATGGATGTGTTAACTAAGGCATGGAATGATTGACTGATTTAGCCAGTTACGAGCAAGAATCAGAGTGGAATTTGTTTCTCTACTCACAGTACCTTGGCCTAAAGATAAGCAGTACTTTCTCCTTCTACAGTTGCCACTAGGAAATGCTGAGTCTGGTTGTAATGTGTGAAAGAGTAACTTACATTTCTTATTATTCCTGTTTCCTTAAAATGTGTACAGATATGCAGACTTCATGTCTTTCTGGTGGGGTTGAACTACAACACGAAGTCCAAATGTTTCTAAGCCAACATCCAGTGGTCGCAGCACTTTTACATGGCCATAATGGTTTAATTTTCTCTCTGTTTTCTCTTGTACTCTAAGTTACCACCGATGATGAAATTCCTACCCATCCTGGCAGGCAATTGTTCAGTCTTAAGGAGCTTTAAATTACTTCACAGCTTGAAATTCCAGGTAAGTAGGGATGTTCCAAAATTTAGCCTAATGTTTGATGCTTACTTGGGCGATTTACTTGGATACCTTGGCTCAGTTTCCTCCTCTGAAAAACGGGGAGAACAATGTCTGTGTTCCTTGTGCTCTTTGACTGATGTAATAGTATTTTTAATATACTAAGTACTAGGCTCTACACTGCACATAAACCATGAGGTTTTAGGTTTGTATACTTTCACTGGCTGAAAGAGGGCTCCCAAAACCAATCCTAGGATGTGTGATACTTCTGTGCCGGCACAGGACCCGCCAGTCAGTAGCTGCCTTATAGGGAAAGCCTATATGATCTTTACGAAGCAGGCAAATAAGCAGACCCAAAGGGTGTGCAAATTGCCTTCTGTGCCCAGTTTCAGTTCCAGCAACTTAAATCTCAGCAGAAGTTGTGCAGGCAGATGGTTCACAGGATTTGGTCTTTAGAATGAAAGCGTGAGGAAGAGACAAAGTAGGAGGTTTTCTTTCTGGGATGAAGGAGGGAGATAGGTACACAGGGCAGTCCAGCCCAGTCCAGAGAAAGATTCAGCAGGAGGGATAAGGCTGCTGAACATGCAGGACAAAATGTACAAGAACGTTGTCAAGTGGGATTGCAACAAAACTTACTGGATTTCTTTGAATGTCTCATTATGTGTACAGGTGCAGCTCTACACACCCACACACGCTGCATTTATTTCAGTGTGCGATCATATAAATACCTGCAGGTGCGACACTGAAGAGTTACCCGTGCTGAGGCATGAATATGGAGTTCCACATCTGTATTTACTGCCTGGTTCACACAATGAACTAGTGCAGTCAGTGGGTTTTCTTCCCACCTCCCACATGCACTTTAAAACTAATACTGAAGGAAATTCCGTCCTGGTAACTATGTTTAACAGGATGTCAAGGCATAGAACCAAAATACATGAAGGGGAAGGAGTACGGAACAGCCATCATCACTTCACTGTGTTGCATATGTATATAGAAAATTAGGAAGAAACTAATTGGAGATAAAGATGGCCACATCAGTTTAGTGTATGGTAATAAACCCATGAAGTTGGAGTTTAATGTGCCTTTTGGGGCACCTAAAACTTCATCTGGCCTTCAATACAGTGGCTGGCTTCTCTCTTCTGGCACACACAGAGATGTCTCCTTGTCTATAATACTGTCAGATAGTCTATAATACATGGGGTGCAAACCATGGCTGCTGCATAAACCATGGTTCTGAATTCATTGACGTACATCTATGTAAAAATCTCAGTCACAGCATTGCACTTATGCAGCTGCTTGTATTAAATATTAATCTGATGCTAACTACCTGGCTACAAAGGCCCTCCTCCCAGTGTCAAAAATGTAAAACAGCTAAAGGATATAAAGTGGGGACAACATTTTGCATGTAATTGCTGCCTGTAGAGAGTCAAGGTTGTGAAAGTTTCTTACTTTTTATAATGCCTTTTGAGATAACTTTTGTTTTCCAAAGAGAAAAATAAACCTACCAACGTTCCTTTGAACATTTCAGCAGCCTTTTCATAGCGTTAGCTGTGAAAGTAATGGTGTCACGTTCCTAATAAGGATGTATGGGAACTGTGTTTTAGGAGTCCCTGCTGCTTTCTTTGTGGAAACTATCTCAGATGCTTTGGGATTATTTGGCAGTAACTCCTTTTTGCACCATGATTTCACAGGGATCTTCTCTGTTATCTTCTGTTCAGTATATTCCTTTGAAGATCTAGGGAGAAAATGTGGAACTCAAGAGCATTCAGTGAAACGCTGTTCGCATCTCCTTCTAGCTAAAGACAGGGAATAAGTTCTCCTGTGACAGAAAATGTGGAGGAACCACAGTGCCCAAAATTCAGTGAAAATTTTAGGTAGCGTTGTCCAGGCAAAGGAATAATGAGAACATGATCAGTGGAGATTTCATAGGAAGCAAAGAAGGAAAGAAAGGACAAATTTTTGTCTCTGATCTGAATGTCATTGCTTTGTCCAGAGGGACCACGGCTGCCATCAGTGGCTCACGACAGCGAATGTGCTCTGTGCAGTGCCACGGAGAAAGGGACCGGAACGGCTGGAGCAGTGGAAGAAATAACACTGCGCTAATGAAGAGTTTCGCCCAGGCAAACTTACCTCCCTAAGAATTAGCCTGGGTATCTCTCCATGACACATTTATTTTAGAATCACAGCATGTTGCAGTTATTAGGTTCTGGCAGGCTCCTAGGTAGGAACTGTGTCCAAGAGCCTTTATTTCGTTTGCTCCAATTGAGAAGAGTGTGGCAGTTTCTTTTGGTTGGGACTTTGCTATAACGATCTGAGCTTTAGTCACTGTGAGGCTAGCCCACTGCAAAGCATTCAGTTGGTGTTACAACCAAAGACAACTGAGCTCCAAAAGTGAGTGCAGACCATGTCTACTTATTAAGGAAAGGGGCATGTGGAGAGCCCATTACTCAGTAATTGGTGCTAGCTGCCAGTTAGCATTCAGCAGGACTTGCAGCATTTGTATAGACTTTACAGTCCAGAATGGCCTGGGATTGTTCTTGTCTTATTTGCTGCCACTGTAATCAGATGGTGGCTCTCTGCTTTGCAGAGCTACCAAAAGCAGCTTTATGGGGCTGAAAGGCACCTGGAAGTACAGGATGTCCCTGAGGAATTCAGCCGGAGGGACGCGCAGGTCCGAGGGACTTTGTGGCTAAGGTTGTGTTCCAGTGACTGCTACTTTTGTGGGCTTGCAGGTTTCTTCCCTTGCCATGGGAGAGGAAAATGATGCCTGGAATTTGTGGTAGATGATACATATGATCGGGTGAAACCTTAAATAGGTCTTTAGAGATGAGACCCTCAAGTGTTGTGTGACTCTGGATCACACAAGCAGCACTTAGGTATGGGGAGTCTGGAGAGACAGCGTGGGAAGTCTTTACAGAGGAGACTGCATAGACATTTAGACAAAAGTATAGCTATGTGAGGTACATGCCACTTGCAGCTTGGACCTGGGGAAACTTTTTGTTCTCCTGGTACCAACTGCTGCTGTTATTCACAAGGATGCAGAATCACAAGCAAGTGGCTCCGTGTGGTTTTAGGTGGGTGCACACAGACCCCCCAGGCTGGGCCTGCAGGGCCGGTGGGCCCAAGAGGAGCAGGTCAGACTTGGTGTATGCAGGGGGGCCAGAAAGGGGCTCTGTTCACATGATTATTCCCTGCAATATTTTATTTTTTTAACAAATTTACAGCACCGAGCAGCACTAGCCCCAGAAGGTTGACAAGGCGGTTAAATGTATGCAGGCAAGGTGCTCTGTCCAAGCAAGCGGGCTTTGCTAACACCTGCAAAGTTAAAAAGGTGTCTTTACACCGTGCTTGAGAAAGCAAATAACGGTGTAAGGCGGCAGGAGTACCGCCACAGCCCCGCGGCCCGCCCGGGGCTACGACAGCCACGTCCGCTGCCCCCAGCGACGGCGGCCCAAGGCGGCAGGGCCCCCCGGGCTCGGCAGGGACCCCCGGGCTCGGCTGAGACCCCCGGGCTCGGCTGAGACCCCCGGACGCGGCTGAGACCCCCGGGCTCGGCAGGGACCCCCGGGCTCGGCTGAGACCCCCGGGCGCGGCTGAGACCCCCGGGCTCGGCAGGGACCCCCGGGCGCGGCTGAGACCCCCGGGCGCGGCTGAGACCCCCGGGCTCGGCAAGGACCCCCGGGCTCGGCAGGGACCCCCGGGCGCGGCTGAGACCCCCGGGCTCGGCAGGGACCCCCGGGCTCGGCAGGGACCCCCGGGCGCGGCTGAGACCCCCGGGCTCGGCAGGGACCCCCGGGCGCGGCAGGGACCCCCGGGCTCGGCAGGGACCCCCGGGCTCGGCTGAGACCCCCGGGCGCGGCTGAGACCCCCGGGCTCGGCAGGGACCCCCGGGCTCATCAGGGACCCCCGGGCTCGGCAGGGACCCCCGGGCGCGGCTGAGACCCCCGGGCTCAGCAGGGACCCCCGGGCGCGGCAGGGACCCCCGGGCGCGGCAGGGACCCCCCGCGGCCCGGCGGGCAGCGGCCCCTCCAGCCGGCGGCCCCGCGCCAGGCGGCGGGCGCGGTTCGCCGCGGCGCCCGGCAGGTGGCGCCCTTGATCGCCGAGTGGCGGGCGGCGCGGGCGGGCCCGACAAACGCATCGCCGAGTCGCGCGCGCGCGCGCGCGCGCGCGCGTGTCCCGCCCTTTAATTTAGGGAGTATTACAACTAAAGTGTTTTCAACTTGTTATTATGCATGAGTAAAAATTCCATGAATGTGTAACGGTTTTGCCTGTATTTCCCTAACATCATTTAAATTCCTTATTAATAATTTAGCAACGTTCTGGATTTTAATCACTTTTCTCCTCACGACGGGATCTATCCCAGGGCCAGCTCTCCTCCCCTACCTGAAGGTGACATGGAGGGAGGGAAAAGGGGAAAGGGGAAAAGGGCGGCTGCCACCCTGCCCCAGCGTCCTGCCCGGCTGCAGGGCATTTCATTCATTCATTAAATATCCCAAGTTTACCAAACCTGAGGTTTGAGTAGGTCACCGTTAATAAAAATTTAAAAAAAAAAAATTTTTTTTTTTTTTTTTTTGCATCTGAGTTTAATTATGGTGGTATTTGTTTGATAGCTTGTTACTGTAAATAAAAGAGATAAAAGCAGCCCTTCACTCAAGTAGCTCTAGAGCTGTGAAATATGTACCTAATTAAAACTATTGGTGTAAGAGGCTAATAAAGTACATGTGCCTACTAGATGTCTTATTCTAATGAATCTCGGTTAATTTGCTTTGAGTGATGAATTTCGGTGTTGGTAGTAAGGGCTGAATAATTATGAAATTTATCACGAGTTGTGGGGACTCATGAAGGTCCACGGGGGTTTGGGGAGGGAGAGGGGAGGGAGAGAAGGGCCCCGTGGCCATGGCCGTGGCCGGGTGCGGGAGGAGCGGAGGCCGGGCTCCAGCCCAAGGGACCCGTGGGGCGGCCAGGGACAGGCAAGCCTGGGATGGCCTGAAGGGCTCCCTGCGAGGCGCCTGCATGCGGGCGTGGGTGCGGAGGTAAGGGCACTCCTCCTGAGAGCGTGGGGTGCCACGTCTCCTCCCACCCACCTCCTCACCCCCTTCTTTCTCCCTTGTTTCTGCCTGGCACCGATGAGGAGTGGGCATGCACTCCTTAGCCTCCCAAACCGAGCACAGGCAGATTGTCTAAAGCATTTCAGATGGAGTTTTGGTCTTGCACCAGCAGCTAATCAAAGTCTTAATTCTGGAGAATACGAAGGCCGGGCTTTCCAAGTTTCCTCCAGTTGGTTTAAGCCGGGGACGTGGACAGCCGGCACTCCTGAAAACGTTTTTGCCCTGCGTGCTTCCAGTGCAAGGGGCTGTGCCGTGGTGCTGCCTGCGGGGACGGCATAGCTGGTGCCCCGTGCTCGCGCCCCGTGCAGCCGGTCTGTGCGCAAGGGTTACCTGACCCAGCTAAAGGGCTCAGCTTTGCACAGGCCTGCGGACGGACACCCTGAAATCCATCCCGGCTTGACCTGCAGTGGAAAGAAGTCAGGCAAGTGAAAAAGTGTGCGTCAACAACTGCTGCCTGAGACCTGAGTTTTGCCCTTTGGAGCAGGGCAGGCTTGCTGGGAGAAAGGGTATAGTCTGAAAGAAGCTGGATGATAATCAAGGGGCTGGTTAAGTAGAGAAAGCCCTCAGAGTAGTACATGTTTTTATTGCTTTTTTGCAACAGAGTAGAGAAAACATCCTGAGGCAAAATGTCTATTGTAGGCTTTCCTGTAGTCCCCAACAACGAGTATTTAAACACTTGCACGTGCGTACATCCCGTCAGCGTCCTCCATTTACGGGCACTGCGGGAGGGCCGGCGGGGCTGCGGCACTGGCCTGACCAATCTTAACCTGGGGCCTGCGCAAATCTGCAGGGCCACAACCTCGCATGGCTCCACCCCGCGTGAGGCACAAGGGCTTCGTGTACAACCAAGCCACCTGGGCTTTGCTGTTGCCCTGGTTTCGACTTGGACAGAGGTAGTTTTGCTCCTAGTAGCGGGAATAGTGCTGTGTTTTGGACTTAGGATGAGGATACTGTTGATAACACACTGATGTTTTAGCTGTTGCTGAGCAGCGCTTACATTAAGTCAAGGATTTTTCAGCCTCTCACACTGCCTGCCAGCGAGGAGGCTGGAGGTGCACAAGAAGCTGGGAGGGGACAGAGCCAGGAGAGCTGACCCCAGTTCACCAAAGGGATATTCCACACCATATGATGTCATGCTGAACAAAAATACTGGGGGGGAGCTTACCAGGGGGGCGCAGCCATTGCTGGGGAACTGGCTGGGCATTGGTCAGCAGGTGGTGAGCAATTGCATTGTGCATCACTTCTTTTGTATATTCTTTTATAATTATTAATTTTTTCCCTTCCTTTTCTGTCCTATTAAATTGTCTTTATCTCAACCCATGAGTTTTACCTTTTTTCTGATTCTCTCCCCCATCCCACTGCGGGGGCAGTGAGCGAACGGCTCTGTGGGGTTTAGCTGCCCGCTGGGTCAAACCACGACAGCTATCTATCCCAGAGTCAGATCTGATGAGTTCAAATGACTCTCTGAGAGCGTGTGGTAGTTGCAGCTGTTGAAAGTGCACCGGCAATTTCTGATCTACACATGAATTCGGAGTTTTTTTACAAGTGCTGCATCAGCAGTTTTTCTGCAGAATGAAATTTTCACTATTGCTAATATCAGCTGGAGAGACAGGTGGAACTTGTTATTTTCCTCGCAAAACCTACCTTTTCATGGGGAAGAGATCATTTTTCACGGCTGTACAATCTGTTAATGGGGTAGATTGAGAATAAGATTGGAGAGAACTAGACTGTTTCTGTCTTTGCTCCTGACTTAGTGTTTGGCCTTAGGAAAGCCTCTTAGTCATTCCAGAAACCTGGTTTCTCTATCTGTAAAAAAAAAGCAATAATAGCTATATCAAAAAAGACAGTCATCAATATCCAGAAGTGGCTTTAAAATTTCAGGTGGAGGTGTTAAGTATTTTCACAAAAATGGCATCTGTTGTGCTTTCTCAGAGACCTGCAAAAATCTGTTTTTTCCTGCTGAGAGAATACTTTCCATGTTGCTCAATTAATGATCATTTTAATATATTTTTCTGCCTCTCAGTTAAATCTCAAATATTTGTGTCTGTGCAATTTTCATGGTCTTGTATCTTGTCTCTTTCTGTATAAAATGTATGTTGTCAGCTTGAGGGAATGCTTTTCCTTTCAGTTTCTTTGTAATTACCAAAAATACTTTTAACCTGTTAAAACATTTCTGAGTTGTTGACATGGCGTGGTATGGTATTAAAATCTCGTTACTCCACAGCAAACCTTCCTGTGTGTTGTGTTTACCTTCTGATAACCTTTCTAATAAGAAGCCAAACACCAGCGGAATGAAGGGGATACTTGCACTGTTGGGTCCAGTGTGACTTTGCATAATGAAAATATGCAAAAATAAATGACACTCCTGTATGGCTAAGAGAGAGAAAGAAATATAATCAAATTGTTTCTGCTGGCTTTTCTTCAAGGAAGAAAACCTGTGTGTGTGTTTTCTGGACAAGCTTTATTTATACCATGATCTGGGACCTGACAGCACAGATTCCTGCCCCTGTGCGAAGTTCTGATTTCAGCATGACTCCACCAAGAGACCCCAGCATAGAGGACCACCCCCTTTTGGAGGATATTATGCTAGGGCCCTCAGCAAAGCCTAGATTTAGGTGCTCTGAACTAGAGTTACAGACAGAACAAGAGCTTAAGAGCTAAACTCAGTTACTATAACAAAGCCTGAGGCTGCAAGGAAACTTTCCACCCGAAGTATGTTTCCGAAATGTTAATAGCAGACGGCCCTCCCATCCCACAGGCTGGGGATGTGCTGACTTTTCACTCTCAGTGTCACTTGTTCTCACATCACAAGACTTCTGATTTTTGATTTTTTAATAAGCTTGATCTGATAAGCTAAGCTAAACACGTTTTTAAAATAAATTTCAAGTGTAAAGATCATTACTAATTCTGTTGTTCAGATTCACAGAGATGGTTAATGTAATTTCCTTTTTCCTTTGGCACCTAAGTAAAATCTGGCCTAGATTTAATTCTTCTGGTAGTAGATAGGGAGAAGTCCAACCAGAGGTGACCAGCAGTAGTGCTATCTGAACGTTTCTTGCAAACTCTGCTTTTGTAGTGAATGATGAGTTAATGTTCCGGCTGCATTTTGCTTTTCTATATCCTACCCCTATTCATTTGCTTTATTCTGCTTTTTCCCAACTTTACCTCAACCTTCTCTGCGAAGCCAAAGACAGCTGGCATTGGTAGTCATGTGTTTGAGATTACCTGCTCAAGAATAGAATAGAATCATAGAATTGTTTAGGTTGGAAAGGACCTCTAAGATCATCAAGTCCAACCATTAACCCAGCACTGCCAACTCCACCTCTAAACCGTGTCCCTAAGCACCACAGCTACACGTCTTTTAAATACCTCCAGGGATGGTGACTCCACCACTTCCCTGGACAGCCTGTTCCAATGCTTGACAATCCTTTTGGTGAAGAAATTTTTCCTAATATCCAATCTAAACATCCCCTGGTGCAACTTGAGGCCATTTCCTCTCATCCTATTGCTTGTTACTTGGGAGAAGAGAGACTGACACCCACCTCACTACAGCCTCCTTTCAAGTAGTTGTAGAGAGCGATAAGGTCTCCCCTCAGCCTCCTCTTCTCCAGACTAAACCCCCCCAGCTCCCTCAGCCGCTCCTCATCAGACTTGTTCTCCTGACCCTTCCCCAGCTCCGTTGCCCTTCTCTGGACACGCTCCAGCACCTCAATGTCCTTCTTGTCCTGAGGGGCCCAAAACTGAACACAGGATTCGAGGTGCGGCCTCACCAGTGCCGAGTACAGGGGCAAGATCACTGCCCTGCTCCTGCTGGCCACACTATTGCTGATAAAAGCCAGGATGCTGTTGGCCTTCTTGGCCACCTGGGCACACTGCTGGCTCATGTTCAGCCAGCTCTCGACCAACACCCCCAGGTCCTTTTCCACCAGGCAGCTTTCCAGCCACTCTTCCCCAAGCCTGTAGCATTGCATGAGGTTGTTGTGACCCAATAGCAGGTGTTGAACCTCATACAATTGACCTCAGCCCATCGATCCAGCCTGTCCAGATCCCTCTGCAGACCCTTCCTACCCTTGAGCAGATCAACGCTCCCGCCCAACTTGGTGTTGTCTGCAAACTTACTGAGGGTGCACTCGATCCCCTTGTCCAGATCATTGATAAAGATATTAAACAGAACTGGCCCCAAAACTGAGCTCTGGGGAATACCAACAGCCACCAATTAGATTTAACTCCATTCACCACAACTCTTTGGGCCCGTCCATTCAGACAGTTTTTTACCCAGCAAAGAGTATGCCCATCCAACACATGAGCAGCCAGTTTCTCCAGAAAAACACTGTGGAAATGGTGTCAAAGGCTTTACTAAAGTCTAGGTGGACAAAATCCACAGCCTTTCCCTCGTCCGCTAAGTGGGTCACCTTGTCATAGAAGGAGATCAGGTTAGTTAGGCAGGGCCTGCCCTTCATAAACCCATGCTGACTAGGCCTGATCACCTGGTTGTCCTGTACGTGCTGCGTGGTGGCACTAAAGATGATCTGCTCCATAACATATGGCAGTAGTCACATTAAGTTCTAGTTGGGCTTTGGCCCTTCCAGTTTTCTCTGTCAACCAGTCTTCTAAACAGGCCAAAGTCTGCCCTCTGGAAGTCCAAGGTAGCAGTTCTGCTGATCCCCATCCTTACTTCTCCAACAAGTGAAAACTCTATCATTTCATGATCACTATGCCCAAGACGGCCTCCAACCACCACATCTCCCACCAGTCTTTCTCTGTTTGCAAACAACAAGTCCAGCAGGGCACCTTCCCTAGTTGGCTCGCTCACCAGCTGTGTCAGGAAGGTATCTTCCACACATTCCAGGAACCTCCTAGACTGCTTCCTCTCCACTGTATTGTATTTCCAGCAGAGATCTGGTAAGTTGAAGTCCCCCAAGAGAACAAGGGATAGTGGTTGTGGACTTCTCCCAGCTGCTTATAGAATATTTTGGCTGCCTCTTCATCCTGGTTGGGTGGTCTGTAACAGACTCCCGCCATGATATCTGCCTTGTTGGCCTTCGCCCTGATTCTTACCCATCAACAGTCAACCCTATCACCACCATCAAGCTCTAGACAATCAAAACACTCCCTACATACAGAGCTACCCAACTGCCTCTCCTTCCTTGCCTATCCCTTCTGAAGAGTTTATAGCCATCCATTGCAGCACTCCAGTTGAGCGAGTCATCCCACCATGTTTCCGTGATGATAACTATATCACAGTTTTTCTGCTGCACAATGGTTGCCAGCTCCCCCTGTTTGCTGCCCATGCTGCGTGTATTGGTGTAGATGAACTTCAGCTGGGCTACTGATCCCACCACCTTTATGGGGGGAGAAACCCTATTTCCTACATGACCATTCTCAGGCACTTCCATGGTTTCTAACACATCCATAACCTTTGAGTCTTTGCTGCCGCATGGCTCTCCATCCCCTACCTCCACTGAGACAGCAGACCAAAGGACCTCACTAGCACACAATCCCCCAAACATTGGCATGCCGCCCCAGGCTTAGCTCTAGTGAGCCTGGTCTTATCCCTTTCCCCTTAAAGCTCTTTCAATGAGCCCTGCTAATTCCTGAACAAAGATCCTTCTCCACAGGCGTACCCCTTCTGTCACCAGCAGGCCTGGTGTCATGCAGACTGACCCATGATCAAAA
Organism: Morus bassanus; assembly: GCA_031468815.1. NCBI lineage: Eukaryota > Metazoa > Chordata > Aves > Suliformes > Sulidae > Morus > Morus bassanus. Next base: position 7,227,876 of record CM062576.1, on the reverse strand, counting down.
AACCCAAAATTCTGCTGGTGACACTAGCCTTGGAGCCAGGTATTGGCCTGCTGGCTCTTCCTATTTCTTTCCTCATCATTCCCTGCAACTGGAAGGATAGTGGAGAACACTACTTGTGCTCCTGATCCCTTAACCAGTCATCCCAAGGCCCTGAAGTCTCTCTTGATTGCTCTCGGACTTCTCATTGCAGCTTCATCGCTGCCTACCTGAAAAATCAATAATGGATAGTAATCCAAATGCCATACCAGGGTGAGAAGTTTTGTCTTCACATCTTTAACCCAGGCCCCAGGGAGGCAGCAGACTTCCCTAAGAAATGGGTCTGGTCTGCATATTGGGCCTTCTGTTCCCTTCAGAAGTGAGTCTCCTATGACAATGACCTGTCTTTTTTTTTTTTTATGGAAGCAGTTTTGATGCAGGGCGTAGGCCGACTTAACCTCAGCGACACCTCCAAGCTAGATGAACCATTGTCCTTGTCATTGTTTGGTTCCACTTGCAGAGCCTCAGACCTATTATGCAAGGGCACCTGGGAAGGTGGGGTAGTGACGGAGGAGACGCTCCTGCTGTGCCGGGCAGGAACTTGTTTGCTATTGCCCCCTATCCCTTAAGTGACTGTATTCAGCCAGGCTGAGTACAGCCAGAGAGAGGATAGGGAATCCTCCCTATCAGGCATCCTGTCTGCCTGTTGGGCCTGTCTCAGGGAAGGTAGGGTACAGTTCCAGTAGTCTCTCTCTCTCTCGCTCTCCCTGATACTCCTCAACCCCATCACCTCCTCCCGGAGTTCTGTCACTAAGCGGAGGAGTTCCTCTACCTGGGCGTACCTCCCACAGGTGTGCTCACTGCAGCCGGCCGGTACTGGCATGAGAGCAGGGCACACCCTGACACCTGGGCAGCAGCATGTTCCCACTGGAGCACCCACCCAGAGAAGTCTCTTTTCACTATTTTGCACAACTGAAACAACAACTTAGGATTTGATGTGCTGTTGCCTGGACAAGTGTACGAAGAGAATTGGTTTAGACTAGTTCAGCGGAAGGGAGCTGTTTATGAATGTACTCAGATGCAGGGAGGTCTGAGAATGATAAGCACAAGGCTTCATCACTCTGGGTCAATGGATTTTGGGATGAGGCAAAGAGGAGACAGAAGTTGAGGAGACACTGCTGGTTTGGAGTCTGTATTTAAGGTCACAGTCTTGTCAGATCAACAGAAGTCATGCAATGTGAACGGTGCCAACGCACACTTGTTGGTTGTGCATGAGTATTTATCCTCTTTTTACTGTCGACTTCATTTTCCATTCTGACAGACTTGTCATTATACACCTTCTTTGAAGACCTACTAGACAAAAGCCCCAAATGTGCCTTGTTTTGTAGTACACCAGGCAAGGAGCCAAAACGTAGGTCTGAGGAAGCTTTTGTGTCACCCTCTTCTGGAGCTTTCTTCCAGGAGATCATCTGTGTTGTAGTGGATTCTCTCCTAGCTGAGGGAAGGGGTGGAAAAGCCATTCCAGCTGAGCAGTGGTGACCCCAGACATTGTCCTGGGACATGTTTTGGGACTGCTGTCTGGGCTGTGGTGCTGCTTGCAGCAGCACATGCATTTCTTTGACTGATTTGGAAGGTATGGATGGCGCTTGACCCCTGATCCCTGGTTCACACCCTTGTTCTAGACCCTGGTGCTAACCGGTAGGCCAAACTGCCTTTCCCTCCTCCCTTTAGCTTGTAGATAGTTCTCTGGCATGCATCCAAACCAAATGCAGTAAGGAGGGAGAGGTCTTCAGGTTCCCAGAGTGTATATACACATGTGGTCAAATCTCCAGCTCATTAAATTAGCATGTGCGGTGGAGACCAGCTACTGATTTATGTTTTCATCTATGCAAGGTAAATTGGATTGAAACTTCACACAGTTCAAAAAGGAGAGCTGAGATTCTTGCTTACATTTGAGTTCTAAATTAGCAGGCACATGACTAAGCTTCATGGACCTGAAAACACTGGGTCTAAGTTAATATGATGCCTATACCATTGATTTCACTGGAGCCTTTTGTATCAGAAACCACATGTACGCAGATTAATTTAGCTGTTGGCAAATTATGTGCTGTATAAGAATGTTCTGTGAATGACTTGGATCACAATTTCTACTTCTTAATATGTGCAATCCAAAGTACCAGTAACACAAACAGGGCACTACTGGTTTCAGCTGAACTGTGCAGAAATGTGAATGACAGGCACCCAAAATAAGGAGATAAATGGTGGAGAACGAAACAACATAAGGCCTACTGAGTCAGATATTAAAAGCCTCAGTCTAAATGATAACACAGAAGATAGATATAAAAGTAATTGCAAAGGTTTTAGAGCTGCAGTCCCTTTAAAAATGCAGAAGGGGTGGCCTCTCTTACAAAAAGTTGTGATTATTCTCGGCTATAATTACAGGGAGCACCACAGAGGGGGCTACCAAGAATATTTCCAAGTTTCAGTTTAAGACATTATTTTAATGTATCTAAACTGTATCCATTTTTAGAGCCAAAATTCTTGTTCCCTCTCTTTGAATTGTTATAGCAATAGCTGAAGCAAAACAAACTTCCCATGATCTACCTACCTTGGAGAACCGAACCACTCTGGACAACAGAAGTGAATTAATGATATGCAAGCTCAGTTTCTGATGTGCTTCCTAACAGTGCCAATTCACTTCACAGAAGTTCCTAAAGGAATGTGGGTATTAAGCTATTACCCTGAAGTGAAAGCCACTGTATTTTCTACTAGTGATCCCTTATGTGCAGTTGCTCTTCAACTTTGCTTGCTTTTATGTTGGTAAAAATTTTGATACTCAGCATTTGCAAATGCCAAGTAATATGAAGCTTAAGTAGCTTAGATTACAGTTTTCTATTGGACCAGAGACAGTAAAATCATGAGTCTCTTCTGTTATGGTTCCTGTTAGTTACTAACCAACCAGTAACTGTAATTTCTCCCAAGCACATAGGTACACCTCTGCAGAAATTATCCTTGCACCAGTAGCAAAGATATTAAAAGTGTTCCTTACTCATATCAGTGAGTTGTAGAGAGATGAACTTTTCTTGCACTCTAAATTGCTAATGATAACTTTTTCCTTGAGTCATATTCAACCTTAAGAAATTCGCGTCCTTCCACATGCCTGGATTGGTTCCAGTCTTACATGTTCATGTGTTCTCCTAGACCAAACAAATTTTCCCCCCAGTCTCTAGCCGCCGTTTACTAGCTGAAAACTACACCACATTTTGCTGCTTGCCCTGGTCCCTCCCCATAGCTCTGCCATCAGAAGAGACCAAGCAAGCATTCCCTAATGCACTGCAAGTAAAGCCAGCCAGGTGAAGTGAATCTGGCTGACTTAGCTTAAACAGATTAGGAGGTAATTTGTGATCCCTTTTGCTAATGGAATAGTATGTTGGGCATTTGGAAGGCAGCAACAAGCACTAAAGGTAGTCCTGTTATCTCTCAGAAGAGCTTCTCTGCAGTCTCAGGTTTTCTCAGCACTCCCATCCTTGAACCCCATATTGTGCCCCGCAACTTTCATGCTTTTTCTACACACCTTGTCTTTGTTTTTACCTTAGTGGCCACAACTAAAGATATATTTTGATATTTTAAATGAGTCTTCTCTGTTCAGCTTGCTCTGCCTTTAATTAATTAAACTTGTGTCTTCATATTAGGTTCCTTCAGCTCATCGCTTTTGGTTTCAGCTCTTGCTTTCCATTTGCCTTCATTATACTTTGCCATCCTTGAACTGCACTGAACTCTTCCTTATTTCACATCTTCCCGTATGATATTCAGATCTGCTGTTCCTCTGCCTAATTTTACCATGGCCAATGTGAAAATCTTTGCTACAGAACCAGCAGCGAGGAGACAGACCTTTCTTCTCTTTGCCACGTTCCTTCTCACTCTTACATTAAAATCTCAGCTGACAAAGAAGGGCATTCTCTTCTGTGACTATAACTTCACGTTCATCTTTTTCCTGCTCCTCTTCCCTTTGAGATACATTTTAATACGTTGTCATCCATGGAAACTGCACTGTTTATGTCTGCAATTTTTTAATGTGCTTGGAGTTGGGGTTTTCCAGATGAACGGTATATTAAGATTTAATCTGAACCTAGTCAGATAATATTGACCTGCAATGAAAAAGCTGTATGAATGAGCTAGCAGCAGACAGCTTAAAGTGTTGAGTGCCAAGTGCTGACTGAAAAATGATACCCCAGAAGTTTGGTGGTGGAGAGCAGATGGGACATTTGTGAATGGAAAAGCTTTCTGATTATTTAAATATTGTGATTTTTTTTTTCTAATTATCTCAATTTTTTCAGTGTTTGCCAGAATTTGCCTGCTCCTGTAGGGTGGTACAGCAGGGAGCTTCCAGGAGCTGCTTATCCCTCTGTAAGCTACCACATCTTGATACCAACTTTAAGGCTTCTCTGTTTTGCCACAGTAGACTTCCCCAAAATTAAAACAAATAAGAACTGAACCCTAGACTTTGGATTCCTGATGCTCCTCTCTATGCCTGTTTCAGCTATACTTCCCAACTGTTCAGTGTTAGCAGTCATCAGGAAACACGTATTTTGTTTCCAAAATCAGGGTCTCCTGAAACAAATCCCTAGGTATTACAGTATTGCCACAGCTTGCATGCTGCATTGTGTTAGGGCCACAAACAATGAGTTGGCCCTTGCCCAAAGCAGCTTTTAATCCAGGTCATGTATATGGAAGATAGGCACGGGGAAGCTGTTTCCGCATATATCTGAGTTGCCTGGGTTAAATGTGGTGAATTATTTCAGCAAATATATTCCAAACCTTCCCCTTCAGTTTTTCACAAGTTCCAAATTTGGATGCTGCTCTAAATGAAAAGGAACAATTCAAATGCCTTTCTGAATGCATTTGAAATGAAATAAGTTACTGTAATTTCCCTGGGCAAGCCAGCTCTTTGGAGGGGGCAAAATTTGCAAATGGAAAAACAAACAAACAAATGAGTGAGTAACTGTGGGAGGTGCTGCCAGAGAATCAGAAACAAGCCTGGATAGAAGGGGGAGGGAAAGGCTCTTGTCTGCACTGGGACGATTTGTAGAAAACAAAATGTGGGAAAGAGTTGAAATGAACAGGGGAAAAAAAAATCCACTGTCTTTTTTTTTTTTTTTTTCCTAAATCCAGATAATCAGGCTACTAGGACCCATGATGCTGCTATTAAAGAGGACTGACTTCAAGGTCTTTGAGAAAGAAAGTAGAAAATTCCACCTTTGTTGTTCAGGTTCTTCCTTTACAGCTACACGACTAGGAGGTGAGTCCCTTGGTCTCAGCTGTAAAGGGAAAGAATGAATGAGGTTGCTAGATGCCCCAAGTTAACAGTCAGTGAGCTGAGAGAAGCATGACTATCAGCTACATTTCTACTTTCCAAATCCTGGACCAGTGAGAAATCAAAACATAGTTAAGGTCAGCCTACAGGTATAGAGTATGCTTCACCTCCCATGAACTGGGGATGGGAAGGGAAGGGAAGAGTGCTGCAGAGCTGTTGATTGTCTGCTCTCCGAAGACTTCCTGTTAAGGGGAATCCTCAGTTGTCCATTTAGGGTAGTATAATAGCTGCACTGAGCTGCTGAGGCATGCAAAGAAGCTGCAGATGGGGCTGAAAGTACGGCTCGATACTTCTCTGTTGAGCCATCCAGTCACAGCATTATCAAATGCCTGCTAGAGGTGGGTACTAAGACTGCTGGTAATGGCTGAAGACAAAGCAGGGGGTCTGGTTTTAATAAAAAGGTAGCTTACGAACAGCATTTTTCTTATTATAATGATAAAATGGATATGAAACAGTTACACTCCAAACCCTTATTTTTCAGTGCTATTTATTTTTTTCAGAACATTGAAAACAAAACAAGCAAAAGGAGGGTGGAAAAAAGGGGGGTGGGGAGGCGGGGAAAGAAAACTCCCTTCAGACAACAATCACCTTTTGAGTTAAATTCTCATGCTTGGTCTTAGCCCAGAGGGATTTGTCTTGAGTGAAGTTCGAAGAAAATCCTTTCAGCAGTTTCTGAGTTATTTAAATGTAACCATGGAGGTTTGGATTCAGATGCTTTTTAGTACTTGTATAACTCAAAAATAGCTTTGCTTTAAAACTTCTAAATTAACCCTCCTTAACTTTTCAACTTGTCACCTATCCTACTGTATGGCTTATAAAATTTTAAAGCTAATAGTATAACAAACTCAAATAATGATACTGCAGATGTTCAAATGAATCTTGGGAGGAATAAATTATAGGAGTCACAGTAGGTTGTAACTGAAGAAAGAGCGGCTGCATGCCTTAAACCATGTGTTCTTACTGGTCTGAAATAGGCCCAATCTTTTCTGCTATTAAAAAGCATAAGTGTGCTTAGGTGTGGATTTTAATACTCAGTTACACATATGAAATTAAGCACGTAAGTCCTGTTCCTTTTTTTCCTCCTGATAGCAGTGCTTCAGACTTGTCAGAATATTCTCTTAAATTCTCCCGTTTCCTTTTTTACACAGTCTTGATCAACAGGACACTTAAATTCCTCCTAAACATTTACGGACTTCCAAGTCACTGAAAAGCTCTGTGACTGTCTTACTGTTATTATTTTATTGCCAGAAGTTTGAGGCAATGAGAGGTGAAGTGTCTTGCTCAGTCATGGTTTTTTCCTTTTCCTTTTCCTTTTACTTTGTCCAATCCTCCTGTTACTTTCTTATGTTTCTTCCTCTTTGTCTTCTTTCCAACATCTCTGTCTCACTTACTAGTCCTGTCCTCGCTGTCTCCTATCTGTCTTTCAATCATCTTTCTGCATTTATTCTTCTCTAACAATTGCACTGAAGAGGACCCCTGATAGAAAGAAATTACTTTGGCAGCAGCTTTTTACTTTTATCTTTCCCCTAAATGTCTGGGATGGGTCCAGGCAGCTCTCCCCACTTTCATCATCTCTCTTCACATCCCTCGTGACCCTGAACTCTAGTCAGCGATCTGATGTCTGCCATGAGAGCACCTCCCATGCTCCAGAGCCACGATCAGACGAAGGTGTTGTAACACTGTGCTTTGCTTTACCTACTTACCACGCTTGCTCTGCCGCTTTCTAGGAACTGGACACCCGCGCCAGGTTTTTCTCACAGAATAATGACAGCGCTGCCGCCTTCTGCACGTCTCTCCTTCTTGCTCCTGTGCCCTTCCTCTCCCAAGCTTTTGTGGTTCAGTCTCCTGGCTGGTGCAATTTAGGCAAGATAGAGAAGACTTGTATTCAGCCTCTGCCTGGGGCAATTTGAACTTGAATCTCTTGCCCCCTGAATTAGCACCCTACCCAAGAGATTAGCACTATTCTGTGAGGAGTGTGACTTGGGCCCTTTCTTCGAGTGGGAAAGCTTGTGCTTGGCTTGTCAGCCTTGCACTGGAGACGCTCACCTAGGTGGGGAAGCCACGTCTGCCAGGGCCTGCCCCGATGAATACTTGATACGAAGTATGTTACCCCCTGGAAGGGGGTAACAGAACCCAGGTTTCTTGCTCTCAGTAATGCTTTGAGAGCACGCACACGTAGCAATCCAGTTAATATTTAATTATTCCATACAAACTGGAACAGCTCCAACAGGATGGACTGGAGAGAGCCCCTGTTCCACAAGATCCTTTTAGACTGTGCTGTTCTCACTTGGCTGCTGTGGGTCAGCTCCCCTCGCACCCCAGAGCAGCAACGGCAGCTGCCTCAGCACCACTGACACGTTATGGCAATAGGTAGTGAGGGCACACGTGGAGGCTGGAGGGAAGGGAAGGAAAGGAAAAGGTGCTCTTGAACATACTCTCTTATTCCTGGTGACGGGCCTGTATCCTTAGCTGAAACAAGCACCTGCCGCTGCTGCCTCAGTTCCCGTTCTGGACAGGAGTGACAATGAATATGCGGTGGAGGGAAAAGAAGTCTGTTAAAAGACAGGGCAGCAGGCTGGGGCACTATAAAGGAAATTGCTTTTAAAGGTGGAAATACAACAAAAATAGACTAAAGAATCTTAAAAGACAAAATCAATGCCAAAGCAGAGGAAGCCAGAATGACTTCCAGAGCTCAGCTAAAGGCAGTTGTCCCCCAACATAAGCCAGACACTGTCAGTACGTGGGAGACATCCAGGAATTTTCTCTCCTACAAAAATATTGAGGACATTATATGTTTTAACTGTAATGGAAAAACTGGAGCTCTAGTGCTCAGTTCCAAAGGAGAAGAGTAACCATTGGGAACGATGTGGTACAGGGGGGTGTGTGCGCGCGTGTGTGTGGCTGCTCCCTTTTCTCCTAGGGATTCTATAGCTTCCTTCATTCTTTGCTTCTCTCATATTACAGAAAGAAGGTAATTTTTCCTGGCCATTTACTAAAGCTCATTAAAGACCGAAGAGAACAAACAATGCTACTCCTTAGAGACTACCATTCAAAGTCATTCTACAATTCTCTGTTCTAATACTTGAGACAAATTAATTATTCCTTAGTGAAAAGTGTATAATTCCTATTCTTCATTTTTGGGGTGGGAAGCGGGGAATAATAATAGGAAGTTTATATCTGAGTCGAAAGCTGTCTGTGCTGAAGGGAAATGAGAAAAAATGTGTGTTCTGAGAAGACTAAAAGCAATTATTCTAATAATAATTCTAGGGATATTAATGTCTTTTTAAAGTAGATTGCTTTCAAATAAACACCGAAGTTGAAGGGATCGGAAAGGCTGGTTTATTTATTAATCAATCCAAAAGTGCATTTTTCTAAATGAACAAGTGCATGAGCAACTTCGCTGGCACATATTAAATTCAGTTAAACGGCAACTTGTAAATGTCTAAAAACTTCTGTAACCAGAGACTAATTTGTTTAACGTGTTGAAAATGTTATGTGGATGTGAGGAACTACATATTAAACTTCAAAGCAAAATGCTCCAGAGATTACACCATCTTAAAGACTGCGTATTGGAAAGGCCTTTATACATTAAACATAAAGGATTTTTAATTATCTTCTATTTTGAATACTTGTCAATCTGTGTGACTCATGCTTAGGATTGTAAACTGCCATTTAAGGTGTGATGTCCAAGTTGAGGCCCGGACCACGATTTGCAAGGGGCTGGCTTTTCTCTTTCATCTCTATTAATTAATCCTGTCTCAGTTTGCCCAGCGTACACTTCTGTTGACATCACCTTTTCCATATACTTTAAAGAGTCCCCAGAGAGATCTACTGCAGAACAAAAACTGGACAGAGAATACATTTGGAAACCATTTTATTTCTCAATTACCAACCAAAACGTATGGAAAAGATTTACACTCTATCTGATTTACACAATAATTATACTTTGAAAGCTTAGAAATAAATGGCTTGATCCTTGAAATCATTAGTTACTATACCAAATGTAATTGGTGTAAACTAATGAGTTTACTGGATGGCTGACCCTTAATTACTGATTATAGTTAAACTCTAGCCAATCAAAAATGAGTTTACTTATAAAAGTACAGTATAGTATTAACAAGCATTACATTTCCAAGTAAGCAGCTTTATGATTAGTTGTAGCACACAACTCAAGCCTGTTCAGGGCTATCAAAAGCAGCTTTTTAATAATAGTGCACTAAGCAACCATCGCTCTCTTACCTCAGCGTCTATCAGACAAACAGAAAGAAACCACATAATTAATCATCTCATGCAATAGAGATAAAGCATCTGGGCCGGATCCAGGCGGGCTATACATAGCCGCCTTAGTCAAAAGAGCTGCAAGAGGCTGGGGATTCACTTTAAGATAGGATAACTGACATGGGGAATTCTGGCCCTCTGTGGGAGCAATATGCGGTATGGAAGTTAAATATTGATTGATTGTGTCCAGTCCTGGGTGATATGGAGAAGCCTATCGACAAAATAGGTTTAATTCCTTGAATTGAGGGGGATTCCTTGAGCAGATTCAAAATGCAGTGATAGGACATTTGGTTACCAGACTGGCAATCCCAAAAATTTGGAAGTCATGTCTCCTTGCTATTTATTAGAGCAAATGAAGAACCATTTTTAAAATAAAAATTCTAAATGGGAAGAAATTCTTTTTATTTGTTTCTGGTTGACCTTTAAGAATTAATGTTTTTACTTAACCAGGAAGACTCAAAATTCCTATTAAAAAAGTTGAAAGCAGATTTGTATAAAGACCATGATTCCAGAGTTGGGACTTTTAAATAGATACACCAAATATTTTGATAAAATCATAGGACTTTACAATACTTAGAGTTACGTCCTTAAAGGTACTTAGGTAAGTGACTCCAGTGTTTTAAAGATCTGGAAATTCTCCATCTCCTAGTACTTCCCTGTGAATCCTAAACTTCAGATAGGAGACTGATGCTGGAAGGCACAAGCATTAGAAGATCAAGTCTGATATACTGCTGCTACAGAGATCTAGCTGGAAGAGTATGTATTTGCTGGAGCTCTGTGGCCTGTGTGCTCTTCAGATGACCGGATGGACCTCACAGCTGCCAGGATTCATTCTGTCGGGATTACATGTCTCCCATTTCTGCTTTTCTCCACGATGTTCTCTCTAGTGCTCGCCTTTTATAAAGAGCTAGGCTCAGCAGAGGACCATCCTTATCTGATGGCTTTTTGGCACCAGTGCTGTAACGCTTGCCCGTTTATTAGTATCAAAATTTTCTTAAAGCTCAGAAAATGAAGAGTGAATTAGTTCTTAGAATGTCTGCACATGGGTTAAAGTGAAATTCATGCATTTACCGAACTCCTGTTTGTGAGATGTGTCTGGGGTCAAGAAAAGGTTAAAGTTGTTTACTGCCTTCAAGCTCTGGTCTTAGAAGTTAATTCAGAGCTGTGCTGTGAGCAGCTCCAGAGAGTAAGTTCTTGGAACAGTGAATTGCTGGTTTGATATCAAGGTCCTTGGGCCTTAATAATAAAATTAGTTTGTTTCTTAAGGAAATCCTACCAGGGACTTTATGGTCATATAAAGTCATTATGCTGTTTGACAACATAGCTTTAAAGATGCTTTGGAATGATCAAAGTTTGTGGGAAGGGATCATATTTTTTATTATTTGTGGGATATCCTTCAGCTGTCATAGCTACAACACTGCCACTCGGAATAGCTGCTCTACAGTTCAGAAGAAAAGACAAAAGATCTGTTGAGGCCTAGGTCAGACAACTGGGGCGTACCTGTCCAGAGAAAGCGTGTTGAATTGAATGGATCCCATGCACTTCCTGACAATCACCTCCAGTTCTGTAGGAGCTGGATACCTGGGGTAATCAAGGTGTTTTATTGCAATTCCACATGTGAACTCAAAAACAGAGGAAACACTAAACTACTCAAAAACTTTCCTCTCCCCGCCCTGCACAGCAGTGCTGGTGAGAACAATGCTGCCATTTCTGCTCTGCTACTGCTGAGGTGACAGCCTCTGCCGCAGAGGAAGGGAGGCCAGGGACCATTGACTGGGGAGGAGGGGAAGATGCCATGGACAGCTTCACCCTCCCCAGCCTGCCCTCCCTGGGGCATGGGGGAAAGGGGGGCTTCTGGATGGACTGGTGGAACGAGCGCTGTAGGGCCTCGCTCTCCTCCTTTTCTGTGAACTATGCCTAACTGCTTTGTGAAAGAAAGCATCAAGCCCCATCTTGTTCATAGAAATACAACATATTTTAAAGCTGTAGTTAATGGATAAACTGTTTTCTGATTGGATGAGCCACACAATAAATCTCTTCCTGAGCCAAGTGCAATGCAGCTTATTCAGTAACAGTGAAATGAGCCACTGTCACTTTGCTGCACTTGCATACATCAGGCAAAACGCTTCCATCTTCATCAGTCTTTTAGTGAAATAGAAATAAAACAATTGTAACAGAATGGTGTCACTGGATCTGTGGCACCTGCTTTAAAAATAAATCTCTTCGTTTTGTCTTCACAATTACTTTCAATAAATGTCCTAGCATTGCCACAGCATTTATCTAGCAGCAGGAAACCATTATCCTATGACAACAATCTATTCCATTAACATTAGCTCTTAATTGTAAGATTGTTTATAAGACAGCAAAAGCTACTGAATCATAGTAGAATGATAAAAAGAGTTATGGTCATGGAGTATAGTAGTCGCTCCAGTTCTGAAAAACAACTTAGGAAAAGTAGAGGGCTATATTTTTATATGAAAAATAATGTAATATTCTTACTCAAGAAAATGTTTTTAAATAATGGATTACATCAGCAAAGTAACTATTAAAGAGTTAATGTTAAAAACTGTTACTAAGAAACTCTTGCTTTGATAAATGGTATGACTAAAAAACTGAACAGAAAGCTTTAGAAACTCTTCCTGAAAGCAAGGCTGCGCCGAGTCAAACAGAGAAATCATAATAACAGAAGCACATTTGTCTGGCGGAGTGAACAGAAGGAACGTTGCAGAATTGAGATATGAAGAACCTCGCTGCAGAATAGAAGGAGAACTGTCATTCTGATTGTTTGTCATTATTGTTTCATGTCCAGTTAAGTGAACTTAGAATGACAGTCGTGTCATAACTACTGGCATCTATGTAAATTTCAAATCAAATACCATAGAGGCATTTCTGCCAGACACAAGTCACCAGGCTGCTCTTCCTCTTTATTTTTGTAACCCTCCATTTTCTCATAGTGTGCTGCTAGCCCTTAAATTAAAAAGACAACTTCAACAGGAGATCCCTGTAATGTGTGCATTTCAGTTCTCAGTCCGTCCCTTGCTTTCTCTCAGCTCTTTGAAACAACGGCTGATGTCAACTTTCCATCGGAAACAGTCACCACAAATACCTAGATGCATTAGCTCAAACAATGCCTTCCCATCGATGATGTATCATACAACAGAATCCTCTGAAACTCTAGTTTGTGGACTTCCCCTGAAGACCTACAGAGAAAATGGCTCGTGTAAACGTTCCTCTGTTGGTTTCCTATAGCCCAAGCCAAGTATCACAAGGGTCTTCTCGGTGGACAAACGCAAAATAGGTGGAAAAGATCAGTCGTAGACCTTGCTGTAAATTACAGCATCATTCAGAGGTTATGGGAACTTCACAAGGATATCAGACGTACTCCTCCACGGCAATGAGCTACAGTAAATAACTCATTTCCTGGATACACTCATAACAGGCAGATATTCTAATGACGTGATTTGCTACTGGACACATCTTTCAAAATAATTTCAGTGCAATTTTAAAGGTATTATATGTGGACAACACCATCAAAAAATATTAAACATTCTGTTTATTCACTTGGGCATAATACTAATTTCTTCTGCATATTTAAACTTACTTGGCTAATTAATTAATTAACACAGGCTAGAGTTAAGTTTTCATTTTTCATTGTAACACATTATTCCAGAACATTGTTTTTTCTAAACTCTGCACAGGACTGTTTTCAGAAATCATACCAAAGTGCAGCTACGTTCTTCAAAAAATGTTCCTTTGGCAAAGCAAATTTAAGAAAAAATGGCTACAAGAAAAAAATAGTCAGCTCTGAGTAGAAAACATTTAATGTTTCAATGATTTCTTATCTGAGAGGGAAAAGAAGACAAGTTTACTTTCTCTGCTGAAATTTTTTGAAGTGAATTCTGACTGAAAAAGAAGTGGCAGTGATTTAACAAAAACATACTGTTATAAAATATGATGTATGTTCAGAAGCATAAATGATGGTGTTATAAACATGTACCTCTGCATTAGGTAAAAGCATTTTGGTCAGTTGAATTAGTCAGATTATTTTTTTTTTTTAATTCCCTTCCAGCTGATCTTTTTTGTTCTGTAAACTTATGTCGCTCAGTGGCTACTTTTATCTATAATTTGGGCCTTCAAAGAGCATCAAATTGTGCTGTCCCATCCTTAATCTGACCATTTGTCATGGTGACTAGAGAACTGAGGCAACATGTTAATGCAAGTTTTATAAAAGTACCTGTGAAGAAAACTTTTTTTTACTTTAAAGGGTAAGTTCCATATGAGTTGATGTTTTTAAATATTTGTCAAAGGGGTTTTTTCCTGTTAAAGATGGTGACATGAATCATAAAAATACTCTATTCATGTTTGTATTTGTGACAAAATATCACTCTACAGATATGTCATCACAAAAATCAATTGTCAGTCCATGTTTAAGAATACCAAAATAATTTAAACTGATTTGCTTAAAAATTGCCTTGTTTTATTAGACTGTGGAATGTAAAGCCCTCGTTCAAAATCCATATAGCATTTCCAATTTTAAGATTGTTTTATGTAGTGAACTTATTATTACATATGCATATTCTAGTGGCCTCTAGAGACTTTTAATTTAAAACATAAGTTACATATAATTTCAAACTCTGATGTCTTTGACTTTAGTCGCAGAACTCACTTCCAGGACTTTCTGCTACTGATGGCTTGTAGTAATATATCAGTTCTCCCAAGAGGAATGTGCACAGGACAAATTAGTGAACGTAATTTTAGCCATATGAGGTCATTACAAATATAACCTTAGCTCTTCCTAAAGTGGACTTCATTGTTAATATAAATATGTATCTATAATTACTGACATTTATATTATTTGGCTCCTGTCCTAAGTTAAGGATACAGTGATGATAAAAGGGTATTGCAAGCCCTTACCTAAGCGGTCCACGCTTACTAATTACCTTCCGTGGTTCTGGGTTCCTGTAAATAAAGTTACTCGTGTATTTATAAGGAAGTCAAAATCTATACGCATATTTCTAAAAGTGAATTATCTTGCTTTTTGGGGCAAACGGTACAGCCTACAGCTTGGAAAAGAACGCTGAGAGTAAAGGCATCCAGGATTCTTCCCAGCTACTGCCAGGGCGCGTACTCTCCCGTATCATTGGATATCCGACTGAAATACTTAGTCCAGTCACATTTTTAAATTGTTTGAGGCCCTAAAACAGAAGATCCTCTGTGAGTAAGAGGATGCATGGCTTTAAAGTAACAAATGGCTGTTGATTCTTCATCGCTGTTTCCAAAGAGACTGGGGTCAGAGGGTTTGTTTTAAAAGTCTAATTTGTTCAAAAGGTGTAGCTCGCAAGACACAAGGACTAGCAAAGTGCAGCATGGAGGACCTCAAGACAAAGCAGCAGCCTCAACATTTCCCTCTAATGAGAAAAGGCAAAGACAGTCGAGGTCCCATAGGAATGCAGAATTTAGGGAGAGAACCAACACTCCTTTCATGAACGAAGAGATAACCTTGATGAATTCTGGACTACCTGCTATCTTAGGGGCACGTCGAGGTTTAAGAATGATTTGGATCACAGGCTGTAACATTTTCCAGACATTCAGATTGCAACTTCTAAGCCAGCAATTTTATGCTTTCCTTTCCCTGACTCCAACAGTACCGCGATATAAGCAGCCAGATTTTCTTCTGCATTGTGTTTTTTATCCATTCAGCCAAAATTAACAGTCTTCGAGGATAACGTATGCCAAGTGAATTTAAATCTTGCGGACTCAAATCGACCTGAAGTTGATGGATACATTCATGCCGACTGCTGAAATCTACCAATTACACAGAACTCTGTTAACTTACCATAGAAACATCTCATCTAATAGCACAGATGATGTTGAACTAACTAATTACATTATGGCACATAGACAATGAAAAACATAACGAAGATGACAGCACAGCAACAGCAGATGCTGCACAAAAGAAAAATTAGAAAAATATTGCTCTGCAAAATGCTCTCAGTTAAGGTTTCCTCTGTTAAAATTAATCACAAAAATTAGTGAAGATCAGATTTCAGAAAAAGATATGAACATTGTAATGGCATTGGGAAGACGACGTCATTAAGCCATTTAAAACTCTGCTCCTTGAGAAGGTAATTCCCTTTTTTTTTTTTGCATCACTATCCGTTTTAAGACCCGTAAACGTTTTAGTGCCTATGGCAGAGTTTCTTGGTAGAGTATCTTTTCCAGTAAGGAGAGGTCCTGATGGCTCTTCCAGAGTCTGAATTTGGTAGCTTCCAGCCGTTACAGCCTTAGATAATTAGACAACTTAGATTTTATTTTAACTCGGCATTTCCTCCATTCTTGTGCTCTGAGCTGTCAGAGAGCTAGAACAACAGTGACTGTTGATTATCTGTAGCATGCCTTGTTACTTCATTTATTTTAAATTGTACCAGATCCTAAATAACAAATCTAAAACTACTGAATATGTTTAAATGTAACAGGTACATGGAGATTACATCCGGATGATCTATTTCATAGACCCATGCTAAAAAAAATAGATTATTTTTAACCATGACACTGGTCCTCTCCCCCCTTTTCCCCGCGGAAGCTTTCCACGAGCTCCCAGTCCACTTTACGCACAGACTCTGAACGTACCCCAGTCTATGGAGAAAGGAAGAAATAGACTTTTCTCCTGCATTTAAATCGTACCTGTGGTGCCATTCAAATGTCACTATTTTATTTGCTATATAATTAGAAACAAAACATATCTACGGTATCCTATGTTTTCCCGAGTACATTTTTCCTAGGTAGACATTTTTTCCTTAAATTTTAAGGGGTTACTGGGCACACGCCTCCGTCGTCCAGCTAAGGCCAGGGATGCAGAAACGAAGGAGGCCCACAGGTGGCGATGTGGTTAAAGTACACCTGGGCTGTGACTCCCGAGACCAGATTTACCAGTCGGCCTGTCAGAGGGAGGTCGCTCTGCATTTTTGTACCCATGCACTTATTTGTAAATAAGCACTCCCGGCTAAAGTTTCGTATACCTGTGTGGGTACATACCCTTCTACATTAGCCACCAGCAGGAACAGGTTTAAAATACTTGTTCCCTTGGACAGCAGAGCGACGGTGGACGCACGCAAACTCGTCATTCGGTCACGCTGCCATCACTACATATTTATTTGACAGCCGGAATTAGCCGTCCCCTCCTCCGAGCGGTGCTGGGACCCGTCCTGCCCTCTCCTGTGGCACAGGTCAGCGTCAGCCTGCGTGCGCACAGGGCAGCTGCCCCTGCCTCGCTGCAGTCGCAGCCACCAGCCAGTCCCACCGTCCTCGCTGCATTGGCTCTTACTTACGTCAGCAGCCTGGAATCGAGAAATTCGTATCGTGAAGTTTTTTTCTGTTCTTTCACCGATCCTGGAAATGTGTAATTTATCCGACTCTCTAGCTGCGGTTCGCTCGGCGAAGCACGCTGGCGTACGCTGCGTGACAGAGGCGTGCGTCTGACCGGTACGAGGCGATACCGGGCGAGAGCCTATTCCAGCAGTTGGGCAAATCCCCGCCGCCTGCAGGAATAACTGCTCGTGGGGATAACACCCACTAATTACGGCATGTTTATAGATACTCATTATTTCGAGGGTCTTTTTTAGCTATGTGGTGCCGTACTTTTCCTTATCCCATGTGCCGCGCTTAGGCCTCAAAAATGTGCAATTAATACGTGGGGTTTGGGTTTTTGTTTGGTTTTTTTTTTTTTTTTTCCCCAGTTTTAAGTGTCCCTACTGAATATTACTTCTTCCGATTTGCTATCATCCTTGGGCTTCTTCCTCAGAAATGCAGTTGTCTTCTCAAACGACAAGCCGCGCTGCTAACTGCCAGCCAACTGCGGCAGTTTAACCCTTTTCAACCTCGACAGGGTGCCGATAACAGCGGGCCGGATCCGGGCGCGGATCCCGGAGGGCAGCTCCCCGGCCGTTTTACCGGCGGAAACGTTTAAAAGCCGGCGGCCCGACGCGGCCGTGAGGGACGCGCCCGCCCGCCCTGAGGCGGGGTGGGGGGGCGCCAGGAGCAGCGGCGGGGCCGGGGCGGCGGGGGCGAGCGCCCAGCAGCGGGAAGGGCCGGGGGGGGGGGAGGCGGGACGGCCCCTCGCCGCCAAGTTTCTCAACTGGTGGCCGGCAGCGGAGCGGGGCGGGCGGCGCCCTAACGGCCGCGCGCGCGCCTCCCCTCAGCGCCCGGGCGGCGCGGCCACCGCTGCCCACCTGACTCCCTCCTTCCTCTCCATTCCCCTCCTCCTCCTCCTCCTCCTCCTCCTCCTCGCCCCCTCCCTTTCTCTCATTTTTTTGGTGTGTGTTCCCCCCCCCCCCTTCTTTCCCTTCCTCCCCTTTCACTCATTCCTTTGTCTTCTCGGCGATTGGCAGGTTTTATTATTCCGCCTGAACAAGCCGGGGGCGGATTGGCTGCGCCGGGCTGACGGCGGAGCCGAGCCGGAGTGTAGTTGGGATTCTGCTCTGTCAGTAACACATGTGTGAGGGGCAGCGGGGCGCGCACCCACCCGCACGCACACACACGCTCGCACTCGCACACGCACACACACACACGCACACGCAGCGGAGGGGCCTCCTCCCGCGTCCTGCCACCGCCTCAGGATCCCCGGCGGCAGCTCCGCGCCCGGCCCCTCTCCAACTCGCCGCTTCTCGCCCCTCTCCTCCGCGCCCGGCCCCGCCGCGCTCCGCGCCGCTCGCTCGGCGGGAGGCTCGGGAGCCGCCACAGCCCAGAGAAGGGGGCGGAGGTGGTGGTTGGGGGGGGGGGGGGGGCGGGCGGGGGGGAAGCGGTACAAAGTGAAGCCACATTGCCAAACTTACCCGGCGATTGCAGCAGCGAGCGGCGGCGGCGCCCTGCGTGTGCAGCTCGGCGGCGGGGACTGGGCTCTGCAGCTCCCCTCCGGGGAAGCGGGAGCTGGAGGAAGGACCCGGGCAGACGCCTCTCATAGAAATATCTGTATTTTTCCAGCCTGGGCTGCCCCTTGCCGGGCGGGGGGCTCCCTCCAGCGCTCCCGAAAGCCAGAGAGAGGGCGAGCGCTGTGGTTTTGTTTCTTTGCAAGGAGACCTCCTCAGGCACCCCGAGCGACGTTGCTCCCCGGCCTTTTTGCAATATAGAGGGGAAGCAGGTAAGAAGTGCCGCTAACGACCCCTTATTTCCCGGCGTACGCGTGTGCGGCCGCCCCCGCCCCGCCGCCCCGGCCCCGCCGGCCTCCCGCGCTGCCCGCCGCGGCGGAGGGGCGCCGAGCGGGGCGGCCCCGGCCCCGGCCCGGGGGGAGCCGCCGGAGCCGGGCGTTGTGGCGGCCCCCGCCTACAAAGCCTGGCGGCGGCGGCCGCTGCTCGGGGCGGCTTCCCTCTCCCTCTCCCTCTCCCTCTCCCTTTCCCTCTCCCCCCCCCCCCCCCCTTTCCAGCTGCCGCCGGGAAGGGGCTCTGCCTGCCTCGGCTCCGAGTGGGGGGACACGGGGGACACGGGGGGGCCGGGGCACCCGCTTCCCCCGCAGTAAACACTATTCTGAAACAGTGGCAGAAAAGATCAAAGTGAGCTCTCTATTTCTCTCCTCTCCCATTCCCTTCCTGCCCCCCACACGGTCTTTTGTTTCAATCCAGGAGAAATCCGGTGAATCACCTAATTAAAACCAAGACATGAATTAAGCATCCATTTTTGTACTACAAATTGCCAGCTCTCCGCTTGTCCCTCCCTTGGTCTCCATTAAAAAAACACCAGAGACGCTGTTAAAAGGGGGGGGGGGGGGTATTTTGCCTCTAGCTTCCAGCTCTGCTTTCTATTTCACTGACTCCTATCCCAGGACCTAAATTGCTTGACTGTGTAATTACTAGAGTAAGCCTATTTAAGTTAAAAGCTTTTTTTTTTCCCCTCTCTCTCCCCCCCCCCCCCCCCCCCCCCCCCAACTCTACATGAAACTTGATGAGGGCCCGTCCTTAGTTATCAAGGGAGTCACTTTCTGGTCAGTCCTCTTGATTCATCTTTTTAGATTTAATCAGCATTAAGGTATTGCTTGTCCTTAAGAGCTTTAGCTTAATGGGGTTACCGGATGGTTTTCTCAGCGTAACGTTTCCCGTTTTATATTTATATATATTTGCCTTTGACAAAGACGGGCTAAGGTGGTGGCATGGAGTCTTTTTCTTTCTTTTAAGAAATCCGAAGTGATTTAAAGCGTAGGGAAACGGTTTAAAGACTCGGAGCAGGAAATGCAGATTCATTTAGGCTGTAGCTGGAAACTGTAACAAAAGGCAATTCCTTGAACAAATGCATCAGAAATCAATTTACATAAAGGTATATGATGCGTTCGGATAAATGCAATGCTAATGGCTTTTAGAGTGGTTTTCTTTCCAAAGTCTCGGGGTTTTTGTTACAGCTTAATTGGTGCAGTTCTTCTGGTTTATTGTGCGGTCACTGGACATACCTCCAGGTACTCTTTCCGAGGAAACGTGTGTTTAAAATCGGCCTGGGCTCTCCTCCTCCTGCAGCCGAGTTGGGCCAGTGGCAGGAAAAGTTCGTCCTGGCTGCTCGGGAAGTATCAGTCTGAAGGTCCTTAGCAGATAGCCAGATGCCTCGGCATGAGCACATACGGCTTACAAAGGACAAAGACAAAACATGCTGCTTAATTGGCAGTAAATAACTTGATCTTTTTATAGTATAAGTGACTGGAGGAACACCGGGAGTTTATTGGGCTCTGGATTGAAGGCAACAAATTAATCGGTTTAGACTAAGCTTTATGAATTGATTCCTATATTATCTCTCGGTTGTCCTGCTTGCATACAGCATTTATTAGAAAGTGAAAAATGCCCTCAGTAGCGGTTTTGGAGACGGCCAGAGTAACTCCAGCCGGAGCGGTGCGCTTCGTGATTCTGCTGCTTTCCTACGCTCGGGAAACTTTTTTTTTTTCTTTTTGAGTAACAAAGCTTTAGAATTTAAACTGCTGATCAAGGGCAGATTAGCGAGACAAAAGTTGAGTATGTTTGTGTAGGAAGTTAACAGGCGTCCTAAAGTTCAATGATCTATTATTCGGGCCAGTGTCCTCAGTCTGGAGTGTTTTCTCTGGGTGTTTTTATTTCTCCAAAATAATAATAATGATAAAAAAATGTATAAAATCCTGAGGTGCGGAGGGCCGGTCCCGAGCCCCTCGGTACCGCCCCGAGCCTGCCGAGTCTCTCCCAGACTGAAAAACCAGTTTCACAACTTTTTTTTTTTTCACTCTTCACACACTTTTTTTCTTTTTTTTTTTTCATTTTTTTTTTTTTTTCCTCCTTTTTTTCCGTAAGCAAAACAAACCCCGGGACTGTTCCTGACTTGTGAAGCTGCAGCTGCACAAGCCCGGGGCGGGGGAGGGAGGGGGGGGGGGGGCTGGCTCTGCCCCCGCCCGCTGCGCGGCCCCCCGTGCCGTGTGTCCCCCCCCCCCCCGTGCCGTGTGTCCCCCCCCCCGTGCCGTGTGTCCCCCCCCCGTGCCGTGCCGTCGCTGACCCGCCGCCGCCCGTCTCTCGCCCAGGCCATGGTGAACCCCGGCGGCAGCTCGCAGCCGCCCCCGGTGACGGCGGGCTCCCTCTCGTGGAAGAGGTGCGCCGGCTGCGGGGGGAAGATCGCCGACCGCTTCCTGCTCTACGCCATGGACAGCTACTGGCACAGCCGCTGCCTCAAGTGCTCCTGCTGCCAGGCCCAGCTGGGGGACATCGGCACCTCCTGCTACACCAAGAGCGGCATGATCCTCTGCAGAAACGACTACATCAGGTGAGGCGCCGGCGGCACGCAGCGGCCACCCTGGCGGGGAGCGCTTCCCCCTTCCTCCCTGCCTTTTATTTCCCCTTCCCCCCCTTTTTTTCTCTTTTTTTTTTTTCTTTCATTTCTGGTGGGTGGGTGCCCGTGGCGTGGGGTGGGCTGGCTCAGGATGGCTCCTTCATCAGGAGCGGAGAGACGTGCGGGGTGCGGAGACGGATGTTAGCGCCTAGCCCAAGGCGCAGTTTTGGCTGCCAAGTGGAGGGAAGAGTTGGGGGGGGTGGGGGGGGGAGGCGGAACGACGGCTGTAACTTTAAAGTGGTTTGTCAGCACAAAACAAGTCCTAACTAAAAATAAACAGCAATCAGAGAGGCTAAATTAATCTGCTTTGTTGTAGTGTTGAAGGAGAAGTGTGCATATCTGAACGGTAAATGTTAAAATCGTAGGGCTTAAATAAGGCTGTGGCGGAGGTGCTAAATAATGCAATGCCTGCTTTAGTATCTGATTAATTATGATATTTACATAAGCACCTTTAAACTCCTTTGAGTGGAAACAGAATGACTCATTCTCTGCTCTCCTTATGAAAGAGCTGATTAACCGTCAGTTGGAGGGCCACCGATTCTACTTATAGCCAAAACCAGTGGTATCATGTTTGTCTTCGCATTGTTAGGGAGAAGCTTGGAACCAACATTTTTCTCAACTTCCAGTACAGAAAATGCAGGGGGCAGGAGAGGAGGGATATGCTCTTGCCCTTTATTTCTTATCTCTTTCCCTTTTTTTTTTTTCTTTTGAAGCTGTTGGCTCTAAATGCCACAGATTTGGGTAGGGGGAACTAAGCCTTGTTAATCTCGCATCTGTTGGGGTACAGTAAGATTATGCAGAGTATCCCTTCCAACGAGTTTCCGATATAATTAATAGAAAGAATTCATGAGGTCAGGTGCCTGTACGATCTTTTCAGGTGAACTCAAGCTACTTAAACTCATTAATTTAAAAGGAGGCATTTTGAAGGATTACACATTTAATTTGAGTAAATGGTTTGATAGACTGATGCACATGAATGCTTCAAGGAGGTGTTCTATTTCAACATTCAGTAATTAAAAAAAACAACAAAAAAGCCCCATACCTTCCTAGCATAACAGAAATGCCTAGTTGAAACAAACTGTGTTTTGTTTAAATGCTTCTGGCTTCTCATTTACAGTAAACATCAAGAGTTAACCCAGGTTTTTCTTCTCCCCAATGGCCGAAAAGTTCCACTTTTTTCCTTCCTTTCTGCAAACATCCCCCCCCAGCCCCCCCCCGATAATCACCCACAAAGTGTTACAAGTTTGCTTATGTTGTAAAACTTGACTTATCTTTGGGAAGATGAGGACTGTACCGAATGTGTGCGTATGCGTGGAGACCGCCTTCGTCTAAAAGGACGGAGTTAAGACTTGGTCACTCTGACAGCGCAGCCTCTGCCCTGATAACATGGCTGCATCTTCGGTCAGTGAAGTAGATGAAACGCAGCCCTAGGTACCGTTGAGGAATCAGAGCCTTAGCTTCGCTAATTTTAGGGGTATTTTTGGAGAGAAATGCTAGAAAATCAGCACATGGGGGGATTTCTAATGGTGCTTTTTTGGTCATCAACCTAAGCAACAAGCCTAAGCCTGGCAGAATTGTAATTAAATAGAGCAGAACGGTGTTAGGGAAAGAGTCTCGTTTGAAGTGGAAAAATTGACACTACTGTTAAGATGCACTGAATAGTACAGATTCGTCGCTCGACCAACACCATCAAACAACCCTCATGTCTGATTACTACTAATTAAAAAGAGAAGATGCGTCCACTGTGTCCCAGAGGCAAGTTCAGGCAGGCTTATCGCAGTCCTCTGGTTTTGTGTTGCCAAAAATTAATACTCGTTTATTTTAATGTAGGCGATTATGAATAGGATGCTTTATCAGATGAGGGGTTTGAATTGATCTCCTTGTTCCATCGCCTGACTTCTCTTTAGATCTGTGTAATTTGACTTGCAAAAATAACTCTGACAGATGCTTGCTGAAACTTGAACTGGACACCGTACGCTCAAGGTAGGGTAGGACGGCGTGGCCCTGCCCGGGCTGAGTTAACTTGGAGCTTTCCCGCTGGAAACGGACTTCGCAAGGCTTCCTCCTGGGTCGTGCTGGCGTGCGCGAGGCCCTCGCCCTTTTCTTGCTGGAAATGGCCTGGTTTGGCTGCGGAGGCGATGCCATCCATTTGGCAGCGAGTCTCTCTGGCTCCCCTCTGCCACCACCCCACCTCCTCTTAATTTTCTGTAGGGCTTTTGTGGCGGCACATCCCCTTCCCCAGGCGAGAGCCACGGGCACGCTTCTTAATCAGAAACGTGGGGGCACGTAGACACGACTGACAACACGAGAAGGAGGATTGATCAGCCCGGCAGGCGCCAGGTGAAAGGGACTTGACTCCTCCGGGCCAAGACCACGGGGCCGTTCATTAATGAGCTTTTTTAACCCTCTGAGGTTGTGTGCGTGTGGGGTTTGTTGTTGTTGTTGTTTAAACAACACAACACTCCCCTTTCCCTCCCTCCCCTCCAAACCCGACAACAAATTAGCCGTGGAGCTCCAGCTCTACAGCTTTCATTGAAGGCCAAGGTTCCTGGGAAAAGAGAGGGAGGCGAAAATCCCGGTCCCTTCCCCTCCCTCCCCACGGCGCGGGGAGCAGAGCGCAGCCCTCCCAACCTTGAGATGCCAGATAAAGCAGCAGCGTGGCAGGGAATCCGCACAATTAAAAGCTTTAATTAGTGTCTCCTCCATTTTCTCTTAGTTCTGATAGGTTTTATCTAATGAGATCTGGTCCCTGGCTTAGATCTGCTCGGAATGACGTGTCCGAAATGAATGAGAGCCGCGTCGCAAACAAAACATTTAATTAACAAAATTGGCCTCTACGAGAGAGCAGGGAGTGGTGGGGAAGGGGAGGATGGGGCGGGGGGGGATGCCCAGGCGCCTCTTAAAGGGGCAGCGCCCCCGGCCCCTCCCCGGGCGCCCGCTCCCGGCGGCGCGGCGTGGGCGCAGCCCGGCCGGGGGGCGGGGGGGTGCGTGGGGCCCCGGCCGTGGGGCGCCGCGCCTCGCCTCGCCTGCCCGCAGCCGCAGTGGGCGCCGGGGAGGGGAGCAGCGAGTTCATTTCCCTGGTAATCAGCCGGCGAGCTGCTATATTCAGGGAATGCTGTCCCTTTAATTGAACAGGCTAGGTAATTAAATGGCACTTTTCCAATAGGACGTGCTAGGTAAATCTAATAGTTGGTTATTTAATATCACTTTGAAGTCTGCCCACTCAAGCACAATGACAGCGCAGGAGCATGTGAACTATTAGCTAGGAAAAAAAAAAAAAAAAAACAAAAACAAACCAGGATCTCAAAAATTAATTAAATCGCATGCAATTTAGGGGGAACGTTTATCTTGATTTGTCATAACAGAATTAATTCAAGGCCTCCAATTCACTTGGGGGCAGATCTGTTACTCTGAATTAACCAAGCGTAATTTGGCTGGGTTTTTTTTTTTTTTTCCCTTCCCTTCCCCTTCTCTAATGCAGCACTTGCCATTATGCACAGCCCCCCTTTTAAGTATCAATAGCTTCTGGTGCTTTTAAGGTGCTTGGTCTCTAGTTATTCTGAAGTACCTTTAATGGACTTGGCTCCAGGCGTAATTTCTGCATTGCCTTTCTTTGTTACATTTAATATAGCTGGTGCAGAATTTAGATTAAATATAGGGAATGTACAGAAACACCAATTGCTTCTGGATCAGTAGGTCTGGATGCGCATTTCTCTTTGCTAGGGCTTGGATATACGTTTGTGGGCGCAAACGCGTGCCGTGTTGTGCGAGAACTAGAGCACTTAAGTCCATCTCTGCGATTTTGTAAACAACAGGAACCTTATTTTGTTAGTGTGAGTTGCTAGAGATGTGTATCTGCTGATAGTGAATTTTGAGCAGCAAGACGGGGAAGCTGGGCTGAAAAAGATTTCTTGCTGCCTTCGTTTCCGCTCTTGTGAAAGTTCTGAACGTCCCCTCACCCACCACCCAAAAAAAAAATCCAGGAGCGTTTGTGCGTTTGGGGGTGTGGGGAATGGGGAATGCTGTGCTGGAACCACACAGTAGTTAATTTAAGGTGGCTCAGTAAAATGCTGCTAAGCGTAGAAGAGCTGCCTTGTCCGTATAGGGAACCTCTTGATGTTTGTGATTGATTGCATTGCCCAAATGTTGAAATATTAATGACCTTCTTGGACTGAGGACCCAAAGAGGAAACTGAAACCAATTCTGTCATCACAATTAAAGAGTCCCCTGGCTTTAATTAGCCTGACCTGGGGTATCTCTACCCATTGCTGCAGTTAAAGAGAAAAGAGCCCATTAAAGTCCAGTCTGAGACCGATAGCTACTTAATTGAGCACCTAAAGCCTCAAGCCTTTTAAATCAAATACTGTCCTGGACAGTCCCCCTGGTAAGATAATTAGCTCTCCAGCCTCTCAGAAACCATGTGAAACAACTTTTTCAGTAAAGAATAGTTACTGTGGAAGACTTCCTTTACTGGTAAGGAGGAATAACATTTTTTTAAAAGATAAAACCTTTTTCCTGTTAATGGTATTACAGAACAAAACCATTCATAACAGCAGAGAAGGAAAAATAAGCTTAATTTTCCTGGTAAATAATACAAAGCGGCAGAAAGGTGTTCTGACTTTGCAAGTAATTTTTAGGAATTTTAGCAGAAGATTCAGCTGAAGTGACTTCCCAAAACAGAATTGTTCTGGGAATATGCTGAGGGAAAACCTAAGATGCGTGGAAAGCCTCTGGATTAGTTTGACTCCATTTATTAGAATTCACAGACGTTCGAGGTGTACGACCACTTCTAGTCAGAGAGAATTGTATAAGGAACGAACGAGCGAATGCTTAATGAAGCCAAGGAGCGCAATGAGATCAGTATTCCGAAAGCTGTGTTTTCAGTTGGGTGGTGCAATTGTACGGGGGGGTTGCGAGAGGCCGCTCGCCAGGTTCAGATTCTCCCAGATGAGTAACGTCGTTTGTGCATCTTCGCCTTCCTTCCCCCACCCTACCCGGCGATGCCCCGGTCGCCACTCCCTTACCCTAGATTTTTGGATCTTTGCTCTGGAAATGGAACAGAGCACAGAGCCTTGCCGCCGCCTCTTGCGGTGCTTCCCGTGTCCCTTTTCTACGTGCCAACTTCGCTGCTGGTAACAATGGAGGAAGAAAAATGCGTACCGTAAAGCTTTGGAAGTAACCTCTATACATCATGTAACTACTCGGAACTGGTCCTGATTTAGAAGATGCCCTAATAATGGACCCTGAGTTTCGAGACAGTTTAGTCCCTTTGGCTGGAGGTCCTGACAATGTATTAGTTCAGCTTTCCCTTTGTAACCACTGTGATTCTGCAAGACCGTGTCAATGTGTCCTGGATCTCAGACTAATTAGTTTTGAAATGGAGTTTTGATTGAACTCTTCAAATCGATGCTGCTGCAAAATTTGTTTCTCAGCTTCCTATTAAAAGCCATCTTAAGGGGCAGTTTTACTACTCTCTCTGTCGTTCAGTCGATACATTTAATAACAACTTACAGGCTATTTTCAATAAAGTGGCGACAGCAAATTAGTAGTTTGAACATGACAAGCCTCCTCTGCAAGCTCAGATTCTGAAAATTCAAAGCAATTATTTTTATACAGAGGCACACTGCAATCATTCAGATTACGGGTATTCTGTTGTAATGTGTCTCCTAGGTTGACACAAACAGAATTTTATGACTTTATTTGGACAGGAAGGAGATGCAAATATTAATATTTATTATGACACCAATACGCTAATTTGTAAATCCTATTACTGTGTTTTACATCGTGCAGAAAAGTGGGTCTGTGACCCTGCTGGCTAGTTCAGTTTCCTTTTTTACTGTGAAATGATTGTGGTCGTCTTTATAAATATTTGTGTATATTAGAGACGCGCGCAAAAGCAAATAAAGGTTTTCTAATTCCAGCTAACGCAGCCTGTAAAAGTAGAACTCGATAATCATTAGGGTATTGTATTTTGAATCGATGCGTTGTGCCTTTAAATGGATTTGAAGAATTATGTATATATTTTTCTTCACCACTCTTCTGCCTCTTTCCCCCCTCCCCCACGGCGTGTGCCCCCCCCCATGGCAGATGTTGTGGTCTCATTTGATTGCATAGGAAAACTGCAGTGATACAGCAAACACCCAGAGAGATATGATGACAAATGGGTCCAGATCCCGGTAAATTACTTTCTGCTCAAATCGAAATTTCATTCAGTTTGTTGCTAGCAGAGATGAAGTAATCTAAATTGTGGACTCAGGAGCAGATAGAGGGAAGTTGGAGCAAGCATTTCATTATCAAGAGAGAGAGAAGGTTAGGATGAAAGAGATGAGCAGAGGCAAATCTAAAGTGTTGACACCATGATTGAAAAGGTTAACCCATACACATTATATATCAACCTGGATAGCAGAGAGTTTCTAATGGAAACTCTGCACTGATGGAGGTTTACTGGAGTTTCAATACACCGAGCATGATGTCTTCTTAGATATACAATCAAATCCTCTTAACCCTTTTGATGACTCATATCTCAAGATATGATTAAAGTACAAAAGAGTTCTTCATATAATTTCAAGGACACAATGCATTTAAACTCCAGTCATGAATTGTATCTTTTTTTTATGATGAACCCAGTAATCTGATAAAATGTGTGTAGTACAGAATTGTTTGTGTTTCTAGAGGTGTAAGTCAATATTTCTGATTAAATCCTGTGTAACCGTATCCAGGGTAGGGCGAAGCTACCCGTTGTTACACAAAAATACACTTCTTCGTATTATGACGCGTAAGCACGTTGGAAGGCAGGGGTCAGAAGTCTGAAACAGTTGTGTAATAAACCATTGCAGTGATGCGCAAAAATGCTTAGAGCCTCCCGTGTATTAAATTATTCATGATCATCACCTCTGTTTCAGGTTATTTGGAAATAGCGGTGCTTGCAGTGCCTGTGGACAGTCCATTCCTGCTAGCGAGCTGGTCATGAGGGCGCAGGGCAACGTCTATCATCTTAAGGTGAGGGGCTTTTTCTACATCTCTTTTTTTAGTAGCTGATCAGTACTGCCGTGCTTCTTTAGTATAAAATCTGCATCTGCTTATGAATGAAATGCAAAGCCATAACTAGAAATACGAGTATGTATTATAAAGCTTCCCTTAGCGTGTAGCTTTGTTCCCTCGTAATCGGTAAAACTGTACTTGAGTTATGTACTGCGTAGTCCCAACAGGTAAGACTAATGCCATATTTGGAGGTGCTGGAAACCAGGCAGCTCCATATCTCAACTGCACTTGCAGTCTCTGAAGTGCAATTTTCAAACCTGCAGCATGCTTAATTTGTGCTGTAGTTTCACTTGCTGTCTCTTTCCTTTTTCAGTGTTTTACATGCTCTACCTGCCGGAATCGCCTGGTCCCTGGAGATCGGTTTCACTACATCAATGGCAGTTTATTTTGTGAACATGATAGACCTACAGCTCTCATCAATGGCCATTTGAATTCACTTCAGAGTAATCCACTACTGCCAGACCAGAAGGTGAATACTCAACAATTACTAATAAGCTTTATTAGAGCTAAATGAAGATCAATTTCTTTTCATTCTAATAGTGGACGTTCCCCACCCCTGCAAGGAGACCTTTAAGTAACTGAACTTACCTTAAATAACTTAGGCGTGGGGTATGGGGAGAGAATACTAACCTTTTAAATATGACATATAGGGTGAGTCAGTTTATTTTGGTTTGGGCATATGCATCTGTACAGCTGTTGAACTCCTTATGTACAAAGCGAAATGGAGAGCATACGTTATTATAAACTCTTAATGAAGTATTTTATTTTACAATCTTGAAATTGAGGGCTGCAAGAGAGCAGGTTTCTGTGGGAGGAAAATTAGATCCTTTAATATGGAAATAAATGTCTTGTGAAGAGAAGGTTCCTGAACCGAACTGGCGTATTTCACTTTAATATTAAGGTTTTAGTTGAGGAAGCGTGCTGGGGTGCTCCTTCAGAAGTACTTTCTTGTCTGTTTTGTATGTCATAACTCAGATTTAAAAACCAAAGTGCTATTTCCTTATAGCTCCATAACACTAGTAGCTCAACTAGAGATTGTGTATCTCTGTGGTTGATAGCTCGTGGTTTCTAGCTAAATGAGTAAATAATGACTGTACAAATCATACAGAGAAGAAGAAGGAAAAAAAAAATTCTGATCAACAGTTGTCCTGTAACTCTGAAACTAGATAGTTTTAGATCTATTTTAATCTCCTTAATAAGTCCTAAAGCTATGCAAGTGAGTGCATTTTGATAACTGCTGTGCCTAATTTGTAACAATTACTGTCAACCTTGAGTTAAGAGACTGTTCATTCCACCCTGGTCCAGAAAAGAGTGAATGTATGACTCTTGCACATAATTTTATTCACATCATATTTCATACTGATTATGTATTGATGACATTGATTCATTTACTCTTTACAGCGCCACTTGCATGGATATTAAATCTTATTGACCACAGATGAATTTTAATTTCAGATTGGTGATAGATTTTTCCATCAGCTCTGATAGTATATTTGACTTTTTCATCATTAACCCAGGCAATCACACAGCACTGAGTTATTGCAATGAAACAAAAAGTGCACACTTCAGTTGGTAATTCTTTATAGATTTACAATAGGAACTTCATTAATGTCTGTAAGGATCACAAAAAATAACATTTATCTGCAAATAGGAATTTGGAAGACTTAAAAAAAATCTGGGACAAATGCTAGGCTGAACTATTCTGTAATGTGCTGAGTATTTTTTAGTGCTTTCACTTAGTGGAGAAATAGGGCCAAGAAAACACAAACCGGTTTTTAACTTCCATGATTTTTTTTTTGTTGTGTTGCTGCATTTCAATATCTGTGTTTGCTTTTTTTTCTGTGCATAAATTTACTGATTAATTTTAAGTATTCTTTCAAGTCTTATACAGTGAATGTAATTACATCAAAATAAAACATGGACCTTTTTATTTACTTAATTTGTCAATCGAGGTGATGAGAGAGTTGAGTACAAAAGTCCTACGTAGTTAGGCAGAGCAAAGATAATTAAGATTGGAGAAGAATGTGCAGCCTCCTCTCAAGGAAGTACAAATACAGTTAAAGATTCATAGATTTACACTGTTGTGAATTTTAATGAAACAAATCCGTAATACAGACTAGCTAGCGGTGAGTCTGTTAAATGAATATTTGTAGGTATCCCGTGTCAAAATATAGGTAAAACCATTCATCTTTATACACAGCAGTAAAAGGTTTACCATTCTGAGAGAGCGGTTTATCCACTTGTCCTCTACGAATGTAAAGTTTAATGTAACTTCAAATAGGTGTCTAAATTGTCATTTAGTTTTATCAGTTTCTTACTATGCCTTAGCAAAACATAAAAATGATTTAGTTGCAATAAAAGCAGTAGACATGATGAGGAACATAGAACATGGAAAAGAGAAGTGAAATTGGACTGGGCTTGCAGAGCTCACAACTGTAGACACCTGGTAGAAGCTAAATGCAGAGAAAATAGTGAGAACAGGTTTTTATTAGTTCCTGTCACCGACTGTTAACTGCATTGCTACAGGCAACGATGAGGCAGTTGAAGAGGTATTGGGGAGAAGGCTGGGGGGGGAGACATTATAGTTTAGGTTTTTTGTTGGTGTTTTTTTTTTTCTTTATATTATAATCTTTCTAGAAAGAGGCGTAAGTTCTCCTACCAGCTTTCAAAGGGGGATTGTGGAGCACCTCAGTCAACCCCAGAAAACTGAAATATGGTTGAGGAGACAAGTTGATAATTCATAGATTTGTCAGGTGTCTGGAGTTTGGAAGCTACAGGGGCAGGTGCCAAAAGAGCAGTGTTTTGTACGTTGGCTTTCTAACAGTCTAAAGATGTTTACATCCGAGACATTTTCCAGAAAGCCGTGTGTTTCAGTGCCACTGACTAAGAATGTTCTTCCACCGTGACAGAGTTGGCTGTAACAGATACTTTTTATTAAACATTAAAGATCAATCAGTCCCCGGTTGTTCTACCACGAGAGATTATAGACACAGCAGACTATTCACAAGGGGTTTTTTTATTGAACTGAAGGGATTGAGACATGCTCCCAGCAGTAAAACCCATTTTTGTTGCCTATGTGAAGGTGACAGTTATGAACTGACTGTTGTGTTAATATAGCTCACAGGTTAATACCTGTTGGTGATTGGTGCAGGCAGAAAGGCGTGAATCTTGCGTGGCCTAACTTTGTTTCAAAACTTGCTTTTCTTTTTAAGGAGGCAAATGCAGCGATGTTGGCTACTCCTGAGCCTTTGGCCTCCCTGAGGCAATTCATGCCTGTAAATCGTAACTTCCCATCACTTGCTGCGTAGTTTGGAAAAAAGACCCCGTTTTCTCTAAACTCAGTACTGCTCGCCTGTAGAATGCAAACTCTTGGTCTGGGACGTCCCATGTGGCGTTTCGTTTGAAGGGGCTGTATTGTCAAGATATCTCTACGCTTTTTTTGGTAGTGGTAGTATTCCTGTAGTGTTCCTTGTTTGCAACAGCATCACCACCTACTACAAGTGTAAATTTTCCAGGGGTTGGCAATGTTCATAGCAAACGCTTGTCTTCAGCTTCTACACTTTTAAATAAAGTATGAGTTAGATTACATCTCTCCAAAAAGATCTTAAAAATCTTCTGGTTTGCGTATCACTCAACAATTCCCTTGTAGTTACATAATTGGTGTTGTCTGTGTCCATAGTAGAAGATATTTGATGCTCATTTATTAAATATGCTTGCTGGCTGCTCCCTAATCTTTGTTCTGGACAGACAAATTACCTTTCTCACACTGAGCTTCAGCTCTGGGGAATTAAACCTCCAAGCCTCTACTACTTTAATTAGCTTGAAAGTGGGGGGTTGCAGTTACTAATAGACCTCAGGCTTTTAGTAACTTAGAGAAAGGGTGAAAAAAGAACTTCCTGGGAAGCGCAAAATGTCATTTAAAAACCATAAAAATCTAATATATATTATTTCATTTTGGTAATTGCAAACAGATTGTATTTGAAGACTATGGATGATCATTTCTATTTTATCCATGAAAGTTTAGATTTTTATTGAGTTAGACA
The DNA here is from genome assembly GCA_031468815.1 of Morus bassanus. Classification (NCBI taxonomy): domain Eukaryota; kingdom Metazoa; phylum Chordata; class Aves; order Suliformes; family Sulidae; genus Morus; species Morus bassanus. Next base: position 7,195,344 of record CM062576.1, on the reverse strand, counting down.
CTTTTAATTATCACAATTCATTAACACCAGTGTGAAAGCACATGTTTGACTTCATACATTAAAATGTTTATGTAACATTAACTAACACACCAGATGAGGAATTTTAAACGGGGGGGAAAAAATCCTGAAATATCTATATTTAGCTCTTGTGCAATGCAGCATACTAACCAAAGTCGCCTTGGGAGGATATTGGCTGTACTTCTTATTTGCTTTACACACTATTTCTTCCAATTACAAGATCACATTACTAGCTTCTTCAAAGGCATGGCATAATGTTTCTTCCTTTTTAAAAGGGGCCCAGAAAAACCACCTTATTCACCGTACGATTTGTTACCAGAAAGTACACTTATTTATTGTTGTCATCTCTCTCCCCCACCTCCACCTCCCCGTCTGCTCTTCTTAGTAGTGAAACTGCGGAAAATGTTTGCTTTTTGCTATTTGAAGTTGAAACGTTAGCAGAATGAATGGATAGTGTAGAAAGCCTTAATCAAGTCACAGTTGGAAAGTAATCTAATAAAAAAGAGATTAGTGAATAAGGAAAAGACAAAAGCAGTCATGTTGTAGTTTCCTATCTCAAATCTAGTATTTGAGCTAAGATACCCATTTTTATTTCTTACAGGTCTGCTAAAAGGTCAGAGTAATGCAGAATGCGTGCCTTCATCTCAAATTTTGTTCATCACAGATGGATCCCATGTCTCCAAGTAGACAAGTCACCTTTGTAGCTAGCATCAATGCCAGCTCCATACCATTGCACCTTCTTTATTCTTGATTGCCCTTCCCACATTTATTGGTGTATTAAAATGACTGAATATGAGCATTAAGGACTCCATGAACCTGGGCTAATGGGAGACTGTAGAGAAAATGAAAAAAGATCCACCGGAGGACATCTTGGGGGGGCGGGTGGGGAAGATGACTAATGAAGCTAATTAAAAGAAGCATTGAAATCTGCTTTCTACCCTCATTAACAATTAGCAGGGCACTGGCCAGTTTGTACCCTGTGTTTTACCTTAACAACATTCTATTTGCTCTTTGTATATTTAAGTGTTGTAAGGAAATGTGTTTCAATCAAACTGAACATGAGATAAAGATGTGGCTTTTGTGATATTCTATCACAAACACTTTTATTGTATCTCTGTAAAATACAATGTATGTATGCATGTAAGTGTTTTTGTCCTAATGTTGCTACTTCCCATGGCAAAAAAAAAAGAAAAAAAAAGAAAAAAAAAGTCAGGCTCATAGCAGCTACTGTGTAGAAATTTTCACCTACTTCTAATTTGCTGAATGAAGAAAAATCTTTTATTTGTGATATTTTCAGAGACATTTGCTCTAGTATGGTGTATTTAAATAATAAAAAAGTAAAACAAACAACAGTGAATTGAGTATGGGTTTTAGAAGCTTTGGTTTGGTTATTTTTTGTTTTGTTTTATTTTTTTTAAAAAACCTACATTCAAAACATTATTCTGAAACTATATCTTACGTAGTCATTACCTTAATTGTCAGTTACCTTTAAAAGTAGCTTTTTGATTTGGAGGGTTTTTTTTTATCTTATGCCAGTAAAGAATCTGTTAAACTACTTACCTGTGTTACTTTTGGTGAGGATACAGAGCACTACTTCAAAATGATCTTTATTTTTCATTGCGATTCTTAATTCTGGTAACAGCAAGTATATTATAATTGACATTGCAGTGAATTATGGTACGCACAGAGGTGTTGTGGTCTTTTTCTATCCAGTTCCTTTCCGCAGACTCATCTGTGTTGAGGCTGTGCGCGTGGCTGAGTGTGCAAGCATGAGAGTGCATGTATATACCATAAGAAGTCAAAGAATATATAAAATAAAAACCACCAAAGGTCCGTACCTCACGCTGAGCACTAGGATTGAGTATTCATAAAAAGGAATACGATAGCTGTTCTGATCCGAACAGCATAAAGTTGTGCTTGCTGTGGTAAGAGACTAACTTTTCAACACTGATAATCTTAAGGAAAGAAAAACACGTTTCCCGGGCTATTTCCGAGAACTAACTGATCTCAAGTATGATCTGCTCTCTGAAAGCAAACAAACAAAAAACACACACACGCACCCCCGCCAAAGCAGCAGAGCCTTCTCTGAGCTCAGAAAGGGAGCAGCTTCATTTCGTGGCTTTTTCCCATCAGCGGCTCGGTGGTAGGGCTCTGCGGAATAGTTCTGAGCAAAAAATTCTGACTTTGCATGTTTGTAGGAAGAATGCTACCATGAATCCGGCTGCGCGTTGTGTGCCTTCAGCCAGGAAACTGCACGCACCTAGAACGTGCCTCTGCCGCGATTAATAACAAATCAATATTAACAACTACTCTGCTTTTCTGGGAGACTTAATACACTTGAAATACATCATGATTATGTTTTCTTTTTTAATTCTATTCTTGAGAAGGCGTTCGCTGTCAGCGTGCTTGGTTACGGAGTGAGCTTGGCTTATTTTTGTTGCGATGCTGATACGCGAAAAGCTGATTTATAGATTTGTCTGTCTAAACAACCAACAGCAGATTTTTTTTACAGATTCTACTTCTTGACCTCTAGTATATTGGAGGTCTGCTGAATTCCTTCTTTTAACACTTCAGTGCTTGAGGAAAAATAGGACTGTCGCAGAGAGAAGAAAATGTCGTAATGTACACTATCAGACAGTAAAGACAAAAGAATACTTGCATAACACACAAAGCAATAAAATGAAGCTATGTATGACTTTTTAATTAAATGCACTTACGTATTTTTAAATGTGTTTCTAAGCTTTTTGATCTGGCATTAAAGTATTTAGGTAGAGTCCTGCAAGTTGTGCTGCTTCAGTATCTTTGAAAAGACACTTGAAGTCCTATAAATACAGAATTCAAGTATTAGTGAGACTGTAGACATCTTTTTATATTCTTTCAGTGTAAGCACTCAAGGTACGGTGTTTAAATCTAACACGTACAGATTTTTGGTTGTCCAATATAACCTAGAAGTGCTAAGAAGATAGCTAATAACTTCTGGTAAGTAATGTAGTATAGCATTTAGTGATGTAGAGGTTGAAGTTCATTAGCGGCTTTAAATAAACTATTATATGACTCGTTTGTAAAGGACAGCTACCTATTTAATAGCTTACTTTAAAAGCATTTCTTAAGTTGCAGACCTATAAGATTACAAATGTCACTCATGTTAGCATAATCCACATGCAAGTGATGAAGCCTTTGCTTTGATGTGCTAAATTGGAGGAGGACTAATGGAGCTATGAATATACAATAGAATGTATTTAAGTAGTATTCTTGCTTTAGGTAAAACACTTTCTTGAAACCAGAGGCATTTCAGACGATAAAACAGGCTCTAATGGGGACGGTAGGTGTGGATAGAAGGCTACTGGAACCGCTTAGATTTGTCCTTATGTGAAAAATCACTTTTTTAGGAGATCTGTAAGGCAAAGCATGTACTTGTTCACCTTTTATCACATGCATATGCTACGCTGAGGCTGAAACGCACCCTCTGCATTTAGTGCTGCTGAAGAGTCATACAAATAATCATTCAGTAAGAGCTTCCCCCACTTTCAAAAATGAATGCTGTTAAAAAAAATCAAAGGAAATATTACTAATCTGCAATCATCCTCATGAACCTGGATAAAATGCTTGGTCTATACTGCATCTAAACGTCTCAATCATATAAATTGTCACTCTTATTAATGAAACAATTTTGTAAAAAGATTGCCCTCTAAATGGGTTTAATGTTTTTACCTATCCAGCTGTCTAGTTAGGAGATTTACGCATCCTGGCAGGCAGTGGGACATTAAGCCTTTCCAAACCAAATCCTGTTTGCAACAAGATACTGTCTTCTCAGTCCTACATGATTTATCTTTAAATATTTTAACAGGTTGTGCGGTATCTTATGAAATATGAGAATGTCTTACCAAAATGAAGCCTATGAAATTAAGTCACATCTTTCGAATATTAACCACACTGAGTTTGTCTCCCTTTTTTCCTCTTAGTTAACTCTGATAAAATTGGCATCTAATTTTAGGGTGAATACTAAAAAAACCCACCAAACCCCATCCTGGCATAGTATGACTTGCTACCAAGTACCGTCAGGCATTTCAAAAGATCATTTTAATTTAAATTTTTTATCAAATTCTTTGGCTGGTAGTTATATGTCAAGTGTGAGGCTTTTTGCAAGGATCTACGTTCTGAACAACTCTATTAAAATGACAAATAAAATTGAGACCGGAACATTTATGTGTGTGTGTATATATATATATTTTAAGTATTACATTTCTTCAGTGTGAAATTATGTGTTCCAGGTCTGATTTCACTGCCTGAGCCTCCTGTACGTGAAGTACCAGATAACCGTTGTTGCTGCTTGTTACTTTTAGTACCAGGTGTATGCCTATTGTCAGTCCAGTTAAGCCACAGAAGAGCTTATTGCAATTAAATAGCAATTTGTTTCTATGAAACTGCAATTAAAGTATTACTGATCAGCCATTTTAGATTGGCAGTGCTTTGACTGCATGTTAAACAGTGAGGAGCTCTCGATTTATTTCTGCAGAGTCTGAACTGCAAGTAACAGTGAAGTGTAACATGCTCACCTATGTCCCTTGTCAAGTTGAAGGTATGAGTCCTCCGTGAAGCACTCTGATCTCATCACGAACATGCTGAGAGCAATGACAAGTCAGGGCTGATCTCTGTAAGTTGAACTTGCAACTTACAGGACCTGAAGTTATTACTGTTTTCTGTTCCTGTATAAGCAGGGATGTGTACGCTTCCTACAGGGGATGTTTTCAACTTCAGATTGATTCTGTTGAGAATGGACTGCAAGTTGTGGGCCGCGAGCCAATAACGTACTGCAGGTCCTGACTTGTTAGAGCTGTGTAAACAGGGCTACTATATCTCCTTAATCACAACTAATAAAAGACTAGAAGAAAGCAATCAATTACCTCATAAGTTGTTTGGGTTTTTTTTTTTAATAAAAAGCAGAAGTTTATCTGACATGGCTATTATTTTCATGCTTGTACGACAGACGAGACAGTTTAAAGCAATCCGATGGGCTTACCTGCACGCACCCGGGCTTTGCTGGCGACTGTTCGCCTGTGACGTTCCCGGGAAGGCACAGTGCTCCTGCCCCCGAGCCTGGCAGAACCCGCCAGCCACTGCCTTCCGTCCCCTGCCAAGCTCGGAGCCATTTGTGGTTGACTTGAAATCTGAAATGTAAATTTTTGGTGCAAATTAAAAACTTGTTTGTCAGAACTCAAAGAGGAATTAACTTTGTAGTGGTAATTATATTTCTTAATTATCACCATATTTTAACAGAGTCTGAGACATGTTAACTTTAGTTCCTGCATTTTTGCACGGTGGAGGCTGTAGACATCCTCGTTCCTTCGCCAGAGGGGATGACATCACACCTGTGGCATGCATGAGATAAGCGTTGCTTCGTTTAGAAACAGGTTCCTGTCTCTCAGAGACGTTCCTTGGGGGGGTGGATTGGCTTGGGTCCTAGTCCTGAAGTGTGACCCGGCCGGGTAGATGGCTGCCGCCGAGCACGCCGCTGCGGCAGGTGGTGAACGGGTAACACAAGGGCCCTCGTGCCGGCTGGGCGGCAGCGTGCGCAGGCTCTTAGCCCCTGGCAAACGGCAGGTAAAATGCCCGTGCTAAAACCTCAGTGAAAATGGCCCCGCTGACAGTCAGTAGTTCATTCACCCACAGTGGATTGGTCATATGTCTGACCCCAAGGCCTGGGGGGGAAAAAAAAAGTCCTGTTTACTGGAGACAGACACGATTGTGTCGAGGATTTATATTTTTCCCCCCACTCCTCAGTGGGTATTTTTTAACAAGTCGGGTTCTGTTGTTGTGTTTCTTTTAACGGTCATTCTAGCATTAAGTTCACAGAAATGTTTTCGGCGTGCCGGAGGCTATACAGTTCAAGGGGGCGGCAATAGGCTCTAAGGCGGTGGCTGGGGATGCGAGCGCAGGTCCTGCCTGGTGCCTTGCGGTGGTTTTTTTTGCCCCTGCTCACCTCTAGCTTGGCCACTGAAGGGCAAGCAAGGGCCTGGCACCACAAGAGCTGGAGTTTTCTGGGGTTTTAATGAAGCTTCTCAGTGCTACTGTATTAAAAGTAATAAATTTGAGAATTTTAGTGACTGGAAAGGCATGTGCAGGCCATACCATGATGTGTTTAGCCAGGTCAGACAAGGTGTAAAGTCCAGTGACTTAGACAAGAGCTGTCCCAGTAATAGAGTGGTGCTTGAGGAATGCTGTGTGGGAGCTCGAGCCTCTGAAGGACCCGTCCTGAAAAGGGCCTGGGCTTTCAAACAGCAAAGCACACGCAGCCAGGAAGGCTGCAAATTTTAACAGGTGCAGAGTAAATTTCAAAAAATGTGAGCTTAAACTTCTCTTGTATTCCCAATTCTAATACAGGCCTCGTAGACCATTGTGCTGTTTGGTTCCCATGTGTAATATCACTCTCAGCTTTTTGTACTCATTTTATCTGTTTAAATCTGGTCCCTGCTACATTAGATGTTCACCTCAACTTACAAATGCGAGGCTTGGAAGTCGATTTTTTTTTTTTTTTTTTTTGAATGAACACAAATGTTTAAAAAAAGAATATTTTGCTTTCTGGGATTATTTTTTTTTTATTATTCACTGCTAAGTATTTAACTTAAAAAAACCAACCAAACCAAAACTCAACAATTTTGTTGAAACAGTCCTACAAGCTACAGCATTAAGCCCAAAACTAAGCTTAAGACTGTTTTGCCCCAAAGGAATTTTTTTTGAGAGCACACAAACTATAGTGGAGAGAAAATGGACAATTTGAAAAGCGTTATCCCTTCTGGTTGGGCCCCAGACCCAGTGAACATGCCCACGGGGGAGGGAGCCATGCTGCCGAGCACTGTGAGGTTGGCAGCATGAAAGGAGCCCCCGCAGACAGAGCCCACCCTGGTGCCTTTCTCGGCAGCGGCGAGCGGTCCCCTCTGGTGCTCATCGTGTCCTTTGCTCCTAAGGGAGTGGTGGCAGTAGGGCAAGCCGAAGCTCTCCATCTGCAGGCGGGTTCCTCTGCAGCTAAACCAGCTGATGTTTCTTTCTTGCGTTGTTGGAATACGCTGTTAATTACATTTTGAAATATCCATATACTTTTCCTCTTAGGGGATCTTAGAAGCAAGCTTTTCGCTAACAACTTCTGTGGTTCGCCGTAACCTCTCAGAATAATCATCGGTTCCATTGAACTCATGCCAGTTGTTTTGTTAAACTAAATTGAGAGAACAGGGCCTATATTCATTCTCGAAAGGCAAGAGATTGCCCTGTGATTTGGGGAAATCTTGATTGCTTACAGAAGAATAAATGAACAAGGCAGATATTAACTTTATACCTGACTTCAATTTCTTTCAGCAGTGGAGAAATGTCCAGTAGGAGGAAAAAAAATACCAGCTAAAACTCATAAGCCATCCATTAATAGGCTAATTTTATTGTGCTGTAAAATCATCAGCTGCTTATAGAAAACAAAGGGGCAATGAATGCGGTATTTGTCTTTTATTCTTAGGAAAAAAGCTTAAGATCAAACAGCCCCTAGAAGCCTGAGCTGATATGCATCCCACTTACATATTTTTGGATATCCTCTGATATTCATTCCACTGATGTATTTGATAGGTAATTATATCAGCCATATCAAGATGCTGATACCAAATAGCGGAAAACTTGCAGTGTTTTGCCATAAAGCTTATACCCCTTGTTGCTGAACTCTCATCAGACTTGGGATCTGCAACAATCATTCAAAAGCTGTAGTTGCCATTTCTGTGCTTATGCCACATTTAAAAATTATTATTCTTGCTTCATCAGTTAGTCTTTTTAGCTGTCTTGAAAAAAAAAACATATTGCAAATGAGCTACTATTCTTATTTGTTTTAAGAAGGGTAAGCACTGAAGTATTCAAATGGAACAGATTATACCTTTAATTACATCCAAACAGGATGCTGAGCTGATTTTTCTATTTTCCGTTTAATTGCTATAGTTCAAAAAGATATTGCAAATTTGTAGATGAATTATTTAAGCATAGCCTTCTGGCCTCTGTGTTTATAAGAGAGACCAAAACGGGGGGGGGGGGGGGGGGGGAGAAAAAAGAATTTAAAGGGGAAAATTGCCACTTCCTTCTTTACAAAAGAAGTTTGAGTAACACATCTTGGGGGAGATGTTTTAGCTGCGTAGATGTTTTATGCTTTCTGGGAGCATCTTGGGACTCCATGGGATTTGTTTGTATCCTGCCAAGCACACCGGGGTCCCTCACTCCTGAAGGACCCCCCTCTCGTGCCATGGGTAGCAAAGTGCTGTTTCTTCTCTAACCTGCTTGTCGGTGAGCGTGTTGCTTCACAGATGCGATCCCAACCAGCCACCCTTTTTGTGGATGTGCTTGATCTCCGTTTGCCTACATACAAAATGAGAATAATGAAAGCATACACAATTCATCACTTCTTAAACTAAATATATTTCCATTTTGTTTGCATGTGCATGTGTATATATCATTCACGGTATATATTTGGAATATGTACTACGACATTACAGCCAGTGATAAATCCTACTCGCTTACTATATGTGTTATTTGCTGCAACATTAAGCTCAGTAAGAATTTTATATGTAACTTGTACCAAAACTAAATATATTGTGGAATTGATGTACAGTTGTAAACAAGAGCGTAACTTCCCACTTCAACACAGTCAAAGGTGGCAGCTTGTGAGGCAATTCTTTTGTAAACAATTGCAGACTTTCCAAAGAATAAGCCAGTTAATTACATTTTTAATGATGTTTTTAGAAAATAGGATTCTTGGAGGGGGGCGGTGGGGAGAACGAACCCTGTAACGCCAACAAAAAAAGTAAACCCAAAGCTTGTACTGTATAAAGAAATGCTGTGTGTGAAAAAGTGGATTGTGCTGGGCCCAGGTCTTTTGCTCCCCCACCTTCTTTTTTTTCCGTCTACTGAACTTGCCTGCGTAGAATATTTTTTTATAGCTCTACTGTGAATTCAAAGAAAGATGACACTGGCACGATCTATTTATGGTTTTTTTTGTGGATTATCTTATTTCATTATTTTCAATAGTGCTAAGTATGTACTACCCACTTAGAGAGCTGATGCAGTGCATAGCAAAGCTCAAGATGTCCTCTTAAATACGCAAAGCTTATGCAAGGCCGTGACACAAGTAGGTTTTAAATGCTGGCAGTGTTGGCAGCTTTGAAGGGCTGATACGATACAGCCTTGCTGACACGTCACAGGTAACATGGAGATATTCAGGGAGAAACTGAACTAGCTGGAGTAAGAGTAGTACACAACTTTTATTGATGAAGTTCAGGGGAAAGAGGCACCGGGGGCAGCTGTATTAATCCCATAATAACTTGAAATATAATCAGTACATTGCTGCAGGGATGGCTAGGAAGGGAGGGAGGTGGAGGTGTCAGGGTTTAAGTTCACAGGCTTTCCCAGTTCATTAAAAAGTGAATCAATCAGAGAAACAGGCTGGCTTTTCAAAGGGTTGGCAGTTGTGAACGGGCTTCGGACGTTGGGAGGCACGCAGATGGTGTGCCCGTCCTCGCACGGAGGTTGCTGGAGCTCAGCAGCCATCCGTTTGAGGAGACGGCTGTGTTTTACCCTGCTCAAGCTAGTAAAATGTGTTATAATGTGCTAGGGGAGATTCTGGCTGGATTTTGAGAACTTAAAAGCTAGGCACTGTTGGTGCTGTGGGCCATATAAAGGTGACGCTGATAGATGTTTATAAAGGGAAAAGAAGTTTTGTTTTATAATTTCTAGCAGGCAAATGGGCAGAAGGAGTCTGCCTACAGGACCCCTCTTTGTAGGCAGCTGGTATAGTAATTAGCTCATTACTATTAATTTTTGCCATCCCTGGACTGATCTGTGACGTATTTAAAAAAAAAAAAAAAAAAAAAGAAAAGAAGTGGAATTCACATATCTGGATCTGGCATTTCCAACAACCTTTTGATGAAGCTGGTGTGTATACACAGACCAGGGAACATCCTCGGAGAGTGAGCTTACTCACACCCACAGGCACTCAGAGGTTTAGGACAGAATGCCCTATATTTAAACAGGACTCGTGACTTTTTAATTACTGCACAGTACAACAGGGCTCAGTGAGAACACATGGTTGTCCAAACTGGTGTGCTGTGGTTGCTCACCAGCAGTACAGGAGCACATTTAATCAGTGGTCTGTAGTTCACATGAGACAGAGTACCCACCACAGGCACAGGTAAGAACACTGAGAGACAAACAGTATCTCCATACAAACCTCGGTCCTGTTTTGAGAAGATGGTATGAAAAGAGCTGTGTCATATGGATGACTGATATAGGCTGAAAAACATCTGTATT